>CM040423.1:170435222-172920081 GCA_022702705.1 Papilionanthe hookeriana x Papilionanthe teres | reverse complement strand
ATATACTTGACACTCCCCAGCGGAAACTCTTTTACTTCATCCTAAGTTTGTCACTTGGACATCTGTGTTGGTTTTGCTGATCACTTCGGTCAACACCAATACGCGCGGTGTGCTCCGTCAGCTTACCACACCTATCGGGGTCCATTTGTCGACCTCATTTTCGATGAGGTCTTCTCTTCTTCTTTTTAGTACTTAGGATCTAGCTTTAGGCTTTTCCTTCGACTATCTTAGAGGACTAGAATCGGGATCCACCGTCTAGAATTTCAAACCACTTCTTAACTCCCCGCAAACTCTACAAACTCGACTATAGACCCCTAATCACCTAGAGGGTTGAAATCAAATGTGGAAGTTTAAAGGATGAGTTCCTATAGGACTCTTCGGCCTTAGGATCGCCTCGGCGGCCCGGTCCGGTGAAGGGCCGACTTACACACACACTACACTTATACACTCGCACTTTCATACACCTCCTAAAACCACACCCATACCTAACTCGACCTCCCGACTCATGTAGGTGATTCACATGGATGGTCCTTAACCCCTAAGCCCTTGGCTAAGAGGGTTAGGAACAACATAGTGAATGCCTCAAATGAGTCCCTTCATGGCTCATGTGGGCTTGATGTGGCTTCATGGCTCAACCAAAATGATTTAATTCCATTCAAATTTACCCAATCTTCAATTTCCCAAAATTTTAATTTTTGACCCCCGGGACCCTACACCCGCCTAACCTACCAAATGCCCCTGAAACTACCCAAAATTTCCAAAATTTCCAAAATCACCTAAATCACCCAAAATTCCCCAAAATCAATCCCAAACATTTCCACATAACTCAAATTGATCATCCATACCCAAAAATACTAAAAATTCCAAAAATACCTCCCAATACCCTCCAAATACCCAAAATACCCCCCTTGACCTAAAAATCCAAAATCTCAGAAAATTCCCAGAAAATTCCCAAAAATCTCAAATATTCCCAATTTTATTTTGTTCAACTACACCATGGGCTAATTTTGTCAATTTGCCCCACTTATGTCAAAACCCCCAATTTGACCCAATTTAACCCTAAGGGAACCCAATGTCAAACCAAACCTACCCAATTGACCCAAATTCTGGTCCAATTCAATTCTAAACTTCAATTCAACATTTCCAACACCAATCTAGACCAAATCCAAGTCCAATTTGATTGACATTTGGATCCAATTTCACTTTTGGCCTTAAAGCCCAATTTGGACCCATGACCCTAACCTAACCCAAACTCACCCAATTCAACTCCAATTAACCCCAAATCTTTTCTAAACCTTCCTTAACATCCCTACAAACAAAACACTAACATTATTTGCCCAACATTTAGACCCAGACCCCACTTAAATTCAACCCAAAACCAAAAAGCCCAATTTTGACCTAAACCCAAACCTAACCCAAATGAGCCCAAACCCCAAAATCAAAGCCCAACCAAAGTCAAAACCTCTTTGAAACACTTCCATGGACATTTCCCAACATTAATTTTACATCAATTTCAACCCTAGCCCAACATTGGCCCAAGTTAGCCCACTTCGACCTATATTGGCCCATTCACCAAAGGAGCCCAAATTCAACCCAATTCAAACCTAAATCACTCCCAATTTGCTCCAAGTCACTCATGACACATCTATGAGCTAAACCCAACAATTATTTGGCCCAAGCCTTTGCCAAAATTCCATCCTAAAATCCATTTTTTAAAATCCAAAAGCCCACTTCCCTAAACCATTTTAAAAGCCCATCTCCACCAAATACAAAAGCCCAAAATTGGCCCTAAAGCCCACATGACATTTCCATTTACCATCCATTTAATCAAAGCCATTCCCTAAGTTATAATCCCATCATCAAATAATTCCAAATCAAGCCTCATGCCAAATCACCCCTAAATACCAAAATTTTTCTTAAATCCATTTCTATGAAATTGACTCAACTTTCCCCAAGCCAAAGACAAGCCATGCAAGCCATGGACAAGCCACATGAAGCCATGGGAGGTTTGACATGTGACTAAGCCATTAATGGCAAAAGGAGGGCTCCCTTTCTTAATCCTTCTTAAACCCTCTTTTACCTTAAGCATGTCACACACTAAACCATGCTTAGCCACCTCACCATGGATGGAGACTTCACCACTCCATGACAGCTGACCCAAGTGACTCTTTTCAGCCCAAAACCAGGCCTTGGTTGGTGCACCTAGCCCAAAAGGATGGGTTGACCCAAATCAAGCCAAAGTGGCCTCTCCCCCATACCATTTTAATCCAAGCACTTTACACATGTCCAAGCCCAATTGACTTCACCATTTCCAAGCCCTGACCTCCCTGATCAAGATGGTGACCCTTGCCTGCCGGCCAGCCGCCTGGGTCGCCGGAAAACTCCATGGCCGAGAGCTCACATGTGAGTCCAAGCTTGGAATTCTCACTCGCCGAGCCGCCCCATCCCCAGCTGGCCATCGTAGGTTGTTCTTCTCTTGCTAAGAGCAGTCGATCCCAAGCCCTAACTCTCCCCGAGAGGCCCTCCACCCTCTCCTATTTAAACACCACCCCTTCTCGGCCATGAGAGGTGCTGAAACAAACCTTAAGGAAACTCGCCAAAATTGTTCCAGACCATTCCCCATACATGAGCATTTGATCCCCACCGAATTCCACCTCAATTCCCTCCGACGAGCTCAATTTCGAGCTCAAACTTTAGCCCAAAACCAGGACACTTCTTCACAAGTGGATCAATCCTCAAATTAATTGGTCCTACACCTTCACTCGGACTAAGAGAAGGTGTCCACCAAAGAAAGCCCCATCTCCAAAGCCACTCGGTTGCTCCAGCCTCCAAGCTTTGTGATCGGCCGTGGTCGAGATCCTACTCAGTGCAATTCACCGCACTGTGGGACTTCATCTGGAGCTTGCTGGGATCCAATCGAAGGTGAAACAACCCTCAGATCGAAGCCACACTTCTCTGAGCAAAGGTATGGCCTCACTCTTCTTCCCGAGCTTCGAACATTCTCCATTTTCATTAAGTCAATTTCATGCCACATAAACCGTATGGATGTGTTCGTCTTCTCGAGACGAATCCATAGAGCATAAGAACGTTAAATTTGGTCAAGTATCGAGTGAGATCTTAGGTCTAGAAGATGGACGGTTCTCGGGCTAGGAGGCTTGGGGACGATGAACGGATGTTGTCCATTCAATACACGCGTGGACGGACGACTCAGATTAGGTCGGATCGGCAGATGATGCGCGGAAGGCAGGACCCGGGCTTCTGACTCAAACGGCGACGTCGAATGGGAGCGCGCCGTGTGGCCGTTCGGAGATGCCGAGGATGACGCGGCGCCGACTCGGATAAATAGAAAATTAGGGATTTTCCTATTTATTTAATTCCCTGAACTTGGAAAATTCATAACTTTGTGTAGAAAAATCAGAAAAATAAAATAAAAATACCCTCTTGCTTAGTGAACAGAGGAGAATAATGTGGAAAAGAAATCATTTAATTTCATCAAGTATTTTATTTTTAATGATTTATTTACCCTCTGCATTGTTTTAATTCTCCATGCATATAGGAAATTCACCATGGCATGAGACCATAGGGCTTTTGAAGCCTCTGAATTTGGGAATATTCCCTGAATTTTCCAAAGTCAGAGGCCATCCCTATGAGAAGTTATTGATTTTTCAAATTCATGTTACTGTTTTGAGTATTTTAAATCCAATAATTAGCATGTTGTGTAATAAATTCTAGAAAAATTTGGTGATGTTCCTTATGACCAGAGGACCCTTGGAAAAATAGGTTTTGAATTAGTTCATTTAAAATAACCCTAATTGGCTTAAACACCCAAAATAGGTCCCTAATTAATTAGAGTTAATCATACATCAAATTGACTTGAAATCAATTCTCCACTCGACCTTTAGGATCAGAGGAACCCACCATAAAAATTTGAAGTCAATTGGACTTGGTTAGCCCTACTAAATGGGTTGATTAAGCCATTTAGTCATTTTAAACTTTAAAAAATCATAACTTTCAAAATACCTTTCAAAAATTCACCAAATTAGTTTTGGAGCCTCTCTGATATTAGGGGAATTTAGAAAAATTAAAATTTCAATTTTATAAAAAAGTTAATTTTTAATATTATTTTAATATTTTTAATAATTAAAAAATAATAAAAATCATAAAAATAATAAAATTCACCAAAATGTCACATTTTGAATTTTAATCACTTAGGAACAAACCCCATATTTTTCTTAGGTCTATTTAATGAGATATTAAATTTTAAAGCCCTAGGGTAATTTTAAAATTAAAAAAATGTATTTTCTAGCATTTTCACTAAAATAATTATAATAAATCATAAAAAAAATCAGAAAATTAGAAAAATAGATTCTCTGATTTCCTTGACATCAGAGAGATTTTTAAAAATATAAAATTTATTTTTCAACCTTTATTTTATTTTTAAATTAATTAACACTCCAAAACTTAAAATAATTATAATAAAAATAATATAATTCAAAAAAATCACCAAAATTAGTCCAAGTGGTTCTCTCGTCATTAGGAATGTCCCCTAATTTTCTTAAGGACAGTAAACTTCGCCTTCGTCATATTATTAAATTTTCCTTGGAAATTCCTATTTTCTACCAAAAATAATTACATAAATAAATTAAATACATAAAAATCACATTTTCTCCTCTCATGTCTTTATTGGCATATGAGTGAAGTCACACAAAAATTTCAAGTTCATTTAAGCTCAATTTAGTGAGTTATGAAATTATTAAGCTTCAAGGGCAAAATGGTAATTAAAAATTTTAACCCTTAATTAAAACTTTAGGTTTAATAAAATTAACAAGTAAAATATTTGATCTTAATCTGATTTGGATGATTGAAATTTAAATAATTAAAGGGTAGAAACCTACTAAACAATTTAAAATGATTGAAGTAAACCTTAATTAAATAATTGATTAAATTTGGAAGAATAATAAAGTTGAAATTATTAAATAGGGATATTATTAGGAAGAGATTTATTCTTTAATTTAAGGATCCCTAAATTAATCATCTCATTAATATTTAATTCCTAATTAAAAATGATAATTCAAATTTAAGTTTTAAATTGTTAAAGGACTTAATCATTTAAATTAAATTAAAGTTAAATTATTAAACTCTTTTAAATTTTTCAATTAAATTAAAATTAAAAATAAAATTAAATGAAAGGTTAAATTAAATTAAATCAAACAAATTAAATAAATTAAATTAAATTAAATAAATAAATTAAATTAAATTAAATAAATAAATTAAATTAAATTAAATCAAATAAATAAATTAAATTAAATTAAATTAAATTAAATTAAATTAAAATTAAAATTAAATTAAATTAAATTAAAGTTAAATTAAATTAAAAATAACATCACCTAAGACGTGAAAGAAATTAAATATAAAGCAACTTGAACACTATTCCAAATTTAAGTCCTCTACCTAAAGTTAAGCTAAATCATAAACCATTTGAACACCAATTTGCCCTCGAAAATTTTGGTTATCATAACTCCTAAACAGAACATTAGATGAAATGTTACTTCACTTATAGGATATTCAAATGTCCTAGTTCACTGAGCAAGACAACAACAAAAATTGAATTCCCGGACGATTAATTCATTTGTATGATTAAATTCATTTGGACTTAAGACAATCCTAGTAGTATTGAAAAGATGTTTAAGATTCTTCTTAAGCACTTCCTCAGTATGATATGATGTTTATAAGAACAACTAAACTTAATTATTCTTTGATGAAGAAAATCGTCCTTAAACCAGAACACAAAGGACCTAGACGTCATAGGAAATGACTAGCTATAGGATTAGGAACTTGGTAGAAAACCATAACCCTTCCCTTAGCTTTACCTAGAACTTGCTTAAATATTCTAATTGTGTTTTAAGTGCAGCTTGGGATGACGGGAAGACCCTCCAGGTACGCTTTTATTTTATGGCAATTTACATTATTGCAATTTCTTTAATTGCATCGCACTTACTTTTATTGCATGATAAACAACTGTTGCATGAAAACCCACACCTCTAGGGTAGCCCATAAAACTGAAACCAAAACTAAGTTAAAAGTCATTGCAAGATAAAATTCACCGTCACAACATTTCAAAATATAAAACAACTCAAAATTTAATCACAAACGTAACACAAAACTACAATTACAACTAAATTAAAACGTTCGTTGGATGATCGGGAATACCTCGGATGATGTAACCTACGTGTTGCTAACGGGATTTCCCACGGTCTAAATGAAAGTGTGGAACTCATTCAGTTGAGTTTAGCAAATTCATCTGGACTAAGTGAATCCGATAAAAATAATGATGCCGGAAGGATGGAACCGTGGGATCTTAACTGATGTCGTTATAATCAACTTTAAGATTTGTTTTAATTAAAACACAAAAAAGCTTGGAAATTAAGATTTTCTCTAAACCAAAACATTTTTCTCATCCCCTGATTTATGACTTCTAAAATTAAACCTCTGCAACAACAAGGAGCTTGGAGCATAGTGGGCAGCACGACCATCATCGTCAGCAAAACTTGAATCCACATCAGCAAAACTTTCCTAGAATTAAAAAACAAAGCCATAGGATTTCGAGGTAGTTTGCCTAGTGCAACATAAATCCTCAACTTCTTCGTTAGGCATTTGCATTGCAAATTAAGCCCTAACCAGACTTAGGATTCCGAGGTAGTCGTCCGATATGACATAAACCCTCACATCTTCCAGGCTATTTGTATGATTCTATCATATAAATATAAGTCCTAATTAACTAAAATTGGCAAGATCAAAACATTAAATAAATATTAGGACTTTCCTAAATTCAAGCCAAACAATAGGATAGCCGGGAAATTACAGAAGTTCGCTTCGAATCCGTAATTTTCTCCTACCTTTCTTCCTTTGAATTCCTAAAATAAAATCTTCCAAATTTGATCCATTCCCTATTGAAATTCCAAAATTCAATCCTTTGAAAACTTAAACTTTGACTTCTTGAGAGCAGAATTACTGATTATTATCGAGAGTTTTCTTAGGTGATTCCCGTCACTTAAGATGTAATTAACTATAGGGGCTTGCCCTTATAGGGAATTTTAAAGAACCTGTAGTAATATAAACCCCGTTTAATACTCCCATATTAAGCAGGGGAATTTGTCGGCTTATAAAATTGGTTCGCAGACCAAACGGATGTCACAAATCTTTTAGTTTGTTTAATCGAGCCCCATCGTCGAGCGGTGTCTCATCCTTAGGGATAGATACACGGTTTGTGGTGTGATGCTCGTTTATATAAACTATTTGGGATGTGAGATTGGTTTGATTTCATATCTTAAAATTTTCAAATTAAAAATTATTTTAAAAAAAAAATCAAATACTACTTTTCAAATTATTTAATTAAATTAAAAATTCGCCGACAATCTCTGTTAGGCGACTCCTTTTTCAAAATAAAACACACGACCTAAAAATAGTGCCGACATCAGGTAATATTTTTAGCTCAAGTTCAGGAGGTTTAATAATTGATGGAACTATATTCTTGTCAGTGTTTTCAGTATTATCCAAAAATTCAAATCTTTCCTGAATATAATCTATTTCTTCAATATTATCTTCAATTAATTCGGTGTTTTCTTTTTCTAATTTATCTTCGTAATATTCCTTAAAATTTTCGCGTTGTAAATGTTCAAGTATTTCCATCCGAAAACATTCATCATCTTTTTCTAAGCGCGAGATATTTCATTGATTTTTCAATATTAAAGGTAACTTTTTGGTCATTCACTCTCATAGTTAATTCTCCTTTCTGAACATCAATCATAGCTTTTCCAGTAGCTAAAAATGGTCTTCCTAAAATGATAGGAATTTCTTTATCTTCCTTCATATCTAAAACAATAAAATCTACTGGGATGATAAATTTATCCACCTTTACTAACACATCTTCAATAACTCCCTTAGGATAAGTAATCGAACGATCAGCTAATTGAAGAGTTACTGAAGTAGGTGTAATTTTTCCTAATCCTAATCTCTTAAAAATCGATAGAGGCATTAGATTGATGCTTGCTCCTAAGTCACACAAAGCTTTTCCATAAAATTTTTCTCCTATAGCGCAGGGTATAGTGAAACTACCAGGATCTTTCACTTTTTCAGGAAGCTTCATCTGAATAATAGCACTACACTCTTCACTAAGTTCGACTGTTTCATTATCAGTAAATTTTCTTTTCTTATTTAGAATATCTTTCATAAATTTTACATAATTTGGCATCTGATCTAAAGCTTCGACAAAAGGTATATTAATTGTTAATTTCTTTAATATATCAAGGAATTTAGCAAATTGTTTATCTTTTTTATGTTGAGCTAGTCGTTGAGGAAATGGTGGTGGAGGTTTTTCAACGTAAATTTTCATAGGTATTAAAGGATGTTCCAAGTTTGAATCTTGTTGAATTGTTTCCTTTTCAATTTCCACTTCCTCTTTTTGGCTTTCAAATTCTTTTTGAATTTGAGGTTCTAATTCTTTTCCACTCCTTAGTTGTATTGCTTTAATTTGTTATTTTCTTTGATCTTTAGGATTTATTTCTACATTACTAGGAAAAGTTCCAGGTATTCTATTATTTAGTGCAGTAGCAATATGTCCAAGTTGAGTTTCGATATTTTTAATAGATGTTCCTTGAATTTGTAGTTGATTTCCTTGAATTTGTAGTTGATTTCCTTGATTTTGTAGTTGAAGACCCATATTCAAAATTAATTCATCCATAGATAATTTCTTATCTTTGAATTGAGGGTTATTGTTATTAAATCCAGGTGGGTAATTAGGTTTATAGTTTGGATTTGCTTGATTAGGTTGATTCATCCATTGTTGATTAGATGTGTTATTCCAATTAAAATTTGGATGAGTTTTCCAACCAGGACTATAATAGTTTGAATAAGGGTTATTAGTTCTATTATTAATAGCATTTAAAGTTTCATAATTAGATTGAGATTCTATGATTTGTCCAGATGAGTTTTCTTCTAAAGTAGGAGAGTGGTTCATTCCAAAATGATCTAATTTCTTAGATATAACAGCAATTTGAGAAGCTAACATAGATATTGCATTGTTTTCATGAATGCTGGCTATTTTTTTTGGATTTACTCTATCAACAGGCCATTGGAAATTATTTGTTGCCATTTCTTCGATTAGTGCGTAAGCTTCATCAAATGGTTTAGACATTAATGAACCTCCAGCAGCAGCATCGATGATTGATCTTAAAGATCCTACTAATCCATTATAAAAGGTTTGAATAATCGACCAATCTGGTAGCGCATGATGTGGGCATTTCCTAAGAAGTTCCTTAAATCTCTCCCAAGATTCATATATTGATTCTCCATCTATCCGACAAAAAGAAGTTATATCATTTCTAAACTTAGCAGCTTTTAGATGGTGGAAAATATTTGGATAGAAATTTTTGTGATAATTCTCCCCAAGTTTTAATAGATCCAGAGTCTAACGAATTCAACCACATTTTAGCCTTATCCCTTAATGAAAAAGGAAAAAGTCTAAGTCTTATAGCAATGTCGGATACTCCTTGATATTTAAAAGTAGCACAAAGTTCTAGAAAACTAGCAAGATGTAAGTTAGGATCTTCGATAGGTGAACCACTAAATTGATTGTTTTGTACCATTTGGATAATTGCGGGTTTAAGTTCAAATGAATTAGCAGCTACATTAGGGTTTTGAATAGTTAAATGAATTTCATCTGATGTAGGGTTGGCAAAATCTCTTAATGGTCTTTGTTCGTTCATATTTTGAATTTCAGGAATATTCGGCATTTGTGTTAAATTTATAATTTGTTTCTTTTGTTTTCTAATTCTTTTAATTGTACGCTTTAATTCAGAATCGTAAGGTATTAAATTTTCGTTTCCAAATTTGCGCATACAATTTTAGAATAGATATTAATTTATTTATTATGATTATTTTAAAACAGTCCGTTACTTTAGAAAATTTTTCTTACTTTCCCCGGCAACTGCGCCAAAAACTTAACCCACAAATTTATGTTATGATATTTTAATTTGATTGCAACGAAGCCAAAAAAACTTGACCCCGCTATATTATATGTATAGAATTGTAATTGTTTATGTTGTGGATGCTACGCAAGTATACGTATCGTATCAAGTAATACAGGGCTCTAGTTGAGTCCTGGTTATCGATCCTATAGGGAAAGAGAAAATTAAATAACAGCTAATTTAAAATAATAATAATAATAATAATAATAATATACGAAAATTTGGAATTCTGAATTTAAGCACAATAAAGTAAACTAAGTATTTTAATTAGGTAAATTAACTAAGTAGAAAATTAATATGTATTGAAAGTGCAGGAAATAAAACTAATTGCTAAATAAGTCTTAACTATTCAGAAAAAGTATCTTCCCCTTGTTTAGAAATTTAAGTGATTGAAGAATTTAAATAGATAATTTCAAGGTATTGTGACAAATAGGAGCATTCCTATTCTTTACCCTTTGGTCCGGGTGTAAAGAATATTGACTAATCCTATGTTTGATTACTGAATCTGCGGCTAGGCTGGGAGGATACCGACTGCCACTTCAGAGCTCCCACGTTCCCCTCGCCTGAGGGCTAACATCTACACTTCAACTCTCAAACAATTCTACGCCCAGTGATATTATTTCCCTATTTATTTGCACCCTCCTTCCAAGGCTTTTGAATTCCCCGAATATCAGATGTAATTTTTACTATAGTTGATAATCAACACATTTTAACAAATCAAATGGCCAGTTTGAAAAGTAAATTAAGTTTTAAGTAAAAGATTATCACAATTTATTAATATATAAAAGTATCTCTATTTTAATTCCATCAAGTCACTTAATTTCATAAACAGGGAGAAAGACTAAATATACTACTCAGAATGCATGGAAACTAAACTAAGCATGAATTTCATTTAAAGTTAAAAACAATAAATACAAATACTTATCTTAATTTATCCCCAAGCAGACTCCTTGCAGTTCCTTTGACTCTTCCTTCCAGTACAAAAAGACTCTCTAAAAACTCACTAACTCACTAAATAACTCAAAATAACTCACTTATAACTCTCAAAGACACAAAAGACTCAAAAGACTACACACAAAACTCGACTTAACACACTTAGAACACTCAAAAGATTGGACACTAAAGACTTAATTTCGGCTTCTATATATAGAGGTGAGCAAAGGACCAAGAGGTGTGTAAGCATCCCTTCAAAAAGTGTCCAGGTTCAATGTATCTGCACCATTTGAACTATCTCGCCGTCGGCGACGAACTACCTCGCTGTCGGCGAGGCTTCTAGAAGATCTTCAAGCCGCTTCTAGCTCGCTGTCAGCGGGCTCGGGCTTGCTGTCAGCGAGACAGTTATAAATTCTTTAGAATTTTCTTCTCGTATCCTTGCCGTCGGCGGGCTCGATCTCGCCGTCAGCGACTTTAGCACAAATTGCATGATTTTGCTCCAAATTTGCTCCTTTTTTATGATTTTTGCTTTTATCACCTAAATTCTTCATTCCTGAAATAAAATAAAGAAAATACCCTTCTTTAAAGTGCAATTTCATCAAAAATAGGTATGAATTTCTTAATAAAATTTTCAGCGATGAAGGACATAGATTTAAGGTAAACGGACATAGATTAAAACCATATTTCGAAGGTAGAAGACCAAATTTTAAAGAGGTTTTAATACTTAGTCGACCTGATTACTAACCTAAATTAG
Organism: Papilionanthe hookeriana x Papilionanthe teres; assembly: GCA_022702705.1. Lineage (NCBI taxonomy): Eukaryota > Viridiplantae > Streptophyta > Magnoliopsida > Asparagales > Orchidaceae > Papilionanthe > Papilionanthe hookeriana x Papilionanthe teres. Next base: position 172,908,369 of record CM040423.1, on the reverse strand, counting down.
GTCGGGCTGACGACGTTAAACCAAGCGCTTTATGGGAGGCAACCCATAATAGTCTTTTATTTTAATTATATACAAAATTAGTGAGTCTGTATTATTAAAACAAATCTTACAACTCAAAATTTTAATTAGAATCATCACAAATTTGAACCTATATTATGAGATCAGAAAATATTTGGACCAGAGCAAAATTGGGTAATTTTACGAAATCTCACCGACGGTGAGGTCGATTCTCGCTGACAGCGAGATCTCGTGCCAAATTTTAATCAGTTTTATAACCAGCTCGCCGACAGCAAGAAACTTCTCATCGAAGGCGAGGCAGTTGAAAAATAGGTTTTTTAAGTTTTAGGTGCGGTTTTAAACGATTCTAAAGCCATTTCTTTGTAGAAAACCATCCCACATTCATTTTTACACTGTTTTCTTCCTAAGAAACTACTAGAGACCATTCCTTTCAATCCGAAATGGCCACTAAACTCATAGAAACCACAAAAACTAGAGTTTTCAACCGAAGAAAATTCATCAGTTCGGAGGCGCAACGTATTTTCAACAAAGTCTTGATGAAGAAGCGACTTATTAAAGAAAGGGGATTTGTCAACAGAGGAGTAGAAAATTCCACCACAAAAATTGAAGAAATGATCGCGCAGCAGCATTGGGAGTATTTTGCTATACGACATCCGTTGTAGTTATTCCTGTAGTTAAAGAGTTTTACTCTAATCTACATGCGATCAACAATGGAAGTGTCTACGTTAGAGGAAGATGGATAACATTTACTCCTTCAAGGGTAAATGAATTATTTTCTATAGAAAATACCCCTGTCTGTCATTATTCAAACTTTATTTCTTCAAGATACAATATGAATGAGATTTATAAATACCTGATCGACCAACCTGATGATTTGGAGTTACGCGAAGACGGGTATGTCAGTTTTTCTGCATCACTTCTTAACCCTGTCTCGAAGCATTGGTATTTCTTTATCTCATCAAAATTATTACCCACTATGAGGGTAAATAAGGTTTCAAAGGAATGCGCTATATTAAATTATTGTATTCAAATTGGACTACCTATCGATGTTGGATCAATTATAGTAAAATCTGCATTGGGATTAATTGTGCATGGGTCAGTTCATGGACTTGGGACACCCATCGACTATATTTGCTTTATGCAGTCAGTACCAAGTTTTCTATGAGGCTTGGGAAAAGGTACTTTTGCCATGAAAACCACTCGATCCTACGAATATGTTTCCAATTTTGGATAACAATGATGAGATTACCTTTATTTCCGATAGAGCATCACAGAACAATCCTTTAGCAAGGCCCCTTACAGATAAAACAAATTTCATTCTGAAAAAGATTAAAGGATTAGAGAAAGAGTTGCAGAACGTGATGAATTTCATCGATAATATCTCTGATATGTTTGATCACATTGACTGGAGGATGAAGGAGCACTTTGATCATACTGGACATCTGGATGCCAATTTTATTCATTTACTGAGACATAAAGGGTGGATCGATGAAGAATCTACTGCAGAATTCTCTTTCAGAACTTTCTACAATCTATTTGTGCACCTGCGTCACATCAGAAATATCAGAGAGGATGATAGTTAAGACGGTAAGGAGTAGTAAAGATTTCTATCTTATGATATATTTGTGTGTTTTGATTTGGATTTAGGATTTATTTTTTAATTTGATCATCTTAGATTTAATGAAATTATATGTATTTGTTTTGTCTCAGCATTTAGTTTATAGTGGTTTGGATTGCGATGCTGAGTATTATGGATTTTGACATTTAAGTTAAGTATGTTGTTAGTTGTTAGTGTGAAGTTTGTAAGTCTCATGGATTTCATATATAAAGTTATATTGTTTATGTTGTGTGAACTTTTTGTGAGTATAAGTATCCAATCTTCTTACTAAATTAGTAAATTAAGTGATCGGAAGATTGATTAAGGGCAAATCGAGGTTGAAAATGATTGACGAATTTCAAAAATTTAAAATTTTGGGATCTCGCCGACGGCGAGAATTATCCCGCCGACAGAGAGAAAAATCCCGCTGACAGCGAGAACGATCTCGCTGACGGAGGATTTTTCCCGAAACTTTTGCCTTTGTCAAATTAATTAGCTCGCCGACGGTGAGAAAAATCTCGCTGACAGCGAGATCGCAAAAAGTCTTATATTTGACCAGTCAACCGACACTATTCATCATCCCTTCCTCAAACTTGGAAGAAACCAAACTAGGGCTTGTGAGATTTTGGATTTGAGGGGATTTCAACACTTTTTGACACCGGATTTCATCTTCCCTTGGTAAGAGCTTCACTCCTATGCAAAAATTTTTTATTTTCACCATGGATTTCTTCTACATTGAGAAATTAAAAAAAAATCGAAATGTGGAGAAAATACTTGGAAGAAATTAATGGAGATCGATTTAAATGGATTTTAGATGTTATAGGAAGCCTTTTTGGTAATATTTGGGAGTTTAGTTAAGATTTTTGCAAATTTCACAGATCGAAAATGGATCCACGATAAAAGCGACGGTTGGATTAAGACGAAACCCGATTTGTGAATGCAAAAGCACAATCAAGATATTTTCACAACATTCAATCAAGAAAATGCATTCAAGATCGAGTTTTTAAGAATCCAGAAGGAGAGGTGGAGCGAGTAATAAAGGAACGAGGATGGGAGAATTTTTGCTATATTTCATACAGAGTAGCTGTGGAGGTAGTTAAGGAGTTCTATGCTAATTTGACTTCAGCTGAAGATGCACCAGTAAAGGTTAGAGAATTTTTTGTAGAATTCAGCGCTGCAAGGATAAATGCTTATTACGAGGTACGAGACACCTACACCAGTGAGTACGAGACTTTTGGGACGATGGAAGGACCATTGGAAGAGGTGATCAATTTTCTCACTGATGGGAAAGGCGTCTGGAAGATCAAGCAGCGGGAAAGGGTAAATTTTCCTCTTTCTATGTTAAATGCAACTTCAAAAGCCTGACACTATTTTATTTGTTCTACTTTGTTACCTACTTACCACCATAGTGAGGTAACAAGAGATAGAGCAGTTCTGAATTTCTGTATTCATAACCAAAAGAGTATTAATGTGGGAAATGTAATACATAAGAATATATTAGCCACCTCAAGAAGTGAAAGTGGAGGAGGACTAGGACATCCTGGTCTTATCTATGCACTCTGCCAATTATCTGGGGTAGAGGCAAGAGATGATGAGGAATGGGTTGAGCCTATGAAACCCATTACTCTGGCTAATATTAAGAAATATGAATCCCACGAAGGATGGAGATCTGGGACAAGGGATTATGTGCCTTCTTCAAGTAGAGATATTCCCTCTACTAGTTATGATCCACCTCAGTACACCACTCCTACCCTTCAAGATCTGATGAATGAGCTGACCCTGAGTAGAAAGAGTTTTAAACAATTTGGAGAGAATATGGAAAGAAAATTTGAGCATATGGACCACAGGATTGATGGCTTGGAAAGAAGACATGATTATGATAGTGAATATCTCCAGCGGCATTCAGAGTACGAAATTGCATATTATGAGGCTGAACGTCGATATAGGTGTGGTGATTTAGATGTTTTCTTCCGGAGTGCCCCCGCTACACACAATACCAGCCTGCTCAGCCTTCTCAGCCTGGAGATCAGGGAGATGATATAACATGGGATTTTGATGTGTAACATTAGAGACTTTGTTTAGTTTGTTTAGATTAATTGTTCTTTTGAAAACTTTATTGTTCTGAGTGTAATTATTCTGTACTTTCTGTGGACTGTGGATTTGATGTGTTTGTTTGTTTGCTTATGATGTAACGTTAGATTTTTTTATGTGTGTTAAGTTAGTTTGCAATTTTTCTTTTAGATAGGATAATTAGTTTTTCTTTAATGTGTTGTTTAAGTTTTTATAAGTTATGAACTTTTAATATGTTTAGATTGTTTTAATATGTTTTAAAGTAGGTTAGTTGATTGTATGTGTAGTAATAGATTAAGTTTTCATTTTGTTTTGTTTTATACTTATTAAAAATTTCTTATCCCAGCACTTTCTTTTAAATATTATATATGTAGAAGAATACTAACAGTACAGGTTCTTTAAATAATGAAAAAGCCTGCAAAAATTTCAAGGAAAAGAAATACCTAAAGCTTAAAGGTATGATTCATTGTATATTTTCCTTTTCACCATTTAAAAGTAGATAGAAAAATTTAAGTTTGGGGGAGGAGAAATAAATATTTAATTATTAAATTGTTCTCAATTTCTATTTTCAAACATTATTATCAAATGATTTTTCTATAGTAATTTTTCAATTCAACAAACATGAATTACTTTATTTAATTATTATAGAAAGTTAAATAATATGTTTGTAGTAATTCAATTTGTTAATAGAATAAGATATTTGGTTAAAAGAAATAAGAATATAGTAAACTTTTTAAATAAGGGAAAACTATATTCTAAAATTGAAATTCTTAAGTATTTAGATGAAAAAGAAGAGAATGAAACTCAATGTAGTAAAGGCTATGAAATACATATAAGCAAAGAAATATTTTAAGTTTCAAATTTAGGAAGAGAAAGTTGAAGTTCAAAATTATTAACGAGCTATCCAGATACAGTAATCCTCACTTGAAAAATAAAAAAAGAGAAGGATTGAAAATCAATCCAAAAAGAAGAAAAGAGAGAAAAGAAAAGAAAAATATAAGTGAGGAGAAGCTTGAGGAGATGCCTTATCAAAAATTGGCTTCAATGGAATCAACCTAAAGGGTAAAACTCAAATATATTTCTGAACTTATATATATGGATTAGTATTTTACTAAATAGTGTTTTTCTGAACTTCCTATCATCTAAATATCTTAAGTAAATTACTATTTTAAATATAGTCTTTCCTGAAATAAATAGAGAGCTAGAAATCTTAGATCTGATAACTAAATAATCTTATATCTATAAAATTAATTTAATTACTTAAAAATATTTCTATTTTAACTTTACTATAATATTATATGAATTAAATTCATAGTTGGTTTGAATGAAAAAATTCTATTACAGAAATCATTCTTTTTTATTTAGTACTAAAATTACTTGAGGACAAGTAATAATTAAGTTTGGGGGATTTTAATCACAGAAAAATATATTAAGAAATTGATACCTATTTTTTATGAAATTGCACTTTAAAGAAAGGTATTTTCTTTATTTTAATGCAGGAATGAAGATTTATAAGTGATAAAAGCAAAAATCATGAAATGGAGCAAATTTGGATAAAAAAAAGAAGAAATTCATGCAAAATGAACTAAGTCGCCGACGACGAGATCATGAGGAGAATTTTTGAAGAATTTATAACTACTTCGCCGAAAGCAAGCCCGATCTCACCGATTGCGAGATCGAGCGGTTTGGAGACCTTCTAGAAGCCCCGCCAACGGCGAGGTCATTTCTCGCCGATGGTGAGATAGGTCAAAATACAAGATACATTGAACCTGGATGCTTTTTGAAGAGGTGCTTAAGTACCCCTTGGACCTTTTTCTACCTCTATATATAGAGGATGAATTTTAGTATATTGTGTGTCATTTTGTGTCTCCTAAGTGTCTATTTGGTGTCTATTTTAGGAGTCTTAGAGTATTCTATTAGTGTGCTTTTGAGTATAAGTTGAAGTTTAGTGTAAGTGTAAGCAGTGAGTTAAGAAGTGTGCTGTACTAGAAGGAAAGTCAAAGGAACTTCAAGGAGTCTGCTTGGGGAGGAAATTGGGATAAGTATCTTTGTTTATTGTTGTTAACTTTAAATGAAATCTATGCTTTGTTTAATTCCCATGCATTCTGAGTAGTTTTCTTAGTCTTTCTCATTGTTTATGAAATTATGTGAATTGATGAAATAAAATAGAAATGCCTAAAATATTAAAATAAATTGTGATAATTTTTACTTAAAACTTAATTTACTTTTCAATCTGGCCCATTGATTTGTTAAAATATGTTGAATTATCAACTATAGTAAAGATTACATCTAATATTCAGGGAAGTCAAAAGCCTTGGAAGGTGGGTGCAAATAAATAGAGAAATATTATTTATCGGAGGTAGAAGTGGACATTTTAGTGTGACAGAGTAAAATATTCAATTCGGTCCTATTGATTGAGAGCTGAAGTGTAGATTTTAGCCCTCAGGTGAGGGGAACGTGGGAGCTCTAAAGTGGCAGCCAGTATCCTCCCAGCCTAGCCGCAGATTCAGTAATCAAACATAGGATTAGTCAATGTTCTTTGCACCTAGACCAAAGGGTAAAGAATAGGAATGCTCCTATTTGTCACAATACAATAAAAAAAATCTATTTGAATTCATCATTCACTTAATTTTCTTAAAACAAGGAGAATGATACCTTTTTCTGAAATCTTTAAATGAACTTTATTTTAAAGCATTAGTTTACTTTAGTTCGCTTTAGTTAAGTATTCTAAATTTCCGTCTACTATTTTAGTACGTAAAAACTTTTAAATTTAGTTGTTACAAATTTAGTAAAACTTCCCTGTGGGATCGATAACCAGGACTCCAATAGAGCCCTGTATTACTTGATACGATACGTATACTTGCGTAGAATCCACATTATACATTCCATCATAAAATCAAATATATATATTAAAGCGGGATCAAGTTTTTGGTGCCATTGCTATTAACACAATTTGCAAACATAAAAAAGTGGGTCAATTACCATAAACCAAACCATAATAAAGCTGAATATAAGCAACTTTGACCAAACCTTAAAATTAGACTAAAAATAGCATTAACCAACAACGACCTTCAAATAATTATTTTCTCTCCCAAAATTATCTTCGGGGCTGAAAATTTATTCTAAAAAGTTGTATGGTATTTATTTTCATTTATAAAGACCTTGAATCATATTCAACGATCTTACAAGTCAATTTTTACAGAAAACTTTTCAGCTCAAATTTTTATGCACGAATAACGCTCCAAGGATAAAAAAACTATCATTTCTTTCATAGACCAATCGATGTTCAAAATTAAATGTTCTAAATTGCACGAATTTCATATTTACATATGAGTAGCATGTAGACAAGTTTGATGGTCAAACCATTTTTACGTAAAATTTTGCACTTAGAGTTTGCATGCATGAATATTAAGCCTAAGTGGTGGATTCCCTGGGTGGCCTGGTCTAGTGAGGGTTCACCTCCACACATTACACTTTTACACACATTCCAATCCTAAAACCATTCATGCCTAGCTTGACTTCCTGACTCATGTAGGTAATTCATATGGATGGACCTTAACCCCTAGGCCCTTGGCTAAGAGGGTTAGAAACAACATAGTGAATGCCTCAATGCCTCAAATGAGTCATCTCATGGCTCTTGAGAGCTTAAAATGGCTTCATGGCTCAACCAAAGTGATTCCATTATACTCAAACTTGATCAATCTTCATTTTCCCAAAATTTCAATTTTTGACCCCCTGGGCCCTACACCCGCTAAACCTACCAAATGCCCTTGAAGCTACTCAAAATTTGCAAAATTGCCTAAATTACCCAAAATTCCTCAAAATCAGTCCTAAACATTTCCTACTATTCAAATTGATCATCCTTAGCCAAATATACCAAATTTTCCAAAAATATCCCCCAATACCCTCCAAATACCCAAAATGCCCTTCTTAACTAAAAATTCCATAAATTCCAAAAATTTCCAGAAAATTCCAGAAAATCCCAAATATTCCTAATTTCATTTTGTTTAACTACACAATAGGTCAATTTTGTCAATTTAACCCACTTTTACCAAAACCCCCAATTTGACCCATTCTTAACCCAAGTGGACCCAATGTCAAACCAAATCAACCCAATTCAATTCTAAACTTCAATTCAATATCCCAAATATCAATTTAGATCAAATACAAGCCCAATTTGATTGACATTTGGATCCAACTCCAATTTGAAGCCTAAAGCCCAATTTTGGCCCATGACCTAAACCTAGCCCAAACCAACCCAATTCAACTCCAATTAGCCCCAAATCTTTTCCTAAACCTTCATAATATCCCCACAAACAAAACACTAACAAGATTTACCCCAAATTTGAACCTAAACTCCACCCAAACCTAGCCCAAAACTAAAATCTCCATTTTTGGCCTAAACCCAAACCTAACCCAAATGGGCCCAAATCCCAAAATCAAAGCCCAACCAAAGTTGAAAACTCTTTGTAGCACCCCCATAAACACCCCCAACATTAATTTTACATCAAATCCAACCTTATCCCAACCTTAGCTCAAGTTAGCCCAATTTGACATACTTTGGCCCCTTTACCAAAAAAAAGCCCAAATTAAATTCAATTCCACTCTAAATGACACCAAACCTTTTCTAAAATGTTCATGACACATCTCTAAACTAAACCCAACATTTTTTTGGCCCAATCCTTTACAAAATTTCCATCCACCAATTTATTTTTAAACCTAAAAGCCCACCTCCTTAAACCTTTCTACAGCCCCATCTAAAATAAATCCAAAAGCCCAAAATCTATCCTAAAGCCTACATGACACTTTCACATCATCATCCCTTTGATTTAAATCACTCCTTAAGTTTCAAATTCAACATTAAACTTTTCTAAACTAAGCCATGTGCCAAATTACCCCTAAATATCCAAAATCCTTAAAATCCATTTCCATGAAATTGACTAAGCTTGGCCCCAAGCCAAATGGAGCCATGGAGCCATGCACAAGCCATATGCAAGCCATGAGGAGCCCTTTCCACCTCACCAACCCATTAATGGAAAAGGAGGGAATTACTTTCTTAAACCTTCACTAAACTTTTTTAACCCCATTCATGTTACACTTTAAACAAAATTAGCCACATCACCTTGGATGGGGACTTCACCACCCCTTCCTAGCTGACCCAACTAATCCCCTTCAGCCTAAATCAGATCATGGGGGGGTGAACCTAGCCCAAATACATGAGTTGAACCAAACCAAGCCAAAATGAGCCTTCTCCCATTCCATTTAAATCAAACTCTTTACACATGTCCATGGCCAATTGACTGCACTAAACCCCAACCCTAACCTCCCTGACCTTGAGGGTGACCTGACCCTGGCCGGCCAGCCACCACAGTCGCCTGAAAACACCAGGTCGAGAGCACCCATTTGGTTTAAAAATTCAATTCTTCCTTGCTGAGCTGTCCCAACCCAATTAGACACCATGGATGTTCTTCCCTTGACCAGAGCAGCTGATCCCAAGCCTCAACTTCCCCTGGGAGGCCCTCCAGCCATGTCTATTTAAACCCACCACCCTCTCGGCCAAAGAAGGTGCTGAGCCAAATCCTACTGAAACTCTGTCAAAATTATTCCAGACCACTCTCCACATATAGAGCACTTGATCCCCATTGGATTCCAGCCCCAATTTCTTCCAGCTGAGCTAAATTTCTGAGTTTAAATTCAAGCCCAAAAACAGGACATCTCCCAAACCTCTACCAAATCCAAATTAAACTCACCCACACCTGCACAGGACCAAGAGAAAGAGATCCCCAGTTAAAGCCCCCTCTCTAAACCACCCAGTTGCTCAAGCCTCCAAGCTTTGAAATCGGCTGTGGACACTTTCATACCTAGACAATTCCTCAAAGCTAGAGACTTCATCTGGAGCTTCCTTAGGTGCAATCGAAGGTGACACAACTCTCTGATTGAAGCTACACTTCTCAGAGCAAAGGTATGGATCATTCCTTCCTCCCGAGCTTTCAGCAATTCTCCATTTCATTTCAGTTAATTTCATGGCATGTAAACCGTATGGATGTGTTCGTCTCTTCAAGACGAATCCATAGAGCATAAGAACATGAAAATCCGTTGAGAAATGAGAGAGTTCTTAGGGTTTTAGTGTGGACGGTCACGGGTGCACACTAGTCGTAGACGATGACCAGGTGTCGTTCGATCGAGCGTGTATATGGTGGACGGTCCAGATTGCGCCGGATCGATGGACGTTACATGAACCGCGGGCCCCCGGAGCACTGAGTAAGATGGCAGCGTCGAATGGGAGTGCAACGTGTGGGATTTCAGAGCTGCTGAGGATGAGTCGGCGCCGCGTGGATAAGTAGAAAAATATGGATTTTTTGATTTATTTAAATACCCAGAACATAAAAAATTCATATCTTTATGTAGAAAAAATCATAAAAATAAACTAAAAATACCCTCTTACTCAGTGAACAGAGGAGAATAAAGTGGAAAAGAAATGAAGTTATTTTGATGAGTATTTTATTTTTAATTAATTATTTACTCATTTCAGTATTTTGATTCTCCATTTGCATAGATAATTCACCATGGAATGAGACCATAGGGCTCTTGAAGACTCTAATCTTGGGAATATTCGCTGAATATTTCAAGGTCAGAGGCCATCTCTATGGAAAGTTATGTATTTTTCAAGTTTATGTCACTGTTTTTGGTATTTTAATTCCAATAATTAGCATATTGTTCAATAAATTCCAGAAAAATTTGGGGAAGTTTCTTAGGACCAGAGGACCCTAGGATAATTATATTTTGAGTTAACTAGTTAAGAATAACCCTAATTGACCTAATTACCCAAAAATTAATTTTAATTAATTAGGGTTAACTACACATTGAAATAACTTGAAATCAATTCTCTACTAATCTTTAAGATACAGAGAATATCACATAAAAATTTGAAGCCAATTGGAAATGATTAGCCCCACTAGATGAATTAATTAATCCACATGATCAAAATAAAAATTTAAAAATTCATAACTCCAAAAATACATTTCAAAAATTCAACAAATTGGTTTTGTGGGCTCACTAATATCAGAGGAGCCTATAAAAATTAAAATTTGAATTTTCTAAAATTTTTCATTTTTAATGATATATTTAATATTTTAATAATTAAAAAATAATAAAAATCACAAAAATATTCAAAATCATAAAAATGTCACATTTTTCCTCCTAATCACTTAGAAACCAAACGAATATTTTTCCTAAGTCTCAAAGTAAAGATATTGAATTTTAAATGCTTAAAATAATTTTTAATATTAAAAAAATTTAGTTTCCAACTTTTTCACTAAATTAATTCTAATAAATCAAAGAAAAATTAAAAAATTGTAAAATTTGTTTCTCTAAACTCCTTGAGTTCAGAGAGATTTAAGAAAAATATAAAATCCACTTTTCAACTTCAATTTTATTTTATAATTAATTAATACTCCAAAACTCAAAATAATTATAATAAATAAATATAATTCAAAAAATCACCAAAATTGGTTCAAGTGGTCCTCTGGTCATTAGGAACATCCCATAATTTTCTTAAGAACAGAAACCTTACTTTGGTCATGTTGTTGAATTTTCCTTGAAATCCCTTATTTTTCATTAAAAATAATTATATAAATAAATTAAATTAAGAAAAATCACATTTTCTCCTCTAATGTCTTGATTGACATATGAGTGAAGTGACATAAAATTTCAAGTTCATTTGAACTCAATTTAGTAAGTTATGGAATAAATAAGCCTAAAAGGGCATAAAGGTAAATAAAGAATTTAAACCCCTTTATTAAAATTTTAGGTTTAATTAAAATGGATGGTAAAATATTTGATTTTATTTTTCTTGGATGATTGAAACTCTGGGAAACTAAAAGGGTAGGAACCTATTAATCACTTTTAATAAACCAAAATGAAACTTTAATTATTTAAACAGTTTAAATTTTGGAAGATTAATGAAAATTTGAATTATTAAAAATAGGGATATAACTTGAGAGGATATTAATTCTTTAATAAAAAAATCCCTAAATAAGTCACTTCAAAAATATTTAACTCTTAATTAAGATTAAAATGATAATCCAATCTAAGTAAATTAAAAATTTTAAAAAAATATGACCCTTAAATTAAAGAAAAGCTCAAAATGTTAAGTAGTTTAACAATTAAATTAAATTAAATTAAAATTAAATTAAATTAAATTAAGTAAAAATTAAATTAAACTTAAAATTAAATTAAATTAACATTTTAATAATTAAGTTAAATTAAAAAAATTTTTAAATTAAATTAAATTAAGTTAAATTCAATTAAATCAAATTTAAATTATGTTAAGTTAACATCATTCAATAATAAAAGTAAAACAAATTTAAAATATTAAGATCACTTAAAGTATAAAGATTTAAACCAAAAAATAATTTGAACACTATTCCAAACTTAAAATTATTAATTAAAATCTCATAATTAAACTAAATCACTTTAACCTTTAACTCAAACTTCAAATTAAGAATGATTAAAAATTCTCAACAAACCAACTTGCCCCTAAAAGCTTTAATTATTATAACTCTTAAATGGAGTATTAAGTGAGATGTCACTTCATTCATCAGGTAATTAAATGCCCAAGTTCACTGAGCAAGAGACAAAGCTTAACTAAACTCTTGGATGATTAATTCACCTGTGCAATTAAATTTACTTGGACTCAAAATAATCTCGAAAATATTGAAAAGATGTTTAGGACTCGTCCTAAGAACTTTCTCAATATGATGAGATGTTTTTAGAAGAACAATTGAATTTAAATGTTCTTTGATGAAGAAAATCATCCATAAACAAAGCACAAGAACCTAGATGTCATAGGAAATGACTAGTTACAGGATATGATCTTGGTAGACAACAAAAACCTTCCCTTAGCTTTACCTAAGTACTTGTTATAAATATTTAAATGCCTTAATATATGTTTTAAGTGCAGCTTGGGATGACGGGAAGACCCTCCAGGTACGCTTTTATTTTATCGCAATTTACTTTATTGTAGTTTACTTACATGCACTGCGCTTTACTTTTCTTGGATGTTAAACAATATTGTTGCATGAAAACCCACACCTTTAGGATAGTCCCTAAAACTGAAACCAAAACTAAATTAAAAGTCATTGCAAGATAAAATTCACCGCCACAATATTCTAAAATATAAAACAACTCAAAATTTAATCACAAACAGAACACCAAAACTACAATTGCAACTAAATTAAAACGTCTCGTTGAATGATCGAGAATACCTCGGATGATGTAACCCACGTGTTGCTAACGGGATTTCCCACGGTCTAAATGAAAGTGTGGAACTCATTCAGTTGAGTTTAGCAAATTCATCTGGACTAAGTGAATTTGATGAAAATAACGGTGTCGGGATGACGGAACCGTGGGATTTTAATCTGTTCTGTTTAAACAACTTTAAGATTTGTTTTAATTAAAATATTAAAAATATTTGGACTTTAAGATTTCTAAACCAAAATACTTCTCTCATCTCCTGATTTTCACCTTCTAAAACTAAACCTCTGCAACAACAAGGAGCTTGGAGCATGGTGGGCAGCATAATCATCGTCATCAGCAAAACTCGGGTCTACTTCAGCGAAACATTCCTTAGAAATAAATAACCAAGCCATAGGGCTTCGAGGTTGTTTGCCTAGTGAAACATAAATCCTCAACTCTTCGTTAGGCATTTACATGATCATGCCATGTAAATTAAGCCCTAACCGGTCTTAGGACTCCGAGGTAGTCATTTGGTACGACATAAACCCTCACATCTTCGAGGCTATCCGTATGATTATATCATATAAGTATAAGTCCTAATTAATTAAAATTGGCAGGATTACAACATTAAATAAATTCTCAAATTGAAAGAAAACCATAGGATTGTTTGGGAAGTTGCCAAGATTCTTCTTGGATCCTCAGCTTCTCCTACTTTTCTTCCTTTAGACTTTTAAAACAAACTATTCCGAATTTGAGCTAATCCCTATTGAAATCTCCAAAATTCAATTCATTTGAAACCTCAAACTTTGAAATTCTTGAGAGCAAAACCACTAATCATTATTGAGAGTTTTCTTAAATGATTCCCGTCATTTACGATGTAATTAACTATAGTGGCCTGCCCTTATATGAAACTTTAAGAACCCGGGTAATATAAACCCTGCTTAATTCCTTTTATTAAGCAGGGGAACTTGTCGGGTTATAAAATTGGTTCGCAGACCAAACGGATGTCACAAATCATCTAGTTTATTTAACCGAGCCCCATCATCAAGCAGTGTGTCTATTCTTTGGGATAGATACACTGTTTGTGATGCGGTGCTCGTTTATATATACAATTTGGGATGTGAGATCGGTTTGATTTCATATCTTAAAATTTTCAAACTTAAAACTATTTTTAAAATCAAATATTACTTTCTAAAGTATATATAAATTTAAATTAAATTTAAAATCTAAAAAATTCACCGACAACTTCTGTAGGCGACCCCTTTTCAAAACACATGATCTAAAAATATGCCGACAACTTCTGGCGACTCCACTGAGGAATAGTTCCTCTCTCCATTTTAATCAAATGGTTTTTCTTTCATAAATCGGTAATGAGTCCATACCCCTTGTGGGCCAAACTACCATTCTTTACGTTGGCATACCACGTTCATTTCTGTCTTGAACGGGTATAGTCAACTCCTTTTGGATTCTGGAGCCACTGTTTAGACACCCCTAATCAGAGAGGTTCCAAAATCCTTTTACCTCTTTTTCTGAGGTGGGGTGGACCCCCAATGGGTATTTGCTTAGGAGCGGTCCCTCGGGTTGAGAAGTTTTACGAGACTTTCTCTTCCTTACCAATTCTGAACCGGATCCCATCCTTTTTCTATAAACCTCCGTCCTTTAATCATTTCGTTCCTAATAAACAAATCCTCTAATAAACGACCCTTTCAATAAACAAACACTTTTAAATCATAAATACGCTAAGATAAATGAAAATGTGTCCGGACTCTTTCTTTTTCGTTCTAAGTTTTGCGACAAAAGGAAGCATAATTCGAGAATGACGTTTGAAATCTACCCTGCAGAAAATGACTGCGCTAAAGTTAATTTTCTCCTTCACCAAGGGAACTGACTTCACCGTCTAGAAGGATGAGCTGCCTGATAATGGGATCATCCATTTTGGACAAGGATTCGACAACACAGATATTAAGTTCGCTGACATCACTCTCTTCACACTAATAGACAAAGTGCCAGAAATTGAAGAGCCCGTAATTGAGTTTAAGTTGAAGTCGACTTAAGAATTCCCTCCCCTGTAAAGGGTTCCAGCTGAAAGAAGTACTGCTATTAGTAGGAGGACTATTGTCTCTACCCCCACCGGTCTAGTCATCTCTGCACCTACCCCGGCTTCTGCCAAACTAAAGGGGAAGGAAATCCAAGTCTGTGGTGAGCCTGTCACCCTGGAGGGTACGAATTTTGCTACACTACCATCTGTTTTCGAGATTGGGTCCAGTTCAAGAGTTGCACCCCTAACTCAGACTCAAAGGAGAAACAGAAGCAGAAAGATAGCCATGATTGAGAAAGCCAAAGCTGCTGAAGTTGCTTTTCTAAAAGAAAATCCTGAGGAAAGAGAAGAACTGCCTGAGTATATACCTCTGTTGGAAGTGAGTGGGTTTCACCCCCTCCCTGCAGCATCGAATGAAGAAGATGTCTGAAGGATTGCCGCTACACTACCCCGATCAGCATACTAGAGTAACTGCAAAAGAAGAAGGGTTAAGACCACGCCATTTGCTCGGCTACAAGCCGTGATAGAAAAATTGGCAAAGAAAGAAAGATGCCCAGTATCAGAAATCCTAAGAAGAATGTGACGAGTGTCAGCTAAATCTCGCCTTGGACCGCGAGTAGAGCCTGTCACTGCCATAGAGAAACCAAGGAAGAAAATGAGAGCTAGTTCACCTGTTGTTGTATCGGGCCATCATATTAAGGAGGACACCACCTACCAGCATATAGCCGACAGACCTTCCGATCCTAGGCCTTTTGCTGCAAGAAGGATGGTGTGGCGACCTATTTTTCCCGAGCCGAGACCAACACAATGTCCTGAGAAGGAAAGTCTCGTTAAAGAGCCTGAATCAGAAGGAAGTGCTACTGCAATAAAAGAAACTCCCGAAAAAGAAGTTCAACAGCCATCACACGATAACCGCGAGACTGTCTGGAAGAGACCCCTCGAGGATGCTATAGGAAAGCTATGGACGGATATCCAACGGTTGGCAAAAGAAAGAGGAGGAAAGTTGGAAAAGGAAGTTGATTCATCAGAGTTCATGGATGAGGAGTGTGCCGAGATTAACATGGTTGAAACATGAGCATCGTCAGCCTCACAGGGTGCTCTAGCAGCTGCAGAAAGAGATGAATCAGAAGTGATGAGAGCACAGCTTCAGGAAAGAGATGACACAATTTCGGAGATGGCAAGGAGGATGGAAGAGATGGCTGCTGCTTTAGCCAATCTCCAAAGTCAGGTGCAACCTCAGAAAGAAACACCCCCATAAATCATCTATATTGCAGATGGAGGAAAAGAGATCACTTCCGTCAACAGAGATGAGCCACCAAAGAAGGATTCTGCACAGAGAATGATTCCCGAAAAAGACATTAAAAACATGGTAGAACAGCAGGTGCGAGAAGCCCTAGCACAATCTAAGAGTGGAGCATCTATTCAGACGGGTAGACCTTACCCAGAAGAGTTTGATGCAGTCTAATACCCGAAAGGCTTCGTACCACCTCTGTTTAAGACTTTTGATGGAATGGGAAACCCCTGGCAGCATGTCGCACATTTTCGTGCTAGTTCTTGCAATGCCGGTGGGAGCGATGCTTTGCTCCTTCGTCAGTTCTTCAGCAGTTTGTCAGGGATTGCCTTCGACTGGTACGCAGAATTGCCAAATGGTTCAGTTAAGACCTTTTCAGAGTTAGAAAACCTTTTCGTTAAGTGGTTTGCCGGGGCTCGGCACCACATCACCATCGGTGATCTAGTGGTGGAGCACTAGAAACCGAACGGGACTTTAGTGGATTACATACTTCAATGGAGAAATTTAAGCATGAAGTGTGATCCACAACTTCAGGAACAGCATGCAGTCGACATCTTGCTTAAGAGTATCCATGGCCCGATAGCACTTCTCCTTAAAGGATTTACAATCAAGACTTTAGAGAAGCTGCTTAGCAAGGCCGTGAGCTTACAAGAGGAAGCAAAGAAAATAAGTTTCGTGGACAAGAACGATAAGCAGAAGCCCATAAAAGCATTTAAAAAGAAATCCAGAATCGTGACGACAGTAGATAAGGGCAAGCAGCCAGTGCAGATACAGCCAGAGTGGCCACAACCTAGCTATCAACCACCGTAATGTACTTACCAACAACCTCAGCAGGGTTATCAACAGCCTCGACCGAGCTATCAGTCGCCTCAGCATTATGAACAACGGCCTCATCCACAACATACGCTGAAAGATTTTTTGAACAAGGAATATCCATTCAAAACTGAAGCAGTGGCGAAGATGTTCCGCAGTTTAATGAAAACACCAGATTTTCAGCTACCAGAGCCCAACAGGCCGGAAGAAGTCAATAAGAATGATCATCCAAACTATTGCCCTTACCACAGGATGCTCAGACATAAGATCGAAGACTGCTTCACTTTCAAGAATTGGCTGGAAGATAATCTCCGGAAAGGGAACATAACGATCCCGAAGGAATACATGAAGGAACACCAAAAAGGAGGTTCCGTCAATGTTATTTCAACGGATCCCATTATTCCGATAGACCCTTACACAACCCATGATGGATGGAATACCGTCTGGACAAAGTCTTCAAAGAAAATCTTAGATCACATCCAAACCTCTTCGGTGCGTGCTTCAACTCAAAATTTGAAACCTGCCGAGCCGGCACTATCGCTTGCGATTGAAGAATCACCCCAGAAGGAGGAGAAGATCGTAGAAGAGAAGAAAATCGAGGCTCCAAAGAGTAGACTAGGGGCTGCTTATCCTAGGATGGTTGTTTCCGATTTGGGGGTTAAATCCCTCGAACCTCTGACTCTGTATGATTATTTGCTCGCCCCAGTGGGATCTTATAATGATAAGAGTTTTGGCATTGGCTACGTTTTGACTGTTTCTAACAATTACGTAACTAATGAAAACCAAGCTAATCCGGATCTCGATTCCTATATAAATAACGATTCTCAAATCATACTAAACCTCAATGACCAAGATGAAGGATAAGACGTTCACAAGGATGGCTACGAAAGCTCAACAAGGAACGAGTCTATTTGAGAATTTCAAGGAGCTCCAATCGCGATAGAATTGGAGTTATCAGATTCTGAAGCAACGCTAGAAGAGCCAATCGTTCTGATCCAAGGGGAGACACTGGCAGATCCAGCATCAAATTCAGAAGAGATAACATAAGTTAATCTAAGGAGCGAAAAAGTTCAACCTATGAGAATGGGTCCAAAGGATAAAGGAAAGCAGGTGGTTGCTCAGGAAGAGCCAACCCAAGCAGAGGAATTGCACATTCAGGAAGAAACTAAGGAACATGGTAATAAAGTAGACTACAACGTGCTAGCCCATCTTAGGAAGCTACAGCTAAACTAAGCATATACGACGCTCTGATCCTGTCAAAGGAGATGAGGGAAGCTCTGATCAAGGCTCTACTTGATCCAGAGATTTTTTTAGCTCAAATGGCCGGTAATTCCTTCAACGAGGTTTGCTTGTTAAAAGAACAGTGGGGTGTTACCTTCACGGACAATGATTTGCTACTTGGAATGGCTGATCACAATCGACCGTTGTACATCTCAGTCACTACTGGAAAGTTTACGCTCTCCAAGGTGTTAGTTGATCTGGGAGCATCAATCAACATAATGAGCCTTCGAACGTTAGCATATTTGGAAATTGATGCTTGCAAACTTGAAGCAGACAAGATGTTATTGAGAGGGTTCAATCAGAATGGAGAAAGAGCACTCCGATCGATAACAATGTTAATGAAGACCGGTGATTTAGCAAAGACAACCACAAAATTCCACATAATTGATTCTGAGACATCATTCAACGCTCTACTGGGTCGACCATGGATCCATGAGAACCGGATGGTACCGTCGTCTCTGCACCAGTGCATAAATATTACGAAGGAGGAGAACAGTGTATCAAAGGTGACTTGCAACCATTCTCCGTGCATGAAATCGGAATTCACGAAGATGCAGCCTACTACGCGCCCCCGAAGAAAACAATCTTTTCCAGAAATGTCATACCAAATGAAGCAAAAGAAGTGCAAGACGATAAAGAGCCGAAATTCTAGTCCAACAGTTACCACTCCCTTACGGCGAGATGGTGAAGGTTTCTCCAGAACTCGCACCCGAGGTCGAGGCCGGGGATGAGGTCGTGGAAGAGACATTGGAACAGTTGGACAGAAGAAACCAGTCATCAACGTTGATTGGGAGACCAGTTCTGAAGAAGAAGAAATCAAGAAAAAAGTAACAACAGTAAATCAAAAGAAACCCCAGTTCAAGATCTCTCTCGAAGATGAAAAGAATGAAGAATACAAATCAATGTATGAGAAGATTAACCATTATATACATACTATGACCCTAACCCAGATCCATTCTAATAAGATTGAGGGTATGGTGGTCAAGGAAGTACGTGGTGGTACTAAACCGATCAAATTCTACTGTGGTGCTTCATCTTCCAAAACTAAAAATGATGTACAATTTGAAGATGTTATTTCTTCCGAATTAATGGAACTGCCTTTTGAGTGGTACTCTCCCTGTGTTCAAAATTTAATTCATTGTGATGTATTACCTAAACAATGGACAAAAGGTCAATCACAACACTTTGAAAAATTATGGAACAATGCCAGTCGGCCTCCCAATTTAGAACATGGTCTTGGATTCGGCACAGTAGGGTTAGTTGACGATACGAGATTTTGCTTGGTTGTCACTTACGAGCCTAATGAAGATTGCTTGGAAGCTTTAGAAGATCTCGAAGATCTGCAAATCGGAGACGCTACGCCAGAATTCGAAGAAGAAATTAAATCTACAATAGACGAGTTAATGGAAGTTAACTTAGGTACTAGCGAAGAGCCTAGGCCGACCTTTGTTAGCTCCTTACTCAATAAAGAAGACTCCGAAGAGATAATCAAGCTATTAATGGAATTCAAGGACTGTTTTGCTTGGAGTTATGATGAAATGCCAGGATTAGCTCTAAAGGTCGCAGTTCACAAGTTAGGAGTGGATCCCACTGTCGTTCCAGTTAGACAAGCTCCGAGAAGGATGCGTCTAGAGATCGAACAACAAGTAATTGCAGAAGTTAAGAAGCTAATAGACGCTAAATTTGTCGGTGAAGAACAATATCCAACTTGGTTAGCCAATGTGGTACCAGTTAGAAAGAAGAATGGTCAGATCAGAATTTGCGTAGACTTCAGAGAATTAAACAAAGCATGTCCAAAGGACGAATTCCCGCTATCTATTCCAGAATTGATGATCGACATTGCTTCAACACATGAAGTCTTTTTTTTCATGGATGGATCTTCGAGATACAACCAGATAAAGATGGCACCAGAAGATGAAAAGCTTACAACTTTCAGAATGCCGATCGGGGTATACTGCTACACAGTAATGCCATTTGGATTAAAGAACGCAGGAGCAACTTATCCAAGAGAAATGACAAGAATTTTTGATGATCTCATTCACAACCAAGTCGAGTGCTACCTAGATGATGTGGTCATCAAAAGCAAACTAAAAGAAGATCAATTGTATGATTTGAGAATTGTTTTTCAGCGATTAAGACAATATAATCTTAAGATGAATCCCTTAAAATGCGCCTTCGGCGTCATCTCTGGGAAATTCTTAGGATTTTTTGTTCGACATTGTGGAATTGAAATCGATCCAGAGAAGATTAAAGCTATCTTAGAAATGCTGCCTCCCAATACCTTGAAACAATTACTATCCTTTCAAGGAAAATTGGCATATCTTCGACGCTTTATCTCAAATTTATCAGGAAGTTGTCAGCCTTTTTCTGCTTTGTTCAAGAAGGATGCCAAGTTTACTTGGGACTCCAAATGTCAACATGCCTTCGATGACATCAAACATTATTTAATGACACTTCCTGTCTTAGCAGCCCCATTCTCGGGTAAACCATCGATACTTTATACCGCAGCTTTAGACGACTCTCTCGGAGCCCTGCTAGCCTAGGTCAATGACGAGGGAAAAGAAAATGCTCTCTACTACTTAAGCCGCTGTCTAATTCTGACGGAAGTAAAGTATCCTCCTATTGAGAAGCACTGTTTGGCCCTGGTTTTTGCCGCTCAAAAGCTCAGGCATTACATGCTTTCTCATAAGGTCAACCTTATTTCGAAGTTCAATTCGTTGCAATATTTGATGACCCGACCGACACTTTCCGTTAGACTTGCTAGGTGGTCGATGATACTATTGCAATTCGATATAACTTTCGTTCCTCTTCGTGTCGTAAAGGGACAAGTCCTAGCAGACTTCCTCGCAGCACACCCTTTACCGGCAGAATCACCTCTTAGCGACGACTTGCCAGATGAGCAGATAATGAGCCTAGAAAACCCTGATGATCAGCGTTGGGAACTGTACTTCGATGGAGCATCCTCAGCATAGAAAGATAAAGAATCTCAAACGATAGTGCCCGGTAAAGCAGAAATCAGACTAATATTTATAACACAAGAGCGGGGGATGTTAAGGTATTCCTACCATCTAACAGAATCGTGTACAAACAACGAAACGGAATACGAAGCCCTTATAACCGAACTGGAATTAACTATTCAAATGAAGATAACAGACATTAACATCTACGGAGATTCTCAGTTGATCATTCAACATGTCGCCGGACAGTATAGAATTCTAAAGCCAAGACTCGATCAGTACTTTCAGTACGCCATGAAACTGTTGGAGCAAATTCCAACTGCAATAATCTATAAGATTCCTATAAGAGAAAATGCTCTCGCAGATGCGTTAGCCCGCCTTGCAAAGGAATTTTCTTGCTTGAAAGATGAGTCAGTTGAAGTGTCAGTTCAAGGACGACAGGTCCTATCACAACTCAACATGGATACAATACACAAATCAGTAGAAAAAACAGAAGAAAAAATTACGGCAGTGACAGAAAATACAGAAGATTGGCGGCAGCCACTAATAGTCTACTTGCAAATGAGAAACTTTCCAGACGATAAGTCGATAGCCCATCAAATTAAGAAAAGAACTCTGTCTTACGCGTTAATAAATAATACATTATACAGAAGATATGTCGACAAACACTTGCTCCAATCTGACTTCATTTGGAGCCATTTAAGTTGATCATAATTTGGAAAATAATTTTTATGATAAAAGAATCATTTCAATAATTCACCCCAAAATAAACTCAAATCAAAATCAAATCTTAATTAAAATTAATATGAGCATAGACTACTTAGTTTTATCCATTAAAACAAACCAAAAGCTCTAGATTTATATCTACCAATTTTCTCTTTCTATGGGTGCTACACTTTGATTTTAAATGTCTTGAGATGGGACTTGAGATTTGACCAAAACCAGTAGCACCACTGAATTCCTTATATTTTTACCACCATGTGAGTCTATTAAAATTTTTTGTAATCACCATCATAACCACTTTGTAACCACACAACAAATTTTACTTAACATATTTAATGTTAGAGCCCTCTGATATGAGGCAATTTTTTATGATTTCCAACATTTAATTATTTTTTTATTTTTTAATTTTTATTTATCATAGTTTACACCTGAGAAAAGGTTGTTTTTGGTGCTTACACTTTGCATGTGCGTGATTGCACATTTCGAGGTGAAGAAATTATGGATCCATTTTAGCTAAAATGGCATAACCTTACCTAGAATTGACGTAATTATACTGCTCGCCCTTGTTGGTCGGCATAATTATGCCATATTTGGTCGTGCCTGTATCACATATGATAGAGCTATACCACATTCATGTGTAACTACACCGCTCCATAAATAGCCTGGCGTAACCACATCGAGTTTGTGTGTTACCACATTAATGAGCTAGCTTCTTCACATGGAAATTCTCACCTTGCTAAACATGGATAAATACTTTAAAAACAAATGTTAAGGCATGATTTGGACTTCTTGAGCTATTGAAGGTTAAATTTAGAGAGGTCACTAGAGTGATTAATGATTCCATTATGGTTTTTTCTTCCTTGTATGAGGGAGGAAGGTCCAAGGGCTTGTTTTCTCTTCTTTGTCTCTTATTTCTTATTTTTGTTGAAAGAACCTTGTGTAAGTAGGCGATCGAATACTGTGGAGAAGAGGAAAACCTTGGTAAAGCTATGTGATCTTTAACAATTATTTTTATAGATCATATTCTTTTTTATGCGATCTTTAGAATTTTAGGAATTGATTTTAAATGTCTTGATCATGCTGAGCTAGATGCCTGAAGTTAGTAAAGTAGATATTTTTCTGTCAGAATAATTGCCATCCTTTTCCTCATTGGATTGATACACAGACTTTTAAACTATAAATTCCTTGATACATGTTCTTGCATGCTTTGCCCCTTTCTTCAAAGAAATGTGTAGCCATCATTTTGTTAGTATCGTTGTTACAGAAATGTGTTTTGAGTTATTGACTCTTTAGGAGAATTTTAGTTAAACGACATAAAATCTCGTTTTGACTATTATTGTTTTTCATTTGTTTTTTGTTAATTTTGTGGAACTTATATATTTACTTTGATAGTTAGATTGTAAGTGTTGAAAAGGTTAAAAAAAACTCTAAAAAAAGTTAATAAAAGCAACATTTCAAAATAGTGTTCATTTCTCTTTTATTTTGCATGTGTTGCATTGTATGCGTGTTTTGCCTATTGACAGACTTGTGTGGGGAATTGTGATAATGTGTGTTTTATTTTAAGTTTACCGAGTTTACAATTAAGATCACCTGTTTGTCTTAGTATATGCATAGGATTATTGAAGTTGACATTTCCTCTTTTAACGTTACGATTGCTCAGATCTTTAGACACCTTAGGAGAGTACATTCACTGTCTGACACACCCACAGAACAAGTTAACGCTCACAACCATACCAGTAATCCACTTAATGATTATGCCAACCCAACTTTTAAGAAAAACCACTTGAGTATCAACTACCCAAAATTTGAGACCAACAATTCTGAGTTGAGACCAACCATTATCCAAAAGATGTAAGATAGCCAGTTTCGGGGACTACTTATGATCCAAATCTTTACTTATCTAGTTTTTTGAACTATGTGTCACTTTTTCAGTATTACAGGGTCCCTAGTGATGATGTTAGACTTAAATTGTTCCCTTTATCCTCAAGGGATAAAGAAAATGCATGGTTAAACTCTCTTACCTCATAATCATTCATCACTTTGACTGACTCTGTTTAATAATTTATAAAAAAATATATATCTTCATCTAAAACAATTAAGCTTAGTAATAATATCAATTCATTCTTCCAAATAGATGGAGAGTCAACTGTGATGTTTAAGAGAGGCTAAGGAAACTTCTTAAGAGGTGTAAACACCATGCCTGGCCAGTTTGTTGACCTCATTTTTGGTGAGGTATGATCTTCCTCTTAGTACTTAGGATCTAGCCATAGAACTTCTACTTGACTATCCTAGAATACTAGAAATGGAACCCATCATTTAGAAATTCAACCAAATCTAAACTCTCTTTAGAATTCTACATGGATGGTCATCAACCTCCAAATTACTTGGAAGGTTAAGACCAACGTGTAGAAAGACAAGGATGAGGTCCTATAGGATGGTCAAGTCTTAGGACAACCCTAGGTGGCCTGGTCTTGGTGAGGTACAGGTTGCACACACCAAATTGTTACACATACCTGAACCCTGAAATCATTTATACTTAACCTAGCCTCCTGACTCTTTTAGGAGAATCATATGGATGGACCTCAACCCCTAAGCTCCTGGCTGAGAGGGTTAGGAACAACATATGGACTGCCTAAAATGAGTCCTCTCATAGCTCTTGTGAGCTTAAGATGGCTTCATGGCTCAGCCAAAATGGTTTCATTTTACTCACATCTAATCAATCTTCATTTTTTCTAAAATTTCAATTTTTGACCCTTGGGGCCCTAAACCTACTAAATTACCCAATTAAATCTGAAAAGGGCCCAAATTCCCAAAATTACCCAAATTTCCCAAAATCCCTTAAAAATCATTCCAAGTTATTCCCTACCAATCAATTTGACCAAAATTACCCAAATATCACAAAATTTTCAAAATTCCCAAAATACCCCAAAAATTAACAAAATGCCCTTCATAGCCAAAAATTTTAAAAATCTCAAAAAATCCCTAAAAAATCTCAAAAATTCCAAAATATTCTCGACATCATTTTCTTAAACTATTGCATACCCCAATTTTGTCAATTTAACCCAATTTGACCAAAGATTCCAAATTTACCCTCAAAACACAAACTTAACCCAATTGAACCCAATGTCATCCAAATTGATTCCAGTTTTCTCCAAATAAAATTCCAAACCTTCATAACACTCCCACAAACCAATTTTTTTTTTAATTTGACCCCAATTTGATACCAAGCTTTTTCTAAAATTATCCAAACCCCAAAAATCCAAGTTTCCCCAATTAACCTTCATGATTCAAACTACCCAAACAAACCCAGAACCCCTCAATTTTCTCCAAAGTAAATTCCAAAATCTTCATAAAAGCCCCACAAACAACATGCAATATTAATTTTCCCACAATTTGCACTCAAACTCAATCTAGATCCAACTAAAACCTAAAATTCTCCAATTTGGCCTAAACTAACCATAAACCCAAACAAGCCCAAATTCCAAAATCAAAACCCAAACAAAGTTTAAAACTCTTTTTCACACCCCCATAGACATTTAGAAACATTAATCTTACAATAATTCCAACACTAGCCCAACTTTGACCCAAAAAGCCCAATTTTGGCCACAAGCCCAAATTCCTCCAAATTGAACCTTCTGGTCAATAATTTCCCAAATTTCATTTCTAAATCAAATTTCAACATGTCCTAGTCCAATTTAAATCAATTTCATACCAATTCAATCATCCCATACTCAATTTTAAAAATTCAAATCATCACATGCATGATAAAGGCCCATCACCTCATACATTTTAAAAGTCCATTCCTGGGAAATTTAAAAGCCCAAGTTTTTAATCCAAGGCCCATATGATCTTCCTGTTCATCATGCATTCAATTAAAATCATCCCTAAGTTTCAAAGTTATCATTAAACCATACCAAATATGGCTTCATGCAAATTGTCATCAAGATATAAAAAATAACAAAATCCTTTCTCATGCAAATGAGCGAACTTTTTCCCAAGCCATGAGCAGGCCATGGAGCCATGTTTAAGCCACATGAAACCATGAGAAATTTAGACTTTTCATCACTCCATAAATGGAAAAAGGAGGAGAGCCTAAACACCCCTTAAAAAGTCATTAACCTTACCCATGCTTCACCATAACCTAAAATTAATCCAAACAATTTTGATAGGGACTTCACCAACCATGTTGAGCTGACCCAACTGATTTCCATCAGCACCAAATCAGCCCATGGAAGGATGCAACGAGCCAAATCCATGAATTAACCAAATTAAGCCCAAAATGCACGCTTCCCCCCTTCCATTTGAATTAACCACTTTACACATGTCAAGCCTCAATTGAACTCACCAACTCCAAGCCCTGATCCCAATGAGTCAGATGGTGACCCATGACTGCTGGCTGGCCACCTGGATCATAGGAAAACCCCATGGCCAAGTGCTCCATGTGAGCCAAAAAATTTAAATTTTGCCTTGCTGAGTTGTCCCAACCCCAATGGTCACTATGGCTCTTCTTCCCTTGACTTAGGCAGTTGATTCTAAGCTCTAACCTCCCCTGAGCTCAGCCATGACCCCTCCTATTTAAAATCCTCCCCTCCATGGCCAAAAGTTTAGCTAAAATCAAGTCTCACCAAACCTCCATCCAAGTGACCAGAATCGTTCCCACGGATCAGAGAAGCTCAACCCCACTATATTCCTGCCCTAATTCCCCCTGGTTTAGCTCAATTTCAGAGCTCAATCTCTGGCCCAAAACAAGACATTCCTAATTACACCACCAATCCCCAAATTGAAGCTCCCTTAAGCTTCACCAGAGCTTAAGGAGAAGATCCCCATCAAAATCCCCCTTTGCCCGAGCCTCTAAGCTGGACTTTCACCTCAAGCCGTCCACCCCTTAGAGTACATCTGAACCAAGCTCAAAGTTTGATCAAATTGGTGCATCCCAGAGGTTTGCCAGGACCAGACAAAGCTTCCACAAGCATTTAATTGAGGTCACACCTCTTGGACTAAGGTAATGGCTCAAAACACTCAAACTGAGCTCGGTTTGAGACTTTGTGAAGAAAATTTTTATTTCATCCTTGACCAATCGTATAGATATGCTCATCGAGGTTAGATCTAGGTGTAGGAACAAATTTTGTGAAAATCCGTTGAGAATAGAGGGAGAAATTAACCCTAGAAGGTGTGTGCTTGCGGGTTCACACCAGATGGGATGATGACCCTGCGCCGTCGGATCATCCGTGTATCAAACGGAGGACCAGGATCGTGTCGGATGAGCAAAAGAATCAATGGACAGCAAAGACACGTGGCACTGAGGTGGATGACAGCACCAAATTGTGGGACGCCGCATGGAGATTCGACTCACTGTAGGCTGACGGGGCGCCCCGTCGGATAACTAGAAAAATCAAAGATTTATTCATTTATTTAATTATCGTGAACTTAAAAAATGCATAACTTTATGTAAGAAATCCAAAAATTTAAAAAATACCCTCTTACTCAGGGAATAGAGGAGAGTATTATAGAAATAAAATTTTGTTAATTTGATGCATATTTTATTTTTAATGATTTTCCTTTTGTTTTCAATCTTTCAATTCTCCACTCACACACACAATTCACCATGGCTTGGGACTATGGGGCTTTTGTTCCCTCTGTCTTTGGGAACATTCCCTGAATCTTTCAAGGTCGGAGAAGATCTCTAAGCAGAGAACCATATTTCCAAGTTTATGTGCCTATTTTGATAATTTAAATGTAATAATTAGTATAGTGATTAGAAAATTCTAAGAAAATTAGGGTAGGTTCCCTATGGCCAGAGGAAATCAGAAAAATTATTTAGTGTGCTAAAACATTAAATATAAACCTAATTGGCTACTTCACCTAAAATCAACTTTGAATTAATTAGGGCAAAATAAAAATTAAAATAACTTGAAATCAATTCTCTACTATTCTTTAGGACAAAAGGAACCCCCATAGAAATTTTAAATTCAAGTGGAATTGATTTAACTCACTAAATGAATTTCCTAAGTAACATAGCTATTTTGCACATTAAAAAATTCATAAAACCTAAAATATATTTAAAAAATTCACCAAATTAATTTTGGGAGTTCTCTATGATTAGAGGATTCTAAGAAAAATAATAAAAGTTTGATTTTTAATCATTTTTTAAGTATTCAATAATTAAAAATTTTAAAAAATCACAAAAATATAAAAATCAAATAAAATGTCCCATTTGGTTCTCTAATCACTTGAGAACCATCAAAATATTTTTCCTAAGTCTCTAAGTTAAGATATTAATTTTTAAAGGCCTAGGATAACTTTTAACATTAAAAAAATCAATTTTCTTAACCATTCACTAAAATAATTCTAATAAATCAAATAAAAAGAAAAAAAATGTAAAATTTACTTCTCTAGGTTCCCTGACCTTAGAGATTTTTAAAAAATATAAAACTTAATTTTCTACTTTTGAAATATTTTATATTTAATTTACACTCTAAAAATTAAAATAATTATTATAATTAAATTAAAAATCACAAAAATTGGTCCAAGTGATCCTCTGGTTTGTAGGAACCTCGCATAACTTTCTTAAGAATAGATAGTTAATATTTATTATGTTATTCAATTTCTTTTCAAGAGGAAACAATTGATCTTAATTGTTTACTTGGATGACTGAAACTTATGGAATGAAGTGTTAGGAACTTACTAATCACCATAAATATCAAAAGGAAATACTAATTACTTATAATCTTTAAGATTTGGAAGATTAATCATGTTTTAATGGTAGGGTTAGGGGTATGATATAGGAGGATGTCCATTCCTTAATCTAAACTTCTAACCAATGATTTAATTAAATCTATTTTACTCTCAACAAGGCTTAAAATGAAATAACCCAATTAATCTAAAGTGATTAAAGAGAACTAATGACAAAGTAATAAGAAGTAATAATCTTAAATATAGAAATTTAACTTAAAATTAATTGAAATAATTTTTAAAATAAGTGAATAAAAAAATAATATTAATAATTTGAAATATCAAAATTAATTTAAAAAATAAATAATTTCTTTAATCAATTAAAACAATTTAAGATATTTAAATAATTTCTTTAATGAAAAACATATAATAATTTAAAACATTAAAATAATTTCTCTAACTAAATAAAGAATAATAATTTAAAACATTTAAATAACCTTTTCAATTAAACAAAAAAATGGATTAAAAATATCTTAAGTTAAATAATCAATTTATTAGATAATCAATTAAATTAAATAATCATTCAATTAAATAATCAGTTAAGTTAAATGATCAATTAATTAAAATATTGAAACATCTTAAAATGCAACATTCAATTTAAAACCCTTTAAGAACATTACTGTAATTAAAGACTTTAAGAATTAAATTAAATCACCTTAAGGAAACTATTAATCTAAACGGTTGGGTTCTTTAATGAACCAACCTAGCCTTAATGACTTTCATTTCATAACTTCTAAATGAAATATCAAGTGACATGTCACCTCTCTCATAAGACAATTAAAACATCTAAGTTCACTGAGCAAGAAAATTTAAAACAAATTTAAACTTCAATCAAACTTTGGATGATTAATTCAACTAGATAATGAAATCATCTGGACTCAAAATAATCCCAAAAGTGTTTAGGAAGATGTTCAGGGCTTAAGTCCCTGAGCACTTCCCAAACCTAATGGGGTGTTTTGATAGAACAATTGAACTTCGTTGTTCTTTGATGAAGAAAAACATCCTTAAAAACAACTAGGATTTTATTCTAGACGCCACAAGACTTAGTAGATAACCAGGATTTTAAACTAGACGTCATAGGATTTGGTAAGACAACTAAGAATTTTCTCTAGCCTTACCTAGATGCTTCTCCTTAAATATTAAATATCCCAACATGCATTTTAAGTGCAGTCAATGGAAACGAGAAGACTCTTCAGGTATACATTTAAGTTTATCACAATTTACATTCTGCAATTTATTAAATGTTTTACTTTCCAGCATTTTATAAATTTGTGAAAATGATCGAACCCAACATGTTTAAACAACTTAAAATTTAATCACTTACAAAAACAAAACCTGCAATTATAACTAAGATTAAAATGTCTCGTTGGATAATCGGGAATCCCTTGGATTAGGTAACCCATGTGTTGCTAATGAGATTTCTCACGGTCTAAATGAAAGTGTGGAACTCATTCATTTGAGTTTGGCAAATTCATTTGGACTAAGTGAATCTGAAGAAAATGTTGGTGCTTGGATGATGGAACCGTGGGATCTTTACTGGGTTTTGCTTAATCAACTTTAAGATTTCCCTTAATAAAACTTAAGACATTGAATCTGAAACTCAACCTCTAAACCATGACACTTCTCTCATTCTCTGATTGTCACTTCTTTAAACTAAACCCTCTGCAACAATAAGGATCTTAGAGTGAGCACAGTGGGCAGCACGACCGTCTTCAACAACAAAACAAGTCTTCATCAACTTAAACATTCCTTAGAAATTAAATAACTATCTATAGGATTTTGAGGTAATTTGCTTAGCGCAACATAAACCCTCACTTTATCTTTTTAGGCATTTGCATAATCATGTCATGCAAATTAAGCCCTAACTCGCCTTAGGGCTCCGAGGTTGTCATCCGATATGACATAAACCATCCTAACTTCCAAGCTATTTGTATGATCATGTCATGCAAGTATAAGTCTTGATTAATTAAAATTGGCAGGATTTAAACATTAAATAATTCTCTCCAAATTGAAGCCAAATCATAGGATAGTTGGGAAGTCACTGAGGCTCTCCTCGAATCCGTGACATCCCCTACCTTTCTTCTATTGGATTCCCAAAATAAAATGTTCTAAACTTGATCCATTCCCTTTTGAAATTCGAAAATCGAATCCTTTGAATACTTAAACTTTAAAATTCTTCAAAGCGAAACCACTGATCTTTATCGAGAGTTTTCTTAAGTGTCTTCGGACACTTAGGAGGTAATTAACTATAGGGGCTTGCCCATATAGAGAACTTTAAGAACCCAGTTAATATAAACCCTGCTTATTCCTTTATATTAAGCTGGGGAACTTGTTGGCTTAAAAAATTGGTTCCCAGGCCAAACAGATATCATAAAATTACTAGTTTATTTAATCGACCTTCATTTTCAAGTGATATGTCTACTCTTCAAAATAGATATGTCACTTGTGATGGAATGATCGTTTATTTAAACTATTAAAAACATGAGATCAGTTTGGTCTCATATTTTCAAAAATCAAATTTTACTTTCCAAATTATATATACTTATATTTAAATTAAATTTGAAATCTAAAATCCATCGACAATTTCTGTAGGCGACCCCTTTTCAAAACACATAACCTATAAATATACCGACACGGTTGACTAATCAATCAAATATTTTACAATGGTTTTGTAGGCTACCTAAGGTTTATTATAAACACTAGAACATAGAGACCAGTAATGTCAACATCCTCTGAGGAAGCCTATGAGTTAATGTAATAGAAGGAAACCAATAGGTTCTAATGACCTTCTAAGTGGGTGTTGACCTCATTTTTGATGAGGTCTTCTCTTCTTCTTTTTAGTACTTAGGATCTAGCCTTAGGCTTTTCCTTTGACTATCTTAGAGGACTAGAATTGGGACCCACCACTTAGAAACTCAAACTACTTCTTAACTCCCTGCAAACTCCACAAACTTGATTGTAGACCCCTAATCACCTAGAGGATTGAAATCAAATGTGAAAGTTTAAAGGATGAGTTCCTATAGGACTCTTTGGCCTTAGGATCGCCTACAGGTGGCACTGGTCTGGTGAAGGGCTGACTTACACACACACTACACCTATACACTACACTTTTCACACACATCTTAAAAAAACACACCCATACCCAACTTGACCTCATGACTCATAAAGGAGATTCACATGGATAGTCCTTAACCCCTAAGCCCTTGGCTAAGAGGGTTAGGAACAACATAGTGAATGCCTCAAATGAGTCCCCTCATGGCTCATGTGGGCTTGATATGGCTTCAAGGCTCAATCAAAATGATTTTATTCCATTTACATTTACCCAATCTTCAATTTTCTAAATTTTCAATTTTTGACCCCCGGGACCCTACACCCGCCTAGCCTACACAAAACCCCTGAAATCACCCAAATTTTTCAAAAAATCCTAAATTACCCAAAATTCCTCAAAACCAATCCCAAACATTCCCACATTACTCAAATTGATCATCCATACCCAAAAATACCAAAAATTCCAAAAATACCTCCCAATACCCTCCAAATACCCAAAATACCCCTCTTGACCCAAAAATCCAAAAATTCAGAAAATTCCTAGAAAATTCCAAAAAATCCCAAATATTCCCAATTTCATTTTGTTCAACTACACCATGGGCAAATTTTGTCAATTTACCCCACATTTATCAAAACCCCC
Source organism: Papilionanthe hookeriana x Papilionanthe teres (assembly GCA_022702705.1). Taxonomy (NCBI): domain Eukaryota; kingdom Viridiplantae; phylum Streptophyta; class Magnoliopsida; order Asparagales; family Orchidaceae; genus Papilionanthe; species Papilionanthe hookeriana x Papilionanthe teres. The sequence continues at coordinate 172,875,924 of CM040423.1, read as the reverse complement.
AATTTGACCCATTTTAACCCAAAGTGAACCCAAAGTCAAACCAAACCTAACCCAAACTCACCAAATTCAACTCCAATTAACCCCAAATCTTTTCTAAACCTTTCTTAACATTCCCACAAGCAAAACACTAACATGATTTACCCAAAATTTAGACCCAAACCCCACTCAAATTCAACCCAAAGCTAAAAGGCCAAATTTTGACCTAAACCCAAACCTAACCCAAGTAAGCCCAAACCCAAAAATCAAAGCCCAACCAAAGCCAAAACCTCTTTGAAACACTTCCATAAACATTTCCCAACATTTATTTTACATCAATTTCAACCCTAGCCCAACATTTGCCCAAGCTAGCCCAATTTGACCTATATTGGCCCATTCACCAAAGAAGCCCAAATTCAACCCAAATCACTCCCAATTTGCTTCAAGTCACTCATGAAACATCTATAAACTAAACACAACATTTGTTTGGCCCAATCCTTCACAAAATTCCCACCCATAAATTTATTTTTTAAACCAAAAGCCCACTTTCTTAAACCTTCCTAAAAGCCCAAATTTCATGCTAAAGCCCATATGACAAATTCTTCTCATCATACCCTTAATTAAAATCAATCCCTATGTTTCAAAACTCATCATGAAGCCATTCCAAGTTAAGCCCCATACAAATTCCCATAAAAATACCAAAATTTTCTTAAACCCATTTCCATGAAATTGACTTAACTTTTCCCAAGCCAAAGATGAGCCATGAAGCCATGCATGAGCCACATGGGAGCCATGAGAGCCATGGAATCTACTTTCCACCTCACCATACCCAAGATGGCAAGAGGAGGAGGCCCTTTCCATATTCTCTTAAGAGTGATTAACCACTTCCATAACTCCACTAAACCATGCTTAAACTTAATTGTACTTGGATTGTGACTTGACCCCACTAATCAAGCCGATCCAAGTGACTTTACCTTCAGACCCAAATTGGCCTTGGAGGGTGGACTTAACCCAAAACCAAGGGTTGACCCATTTAGACCCAAAACTAGCCCTTTCCCATTCCATTTTGATTCAAACCCTTTACACATGTCCATGGCCGATTGATTGCGAAACCTCCAGCTCCGACCCACCTGGACTCGAGGGTGACCCATGCCTCGCCGGCCACTGCTCGGGTCGCCGGAAAACACCATGGCCGAGACCTTGGGAGGAGCCAAACTTTGGAATTCCACCTTCGCTGAGCCGCCCCATGCCCAATGGCCACCATGGTCGTTCTTCCCATGCCCGGAGCAAGCTCGATCCCAACCCTCGCCATCCCCGCGAGGCTCTCGACCACCTCTATTTAAACCCGACCCCATCACGGCCATGGAGGAGAGTTGCACAAAACTTGCCGAAACTCCGCCAAAATTGTTCCAAACCCTACTCCATACTTAGAGCGAGTTGATCCCAGTTGTCAATTTGCCCTAATCCCCATCGACGGAATCCAATTTCTCAGTGAAATTTCACCCAAAACAAGGACACTTTGCCACAGTGAGCCAATCCTCAAATTGATCGGTCCTACACCTTCACTCGGACCAAGAGGAGAAGTTTCCCACCGAAAGCCTTATCTCTATGCCACCCGGTTGTTCCAGCCTCCAAGCTTTGTGATCGGTCGTGGTCACTTTCATAGCTAGGCAATTCACTGGACCGAGGAGACTTCATCTAGAGCTTCGTCGGGATCCAATCGAAGGTGACGCAACCCTCGGATTGAAGCCACACTTCTCTGAGCAAAGGTATGAGCTAATTCTTCCTTCCGAGCTTCTGGAGATTCTCCATTTCAAATGCTTTAATTTCAATGCATGATCACCGTATAGATGTGTTCTTCTCTTCAAGACGAATCCATAGAGCACAAGAACACGAAAATTTGTTAAGTATTGAGTGAGATATTAGGGATTTAGTGTGGACGGCTCTCGGGTGAGGACGCTTGGGGACGATGAACGGATGCCGTTCATTTAATACACGCGCGGACGGACGGCCAGGATAGCGCCGGATGAGGAGACGGAACGAGACAGCGGGCCCCTGGAGCGCTGAGTTGGATGGCGGCGTCGAATCAGAGAGCGCCACGCGGCGTTTCGAAGCTGCCGAGGTTGACACGGCGCCGCGTGGATAAATAGAAAATTAGGGTATTTTCTGATTTATTTAATTCCCTAAACTTCAAAAATCCATAACTTTGTGTAGAAAAATTAGAAAAATAAAATAAAAATACCCTCTCGCTCGGTGAACGAGAGGAGAATAATGTGGAAAAGAAATCATTTAATTTCATCAAGTATTTTATTTTTAATGATTTATTTACACTCTGCATTATTTTAATTCTCCATGCATATAGGAAATTCACCATGGCATGAGACCATAGGGCTTTTGAAGCCTCTGAATTTGGGAACATTCCCTGAATTTTTCAAAGTCAGAGGCCATCCCTATGAGAAGTTATTGATTTTTCAAATTCATGTTGCTGTTTTGAGTATTTTAATTCCAATAATTAGCATGTTGTGAAATAAATCCTTGGAAAATTTGGTGATGTTTCTTATGACCAGAGGACCCTAGGAAAAATAGCTTTTGAATTAATTCACTTAAAATAACCCTAATTGACTTAAACACCCAAAATAGCTTCTTAATTAATTAGAGCTAATCATACATCAAATTGATTTGAAATAAATTCTCCACTGACCTTTAGGATTAGAGGAACCCACCATAAAAATTTGAAGTCAATTGGACTTGGTTAGCCCTACTAAATGGGTTAATTAAGCCATTTAGTCAATTTAAACTTTAAAAATTCATAACTTTCAAAATACTTTTCAAATATTCACCAAATTGGTTTTGGAGCCTCTCTGATATTAGGGGAATTTATGAAAATTAAAATTTCAATTTTCTAAAAAAGTTGATTTTTTGGTATTATTTTAATATTTTAATAATTAAAAAATAATAAAAATCACAAGAATAATAAAATTCACCAAAATGTCACATTTTGAATTTTAAGCACTTAGGAACAAACCCCATATTTTTCTTAGGTCTATTTAATGAGATATTAAATTTTAAAGCCCTAAGGTAATTTTAAAATTAAAAAATGTATTTTTTAGCATTTTCACTAAAATAATTCTAATAAATCAAAGAAAAATCAGAAAATTGTAAAAATTGATTCTCTGATTTCCTTGATATCAGAGAGATTTTTGAAAAATATAAAATTTATTTTTCAACTCTATTTTATTTTTAAATTAATTAATACTCCAAAACTTAAAATAATTATAATAAAAATAATATAATTCAAAAAATCACCAAAATTGGTCCAAGTGGTCCTCTGGTCATTAGGAATGCCCCATAATTTTCTTAAGGATAGAAACTTTCTCTTGGTTATATTATTAAATTTTCTTTGGAAATCCCTATTTTCCACCAAAAATAATTACATAAATAAATTAAATACAGAAAAATCACATTTTCTCCTCTCATGTCTTTATTGACATATGAGTGAAGTCACATAAAAATTTCAAGTTCATTAAAGCACAATTTAGTGAGTTATGAAATTATTAGGCTTGAAGGGCAAAATGGTAATTAAAAATTTTAACCCTTAATTAAAACTTTAGGTTTAGTAAAATTAAAGAGTAAAATATTTGATCTTAATCTGATTTGGATGATTGAAATTTAAATATTTAAAGGGTAGAAATCTATTAAATAATTTAAAATAAGTGAAATAAACTTTAATTAAATAATTGATTAAATTTGGAAGAATAATAAAATTAGAATTATTAAAATAGGGATATTATTAGGAAGAGATTTATTCTTTAATTTAAAAAATCCCTAAATTAATCATCTCAATAATATTTGATTTCTAATTAAAATGATAATTCAAATTTAAGTTTTAAAATGTTAAAGGACTTAATCATTAAAATTAAATTAAAAGTTAAATTATTAAACTCTTTTTAAATTTTCAATTAAATTAAAATTAAAAATAAAATTAAATTAAAGATTAAATCAAATTAAATTAAACAAATTAAATTAATTTAAATTAAATTAAATTAAATAAATTAAATTAAATTAAATTGAACAAATTAAATTAAATTGAATTAAATATAATTAAAATTAAATTAAATTAATTAAATAAAATAAAATCAAAATAATAATTAAATTAAATTAAATTAAACTAAATTAAATTAAATTAAATCATATTAAATTAAATTAAATTAAATTAAATTAAATTAAAAAAAATAAGATCAAGTTAAAATTAAAATTAATTTAAATTAAATAAGTTAAATAAAAAATTAAAACTAAATCAAATTAAATTAAATTAAAGTTAAATTGAATTAAAAATGACATCACCTAAGACATGAAGAATTTAAAAATAAATATAAAGCAACTTGAACACTATTCCAAACTTAAACCCATTAACTGAAATTAAATTAAATCGCAAATCATTTGAACACCAATTTGCCCTCAAAGACTTTTATTGTCATAACTCCTAAACAGAATGATTAATGAAGTGTTACTTCACTTATAGGATATTCAAATGTCCTAGTTCAGTGAGCAAGATAACAAAATTTGAATTCTCGGACGATTAATTCATTTGTATGATTAAATTCATTCGGACTTAAAACAATCCTATCAGTATTGAAAAGATGTTTAAGATCCTTCTTAAGCACTTCCTCAATATGATAGTATACTTACAAGAACAATTGAACTTAATTGTTCTCTGATGAAGAAAATCGTCTTCAAACCAAAACACAAGAACCTAGACGTCATAGGAAATGACTAGCTATAGGATTAGGAACTTGGTAGAAAACTATAACCCTTCCCTTAGCTTTACCTAGGAACTTGCTTAAATATTCTAATTGTATTTTAAGTGCAGCTTGGGATGACGGGAAGACCCTCCAGGTACGCTTTTATTTTATTGCAATTTACCTTATTGTAATTTACTTTAATCGCATCGCACTTACTTTTCTTGCATGATAAACAACTATTGCATGAAAACCCACACCTTTAGGGTAGTCCCTAAAACTGAAACCAAAATGAAATTAAAAGTCATTACAAGATAAAATTCACCGCCACAACATCTCAAAATATAAAACAACTTAAAATTTAATCACAAACAGAACACAAAACTGCAATTACAACTAAATTAAAACGTCTTGTTGCATGATCGTGAATACCTCGGATGATGTAACCTACGTGTTGCTAACGGGATTTCCCACGGTCTAAATGAAAGTGTGGAACTCATTCAGTTGAGTTTAACAAATTCATCTGGACTAAGTGAATCCGACAAAAATAACGATGCCGGAAGGATGGAACCGTGGGATCTTAACCGGTGTTGTTATAATCAACTTTAAGATTTGTTTAATTAAGATATTAAAAAACTCCTGGATTTTAAGATTTTCTCTAAACCAGAACACTTTTCTCATCTCCTGATTTATGACTTCTATAACTAAACCTCTTCAACAACAAGGAGCTTGGAGCACGGTGGGCAGCACGGCCATCTTCGTCAGCAAAACAACTCTACATCAGCTAAACTTTCCTAGAATTAAAGAACCAAGCCATAGGATTTCGAGGTAGTTTGCCTAGTGCAACATAAACCCTCAACCTTTTGTTAGGCATTTGCATTACAAATTAAGCCCTAACCGGTCTTAGGACTTCCGAGGTAGTCGTCCGATACGACATAAACCCTCACATCTTCGAGGCTATTTGTATGATCATGTCATACGAATATAAGTCCTAATTAATTAAAATTGGCAAGATTGAAATACTAAATAAACATTAGGACTTTCCTAAATTAAAGCCAAACAATAGGATAGTCGGGAAATTACCGAAGTTCACTTCGAATCTGTGATTTCTTCTACCTTTCTTCCTTTGAATTCCCAAAACAAAATGTTCCAAATTTGATCCATTCCCTATTGAAATTCCAAAATTCAATCCTTTGAAAACTTAAACTTTGAAATTCTTGAGAGTAGAACTACTGATTATTATCGAGAGTTTTCTTAGGTGATTCCTGTCACTTAAGATGTAATTAACTATAGGGGCTTGCCCTTATAGGGAATTTTAAAGAACCCGAGTAATATAAACCTCGTTTAATGCTTTCATATTAAGCGAGTGAATTTGTCGGCTTATAAAATTGGTTCGCGGACCAAACGGATGTCACAAACCTTTCTAGTTTATCTAATCGAGCCCCATTATCAAGCGAGTGTGTCTATTCTTCGGGATAGATACACGGTTCGTGGTGCGGTGCTCGTTTATGTGAACTATTTGGGATGTGAAATCAATTTGATTTCATATCTTAAAATTTTCAAACTTAAAATTATTTTCAAAATCAAATGCTACTTTCTAAATTATATATATATATATTTAAATCAAATTTAAAATATAAAATTCGCCGACAATTTCTGTTAGGCGACCCCCTTTTCAAAAATAAAACACACAACCTAAAAATATGCCGACAACTTCTGGCGACTCCGCTGGGGAAAATTCCTCTCTCCATTTTTAATCAGATAGTTCTGCTTTCAAAAATCGGTAATGCATCCATGTCCCTAATGGATCAAGCTACCCTTCTTTCCGTTGGAATACTATGTTCATTTCTACCTTGAACGAGTATAGCCAACATTCTCTTGGATTTAGGAGCCGCTGTTTAGACACCCCTAAACAGAGAGGTTCCGAGATCCTTTTACCTCATTTCTGAGGTGGGGTGGACCCCCAATAGGTGTTAGTTTAGGAGCGATCCTTCAAGTCGAGAAGTCTTGCATAAGACTTTCTTTTCCTTTCCAACTCTGAATCGGATTCATTACCTTCTCTACACCTTTGAACATTCCGTTCTAAATAAACAAACCCTCTAATGAACGACTCTTTTAACAAATAACTCCTTCTTATAAATACATGAACAATAATGTGTTCGAACTCTTTTCGATTCCTTTCTTTTCATCCTGATGAGAAGAAGCATAACTTGGGACTGACAATCAGAATCTACCCTGCGAAATGGAAGCCCCAAAGCCGATTTTCTCCTTCACCAATGGATCGGACTTCGCTGTTTACAAGGATGAGCTCGCCCGATAATGGGATCATCCGGTTTGGACAAGGATTTGAGAACACAAATGTCAAGATCACCGACGTTTCCCTTTTCACGCCGACAAACAAAGTATCCGAAGCCGAGAAGCCGCCGATCGAGTTCAACCTCAGGTCAACTCAAGAGTTTCCTCCCCTGCAAAAGATTCCAATTGAGAGGAGTACCGCTCGTCCGACGAAGGACCGTTGTTGCTACCCCCACCGGTCTAGTTGTCTCCGCACCTACCCCAGCTTACGCCAAATTAAAGGAGAAGGAAATCCGTAACTATGGTGAACTCGTTACCGTGGAGGGTACAGACCTTCCTGTGAGACCTTCTGTTTTTAAAATCGGGTCCAGCTCAAGAATTCCATCGCTAACACGGACCCAAAGAAGGAACAGAAGTAGGATGATTGCCAGGAAGGCCAGAGCTGCTGAAGTCGCTTTCTTAGAAGAAATCCCTGAGTACACACCACTACCTGAATACATACCATTGCATGAAGATACACCCCTTTTGGAAGGAAGTAGATTCCATCCCCTTTCCGCCACAGCTGACGAGGAAAATGTCTGCAGGATTGCTTCCACATTACCTCGACCCGCATACTACAGCGACAACAGAAAGAAAAGGGCTAGGATTACACCATTTGCCCGACTACAGACTGTGATTAAGAAATTAACAAAGAAGGAAAAATGCCCTGTATCGGAGATTTTAAGAAGGATAGGGCAGGTGCCAGTCAAATCCCGTCTTGGGCCACGAGTAGAACCTGCCATCGTTACAGAAAAGCCAAATAAAAGGATGAAGGCTAGTCCGCCTATAGTTGTTTCAGGATTACAGATTAGGGAGGATACCACTTTCCGAGCATTTGGTTGACGGACCATCCGGTCCTAGACCTTCTGTCGCTAGAAGGATGGTGTGGCGTCCCACTACCTGGACAATTAAGATTGAAACAACGACTCGAGAAGGAAAGTCTCGTCAGGAGACTTGAATCCGAAGATAGCGCTACTGCAGTAAAGGGGACTCATGAGAGGGGAACCCGACAGGTATCACACGACAACTGCAAGGATGCACAGAAAGGACCGCTAGAGGATGCTATGGAAAAGTTGAGGACTGATGTTCGACGATTAGCAAAAGAAAGAGAAGAGAAATTCGGAGATGAGATTGATTCGTAGGAGTTCATGGATGATGAGTATGCAGAAATTAACATGGTCGAAACACGAGCTTCGTCAGCTTCACAAGGTGCTCCTGCAGCCACAGAAAGAGAGGAGCCGGAAGTAATGAGGAGGCAGCTTCAAGAGAAAAACGATACAATAGCCCAAATGGCAAAGAGGATGGAAGAGATGGCTGTAGCCCTAGCCACTCTCCAGAGTCAAGTGCAACCCCAAAGAGAGACACCCCCAGAGGTCATTCACATTGTAGACGGAGGAAAGGAGATTACGTCCGTCAACGGGGATGATCAGTTAAAGAAAGATGCGACACAAAGCATGATTCCTGAAAAGGATATCAAGAGCTTGGTGGAACAAGCGAGTGCAGAAGCCTTAGCACGGTCAAAAGTGGGACATCCATTCGGACGGGTAGACCTTACCCCGAAGAATTCGACGCCGTCCAATACCCGAAAGGCTTCGTACCACCTCCGTTCAAGACCTTTGATGGAGCCAGGAACCCCCGACAAGCATGTTGCACACTTTCGTGCCAGTTGTTGCAATGCCGGCGGAAGCGATGCATTACTCTTCCGACAATTCATCAGCAGCCTGTCAAGGATCACCTTTGATTGGTACGCAGAATTACCGAATGGTTCGGTGAAGACGTTCTCAGAACTAGAGTACCTCTTCATCAAGCGATTTGCCGGAGCTCAGCACCACATCACTATAGGTGATTTAGTGGTAGAGAAGCAGAAGCCGAACGAAACTTTGGTGGATTACATACTTCGATGGAGGAACCTAAGTATGAAGTGTGAGCCACAACTACAAGAACAGCATGCGGTCGACATCTTACTTAAGAGCATTCACGGCCCGATAGCACTTCTCCTTAAGGGATTTACTATTAAGACTTTCAAGAAGTTGTTAAGCAAGGCCTGAAGCTTGCAAGAGGAGGCGAAGCAATTAAGTTTTGCCGACAAGACAGACAAGAAAAAGCCTGTGAAGACTTTTGAAAAGAAATTCGGGATTGTTGCAGCAGTCGACAAAGGCAAGCAACCGATACAAATATCGTCAGAACGGCCGCGAGCAACCTCAACGAATTACCAGCAACCCCGACCTAGCTATCGGTCATCTCCACAGTATGAACAACCGCCCGTTGACCTCATTTTTGATGAGGTCTTCTCTTCTTCTCTTTAGTACTTAGGATCTAGCCTTAGGCTTTTCCTTTGACTATCTTAGAGGACTAGAATTGGGACACACCTTTTAGAAATTCAAACCACTTCTTAACTCCCGACAAACTCCACAAACTTGACCGTAGACCCCTAATCACCTAGAGGGTTGAAATCAAGTGTGGAAGTTTAAAGGATGAGTTCCTATAGGACTCTTTGGCCTTAGGACTGCCCTGGGTGGCCTGGTCTGGTGAAGGGGCTGACTTACACACACACTACACCTATACACTACACTTTCACACACTCATACCCACCTTGACCCCCTGACTCATGTAGATGATTCACATGGATGGTCCTTAACCCCTAAGCCCTTGGCTAAGAGGGTTAGGAACAACATAGTGAATGCCTCAAATGAGTCCCTTCATGGCTCATGTGGGCTTGATATGGCTTCATGGCTCAACCAAAATGATTTTATTCCACTTATATTCACCCAATCTTCAATTTTCCAAATTTTTAATTTTTGACCCCCGGGACCCTACACCCGCTTAGCCTACCCAAAACCCTTGAAACTACCTAAATTTCTCAAAAATTTCCAAATCACCCAAAATTCTTCAAAATCATTCCTAAACATTTCTCTCCACTCAAATTGACCATCCATACCCAAAAATACCAAGAATTCCAAAAATACCTCCCAATACCCTCCAAATACCCAAAATACCCCTCTTGACCCAAAAATCTAAAAATTCAAAAAATTCCCAGAAAATTCCAGAAAATCTCAAATATTCCCAATTTCATTTTGTTCAACTACACAATGGGCCAATTTTGTTAATTTACCCCACTTTTATCAAAACCCCCAATTTGACCCATTTTAACCCAAAGTGAACTCAATGTCAAACCAAACCTACCCAATTGACCCAAATCCTGGTCCAATTCAATTCTAAACTTCAATTCAACATTACTAATACTAATCTAGACCAAATTCAAGTCCAATTTGATTGACATTTGGATCCAATTTCATTTTTGGCCTTAAAGCCTAATTTGGACCCATGACTTAAACCTAACCCAAACTCACCCAATTCAACTCCAATTAACCCCAAATCTTTTCTAAACCTTCCTTAACATCCCTAAAAACAAAACCTTAACATGATTTGCCCAAAATTTAGACCCAAACCCCACTCAAATTCAACCCAAAATCAAAAAGGCCCAATTTTGACCTAAACCCAAACCTAACCCAAATAAGCCCAAACCCCAAAATCAAAACTCAACCAAAGCCAAAACCTCTTTGAAACACTCCCATAAATATTTCCCAACATTTATTTTACATCAATTTCAACCCTAGCCCAACATTGGCCCAAGTTAGCCCAATTTGACCTATATTGGCCCATTCACCAAAGGAGCCCAAATTCAACCCAATTCAAACCCAAATCACTCCCAATTTGCTCCAAGTCACTCATGACACATCTATGAGCTAAACCCAACAATTATTTGGCCTAAGCCTTTACCAAAATTTCATCCTAAAATCCATTTTAAAATCCAAAAGCCCACTTCCCTAAACCATTTTAAAAGCCCATCTAAAACCATTTCAAAGAGCCCAAAATCTACCCTAAAGCCCACATGACATTTCCATTTGCCATCCACTTAATCAAAGCCATTCCCTAAGTTCTAATCCCATCATCAAATAATTCCAAATCAAGCCTCATGCCAAATCACCCCTAAATACCAAAATTTTTCTTAAATCCATTTCCATGAAATTGACTCAACTTTTCCCAAGCCAAAGGTGAGCCATGCAAGCCATGGACAAGCCACATGGAGCCATGGAAGGTTTGACATGTGATCAAGCCATTAATGGCAAAAGGAGGGCCCCCATTCCTAATTCTTCTTAAACCCTTTTTTACCTTAAGCATGTCACACACTAAACCATGCTTAACCACCTCATCATGGATGGAGACCACACCATTTTCTCTTGGCTGACCCAAATGATCCTTTTCAGCCCAAAACCAGGCCTTGGGTGGTGAACCTAGCCCAAAATCATGGGTTGACTCATTTGAACCCAAAATGGTCTTCCCCCATTCCATTTCAATCCAAGCTCTTTACACATGGCATTGACCAATTGACTGCACTAAGCTCCAACCCTAACCTCCCTGATGACAACAGTGACCTGACCCTGGCCGGCCAGCCACCACAGCCGCCGGAAACCACCATGCTGAGAGCTCACATGTGAGCCCAAGCTTGGAATTCTCACCTGATGAGCTGCCCCATCCCCAGTGGCCCTTGTAGCTGTTCTTCTCTTGCCAAAAGCAGCTGATCCCAAGCTCTAACTCTCCCTGGGAGGCCCTCCACCCTCTCTTATTTAAACACCACCCCCTCTCGGCCATGAGAGGTGCTGAACCAGACCTTACTGAAACTCTGCCAAAATTGCTCCAGATCACTCTCCATACTTAGAGCAGTTGATCCCTAGTGACAATTTGCCCTAATCCCCACCAACAGAACTCAATTTCTCAGCCAAAATTCCACCCAAAACTAGGACACTTCTCCACAGTGGATCAATCCTCAAATTGATTGGTCCTACACCTTCACCAGACCAAGGGAAAAAGTCCACCAGCAAAAGTCCCCTCTCCAGGCCACCCAGTTGCTCCAACCTCCAAGCTTTGTGATCGGCTATGGTCGAAATAATACCTAGGCAATTCACCAGACCAGGAGACTTCATCTGGAGCTTGCTGGGATCCAACCGAAGGTGACACAACCCTCAGATTGAAGCCACACTTCTCTGAGCAAAGGTATGAGCTAATTCTTCATCCCGAGCTTCTGGAGATTCTCCATTTCAAATGCTTTAATTTCAATGCATGATCACTATATAGATGTGTTCGTCTCTTCAAGACGAATCCATAGAGCACAAGAACACGAAAATCTGTTAAGTATTGGGTGAGTTCTTAGGGTTTTAGTGTGGACGGCTCTAGGGTGAGGATGCTTGGGGACGATGAACGGATGCCGTTCATTTAATGCACACGCGGACGAACGGCTCAGATTAGGTCGGATCAACTGATGATACGCGGAAGGCGGGACCCGGGCTGCTGACTCAAGTGGCGGCATCGAATGGGAGCGCGCCACGCGGCACATCGGAGATGTTAAGGTTGACGCGGCACCGACTCGAATAAATAGAAAATTAGTGTTTTTTCTGATTTATTTAATTCCCTAAACTTCAAAAATCCATAACTTTGTATAGAAAAATCAGAAAAATAAAATAAAAATACCTTCTTGCTCAGTGAACAGAGGAGAATAATGTGGAAAAGAAATCATTTAATTTCATCAAGTATTTTATTTTTAATGATTTATTTCTCTTCTGCATTGTTTTAATTCTCCATGCATATAGGAAATTCACCATGGCATGAGACCATAGGGCTTTTGAAGCCTCCGAATTTGGGAACATTCCCCGAATTTTCCAAAGTCGAGGCCATCCCTATGAGAAGTTATTGATTTTTCAAATTCATGTTACTGTTTTGGGTATTTTAATTCCAATAATTAGCATGTTTTGAAATAAATTCAAGGAAAATTTGGTGATGTCTCTTATGACCAGAGGACCCTAGGAAAAATAGGTTTTGAGTTAACTCATTTAAAATAACCCTAATTGGCTTAAACACTCAAAATAGATCCCTAATTAATTAGAGCTAACCATATATCAAGTTGACTTGAAATCAATTCTCCACTGACCTTTAAGATCAGAAGAACCCACCATAAAAATTTGAAGTCAATTGAACTTGGTTAGCCCTACTAAATGGGTTGATTAAGCCTTTTAGCCATTTTAAACTTTAAAAATTCATAACTTTCAAAATACTTTTCAAAAATTCATCAAATTGATTTTGGAGCCTCTTTGATATCAGGGGAATTTAAGAAAATTAAAATTTCAATTTTTTAAAAAAGTTGATTTTTTGATATTATTTTAATATTTTAATAATTAAAAAATAATAAAAATCATAAAAATAATAAAATTCACCAAAATGTCACATTTTAAATCTTAATCACTTAGGAACAAATCCCATATTTTTCTTAGGTCTATTTAATGAGATATTAAATTTTAAAGCCCTAAGGTAATTTTAAAATTAAAAAAAATGTATTTTCTAGCATTTTCACTAAAATAATTATAATAAATCAAAGCAAAATCAGAAAATTACAAAAATTGATTCTCTAATTTCCTTGATATCAGAGAGATTTTTGAAAAATATATATTTTATTTTTCAACCTTTATTTTATTTTTAAATTAATTAATACTCCAAAATTTAAAATAATTATAATAAAAATAATATAATTCAAAAAATCACAAAAATTGGTCCAAGTGGTCCTCTGGTCATTAGGAATGTCCCATAATTTTCTTAAGGACAGAAACTTTCCCTTCGTCATGTTATTAAATTTTCCTTGGAAATCTCTATTTTCTACCAAAAATAATTACATAAATAAATTAAATACAGAAAAATCACATTTTCTCCTCTCATGTCTTTATTGACATATGAGTGAAGTCACATAAAAATGTCAAATTTATTTGATCTCAATTAAGTGAGTTATGGAATTATTAAGCTTGAAGGGCAAAATGGTAATTAAAAATTTTAACCTTTAATTAAAACTTTAGGTTTAATAAAATTAACAAGCAAAATACTTGATCTTAATCTGATTTGGATGATTGAAATTTAAGTAATTAAAGGGTAGAAACCTATTAAACAATTTTAAGATAATTAAAATAAACCTTAATTAAATAATTGATTAAATTTGGAAGAATAATAAAATTGGAATTATTAAAATAGGGATATTATTAGGAAGAGATTTATTCTTTAATTTAAAAATCCCTAAATTAGTCATCTCAATAATATTTAATTCCTAATTAAAAATGATAATTCAAATTTAAGTTTTAAAATGTTAAAGGACTTAATCATTAAAATTAAATTAAAAAAAGTTAAATTATTAAACTCTTTTTGAATTTTCAATTAAATTAAAATTAAAAATAAAATAAAATTAAATAAATTAAATTAAATTAAATTAAACTAAATTAAATTAAAAAATGTTAAATTAAATTAAATTAAATTAAATTAAAACATAATTAAGTTAAATTAAATTAAATTAAATTAAAACAAATTAAATTAAATTAAATTAAATTAAAACAAATTAAATTAAATTAAATTAAATTAAATTAAATTAAAATTAAATCAAATTAAAATTAAATTAAAAGAAATTAAATCGAATTAAACTAAATTAATTTAACATCAAATCAAACTAAATTGAATTGAATTAAATTAAATTGAATTAAAATTAAATTAAATTAAATTAAAGTTAAATTAAATTGAATTAAAAATAACATCACCTAAGACAAAGAAATTCAAAAACAAACTTGAACACTATTCTAAATTTAAATCCGATAACTGAGATTAAACTAAATCATAAACCATTTGAACACCAATTTGCCCTTGAGAACTTTTATTATCATAACTCCTAAATAGAACATTAAATGAAATGTTACTCCACTTATAGGATATTCAAATGTCCTAGTTCACTGAGCAAGATAACAAAACTTGAATCCTCGGACGATTAATTCATTTGTATAATTAAATCCATTTGGACTTAAAACAATCCTATCAGTATTGAAAAGATGTTTAAGATTCTTCTTAAGCACTTCCTCAATATGATAGGATACTTATAAGAACAATTGAACTTAATTATTCTTTGATGAAGAAAATCGTCCTCAAACCAAAACACAAGAACCTAGACGTCATAGGAAATGACTAGCTATAAGATTAGGAATTTGGTAGAAAACCATAACCCTTCCCTTAGCTTTACCTAGGAACCTGCTTAAATATTCTAATTGTGTTTTAAATGCAGCTTGGGATGACGGGAAGACCCTCCAGGTACGCTTTTATTTTATTGCAATTTAATTTCTTGCAATTTACATTATTGCAATTTCTTTAATTGCATCGCACTTACTTTTTCTTGCATGATAAATAACTGTTGCATGAAAACCCACACCTTTAGGATAGTCCCTAAAACTGAAACCAAAACTAAGTTAAAAGTCATTGCAAGATAAAATTCACCGCCACAACATTTCAAAATATAAAACAACTCAAAATTTAATCACAAACGAACACAAAACTACAATTACAACTAAACTAAAACGTCCCGTTGGATGATCGGGAATACCTCGGATGATGTAACCTACGTGTTGCTAACGGGATTTCCCACGGTCTAAATGAAAGTGTGGAACTCATTCAGTTGAGTTTAGCAAATTTATTTGGACTAAGTGAATCCGATAAAAATAACGATGCCAGAAGGATGGAACCGTGGGATCTTAACCAGTGTCGTTATAATCAACTTTAAGATTTGTTTTAATTAAAACATAAAAACACTTGGAAATTAAGATTTTCTCTAAACCAAAACACTTTTCTCATCTCCTGATTTATGACTTTTATAACTAAACCTCTGCAACAACAAGGAGCTTGGAGCGCAGTGGGCAGCACGGCCATCGTAATCTGCAAAACCTAAGTCTACTTCAGCAAAACATTCCTAGAATTAAATAACCAAGCCATAGGACTTCGAGGTAGTTTGCCTAGTGCAACATAAATCCTCAACTCTTCGTTAGGCATTTGCATAGCAAATTAAGCCCTAACCGGTCTTAGGATTCCGAGGTAGTCATCCGATACGACGTAAACCCTCACATCTTCAAGGCTATTTGTATGATTTTATCATACAAATATAAGTCCAAATTAATTAAAATTGGCAAGATCAAAACATTAAATAATTATTAGGACTTTCCTAAATCCAAGCCAAACAATAGGATAGTTGGGAAATTATCGAAGTTCGCTTTGAATCTATAATTTCTCCTACTTTTCTTCCTTTGAATTCCCAAAACAAAATGTTCCAAACTTGATCAATTCCCTATTGAAATTCCAAAATTCAATCCCTTGAAAACTTAAACTTTGAACTTCTTGAGAGCAGAATTACTGATTATTATCGAGAGTTTTCTTAAGTGATTCCCGTCACTTAAGATGTAATTAACTATGGGGCTTGCCCTTATAGGGAATTTTAAAGAACCTGAGTAATATAAACCTCGTTTAATGCTTTCATATTAAGCAGGGGAATTTGTCGGCTTATAAAATTGGTTCGCAGACCAAACGGATGTCACAAACCTTTCTAGTTTATCTAATCGAGCCCCATTATCAAGCAGTGTGTCTATTCTTCGGGATAGATACACGGTTTTGGTGCGGCGCTCGTTTATGTGAACTATTTGGGATGTGAAATCAGCTTGATTTCATATCTTAAAAACTTTCAAACTTAAAATTATTTTCAAAATCAAATACTACTTTCTAAATTATATATATATATTTAAATTAAATTTAAAATATAAAATTCGCCGACAACTTCGTAGGCGACCCTTTTTTTCAAAAATACAACATAACCTAAAAATAAGCAGTACAACTTCTGGCGACTCCGCTGGGGAAGATTCCTCTCTCCATTTTTAATCAGACAATTCTGCTTATAAAAATTGGTGGTGTATCCATGTCCCTAATGGATCAAACTACCCTTCTTTCCGTTGGAATACTATGTTCATTTCTACCTTGAACAAGTATAGCCAACATTCTCTCGGATTTAGGAGCCACTGTTTAGACACCCCTAAACGGAGAGGTTCCGAGATCCTTTTACCTCATTTCTGAGGTGGGGTGGACCCCCAATAGGTGTTAGTCTAGGAGTGATCTTTCGAGTCGAGAAGTCTTGCATAAGACTTTCTTTTCCTTTCCAACTCTGAATCGGATTCCTTACCTTCTCTACACCTTTGAACATTTCATTCTAAATAAATAAACCCTCTAATGAATGAATCTTTTAACAAATAACTCCTTCTTATAAATACATGGACAAGAATGTGTTCGGACTCTTTTCAATTCCTTTCTTTTCGTCCTGATGAGAAGAAGCGTAACTTGGGACTGACAACCAGAATCTACCCTGCAGAAATGGAAGCCCCAAAGCTGATTTTCTCCTTCACCAATGGACTCGACTTCGTTGTTTATAAGGATGAGCTGCCCGACAATGGGATCATCCGAATTGGACAAGGATTCGAGAACACAAATGTCAAGATCACCGACGTTTCCCTTTTCGCATTGACAAACAAAGTATCTGAAGCTAAGAAGCCACTGATCGAGTTCAACCTTAGGTCAACCCAAGAGTTTCCTCCCCGCAAAAGATTCCAACCGAGAGGAGTACTGCTCGTCCGCAGAAGGACCGTTCTTGCTACCCCCACGGGTCTAGTTGTCTCTCGCACCTACCCACCGCTTCGCACGATTAAAGGGGAAGGAAATCCGAACTATGGTGAACCCGTTACCTCGGAGGGTACGGACTTTCCCGTGGGACCTTCCGTTTTTGAAATCGGGTCCAGCTCAAGAATTCCATCACTAACACGGACCCAAAGAAGGAACGAAGTAGGAAGATCGCCGTGAAGGCCGTAGCTACCGAAGTTGCTTTCCTGGAGGAAATCCCGTAAATCCCTGAGTACACACCACTACCCGAATACATACCATTGCTCGAAGATACACCCTTTTTGGAAGGAAGTAGATTCCATCCCCTTTCCGCCGCAGCTGATGAGGAAAATGTCCGCAGGATTGTTTCTACATTACCTCGACCCGCGTACTACGACGACAGCAAAAAGAAAAGGGCTAGGATCACGCCATTTGCCCGACTACAGACTGTGATCGAGAAGCTAGCAAAGAAAGATAAATGCCCCGTATCGGAGATTCTACGAAGGATAGGGCGGGTGCCAGTCAAATCCCATCTTGGGCCACGAGTAGAACCTGCCATCGTTACAGAAAAGTCAAATAAAAGGATGAAGGCTAGTCCGTCTATCATTGTTTCGTGGTTGCAGATACGGAGGATACCACCTTCCGAGCATTTGGCCGACGGCACCATCCGGTCCTAGACCTTCTGCTCGCTAGAAGGATGGTATGGCGTCCCACTAGTGGACAACTAAGATTGAAACAACAGCCTGAGAAGGAAAGTCTCGTCAGGAGACTTGAATCTGAAGAAAGCGCCACTGCAGTAAAGGGGACTCGTGAGAAGGGAACCCGGCAGCTATCGCACGACAACTGCGAGGATGCACAGAAAAGACCGCTAGAGGACGCTATGGAAAAGTTTAGGACTGATATTCGACGACTAGCAAATGAAAGAGAAGAGAAATTCGGAGACGAGATTGATTCATCGGAATTCATGGACGATGAGTATGCAGAAATCAACATGGTCGAAACACGAGCTTCGTCAGCTTCACAAGGTGCTCCTGCAGCCGTAGAAAGAGAGGAGCCAGAAGTGATGAGAAGACAACTTCAAGAGAAAGACGATACGATCGCCCAAATGGCGAAGAGGATGGAAGAGATGGCTGTAGCCCTAGCCACTCTCCAAAGTCAAGTGCAACCCCAAAGAGAGACACCCCCAGAGGTCATTCACATTGTGGACGGAGGAAAGGAGATTACATCCGTCAACGGGGATGATCAGCTGAAGAAAGATACAACACAAACTATGATACCAGAAAAAGATATCAAGAGCTTGGTGGAACAGCAGGTGCGGGAAGCCTTAGCACAATCAAAGAGCGGGACATCCATTCGGACGGGTAGACCTTACCCGGAAGAATTCGACGCCGTCCAATACCCAAAAGGCTTCGTACCACCTCTGTTCAAGACCTTTGATGGAACCGGAACCCCGACAGGCATGTTGCACACTTTCGTGCCAGTTGTTGCAATGCCGGTGGGAGCGATGCATTACTCTTCCGACAGTTCGTCAGCAGCTTGTGAGGGATCGCCTTTGATTGGTATGCAGAATTACCAAATGGTTCAGTGAAGACGTTCTCAGAACTAGAAAACCTCTTCATCAAGCGATTCGCCGGAGCTCGACACCACATCACTATAGGTGATTTAGTGGTAGAGAAGCAAAAGCCGAACGAAACTTTGGTGGATTACATACTTCGATGGAGGAACTTAAGCATGAAGTGTGAACCACAATTACAAGAACAACATGCAATCGGCATCTTACTTAAAAGCATTCACGGCCCGATAGCACTTCTCCTCAAAGGATTCACTATTAAGACTTTCGAGAAGTTGTTAAGCAAGGCCGGGAGCTTGCAAGAGGAGGCGAAGCAATTAAGTTTCGCCGACAAGACAGACAAGCAAAAGCCTGTGAAGACTTTTGAAAAGAAATCCGGGATCGTTGCAGTAGTCGACAAAGGCAAGCAACCGATACAAATATCGTCCGAACGGCCACAACAAACTTAACAGAATTACCAGCAACCCCGACCCAGCTATCAGTCATCTCCACAGTATGAACAACCGCCTCGTCCGCAACGTACATTAAGGGAGCTTCTGAGCAGGGAGTACCCGTTCAAGAATGAAGCAGTGCCGAAAATGTTCCGTAGTCTGATGAAGACTCCAGATTTCCAGCTGCTAGAGCCTAAGAGACCAGAAGAAGTCAACAAGAAAGGTTATCCCAACTTTTGCCCCTACCACCGGATGCTTGGGCACAAGATAGAAGATTGCATTACTTTCAAAAGTTGGCTCAACGACAACCTTCGGAAAGGGAATATAACAATCCCGAAGGAGTACATGAAGGAACCCCAGAAAGGAGGTTCCGTCAATGTTGTCTCGACTGATCCCATCATTCCAATAGATCCCTATACGACTGACGATGGATGGACTACCGCTTGGACGAGGTCTTCGAAAAAGATTTTAGACAGCATCCAAACTGCTTTGATGCGAGCTTCAATTCAGAGTTCAAAACCTGTCAAGTCGGCACTATCACTTGCGACAGAAGAATCACCTCAACAGGAGACGATTGAAGAGAAGAAGAAAATTGACGAAGAAGAGAGGACCGAGGCTCCTAAGGCTAGACTAGGGGCTGCTTATCCTAGGATAGTTGTTTCGAATTCGGGGGAGAAATTCCTCGAACCTCTGACTCTGTATGATTATCTGCTCACTTCGGTGGGATCTTACAATGATAAGGGTGATGGCGTTGGCTACGTTTTGACTGTTTTTAACGATTACGTAACTAGCGACAATCCGGACATCGATTTCGATACCAATGATAATTCTCAAATCATACACAATCTCGACGATCACGATGACGAAGAAGACATCCATCAAGGAGGCTACGAGAGTTCAACAAGCAACGAATCTATCTGTAAGTTTCGAGGAGCTCCAGTCACAATAGAGTTAGAGCCTTCAGACTCTGAAGCTAATCTGGAAGAACCTGGTCATTCCGATTCGAGAAGAAACACCAGCAAGCTCAACACTAGATTCGGAAGAAATTACGAAGTTAACTTAAGAAGTGGAAGAGTTCTACCTCCGAGAATGGGTCCAAAAGACAAAGGAAAGCGGTGGTTGTTCAAGAAGAACCAACCCCGACAGAAGAAATACCCATTCGAGAAGAAGCCGAGACACATGAAAATAAAGTGGACTACAACGTGCTAGCCCATCTTAGGAAACTACCAGCCAAACTGAGCATCTACGACGCTCTCATCTTGTCAAAGGGGATGAGAGAAGCTCTGATTAAGGCCTTACTTGATCCAGAAATTTGCTTGGCTCAAATGGCCGGAGATTCCTTAGATGAGGTTTGCTCGTTAAAGGAACAACGAGGTGTTACCTTCACGGACAATGACCTACTACTTGGGACGACGAGATCACAACCGATCGTTGTACATTTCGGTTACAATCGGGAAGTTTACACTCTCCGGAGTATTGGTGGATCCAGGAGCATCAATCAATATAATGAGTCTTCGAACACTAGCATATTTGGAAATTGATGCTCGTGAGCTCGAAGCCGACAAAATGTTATTAAGAGGATTCAACCAGAAAGGAGAAAGAGCCTTCGGATCAATAACACTACTGATGAAGATCGGTGACTTAGAAAAGACAACCACAAAATTCCACATAATTGATTCAGAAACGTCGTTCAACGCTTTACTGGGCCGACCATGGATACATGAAAACAGGATGGTACCATCATCCCTACACCAGTGCATCAAATACTACGATGGAGGGTAACAGTGCATCAAAGGTGACTTACAACCATTCTCCGTACATGAAATTGGAATCCATGAAGATGCAGCTTATTATGCACCTCCGAAGAAAACAATCTTCTCCAGAGATACCATAACAAATGAAGCAAAGAAAGTTCGGGACAACGAAGAACCTGAAGTTCTAGTCCAACAGTCACTCACCACTCCCTTACGGCGAGATGGTGAAGGTTTCTCCACAACTCGCATCCGAGGTCGAGGCCGGGGACGAGGTCGTGGCAGAGACGTTAGGACAGTTGGACAGAGGAAATCAACCATCAATGTTGATTGGGAGGACAGTTCTGAAGAAGAAAAAGAGATCAAACAAGAAGCAGCGACAATAAGTCGGAAGAAGCCGCAATTCAAGATCTCTCTCGAAGATGAGAAGAATGAAGAATATAAATCAATGTACGAGAAGATTAACCATTATGTACATACTATGACCCTGACCCCGATCCATTCTAATAAGATAGAGGGTATGGTGGTCAAAGAGGTACGTAGCGGCGGTGCAAAGCCAATCAAATTCTACCGTGGTGCTTCTTCCTCCAAAACTGAAAATAATGTACAATTTGAAGATGTTACTTCATCAGAATTAATGGAATTACCTTTTGAGTGGTACTCTCCCTGTGTCCAAAATCTAATTCAGCGTGGTTTCTTACCTCGACAATGGACAAAAGGTCAATCACAAAATTATGAAAAATTATGGAATAACTCCGGTCGTCTACCTAATTCAAAGCATGGTCTCGGATTCGGCACGATAGGATCGGCTGACGATACCGAATTTTGCTTGGTTGTCACTTGTGAGTCTAATGAAAACTCGCATGGAAACTACAGAAGAATTTGAAGATTTACAAATTGGAGACGCTCCACCAGAATTCTAAGAAGAGATTAAATCTACAATAGATGAGTTAACGGAAGTTAACTTAGGTACTAGCGAAGAGCCTAGACCTACCTTTGTTAGCTCCTTACTCAATAAAAAAGACTCCGAAGAAATAATCAAGTTATTAATGGAATTTAAAGACTGTTTTGCTTGGAACTACGATGAGATGCCGAGTTTAGCTCCGCAGGTCGCAGTCCATAAGCTAGGAGTGGATCCTACTTCGTCCCGCCGGACAAGGTCCCGTAAGAATGCGTCTAGAAATCGAACAACAAGTCATAGCTGAAGTTAAAAAGCTAATAGACGCTAAATTTGTCTCGTGAAGAACAATACTCGACTTGGCTAGCCAATGTGGTGCCAGTCGAGAAGAAGAATGGTCGGATCGGAATTTGTGTCGACTTCGTAGATTTAAACAAGGCATGTCCAAAAGACGAATTCCTCTACCGATCCCGTAACTAATGATCGGCATTGCTTCAACACATGAAATATTCTCATTCATGGATGGATCTTCGGGATACAACCGGATAAAAATGGCTCCGAGAAGATGAAAAGCTTACAGCATTCGGAACGCCGATCGGAGTATATTGCTACACAGATGATGCCATTCGGACCGAAGAACGCAGGAGCAACATACCGTAGAGCGATGACAAGAATTTTTGATGATCTCATCCACAATCAAGTCGAATGCTACGTGGACGATGTGGTCATCAAAAGCAAAGTAAAGGAAAACCACTCGTATGATTCGAGAATTGTTTTCGAACAATTAAGACAATTTAACCTTAAGATGAATCCCTTAAAATGCGCCTTCGGCGTCACCTCCGGAAATTCTTAGGATTCGTTGTCCGACATCGTGGAATTGAAATCGACCCGGAAAAGATTAAAGCTATCTTAGAAATGCCGCCTCCCAAAACCTTAAAACAACTACGATCTTTTCAAGGGAAGCCGGCATAACTTCGACGCTTTATCTCAAACTTGTCGAGTAGGTGTCGACCTTTCTCGGCACTAATTAAAAAGGATGCCAAATTTATTTGGGAAGAGAAATGCCGAAGGCCTTCGAGGACATTAAACAATATTTAATGACACCTCCTCGTCTTAGCAACCCCGGCCTCGGGTAGACTCGTCGATACTTTATACCGCGGCTTTAGACGACTCTCTCGGAGCCCTCTTAGCCCAGGTCAATGATGAGGGTAAAGAAAATGCTCTTTACTATTTAAGCCATCGTTTACTTCCGACGGAAATAAGGTATCCCGCAATTGAAAAGCATTGTTTGGCCTCGATCTTCGCCGCTCAAAAGCTCAGGCACTACATGCTTTCTCATAAGGTCAACCTGATCTCGAAATTTAATCCATTGCAATACTTGATGACTCATCCAACACTTTCTGGCAGACTTGCCAGATGGTCAATGATATTATTGCAATTTGATATAACTTTCGTGCCTCTTCGTGCCGTAAAGGGACAAGTCTTAGCAGACTTCCTCGCAGCACACCCTTTGCCGGCAGAATCTCCTCTCAATGACGATCTGCCAGATGAACAAATAATGAGCTTAGAAGACCCCGATTATCGACGTTGGGAATTATATTTCGATGGAGCATCTTCAGCACACAAAGACAAAGAATCGCAAGTGATAGAGCCCGGTAAGGCAGGGATCAGATTAATCTTTATAACACCGGAGCAGGGGATGTTAAGATACTCCTACCACTTAACAGAACCGTGTACAAACAACGAAGCAGAATACGAAGCCCTCATAACAGGACCGGAATTAACTATTCAAATGGGGATAACAGACATCAACATCTACGGGGATTCGCAGTTAATCATTCAACAGATCGCCGGACAGTACAGAATTTTAAAGCCAAGACTCGAGCAATACTTCCAGTATGCCATACAGTTGTTGGAACAGATTCTGAATGTGACAATCTACAAAATTCCCAGGAAAGAAAATGCTTTAGCAGATGCGTTAGCCCGTCTCGCAAAAGAATTTGCCTGTTTGCAAGATGAATCAGTGGAAGTGTCAGTTCACGGACGTCAGGTCCTATCACAGCTCGACATAGACACAATACACAAATCAGAAAAAGAAGAAGAATCGATTGCAACGATGATGGAAAACACGTAAGATTGGCGACGACCATTAATGAACTACCTGCAAACAGGAAAACTACCAGACGATAGGTCGCTAGCCCATCAGATCAAGAAAAGAACTCTGTCTTACGCATTAATAAACAATACGTTATATAGAAGGTCTTTCGATAAAATGTGGCTAAGATACCTAAGCGGGTTCGAGGCCCGTGAAATTGTTAAAGAGGTGCATTCAGGACTCTGTGGCGATCACCAGTCGGGTCCGAAGATGAAAATGAAAACCAAAAGATTGGGGTACTACTGGCCCTCGATGATGACCGGCTGCATGAAATTCAACAAGAGCTGTCACCAATGCCAAGTGCACGGAGTGGTTCTACACCAACCTCCAAATGTGCTACATCCGACAATTGCATCGTGGCCATTTGAATGCTGAGGCACAGATATAGTGGGTCCAATAGAACCGCCATCTTCAAAAGGAAATCGCTTCATTCTTGCGGCTACGCATTACTTTTCCAAGTGGGCAGAGGCGGCTCCACTCGTAGAAGTGAAAGCACACCACGTGCTACAATTTTTCAAGAACCAAGTTGTCTACCGTTTCGGAGTGCCGCGCGAGATCATCTCGGATAATGGGTCGACATTCGAAGCACACAAATCAACAATTTTGTGAGGAGACACGGAATAGACTGGCGATATTTAACAATTTACTACCCAAAAGCAAACGGCCTGGCTGAGGCGTTTAATAAAACTCTCGTTCAAATTTTAAAGAAAACTTTGGACGATAATAAGAGAAATTGGCACGAGAAATTATTGGAAGCCTTATGGGCCTACCGGACAACCTTCGTAACTCCTACTCAAGCTACACCTTACGCTCCGGTGTATGGGTCCGAGGCGATGTTACCTTTAGAGGTTCGGCCTTCCTTCACTCGTAATTGCGAGCTTGCAAACAAAATCACGACAGAAGAGAATGCCAAATTACGACTAGAAGAATTGGAAAGCCTAGATGGGAAAAGACTTCCAGCGCAGCAGAATTTAGAACTATACCAAGCTAAGATGGTTCAAGCCCATGATAAACTGGTCCGCCCAAGAACCTTCAAAGTTGGTGACTTAGTCCTCGTTCTCAAGAGACCTATTCTTGCACACCGCAAGATAGGAGGAAAATTTGAACCCACTTGGGAAGGGTCGTTTGTGGTTGAGGCAGTCTACTCAGGAGGCTCCTACCAGCTAGTGAATTTCCAAGGAGAACGACATATGCTTCCGATCAACGGACGATACTTGAAGAAGTATTACGCTACCTGATGTTTCGAAGGAATGAATTCTTCATCCCTAGAAGCACGGGCGAAGTAATTACTTATGACTGGGTTCGAACCCAAAAATAATAAAAAATGTGCTAAAATAATAACAAAATCTGAATAATAAAGTTTTCCTTGTTTTCTCTTCCATATCAAAATCTCTTTCCTGATCTTATCCCACTTCATTCCTGTTAAATTTAAAAATACAAAAGTAATAAAATAAAAAAAAACTGTCTTTAATAAACATTTTCTTAATGTTCTTGTTCTTAGTACGACCCTCGATCCTTTTCCTTGTCTTTTCGCAGGGAAATGTCGAACGGGCGGCTGGTCCCGAACTTTAGAAATGGCGTAAGCCTCGCACTCAACGAAAAGAGGGTGAAAGATGGAGCGATAATCGAGATCGACTTAGACTTCGCACCGACAGAGCCCGCAATACGAGGAAAGTGATCGGGTCCCGATTGATCGAGAGGAACTCGCCGATCGGACAATGAATGAAAGTGAGTGGCCCAAGCCACCAATCCAACAGCAAGAAAAGGAAAACAAACACTGAAGAAGACAAGAAAATCAAATCTGTAGTTGCCACAGCAGAGGGCAGGCTTGTCAGCGCCGCGCCCACAGAAACTCAGGAAGTACGAAGAGCTACTCTCACAGCAACTCAACGAAGAAATAAAAATTGCCGTATCCGTAAGATGTTAACTAAACTAGCAGTGGATCAGCGCGACGAGGCAGTTGCTACTGCCAGTACATATACTTCAAGGACGTCGACTCACTGTGTACTCGAAGAAAGGAGGCCAGCTCCTAGGATAACAGAAGAGACCAGGGAAATCTCAAGAAAATCGAAGAAAGAAGGCTACCACGCCACCGGATAGAACCACCGCAATGCATAACCTTGTTGCGAAGCAACCCCGGAGGATGTCCCGACGGACATCATCCCCGAGGAGCCGAGGTATGCGGGAGAACGTGAAGGGATTGAGCCGTATATCCCACAATACGTCACCAGTGCCCAGCCATTTGCGGATTATTCTAGAATACGAGCCGGAAAGAATGCGTAATGTCGAAAAGAAAACTTTTGAATACTTCGAGAGAATCGGAGGCAGAAGGATCAATATACTAGAAGGCCTCGAGCTACATACAGACGTGTTCTCAGAATACGAACAACAACAAATCGTGGACTGTATCCAGTATTTGAAAAGAATGGGCCTAGCAGGCCGCCTAAGAGAAAACACCTACTCAGAACCCCGGAGATGGATGCCAGGGAAAGGTAGAATTACAATACAATGTGGATGCTACTACAACTTCGCGGAGGACAAGAAAGGAAACCCACCGGGAATACTCCGTCATGGCCAGGTGGATCCAATGCCATTGGTCATCAAAAGAATGGTAAAAAGATTGATAACATGGAGGGTACACGC
Source organism: Papilionanthe hookeriana x Papilionanthe teres (assembly GCA_022702705.1). Classification (NCBI taxonomy): domain Eukaryota; kingdom Viridiplantae; phylum Streptophyta; class Magnoliopsida; order Asparagales; family Orchidaceae; genus Papilionanthe; species Papilionanthe hookeriana x Papilionanthe teres. Next base: position 172,848,885 of record CM040423.1, on the reverse strand, counting down.
GCAGATTGCATACCCAACTCGCCGCATTATTAACATTTACAAGAAGGGTGACCGCATACCCCCCACATAGATCACCACGACTTTGTCGGACCTTTTTGCACGTTTCTTTTCCGAACGAGTGTAATATCAAGTTCGGATCCGACCTCCGGATAGCGAGCCCAGTGTGAGTTCCAAGGGCCGTTGAAGATACCATTACCGGTAGGTTCCATCATGATATCGAAGGGCAACGGAGCGAGATGTCGCTAAACATTGCATACCGGGAGTACCGATGAAGCGGATCTCGCCTACTTTCGGAAGGATGGACGACGGAAGTCACCTTACCACTTCCAGCCTGGACCCGGAGCTAGAGAGCCTCCGCCTTACGTAGCCGTGAGTTACATGGAAAATATCACACCTCCAACGTACATCCATACGGCATCCTTGCCAAGGATGGCTTGGAAGGTGGTGTTATTGACCATGTACCTCACTATTCAGACATGGATTTCTGACAGATACCTTTTTTGGATGGATCGACAAAGATCATACATAGTCCGTTTTGAATCTACATGGATTGTATGAGATGTATTCTAGATCGAGTTGTATGATGTATCTTCAACATGATTGGAATGAAAGTGACCATGTCACATTTTTGGCCTTCACCTCTTTTGTGCAAATTGATCGGGAAACGCCATTAAAGTTAAATGAACTTCGAACAAAGAACAGAAAAGAAATAAAAAAAAGAATAAAAGAAAACTTTCCTTAAAAATCTAAAATGATGAACTCCAAATTCACATGAACATTAAATGAACGATAAAATAAATTTGAATCGTTAAAGGACAAATAAAACGAGCACAAATTTTAAATCAAATTCAAACTCAACCTTCCAAATTTCAAATCCAATTTCAATCAAATTCAAATTCAATCTTTCCAAATTTCAAATCAAATTTCAATCGAGTTCAAACTCAACCTTCCAAATCGAAATCCAATCCGTTCTACTCTCTCCCTCGTCCGGGATGGAAGCGGTTGATTCCATCGACACGAGATCGAATCCGAAGGCGAGGGATTATACCCAATCCAAACCAAGCAACTTCCGATCAACTCTTTCGAACTGGGTATGTAACATCTACATATTCCCTCCTAATCTATTTCCTTCATGAAAGTCTTTTACAACTTTCATGAAATTCTCGAAACACCAAAATTCCACACTTTTCAAATCAACACTACAAATCTTTGCAAAGTCAATGACTACATTAAATTCAAACTTTTGGGGTTGAGGATTTTACATCTGAGACTGCATTGCTTTAGGATTCTTTCCCTATCGCAATGAAATACATCAAAATTCAAATTCTTGGGGTTGAGGATTTTACATCCGAGATCGCATTGCTTTAGGATTCTTTCCCTATCGCAATGAAATACATCAAAATTCAAACTTTTGGGGTTGAGGATTTTACATCCGAGACTGCAATTCTTTAGGATTCTTTCCCTATCGCAATGAAATACATCAAAATCAAATTCTTGGGGTTGAGGATTTTACATCCGAGACTGCATTGATTTAGGATTCTTTCCCTATCACAATGAAATACATCAAATTCAAACTTTTGGGGTTGAGGATTTTACATCCGAGACTGCATTGCTTTAGGATTCTTTCCCTATTGCAATGAAATACATCAAAATTCAAACTTTTGAGGTTGAGGATTTTACATCCGAGAGTGCATTCCTTTAGGGTTCTTTCCCTATTGCAATGAAATACATCAAAATTCAAACTTTTGAGGTTGAGGATTTTACGTCCGAGACTGCATTGCTTTAGGATTCTTTCCCTATCGCAATGAAATACATCAAAATTCAAACTTTTGGGTCGAGGATTTTACATCCGAGATCGCATTGCTTTAGGATTCTTTCCTATTGCAATGAAATACATCAAATTCAAACTTTTGGGTTGAGGATTTTACATCCGAGACTGCATTGCTTTAGGTTTATTTCCCTATTGCAATGAAATACATCAAAATTCAAATACTTGGGGTTGAGGATTTTACATCCGAGATTGCATTGCCTTAGGATTCTTTCCCTATCGCAATGAAATACATCAAAATTCAAATTCTTGGGGTTGAGGATTTTACATCCGAGACTGCATTGCCTTAGGATTCTTTCCCTATCGCAATGAAATACATCAAAATTCAAACTTTTGGAGTTGAGGATTTTACATCTGAAACTGCATTGCTTTAGGATTCTTGCCCTATCGCAATGAAATACATCAAATTCAAACTTTTGGGGTTGAGGAATTTACATCCGAGACTGCATTGCTTTAGGATTCTTTCCCTATCGCTATGAAATACATCAAAATTCAAATTCTTGGGGTTGAGGATTTTACATTCGAAACTGCATTGCTTTAGGATTCTTTCCCTATTGCGATGAAATACATCAAAATCAAACTCTTGAGGTTAAGGATTTTACATCCAATACAGCATTGCTCTGAGATCTCTCCTCATTGTAATGATTCAATCTAATCAATTCAATTTTCTTTTGAAGTTGAAGATGTTACATCTAAAACCACAAAATTCCAATTTTCATTTCAAGTTCGAATCCCTTCAAATTAATCTTAACAAAACTTCAATCTAAATTGAAACTCCAAACTAAAATTTAAGCTCACACATCAAAACTTAAACTGAAACAAAATAAAATCTAAATTGAAATTCCCCCAGATCATGTGATTTGGGATTCACCTCCTTTTCCTTTCCCAGCGAGAGTTCAGGGATCTCCAGTCTCAGAGATATACTTGACACTCCCCAGCGGAAATTCTTCTACTTTGTCCTAAGTTTGTTACTTGGACGTTTGTGTTGGTTTTGTTGATCACTTCGGTCAACACCAATACGCGCGGTATGCTCCGTCAGCTCACCACACCTATTGGGGGTCCATTTGTTGACCTCATTTTTGATGAGGTCTTCTCTTCTTCTTTTTAGTACTTAGGATCTAGCCTTAGGCTTTTCCTTTGACTATCTTAGAGGACTAGAATTGGGACCCACCACTTAGAAACTCAAATTACTTCTTAACTCCCTGCAAACTCCACAAACTTGATTGTAGACCACTAATCACCTAGAGGGTTGAAATCAAATGTGGAAGTTTAAAGGATGAGTTCCTATAGGACTCTTTGGCCTTAGGACCGCCACAGGTGGCTCGGTCCGGTGAAGGGCTGACTTACACACACACTACACCTATACACTACACTTTTCACACACATATTAACATAAAACACACCCATACCCAACTTGACCTCATGACTCATAAAGGAGATTCACATGGATGGTCCTTAACTCCTAAGCCCTTGGCTAAGAGGGTTAGGAACAACATAGTGAATGCCTCAAATGAGTCCCTGGCTCATGTGGGCTTGATATGGCTTCAAGGCTCAATCAAAATGATTTTATTCCACTTACATTTACCTAATCTTCAATTTTCCAAATTTTCAATTTTTGACCCCCGGGACCCTACACCCGCCCAGCCTACCCAAAACCCTTGAAATCACCCAAATTTTTCAAAAAATCCTAAATTACCCAAAATTCCTCAAAAACAATCCCAAACATTCCCACATTACTCAAATTGATCATCCATACCCAAAAATACCAAAAATTCCAAAAATACCTCCCAATACCCTCCAAATACCCAAAATACCCCTCTTGACCCAAAAATCCAAAAATTCAGAAAATTCCCAGAAAATTCCAGAAAATCCCAAATATTGCCAATTTCATTTTGTTCAACTACACCATGGGCCAATTTTGTTAATTTTCCCTCACTTTTATCAAAACCCCCAATTTGACCCATTTTAACCCAAAGTGAACCCAATGTCAAAGCAAACCTAACCCAAACTCACCCAATTCAACTCCAATTAACCCCAAATCTTTTCTAAACCTTCCTTAACATTCCCACAAGCAAAACGCTAACATGATTTACACAAAATTTAGACCCAAACGCCACACAAATTCAACCCAAAGCTGAAAGGCCCAATTTTGACCTAAACCCAAACCTAACCCCAGTAAGCCCAAACCCCAAAATCAAAGCCCAACCAAAGCCAAAACCTCTTTGAAACACTCTCATAAACATTTCCCAACATTTATTTTGCATCAATTTCAACCCTAGCCCAACATTTGCCCAAGCTAGCCCAATTTGACCTATATTGGCCCATTCACCAAAGAAGCCCAAATTCAACCCAATTCAAACCCAAATCACTCCCAATTTGCTTCAAGTCACTCATGACACATCTATGAACTAAACACAACATTTGTTTGGCCAAATCCTTCACAAAATTCCCACCCATAAATTTATTTTTTAAACCAAAAGCCCACTTTCTTAAACCTTCCTAAAAGCCCAAATTTCATGCTAAAGCCCATATGACAAATTCTTCTCATGATACCCTTAATTAAAATCAATCCCTAAGTTTCAAAACTCATCATGAAGCCATTCCAAGTTAAGCCCCATACAAATTCCCCTCAAAATACCAAAATTTTCTTAAACCCATTTCCATAAAATTGACTTAACTTTTCCCAAGCCAAAGATGAGCCATGAAGCCATGCATGAGCCACATGGGAGCCATGAGAGCCATGGAATCTAATTTCCACCTCACCATACCCAAGATGGCAAGAGGAGGAGGCCCTTTCCATATTCTCTTAAGAGTGATTAACCACTTCCATGACTCCACTAAACCATGCTTAAACTTAATTGTACTTAGATTGTGACTTGACCCCACTAATCAAGCTAATCCAAGTGACTTTCCCTTCAGCCCAAATTGGCCTTGGAGGGTGGACTTAACCCAAAACCAAGGGTTGACCCATTTAGACCCAAAACTAGCCCTTTCCCATTCCATTTTGATTCAAACCCTTTACACATGTCCATGACCAATTGACTGCACAAACCTCCAGCCCTGACCCACCCGGACTCGAGGCCGACCTATGCTCGCGGGGCAACCGCCGGGTCGCCGGAAAACACCATGGCCGAGACGTTGGGAGGAGCCAAACTTTGGAATTCCACCTGCACGAGTCGTCCCATGCCCAATGGCCACCATGGTTGTTCTTCCCATGCCCGGAGCAGCTCGATCCCAACCCTCGGCCATCCCCGTGAGGCTCCCGACCACCTCTATTTAAACCCGACCCCTCACGGCCATGGAGGAGAGTTGCAAAAACCTTGCCGAAACTACGCCAAAATTGTTCCAAACCCTACTCCATACTTAGAGCAGTTGATCCCAGGTGTTAATTTGCCCTAATCCCCATCGACGGAATCCAATTTCTCAACCGAAATTTCACCCAAAACCAGGACACTTTGCCACAGGTGAGCCAATCCTCAAATTGACTGGTCCTACACCTTCACCGGACCAAGAGGAGAAGTTTCCCACCGAAAGCCCCATCTCCAGGCCACCGAGTTGTTCCGGCCTCCAAGCTTTGTGATCGATCGTGGTCACTTTCATAGCTAGGCAATTCACCGGACCAGGAGACTTCATCCGGAGCTTGTTGGGATCCAATCGAAGGTGACACAACCCTCAGATTGAAGCCACACTTCTCTGACCAAAGGTATGAGCTAATTCTTCATCCCGAGCTTATGGAGATTCTCCATTTCAAATGCTTTAATTTGAATGCATGATCACCGTATAGATGTGTTTGTCTCTTCAAGACGAATCCATAGAGCACAAGAACACGAAAATCCGTTAAGTATTGAGTGAGATATTAGGGATTTAGTGTGGGCAGCTCTCGGGTGAGGACGCTTGGGGATGATGAACGGATGTCGTTCATTTAATACACGCGCGGATGGACGGCCAGGATCGCGTCGGACGAGGAGACGGAACGAGACAGCGGGCCCTTGGAGCGCTGAGTCAGATGGCGGCGTCGAATCAGAGAGCGCCACGCGGCGTTTCGGAGCTGCCGAGGTTGACGCGGCGCCGCGTGGATAAATAGAAAATTAGGGTATTTTCTGATTTATTTAATTCCCTAAACATCAAAAATCCATAACTTTGTGTAGAAAAATCAGAAAAATAAAATAAAAATACCCTCTTGCTTAGTGAACAGAGGAGAATAAAGTGGAAAAGAAATAATTTAATTTCATCAAGTATTTTATTTTTAATGATTTATTTACCCTCTGCATTATTTTAATTCTCCATGCATATAGGAAATTCACCATGGCATGAGACCATAGGTCTTTTGAAGCCTCTGAATTTGGGAACATTCCCTGAATTTTCCAAAGTCAGAGGCCATCCCTATGAGAAGTTATTGATTTTTCAAATTCATGTTGCTGTTTTGAGTATTTTAATTCCAATAATTAGCATGTTGTGAAATAAATCCTAGGGAAATTTGGTGATGTTTCTTATTACCAGAGGACCCTAAGAAAAATAGCTTTTGAATTAATTCACTTAAAATAACCCTAATTGGCTTAAACACCCAAAATAGCTCCTTAATTAATTAGAGCTAATCATACATCAAATTGACTTTAAATCAATTCTCCACTGATCAGAGGAACCCACCATAAAAATTTGAAGTCAATTGGACTTGGTTAGCCCTACTAAATGGGTTGATTAAGCCATTTAGTCAATTTAAACTTTAAAATTTCATAACTTTCAAAATACTTTTCAAAAATTCACCAAATTGGTTTTGGAGCCTCTCTGATATCAGGGGAATTTAAGAAAATTAAAATTTAAATTTTCTAAAAAGTTGATTTTTTGGTATTATTTTAATATTTTAATAATTAAAAAATAATAAAAATCACAAAAATAATAAAATTCACCAAAATGTCACATTTTGAATTTTAAGCACATAGGAACAAACCCCATATTTTTCTTAGGTCTATTTAATGAGATATTAAATTTTAAAGCCCTAAGGTAATTTTAAAATTAAAAAATGTATTTTTTAGCATTTTCACTAAAATTATTCTAATAAATCAAAGAAAAATTAGAAAATTGTAAAAATTGATTCTCTGATTTTCTTGATATCAGAGAGATTTTTAAAAAATATAAAATTAATTTTTCAACCTTCATTTTATTTTTAAATTAATTAATACTTTAAAACTTAAAATAATTATAATAAAAATAATATAATTCAAAAAATCACTAAAATTGGTCCAAGTGGTCCTCTGGTCATTAGGAATGTCCCATAATTTTCTTAAGGACAGAATCTTTCCCTTGGTCATATTATTAAATTTTCCTTGGAAATCCCTATTCTCCACCAAAAATAATTACATAAATAAATTAAATACAGAAAAATCACATTTTCTCCTCTCATGTCTTTATTGACATATGAGTGAAGTCACATAAAAATTTCAAGTTCATTTAAGCTCAATTTAGTGAGTTATGAAATTATTAGGCTTGAAGGGCAAAATGGTAATTAAAAATTTTAACCCTTAATTAAAACTTTAGGTTTAATAAAATTAAAGAGTAAAATATATGATCTTAATCTGATTTGGATGATTGAAATTTAAATATTTAAAGGGTAGAAACCTATTAAATAATTTAAAATAAGTGAAATAAAATTTAATTAAATAATTGATTAAATTTGGAAGAATAATAAAATTGGAATTATTAAAATAGGGATATTATTAGGAAGAGATTTATTCTTTAATTTAAAAATCCCTAAATTAATCATCTCAATAATATTTGATTCCTAATTAAAATGATAATTCAAATTTAAGTTTTAAAATGTTAAAGGACTTAATCATTAAAATTAAATTAAAAGTTAAATTATTAAACTCTTTTTAAAATTTCAAATTAAATTAAAATTAAAATTAAAATTGAATTAAAGATTAAATTAAATTAAATTAAGCAAATTAAATTAATTTAAATTAAATTAAATCAAATAATTTAAATTAAATTAAATTGAACAAATTAAATTAAATTGAATTAAATATAATTAAAATTAAATTAAATTAATTAAATAAAATAAAATCAAAATAATATTTAAATTAAATTAAATTAAATCATATTAAATTAAATTAAATTAAATTAAATTAAATTAAAAAAATAAGATCAAGTTAAAATTAAAATTAATTTAAATTAAATAAGTTAAATAAAAAATTAAAACTAAATCAAATTAAATTAAATTAAAGTTAAATTCAATTAAAAATGACATCACCTAAGACATAAAGAATTTAAAAATAAATATAAAGCAACTTGAACACTATTCCAAACTTAAACCCATTAATTGAAATTAAATTAAATCGCAAATCATTTGAACACCAATTTGCCCTCGAAGACTTTTATTGTCATAACTCCTAAACAGAATGATTAATGAAGTGTTACTTCACTTATAGGATATTCAAATGTCTTAGTTCACTGAGCAAGATAACAAAATTTGAATTCCCGGATGATTAATTCATTTGTATGATTAAATTCATTTGGACTTAAAACAATCCTATCAGTATTGAAAAGATGTTTAAGATCCTTCTTAAGCACTTCCTCAATATGATAGTATACTTACAAGAACAATTGAACTTAATTGTTCTCTGATGAAGAAAATCGTCCTCAAACCAAAACACAAGAACCTAGACGTCATAGAAAATGACTAGCTATAGGATTAAGAACTTGGTAGAAAACCATAACCCTTCCCTTAGCTTTACCTAGGAACTTGCTTAAATATTCTAATTGTATTTTAAGTGCAGCTTGGGATGACGGGAAGACCCTCCGGTACGCTTTTATTTTATCGCAATTTACCTTATTGCAATTTACTTTAATCGCATCGCACTTACTTTTCTTGCATGATAAATAACTGTTGCATGAAAACCCACACCTTTAGGGTAGTCCCTAAAACTGAAACCAAAACTAAATTAAAAGTCATTACAAGAAAAAATTCACCGCCACAACATCTCAAAATATAAAACAACTCAAAATTTAATCTCAAACAGAACACAAAGCTGCAATTACAACTAAATTAAAAAGTCTTGTTGGATGATCGGGAATACCTCGGATGATGTAACCTACGTGTTGCTAACGGGATTTCCCACGGTCTAAATGGAAGTGTGGAACTCATTCACTTGAGTTTAGCAAATTCATCTGGACTAAGTGAATCCGATAAAAATAACGATGCCGGAAGGATGGAACCGTGGGATCTTAACCGGTGTTGTTATAATCAACTTTAAGATTTGTTTAATTAAGATATTAAAAAACACCTGGATTTTAAGATTTTCTCTAAACCGAACACTTTTCTCATCTCCCGATTTATGACTTCTATAACTAAACCTCTGCAACAACAAGGAGCTTGGAGCACGGTGGGCAGCACGGCCATCTTCGTCAGCAAAACAACTCTACATCAGCTAAACTTTCCTAGAATTAAATAACCAAGCCATAGGATTTCGAGGTAGTTTGCCTAGTGCAACATAAACCCTCAACCTTTTGTTAGGCATTTGCATTGCAAATTAAGCCCTAACCGGTCTTAGGACTTCCGAGGTAGTCGTCCGATACGACATAAACCCTCACATCTTCGAGGCTATTTGTATGATCATGTCATACGAATATAAGTCCTAATTAGTTAAAATTGGCAAGATTGAAATACTAAATAAACATTAGGACTTTCCTAAATTCAAGCCAAACAATAGGATAGTCGAGAAATTACCGAAGTTCACTTCGAATCTGTGATTTCTTCTACCTTTCTTCCTTTGAATTCCCAAAACAAAATGTTCCAAATTTGATCCATTCCCTATTGAAATTCAAAAATTCAATCCCTTGAAAAATTAAAATTTTAAATTCTTGAGAGCAGAACTACTGATTATTATCGAGAGTTTTCTTAGGTGATTCCTATCACTTAAGATGTAATTAACTATAGGGACTTGCCCTTATAGGGAATTTTAAAGAACCCAGGTAATATAAACCCTGTTTAATGCTTTCATATTAAGCTGTGGAATTTGTCGGCTTATAAAATTGGTTCGCAGACCAAACGGATGTCACAAACCTTTCTAGTTTATCTAATCGAGCCCCATTATCAAGCAGTGTGTCTATTCTTCGGGATAGATACACGGTTCGTGGTGCGGTGCTCGTTTATGTGAACTATTTGGGATGTGAAATCAATTTGATTTCATATCTTAAAATTTTCAAACTTAAAATTATTTTCAAAATCAAATGCTACTTTCTAAATTATATATATATATATATTTAAATCAAATTTAAAATATAAAATTCGCCGACAATTTCTGTTAGGCGACCCCCTTTTCAAAAATAAAACACACAACCTAAAAATATGCCGACAGTGGGTAACAACCCAAATTGTTGTTAGAATGCATACTCGGTTACCAAAATAGAAATTGTCAGCTGCCGGATGAATCTTATCGCCTGCCTTAAAATAGACTTAAATTAATATATATATATATATATATATATATATATATGTGTGTGTGTGTGTGTGTGTGTGTGTGTGTGTGTGTGTGTGTGTGTGTTCGTAATTTTGGAAAGTAACAATTTATATTAAAAATATGAATTTAAACTGATCTCATACTTATGATAGTTTAAATAAAAGAGAGCAACATTGCAAGTTATGTATCTACCACGAGTAATAAACACATTACTTGAAGATGAGGCTCAATTAAATAAACTAAAGAACCTATGACCTCTGTTTGATCTGCGAAACTATTTATGTTGCAGATATGAAAAATTTACCTACAAGTTATTCTATCTGATATGAAAAGTTAAATAGGGTTTATATTACTTGGGTTCTTAAAGTTTCCGATAAGGGCAAGCCCTTATAGTTAATTTAGATAAGGAAATATTTTCTTCTTGAGCTCAAAAGGTTTAGAATTTTTAAGGTTGGACACATGAAATATCAAATGCAAAAGATGCAAATGGGAAAAGTTATTTTCAAAATCCAAAGGAGCAAAACTATGGGATGTCATGGATCCTGAGGTGAACCTCAGTGACTTCCTAGACTATCATATGGTTTGGCTACAACTTTAAGGAGACATTAATTAATGTTTCATTCTAAAAATTTTATTTTTTAGGGCATACATTTGTATAATACCAATCATACAAATATCCTGGAAGATAGAAAGATTTACGTCATATCGGATGAAAACCTCAGACTCTTAAAATGAGTTAGGACTTATATTGTACCAAAAGGTTGTACATTGGCTTAAAAGATCATTTGAGGATTTATGTTGCACTATTTAGACGACCTCGAAGTCCTATAGCTTGTTGTTTATTTTTAATGAAGGATTTGCTTTTGAAGATTTTGTTTTGCTGATGTAGGCTTATTTGCTCTCTTAAAGATGTTCTTTTACATGTCTCGTCGTGCTACAGATGATGCATACTCCAAGCTGCTCGTTATAGAGGGTTCCAAGTTTGAAGTGTAAAGTTCAAGAGGTTCAAAGAAGTTCCGAGAGGTTCAAGGTGTATATGACAAGTTTTGTTGTTGTGCTTGTTGTTTCATTATCTTATGGGGGAAGTGTAAGTTGATTAAGTTATACGAGTTAGGATCCCACGGTTCTCTCATTCTAGCACCACTATTTTCTTCACATTCACTTAGACCAAATGAATTTTTAAATTTATCCAGATTGAGGAAATCTTGTTAGCAGCCATAGATTGCCTCATTTGAGGGATTCCCGATTATCTAAAGAGAGTAAATTAATTTTTGTTTAATTCTGTGTTTTTCTTATTAAATGTTGTTTAGTTTTATGAAAGAGTTTTGTTTTGTATTGAGTTTGTTTTGAATGTCAATTTCAATTTTAGTTTTGGTTTACCTTGCAAATTTGTTTTGAGTTTTGCAAGTAAAGTACGTAAGAAAATGTAGTACAGTAAAATAAAAATCAAATGCAAAAATGTAAATGACTACTTGTGATCTTCTCGTGCATTCGCTGAAAGTTTAATTTTTGCAATGTATATATAGTTTTCAGGAGAATTTGAATAATTTGTAGAAAAGGAATGCAGGAAAGGTTTGGGATGATCTTACTGGTTCCTAGTCATAATTTGGTGGGTTCTATTTGATTGGATTTAAAGGGTAATTTTCCTGAGCAAGTACATAATGGGTTCATATGTCCTTCAAGATATCTAAAAGACTGTAAAGCGATGTGGGGCATAAACCTTATACGTCTTTTAAGATCTTTTGGAACATCTTAAGTTCTTATGAATTTTTTATATTGCTAAATCATTCATCCGTCATTAAATTTAAGTTTAATAGGTATGTTCTAACATATTACTTAATGAGCCTCGATGTTTTAATTATCTCTATGAGTGCAGTAATTATCACTTGATGTTTTGTGAGTGAAGGCCCTTAAGGGTAAATTGATTAACGAAGGAACTTAGCCAATTGAAGTTCAAAGTTGGGCTACTAGTGTTTTAAAAGTATTTGTAATTAGTTATATTTTCTTTTCTAAGCCTCATTAAACAAGTTCACTTCTCAACCCTTTAGATTGCATGGGTAGATTTGTATATTTAATAATGTTAAATTAGGTGAGCTCAATCCTGTTCAAATATTATGTTATAATCCAACCACTAGCTAAGGGTTTCTGATTAGTGAATTAGGGTCTTCCATAATCAAAACCCTTGATCCACCAATATTTATACTTACAATTATGATATGAAAATTGGCAACGACGACAAAAATTTTTCTCCACCTAGTATATATGCTTATGATTTTGATATGAAAATTATGATTTATAATGTGGATACTACGCAAGTATATGTATCGTTTATCAAGTAATATAAGACTTTCTTATTAAGTCCCAAGATATCGAATCAACAGGGAAAGTGAAAAATCTTCAAAGAAATAAGAAAATTATCTTTTTACTTTTTAATTGGCTTTTGAAAGTATGTTTTGATTTTGAAAATTTTGATAGTTGATTTCACTCTTTAAATTTTCTTGTAAAAGTCAAACAAGAAATTAAAAAGATAATAACTGTAAATATGGTATGAAAAACACTATTAACTAGAATATCTTTTTCGTTCCTTTACAAAGTTGTAATAATTATGAAAGTATTGTTGTGGAAGTATTTAAATTTGCTTTGATAAATAGAAGCAAATGTATTCTTTACCCTTACTTGGTTCTATAAAGAATGTTGGTTAATTTGAAATTTTATCATTTTGATCATGGTTAGGCAGGGAAGATACAAGCTCTCACTCTAGAGTTCCCTCATTTCCCTCCACCTGGGGGCTAATTTCTCATAACAAAATTTAAAACTTCAAACCAAATTAGGTGCCTTTAGCCTGTCACACTAAAAATCCTCTAATTTTACTCCCTTTTAAAACTTCTTCTAATATATTGCATTCAATTATATGAACTACAATTTTCACCCATATAATTGCATGTGATTTTTCCTAACTTTTATGAGACAATACCACATTGGATCTTACATAATCTCACCACAAAGTTTACATCTTAACAGGACAAATTAAGAAGTAAATAAAGTTTATAAAACCAATCTTCACAACTTCTTCCAACTTTAAACACATATACATTCCACAACAATTCTTCATGAATTACTTACTTCTTCATCTAAGAAAGAAAAAGATAAAGTAAACTACTTAGAATGCTTTGAGAAAATACAAAAACACATTGTTTTGAAATTAGAAAACATAAGAAAAACAACAAACACAACAAGTATTAATTAAAAACTAAATGTAAGAACAAAAGTAACACTTATCTGAAAATTCTCTCCACAAGGCTTAGAATATTCCTTTAAAACTTTAACTCTTCACTAAACTACTCCTCAGAGTAGGTGTTTCAAGTTCGATGACTTAGAAACAGACTTCACACTTCAATAAAAACAAAACTAAAGGAAAGAAAAGAAGTGGGAAGAAGAAGACTTCAATCCTACCCTTTTCTCTTTTCTACTCTCTACTCCTACTCCTAATGAAAACTCTTATAAAATAAAATAAAAACTCTATAAAAACTCTCTTCAAAATTCAATGGAAGAATCCCTAATTTTTTCTAAGACTCTCTTTAAAAATTAAACTAAAAGGTGCCTTGGTGTCTCTTCAAAATATGTCCAGATTCGATGTATCCACCAAAGAATGCACCCTTTCATTCAAACTTGACGCCCAAAGGAAGTTATGGAAGTTACCACCAAGAGTTGCATCCTATCCCCATTGAAAATGGTGCCAAATTCAAGTTAATCTTGATTTTTTAACTTTGGCGACTAAGCGCCTGCCCAGCGATGCTTAGCCGCCAGTGCCCAAATTTTCATTTTTCACTTTTTTGCTCCAAATTTGTTCCAATTTTTGCTCCTTTCATCATAACCACTCATATTCATCATACCTGCAAGAAAAACACAAAATACCTTCCATTAAAGTGAAATATCATCAAAAATCGGTATAAAAATGTGCATGAAAAATACTATATATTTTAGGTGTATCAAAATATCCCAAACTTAAAATGTTACTTGTCCTCATGTGACAGTTAATCTCATAGAAAAATTTTAACATGCAAATTATGTAATGAGTTTTTTAGGAAGATAACAAAATTTTTCTCTAGAAAAGGAATAGTCCAATTTAGAAAAAATTTCAGTAATTAAGACCAACTTAAAGTTTAGAAAGTTCTTAAGGAAAGAAAATGGACAAATATAAGTCTCTATCTAATTCAGAAGTATTTATAGATTCTTTAAAATATAGGATTCAAACATCTTATTTTTCTCACTTAAAAATCTTTATTTGAAAATAATTTTACTTACTATTTTATAACCTTAAGCTTTAGATTTTCTCTGAACGTATATGTTAAACTTTTAGGTATGGAACCAATTTTTGATTAGGCCCTTAAATCTTCAAGTTTCTCCTCCCTTTTTACATACTATTTTTCACTTTTTTCATTTTCTTTTTCATATATTTTTCTTTTTCTTTTTCTCTTTTTATTTTTCTTTTTTTATTATTTTTCTATTTTTTTCTTTTTCTAAGGCAAGGATTACCGTATCTGGATAGACCTTTAATGATTTTGAATTCCACCCTTCCATTTAAAATAAAAGTCAGATATATATCTTTCACTTAAAAATCATAATAATAGTATTTAAAAATTATTCTTCAATAAAAGAAATTTTAGCTTTGAAGAATAAAAGTCAAACCTTCTATTTTTCCAAAAATATAAAATTTCTTACTAAAGATAGATAGCTATATTTAACATCTCTTCACTAAGAAAATTTTAACTTTAAGTTTTTCATGATTACAATAAATTTTCAACTAAATTCTTTTATTCATTTCTATATTCAAAATTTTTGTTCCCTTAATATAACTTCATATACATAATTGTTCTCAATCAAGAAATAAGATTTATTTTAATTATTCTTGAGAAAAAATAAAATTTTAGTTTTTTGAAAATTTTTAATTTTTTTTAAATTCCCCCAAAACTTGTATTTTTAGTTAGGATAAAACATTTAAGCATAAGAAATGATACATGGGTGAGAATTAAAGACTAATATAACATGCTTGCAGGAATTTAAAGATCCTAAATATACAAGTATAACAAATTTAAACAACAGGAGTAAAATGAAATCAAATTCACTTTTTCAAAACATTTTCTTTTTATAACAAGAAAAGTAAAAATTTCAAAAGACTTCTACGGTAGTGGAGGTTTTCAAAGAAAACACACACCAACTGAAATCACACTGATACTAGATAGCAAATGGTAGTGGTAGATTTTTGTAAAGTGTTTAAGCATGCAATTTTCTAAATAGTAGTTTCTATAGTGTTCTCTAATCTCCTAACAATTTTAGAATTAAAGTACACCCTAAAAAAATACTCTAGTACAACATACACATTAAAACATTTACTACCACACACACTACACTCAAAGCAACATATAAAACATCAATCCAACAATAATACATATGAATATGCATAACAGATAAATAGTAAAACTACAATCTGCATACTATCATAGTTCACATCACAACATAATCATCAAACAAAATACTAGACAAAGTACACAATAACACAGCACAACAACACAACAACTAAAACAAACAACATACATCTACTCTTCATCCTCATCATCATCATCATGTTCGTTCCAATCCCTGGATGGCACATATGGTATCTAGAATGGATGAGGGGGCATCTCAGCACTCTGATCACCTCTAATCAGTCTATCCAAATAATGGTGATAATTCTCTTCATACTCATCATGTTTTCTAATATATCTCTCCACATTATCCATCTTACCATCCATATCTTTCATATGTTCTCGAGTAAGACTCTCTTTCTTCAATTTTTTTTTAATAAACCAGTCTGTGAATCAATAGATGATGAAGCACGTGAAGTAGTAGCACAAGAAGTAGATGCAGCAGAAGCAGAAGCAGAAGCAGTAGAAGCCCTACCAAATCCTCCTCTCCAGCCAAATTCTTAATGTACAGTGTAAGCTCCAACGTTTACACTGGTGATAGGTCTCAAAGGCTGAAGTACCTCTTCCCAGGTTATAAATTTCACTTCAGACCGTTCACATAATGAATGAATCAGGGAAGGAAATCCCATACCTGCTATATTGGTAGATCTGGCACAATTCACAATATAATCATAAATGATTGCTCCAATATCTATAGGCTTCCCTTACTGAATGCAATGGTTCAAAACAACTATTTCCCTCGTTACTTCACTAGTATGACTTGAAGGCAACAATTTAGAAGAGATAAAATAATGTCATGCCTTAGAAGTGGCATTTAATTTGGAAGAAGGAAAATTCACTCTTCTATCATTTGTTATTTTCCATAATCCTCTTCGATCAGTCAAAAATTCCATTATCTCATCTAACTCTCCCTCTGTAGGATGAAAATTAGAATAAAAACAAAACATAGCAGGGGGCAGTTGATAGAAAGTGGTAATTACCCTAGAAGAAAAGTCCACATCTTGCCCCCTAACCATCACCAAATTCTCTGCTGATGCAGGAAAATTCACATATAATTCTCTAACAACAGAAACAACAACAACGGAGAAGCAATAGTAGTTCTCCCAGTTCCTCCTAGTAATCATAACTTCAATTACTTCTCCTGGCTTACTGAACACTCTCTCAGGAATCAATTTGTGTGACTGCAACGCATCGACATATCATTCCTCAGCCCTTGTACTAAAAAATATGTCAGAAGCAAACTTCGTCTTTCCTCTCCCACGCTTTGACTTTGGAGCCATCTCTAAAAATTCATGAAAATTTTATCATAAATTCCAAAATCAAACTAAACTTTATAAATTATCTTCCAAAAGACGTTTCTACTAAATCCAAGCCATTTCTTAAGGTTTTCCTCAAATTTTCACCATGAATAGTGATTTTAAGATTTTCCAAAATGTACTCAAAATACATGGTGAAAATAAAAATTTTTACTTAGGAGTAGTGCTCTTACCTCAAGGAATCCAAATTTACAAATTTTTGTTGAGATCGGCTCCTAAATGGTCCAAATCAAGGATGCCCTAGACACTCTCTAGCGTGAAAACGATGGGTTGGAGATGAGAAGGGGAGTTAAAATGGCAATTCAAGGGTTTTTAATTGTTGGGAACTAATTTTCGCGAACTAGCACCTAAGCGCGAACCCTTCAGCACTTAGCCGTGAAATCTGGCGCTTAAGCGCAGGCAACTCTAGCTCTTAGCCACCAATACCCAAATTTTCACAATTAAGGTATACGATTTAAACCACTTTGTTAATCACCCTTAATCTCTTCAAAATAATTATCACTTTCCCATAAATCTTCCAATTTTCCAATTCAAATGTTTAATAATCATCGATTCCAAAAAAATTTCACACAAACACAAACTTATATTCATTAAAACAAATATAGCACTTAAAACTATCCTAGAATTTCTATCCACATCATAGGATGAAATTCTGTAGATATAAGAGACTTAATCTTAAACTGATAAGTTTACATCTCTAGGATGTAACTATCACATCATAAGGCGTAATTAAAATTCAAACATAAACACTAAACACACCAAACAAAACACATAAGAACACTAAACATATTAAACAAAACACATAAGAACACAAAACATATAAGAACAAAGCATTTGACCCTTCTGGAATATAAATCTGATAGAACGGGTTATAATTGTTCATTCTTATGTCTTCTTCTTCAATCCATTTGTTCTTCAAAAACATCGCCTTATTCGCTTCTTCCATGTATCTTGAATGACTGAATTGGATCTTGAGTTGCCATTCCATGTGCTCCAAATGTAAGTTAGTTTCATTGATCTTTGCTTCCATTGAGCAATCATTTCTGCAATCCCTTGAATACTAACAGCGAGAAATCTATTGAATAACTCTTTATCACTGTCACTAATGAACTTACTCTTGTCAGAATCTTGCTTCTTCTTAATCTCATTCTCCCACGAAGACATGATGTACTCAAAATACTCTTCTTAAGATTTAGAAATGAAAATAGGACTTGGGGCAAGTGTTTCTCTTAAATCAGGTTCTTTTTATAGACTTTGGAAGTGCTAAAACTACCCCAAGACGTTTTAAAACTCCAAAATAACTTCCAAAACCTCTTCCCCACGATCTAGGCTTCTAGAATCTCATTTTTCACATTTTTTGTAACTCCAGCGCCTAAGCGCCAACTAGGCAGGGCTTAGCCGCCAGTGCTCAATTTAGCTCATGTCTACCAAATGTCCAAATTTTCATTCTGACTTCTCTAAGTCATCAAATAAGGTCAAATAAACTCTATCTAGTTGAAAAACTCCAAATTACTACCACAAAAAACATAAAAACAAACCAAACAAAGCAAATAAAGCACACAAAATAAAGATAAAACAAAGGACACCGATAATTATGGGTTACCTCCCACAAAGCGCTTGGTTTAACATCTTCAACCTGACAAACCCATAACTCATTCTGAGTGACCCAACATCAGATTCTCATCAGACTTAGATTGCTCGACTAAAAAATATGGTTTAAGTCTATTTCCATTAACTTTAATCAAAACATAAAACATCAAGCAGAATTAGAACTGGCAATATAAAGTCCTCTGATCTACCTTGATAATAGCATATCTCCTTATTTATACGCTCGATTATATGGACTACATTCTCGCCCATGTAATCTCGTAGTTCTTACTAATTGTTGATTGAGATAATTCCGCATTGGTTCTTACATGTTCTCTGCTTGATTTTAACATTCGAAGTTGATCAAGTTTACATGTAAATGAAGAACAAAAGTAAAATCGTCATAATTTCTTCTCCTCTACTCAATTCTAGATCCTACACATGCATGCCAATTCATTGTAAGTGGGAAGAGTAAAGAAAACTACTCATACACATGGAGAAACAGCAAAGAACTTTTCATTGCTTAGAAGTCAAACTACAAACAAACTACTAAATCAAAATAAAAATACAATGAAAATACTTATCTCGATGAAAATCAAGCCTCTTCTTGCACTTCTTAAGCAATCTCCTTCAATCTCTCCAAGAACAAAGTAAAATAAAGAAAGAAAAATCTCCTCTCTCTCCCCTTATTGCTTACTTGGGGCTCCACGCTGAGTTTTCTTCTTCTTAGCCTTCTTCTCTCTTCTAATAGTTCCTCTCCTTCTTGAAATGCTCTTCCTTCAAGAGTTTCCAAGCCTTAATTATAATTTCCCGAAGATGCTTAAGTGTCTCAAAAGGAATCACATTTAATGAATCTTCCAAAGGGATGCCTTAGTGCCTTTTCTCGAGAGACACATCTCTTCAATAATACCGCTCCTTATAACGCCCCAACTCTTCTATAAAGTCCATTTTATCTTTTCCAATGAATGCCCCTCAAAGCCGACGCAACGCATTGAAAATAGTCGAAATCCGAGTTATATTGAAGAAATTACGCCCAAAAACCGTCACCAGCGTGGTATTTAGGCTAGCGCCGACTTGGTGGCAGAAGACGACGCCAATGACTTAATTGTAGCGCCAATTTTGGTGTAAGGCGCGGAACACATGCAGATGTGTCGAGTTTGACTGTTTTGCTGCAGGTATGCTCCATTTGGTCCATTCTTGTTCCTTTTGCTTTCAATTACTCCAAATTCTTCAATTTTATGCACACAACGAGCAAAAACACAAAGCATGCCTTTAAAAGTGCAATATCATTAGAAATAGGTATAAAAATGTGCATAAAAATATTATATATTTTAGGTGTATCCAAGCATTAAGATGGAAAGCTTCTTGTCGTCTTTACTAAATACGGGAAATGAAAACCCTCCTTTGAAGCTGTAAAGTTCACCTTAGTTGTAAAGTTTTAGTTTAGACATCCCAAAAGAAATTTGTTAGAAAGTTCTTTAATAATTTCTGACTTTTGAGCTGCAAACCTTGGGCCCTTTAGATAATACATTTACTTATTACATTGGCTAATGAGGAAGACTATGCAAGGATATTTGCCAAAAATCCCTTGGTGCTAGAGCTTATGAAGATCATAAAATGGACTCAGTTTTGATCCATCTAAAGAACCCTAATTGTTCTTATGTGGTTTCAACTCTCTGGCCTCTCTCTATCCAGTTATATCACCTCGATGCTCTTTTTAACATCAGCCGAAGCACTTGGAACCCCTCTCGAAAGTTGACTCCCAACTTTTTATATGGCTCTTAACCGGCCAAATGTTGGAAGTCTTCCAGTGAAGAAGATATCACCTTACTAGGTAGGATTGTAAATCTGATGATGATGCAAGATTTTGGCGGGGGAGATTGTGGTGGAAAATAGGCCCCTCTTTTCTCAACAGCACCAAAATGTTTGTACAATTTGGATATAGGCTACATCCTTCGAGAAGGAGCCCAATGGGACACCTAAGAAGTTAATCTTTGAGATGGCATCACAGAGTGCTTGAAATTCCCCTAGCCATCCCTAGATAAGGGGACTACGACACGCGGGAAGTTGTAAGTTCTCCTTCACCGGGGAGATCAGGCCACATTAATATCCCCTTAGCATGATCCACCTATCCGGAGTTCGAGTTTGTGGGACTTCTCTGCGAACAAGTTACTTAGGTTAAAGGTCAGTAGCAATAGATTAATGGTGATTGACATGCGAAACAGGCGAGATCGGGCAGGGAGGCAGCAAAAGGCCTGGCTACGAGTCTTCTCCTTTAATTGCGAGATAAAACTATAAGTAATTTGCGGGAGGTGATCACTAATGATTGGATTGTACAAAAAAATAGTAAAAAGAAGGAGAAACAAATCGAGAACTTCAAACCAAATTGGGCACTCAAAATTCGAGAAAGCTCTAGCAATCCTTACCCTAGGACTAGGGGGAAGGAGAGAACCATTTCTCAATGATCAACTTTATGTGTTGGAATATTAGACAGTGGCAAATCTCTTACGGCAAGAAGACTCAAATATTTGGTTAAAAAATATAAATTGTGGTGTTTTATGCTTTTAGAGCCTATGATATCTAAGAACTCTCAAACTATCCTTAAGAAATTACCTTCTTTCTCTCATTATGCTAATGTTAACAATAAAATCTGGTTTTAGCCGATTTGAAATGCAATGGTCTGCTCTTCGGGGATCATCCTTAGTTTATTCACATTCAATTTCATATAGGTAGCCGGATGGGGTATGCAACTTTTATCTATGTCGAGTATATTTACTTTTACGCAATAGCTTGTTATGGCAGATTTATCAATGCTTACTGACTCCATTGACTCATTTTGGATATTGGGTGGTGATTTATTGCACGCATCTCTTCCGAAAAAGGGCAATCCTCCTTTGTCTACCTCTATAGACAATTTAACCGATTCATAAATACTACATAACTATTTGATTTGTTCAGACAATTTACTTGGAGGAGAAGGCACCTTGTGGGAGAGGTTTGGACGGAGTTTTAGGTAAGTACTTGTGGCTTCAAATCTTTCCATACACTTATCACTCACTTGAATGTGGCGATTCGATCCAAGGCCCTTCTTGTGCTCTATTAATAATTCTCCTACCAATGGTGGCGAGTTCATTCGGGTTTAGAATATGTGGACTCTACATCTGATTTTCTTTCGAGAGATTGGTAAAATCTGGATTTCGACCTAAGGCTTCACCTAGGTTAACCTCTAGCAAGTTCAAAGCAGTGCTAAACATCGAAAGACTGGAATTGGGCCAAGTTTGGTAATGTGCATGATTCATTAAAAGCAGTGAGGAAGTACACACAAGAGTAAAATTTGAATTTCAGTTAGGCACCAAATCTGAATATGATCTCCATTCGAACAAGAGAAGTTACATTCTCAAATTTAGTATTTTGAAAGTTTTCTCCAAAGCAAAGGATACCATATCTAAATTTGTGGATGGAGATAGAAACTCTAAATATTTTCATGCTTGCATAAAATACAAGAAAAAAATGCGATATGATATTATCATCACTAATATTTATTTGGACACAAATTTACCTCTTGCAAAGGACATTGTTGCTGATGCGTAGACTAATTTGACTCCTATTCACACGTGTGCGGCTCGCTAGAACCTATTCAAATTCCCTCTTCTTGATAGATTAGATTTTGTACAGTGCAGTGTTACACCGAGGTACACATTAGATGCGAAATTAAGGCACTTTAGACTGTATAGATGGCACTAAATATCTTGGGATGGATTTGCGCAATTTTACAAGAAGAGTTGGGCAAATATCAGTAATCATGTGGTCGAGTCATACATAGTTTCTTTTTATAGGTGTTGATCCCACAGTATTTCATTGCTTCCATTGTTTCTTGCCCAAGAATTGGATTAGGCCAGTCTTGGGAGATTTTAGATCTCATGACCTCACCAATGCCATCTCTAAATTGATTAGCAAAATCCTTGTACTCGGAAACTGACCACACTTGACACCTTATTGGTATCAGTTGCTTTTGTCGGGGGAGGAACATTTCGACAACATTTTGCTAACACAAGAGCTTTTGTTAGTCTGAATTTGGAAATGTAGGGGAGGACAACATTATTTTCAAATTGGACACAAAAAAGCCTATGATACAATGGGTAAGTTTTCATTTTAGATAATCTTCTTTACGTCGGGGTTTACGATAAGACATTCATTCAGTTGATTGAGATGGCTTAAATGCAATATGCTCATTCAGTTTTGGTCGATGGGGAGAGTTATGGTTTTTAGTGCCCATATGGGTATGTAATTGATCCATTATCTCCTACAATATTTATTTTGGCCTTTGATTACCTTTCAATTCTTGAATAACTTGATAGGCTGAATCCCCTCATATAACTACGGCTACTCAAGTCAACATAGGGGCAAGTCATTTATCTTATGTAGATGACATCATTATTTTCTTAATGCTGTAATCTGTTGTCAAACTGATTTTAAATGTCTACACCAATTTCAAATTACCTGCGACACGATTGTCAACTAAAAAATGTTATTACTATGTCGGTGACCATGTTCAACCTCGCAAACAACTTGGATTTACGAAATTTGGTTGGACTCTAGCTTCTCTCAATGCTTGGGGTGCACAGCGATTAAAGGCGTAAACAAACCCATTCAATGAGGTCATAGACAAGATCGAGAACCCCGACTCACTTGTTGGACTAATTCCTTCATGTCTGATAGGGGAAGAGTAACATTGTGAGAAGCATGTGCTTCCCTCCTCTTGTAACACCAGTGTTCAAAATGAAGAAGAGTGCTTAGGTCGCTCTTGGGAGGCTTTTTAACAATTTTTTATGGGTTGAGTAGCAGAAACAATATCATGGCTACCTTGGCACAAGGTTGTAAGCCATCTCTTTGGGGTTCGGAGTTTCATGTGTTTATCCTCGGTTTATCGGCGTTTACTGTATGGATGGGATTCGAGCTCAGGGGCGGTTATGGGTCTCTTTATGAAGGAGATATCTTGTAGAAACATACATCCATCCCTTGTCTCCTTCTAAGTTGGGTGATTAAAGTACATGTACCGGTTGTCATGAATCAATCAGGCGAGAATTACTCATTTGGGGTAGGGGTGTGCCCGATTTGGTTGGACTGGGTATGGGTGGGGAAAGCCCGGCCTCATAATCCTAATTATAACAACCTAGTCGAGGATATCGTGAATGTCAATTGGAGGCACAAATTACTTGATACCATTTTATCCGAGCGAGTCCAGTCATCCGGCCTAGCATTTTTCTCTTGACGGGGCTGAATTGGCATCTGCAAAACAGGTTCTTCTCTAACATTGTCCACTTTCATTTATACTAAATTTTTCCATTGGCGACGGGGTTAGTGGAATAATCTTGTTGGAGACATTGCTGACCCATCAATGTCATTTTTCTGTTGGAGACTGCGGCATAAGCTTCTCCCTGATGATATTTGAAATTAAAAGGCTTGAGAGGTCCTTCATCTTTGCCCTTTATGTCACAATGCGAAATCTTTGGAGCACACATTTTCCTCTCACTACTTCTCAAAAGTTTGGGTCATTATCTGGCCAAGTTGACCTTAGATACTATCACTTTGAGCTGGCACACTTTCTTTAATTGTTGGGAAAGATTGGCATGCAATGAAGCCCCTTATTTTTTGCCATGTCTTGTTGTATGGTTCATCTGGATGTGCGAATGTCAAGCAAAGTATGAGCTTTGGTACGGGAATGTGACCACCGATTGCATTTCATACTTCCATAAACATCCATCACCAAAGGTCACTAGTTTTTGCAAAGGTTGGAGGCAGTGTCGGACCCATACGCAGACGCCTTCATACTCATTTTGGTGGACACTTTCAGCTGCCATCTTGGGCGAAAGTAAATGCGATAGGCTTTGCGAGAGGGCTACTTGTTTTGGTGGCATTTTAGAGACCATCAGGGGAAATGTGTGCTATTTCTCTTCGCTGCTTTAGCCTTGGATGTTTGGGAGTTGAATTCATTGCCGTATATTGGGCATTATTCATTGCTCATAGATGTAACTTTGGAAAGGTTATTGGTGGAATCCGATTCTATAACACCGCATCGAATTTTAGAGGGCCTGGAACAACCACCTTTGCATGTCGGTAGATGGATCAACAGAGAATGGGTGTGTAGTCTGTCTTCTCGAACCAAATTTTTGCATACTTCGAGAAGGAAATGGCCACTGCCCTGCGGTTAGCTTACACGGGGTATCATAGTGAAGTTCATTGTAATAGATGCTTTGTTCCTGCACCTCATTTAGCTCTTTTGCTACATGGTGATAGACAATCTCTTCTCGTCTACATAAATTTGTAATTGTAAATATATATAGGCTTATATGTCTTTCTACCTTAGGGTACATGCTTGTACTATTTTGATCTTTATAATATTAAGTTTTTGGCAATATATATATATATATATATATATATATATACACACACACACACACACACATACACACACACACATTACAAATCGGATAGTCCACAAGTTAATCACTCCAATTGAACTAGAAGTATCGGCAACCCGGAAATAAAGGGCAACTTCTCACCCCGAATGGTAGTGAATAGTAACATCGATTTTTCACCCCTTGAGAGGTTCTCGGGCTAGGATATACTGTTATTATTTCACATTTGCTTAGAAGGATGTAACATATTGCCTTTAAGGCTGAATTGTCCAACTTAAAGCCTCGCTCGATGATCCATATACCTTCATATTTTAAAAATCACGAGTTGTTATGAGAGTTTGGACCGTTTATCTAAAAGCCATACCCATGTGCATTGAGTTTTACTGTAGGTTAAGTTGTGATGGGGTATTTCTCATTAGTATCTTAATTTTAGGGTCATGAATCATATCTTTATTGGTTATTAAGGTTTAATTCTTTTTTGTATTTGTTTCAATAATTATTGTATTTCGAGGATGATTTCCCTCAAAAAATTGTAACAAACCCAAATGTCCTTTTTAAAATGTCCAAAAGTCTTGCAAAGGTTTTTAAGGAATAACTTTAAACAACTTCGAAATTCCTTTGACCATTTTTAGTTCATCTGGTGTTACTATGTTGTTGAGTTAATCATCCCAAATTATATTAGGAGACTTTTAGATTACAATTATACTCAGTTTAGTTTTGGTGTCTTAATTAGCCCATGAGCAAGGCTAAGTGGCTAGTCTCGGCTGTTAAAAGGTTATGTGAGTCGGCTTACCTTTGGGGATACCTTTGACTTTAAGGAACTTTACACTCTTGCCCTATTTGGGTTTGAGCTTGTGAGTGTTTCAATGTGTTTCATTATTAATTATATTTTCTTCTTTAAATATTCCTCAAATGGTATTAGATTGAACCCATCTCACTACTAAGCTCTTAGATCTTAAGGACAAATTTGTAATTTTGAAAATTTATAAAATGTGTTTGATCATTGTTGAAGATTGAATTATGCGTAACCATTAGTTAGGGCTTCATATCAGTGAATTAATGATCTCCTAGCATGAGCACCACTCTTGTTCATCCAAATTTTCATTTCTTCAATAACTGACAATTTAAATAATAATTATAATTTTGCCCTTCGTAGAAAAGGTTGTAAGTTACTACCCATGCTTGCTCTCATATTTCGGCCATCATATTAGACTAATGATCATAATTCTTACCATCTTCCCTCTTTTTTCATCTAAAATATTATTTAGAGTGTAAATTTTCAAAATTACCATAATACTCACATGGCTGTGCCTTATAACTCCTATGTTTGAATTCGAATGGTCTTAAGACTTTGTTGACTCTACTTGAGGCTAGTGGGCAGAAAAGTATATTTATTCTGATTTTTTAATTTTTTTTAGAATTATTTTAGACTACAACCATGAATTTTCATTGTTAATTGACTTGCTTGTTCAAAATATGTTTTTGTTTTAGAAAAGATTTCATGGAGTTCCCATTTATAATAATTTTCATGATTTTTTGTATTAAATTTTAATTTTTATCATTTTTAATTGACTTTGATAAATAAATAAATAGAAAATATATTTTATTTTGAAAATTTTTTATTGTATTTCTTTGACTTCTCTAACTTAGTTAAACTAAGAGAACGTGACATTTTTTTTTATTTTATTTTTATAATTATTTTAATCAGTAATTTAGGAGTATCGAAAAATATTATTAAATACCTAAAATACATTTTATATCTTTTAAAATTTGTAAACATATTTTAAGTTGTTGACTCAAATCAAAGAAAATTTCGTGACATTTTTAAAAAATATATTTGTATTTTGTATTTTTTAATTATTTTTAATAATTTTAAATTAGGAAGACACCATTAAAATTCATTTTAAATTTTAATTTCAATCTTATTATTTCTAAGTGCCTCTAAGCTCGGGAAGTTCACAAACTTAACTTTGTATTTTCTAACTTCTATTTTATTTTTTATAATTATTTTAAGCAAAAATTATCATTTTCTTAAAAAAATACATCTTTGTATCAAAAAAATACATTTTCTGACCTTTAATTTTATGGGATATTTCCAAAGTGACTAACTTGAATGAGGCATATTATGACATTTTTACCTTTATTTAAATTTTCATATTTTTCTTCATTATCAAAGTAGATAAATATTAGAAAAAAATATATTTTTTATTGATGCCTCTAACTTTGATGGACTCAACAAACTTGATTTTTATGTTTTTATGATTTTATCTTAATTATTAAAATTTTTAAATTAAGTCATAAGTGAATAACCTAAATTAATAAGGATTTATGAGTTAGGGGTGCTTTCTAACCTTAGAAAAATCTAGAGAACATCCGAAAATTACATGAGGAAAGAGCTACTGAAGCTACTTGTCACGATGAGAAATATTTGTAATTTTTATGATTTAATCAATTTATTGGGTATTTAATTAATTAATAGCCAAATATTAAATAAATATTTTTAATTTTGTTCCATAATATTCTCCTCGTTCCTTTGGCTTGAAAAGTTTTTATTTTATTTTTCGATTTTTCGACACTAAGATATGATTTTTAAAATTTTATGTATTTAGTTAAATAAAAAAATACCTATTTATCTACTTAAACCGTGCGCGCGTGTCGGCCTTAGCATCCCAAAAGCCCACGCCGTCTGTGATTCACCACGCTTTCCACGTAGACAACGACTTGGCTCGTGGTTACCACTCCATCTCTCGTCGACCCAATCTGATCCGCTTATTTTAAATACACGTGAATGGAAGACATGCGATTTATCGTCCCGAATGAGCTCAACAGAAATATCCACGCTTTAACTTGGCCCAGATCTCACTCGATACTCGAACTAAATTAAGTGTGGTTTGTTCGTAAGACGAACACATCTATACCGCCAGGTGAGTCGAGATTGTTTATTTCTTTGCCAACGAGGTGAAAATAGGATTTTTCGAGCTATACCTTTGCCCGGGAGGTGATGCCTCGGTGGGATAGTTTTGAAGCTTCGCCTTGGATACCACGAACCTCCTCAGTGTTAGTTCTGACCCACTTTTTTATGTTTGCAAATTATGTTAATAGCAACGGCACTAAACTTGATCTCGCTTTAATATATATATATATATATATATATATATATATATATATATATATATATATGATTATGATGGAATGTATAATGTGGATTACTTGTAAGTATACGTATCGTATCAAGTAATACGAGGGGCTAGTGAGTCACGCTTATCGATACGGGAAAGTTTTAAAAGATTTGTAACGGCTAAATTTAAATAATATAGTATACGAAATTTAACAAAGCTGACTAAAGTAAACTAATGCTTTAAATAAGAAGTTGATTTAAAAGATTTCGAATATCTTTCTCCTTGTTTTAGAAAATTAAGTGAATGATGAATTCAAATATAATTTTATTGTGACAAAATAGGAGCATTCCTATTCTTTACCCTTTGGTCGAGGTGCAAAGAACATTGGTAATCATCTTCAATTGCGGAATGCATGGTAGAATTTGGTGACCTTTGCCACTTTGAAACCCACGTTCCCCTCACTGAGGCTAACATCTACACTTCGGCTCTCGAACAATAGGACTAAATTGAATATTTTTAGTCGTCACACTAAATACGATTCTGCGTCAGGAAATAAATAATATTTCCCTGTTATTTGCATCCTCCTTGTAATTTTGACTTCCACGAATATTGGATGTAATCTTTATTATAGTTATTAATTCAACATATTTTAAAAAATCAATGGAGTCTAAATTGTTACCTACTATGAGGGTAAACAAGGTTTTGAAAGAATGCGCTATATTAAATTATTGTATTCAAATTGGATTGCCTATTGATGTGGGATCAATAATTGTTAAGTCTGCATTGGGTTTAATTGTGCATGGGTCAGTTCACGGACTAGGACACCCATCTACTATTTTTGCATTATGCGATCGGTACCGGGTTTCTTATGAAGCTTGGGAAAAGGTTTTGTTACCTTGGAAGCCGCTTGATCCTACGGATATGTTCCCTACCTTGGACAATAATGAAGACATTACATTTATCTGCGATAGAGCTTCACGAGAATAATCCTATAGCAAGGCCTATTTCGGATAAAACGGAGTTACTTATGAAGAAAATTAATGGAATGGAGAAAGAACTACGGAATGTGAGAGATTTAATCGACAATATATCCGATTTATTTGATCACATTGGTCGGAGGATGAAGGAACACTTCGATCATTCTGGACACTTGGAAGCTAGCTTTCTTCATTTACTACGACAGAAGGGTTGGATCACTGAAGAATCTGCTTTGGAATTTCCCTTCAGGCCTTTCTATAACTTATTTGTGCATCATCGTCATATAGGAAATATCAGAGAAGATGAAGATTCTGACCTTAAAGAGTAGTAGTAAAGATTTCTATAGTATGTTTGTATTTATGTTATTTGATTTGATTTAGATTTTATTATGTGTGGAGTGATGATTTGAATATCTCAAACTTAATTGAGATATGCGTCATAGTTTTGTATCAGCATTTAGTGTGTCGTGAATTGGTTTGCGATGCTGATTAGTAGTAAGGATTGAGGTTTGAAGTTTGATTATAGAGTTTTAAATTATGTTAGTTTGTATGTCTCATGGATTTCAATATTAAAGTTAATTTGTTGTGTTGTGTGAATTTGATTGTGTTTAAGTAGCTAATCTTTATATTAAATTAATAAATGATGTGATCGGAAATATAATATAAGACAAATCAAGGATGAAAATGAGTGACGAATTTCAAAAATTTTAAAAATTTTTTGGAATCTCGCCGACGGCGAGAAAAATCCCGCCGACAGCGAGATCGATCTCGCTGACAGCGGATTTTTCCCGAAAGTTTTTGGTTCTGAAAAATATTAGCTCGCCGACGGCGAGAAAAATCTCGCTTACAGCGAGGTCACGAAAAACACTTTAATTGACCGGTCAAAAACACTATTCATCATCCCCAACCTCCAATTTTCGCAAAAACCGACCTAGGGCTTGAGAGATCTTGGATTTGAAGCGATTTCATCACTCAAAAACACCGGATTTCATCTTCCCTTGGTAAGAGCTTCACTCCTATACAAAAATTTTTGATTTTCACCATGTATTTTCACCACATTGCAAATTTTGGGAAAAATCAAAATGAGGAAGAAATATTGGGTGGAAATCCATGGAATTTGATTTAAATTGCTTACAAATGTTGTAGGAAGCCTTCTTAGTATTATTTTTAAGTTTAGTGAAAATTTTCATGATTTTCACAGATCGATCGAATGGCTCCACGACAAAAATGTCGAGTAGAGTTCGACGAAAACCGATTCATCAATGCACGAGCACAGGCAAAATATTTTGAAAATATACAAGGAAGAAAGTGCATTGTGGATCGGGTATTCAAAAATCCGGGAGGAGAAGTAGAGCGGATTATAAAGGAACGAGGTCGGGAAAATTTCTGTTATGTTCAGTATAGAGCAGCTGTAGAAGTGGTGAAAGAATTTTTTGCCAATTTGACTGCCGCTGAAGATGCACCAGTAAAGGTACTAGGGTTTTTTGTAGATTTCAATGCTGCAAGAATTAACGTGTTCTATGAAGTTCATGACTCGCACTTTAGCAAGTATGAAACTTTTGGAACGATGGAAGGACCACTGGAGGAAGTCATTAACTTTCTCGCCGATGGGACCGGAGTATGGAAAATTAAGCGAGCGGGGAAAGAGTGAATTTTCCTCTTTCTAAATTAAATGCAGTCTCCAAAGCCTGGCATTACTTTATTTGTTCTACTCTGTTACCCACATATCACCACAGTGAGGTAACACGAGATAGAGCAATTCTGAATTTCGCATTCAGAATAATAGAAGCATCAACATCGGGAGAGTTATTTATCAGAACATCCTGGCCACTCCTCGAAATGAGAGTGGAGCTGGATTGGGCCACCCGGATTGATTTTTGCACTCTGCCAACTCTCTAAGTTGAGGCTAGAGATGATGAAGAATGGGTGGAACCTATGAAACCACTTACGACTGCTAACATTAAGAAGTATGAGTCCCATGAAGGGTGGAGATCGGGAGTAAGAAGTTATTTTACTCAATCAAGTAGAGATATACCCTCTACTAGCTATGGACCTCCCGAGCCTACCACCCCTACCCTACAAGATCCGATGAATGAATTGACTCCGCATAGGAGGAGTTTTGAGCAGTTGGAGAGACCATGGGGAGAAGGTTTGATCATTTTGATCAAAGGATTGATAATCTGGAGAGGAGACATGATTATGATAGTGAATACCTCCGGCGACATTCGGAATACAAAATTGCATATTATGAAGTGCGAACGTCGTTATAGGAGTGGAGATTTAGATGTTGTCTTTCCGGAATGCCCCGGTACACTCGGTATCACCACTGCTCGATCTTCTCGGCAACTTACGGATCAAGGAGGGGATGATATAGTTTGGGACTTTGATGTTGAAGATTAGGACTTTATTTATTTTATTTGTTTGGTGTAAGTTATTTTGAGGACTGTATATGTTTGTAATATTCAGTACTTTATATTTTGAGACATTGGATGTTAGTTAGATTAATTTGCTTGGATTGTTATAGTAGTTAGTTTTTGTTTTTGTGTTAGTTAATTGCATTTGTTTTTATGTTAATTAGGATGTTAGTTTTCTTTAGTATGTTTTTATTTTATTTTGTATTGTTTTAAGTTTTTTTTTTAAATTGTTAATCTGTTAGTTCAATTGTTTTAAATATGTAGTAATTCATATGTGTAGTGTAGAGTTATTTTAATTGTTGTGTTTAATACTTGTCTTAGATTTTATCCCTGTATTTTCTTTAAATTGTTATATATATAGAGAGAATACTAACAGAACAGGTTCAATGAAAAATGGAAAAAGCCTGCAAAAATTTCAAAGAAAAAAAAGAAATACCTAAACTTCAAAGGTATGATTTATTTACTTTCCTCCTTTTTCATTATTTAGATTAGATATAAAAATTTAAGTTTGGGGGGCGGGGGAGTAAAAAATACAAATTTAGTTATTAACTTGTTCTCAATTTCTATTTTCAAATTATTATAAAATGATTTTTATAGCAAATTTTTCGATTTAATTAATATGAATTATTTTATTTAATTATTATAAAAGGTTAAATGAAATATTTCTAGTGCTTTAATTGATTAAATAGAATTAAATATTTGGTTAAAGGGAATAAGAATATAGTAAACAATTTTTAGTAAAGAAAACTATATTCTAAAATTAAAATTCTTAAGTATTCAAGTGAAAAAGAAAAGATTGAAAATCAATGAAGTAAAAACTATGAAGTATATATAAGCTAAGAAATATTCCTAAGTTTCAAATTTAGGAAGATGAAAATGAAGTTCAAAATTATTAACAGGCTCTCCAGATACAGTAATCCTCATTAAAAAAAACAAAAAAGAAAAAGAAAAAAAAAAGAAAAATGAGGAAAAGCTTGAGGAGATGCCTTATCAAAAATTGGCTTCATTTGATTTAACCTAAAGGGAAAAACTTAGATATTTCCAAACCTATGTTTATGGATTAGAATTTTACCTAATAGTGTTTTCTTGAATTTCTTATCATATGAATATCTTAAGTAGTTATTCTTTTAAATATAGTCATTCCTGAAATGAATAGTAAGCTAGAAATCTTAGACCTGATAACTAAATAATTTATTTCTATAAGATTAATTAAATTACATGAATTATTTTTGTTTAACTTTATTATGATATTAATTAATCTAATTCATAGTTATTTAAATTGAAAAATCTTATTATAAAACTCATTATTTTTTATGTAGTACTAAAATCACTTGAGGACAAGTAATAAGTAAGTTTGGGGGATTTTGATCGTCGAAAATTTTATTAAGAAATTCACACTTATTTTTGATGAAATTGCACTTTAAAGAAGGGTATTTTCTTTATTTTATTGCAGGAATGAAGAATTTAGGTGATAAAAGCGAAAATCATAAAAAGGAGCGAATTTGGAGAAAAATCATGCAATTTGTGCTAAAGTAACCGACGGCGAGATCGAGCCTGCCGACGGCGAGGTTACGAGAAGAAAATTCTGAAGAATTTATAACTGTCTCGCTGACAATGAGCCTGAGCCCGCTGACAGCGAGCTAGAGCCGTTTGAAGATCTTCTAGAAGCCTCGCCGACAGCGAGGTAGTTCGTCGCCGACGGCGAGATAGTTCAAATGGTGCAGATACATTGAACCTGGACACTTTTTGAAGGGATGCTTACACACCTCTTGGTCCTTTGCTCACCTCTATATATAGAAGCCGAAATTAAGTCTTTAGTGTCCAATCTTTTGAGTGTTCTAAGTGTGTTAAGTCGAGTTTTGTGTGCAGTCTTTTGTGTCTTTTGTGTCTTTGAGAGTTATAAGTGAGTTATTTTGAGTTATTTAGTGAGTTAGTGAGTTTTTAGAGAGTCTTTTGTACTGGAAGGAAGAGTCAAAGGAACTGCGAGGAGTCTGTTTGGAGATAAATTAAGATAAGTATTTGTATTTATTGTTTTTAACTTTAAATGAAATCCATGCTTAGTTTAGTTTCCATGCATTCTGAGTAGTTTATTTAGTCTTTCTCCCTGTTTATGAAATTAAGTGACTTGATGGAATTAAAATAGAGATAATTTTATATATTAATAAATTGTGATAATTTTTTACTTAAAACTTAATTTACTTTTCAAACTGGCCATTTGATTTGTTAAAATGTGTTGATTATCAACTATAGTAAAAATTACATCTGATATTTGGGGAATTCAAAAGCCTTGGAAGGAGGGTGCAAATAAATAGGGAAATAATATCATTTGGGCGTAGAATTGAGCATTTTAGTGTGACGGACTAAAATATTCAATTCGGTCCTATTGTTTGAGAGCTGAAGTGTAGATGTTAGCCCTCGGGCGAGGGAACGTGGGAGCTGCGAAGTGGCGGTCGGTATCCTCCCGACTAGCCGCGGATTCGGTAATCAAACATAGGATTAGTCGATATTCTTTACACTGGACCAAAGGGTAAAGAATAGGAATGCTCCTATTTGTCACAATACCTTGAAATTATCTATTTAAATTCATCAATCACTTAAATTTCTAAATAAGGGGAAAGATACTTTTTCTGAATATTTAAGACTTATTTAGCAATTAGTTTTATTTCCTGCACTTTCAATACATATTAATTTTCTACTTAGTTAATTTACCTAATTAAAATACTTAGTTTACTTTATTGTGCTTAAATTCAGAATTCCAAATTTTCGTATATTATTATTATTATTATTATTATTTTAAATTAGCTGTTATTTAATTTTCTCTTTCCCTGTGGGATCGATAACCTGGACTCCACTAGAGCCCTGTATTACTTGATACGATACGTATACTTGCGTAGCATCCACAACATAAACAATTACAATTCTATACATATAATATAGCGGGGTCAAGTTTTTTTGGCTTCGTTGCAATCAAATTAAAATATCATAACATAAATTTGTGGGTCAGTCCTGTTTTTGGATCTTCAATTTCTATAGTTCCATACGAAAATATTTGAGTTATGGTGAAAGGTCCTAACCATCGAGATTTCAATTTCCCAGGAAATAATTTCAATCTAGTATTATATAGCAAAACTTCTTGTCCTGGTTCAAAATTTCTCTGATTAATCTTCCTATCATGCCATAATTTCATTCTTTCTTTATAAATCCTATTATTATCATATGATTCATTCCTTAATTCTTCTAATTCATTTAATTGCAACAATCTCTTCTCATCAGCTTCTTTCATATTATAATTAAATTCTTTAATTGCCCAATATGATTTATGTTCTAATTCAACTGGTAAGTGGCAAGTTTTTCCATATATAAGCCTGTAAGGAGTTATTCCAATCGGAGTTTTATAAGCAGTCCTGTATGCCCAAAATGCAGTGTCTAGTCTTATAGACCAATCCAATCTATTAGGGTTTACAGATTTTTGTAAAATATGCTTAAAATCTCTCGATTAGAAACTTCAGCTAATCCACTAGTTTGTGGATGATAAGCAATTAATATCTTATGAGTAATATTATATTTTTCTACAAGTTTGTGAATATATTTATTTCTAAAATGAGTTCCTCCGTCAGTGATAATCACTCTCGGCATTCCAAATCTAGTAAAAATATTTTTCATTAAAAATTTTGATACACTTTTAGCATCACACCTAGGTAAAGCTTACGCTTCAATCCATCTGGAAACATAATCAACAGCTACTAATATATACGAGTTTCCAAATGAAGGAATAAAAACTCCCATGAAATCTAATCCCCAAACATCAAAAATTTCAACTTCTAATATAAAATTCAGAGGCATTTCATTTTTTCTTAATATATTTCCTACTCTTTGGCATTTATCGCGAGTTTTTATATATCCGTATACATCTCTAAATAGAGTAGGCCGAGTAGAATCCAGATTGTAGAATTTTATATGTAGTTTTATCAGTCCCAAAATGTCCTCCAAAATCAGAATCATGACATTTTTGAATAATTGGTTCGGTTTCTTCATAAGGCACGCATCTTCTAATAATGTGATCCTTACATTACTTATATAAGTATGGTTAATCCCAAAAGTATGTTTTTGTATCATGAATGAATTTTTTCTATTTTTGCAAAGTTAACATAGGTGGTAAAATGTCACTTACAATATAATTTACTATATCAGCATACCAAGGTATTTTCCACTCATTTATATTATAAAGTTGTTCATCAGGAAAACTGTCAATAATTTTATTATCAGTATCAGATAATTCATGATATTCCAATCTTGAAAAATGATCAGCAATTTGATTATCAGTTCCCTTTTTGTTAACGATCTCAAAATCAAATTCTTGCATTAATAACATCCATCTAATTAATCTTAGTTTAGAATCTTTCTTTTGCATTAAATATTTAATAGCGGAGTGATCAGTATGCACAATACATTTAGTTCATATTAGATAATGCCGAAATTTATTAAAAGCATATACAACTGCTAATAATTCTCCTTCGATAATTGTATAATTTATTTCGAGCATCATTTAGAGTTTTACTAGCATAATATATAACTTTGAAAATCTTATAATATCTTTGCCCAAGAACCGCTCCTATAGCATAATCACTAGCATCACACATAAGCTCAAATGGTTTCTCCCAATTAGGTGAAATTATTATATGTGCTGTAATTAATTTATCTTTTAATAATTTGAAAGCATTCAGGCATTCAGTTGTAAATTCAAATTTCTTGTCATTTTCAAGAAGTTGGCATAGAGGTTTAGTAATTTTTGAAAAATCTTTTATATAACGTCCGTAGAATCCAAGCATGTCCAAGAAAACTTCTTACCCCTTTCACCGTAGTTGGAGGTGGTAATTTAGCTATAACTTGAATTTTTGCAGGGTCTACTTCCATGCCTTTTTCCGAAATTTTATGCCCTGATACAATGCCGCCTGCAACCATAAATTGACATTTCTCCCAATTAAGAATTTCTCACATACTTCAAATACTTTTTCAAGATGATTTAAGCATGTGTCAAATGATGTTCCAAATACAGAGAAATCATCCATAAATACTTCTATTCCATTATCAATTAATTTACTAAATATAGACATCATACATCTCTGGAATGTTGCAGGTGCATTACATAATCCAGAAGGCGTCCTTCGGAAGCGAAAGTTCCATAAGGACTAGTAAATGTAGTTTTCTCTTGATCCTCAGGAGCAATTTGTATTTGATGATAACTGGTATATCTATCTAAGAAACAAAAATACTTATGTCCGGCTAATCTATCTAAAATCTGGTCTTGAAATGGTAAAGGGAAGTGATCTTTCCTGGTGGCTGTGTTTATTTTTCTATAATCAATACATATTCGCCATCCAGTAACTTGTCTTATAGGGATAAGATCATTATTTCCATTAGCTTTTACGGTCACTCCTCCTTTCTTAGACACACAGTGAATTGGGCTTACCCAAGTACTGTCAGAAATAGGATATATAATAACATTATCTAACCATTTTAAAATTTCTTTATTGACTACGTCTTTCATTATCGGGTTTAATCTCCTTTGGGGATCTACTCTAGGCTTATTTTCATTATCTAAAATAATTCTGTGCATACAGATTGAAAGACTAATTCCTTTAATATCTGTTAAAGTCCAATAAAAAATTTTCTTATATTTTTTTAAGGTATCTAAAAGTTTTTGTTCTTGAGATTCATTTAATTCAGATGAAATAATAACTGACAGAGTTGAAGAATTACCTAAGTAAGCATATTTCAAATGATTAGGTAACATTTTTAACTCAAGTTCAGGAGGTTTAGTAATTGATGGAACTATATTTTTTTCAGTGTTTTCTGTATTATCCAAAAATTCAAATTTCTCTTGAATATAATCTAGTTCTTCATTTATATCGGCTTCTTCAATTAATTCAATATTTTCTTTTTCTAATTTTTCTTCATAATATTCCTTAAAATGTTCTTTTTGTAAATGATCGAAGTACTTCCATTCGAAAACACTCATCCTCTTTTTCTAGCGCAGGATATTTCATTGATTTAGCAATATTAAAAGTTATTTTTTGGTCATTTACTCTCATAGTTAATTCTCCTTTCTGAACATCAATCATAGCTTTCCCAGTGGCTAAAAATGGTCTTCCTAAGATGATAGGAATTTCTTTATCTTCTTCCATATCTAAAACAATAAAATCTACAGGGAAGATAAATTTATCCACTTTTACTAAAACATCTTCAATAACTCCCTTAGGATATGTAACAGAATGATCAGCTAACTGAAAGGTTACTGAAGTAGGTGAAATTTCTCCCAATCATAATCTCTTAAAAATTGATAGAGGCATTAGATTGATGCTTGATCCTAAGTCACACAAAGCTTTTCCATAGAATTTTTCTCCAATAGCGCAGGGTATAGTGAAACTACTAAGATCTTTTAAATTTTCAGGAACCTTTTTCTGAATAATAGCACTACACTCTTCACTAAGTGCGACCATTTCATTATCGGTAAATTTTTTTTTTATTTTAAATATCTTTCATGAATTTTACATAATTTGACATTTGTTCTAAAGCTTCTACAAAAGGAATATTTATTGTTTATTTCTTTAGAATTTCAAGGAATTTAGCAAACTGTTTATCTTTTTTATGTTGATTTAGTCGTTGAGAAAATGGTGGTGGAGGTTTTTCAACAGAAATTTTCATTGGTATTAAAGGATTTTCTAAGTTTAGATCTTGTTGATTCTTTTCCTTTTCGATTTCCACTTCCTCTTTTTGACTTTCCAGTTCTTTCTGAATTCGAGGTTCTAATTCTTTTCTACTTCGTAATTGTATTGCTTTAATCTGTTCATTTCCTTTGTCTTTGGGATTTATTTCCACATTACTAGGAAATGTTTCAGGTATTCTATTATTAAGCACGATAGTGATATGTCCAAGTTGAGTTTCAATATTTTTAATAGCTGTTCCTTGATTTTGTAATCGGTTTCCTTGTATTTGTAATTGATTTCCTTGATTTTGTAATTGATTTCCTTGATTTTGTAAATGTTGACTCATATTTAATATTAATTCTTCTATAGATAATTTCTTATCTTTAAATTGAGAGTTATTATTATTAAATCCAGGTGGATAACTAGGTTTATAATTAGAATTTCCTTGGTTAGAGGGATTTCCTAATGGTTGTGTTATGTTGTTCATCAATGGTTGATTAGTTGTATTATTATTCCAATTAAAATTAGGATGATTTTTCCATCCAGGATTATAATAATTTGCATAAGGATTATTAGTTCTATTATTAATAGCATTTATAGTTTCATAATGAGATTGGGATTCTATAAGTTGTCCAGATGAGATTTCTTCTAATATAGTTGGAGAGTAATTCATTCCAAAATGATCTAATTTTTTAGATATAGCAGTGATTTGCAAAGCTAACATAGATATTGCATCATTTTCATGAATACTGGCTATCTTTTTCGGATTCATTCTATCAGCAGGCCATTGAAAATTATTGGTAGCCATTTCTTCGATTAGTGCATAGGCTTCATCAAATGATTTTGACATTAATGATCCTCCAAGTGACAGCATCGATGATTGATCTAAGAGATCCTACTAATCCATTATAGAAAGTTTGAATAATTAACTTGATACGGTAACGCATGATGTGGGTATTTCCTAAGAAGTTCTTTAAATCTCTCCCGAAGCTTCATATATTGACTCTCCATCAAGTTGACTAAAAGAAGTTATATCATTTCTAAGCTTAGCGAGTTTTACATGGTGGAAAATATTTGGATAGAAATTTTTGTGATAATTCTCCCCAAGTTTTAATAGATCCAGAGTCTTAACGAATTTAACCAAATTTTAGCCTTATCCCTTAAAGAAAAAGGAAAAAGTCTAAGTCTAATAGCATCGTCAGATACTCCTTCATATTTGAAAGTAGGACATAGTTCTAAGAAACTAGCAAGATGTAAATTAGGATCTTCAGTAGGTGAACCACTAAATTGATTGTTTTGTACCATTTGGATAATTGCAGGTTTCGGTTAAATGAGTTAGCAGCTACATCAGGGTTTTGAATAGTTAAATGAATTTCATCTAATGTAGGGTTGGCATAATCTCTTAATGGTCTCTGTTGATTGATATTTTCATTTTCAGGAATATTCGCCATTTGTGTTAAATTTCTAATTTCTCTTTTTTGTTTTCTAATTCTTTTAATTGTACTCTCTAATTCTGAATCGTAAGGTATTAAATTTTCGTTTCCAAATTTATGCATATAATTTTGCAAAATAAATTTTAAAATAGTCTGTTACTCTAGTAAATAATTTCTTTACTTCCCCGGCAATGGCGCCAAAAACTTGACCCACTTTTTTATGTTTGCAAATTGTGTTAATAGCAACGGCACCAAAAACTTGATCCCGCTTTAATATATATATTTGATTTTATGATGGAATGTATAATGTGGATTCTACGTAAGTATACGTATCGTATCTAGTAATACAGGATTCTATTGGAGTCCTGGTTATCGATCCCACAGGGAAGTTTTACTAAATTTGGAACAGCTAAATTTAACAGTTTTTACGTACTAATATAGTATACGAAAATTTAGAATACTTAACTAAAGCGAACTAAAGTAAACTAATGCTTTAAAATAAAGTTGATTTAAAGATTTCAGAAAAAGGTATCATTCTCCTTGTATTTAGAAAATTAAGTGAATGATGAATTCAAATAGATTTTTTTATTGTATTATGACAAATAGGAGCATTCCTATTCTTTACCCTTTGGTCCAGGTACAAAGAACATTGACTAATCCTATATTTGATTACTGAATCTGTGGCTAGGTTGGGAGGATACTGGCTGCCACTTCAGAGCTCCCACGTTCCCCTCACCTGAGGACTAACATCTACACTTCAACTCTCACTCAATAGGACCAAATTGAATATTTTAGTCTGTCACACTAAAATGTCCACTTCTAAGTTCGATAAATAATATTTCCCTATTTATTTTCACCCTCCTTCCAAGGCTTTTGACTTCCCTGAATATTGGATGTAATCTTTACTATAGTTGATAATTCAACATATTTTAACAAATCAATGTGCCAGATTGAAAAGTAACTTAAGTTTTAAGTAAAAATTATCACAATTTATTTTAATATTTTAGGCATTTCTATTTTATTTCATCAATTCACATAATTTCATAAACAAGGAGAAAGACTAAGAAAACTACTCAGAAT
This sequence comes from Papilionanthe hookeriana x Papilionanthe teres, assembly GCA_022702705.1. Classification (NCBI taxonomy): domain Eukaryota; kingdom Viridiplantae; phylum Streptophyta; class Magnoliopsida; order Asparagales; family Orchidaceae; genus Papilionanthe; species Papilionanthe hookeriana x Papilionanthe teres. The sequence goes on along the minus strand of CM040423.1, from coordinate 172,808,084 downwards.
GCATGAGAGTTAAATAAAGCATGGATTTCATTTAAAATTAACAACAATAAACGAAGATACTTATCTCAAATTCCTCCCCAAGCAGACTCCTTGAAGTTCCTTTGACTTTTCCTTCTAGTACAGCACACTTCTTAACTCACTACTTACACTTACTCACACTAAACTTCAACTTAGACTGAAAAGCACACTAATAGAATACTCAAAGACTCCTAAAATAGACACCAAATAGACACTCAGGAGACACAAAATGACACACAATATACTAAAATTCGTCCTCTATTTATAGAGGTAGGCAAAGGTCCAAGGGGTACTTAAGCACCTCTTCAAAAAACGTCTAGGTTCAATGTATTTGGTATTTTGACCAATCTCACCGTCGGCGAGAAACGACCTCACCTTTGGTGGGGCTTCTAGAAGGTCTCCAAACCGCGCAATCTCGTAGTCGGCGAGATCGGGCTCGCTGTCGGCGAAGTAGTTATAAATCCTTCAAAAATTCTCCTCATGATATCACCGTCGGCGGGCTCGATCTCGCCGTCGGTGGCTTAGTTCATTTTGCATGAATTTCTTCCTTTTTTGGATCCAAATTTGCTCCATTTCATGATTTTTGCTTTTATCACTTATAAATCTTCATTCCTGCAATAAAATAAAGAAAATATCTTTCTTTAAAGTGCAATTTCCTAAAAAAATAGGTATGAATTTCTTAATATATTTTTCTGTGATCAGTAATTTTTATTTCCTTAGATTTTAGATTTATTAAATTTGAGTTTAGCTCAACTCAAGTCAGATTCAATGAAATATAAACTGGAGAAAGGGTGACCGGAAAGTTGAGGTCAACAACTACAGCCCCTTGCACACTTTTTGTTTCAATCACTTAGCCACCATCTCTCACTTAGCCACCTTCGCTCTCTCAGATTAGTTGGGCCTTTCTCCTTCCTCCACATTGAGTCAGGATACCACTGACTATATATATATATATATATATATATATATATATATATATATATATATATATATATATATATATATGCGTAGGAATAGAAGCAAGTTTAATGCCAAGTCTCCCTGTGTGCAGATTGTGGTGGGGAACTGCCATTCTTACATCTCCAAACTTATTAAACACAAGTTCCCTAACATTTTCTTGTTTACCCTAGCAGCATTCCCCCTTAGGTTAAGATAATTCATATCAGGTGGAACACTCCCCACCATCCTTATATAAAGTTTAACACTGATGGGGTTTTCACTGCTAATGGGGCTGGGATTGGTGGACTCTACAGGGATGCCATTGGCAAATGCCTTTGCTTTTTCCAGGCCCCTGTTGTTACAAGTGATCCTTTTGAAACTGAGCTCATGACTGTCTATTGGGCCATTCAATTAGATGTTTTCAACGAATCGGTATTACTCGGTGGTGGAGGGGGACTCACTGCTTTTGCTCAATCATTTGAGGAGGGACCTTCATCCCCCTTGGCATCACTCCCTGTGGATTAAAAGAATACACTCTTTAACTTCACAAGCTACTATCCAGTTCTCCTTTATCTTTAGAGAAGGGAACCAGCCTGCCCACTGGATTGCTAAAAGAGGGCTCTACTCAATGGATATTGTGGTCTCTGCTTTTCCTCCCCCCCCCACCAGCTATCCTTCTTGATTGAAGCTAATGCATATATGGCTCCTCACTTCAGAATTGCTAAAGCTTAGGGGCTAGGTTTCATGGGGTTTTGTTCTTTCTTGTCATACTGGTCTTTTCTTTTTGCCTTTTGTGTTTGGTGGGGAATCCTAGGTGCATGAGTTGGGATTCCTTTACGTTACAAGTGTATGTTTTGAATGAATGAATGGAAGGAGCCTTATATATATATATATATATATATATATATATATATATATATATATATATATATATATATATATATATATATATATATATATATATATATCTATATATAAGTTAAGTTAGAGGAAGACTCATAATTTACCTTTTATAATAAATTAAATTGAATAATCTTTTTGATATTCTATGCAAATAAAATTTTATTTCCGCTTCTAAAATTCCGTGTAGCCTGTCACACGTACCACGTAAATCATTTCGGGCAGATACAATTTTCTATATCTTTCCATAATGTAATTTCCAGTCATGAACCGAGAGATGTGATTTTGGGAGTTAATTTATAATCGATTAATTTGAATTTTAATTATTATTTTAAATTTTTTTGTTATACTAATAGTTTTTACATAATATTTAATTTTTAGATCTCCTTTCACTGGTGTCAAAGCATCGCCAGAAGATCTAACATATTTTCGTGGTTTGTAGCTAATGCATCAAAACTTAAGGTAAAGTAAGGCAGTTGCACAATGCAAATATTTGTTTTAAGTAATATTGCAAATAAAGAATATTGCATGTAATTCCATGACGAAAGTGTTAAGAATTATCTTGGGGGGCTAATAACTCATTTACCATACTTTTAGACCAAGTTTATACGTTATCACACTAAGGGGTTGTTTCGAAAAATCCTTTAAAAAATAAAAGCAAAAGATAAAAATTTCAGAAAAGACAGAAAAATAACGTTAGGAAAATTTTACGATTCTTCAAGGTATGTAGGGCTTCAGTTTCTGTGATTTAGGTGATATGGTGGCTTGTGATTTTCCTAAATATTCTCCAATATGATAGTTTTCTTCTACGATAGAAAGTCATTCTCATACATATGTCTTGTTTGATGGAACGGCAGAATCAATGAAGATGAGGATTCTAGTATCCCACAGATTTGTTATGATCTCATTTCTAGTTTGTAAACCTGAATAAAATATGTCTATTATTACTCGAATTTTGTGGTTAACTATTTTATTCATTTGCGCAAAGGATAAGAGTCACAAATCATTAAATATGTTAACATTCTAATTTGTCAAGATAAATTAAACTCTATGTTTAATACAACAATAAAAATCTCTGATTTCTAGATAAAATGATATAGGGAAAGAAATTATATAAGAAAATTTCAAAACACATCTCATAATCACATAGGCACGAAAGAAAGTTTTGCTATGCAAGATAGAAAGAATCCTGAAAAAAACAGCCCATCGAAACAATTATTGCAAGAAAAATTGAAAATAAAACACTAACAAAATGATTTGTTCCTCTTCAACAGCAGTTAACTCTTCTCTCATTTATTAACCTCCCAAAATAGATAAGAACAGTACAAAGAAAAAACTAGAAAAAATCTTTAGGATCTCAACCCCAAGTGAGGAAAGGGAAAACTATGGCAAACTCTAAATTAAGATTATAACCTCATGTAGCACTCAACATAAATGGCTCTTTAACTTGTTAAAGCCAAAAAATTCAGATATTTTTTATAATTACATAAGTAAAATATTATATTACTAGCTAATTTAAAAGTGAAGATTTGTCTAATAGTTGAACATTGAAAGCAATCCATAGCTTGAAAGCATTGAGTCATTAGCATATCATTATTTCATTATATTTCATTTGTATCTGAAGGTCTCTTTTCAATTTTCTATCACGTGGACTTGAATAGTCGTTTACTTGCCAAAGCCCAACCTTGAAAGCATTGTGTCATTATCATATCATAATTTCATTATTTTTTTTATATGAAATTCTGTTTGGTATGGCCCATATGCCGGAAATTTGGAGTCTCTTGGAATAAAGAGGTGTGTCTCCTGGTGAAAAGGAGTATCTCTTGGAATTTAGTGGGTTGGGGTGAGCTAGGGCGTTTTAGAATTTATCTGTAGGTTTTAACTATAAATATAAGTGTCAACCTATAGGTATTGAACCAAACTTTTAACTCCTCTGAATTAGTGAATTTGCCGCGCTCTGCTCCCGAGGATGTAGGCATCTTTGTCGAACCTCGTTAAATATATGTGTTCTTCTTCTAGATTTGCTTTTTGTTCACTCTAAGTTGCACAACAATTAGTATCAGAGACTGGTTCTAGGGCGGAGGAGATCAACACAGGGAAGAAGAAGATTTTGAGATTTGGTTTGCGGCAGAGGAGGAAGTTCAGTTCTGGATTAGGACAGGAGCAGGGCAGGTGCGTCGTGCAAAAGACTTCGGTTCCAGGCGCGTGTGGAGGCCGAGCGTGTGGAGGTTGACCCACGCTAAATATATGTGTACTAAAAATTCAATCCCCAGCAACGGTGCCAAAAACTTGACCTGCAATTCGCTGATGACAAATATAATAATTAATGCTTTCAAATATATGTAATAGATAATAATAGCGGCTAGTGTATATAAATATAATTTTATCGAAAATATTTAACACACTATGGGTACTACGCAAGTATACGTATCGTATCAAGTAATATAGGGCTTCGAAATAAAGACCCCAGTATCGATCCCACGAGGAGTGAGTTATGGATTTTTAAATATTTTAATTTTATTTTTAAGTATTTCTTTTATAGTTATAAATTCGATATTTTTAATTTACTAGATGCAATAATAAAGCAGTAATGAAATGATTGATGTAAATAGCAATAAAAAAACAACTTTCTTCCTTTCAATTAATCCAAGATTTTTTAAGATAATGATAATATTCGTGGAGAATATAAATTTATGGTATTGTACCAAATAGAAGCATTCATATTATTTACCCTTTGATCCGAGTGTAAAGAACATTAGCTAGCTTATAGATCGAGTCCGGATGTATTGTTAGTAGAATGGGTTAATCTAGGCTCACACTACTAGATGTTATGGTCGGCCTTACTAGTGACCCTTTCCTTCTCTATAAACCAAATCACAAGAATTTAGTCTGTCACTCTAAAAACTTATCAATTCTACGCCCATTATATAATATCTCCCTATTTATTTGCACTTCACCTTGATAACCCACACAAGACCTTCGACTACTCAAGGATTCATGTGATATCTACAAGTTAAGAATTCATCTCCTTCTAGGTATCAAAACTCTTCAATAGATTTTAACAATTTAAATGGCTAATTTAAATAGTAAATTAAGATCTGGTATTAATATCATCACAATGTTTTAAAATATAAATAGTTTTTAATTCTCCAACGAATTTTATATTATCTTATTTATCTTTTCATAATTGAAAGGAGAAAATAAACTAACTACTCAGAACACATTGAATTTAAACAACAAAACATGATAATGAAACTTTGAATAACATTACAAATACTTATATTAAGTGTTTCTCCTACTGAACCTCTGAATTCTTCTGACTCCAAAGCAAATAAACTCCAAAAGCACCAACTCCTTAAACGCTCAATACAAACTCTAAATAAAATAACTAACTAATTTGTGAAGGATAGTAAAATGTGGCCCTAAAGTATCTCTTTAATTCTCTCTCTAGATGGGGCTCTAGATAGGGGGGCCATTTCTTCTGAAGGAGTACCCTCCTAGTTATAGGCTTCAAGGGTTGTCTCAAGGCACCTCTTCAAAATGTGTCCACATTCAATGAATCTTCTAGAAGGTGTGTCTGGCGCCTAGGAGCCGGAATCTGGCGCCTAGGCGCCGGACTCTGCGTCCAGTTCTTTGCACCTCTTCACTTTGGATCGCACCTCTTCGCGATTAAAACCATTTCCAAGCGTCCAAATACATTGTATCACATGTCCTATAAACCAGGAACAACTGCCAGTCTTCTAGAAGGTCCAATAACCGCTAACACCATCAAAATAACAGTCCAAAAGTCATCAAAAATCTTGACAGATCCCTAATCAACCTGGCGCTTAGGCGCCTAGGCACCGGACCAATCATTTTGACAGTTTTGCATTTTGGCTCCATTTTGCTCCTTTTTGGTCCTTTTTCACTTTTTTTTTTCTTCTTGAACATTTTTACATCTTTTATATCCAAAAACACAAAAATATCTTTCATTAAAGCATAATATCCTTAAAAATTTGATAAAAATCAAGGCAAAAAAGGGGTATTTTTTTCATGGATCAGAGGTGCGGAGCAGGAATTTCCGAGAGAGGAAGGGCTTCGGAGGGTTTGGCAGTTCACGTAAGCACGACAGCTCTGCGGCGGATCGCAAATAGGAGTCAAACTTGCGCGGAACACCAGAGACACAGTTTCACGAAGGAACCATCATAGTAGTTTCCGGCATAGGCGAGCTGTGCGAACTCGCAGGTAGATTTGCATGCAGGTGGCCCTTGGCTTCGGCGTAGAGCATCAGCGGAGAAGAAAGGAATCTAGAAGTAATATTCCTTTGGGTTTTCTACTGGATGCGCGAAGGAGGAAGGCAAGAAAGGCAATTTTCTTATTCTTGGAGAAGAAAATTGATTTTCTGGAAACCTCAGAATGGCAAGGCTCAAAATTCCTATTCCTGCAAGGGGGAGAAAGGTAACTAAATTCTCTGATTTTTGCACGCGGAGAAGGAAGATAAAGGTTCCTTAATTAATTTCTGATTACAGAAATTAATTTCCTTGTGATTAGGGAGGATTAATTTTCTGTTGGGGCACTGGAAGAAAAACTTAATTAAGGTAATTGATTAAGGCTTAATTAAGGAAAGGTTAATTCCAAGCGTTGAAAGGAAAGTTCTGAAGTAGAGGAAAAAAGAAAGTTTCTCAATGAGAAAATTTGCTCAGAAAGACAAGCTTGGCAAAGGAAATCTTAATCAGGAACTTGATAATTTCTTATTAGGAAATTATCTGCTGTATAAAAAGATTCCGGGGATATATTAATCAAGAAATTAATTTTAGAAATTAATTTTTGCTTGAAGGAAAGATTTCCAGACAGGAAAGATTCCGAGGCAGGAAAGATTCTGAGCAAAAAATTTTCTAGCTTCAGCACTTTGGCAACCAATCCGAGGAGTTTGGTGAGGGAAGCATTTGTGAATCGCAATTGGCTCGCAGGAATAGATCTGAGGAACACCTCAGCATTTCGATAGAGAGCGGCGAACAGTAACAGGTCGGCGAATACAGCAGACCTCCACAAGTTTCGCGCGAGCAGAGGAGGTGGAGCAGACGCGACAGTTCGTTGTTTGATGATGAACATTTTCACAGTTTAACGAGGTACATTTTCATGGTTTGGCGAGGTACAGTTTGTCGCATGAGGATTTGCGACAAGCGGAGCCAGTAAAATTTGTCAGTTTGTCGCATGAGCATTTCCGAAAACTAGAGTCAGTGAAATTCGTCAGTTTTATCACATGAGGATTTGCGACAGGTGGAGCCAGTAAATTCGTCAGTTTGTCGCATGAGGATTTGCGACAGGTGGAGTTTGGTTCCGCTGAATTGGAACCATGTTTTGCAAACAGAGGAGTTTGGTCAGCTGAGTTCTTAAGTTTGTTGCAGGTGATTTTGCAACATGTCGAGTTTGGTTCCGATGAATAGGAACCTGGTTTTGCGAACAAAGGAGTTCGGCCAACGGAGTTCACTGGTTTGTTTTAGGTGATTTTGCGGCAGTTGAATCGTGACAGGTGAATCGTGATAAAGGCAAAGCACAGTTTGCAAGTTCGTCGCAATAGGAGTTGTGACAGGTGAAGTTCAGCTGAGACGTTGATGCGAACAGGAAAAAAGCTTCGGGCAAAGTGTTCGCAGTAGTTCGGCTGAATTTTTGTGTGAACAGTAAAGTGTTTTGGGTGCTAGATGACACAGTTGACCAAATCAGGTCAGATGGCTTGGTTGCCCAACCTATTATGGTGTAAGAAACTCCATGAAGTATTTCTTTTAAGGGACTGGATATTCGCCAAAGTGGAGATTTGTTAGGTATGACTCATATACCTGGTGATGCATTTCTTCTAAGGGGCTAGATATTCGCCAAGGTGGAGATTTGTTAGGTATGACTCATATGCCGGAAATTTGGAGTCTCTTGGAATAAAAATGTGTCCTGGTGAAAATGAGTATCTCATGGAATTTAGTGGGATGGGGGGAGCGATGGTGTTTTAGTAATTTATCTGTAGGTTTTATCTATAAATAGATGTGTAACACTATAGGTATTGAACCAAACTTGTAACTCCTTTGAAATAGTGAATTCGACGCGCTATGCTCCCGAGGATGTAGGCATCTTTGTCGAACCTCGTTAAATCTTGTGTTCTTCTTCTTGATTTGTGTTTTGTTTGCTCTAAATTGCATAACAAAGTCTCTTTTCAATTTTCCATCGGGTGGACTAGAATAGTTGTCTCTTGCCATGTGGTTGTAATTTCTCTTGCATGGTCACTATTTCATGTAAAATTCAGTGACAAGCTTGGTAAAGAAAAATAAAGAACAAACAGTAACATAAAAGATTAAGTCGGCAAAGAAGAAAGAACAGAAAATGAGAGCCAAAAGCAATTATAATAACTGCTAAAAAAAACAGTAGAAATCCAGAAAGGTTAGGCCAAACTACTTTCTGATGTTATATAGATCATGTGAAATGTTTGCCCCATTAAGAAAGTATTGAATGACAAAGCACATATAACAATTTAGTAGACATTTAAATATTATCTATCACATGGCCTCAAGAGACTCGACCTGCATCTTCCCCTTTGGGCCCTTTTTCCTTATGTAGAGCCTGTACTCACTAAATGTCATTGCCCTATAAAGCTGCGGCCTCTCCTGCGTCACGAGTTCCTTAACCGGCTCTAATGGCAGATCGTTCTTTGGATTGTAGAAGAAAGCGATGGACAATCGTTCCTGGACTGCATTAACCAATACTCTGTGTTCCACGCTCTTGTATGTTGCATTGCTCAATATCTGTTGCATGCCAACTTTTACTGTCTAGTTGAATGTATATGAGTTGCCTTTATGGAGAAAAATATACAGCATAATAGTTAAATTTACTGTATTCATTTTAGTTTAAATTTATTGCATTTACGGAAAAAACGTTTTTCCTCGCCTATTTTATCTCAGTTACCTCTTTTTAATGATTCATTCTGATAATTACATCTACCTAGATTTCTAAGGGGAGTTGTTTCTAAGATTAAGGTGGACCAATATGACATCTATCATGATATTACGAAGATGATATTGAAAAACTCGTACGCTCAAACGGGTGTAAAAAGTTTTTTACATGGTTTAATTCGTTTCTCAAGAGAGATTTTCGAGGGAACATAGCTAAATTATTTAACTTGACATTACTTTGTATTGGTCTATATTAATATGTATTTATTTAATTATATACAATTTGAGCGTACAAATAGTTTGAAGATAACAATGTCTACGAAACAATCCGTAACTGCGCGTACTTGGCCTCGTAAATGATAGGGGAAAAAATATATAAATAGAAACGAGCGTGAAGTCGAAGCTATTAATATGATTTAAAAAGTTAAGACATGTGCTTTTAATTCGACTTGAAAGGAAACTGAAATGAAAATGATATTTCAAAAGAATTACAAGGCATTTACAAAATACAATGAGATCATACATTTTTTATGCTAAAATAACAATCGAACTCATTTTATTCTTTCAATTAAATTAATTTGTACCGTAATTCTGGTCAAATAATATGATTTGATCATTTATTTTATGCTCTTTTGAAAATATATCAAAAGCATCGGACTCGATCTGGTTTCCATAATGATGATCTTTCTCATTATTTCCCTCATCTATCTCCAATTATTTTCTATTCTACAGATGTTTGTATTTTTTAGTGAAATCACTTTCAAATGCTAGAGCATACTTAGGGACGATTTGGGACAGTTACAACAGTTTGAAGATGAAGGTACTGTGGAAGAAATTATTTCTCAAAAAACTGTGGCGACTATTATAATTTTATTTTATTTTCCAAAAGTTAGACCGTAACTTTCTGACTGCAACCAGATTTTAACACCTTAGGTTGAAAAAATTACTTCCAACCGCAAAAATTTCAAAAAATTATCAAGAAAATAATTCCTCAGACAGAAAAGCAACAGTGGCCTAAATATAAAAATAGTCAAAAAAAAATTTCCGACCAGGCCTTAATCTACCCAAAAAAAATTACATGCGAAAGACAAACTATCAACATTTGGGTACACAATTAAACTTGTAACACTTATTTTGTAATAAAGGAAAGAGTAGATAGCCACGAAAATGCAACTATATAACTTTATTACAAAGTCTAATTTAGCACGTGCTTTAAATAGGTTCTTTTGTCGGGAGCTTAAACTCAGAAGCTATCATGAAAACAACTCTATTATATTTTTTTTAATATCTGCGCAAAAACTGTCCTTTAGCAACTCAGGGAAAAATCTAGTCAGCATAATATGTGGACTGACTATTGGCAATAAAATTTAGTTTTTTCCTTGTTAATATGGATTTTATTTTATAAAAAAAAAAGAGAAATTTACATACGTAGCACACAATATTTATGTATTTATTTATTTAATATCTCACACTTAAATTTTACAATGATAAACATTGCATTTTTCGTGTTTTAAATGGATGCCTGAAAATATGTATTTGGCTTTTAAAATAAGGTAATAGTGTTATTTTATGTGCATATTTAAAATAAATAGATTATATTTTTTTACTTTTAAATATGCTCATATTGAAATGATTTTGTATGTGACGTAAACATGCAACTTGCGCGAAGACAGAAAATATAATGGTTTTAAAAGTAAATTTAAAAGTACCACATAAAGAGTATCGATAGTTATTACCATTAAATAACCATTTCGTCGTGCAAGCGTAGTAATTTGCCAATTTAAAGCATACAATTTTAAACCATTAAACAAGTAACGGATAGAATTTATTCCATCACCCGTAAGTACGCCATCGTTTTTTCCACTTGGATAAGCAAAGGATAACCATAGAAGATGCGATAAATACTTTTCACTTATCTCCATCCATTTTGCATTTAGATTAGTGTACTCTGTGACTTAAATCAATGTGAAGAACTTATAAAATAAATATCATTGTAAAACATGACTATAGCATATACACAAATATTTATCAAGAATTTTCTAATGATTTTCTTATCAAAAGTGTACAATTTTGGCAAGATATTTCTTTTATTTGTGCTTTTAAATATTAATTTGGCATTAACAACTGAGACTTATGTATTAAAATTTTGAATGTAAAAGCAATTTTTTTTACTTGGAATTACTAGTTAACAAGGCGAACATAGGGATACAAACCTGAATCTGATCACCGACATTGATGATGAGAGCATTCGGGACCGGGTTGACGGAGACCCAATCGTTCCCCTTGCGCACCTGAAGCCCGGGAACCCCATGGTCAGCCACAAGTACAGTGAGCCCGCCCGGGTCAGAGTGGGCCGACAACCCTAACGTTAGTTCCGGTTGCGGGCATTTAGGATAGTAATTAACCCTCATGCAGGTTCCAATCTCATCTCCTCCGAACTTCTCCTTTAAAAACCCTACGTCAAACCCTAGGTCTATTGATAACACCTTCATCACTGTATCGCATAAGTTCAACATCTGCCTCCCATACTCCTCCGTAATTTCTCTGTAATACAGCAAAAATTTTCTAACTCATAAGACTTAATCATATAAAACCCTTAGTTCATTCTTCAAAACAATCAAATGATCTACAGGTGAAGAAACAGAGGTGCGTAAGGATACGAATTAAAGTGTCACTTCATGCGCATATTTTTCATGAATTATTATTAGTATGGTATTTGATATGATCTAGATGACTAAGTTGGCATTAATAAGATAATTTCCATATTCAATAATTTAACATGAAACGATGTCACATTATTAGCGGCACAGATCTTTTTTTTTTTTCCTTTACGTAAAATGTTATCATTAGAATTCCGAGAAATAGAACGATGAGCGTTACTATTTCGATTAGAAAAGTTAATCTCTAAATCGTATGATAAAGTTTTATATATAGATAAAAAATCAACGTCTTTTGTCATCTAATTAAAGCATTTTAAAATTCTCGCATAGACAATTTTTTACTCTCCAAGAACTATATATAGAACAGTCAGTATTCTTAGTAGAGAAAGCATAGTACCTGCATGCAGAGGGGACCTTTGGCCACTTTTCAAAGTTCTTAATACGGTGTGGAAGAAAATGAAGGTAGAAATAATCGCCCCAGTCGAGCGACCCACCTTTCTCAACTCCAAGACGGCTTCCATAACCCTCATAAGTTAATGGTGAATTAGCCAACTTCTTCTTCTCCTCCATAGGAAGGTGGAAAAACTCTCTCCAAACCCCCATCACGGCTTTAAGCACTTCAATATCTATACCATGGTTCACCACGTGGAAGAATCCCCAATCACGACAAGCATCAGCGATCTCGCGAACAACAGAATAGAAATCAACGGCGCTCGTCTTAAGTTTCCCGAGATCGATAATAGGGATACTTAATTCACGGGCGGTGGTGGTTCCGGCAACTGTAGGCCGATCTGCAGGGGGTTTCACGTAGTTGACGGGGATTAATGTGGCACCGCTTTCGGCGATGGATTGAACAGCGACGATGGGTTCCGGCCATTCAAGGAGCAGTGAATCCATTGCTTTTATTTTATGTGGTTTCGGGAAAGTTTTCACAAATTTATAAAGGGAGGAGGAGGGCTAGGATGTGAATATTAAGACGTGGTGGTTAACAATGAAAATTGGATGGCAAATAGGGCACGTGAGCTTTATCTTGGTTTAAGCATTGCCATAAAATTACAGCAGATGAAGTCATATTATTGCGTCAATAAAAAATGTATTGTGTGCTTTTCAGCACAATTAATCATAATATTTGAAGATAAAATGACAATAAAAACTTTTATCTTCTCTAACGACTTCAAACTTGCCTCTGTCATTCGAACTGCCAGCAAGCACCAGATTGAAATGAACGGACAGAAAGCTACGGTCTGGTAGCCAGATATCAAGAAGAGGGGCCAGGAAGGAGGGGACACCCCAAAATAGACGATGGTAGTTTTGGTGACCTCCGAAAGATCTCCGTTGACGCCTCTCAAAAGCGGCAACTCATCATCGTTGTGGACTAGGTCGTTGGACACTCAGACCTATCGTCAATTTCTAGCTTCGTCAATGGATCGTGCTCGCTAAGCAAGCAAGAGAACGTGCGAGCTAATGGCAGCAAGGACGCTGCAGTCATTGGACTTGCCAAATGCTAAGGCTTTATGAAATTCCTTAACGATTCCAAAACCTGGTTTTTTGAGCCTTTTTGTTTCGAAGCATCAAAACAAAATGTAATCTGAAGCAACAGAACAGATGCTCGAACTCGTGAACTCAAAAGAACATAACAATAAGATTTCGGTGAGAGCGTTTTCAGAAAAATTGAACGAGGGGTGTTTTCTTAAACGTAGACATAGTGTGATGCAGCGAAAGCAGCGAGGAGGCTAAACAAATGAATTGAAGAAAACATTATTCAAATGAGTGGATGAGTAAAAGGGGTGTAAAGCTCGAATCACATTTAGTTTGAACATCAGCTTGATTAACCTTATCGAATTTGAGTTCGAGCTCCAACTTAATTCTAAGAGAGCTCGGAACCCGGCTTGTTTAACAGCAAGCAGAGAAAAATGATATTACGTTTTTAGTAAGTTTTATAATAAGATAATAAGTAAATTGAGTAATTATGAGATAATAATAATAAATTATTAAATATAATATTTTAAGTATATTTAAGATGAAGTCTTGAAACTTAATATATACTAAGTATATTTAATCTTAATATTTTTTAAAACAAGCTCACTCACGAGCTAACGAGTTAAGTAAGGGCTGATTTGACCTTTGCATAGCTCATCCAGCTCAGTTCATGAGCCAGTTATCGAGCCGAGCTAAAACTGGGTCACAAATCGGCTTCGTTAACTTGCATGGCCAGGGGTGGTGTTGGGCTTTAAATAAATTAATTAAAAAATAAAAAGTAAAGCATTCTAATTTGGGAGGCTGAGTGTCTATCCACAAATGGTGTTATTAATTTAGTTAAGCTAAATAGAATAGACTTATCTCTCTCTCTCTCTCTCTCTCTCTCTCTCTCTCTATATATATATATATATATATCATGTGCTCCCACTTGTATATCAACATGGCTTATAGAAAAGATTTAAGGGTATTTTTTTGTTTCAAGTCCAACTTTGGATAAAATACATTTTTTTTGAATTATAGGATAATTTTAATATTCTAATATAGCTTTTTCTAGAAGGATAAAAAAGTTATCCCATATCCACTTTGTTAGACAAAAAGTATAACTCAGGAAAATATAGAATCATTTTTTTAATGGAAAAATTTTTAATAAAGCAAATTAAGTCAATTAAAACTTAATCATATAGATTTTTAAAGCATGATTGCTACGTCTATATTTTCTTATATTACTATATTATGTAATTAATTTGTTTAAAAAATTTGCAAATTTGTTGACAACTATATTTCAATAATTAATAACTTAATTTTATATTACATTAATTTCAAAATCATTTTTTTAAATTTAAAACTGGATTACTGGTGTGTTTGGGTTGGCAGCTACTATTTGAAGAAGCTACTGCTATTATAAAGCTACAACCCAAATAGCAGTGAAGTTGTTTGGAAACAAGTTGTGTTGTAGTTTTTTTGAAGAAAAAAATTGTTATGCGCATAGTTTTAAATTAGTTGAATCACTACAGTTTATAGAATAATTGTAGTAGAATAATATAAGCAACTTCAATAATATAAAAAACATGTCACGAGTCTAAATTTTTCTTGTGCATCAATTTTAAGTCATTATTTTTTGCATAATGTTAAATAAAAGAACAATAAAAAACAACCAATAATGCTATATTGACATTCAACATTATATCCATATGATTAAGTCTTCAAGAAGATTTTTTTGTTCATAATATCTCTCTTGACTTGCTCACTGTATAAGCGAGCTTCTCTTTACATCACCGCATCGAAACAACCTGCAATCATAATGTCTTTTTCCTAGAACAACAACAAAATCTGATCAGCTCATAGTTCCCTTTTCTTTTTGAAATGTATTCAAAACACTATGTACAACAAGGGCAATATAGAGCTCTCATGTACCAGATGAACTTGAACTAAATTTTCCTAAGATTATAATATAACATGCTTTTATTTGACAAATTAGACTAGATATGCAATAGGAAATTAGCAAGAAAATATTCAATGAATTAGACTGCCTAGGCATCAATTTTAAGTCATCACTTTATGCATAATATTAAATAAATAAAACTTCAAAAACAACCAGTAATGCTATGATGACATTCAACTTTATATCAGACGATGAAGTCTTCAAGATATTTTTTTTGTTCATAGTGTCTCTCTTGACATGTTCACTGTGTAGAGCGAGCTTCTCTTTACATCGGTGCATTGAAAGAACTTGCAATCTTAACATGTCCTTTTCCTAGAACAACATTAAAATATGATCATCTCATTGCTTGCTTTCCTTTTCAAAATGTATTTAGAACATTACGAACTACAATGCCAATAATATGAACTTGAAATATATGTTTCCTGAGATTGTAATATATCACGTTTTTATTTAACAAATTAGACTGCATATGCACTAGGACTTTAGCAAAAAAAATTGGGTTCATATGTTGAAAAAAGCCATACATAATGAAAAATATGCATCTCTAAAGTTATAACATTAAAAATTAAATTATCAAAACAGGTAAGAGAAAATAGACATAGCCAATCCTCAAGGCATCTAAAAGAGTAAATATCAAAATGAAAAACTAAAAAATATTAATCTGAAATACACAATGAACTCATTGAAGCGTCTACAATGTCTTCTGTTAATTGTATCATCTCCAAAACACCTCCCCATCAAGTGTGTTGATGTCATAAGAAGTCTTCCTTGAGCAAAAATTGACATGTCTAATGTTCGAATGCTTCTACAGATACGCAATTTGGATCTTCATCCAAGACCATGAAATCAATATCTTCCTGAGATGAATGTCTATGTATAAAATTATAAAGAGATGTCATTCTAACAACTATCTTTATCTATTTTTTTTAAGAATAAGTTGGCATATCTCAGAGTATGACCCACTTTTTCTTCCAAACGTCGGATACTCACTCTATAAGACTCCATAATGATCATTGACTTTTTTTAGGATTTCATTTCTAACTCTAAATACCTATCTGATGCACTCATTGTTTGGAAGATAGTATCTTGTACATGGAGGGCTTTGAGAAATCATTTTTCATGCGATATCCTAAATCGATGAAGTGATATTTTCCTAAATAATAACATCATTAATAAATCTCTACAAATGTAACATTTCAAATATAATCATGAATATACTAACCATGTGGAGGTATTAGAAATTTGTATGTACATTGTCGACTATTGAATTTCAAAATGTGATTTGTTGACCTCATTTTTATGATAATGTTAACCCTTGACCTAAAAAGTCAATTTTGGTCAAAATGGTCAATTCTGACCCAATGACCAACCCTATTGACCCAATAGGTCAACCCATGACCTAAAAAGTCAATTTTGGTCAAAATTGTCAATTCTGACCCAATGACCAACCCTACTAACCTAAAAGGTCAACCCTTTGACCCAAAAAGTCAAATTTGGTCAAAATGGTCAATTTTTGACCAAATAACCAATTATTAACCCAATTACCTTTTTAAGACCCCAAAATGACAAAAATAATAAAAGATTTAATTTAAAAAATTATTTTGATTAATTAAATTAAATTGACTAATAATTTAATTTTTAATATTTTTAATTAATTAAATGACATAATTAATTAAAATGAAAATTAAATTAAAATTCATAAAATGACAAAATGCACCAAAATGAAATAAAAATGACAAAATTAATCAAATAATTTCAAAAATTATTTTGATTAATTAAATTAAATTGACTAATAATTTAATTTTTAATATTTTAATTAATTAAATGACATAATTAATTAAAATGAAAATTAAATTAAAAGTCATAAAATGATAAAATGCACAAATTAATTAAAAATAACAAAATTAATCAAATAATTAATTCCAAAATTATTTTTGATTAATTAATTGACCAATAATTTAATTATCATATTTTAACTAATGACATAATTAATTAAAATGAAGATTAAATTAAAAAAGTCGTGAAATGAGACAAAATTCAATTTTAAATAAAAAATGACATGAAAATTAAACAAATAATTAATTTGGAATTATTTCCAATTAAAAATTGATTGATAAAATAATTTCCAACATTTAATTAATGACATAATTAATTAAAATGAAAATTAAATTAAGAAGGGTATTAAATGGAATTTTAAACCTATGACATTATGGTTTTCTAAAAATTTCAAATCTCCTTTATGACATCACACATGACCTCATATGGGTTAAACACAACCCATATAACCCATTAAAAATGAAATAAACCATGTATGACCCATCATGAACCATGCTTAACCATGGTAATTGATCACTAGAAAATGTATTAAGAATTTCATACCAATTTTATAGGAAATTACACTTTAAAGAAAGACATTTTCTTTGTTTTATTGCAGGAATGAAGAATTATAAGTACTGAAAGTAAAAAGCACAAAAGAAGTAGATTTGGAGCAAAAAGGACTCAATTTGATGAAAAATGAACTATCCCACCGACAGCGAGATCAAGGCCACCGACGACGAGATTTTCCAGAGAATTTTTGAATATATTATAAAGAGCCCGCCGACGGCGAGATCGAGCCCGCCGACAGCGAGATCGGCGCTGTTAGCCCACCTTCTAGAAGCCCTCCGACGGCGAGATCTAGCCCGCCAACTGCGAGACAGTTGAAAAGAGCCAGATACAATGAACCTGGATGTTTTTTGAAGAGGTGCTTAAGCAACCTTTGAAGATTTGACTCCTTCTATAAATAGGGATGATTTTTTTCCCTTTAGTGTGTCATTTTTGGTGTCTTTTGGTGTCGTTTTAGATTCAATTAGTGTTCATTTGTGTTGGAATGTAAATCAGAGAGTCTTAGTGAGTTTAATTAAGTGTGCTGTACTGGAAGGAAGAGTCAAAGGAACTTCAAGGTGTCTGCTTGGGGAGAAGAATTGAGATAAGTATATTTGTTATTGTTTGTTAACTTTAATGAAATCCATGCTTTGTGTTATTTTTTCCAAGCTTTCTAAGTAGTTTCCTTAGTCTTTTTCCTTGTTGTTGAGATTATGTGAAGTGACGAATCAAAGTAACTGTGCCTAAAACTATTAAATAAAAATTGTGATGATCTTTTACTTAAAACTTAATTTACTTTCAATTTGGCCAATTGATTTGTTAACATATGTTGAATTATCAACTATAGTAAAGATTACATCCGAGATTCAAGGAAGTCAAAATTGGAAGGAGGGTGCAAATAAATAGGGAAATATTAACTATCGGGCGTAGAATTGGACATTTTAGTGTGACAGACTAAAATATTCAATTCAATCCTATTGTTTGAGAGCTGAAGTGTAGATGTTAGCCCTCAGGCGAGGGGAACATGGGAGCTCTAAAGTGGTAGCCGGTATCCTCCCAGCCTAGCCGCAAATTCAGTAATCAAACATAGGACTAGTCAATGTTCTTTGCACCTGGACCAAAGGGTAAAGAATAGAAATGCTCCTATTTGGCACAATACAAACTCTAAACTACTTTAATTCATCATTCACTTAATTCTCTCAACAAGGAGAAAGATGTTTTTCTAAATTAGAATCTTACGTTTAAACCTTTTTGAGCAATAGTTTTAGTATAAGTGTTCTTAATTTCCATATACTAGCTTAGTAAGTAAGTCTACTTTTATTTGTCTTTGAAATTCTCTAACTTCCCTGTGAGATCGATATCTTGGACTCCATTAGAGCCCATTATTACTTGATAACGATACGTATACTTGCGTAGTATCCACATTATAAATCATAATTTCCATAAAAGAATCATCAGTGTAAATACATATATTTGGTGCGAGATTAAATTTTTGGTGTCGTTGCCAATATCAATAACATATTTTTGTAAGTATAAATATCAAAAGTCGGTCAAGTTTTTGGCGCTGTTGCCGGGAAGTAAAGTATTCATTAAGGTAATTAATAGAATTATTAGAAGTAATTACTAGAGTAACGGACTATTTTAAATTTTACTTAAAAATTGTATGCGCAAATTTAGAAACGAAAATTTAATACCTTACGATTCAGAATTAGAGCGCACTATAAAAAAATCATAAAATAAAAAAAAAGAAATTTTAAATTTAACACAAATGACAAATAATCGAGAAATTGAAAATATAAACCAACAAAGACCATTAGGAGATTATGCCAACCATACATTAGATGAAATTCAGCTAACTATTCAAAACCCTTATGTAGCTGCTAACTTATTCGAACTTAAACCTACAATTATCCAAATGATACAAAATAATCAATTTAGTGGTTCACCTAATGAAGATCCTAATTTACATCTTGCTAGTTTTTTGGAACTATGTGCTACTTTTAAATATGAAGGAGTATCTAATGATGCTATTAGACTTAGACTTTTTCCTTTTTCTTTAAGGGATAAGGCTAAGATATGGTTAAATTTATTAGCACCTGGATCTATTAAAACTTGGGGAGAATTATCACAAAAATTTCCATCCAAATATTTTCCTCTTTCGAAAACTGCAAAACTTAGAAATGATATAACATCTTTTGGTCAGTTTAATGGAGAATCCATATAGGAAGCTTGGGAGAGATTTAAAGAACTTCTTAGGAAATGCCCACATCATGTGTTACCAGATTGGTTAATTATACAAATTTTTTACAATGGATTAGTAGGATCTCATAGATCAATCATTGATGCTGCTGCTGGAGGTTCATTAATGTCAAAACCATTTGATGAAGCCTATGCGTTCGAAATGGCTACTAATAATTTTCAATGGCCTACTGAAAGGATAAACCCTAAAAAGATAGCCAGTGTTCATGAAAATGATGCAATATCTATGTTAGCTTCTCAAATTGTTGTTATATAAAAAAATTAGATCATTTTGGAATGAATTATTCTCCTACTATATTAGAAGAAAACTCATCTGGACAAATTATAGATTCTCAATCTCCTTATGAAACTATAAATACTTTTAATAGTAGACCCAATAATCCTTATTTGAATTATTATAATCCTGGTTGGAAGAATCATCCAAATTTTAATTGGAATAATAATACAACTAATAAACAATGGATGAACAACTCTATAGGAAATCCACCTAATCAAGGAAATACAAATTATAAACCTTCTTATCCACCTGGATTTAATAACACTCAATTTAAAGATAAGAAGTTATCTAAAGAAGAATTAATATTAAGTATGGGTCAGCACTTGCAAAATCAAGGAAATAAATTACAAATTCAAGGAAATTAATTACAAAATCAAGGAACAGTAATTAAAAATATTGAAACTCAACTCAGACATATCATTATCGCGCTTATCAATAAAATTCCTCGAACTTTTCCTAGTAATGTGGAAATAAATCCTAAAGATCAAGGAAAAGAATAAATTAAAGCGATACAATTATGAAGTGGAAAAGAGTTAGAAACTAAAATTCAGAAAGAAACAGAATGTAAAAAAGAGGAAGTGGAAATCGAAAAAGAAAAGGGTCAGCAAGATCAAAACTTAGAATATCCATTGATCCCTATGAAAATATCTATAGAAAAACCACCACCACCATTTCCTCAACGACTAAAGCAACATGAAAAAGATAAGCAATTTGATAAATTCCTTGAAATTTTTAAAAAATTAACAGTAAATATTCCTTTTGTATAAGCATTAGAACAAATGCCTAATTATGTAAAATTTATGAAAGATATTTTAAATAAAAAAAGAAAATTTACAGATAATAAAACTGTTGCATTAGCGAAGAGTGTAGTGCAATTATTTAGAAAAAGCTTCCTGAAAAATTAAAAGATCCTGGTAGTTTCACTATACCTTGCGCTATTGGAGAAAAATTTTATTGGAAAAGCTTTATGTGACTTATGAGCAAGAATTAATCTAATGCCTCTATCAATTTTTAAAAGATTAGAATTAGGAGAAATTTCACCTACTTCAGTAACTCTTCAGTTAGCTGATCGTTCTATGACTTATCCTAAGGGAGTTATTGAAGATGTGTTAGTAAAAGTGGATAAATTTATCTTCCCGGTAGATTTTATTGTTCTAGATATGGAAGAAGAAGAAATTCCCATAATATTAGGAAGACCCTTTTAGCCACTGGAAAAGCTATGATTGACGTTCAGAAAAGAGAATTGATTATGAGAGTAAATGATCAAAAAGTAACTTTTAACATAGCAAAATCAATGAAATATCCTGCTTTAGAAAAAGATGATGAAAGTTTTCGAATGGAAATACTTGAACATTTGCAAAATGAACATTTTAAAGAATATTATGAAGAAAAGTTAGAAAAAGAAAATACTAAATTAATTGAAGAAGCAGATAATGAAAAACTGGATTATATACAAGAAAAATTTGAAATGTTGGATAATTCTGAAAACGCTGAAAAGAATATAGTTTTGTCAATTATTAGACCTCCTGAACTCGAATTAAAAATTTTACCTAATAATTTAAAATATGCTTACTTAGGTAACTATTCAACCCTACCAGTTATTATATCAGCTGAATTGAATGAATCACAAGAACAAAAACTGTTAGACACATTAAAAAAATATAAGAAAACTTTTAGTTGGACTTTAGCAGATATTAAAGGAATTAGTCATTCAATCTGTATGCACATAATTATTTTAGATAATGAACATAAGACAAGAGTAGATCCCCAAAGGAGATTAAACCTAATAATGAAAGAAGTAGTCAAGAAAGAAATATTAAAATGGTTAGATAATGGTATTATATATCCTATTTCGGATAGTGCTTGGGTAAGCCCAATTCACTGTGTTCCTAAGAAAGGAGGAGTGACCGTTAAAGCTAATTAAAATAATGATTTAATACCTATAAGACAAGTTACTAGATGGCGTATATGTATTGAATATAGAAAATTAAATGTAACCACCAGGAAAGATCACTTCCCATTACCATTTCTAGACCAAATGTTGGATATATTAGCCGGACATAAATATTTTTGTTTTTTAGATGGATATACTGGTTATCATCAGATTCCTATTGCTCATGAGGATCAAGAGAAAACTACATTTACTAGTCCTTATGGAACGTTTGCTTTTCGAAGAATGCCTTTTGGATTATGTAATGCATCTGCAACATTCCAGAGATGTATGATGTCTATATTTAGTAAATTAATTGATGATGGAATAGAAGTATTTATGGATGATTTCTCTGTATTTGGAACGTCTTTTGACGCATGCTTGAATCATCTTGAAAAAGTATTAGAGGTATGCGAGAAAATTAACTTAGTTCTAAATTGGGAGAAATGTCAATTTATGGTTGCAGGAGGAATTGTATTAGGGCATAAAATTTTGGAAAATGGCATGGAAGTAGACCCTGCAAAAATTCAAGTTATAGCTAAATTACAACCTCCAACTAAAGTAAAAGGGGTAAGAAGTTTTCTTGGACATGCTGGATTCTACAGACGCTACATAAAAGATTTTTCAAAAATTACTAAACATTTATGCCAACTTTTAGAAAAGGATAAGAAATTTGAATTCACAACTGAATGCCTAAATGCTTTTGAATTATTAAAAGATAAATTAATCACAACACCTATAATAGTTTCACCTGATTGGGAGAAACCATTTGAACTTATGTGTGATGCTAGTGATTATACTATAGGAGCAGTACTTGGGCAAAAATATGATAAAATTTTCAAAGTTATATACTATACTAGTAAAACTCTTAATAATGCTGAAATGAATTATACAGTTACTTAAAAAAAGCTATTAGCAATTGTTTATGCTTTTGATAAATTTAGGCCTTATCTAGTTGGAACTAAATGTATTGTGCATACTGATTACTCTGCTATTAAAAATCTAATGCAAAAGAAAGATTCCAAACCAAGATTAATTAGATGAATATTACTAATGCAAGAATTTGATTTTGAAATCATTAACAAAAAGGGAACTGATAATCAAATTGTAGATCATTTATCAAGGCTAGAATATAATGAATTATCTTACACTGATAATGAAATTACTGACAGTTTTCCTGACGAACCACTATATAATATAAATGAGTGTAAAATACCATGGTATGCTAATATAGTAAATTATATTGTAAGTGATATTTTACCACCTATGTTAACTTTGTAACAACAGAAAAAATTCATTCATGATGCTAAAACATATTTTTGGGATGAACCATATTTATATAAGCAATGTAAGGATCTTATAATTAGAAGATGCGTGACTTATGAAGAAATAGAACAAATCATTCAGAAATGTCATGATTCTGGTTTTGGAGGACATTTTGGAACAGATAAAACTGCTTATAAAATTTTACAATCTGGATTTTACTGGCCTACTCTTTTTAGAGATGTTTATAGATATATCAGAACTTGCGACAAATGCCAGCGAGTAGGTAAAATATCTAGAAGAAATGAAATGCCTCTAAATTTTATATTAGAAGTTGAGATTTTTGATGTTTGGGCATTAGATTTTATGGGACCATTTGTTCCTTCATTCGGAAACTCATAAATATTAGTTACTGTTGATTTTGTTTCTAAATGGATTGAAGCACAAGCTTTACCTCGATGTGATGCTAAGAGTGTTTCAAAGTTTCTAATGAAAAATATTTTTACTAGATTTGGAATGCCGAGAGTGATTATCACTAACGGAGGATCTCATTATAGAAATAAATATATTCACAAACTAGTAGAAAAATTTAACATTATTCATAAGATATCAACTGCTTATCATCCACAAACCAGTGCAATTCTCCTTTTCCATTCCCCAGCGAGAGTCCAGGAATCTCCACTCTTGGAAATATACCTGATACTCCCCAGCGGAAATTCTTCTACTTCGTCCTAAGTTTGTCACTTGGACATCTGTGTTGGTTTTGTTGATCTCTTCGGTCAACGCCAATACGCGCGGTGTGCTTGGTTAGCATACCACACCTATTGGGGGTCCATTTGTAGACCTCATTTTTGATGAGGTCTTTTGCTTCTCTCTTTAGTACTTAGGATCTAGCCTTAGACTTTTCCTTTGACTAATCTTAGAGGAATAGAAATGGAACCCACCACTTAGAAATTCAAACACCTCTTCACTCCTTGCAAACCCCACAAGCTTGATTGTAGACCCCTAATCACCTAGAGGGTTGAAATCAAATGTGGAGGTTTAAAGAATGAGTTCCCTATAAGACCTTTTTGGCCTTAGGAATACCCTGGGTGCCCTGGTCTGGTGAGGGTTGACTTGCACATACACCACACTCTCACACACATTCCAAGTTCTAAAACCACATTCTCACCCAACTTGACTTCCTGACTCATGTAGGTAATTCATATGGATGGTCCTTAACCCCTAAGCCCCTTGCTAAGAGGGTTAGGAACAACATAGTGAATGCCTCAAATGAGTCCTCTCATGGCTTATATGGGCTTAATATGGCTTCATGGCTCAACCAAAGTGATCCGATTTCACTCACATTTGATCAATCTTCTTTTTTTCAAAATTTCAATTTTTGACCCCCGGGGCCATGGACCCACCAAACCTACCAAATGTCCTTGAAATGACCCAAAATTTCCAAAATTTCCTAAATTATCCAAGGTTCGTCAAAATCAATCCTAAACACTTCCCACCATTCAAATTTACCATCTTTGGCCAAAAAATACCAAAATTTCCAAAAATACCCCTAAACCCCCTAAAATTACCAAAATACTCTTTTACCCCAAAAATCCAAAAAATCAGAAAATTTCCAAAAAATTTCAGAAAATCTCAAATATTCCCAATTTCATTTTGTTCAACTACACCATGGGCCAACTTTTCCAATTTACCCCATTTTACCAAAAACCCCCAATTTGACCCATTTTTAACCGAAGTGAACCCAATGTCAAACCAAACCACCCCAATTGACCTCAATTCTGGTCCAATTCAATTCTAAACTTCAATTCAACATCATCAACATCAATTTTGACCAAATCCAAGTCCAATTTGATTAACATTTGAGCCAAATTTCAATTTGAAGCCTGAGGCCCAATTTTGGCCCATGACCTAAACCTAGCTCAAACCAACCCAATTCAACTCCAATTGGCCCCAAATCTTTTCTAAGTCCTTTCTAACACCCCATAAAAAACACTAACTTGATTTGCCCAAAATTTGAACCTAATCTAACCCAAAACCAAAATCCCTTAAATTAACCTAAGCTCAAACCTAACCCAAATGAGCCCAAATCCCAAAATCAAAGCCCAACCCAAATTGAAAACTCTTTGTGACACTCCCATAAACATTTCTCAACATTAATTTTACATCAAATCCAACTTTAGCCCAACCTTAAAAAAAGTTAGCCCAATTGACCCACTTTGGCCCCTTTACTAAAAGACCCACATTAAACCCAATTCAATTCAAAATCACTTCAAATTTGTTCCAAATCACTCATGAAACATCCCTAAACTAAACCCAACATTTATTTGGCATGGTCCTTCACAAAACTTCCATCCAAAAGCCCATTTTAAAATCTAAAAGCCCACTTCCATAAAGCCTTTAGAAGCCCATTTTCACTAAAATTCAAAAAGTCCAAATTCTATTACAAAGCCCACATGAGATTTCCTCTCATCATCCCTTAGATTTAAATCATTCCTTAAGTTTCAAACTCATCATCAAATTATCCTAAATTAAGCCTCATGCCAATTTCCCCTAAATTCATCAAAAATCCAAAAATCCTTTTCGATGTAAATGAGCCAAGCCATCCCTAAGCCAAATGGAGTCCTTAGAGTCATGCACAAGCCACATGAAAGCCATGAGAGCTTTGACTTATCACCACTCCCTAAATGGAAAAAG
This sequence comes from Papilionanthe hookeriana x Papilionanthe teres, assembly GCA_022702705.1. Lineage (NCBI taxonomy): Eukaryota > Viridiplantae > Streptophyta > Magnoliopsida > Asparagales > Orchidaceae > Papilionanthe > Papilionanthe hookeriana x Papilionanthe teres. Next base: position 172,782,442 of record CM040423.1, on the reverse strand, counting down.
GAGGAAACCTTTTAATGATTCCCTTAGGAGTGATTAAACACTCCCATGTATCCCCTAATCTTGCTTAAGCCTAATTGTACTTGGATTGTGACTTGACCCCACTAATCAAGCTGACCCAAGTTACTTTCTCTTCAATAATACCAGAACTTCAAAAATTCATATCTTTGCATAGAAAAATCACAAAAATAAAATAAAAATACCTTCTTTCTCAGTGAACAGAGGAGAATAATGTGGAAAAGAAATCAAGTTAATTGGATGAGTATTTTATTTTTAATAATTTATTTATTGTTTCCAATATTTTGATTCTCCATTTGCATAGATAAATCACCATGGCATGAGACCATAGGGCTTTTAAAGTCTCTGATCTTAGGAACATTCCCTGAATTTTTCAATTTCATAGGCCATCTCTGTGAAAAGTTATTGATTTTTCAAGTTCATGTCACTATTTTAGGTATTTAATTCTAATAATTAGCATGTTGTAAAATAAATTCTAGGAAAATTTGGTGATGTTTCTTAGGACCAGGGGACCCTATGAAAAATATATTTTAAGTTAATTCATTCATAATAACCTTAATTGGCCTAAACCCCTACAATTGAATTTGAATTAATTAGGGTTAACCACACATCAAATTGACTTGAAAACAATTCTCCATTACTCTTTAGGGTCAGAGGAACCTTACATAAAGTTTTGAAATCAATTGGACTTGATTAACCCCACCAAATGGATTAATTAAGCCCCATAAGCAAAATGAAAATTTAAAAATTCATAACTCCAAAAATACTTTTCAAAAATTCACAAAAATGGTTTTGGAGCTTCTCTGATATCAGTGGAGTTTAGGAAAATTAAAATAGGAATTTTCTAAAAAAGTTGATTTTTCACAATATTTTAATATTTTAATAATTAAAAAATAATAAAAATCATATAAATATTAAAAATCATAAAAATTTCACATTTTGATCCCTAATCACTTAGGAACAAACCAAATATTCTTCCTAAGACCCTAGGATAAGGTATTGAATTTTAAAGGCTTAATGTAATTTTTAATATTAAAAAATGAATTTTCAACCTCTTTCACTAAAATAATTCTAATAAATAAAAAAAAATCAGAAAATTATAAAATTTGTTTCTCTAGACTCCTTAAGGTTAGAGAAATTTAAGAAAAACATAAAATCTATTTTTCAACTTTTATTTTATTTTAAAACTAATTAATACTCTAAAACTCAAAATAATTATAATAAATAAAATATAAGTAAACAAATCACAAAATTTGGTTCAAGTGGTTCTCTGGTCATTAGGAACATCCCATAATTTTCTTAAGGACAAAAACCTTTCCTTGGTCATGTTGTTAAATTTTCTTTGAAAACCCTTATTTTCTACTAAAAATAATTATATAAATAAATTAAATTCAGAAAAATCACATTTTCTCCTCTAATGTCTTAATTGACATGTGAGTGAAGTGACATAAAAATTTCAAATTCATTTGAGCTCAATTTAGTGAGTTATGAAATAATTAAGCCTAAAAGGGCCTAAATCTAATTAAAAATTTTAACCCCTAATTAAAACTTTAGGTTTAATCAAAATGGGGGGTAAAAATATTTTATTTTAACTTTCTCTTTGATGATTGAAACTTAGGAAAATTAAGGGGTAGAAACCCATTAAACACTTTAAAAATATCAAAATGAAACTTTAATTAATTAAATAATTTAAATTTTGGAAAGAATATATTTAAAATTTGGATTATTAAAATAGGGATATTATTAAGAGGAAATTTATTCTTTAATTTAAAAATCCCTAAATAAGTCACTTTAACAATATTTGGTTCTTAATTAAAAATTAAAATAATAATCCAAATTAACAATTAAAACTAGAATTAAATTAAATTAAATTTAAAATAATGAAACTAAAATTAAAACTAAAATTAAATTAAATTAAATTAAAATTAAATTAAAATTAAAGTTAAACTAAAATTAAAATTAAATTAAAAATTAAATAAAATAAAATTAAATTAAATTAAAATTAAGTTAAATTAAATTAAAATCATTTAACAACAAACCTAAATGAAATCATTAAGAGTTAAATCAAAACATATCAATAATTTCAACACCTCTTTCTATCTAAGTAAATTTAAAACATGAACATCAATTTGAAATACCAAGATAATTGAAAGTGTAAAGATTTAAATTGAATCTAAAAATAATTTGAACACTATTCCAAACTTAAAATTATTAATTAAAACCCCATAATTAAATTAAATCACTTTAAATCATTAACTCAAACTTCAAGTTAAGAATGATTAAAATTCTCAATCAACCAACTTGCCCCTAAAGGCTTTAATTATTATAACTCTTAAATAGAGTATTAAGTGAAATGTCACTTCATTCATCAGGTAATCAAATACTCAAGTTCACTGAGCAAGAGACAAAGTTTAACTAAACTCCTGTATGATTAATTCATATGTGCAACTAAATTTACTTGGACTCAAAATAATCCCAGAAGTATTGAAAAGATGTTTAGGGCTCGTCCTAAGCACTTCCTCAATATGACAGGATATTTTAGAAGAACAACTGAATTTAATTGTTCTTTGATGAAGAAAATCATCTTTAAACCAAACCAAGAACCTAGACGTCATAGGAGATGACTAGTTATAGGATTAGAAATTTGGTAGACAACCAAAACCCTTTCCCTTAGCTTTACCTAGGTATCTGTTGAAATATTTAAATGCCTTAACATGTGTTTTAAGTGCAGCTTGGGATGATGGGAAGACTCTCCAGGTACGCTTTTATTTTATTGCAATTTACTTACATGCACTATACTTTACTTTTCTTTCATGTAAAATAAGACTGTTGCATGAAAACCAAAACCTTTAGGATAGTCCCTGAACTGAACCTAAAACTAAATTAAAAGTCATTGCAAGATAAAATTCACTTCCACAACATTCCAAAATATAAAACAACATAAAATTTAATCATAAACAAAATAACAAAACTACAATTATAACTTACTTAAAACGTCTTGTTGAATGATCGGGAATACCTCGGATGATGTAACCTACGTGTTGCTAACGTGACTTCCCACGATCTAAATGAAAGCATGGAACTCATTCTGTTGAGTTTAGCAAATTCATCTGGACTAAGTGAATTCAATGAAAATAACGGTGCCGGGATGACATAACCGTGGGATCTTAATCGGTTCTGTTTAAGCAACTTTAATATTTATTTTAATTAAAATATTAAAAAACACTTGGATTTTAAGATTTTCTCTAAACCAAAACACTTCTCTCATCTTCCGATTTATGACTTCTAAAATTAAACCTTTGCAACAACAAAGAGCTCGGAGCATAGTGGGCAGCACAACCATCGTCGTCAGCAAAACTCAGGTCTACTTCAATAAAACCATTCTTAGAATTAAATAACCAAGCCATAGGATTTCGAGGTAGTTTGCCTAGTGTAACATAAATCCTCAACTCTTCATTAGGCATTTGCATAATCATGTCACGTAAATTAAGCCTTAACTGGTCTTAGGACTCCGAGGTAGTCGTTTGGTACGACATAAACCCTCACATCTTCGAGGCTATTTGTATGATCATATTATACAAATATAAGTCCTAATTAATTAAAATTGGCAGGATTGCAACATTAAATAAATTCTCAAATTGAAGCCAAACAATAGGATAGTTTGGGAAGTTGCCAAGATTTCTTCTTGGATCCTTAGCTTCTCCTACTTTTCTTTCTTTGAACTCCTGAAATTAACTGTTCCAAATTTGATCCATTCCCTATTGAAATTCCAAAATTCAATCCTTTGAAAACCTTAAACTTTGAAATTCTTGAGAGCAAAACCACTAATCATTATTGAGAGTTTTCTTAAATGATTCCCTTCATTTAAGATGTAATTAACTATAGGGGCTTGCCCTTATAGGGAACTTTAAGAACCCAGGTAATATAAACCCTGCTTAATTCAATTATATTAAGCAGGGGAACTTGTCGGCTTATAAAGTTGGTTCGCAGATCAAACAGATGTCACAAATCTTCTAGTTTATTTAATTGAGCCCCATCATCAAGCAGTGTGTCTATTCTTCGGGATAGATACACGGTTTGTGATGAGGAGCTCGTTTATATAAACCATTTGGGATGTGAGATCGATTTGATTTCATATCTTAAAATTTTTGAACTTAAAATTATTTTCAAAATAAAACGCTACTTTCTAAATTATATATATATTTAAATTAAAATTAAAATCTAAAAATTCACCGACAATTTCTGTAGGCGACCCCCTTTTTAAAATACGACACTTAACCTAAAAATATGTAGACAACTTCTGGCGACTCTGCTGGGGAAAAGTTCCTCTCTCCATTTTGATTAGATGTTTTTTTTTGCTTTCATAAATCGATAATGAGTCCATATCCCTAGTGGACCAAAACTACCATTCTTCTGTTGGGATACCCCATTCATTTCTGTCTTGAACGAGTATAGCCAACTCCTCTCGGATTTAGGAGCCACTGTTTAGACACTCCTAAACTGAGAGGTTCCGAGATCCTTTTACCTCTTCTCTGAGGTGGGGTGGATCCCCAATAGGTGTTAGTTTAGGAGCGGTCCTTCGAGTCGAGAAGTCTTGCATAAGACTTTCTCTTCCTTTCAAATTCTAAATCTGGCCCTTTATCTTTTCTATAACCTTTTTCCCTTAATCGTTTTGTTTCTAACAAACGAACCTCCTAATAAACAATCTCTTTTAAAAATCACAAATACATTAAGATAAATGAAAATGTGTTCGGACTCTTTCTTTTTCATCCTAAACTTTACGATGAAAAGAAGCATAATTCGGGACTGACATTCGGAATCTGCCCTGCAGAAAATGACTGCCCCAAAGTTAATCTTCTCCTTCACCAATGGAATGGACTTCGCCGTTTACAAGGATGAGCTGCCCGACAATGGAATCATCCGTTTCGAACAAGGATTCGATAATACAGATATCAAGTTTGCTAACGTCACTCTCTTCTCACTAATGGACAAAGTGTCAGAAACTGAAGAGCCCGTGATTGAGTTCAACTTGAAGTCGACTCAAGAATTCCCTCCCCTGCAAAGGATTCCAGCTGAAAATGGTACTACTGTTCGTAGGAGGACTGTTGTCTCTACCCCCATCAGTCTAGTCATCTCTGCACCTACCCCGACTTCTGCCAAACTAAAGGGGAAGGAAATCCAAGTCCGCGACGAGCCTCGTCACCGTGGAGGGTACGCATTTTGCTACAATACCATCTCGTTTTTTGATCGGGTCCGGCCCGAGAATTGCACCCCTAACTCGGACTCAAAGAAGAGATGAAACGAAAAGATCGCCAAGATCGAGAAAGCCAAAGCTGTCGAAGTTGCTTTTTAGAAGAAATCCCCGAGGAAAGAGAATAACCGCCCGAGTATATTCCTCTCGTTGGAAGGAGTAGGTTTCACCCTCTCTCTCGCCGCATTAGATGAAGAGAATGTCCGTAGGATCACCGCTGCATTACCCCGACCTGCGTACTACAACAATTACAAAAGGAAAAGGGATAAGACTACGTCATTTGCTCGACTGCAAGGTGTGATAAAAAGATTGACAAAGAAAGAAAGATGCCCTGTGTCAGAAATCTTAAGAAGGATAGGACGGGTGCCAGCTAAATCCTGACTCGGACCTCCAATAGAGCCTGTTGCTGCCACAGAGAAACCAAAGAAGAAGATAAAAGCCAGTTCACCCGTTGTTGTATCGGGTCTACAAATTAGGGAGGATACCACCTTTCAGCATATAGCAGACAGATCATCCGGTCATAGGCCTCCGGCTGCGAGAAGGATGGTATGGCGACCTACTACTGGTGAGCTAAGACCAAAACAATGCCCTGAGAAGAAAAGTCTCGTCAGGAGACTTAAATCAGAAGGAAGTGCTATTGCAATAAAGGGGACTCCCAGAAAGGAAGTTCAACAACCGTCATGAGACAACTGCGAGACCGTGCAGAAAAGACCACTAGAGGATGCCATGGACAAATTAAGGACCGACATCCGACGGTTAGAAAAAGAAAGAGAAGAAAAAGTAGAAGATGAAGTTGACTCATCAGAGTTCATGGATGAGGAGTATGCTGAGATCAACATGGTTGAAACACGAGTATCATCTGCTTCACAATGTGCTCCAGCAGCTGCAGAAAGAGATGAACCGGAAGTAATGAGGGCACAGCTTTGGGAAAGAGATGACACAATTTCCCAGATGGAAAAAAGGATGGAAGAGATGGCTGCTGCCTTAGCCACTCTCCGGAGTCAGGTACAACCTCAGAAAGAGACACCCCCATAAATTATCCATATTGCAGATGGAGGAAAATAGATCACATCCGTCAACGGAGATGAACAACCAAAGAAAGATCTTGCACAAAGCATGATTCCAGAAAAGGACATTAAGAGCATGGTAGAACAGCAGGTGCGAGAAGCCCTAGCACAATCCAAGAGTGGAGCATCTATTCAGATGGGTAGACCTTACCCCGAAGAGTTCGATGCAGTCCAATACCCGAAAGGCTTCGTACCACCTCTGTTTAAGACATTTGATGGGACGGGAAACCCTCGGCAGCATGTCGCACATTTTCGTGCTAGCTGCTGCAATGCCGGTGGAAGTGACGCTCTACTCTTCCGCCGGCTCGTCGGCGAGCTTATCGTGGATTGCCTTCGACTGGTATGCAGAATTGTCGAATGGTTCAGTAAAGACCTTTTCAGAACTAGAGAATCTCTTCGTTAAACGATTCACCGGGGCTCAACACCACATCACTATCAGTGATCTAGTGGTGGAGCAATAGAAGCCGAACAATTAGTGGATTACATACTTCGATGGAGAAACTTAAGCATGAAGTGTGAACCACAGCTTCAAGAACAACAAGTAGTCGGCATCCTACTTAAAAGTATCCATGACCCGATAACACATCTCCTTAAACGATTTATAATCAAGACTTTCGAGAAGTTGCTTAGCAAGGCCGGGAGCTTGCAAGAAGAGGCAAAGCAGTTAAATTTCGTGGACAAGAACGATAAGCAGAAGCCCGTGAAGGCATTTGAAAAGAAATCTGGAATCGTCGCGGTAGTAGATAAGGGCGAGCGTGCCGGTTCGGATACGATCGAGCGGCCACGCTTAGTTATCAACCACCGCAACGAACTTATCAGCAACCTTAGCGAGGCTATCGACAACCTCGCCAGGCTATCAACAACCTCAGCAGAGCTAAAAGCAACCTCGTCCGAGCTATCAGTCACCTCAGCATTATGAACAACAGCCTCGTTCATCGCGTACCTTAAGAGAACTTCTAAATAGAGAATATCCATTAAAAACTGAAGCAGTAGCAAAGATGTTCCACAGCTTAATGAAGACACCAGATTTTTCAGCTGCCAGAACCCAAGAAGCCGGAGGAAGTCAATAAGAAAGATCATCCAAACTATTGCCCTTACCACCAGATGCTCGGACACAAGATAGAGGATTGCATCACTTTCAAGAGTTGGCTTGATGACAATCTCCGGAGAGGGAACATTACGATCCCAAAGGAATACATGAAGGAACCCCAGAAAGGAGGTTCCATCAACGTTATTTCCATGGATTCCATTGTTCCGATAAACCCATACACGACTAATGATGGATGGAGTACTGTCTGGACAAAATCATAGAAGAAAATTTTGGATCACTTCCAGGACACTTCGGAACGCGCTTCAACTTAGAGTTTGAAACCTATCAAGCCGGCACTATCACTTGCGATTGAAGAACCACCCCGGAAGGAGGAGAAGATCATGGAAGAAAAGAAGACCGAGGCTCCAAAGGGTAGACTAGGGGTTGCTTATCCTAGGATGGTTGTTTCTGATTCGGGGGAGAAATCCCTCGAACTCCTGACTCTGTATGATTATCTGCTTGCCCCGACGAGATCTTATAATGATAAGAGTTTTGGCGTTGGCTACGTTTTAACTGTTTCTAACGATTACGTAACTAACGAAAACCAACCTAATCCGGATCTTGATTCCAATACAAATAACAATTCTCAAATCATACACAACCTCAACGACCACGACGAAGAAGATGTTCACAAAGGAGGCTACTAAAGCTCGACAAGCAACGAGTCTATTTATGAATTTCAATGAGCTCCAATTGCGATAAAATTGGAGTTATCAGATTCTGAAGCAACGCCAGAAGAACCAGACATTCCAATTCAAGAGGATACACCGGCAGATTCAACACTAAATTTAAAAGAAATAACTGAAGTAAATTTAAGAAGTGGAAAAGTTCTACCCCCGAGAATGGGTCCAAAGGATAAAGGAAAGCAGGTGGTTGCTCAGGAAGAGCCAACCCCAGCAGAAGAATTGCCTATTCGGGAAGAAACCGAGGAATATGGTAATAAAGTGGACTACAACGTGCTGGCCCATCTTAGGAAGCTACCAGCCAAACTAAGCATATACGACGCTCTGATTCTGTTAAAGGAGATGAGGGAGGCTCTGATCAAGGCTTTACTTGATCCAGAGATTTGTTTAGCCCAAATGGCCGGTAAATCCTTCGACAAGGTTTGCTTGTTAAGAGAACAGCGAGGTGTTACCTTCACGGACAATGATCTATTACTGGGAACAGCTGATCACAACCGACCGTTATACATTTCAGCCACTATTGGAAAGTTTACGCTCTCGAGAGTGTTAGTTGATTCGGGAGCATCAATTAACATAATGAATCTTCGGACGCTAGCATATTTGGAAATTGATGCTCGCGAGCTTGAAGCAGACAAGATGTTATTAAGAGGCTTCAATCAAAAAGGAGAAAGAGCTCTTGGATCGATAACACTACTAATGAAGACCGGTGATTTAGCAAAAACAATCGCAAAATTCCACATAATTGATTCTGAGACATCGTTCAACGCTCTTCTGGGTCGGCCATGGATCCATGAAAACCGAATGGTACCGTCGTCTCTGCACCAGTGCATAAAGTATTACGAAGGAGGGGAATAGTGGTGATTTGCAACTGTTCTCTGTGCACGAAATTGGAATTCATGAAGATGTGGCCTACTACGCGCCCCGGAAGAAAACAATCTTTTCTAGAAATACCATACCAAATGAAGCAAAAGAAATTCGAGACGATGAAGAACCTGAAGTTCTAGTCCAACAGTTACTCACCGCTCCCTTACGGCGAGATGGCGAAGATTTCTCCAGCACTCGCACCCGAGGTCGAGGCCGGGGACGAGGACGTGGAAGAAACGTTGGAACAGTTGGACAGAAGAAACCGGTCATCAATGTTGATTGGGAGAACAGTTCCGAAGAGGAAGAAGAAATTGAGAAAGAAGCAACGACAATAAGTTAAAAGAAACCCCGAGTTCAAGATCTCTCTCGAAGATGAAAGGAATGAAGAATACAAATCAATGTACGAGAAGATTAACCATTATGTACATACTATGACCCTGACGCCGATCCATTCTAATAAGATTAAGGGTATGGTGGTCAAGGAAGTGCATGGTGGTGGTATTAAACCAATCAAGTTTTACCGTGGTGCTTCTTCTTCCAATACTGAAAAAGATGTACAAGTTGAAGATGTTACTTCGCCTGAATTAATGGAATAACCTTTTGAGTTTTACTCTCCCTGTATTTAAAATTTAATTCAACATGGTGTCTTACCTCGACAATGGACAAACGGTCAATCACAACATTTTGAAAAATTATGGAATAATGCCGGTCGGCCTCCCAATTCAAAACATGGTCTCAGATTCGGCATGGTAGGATCAGTTGTTGATACGGGATTTTGCTCGGTTGTCACTTACGAACCTAATAAAGAGTGCTTGGAAGTTTCAGAAGATCTTGAGGATCTACCAATCGGCGATGCTCCACCAGAATTCGAGGAAGAAATCAAATCTACAATAGACGAGTTAACGGAAGTTAACTTAGGTACTAGCAAAGATCCTAGGCCTACCTTTGTTAGCTCCTTACTCAATAAAGAAGACTCCAAAAACATAATCAAGCTATTAATGGAATTCAAGGACTGTTTTTCTTGGAGTTACGATGAAATGCCAGGATTAGCTCCAGAAGTCGCAGTTCACAAGTTAGGAGTGGATCCCACTGCTGTTCCAGTTAGATAAGCTCCAAGAAGAATGCATCTAGAAATTGAACAACAAGTAATAGCCGAAGTTAAGAAACTAATAAACGCTAAATTTGTCTGTGAAGAACAATACCCAACTTGGTTAGCCAACGTGGTACCAGTCAGAAAGAAGAATGGTCAGATCAGAATCTGTGTGGATTTCAAAAATTTGAATAAAGCATGTCCAAAGGATGAATTTCCACTACCAATCCCAGAACTAATGATCGACATCGCTTCGACGCATGAAATCTTCTCATTTATGGATGAATCATCGGGATACAACAAGATAAAGATGGCACCAGAAGACGAAAAGCTCACGACATTCAGAATGTCGATCGGAGTGTATTGCTACACAGTAATGCCATTCAGACTAAATAACGCAGGAGCACCATACCAAAGAGCGATGACGAAGATTTTTTATGATCTCATTCACAACCAAGTTGAGTGCTATGTGGATGATGTGGTCATCAAAAGTAAACTAAAGGAAGATCACCTGTATGATTTGAGAATTGTTTTCGAGCGACTAAGACAATTTAACCTTAAGATGAATCCCTTAAAATGCGCCTTTGGCGTCACCTCCGGGAAATTCCTAGGATTTATTGTCCGACATCGCTGGATTGAAATCGATCCGGAAAAGATTAAAGCTATTTTAGAAATGCCTCCTCCCAAAAATTTGAAACAACTACGATCTTTTCAAGGGAAGTTGGCATATCTTCGACACTTTATCTCAAACTTGTCAGGTAGATGTCAGCCCTTCTCGGCATTAGTTAAAAAGGACGCCAAATTCGTTTGGGATAAGAAATGCCAGCGGGCTTTCAAGGACATTAAACAATATTTAATGACACCTCCTGTCTTAGCAGCCCCAATCTCAGGTAGACCGTTGATACTTTATACCGCGGCTTTAGACGACTCCCTTGGAGCCCTGCTAGCCCAGGTTAATGATGAGGGAAAAGAAAATTCTCTCTACTACTTAAGTCGTCGTCTAATTCCGACGGAAGTAAAGTATCCCCCGATTGAGAAGCACTGGTTGGCCCTGATCTTCGCCGTACAGAAGCTCAGGCATTACATGCTTTCTCATAAAGTCAACCTTATTCGAGAGTTAATTCGTTGCAATATTTGATGACCCGACAGACGCTTTCTGGCAGACTTGTCAGGTGGTCAATGATAATATTGTAATTTGACATAACTTTCGTTCCTCTTTGCGTCGTAAAGGGACAAGTCCTAGCAGATTTCCTCGCAGCACACCCTTTACCGGCGGATTCGCCTCTCGACGACGATTTGCCTAACGAGCAGATAATGACCCTAAAAGACCCTGATGATCGACGTTGGGAACTATACTTCGACGGTGCGTCCTTAGCACTGAAGAACAAAGAATTGCAAATGATAGTGCCCGGTAAGGCAGGAATCAGACTAATCTTTATAACACCGGAGCAGGGGATGTTAAGATACTCCTACCACTTAACAAAACCGTGTACAAACAACAAGGCAGAATATGAAGCCCTTATAACCAGATTGGAATTAACCATTCAGATGGGAATAACGGACATCAACATCTACAGAGATTCTCAGTTGATCATTCAACAGGTCACCAGACAGTACAAAATTTTAAATCCAAGACTCGAGCAGTACTTTCAGTACGCCATGAAACTATTGGAACAAATTCCAAACATAACAATCTACAAGGTTCCCAGAAAAGAAAATGCTCTCTTCGATGCGCTAGCCCGCCTTGCAAAGAAATTTTTCTGCTTGCAGGATGAGTCAGTTGAAGTGTCAGTTCAGGGACGACAGGTCCTATCACAGCTCGACATGGATACAATACATAAATCAGAAAGAAAAGCAGAAGAAACAATTATAGTAGTGACAGAAAATACAGAAGATTGGCGATAGCCATTAATAGACTACTTGTAGAAAGGAAACCTGCCTGACAATAAGTCGATAGCCCATCAAATCAAGAAAAGAACTCTGTCTTATGCATTAATAAACAATATGTTATACAGAAGGTCTTTTGATCAGATGTAGCTAAGATGCCAGAGAAGGTCCGAGGCCCGTGAAATCATTAAAGAAGTACATTCAGGACTTTGTGGCGCTCATCAGTCGAGTCCTAAAATGAAAATGAAGATTAAAAGACTAGGGTACTAATGGCCCTCAATGATGACCGACTGTATGAAAGTTGCCAAAAGTTGTCACCAGTGCCAAGTGCACTGAGTGGTTCTACACCAACCTCCAAATGTGCTACATCCGACAATCGCGTCGTGGTCATTTGAGTGATGGGGCACATATATAGTGGGTCCGATAGAACCACCTTCTTCAAGAGGACATCGCTTCATTCTTGCAGCTACAGACTACTTTTCTAAATGGGCAGATGCTATACCACTCAGAGAAGTGAAGGCACGCACGTGCTACAGTTTTTCAAGAACCAAGTCATCTACCATTTCGGGGTACTGCGCAGGATCATTTCAGATAATGGCTCTGCATTCAAAAGTACAAAGATCAACAATTTTGTCAGAAGACAGGGGATCGATTGACGATACTCAACGATCTACTACCCAAGAGCAAACGGCTTAGCCGAGGCTTTTAATAAAACTCTCGTTCAAAATTTAAAGAAAACTTTGGACGACAACAAGAGAAATTGGCACGAGAAGTTCTTAGAAGCCATATGGGCCTACAGGATGACTTTTAGGACTCCTACTCAGTCTACGCCTTACGCTTTAGTATATGGGTCCGAGGCCGTCTTGCCCCTGGAAGTTCAGCTTCCGTCACTCTGAATTGCGATTGCGTGAAAAGATCACTACGGAATAAAATGCCGGACTACGACCGGAAGAATTGGAAAGCTTGGAAGGGAAAAGACTTTCCGCACAGCAGAATTTGAAACTGTATCAAGCCAAGATGATCCAGGCCATGATAAACTGGTCCGCCCAAGAACTTTCAATGTCGGTGACTTGGTTTTGGTTCTCAGAAGACCTATTCTTGCACAACGTAATATAGGTGATAAATTTGAACCAACATGGGAAGGGCCGTTCGTGGTCGAGACGGTCTACTCAGGAGGTTCCTACCAGCTTGTGAATTGCCGTGGAGAACGACCAATGCTTCCAATCAATGGACGGTATTTAAAGAAGTATTACACTACCTGATGTTTCGAAGGGTGGCCTCTAAAGTAGAATCTTATCCCTAGAAACACGAGTGAAGTAATCACTTTGTGACTGGGTTTGAACCCAAAACAAAATAAAATGGATGATAAAAAAAAATCTCATCAACGAAAATGTTAAAAAGAAAACATGGGAAATCATAATAATAAGATGTCAATCTTTCCTTTTAAATCCATTCATTCCTGATCTTTTCTCATATCTTCCTACTTCCTTTAAATTTAAAAGAAGTGAATAAGAATTTTTAAGTGATTTTTCTTATTGTTCTTGTTCTCAGTACAGCCCCTGATCCTTTCCTTGTTTTTTTTCGCAGGGAAATGTCGAACGGGCGGTTGGTTTTAAACTTTAGAAATGGCGTGAGTCTAGCACTTGATGAAAATGGGTGGCCCGAGCCACCAATCCAGCAACAAGAAAAGAAAAGCAAACGCCACGCATGCAACCGGAGAAGATTGGAAAATTAAGTCTGTGGTTGCCACAGCAGAGGGTAGGCTTATCAGCGCCGCACCCACAGAAATTCAAGGGGTAAGGAGAGCTACTCTCACTGCTACCCAACGAAGAAATAAGAATCGTCGCATTCGTAAAATGTTAACCAAGTTAGCAGAAGATCAACATAAACGGACAGTGGATACCGTTAGTGCAAATGCTCCAAGGAGACCGGTTCATCAGGAACCAGAAAGAAGAAAGTCAACTCCAAGAAGGTCGGAACAGATAAAAGAAATACAAAGAAAAGTAGAAATAGAGTCGGTACCTCGACGCCGAGCATATGTACCGGATCCGAAGAGTCTTGTTGCGAAAGCAACCCCGGAGGATGTCCCGACGGAGACTATCCCCGAGGAGCCGAAACATGCAGAAGAACGTGCTGGGGTTGAGCCATACATCCCGCCGTATGTTACTAGACACCGAGGACTTCAGATAATCCTGGAATACGAGCTGGAGAAAATGCAACTAGTTGAGAAGAAAACCTTTGAATACTTTGAAAGAATTAGAAACAAGGGGGTCAACATCTTGGAAGGCCTCGAGCTGCATATAGATGTTTTCTAAGATTATGAGCAACAACAAATTGTAGATTGCATCCTTTAATTGCAGGAAATGGGTCGAGCTGGCCGCCTAAGATAAAAGACATATTCAGAACCCCGAAAATGGATGCCAAGAAAGGGAAGAGTTACAATCCAATGCAGATGTTTCTACAATTTTGCCACAGACTGAAAAGGAAATCCACCAGGGATACTCCATCGCTGTGAGGTGGATCCGATGCCAAGAATCATCAAGAGAATGGTGAAAAGGATGATAACATAGAGTGTATTGCTCGCGTATCGCATACCCAACAACTCGCATTATTAACATCTACAAGGAAGGCGACTGCATACCTCCACATATAGATCATCATGACTTTGTTAGACCTTTCTGCACAGTATCATTCGTCAACCAGTGCAACATCATGTTCGGATCTAACCTCTGGATTGCAGGCCCTGGTGAGTTCCGAGGGCCGGTGGAGATACCACTACTGGTAGGTTCCATCCTGGTATTAAAAGGAAACAGAGCGGATGTTGCGAAGCATTGCATTCCGGGAGTGCCCGTGGAACGGATCTCGCTTACTTTTAGAAGAATGGACGACGTAAAAATGCCTTACCACTTTCGACTGCATCCGGAATTGGAGAGTCTCCAGCCCTATGAGCTGTGAGTTACATGGGAAATAACACACCTACAATGCACATCCATGCGGCATTCCTGCCAAGCGTGGCTTGGAAGGTGATGTTATTTCCCGTGTTTCTTACTATTCAGACATGGATTTTTTGGCAGACGCTGTTGAATGGATCAGCAAGAAGTTTACACAGTCCGTTTTGGATTTACATGGATTGTACGAGACATTAAATTTTTGAGGAAGATGTCATCATGACTAGATCAAGTTGTATGATGTACTTTCAGCAAGTTGGAATGAAAACAACTACGTCATATTTTGTCTTCAACTCTTTTTGTGCAAATTGACTGGGAAACACCATTAGAGTTAAATGAACTTTGAACGAAGAACAGAAAAGAAAAGAAAATAAATGAAAATTTTTCCTAAAAATCTAAATATTAAAATGAACTTCAAATTCACATGAACATTAAATAAATAACAAAAATAAAAATATGGGATCGTTAAACGACAAACAAAATGAATCTAAATCTCAAATTGAGTTCCGATTTGAATCCTCTGATTCGAACCTTTCGGTTCTTTCCTCATTGAAATCTGTTTGAAACTCTTTTGAAATTTGAATATTCTCTTTGACTTGTCATTAAGTGAAGTCTTTTCAGCTTGGTACCCTTACCGGCTCCTTTCAATTCTCTTTCTTCTGTGTCTTAGAGGATCGACTAGTTCTATCGACACGGAACCACGAACTTTGTTCGATTTGGTTCTGATGGCATGGGATTGGGTCCCTCTTCATACAGATAAATCTTCGAGATTGGAACAAGTTTCCATTTCTCATTAAATTTCCGAGACTGGTACCTAAATTGCAGTTCTCTTCCTTCGAGGTCGGTACCTAAATTCCGACTCTCATTCGAGATCAATACTTAAATTTCGATTCTCTTTCGAATTGATACCTAAATTTCAATTCTAAATTCCGAGACTGGTACCTAAATTCCAGTTCTCTTTCTTCGAGATTTATACCTAAATTTTGATTCTCTTTCGAATTGATACCTAAATTTCAATTCTAAATTCCGAGACTGGTACCTAAATTCCAGTTCTCTTCCTTCGAGGTCGGTACCTAAATTCCGACTCTCATTCGAGATCGATACTTAAATTTCGATTCTCTTTCGAATTGATACCAAAATTTCAATTCTAAATTCCGAGACTGGTACCTAAATTCTAGTTCTCTTCCTTCGAGGTCGGTACCTAAATTCCGACTCTCATTCGAGATCGATACCTAAATTTTGATTCTCTTTCAAATTGATACCTAAATTTCAATTCTAAATTCTGAGACTGGTACCTAAATTCCAGTTCTCTTCCTTCGAGGTCGGTACCTAAATTCCGACTCTCATTCGAGATCGATACCTAAATTTCGATTCTCTTCCGAATTGATACCTAAATTTCAATTCTAAATTCCGAGACTGGTACCTAAATACCAGTTCTCTTCCTTCAAGGTCGGTACCTAAATTCCGACTCTCATCCGAGATCGATACCTAAATTTCTATTCTCTTTCAGGTTTGATACATAAATTTCAAATCTCGCTCTCTCGAGATCAGTACCTAAATTCTGATTCTCACCCTTTTTTCGTCGATGCTTAAACTCTGATTCTCACTCTGAGGCTGGTACCTAAATTCCAGTTCTCTTCGCAATCCCGACGTTGAAATCCAGGTTTCAATCCTCATTTCAAATGCAAATTTCAAATTCAAAATTTCCTTAAATCGATTTAAAATTAAAACTTCAATCGAAATTGAAACTCAGAACAAATCGAAATCTAAACTCACACATTGAAACTTGAAATTTAAAAGTAAATTGAAATCTAAATTGAATTCCCCAGATCTTGTGATTTGGAGTTCATCTTCTTTTCCATTCCCCAGCGAGAGTTCAAGAATCTCCAGTCTTGGAAATATACCTGATACTCCCCAGCGAAAATTCTTCTACTTCGTCCTAAGTTTGTCACTTGGACATCCGTGTTGGTTTTGTTGATCTCTTCGGTCAACGCCAATACGCGCGGTATACTTGGTTAGCACACCACACCTATTGGGGGTCCATTTGTTGACCTCATTTTTGATGAGGTCTTTTGCTTCTCTCTTTAGTACTTAGGATCTAGCCTTAGGCTTTTCCTTTGACTAATCTTAGAGGACTAGAAATGGAACCCACAACTTAGAAATTCAAATACCTCTTAACTCCCTGCAAACCCCACAAGCTTGATTGTAGATCCCTAATCACCTAGAGGGTTGAAATCAAATGTGGAGGTTTAAAGGATGAGTTACCTATAGGACCTTTTTGGCCTTAGGAATACCCTCGGTGGCCTGGTCTGGTGAGGGTTGACTTGCACATACACTACACTCTCACACACATTCCAAATCCTAAAATCACACTCTCACCCAACTTAACTTCCTAACTCATGTAGGTAATTCATATGGATGGTCCTTAACCCCTAAGCCCCTGGCTAAGAGGGTTAGGAACAACATAGTGAATGTCTCAAATGAATCCTCTCATGGCTTATATGGGCTTAATATGGCTTCATGGCTCAACCAAAGTGATCCCATTTCACTCACATTTGATAAATCTTCTTTTTTTCAAAATTTGAATTTTTGACCCCGGGGGCCCCGGACCCACCAAGCCTACCAAATGTCCTTGAAATGACCAAAAAATTGCAAAATTGCCTAAATTACCCAAGGTTCCTCAAAATCAAACCTAAACACTTCCCACCATTCAAATTGACCATCTTTGGCCAAAAAAATATCAAAATTTCCAAAAATACCCCTAAACCCCCAAAATTACCAAAATACCCTTTCACCCCAAAAATCCAAAAATTCAGAAAATTCCTAAAAAATTCCAGAAAATCCCAAATATTCCCAATTTGCATTTTGTTTAACTACACCCTGGGCCAATTTTGCCAATTTACCCCACTTTTACCAAAGCCCCCAATTTGACCCATTTTTAACCCAAGTGAACCCAATGTCAAACCAAACCACCCCAATTGACCTCAATTCTGGTCCAATTCAATTCTAAGCTTCAATTCAACATCCTCAACATCAATTTAGACCAAATCCAAGTCTAATTTGATTGACATTTGAGCCCAATTTCAATTTAAAGCCTGAGGCCCAATTTTGGCCCATGACCTAAACCTACTTCAAACCAACCCAATTCAACTCCAATTGGCCCCAAATCTTTTCTAAGTCCTTCCTAACACCCCCATAAGCAAAAAAAATAACTTGATTTGCCCAAAATTTTAACCTAAACTCCACCCAAACCTATCCCAAAACCAAAATCCCTTAAATTGACCTAAGCCCAAACATAACCCAAATGGGCCCAAATCCCAAAATCAAAGCCCAACTAAAATTGAAAACTCTTTGTGAAACTCCCATAAACATTTCTCAACATTAATTTTACATCAAATCCAACTTTAGCCCAATCTTAAACCATGTTAGCCCAATTTGACCACTTTGGCCGCTTTACCAAAAGACCCACATTAAACCTAATTCAATTCAAATCACTTCAAATTTGTTTCAAATCACTCATGACACATCCCTAAACTAAACCCAACATTTATTTGGCATGATCCTTCACAAAACTTTCATCCAAAAGCACATTTTAAAATCTAAAAGCCCACTTCCATAAAGCCTTTAAAAGCCCATTTTCACCAAAATTCAAAAAGCCTAAAATCCATTCCAAAGCCCACATAAGATTTCTTCTCATCATCCCTTTGATTTAAATCATTCCCTAAGTTTCAAACTCATCATAAAATTATCCTAAATTAAGCCTCATGCAAATTTCCGCGAAATTCATAAAAAATCCCAAAATACATTTCCATGTAAATGAGCCAAGCCATCCCTAAGCCAAATGGAGTCCTTGGAGCCATGCACAAGCCACATGAAAGCCATGAGAGCTTTGACTTATCACCACTCCCTAAATGAAAAAAGCAGGAAACCCTTTAATGAGTCCCTTAGGAGTGATTAAACACTCCCATGTATCCCCTAATCTTGCTTAAGCCTAATTGTACTTGAATTGTGACTTGACCCCACTAATCAAGCTGACCCAAGCGACTTTCTCTTCAGCCCAAACCAGCCTTGGGGAGGTGCTCCTAGCCTAAACCATGACTTGACCAAATTGAATCCAAAATGACCTCTCCCCCATACCATTTAAATCAAGCCCTTTACACATGTCAAACCCCAATTGATTGCACCAACTTCCAGCCCTGACCCCACTGAGTCAGAGGGTGACCCATGCCTGGCCGGCCAGCCACCACAGCCGCCGAAAAACACCAGGCCGAGAGCCTTATTTGGCTTCAAAAAAATTCAAACCCACTGGCTAAGCTGTCCCAACCCAAATGGACACCATGACTATTCTTCTCCTCCCCTGAGCAGCTGATCCCAGCCTCCAATTGCCCCTGGGAAGCCCTCCAGCCACCTCTATTTAAGCACCACCACCTCTCAGCCAAAAAAGGTGTTGAACCAAACCCTACCAAAAATCTGCCAAAATTACTCCAGATCCCTCTCCAGACATAGAGAACTTGATCCCCACTGAAATCCAGCCCTAAAACCCTCTTTGTGAGCTCAATTTCTGAGTTGAAAATCCACCTAAAAAATAGGAAACTTCAACACAATGAGTTAATCTTCAAATTGATCGACCCTACACCTTCACGAGACCAAGAGGAGAAGTTTCCCAGCAAAAGCCCGCTCACCAGGCCAGCCATCAAAGCCACTTTCATACTTAGACAATTCCCCAGAGCCAGAGACTTCATCTGGAGCTTGCCTGGACTCAATCGAAGGTGACACAACCCTCAGATCGAAGCCTCACTTCTCTGAGCAAAGGTATGAACTCATTCTTCCTCCCGAGCTTCCAGCAATTCTCCGTTTTGTTTAGGTTAATTTCATAGCTTATAAACTGTATGGATGTGTTCGTCTCTTCAAGACGAATCGATAGAGTATAAGAACTAAAAAATCCATTGAGAATCGAGAGAGATATTAGGGTTTGAGTGTGGACGGTCACGAGTACAAACCAGTCGTAGACGATGTCTAGGAGCCGTTGGATGGCGCGTGTATCGAGCGGAAGGTCGAGATCAAGCCGGACAGCGCAATGGTACCTGAACCTCGGGCCCCTGGAGAGCTGAGTCAGATGGCGGCACCGAATCACAGCGCGACGCGTGGGCTTTCGGAGCTGCCAAGGTTGACGCGGTGCCACCTGGATAAGTAGAAAATTAGGGTATTTTTGAATTATTTAAATGCCCTGAACTTTAAAAATTCATATCTTTGCATAGAAAAATCACAAAATTAAAATAAAAATACCCTCTTGCTCAGTGAACAGAGGAGAATAATGTGGAAAAGAAATCAAGTTAATTGGATGAGTATTTTATTTTTAATAATTTATTTAATATTTCTAATATTTTGATTCTTCATTTGCATAAATAAATCACCATGGCATGAGACCATAGGGCTTTTAAAGCCTCTGATCTTGGGAACATTCCCTGAATTTTTTAAGGTCAGAGGCCGTCTCTGTGAAAAGTTATTGATTTTTCAAGTTCATGTCACTATTTTAGGTATTTTCATTCCAATAATTAGCATGTTGTAAAATAAATTCTAGGAAAATTTGGGGATGTTTCCTTGGACCAGGGGACCCTATGAAAAATATATTTGAGTTAATTCATTCATAATAACCTTAATTGGCCTAAACCCCTAAAATTAAATTTGAATTAATTAGGGTTAACCACACATCAAATTGACTTGAAAACAATTTTCCATTACTCTTTAAGGTAAGAGGAACCTTACATAAAATTTTGAAATCAATTGGACTTGATTAACCCCACCAAATGGATTAATTAAGACTCATAAGCAAAATGGAACTTTAAAAATTCATAACTCAAAAAATACTTTTCAAACATTCACAAAAATGATTTTGGAGCTTCTCTGATATCAGGGGAGTTCAGGAAAATTAAAATTGGAATTTTCTAAAAAAGTTGATTTTTCACAATATTTTAATATTTTAATAACTAGAAAATAATAAAAATCAAAAAAATCTTAAAAATCTTTAAAATATCACATTTTGACTCCTAATCACTTAGAAACAAACCAAATATTTTTCCTAAGTCCCTAGGATAAGGTATTGAATTTTAAAGGCTTAATATAATTTTTAATATTAAAAAATGAATTTTCAACCTCTTCCACTAAAATAATTCTAATAAATCAAAGAAAAATCAGAAAATTATAAAATATGTTTCATTGGACTCCTTGAGGTCAGATAAATTTAAAAAAAATATAAAATATATTTTTCAACTTTTATTTTATTTTAAAATTAATTAATACTCTAAAACTCAAAATAATTATAATAAATAAAATATAATTTAAAAAATCACAAAATTTGGTCTAAGTGGTTCTCTGGTCATTAGGAACATCCCATAGTTTTATTATGGACAGAAACCTTTCCTTGGTCATGTTGTTGAATTTGCTTTGAAAACCCTTATTTTCTACTAAAAATAATTATATAAATAAATTAAATTCAGAAAAATCACATTTTCTCCTCTAATGCCTTAATTGACATGTGAGTGAAGTGACATAAAAATTTCAAATTCATTTGAGCTCAATGTAGCGAGTTATGAAATAATTAAGCCTAAAAGGGAATAAACATAATTAAAAATTTTAACCCCTAATTAAAACTTTAGATTTAATCAAAATGGGGGGTAAAAATATTTGATTTTAGCTTTCGCTTTGATGATTGAAACTTAGGAAAATTAAGGGGTAGAAACCCATTAAACACTTTGAAAATATCAAAATGAATCTTTAATTAATTAAATAATTTAAATTTTGGAAAGAATATATTTAAAATTTGGATTATTAAAATAGGGATATTATTAAGAGGAAATTTATTCTTTAATTTTAAAATCCCTAAATAAGTCACTTTAACAATAATTGGTTCTTAATTGAAAATTAAAATAATAATCCAAATTAACAATTAAAACTAGAATTAAATTAAATTAAATTTAAAATATTGAAACTAAAATTAAAACTAAAATTAAATTAAATTAAATTAAAATTAAATTAAAATTAATGTTAAATTAAAATTAAAATTAAATTAAAATTAAAATAAAATTAAATTAAAATTAAATTAAATTAAATTAAAATCATTTAACAACAAACCTAAATGAAATCATTAAGAGTTAAATCAAAACATATCAATAATTTCAACACCTATTTCTATCTAAGTAACTTTAAAACTTGAACATCAATTTGAAATACCAAGATAATTGAAAGTGTAAAGATTTAAATTGAATCTAAAAATAATTTTAACACTATTCCAAACTTAAAATTATTAATTCAAATCCCATAATTAAATTAAATCACTTTAAATCATTAACCCAAAATTCAAATTAAGAATGATTAAAATTTTCAATAAACCAACTTGCCCCTAAAGGCTTTAATTATTACAACTCTTAAATAGAGTATTAAGTGAAATGTCACTTCATTCATCAGGTAATCAAATACTCAAGTTCACTGAGCAAGAGACAAAGTTTAACTAAACTCCTAGATGATTAATTCATATGTGCAACTAAATTTACTTGGACTCAAAATAATCCCAGAAGTATTGAAAAGATGTTTAGGACTCGTCCTAAGCACTTCCTCAATATGACGGGATATTTTAGAAGAACAACTGAATTTAATTATTCTTTGATGAAGAAAATCATCCTTAAACCAAACCAAGAACCTAGACGTCATAGGAGATGACTAGTTATAGGATTAGGAATTTGGTAGACAACCAAAACCCTTTCCCTTAGCTTTACCTAGGTATCTGTTGAAATATTTAAATGCCTTAACATTTGTTTTAAGTGCAGCTTGGGATGACGGGAAGACCCTCCAGGTACGCTTTTATTTTTTGCAATTTACTTACATGCACTGTACTTTACTTTTCTTGCATGTTAAATAAGACTGTTGCATGAAAATGAAAACCTTTAGGATAGTCCCTGAACTGAAACCAAAACTAAATTAAAAGTCATTGCAATATAAAATTCACCGCCACAACATTCCAAAATATAAAACAACTCAAAATTTAATCACAAATAAAACAACAAAACTACAATTATAATTAAATTAAAACGTCTCATTGAATGATCGGGAATACCTCGGATGATGTAACCCACGTGTTGCTAACGGGATTTCCCACGGTCTAAATGAAAGTGTGGAACTCATTCAGTTAAGTTTAGCAAATTCATCTGGACTAAGTGAATTCAATGAAAATAACGATGACGGGATGACGGAACTGTGGGATCTTAATCGGTTCTTTTTAAACAACTTTAATATTTGTTTTAATTAAAATATTTAAAAACACTTTGATTTTAAGATTTTTTTCTAAACCAAAACACTTCTCTCATCTCCCGATTTATGACTTCTAAATTTAAACCTCTACAACAACAAGGAGCTCAGAGTATAGTTGGCAGCACGACCATTGTCGTCAGTAAAACTCGGGTCTACTTCAGCAAAAACTTTCTTAGAATTAAATAACCCAGCCATAGGATTTCAAGGTAGTTTGCCTAGTATAGCATAAATCCTCAACTCTTTATTAGGCATTTGCATAATCATGTCACGTAAATTAAGCCCTAGCTGGTCTTAGGACTCCGAGGTAGTCGTTTGGTACGACATAAACCCTCACATCTTCGAAGCTATTTGTATGATCATATTATACAAATATAAGTCCTAATTAATTAAAATTGGCAGGATTGCAGCATTAAATAAATTCTCAAATTGAAGCCAATCAATAGGATAGTTTGGGAAGTTGCCAAGATTTCTTCTTGGATCCTTAGCTTCTCCTACTTTTCTTCCTTTGAACTCCTGAAATTAACTGTTCCAAATTTGATCCATTCCCTATTGAAATTCCAAAATTCAATCCTTTGAAAACCTTAAAATTTGAAATTCTTGAGAGGAAAACCACTAATCGTTATCGAGAGTTTTCTTAAATGATTCTCGTCATTTAAGAAGTAATTAACTATAGGGGCTTGCCCTTATAGAGAACTTTAAGAACCCAAGTAATATAAACCCTGCTTAATTCATTTATATTAAGCAGGGGAACTTGCCGGCTTATAAAGTTGGTTCGCAGACCAAACGAATGTCACAAATCTTCTAGTTTATTTAATCGAGCCCCATCATCAAGCAGTGGTGTCTATTCTTCGGGATAGATACACGGTTTGTGATGCGGTGCTCGTTTATATAAACCATTTGGGATGTGAGATCGATTTGATTTCATATCTTAAAATTTTCAAACTTAAAATTATTTTCAAAATAAGATGCTACTTTCTAAATTATTTATATTTAAATTAAAATTAAAATCTAAAAATTCGTCGACAATTTTTTTAGGCGACCCCCTTTTAAAAATACAACACTTAACCTAAAAATATATCGACACTATTCAACAAAGTTTTGATGAAGAAGTGACTGATTAAAGAAAGAGGATTCGTAATCAGAGGAGCAGAGAATTCAATGACAACAATTGAAGAAATGATTGTTCAGCGACATTGGGAGGTATTATGCTACACAACATCTGTTGTTGTCTTTCCAGTAGTCAAGAAATTCTACTCTAATCTGCATGCGATCCATAATGGAAGTGTTTACGTAAGAGGCAGATGGGTACCTTTCACTCCTTCTCGAATCAATGAATTATACTCGATTGAAAATACCCCTGTTTTCCACTATTCAAATTTTGTTCTGACAAGATACAACTTGAACGAGATAGCAGAGATTTTATTTTATTTATGTGTGTTGATTTGAACTTAGTTATTAATATAATTTGGATTTTACAAAGTTAATTTCTGTTTTTATGAGATTGTATGTTGTTTGTTTAGTCTCAGCATTTAGAGTACTGTGGTATGGATTGCAATGCTGAGTTAGATGTGTTTTGGTTAATTTGCTAAGTCAATTGTTAGTCTTGTGGTGTTTGAAGTTTGTAAGTTCATGGATTTCATTTATAAAAGTTATAATGTTTGTGTTGTGCAAACCTTATATGAGTCAGTAGAATATCTAATCTTAGAAAAATATATCAAATTAAGTGACCGAACATTAGAACAAGGCTTAATTAAATTAAACATAATTGAAAACATAAAAATTTTTAAAAATTTAAAAATCCCGCCGACGGCGAGATCAACCCCGCCGATGACGAGATTTTCCCGAAACTTTGGCTTTGGTGAATTAATTAGCTTGCCGACGGTGAGAAATTTCTCGCCTATAGCGAGATCGCTAAATGTACTATATTTTGACAGGTCAACCGACACTATTCATCATCCCCTTCCTCAAAACTTCGATAACCGACCTAGGGCTTGATAGATCTGGGATTTGGAGATATTTCAAGACATTTTAACGCCAGATTTCATCTTCCCTTGGTAAGAGCTTCACTCCTATGTAAAAATTTTTTATTTTAACCATGAATTTCTTCTATATTGAGGATTTTGGGAAAATTTTGAAATGTGAAGAAAAGACTTGGAAGAAATTCATGGAATTTGATTTAGATTGATTTTAGTAACATTAGGAAGCCATTTTAGTAATATTTAGAGATTAGTTAAGATTTTTGTGAATTTCATAGATCGCAAAAAAAAAAGTTATGCGACAAAGAAAACGATTGGATTACGACGAAAACCGATTTGTGAATGCAAGGGCACACTCAATATATTATTACAACATTCAAGCCAAGAAATGCATTAAAGATCAAGTTTTTAAAAATCCAGGAGGAGAAGTGGAACAAATAATCTAGGAAAGAGGATGGGAGATCTTCTATTACACCACAAATAGAGCAGCAGTGGAAGTAGTTAAAGAATTCTATGCCAATCTGACAGTGATAGAAAATGCACCAATCAAGGAAAGAGGATTTTTGGTTGATTTTAGTGCTTCTAGAATCAATTCATTTTATGAAGTACGAGACTTGCACACCAGTGAAAGGATAACTCAATGTTGTATTCCCTGAGTGCCCTCGATACATTCAATATCAGCCTACTCCACCTATAGATCAAGGAGGCGATGACGTGGCTTGGGATTTTGATTTAGGAGATTAGATTTTAGATTTGATGTTTATTTTTATTTGTTTAAGTTATTTTAATTATGAACTTTAACTGTTATGTTGGATGATTGTTTATGTGATTTCTGTGGAACTTTAAAATGGATGTTTAGTTTATGAACTGATTGTGATGTAATATTAATTGTGGAATTTTATTGTTAAAATTAGTTAGTTTATTTTAATATTTCAAACTGTTATTGTAATTTCTAAATAGAATAGCAATTGTATGTTTAGCAGTAGATTAAATATAAGTTGTGTTAGTATCTTGTACTTATTTCAAAAATTTCTTTACCCAACAATTTTTTTTAAATATTATATGTGTAAAAAGATACAACAGTACATGTTAAGTAAGTAATGAAGAAAACCTGCAAATTTCAAAAAGAGAAATACCTAAAGCTTGAAGGTATGATTTAAATATTACAGTTGATTTCCTTTTCACCCTATGTAATTAGATAGAAAAACTTAAGTTTGGGCGAGGGAAAAAACAAATTAAATTATTAAATTGTTCTCATTTTATATTTTAAAAAAATTATTATAAAATTGATTTTCTTTAGTAACTTTAGTTTAGTAAACTAGAATTAATTTATTTAATTATTATAAGAAAGTTGAATAAAATATTTCTAGTAATTAAACTAATTTTGTAGATTAAGATATTTGGTATAAAAGAATAAAAATATAGTCAACTATTTAAATTAAGGAAAACTAGATTTTAAAATATGAAATTCTTAAGTATTTAATTGAGAAAGAAGAGATTAAAACCCTATGAAGTAAAAAACTATAAAATACATATAAGGTAAGGAAATATTTCAAGTTTCAAATTTAGGAAAGAGGAAAATGAAGTTCAAAATCATTAACAGGATATCCAGATACAGTAATCCTCACTTGGAAAAGAAAAGAAGGATTGAAAATCAATTCCTGAAAAGAAAAATAAAATAATAAATATAAGTGAGGAGAAGCTTGAGGAGATGCCTTATCAAAAATTGGCTTCATTCGAATCAACCTAAAAGGTAAACTCAATTATATTTCTAAACTTATATTTATCAATTATATTTATGGATTAGTGTTCATTTGTGTTGGAGTGTAAATCAGAGAGTCTTAGTGAGTTTAATTAAGTGTGTTGTACTGGAAGGAAGAGTCAAAGGAACTTCAAGGAGTTTACTTAGGGAGAAGAATTGAGGTAAGTATATTTGTTATTGTTTGTTAACTTTAATGAAATCCATGCTTTGTGTTATTTTTCCCATGCTTTCTAAATAGTTTCCTTAGTCTTTTTCCTTTTTGTTGAGATTATGTGAAGTGACGAATCAAAGTAACTGTGCCTAAAATTATTAAATAAAAATTGTGATAATCTTTTACATAAAACTTAATTTACTTTCAATTTGGCCAATTGATTTGTTAACATATGTTGAATTATCAACTATAGTAAAGATTACATTCGAGATTCAAGGAAGTCAAAAGCCTTGGAAGGAGGGTGCAAATAAATAGAGAAATATTAACTATCGGGCATATAATTGGACATTTTAGTGTGACAGACTAAAATATTTAATTCAATCCTATTATTTAAGAGCTGAAGTGTAGATGTTAGCCCTCAGGCGAGGGGAACATGGGAGCTCTGAAGTGGCAGCCGGTATCCTCCCAGCCTAGCTGCAGATTCAGTAATCAAACATAGGACTAGTCAATGTTCTTTGCACCTGGACCGAAGGGTAAAGAATAGGAATGCTCCTATTTGGCACAATAAAAACTCTAAACTACTTTAATTCATCATTCACTTAATTCTCTCAACAAGGAGAAAGATGCTTTTCTAAATTAAAATCTTACATTTAAACCTTTTTGAGCAATAGTTTTAGTATAAGTGTTCTTAATTTCCGTATACTAGCTTAGTAAGTAAGTCTACTTTAATTTGTCTTTGAAATTCTCTAACTTCCCTATGGGATCGATATCTTGGACTCCATTAGAGCCATTTATTACTTGATAATGATACGTATACTTACATAGTATCCAAATTATAAATCATAATTTTCATAAAAGAATCATCAGTGTAAATACATATATTTGGTGCGGGATCAAGTTTTTAGTGTCGTTGCCAATATCAATAACATATTTTTGTAAGTATAAATATCAAAAGTGGGTCAGTAATCACATGTGATGATTCCTTCATCATTGGTGGAAAAATGATGTGTCACCTCCTCATGAAACCCTAAGAGAACCTTTGGTGACTCATCTAACACCTCCCATCTTCACCAATAAAAGAGGGGAAGAACTTAGATCACCATTACATCATATGGTGATCTCATAAATAGAAAATGAGAAAATTAAAGAAAATAAAGGGATATGTGTCATCTCCCCATGAACCCTTAAAATGAGGTGTTGGATGAAGAAGATCTTAGCCCTTTGAGTCACCATTAACCTCTCCCTTAGACAATGGAATTGAAACAAAGAGATCAAAGGCTATCATGACAATTTGGAATCCATAATTGCCATGATACATGAGCTTGCTTAAGTGGTATAATTCCTATGGGATATGGAGAGGTGATAGTTGGAATACATGGGGGAGGCTTTTACAAGAACCTACTCCACAGCTCTAACCACCCCTTGGTAATCCTAAGCTAACTAGGGTTGAATCATAACCATCCATAGCTATAAAAGGAGCCCTTACCCGAAATTACAAAGAAAAAAAAATTCATAGAAACCTATAGGCTGCCCAAATTCCTTAGCTCCCAACACAAAAAACTTTACTTAGGATCTTAGCAACTTATTTTAGCCAAGTTCAAGCAATAAGATTAGCCGAATAAAGCCAATTTGGCTAAAACCCAAACTCAGCCCAAACCAAGCCACTTTGCCAAAATTGCTCGCCAAGGCTAGTTGCAAGTCCAAATTGAAGTGACAAAGAACTTCTTTGGGAGGACTAGAGGCTGACCATCAAGACTGATCAAGCTCAATATTATTGTGGCCAAGGTATAAATTTTTTTGTCGAAAATAATTCATATAATCGAAATTCATGGACTAAACTAGCCCAGAAAATTATCATCACTGTATAGATATAATTTATATGTCAAGATATTTCCATAGGTTCAAAAATAACTCAATTTAATTGAGAAATGAGTAAGATATTGAGCTTTGAAGTTGGACGGTTCAATTATTTTTGAATTATTGCGATTTAATCTGCACCGTTCGTTCTCGTGTTTTAAACTAGACGACGTTGATCGAGCAGTCCCGTGCTCCCTGTTCGAACCCTAACAGTGGATCCTCCCGCGTCTTCGACGCGTACGAGGACACGCGACGTGTCCTCGATTTTCCGGGCAAGGTTAATCCAAATTAACCTTAAAATAATCTAAAAATCATATCTTTTTGTACAGAGCGCCTAAAAATAAAATAAAAATACCTCTGGAAAGCTCTCTATGAGAAGAAAATTATGAATTAAAAACATAATTTTATTCTCAGAATTTAATTTTTAAATAATTAAATACTCTCTAGAGTACTTTAATTATTTAAAATTATTTACAAATCAAAAAAATGTGAAAATTTTAGGGAAGAATCTTTAAGTCCTTAGACACATCTCCTGATTTTTCTAAGGCTAGGATAGCTCTCTAGTATATGATTTTCTATTTTTCATGCTATTTTATAATAAATTCCAAAAATAATTATAAAATTTGGAAAAATGGAAAATAAAAATTAAAAAATGTTTAAGAATTTTAGGATGACAGACAATAATCCTAAAACAATAATTCCTAAGCCATTAAATCAGTCTTAAAAGACATTTTAAAATAGGGTTAAGATTTATTAATTATAAATTAATATTTCAAAATCCTTTTCTTCATTTACTTAACCCATTTCAGAATGGACTAAGCCAATGAAGAATCTAAACCCAAATGAACTCAAAATCAAACTTTAATTAGGTTTAAAGACAACTTAAACCAAATTAACTCATTAAACCTTAATCACATTAGGTTTAATACAAAAATTAAACTTTAATTAGGTTTAAAGACTACTTAAACCGAATTAACTCATTAAACCTTAATCACATTAAGTTTAATACAAAAATTAAACTTTAATTAGGTTTAAAGACTACTTAAACCTAATTAACTCATTAATCCTTAATCACATTAGGTTTAATACAAAAATCAAACTTTAATTAGGTTTAAAGACAACTTAAACCTAGTTAACTCATTAAACCTTAATAACATTAGGTTTAATATAAAAATGAAACATTAATTAAGTTTAAAGACAACTTAAACCTAATTAACTCATTAAACCTTAATCACGTTATGTTTAATACAAAACTTAAACTTTAACTAGGTTTAAAGACAACTTAAAGCTAATTAACTCATTAAACCTTAATCACATTACGTTTAATACAAAAATTAAACTTTAATTAGGTTTAAAGAAACTTAAACCAAATTAACTCATTAAACCATAATCACATTAGGTTTAATACAAAAATTAAACTTTAATTAGGTTTAAAGACAAGTAAAACCAAATTAACTCATTAAACCTTAATCACATTAGGTTTAATACAAAAATTAAACTTTAATTATGGTTAAAGACAACTTAAACTAAATTAACTCATTAAACCTTAATCACAATAGGTTTAATACAAAATTAAACTTTAATTAGGTTTAATGACAACTTGAACCTAATTAACTCATTAAACCTTAATCACATTAAGTTTAAAAAAAAATTAAACTTTAATTAGGTTTAAAGACAACTTAATCCTAATTAACTCATTAAACCTAATTAAGTCATTAAACCTTAATCACATTAGGTTTAATACAAAAATTAAACTTTAATTAAGTTTAAAGACAACTTAAACCTAATTAACTCATTAAACCTTCATCACATTAGGTTTAATACAAAAATTATACTTTAATTAGGTTTTAAGACAATTTAAACCTAATTAACTCATTAAACCTTAATCTCATTAGGTTTAATACAACAATTAAACTTTAATTAGGTTGAAAGACAACTTAAACATAATTAACTCATTAAACCTTAATCACATTTGGTTTAATAAAAAAATTAAACTTTAATTATGTTTAAAGACAACTTAAACCTAATTAACTCATTAAACCTTAATAACACTAGGTTTAATACAAAAATCAAACTTTAATTAGGTTTAAAGACAACTTAAACCTAACTAAGGCATTAAACCTTAATCACATTAGGTTTAATAAAGTTAAACATTAATTAGGTTTAAAGATAACTTAAACCTATTTAAATTCATTAAACCTTATTTACATTAGGTTTAATACAAAAATCAAACATTAATTAAGTTTAAAGACAAGTTAAACCTAATTAATTCATTAAACTTTAATCACATTAGGTTTAATAAAATTAAACATTAATTAGGTTTAAAGATATATTAAACTTAATTAATTCTTTAAACCTTAATTACATTAGGTTTAATACCAAAATCAAACTTTAATTAAGTTTAAGGACATATTAAACTTAATTAATTCATTAAACCTTAACTAAATTAGGTTTAAACATTAATTAAGTTTAAAGACAAGTTAAACTTAATTAATTCATTAAACCTTTGTTGACCTCATTTTTGATGAGGTCTTCTCTTCTTCTTTTTAGTACTTAGGATCTAGCCTTAGGCTTTTCCTTTGACTATCTTAGAGGACTAGAATTGGGATCCACCATCTAGAATTTCAAACCACTTCTTAACTCCCTACAAACTCCACAAACTCGATCGTAGACCCTTAATCACCTAGAGGGTTGAAATCAAATGTGGAAGTTTAAAGGATGAGTTCCTATGGGACTCTTTGGCCTTAGGACTGCCTCAGGTGGCCTGGTCTGGTGAAGGGGCCGACTTACACACACACTACACTTATACACTAAACTTTAACACACCTCCTAAAACCACACCCATACCTACTTGACCTCCTGACTCATGAAGGTGATTCACATGGATGGTCCTTAACCCCTAAGCCCTTGGCTAAGAGGGTTAGGAACAACATAGTGAATGCCTCAAATGAGTCCCTTCATGGCTCATGTGGGTTTGATGTGGCTTCATGGCTCAACCAAAATGATTTCATTCCACTCAAATTTACCCAATCTTCAATTTTACCCAATCTTCAATTTTACCCAATCTTCAATTTTCCAAATTTTCAATTTTTGACCCCCGGGACCCTACACCCGCCTAACCTACCCAAAGCCCTTGAAATTACCCAAATTTTTTCAAAATTTCCAAATCACCCAAAATTCCCCAAAATCATTCTGAAACATTTCTCTCCACTCAAGTTAATCATGCATACCCAAAAATACCAAAAATACCCCCCAATACCCTCCAAATACCCAAAATACCCCTCTTGACCCAAAAAATCCAAAAATTCAGAAAATTCGTAGAAAATTCCAAAAAATCCCAAATATTCCCAATTTCATTTTGTTCAACTACACCATGGGCCAGTTTTGTCAATTTACCCTACTTTTGTCAAAACCCCCAATTTGACCCATTTTAACCCTAAGTGAACCCAACGTCAAACCAAACCTACCTAATTGACCCAAATTCTGGTCCAATTCAATTCTAAACTTCAATTAAACATTCCCAAAACCAATCTAGATCAAATCCAAGTCCAATTTGATTGACATTTGGATCCAATTTCACTTTTGGCCTTAAAGCCCAATTTTGACCCATGACCCAAACCTAACCCAAACTCACCCAATTCAACTCCAATTAACCCCAAATCTTTTCTAAATCTTCCTTAGTATCCCCAAAAGCAAAACACTAACATGATTTGCCCAAAATTTAGATCCAAACCCCACTCAAATTCAACCCAAAGCTAAAAGGCCCATTTTTGACCTAAACCCAAACCTAACCCAAATGAGCCCAAACCCCAAAATCAAAGCCCAACCAAAGTCAAAACCTCTTTGAAACACTCCCATAAACATTTCTCAACATTAATTTTACATCAATTTCAACCCTAGCCCAACATTGGCCCAACTTGGCCCACTTTGACCTATATTGGCCCATTCACCAAAAGAGCCCAAATTCAACCCAATTCAAACCCAAATCACCCCCAATTTGCTTAAAGTCACTCATGACACATCCATGAGCTAAACCCAACAATTATTTGGCCCAACCTCTTTACAAAATTCCCATCCATAAATTCATTTTTAAACTTAAAGGCCCATTCCTTAAACCATTTTAAAAGCCCATCTTTCACCACATCCAAAGGCCCAAAATTGGTCCCAAAGCCCATATGACATTTCCCCTCATCATACTTTCAATTAAACTCAATACCTAAGTCCTAAATTCATCATCAAATCATCCCAAATCAAGCCCCATACAAATTCCCATCAAAATACCAAAATCTTTCTTAAATCCATTTCCATGAAATTGACTTAACTTTCCCCAAGCCAAAGGTGAGCCATGAAGCCATGCATGAGCCACATGTGAGCCATGAGAGCCTTCGACACTCCACCATGCCATATTGGGTAAGAAGAGGGAGGGATTTCCTTAATCCCTAAAGCTTATTAGCCTTAATCATGATTCACCTAAACTTAAATTTAATCCAAATATATTTGGATGGAGACTTCTCCATGCCAAACCAGCTGATCCCTTTGATCCCCCACAGCATCCAAAGCCACCTTGAAGGGTGCACCAAGCCCAAATGGGTGGATTGACCAATTTAGACTCAAAACTAGCCATGCCCCATTCTACTTTGGATCAAAGCCTTTACACATGGCGATTGCCAATTGCTTGCACCAAGTCCCAGCCCTGACCCACCTGACCTCGAGGGTGACCAATGCCCGGCCGGCCGACCACCGAGTCGCCGGAAAACACCATGGTCGAGAGCTCACATGTGAGCCAACTTTGGAATTCTCCTCGCTGAACTGCCCCATCCCCGGTGGCCATTGTAGGCATGTTCTTCTCTTGCCAAGAGCGACGTCGATCCCAAGCCCTAACTCTCCACGGGAGGCCCTCCACCCTCTCCTATTTAAACACCACCCTTTCTCGGCATGGGTGGTGCTGAAAAAAACCTTAAGGAAACTCTGCCAAAATTGTTCCAGACTACTCCCCATACATAGAGCATTTGATCCCCACTGAAATCCCCTGCCATTTCCTCTCTGTGAGCTCAATTTCAGAGTTGAAATCCAAGCCCAAAACCAGGACACTTCTCCACAGTGAGCCAATCCCCAAATTGATTGGTCCTACACCTTCACCAGACCAAGAGAAGGAGTCCACCAGCAAAAGCCCCATCTCCAGGCCACCCAGTTGCTCCGACCTCCAAGCTTTGTGATCGAGCGTGGTCAAAATCCTACCTGAGCAATTCACTGGACCGGGAGACTTCATCTGGAGCTTGCTGGGATCCAATCAAAGGTGAAACAACCCTCAGATCGAAGCCACACATATCTGAGCAAAGGTATGGCCTCACTCTTCTTCCCGAGCTTCTGAACGTTCTCCATTTTTATTGCGTAAATTTCATCCCACATAAACCGTATGGATGTGTTCGTCTTCTCGAGACGAATCCATAAAGCATAAGAACGTTAAATTTTGTCAAGTATCGAGTGAGATCTTAGGCCCAGAAGATGGACGGTTCTCGGGTTAGGAGGCTTGGGGACGATGAACGGATGCCGTTCATTCAATACACGCGCGGACGGACGGCTCAGATGGCGTCGGACCAGGAGATGGTACGTGAACCGCGGGACCCGGGCTGCTGACTCAAGCTGCGGCGTCGAATGAGAGCGCGCCGCGTGGCCGTTCGGAGACGCCGAGGATGACGCGGCGCCGACTCGGATAAATAGAAAATTAGGGATTTTTCTATTTATTTAATTCCCTGAACTTGGAAAATTCATAACTTTGTGTAGGAAAATCATAAAAATAAAATAAAAATACCCCCTTGCTCAGTGAACAGAGGAGAATAATGTGGAAAAGAAATCATTTAATTTCATCAAGTACTTTATTTTTAATAATTTATTTACTGTTTGCATTCTTTTAATTCTCCATGGATATAGGAAATTCACCATGGCATGAGACCATAGGGCTTTTGAAGCCTCTGAATTTGGGAACATTCCCGAATTTTTCAAAGTCGGAGGCCATCCCTATGAGAAGTTATTGATTTTTCAAATTCATGTTACTGTTTTGAGTATTTTAATTCCAATAATTAGCATGTTGTGAAATAAATTCTAGGAAAATTTGGTGATGTCCCTTATGACCAAAGGACCCTAGGAAAAATAGGTTTTGAGTTAGTTCATTTAAAATAACCCTAATCGGCTTAAACACCCAAAATAGATCCCTAATTAATTAGAGCTAACCATACATCAAATTGACTTGAAATCAATTCTCCATTGACCTTTAGGATCAGAGGAACCCACCATAAAAATTTGAGGTCAATTGGACTTGGTTAAGCCATTTAGTCAATTTGAACTTTAAAAATTCATAACTTTCAAAATATCTTTCAAAAATTCACCAAATTGGTTTTGGAGCCTCTCTGATATTAGGGGAATTTAAGAAAATTAAAATTTCAATTTTCTAAAAAAGTTGATTTTTAATATTATTTTAATATTTTTAATAATTAAAAAATAATAAAAATCACAAAAATAATAAAATTCACCAAAATGTCACATTTTGAATTTTAATCACTTAGGAACAAACCCCATATTTTTCTTAGGTCTATTTAATGAGATATTAAATTTTAAAGCTCTAGGGTAATTTTAAAATTAAAAAATATATTTTCTAGCATTTTCACCAAAATAATTATAATAAATCATAGAAAAATCAGAAAATTGCAAAAATTGATTCTCTGATTTCCTTGATATCAGAGAGATTTTTGAAAAATATAAAGTTTATTTTTCAACCTTTATTTTATTTTTAAATTAATTAACACTCTAAAACTTAAAATAATTATAATAAAAATAATATAATTCAAAAAATCACCAAAATTGGTCCAAGTGGTCCTCTGGTCATTAGGAATGTCCCCTAATTTTCTTAAGGACAGAAACTTTCCCTTGGTCATGTTATTAAATTTTCCTTGAAAATCTCTATTTTCTACCAAAAATAATTATATAAATAAATTAAATACAAAAAAATCACATTTTCTCCTCTCATGTCTTTATTGACATATGAGTGAAGTCACATAAAAATTTCAAGTTCATTTGAGCTCAATTTAGTGAGTTATGAAATTATTAAGCTTAAAGGGTAAAGTGGTAATTAAAATTTTAACCCTTAATTAAAACTTTAGGTTTAATAAAATTAACAAGTAAAATATCTGATCTTAATCTGATTTGGATGATTGAAATTTAAATAATTAAAGGGTAGAAACCCATTAAAAAATTTAAAATAATTGAAATAAACCTTAATTAAATAATTGATTAAATTTGGGAAGAATAATAAAATTGGAATTATTAAAATAAGGATATTGTTAGGAAGAGATTTATTCTTTAATTTAAAAATCCCTAAATTAATCATCTCATTAATATTTAATTCTTAATTAAAATGATAACTAAAATTTAAAATATTAAAAGACTTAATCATTAAACTAAAGTTAAATTATTAAACTCTTTTAAAATTTCAATTAAAATTAAAAATAAAATTAAATTAAAAATTAAATTAAATTAAATAAATCAAATTGAATTAAATTAAATTAAATCAAATTAAATTAAATTAAGGATTAATTAAATTAAATTAAATTAAATTAAATTAAATCAAATAAATTAAATTAAATCAAATTTAAATTAAATTAAATTAAAACAAATTAAATTAAATTAAATTAAATAAAATTAAAACATATTAAATTAAATTAAATTAAATTAAATTAAATCAAATTAAATTAAAATTAAATCAAGTTAAAATTAAATTAAAGGAAATTAAATCAAATTAAACTAAATTAATTTAACAACAAATCAAACTAAATTGAATTAAATTAAATTAATTTAAAATTAAAATTAAATTAAATCAAATTAAAGTTAAAATTAAATTGAATTAAATAACATCACCTAAAACAGAAAGAAATTAAATATAAAGCAACTTGAACACTATTCCAAATTTAAACCCATTAATTGAAATTAAACTAAATCACAAACCATTTGAACACCAATTTACCCTCGAAAGCTTTAGTTGTCATAACTCCTAAACAGAATATTAAATGAAATGTTACTTCACTTATAGGACATTCAAACATCCTAGTTCACTGAGTAAGATAATAACAAAACTTAACTAAACCTAGGACGATTAATTCATTTGTGTAATTGAATTCATTTGGATTTAAAACAATCCTAGAAATATTGAAAAGATGTTTAAGATTTGCCTTAAGCACTTCCTCGATATGATAGGATGTTCATAAGAACAATTGAACTTAATTGTTCTTTGATGAAGAAAGTCGTCTTCAAACCAAAACACAAGGAACCTAGACGTCATAGGAAATGATTAGCTATAGGATTAGGAACTTGGTAGAAAACCATAACCCCTCCCTTAGCTTTACCTAGGAACTTGCTTAAATCTTCTAATTGTGTTTTAAGTGCAGCTTGGGATGACGGGAAGACCCTCCAGGTACACTTTTATTTTATTGATATTTACTTTCTTGCAATTTACATTATTGCAATTTATTTAACCGCATTGCACTTACTTTTCTTGCATGATAAACAACTGTTGCATGAAAACCCACACCTTTAGGATAGTCCCTGAAACTGAAACAAAAACTAAATTAAAAGTCATTGCAAGATAAAATTCACCGCCACAACATTCCAAAATATAAAACAACTCAAAATTTAATCACAAACAGAACACAAAACTAAAATTACAACTAAATTAAAACGTCCCGTTGGATGATCGGGAATACCTCGGATGATGTAACCTACGTGTTGCTAACGGGATTTCCCATGGTCTAAATGAAAGTGTGGAACTCATTCAATTGAGTTTAGCAAATTCATCTGGACTAAGTGAATCCGATAAAAATAACGATGCCGGAAGGATGGAACCGTGGGATCTTAACCGGTGTTGTTATAATCAACTTTAAGATTTGTTTTAATTAAAATATTTAAAACACTTGGAAATTAAGATTTTCTCTAAACCAAAACACTTTTCTCATCTCCTGATTTATGACTTCTAAAATTAAACCTCTGCAACAACAAGGAGCTCGGAGCATGGTGGGCGAACACGGCCATCGTCATCGCAGAAACCTCGAGTCTACTTCAAAGAAACTTTCCTAGAATTAAGCAAAAAAGCCATAGGACTTCGAGGTAGTTTGCCTAGTGCAACATAAATCCTCAACTCTTCGTTAGGCATTTGCATTGCAAATTAAGGCCTAACCGGTCTTAGGATTCCGAGGTAGTCGTCTGACACGACATAAACCCTCACATCTTCGAGGCTATTTGTATGATTCTATCATATAAATATAAGTCCTAATTAATTAAAATCGACAAAATCAAAACATTAAATAGATATTAGGACTTTCCTAAATTCAAGCCAAACAATAGATAGTCGGGAAATCACCGAAGTTCACTTCGAATATGTGATTTCTCCTACTTTTCTTCCTTTCGAATTCCCAAAACAAAATGTTCCAAATTTGATCCACTCCCTATCGAAATTCCAAAATTCAATCCTCGAAAATTTATACTTTGAAATTCTTGAGAGCAGAATTATTCGATTATTATCGAGAGTTTTCTTAGGTGATTCCCGTCACTTAAGATGTAATTAACTATAGGGGCTTGCCCTTATAAGGAATTTTAAAGAACCTGTGTAATATAAACCCCGTTTAATGCTTTCATATTAAGCTAGGGAATTTGTCATCTTATAAAATTAGTTCGCGTACCAAACAGATGTCACAAATCTTCTAGTTTATTTAATCGAGCCCCACCATCAAGCAGATGTGTCTATCCTTAGGGACGATACACTAGTCTGGGTGTGGTGTTCGTTTATATAAACTATTTGGGATGTGAGATCAGTTTGATTTCATATCTTAAAATTTTTCAAACTTAAAATTATTTTCAAAATCAAATACTAGTTTTCAAATTATTTATTTAAATTAAATTAAAAAATTCGCCGACAATTTCTATTAGGCGACCCCCCTTTTCAAAATAAAACACATAACCTAAAAATATGCCGACAACCTTAATCACATTAGGTTTAATAAAATTAAACATTAATTAGGTTTAAATATATATTAAACTTAATTAATTCATTAAACCTTTATTACATTAGGTTTAAAACCAAAATCAAACTTTAATTAAGTTTAAGGACATATTAAACTTAATTAATTCATTAAACCTAAACTAAATTAGGTTTAATACAAAATTAAAACTTTAATTAAATATACGGACATATTAAACTTAATTAATTCATTAAACCTTAACTAAATTAGGTTTAATAAAAAATTCAAACTTTAATTAAGTTTAAGGACATATTAAACTTAATTAATTCATTAAACCTTAATTACATTAGGTTTAATAAAAAATTAAACTTAAATTAAGTTTAAGGACATATTAAACTTACTTAAATTCATTAAACCTTATTAAATTAGGTTTAATACAAAACTAAACTTAAAATTGAGTTTAAGAACATTTTAAACTTAATTAACACTTTAAACCTTACTTACATTAGGTTTAAGACAAATTAAACCCTAATTAGGTTAACCAATTAGAGCTAATTAAACCATTAAGTCTTAACTAAATTAGACTTGATCAAACCTAAACTCTAATTAGGTCTAACACATTAGACTTAATTAAACCATTAAATCTTAACTAAATTAGACTTAATCAAACCTAAACCTTAATTAGGTCTAACCCATTAGACCTAATCAAACCTTTAAGTCTTAACAA
The DNA here is from genome assembly GCA_022702705.1 of Papilionanthe hookeriana x Papilionanthe teres. Lineage (NCBI taxonomy): Eukaryota > Viridiplantae > Streptophyta > Magnoliopsida > Asparagales > Orchidaceae > Papilionanthe > Papilionanthe hookeriana x Papilionanthe teres. The sequence goes on along the minus strand of CM040423.1, from coordinate 172,742,766 downwards.
AATTAGACTTAATCAAACCTGAACTCTAATTCGGTCTAACCCATTAGACCTAATTAAACCATTAAGTCTTAATTAAATTAGACTTAATCAAACCTAAACCCTAATTAGGTCTAACTCTTTAGACCTAATTAAACCATTAAGTCTTAATTAAACGAAACTTAATACAACTTAAACTTTTAATTAAGTCTACCACATTAGACTTAATTAATTTATTAAACCTTAAACAACTAAGGTTTAATCAAACATAAACTCTAATTAAGTCTACCACATTAGGCTTAATTAAACTATTAATCTTTAACCAATTAAGTTTTAATCAAATTCAAACCTAAAATAAACCTAACTTAAGTTCAACCTTTAAACTTAAAATCAACCCTTAACTTAGGTTCAACCAAAATTGAACCCAAGTTCAACTCTTAACTTAGATTCAACCAAACTTGAACCAAAGTTCAACCCTTAGCTTAGGTTCAACCAAATTTGAACCCAAGTTCAACCCTTAACTTAAGTTCAACCAAACTTAAACCCAAGTTTAACTTTTAACATAGGTTCAATCCAACTTGAACCCAAGTTCAACCTTTAACTTCGGTTTAACCTAACTCGAACCCAAGTTCAACATTTAACATAGATTCAACACAACGTGAACCCAAGTTTAAAACTTTAACTTAAGTTCAATCCATATTGAACTTAAGTCAACAAACCAAACTTAAAACAAGCCTAAAATAATTCAAAAACTTAACTTAAGTTTAACCCATATTGAACATAAGTTAACCTTAAGTCTAGAATTCAACCCATATTGAACTTAAGTTAGCCTTAAGTCTCGGTTTAACCTAACTTGAACCTAACTTTAATCCAACCCAAATTATAATTAAGTCTACCACATTAGACTTAATTAAACCATTAAACCTTAACAAACTAATGTTTAATCAAACATAAACCATAATTAAGTCTACCACATTAGACTTAATTAAACCATTAAAACTTAACCAACTAAGGTTTTATCAAACATAAACTCTAATTAAGTCTATCACATTAAACTTAATTAAACCATTAAACCTTAATTAACTAAGGTTTAATCAAACCTAAACCATAATTAAGTCTACCACATTAGACTTAGTTAAACCATTAAACCTTAACCAACTAAGGTTTAATCAAACTTAAACCATAATTATGTCTACCACATTAGACTTAATTAAACTATTAAACCTTAACCAACTAAGGTCTAATCAAACTTAAAACTCTAATTAAGTCTACCACATTAGACTTAATTAAACCATTAAACCTTAACCAACTAAGGTTTAATCAAACTTAAATTCTAATTAAGTCTACGACATTAGACTTAATTAAACTATTAAAGCTTAACCAATTAAGGTTTAATCAAATTCAAACCCAAACCTAACTTAAGTCTAACCTATATTAGACTTAAGTCAAACCATATTAAGGTTCAACTTAACATGAACCTAAGTCTAACCCAAACTTAACTTACGTCTAACCCATATTAGACTTACGTTAAACTATACTTAGGTTTAACTCGACATGAACCTAAGTCTAACTTAAACCTAACTTAAGTCTAACCCATATTAGACTTAAGTTAAACCATACTTAGGTTCAACTCGACATGAACCTAAGTCTAACCTAAACCCAACTTAAGGCTAACCCATATTAGACTTAAATCAAACCATATTTAGGTTCAACCCGACGTGAACCTAAGTCTAACCTAAACCTAAATTAAGTCTAACTCATATAAGACTTAAGTCAAACCATAGTTAGGTTCAACCTGACATGAACCTAAGTGTAACTTAAACCTAATTTAAGTCTAATCCACAATAGACATAAGTCAAATCATACTCAGGTTCAACCTGATTTGAACATAAGTCTAACCTAAACTAAGACATAAACCTAAGGTTCAACCCAAATTCAATCTAAATGTTAAGTTCAACCTAAATTGAACCTAAATCGACAAAATTGAACACAAATTGACATAATGAACATAAATTTGACATTTCAAACATAAATCGACATAATCGACATAAATTTGACATTTCAAACATAAATTGACATAAATTCAACATTTTGAACATAAATCGACATAAATTCAACATTTCAAACATAAATCGACATAATCAACATAAATTTGACATTTCAAACATAAATCGATACAAACAACATAAATTTGAAATTTCAAACTTAAATCGATACAATCGACATAAATTTGATATTCCAAACAAAAATCGACATAATCGACATAAATCTGATATTTCAAACAAAAATCGACATAACTGACATAAATCTGTCATTCCAAACAATACTCAACAAATTCGACATTTCAAACAAAACTATTTGACATTAATCAACATTCCAAACATAATCAAATATAAGTTGACATTAATCGACATTTCAAACCAAATTCAACGATCACCGACATTAAATGACATTAATTGACATTTCAAACCAAACTTAACATAATTTGACATTCAACATAAATCGACATGATTTGAAATAAACTGACATAAGTTCGATTTAAATCGAACTTAACACGACACAAACTGACATAATTCTTAAGTTCAACCTAAATCGAACATAACACGACAACACTTACACTTTTTAGAGGATAAATGTTAACCTTAATCGGGAGGTTTCCTGAGCATTATTAATTGCTCAGGATGTAATTAGCTATAGGAGCTTGCTCCTATAGGAGATTAAAGAACTCAGTATAGGTATTTCACCTACAAGACCTCTCTGGTTACTCAAGATCTTCATATGATTTTCCTATATGAAAAAACTTCAGTAATTACACAACATGAAGACTTGTTCTATGAGATTATCATTTTCTCTCAATCTCTCTCATGATTAATCATTCTTCAAATTCTCCAAAGACTTCTGACAATAAGTCTAGGTAGGATAAGAATTAGGGTGATAGATAGAGAAAGAGAGTGGCAACTCCTTGACATTGATATGATACGGGAATTGATAGCGATGTAAGTCGACAAAAAGGAATTTCATCGCCATCAAAGAGTGGCGACTCCACTGGGGATATCCTCTATCTCCATCTTTGGTTAATCAATTTGTCCTCATGACTATGATAATTTATCTTTTGAAAGGCTAAATAATCCTTTCTTTTGTTCTATATCTTACTCAATCTCGAGTAAAATAGAACTAATACTTTTTCGATTCAAAGATTTGTTCACGACGAACAAATCCTAGAATCTTACATTTCCATAATCGACATACCAAAATGACAAATGACATACAAAAATGACATATGTTCCCTCCCTTCCCACCCAGTTTACATAACAAGTCTAAAACAAATATGACAATGAACTGATAATGGATTCCCTGAAGTTGATCTTTCTCACTGCCTTCAAGGTTCTGATTTGTCAATCGACTAAATAGTCTACTATCAAAATTATTAATCAAATTTTGGATGACGATCTCTTTTGGATGAATTCCATCAAGGATTTCCCTTTCTCATTAGGACAGCTTGACAGAAAGAAAGAAATCAATTAGAATGAAAATTAGATATGTGTTGAATGTTGAGCCTAGTTCTAGGACTAGTCAACTAACAAGTTCTCTGTGGAAAAATCAAAATTGATCTATGAGGAGGGATGAAATTTGAAATCTTTGGAAATATTCTTCTCATCCACCTATTGAAAGAAAGACAATTCAGAAAGAAGAACCTCAAGAAAATTATGATTTCAAGGGGAAAATGAAATTAATGCTCTAATAACTAGGCCCTTCATCTTAAATCTTTAGACTGGGTCCTAAATGAAAAATAAAATATTGTGATCAAAATATAAGCAATTGACTAAAGATATAATGAGCCTCTTAATCTTCTGCCATGTGATTGGGTCCTGACTTATGAATGAGTTATAATATCCCATAATTCTTCTTAAGAAATATTTAAGAATTATTAATTAAGGGAGTTTGGACATTCAAAATATTTAAAATATGCTCCACCAGATATAGTAATTCTCTGAGAAGAAGCATGAGGTGAGTACCAAATAAAAAATTGGTGTTTGAGTTCAGGCATTCAAAATCATTAAAGTGTGCCCTACCAGATATAGTAATTCTCAGTAAAAGAAAAAGAAAAGAAAGGAAAAAAAAGATGTTTCTGAGAAGAAGCTTGAGGTGGACACAAAATAAAAAATTGGTGTCTCAATTCAAACATTCAAAATCCTTAACATGCTCCACCAGATATAGTAATTTTCTAAGAAGAAGCTTGAGGTGAGCATAAAATTAAAAATTGGTGTCCAAATTCTCTCCTTTGATAAATCTTCAAAAACTGTCTTAAGAAAATTCTTCCGATATTATATTCAGGAAGGAATTAAGTTATCTCGTCTTTTGGTTGACTATTAATTGGTTTATACATATCTTTAAAAGGAAAAAGATATTTTGATCACATAATCAAAATTTTGAAAAATTCCTAAGACCCAAAAAGAAAGAACTAAGGTAAATGAATTTGTTATTGAAGATTAATGGAAATTATACTCTGAAGTCATAATTTTCCAAAAATCCAACAACAATCCTAATTTGGAAATGTCAAAGTGATTTTTGAAAAATAATCTGAATGATCTTTATATAATTGGTGATTAATGAAAGGTTTATGAACTTACATAACTGACATCATTTGCTCTAATAAATGGACCCTAAGTTGTGCTTTGATCCATGAAAAAAATACCTATTTTTATACCTTGATTTTTATCAAATTTTTAAGGATATTATGCTTTAATGAAAGGTATTTTTGTGTTTTTGGATGTAGGTGATGCAAAAATGTTCAAGAAGGAAAAAAGGATGAAAAAGGAGCAAAAAGGAGCAAAAATTAAGCCAAAATACAAAATTGTTAAAATAATTGGCCTGGCGCCTAGGCGCCAGAATCCGACGCCTAAGCGCTAGTTCGATACAGAATTCTGTAAGATTTTTGACGAATTTTAGATGTTTATTTTGACGGTATTAGCGGTTAGTTGACCATCTAGAAGATTGACAGTTATTCTTGGATTATAGGACATGTGATACATTGTATTTGGACGCTTGGAAATGGTTAGGATCACGAAGAGGTACGATCCAAAGTGAAGAGGTGCGAAGAACCGTACGCAGTGTCTAGCTCCTAGGTGCCAGATTTCGGCGCCTAGGTGCCAGACACACCTTCTTGAAGATTCATTGAACATGGACACATTTTGAAGAGGTGCCTCAAGGCAACCCTTGAAGCCTATAAATAGGAGGCTACTCCTTCAGAGAAAAAGGCCCACAAAAACACCAATGCCCAACCTAGTCCCTTAGCCTCATAGTCCATTTAGAGAGAGAAATTAGAGAAATATTTTAAGGGTCGTATTTATAGTTTCTCTTATTAATTAGTGAGCTTATTTAGAGTTTGTATTGAGAGTTTTTAAGAGTCGGTGCTTTTGAAGTCTATTTACTTTGGAGTCAAAAGGATTCAGAGGTTCAGTTGGAGAAACACTTGAAATAAGTATTTGTATTTTGATTCAAAGTTTTATTTATATGTTTTGTTGTTTAAATTCAATCTGTTCCGAGTAGTTACTTTACTTTCTCCTTTCAATTATGACAAGATAAATAAGATAGTAAAAAATTCGCTGGAGAATTAAAATATATATATATTTTAAAAATTGTGATGATATTAATACCAGATCTTAATTTACTATTTAAATTGGCCATTTAAATTGTTAAAATCTGTTGAAGAGTTTTGAGACCTAGAAGGAGATGAATTCTTAACTAGTAGATATCACATCAATCCTTGGGTAGTCGAAGGCCTTGCGCGGGTTATTCAAGGTGAAGTGCAAATAAATAGGAAGATATCATTTAATGGGCGTAGAATTGATAAGTTTTTAGAGTGACAGGCTAAATTCTTGTAATTTGGTTTATAGAGAAGGAAAGGGTCACTAGTAGGGCCGACCATAGCCAACCTTAGACATCTAGTAGTGTGAGCCTAGATTAACCCATTCTACTAACAATACATCCAGATCTGATCTATAGATTAGCCAATGTTCTTTATACTATCGAGCGAAGGTAAAAAATAGGAATGCTTCTATTCGGCACAATACCATAAATTTATATTCTCCGTGAGTATTACATTATCTAAAAAGTCTTGGATTAATTGAAAGGAAAAAAGTTGTTTGCTTATTTTTATTTACATCTATCATTATTTTATTTTTGCTTTATTTCTGCATTTAGTGAATTAAATATCAACTTTTTAACTTTAAAAGAAATACATAAAAATAAAATCAAAATATTTTAAAAAAAATCTATAATCCTCCTCGTGGGATCGATACTGGGGTCTTTATTTAATGCCCTACATTACTATGATACGTATACTTGCGTAGTACCCCTAGTGTGTAAAATATTTTTCATAAAATTATATTTATATACACTAGCTGCTATTATTATTTGAGTCTAAGTATTGGCAATAATATATTTTTTATAGCATAAATTACTGCATTGTTTGGCGATTGCAAACCAAGTTTTTGGTGCATTGCTGTCGATCGAGGGTCAAGTTTTTGGCGCCGTTGCCGGGGAGGCAAAATTTATAGATTTTAAACATTTTATTTTATTTATTTATTTTATTGTCAAAAATATAAAATACAATAACATTTATTTAAAAAAAAAATAAAATATTAATTTTATTTCTTACTATTTTACTTTTTATTTACTTTTTCTGCGTAGTTTTGGATCTGAAAGATTAATACCTTTAGGTTCTGAATTAGAAAGAACTGTTAGAATAATTAAAAAAGGAAAACAAATTCAAAAATATCAAGAGATTGCTAATTTACATAACAATTTACAAAATCCAATTGAAATTAATGAACAAAATGTTTATAAACCATTAAGGGATTATGCTAACCCTACAGTTCATGAACTTCATAGTAGTATTCAAATACCTACTGTAGATGCTAATTATTTTGAGCTTAAAACATCTATTATTCAAATGGTTAAAAATAATCAATTTGGAGGAACACCAAACGAGGATCCAAATTTACACCTTGCTAGTTTTTTAGAATTTTGTGCTACCTTTAAATATAACAATGTTTCTGATGATGCTCTTAGACTTAGACTCTTTCTTTTTTCTTTAAGAGATAAAGCAAAGATGTGGTTGAACTCATTAGCAACAGGTTCTATTAAAACATGGGCTGAAATGGCACAAAAATTCCTTGCTGAATATTTTCCTCCTTCTAAAACTGCTAAATTAAGAAATGATATTACTTCATTTAGTCAATTAGACAGGGAGATAATTTATGAAACTTGGGAATGATTTAAATAACTATTAAGAAAATGTCCTCATCATGCATCACCTGATTGGTTAATTATTCAAACATTTTATAACGGACTAATTGGATCACTTAAATAAATTATTGATGTTGTTGCTGGAGGTTCTTTGATGGCTAAATCATTTGAAGAAGCTTATACTTTAATTGAAGAAAAGGCTAACAATAATTTTCAATGGCCTTCTGAAAGGATTAATCCTAAAAGAATGGCAAGTATTCATGATAACGAAGCCTTTTCTATCTTAGCTTCACAAGTAGCTGCAATATCTAAGAAATTAGATAATTTTGCTATCAATATATCACATAACAACTCTGCTAATATTGAAGATTCTCAAACTATTGAAACTTTACAAGCTATTACTACTAAAAATAACCCTTATTCCAATTATTATAATCCTGGATGGAAAAATCACCCTAATTTTAACTGGAATAATTCACAACAACAATGGGGTAATAATCAATCCCATCCAACTAGAAACTGGAACAATCAAGTAAATTCAAACTATAAACCACCTGGATTTAATAAGCAACAGAAAAAAGTTATCTATAGAAGAATTAATTTTACAACTAAGTAATCAATTACAAAATAAAAACATTACTATTCGTAATATTGAGAATCAAATGGGACAAATCGCTAATTTAATTAATTACATACCTCCAGGAACACTTCCTAGTAATTTTGAAGTCAATCCAAAAGACTCTGGAAAAGAACATGAACATGTTAAAGCTGTGCAACTTAGAAGTGTAAAGGAATTAAAAGAAAGAATGCAGAATTAAATTGAAAATGAGATTGAGGTTGAAAAGATTGAAAAACCTCAAGAAACTCCTTCTCCTAGTAAAGATCAGACTGTTATTCCTATTAATGTGGAAGTTGAAAAACCACCACCACCTTTTCCTCAAAGACTAAAACAGCAGAAGCTTGATTATCAATTTTATAAGTTTTTTGAAATTTTTAAGAAACTTACTATTAACATACCTTTTGCTAAAGCTTTGGAATAGATGCCAACTTATGCAAAATTTATGAAGGATATTTTAAGTAAAAAATGAAAATTTGAAGCTTTTGAAACTGTTGCATTAAGTGAAGAATGTAGTGCAATAATTTAAAAGGAATTACCTCAGAAACTTAAAGATCCTGGAAGTTTCACTATACCTTGTGCTATTGGAGAAAAATTTTGTGGAAAAGCTTTATGTGATTTAGGAGCAAGTATTAAGCTCGTGCTATTTTCTATTTTTCGAAGGTTGAATTTAGGAGAGATTACTCCCACCATTGTAACCCTTCAGTTAGTTGATAGATCTATCACCTACCCTAAAGGAGTTATAGAGGATGTTCTTGTTAAAGTGGTTAAATTTATTTTCCCCGTGGATTTCATTGTACTTGATATGGAAGAAGATAAAGAAATACCAATTATTTTAGGGTGACTTTTTCTAGCTACCGGACGAGCTATGATTGATGTGCAAAAAGGAGAATTAACCATGAGAGTTAATGATCAAGAGATTAAATTTAATGTTCTTAAATCAATGAAGTACCCTGATAAAGAAAAATGCTATCAAATAGATATTATTGATTATATAATTGAAAAACATTATCAAGAAAGATGTATAGTCATTTCTGAAGAAAAAATTGAATTATTAACTGATGAAAATGAAGAACTAAAAGAAGAATAATTATCTAAAAAATCTCATTATATTAAAGATAACTGGGAAATTTTGGACATAACACAAAATGATATACTTTTACCCTCAACTAAAAAAGCCCCTGAACTGAAATTAAAAATGTTACCTACACATTTAAAGTATGCTTTTTTTGGAAATTCATTAACTTTACCTGATATTATTTCTTCTAAACTAAGTTTAGATCAAGAAGAAAACTGATAGGAGTGTTAAAGAATTATAAGAAAGCTTTTGGTTAAACTATTACTGATATAAGAGGAATAAGCCATTCCATCTGTATGCATAAAATTTTAATGGAAGAAGATTTTAAACCTACTATTGAACCTCAAAGAAGATTAAATCCTATCATGAAAGAGGTTGTTAAAAATGAAATTTTAAAATGGTTAGATGCTGGAATTATTTATCATATTTTGGATAGCTAATGGTAAGTCCTATTCATTGTGTTCCAAAGAAAGGAGGAGTAACTGTCATTGTCAATGATAAAAATGAACTAATTTCTACAAGACAAGTTACTGGATGGCGAATTTGCATTGATTATCAGAAATTAAATGAAGCCACTACAAAGGATCATTTTCCTTTACCTTTCTTGGATCAAATGCTTGATAAGTTAGCAGGACACTCATATTTCTGTTTTCTGGATGGATATTCTGGTTATCATCAATTACTTGTCGCTCCTAAGGACCAAGAGAAAACAACATTTACAAGTCCTTATGGAACATTTACGTTTAGAAGAATGCCTTTCGGTTTATGTAATGCACCTGCAACTTTTCAAAGATGTATGATGTCAATTTTTTGTGATTAGATTGGCAAAAGAATTAAAATATTTATGGACGATTTTTCAGTCTTTGAAACTTCTTTTAAATCTTGTTTGGTAAATATTTCCAAAGTTCTGAAAAGATGTGAAGAAACAAATTTAGTTCTGAACTGGGAAAAATGTCAATTTATGGTCACAAAAGGCATTGTACTTGGTCACAAAATTTCATGAAAAGGGATGGAAGTTGATCAAGCAAAAGTGAAAATTATTGTTGAACTGCAACCACCTACTACTGTTACTGATGTGAGAAGTTTTTTGGGTCATGCTGGATTTTATAGAAGATATATAAAGGATTTTTCTAAAATTGCTAAACCTCTTTGTCATTTTTTGGAAAAAGAAGCTAAATTTGAATTTAATGAAGAGTGTGTTAATGCTTTCAATATTTTAATAGAAAAATTAATAACTGCACCTATAATTATTGCACCTAATTGGAATAAACTCTTTGAATTAATGTGTGATGCAAGTGATTTTGCAATTGGAGCTGTCTTGGGACAAAAATATGAGAAAATTTTCAAAGTTATATATTATGCTAGTAAAACTCTTACTGAAACTCAAAGAAATTAGACTACTACTGAGTAAGAGCTTTTAGCTATAGTCTATGCCTTTGATAAATTTAGACCTTATATTCTTGGTACCAAATGCATAGTTCATACTGATCATTCTGCTATTAATTATTTAATGACAAAAAAAGATGCTAAGCCTAGACTGATAAGATGGGTTTTACTTCTACAAGAATTTGATTTTCAAATAGTGGATAGAAAAGGAACTGATAACCAAAGAACTACACTTTTGAGAGAAAAGAAAGGTTTGATTGCTTCTATGGAGAGATTTACAATGGAGAATGGAGAGAAAGCCAAGTTTATGCATAAGGATTCTCAAACCTACTTCAATGGCTACTTAGTCATGACATTGGAGAAGCTTTTTCATCAACTTGAGAAGATTGAAGCAGAATTGGTGCTTATTGGAGAAAGGATGCATGAAATGTACCATCAATATTAGCATATGGAATGAAAAATGAAGGTACAATCTGATCATTTGGCTGCATTTGAAAACTATCAGGTAACCATGAATGCTCAAAACAAATGGATTGATGAGAAGATAACCTTAGAATTTCCTCATGTCCCTTTCTTCCACTCTTTTGTTCATAATGAATTACATTATAGAATTAGATGTGAGAAGTTGTGTATGTGTGTTTTTTGCATTTTTTTGAACCTTATCTTGAAGATTTGAAATGGAATGAAGTAAAATTTGAGTTTGATTATATCAAATTGTGTTTGGAATGAATCTTAAATTTGGAATCTATTTTAGACTTGGATTTTTTCTTTAGATGTTTGATGAAGTTTATGATATAATTTTAAGTTTACATAGGTTAGAAATACCTAAATTACGTAATGTAAAAATTTGAGAATTTTTTGGAATTTTTGGCGTATCTAGCGCCAAGGCGTCGGTTGACCCAACCACAATTACATAAGTAAAATAACTTATAAAATTATGGCCAAACGACACCAAATCTGATTTATCGGCTAATGTACAATAATTAAAGATTAAAGTTTTTATAAATAAATATAAATCATACACTAGAGGTACTACGCAAGTATATGTATCGTTTCAAGTAATATAGAGTTTTCTTTTTAAAACCCCAGAATATGATCCCACGAGTACTAATAAAGTTAAAAGAAAGAAAACTATTAATTAAAATATTTTAATTTAAAACTAATTAAAATATGCAGAATACAAAAAATTGGTAAGTAATAAAACAATAAACAAAGATTCTTTCCCCATACAAAATACTCCATGATTAATAAGCAGTTAAAATTAGTTGAGAACTTTAAAAATGTGGTATTGTGACAAATAGGAGCATATATATCCTTTACCCTTTGGTCCAGGTCATAAAGAACATTAACTGGTTTTTAAAGATTGGATTAGTATGTATTATTAGTAGAAAGGGACGAATTTCTAAACTCTCACTTCTAGGTTCCCCCCCAAAAGGTTGCCTATGGTCTGGCTTACTAGTGACCCGTCACCTCTTTTGTAAAACCAAGTTGATTGAATTTAGCCTGTCACACTAAAAAAAAAATCAATTTTACGCCCATTAATGATTATCTCCCAATTTATTTGCACCTCCCCTTTTAAGGATTTACTATCTACCTTTTAAAGGGAAATGCAATACATACAAGTTAAGAATTCTTAGCCAACGGTCAGATCTTAAAAATTCTCCATAGTTTTTAACAATACAAGAGGCTAATTTGTAAGGTAAATTAAGATTAGGTACAATATCATCACAAATTTTTAGAAAATATGAAATTAAGTTCTCAAATCTGATTTAAATCTGTTAATAAATCATTTCATGTTCGTTGGGAGAAAGAAAAGAAGACTACTCTGAAAGCATAGAAATTACACCACAAATCATATTAATTTAACTCAAATCCTAAGCACTGAACTTAAGAAACAAGATATAAATACTTACCTGGAATGTAATTCAAGCAATCCTTTTAAGTTTCCCTGACTCCACAGACTCTAACAGGACTTTGACTTTCGAATTCACACTGAACTCTCACTAAAATAAAGAAGAAGAAAAGAAGAAGACACTTTACTTAACAGCTATTAATTAATTATTTGTTAATTAATTCTCCCTCCTCTTTCTTGCTGTAGACTGGACCTCTATTTATAGATCTACAGAAATGACCAGGAGTTGCTTAAGACACCTCTTCAAAATTTGTCCACATTCAATGAATGTTCTAGAAAATAACTATGGCGCCTAGGCGCTAGGATCTCTGCGTGAATGGACGAATCCCTTCACATTTAGGTCACACCTATTTGTTTAATAACTGCTTTCCCATGTTTATATCCATTGTATCTTGTTTATAACATGTGGGACTTTTTCCAGAGGCTTCTAGATTGATTCAGAAACATCAATAACCATCTAAGAAATCTCCAGAATCAATCTGCTGTGTCTGGCACCTAAGTGCCAAATTTGGTGCCTAGGCGCCAAATCAGCCTCATTGCATTTTTACTCCTTTTGGCTCATTTCTGCTCCTTTTTAACTATTTTTCTTTATAAACTCATTTTGTTGTACCTCCAACTAAAACATAATAAATATATTTCATTCAAGCGTAATATCCTTAAAATATTAATAAAAATTTGGTATAAAATTCTAAGTAATTTTAAGGCAGATCAATTCCCCCAAACTTAAACGTTACTTGTCCTCAAGTAACTTTTTACTACTAAAATTATAATCTATGGAGAAAAATTTCTTTAAGTATTCTATTACTTTTTGTTTTATAAATAATATAATGAAACTTAAGAAGCTTTCTAATGACTCAGGCTAAGTCCAAAATGTGTAAATCACTTAATAATTAAGTGTTAAGAACTCACTTCTCCCATCTATTTTAAAAATAATTGCAATTTGTCATATTAAGAGTTTGTACATTATTTACAAAAGAAATACATTCATGAAAACTCTACTAGCAAGGATGCTTATACATAAAAGTTAAGTTAAAAATGTAATTAGGTCTTCTCCTATAAGATAATTTAAGTGAAGCCAATTTTTGATTAGGCATCTCCTCAAGCTTCACCTCACACACACACACACACACACACACACACACACACACACACACAGAGATATATATATATATATATATATATATATATATATATATATATATATATATATATATATATATGGCTTTTCCTTTTAATTTTGCCTTTTTTTTTCGAATAATCCGTGAGGATTACTATATCTGGATAGCCTGTTAATGATTTTGAACTTCACTATCCTTAACTTATATTTAAAGATTTCATACATTTTTACTTAATGAATATGTATTTATCATTAAGATTTTTCATAGAGTTTCAATTCATTCTTCTCAAGTAAATATATAACTTTCCTAAAACTTTCAGAAATACATTTTTTTTATTTAGATAGTTGAATAAAAAATCTTCCACTCTTTCATTAAGTAATCACAACTTTTAGATTTATCCCTTACTACTAAAAATACTTATGTAAGCTTATTATAATACCCATAAAAACAAAAGTTTGTCAATCTTAAATTAACTTTTCTTCCATAGGTTATGTTATTAATTTTGAAAAATACTATTTACTAAGGACAAGAAAAATTTAAATTTAAGTTCATTTCCCTCACCCAAACTTAGTTCTTTAAATTAGGTTTAAATATTTTTGTAATATGAAATTTAAACTAAGCAGGAAGAATTAAGTATAACATTTAAAGGTATTTAAATCGGTGCTGGTATAAGCAGGAATAGATATATAAAAGAGTAGCTAAATAATTAACACATGAATAATTTAATATTTAAAAACAAAAATGCTAAAATAAAAATAAAAGGAGCATGAAAAGGACTAAGTCTAAGCAATCCAACAATAGAAATCATAAAATAGAGTTACGATCTCAATACAATAGTATGAAAAGATAAAAACATATACTAAAAACAACAAACATTAAACTAAATCAAAGTTAAATCCATGGATTTTCCTCCCAAAAATCATTTTTTTTCCAAAATTTTGGCACTATTCATAAGTAGAAAAATCCATGGTGAAAATAAAATTAAATCGTTGATCTAACCTCGAGAAGTTGAAATTCGAAGTTAATACGCATCGAAATCATTCAAATCTTGCTCAAAATGGAACCCTAGATTTGATTTTTGCAAAAATGGAGGAAGAAGATGAAGCTTTGGCATGAAAATGGTGTTGGGTCAGTTTTAAAGGCCGAAATTTGGTCCAGGTGAACCGACGTCTAGGCGCCAGAATCACCAAACATTCCGATTTTTTTATATTTTGTAATTTAGGTGATTTTAACATCTTTAAGCCTAAAATAAACTGTTAATCTTCATCAATCATCTTCCAAAAAATAATATTCAAAAATCCAAAAGGTTCCAAATTTAAAGATAACATTCCAAATATCTAATAAATAACAATCCAAACTTTACTTCATTTCATTTCATTCCAGATCTTCAAGATAAGGCTCAAAAAAATATAGAAAATATTCATCAACATTTTTTCACATCTCACAAACACATAAAACACTCATAAACATCTTCACATAAAACAATTTCAAATCACAACACACTTAACAATCACATTCAATCTCTCCACCTATTTCTTTTTAATTTCATGGATTCACATCAGAACCTACATTAGTTCCACAAGGTAATTCACTACGAACAAAGGAATGGAAGAAAGGGACTCGAGGAAATTCCAAGGCCGTCTTTTCATTGATCCAATTATTCTTAGCGTACATTTTTACCTGATATTCTTTAAATCATGCCAAATGATCTGATTGAACTTTCATTCACCATTCAATGTGCTCATTTTGGTGGAATATCTCATGCAATCTCCCTCCAACTAGAATTAACTTTTCTTCAATCTTTAACGGAATGTTTCAGTCGAAATTTTTGATGGCTTGAAGGTTTTGGATGAAGGTATGGTGGTTTAAATGGATTGTAATGTGAAAAAATTGATTTGGGGTAGTTTTTCCATGATCCAGAAACTGTAGCGCCTAGGCGCCAATTTGGGCGCTTAGGCGCCAGTTCTGGTCCCTAGGCTCCAGAATCCTGAAAATCACAGGTTTTCCATTCGTTGAATTCTCATAAGTTCCATACACAATTAAGGTTTAAAAAGGTAGATCGAAGGTATGTAACTAAGTGTAATCACATACAACACACAATCAAGCACGAAATAAAATCATACTATGGGTTGCCTCCCATAAAGCACGTAGTTTAACGTCGTCAACCCGACATAAATAACATTTTACTCCTAGTGGGTTAATAATAGTACATCTTTAAAAGATGGCACGCTTTCTTCATACTAGGGCTTCAATCTATGTCCGTTCACCTTAATTACTGAATCAGTTTTTAAATCTTTAATGTCCACAGCTCCATAATAGTAAACTTTCTCAACCACATATGGCCCTATCCATTTGAATTTTAATTTTCCTGGAAACAATTTTAATATTGAATTGTATAATAAAACTTGTTTTCTAGGCTCATAATCCTTTCTTAATATTCTTTTATCTTGCATAATCTTCATTTTCTCTTTATAAATTCGAGCACTTTCATAAGAATCATTTCTCATCTTATCCAGTTCATTTAATTGTAATAATCTTTTATCTCTAGCATCTCTTAAATTATAATTATACTCTTTAATTGCCCAATAAGCTTTATGTTCCAGTTTAACAAGTAAATGAAAAGGTTTTCCATAAATGACATTTCAATAGGAGTTTTATAAGCAATCCTATAAGCCTATAACGCATCATCAAGTCTATCAGCCCAACTAGTTCACTTTAGATTAACCATTTTTTCTTTAATTCTTTTAATCTCCTGATTTGATATTTCCGCTAATCCACTAGTTTGGGGATGATAGGCTATTGAAATTTTATGATTGATTTCAAATTTGCTCAATAATCTCTGAATAAAAAAAATTCTTAAAGTGACTTCCCCCATCTGTGATGAATATTTGTGGCATTCCAAATCTAGTGAAAATATTTTTAGTTAAAAAATTTTCCACACTTTTAGCATCACATTGAGGTAAAGCAATTGCTTCAATCCATATCGAAACATAATCAGCAGCTAATAAAATATACATTTTTCCTGAAGAAGGCACAAACGGTCCCACGAAATCTAAACCCCATACATAAAAAATTTTCACTCCAGAGTGAAATTTAGCTGCATTTCATTTCTTCTAAAAATATTTCCTATGCGTTGACATCGATCACAGGATTTAACATAATTATTAACATCCCTGAATAATATAGGCCAATAAAATCTAAATTGTAAAATTTTGAAAGCAGTTTTATCAACACCAAAATATCCACCAAATTCAGAGTTGTGGCATTTTTGAATAATCTCATAAGTTTCTTCATGAGGAACACATTTTCGTATAATAGAATCCTTACATTGTTTAAAAAGATAGGGATTATCCAAAAAATAAATTTTAACATCATGTATGAATTTCTTTTTCTAATGATGATCTAATCCAGACGGCATAATGCTACTAGCTAAATAATTAACTATATCAGCATACCGTGGGATTAATCCAGTAGAAACAATATAAAGTTGTTCATCAGGAAAACATTAATTTATTACATTATTTTCAATTCTAAATAAATGATCGGAGATTTGATTATCAAACCCTTTTCTATCGACTATTTGAAAGTCAAATTCTTGCAACAAATGAATCCATCTAATCAATCTTGGTTTAGCTTTTTTTGAGTCATACATATATAGTAGCAGAGTGATCTATAGGCAATATACATTTATTGCCAAGTAAATATGATCGAAATTTATCAAAATCATATACTATGGCCAATAGCTCTTTCTCTGTAGTAGTGTAATTAATTTGAGCTTGATTAAGAGTTTTACTACATAATATATAACTTTAAACAACTTATCATACCATTGTCCTAAAGCGGACCCAATATCATAATCACTTACATCACACATTAATTCAAATGATTTTTCTCAAATAGGTGCAATAATGATTGGTGTAGTAATTAATTTCTTTTTTAACAAATTAAAGGCTTCTAAGCAAATTTCATCAAATTCAAATTTAGTATCATTTTTTAAAAATGGCATAGAGGTTTTGTAATCTTAGAAAAGTCTTTAATATATCTCTTATAAAATCCAGCATTTCCAAGAAAAATTCTTTTACCAGTAACAGAAGTGAGTGGTTGTAATCCAGCAATAGCTTGAATTTTTTCTTGATCAACTTCCATTCCATTTTTAGAAAACTTTTGACCTAGTACAATTCCTTTTGTGACCAGAAATTGGCACTTCTCCCAGTTGAGAACTAAATTTGTTTCTTGACAGCATTTCAGCACCTTTGACAAATTTTATAAGCAAGAATCAAAAGAAGTTCCAAATACCGAGAAATCATCCATAAAAATTTCAATTCCTTTTTCAATTAAGTCACAAAAATAGCCATCATAGACCTTTAAAAAGTAGCAGGTGCATTGCATAACCCAAACGACATTCTTTGGAAAGCAAAAGTTCCATATGTGCTTGTAAATGTAGTCTTTTCTTGATCTTCAAGAGCAATAGATATTTGATGATACCCAAAGTACCCATCCAGAAAACAAAAATAAGAATGTCCAGCTAATCTATCCAGCATTTGATCTAAGAATGGAAGAGGAGAATGATCTTTCCTGGTGGCATCATTTAGTTTTCTATAATCAATACAAATCCGCCAACCAATAACTTGTCTATTATGTATTAATTCATTATTCTCATTTTTAAAAACAGTTACTCCTCCTTTCTTTGGAACACAGTGAATAGGACTTACCCAAGGACTGTCTGATATTGGATATATAATATCAGCATCCAGCCATTTAAGCATTTCCTTCTTAACAACTTCTTTCTTAACTTGATTTAATCATCTTTCAGGATCAACTCTGGGTTTACTGCCATCTTCTAGTAATATTCTGGGCATACAAATTGAAGGGCTGATTCCTTTAATGTCTGCTTTAGTTCACCCAAAAGCTCTTTTATATTCTCTTAATACTTCAAGCAGTTTTACTTCTTGATCAGTAATCAATTCAGAAGATATAATAATAGGTAAAGTTAATGAATTCCCTCAAAAACATATTTTAAATGAGAGGGTAATTCTATTAATTCCAATTCAGGAGCCTTTTCAATAGACGGTTTGAATTATTTACATTCAGTAGTATCTAATATCTCTCAATTTTCATTAATGTAATGAACTTCTCTTACTTATGTTTCTTCAGAATCTCTTTCATTACTTAAATTTTCAGGGTCTATAAATTCTTCTTCTTTAAAATGAATCTGACATTTTTCTTGAAAATGTTGTTCAATAATGTAATCCAAAATGTCCATTCTATAACACTTTCCTTGTTAGGATACCTCATTGATTTAAGAACATTAAATGTTACTTCTTGATCATTAACTCTCGTGGTTAACTCCCCTTTTTATACATCAATCATAGCACATTCGGTAGCAAGAAAAGGTCTTCCTAGGATAATAGGAATCTCTTTATCTTCTTCCATATCCAGAATTATAAAGTCTACAGGGAAAATAAATTTATCCACCTTTACCAAAACATATTCTATTACTCCTCTAGGGAGAGTAATAGATCAGTCTGCTAATTGCAAGGTTACAGTTGTAGGAGAAATTTCTCCTAGATCCAATCTCTTATAGATGGATAAAGGCATGAGATTAATACTCACTCCTAAATCACATAAGGCTTTGCTTTGAAATATATCTCCTATAGCACAAGGTATTGTAAAAATTTCAGGATCTTTTAGTTTTTGTGGAAGTTTTTTTCTGAATAATTGCACTGCATTCTTCACTTAGTTCTATAGTTTCAAAAGCTTCAAATTTTCTTTTTTTTGTTAAGAATGTTATTCATAAACTTTGCATAGTTAGGCATTTGTTCAAGAGCTTCAGCGGATGGGATATTAATTGTAAGATTTTTGAATTCCTCAAAAAATTTAGAAAATTATTGATCCAATTTTTGCTGCTTAAGTCGTTGTGGAAATGGAGGTAGAAATTGTTCATATTCATCTTGAGATGGCAGTTTTTTTCTGTTTCAGGTAGTTTTTCTTTAGGTTTCTCAACTTTTACTACTTCAGCCTCTTTCTGAATCTTACTCTCTTTTCCATCCCTTAGTTCTTTTCCACTTTTAAGTAACATAGCTTGAATTTGCTCAGGATCTTTTCCATTTTCTCTTGGATTTAATTCAACAGTACTAAGTATTGTTCCTTGTGGTCTACTATTTATAGCATTTGCAATTTGCCCATTTGATTTTAAATATTTCTTATCGCAGCATTATGACTTTGTAATTGACTCCCCATTTGTAAAATTAATTCTTTTATCGATAATTTCTTTTCATTAAATTGTTGATTATTAAAGCCAGAAGGATAAGAAGGTCGATAATTAGAATTATTTTAATTATTCCAACTTCCAGTTGTGATAGGTTGGTTGTTACACATTGAGGATTTTCATTATTCCAATTAAATGAGGGTGATTCTTCCAACCTGGATTATAACAATTAGAATATGAGTTATTAGTTTTGCTAGCAATAGCTTGCAATATTTCTAAAGTTTGATATTCATCATCATTTCCCGAATTATCATTTAAGTGTGATAAATGAGACAAGTTATCCAATTTCTTTGATATAACAACCATTTGAGAAACTAAAATCGAAAAAGCTTCATTTTCTTGAATACTAGCCACTCTTTTAGGATTGATCCTATCAGAAGGCCATTGGAAATTATTAGTTACCATTTCTTCAATTAAAGGATAAGCATCACCAAATGATTTAAATATTGAAGAACCACCAGCAGCAGCATCAATAATAGATTTAAGAGAACCTAGTAATCCATTATAAAATATTTGTATAATTAACCAGTTTGGTAAAGAGTGATGTAGGCATTTTCTAAGAAGTTCTTTGAATCGTTCCCATGCTTCATAAATAGTTTCCCCATCAAGTTGAGTAAATAAAGTTATATCATTTTTAAGTATTGCAGTTTTCGATCGCAGAAAATATTTAGCTAAAAATTTTTGAGTCTTTTCTCCGCAAGTTTTAATAGATCTTGTTGCTAACGAATTTAACAAAATCTTAGCCTTATCCCTTAAAGAAAAAGGAAAAAGCCTAAGTCTAATAACATCATCAAAAACACGATCACATTTAAAGGTGGCACAAAGTTCTAGAAAACTAGGTAGATGTAAATTAGGATCTTCGGTAGGAGACCCTCCAAACTGATTATTTTGAACCGTTTGTATAATTACAGGTTTTAAATCAAAAGAATTTGCAGATACAGCAGGTAATTGAATGCTTAAATGAATTCATCAGCTGTAGGGTTAGCATATTCTCTTAAAGGTATTTACTGATTTTGATTTTCATTTTAAATATTTTGATCAATATTATTTTGAGGTATATTAGCCATTTCTTGTAAATTATGAAATCTATTCTCCTTTCTAATTTTTCTTATGGTACGCTTTAATTCGGAATTATAAAGTATTAATCCTTCAGTTCCTGAACTTAGCATAAAAATATGAAAAAGATATTTAATTTATTTAAATATATATATATATTTTTTGTCTATATATATATATATATTTATACAATAATTTACTTTCTTTTAATTAGTTGTAATCCCCGACAACAGCGCAAAAACTTAACCCAACCACAATTACGTAAGTAAAATAGCTTATAAAATTATGGCCAAACTTGACCCCTAATCTGATTAAGTGGCTAATGTACGATAATTAAAGATTAAAGTTTTTATAAATAAATATAAATCGTACACTTGGGGTACTACAAAAGTATACATATCATTTCAAGTAATAAAGAGTTTTCTTTTTAACACCTCAGATATCGATCCCACGTGGACTAATAAAGTTAAAATAAAGAAAAATATTAATTAAAATCTTTTAATTTAAAAATAATTAAAATATGCAGAATACAAAAATTGGCAAGTAATAAAACAATAAACAGAGATTCTTTCCACATAGAAAATATTCCATGATTAATAAGCAGTTAAAATTAGTTGAGAATTTTAAATATGTGGTATTGTGACAAATTGGAGCATATATATCCTGTACCCTTTGGTCCAGGTCATAAAGAACATTAGCTAGTTTTTAAAGATTGGATTAGGATATATTATTAGTAAACATGGACGAATTTCTAGACTCTCACTTTTAGGCTCACCGCGTCCAGTTCTTCGCACCTCTTCACTTTGGCTCACACCTCTTCACGATTAAAACCGTTTTGGAGCGTCCAAATGCAATGTATCACATGTCCTATTATCAAGGAACAACTACGAGTCTTCTAGAATGTCCAATAACCGCTCACTCCGTCAAAATAACCGTCCAAAAGTTGTCAAAAACTTGACAGTTTCTGTATCGAGTCTGGCGCGTACGTGCCAACTTCTGGCGCCTAGGCGCCAGGCCATAATTCTGATAATTCTTGTATTTTGCTCCATTTTTGCTCCTTTTGCCTGCTTTTTCACCCTTTTTCCTTTTTTGGACCTTTTTACATCACCTACATCCAAAAACACAAAAATACCTTTCACTAAAGCATAATATCCTTAAAAATTGATAAAAATTAAGGCATAAAAATAGGTATTCTTTTGATGGATCATCTACGACTAGTGTGCGCCCATGACCGTCCACACTAAAACCCTAAGAACTCTCTCATTTCTCAACAGATTTTCGTGTTCTTATACTCTATGGATTCATCTTGAAGAGAAGAACACATCCATACGGTTTACATGCTATGAAATTAAGCCAATCAAAATAGAGAATCTCTGGATGCTCGGGAGGAAGGAGAGGTGTATACCTTGGCTTCAAGAAGTGAAGCTTCAATTAGAGAGTTGTGGCACCATCGATTGCACCCAAGGAAGCTCCAGATGAGGTCTCTGGCTCTGGGGAATTTCCTAGGTACAACTTCCACCAAGCCCGAGTTCAAAGCTTGGTCGATAGAGAAAATGGCTGGCCTGGTGAGGGTCCTTACAATGGGGAACTCCTCCTCTTGGTCTTGTGCAGGTGTGGGTGAGTTTAATTTGATTTTGATGGTGGTTTCAGAGATGTCTTAGTTCTGGACTTGGAATTGAGCTCCAAAATGGAGCTCAATTAATGGGGTTTAGGGCAGGAGAACAGTGGGGATCAATTGCTTTAGGTTAGGAGAAGGTCCTGGAGCAATTTTGGCAGAGTTTTGTTTAGTTCTGGTTCATCACCTTGTTTGGCCGAGAGGGTGGTGGGTTTAAATAGACATGGTTGGAGGGCCTCCCAGGGTGAGTTGCGGCTTGGGATCAACTGCTCTGGTGAAGAGAAGAACAGCCATGGTGTCTAATTGAGTTGGGACAACTCAGTAAGGAGGAATTTGAAATTTGAATCAAATAGGTGCTCACGGGTGTGGTGTTTTTCGGCAGCCCAGGTGGTGGTCCGGCCTGGCATGGGTCACCATCTGACTCAGTGAGGTCAGGGCTAGGGTTTGGTGAGTTCAATTGGCATTGGCCATGTGTAAAGGGTTTGATTTAAATGGAATGGGGGAGGAGCTAATTTTGGGTCCAAATGGGTCCAAGTCATGGATTTAGGTTTGATTCACCCTCCAAGGCCTGATTTTTGGGCTGAGGGAATTAGGTAAGTCAGCTAGCTTAGTGGGGAGAAGTCACCATCTAAGTACATTTAGGCTTAATCAAGGTTTAGAAGAGTCATGAAAAGGCTTAATCACCCTTTAGGGAATCATTAAAGGACTCCCTCATTTTACCATAAATGACATGGTGATGTGTAAAGTGGCTTCCATGTCTTGCATATGGCTTGTGCATGGCTTCATGGCTCCATTTGGCTTGGGGCCAAGCTTAGTTAATTTCATGGAAGAGGACTTTATGAATTTTGGCATTTTGATGGAAATTTGGAAGAAGCTTGATTTGGAATGGTTTAATGATGATTTTGAAACTTAGGGGTGATATCAATTAAAGGTATGATGAAAAGAAATTGCCATGCGGGCTTTAGAGCCAATTTTGGGCATTTGGATTTGGTGAAAATGGGCTTTTAGAATGGTTTAAGAAAGTGGGTCTTCAGATTTGAAAATAAGTTGGTGGATGGAAATTTTGTGAAGGATTGGGCCAAACAAATGTTCGGTTTAGTTTAGGGATGTGTCATGAACATTTTAGAAAAGAATTGGTATCATTTAGAGTGGAATTGGATTTAATTTGGGCTTTTTTGGTAAAGGGGCCAAAGTGGGTCAAATTAGGCTAACTTGGGCTAAGGTTGGGATAAGGATAGATTTGATGTAAAATTAATGTTGAGAAATGTTTATGGGAGTGTCACAAAGAGTTTTCAACTTTGTTTGGGCTTTGATTTCGAGATTTGGGCCAATTTGGGTTAGGTTTGGGTTTAGGTCAGAAATGGGGATTTTGGTTTTGGGTTAGGTTTGGGTGGAGTTTAGGTTCAAATTTGAGGCAAATCTTGTAAGTGTTTTGTTTTTGGGGGTATTAGGAAGGTTTAGGAAAATATTTGGGGTTAATTGGAGTTGAATTGGGTTGGTTTGGGCTAGGTTTAGGTCATGGGCCAAAATTGGGCTTTAAGCTTCAAATTGGAATTGGATCCAAATTTTAATAAAATTGGGTTTGGATTTGGTCTAACATGATATTGGGGATAATGAATTGAATTTTAGAATTGAATTGGATCAAAATTGAGGTCAATTGGGTTGATTTGGTTTGACATTGGGTCCATTTGGGTTAAAAATGGGTCAAATTGGGGGTTTTGGTAAAAGTGGGTTAAATTGACAAAATTGGTCTAAGGTGTAGTTAAACAAAATGAAATTGGGAATATTTGGGATTTTTTGGAATTTTCTGCTAATTTTTGGAATTTATGGAATTTTTTGTTAAGAAGGCCATTTTGGGTATTTGGAGGGTATTGGGGGGTATTTTTGGAATTTTTGGTATATTTAGCTTTGGATGATCAATTTGAATGGTGGGAAATGTTTAGGATTGGTTTTGAGGAATTTTGCATAATTTAGGTGATTTTACAAATTTTGGGTAGCTTCAGGGACATTTGGTAGGTTTAGTGAGTGTAGAGCCTTAGGGGTCAAAAATTGAAATTTTGGGAAAATGAAGATTGATTGAATGTGAGTAGAATGGAATCACATTGGTTATGCCATGAAGCCATATCAAGCCCATAAGAGCCATGAGAGGACTCTTTTGAGGCGTTCACTATGTTGTTCCTAACCCTCTTAGCCAGGGGCTGAGGGGTTAAGGTCCATCCATAGGGTTAAGGTCCATCCATAGGGTTAAGGTTCATCCATAAAAATCACCTACATGAGTCGGGGAGTGAAGCTAGGTATGAATGGTTTTAGGATTTGAAATGTGTGTGAAAGTGTATTGTGTGTAGGTCAACCCTCACCAGACCAGGCCACCCAGGGTAGTCCTAAGGCCAAAGAGTCCTATAGGGAACTCATCCTTTAAACCTCCACATTGATCTTAACCCTCCAAGTGACTTGTGGGTTTATAATCAAACTTATGAGGTTTGCAGGGAGTTAAGAGGTGTTTGAATTTCTAAGTGGTGGGTTCCATTTCTAGTCCTCTAAGATAGTCAAAGGGAAAGCCTAAGGCTAGATCCTAAGTACTAAGGAGAGAGAAGAGAAAAGACCTCATGAAAAATGAGGTCAACAACTCCTTGTTTTTAAATTGTTATACTTGTCTGTTTAGGATATGAGAATTCCAGCTAGCATGTTATCTTAGTTTTTAATTCTTACCCATGTATCAGTTTTATGCTTAAATGTTTAATCCTAACTAAAATTTTAAAGTGGTGGGGGGGGGGTTGGGGGTGGGGGAATTTTAAAAATAATTTTTCAAAAAAAGAGTAAATTTTATTTGTGCTCAAGAATACTTATAATGAAATTTGATTTTTGATTGAAACCAATTATGTATATGAAGTTATATTATGGAAACAAAATTTTGAATATAGAAATGAATAAGAAAATTTAGTTAAAATATATAGTAATGATGAAAATTTGAATGTTAAAATTTTCTTAGTAGATAAATGATAAATGTAGTTAAACTATCTTTAGTAAGAAATATTATATTTTTGGAAAGATAGAATATTTGACTTTTATTTTTCAAAACATAAATTTCTTTTATTGAAAATAATTTTCAACACTATTATTATGACTTTTAAGTGAAATATATATATTAGACCTTTATTTTTAATGGAAGGGTGGAATTCAAAATCATTAAAGGCCTAACCAGATACAGTAATCCTTACCTTATAAAAAAAAAGAAAAAACAAACAAAAAGAAAAAAAAGGGAGGAGAAGATTGAGGATTTAAGGGCCTAATCAAAAATTGGTTCCATACCTAAAGTTTAAAATATAATTTTTAAAAAAATCTAAAGCTTAAGATTATAATATAATGTGTAAAATTATTTTCAAATAAAAATTTTTAAATGAGGAAAATAAAACGTTTAAATCCTATATTTTGAAAAATATACAAGTATTTCTAAATTAGATTGGAACTTATATATTTCATGAATCTTTACTTAAGAACTTTCTAAACTTTAAGTTGGTCTCATTTTCTAAAACTTTTTCTAAATTGTACTATTTCATTTCTAGAACATAATTTTGAAGCCTACCTAAAGAAACACATTTCCATAATTTGCAAGCTTGATTTTTATATAATTTTAGTGTCACTTTAGGACAAGTAACAAATTAAGATTGGGGGATTTTGATACACCTAAAATATATAGTTTTTTATGCAAATTTTTATACCTATTTGTTATGATATTGCACTTTAATGGAAGGTATTTTTGTGTTTTTCTTGCAATTAAAATGACTGATTGTGATCAAAGGAGCAAAAAATGATTGTTAACCTCATTTTTGGTTAGGTCTTTTCTCTCCTTAGTACTTAGGATCTAGCCTTAGGCTTTCCCTTTGACTATCCTAGAGGATTAGGGATGGCACACACCATTTAGAAATTTAAACACCTCTTCACTCCCTGCAAACCCCACATTCCTGATTGTAAACCCCTAATTCAATTGGAGGGTTATGATCAAATGTAGAGGTTTAAAGGATGAGTTCCCTGTAGGACTCTTTGGCCTTAGGACTACCCTGGGTGGCCTGGTCTGGTGAGGGTTGACCTGAACACATTACACTTTCACACACATTCAAAATCCTAAAACTATTCATGCCTAGCTTGACTTCCTGACTCATGTAGGTAATTCATATGGATGGACCTTAACCCCTAGGCCCTTGGCTAAGAGGGTTATGAACAACATAGTGAATGCCTCAAATGAGTCCTCTCATGGCTCTTATGGGCTTGATATGGCTTCATGACTCAACCAAAGTGATTCCATTCTACTCAAATTTAATCAATCATCATTTTTCCAAAATTTCAATTTTGGACCCACGGGGCCCTACACCCACTAAACCTACCAAATGCCCTGGAAACTACCCAAAATTTGCAAAATCTCCTAAATTACCTGAAATTCCTCAAAATCAACCCTAAACATTTCCCCCCACTCAAATTGATCATCCATAGACAAATATACTAAAATTTCCAAAAATACCCCCCAATACCCTCCAAATACCCAAAATGCCCTTCTTAGCCAAAAATTCCATAAATTTCGAAAATTCCAAAAAATTCTAGAAAATCCCAAATATTCCCAATTTCATTTTGTTCAACTACACCATGGGCTAATTTTGTCAATTTAACCCACTTTTACCAAAACCCCCAATTTGACCCACTCTTAACCCAAGTAGACCCAATGTCCCACTAAACCAATCCAATTGACCTCAATTTTGGTCCAATTAAATTCTAAACTTCAATTCAATATCCCCAATTTAGATTTAGACCAAATCCAAGCCCAATTTGATTGACATTTGGATCTAATTTCATTTTGAAGCCTAAATCCCCTAAATTGGCCTAAACCCAAACCTAACCCAAATAGGCTCAAATCCCAAAATCAAAGCCCAACCAAAATTGACAACTCTTTATAACACTCCCCTAAATATTTATCAACATTAATTTTACATCAAATCCAACCTTAAACCAACATTAACCCAAGATAGCCAAAGTTAGCCCAATTTGACCCATTTTGGGCCCCATTACCAAAAAGGCCCAAATTAAACCTATTTCAATTCCAAATGACACCAAACCTTCTCCAAATCACTCATGCCACACTCCTAAACTAAACCTAACATTTGTTTAGCCCAGTCTTTCACAAAATCTCCATCCTCCAATTTGTTTTCAAACTTAAAAGCCCACTTCCATAAAGCCTTTAAAAGCCCACTTTCCATCAAATTCAAAAGCCCACTTGAACAAAGTCTTAAACCATCATGAAATCAACCCATTTCTAGCATCATGACAAATCCCATCAAAGGAATCCAAAGTTTTTCAAAATTCCAAATAACACTTTTCCATGCATGTGAGCCAACCTTTTCCCAAGCCATGAGCAAGCTAAATGAAGCCATGGAGCCATGCATAAGCCATATGCAAGCCATGGGGAGCCCTTTCCACCTCACCATGCCACTTATGGCAAGAAGAGGGGAGCCTTTCCTAGGCCTTCACTAAACCTTTTTTAACCCCATCAATGATACACTTTAACCAAAATTGGCTACCTCACCTTGGATGGGGACTTCACCACACATGTGAGGTCGACCCGAATGATCTCACATCGGCCAAATCAAACCTTGGTGAGTGAACCTAGCCAAAACCATGAATTGACCCAAATTGGACCAAAAATTCTCCTTACACCCATGCCATCTAAATCTTTGACTTTACACATAGCATAACCCAATTGATTGCACTAAGATCAAGCTCAATTATGTGAGTTTTTCTCAGCCAAAAAAAAACCTTGGTGAATGCTCCAAGCCAACCCTCATGGCCATCCAAGCTCCACCATAAACTTCCTTATTTAAACCCCACCTCCATGGCCAAGAGGAGGAGATGCAAAGATTACCTTGGGGAAACTCAGCCAAATTGTTCCCAAAGCTTCTCCAAGCACTCCTAAGCTCAATCCAACCATTTCAAATTGAGGCCGCACCTCTTGGACAAAGGTATCAAATTTTTTCTCCTCCAACCGAGCATGTTTTAATTTTCTGTAATTATTCACATACTTTAAGTATATCATCACCATATAGATGTGTGTTACTCGATTAGACAATCATTTAAAAAAAATTCATTCAATTTCGTTGAGAATCGAGGGAGATATCAAGGTTTGAATTTGAACGGTTTTGTGTGAATAGAACAAGGAAAGAGGAGCAGCAGCCGTCCGATCAGGCATGTATCCAACGGACGGCGCTGATAGAGTTGGACGGCGGCTTCATCAGTGAACAGGCAACCACACCAGCCAGTAGCAGCGCGACACGTGTCATTTGAGCGGGAAATGGATTTTTCTTGATTTATTTTTGAACCTAAACTTCAAAAACTCATAACTTTTCATAGAAAACTCGAAAAAATAAAATAAAAATACCCTCTTGCTCACTGAAACGAGGAGAATAATGTGGAAGTGATTTCATATTTATTTTATGCATATTTTATTTTTAATTAACTAAATAGTGTTTTCAATCATTCAATTCTCCATGCGTGTATACAACTCACCATGGCATGAGACCATAGGGCTTTTGAAGCGTCTGATCTTGGGAACATTTCCTGAATTTTTCAAGATCATAGGACATCTCTATGAAGAGTTATGTATTTTCCAAGTTTATGTCACTGTTTGTTATATTTTAATTCCATAAATTTGCATATTACTTAGAAAATTCTAGGAAAATTTGGAGATGTTTCTTAGGATCAGAGGACCCTAGGATAATTATGGTTTGAGTTAAATTCATTAAAAATAATCCTAATTGGCCTAATTACTCAAAACTGAATTTTAAATAATTAGGTTTGACCACACATGGAAATGACTTGAAAACAATTCACCACTGATGTTTAGTATCAGAGGAACCTCAAATAAAAATTTGAAATTAATTGAAAATGTTTAAGCCCACTAAATGGATTAATTAAGTCACATGGATAAAATTAAACTTTAAAAATTCATAAAAAAATCATTTTTAAGCTTATTTTAATATTTTTAATAATTAAAAAATAATAAAAATCACAAAAATATTAAAATTCATAAAATGTCACATTTTAACTCCTAATCACTTAGGAACAAACCAAATATTTTCCCTAAGTCTCTAGGATAAGATATTAAATTTTAAAAGCCTAAAACAATTTTTTAATTAAAAAATGAATTTCCAAATATTTTCACTAAATTAATTCTAATAAATCAAAGAAAAATTATAAAATTATAAAATTTGCTTCTCTGAGTTCCTTAAAGATAGAGAGATTTTTGAAAAATACAAAATCTATTTTTCAACTTCAATTTTATTTTTAAATTAATTAATACTCTAAAACTCAAAATTATTATAATAAATAAAATATAACTCAAAAAAATCACCAAATTGGTCCAAGTGGTCCTGTGGTCATTAGGAACATCCCATAATTTTCTTAAGGATAAAAACCTTTTTTTGATCATGTTGTTGAATTTTCCTTGAAAACCCCCTATTTTCTACTAAAAATAATTATATAAATAAATTAAATCTAGAGAAATCACATTTTCTCCTCTAATGTCTTAATTGACATGTGACTGAGGTGACATAAAAATTTTAAATTCATTTGAGCTCAGTTTAGTGAGTTATGAAATAAATAAGTCTAAAAGGGCATAAATGTAATTAAAAATTTTAACCCTCAATTAAAACATTAGGTTTAATCGAAATGGAGGGTAAAATATTTGATTTTAATTTTCTCTTGGATGATTGAAACTTAGGGAAATTAAGGGATAGAAACCCAAAATATCAAAATGAAACTTTAATTAATTAAATAATTTAAATTTTGGAAAGAATATATTTAAAATTTGGATTATTAAAATAGGGATATTATCAAGAGGATAATTATTCTTTAATTTAAAAATCCCTAAATAAGTCACTTTAATAATATTTAAATCTTAATTAAGAAATTAAAATAATAATCCAAATTAACAATTAAAACTAAAATTAAATTAAAATTAAATTTAAAATATTGAAACAAAAATTAAAACTAAAATTAAATTAAAATTAAAGTTAAACTAAAATTAAAATTAAATTAAAATTAAATTAAAATAAAATAAATTAAATTAAATTCAAATTAAATTAAAATTAAAATTAAAATTACATTAAATTAAAATTAAATTAAAATTAAATAAAATTAAATAAAATTAAAATTAGGTTAAATTAAAATTAAATTAAAATTAAATTAAATTAAGTTAAATTAAATTAAAATCAAATTGAATTAAATTAAATCAAAATCATTTAACAACAAACCTAAATGAAATCATTAAGAATTAAATCTAACTTAATTTGAACACTATTCCAAACTTAAAATTATTAATTAAAACCTCATAATTAAATAAAAATACTTTAAATCATTAACTCAAACTTTAAATTAAGAATGATTAAAATTCTCGATAAACTAACTTGTCCTTAAAGGCTTTAATTATTATAACTCTTAAATAGAGTATTAGGTGACATGTCACTTCATTCATCTGAGTTCACTGAGGAAGAGACAAAGTTTAACTAAACTCCTGGATGATTAATTCACCTGTGCAATTAAATTTACTTGGACTCAAAATAATCCCAGAAGTATTGAAAAGATGTTTAGGACTCGTCCTAAACACTTCCTCAATATGACGAGATGTTTTAGAAGAACAATTGAATCTAATTGTTATTTGATGAAGAAAATCATCCTTAAACCAAACCAAAAACCTATACGTCATAGGAGATGACTAACAATAAGATTAGGAATTTGGTAGACAACCAAAACCCTTCCCTTAGCTTTACCTAGGTATCTGTTGAAATGTTTAAATGCCTTAACATGTGTTTTAAGTGCAGCTTGGGATGACGGGAAGACCCTCCAGGTACGCTTTTTTTATTGCAATTTACTTACATGCATTGTACTTTACTTTTTCTTGCATGACGAATAAAACTGTTGCATGAAAACCAAAACCTTTAGGATAGTCCCTAAACTGAAACCAAAACTAAATTAAAATTCATTGCAAGATAAAATTCACCGCCACAACATTCTAAAATATAAAAATAACTCAAAATTTAATCACAAACAGAACAACAAAACTACAATTGTAACTAAATTAAAACATCTCGTTGAATGATCGGGAATACCTCGGATGATGTAACCCACATGTTGCTAACGAGATTTCCCACGGTCTAAATGAAACTGTGGAACTCATTCAGCTGAGTTTAGCAAATTCATCTGGACTAAGTGAATTCAATGAAAATAACAGTGCCGGGATGACGGAACGATGGGATCTTAATCGGTTCTGTTTAAACAACTTTAAGATTTGTTTTAATTAAAATATTAAAAACACTTGGATTTTAAGATTTTCTCTAAACCAAAACACTTCTCTCATCTCCTAATTTATGACTTCCAAAACTAAACCTCTACAACAACAAGGAGCTTGGAGCATGGTGGGCAGCACGACCATCATCATCTGCAAAACTCGGATCGACATCAGCAAAACCATTCCTTAGTCTAATAACAAGCCATAGGACTTCGAGGTAGTCCGCCTAGTGTGACATAAATCCTCACCTGTTCTTTTAGGCCTTTGCATAGCCTTGCTGTGCGATATAAGCCCTAACTCGCTTAGGATTCCGAGGTCGTCGTCCGATACGGCGTAAATCCTTCTATCTTCCAGGTTATTTTCATAATCTGGTGATTATGTAAATCTAATTCCTATAATTAATTGGTAGGATTGAAGCTTAAATAAATTCATTTTTTAAAATTTAAATCCCAACCATAGGATAGTCTGGGAAGTCATCGAGGTTCTCCTCAAGATCCGTGACGTCCCCTACCTCTCTTTCCTTTGACTCTGGAAATAACTGTTCCACATTACGTCTTTCACCTATTGAATTTCCAACTATCACACTTCATTGAAAACCCTACCCTTTGATTTCATGAAGACAGAAACAACTGATCTAAATCGAGATTGCTCTCAGGTGATTTCAGTCATTTGATGGGTATTTGACTAAGGGGCTTGCCTCTATAAGGAGCTTTAAAGACCCCAGATAATATAAACCCTATTTAATTCTTTTTGTATTAAATAGGGGAATTTGTCGGTCCACATAAAGGTTCGCAGACCAGAACGGATGTCATGAATTTCGTAGTTTATTTGATCGAGCGATGTCGTCAAGTAGGGTGTCTATTCTTCGGGATAGATGCGTTACTTGCGATATTACGCTCGTTCATTCAAACTGCTAAACGAATGAGATCTGTCCACTCTCATTCTCATATTTTAAAATTTAAAAAATCTTATTTTCAAAACTAATACATATATAAATTAAATTAAACCCCAAAGCGCATTTTAAGCGGCCGACAACTTCTGGCGACTCCGCTGGGGAATAGTTCCTCTCTCCATTTTTATCAGATAGTTTTGCTTTCATAAATCAGTAGTGAGTCCATCCCCTTGTGGACCAAACTACCATTCTTTCCGTTGGCATACCACATTCGTGTATAGTCAGCACCTTTTGGATTCTAGAGCCACTGTTTAGACACCTCTAAACAGAGAGGTTCCAGAATCATCCCAACTCCCCAAAGAGGCGAAGTAGACCCTTAATAGGTGTGTTAGAATTGGAATGATCTGTTGATGTGATTTTAAAGTGAATTCAACCTCCTCTAATTCTCGGACCGGGTCCGACACTTCACTTCTCTTTTTGTTTGACTTGTTGCAAACAGGTCAAACTGAAACTTCCTCTAACAACCTTCCAATAAACCATAAATAAAAAAAAACTTTTGTCAAAATTTCAAACCAAAATAAAACTTCTCAAGAGACAACAAGTATACAACAATAATAATAATAAAAAGAAACACAAAAAAAATTCACATGCTTAAAGGATGCCCAGTACAAAGCAAGTTAACTTGAGAACTTTCGTTGAAACTGCAAAGTAAGGGACGTCACTGACTTCCAGAAATTCTTCCAATGACAGGAGAAAATGTCTTCACCCAAGCTGGTCTTTTCTTTCGCCTCTAGAGTGGAGTTTGTCGTCAATAGGGAGGAACTGCCTGACCTGGCAGTCATCAAGTTTGGATAAGGATTCGACAGTGTTGAAACTAAGTTTGGGAATTTATTAATTGAAATGATAAAACCCGAAATGAGAAAGTCCATTGAGCCTTTTATAGAGTTCAACTTAAAAATTGTTGAAGAGCCCCCTATGCCAAAGAAGGAGTGAATTGAAAAAGACTCTTCTATTGTTGTGAAGTATGCCACTAGAAGTGTTGGGACTTCTCTGAGGACTGCTTCAGCTTCTACTATTAGAGCCACCATCACCACACCAACTATTTTGTTAGAAAAAGGAAAAGAGATTTTACATAAGGAAGAGTCAGTCGAAGCTTACACCCTACCTTTTTCAGGACTCGAAATTGGGTCCAATTCAAAGACCACGCAACTAATGAAAGCACAAAAAAGGAAGCACAACCGGAAAAGTCTAAACGTCGACAGCCATGACAGCCCCACCTGCCGCAATGCCGCCACCGAGTCGGCCGGCCATCTCGGCAGAAACCACACGGACCGACACGCAGCCTGAAGGAGCTTTTGAGTAAGGAATATCCCTTTAAGGATGGAGCAGTGGCCAAAAAGTTCTGCAGCTTGAGTAAGTTGGTTGATTTTCAATTGTCAGAGCCGAAAAAGCTAGAAGAGATCGGCGAGAAGGATCACCTGATGTACTGCCCTTACCACCGGATGATTGGACACAAGATAGAAGACTTCTTCACTTTCAAGGATTGGCTCGAAAAGAATTTTGAAAGTGGGAACATAGCAATCCCGAAAGAATATTTAAAAGAACCAGAAAAAGGTTCAGTGAATATGATTTCAGATGTTTCGCTTAGCTTCTATACAATGACACCAGTGCTCGAGGGGATAAGTGATGTTCCTCAAAAGTCACTGATTGACCTAAAAACTCTCAAAGAAAGTTTGATTGAGTCCGCCATAGAGAAGCTCCGAGTTGACATTGCACAACTATTTGAAGACCAGAAAGAAGATGTCAAAAATGGAGATTACAGCCTACCATATTACATGGAAGGTGGTTTTGTAGAAATCAACGTCATCGAGAGGGAGGCCACACCATCCTCGTGCGACGCTCCTTTACCCACTAAGGAGAACACAGCAAAGTAGTTTCAAATGGCCATGCAATAACGGGATGAGCAGATAGGTCAAATGAAGAAACAACTAGAGGAAATAATGGTCGTCAAGGCTATAATTCAAGGGCAGTCGCAGTCGTTACCAATAGCAACTTTGGAAGCAACCCAACTAGAAATTGTTCATGTTACAGATGAAGGAAAAGAGTCCACCTCCAACAAACAACCGAAGAAGGATCTAGTTCAGGGTCCGATGCTGGAGAGTGACATTAAACAGATAGTAGAACAACAGGTGAGAGAAGCCCTAGTCCAATCAGAAATGGAGGAATCAGCTTCGAAGGGTAGACCTTACCCAAAAGAGTTTGATACCGTTCAGTACCCCAGAGGTTTCGTATCACAGTTGTTCAAAACTTTTGATGGAACTGGAAATCCCTGACAGCATCTTGCACACTTCCGAGCAAGCTGCTGCAACCCGAAGGGTAGCGAAGCACTTTTGTTCCGCCAATTTGTGAATAGCCTCACTGGAGCTGCCTTTGATTGGTATGCAGAGTTACCAAATGGTTTGCTAAGAACATTTACGTAAATGGAAAATCTTTTTGTCAAACAGTTTGCTGGAGCTCAGCACCACATCACCGTCGGTGATCTTGTGGTAGAGAAACAGAAACCAGATGAAACCTTGGTGGAATACATCCTGCGTTGGAGAAATCTCAGCATGAGATACAAGCCACAGTTGCAAGAGCAACACGCAGTTGAAATTCTTCTAAAGAGCATTCACGGTCCAGTTGGTCTCTTGCTCAAGGGATTCACCATCAAAACATTCGAGAAGTTACTTAATAAAGTCGGAAGACTTCAGGAAGAAGCTAAACAACTTGGTTTTCTTGCAAAAGCCAACGAGCTAAAGCCAACGAAGATATTCGAGAAGGAATTTGAGACAGTTGCTGTGGTTAATAAGGGAAAGTGACAATTGCAAGTACAGGCCGAAAAACACCAGTAGACCTTCCAACGTCCCAGGCAGAACGCGCAGCAATCCTTTCAGCAAAGTCTATACCAGACAAGTGAAAGACAAGTTCCAACAATGGTTGCTCGAACAAACATGGTGTACTCTTTTAAAGACGAAGCAGTAAGAAAGATGTTCAACAATCTAATCAAAAACCCTGAATTCCGGTTACCTGAGCCAAAAAGACCGGATGAAATCAATAAGAAAGGACATCCGAGATACTGTCCGTACCACAGGTTCGTTGGACACACCATAGAAGAGTGTTGCAATTTCAAAGACTGGCTCGAAGAAAATTTTAAGAGTGGCAACGTAACAATCCCGGAAGAATATTTGAAAAGAACCTGAAAAAGAATCTATCAATATGATTTCGGTCGATCTGTTTTTTTAGTTGACTCCTACGTAATTGGTAACAAAGTAGACACTTGTTGACTACCATTGTACTACATCTACCAATGAAAGGGATATTTGCAGTATTGATGTATATTTGTCACATCCCTCTCATTGCAATGAATGAAAATGAACGGAAAAAGTTTTTTTTGTTCAGAATTGTTCGGTATTTGGTAAGCTCAAAGTTGAGTATTTTGATAAGACAGTAACTTCAGGAAAGAATGAAATTAATGTCCTAATGACTGGGTCCTTAACTTTAAGGAATTTGGACTGATTCCTAAGCAAATTTTGGAATAAAGCAGTGTGGTTGAAATACGAGTAATTGACTCGAGATATCACGAGCCTTTTAATTTTCTGCCATGTGGCTGGGTCTGGACTTTCGAATAAGTTATAATATCTCAGGATTAGCTTTGAGGAACATTTCAGAATTATTAATTAGGGGAGTTTCGATATTCAAAATCTTTAACAGAAATATGTCTTGCCAGATACAGTAATTCTCAGAAAATAAAAGGAGCAAAAGAAAGATAAAAAAAAAGTGTTCATGAGGAGAAGCTTGAGGTGAGCACACAATCAAAAATTGGTGTCTCAATTTAGACATTCAAAATTTTTAACATGTGCTCCACCAGATACAGTAATCCTCAATTTAAAAGAAAAAGAGCGAAAAACTTAAGAAAAAAAAGGAAAATAGAGAAAACAAGAAAAGGCTCCCTGAGAAGAAGCTTGAGGCAGGCATATAATAAAAAATTGGTGTCTTAATCCTCCCCCGATTAATGAAACTTAAAAAACTACCTTAAAAAGTTTCCTCTGATATTATGCTTTCAAAAGAGTCAAGTGATTTTATGTCTTTTGATTGGTCATTAATTGACTCAAAAATATCTTTGACCAATGAAAAATATTTCTATCATATGAGCATAAATTTTGAATCTACTTAGGCCCAGAAAGAAAGAATTCAAGTAAAAGGGCCCAGTTATTAAAAATTAATAGAAATTCGAACCTGAAGTCAAGTCTTCAGTGCCCGAAAAATACTTATCCAATGTCAGATCAAAGAGCATCAACTATACCTAGTAGATACAACTCCAACATCAATTCGAAGGGCATCAGGGCAACTTCTCAAAGACAGCCTAAACAATCCTCCTAAATCAACGTTAAAGAGTGACGACTGTTACAGACAAAGCTACGGAGTTCCTGTCCCTTCAGCTGTGGTGTCTGTAGAAATAACACATCTTTGTAGGTACTTGAAAGGATATAATTTCAATAGTACCTCGAAGAATAAGTCATTTTCTATAAACGTCTTCGGTCAGTGGACGATACCTCAAGAAGTCTGAGCATCGTGATGTTTCAAAGACAACCTCGTTCTACGAAGCACAGATGCCGCACTTGCTTATGACTGGGTCCAAACCCTAACTAAAAAAATGAAATGATGAAAATGAAAAATCTTGAAACATAAATGAATAAAATAAAACTTCACAAAAAAAAGCCATAATAAATTCCCCAACGATGATAACAAATAATAAAAAATTGAAAACTTAAAAAAAATCGTATAAGATAACGAAACAAACCTTAAGTCAAAACGAAACTTTAAATCAAAATGAAATCCGAAATCAAATTGAAATCTAAATCAAAACAAACTTAAATCATCGAAACAAAAAAAAGAAGAATCTCAATATTAAAAATAAATCTCAAATCTGAATCTCCAATATGTACTTTCAAATCTAATCTCAATTTGAACCTCAAATCAAATCCCAATAAAATTCAAATTCAAAACTTCCAAATCTAAAATCCAATCCCTTCAATTCTCTCCCTTGTCTGAGATAGGAGCAGTCGATTCCATTGACAAGGAGCCACGAGGTTTTCGATTTGGTTCTGATGGCAAGGAATTGTATCCAATCCAAACCAGTAACTTTTCGATCAACGCTTTTGAAAGAGATATGTGACATCCCCATATTCCCTCTTAATTTGTTTCTTTCCACAAAAATATTTTACAATTTTCATGAAATTCTCAAACGCCAAAATTCTACACTTCGCAAATCAACACTACAAATCTTTGCAAATCAATCACAAAATCAAAATCAAATTTTAGAGTTTGAGGATTTTACATCTGATACCGCATTTCTTTAGGTTCTTTTCCTATCGCAATGGTTCAATGCAAAAATCAAATGTTAGAGGTTGAGGATTTTACATCCAATATCGCATTGCTTTAGGATCATTCCCTATTGCAATGGTTCAAAATCAAAATCAAATTTTAGAGGTTGAGGATTTTACATCTGATACTGCATTGCTTTAGGTTCTTTCCATATCGCAATGGTTCAAATAAAAAATCAAATTTTAGAGGTTGAGGATTTTACATCCGATACCGCATTGCTTTAGGATCTTTCCCTATCGCAATGGTTCTAATCAAAAGTCAAATTTTAGAGGTTGAGGATTTTACATCCGATACTGCATTGCTTTAGGTTCTTTCCCTATCGCAATGGTTCAAATCAAAATCAAATTTTAGAGTTTGAGGATTTTACATCCGATACCACATTGCTTTAGGTTCTTTCACTATCGCAATGGTTCAAACCAAAAATAAAATTTTAGAGGTTGAGGATTTTACATCCAATACCGCATTGCTTTAGGATCTTTCCCTATTGCAATGGTTCAAAATCAAAATCAAATTTTAGAGGTTGAGGATTTTACATCTGATACCGCATTGCTTTAGGTTCTTTCCCTATCGCAATGGTTCAAATGAAAAATCAAATTTTAGTTGTTGAGGATTTTACATCCGGTACAGCATTGCATTAGGATCTTTCCCTATCGCAATGGTTCAAATCAAAAATTAAATTTTAGAGGTTGAGGATTTTACATCCGATACTGCATTGCTTTAGGTTCTTTCCCTATCACAATGGTTCGAATCAAAATTAAATTTTAGAGGTTGAGGATTTCACATCCGATACCGCATTGCTTTAGGTTCTTTCCCTTATCGCAATGGTTCAAACCAAAAATCAAATTTTAGAGGTTGAGGATTTTACATCCAATACTGCATTGCTTTAGGAACTTTCCCCATTGCAACGGTTCAAAATCAAAATCAAATTTTAGAGGTTGAGGATTTTACATCCGATACCGCATTGCTTTAGGTTCTTTCCCTATCGCAATGGCTCAAATTAAAAATCAAATTTTAGAAGTTGAGGATTTTACATCCGATACTGCATTTCTTTAGGTTCTTTCCCTATTGCAATGGTTCAAATCAAATATCAAATTTTAGAAGTTGAGGATTTTACATCCGATACCGCATTGCTTTAGGTTCTTTCCCTATCGCAATGGTTTAAATTAAAAATTTCAAATTTTAGAGGTTGAGGATCACAGCATCCGACACCGCGTTGCTTTAAAATCATTTTCTATCACAATGGTTCAAGTCAACGTTCTCATCGTAGAACATCAATTCTCGAGGCTGGAGCCGAACTTCCATCTCTCATTCAAATTCGATCAATTCATCTTACCAAATTGAAACTTTTCTCGCGAACTTTCGCAGAATGGAATTATTTGAAAACCTCAAATTCGGATTCAAAATCAACATTTTCAACTTAAAAATGAAATCACACATAAACTAAACCAAAATTCCAAACTTCAAATTCAAACTAAAATTCTAAACTTCAAATTCAAAACAAAATTTCAAACTTCAAATTTCAAACTCCAAATCATCAACTCAAATCTTGAAATTTTCAATCTTAAGCTCTAAATAAAATCCGATTATGTCCCCCATTGTAATGTGGAATTTTAAATTCTTTTGCTTCATTTTGAAGGATTTCACATTTCCTCCCCAGCGAGAGTCTGGTATTCTTCCATAGTGAAAATCCACCAAATACTCCCCAGCGGAAACTTTCTTCGCTCCCTCCGTTTATTCTGAGAGAGTTATTTTTGACGTATGTGTTGGTTCAGTTGATCTCTTCAGTCAACGCCAATACATGCGGTGTGCTCCTTCAGCACACCACACCTATTGGGGGTCCATTTGTTGACCTCATTTTTGGTGAGGTCTTTTCTCTCCTTAGTACTTAGGATCTAGCCTTAGGCTTTCCCTTTGACTATCCTAGAGGATTAGAGATGGCACCCACCACTTAGAAATTTAAACACCTCTTAACTCCCTGCAAACCCCACATGCCTGATTGTAAACCCCAAATTCACTTGGAGGGTTAAGATCAAATGTGGAGGTTTAAAGGATGAGTTCCCTATAGGACTCTTTGGCCTTAGGACTACCCTGGGTGGCCTGGTCTGGTGACGGTTGACCTGAACAAATTACACTTTCACACACATTCAAAATCCTAAAACTATTCATGCCTAGCTTGACTTCCTGACTCATGTAAGTAATTCATATGGATGGACCTTAACCCCTAGGCCCTTGGCTTAGAGGGTTATGAACAACATAGTGAATGTCTCAAATGAGTCCTCTCATGGGTCTTATGGGCTTGATATGGCTTCATGACTCAACCAAAGTGATTTCATTCTACTCAAATTTGATCAATCTTCAATTTTACAAAACTTCAATTTTTGACCCTCGGGGCCCTACACCCACTAAACCTACCAAATGCCCTTGAAACTACCGAAAATTTACAAGATCACCTAAATTACCCAAAATTTTGCAAAATCAATCCTAAACATTTCCCGTCACTCAAATTGATCATCCGCAGCCAAATATACCAAAATTTCCAAAAATACTCCCCAATACTCTCCAAATACCCAAAATGCCCTTATTAGCCAAAAATTCCATAAATTTTGAAAATGCTTAAAAAATTCAAAAAAATCCCAAATATTCCCAATTTCATTTTGTTCAACTACACCATGGGCCAATTTTGTCATTTTAACCAACTTTTACCAAAACCCCCAATTTGACCCATTCTTAACCCAAGTAGACCCAATGTCCCACTAAACCAATCCTATTGACCTCAATTTTGGTCCAATTCAATTCTAAACTTCAATTCAATATCCCCAATGTCAATTTATACCAAATCCAAGCCCAATTTGATTGACATATGGATCCAATTTCAATTTGAAGCCTAAATCCTCTAAATTGGCCTAAACCCAAACCAGACCCAAACCTAACCCAAATAGTCCCAAATCCCAAAATCAAAACCCAACCAAAGTTGAAAACTCTTTATAACACTCCCCAA
Source organism: Papilionanthe hookeriana x Papilionanthe teres (assembly GCA_022702705.1). Classification (NCBI taxonomy): domain Eukaryota; kingdom Viridiplantae; phylum Streptophyta; class Magnoliopsida; order Asparagales; family Orchidaceae; genus Papilionanthe; species Papilionanthe hookeriana x Papilionanthe teres. The sequence continues at coordinate 172,701,848 of CM040423.1, read as the reverse complement.
AAATTTCTCAACATTAATTTTACATCAAATGCAACCTTAAACCAAAATTATCCCAAGATAGCCAAAGTTAGCTAAATTTGACCCATTTTGGGCCCCATTACCAAAAAGGCCCAAATTAAACCTATTTCAATTTCAAATGACACAAAACCTTCTCCAAATCACTCATGCCAAACTCCTAAACTAAACCCAACATTTTTTTAGCCCAATCTTTCACAAAATCTCCATCAACCAATTTGTTTTCAAACATAAAAGCTCACTTCCATAAAGCCTTTAAAAGCCCACTTTCCATCAAATTCAAAAGCCCAAAATCCATCCCCATGCCCACATGAAACCTTTTCTTCATCATTCCTTTGATAATCCTATTTGACCAAAGTCTTAAACCATCATGAAATCAACCCATTTGTAGCATCATGACAAATCCCATCAACTGAATCCAAAGTTTTCAAAATTCTAAATAACCCTTTTCCATGCAAGTGAGCCAACCTTTTCACAAGCCATGAGCAAGCTAAATGAAGCCATGGAGCCATGCATAAGACATATGCAAGCCATGGGGAGCCCTTTCCACCTCACCATGCCACTTAAGGCAAGAAGAGGGGAGCCTTTCCTAAGCCTTCACTAAACCTTTTTTAACCTCATCAATGATACACTTTAACCAAAATTGGCCACCTCACCTTGGATGGGGACTTCACCACACATGTGAGGCTGACCCAAATGATCTCACATCAGCACAAATCAAACCTTGGTGAGTGAACCTAGCCAAAACCATGAATTGACCCAAATTGGACCAAAAATTCTCCTTACACCCATGCCATCTAAATCTTTGACTTTACACATGGCATAACCCAATTGATTGCACCAAGATCAAGCTCAATTATGTGAGTTTTTCTCAGCCAAAAAAAAAAACCTTGGCAAATGAACCAAGCAAACCCTCATGGCCACCTAAGCTCCACCATAAACTTCCTTATTTAAACCCCACCTCCATGGCCTAGAGGACGAGATGCAAAGATTACCTTGGGAAAACTCAGCCAAATTGTTCCCAAAGCTTTTCCAAGCACTCCTAAGCTCAATCCATCCATTTCCAACTGAGGCTTCACCTCTTGGTCAAAGGTATCAAATTTTTTCTCCTCCAACCGAGCATGTTTTAATTTTCTGTAATTCTTCACATTCTTTAAGTTTATCATCACCATATAGATGTGTACTAATCGATTAGACGATCATTTAAAAAAAAAAATCTGTCAATTTTGTTGAGAATCGAGGGAGATATCAAGGTTTGAAGTTGAACAGTTTTGAGTGAATAGAACAAGGAAAGAGGAGCATCAGCCGTCCGATCTGGCATGTATCCAACAAAAGGTGCTGATGGAGTTGGACGGCAGCTTCATCCGTGAACAGGCAACCACGCCAGCCAGTAGCAGCGCGACACGTTTCATTTGAGCGGGAAATAGATTTTTCTTGATTTATTTTTGAACCTAAACATCAAAAACTCATAACTTTTCATAGAAAACTCAAAAAAATAAAATAAAAATACCCTCTTGCTCAATGAAATGAGGAGAATAATGTGGAAGTGATTTCATGTTTATTTGATGCATATTTTATTTTTAATTAATTAAATAGTGTTTTCAATCATTCAATTCTCCATGCATGTATACAACTCACCATGGCATGAGACTATATGGCTTTTGAAGCCTCTGATCTTAGGAACATTCCCTGAATTTTTCAAGATCATAGGATATCTCTATGAAGAGTTATGTATTTTCTAAGTTTATGTCACTGTTTGTGATATTTTAATTCCATAAATTAGCGTATTACTTAGAAAATTCTAGGAAAATTTAGAGATGTTTCTTAGGATCAGAGGACCGTAGGATAATTATGGTTTGAGATATTTTATTAAAAATAATCCTAATTGGCCTAATTACTCAAAACTGAATTTTAATTAATTAGGGTTGACTACACATGGAAATGACTTGAAAATAATTCTCCACTGATGTTTAGGATCAGAGGAATCTCAAATTAAAATTTAAAATCAATTGGAAATATTTAACCCCACTAAAAGGATTAATTAAGTCACATGGATAAAATTAAACTTTAAAAATTCATAACTCCAAAAATACATTAAAACAATTCACCAAATTGGTTTTGGGACTTCTCTGATATAAAAGAAGTCTATGAAAATTAAAATTAGAATTTTCTAAAAATTTTCATTTTAAGCTTATTTTAATATTTTTAATAATTAAAAAATAATAAAAATGACAAAAATATTAAAATTCATAAAAATGTCACATTTTAACTCCTAATCACTTAGGAACAAACCAAATATTTTTCCTAAATCTCTAGGATAAGATATTGAATTTTAAAAGCCTAAAACAATTTTTGAATTAAAAAATGAATTTCGAAATATCTTCATTAAATTAATTTTAATAAATCAAAGAAAAATTAGAAAATTATAAAATTTGCTTCTCTCAGTTCATTGAAGTTAGAGAGATTTTTGAAAAATACAAAATATATTTTTCAACTTCAATTTTATTTTTAAATTAATTAATACTCCAAAACTCAAAATAATTATAATAAATAAAATATAATTCAAAAAATCACCAAAATTGGTCCAAGTGGTCCTCTAGTCATTAGACACATCCCATAATTTTTTTAAGGATAGAAACCTTTCCTTGGTCATGTTGTTGAATTTTCTTTGAAAACCCCTATTTTCTACTAAAAATAATTATATAAAGAAATTAAATCCAGAAAAATCACATTTTCTCCTTTAATGTCTTAATTGACATGTGACTGAGGTGACATAAAAATTTCAAATTTTTTTGAGCTCAATTTAGTGAGTTATGAAATAAATAAGCCTAAAAGGGCATAAAGGTAATTAAAAATTTTAACCCTTAATTAAAACATTAGGTTTAATCAAAATGGAGGGTAAAATATTTGATTTTAATTTTCTCTTGGATGATTGAAACTTAGGGAAATTAAGGGGTAGAAACCCATTAAACACTTTGAAAATATTAAATTTTGGAAAGAATATATTTAAAATTTGGATTATTAAAATAGGGATATTATCAAGAGGATAATTATTCTTTAATTTAAAAATCCCTAAATAAGTCACTTTAACAATATTTAAATCTTAATTAAGAAATTAAAATAATAATCCAAATTAACTATTAAAACTAAAATTAAATTAAAGTTAAATTTAAAATATTGAAACTAAAATTAAAAACTATAATTAAATTAAATTAAATTAAAATTAAATTAAAATTAAAGTTAAATTAAAATTAAAATTAAAATAAAATTAAAATTAAATTAAATTAAATTAAATTAAATTGAAATTAAATTAAATTAAAATTAAAATTAAATTAAATTAAATTAAAATTAAAATTAAAATTAAATTAAATTAAAATTAAAATTAAAATTAAATTAAAATTAAATTAAATTAAATTAAATTAAATTAAAATTAAGTTAAATTAAAATTAAATTAAAATTAAATTAAATAAAGTTAAATTAAATTAAAATCAAATTGAATTAAATTAAATTAAAATCATTTAACAACAAACCTAAATGAAATCATTAAGAATTAAATCTAAAATAATTTGAACACTATTCCAAACTTAAAATTATTAATTAAAACCTCATAATTAAATTAAAACACTTTAAATCATTAACTCAAACTTTAAATTAAGAATGATTAAAATTCTCGATAAACCAACTTGCCCTTAAAGGCTTTAATTATTATAACTCTTAAATAGAGTATTAGGTGAGATGTCACTTCTTTCATCTAAGTTCACTGAGCAAGAGACAAAGTTTAACTAAACTCCTGGATGATTAATTCACCTGTGCAATTAAATTTACTTGGACTCAAAATAATCCTAGAAGTATTGAAAAGATGTTTAGGACTCATCCTAAACACTTCCTCAATATGACGGGATGTTTTAGAAGAACAATTGAATCTAATTGTTGTTTGATGAAGAAAATCATCCTTAAACCAAACCAAGATCCTAGACGTCATATGAGATGACTAGCAATAGGATTAGGAATTTGGTAGATAACCAAAACCCTTCCCATAGCTTTACCTAGGTATCTGTTGAAATATTTAAATGCCTTAACATGTGTTTTAAGTGCAGCTTGGGATGACGGGAAGACCCTCTAGGTATGCTTTTATTTTATTGCAATTTACTTTGTTGCAATTTTCTTACATGCATTGCACTTTACTTTTTCTTGCATGATAAATAAAACTGTTGCATGAAAACCAAAACCTTTAGGATAGTCCCTAAACTGAAACCAAAACTAAATTAAAAGTCATTGCAAGCTAAAATTCACCGCCACAACATTCCAAAATATAAAAATAACTCAAAATTTAATCACAAACAGAACAAAAAAACTACATGTGTAACTAAATTAAAACGTCTCGTTGAATGATCGGGAATACCTCGGATGATGTAACCCAAGTGTTTCTAACGGGATTTCCCACGGTCAAAATGAAAGTTTGGAACTCATTCAGTTGAGTTTAGCAAATTCATCTGGACTAAGAGAATTCAATGAAAATAACGGTGTTGAGATGACAGAACCGTGGGATCTTAATCAGTTCTGTTTAAACAACTTTAAGATTTGTTTTAATTAAAATATTAATAACACTTGGATTTTAAGATTTTCTCTAAACCAAAACACTTCTCTCATCTCCTGATTTATGACTTCCAAAACTAAACCTCTGCAACAACAAGGAGCTCAAAGCATGGTGGGCAGCACGACCATCGTCATCAGCAAAACTCGGATCGACATCGGCAAAACCATTCCTTAGTCTAATAACAAGTCATAGGACTTCGAGGTAGTCCGCCTAGTGCGACATAAATCCTCACCTGTTCTTTTAGGCCTTTGCATAGCCTTGCTGTGCGATATAAGCCCTAACTCTCTTAGGATTCCGAGGTCATCGTCCGATACGGAGTAAATCCTGCTATCTTCCAGGTTATTTGCATAATCAGGTGATTATGTAAATGTAATTCCTATAATTAATTAGCTGGATTGAAACTTAAATAAATTCATTTTTCAAAATTTAAAGCCCAACCATAGGATAGTCTGGGAAGTCATCGAGGTTCTCCTCGAGATCCGTGACGTCCCCTACCTCTCTTTCCTTTGACTCTGGAAATAACTGTTCCACATTGCGTCTTTCACCTATTGAATTTCCGACTATCAAACTTCGTTGAAAACCCTACCCTTTGATTTCATGAAGACAGAAACCCCTGATCTAAATCGAGAGTTCTCTCAGGTGATTTCGGTCATTTGAGGGGTAATTGACTATAGGGGCTTGTCTCTATAGGGAGCTTTAAAGACCCCAGATAATATAAACCCTATTTAATTCTTTTTGTATTAAATAGGGGAATTTATTAGTCCACATAAAGGTTTGCAGACCAGAATGGATGTCATGAATTATGTTGTTCATTTGATCGAGCGATGTCGTCAAGTAGAGTGTCTATTCTTCGGGATAGAGGCGTTACTTGCGATATTACGCTCGTTCATTCAAACTGCTAAAAAAATGAGATCTGTCCACTCTCATTCTCATATTTTAAAATTTAAAAAATCTTATTTTCAAAACTAATACATATATACATTAAATTAATCCCAAAGCACATTTTAAGCGACCGACAACTTCTGGCGACTCCGCTAGGGAATAGTTCCTCTCTCCATTTTGATAAGATAGTTTTGCTTTCATAAATCGGTAGTGAGTCCATCCCCTTGTGGACCAAACTAACATTCTTTCTGTTGGCATACCACGTTCATTTCTATCTTGAACGTGTATAGTCAGCTCCTTTTGGATTCTGGAGCCACTGTTTAGACACCCCTAAACAGAGAGGTTCCAGAATCCTCCCACCTCCCCAAAGAGGCGAAGTAGACCCCCAATAGGTGTGTTAGAATTGGAATGATCTGTTGATGTGATTTTAATGTGAATTCAACCTCGTCTAAATCTCGGACCGGGTCCGACACTTCACTTCTCTTTTTGTTTGACTTGTTGCAAAAAGGTCAAACTGAAACTTCCCTCTAACAACCTTCCAATAAACCATAAAAAAAAAACTTTTGTCAAAATTTCAAACCAAAATAAAACTTCTCAAGACACAACAAGTATACAACAATAATAAAAAAAAGAACACAAAAAAAAATTCACATGCTTAAAGGATGCCCAGTACAAAGCAAGTTAACTTGAGTACTTTCGTTGAAACTGCAAATTAAGGGACGTCACTGACTTCGAGAAATTCTTCCAATGATTGGAGACAATGTCTTCACCCAAGCTGGTCTTTTCTTTCGCCTCTGGAGTGGAGTTTGTCGTCAATAAGGAGGAACTGCCTGACCTGGAAGTCATCAAGTATGGACAAGGATTCGACAGTGTTGAAACTAAGTTTGGGAATTTATCTATTGAAATGATAAAACCCGAAATGAGAAAGTCCGTTGAGCCTATTGTAGAGTTCAACTTAAAAATTGTTGAAGAGCCCCCTATGCCAAAGAAGGAGTGGATTGAAAAAGACTCTTCTATTGTTGTGAAGTATGCCACTAGAAGTGCTGGGACTTCTCTGAGGACTGCTTCAGCTCCTACTATTAGAGCCACCATCACCACACCAACTATTTTGTTAGATAAAGGAAAAGAGATTTTACATAAGGAAGAGTCAGTCGACGCTTACACCCTACCTTTTTCCGGACTCGAAATTGGGTCCAATTCAAATACCACACAACTAATGAAAGCACAAAAAAGGAAGCACAATCGGAAAATTCTAAACGTCGACCAGCCACGACAGCCACACCTGCCGCAATGCCGCCAGCTAAGTCAGCAGCCATCTAAGCAGAAACCACACGGACCGACATGCAGTCTGAAGGAGCTTTTGAGTAAGGAATATCCCTTTAAGGATGGAGCAGTGGCCAAAATGTTCTGCAGCTTGACTAAGATGGTTGATTTTCAATTGTCAGAGCCGAAAAAGCCAGAAGAGATCGGCGAGAAGGATCACCCGATGTACTGCCCTTACCACCGGATGATTGGACACAAGATAGAAGACTGCTTCACTTTCAAGGATTGGCTCGAAAAGAATTTTGAAAGTGGGAACATAGCAATCCCGAAAGAATATTTAAAAGAACCTGAAAAAGGTTCAGTGAATATGATTTTAGATGTTTCACTTGGCTTCTATACAATGACACCAGTGCTCGAGGGGATAAGTGATGTTCCTCAAAAGTCCCCGATTGACCTAAAAATTCTCAAAGAAAGTTCGATTGAGTTCGCCATAGAGAAGCTCCGAGTTGACATTGCACAACTATTTGAAGACCAGAAAGAAGATGTTAAAAATGGAGATTACAGCCTACCATTTTACATGGAAGGTGGTTTTGTATAAATCAACGTCATCGAGACGGAAGCCACACCATCCTCGTGCGACGCTCCTTTACCCACTAAGGAGAACACCGCATATGAGTTTCAAACGGCCATTCAACAGCGGGATGAGCAGATAGGTCAAATGAAGAAACAACTAGAGGAAATAATGGTCGTCATGGCTACAATTCAAGGGCAGTCGCAGTCGTTACCAATAGCAACTTTGGAAGCAACCCAACTAGAAATTGTTCTTGTTACAGATGAAAGAAAAGAGTCCACCTCCAACAAACAACCGAATAAGGATCTAGTTCAGTGGTCCGATGCTCGGAGAGTGACGATAAACGGATAGTAGTACAACAAGTGAGAGAAGCCTCGGTCCAATCAGAAATGGAGGAATCGGCTTCAAAGGGTAGACCTTACCCGTAAGATTTTGATACCGTTCGCGCTACCTACGGGTTTTGTATCACCTTTGTTCAAAACTTTTGATGGAACCGGAAATCCCCGACGACATCTTGTACACTTCCGAGCAAGCCGTCGCAACGCGGGGGTAGCGAAGCACTTTTGTTCCACCAATTTGTCAATAGCCTCACTGGAGCTGCCTTTGATTGGTATGCAGAGTTACCAAATGGTTTGCTAAGAACATTTACAGAAATGGAAAATCTTTTTGTCAAACAGTTTGCTGGACCTCAGCACCACATCACCGTCGGTGATCTTGTGGTAGAGAAACATAAACCAGATGAAACCTTGGTGGAATACATCCTGCATTGGAGAAATCTCAGCATGAGATGCAAGCCACAGTTGCAAGAGCAACACACAGTTGAAATTCTTCTAAAGAGCATTCACGGTCCAGTTGGTCTCTTGCTCAAGGGATTCACCATCAAAACATTCGAGAAGTTACTTAATAAAGCTGGAAGACTTCAGGAAGAAGCTAAACAACTTGTTTCTCTTGAAAAAGCCAACGAGCTAAAGCCAACGAAGATATTCGAGAAGGAATTTGAGACAGTTGCTGTGGTTAACAGGGGAAAGCGACAATTGCAAGTACAGGCCGAAAAACACCAGCGGACCTTCCAACGTCCCAGGCAGAACGCTCAACAATCCTTTTAGCAAAGACTATACCGGACAAGTGAAAGACATTCCAATAATGGTTGCTCGAACAAACATGGTGTATTCTTTTAAAGACGAAGCAACAAGAAAGATGTTCCACAATCTAATCAAGAACCCTAAATTCCGGTTACCTGGGCCAAAAAGACGGGATGAAATCATTAAGAAAGGACATCCAAGATACTGTCCGTACCATAGGTTCATTTGACACACCATCGAAGAGTGTTGCAATTTCAAAGACTGACTCAAAGAAAATTTCAAGTGTGGGAACGTAACAATCCCGGAAGAATATTTGAAAAGAACCTGAAAAAGAACCTATCAATATGATTTCGTTCGATCTGTTTGTTCTAGTTGACTCCTACGTAATTGGCAACAAAGAAGACACTTCTTGACTACCATTGTACTACATCTACCAATGTAAAGGGATATTTACAGGATTGATGTATATTTGTCACATCCCTCCCGTTGCTATGAATGAAAATGAATGGAAAAAGTTTTTTTTTGTTCAGAATTGTTCGGTATTTGGTAAGCTCAAAGTTGAGTATTTTGATAAGACAGTAACTTCAGGAAAGAATGAAATTAATGTCCTAATGACAGGGTCCTTAACTTTAAGGAATTTGGACTGAGTCCTAAGCAAATTATTGAATAAAGCAGTGTGGTTGAAATACGAGTAATTGACTCGAGATATCACGACCCTTTTAATTTTCTGCCATGTGGCTGGGTCCGGACTTTCGAATAAGTTAAAATATCTAAGGATTTGCATTGAGGAACATTTCAGAATTATTAATTAGGGGAGTTTCGACATTCAAAATCTTTAACAGAAATATGTCTTGCCAGATACAGTAATTCTCAGAAAATAAAAGGAGCAAAAAAAGATAAAAAAAAGTGTTCCTGAGGAGAAGCTTGAGGTGAGCACACAATCAAAAATTGGTGTCCCAATTCAGACATTCAAAATCTTTAACATGTGCTCCACCAGATACAGTAATCCTCAATTTAAAAAAAAAAGAGCGAAAAGATTAAGAAAAAAAAAGGAAAAAAGAGAAAACAAGAAAAGGCTCCCTGAGAAGAATCTTGAGGCAAGCATATAATAAAAAATTGGTGTCTAAATCCTCCCCCAATTAATGAAACTTGAAAGACTACCTTAAAAAGTTTCCTCTTATATTATGCTTTGAAAAGAGTCAAGTGATTTTATGTCTTTTGGTCGGTCATTAATTGGCTCAAAAATATCTTTGACCAATGAAAAATATTTCTATCATATTAGCATAAATATTGAATCTACTTAGGCCCACAAAAAAAGAATTGAAGTAAAAGGGCCCAGTTATTAAAAATTAATAGAAATTTGAACCTGAAGTCATGTCTTCAGTGCCCGAGAAATACTTATCCAATGTCAGATTAAAGAGCATCAACTGTACCTAGCAGATACAACTCCAACATCAATTCGAAGGGCATCAGGGCAACTTTGCAAAGACAGCCTAAACTATCCTCCTAAATCAACGTTAAAGAGTGACGACTGTTACAGACAAAGCTACGAAGTTCTTGTCCCTTCAGTTGTGGTGTCTGTGAAAATAACACATCTTTGTAGGTACTTGAAAGGATATAATTTCAACAGTACCTTGAAGAATAAGTCATTTTCTATAAACGTCTTCGCTCAGTGGACGATACCTCAAGAAGTCTGAGCATCGTGATGTTTCAAAGACAACCTCATTCTACGAAGCACAGATGCCCCACTTGCTTATGATTGGGTCCAAACCGTAACTAAAAAAATGAAATGATGAAAATGAAAAATCATGAAACATAAATGAATAAAATAAAACTTCACAAAAAAAAACCCATAATAAATTCCCCAACGATGACAACAAATTATAAAATAATGAAAACTTTAAAAAAAAATCGTGTAAGATAACGAAATAAATCTGAAGTCAAAACCAAACTTTAAATCAAAATGAAATCCGAAATCAAATTGAAATCTAAATCAAAACAAACTTAAATCATCGAAACAAAAAAAAAATAATCTCAATATTAAAAATAAATCACAAATCTGAATCTCCAATCTGTACTTTCAAATCCAATCTCAATTTTAACCTCAAATCAAATCCGAATAAAATTCAAATTCAAAACTTCCAAATCTAAAATCCAATACCTTCAATTCTCTCCCTTGTCTGAGATAGGAGCAGTCGATTCCATTGACACGGAGCCACGAGGTTTTCGATTTGGTTCTGATGGCGAGGAATCGTATCCAATCCAAACCAGTAACTTTTCGATCAACTCTTTTGAATTGTATATGTGACATCCTCATATTCCCTCCTAATTTGTTTCTTTCCACAAAAATCTTTTACAATTTTCATGAAATTCTCAAACACCAAAATTCTACACTTCGCAAATCAACACTACAAATCTTTGCAAATCAATCGTGAAATCAAAATCAAATTTTAGAGGTTGAGAATTTTACATCCGATACCACATTGCTTTAGGTTCTATCCCTATCGCAATGGTTCGAACCAAAAATCAAATTTTAGAGGTTGAGGATTTTACATCCAATACGACATTGCTTTAGGATCTTTCTCTATTGCAATGGTTCAAAATCAAAATCAAATTTTAGAGGTTGAGCATTTCACATCTGATACCGCGTTGCTTTAGGTTCTTTCCCTATCGCAATGGTTCAAATCAAAAGTCAAATTTTAGAGGTTGAGGATTTTACATCCGATACCGCATTGCTTTAGGATCTTTCCCTCTCGCAATGGTTCAAATCAAAAATCAAATTTTAGAGATTGAGAATTTTACAGCCGATACCGCATTGCTTTAGTTTCTTTCCCTATCGCAATGGTTCAAATCAAAATCAAATTTTAGAGGTTGAGGATTTTACATCCGATACCGCATTGCTTTAGGTTCTTTCCCTATCGCAATGGTTCAAGCCAAAAATCAAATTTTAGAGGTTGAGGATTTTACATCCGATACTGCATTGCTTTAGGTTCTTTTCCTATTGCAATGGTTCAAATCAAATATCAAATTTTAGTGGTTGAGGATTTTTCATTCGATACCGCATTGCTTTAGGTTCTTTCCTTATCACAATGGTTCAAATTCAAAATTTTAAATTTTAGAGGTTGAGGATCACGGCATCTGACACCGCATTGTTTTAAAATCATTTTCTATCGCAATGGTTCAAGTCAACGTTCTCATCGTAGAACATCAATTCTCGAGGCTCGAGCCGAGCTTCCATCTCTCATTCAAATTCGATCAATTAATCTTACCAAATTGAAACTTTTCTCGCGAACATTCGCAGAATGGAGTTATTTGAAAACCTCAAATTCAGATTCAAAATCAACATTTTCAACTTAAAAATGAAATCACACATAAACTAAACCAAAATTCCAAACTTCAAATTCAAACTAAAATTCCAAACTTCAAATTCAAAACAAAATTTCCAACTTCAAATTTCAAACTCCAAATCTTCAATTGAAATCTTGATATTTTCAATCTTAAGCTCTAGATCATATCCGATTGTGTCCCCCTTTGTAATGTGAAATTTTAAATTCTTTTGCTTCATTTTGAAGGATTTCACATTTCCTCCCCAGCGAGAGTCTGGTATTCTTCCATAGTGAAAATCCACCAGATACTCCCCAGCGGAAACTTTCTTCGCTCCCTCCTTTTATTCTGAGAGAGTTATTTTTTACGTATGTGTTGGTTTAGTTGATCTCTTTGGTCAACACCAATACGTGCGGTGTCCTCTTTCAGCACACCACACCTATTGGGGGTCCATTTGTTGACCTCATTTTTGGTGAGGTCTTTTCTCTCCTTAGTACTTAGGATCTAGCATAGGCTTTCCCTTTGAATATCCTAGAGGATTAGAGATGGCACCCACCACTTAGAAATTTGAACACCTCTTAACTCCCTGCAAACCCTACATGCTTGATTTTAAACCCCAAATTCACTTGGAGGGTTAAGATCAAATGTGGAGGTTTAAAGGATGGGTTCCCTATAGGACTCTTTGGCCTTAGGACTACCCTGGGTGGCCTGGTCTGGTGAGGGTTGACCTGAACACATTACACTTTCACACACATTCAAAATCCTAAAACTATTCATGCCTAGCTTGACTTCCTGACTCTCGTAGGTAATTCATATGGATTGACCTTAACCTTTAGGCCCTTGGCTAAGAGGGTTATGAAAAACATAGTGAATGCCTCAAATGAGACCTCTCATGGCTCTTATGGGCTTGATATGGCTTCATGACTCAACCAAAGTGATTCCATTCTACTCAAATTTGACCAATCTTCATTTTTCCAAAATTTCAATTTTTGACCCTCGGGGCCCACACCCACTAAACCTACCAAATGCCCTTGAAAATACCCAAAATTTACAAAATCACCTAAATTTCCCAAAATTCCTCAAAATCAATCCTAAACATTTCTCCCCACTCAAATTTATCATCCATAGCCAAATATACCAAAATTTCCAAAAATACCCCCCAATACCCTCCAAATACCCAAAATGCCTTAGCCAAAAATTCCATAAATTCCGAAAATTCCAAAAAAATTCCAAAAAATCTCAAATATTTCCAATTTCATTTTGTTCAACTACACCATGGCCCAATTTTGTCAATTTAACCCATGTTTAGCAAAACCCCCAATTTGACCCATTCTTAACCCAAGTAGACCCAATGTTCCACTAAACCAATCCAATTGACCTCAATTTTGGTCCAATTCAATTTGAAACTTCAATTCAATATCCCCAATGTCAATTTAGACCAAATCCAAGCCCAATTTGATTGACATTTGGATCCAATTTCAATTTGAAGCCTAAATCCCCTAAATTGGCCTAAACCCAAACCTAACCCAAATAGGCCCAAATCGCAAAATGAAAGCCCAACCAAAGTTGAAAACTCTTTATAACACTCCCCTAAAATTTCTTAACATTAATTTTACATCAAATCCAACCTTAAACCAACATTATCCCAAGATAGCCAAAGTTAGCCCAATTTGACCAATTTTGGGCCCCATTATCAAAAAGGCCCAAATTAAACCTATTTCAATTTCAAATGACACCAAACCTTCTCCAAATCACTCATGCCACACTCCTAAACTAAACCCAACATTTGTTTAGCCCAATCTTTCACAAAATCTCCATCAACCAATTTGTTTTCAAACTTAAAAGCCCACTTCCATAAAGCCTTTAAAAGCCCACTTTCCATCAAATTCGAAAGCCCAAAATCCATCCCCAAGCCCACATGAAACCTTTTCTTCATCATTCCTTTGATAATCCTATTTTACCAAAGTCTTAAACCATCATGAAATCAACCCATTTGTAGCATCCTGACAAATCCCATCAAAGGAATCTAAAGTTTTCAAAATTCCAAATAACCCTTTTCCATGCAAGTGAGCCAACCTTTTCCCAAGCCATGAGCAAGCTAAATGAAGCCATGGAGCCATGCATAAGCCATATGCAAGCCATGGGGAGCCCTTTCCACCTCACCATGCCACTTATGGCAAGAAGAGGGGAGCCTTTCCTAAGCCTTCACTAAACCTTTTTTAACCCCATCAATGATACACTTTAACCAAAATTGGCCACCTCACCTTGGATGGGGACTTCACCACACATGTGAGGCTGACCCAAATGATCTCACATCAGCCCAAATCAAACCTTGGTGAGTGAACCAAGCCAAAACCATGAATTGACCCAAATTGGACCAAAAATTATCCTTACACCCATGCCATCTAAATCTTTGACTTTACACATGGCATAACCCAATTGATAGCACCAAGATCAAGCTCAATTATGTGAGTTTTTCTCAGCCAAAAAAAAAACTCGGTGAATGAACCAAGCCAACCCTCATGGCCACCTAAGCTCCACCATAAACTTCCTTATTTAAACCCCACCTCCATGGCCAAGAGGAGGAGATGCAAAGATTACCTTGGGGAAACTCTGCCAAATTGTTCCCAAAGCTTCTCCAAGCACTCCTAAGCTCAATCCAACCATTTCCAATTGAGGCCTCACCTCTTGGACAATGGTATCAAATTTTTTCTCCTCCAACCGAGCATGTTTTAATTTTCTGTAATTATTCACATACTTTAATTATATCATCACCATATAGATGTGTGCTACTCAATTAGACGATCATTTTAAAAAAAAATTCATTCAATTTCGTTGATAATCGAGGGAGATATCAAGGTTTGAAGTTGGACGGTTTTGAGTGAATAGAACAAGGAAAGAGGAGCAGTAGCCGTCCGATAAGGCATGTATCCAACGGACGACGCTGATGGAGTTGGACGGAAGCTTCATCCATGAACAGGCAACCATGCCAGCCAGTAGCAGCGCGACACGTGTCATTTAAGCGGGAAATAGATTTTTCTTGATTTATTTTTGAACCAAAACTTCAAAAACTCGTAACTTTTCATAGAAAACTTGAAAAAAATAAAATAAAAATACCCACTTGCTTAATGAAACGAGGAGAATAATGTGGAAGTGATTTCATATTTATTTGATGCATATTTTATTTTTAATTAATTAAATAGTATTTTCAATCATTTAATTCTCCATGCACGTATACAACTAACCATGGCATGAGACTGTAGGGCGTTTGAAGCCTCTGATCTTGGGAACATTCCCTGAATTTTTCAAGATCATAGGACATCTCTATGAAGAGTTATGTATTTTCCATATTTATGTCACTATTTGTGATATTTTAATTCCATAAATTAGCATATTACATAGAAAATTCTAGGAAAATTTGGAGATATTTCTTAGGATTAGAGGACCCTAGGATAATTATGGTTTGAGTTAATTCATTAAAAATAATCCTAATTGGCCTAATTACTCAAAAGTAAATTTTAATTAATTAGGGTTGACCACACATGGAAATGACTTGAAAACAATTCTCCACTGATGTTTAGGATCAGTGGAACCTTAAATAAAAATTTGAAATTAATTGGAAATGTTTAACCCCACTAAATGGATTAATTAAGTCACATAGATAAAATTAAACTTTAAAAATTCATAACTCCAAAAATTCATTTAAAAAATTCACCAAAATGGTTTTAAAACTTTTCTGATATTAGAGGAGTCTAAGAAAATTAAAATTAGAATTTTCTAAAAATTTTCATTTTTAAGCTAATTTTAATATTTTTAATAATTAAAAAATAATAAAAATGACAAAAATATTAAAATTCATAAAAATTTCACATTTTAACTCCTAATCACTTAGGAACAAACCAAATATTTTTCCTAAGTCTCTAGGATAAGATATTGAATTTTAAAAGCCTAAAAAAATTTTTGAATTAAAAAATGAATTTCCAAATATTTTCACTAAATTAATTCTAATAAATCAAAGAAAAATCAAAAAATTATTAAATTTACTTCTGTGAGTTCCTTGAAGTTAGAGAGATTTTTGAAAAATACAAAATCTATTTTTCAACATCAATTTTATTTTTAACCTAATTAATACTCCAAAATTCAAAATAATTATAATAAAAAAATATAATTCAAAAAATCACCAAAATTGGTCCAAGTGGTCCTCTATTCATTAGAATTATCCCATAATTTTCTTAAGGATAGAAACCTTTCTTTGGTCATGTTGTTGAATTTTCTTTGAAAACCACTATTTTCTACTAAAAATAATTATATAAATAAATTAAATCTAGAAAAATCACATTTTCTTCTCTAATGTCTTAATTGACATGTGACTGAGATGACATAAAAATTTCAAATTCATTTGAGCTTAATTTAGTGAGTAATGAAATAAATAAGCCTGAAAGGGCATAAAGGTATATAAAAATTTTAACCCTTAATTAAAACATTAGGTTTAATCAAAATGGAGGGTAAAATATTTGATTTTAATTTTCTCTTGGATGATTGAAACTTAGGGAAATTAAGGGGTAGAAACCCATTAAACACTTTGAAAATATCAAAATGAAACTTTAATTAATTAAATAATTTAAATTTTGGAAAGAATATATTTAAAATTTGGATTATTAAAATAGGGATATTATCAAGAGGATATTTATTCTTTAATTTAAAAATCCCTAAATAAGTCACTTTAACAATATTTAAATCTTAATTAAGAAATTAAAATAATAATCCAAATTAAAAATTAAAACTAAAATTAGATTAAAATTAAATTTAAAATATTGAAACTAAAATTAAAACTAAAATTAAATTTAAAATATTGAAACTAAAATTAAAACTAAAATTAAATTAAATTAAATAAAAATTAAATTAAATAAAAATTAAATTAAAATTAAAGTTAAAATAAAATTAAAATTAAATTAAATTAAATTAAATTAAATTAAATTGAAATTAAATTAAATTAAAATTAAATTTAAATTAAACTAAATTAAAATTAAAATTAAAATTAAATTAAATTAAAATTAAATTAAAATTAAAATTAAATTAAAATTAAATTAAATTAAATTAAATTAAATTAAAATTAAGTTAAATTAAAATTAAATTAAAATTAAATTAAATAAAGTTAAATTAAATTAAAATCAAATTGAATTAAATTAAATTAAAATCATTTAACAACAAACCTAAATGAAATCATTAAGAATTAAATCTAAAATAATTTGAACACTATTCCAAACTTAAAATTATTAATTAAAACCTCATAATTAAATTAAAACACTTTAAATCATTAACTCAAACTTTAAATTAAGAATGATTAAAATTCTCGATAAACCAACTTGCCTTTAAAGGCTTTAATTATTATAACTCTCAAATAGAGTATTACGTGAGATGTCACTTCATTCATCTAAGTTCACTGAGCAAGAGACAAAGTTTAACTAAACTCCTGGATGATTAATTCACCTGTGCAATTAAATTTATTTGGACTCAAAGTAATCCCAGAAGTATTGAAAAGATGTTTAGGACTCGTCCTAAACACTTCCTCAATATGACGAGATGTTTTAGAAGAACAATTGAATCTAATTGTACTTTGATGAAGAAAATCATCCTTAAACGAAACCAAGAACCTAGACGTCATAGGAGATGACTAGCAATAGGATTAGGAATTTGGTAGACAACCAAAACCCTTCCCTTAGCTTTACCTACGTATCTGTTGAAATATTTAGATGTCTTAACATGTGTTTTAAGTGCAGCTTGGGATGACGGGAAGACCCTCCAGGTACGCTTTTATTTTATTGCAATTTACTTTGTTGTAATTTACTTACATGCATTGTACTTTACTTTTTCTTGCATGATAAATAAAACTGTTGCATGAAAACTAAAACCTTTAGGATAGTCCCTAAACTGAAACCAAAACTAAATTAAAAGTCATTGCAAGATAAAATTCACCGCCACAACATTCCAAAATATAAAAACAACTCAAAATTTAATCACAAAAAGAACAACAAAACAACAATTGTAACTAAATTAAAACATCTCGTTGAATGATCGGGAATACCTCAGATGATGTAACCCACGTGTTGCTAACGGGATTTCCCACGGTCAAAATGAAAGTGTGGAACTCATTCAGTTGAGTTTAGCAAATTCATCTGGACTAAGTGAATTCAATGAAAATAACGGTGCCGGGATGACGGATCCGTGGGATCTTAATCGGTTCTGTTTAAACAACTTTAAGATTTGTTTTAATTAAAATATTAAAAACACTTGGATTTTAAGATTTTCTTTAAACCAAAACACTTCTCTCATCTCCTGATTTATGACTTCCAAAACTAAACCTCTACAACAACAAGGAGCTCGGAGCATGGTGGGCAGCACGACCATTGTTATCAGCAAAACTCGGATCGACATCAGCAAAACAATTCCTTAGTCTAATAACAAGCCATAGGACTTTGAGGAAGTCCGCCTAGTGCGACATAAATCGTCACCTGTTCTTTTAGGCCTTTGCATAGCCTTGCTGTGCGATATAAGCCCTAAATCGCTTAGGATTCTGAGGCCGTCGTCCGATACAGTGTAAATCCTCCTATCTTCCAGGTTATTTGCATAATCAGGTGATTATGTAAATGTAATTCCTATAATTAATTGGCAGGATTGAAACTTAAATAAATTCATTTTTCAAAATTTAAAGCCCAACCATAGGATAGTCTGGGAAGTCATCGAGGTTCTCCTCGAGATCCGTGACGTCCCCTACCTCTCTTTCCTTTGACTCTGGAAATAACTGTTCAACATTGCATCTTTCACCTATTGAATTTCCGACTATCACACTTCGTTGAAAACCCTATCCTTTAATTTCATGAAGACATAAACCCCTGATCTAAATCAATAGTTCTCTCAGATGATTTCGGTCATTTGAGGGGTAATTGACTATAGGGGCTTGCCTCTAATGGGAGCTTTAAAGACCCCAGATAATATAAACTCTATTTAATTCCTTTTGTATTAAATATGGGAATTTGTCGGTCCATATAAATGTTCGCAGACTAGAACGGATGCCATGAATTCTGTAGTTTATTTGATCGAGCAATGTCGTCAAGTGGGGTGTCTATTCTTCGGGATAGATGCGTTACTTGCGATATTACGCTCGTTCATTCAAACTGCTAAACGAATGAGATCCGTTCACTCTCATTCTCATATTTTAAAATTTAAAAAATCTTATTTTCAAAACTAATACATATATACATTAAATTAAACCCTAAAGCGCATTTTAAGCGGCCGACAAGGATCAAATTTGGAGCAAATATTTGAAGGTGTGCAAATTTGGCCTCTGGTGCCTATGCGCCGGATGGCTGGCACATAGGCGCCATAGTTAAAGTGACAGATTTTACTTGATTTTGGCATAAAATTTGAAGGGGTTTTTGAAGCATCCTTTGGTTTAAACTTCATTAACTTCCCATCAGTGCCAAAGTTAATTTAAAATTTGAACAGATGGAATTATTCTTGGAGGATACATTGAATATGAACATATTTTGAAGAGAAATCAAAGCACCTTTTGTGGAATTATTAAAAATGAAGACTTGAAAATCAGAAAGTGGCACCACACCCAAGAGAAGAGTTTGAAAAAAAAACTTTTTGTGGGAGAAGTTGGAGAAAAGCTTGACGTTGTTTCCATGGAAAGAGGAAGAAGGAGAGCATTCTTCTCACCAAATTTTCTTTGCTCTTCTACTTTACTTTATCATAGTTTGTATTACAATTTAGGAGAGTCAATCCTCAGTGTTGGGCGCTAACCTTTGCAGAGCATTATAGTGCAAAGTGAATTTCAGAGGAACTTTCAGAGTCTTGTGGAGAGGATTTTTAGATAAGTGTTTATCCTTGTTTTTATATTTAGTTTTTAAGTAAAACTTGTTGTGTTTTCACTATGATTTCTACTTTCAAATCAAGTTATGTTTGTATTTTTTCCATGAGTTCTAAGTAGTTTTCTTTATTGTTTTCCTTTGAAATGATGAAGTAATTAAATTATGTAAGGAAGTTGTGTGAAGTATATAAGTTTAATGTTGGAAGAAGTTATGATGATTTATTTCCTTGCACTTAATTTACTTCTTGATTTGGCCAAATAAGAAAAATAACTTTTTACTTTATAAAATGATTTTATAAAATATGTTTTAAGATATAAAGTTTTTCAAATTTATTTTTGGTATTTTATGAATAAAATGTAAAGCAAATAATTAAAGTTAACACAACTATAAAATAGTATGAAAGGAAATGAGAAGAAAAAATATTTTTCCTCTTTCAATGAATCAGTAATAATTATGGAATTTCATTGTGGAAGTATCTAAAATGTGTTGTGCCAAATAGAAGCAATTATATTCTTTTCTCTTACTTGGTTCTATAAAAAACATTGGTTAATTTGATGATTTGAAATCTTGTAGATGGGTTAGGCAGGGAAGATACTAGGTCTCACTCTAGAGTTCCCTAGATTCCCTCCACCTGGGGGCTAACATCTCATAACAAAATTTTTCACATCAAACCAAATTAGGGGACTTTAGCTTGTCACTCTAAAGTCCTCTAATTTTATTCCACCTTATAAGCATATCTTCCAATTTATTTGCACCCAACCATATGGACTACAATTCTCATCCATACAATTGCATGTGATTCTTTCCAATTGTTGATTGAGACAATAACACGATGGATCTTTCGTAATCTCCAAATAAATTTGAACATCTTAATTGGCCAAATCAAGAAGTAATTGAAGTGCAAGTTAGTGAATCATCACAAATTCTTCCAACATTGAAATCCTATACTTCACATAGCTTCCTTCCACAATTTAATTACTTCATCATTTAAAAGGAAAAAGATAAAGAAAAATACTCAGAATCCATGGAGAAAACACAATTATAACTTGATTTGAAAGTAGAAAACATAGAGAAAACACAAGTCTTACTTTAAAACCAAATGTAAATAAAGTTAAACACTTATCCAAAAATTCTCTCCACAAGACTCTTGAAATTCCTTTCAAGCTTTGCTTTCCCCTTACAAGACACAATAGAGGTTAACGCCCAACTCTGTTAACTCCAAATCTCTATTTTACACTTAATAAAAACTAGAAACAAATGAAAATAAAAATGGATGAAGTGGAAAGGTGTGCTCTCAATAACTCTAACATAAACTTGACTCTTAACACTAATCACACCCTCCAACAACAACCATTTTTCTGATCTTCAAGTCTTCTTTTTAAAATTTTCTAAAAGATTCCATGGCGTCTCTTCAAAATGTGTCTAGATTCAATGTATCCATCAAGAATGCATCCATCCGTTCAAATTTTAAATGAGTTTTTGCTTTGATGGGAAGTTAGTGAAATTTAAACCTAAGTATGCTTCAAAAACCCTTTCAAATTTGTGCAAAATTCAAATAAAATGCGTCACTTTAACTATAGCGCCTATGCGCCGAGGGTCTAACTCTTAGCCGCCAAAGGCTAAGATTTCACACCATTCAACTTTTCCCTCAAATTTGATCCTTTATTGCTCGTTTCATCATAGTCACTCATTATAATCATACTTGAAAGAAAAAACACAAAAATACCTTCCATTAAAGTGCAATATCATCAAAAATAGGTATAAAAATATATTTAAAAACACTATATATTTTAGGTATATCAAAATTCTTCAAACTTAAAATGTTACTTGTCCCCAAGTGACACTTAATCACATAAAAAATTGTAACATGCAAATTATGTAAATGAGATTCTTTATGAAGTTTTCAAAATTTTGTTTTAAAAATGAAATAGTCCAATTTAGAAAAAAATTTAAGTAAATTAGATCAACTTAAAGTTTAGAAGAATCTTAACTAAATGATAATGAAAAATATCAGTTCCTATCTAATTTAGAAATACTTGTTGATTTTTCAAAATATAGAATTCAAACATTTCATCTTCCTCAGTTAAAAATTTTTATTTGAAAATTATTTTACTTACTATATTACAACCTTAAGCTTTAGATTTTCTCAAAACTTATAATTTAAACTTTAGGTATCGAACAAATTTTCGATTAGGCCCTTAAATCCTCAACCTTCTCCTTCCTTTTTACATACTATTTTTCTCCTTTTTTCTATTTCTTTTTTCTTTTTCTTTTTCTCTTTTCTTCTTTTTACTTTTTTTTATAAGGCAAGGATTACTGCATCTTGATAGGCCTTTAATGATTTTGAAATCTACCCTTTCATTTAAAATAAAGGTCTGAAATATATCTTTCACTTAAAAATCATAATAATAGTGCTAGAAATTATTTCTCAATAAAAGAAATTTATGCATTGAAAATAAAAAAAGTCAAATCTTCTATTTATCCAAAAATATAACATTTCTTACTAAAGATACTTTAACTATATTTAACATTTCCTTACTAAGAAAATTTTAAAGTAAAATTTTTCATCATTACTATAAATATTAACTAAATTCTCTTACTCATTTCTGTATTCAAAATTTTGCTTCCCTAATATAACTTCATATACAAAAATATTTTCAATAAAAAATCAAATTTTATTTAATTATTCTTAAGAACAAATAAATTTTAGTATTTAAAAGTTTTGTTTTTAAATTCCCCCCAAACTTTAATTTTTAATTAGGATAAAACATTTAAGCATAAAAATGATACATGGGTAAGAATTAAAAAACTAGAATAACATTCTTGCAGAAATTTTAATATTCTAAATATGCAGGTATAACAGTTTAAAAACAAGGATTCAAAAGTAGATTAACTTCAGTTTTTTATTAAATATAAATTTCAAAATTTCAAAGGACTTCTACAATAGTGAAGTTTTTTAAGCAAATACACACCAACACAAATCACAACATACTAGAAAAGAAAAGGTAGTAAATTTTGAAAAGTTTAAATACGATATATAAATAGTGGTTTCTAATAGTGTTCTAAATTTTTCTAATATTTATAGGAATTAAATTAGACACTATTAAAATCTTAAACACTAGAAACACAAAAATATTTACTGCCACAAAAACATCACATATTACATCATAAAACATCAATCCAACCCATAAACATCTGAATGTGTATGATAGAAATAGTCCAACTATAATCTACACAACATCACAGTCTATCACATATGAAAATATTAAATAAAAGCATCACAACACATAAGAAAATCATAAAACAACATCACAAACTCAACACAACAATCCTAATCATCATCCTCATCATCATCATCTTCATTCCAGTCTCTGGATGCCACATAAGGTATTAAAATGGATGAGGGGGCATCCCAGCACTGTGATCTCCTCTAATCACTTTGTCCATGTACTACTGATATTTCTCCTCATATTCATCATGTTTTACAATATACCTTTCAATATTTTCAATCTTTCCATCTATATCTCAAACATTTTTTCTGGTAAGACTCACCTTCTTTAAAATCTTCTGTAATAATCCAGTTTGTAAATCTCTGGAGGATTATGCATGTGCAGTAGAAGCTCGAGAAATAGAAGCAGCAGAAGCATAAGCACTCGAAGCTCTAATAGATCCTCCTTTCCAGTTAAATACTGAATGTACAGTGTAAAGTTAACATTTACACCTGTAATAGGTCTAAGTGGCTGAAGAACCTCTTCCCATGTTTCAGAGATAACACCAAACTTCTCACAAAGTGAATAAATCTGAGATAGAAATCCCATACCTGTAGTAGTAGAAGCTCTGACATAGTTTAGAATATAATAAAAAATAATAGCCCCATTATCTAAAGACTTTCCCTGCTGAATACAATGGTTCATAACAACTCTCTCCCTTGTAACATCACTGACATGACTTGAAGAGAGAGGCTTAGATGAGATAAAATAATGACATGCCTTTGAAGTGACATTCAATTTAGAGGCTTAAAATTCTCTCCTCTTTCAATTGTAATCTTCCAAAAACCTCTTCCATCAATAAGAAAGGCTATAATCTCATCTAACTCTCCCTAAAAAAATGATAATTTGCTTAAAAACAAAAAATTGTAGGAGGTAATCTGTAGAAAGTATTAATTACCGCAGATGAAAAATCCACTTGTTGCCCCCTAACCATGACCAAATTGTCTTCTGATGCTGGCAAGTTAGCATTGAACTCTCTCACCACAGAAACAACTGCAACAGAGGAGAAACAACAATATCTTTCCCAATTCCTTCGAGCAATCATCTCCTCAATTTCTCCTCCTAACTTACTAAAAACGCATTCTGGAATCAATTTCGATGATGCAAGTGCATCGACATAAAAATTCTCTGCTCTAGAACTGATAAATTTGTTGGAATCAAAATTTTCTTTTCCATTCAAATGTTTTGAATTTGGAGACCAAAATAATTCCTCCTGCTATCATAAATTGGCATTTCTCCCAATTAAGAACCAAATTAGTTTCTTCACAGCATTTCAGAACTTTAGATAGATGTTCTAAACATGATTCAAATGAAATTCCAAACACTAAAAAGTCATCTATAAAAACTTTAATTCCTTTTCTATTAAATCATAGAAAATTTCCATCATATATCTTTGAAATGCAGCAGGGGTATTACATAAACCAAAGGGCATTCTTCTAAAAGAAATTGTACCATAAAGAGTGGTAAATGTTGTTTTCTCTTGATCCTCAGGAGAAATTTAAATTTGGTGGTAACCAATATATCCATCCAAAAAATAAAAGTATTTATGCACAACCAGTCTATCCAACATCTGATCTAGAAAAGGAAGTGGAAAATGGTCTTTCCTGGTGGCAAGGTTTAATTTTCTATAATCAATGCATATTCTCCAACATGTAACTTGTCTTACTGGTATTATTTCATTCTTTTCATTAGCAGTCATAGTAACTTCTCCTTTCTTAGGAACACAGTGAATAGGGCTAACCCATGCACTATCTGAAATAAGGTAGATAATTCCAGCATCCAACCACTTTAAGATTTCTTTCTTAACAAATTCTTTCATGATATGATATAATCTACTTTGAGAATTAGCCCGAGGTTTGCAGTTATCCTCCATAAGGATTCTATGTATACAAATTGAAGAACTGATTCCTTTAATATCATCTATTATCCATTCAAAGGCTTTCAATTATTTCTTCAAAATTTCAAGCAAACTCTCTTCTTCTCTTTCAGTTAATTGAGAAGAATGTATAACTCGAAATGTGGAGGAATCACAAAAAAAGATACTTTAAATGACTAGGAAGCATCTTTAAATCAAGTCCAGGAGGTTTCCCAATTGATGTACCAAAAAGTTCATCTTTTTCAGCCATGTCCAAAATTTCAAAATTTTGATGAGCATAATTTAAATCTTCCTCATGAAATTCTTCAGCATCTTGTAATTCCTCTTCTTGCTTGTGTTCGAATTCTTTACTTTTAGATTTTTCTTTATAAATTGACTTGAAATGGCATTCAGTCAAATATTTGATAACTTCCATCCTATAACATTCATCATCTTTACCTCTTAAAGAATATTTCATTGACATTGAAATATTAAATATAACTATTTGATCATTAACTCACAATGTTAATTTCCCTTTTTGCACATCTATCATCGCTTTGCCTGTGGCTAGGAATGGTCTCCCTAAAATTATGGGCATCTTTTCATCTTCCTTTGTATCCAACATAATGAAATCAACAGGAGAAATAAATTAATGCACTTTCACCAAAATATTCTCTATAACTCCTTTAGGATATGTGATCGAATAATTAGCTAATTGCAAAGTTACAGTGGTAGGGGTTATTTCTCTTAATCCCAGTCTTTTGAATATTGATAGAGGCAAAAGGATAATGCTTGCACCTAAATCACATAAAGCTTTTCCAAAAAAATTATCTCCGATTGTAAATGGAATTGTGAAACTTTCAGGATCCTTAAGCGTTTCAGGAAGCTATTTTTGAATTATTGCACTGCACTCTTCACTAAGGACAACAGTCTCATTATCTTCAAACTTCGTCTTTCTATTGAGAATATCCTTCATAAATTTCACATAGCTTGGCCATGAATTTTCTTCAATTTTCTAATATTAATTTTGGTGAAGTTTGAGAATCAACAATTTGGCCTAATGAATTTTCTTCAATCATGGAAGTTGGCTGAGAAAAATACATCCCAAATTGGTCTATCTTCCATGAATTTGCAGCAACTTGATTTGCTAGCATCGCAAAAGCATCATTATCATGAATGTTGGCTACCTTTTAAGGATTTAGCTTTTTCAGAAGGCCATTGAAAATTATTAGTAGTTATTTTTTCAATTAAAACATAAGAATCAGTAAAATGTTTAGACATCAATGAACCACCAGCAGCGACATCGATAATAGATCTAAGAGATCCAACTAATCCATTATAAAAGGTCTGAATTATTAACCAATCTGGTATCGAATGATGTGGACACTTTTTTAAGAGATCTTTAAAATGTTCCCATGCTTCATATATAGATTCCCCTTCAAACTGACAAAAAGATGTGATATCATTTCTAAGCTTCGCAGTCTTCGATGGTGGAAAATATTTAGCAAGGAATTTTTTTTGCTAAATCACCCTAAGTTCCGATAGATCCAGGTGCTAACGAATTTAACCATATCTTAGCCTTATCCCTCAGTGAAAAAAGAAAAGTTTAAGTCTAATAACATCATTTGAAACACCATCGTATTTAAAAGTAGCACAAAATTCTAGAATATTGGAAAGATGTAAATTAGGATCTTTAGTTGGTGCTCCCCCAAACAGATTATTAGATATCATATGGATATTAGTAGGTTTAAGTTCAAATGAATTAGCAGCTACAATAGGGTATTGAATACTACCATGAAGTTCATCCATTGTAGTGTTGTCATAATCTCTTAAAGGTCTAAATTCTTGATGAATTTCAACATTTTGATGATCTTGATATGCTATTTCTTGAATATTTTTTATCTTCTGAATTTTTAATTTTTTAAATTTTTTCATAGTTCTCTCTAATTCAGAATCATAAGACACAAGTACTTCAGAACTTGAACTACGTACACAAAATTAACAAAATAAAAAAAATCACACTAACAAAAAAATGAAAAGTAAAAAAATTAATTTTTCTTAAATTTTAAAAAATTTTAATTAATTTTCCCGGCAACGTGATGCGCCAAAAATATATACTCTTTTAGCTATATGTTTTTATCTATTTTTGCATTCTAAAGCTTTGCCAGATTGGTTAATAATTCAAACTTTTTATAATAGATTATTGGATCATTAAGATCAATTATTGATGCTGTTGCTGGTGGATCGTTAATGTCAAAACCTTTTGATGAAGCATATTCATTAATTGAAGAGATGGCTACTAATAATTTTCAATGGCCCTCTGAATGGGTAAATCCTAAGAGAGTAGCTAGTGTTCATGATTCTGATATGATGACTATGATAGTTTCTCAAATAGCAGCACTTTCTAAGAAAATAGATCAATATGGAATGAATTATTCTCAACCACCCCCAGTGTTAGAGGAAAATTCATTTGGGCAAATAACGTAATCTCAAACACCTTATGAAACTTTAAACGCAATTAATAGACCTAATAACCCTTATTCGAATTATTATAACTCTGGTTGGAAGAATCACCCTAATTTCAATTGGAATAATAAAAATGCTAATGTGAACCCACAATGGGGACACAATTCTATGAACCCAGTTGGAAATTCAAACTACCAAGGAAATACTAACTTTAGACCATCTTTTCCTCTTGGATTTAATAATAACCCACAGTTTAAGGATAAGAAGTTGTCTACAAATGAAATGATTTTGAATATGGGTAATCAATTACAAATTCAAGGTGTTGCGATCAAACATATTGAAAATCAATTGGGACATATTTTCACTGCGCTTAATAATAGACCTTCGGGAACGCTTCCTAGTAATGTGGAGATCAATCCCAAAGATCAAAACAAGGAGCAAATTAAGGCTATTCAATTAAGGAGTGGAAAAGAATTAGAAACCAGAGTGCAGAAAGAAGTTGAAGAAGAGAAGGAGAAGGTGAAAATTGAAAAAGGTTCAAATAAGATTTATCCAGATCTGGAATATCCTCTTGAACCTATGAAGATTACTATTGAAAAACCACCTCCTCCATTTCCTCAAAGATTGAAGCAGAAAAATAGGGATAATAGATTTGGAAAATTTTTAGAAATCCTTAAGAAGTTAACAATAAATATACCTTTTGTTGAAGCATTAGAACAGATGCCTGATTATGAGAAATTTATGAAGGATATTCTTAAAATAAAGAGAAAGTTCACGGATCATGAGACTGTTACACTTAGCAGAGAGTGTATTGCAATAATTTAGAAAAAGCTTCCTGAAAAACTTAAAGATCCTGATAGTTTCACTATCCCGTGTGCTATAGGTGAAAAGTTTTTTGGAAGAGCCTTATGTGATCTGGGATCTAGTATTAACCTTATGCCTTTATCAACTTTCAAAATATTAGGCATTGGAGAAATTTCTCCTACATCTATAACTCTTCAATTAGCTGATCGTTCTATTACTTATCCTAAGGGAGTGGTAGAAGATGTGTTAGTGAAAGTGGATAAATTTATCTTTCCGGTGGATTTTATTGTGCTTGATATGGAGGAAGATAAAGATATTCCAATTATTTTAGGAAGACCATTCTTAGCTACTGGAAGAGCGGTAATTGATGTTCAAAAAGGGGAATTAACTATGAGAGTTAATGATCAAGAGGTGACTTTTAATATTTTGAAATCTATGCAGTATCTCTCAATTACAAAAGATAATGAATGTTTTAGGATGGAAGTCTACAAATATTTGAGAAATGATTATTTTAAAGAGATGTTTAAAAAGAATATGGAGTATGAAGTTATAGTTGAGGATGAAACTGAAAATGAAACAGATTCAGATAATGAGAAGAATAAGGAATTGAAGTATATTTAGGATAAATTTGAAGTGTTAGATACCATGGAAGGTGGAGATAAAAGTCTAATTTCATCTATTGATAAACCTCCTAAACTTGAGATGAAAATTCTCCCTAAGAATTTAAAGTATATGTTCTTAGGAGAATCATCTATCCTACCAGTTATTGTATCTTCGGAGTTAACTGAATATCAAGAACAAAAATTATTGGAAATCTTAAAAGATACAAAAAAAAGCTTTTGGATGGACTTTGACAGATATCAAAGGAATCAGTCCTTCGATCTGTATGCATAGAATTTTATTAAATGAAGAACATGAACATAAAATTGTTCCACAAAGGAGGTTAAATCGTATAATGAAAGAAGTAGTTAAGAAGGAAATTTTAAAATGGCTAGATGTTGAAATTATTTATCCTATTTCGGATAGTTCTTGGGTAAGTCCAATTCATTGTGTACAGAACAAAGGTGGAGTGACAGTGGAAGTGGATGAAAAGAATTAAATTTTACCTACTAGACAAGTTAATGGATGGTGAATTTGTATTGATTATAGAAAACTTAATGCTGCCTCCCGAAAAGACCACTTTCCTCTTCTTTTTCTCGAGCAAATGGTTGATAGACTTTCTGGACACAAGTACTATTGCTTTTTGGATGGATATACTGGTTATCATCAAACACCTATTGTTCCTGAGGATCAAGAAAAGACAACATTTACTAGCCCCTATGGAACATTTACTTTTCAAAAAATGCCTTTTGGATTGTGTAACGCACCTGCAACTTTTCAGAGATGTATGATGTCTATCTTCAGCAGTATGATAGATAATGGAATAGAAGTTTTGATGGATGATTTTTCTATGTTTGGAACTTCATTTGATATTTGTTTGGAAAACTTGACAAAAGTTTTGCAACTCTGCGAAAAAACAAATTTAGTTCTGAACTGGGAAAAATGTCAATTTATGGTTGTAGGAGGAATAGTGCTTGGGCATAAAATTTCTGAATTTTGTATGGAGGTTGATCCTGCTAAAATTCGAGTAATTGAGAGATTACCACCACCCATTACTGTGAGAGAGGTGCGGAGTTTTTAGGAGATGCTGGATTTTACAGAAGTTACATTAAAGATTTTTCTAAAATTACTAAACCCTTGTGCCAACTTCTAGAAAATGATAGGAAGTTTGATTTTAATGAAGAATGTTTGTGTGCATTTGAATTACTTAAAGAAAAATTAATCACTGCTCCTATAATTGTTTCACCTGATTGGGAGAAACCCTTTGAATTGATGTGTGATGCTAGTGATTATGCTATTGGAGTTGCGTTAGGGCAACGATATGATAAAACTTTCAAAGTTATTTACTATGCTAGTAGAACTCTTAATAATGCTCAAATTAATTATACCACTACTGAAAGGGAATTATTAGCTATAGTATTTGCTTTTGATAAATTTAAACCTTGTTTAATTGGGATTAAAAGTATAGTGCATACTGATCACTCAGCTATATAGTATCTAATGCAAAAAAAGGATGCTAAACCTAGATTGATTAGATGGATACTCCTTTCGCAAGAATTTGATTTTGAAATAGTTGATAGGAAAGGATCTGATAATCAAATTGCTGATCATTTGTTAAGAATAGAATATGATAAATTGTCTGAATTTGAGAAGGAAGTTACAGAAACTTTTCTTGATGAAAAATTGTATATTTTTATGGAAAAGAAATTTCTTTAGTATGCTGATATTGTGAATTATATTGTTAGCGACATTATACCATCGAATTTAAAAAGGCAACAACAAAAAAATTTAAATATGATGCTAAATTTTATTTTTGGGATGAGCCTTATTTATATAAACAGTGTAAGGATATGATTATTAGAAGATGTGTATGACCGCGACTTTATATATTGAGCAAGAATTTATGAAGTCGAAATTATATATTTTGAATGATTTAGTAAAGTCACAAATTCAATGCAAGTATACGTATCATATCAAGTAATACAGGGCTCTAATGGAGTCTTGGTTATCGATCCCACAGGGAGGTGAACATTCTTTAAATATGATAATATAACACTAAAATCCAATACCCAATGTAACAATTACGTAAGTGTACTGCCACTAGTTAATGAAAAGTATAATAAAGCTACTACAATTACTTCTAATTACTGAACTATATTAACTAACAAACACACTAACTTATTTGATTTATAAGATACTTCTATATGAAAAGTGTCTTGCTTCCTGCATAAAGATTATTATGTGTGGATGATGAAGAATGGTAATTATTTGTGTTGTGTCAAATAGGAGCATATTTGCCTCTTTACCTTTAAAAGAGTACCCCCTCTTCCATGCAAGCAAAGAACATTGCCATATCTTAGGTTTAGTTACTAAGTCTATGGCTAGGTTGAGAGGATACCGGCTCTCACTTCGGAGCTCCCACTCACCCTTCACCCGAAGTCTAACCATAGGCTTTAATTACCAATCTTAAGACCAAATTAGGGATCCCATTCTGTCACCATGAAACCTCCAATTTGAAGTCCATCAAAACTCATTTCCCTTTTTATTTACACTTAATCCCTGTGAACTACGCAATTCATTCATGGACTTTAAATGGTTTCTTCATTCTTGTTGTAGAACATTCAATTCTTTTGGAATTAATGTTCCTCAACATGTTTTAACAATTCAATTGGCCGAATTGAAAAGTAAATTGAGTTCCAAATTAAAGAAACATTAAACTTTTATAACACTTAAATGGCACATCATTTCCACATCACCACATCATAATTACTTTATGCAAGAAGAAAGGCAAGGGAGACTACTCACTAACCATGGAGAAGATATAAAAACACATGGATTTTATATATAAAAGAAGAGTCATACAAACCACAAAAGTAAATAAAACTTATCTCTTTCTCTTCCCCAAACAAATTCCTTCAAAGTCCCCATGATTCCAATTCTCTTCCTTGCAACACTTGATTCTCTCCTTGGAACAAAGATGAAGAAGAAATCTCTCACTTTACTCCCTCTTCTTCCCTCCTTAGAGAAGAATCTCTCTTAAAATCACAAACCTTAACTCTCTCTCACACTTTTCTCACGCTCTCTACATCAATTCTCTTCTCTTCCTCCTTTATATTTTCATCTTGCACACTTAATTTAACGTTAGGAATGAATTCCCCAAGAGTTTCTTCAAGCACATCTTCAAAAATCCGCCAAAACTTTTGAATTCGAAGTGAACTGACATAGGGTGCCGGCAGGGCCCGATAGTGGCGCCGGCGGTGCCCTATCGTGCCAATTAATTCTGGAGTTCTTGGAATAGTTCACCGGCAGAGCCCATTCTGGCACCAGCGGCGCCAGGGCTGTTTTCCTCCAAATTGCTCCATTTTTCTCCAAATTTGTTCCTTTTTGCATCTTTTTGCTCCAATCACTCATAATCATCATACTTGCAACAAATCATGAAAAATACCTTCCTTTAAAGTGCAATATCACCAAAAATAGGTAAAAACATATAGCTAATAGAGTATATATTTTTGGTGCATCAAAATCCCCCAAACTTAGACTATTACTTGTCCTCAAGTAATCATTTTACTACATAAAATATAACCCTAGGCAATATACTTTTTAATTGTAAGAGACCAAAATTTTTATTTCAAATGAATATAGTGTTTAGATTTTCAGAATAAGTTTAGCAACTCAGGTCAACATTACAGGTATAAGAACACTTAAGTCTAAGAGTTCTAGTCTTCTATTTATTTCAAAATGAACCATAATTTGTTATATTAAGAGTGCTTTAAAGGACTATGTGAAAAAGGAGTTCATGCAAACTTTATTAGAATGTAGGCTAGTACCTTAAACATAAATTCAAAAATGAAATCAAGCTCTTCCTTTAAGGTGATTCAAGTGAGGCCAATTTTTGATTAGGCATCTCCTCAAGCTTCTCCTGATAACATTTTTCTTTTCTTTTCTTTTTCTTTTTCTTTTTCTTTTCTTTTATTTTCTTTTCTTTTTTTCTGAGGATTACTATATCTACATAGCCTTTAATGATTTTGAACTTCACTCTCCTCTTTATAAAGTTCAAACTTAAGTCATCTATTTACTTTATAGTTAAGTACAAGCTTTATTATTCATCATAAAGTTACAATCTCTTCTTAATACACAATAGTTTAAATCCCTTAAAATTTCAAAAATACAGTTTTCTTTACTTTAAATAGTTTACTATAATCAATCCTTTCATACCAAATATCTTACTTCTAGAAAATCAACTTTTATCACTAAAAATTTTCATCCTTTCCGTCCATAATATTCAACTGAATTGAAAGTTTTAGTTATCTTATAATGAAGTTCAACTACCAAAAGTTATGCTAATAATTTTTGAAAATATAATAATTGAGAACAAATAAAAGTTTAGCATTTCTCTACCCTCCCACAAACTTACATTTTTCAATAAATTTGAAATAGTTGATAGTAAAAGAAAACTAACCTTTATGTGCTGAGATTTTGAAATCTTCATAATTTACCTGGTATTAATCAAAATTTACACCTAGCAATCATGAAACAATTAGTAGCAGTGATATAACAATTTAAATATTTGCATGGGTAAAGAGAAATAAACATTAAACAACTAAATATCCATTAGAACACTATAACATAAAGCAAATTATCACACCACATAACAGTACAACTAACAGTTCAACATAAAAAAATGACACTACATCACATAGTACAACACAGGGTTACACATCACATGAAAAGAAAATGTCCACTACATCACATCAATACATCTCAACAGACTAAGAATAATAGAAATAAAACAAACAAGCTATCTACCAGTCTCTATCACTAGGATCAGCAGCAGGGTCATCAACAGGGTCAGAAGGTCCAGGCCTGTACGGTGTATAACGAGTGCAAGAAGGAAATGTCACATCAGACTCCCCCCTCATAAATCTGACCTGAGCATCGTAATAAGCCATATCAAACTCAGCTCTTCTCTGTAAATTGTCTTAATTCACATCACTTCGGGCCTCAAATACATCCATCCTATGATGCATCCTATCCATACTATCACTCTGCAATCTCAACTGCTGCATGATATCAGATAGTGTCGGGGGCTCAGAAGTAGATGGAACATCATAACTAGTGGTAGGAATATCAGTACTCCTACTCTCCTCTCTTACACCCACATGAGCCTCATAAGAATGAATAATGTTCTTCGTAATCGGCCTCAAAGGTATTGCCACTTCCTTAGAACTACTATACTCCACTCCAGACTGAACACAAAGTGCATGAATCAGGGCAGGATGTCCTAATCCACTAATGGTTTCTCCTTTGGCAATAGAGTGAATGCTCTTAAAGATAATGGCTCCAATATTAAACTTCTTCATAATCTGGATGCAATAATTTAAAATAGCTTGATCCCTAGTAACTTATCTGTGATGATAAGATGGCAATAGTCTTGCAGAAATGAAATACTGTCATGCTTTAGAAGCAATATTTAAAGTAGAAGCAGGGAAGTTAATCATGTGTCTCTGATTCATCTTCCATTCCGCTCTTCCATCGGTCAGATACGTGATTACACTCATCAAAATCCCCTCACTAGTATCAAAATTTTCAAATTCACAAACAAAAGGTTCTCAAATTTGATAAAATGCATTGATACGTTGTGGGGTGAACTCAACTAGTTTCCCTCGGACTAGCACATATTCCATTTCAGACCGGAGCATGTTAGCATAAAATTCTTGGACTACTCCCAAAACAGCATTAGCAGAAAAGTAACAGAAATGTTCCCAATTTCGCTCAGAAATCAACTGTTCTATAGATCCACCAGGATTTTCAAACACTCGATTCGAATACACTTCTTGTTTTGTAATTGAGAGTTGAAGCGAAACTGAGCCTTAATATTAACAAATCTTTCATCGTCCCAATCAAATTTTCATTTCCCCTTACTTGTTCTAGGAGCCATGTGGATTTCTAGAAAAATTGCAAAAATTTGCCAATAAATCTCAAATCCATAATGTATTAACTCCAAGCATTAATCTATTCAAGTAAGAACAAATTCTACTGTAAGAAACTTCACTTTTACTAAACAAAACTCCAAAAATATCATCCAACAATGTGAGAGTTTCACATGGCGCAAATCCAAAAATTTTTGGTTAAAGTAAAGCTCTTACCAAGAGAAGTACAGATCTGACCTCAGAAATCCTTGAAATCCTTTCTAATCCGAGATCTAAAGAGCCCTAAAGCTTCAAAATCGCGAATAAGGAAGTGGGAGACGAAAGAAATGGCGGAAAAATGGGTCCCAGGCTATTTTCATGAATTTTTAAGGGTCCCGTGCTATTTTCGGTGTTTGGGCGCCAGCGGCGCCCTATCTGGCGCCGACGGCGCTCTATTCAAAATAATAGCCCGTTTCTCTGGATTTGGGCGCCGGCGGCTCCCAATCTGGCGCCGGCGGCGCCAGTCCAAAATTCTATTGGGTTCAAAAATTTTCGTCGCAAATTCAATCATTTCAACCTCCGCATTCCTATTTAACACATCAACAAGCATCTATTTCATCTCACAAACATTAAACAACATTAATTTACACAAACAACACATCACATTACTTTCATATATATAAAATCTACGATACAACGATTACACACATAGGTTCATCAAATATAAGAAACACTCCTTAGATCCTTAGTGTTGCAAGTACACTACGATAAGCAAACAGTAAGTCCTAAGTACATAGAAGAAATCAAAGAAAAGTCCAAACACACCCTACTAAAACAAAGCAAAGCAAACAACATAGCAATCAAAGCAAACACTTAAACATAACAAAGCAGCATATAGAATCTACTAATTACTCCTCATCAGTCTCAGATGTCTCATCCTCTCTAATGTCTCCCATTGATTGACGATGAACGAACAGATTGTAGAATATAAGATATGGGAATTCCTCAGACGAAGCTTCAGCCACCACAACATTCTTCTTCAACAGATTAACCAAACCTAACTCAATTTGACCAATATGATCAAATTGCTCTTTCATCCTCCAATCAATGTGATCAAATAAATCAGAAATGTTATTAATAACATTCATATTGTTCCATACATCATTTTCCAACTTCTTTATCTTCCTCAATATCACCCTCGAACTTTCAGAATAGTAAGGCTGAATAGGCTGTAAACTCTCAGTGGGCTGATCAGCAAGCACATCCATGTCTCCTTCATCACCTGCTGCATAGTAGTCATAAAGATCAGTGGGATGAATAGGTCTCCAGGGTAGAAGAACTTTTTTCCCAACTCTCATATGGCACTTGTGATTGACTACATAACAAAAATATGGTGGACGGGTGTCCAAGCCCATATTTAGATCCATGCACAATCAATCCCAATACAGATTTAGTAATGATTGATCCAATATCCACTGGCCTTCCAGTTTGTATGCAGAAATTTAGAATACCTCTTTCCTTCGTTACCTTACTTATCTTCATAGTAGGAATTAATTTTGCCGAAATAAAGTAATGCCACTGTTTTGATACCATATTCAAGGATGAAGTAGAGAAACTAACATATCCATTATCCCTTACTTCCCATTCTTCATTCTTATCCGTCAAATAACGATAGATGTCGTTCATATCATTGCTCGTCGCATTAAAATTTGCATAATGATAAAGAGGTACACTTTCTATCGCGAATAGATCATTTATCCTCGCAAGAGTGAATGGTACATACCTACCTCGTACAAAAACACATCCTTGGTTGATCCCATATAGATTTTCATAAAATTCTTTCACAACTGGAGCAACCACTACAGCGGTAGTGTAGCATAAAACTTCCCAACGTATTTGCTTCACAATCTCTTCAACTCTTGTAGTCGGACTCTCCAAACCTCGATTCACAAAGCCTCTTTCCTTGATAATCCTTTTCTTCATCATCACTTTGTGGAATAGACGTTGCGCCTCGAAACTAACGAACTTCTATCGATTGTAGATGCGAGATCTAGGGATTTCAATGGAGTGGGAATCCATGGGATGAGAATTGAGAAAGGGAGTTTTTGTTTCTCTGGTGGTTATGGATTTAAAATGGAAGAAAATCCCTTTCAAAACTGCCTAAAACCACATTTTAAAACATAAAAATTGTCACCCAGAATTTGGGCGCCGGCGGCGCTCAAACTAGAAATTCGGCTGTTATAAAAGAATAGGGGGCCGGCGGCGCCCAATCTGGCGCTGGCGGCGCTAGTGAAAAAAATTTTCACCGAACTTCGTTTGGCTCGAAATATTTCTTTTCCTCAATAAGATCCAATATATTTTTAATTTTTAACTTATTTAGGGTTAATTAGGATTCTTAAATATCAAACTAAAAGCACAAACAATAATAAGCAAGCAAACTCAACATACAAACAAACATATGGGTTGCCTCTCACAAAGCGCTTGGTTTAACGTCGTCACCCCGACGAACCATTCAGTTAACTAGGATGACTTAACAATAAAACCACTTTGAAATCAAGTAAAGACCCTCCAAAGTATAGTTTTAAACGATGCCCATTAACCTTGAAAATATTTCTAGTTTTAGGATCCTCAATATCAACAGCTCCGAAAAAATGAACTTTTACTACAGTAAAAGGTCCTATCCATCTAGACTTAAAATTTTCCTGGAAATAATTTCAATCTCATATTATATAATAAAACTCTTTGTCCCAGTTCAAATCGTTTCTTTAATATCTTCTGATCATGCCACAATTTCATTTTCTCTTTATAAATCCAGTCATTATGATATGATTCATTTCTAATTTCTTCCAACTCATTTAATTGCATAAATCTTTTTTCTCCCGCATTTCTCAAATTAAAATTCAACTCCTTAATCGCCCAATATGCTTTATGCTCCAATTCAACCGGCAAATGGCAAGTTTTTCCAAACACTAATCTATAAGGAGACATTCTAACAGGAGTCTTAAAAGCAGTCCTATAAGCCCATAAAGCGATGTCTAATCTCGCAGACCAATCTAATTTATGAATATTCACTATTTTCTTCAAAATTCTTTTGATTTCCCGATTTGATACTTCCGCTAATCCACTAGTCTGGGGATGATAAACAGTAGAGATTCTATGAATAATGTTATATTTTCCAGTTAATCTCTTAATTTGATTGTTTCTGAAATGGGATTGTTGACCTCATTTTTGATGAGGTCTTCCTTTTCTTCTTTTTAGTGCTTAGGATCTAGCCTTAGGCTTTTCCTTTGACTATCTTAGAGGACTAGAATTGGGACCCGCCTTTTAGAAATTCAAACCACTTCTAAACTCCCCGCAAACTCCACAAACTTGACTATAGACCCCTAATCACCTAGAGGGTTGAAATCGAATATGGAAGTTTAAAGGATGAGTTCCTATAGGACTCTTTGGCCTTAGGATCGCCACAGGTGGCACGGTGCAGTGAAGGGGCCGACATACACTACACTTACACACTACATTTCCACACACTTCCTAAAACCACACCCATACCCAACTTGACCTCCCGACTCATGTAGGTGATTCACATGGATGGTCCTTAACCCCTAAGCCCTTGCGCAAGAGGGTTAGGAACAACATAGTGAATGCCTCAAATGAGTCCTTTCATGGCTCATATGGGCTTGAAATGGCTTCATGGCTCAACCAAAATGATTTCACCCCACCCAAATTCACCCAATCTTCAATTTCCCAAATTTTCAATTTTTGACCCCGGGACCCTACACCTACTAAACTACCCAAAACCCTCGAATTACCCAAATTTTTGCAAAATCTCCAAATTACCTAAAATTTTCCAAAATCAATCCCAAACACCTCCACATCACTCAAATTGATCATCCATACCCAAAAATACCAAAATTTCCAAAAATACCCCCAATACCCTCCAAATACCCAAAATACCCCTCTTGGCCTAAAAATCCAAAAATTCAGAAAATTCCCAGAAAATTCCAGAAAATCCCAAATATTCCCAATTTCATTTTGTCCAACTACACCATGGGCCAATTTTGTCAATTTACCCTACTTTTGTCAAAACCCCCAAATTGACCCATTTTAACCCAAAGTGGACCCAATGTCAAACCAAACATACCCAATTGACCCCAATGTTGGTCCAATTCAATTCTAAACTTCAATTCAACATTCCCAATACCAATTTAGACCAAATCCAAGTCCAATTTGATTGACATTTGGATCCAATTTCACTTTGAGCCTTAAAGCCCAAATTTGGACCCATGACCCAAACTTAGCCCAAACTAACCCAATTCAACTCCAATTAACCCCAAATCTTTTCTAAACCTTCCTTAACATCCTCATAAACAAAACACTAACATGATTTGCCCCAGATTTTGACCCAAACCCCACTCAAATTCAACCCAAAATCAAAAAGCCCAATTTTGACCTAAACCCAAATCTAACCCAAATAGGCCCAAACCTCAAAATTAAAACCCAACCAAAGCCAAAACCTCTTTGAAACATTCCCATAAACATTTCTTAATATTTATTTTACATCAATTTCAACCCTAGCCCAACATTGGCCCAAGTTAGCCCAATTTGACCTACATTGGCCCATTTACCAAATAAACCCAAATTCAACCCAATTCAAACCCAAACCACCTTAAATCTATTTCAAGTTATTCATGAAACATCCCTAAACCAAAACACTTTTCTCAACTCCTGATTTATGGTTTCTAAAACTAAACCTCTGCAACAACAAGGAGCTCGGAGCATGGTGGGCAGCACGACCATCGTCATCAGCAAAACCTGAGTCTACTTCGACAGAAACTCTCCTAGAATTAAAACAACCGAGCCATAGGACTTCGAGGTAGCTTGCCTAGTGCAACATAAATCCTCAACTCTTCGTTAGGCATTTGCATTGCAAATTAAGCCCTAACCGGTCTTAGGATTCCGAGGTAGTCGTCCGATACGACAATAAACCCTCACATCTTCTAGAGTTATTTGTTTGATTTTATCATACAAATATAAGCCCTAATTAATTGAAATTGGCAAGATTGAAATATCAAATAAACATTAGGACTTTCCTAAATTCAAGCCAAACGATAGGATAGTCGGGAAATTATCGAAGTTCACTTCGAATCAGTGATTTCTCCTACCTTTCGTCCTTTGGATTCACAAAACAAAATGTTCCAAAAATTTGATCCATTCCCTATTGAAACTTCAAGATTCAATCTTTGAAAACCTTAAACTTTGAAATTCTTGAGAGCAGAATCATTGATTATTATCGAGAGTTTTCTTAGGTGATTCCCGTCACTTAAGATGTAATTAACTATAGGGGCTTGCCCTTATAGGGAATTTTAAAGAACCTGAGTAATATAAACCCTGTTTAATGTTTTCATATTAAGCGGGGGAAACTTGTCGGCTTATAAAATTGGTTCGCGGACCAAACGGATGTCACTAATCTTCTAGTTTATTTAATCAAGCCCCACCATCAAGCAGTGTGTCTATCCTTAGGGATAGATACACGGTTTGTGGTGCGGTGCTCGTTTATATAAACTATTTGGGATGTGAGGTCGGTTTAATCTCATATCTTAAAACCTTCAAATTTAAAATTATTTTCAAAATCAAATACTACTTTTCAAATTATTTATTTTAATTAAATTCGCCGACGATTTACGTTAGGCGACCCCTTCTTCAAAATAAAACACAACCTAAAAATATGCCGACGGGATTTACGGCGACTCCGCTGAGGAAAATTCCTCTCTCCATTATAATCAAATAATGCGCTTTCAAAAATCGGTAGTGTATCCATGTCCCTAATGGATCAAACTACCCTTCTTTCCGTTGGAATACTATGTTCATTTCTATCTTGAACAAGTATAGCCGACATTCTCTCGGATTTAGGAGCCACTTGTTTAAACACCCCTAAACAGAGAGGTTCAGAGATCCTTTTACCTCATTTCTGAGGTGGGGTGGACCCCCAATAGGTGTTAGTTTAGGAGTGATCCTTCGAGTCGGGAAGTCTTGCTTAAGACTTTCTTTTCCTTTCTGAATCGGATTCCTTACCTTCTCTACACCTTTGAACATTCCGTTCTAAATAAACAAACCCTCTAATAAGTGATTCTTTTAACAAATGATAAATACATGAACAAAGAATGAGTTCGGACTCTTTTCAATTCCTTTCTTTTCGTCCCGAAGAAAAGAAGCATAGCTGGGACCGACAAGCCGAATCTACCTTGCGAAATGGAAGCCCCGAAGCTGATTTTCTCCTTCACCAACGGATTGGACTTCGCCGTCTATAAGGATGAGCTCGCCCGACAATGGGATCATCCGATTTGGACGAGGATTTGAAAACTACGAACGTCAAAGTCACCGACGTCTCCCTCTTTACACCGACGAACAAGGTATCCGAAGCCGAGGAACCACCGCTCGAGTTCAACCTTAGGTCGACCCAAGAGTTTCCTCCCTGCAAAGGGTCCCGACTAGGAGGATGCATCGCTGTCCGCGGGAGGAGCCGTTCTCACTACCCCCACTCTGGTCTAGTTGTTTCGCACCTACCCCGACTTCGCCAAATCAAAGGGGAAAGAAATCCGGAACTATGGTAAACCCGTTACCGTGGAGGGTACGGATCTTCCTGTAAGACCTTCGTCTTCGAAATCGGGTCCGGTTCGAAGAT
This sequence comes from Papilionanthe hookeriana x Papilionanthe teres, assembly GCA_022702705.1. Lineage (NCBI taxonomy): Eukaryota > Viridiplantae > Streptophyta > Magnoliopsida > Asparagales > Orchidaceae > Papilionanthe > Papilionanthe hookeriana x Papilionanthe teres. Next base: position 172,660,655 of record CM040423.1, on the reverse strand, counting down.
TCCGTCGGCCGACAAAGACCCAAAGAAGAAATAGAAATAGAAAGATCGCCAGGGAAGCCAGAGCTGCTGAGATTGCCTTCCTAGAGGAAATTCCAGAGTTACCAGAATATACACCGCTACCAGAATATACACCACTGCCTGACTACATACCACTTTTGGGAGGAAGCAGGTTCCATCCCCTCTCCGCCGCAGAGGATGAGGAGAATGTTCGCAAGATTGCTGCCACATTACCACAACCCGCATACTACAACGATAACCGCAAGAAAAGAACCGAACTACGCCGTTTGCTCGACCGCAAACTTTGGTAGAAAAGCTAGCAAAGAAGGAAAAGCGCCGTGTCGGAAATTCTACGAAGGATAGGGCGGGTGCCGGTCGAATCCCGTCTTGGGCCCCGAGTAGAACCCGCCGTCATGATAGAAAAGCCGAGCAAGAGAATGAAGGCTAGCCCGCTCGTCGTAGTATCGGGGTTACGGATTAGGGAGGATACCACCTTCCGGCATTTGGCCGAGTAGACCATGCGGTCATAGACCTTCTGCTGCTAGAAGGATGGTGTGGCGTTCCACTACGGGGCGATTGAGACCGAAACGAGCAGCCCGAGAAAGAAAGTCTCGCCGGGGAGGCTGGAATGCGAAGAAAGTGCTACTTGCGATGAAGGGGACTCGTGAAAAAAGGACCCGGCAACCATCGCATGACAACCACAAAGATACACGAAAGCTCCGCTAGAAGATGCCATGGAAAAGTTGAGAACCGACATCCGACGGTTGGCAAAAGAAAGAGAAGAAAAGTTCGGAGACGAGATCGACTCATCGGAATTCATGGACAATGAATATGCGAGAAATCAACATGGTTGAGACACGAGCTTCATCATCTTCTCGAGGTGCTCCTGCGGCCGCGAGAAGAGAGGAGCGGAGCCGATGAAGAGAACGGCTTCGGGAAAAGGACGACACGATCGCTCGAATGGCGAAGAGGATGGAAGAGATGGCCGTAGCTCTAGCCACTCTCCAAAGTCAAGTACAACCACATAGAGAGACACCCCCGAAGTCATTCACATCGTAGACGGAGGAAAGGAGATTACATCCGTCAATGGGGATGACCAGTCGAAAAAGGATACAACACAAAGTATGATCCACGAAAAGGATATCAAGAACTTGGTAGAACGGCGAGTGCGAGAAGCCCTAGCACAATCGAAGAACGGGACATCTATTCGGACGGGTAGACCTTGCCGGAAGAATTCGACGCTGTCCGATACCCGAAGGGCTTCGTACCACCTCTGTTTAAGACCTTCGACGGAACCGGGAACCCCGACGGCATGTTGCACACTTTCGTGCCGGTTGTTGCAATGCCGGCGGGAGCGATGCGCTACTCTTCCGACGGTTTGTTAGCGATCTGTCGGGGATCGCCTTCGGCCGGTATGCGGAGTACCCAACGGATCCGTAAAGACATTCTCGGAGCTAGAGAGCCTCTTCATTAAGCGATTTGCGGAGCTCGGCACCACATCACTATAGGTGATTTAGTGGTAGAGAAACAAAGGCCGAATGAAACTCTAGTGGATTACATACTTCGATGGAGAAATTTAAGTATGAAGTGTGAACCACAACTGCAAGAACAACATGCGGTCGGCATCTTGCTTAAAAGCATTCACGGCCGATAGCACTTCTCCTCGAGGGATTCACTTATTAAGACTTTTGAGAAGTTGTTAAGCAAGGCCGGAAGCTTGCAAGAAGAGGCGAAGCAATTAAGTTTTGCCGACAAGACGGACAAGCAGAAGCCGGTGAAGACTTTCGAAAAGAAATGCGGGGTCGTTGCGGCGAGTTGACAAAGGCAAACAACCGATGCGAAATACCACTGAACGGCCGCAGACAACCACAACAAAATTACCGGCAACCCCGGTCCGGCTATCGGTCGTCTCCGCGAGTATGAACAACCGTCTCGTCCGCAACGTACATTGAGGGAGCTTCGAGCGAGAGAATATCCGTTCAAAAATGAAGCGATACCAAAGATGTTCCGTAGCTTAATGAAAACTCCAGATTTCCAGTGCCAGAGCCGAAAGACCGGAGGAAGTCAACAAGAAAGGTGATCCCAACTTTTGCCCCTATCATCGGATGCTTGGGCACAAGATAGAAGAGCTGCATTACCTTCAAAAGTTGGCTCAACGACAACCTTCGGAAAGGAAATATAACAATCCCGAAGGAGTACATGAAGGAACCCCGGAAAGGAGGTTCCGTCGATGTTATCTCAGCCGATCCCGTCATTCCGATAGATCCCTATGCAGTCGACGATGGATGGACTACCGCTCTGGACGAGATCTTCGAAGAAGATTTTAGACAACATCCGAACCGCTTCGGTGCGAGCTTCAATTCAGAGTTCGAGACCTGTTAAGCCGGTACTATCACTTGCGATGGAGGAACCACCTCGACAGGAGAAAATCGAAGAGAAGAAGAAAATTGACGAAGAAGAGGTGACCGAGATTCCTAAGGCTAGACTAGGGGCTGCTTATCCTAGGATAGTTGTTTCCGATTCGGGGGAGAAATCCCTCGAACCTCTGATTTTGTATGATTATCTGCTCACTTCGGTGGGATCATATAATGATAAGGGTGATGGCGTTGGCTACGTTTTGGTCGTTTCTAACGATTGCGTAATTAGCGACAATCCGGGCGTCGATTTCGATACCAACAACAATTCTCAAATCATACAAGATCTCGACGATCAAAATGACGAAGAAGGCATCCATCGAGGAGGCTACGAGAGTTCAACAAGCAACGGATCTATCCGCGAGTTTCGAGGAGCTCCGGTTACGATAGAGTTAGAGCCTTCGGATTTGGAAGATAATCCGGAAGAGCCGAGTCATTCCGATTCGGGAGGAGACACCGAGCAAAATCAATACTAGATTCGGAAGAAATTACGAAGTCAACCTAAGAAGTGGAAAAGTTCTACCTCCGAGAATGGGTCCAAAAGACAAAGGAAAGCGGTGGTTGTTCAAGAAGAACCAACCCCGGCAGAAGAAATACCCATTCGAGAAGAAGCCGAGACGCGGGAGAACAAAGTGGACTACAACGTGCTAGCCCATCTTAGGAAACTACCGGCCAAGCCGAGCATTTACGATGCTCTCATCTTATCAAAGGAGATGAGAGAAGCTCGATCGAGGCCTTACTTGATCCGGAAATTTGCTTAGCTCGAATGGCCGGAGATTCCTTGGATGAGGTTTGCTCGTTAAAGGAACGACGAGGTGTTACCTTCACGGACAATGACCTACTACTTGGGACGCAGATCACAACCGACCGTTGTACATTTCGATTACTAATTGGGAAGTTTACGCTCTCCGGAGTATTGGTGGATCCGGGAGCATCAATCAATATAATGAGTCTTCGAACACTAGCATACTTGGAAATTGATGCTCGTGAGCTCGAGGCCGACAAAATGTTATTAAGAGGATTCAACCGGAAAGGAGAAAGAGCCCTCGGGTCAATAACGCTACGATGAAGACCGGTGATTTAGCAAAGACAACCGCAAAATTTCATATAATCGATTCGAAACGTCGTTCAACGCTCTCTTGGGCCGACCATGGATACATGAAAACGAGGATGGTACCATCATCTCTCGCATCGGTGCATCAAATATTACGATGGAGGGGAACGAGTGCATCAAAGGAGACTTACGACCATTCTCCGTACATGAAATTGGAATCCATGAAGATGCGGCTTATTATGCACCGCCAAAGAAAACAATCTTCTCCGGAGATACCATAACAAATGAAGCAAAGAAAGTTCGGGACAACGAAGAACACTGAAGTTCTAGTCCAACGATCACTCACCACTCCCTTCCGGCGAGATGGTGAAGGTTTCTCCACAACTCGCATCCGAGGTCGAGGCCGGGGACGAGGCCGTGGTAGAGACACTAGGACGATTGGACGGAAGAAACCAACCATCAATGTTGATTGGGATGATAGTTACAAGAAGAAAAAGAAATCGAGCAAGAAGCGACAACAATAAGTCGAAAGAAGCCGCAATACAAGATCTCCTCGAAGATGAAAAGAACGAAGAATACAAATCGATGTACGAGAAGATTAACCACTACGTACATACTATGACCCTAACTCCGATCCATTCTAATAAGATCGAGGGTATGGAGGTCAAAGAGGTACGTAGTGACGGTGCAAAGCCGATCAAATTCTACCGTGGTGCTTCTTCCTCCAAAGCGAAAATAATGTACAATTCGAAGATGTCACTTCATCGAATTAATGGAATTACCTTTTGAGTGGTACTCTCCACTGTGTTCAAAATTTAATTCAACGTGGTTTCTTACCTCGACAATGGACAAAATGCCGATCACAACATTTTGAAAAGTTATGGAATAACTCCGGTCGTCCTCCCAATTCAAAGTATGGACTCGGATTCGGCACGGTAGGGTCGGTTGACGATGCGAATTTTGCTTAGTTGTCACTTGCAAATCCAATGAAAGCGCATGGAAACTACGAACAAACTCGAAGATTTACAAATTGGAGACGCTCCACTAGAATTCGAAGAAGAAATCAAATCTACGATAGATGAGTTAACGGAAGTTAACTTGGGTACTAGCGAAGAGCCTAGACTTACCTTTGTTAGCTCCTTACTCGATAAAGAAGACTCCGAAGAAATAATCAAGTTATTAATGGAATTTAAGGATCTGTTTTGCTTGGAACTACGATGAAATGCCGGGATTAGCCCCGAGAGGTTGCGGTCCATAAGTTAGGAGTGGATCCTACTACGTTCCGGTCGGACAAGGTCCCGGAAGAATGCGTCCGGAAATCGAACAACAAGTCATAGCCGAAGTTAAAAAGCTAATAGACGCTAAATTTGTCCGTGAAGAACAATACCCGACACTGGTTAGCCAATGTGGTGCCGGTCGAAAGAAGAATGGTCGGATAAGAATTTGTGTGGACTTCGGAGATTTAAACAAGGCATGTCCAAAAGATGAATTCCCTCTACCGATTCCGGAACTAATGATCGATATTGCTTCGACACATGAAATATTCTCATTCATGGATGGATCTTCGGGATACAACCGGATAAAAATGGCTCCGAGAAGATGAAAAGCTTACGGCATTCGAACGCCGATCGGAGTATTTTGCTACACGGTGATGCCATTCGGATCCGAAGAACGCGAGGAGCGACTTACCAAAGAGCAATGACAAGAATTTTTGATGATCTCATCCACAATCAAGTCGAGTGCTACGTGGACGATGTCGTCATCAAAAGCAAAGTAAAGGAAAACCACCGTATGATTTGAGAATTGTTTTCGAACGATTAAGACAATTTAACCTTAAGATGAATCCCTTAAAATGCGCCTTCGGCGTCACCTCCGGGAAATTCTTAGGATTCGTTGTCCGACATCGTGGAATTGAAATCGACCCGGAGAAGATTAAAGCCATCTTAGAAATGCCGCCTCCCAAAACCTTAAAACAACTACGATCTTTTCAAGGGAAGGCGGCATATCTTCGACGCTTTATCTCGAGCACTGTCGAGTAGGTGTCGGCCTTTCTCGGCACTAGTTAAAAAGGACGCCAAATTTATTTGGGAAGAGAAATGCCAGAAGGCCTTCGAAGACATTAAACAATATTTAATGACACCTCCTGTCTTAGCAGCCCCGAGTCTCGGGTAGACCGCCGATACTTTACACCGCGGCTCTAGACGACTCCTCGGAGCCCTGTTAGCCGGAGTCGATGATGAGGGTAAAGAAAATGCTCTTTACTACTTAAGCCGTCGTTTACTTCCGACGGAAGTAAGGTATCCCGCAATTGAAAAGCATTGTTTGGCCCCGATCTTCGCCGCTCAAAAGCTCGGGCACTACATGCTTTCTCATAAGGTCAACTTGATTTCGAAGTTTAATCCATTGCAATACTTGATGACTCGTCCAACACTTTCCGACGGACTTGCCGGATGGTCGATGATATTATTGCAATTCGATATAACTTTCGTGCCTCTGCGTGCCGTAAAGGGACAAGTCTTAGCAGACTTCCTCGCGAGCACACCCTTTGCGGCCGAATCTCCTCTCGATGACGATCCGCGAGATGAACAAATAATGAACCTAGAAGACCTTGACGATCGACGTTGGGAATTGTATTTCGACGGAGCATCTTCGGCACACAAAGACGAAGAATCGCAAGTGATAGTGCCGGTAAGGCGGGAATCGGGCTAATCTTTATAACACGGAGCGGGGGATGTTAAGATACTCCTACCACTTGACGGAACCGTGTACAAACAACGAAGCGGAATACGAAGCCCTCATAACGGGATTGGAATTAACCATTCAAATGGGGATAACGGACATCAACATCTACGGGGATTCACGGTTAATCATTCAACGGATCGCCGGACAATACGGAATTTTTAAACCAAGACTCGAACAATACTTCCGAGTATGCCATACAGTTGTTAGAACAGATTCCAAATGTGACAATCTACAAAATTCCTAGAAAAGAGAATGCTTTAGCGGATGCTTTAGCCGTCTCGCAAAAGAATTTGCTCGTTTGCAAGATGAATCGGTGGAAGTGTCGGTTCACGGACGTCGGGTCCTATCACGACTTGACATAGACATGATACACAAATCGAAAAAGAAAAAGAATCGGTTGCGGCGAGTGACGGAAAACACGAGAAGATTGGCGACGGCCATTGATGAACTACACCGCAAACAGGAAAGCTACCGGACGATAGGTCGTCGGCCCATCGGATCAAGAAAAGAACTACGTCTTACGCATTAATAAACAACACATTATACGGAAGGTCTTTTGATCGAATGTGGCTAAGGTGCCTAAGCGGGTACGAGGCCCGTGAAATTGTTAAAGAGGTGCATTCGGGACTGCGTGGCGCTCACCGGTCGGGTCCAAAGATGAAGATGAAAATTAAAAGACTAGGGTACTACGGCCCTCGATGATGACCGACCGCATGAAAATCGCCGAGAGGCGTCACCAATGCCAAGTGCACGGAGTGGTTCTACATCGACCTCCAAATGTGCTACACCCGACAATTGCGTCGTGGCCATTTGAATGTTGGGGCACGGATATAGTGGGTCCGATAGAACCACCATCTTCAAAAGGACATCGTTTCATTCTTGCGGCTACAGATTACTTTTCCAGTGGGCGGAAGCGGTTCCACTTAGAGAAGTGAAAGCACACCACGTGCTACGCGTTTTCAAGAACCAAGTTGTCTACCGTTTTGGAGTGCCGCGCGAGATCATCTCGGATAATGGGTCGGCATTCGAAGCACACAAATCAACAATTTTGTCGGGAGACACGGAATCGGCGGCGATACTCAACAATTTACTACCCAAGAGCAAACGGCCTCGGCGAGGCTTTTAATAAAACTCTCGTTCAAATCTTAAAGAAAACCACCGGACGATAATAAGAGAAATTGGCACGAGAAATTGTTAGAAGCCTTATGGGCCTACCGGACAACCTTCGGAACTCCTACTCGAAGCTACACCTTACGCTCCGGTGTATGGGTCCGAGGCGATGTTACCTTTAGAGGTTCGGCTTCCTTCACTCGGAATTGCGGTTGCAAACAAGATCACGACGAAGAAAACGCCGGACTACGACTCGAAGAATTAGAAAGCTTGGAAGGGAAAAGACTTGCGGCGCAACGGAATTTAGAACTATACCAAGCTAAGATGGTTCAAGCCCATGACAAGCCGGTCCGCCCAAGAACCTTCAAAGTTGGTGATTTAGTTCTCGTTCTCAAGAGACCTATTCTTGCACACCGCAAGATAGGAGGAAAATTTGAACCCACTTGGGAAGGACCGTTTGTGGTTGAAGCGATATACTCGGGAGGTTCCTACCGGCTAGTGAATTGCCAGGGAGAACGACATATGCTTCCAATCAACGGACGATACTTGAAAAAGTATTACGCTACCTGATGTTTCGAAGGAATGAATTCTTCATCCCTAAGAAACACGGGTGAAGTAATTACTTATGATTGGGTCCGAACCCAAAAAAATAATAAAATGTGCTAAGATAAATAAAATCATGATAATTAAGTTTTCCTTGTTTTCTTTTTCAAATCAAGATCTCTTCCCTCATCTTATCCTACTTCATTCCTGTTAAATTTCAAAATATAAGAATAATAAAAAAATGTATCTTTAATAAACATTTTCTTAATGTTCTTGTTCTTAGTACGACCCCCGATCCTTTTCCTTGTCTTTTCGCGGGGAAATGTCGAACGGGCGGTTGGTTTTGAACTTTAAGAATGGCGTAAGCCTTGCACTCGATGAAAAGAGGGTGAAAGATGGAGCGATAATCGAGATTGACTCGGATTTCGCACCGGCGGAGCCTACGAGTACGAGGAAAGTGGCCGGGTCCCGGTTAACCGAGAAGAACTGCCCGGACGGACGAGTGATGAAAGTGGGTGGCCCAAGCCACCAATCCAACAACAAGAAGAGAAAAGCAAACACCGAAGAAGACAAGAAAATGAAGTCCGTAGTCACTTACGGCGGAGGGCGGGCTTGTCGGCGCCGCGCCCGCGAGATTCAAGAAGTTCGGAGGGCTACTCTCACGACCACGCAACGAAGAAATAAGAATCGCCGCATCCGTAAAATGTTAACAAAACTAGGCGCGGACCGGCGCAACGAGACAATTTGCTAATGCCGGCACATACACTTCAAGGACACCGGTTCACCGGGAACTCGAAGAAAGGAGGCCGGCTCCTAGAATAACGAAAGAACCGGGGAAATCTCCGGAAGATCGAAGAAAGAAGGCTACCACGCCACCGGATAGAACCACCGGCGGTGCATGACCTTGTTGCAGAAGCAGCCCGGGGGATGTCCCGACGGACATCATCCACGAGGAGCCGAGGTATGCGGGGGAACGTGAAGGGATTGAACCATATATCCCACAATATGTCACAAGGCCTCGCCATCGCGAGATCATTCCGGAATACGAGTCGGAGAGGATGCGGAATGTTGAAAAGAAAACTTTCGAATACTTCGAGAGAATTAAAGGAAGAAGAATCAACATACTAGAAGGCCTCGAGCTACACACCGACGTATTCTCGGAGTATGAACAACGACAAATCGTGGATCGTATCCGGGATCCGAAAAGAATGGGCCGAGCGAGGCCGCCCGAGGGAAAACACATACTCGGAACCCCGGAGATGGATGCCGGGGAAAGGAAGAATCACGATACAATGCGGATGCTTGCTACTGACTTCGTCGAAGACGGGAAGGAAACCCACCGGGGATACTTCGTCATGGGCAAGTAGATCCGATGCCATTAGTTATCAAGAGAATGGTGAAAAGATTGATAACATGGAGGGTACTGCCGGCGGATTGCATACCCAATAGCTGCATTATCAACATCTACAAACGGGGTGACCGCATACCCCCACATATTGATCACCACGACTTCGTCGGACCTTCTCGCACGGTCTCTTTCTTGAATGAGTGCAACATCATGTTCGGATCGACCTCCGGATAGCGAGCCCGGGTGAGTTCCGAGGGCCGGTAAAGATACCTTTACCGGTGGGTTCCGTCATGATACTCGCAAGGTAACGGAGCGAGATATCGCAAAGCATTGCATACCGGGGGTGCCGGTGGAGCGAATCTCGGTTACTTTCGGGAGGATGGACGACGACAAAATACCTTACCATTTCCAACCGGATCCGGAGCTAGAGAACCTCCGGCCTTACGAGTTCGTGAGTTACATGGGAAATATCACACCTCCAATGTACATCCAGTCGGCATCCTTGCCAAGGATGGCTTGGAAGGTGATGTTATTGACCATGTACCTCACTATTCGGATATAGATTTTTGACGAGATGATTCTTTTGATGGATCAACAAAGATCATACACGATCCGTTTTGAGTCTACATGGATTGTATGAAATATATTCCAGATCGAGTTGTACGACGTATTTTCAACATGATTGGAATGAAAGTGACCATGTCACGTTTTTGGCCTTCACCTCTTTTGTGCAAATTGATTGGGAAACGCCATTAAAGTTAAATGAACTTCGAACAAAGAACAGAAAATAAAAAAAAGAGAATAAAAGAAAATTTTTTTAAAAAAAAATCTAAAAAATGACAAACACCAAGTTCACATGAACATTAAATAAACAACAAAATAAAATTTGAACCATTAAAAGATAAACGAAATCAACACAAATCTCAAATTCAATCTTTCCAAATTCCGAATCAAATTTCAATCTTTTCAAACTTCAAAATCAAATTCTATCCTTCCAAACTTCCAAACCAAATTCTCAATCAAATTCCAAATCCACTCTCGATCAAATTTCAAATTTGATCTTCCCAAATCTCAAATCAAATTCTCAATCAAAATCCAAATCCAATCTCGATCAAGTTTCGAACTTGATCTTTCAAATTTCAAATCAAATCTTAAATCAAGTTTCAATCGAGTTCAAACTCATCCTTCCAAATTTCCAAATTTCCAAATTCAATCTTTCCAGGCTTCAAGTCTCAATCAAGTTCAAATTCAATCTCTATCAAATCTCAAATCCGATCTTCTAGATCTCAAATCAAATCTCAATCGAAAACATCAAATTCAAACTTTTGAGTCGAGGATTTTACATCCAAGACTGCACTGCTTTAGGATTCTCTTCCTATTGCACTGAAATACATCAAAATTCAAACCTTTTGGGTCGAGGATTTTACATCCAAGACTGCACTTTTTTAGGATTCTCTTCCTATTGCACTGAAATACATCAAAATTCAAACTTTTGAGTCGAGGATTTTACATCCAAGACTGCCTTGCTTTATGATTCTTTTCCTATTGCACTTGAAATACATCAAAATTCAAACCTTTTGGGTCGAGGATTTTACATCCAAGACTGCACTTCGCTTTAGGATTCTCTTCCTATTGCACCTTGAAATACATCAAAATTCAAACTTTTGAGTCGAGGATTTTACATCCAAGATCGCACTCGCTTTAGGATTCTCTTCCTATTGCCCTGAAATACATCAAAATTCAAACCTTTTGGGTCGAGGATTTTACATCCAAGACCGCACTCGCTTTAGGATTCTCTTCCTGTCGCACTTGAAATACATCAAAATTCAAACCTTTTGGGTCGAGGATTTTACATCCAAGACTGCACCTTGCTTTAGGATTCTCTTCTATTGCACTGAAATACATCAAAATTCAAACTTTTGAGTCGAGGATTTTACATCCAAGACTGCACTTGCTTTAGGATTCTCTTCTATTGCCTTCGAAATACATCAAAATTCAAACTTTTGAGTCGAGGATTTTACATCCAAGATCCGCATTGCTTTAGGATTCTCTTCCTATTGCACTTGAAATACATCAAAATTCAAACCTTTTGAGTCGAGGATTTTACATCCAAGACTGCTCTGCTTTAGGATTCTCTTCTATTGCACTGAAATACATCAAAATTCAAACCTTTTGGGTCGAGGATTTTACATCCAAGTACCGCATCGCTTTAGGATTCTCTTCCTATTGCCTTCGAAATACATCAAAATTCAAAACTTTTGGGTCGAGGATTTTACATCCAAGACTGCACTGCTTTAGGATTCTCTTCCTATTGCACTGAAATACATCAAAATTCAAACCTTTTGAGTCGAGGATTTTACATCCAAGACTGCACTGCTTTAGGATTCTCTTCCTATTGCACTGAAATACATCAAAATTCAAACTTTTGAGTCGAGGATTTTACATCCAAGACTGCACTGCTTTAGGATTCTCTTCCTATTGCACTGAAATACATCAAAATTTAACCTTTGGGTCGAGGATTTTACATCCGAGACCGCATTGCTTTAGGATCTTTTCCTATCGCAATGAAATACATCACATCAAAATCAAACTCTTGAGGTTAAGGATTTTACATCCAACACCGCTTTGCTCTGAGATCTCTTCTCATTGCAACGATTCAATCTAATCAATTCAATTTTCTTTCGAGGTTGAAGATGTTACATCTAAAACTTCGAATCCTAATTTTCATTTCAAATCAAATCCCTCGAATTAATTTTGACAAACTTCGATCTAAATTGAAACTCCAAACTAAAATTTAAACTCACACATCAAAACATAAATTGAAGCAAAATAAAATCTAAATCGAAATTCCCCCAGATCATGTGATTTGGGATTCACCTCCTTTTCCTTTCCCCAGGCGAGAGTTCGAGAATCTCCAGGTTCCGGAGATATACTTGACACTCCCCGGCGAAACTCTTCTATTTCGTCCTAAGTTCGTCACTTGGACATCCGTGTTGGTTTTGTTGATCGCTTCGGTCAACACCGATACGCGCGGTGTGCTCCGTCGGCTCACCACACCTATTGGGGGTCCATTTGTTGACCTCATTTTTGATGAGGTCTTCCTTTTCTTCTTTTTAGTGCTTAGGATCTAGCCTTAGGCTTTTCCTTTGACTATCTTAGAGGACTAGAATTGGGACCCGCCTTTTAGAAATTCAAACCACTTCTAAACTCCCTGCAAACTCCACAAACTTGACTATAGACCCCTAATCACCTAGAGGGTTGAAATCGAATATGGAAGTTTAAAGGATGAGTTCCTATAGGACTCTTTGGCCTTAGGATCGCCCACAGGTGGCACGGTGCAGTGAAGGGGCGACATACACTACACTTACACACTACATTTCCACACACTTCCTAAAACCACACCCATACCCAACTTGACCTCCGACTCATGTAGGTGATTCACATGGATGGTCCTTAACCCCTAAGCCCTTGGCTAAGAGGGTTAGGAACAACATAGTGAATGCCTCAAATGAGTCCTTTCATGGCTCATATGGGCTTGAAATGGCTTCATGGCTCAACCAAAATGATTTCACCCCACCCAAATTCACCCAATCTTCGATTTCCCAAATTTTCAATTTTTGACCCCGGGACCCTACACCTACTAAACCTACCCAAAACCGTCGAATTACCCAAATTTTTGCAAAATCTCCAAATTACCTAAAATTTTCCAAAATCAATCCCAAACACCTCCACATCACTCAAATTGATCATCCATACCCAAAAATACCAAAAATTCCAAAAATACCCCCAATACCCTCCAAATACCCAAAATACCCCTCTTGGCCTAAAAATCCAAAAATTCAGAAAATTCCCAGAAAATTCCAGAAAATCCCAAATATTCCCAATTTCATTTTGTCCAACTACACCATGGGCCAATTTTGTTAATTTACCCTACTTTTGTCAAAACCCCCAAATTGACCCATTTTAACCCAAAGTGGACCCAATGTCAAACCAAACATACCCAATTGACCCCAATGTTGGTCCAATTCAATTCTAAACTTCAATTCAACATTCCCAATACCAATTTAGACCAAATCCAAGTCCAATTTGATTGACATTTGGATCCGATTTCACTTTGGGCCTTAAAGCCCAAATTTGGACCCATGACCCAAACTTAGCCCAAACTAACCCAATTCAACTCCAATTAACCCCAAATCTTTTCTAAACCTTCCTTAACATCCTCATAAACAAAACACTAACATGATTTGCCCAAGATTTTGACCCAAACCCCACTCAAATTCAACCCAAAATCAAAAAGCCCAATTTTGACCTAAACCCAAATCTAACCCAAATAGGCCCAAACCTCAAAATTAAAACCCAACCAAAGCCAAAACCTCTTTGAAACATTCCCATAAACATTTCTTAATATTTATTTTACATCAATTTCAACCCTAGCCCAACATTGGCCCAAGTTAGCCCAATTTGACCTACATTGGCCCATTTACCAAATAAACCCAAATTCAACCCAATTCAAACCCAAACCACCTTAAATCTATTTCAAGTTATTCATGAAACATCCCTAAACCAAAACACTTTTCTCAACTCCTGATTTATGGTTTCTAAAACTAAACCTCTGCAACAACAAGGAGCTCGGAGCATGGTGGGCAGCACGACCATCGTCATCAGCAAAACCTGAGTCTACTTCAGCAAAACTCTCCTAGAATTAAAACAACCGAGCCATAGGACTTCGAGGTAGCTTGCCTAGTGCAACATAAATCCTCAACTCTTCGTTAGGCATTTGCATTGCAAATTAAGCCCTAACCGGTCTTAGGATTCCGAGGTAGTCGTCCGATACGACAATAAACCCTCACATCTTCTAGTGCTATTTGTTTGATTTTATCATACAAATATAAGCCCTAATTAATTGAAATTGGCAAGATTGAAATATCAAATAAACATTAGGACTTTCCTAAATTCAAGCCAAACGATAGGATAGTCGGGAAATTATCGAAGTTCACTTCGAATCGGTGATTTCTCCTACCTTTCTTCCTTTGGATTCACAAAACAAAATGTTCCAAAAATTTGATCCATTCCCTATCGAAACTTCAAGATTCAATCTTTGAAAACCTTAAACTTTGAAATTCTTGAGAGCGGAATCATTGATTATTATCGAGAGTTTTCTTAGGTGATTCCCGTCACTTAAGATGTAATTAACTATAGGGGCTTGCCCTTATAGGGAATTTTAAAGAACCTGAGTAATATAAACCCTGTTTAATGTTTTCATATTAAGCAGGGGAAACTTGTCGGCTTATAAAATTGGTTCGCGGACCAAACGGATGTCACTAATCTTCTAGTTTATTTAATCGAAGCCCCACCATCAAGCGGTGTGTCTATCCTTAGGGATAGATACACGGTTTGTGGTGCGGTGCTCGTTTATATAAACTATTTGGGATGTGAGGTCGGTTTAATCTCATATCTTAAAACCTTCAAATTTAAAATTATTTTCAAAATCAAATACTACTTTTCAAATTATTTATTTTAATTAAATTCGCCGACAGATTTCTGTTAGGCGACCCCTTCTTCAAAATAAAACACAACCTAAAAATATGCCGACAGGGATCAACCATCAGCTATAATCACTCTCGGCATTCCATATCTTGTAAATATATTTTTCTTCAAAAATCTAGAAACACTCCTAGCATCACATCTTGGTAAAGCAACAGCTTCAATCCATTTCGAAACATAATCAACAACAACCAATATATATAAATTTCCAAATGAAGGTGCAAATGGACCCATAAAATCTAATCCCCATAAATCAAAAATTTCAATTTCCAAATTATAATTTAGAGGCATTTCTTTTCTTCTAGAAATATTGCCTACTCTTTGACATCGATCGCAAAATTTAACATATTTATAAACATCACGAAAAAGAGTGGACCAATAAAATCCAGATTGTAAAATCTTATAAGTCGTTTTATCAACACCAAAATGATCTCCAAATTTAAAATCATGACATCTCTGAATGATTGGATTAATTTCTTCATGAGGCACACATCTTCTAATAATCAGATCCTTACACTGTTTATATAAATAGAGCTCATCCCATAAATAAAATTTACCATCATATTTAAACTTTTTTTTGTTGCCTTGTTAAATATGATGGTATAATATAACTTACAATATAATTCACAATATCAGCATACCAAGGCAAATTCTTTTCCATAAGAATATACAATTTTTCATCAAGAAAAGTTTATGCAACTTCCTTCTCAAATTCAGACAATTTATCATATCCTAATCTTGACAAATGATCATCAATTTGATTATCAGATCCTTTCCTATCAACTATCTTAAAATCAAATTTTTGTAAAAGGAGTATCCATCTAATCAATCTAGGTTTAGCAACCTTCTTTTGCATTAAATACTTGATAGCTGAATGATCAGTATGCACTATACTTTTAGTTCCAATTAAATAAGGTCTAAACTTATGGAAAGCAAATACTGTAGCTAATAATACTCTTTCAGAAGTGGTATAATTAATTTGAGCATCATTAAGAGTTTTACTAGCATAGTAAATAACTTTGAAAGTTTTATCATACCTTTGCCCCAACGCAACTCCAATAGCATAATCACTAGCAACACACATTAATTCAAAGGGTTTCTCCCAATCAGGTGAAACAATTATAGAAGTAGTGATTAATTTTTCTTTAAGTAATTCAAAAGCACACAAACATTCATCATTAAAATCAAACTTCCTATCATTATCTAGAAGTTGGCACAAAGGTTTAGTAATTTTAGAAAAAATCTTTAATATAACGCCTGTAAAATCCAACATGTCATAAGAAACTCCGCACCTCTCTCATAGTAGTGGGTGGTGGTAATCTCTCAATCACTCAAATTTTAACTGGGTCGACCTCCATACCATATTCAGAAATTTTATGCCCAAGCACTATTCCTCCTGCAACCATAAATTGACACTTTTCCCAGTTCAGAACTATATTTGTTTTCTAACAGAACTCCCAAACTTTTGCCAAGTTTTCCAAAAAAATATCAAATAAAGTTTCAAACACAGAAAAATCATCCATGAAAACTTCTATTCTATTATCTATCATACTACTAAAGATAGACATCATACATATTTGAAAAGTTACAGGTGTGTTACACAATTCAAAAGGCATTCTTCGAAAAGCAAATGTTCCATAGGGGCTAGTAAATGTTCTCTTTTTCTGATCCTCAGGAGCAATAGGTATTTGATGATAACCAGTATATCCATCCAAAAAGCAATAGTACTTGTGTCTAGCAAGTCTATCCAACATTTGATCGAGAAAAGATAGAGGAAAGTGATCATTTCGGGTGGCAGCATTTAGTTTTCTTTAATCAATACAAATTGGCCATCCATTAACTTGTCTAGTAGGTAAAATTTCATTTCTTTCATCAACTTCCACAGTCACTCCGCCTTTCTTCGGTACACAATGAATTGGACTTACCCAAGAACTATCCGAAATAGGATAAATAATTCCAGCATCAAGCCATTTTAAAATCTCCTTCTTAACTACTTCTTTCATTATAGGATTTAATCACCTTTGCATTTTAATTTTAGGTTTAATACAATTCATACAGATTGAAGGATTGATTCCTTTGATCTCTACCAAAGTCCATCCAAAATCTCTTTTGTATCTTTTTAAGATTTCCAATAATTTTTGTTCTTGATATTCAGTTAATTCTGAAGATACAATAACTGGTAAGGTAGATTATTCTCCTAAGAACATATACTTTAAATGCTTAGGGAGAATTTTTATCTCAAGTTCATGATGTTTAACAATAGATGAAATTAAACTTTTACTTCCACCTTTCATGGTTGTCGGCATATTTTTAGGTTTGTGTTCTATTTTGAAAAAGGGGGTCGCCTACAGAAATTGTCGGCAAATTTTAGATTTTAAATTTAATTTAAATATATATATAATTTAAAAAGTAGCATTTGGTTCTGAAAAAAATTTTAAGTTTGAAAATTTTAAGATATGAAATCAAACCTATCTCACATCCCAAATAGTTTATATAAACGAGCACCACATCACAAATCGGGTATCTATCTCGAAGGACAAACACACTGTCTGACGATGGGGCTCATTAAATAAACTAGAAGATTTGTGAAATCCGTTTGATCTGTGAACTAATTTTATAAGCCGAAAAGTTCCCTTGCTTAATATAAAGAAATTAAATAGGGTTTATATTACCTGGGTTCTTAAAGTTCCCTATAAGGGCAAGCCCCTATAGTTAATTACAGCTTAAATGACGGGAATCATTTAACAAAACTCTCGATAATGATTAGTGGTTTTGCTCTCAAGAATTTCAAAGTTTAAGGTTTTCAAAGGATTGAATTTTGGAAATTTTAAAAGGGAATGGATCAAATTTGGAACAACTTGTTTCGAGAATCCAAAGGAAGAGAAGTAGGAGAAGCTGAGGATCCAAGAAGAATCTTGGCAACTTCCCAAACTATCTTATGGTTTGGCATTAATTTGGGAGTTTATTTAATTTTATAGTCAAGCCAATTTTATTTATTTAGGTCTTATATTTGTATGCATTAATCACACAAATAGCCTTGAAGATGTGAGGGTTTATGTCGTACCAATCGACTACCTCGAAATCCTAAGACCGGTTAGGGCTTAATTTACATAACATGATTATGCAAATGCCTAACGAAGAGTTGAGGAATTATTTTACACTAAGCAAACTACCTCCAATTCCTATGGCATGTTTATTTAAAACTAAGAAATAGTTTAGCTGATGTAGACACAAGTTTTGCTGATGAAGATGGCCGTGCCGCCCACCGTGCTCCGAGCTCTTTGTTGTTGCAGAGGTTTAGCTTCAGAAGTCATAAATCGGGAGATGAGAGAAGTGTTTTGGTTTAGAGAAAATCTTAAAATCCAAGTGTTTTTTAATATTTTAATTAAAACAAATCTTAAAGTTGTTCAAACAGAACCGATTAAGATCCCACGGTTCCGACATCCCGGTACCGTTATTTTCATCAAATTCACTTAGTCCAGATGAATTTGCTAAACTCAACTGAATGAGTTCCACACTTTCATTCAGACCGTGGGAAATCTCTTTAGCAATACGTGGGTTACATCATCCGAGGTATTCCCGATCATTCAACAAGGCGTTTTAATTTAGTTGCAATTGTAGTTTTGTTGTTCTGTTTTTGATTAAATTTTGAGTTGTTTTATATTTTGGAATGTTGTGGCGGTGAATTTTATGTTGCAATGACTTTTAATTTAGTATTGGTTTCAGTTTATGGAATATCCTAAAGGTTTTGGTTTTCATGCAACA
Organism: Papilionanthe hookeriana x Papilionanthe teres; assembly: GCA_022702705.1. NCBI lineage: Eukaryota > Viridiplantae > Streptophyta > Magnoliopsida > Asparagales > Orchidaceae > Papilionanthe > Papilionanthe hookeriana x Papilionanthe teres. The sequence continues at coordinate 172,642,138 of CM040423.1, read as the reverse complement.
ATCTTATTTATCATGCAAGAAAACTAAAGTACAGTGCATGTCAGTAAATTACAATAAAGTAAATTACAATAAAATAAAAGCGTACCTGGAGGGACCTCCCGTCATCCCAAGCTGCACTTAAAACACATGTTAGAGCATTTAAACATAGTTTTGCAAAAAATACCTAGGCAAAGCTAAAGGAAAGGGTTTTGATTGTCTACCATAATCCTAATCCTATTGCAAGTCACTTCCTATGACGTCTAGGTTCTTGGTTTGGTTTAAGGATGATTTTCTTCATCAAAGAACAATTAAATTCAATTGTTCTTCTAAAACATCTCATCATATTGAGAAAGTGCTTAGGACGAGTCCTAAACATCTTTTCAATACTTTTGGGATTAATTTGAGTCCAAGTAAATTTAGTTGCACATGTGAATTAATCATCCAGGAGTTGAGTTAAACTTTGTCTCTTGCTCAGTGAACTTGGGTACTTGATTACCTGATGAATGAAGTGACATCTCACTTAATACTCTATTTAAGAGTTATAATAATTAAAGCCTTTAAGGGCAAGTTGGTTTATTGAGAATTTTAATCAACTTTAATTTAAAGTTTGAGTTAATGATTTAATGTGATTTAATTTAATTATGAGGTTTTAATTAATAATTTTAAGATTGGAATAGTGTTCAAATTATTTTAAATTTAATTTAAATCTTTACACTTTCAATTAATTATCTTAGTATTTCAGATTGATGTTTATGTTTTAAATTTACTTAGATAGAAAGAGGTGTTGAAATTATTGATATGTTTTGATTTAACTCTTAATGATTTCATTTAGATTTGTTGTTAAGTTATTTTAATTTAATTTAATTTAATTTAATTTGATTATAATTTAATTTAATTTAATTTCATCTAATTTAATTTAATTTTAATTTAATTTTAATTTAATTTTAATTCAATTTAATTTAATTTAATTTAATTTTTATTTAATTTTAATTCAATTTAATTTTAGTTTCAATATTTTTAATTTAATTTAATTTAATTGTTAAGGTTTTAATTTAATTTAATTTAAACTTTGACTTGACTTAATTTAGTTTAATTTAATTTAACTCCAAGATTTTAAATTTGATTTTAAATATTGGACCATTTAACATTTTAAGCTTTAATTCATTTAAGGGTTATCTTCTTTTAATTTTTAATTTATTTAATTTGGATTATTATTTTAATTTTTAATTAAGAACTAAATATTATTGAAGTGACTTATTTAGGGATTTTTAAATTAAAGAATAAATATCCTCTTAATAATATCCCTATTTTAATAATCCAAATTTTAAATATATTCTTTCGAAAATTTAAATTATTTAATTAATTAGAGTTTCATTTTGATATTTTCAAAGTGTTTAATGGGTTTCTACCCCTTAATTTCCCTAAGTTTCAATCATCCAAGAGAAAGTTAAAATCAAATATTTGACCCTCCATTTTTGATTAAACCTAAAGTTTTAATTAAGGGTTAAAATTTTTAATTACCTTTATGCCCTTTTGGGCTTATTTATTTCATAACTCACTAAATTGAGCTCAAATGAATTTTAAATTTTTATGTCACCTCACACACATGCCAATTAAGACATTAGAGGAGAAAATGTGATTTTTCTGGCTTTAATTTATTTATATAGTTATTTTTAGTAGAAAATAGGGGTTTTCAAAGAAAATTCAACAACGTGACCAAGGGAAATTTTCTATCCTTATGAAAATTATGAGATGTTTCTAATGACCAGAGAACCACTTGAACAAATTAATTATAAAATAAAATTATAGTTGAAAAATAGATTTTATATTTTTCTTAAGTTTCCCCGACCTCAAAGAGTTCAGAGAAATAAATTTTATAATTTTTTTATTTTTATTTGATTTATTAGAATTATTTTAGTGAAAAAGTTGAAAATTCATTTTTTTAATATTAAAATTACATTAAGGCTTTAAAATTCAATATCTTATCCTAGGGACTGAAGAAAAATATTTAGTTTGTTCCTAAGTGATTAGGAGTCAAAATTTGACATTTTTATGATTTTAATATTTTTTAATTATTAAAATATTAAAATATTGTGAAAAATCAACTTTTTTAGAAAATTCAAATTTTAATTTTCCTGAACTCTTCTGATATTAGAGAAGCTCTAAAACCATTTTTGTGAATTTTTGAAAAGTATTTTTGGAGTTATGAATTTTTAAAGTTCCATTTTACTTATGAGGCTTAATCAATCCATTTGGTGGGGTTAAACAAGTTCAATTGATTTCAAAATTTTATGTAAAGTTCCTCTGACCCTAAAGAGCAATGGAGAATTATTTTCAAGTCAATTTGGTGTGTGGTTAACCCTAATTAATTCAAATTCCGTTTTGGGAGTTTAGGCCAATTAAGGTTATTATGAATGAATTAACTCAAAATATATTTTTCATAGGGTCCCCTGGTCCTAAGAAACACCACCAAATTTTCCTAGAATTTATTTCACAACATGCTAATTATTGGAATTAAAATACCTAAAACAGTGACATGAACTTGAAAAATCAATAACTCTTCACAGAGATGGCCTCTGACCTTGAAAAATTCAGGGAATGTTCCCAAGATCAGAGGCTTCAAAAGCCCTATGGTCTCATGCCATGGTGAATTTTCTATGCAAATGGAGAATCAAAACATTAGAAACAGTAAATAAATTATTAAAAGTAAAATACTCATCCAATTAACTTAATTTCTTTTCCACATTATTCTCCTCTGTTCACTGAGCAAGGCAGTATTTTTATTTTAATTTTGTCATTTTTCTATGCAAAGATATGAATTTTTGAAGTTCTCGTATTTAAATAAATCCAAAAAATCCTAATTTTCTACTTATCTGACTCGGCGCCGCGTCATCCTCATCCGGATCGAAAGCCCACACATCGCTCCGTGATTTGGCGCTGCCATCTGAGTCAGAGCTACGGGAGCCCGCCATTCATGTACCATTGTGATGTCCGGCTTGATCTCGACCGTCCACTCGATACAAGCGTGATCCAAAGGCTCTTGGTTATCGTCTCTACCTGGTGTACATTCGTGACCGTCCACACTCAAACCCTAATATCTCTCTCGATTCTCAATGGATTTTCGAGTTCTTATACTCTATGGATTCGTCTTGAAGAGACGAACACATCCATTTGGTTTATAAGCTATGAAAGTAACCCAAACAAAATGGAGAATTGCTGGAAGCTCAGGAAGGAGAAGAGGTTAATACCTTTGCTCTGAGAAGTGAAGCTTCAATCAGAGAGTTGTGGCACCTTCGATTGAACCCAAGGAAGCTCCAGATGAAGTCTCAGGCTCTAGGGAATTGCCTAAGTATGAAAGTGACCAGATCCGATTTCAAAGCTTGGAGGCTGGAGCAACTGGGTGGCTTGGAGAGGGGCTTTCACTGGGGAACTCCTTCTCTTGGTCCTGTTCCGGTGTGGGTGAGTTTAATTTGGATTTGGTGAAGGTTCCAGAGATGTCTTGGTTTTTGGGTGGATTTTTAACACAGAAATTGAGCTATCTTAATGGGGTTTAGGGCAAAGGAACAATGGGATTAACTGCTCTAGGTTTGGAGAAGGTCCTGGAGCAATTTTAGCAGAGTTTCCTTAAGGTCTGGTTCATCACCTTGTTTGGCCGAGAGGTGAGTGGGTTTAAATAGAGGTGGCTGGAGGGCCTCCCAGGGGGGTTTAATGGCTTGGATCAACTGCCTTGGCCAAGGGAAGAACATCCACAGTGGCCATTGAGCATGGGACAGCTCAGCAAGTGAAATTTGAAATTTTAGCTTACATGGAGCTCTCGACCATTGTGTTTTCTGGCGGCCTGGTGGCTGGCCGGCCAGGGTCATGTCACTATTGTCATCAGGGAGGTCAGTGCTTGAGGTTTGTGAGTTAAATTGGCAAATGCCAAGTGTAAAGGAGTTGAATCAAAATGGAAGGGGGAAGGGCTCATTTTGGGCTTGGTTTGGTCAAATGCATGGATTTGGGTTTGGTGCACCCACCAAGGTCTGATTTTAGGCTGAGGGAAATCAGTGGCTTTAAGCAAGAGAAGGTGGTGAAGTCCCCATCCATGAATATTTAGATTAATCATGGGTTAGGGTGTATCATTAAAAGGGTTAAAACCTTTTTAAGGGGGTTTAAAAGAGGCTCCTTCTTTTGCAATTAATGGCATGGTGATGTGTAAAGGGGCTCCCAAGGCTTGCATATGGCTTATGCATGGCTCCATGGCTTCATTTGGCTTTGGAAAAGATTTGGTCAATTTCATGAAAGGGGATTTTATGAATTTTGGAATTTTTGTGGAAATTTGGATGAAGCTTGATATGGAATGGTTCAATGATGATTTTGAAACTTAGGGGTGATTTAAATCATAGGCAATGATGAGGGAAAATTTCATGTGGGCTTTGGAATGAATTTTGGGCTTTTTAAAATTATTTTGGATGGGCTTTAAAGTGGTTTAAGGAAGTAGGCTTTTGGATTTAAAGTAAATTTAGGATGAAAATTTTGTAAAGGATTGTGCCAAATAAATGTTGCAATTGATTTAGGCATGTGTCATGAGTGATTTGAAACAAGTTTAAAGTGATTTTGAATTGAATTGGGTTTAATTTGGGCTTTTTAGTTAAAGGGGCCAAAGTGGATCAAATTAGACTAACTTGGGCTAAGGTTTGGCTAATTTTGGATTTGATGTAAAATTAATGTTGGGAAATGTTTATGGGAGTGTTACAAAGAGTTTTCAACTTTGGTTAGGCTCTAATTTTGGGATTTGGGCCCATTTGGTTTAGGTTTGGGCTTAGGTCAATTTAAGGGATTTTGTTTTGGGTTAGGTTTGGCTGGAGTTTAGGTTCAAATTTGGGGCAAATCAAGTTATTTTTTTGTTTTTGGGAATGTTAGGAAGGTTTTAGAAACAATTTGGGGCCAATTGGGGTTGAGTTGGGTTGGTTTGGGCTAGGTTTAGGTCATGGGCCAAAATTGGGCCTTTAGGCTTCAAATTGAAATTGGGCCCAAATGTCAATCAAATTGGAGATGGATTTGGTCTAACTTGATATTGGTGATACTAAATTGAAGTTTAGAATTGAATTGGACCAAAATTGAGGTCAATTGGGGAGGTTTGGTTTGACATTGGGTTCACTTGGGTTAAAAAATGGGTCAAATTGGGAGTTTGGTAAAAGTGGGGTAAATCAGAAACATATGCCCATGGTGTAGTTGAACAAAATGAAATTAGGAATATTTGGGATTTTCTGGAATTTTTTTGGAATTTTTTAGAATTTTTGGATTTTTGGAGTAAAAGGGTATTTTGGTAATTTTGGGGGGGGGGGGGTTAGGGGTACTTTTTGGAAATTTTGGTATTTTTATCCAAAGATGGTTAATTTGAGTGGTGGGAAGTGTTTAGGATTGATTTTGAGGGATCTTGGGTAATTTAGGTAATTTTACAAATTTTGGGTCATTTCAAGGGTATTTGGTAGGTTTGGTGGGTCCGGGGCCCCGGGGGTCAAAAACTGAAATTTTGAAAAAAGGAAGATTGATCAAATGTGAGTGAAATGGAATCACTTTGGTTGAGCCATGAAGCCATATTAAGTCTATATGAGCCATGAGAGGACTCATTTGAGGCATTCACTATGTTGTTCTTAACCCTCTTAGCCAGGGGCTGAGGGGTTAAGGACCATCCATATGAATTACCTACATGAGTCAGGAAGTCAAGTTGGGTGAGAGTGTGGTTTTAGAGCTTGGAATGTGTGTGAGAGTGTAGTGTATGTGCAAGTCAACCATCACCAGACCAGACCATCCAGGGTATTCCTCAGGCCAAAAAGTCCTAAAGGGAACTCATCCTTTAAACCTCCACATTTGATTTCAACCCTATGGGTGATTAGGGGTTTACAATCAAGCTTATGGGGTTTGTAGGGAGCTAAGAAGTAGTTTGAATTTCTAATTGGTGGGTTTCATTTCTAGTCCTCTAAGATTAGTCAAAGGAAAAGCCTAAGGCTAGATCCTAAGCACTAAAAAGAGAAGCAAAAGACCTCACCAAAATTGAGGTCAATAAATGAACCCCCAATAGGTGTAGTGTGCTAACAAATCACACCGCGCGTATTGGCGTTGACCAAAGAGATAAAAAAAACCTACACAGATGTCCAAGTGACAAACTTAGGACGAAGTAGAAGAATTTCCGCTGGGGAGTATCAGGTATATTTCCAAGACTGGAGATTCCTGAACTCTCGCTGGTGAATGGAAAGGAGGTGAACTCCAAATCACAAGACTTGGAGAGATTAGATTTTAGATTTCATTTAACTTTTAAATTTCAAGTTTCAATGTGTGAGTTTAGATTTCAATTTATTCTGAGTTTCAATTTTGATTGAAGTTTTAATTTAAAATCAATTTAAAGAAATTTTTATTTTGAAATTTGGATTTGAAATGAGAATTGAAACCTGGGTTTCAACATCGGGATTGCGAAGAGAACTGGAATTTAAGTACCAGCCTTGGAGTGAGAATCAGAGTTTAAGTATCGACGGAAAAAGGATGAGAATCATAATTTAGGTACTGATCCCGAGAGAGTGAGATTTGAAATTTAGGTATCGATCTCGGAAAGAGAGTCAGAATTTGGTACCGACCTCGAAAGGAGAGAACTGGAATTTTGTACCAGTCTCAGAAATTTAGAATTGAAATTTGGTATCGATTCGAAAGAGAGTCGGAATTTGGTACCGACCTCGAAGGAAGAGAACTAGAATTTGGTACCAGTCTCGGAAATTTAGAATTGAAATTTAGGTATCAATTCAAAAGAGAGTCAGAATTTGGTACGAACCTCGAAGGAAGAGAACTGGAATTTGGTACTTGTCTCAAAAATTTAGAATTGAAATTTAGGTATCAATTCGAATGAGAGTCGGAATTTGGTACCGACCTAGAAAGAAGAGAACTGGAATTTGGTACCAGTCTCAGAAATTTAGAATTGAAATTTAGGTATCAATTCGAATGAGAGTCGGAATTTGGTACCGACCTCGAAGGAAGAGAAATGGAATTTGGTACCAATCTCAGAAATTTAGAATTGAATTTTGGTATCAATTTGAAAGATAGTCAGAATTTGGTACCAACCTCGAAGGAAGAGAACTGGAATTTGGTACCAGTCTAGGGAAATTAGAATTAAAATTTGGTATCAATTCGAAAGAGAGTCAGAATTTGGTACCGACCTCGAAGGAAGAGAACTGGAATTTGGTATCAGTCTCGGGAATATAGAATTGAAATTTAGGTATCAATTCGAAAGAGTGTCGGAATTTGGTACCAACCTCGAAGGAAGAGAACTGGAATTTGGTACCCGTCTCGGGAATTTAGAATTGAAATTTAGGTATCAATTCGAAAGAGAGTCGGAAATTGGTACCGACCTCGAAGGAAGAGAACTGGAATTTGGTACCAATCTAGGAAATTTAGAATTGAAATTTAGGTATCAATTCAAAAGAGAGTCGAAATTTGGTACCAACCTCGAAGGAAGAGAACTGGAATTTTGTACTAGTCTCAGAAATTTAGAATTGAAATTTAGGTATCAATTCGAAAGAGAGTTGGAATTTGGTACCGACCTCGAAGGAAGAGAACTGAAATTTGGTACCAGCGTTGAAAGAGAGGATTGAAATTTGGTATCAACCTCGAAAGAGAGTCAGAATTTGGTACCGACCTCGAAAGAGAATCAAAATTTTGGTATCGATCTCGGAAAGAGAGTCAAAATTTAGGTACCGACCTCGAATTGAGGACTGGAATTTAGGTACCAGTCTCGAGAGTTTGAAAGAGGACTAGAAGTTTGGCTCTAGCCTCGAAGAGAACTGGAAGTTAGGCTCCAGTCTCGAAGATTTATTTGTATGAAGAGGGACCCAGTCTTATGCCATCAGAACCAAATCGAACAAAGTTCATGGCTCCGGGTCAATAGAACTAGTCGATCCTCTAAGACACAGAAGAAAGAGAATTGAAATGGGCTGGTAAGCGTACCAAGCTGAAAAGACTTGACTTAGCAATAAGTCGAGGAAAATATTCAAACTTCAAAAGAGTTTCAAATAGATTTCGATGGAGGAAAGAACTGAAAGGTTTGAATCAGTGGTTTGAGATCGAAATTCAATTTGAGATTTAGATTCGTTTTGTTTATCCTTTAACGATCCCATTTTATTTTTTGTTGTTTATTTAGTGTTCATGTGAATTTGAAGTTCATTTTAATATTCAGATTTTTAGTAAAAGTTCTCATTTATTTTCATTTTCCCTTTGTTCTTTGCTCGAAGTTCTTTTAATCAGAACCAACCGCCTGTTCGACATTTCCCTGTGTAAAATAAGGAAAGGATCAGGGGCTGTACTAAGAATAAGAACAATAAGAAAAACACTTTAAAATTCTAATTCACTTCTTTTAAATTTAAAGAAAGTAGGAAGAGATGAGAAAATATCAGGAATTAATGGATTTAAAAGGAGAGATTGACATTTTATTATTACGATTTCCCATGTTTTCTTTTCAACATTTTCATTGATGAGATTTTTTTTTCATCCATTTTATTTTGTTTTGGGTTCGGACCCGGTCACAAAGTAATTACTTCACCCGTGTTTCTAGAGATAAGATTCTACTTTAGAGGCCACCCTTCGAAACATCAGGTTGCGTAGTACTTCTTTAAATGTCGTCCATTGATTGGAAGCATGGGTCGTTCACCATGGCAATTCACCAATTGGTAGGAACCTCCTGAGTAGACTGTCTCGACTACGAACGACCCTTCTCATGTTGGTTCAAATTTACCACCTATCTTGCGATTTGCAAGAATAGGTCTTTTGAGAACCAAAACCAAGTCACCGACTTTGAATGTCCTGGGACGGACTAATTTATCATGGGCCTGGATCATCTTGGCTTGATACAGTTCCAAATTCTGTTAAGCGGAAAGTCTTTTCCCTTCCATGCTTTCCAATTCTTCCAATCGTCTTCTGGCATTTTCTTCTGTAGTGATCTTTTCTGCAACTGCAATTCGGAGTGACGGAAGCTGAACTTCCAGGGGCAAGACAGCCTTGGACCCGTACACTAAAGCTTAAGGCGTAAACTGAGTAGGAGTCCTAAAAGTCGTCCTGTAGGCCCATAAGGCTTCTAACAACTTATCGTGCCAATTTCTCTTGTTGTCGTCCAAAGTTTTCTTTAAAATTTGAACGGGAGTTTTATTAAAAGCCTCGGCCAAGCCGTTTGTTCTTGGGTAGTATATCGTTAGGTATCGCCAATTGATCCCGTGTCCTCTGACAAAATTGTTTATCTTTATACTTTTGAATGCAAACCCATTATCTGAAATGATCCTGCGTGGTACCCCAAAACGGTAGATGACTTGGTTCTTAAAAAACTGCAGCACGTGGTGTGCCTTCACTTCTCTGAGTGGTATAGCTTCTGCCCATTTAGAAAAGTAATCTGTTGCTGCAAGAATGGAGCGATGTCCTCTTGAAGAAGGCGGTTCTATCGGACCCACTATATCTGTGCCCCAACACTCAAATGGCCATGATGCGATTGTCGGATGTAGCACATTTGGAGGTTGGTGTAGAACCACTCCGTGCACTTGGCACTGGTGACAACTTTTGGCAACTTTCATATAGTCGGTCATCATAGAGGGCCAGTAGTACCCTAGTCTTTTAATCTTCATTTTCATTTTCGGACCCGACTGATGAGCGCCACAAAGTCCTGAATGCACTTCTTTAACAATTTCACGAGCCTCGGACCCGCTCAGGCACCTTAGCCACATCTGGTCTAAAGACCTTCTGTATAACGTATTGTTTATTAATGTGTAAGACAGAGTTCTTTTCTTGATTTGATGGGCTAACAACTTATCTTCAGGCAGGTTTCCTGTCTGCTAGTAGTCTATTAATAGCTGCTGCCAATCTTCCGTATTTTCTGTTATTGCCGCAACTGATTCTTCTACTCTTTCTGATTTGTGTACTGTATCCATGTCGAGCTGTGATAGGACCTATTGTCCTTGAACTGACACTTCAACTGACTCATCCTGCAAGCAGGCAAATTCCTTTGCAAGGCGGGCTAACGCATCGGCGAGAGTATTTTCTTTTCAGGGAAACTTGTAGATTGTTACATTTGGAATTTGTTCCAACAATTTCATGGCGTACTGAAAGTACTGCTCGAGTTTTGGCTTTAAAATTCTGTACTGTCTGACATCCTATTGAATGATCAACTGAGAATCTCCGTAGATGTTGATGTCCGTTATTCCCATCTGAATGGTTAATTCCAGTCCTATTATGAGGGCTTCGTATTCTGCCTCGTTGTTTGTACACGGTTCTGTTAAGTGGTAGGAGTATCTTAACATTCCCCGCTCCGGTGTTATAAAGATTAGTCCGATTCCTGCCTTACCGGGCACTATCGTTTGCAATTCTTTGTTCTTATGTGCTGAGGATGCACCATCGAAGTATAGTTCCCAACGTCGATCATCAGGGTCTTCTAGGCTCATTATCTGCTCCTCAGGCAAATCGTCGTTGAGAGGCGAATCCGCCGGCCAAGGGTGTGCTGCGAGGAAGTCTGCTAGGACTTGTCCCTTTACGGTGCGAAGAGGAACGAAAGTTATGTCGAATTGCAATAGTATCATCGACCACCTGGCAAGTCCGCCAGAAAGCGTCGGTCGGGTCATCAAGTATTGCAACGGATTAACTCTCGAAATAAGGTTGACCTTATGAGAAAGCATGTAATGCCTGAGCTTTTGAGCGGTGAAGATCAGGGCCAAACAATGCTTCTCAATCGGAGGGTACTTTACTTCCGTCAGGATTAAACGACGGCTTAGGTAGTAGAGGGCATTTTCTTTTCTCTCGTCATTGACCTGGGCTAGCAGGGCTCCGAGAGAATCATCTAAAGCCGCGGTATAAAGTATCAACGGTCTACCTGAGAATGGGGCTGCTAAGACAGGAGGTGTCATTAAATATTGCTTAAAATCCTTAAAAGCCCGCTGGCGTTACTCATCCCAAATGAATTTGGCATCCATTTTAACCAATGCCGAGAAGGGCTGACACCTACCTCACAAGTTCGAGATAAAGCGTCGAAGATATGCCAACTTCTCTTGAAAGGATCGTAGTTGTTTCAATGTTTTAGGAGGAGGCATTTCTAAAATAGCTTTAATCTTCTCCAGATCGATTTCAATTCCACGATGTCGAACAAAAAATCCTAAGAATTTCCTGAAGGTGATGCCGAATGCGCATTTCAAGGGATTCATGTTAAGGTTGTATTGTCTTAATCACTCGAAAAGAATTCTCAAATCATACAGGTGATCTTCCTTCAGCTTGCTTTTGATGACCACATGATCCATGTAGCACTCGACTTGGTTGTGAATGATATCGTCAAAATCTTCGTCTTCACTCTTTGGTATGTTGCTCCTGCGTTCTTTCGTCCGAATGGCATTACTATGTAGAAATACACTCCGATCGGCGTTCTGAATGCCGTGAGCTTTTCGTCTTCTGGTGCCATGTTTATCTGGTTGTATCTCGACGATCCATCCATAAATGAGAAGATTTCATGCGTCAAAGCGATGTCGATCATCAATTTTGGAATTGGTAGTGAGAATTCATCCTTTGGACATGCTTTATTTAAATCTCTGAAGTCTACGCAGATTCTGATCTGACCATTCTTCTTTCTGACTGGTACCACGTTGGTTGACCAAGTTGGATATTGTTCTTCACAGACAAATTTATTGTCTATTAGCTTCTTAACTTCGGCTATTACTTGTTGCTCAATTTCTAGACGCATTCTTTTGGGGGCTTGTCTCACTGGAACGAAAGTAGGATCCACTCCTAACCTGTGAACTGCGACTTTTTGGAGCTAATCCTGGCATCTCGTCGTAACTCCAAGCAAAACAGTCCTTAAATTCCATTAATAGCTTGATTATGTCTTCGGAGTCTTCTTTATTGAGTAAGAAGCTAACAAAGGTAGGCCTAGGTTCTTCACTAGTACCCAAGTTAACTTGCATTAACTTGTCTATTATAGGTTTGATTTCTTCTTCGAATTCTGGTGGAGCATCTCCAATTGGTAGATCTTCAAGGTCTTTTGAAGCTTCCAAGTAGTCTTTATTAGGTTCGCAAGTGACAACCAAGCAAAATCCCGTATCATCAACTGATCCTACTGTGCCGAATCCGAGACCATGTTTTGACTTCTGAGGCCGACCAACATTATTCCATAATTTTTCAAAGTGTTGTGATCGGCCTTTTGTCCATCATCGAGGTAAGACACCGCGTTGAATTGAATTTTGAACACAGGGAGAGTACCACTCAAAAGGTAGTTCCATTATTTCAGATGAAGTAACAGCTTCAAATTGTAAATCACTTTCAGTTTTGGAAGAAGAAGCACCACAGTAGAACTTGATTGGCTTATGACCGCCACCATGCCTTTCCTTGACTACCATACCCTCGATCTTATTAGAATGGATCGTGGTCAGGGTCATAGTATGCACATAATGGTTAATCTTCTCCTACATTGATTTATATTCCTCATTCTTTTCATCTTCAAGAGAAATCTTGAATTGTGGTTCCTTCTGACTTATTATTGCTGCTTCTTTCTCAATTTTTTCTTCTTCTTCGGAACTGTTCTCCCAATCAACATCAATGACCGGCTTCATCTATCCAGTTGTTCCAACGTTTCTTCCACATCCTCGTCCCCGGCCTCTACCTCGGGTGCGAGTTCTGGAGAAATCTTCACCATCTCGCAGTAAGGGAGTGGTGAGTAACTGTTGGACTAGAACTTTAGGTTCTTCATCATCTCGAATTTCTTTTGCTTCATTTTGTATGGTATTTCTGGAAAAGATTGTTTTCTTCAGAGGTGCGTAGTAGGCCGCATCTTCATGAATTCCAATTTCATGCACAGAGAACGGTTGTAAATCACCTTTGATGCACTGTTCCCCTCCTTCGTAATACTTTATGCACTGGTGCAGAGACGACGGTACCATCCGGTTTTCATGGATCCATGGCCGAACCAATAGAGCGTTGAACGATGTCTCAAAATCAATTATGTGGAATTTTGCGGTTGTATTTGCTAAATCACTAGTCTTCATTAGTAGTGTTATCGATCCAAGAGCTCTTTCTCCTTTTTGATTGAAGCCTCTTAATATCATCTTGTCTGGTTCAAGCTCGCGAGCAATTTCCAAATATGCTAACGTCCGAAGATTCATTATGTTGATTGATGCTCCTGGATCAACCAAAACTCTGGAGAGTGTAAACTTTCCAATAGTGACTAAAATGTATAACGGTCAGTTGTGATCAGCTATTCCTAGTAATAGATCATTGTCCGTGAAGGTAACACCTCGCTATTCTCTTAACAAGCAAACCTCGTCGAAGGAATTACCGGTCATTTGAGCTAAACAAATCTCTGGATCAAGTAAAGCCTTGATCAAAGCCTCCCTCATCTCCTTTGACAGGATCAGAGCGTCGTATATGCTTAGTTTGGCTGGTAGCTTCCTAAGATGGGCTAGCACATTGTAGTCCACTTTATTACCATGTTCCTCAGTTTCTTCTCGAATGGGCAGTTTCTCTATTGGGGTACACTCTTCCTGAGCAACCACCTGCTTTCCTTTATATTTTGGACCCATTCTCGGGGGTAGAACTTTTCTGCTTCATAGATTGACCTCTGTTATCTCTTCTAAATTTAACGGTGTCTCCTCTTGAATCGGAACAACTGGCTCTTCTGAAGTTTCTTCGGTGTCTGATGGTTCTAATTTTATCGTGATCGGAGCTCCTCGGAATTCACAAATGGACTCGTTGCTTGTCAAGCTTTCATAGCCTCCTTTGTGAAAATCTTCTTCGTCATGGTCATCGAGGTTATGTATGATTTGAGAATCGTGATTTGTATTGGAATCGAGATCCAGATTAAGCCGGTTGTCGCTAGTTACGTAATCATTAGAAACAGTCAAAACGTAGCCAACGCCATAACCCTTATCATTATAAGATCCCGCCGGGGTGAGCAGATAATCATACAGAGTCAGGAGTTCAAGGAATTTCTTCCCCGAATCGAAAATAACCATCCTAAGATAAGCGGCCCCTAGTCTACCCTTCGGAGCCTCGGTCTTCTTTTCTTCCAAGAACTTCTCCTCCTTCTAGGGCGGTTCTTCAATCACAAGTGATAGTGCCGGCTCGACAGGTTTTAAACTCTGAGTTGAAGCGTGTACCGAAGCGGTCTGGATGTGATCGAAAGTTTTCTTTGAAGACTTTGTCCAGACGGTACTCCATCCATCATCGGTCGTGTACGGGTCTATCGGAACAATGAGATCCGTTGAAATAACATTGACGGAACCTCCTTTATGGTGTTCCTTCATGTATTCCTTTGGGATCGTTATGTTCCCTTTCCGTAGATTGTCATCAAGCCAACTCTTGAAAGTGATGCAATCCTCTATCTTGTGTCCGAGCATCTGGTGGTAAGGGCAATAGTTTGGATGATCTTTCTTATTGACTTCCTCCGGCCTCTTGGGCTCTGGTAGCTGAAAATCTGGTGTCTTCATTAAACTGCGGAACATCTTCGCTATTGCTTCAGTTTTGAATGGATATTCTCTATTTAGAAGTTCTCTTAAGGTACGCGATGAACGAGGCTGTTGTTCATAATGCTGAGGCGACTGATAGCTCGGACGAGGTTGCTAGTAGCCCTGCTGAGGTTGCTGATAGCCCTGTTGAGGTTGCTGATAGATCTGTGGTGGTTGTTGGTATGTTCATTGCGGTGGTTGGTAACTAGGCTGCGGTCGTTCTGGCGATATCTGCATTGGCTGCTTTCCCTTATCTACTGCCGCGACGATTCCAGATTTCTTTTTAAATGTCTTCACAGTTTTCTGCTTATCAGTCTTGTCTACAAAAATTAACTGCTTTGCCTCTTCTTCCAAGCTTCCGGCCTTGCTAAGCAACTTCTTGAAAGTCTTGATTGTGAATCCTTTAAGGAGAAGTGCTATCGGGCCATGGATACTCTTGAGCAAGATACCGACTGGATGTTGTTCTTGAAGCTGTGGTTCACACTTCATGCTTAAATTCCTCTATCGAAGTATGTAATCCACTAAAGTCTCGTTCAGCTTCTGTTGCTCCACCTCTAGATCACTGATAGTGATGTCGTGCTGAGCGGCGGCAAACCGCTTAACGAAGAGATTCTCTAGTTCTGAAAAGGTCTTTACTGAACCATTCGACAATTATGCGTACTAGTCGAAGGCAATCCCTGACAAACTGCTGACGGAAGAGTAGAGAGTCACTCCCACCGGCATTGCAGCAACTAGCACGAAAATGTGCGACATGCTGCTGGGGGTTTCCCGTTCCATCAAAAGTCTTAAACAGAGGTGGTACGAAGCCTTTCGGGTATTGGACTGCATCGAACACTTCAGGGTAAGGTCTACCCATCTGAATAGATGCTCCACTCTTAGATTGTGCAAGGGCTTCTCGCACCTGCTGTTCCACCATGTTTTTAATGTCCTTTTCGTGAATCATGTTTTGTGCAGGATCTTTCTTTGGTTGTTCGTCTTCGTTGATGGATGTGATCTCTTTTGCACCATCTACAATATGGATAATTTCTGGGGATGTCTATTTCTGGGGTTGTACCTGACTCTGGAGAGTGGCTAAGGCAGGAGCCATCTCTTCCATCCTCTTTGCCATCTGGGAAATTGTGTCATCTCTTTCCCAAAGCTGTGCCCTCATCACTTCCGGTTCATCTCTTTCCGCAGCTGCCGTAGCACCTTGCAAAGCTGATGATGCTCGCATCTCAACCATGTTGATTTCAGCATACTCGTCATTCATAAATTCTGATGAGTCAACATCATCTTCTAGTTTTTCTTCTCTTTCCTTTGCTAACCGTCAGATGTCGGTCCTTAACTTGTCCATGACATCCTCTAGTGGCCTTTTCCGCACGTTCTCGTAGTTGTCACATGACAGTTGTTGAACTTCCTTTCCGGGAGTCCCCTTTATTGCAGTAGCTCTTTTTCTGATTCAAGTCTCTAGACGAGATTTTTCTTCTCAGGACATTGTTTTTGTCTTAGCTCACGAGTAGTAGGTCGCCATACCATCCTTCTTGCAGTCGGAAGCCTAGGATTGGATGGTTGGTCCGTTATATGCTGGAAGGTGGTATCCTCCCTAATTTGTAGACCCGATACAACAACAGGTGAACTGGATTTTATCTTCTTCTTTGGTTTCTCAGTGGCAGCAACAGGCACTATTCGCGGTCCGAGGCATGATTAAGCTGGCACTCGTCCCATCCTTCTTAAGATTTCTAACACAGGGCATCTTTCTTTCTTTGCCAATCTTTCTATCACAGCTTGGAGTCGAGCGAATGGCGTAGTCTTATCCCTTTTCCTTTTGTAATTGCTGTAGTATGCAGGTCGGGGTAATACAACGGCGATCCTACAGACATTCTCTTCATCTGATGCGGCAGAGAGAGGGTGAAACCTGCTTCCTTCCAACAGAGGTATTTACTCAGGAAGTTCTTCTCTTTCCTCAGGAATTTTTTTAAGAAAAGCAAATTCAACAGCTTTGGCTTTCTCGATCTTGGCGATCTTTCTGCTTCTATTTCTCCTTTGAGTCCAAGTTAGGGGTGCAACTCTTGAACTGGACCAAATCTCAAAAACAGATGGTATTGTAGTAAAATTTGTACCCTCCACGGTGACAGGCTCATCACAGACTTGGATTTCCTTCCCCTTCAGTTTGGCAGAAGTCGGGGTAGGTGCAGAGATGACTAGACCGGTGGGGGTAGAGACAACAGTCCTCCTACGAACAGTAGTACTCCTTTCAGCTGGAACCCTTTGCAGGGGAGGAAAATCCTGTGCCGACTTCAAGTTGAACTCAATTACACGTTTCTCAGTTTCTGACTCTTTGTCTATTAGTGTGAAGAGAGTGACGTCAGCAAATTTGACATCTATGTTGCCAAATCCTTGCCCAAAACAGATGTTTCCATTGTCGGGCAGCTTATCCTTGTAAACGGCGACGTCCATTCCATTGGTGAAGGAGAAGATTAACTTTCGGGCAGTCATTTTCTGCAGGGCAGATTCCAAATGTCAGTCGCGAATTATGCTTCCTTTCGATGTAAAGTTTTGAACGAAAAAGAAAGAGTCCGAGCACATTTTCATTTATCTTAGTGTATTTGTGATTTTTAAAAGAGATTGTTTATTAGAAGGTTGTTCATTAGCGGGTTTGTTTGTTAGAAATGAAACGATCAAAGGAAAAAGGTTATAGAAAAGGTAAAGGGCGCGATTTAGAATTGGAAAGGAAGAGAAAGTCGCAAGACTTCTTGACTCGAAGGACCGCTCCTAAACTAACACCTATTGGGGGTCCACCACACCTCAGAAAAGAGGAAAAAGGATCTCAGAACCTCTCCATTTAGGGGTGTCTAAACAGTGGCTCCTAAATCTGAGAGGAGTTGGTTATACTCGTTCCAGACATAAATGAACGGGGTATTCCAACAGAAAAATGGTAGTTTGCTCCACCAGGGACATGGATACACTACCGATTTATGAAAGCAAAACCATCTAATCAAATGGAGAGAGGAACTAGTCCCCAGCAGAGTCGCCAGAAGCTGTCGACATATTTTTAGGTTTGTGTTGTATTTTGAAAAAGGGGGTCGCTATAGAAATTGTCGGCAAATCTTAGATTTTAAATTTAATTTAAATATATATATATATATAATTTAAAAAGTAGCATTTCGGTTTTGAAAATAATTTTAAGTTTGAAAATTTTAAGATATGAAATCAAACCGATCTAACATCCCAAATAGTTTATATAAACGAGCACCACATCACAAATCGTGTATCTATCTCGAAGGACAAACACACTGCTTGACGATGGGGCTAGTTTAAATAAACTAGAAGATTTGTGACTTCCGTTTGGTCTGCGAACCAATTTTATAAGCCGATAAGTTCCCCTGTTTAATATAAAGAAATTAAACTAGGTTTATATTACCTGGATTCTTAAAATTCCCTATAAGAGCAAGCCCCTATAGTTAATTACATATTAAATGATGGGAATCATTTAAGAAAACTCTCGATAATGATTAGTGGTTTTGCTCTCAAGAATTTCAAAGTTTAAGGTTTTCAAAGGATTGAATTTTGGAAATTTCAAATGGGAATGGATCAAATTTGGAACAACTTGCTTCGAGAATCCAAAGGAAGAGAAGTAGGAGAAGCTGAGGATTCAAGAAGAATCTTGGCAAATTCCCAAACTATCCTATGGTTTGGCTTCAATTTAGGAGTTTATTTAATGTTATAATCCTGCCAATTTTATTTATTTAGGTCTTATATTTGTATGCATTAATCACACAAATAGCCTTGAAGATGTGAGGGTTTATGTCGTACCGAACGACTACCTCGAAATCCTAAGACAGGTTAGGGCTTAATTTACATAACATGATTATGCAAATGTCTAACGAAGAGTTGAGGAATTATGTTGCACTAAGCAAACTACCTCGAAGTCCTATGGCTTGTTTATTTAAAACTAAGAAAAAGTTTAGCTGATGTAGACACAAGTTTTGCTGATGAAGATGGCCGTGCTGCCCACCGTGCTCCGAGCTCCTTGTTATTGCAGAGGTTTAGTTTTAGAAGTCATAAATCAGGAGATGAGATAAGTGTTTTGGTTTAGAGAAAATCTTAAATTCCAAGTGTTTTTTAATATTTTAATTAAAAAAATCTTAAAGTTGTTTAAACCGAACCGATTAAGATCCCACGGTTCCGTCATCCCGGCACCGTTATTTTCATCGAATTCACTTAATCCAGATGAATTTGCTAAACTCAACTGAATGAGTTCCACACTTTCATTTAGATCGTGGGAAATCCCGTTAGAAACACGTGGGTTACATCATCCGAGGTATTCCCGATCATTCAACGAGACATTTTAATTTAGTTGCAATTATAGTTTTTTTGTTCTATTTCTGATTAAATTTTGAGTTGTTTTATATTTTGGAATGTTGTGGCAGTGAATTTTATCTTTCAATGACTTTTAATTTAGTTTTGGTTTCAGTTCAGGGACTATCCTAAAGGTTTTGGTTTTCATGCAACAGTCTTATTTATCATGCAAGAAAAGTAAAGTACAATGCATGTAAGTAAATTGCAATAAAGTAAATTGCAATAAAATAAAAGCGTACCTGGAGGGTCTTCCCGTCATCCCAAGCTGCACTTAAAACACATATTAGAGCATTTAAACATTTTTTTGCAAGAAATACTTAGGTAAAGCTAAGGGAAAGGGTTTTGGTTGTCTACCAGAATCCTAATCCTATTGCAAGTCGCTTCCTATGACGTCTAGGTTCTTGGTTTGGTTTAAGGATGATTTTCTTCAAGGAAGAACAATTAAATTCAATTGTTCTTCTAAAACTTCTCATCATATTGACAAAGTTCTTAGGACGAGTCCTAAACATCTTCTCAATACTTCTGAGATTATTTTGAGTTCAAGTAAATTTAGTTGCACATGTGAATTAATCATCCAGGAGTTTAGTTAAACTTTGTCTCTTTCTCAGTGAACTTGGGTATTTGATTACCTGATGAATGAAGTGACATCTTACTTAATACTCTATTTAAGAGTTATAATAATTAAAGCCTTTAAGGGCAAGTTGGTTTATTGAGAATTTTAATCATCCTTAATTTAAAGTTTGAGTTAACAATTTAAAGTGATTTAATTTAATTATGAGGTATTAATTAATAATTTTAAGTTTGGAATAGTGCTCAAATTATTTTAGATTTAATTTAAATCTTTACACTTTCAATTAATTATCTTAGTATTTCAGATTGATGTTTATGTTTTAAATTTACTTAGATAGAAAGTGGTGTTGAAATTATTGATATGTTTTGATTTAACTCTTAATGATTTCATTTATATTTGTTGTTAAGTGATTTTAAATTAATTTAACTTAATTTAATTTTATTTTATTTTAATTTAATTTAATTTCATCTAATTTAATTTAATTTTAATTTAATTTTAATTTAATTTTAATTTAATTTAATTTTAATTCAATTTAATTTTAGTTTCAATATTTTAAATTTAATTTAATTTAATTGTTAAGGTGTTAATTTAATTTAATTTAAACTTTGACTTGACTTAATTTAATTTAATTTAATTTAACTCTAAGATTTTAAATTTGATTTTAATTATTGGACCATTTAACATTTTAAGTATGTAATTCATTTAAGGGTTATCTTCTTTTAATATTTAATTTATTTAATTTAGATTATTATTTTAATTTTTAATTAAGAAATAAATATTATTGAAGTGACTTGTTTAGGATTTTTAAATTAAAGAATAAATATCCTCTTAATAATATCCCTATTTTAATAATCCAAATTTTAAATATATTGTTTCCAAAATTTAAATTATTTAATTAATTAGAGTTTCATTTTGATATTTTCAAAGTGTTTAATGGGTTTCTACCCATTAATTTCAATAAGTTTCAATCATCCAAGAGAAAGTTAAAATCAAATATTTGACCCTCCATTTTGGGCTTATTTATTTCATAACTCACTAAATTGAGCTCAAATAAATTTGAAATTTTTATGTAACCTCACTCACATGCCAATTAAGACATTAGAGGAGAAAATGTGATTTTTCTGACTTTAGTTTATTTATATAATTATTTTTAGTAGAAAATAGGGGTTTTCAAAGAAAATTCAACAACATGACCAAGGTAAAGTTTCTATCCTTAAGAAAATTATGGGATGTTTCTAATGACTAGAAAACCACTTGGACTAATTTTTGAGATTTTTTGAATTATATTTTATTTATTATAATTATTTTGAGTTTTAGAGTATTAATTAATTATAAAATAAAATTAAAGATGAAAAATAGATTTTATATTTTTCTTAAATTTCTCTGACTCAATGAGTCAAGAGAAATAAATTTTTCATTTTCTAATTTTTCTTTGATTTATAAGAATTATTTTAGTGAAAAAGGTTGAGAATTCATTTTTATAATATTAAAAATTACATTAAGGCTTTAAAATTCAATATCTTATCCTAGGGACTTAAGAAAAATATTTGGTTTGTTCCTAAGTGATTAGTAGTCAAAATGTGATATTTTTATGATTTTTAATATTTTTGTGATCTTTATTATTTTTTAATTATTAAAATATTAAAATATTGTGAAAAATTAACTTTTTTAGAAAATTCCAATTTTAATTTTCCTAAACTCCCCTGATACCAGAGAAGCTCCAAAACCATTTTAATGAATTTTTGAAAAGGTTTTTTTGGAATTATGAATTTTTAAAGTTCCATTTTGCTTATGAGGCTTAATCAATCCATTTGGTGGGGTTAATCAAATCCAATTGATTTTAAAACTTTATATAAAGTTCCTTTGACCCTTAAGAGCGATGGAGAATTATTTTCAAGTCAATTTGGTATGTGGTTAACCCTAATTAATTCAAATTTAATTTTGGGAGTTTAGGTCAATTAAGGTTATTATGAATGAATTAACTTAAAATATATTTTTCATAGGGTACCCTGGTCCTAAGAAACACCACCAAAGTTTCCTAGAATTTATTTTACAACATGCTAATTATTGGAATTAAAATACCTAAAATAGTGACATGAACTTGAAAAATCAATAACTCTTCACAGAGATGACCTATGACCTTGAAAAATTAAGGGAATGTTGCCAAGATCAGAGGCTTCAAAAGCCCTATGGTCTCATGCCATGGTGAATTGTCTATGTAAATGGAGAATCAAAACATTGGAAAGAGTAAATAAATTATTAAAAATAAAATACTCATCCAGTTAACTTGATTTCTTTTCCACATTATTCTCCTATGTTCACTGAGGAAGAGGATATTTTTCTTTTATTTTTGTGATTTTTCTATGCAAAGATATGAATTTTTGAAGTTCTGATATTTAAATAAATCCAAAAAATCCTAATTTGCTACTTATCCGACTCGGCGCCCCGTCATCCTCGTCCGGATCGAAAGCCCACGCGTCACTCCGTGATTCGACACCACCATCTGAGTCAGCGCTACGGGGGCCCACCATTCAC
This sequence comes from Papilionanthe hookeriana x Papilionanthe teres, assembly GCA_022702705.1. Classification (NCBI taxonomy): domain Eukaryota; kingdom Viridiplantae; phylum Streptophyta; class Magnoliopsida; order Asparagales; family Orchidaceae; genus Papilionanthe; species Papilionanthe hookeriana x Papilionanthe teres. The sequence goes on along the minus strand of CM040423.1, from coordinate 172,620,229 downwards.
CTACCATTGCCCTGTCCGGCTTGATCTCGATCGTCCGCTCGATACACGCGCGATCGAACGGCTCATGGTTATCGTCTCCACCTGGTGTGCACCTGTGACCGTCCACACTCAAATCATAATATCTCTCTCGATTCTCAATGGATTTTTGAGTTCTTATACTCTATGGATTCGTCTTGAAGAGACGAACACATCCATAAGGTTTAATAGCTATGAAATTAACCCAAACAAAATGGAGAATTGCTGGAAGCTCAGGAGGGAGAAGAGGTCAATACCTTTGCTCTGAGAAGTGAAGCTTCAATTAGAGAGTTGTGGCACCGTCGATTGAACCCAAGGAAGCTTCAGATGAAGTCTCTGGCTCTGGGGAATTGCCTAAGTATGAAAGTGACCAGACCCGATTTCAAAGCTTGGAGGGCTGGAGCAGTCGGGTGGCCTATGGAGGGGCTTCAGTCGGGAACTCCTTCTCTTGGTCTGTGCGAGTGTGGGTGAGTTTAATTTGGATTTGGTGGAGGTTCCGGAGATTTCCTAGTTTTTGGGTGGATTTTCGACTCGGAAATTGAGCTGCGGTTAATGAGGTTTAGGGCGAAGGAACACTAAGGATCAAGCGCTCTCAGGTTAGGAGAAGGTCCGAAGCAATTTTGGCAGAGTTTCCTTAAGGTACGGTTCATCGCCTTGTTTGGGCGAGAGGTGAGTGGGTTTAAATAGAGGTGGCTGGAGGGCCTCCCAGAGGGGTTTAATGGCTTGGATCAACTGCCTTAGCCAAGGGAAGAACAGCCACTGTGGCCATTGGGCGTGGGACAGCTCAGCAAGTGAAAATTTAAATTTTAGCTTACATGGAGCTCTCAGCCATGGTGTTTTCCGGCGGCCTGGTGGCTGGCCGGCCAGGATCAGGTGACTGTTGTTATCAGGGAGGTCAGTGCTTGAGGTTTGTGAGTTCAATTGGCAAATGCCAAGTGTAAAGGAGTTGAATAAAAGTGGAAGGGGGAAGGGCTCATTTTGGGCTTGGTTTGGTCAAATGCATGGATTTGGATTTGGTGCACCCACCGAGGTCTGATTTTGGGCTGAGGGAAATCAGTGGGTTCAGCCAAGAGAAGGTGGTGAAGTCCCCATCCATGAATATTTAGATTAATCATGGGTTAGGGTGTATCATTAAAAGGGTTAAAACCTTTTTAAGGGGGTTTAAAAGAGGCTCCTTCTTTTGCAATTAATGGCATGGTGATGTTTAAAGGGGCTCCCAAGGCTTGCATATGGCTTATGCATGGCTCCATGGCTTCATTTGGCTTGGGAAAAGATTTGGTCAATTTCATGAAAGGGGATTTTATGAATTTTGGCATTTTGGTGGAAATTTGGATGAAGCTTGATATGGAATGGTTTAATGATGATTTTGAAACTTAGGGGTGATTTAAATCATAGGGAATGATGAGGGAAAATTTCATGTGGGCTTTGGAATGGATTTTGGGCTTTTTGAAATTATTTTGGATGGGCTTTTAAAGTGGGTTAAGGAAGTGGGCATTTGGATTTAAAGTAAATTTAGAATAAAAATTTTGTAAAGGATTGTGCTAAATAATTGTTACAATTGGTTTAGGCATGTGTCACGAGTGATTTGAAACAAGTTGAAAGTGATTTTGGATTGAATTGGGTTTAGTTTGGGCTTTTTAGTTAAATGGGCCAAAGGGGGTCAAATTACACTAACTTGGGTTAAGGTTGGGCTAATGTTGGATTTGATGTAAAATTAATGTTGGGAAATATTTATGGGAGTGTTACAAAGAGTTTTCAACTTTGGTTGGGCTCTAATTTTGGGATTTGGGCCCATTTGGGTTAGGTTTGGGCTTAGGTCAATTTAAGGGATTTTGGTTTTGGGTTAGGTTTGGATGGAGTTTAGGTTCAAATTTGGGGCAAATCAAGTTAGTTTTTTGTTTGTGGGGATGTTTGGAAGGTTTTAGAAAAGATTTGGGGCCAGTTGGGGTTGAGTTGGGTTGGTTTGGGCTAGGTTTAGGTCATGGGCCAAAATTGGGCCTTTAGGCTTCAAATTGAAATTGGGCCCAAATGTCAATCAAATTGGAGTTGAATTTGGTCTAAATTGATATTGGGGATATTTAATTAAAGTTTAGAATTGAATTGGACCAAAATTGAGGTGGATTGGGGTGGTTTGGTTTGACATTGGGTTCACTTGGGTTAAAAAATAGGTCAAATTGGGCGTTTTGGTAAAAGTGAGGTAAATTGGCAAAATTGGCCCATGGTGTAGTTGAACAAACTGAAATTGGGAATATTTGGGATTTTCTTAAAATTTATGGGAATTTTTTAGAATATTTGGATTTTTGGGGTAAGAGGATATTTTGGTAATTTTGGGGGGGTTTAGGGGTATTTTTGGAAATTTTGGTATTTTTGGCCAAAGATGGTTAATTTGAGTGGTGGGAAGTGTTTAGGATTGATTTTGAGGGATCTTGTGTAATTTAGGTAATTTTACAAATTTTGGGTCATTTCAAGGGTATTTGGTAGGTTTGGTGGGTCCGGGGCCCCGGGGGTCAAAAACTGAAATTTTGAAAAAAGAAAGATTGATCAAATGTGAGTGAAATGGAATCACTTTGGTTGAGCCATGAAGCCATGAAGCCATGAAGCCATATTAAGCCCATATGAGCCATGAGAGGTCTCATTTGAGGCATTCACTATGTTGTTCCTAACCCTCTTAGCCAGGGGCTTAGGGGTTAAGGACCATCCATATGAGTTACCTCCATGAGTCAGGAAGTCAAGTTGGGTGAGAGTGTGGTTTTAGGGCTTGGAATGTGTGTGAGTGAGTAGTGTATGTGCAAGTTAACCCTCACCAGACCAGCCATCCAGGGTATTCCTAAGGCCAAAAAGTCCTAAAGGGAACTCATCCTTTAAACCTCCACATTTGATTTCAACCCTCTAGGTGATTAGGGGTCTACAATCAAGCTTGTGGGGTTTGCAGGGAGCTAAGAAGTAGTTTGAATTTCCAAATGGTGGGTTCCATTTCTAGTCTTCTAAGATTAGTCAAAGGAAAAGCCTAAGGCTAGATCCTAAGTACTAAAAAGAGAAGCAAAATACCTCACCAAAATTGAGGTCAACAATGGTATCTAACACTTCAAATTTCTCCTGAATATAGTCCAATTCCTTATTCTTCTCATTATCTGAATCTGTTTCATTTTCATTTTCATCTTCAATTATATTTTCATACTCCACTTTCTTTTCAAACATCTCTTTAAAATAATCATTTCTCAAATATTCACATACTTCCGTCCTAAAACATTCATTATCTTTTGCAACTGAGGGATACTTCATCGACTTCAAAATATTAAAGGTCACCTTGTTCATTAACTCTCATAGTTAATTCCCCTTTTTGAACATCAATTACAGCTCTTCTAGTAGCTAGGAATGGTCTTCCAAAAATAATTGGAATATATTTGACTTCCTCCATATCAAGCACAATAAAATCCACTGGAAAGATAGATTTATCCACTTTTACTAACACATCGTCTACCACTCCCTTAGGATAAGTAATAGAACGATCAGCTAATTGAAGAGTTACAGATGTAGGAGAAATTTCTCGAATTCCCAATCTTTTGAAAGTTGATAAAGGCATAAGATTAATACTAGCTCCCAGATCACATAAAGCTCTTCCAAAAAACTTTGCACCTATAGCACACGGGATAGTGAAACTACCAGGATCTTTATGTTCTTCAGGATGCTTTTTCTGAATTATTGCACTACACTCTCCACTAAGTGCAACAGTCTCATGATCCATGAGCTTTCTCTTCTTTTTAAGAATATCCTTCATAAATTTTGCATAATCAGGCATTTGTTCGAATGCTTCAACAAAAGTTATATTTATTGTTAACTTCTTAAGGATTTCCAAAAATTTTCCAAATCTATTATCCCTATCCTTCTGCTTCAATCTTTGAGGGAATGTAGGAGGTGGTTTCTTAACAGTAATCTTCATAGGCTCAAGAGGATATTCCAGATCTGGATAAATCTTATTTGAACCTTTTTCAATATTCTTCTTCTCCTTCTCTTCTTCAACTTCTTTCTGTGTTCTAGTTTCTAGATCTTTTACACTCCTTAATTGAATAGCCTTAAGTTGCTCCTTGTTTTGATCTTTTGGATTGATCTCCACATTACTAGGAAGCGTTCCAGAAGGTTTATTATTAAGCGTAGTGAAAATATGTCCCAATTGACTTTCAATATTTTTGATCGCAACACCTTGAAATTGTAATTGGTTACCCATATTCAAAATCATTCCTTCTATTGACAACTTCCTATCCTTAAACTGTGGGTTATTATTAAATCCAAGAGGATAATATTATCTAAAGTTAGTATTTCCTTGGTTGGTTGTGTTTCCAACTGGTATTATAGAATTGTGTCCCCATTGTGGGTTCACATTAGCATTATTATTATTCCAATTGAAATTTGGGTGATTCTTCCAACCAGAGTTTTAATAATTCGAGTAAGGGTTATTAGGTCTATTAATCACGTTCAAAGTTTCATAAGGTGTTTGAGATTAAGTTATCTGCCTAAATGAATTTTCCTCTAACACTGAGGGTGGTTGAGAATAATTCATTCCATATTGATCTATTTTCTTAGAAAGTGTTGCTATTTGAGAAACTATCATAGTCATCATATCATAATCATGAACACTAGCTACTCTTTTAGCATTTTCCCGTTCAGAGGGCCATTGAAAATTATTAGTAACCATCTCTTCAATTAATGAATATGCTTCATCAAAAGGTTTTGACATTAACGATCCGCCAGTAGCAGCATCAATAATTGATCTTAATGATCCCATTAATTGGTTATAAAAGTTTGAATTATTAACCAATCTGGCAAAGCAAGATGTGGACACTTCCTAAGAAAATCTTTAAACCTCTCCCAAGCTTCATATATTGACACTCTTTCAAACTGACCAAAAGATGTGATATCATTACTTAATTTAGTAGTTTTCGATGGAGGGAAATATTTCGATAGAAACTTTTGAGAGAGTTCTACCCAAGTTCGAATAGATCCAGGTGCTAACGAGTTTAACCACACTTAGCTTTATCCCTTAAGGAAAAAGGAAAAAGTCTAAGTCTGCAGCATCACTCGACACTCCGTCATACTTAAAAGTAGCACACAGTTCTAAAAAACTAGCGAGATGTAAATTTGTGTCTTCATTAGGTGTTCCACTAAATTGATTAATTTATACCATTTAGATAATAGCAGGTTTAAGTTCAAAAGAATTAGCAACAACATTAGGATTTTGAATAGTTATATGAATTTCATCTACTGTTGGGTTAGCATAATCTCTTAAAGGTCTTGGCAAATTTCCAACATTAATATTCTGATTCTCTTGATTATTCACCATTTCACAGTAATTTTCAGTTTGTTTTTTTTGTTTTCTAATTTTTCTAATAGTACGCTCTAACTCAGAATCGTAAGGTATCAAACCTACAGATCCACTACTACGCATATGAAATCACACTACAAAGTAAAGGTTTTCAGTTACTACAATATCTATAAAAAAGTACCGTTTATCTACCTCCCTAGCAACGACACCAAGAACTTGACCACGACTTTATATAATAAGAAAGAATTTATGAAGTTGAAATTATATATTTAGAATGATTTAGTAAAGTCACAAATTCAACGCAAGTGTACGGATCGTATCATGTAATACAGGCCTCTAATGGAGTCCTGGTTATTGATCCCACAGGGAAGTGAATGTTCTTTAAATAAGATAATATAGCACTAAAATCCAATATCCAATGTAACAATTACGTAAGTGTACTACCACTAGTTAATGCAAATTATAATAAAGCTACTACAAATACTTCTAATTACTGAACTATATTAACTAACAAACACACTAACTTATGTGAATTACCCACAATTTTATATTATGATATTTTTAATTTAATTGCAACGACGCCAAAAACTTGACCCCGATAAAATATATGTATAGAATTGTAATTGTTTATGTTGTGGATGCTACGCAAGTATACGTATCGTATCAAGTAATACAGGGCTCTAGTGGAGTCCTGGTTATCGATCCCACAGGGAAAGAGAAAATTAAATAATAGCTAATTTTAAAATAATAATAATAAAAATAATAATAATATAAGAGAGATTTAAGAAAAATATAAAATCCATTTTTAACTTTAATTTTATTTTAAAATTAATTAATGCTCCAAAATTCAAAATAATTCTAATAAATAAAGTATAACTCAAAAAATCACCAAAATTAGTCCAAGTGGTCCTCTGGTCATTAGAAACATCCCATAATTTTATGAAGGACAGAAACATTTCCTTGGTCATGTTATTGAATTTTCCTTGAAAACCCCTATTTTCCATTAAAAATAATTATATAAATAAATTAAATACAGAAAATTCACATTTTCTCCACTAATGTCTTAATTGACATGTAATTAAGGTCATCTAAAAATTTCAAATTTTTTTGAGCTTAATTTAGTGAGTTATAGAATTATTAAGCTTGAAGGGCAAAATGATAATTAAAATTTTCAACCCTTTAATTAAAATTTTAGGATTAATCAAAAGGGGAGGGTAAAATATTTGATTTTAAACTGATTTTGGATGATTGAAACTTAAATGGTTAAGGGTAGAAACCCACCAATCATTTTAAGAATAATTAAAGTAAACCTTAATTAATTAATTAATTAAATTTGGAAGATTAATAAAAAAAATTGGAATCATTAAAGTAGGGAAATTATTAAGAGGATATTTATTCTTTAATTTAAAAATCCCTAAATAAATCACTTCAATAATACTTAATTCTTAATTAAAAGATTAAAATAATAATCCAAATTAAAATTAAATTAAAATTAAATTAAAGTAAATTAAATTAAATTAAATTAAAATCAAATCAAATTAAATTAAAATTAAACTAAATTATAAATAAAATTAAATTAAAACTAAATTAAATTAAATTAAATTAAATTAAAATTAAAATAAAAATTAGATTAAATTAAATTAAATTAAATTAAACTAAGTTAAAAAAAAATAATAATAAATTAAATTGAAATTAAATTAAATTAAATTTAAATTAAGGTAAATTAAATTAAATTAAATTGAATTAAATTAAATTAAAATCATTTAATAACAAACCTAAATGAAATTATTAAGAATTAAACCTAAAATAACTTGAACACTATTCCAGACATAAACTAATTTGTTATAATTAAATCAAAATTAGAATTAAATCATTAAGTCTAAATCATCAAAATACTTAATAACTTGATTTGCCCTTTTAAAGCTCTTATTATTATAACTCTTAAATGAAACATCAAGTGAAGTGTTACCTCACTTATAGGATATTCAAATGTCCTAAGTTCACTTAACAAAAGAATAACACTTAAACTCCCGGATGATTAATTCACTTGTATAATTAAATTCTCTTGGACTTAAAATGATCCTAGAAATATTGAAAAGATGTTTAAGACTCGTCTTAAGCACTTCATCAATATGATAGGATGTTTATAAGAACAATTGAACTTAATTGTTCTTTGATGAAGAAAATCATCCTTAAACCAAAACACAAGAACCTAGACATCATAGGAGATGACTAGCTATAAGATTAGGACTTTGATAGACAACCAAAACCTTTCCCTTAGCTTTACCTAGGTACTTGATGAAACATTTAAATGCCTTAACATGTGTTTTAAGTGTAGCTTGGGATGATGGGAAGACCCTCTAGGTACACTTTTATTTTGTTGCAATTTACTGCAATTTACTTACATGCACTGTTACTTTACTTTTCTTGCATGATAAACAACTGTTGCATGAAAACAAAAACCTTTAGGATAGTTTCTAAATTGAAACCAAAACTAAATTAAAAGTCACTGCAAGATAAAAATCACCGCCACAACGTTTCAAAATATAAAAACAACTCAAAATTTAATCACAAACAGAACACAAAACTACAATTACAACTAAATTAAAATGTCTCGTTGAATGATCGGGAATACCTCGGATGATATAACCCACGTGTTGCTAACGGGATTTCCCACGATCTAAATGAAAGTGTGGAACTCATTCAGTTGAGTTTAGCAAATTGATCTGGACTAAGTGAATTTAATGAAAATAACGGTGCCGGGATGACGGAACCGTGGGATCTTAATCGGTTATGTTCTAATAACTTTATGATTTGTTTGAACTAAAACACTAAAAACACTTGGACTTTAAGATTCCTAAAACCAAACTCTTCTCTTCTCTTTTGATTACTATCTTTTAAAACTAAACCTCTGCAACAACAAGGAGCTCGGAGCATGGTGGGCAGCACGGCCATCGTCATCAGCAAAACCTGAGTCTACTTCAGCAAAACTTTCTTAGAATTAAATAACTAAGCCATAGGATTTCGAGGTAGTTTGCCTAGTGCAACATAAATCCTCAACTCTTCGTTATGCATTTGCATGATCGTGTCATGTAAATTAAGCCCTAACCGGTCTTTGGACTCCGAGGTAGTCGTTTAGTACGACATAAACCCTCATATCTTCGAGGCTATTTGTATGATTTTATAATACAAATATAAGTCCAAATTAATTAAAAATTGGCAAGATTGAAATATCAGATAATATTAGAATTTTCTTAAATCTGAGCCAAACAATAGGATAGTTTGGGAAGTTGCCGAGATTCTTCTTGGATCTTGACTTTTCTTACTCCTCTTCCATTGGACTCCACGAAAATAAGCTGTTCTAAATTTGATCCATTCCCTGTTGAAATTTCCAAAATCCAATCCTTTGAAAACCTTAAACTTTGAAATTCTTGAGAGCAAAGTCACTGATCATTATCGTGAGTTTTCTTAAATGATTCACTTCATTTAAGATGTAATTAACTATAGGGGCTTGCCCTTATAGGGAACTTTAAGAACCTAGGTAATATAAACCCTGTTTAATTCATTTATATTAAGCAGGGGAATTTGTCTGCTTATAAAATTGGTTCGCAGACCAAACGGATGTCACAAATCTTCTAGTTTATTTAATCGAGCCTCATCGTTAAGCAGTGTGCCTATTCTTCGGGATAGATACACGGTCTGTGGTGCGGTGCTCGTTTATATAAATTTTTTGGGATGTGAGATCGGTTTGATTTCATATCTTAAAATTTTTCAAATTTAAAATTATTTTCAAAATCAAATACTACTTTTCAAATTATATAATTAAATTAAACTAAAAATTCGTCGACAATTTCTGTAGGCGACCTTCTTTTCAAAATACAACACACTCAACCTAAAAATATGCCGACAACTTCTGGCGACTCCGCTGGGGACTAGTTCCTCTCTCCATTTTGATCAAATGACTTTGCTTTCATAAATCGGTAGTGAGCCCATGCCCCTAGTGGACCAAACTACCATTCTTCCGTTGGAGTACCCCGTTCATTTCCGTCTTGAACGAGTATAACCAACTCCTTTTGGATTTAGGAGCCACTATTTAGACACCCCTAAACAGAGAGGTTCCGAGATCCTTTTACCTCTTTTCTGAGGTGGGGTGGACCCCCAATAGGTGTTAGTTTAGGAGCGGTCTTTCGAGTCGACAAGTCTTGCATAAGGCTTTCTCTTCCTTTCCAATTCTGAATCGGATTCCTTACCTTCTCTACTCCTTTGAATATTCTGTTCCTAATAAACAAATCCTCTAATGAACGACTCTTTTAAACAATAACTCTCTTTTTATAAATACATGAACAAACATGTGTTTGGACTCTTTTCGATTCCTTTCTTTTCATCCTGATGAGAAGAAGCATAACTTGGGACTGACGATCAGAATCTACCTTGCAGAAAATGTCTGCCCCAAAGTTGATTTTCTCCTTCACCAATGGACTGGACTTCGCTGTTTACAAGGATGAGCTGCCCAACAATGGGATCATCCTTTTCGGGCAAGGATTCGAGAACACAAATGTCAAGATCGTTGATGTTACCCTTTTCACACTTACGAACAAAGTACCTGAAACCGAAAGACCTTTGATTGAATTCAACCTAAAGTCAGCCCGAGAGTTCTCTCCCCTGCTAAGGGTTCCAGCTGAGAGGAATACTAATGTTCGTAGAAGGACTGTTGTCTCTACCCCCACCGGTCTAGTCGTCTCTGCATCTACCCCGACTTCCGCCAAACTAAAGGGGAAGGAAGTTCAAATTTGTAACGAACATGTTATCGTGGAGGGTACAGACTTCCATGCAAGACCTTCTGTTTTCAAAATTGGGTCCAGCTCAAGGGTTCCACCCCTAACACGGACTCAGAGAAGAAACAGAGGCAGAAAGATTGCCAGAAAGGCCAGAGCTGCCGAAGTTGCTTTCTTGGAAGAAATCCCTGAATATACACCACTACCTGAGTACATACCATTACCTGAGTATACACCGCTTTTGGAAGGAAGTAGATTCCATCCCCTCTCCGCCGCAGCTGACGAGGAGAATGTCCGCAAGATTGCTTCTGCATTACCTCGACCCGCATACTATAGCGACAGCTCGAAAGAAAAGGGCTAGGATTACACCATTTGCCCGATCACGAGTCTGTGATAGAAAAATTAGTAAAGAAAGAGAGATGTCTCGTATCAGAAATTTTAAGAAGAATAGGGCAGGTGCCAGCCAAGTCCCGTCTTGGGCCTCGAGTAGAGCCCGTTAGCGCTGAAGAGAAGCTGAATAAGAAGATGAAGACCAGTCCACCTATTATTGTTTCAGGATTACAGATCAGGGAGGATACCACCTTCCAGCATTCAGCCGACAGACCATCCTGTCCTAGGCCCTCTGCTGCAAGAAGGATGGTATGGCGTCTTACTACCGGTCAATTAAGACCAAAACAATGAACAGAAAAGGAAAGTCTTATCAGGAGACTTGAGTCCAAAGAAAGCACCACCACAATAAAGGGGACTCTCGGAAAGGAAGTTCAACAACCGTCACGAGACAACTGTGAAACTGCACGAAAAAGACCATTGAAGGACGCTATGGAAAAGCTAAGAACCGACATTCAACGATTAGCAAGAGAAAGAGAAGAAAAGTTTGGAGATGAAGTTGACTCGTCGGAGTTCATGGATGACGAATATGTGGAGATCAACATGGTTGAGACATGAACATCGTCAGCTTCGCAAGGTGCCCCAGCAGCTACGGAAAGAGATGAACGGGAAGCATTAAGAGCACAAATTTGAGAAAAAGATGATACAATCTCTCAAATGGCAAAAAGGATGGAAGAGATGGCTGCAGCCTTAGCCACTCTTCGAGTCGGGTTCAACCCCAAGAGAAACGCCTCCGGAAGTTATTCATATTATAGACGGAGGAAAAGAGATTACATCCGTTAACGGAGACGATCGACGAAGAAAGATTCTACTCGAAATATGATTCCGGAGAAGGACATCAAAAACATGGTGGAACGAGCGGGTGCGAGAAGCCTTAGCACACTCTAAGAACGGAGCATCTATTCAGACAGGTAGACCTTACCCCGAAGAATTCGATGCAGTACAATACCCAAAAGGCTTCGTACCACCTCTGTTCAAGACTTTTAATAGTACCGAAAATCCTCGACAACATGTTGCACATTTTTGTGCTAGTTGTTGCAACGCCAGTGGAAGTGACGCTTTACTCTTCCGACAATTCGTCAGCAGCCTGTCAGGGATCGCCTTCGATTGGTATGCAGAGTTAACAAACGGTTCGGTAAAGACATTTACAAAAATGGAAAATCTCTTTGTGAAATGGTTTGCCGGAGCTCAGCACCATATCACCATCGGTGACTTAGTGGTGAAGAAACAGAAACTGAATGAAACTTTAGTGGATTACATACTTCGGTGGAGAAATATAAGCATGAAGTGTGAGCCACAGCTACAAGAGCAGCATGCAGTCAGTATCTTGCTTAAAAGCATTCACGGCCCGTTAGCACTTCTCCTGAAGGAATTTACGATTAAGACTTTCGAGAAGTTGTTAAGCAAGGCCGGGAGCTTGCAAGAGGAAGCAAAACAACTAAGTTTCGTCGATAAAATAGACAAACAGAAGCCTACGAAGACATTCAAAAAGAAGTCTAGGATCATTGCGGCAGTCGACAAAGGCAAATAACCAATGCAAATACAGCCGGAGCAACCGCAGCCCAGCTATCAACCACAATCTCAACCCGGTTATCAGCCAACCCAAAAATATGAGCAACCGCCTCACTCACAGCGCACGTTAAAGGAGCTCTTAAATAGAGAATACCCATTTAAGAATGAGGCAGTGCCAAAGATGTTCCGCAGTTTGATGAAGACTTTAGATTTTCGACTGCCAGAACCCAAGAAGCCGGAGGAAGTCAACAAGAAAGACCATCCCAACTACTGCCCTTACCACCAGATGCTTGGACATAAGATAGAGGACTTCATCACCTTTAAAAGTTGGCTTGACAACAATCTCTGAAAAGGGAACATAACAATCCCAGAGGAATACATGAAAGAACCCCAGAAGGGAGGATCTGTCAATGTTATTTCAACGGATTCTGTTGTTCCGATAGACCCTTACACAACTGATGATGGATGGAGTACCGCTTGGACGAAATCATCGAAGAAAATTTTGGATCGTATCCAGGCCGCTTCGGCACGTGCTTCAATTCAAAGTTTGAAACCTGTCAAGCCGGCGCTATCGCTTGCAATTGAAGAACTGCCCCAGGAAGAAAAGATCATAGAAAAGAAGGAGATCGAAGAAAAAGAAAAGACCGAGGCTCCCAAGGCTAGGCTATGGGCTGCTTATCCTAGGACAGTTGTTTCCGATTCGGGGGAAAAATTCCTCGAACCTCTGACTCTGTATGATTATTTGCTCGCTCCGGCGGGATCTTATAATGATAAGAATTATGGTGTTGGCTACGTTTGGACTGTTTCTAACGATTACGTAACTAATGACAACCAATCTAATCCGGATCTCGATTTGGATACCAATAACAATTCTCAAATCATACACAACCTCGACAATCAGGATGACAAAGAAGACATTCACCAAGAAGGCTACGGAAGTTCAACAAGCAATGAATCTATTTGTGAATTCCAAGGAACTCCAATCACAATAGAGTTAGAGTCTTCAAATTCTGAAGCAACTTCAGAAGAACCTATCATGCCAATTCAAAAGGAGACACCTGTAAATTCAGTACCAGACTCAGAAGAAATCACAGAAGTCAATTTAAGGAGTGGAAGGGTTCTACCTCCAAGAATGGGTCCAAAAGACAAAGGAAAGCAGGTGGTTGTTCAAGAAGAATCAACCCTAGCAGAAGAATTGCCCATTCGGGAAGAAACTGAGACGCATGATAAAAAAGTAGACTATAACGTGCTAGCCCATCTTAGGAAACTGCCAGCTGAACTGAGCATTTACGACGCTCTCATCTTATCAAAAGAGATGAGGGAAGCTCTAATCAAGGCCTTACTTGATCCAGAGATTTGTTTAGCTCAGATGGCCGGAGATTCCTTAGACGAGGTTTGCTTGTTAAAGGAACAACGAGGTGTTACCTTCACGGACAGCGATCTACTACTTGGGATGGCCGATCACAACCGACCATTGTACATTTCAGTTACAATTGGAAAATTTACGCTCTCCAGAGTATTGGTGGATCCGGGATCATGAATCAACATAATGAATCTTCGGACGCTAGCATACTTCGAAATTGATGCTCTCGAGCTTGAAGAGGACAAGATGTTACTAAGAGGATTCAACCAGAAAGGAGAAAGAGCACTTGGATCAATAACACTGTTAATGAAGACCGGTAATTTAGCAAAGACAACTGCGAAATTACATATAATTTATTCTGAAACATCGTTCAATGCGCTACTGGGCCGACCATGGATACATAAGAACTGGATGGTACCATCGTCTCTGCATCAATGCATAAAATACTATGAAGGTGGAGAACAGTGTATTAAAGGTGATTTGCAACCTTTCTCCGTACATGAGATTGCAATCCATGAAGATGCAGCTTATTACGCACCTCCGAAGAAGACGATCTTCTCCAGAAACACCTTGCCAAATGAAGCAAAAGAAATTTGAGACAATAAATAACCTGAAGTTCTAGTCCAACAGTCACTCACCACTCCCTTACGGAGAGATGGTGAAGGTTTCTCCAGAGCTCGCATCCGAGGTCGAGGCCGGGGACGAGGTCGTGGATGAGACATTGGGACTGTTGGACAGTAAAAGCCGATGATCAACGTTGATTGGGAAAACAGCTCTGAGGAAGAAGAGAAAGTTAAGAAAGGAGCAGCTACAATAAACTGGAAAAAACCACAATTTAAGATTTCTCTCGAAGATGAAAAGAATGAAGAATACAAATCGATGTACGAGAAGATTAACCACTATGTGCACACTATGACCCTAACCCCTATCCAGTCTAATAAGATTGAGGGTATGGTGGTCAAAGAAGTACATAGCAGTGGTGCAAAGCCAATCAAATTTTACCGTGGCACTTCTTCTTCCAATACTAAAAACAATGTACAATTTGAAGATGTCGCTTCTTCCGAATTAATGGAATTGCCTTTTGAGTGGTACTCTCACTGTGTTCAAAATTTAATTCAACAAGGTGTCTTACCTCGCCAATGGACAAAAGGCCGAGCACAACACTTCAAAAAATTATGGAATAATGCCGGTCGGCCTCCCAATTCAAAACATGGTCTCAGATTCAGCACAGTAAGTTCAGTTGATGATACAGAATTTTGCTTGGTTGTCACTTGCGAACCTAATGAAGACTATTTAGAAACTACAGAAGAGCTTGAAGATTTGCAAATTGGAGATGCTCCACGGGAATTTGAAGAAGAAATCAAATCCACAATAGATGAGTTAATGGAAGTTAACTTAGGTACTAGCGAAAAGCCTATACCAACCTTTGTTAGCTCCTTACTCAATAAAGAAGATTCCGAGGAAATGATCAAGCTATTAATGGAATTCAAGGACTGTTTTGCTTGGAGTTACGACGAAATGCCAGGATTAGCTCCAGAAGTTGCAGTTCACAGGCTAGGAGTGGATCCTGCTTCCGTTCCAATCAAACAAGCTTCCAGAAGAATGCGTCTATAAATTGAACAACAAGTAATAACTGAAGTTAAGAAGCTAATAGACGCTAAATTTGTCCGTGAAGAACAATACCCTACATGGCTAGCCAATGTGGTACCAGTCAGGAAGAAGAATGGTCAGATCAGAATCTGTGTAGATTTCAGAGACTTGAACAAAGCATGTCCGAAGGATGAATTTCCACTACCAATCCCAGAATTGATGATCGACATCGCTTCGACACATGAAATATTCTCATTCATGGATGGATCTTCAGGATACAACCAGATAAAGATGGCACCAGAAGACGAGAGGCTCACAGCATTCAGAACGCCGATCGGAGTATATTGCTACACAGTAATGCCATTCGGACTAAAGAACGCAGGAGCAACATACCAAAGAGCAATGACAAAGATTTTTGATGAGCTCATTCACAACCAAGTTGAGTGCTACGTGGATGATGTGGTCATCAAAAGAAAACTGAAGGAAGATCACCTGTATGATTTGAGAATTGTTTTCGAGCGACTAAGGCGATACAACCTTAAGATGAATCCCTTAAAATGCGCCTTTGGCGTCACCTCCGGGAAATTCTTAGGATTTGTTGTCCGACATCGCGGGATTGAAATCGATCCAGAAAAGATTAAAGCTATCTTAGAAAAGCCACCTCCCAAAACCTTAAAACAGCTATGATCCTTTCAAGGGAAGCTGGCATATCTTCGACGCTTTATCTCGAACTTGTCAGGTAGGTGTCAACCCTTCTCTGCATTAGTTAAAAAGAACGCCAAATTCATTTGGGAAGAGAAATTCCAATGGGCCTTCGAGGACATTAAGCAATACTTAATGACACCTCCTGTCTTAGCAGCCCTAGTCTCAGGTAGACCGTTGATACTTTATACCGCGGCTCTAGACGACTCCCTTGGAGCCCTGCTAGCCCAGGTCAATGATGAGGGGAAAGAAAATGCTCTCTACTATTTAAGTTGTCGTTTGATTCCAATGGAAGTAAAGTATCCTCCAATTGAGAAGCATTGTTTGGCCCTGATCTTGGCCGCCCAAAAGCTCAGGCAATGATAATATTGCAATTTGATATAACTTTCATGCCTCTTCGTGCCGTAAAGGGACAAGTCCTAGCAGACTTCCTTGCAGCACACCCTTTGCCGGCAGAATCGCCTCTCAATGACGACTTGCCAGATGAACAGATAATGAACCTAAAAGACACTGATGATCGACGTTGGGAACTATACTTCGACAGAGCATCCTCGGCACAGAAAAACCAAGAATTGCAAACGATAGTGCCCGGTAAGGCAGGAATTGGACTAATCTTTATAAGACCGGAGCGGGGGATGTTAAGATACTTCTACCATTTAATAGAGCCGTGCACAAACAACGAGGCAGAATACGAGGCCCTCATAACAGGACTAGAACTGACCATTTAAATGGGAATAACAGACATCAATATCTATGGAGATTCTCAGTTGATCATTCAACAGGTCGCAGGACAATACAGAATATTAAAGCCAAGACTCGAGCAATACTTTCAGTATGCCATAAAACTGTTGGAACAAATTCCGAATGTAACAATCTACAAGATCCCCATAAGAGAAAATGCTCTCGCGGACGCGCTAGCCTGCCTTGAAAAAGAATTTTTCTGCTTACAAGATGAGTCAGTTGAAGTGTCAGTTGAAGGACGACGAGTCCTATCACAGCCCGACATGGATATGATACATAAATTAGAAAAGGCAGAGGAATCAGTTACAGCAGTGACAGAAAACACAGAAGATTGGCGTCAGCCGCTAATAGAATACCTGCAAACAGGGAAATTACCAGACGATAAGTCATTAGCACATCAAATCAATAAAGGAGCTCTATCTTATGCATTAATCAACAATACATTATACAGAAGGTCTTTTGATCAGATGTGGTTAAGATGCCTGAGCGGGTCCGAGGCTCGTGAAATTGTCAAAGAAGTGCATTCAGGACTTTGTGGCACTCATCAGTCGGGCCCGAAAATGAAAATGAAAATTAAAAGACTAGGGTATTACTGGCCTTCGATGATGACCGATTGCATGAAGATTGCCAAGAGATGTCACCAGTGCCAAGTGCACGGAGTGGTTCTACACCAACCTCCAAACGTGCTACATCCGACAATTGCGTCGTGGCCATTTGAGTGTTGGGGCACAGATATAGTGGGTCCGATAGAACCACCTTCTTCAAGAGGACATCACTTCATCCTTGCAGCTACAGACTATTTTTCTAAATGGGCAGAAGCAGTTCCACTCAGAGAAGTAAAGGCACACTATGTGCTACAGTTTTTCAAGAACCAAGCCGTCTACCGTTTTGGGGTACCACGCAGAATCATTTCAGATAATGGGTCTGCATTCAGAAGTACAAAAATCAACAATTTTGTTAGGAGACATGGAATCGACTGGCGATACTCAACAATCTACTACCCAAAAGCAAACGGCTTGGGCGAGGCTTTTAATAAAACTCTCGTTCAAATCTTAAAGAAAACTTTGGACAACAACAAGAGAAATTGGCACCCTACTCAGTCTACACCTTACACTTTAGTGTACAAGTCCGAGGCAGTGTTACCATTGGAAGTCCAGCTTCCATCACCCAGGATTGCAGTTGCAAATAAAATTACCACAGAAGAAAATGCCAGATTAAGACTGGAAGAACTGGAAAACTTGGAAGGAAAAAGACTTGCAGCGCAACAAAATTTGGAACTGTACCAAGCTAAGATGATCCAGGCTCATGATAAACTGGTCTGCCCAAGAACTTTCTAAGTTGGTGACTTAGTTCTTGTTCTCAGAAGACCTATTCTTGCACATCGCAAGATAGGGGGCAAATTTGAACCAACTTGGGAAGGGCCGTTTATAGTTGAGGCAGTCTACTCAGGAGGCTCCTACCAACTTGTGAATTGCCAAGGAGAACGATAAATGCTTCCAATCAATGGACGATATTTAAAAAAGTATTATGCAACCTGATGTTTCAAAGGGTGGCCTCTAAAATAGAGTCCTATCCCGAGAAACACGGTTGAGACAATCACATTGTGACTGGGTCCGAACCC
Organism: Papilionanthe hookeriana x Papilionanthe teres; assembly: GCA_022702705.1. Lineage (NCBI taxonomy): Eukaryota > Viridiplantae > Streptophyta > Magnoliopsida > Asparagales > Orchidaceae > Papilionanthe > Papilionanthe hookeriana x Papilionanthe teres. The sequence continues at coordinate 172,602,203 of CM040423.1, read as the reverse complement.
AAAAACAAAAAAAATAAAAAAATGTACTAAAAAAATAAAATATGTGAAATCATAATAATAAAGTTTTACCCTTCCGTTCAAATCAAATCTTGTTCCTTATCTTTCTTCATCTTTTCCTACTTTCCTTAAAAATTAAAATAAGTAAATAAAAATCTTCGGTGATAAATATTTTCTTAATGTTCTTGTTCTTAGTACAGCCCCTGATCCTTTCCTTGTCTTTTGTGCAGGGAAATGTCGAACGGGCGGTGTGTCCTAAACTTTAGAAATGGCGTGAGTCTCTCACTCGATGAAAAGAGGGTGAAGGATGGAGCAGAGATAGAGATTGACTCGGACTTCACACCAGCTGGCTTACAATACGAAGAAAATGATTGGATCCTAGTTGATCGAGAAGAACTTCACAGCCAAACAGTGATGAAAGTGGGTGGCCCGAGCCACCAATCCAACAACAAGAAAATAAAAACAAACGCCGCAGAAGATAAGAAAATTATGTCCATGGTTGCTACAGCAGAAGGTGGGCTTGTCAGCACTGCGCCCACAGAAATTCAAGGAGTGAGAAGAGCTACTCTCACTGCTACCCAGCGACGGAATAAGAATCGTCGTATTCGCAAGATTTTGACCAAGTTAGCAGAAGATCAACATGGACAGACAGTGGGTACTGTTAGTGCAAATGCTCCAAGGAGACCGGTTCGGCAGGAACCAGAAAGAAGAAGGCCAACTCCAAAAAGGTTGGAACAGATGAAAGAAATACCAGGAAGAACAGAAATGGAGTCGGTGCCTCAACGCCGAGAAGATGTACCAGACCCGGAGAGTCTTGTTGTGAAAGCAACCCCAGAGGATGTCCCTACAGAGACTATCCCCGAGGAGCCGAGACATGCAGGAGAGAGTGCTGGGGTTGAGCCATACATCCCACAGTACGTTACCAGACACCGAGGACTTCAGATAATTCCAGAATATGAGCTGGAGAAAATGTAGCTAGTTGAAAAGAAGAACTTTGAATACTTTGAAAGGATTGGAGGCAGAAGAATCGACATCATGGAAGGTCTCGAGCTACATAAAGGTGTATTCTCAGAATACGAGCAACAGCAGATTGTGGATTGCATTCTAGAACTTCACAAGATGGGTCGAGCAGGCCGTCTGCGAGAAAAGACTTATTCAGAACCCCGAAAGTGGATGCCAGGGAAAGGAAGAGTCACATTACAATGCGGGTGTTGCTATAACTTCGCAGAAGACAGAAAAGGGAATCCACCAGGAATACTCCATCACTGTATGGTGGATCCCATGCCAAGAATCATTAAAAGAATGGTGAAAGAATGATAACGTGGAGGGTACTGCCAGCAGACTGTATACCCAACAGTTGCATCATCAACATCTATCAAAAGGGCGACTGCATACCTCCACACATAGACCACCACGACTCTGTCAGACCTTTCTGCACAGTTTCGTTCGTCAACCAGTGCAATATCATGTTCGGATCTGACCTCCGGATAGCAAGCCCGGGCAAGTTCGAGGGCCAGTGGAGATACCACTTCCGGTAGGTTCCGTCATGATACTACAAGGAAATGGAGTGGATATCGCAAAACATTGCATACCAGGAGTACCAGTGGAGCGGATCTCTGTCACCTTTAGAAGAATGGACGCCAGAAAGGCACCATACCATTTCCAACCAGATCCAGAATTGGAGAGTCTCCGGCCATACGAGCTGTGAGTTACATGGGAGATATCACACCTCCAAAGCACATCCATGCGGCATTCCTGCCAAGGGTGGCTTGGAAGGTGATGTTATTGACCATGTACCTTACTATTTAGACATGGATTTAGCAGATACTTTTGGATGGATCAACGAGAATCATACATAGTCCGTTTTGAGTCATGGATTGTATGAAGAATATTTCAGATCGAGTTGTATGATGTATCTTCAACAAGATTGGAATGAAAGTGACCATGTCACATTTTGCCTTCACCTCTTTTGTGCAAATTAACTGGGAAACGCCATTAAAGTTAAATGAACTTCGAACAAAGAACAAAAAAAAAGAGAGGAATATAGATAAGAACTCTCTTTCATATAAATCCAAACATTAAAAAGAATTCAAATCCACATGAATTTCTAAAATCATTCTCTGCGCTTTGCAATATGTTCAATCTCTGCATTCATAAATCTCAGCAATCGGGATAGGCTTCCTCCCTACTCCCATCTCAGCAAATCTCAGCAATCGGGATTGGCTTCTGCCCCCTACTTCCATCTCAGCAATCTCAGCAATCGGGATAGGCTTCCGCCCTACTCCCATCTCAGCAAATCTCAGTAATCGGGATAGGCTTCCGCCCTACTCCTATCTCAGCAATCTCAGCAATCGGGATAGGCTTCGGCCCTACTCCCATCTCAGCAAATCTCAGCAATCGGGATAGGCTTCCGCCCTACTCCCATCTCAGCAAATCTGAGCAATCAGGATAGGCTTCCGCCCTACTCCCATCTCAGCCCCTTCCGCCCTACTCCCATCTCAGCAAATCTCAGCAATCGGGATAGGCTTCCGCCCTACTCCCATCTCAGTAAATCTCGACGATCGGAATAGGCTTCCGCCCTACTCCCATTTCGGTAAATCTCGGCAATCGGGATAGGCTTCCACCCTACTCCCATCTCGGCGAAATCTCGGCGATCGGGATAGGCTTCCGCCCTACTCCCATCTCGAGCAATTCTCGCATTCGGAATAGGCTTCTACCCTACTCCCTTCTCGACGAATTCTCGGCACTCGGGATAGGCACGATCCCACTCCTTTCTCGGCGAATTTCAAAATTTGATCCTCTCAGCAAGAAATTGAAATCAAAGCACTCTGCATTTCGGATAGGCTTTGTCCTATTCTTCCTCAGCATATGGAATAGGTTCAGTCCTGCTTTCTTCTCAGCATACAGATGCATTCGGGTGGGCCTTAGCCTTACTCTTTTCTCCGCATAAAATCAAAATTGAAACTCAAATAGAAATTCAAAATCAAAATTGATAAACTTGAAACAGAAAATGAAACGAATCTAAGATCCAATCTCTTGAAGTCTTGTGATCTGAAATTCACCTCCTTTTTTCCCCAGCGAGAGTTCTGGAATCTTCAGTCTCGGAGATTTACCTAATACTCCCCAGTGGAAATTTCTTACACGTCGTCCTAAGTTTGTCACTTGGACATCTGTTTTGGTTTTGTTGATCTTTTCAGTCAACGCCAATACACGCGATATGCTTGGTTAGCACACCACACCTATTGGGGGTCCATTTGGTGACCTCATTTTTTATGAGGTCTTCTCTTCCCTCTTTAGTGCTTAGGATCTAGCCTTAGGCTTTTCCTTAGACTATCTTAGAGGACTAGAATTGGGACCCATCCTTTAGAAATTTAAACCACTTCTTTTCTCCCTTCAAATCCCACAAGCTTGATTGTAGACCCCTAATCACCAAGAGGGTTGAAATCAAAAGTGAAGGTTTAAAGGATGAGTTTCCTATAGGACTCTCTGGCCTTAGGACCACCTTGGGTGGCTTGGTCTGGTGAGGGTTGATTTACACACTCACTACACTCATAATCTACACTCTCACACACACAATCCAAATCCTAAAACCACACCCATACCTAACTTGACTCCTTGACTCATGTAGGTAATTCATATGGATGGACCTTAACCCCTAAGCCCCTGGCTAAGAGGGTTAGGAACAACATAGTGAATGCCTCAAATGAGTCCTCTCATGGCTCATATAGGCTTAACATGGCTTCATGGCTCAACCAAAGTGAATCCATTTCACTCATATTTGATCAATCTTCTTTTTTTTTTTCAAAATTTCAATTTTTGACCCCGGGGACCCTACACCTATCAAACCTACCAAAAGCCCTTAAAATTGCCTAAATCCTCCAAAATTTTCAACTCACCCAAAATTCCCCAAAATTAACCTTGAACATTTCCTCACCAATCAAATTGATCATCCATAGCCAAAAATACCAAAGATTCCTAAAATACCCCCCAATACCCTTCAAATACCAAAAATACCCCTCTTAGCCAAAAAAATCCAAAAATTCAGAAAATTCCCATAAAATTCCAAAAAATTCCAAATATTCCCAATTTCATTTTGTTCAACTACACCATGGGCTGATTTTGTCAATTCACCCCACTTTTGCCAAAACCCCCAATTTAACCCATTCTTAACCCAAATGAACCCAATGTCAAACCAAACCTCCCCAATTGACCCCAATTTTGGTCCAATTCAATTCAGAACTTCAATTCAATACCCCCAATATCAAATTAGACCAAATACAAGTCCAATTTGATTGACATTTGGATTCAATTCCAATTTGGAGCTTAAAGCCCAATTTTCACCCATGACCTAAACTTGACCCAATTTGACCCAATTCAACTCCAATTGATCCCAAATCTTTCCCAAACCTTCATAACATCCCCACAAAAAAAACACTAACATGATTTTCCCAAAATTTGGACCCAAACCCCACTCAAATTCAACCCAAAACTAAAAGGCCCAATTTTAACCTAAACCCAAACCTAACCCAAATAAGCCCAAACCCCAAAATCAAAACCCAACCAAAGTCAAAACCTCTTTGAAACACTCCCATAAACATTTCCCAACATTAATTTTACATAAATTTCAACCCTAGCCCAATATTGGCCCAAGTTAGCCCAATTTGACCTACATTGGCCCATTTACCAAAGAAGCCAAATCCAACCCAATTCAAACCCAAATCACTCCAAACTCATTTCAAATCACTCATGTCATATCCCTAAACCAAACCCAACAATTATTTGGCCCAAACTTCTACAAAATTCCCATCCATGAATTCATTCTTAAACCTAAAGGCCCATCCCCTTTAGCCTTCCTAAAAGCCCATCAAAAATGATTTCAAAAGGCCCAAAATTCATCCAAAGCCCACATGACACTTCCCCTCATCATCCATTTAATCAAAATCACCCCTAAGTTTCAAAATCATCATTAAACCATTCCAAATCAAGCTTCATGAAAATTCTCCACCAAAGTACCAAAATTCCTAAATTCTACTTCCATGAAATCAAGCCAAGCCATCCTAAGCCATAGAGCAAGCCATGAAGCCATGCATGAGCCACATGGAAGCCATGAGAGCCTCTTTACATGTCACCATGCCATTTTGGGCAAAAGAAGGAGACTCTTTCCTTAATCTCCTAAAGTCATTAGCCTTAACCATGATTCCCCTTAACCCAAATTTAATCTAAATATTCTTAGAAAGAGACCTCACCACCTTCGACCACGCGACTAACTTATTCTCTCAGCTTAAAACCAGTTCATGGGGAGGTGAACCCAACCCAAACACATGGGTTGAGCCAAACCAAGCCAAAATGGCCTCTTCCTCATTCCATTCCAAGCCATCCCCTTTACACATGGCAAGGCCCAATTGACTGCATAAACCTCCGGCATGACCGACCTGGACCTGAGGGTGACACATGCCTGCTGGCCAGCCACCTGGATCGCCGGGAAACACCACACCCGAGAGCTCACATGTGAGCCAACATTGAAATTCCCCCTTGTTGAGCTGCCCCAAGTCCAGTGGCTGCCATGGCTGTTCTTCCCTTGACCTAAGCAGCTGATCCCAAGCCCTAACTCCCCCTGGGAGGCCCTCCAGCCTCTCCTATTTAAACACCACCACCTCTCGGCCAAATGAGGTGCTGAAACAAACCTTAAGGAAACTCTGCCAAAATTGTTCCAGACTACTCCCCACACATAGAGAACTTGATCCCCACTGAAATCCTCTCGCCATTTCCTCTCTGTGAGCTCAATTTAGGAGTTGAAATCCAAGCCCAAAACCAGGACACTTCTCCACAGTGAGCCAATCCCCAAATTGATTGGTCCTACACCTTCACCAGACCAAGAGAAGAAGTTTACCAGCAAAAGCCCCCTCTCCAGGCCAGCCACTGCTTCCAGCCTCCAAGCTTTTTTATCGGCTGTGGTTGAAATCATACCTAGACAATTCACCAAGCCAAGGGACTTCATCTGGAGCTTGCTTGGACCCAATCGAACGTGACACAACTCTCAGATCGAAGCTTCACTTCTCTGAGCAAAGGTATGGACTCATTCTTCTTCTCGAGCTTCAGAGATTCTTTATTTAATTTGAATCAATTTCAATGCATGTTTACCGTATGGATGTTTTCGTCTCTTCAAGAAGAATCCATAGAGCATAAGAACACAAAAATCCATCGAGAATCGAGTGAGAAATTAGGGTTAGAAGGTTGACGGTCACGGGTTCACACCAGTCGTAGACAATGACCAGGACACGTCGGATCGCGCGTGTATCGAGCGGACGGTCAGGATCGTGCCGGATGGAGCAACGGGACATGAACCGCAGGCAGCGTGGCATCCCAGTCAGATGGCAGCGCCGAATTAAAAGACGACGCATGGAGCTTCGGAGACACCGAGGTTGAGTCAGCACCGCGTGGATAAGTAGGAAATTATGGCTATTTTCTATTTATTTAATTACCAGAACTTTGAAAATTCATAACTTTATGTAGAAAAATCCTAAAAATAAAATAAAAATACCCTCTTGCTCAATGAACAGAGGAGAATAATGTGGAAAGGAAATCATGTAATTTCATTAAGTATTTTATTTTTAATGATTTATTTACTCTCTGCATTCTTTTAATTCTCCATGCATATAGGAAATTCACCATGGCATGAGACCATAGGGCTTTTGAAACCTCTGAACTTGGGCCGATTCCCTGAATTTTCCAAGGTCAGAGGCCATCCCTTTGAGAAGTTATTGATTTTTCAAATTCATGTCACTATTTTGATTATTTTAATTTCAATAATTAGCATGTTGAGAAATAAATTCTAGGAAAATTTGGTGATGTTTCTTATGACCAGAGGACCCTAGAAAAAAAAATTTTTGAGTTAATTCACTTTGAACAACCCTAATTGGCCTAAATATCCAAAAGTGAACTTTAATTAATTAGGGTTAACCATTCATCAAATTAACTTAAAAATAATTCTCCACTGTCCTTTAGGGATAGAAGAACACCACATAAAAATTTAAAAACAATTGGACTTGATTAACCCCACCAAATGGGTTGATTAAGCCTCTTAAGCAATAATGGGTAAAATTAAATTATAAAAATTCATAACTCATAAAATACTTTTCAAAATTTCACAAAAATGGTTTTGGAGCCTCTCTGATATCAGAGGAACTTAGGAAAATTAAAATTGTAATTTTATAAAAAAGTTAATTTTTATCATTATTTTAATATTTTTAATAATTAAAAAATAATAAAAATTATAAAAACATTAAAAATTACCAAAATGTCTTTTTTTGAATTCTAAACACTTAGGAACAAACCAAATATTTTTCTTAAGTCCCTAGGATAAGATATTGAATTTTAAAGGCTTAAAGTAATTTTTAATATTAAAAAATGTATTTTCCAACCTTTTCACTAAAATAATTTTAATAAATCAAGAAAAAAATCAGAAAAATATAAAATTTGTTTCTCTGGACTCCTTGAGGTCAGAGAGATTTAAGAAAAATATAAAATCGATTTTTCAACTTTAATTTTATTTTAAAATTAATTAATGCTCCAAAACTCAAAATAATTCTAATAAATAAAGTATAAATCAAAATTGGTCCAAGTGGTCCTCTAGTCATTAGGAACATCCCATAATTTTATTAAGGACAGAAACATTTCCTTGCTCATGTTATTGAATTTTCCATGAAAACCCCTTTTTTCCATTAAAAATAATTATATAAATAAATTAAATACAGAAAAATCACATTTTCTCCTCTAATGTCTTAATTGACATGTAATTGAGGTCACATAAAAATTTCAAATTTATTTGAGCTTAATTTAGTGAGTTATAGAATTATTAAGCTTGAAGGGCAAAATGGTAATTAAAATTTTCAACCCTTTAATTAAAATTTTAGGATTAATCAATAGGGGAGGGTAAAATATTTGATTTTAAACTGATTTTGGATGATTGAAACTTAAATGGTTAAGGGTAGAAACCCACCAATCATTTTAGGAATAATTAAAGTAAACATTAATTAATTAATTAATTAAATTTGGAAGATTAATAAAAAAATTGGAATTATTAAAGTAGGGATATTATTAAGAGGATATTTACTCTTTAATTTAAAAATCTCTAAATAAATCACTTCAATAATACTTATTTCTTAATTAAAATATTAAAATAATAATCCAAATTAAAATTAAATTAAAATTAAATTAAGGTAAATTAAATTAAATTAAATTAAAATCAAATCAAATTAAATTAAAATTAAACTAAATTATAAATTAAATTAAATTAAAACTAAATTAAATTAAATTAAAGTAAATTAAAATTAAAATAAAAATTAGATTAAATTAAATTAAATTAAATTAAACTAAGTTAAAAAAAATAATAATAATAAATTAAATTGAAATTAAATTAAATTAAATTTAAATTAAGGTAAATTAAATTAAATTAAATTAAATTAAATTAAAATCATTTAATAACAAACCTAAATGAAATTATTAAGAATTAAACCTAAAATAACTTGAACACTATTCCAAACTTAAAATAATTTTTTATAATTAAATCAAAATTATAATTAAATCATTAAGTCTAAATCATCAAAATACTTAATAACTTGATTTGCCCTTTTAAAGCTCTTATTATTATAACTCTTAAATGAAACATCAAGTGAAGTGTTACCTCACTTATAGGATATTCAAATGCCCTAAGTTCACTGAGCAAAAGAATAACACTTAAACTCCCAGATGATTAATTCACTTGTATAATTAAATTCTCTTGGACTTAAAACGATCCTAGAAATATTGAAAAGATGTTTAAGACTCATCTTAAGCACTTCCTCAATATGATAGGATGTTTATAAGAATAATTGAACTTAATTATTCATTGATGAAGAAAATCGTCCTTAAACTAAAACACAAGAACCTAGACGTCATAGGAGATGACTAGTTATAGGATTAGGACTTTGATAGACAACCAAAACCTTTCCCTTAGCTTTACCTAGGTACTTGATGAAACATTTAAATGCCTTAACATGTGTTTTAAGTGCAGCTTGGGATGACGGGAAGACCCTCCAGGTACACTTTTATTTTATTGCAATTTACTGCAATTTACTTACAAGCACTGTTACTTTACTTTTCTTGCATGATAAACAATCGTTGCATGAAAACCAAAACCTTTAGGATAGTCCCTGAATTGAAACCAAAACTAAATTAAAAGTCACTCGCAAGATAAAAATCACCGCCACAACATTTCAAAATATAAAAACAACTCAAAATTTAATCACAAACGAACACAAAACTACAATTGCAACAAAATTAAAACGTCTCGTTGAATGATCGGGAATACCTCGGATGATGTAACCCACGTGTTGCTAACGGGATTTCCCACGGTCTAAATGAAAGTGTGGAACTCATTCAGTTGAGTTTAGCAAATTCATCTGGACTAAGTGAATTCAAAGAAAAAATTAGTGCCGAGATGACGGAACCGTGGGATCTTAATCGGTTATGTTCTAATAACTTTAAGATTTGTTTTAACTAAAACACTAAAAAGACTTGGACTTTAAGATTCCTAAAACCAAACTCTTCTCTTCTCTTTTGATTACAATGTTCTAAAACTAAACCTCTGCAACAATAAGGAGCTCGGAGCACGGTGGGCAGCACGGCCATCGTCATCAGTAAAACCTGAGTCTACTTCAGCAAAACTTTCTTAGAATTAAATAACCAAGCCATAGGATTTTGAGGTAGTTTCTCTAGTGCAACATAAATCCTCAACTCTCTGTTAGGCATTTGCATGATCGGGTCATGTAAATTAAGCCCTAACCGGTCTTTGGACTCCGAGGTAGTCGTTTAGTACGACATAAACCCTCATATCTTCGAGGCTATTTGTATGATTTTATCATACAAATATAAGTCCAAATTAATTAAAAATTGGGAAGATTGAAATATCAGATAATATTAGGATTTTCTTAAATCTGAGCCAAACAATAGGATAGTTTGGGAAGTTGTCGAGATTCTTCTTGGATCTTCAGCTTCTCCTACTCCTCTTCCATTGGACTTCTGAAAAAAACTGCTCTAAATTTGATCCATTCCCTGTTGAAATTTCAAAAATCCAATCCTTTGAAAACCTTAAACTTTGAAATTCTTGAGAGCAAAGTCACTGATCATTATCTAGAGTTTTCTTAAATGATTCACTTCATTTAAGATGTAATTAACTATAGGGACTTGTCCTTATAGGGAACTTTAAGAACCCAGGTAATATAAACCCTGTTTAATTCATTTATATTAAGTAGGGGAATTTGTCGGCTTACAAAATTGGTTCTCAGACCAAACAGATGTCACAAATCTTCTAGTTTATTTAATCGAGCCCCATCGTCAAGCAGTGTGCCTATTCTTCGGGATAGATACACGGTTTGTGGTGCAGTGCTCGTTTGTATAAATTTTTTGGAATGTGAGATCGGTTTGATTTCATATCTTAAAATTTTTCAAATTTAAAATTATTTTCAAAATCAAATACTACTTTTCAAATTATATAATTAAATTAAACTAAAAATTCGCCGACAATTTCTGTATGCGACCTTCTTTTCAAAATACAACACACTCAACCTAAAAATATGCCGACAGCCAACTGTGTCAGGTTCTCAGTTTCTGTAAGTTCAGGGATTGAACATAAGGTTTCTTCATTGGATGATTTACCAAGCTTGTCATTTTAAAGGTTGTGATGGACAACTTCAACATTATCAGGGACAACATCAGCAGATTCCATAGCCATTGAAGTGTGTACCTGACTACCCCCCAAAAAAATCTCCTCACTAACCACCATGACGTGTTTCTCCACAATCGTTGGTTTAGAGAGCTTTTTGGAGGGAGGTTTTAGCTTGCAACACTTATCGTTAGAATGTCGAAACATTCTACAGTGATGACAAAAATCAGTTTTACTTTCTAAAATTAGTTCTTGTCAAAATCCTTCTCCCTCATTAGAAATAGTGATGCAGATTTTGTCCAATTGAGGGAGAGATACATCTCTCTCAATCAGAACTCTGGCACCATATGAATTACCCATATCAAATGTGGAAGGGTCCACTTTCAAAGGTGTGCCTAAGGTTCTACTGATTTGGAATATGGCATGTGTGTGGTTTAGCTGTATGGGCAAGTTAGGGAACTTATACAATAGAGGTTTGAGTGGGGGTTCTTTTGCTGGATCGAATCTAGGATACCATTTCAGGAATTTCATATAGGAGTTGGCCATCTGCATTCCCTGCATACCAAGTAGTCTGGCATAGTCCTCCTCTCTAGATAATCTTATTAATAGATGCCTTCCATCCATCACACCTAGTTTCTAATTAACCACAGAACTAAGTTGATAAAAGTGGTTTCTGACTAATTGCTTTTTGGGATGGCCAAACTGGAATTGTCCCACAACTGAGAATTTAATGGCTTCAGCGAGTGTCTCCATTTCCTGAGAGGTGAAAATGATTGCAGGTCCACCATCCTTAGACCCAAGGGGTCTAATGAAAGGGCGTGCAGATTTTCCAGCAGCTGCATCATGCAGAGCTTGAGGGAAAATGAGTTGATTAGCTGTTCTGGTAGAGGGGAGGCCTTTGCTCAGAGCCGAAGCATAGGTGGATGAAGCAGGAACATTACTAGCCCCCGCCATAAAGACAACAACCGGCTGGAAATAGATGTGAAATAGTGCAGAATCAAGTAGGAAGCCACTGGAAGCCACTGAACAGAGAGCAGCAAGAAGAGGATGGAAAAGTGCCAAAACACTCCTCCTAACAGAGCCACCAGGAAGAAAAGAAACCAATGTAACAGAAACCCAATTCAAAATTTTACTGCCTGGGAAACCAAAACTAGAAAGAGACCTCCCACCAGCCACCACCTAAAGCTTACCTGACCACTACAAAGACCCAGCACCAGTCGACCACCAACTAAAGGGGAGTCCAGCCGCCACTTGAGAGCACCCATCACAGTCCAAACCCTAGCAGAGCTTCTTTCACCTCAGCCACCACCATGGTAATATATATATATATACATATATATATATATACATATATATATATATATATATACATATATATATATGTCGTATGCATAAATATTGTAGTGGATCAAGTTTTTTGCGCCGTTACCCGGGACATAAATAAATAAATAAAAATTTCAAAAGATAAATTAGTTTTTATTTTAAAGTGTTATTTAAACTTGTTAGATTTATTTTAGGAAGTTGCTTTATAATTTTGTATGCGTAGTTCAGGTTTTGAAAGACTTGTACCTTACGATTCCAAATTAGAGAGAACTATAAGAAAAATCAAAAAAATTAAAAATATAGAAAAGATAAAAATATTTAAGAAATGGCAAACAAAAATAATCATAATGTAGAAATCCATCAAAAATTTATATCTTAATGAGATTATGATAACCATGCAGTAGATGAATTTCATGGTAGTATACAAAACCCTGCTGTAGTTATCAATTCATTTGAGCTAAACCTGCTATTATCAAAATAGTATCTAATAACCAGTTTGAGGGTGACCAACTGAGGATCCAAATTTACATCTTGCTAATTTTCTAGAGTTTTGTGCAACATTTAAATATGATGGTGTTTCGGATTATGCTATTAAACTTAGAATATTTCCTTTCCCATTATGGGATAAAGCTAAGATGTTGTTAAATTTGTTAGCACTTGGATCTATCAGAACTTGTGCTGATTTAACACAAAAATTTCTTGCTAAATATTTTCCATCTTCAAAGACTGCTAAGCTAAGAAATGATATTATATATTTTTGCCAATATGAAGGGGATGTTGACCTCACTTTTGGTTGAGGTCTAGTCTTTCTTTATAATAGCCAAGGGTCTAGCTAAAGGACTCTCGTGGTGACTTTCTTAGAAGACTAGCCATGGAACCCTTTCCCGCATAAAAATTCAAACTTTTCTCACTTCACTGGGAGTTTTCATATGCTTAAGGCCTAACCTCCAGTTTTTGGGGGGAAGAGAGCAAGCATAAGGAAGCCTAAGGGAAGTCTCCTATAGGTGGTCTGACCTTAGGATCTACCCTGGGGGATTTGGAGCTTACACACACTTATACTACACACTCACAACCCTAAACAAGGCACATCACTTTTGATCCCCTAACTCTTTGGAAACTCAAGTAAGTAGTTTTCCCAAGCCATTAGCCTCAGGCTAGGGTTAGGCTAGTACCAACACATAGATGACCAAATGAGAGTGACTCTTGGTCCATGGCTCAACCTAAACTATGCCATTTTACTCACCTTCAACCAATCCTAATTTATTCCTAAAAATTTCATATTTGTAACCCCTTTGCTGCTTTACCCCAAAATACCCAAAATACTCAAAATGCCCAAAATACCCCCAAAAATCTAAAATCCCCCAAAATTTCCAAAATCACCCAAATTACCCATAATTCTTCATAAATCATTCCAAAATACTCCCTACCACTCAAATTATCCAAAAATACATAAAATTACTAAATTTCCCAAAACAATTCCCAAAATGGCAAAATGCCTCTCTTAGGTCACAATTCCAAAAATTTAAAAAATTCACATAAATTTGCAAAACCTCTCAAATATTCCCAATTTCATTTCTCTCAACTACCACATGACCCAATTTAGCCAATTTAGCTCAATTTGACCAAATGCCCCAATTGTACACATTTAACCTAAAAGTACTCAATGTCTACCCAATTGACCCTAATATGGCCCAATTTCAATTCATTACTTTAATTCAACATCTCCAATGTCAATCTAAACCAAATCTAAGCTCAATTTGATCCACATTTGAGTTCAATTCCACTTAAAATCCAAAGGCCCCAATTTTGCCTAAGTGACCCAAATTCCACAAATTGACCAAATGCCAATCAATTTTTCTCCAACTTGAATTCTAAACTCTTCATGAAACTCAACTAAACTGAATTAAACCATCAATGGCCCCCAATTTGAGCCCAAGTCTCACCCAAATCCACTTAAACTCCAAAATCACAACATTTGACCCAAACATGCCATATGCCCAAAATCTCCCAAATTGATTTCCCTACTCGCAAAATTTTCACAAAATTGATGTTGGGAACTCTTTATGATATCTTCCTAGACCATTTTGATCCTTCTGTTGGCCTTTGACCCAAATCTAGCCTAACCTAATCCCAAGTTAACCCAACTTACCCCAAATTGACCAAAATTCCAAATCAAGCCAAATTCACCTCCCAAACCAATCCAAAACCACTCCAACACTTCTCTAAACCATTTATGACAATCATATACACAATATTACTCAATCTTTTGGGTGCAACCCAAGCTCAAACCTAAGTTATTCCAATTTGAACCCAAGGTGACCCAAATGAACGATGACAAAATTTAATCAAATTGAACCAAATGTAGTCAAACCAACCCCTCCACAGCCACTAGACTGATCCCAGGAACCACCCTAGATGATCTTAGCCCATGCTAGTGAGCCATGGACCAAATGATTCTCAATTTGGGGGATCCCCTTCCATATTTTCTTAAACCATATGGATCCTTACCAAAATTACTCACCAAGCTTAATTACTCCCACTTGATGGCCTGACTCACCTAACCACTGACTCATCTAACCCATGGCCAACTCCCTTGTCCTTGCCGGCCGGCCTTATCACCGGAAGAGCCCAAACAAGAGCCACATCAAAGTAAAGAAAACTCAAACTCCACCCTATGGCCAAGTCAGCTTAAAATTTCCATTGGAGCTCCTCTGCCCTCCACCTAGGCAGTTGAATCTACCCATCATCAGCCCCTGAGCTCAGCTCAATGGCTATGGCCAAAAATAGAGCTCTCTATAGCCAAACTTAGGTGCTGAACTTTTCTCAAGGAAACTCCACCAAATTACCTCTAGAGCTTCCCTAAGAGGTCCTAAGATTGATCCCACTGTCTTTAGCCACTGATTCCATCTATCTGAGTGCAATTTCACCACTAAAATCTCAGCCAAAACCAGGACAAATTTCTCCACTGCTCTATAGTGCACCAAACATCAATTAATTGCACCCACCTCTTCACAGCATTGAAAGAAGAAGGTACCCCATCAAAGCCCCATCACAGAAGGCCTCTGCACCAGACTTTGATCAACACTGAAAATGACTTTGGTTGAATTCAGGTCCAGACATTTGACCGCAGTGCAAGGCTCCATCTGGAGGTTCGTTGGGACCAATCAAAGCTGTCACAACCATCTGATTGAGGCCTCCCCACTCAGACAAAGGTATTGAGCTCACTCTTCCTCCCAAGCTACTCTTCATCCTCCAAATTTGTACACTTTGTTTCATAACATATAAGTCATATGGATATGTTCATCTAGGCTAGATGAAGCTTTTGAAACAAACCCCAAGTGATTTGTTTGAGTATTGAAAGAGATCTTGGGTCTAGATGGTGGACGATTCTATGTGCACACCAGTTGGGGACGATGATACGCAGACATCCGATCGAGCGTGTATCAAATGGAGGGCCAAGATTGCGTCAGATAAATGCTTGGAGCATAAAGTACGTGCTAACTCCGAAGGCGGTGCCTAACTAAAAGGAGACGCGTGTGCTTTCGACTCACTATAGGTTTACCTTGCACCATGTCACTTAAGTCAAAAAATATGACAATTTTGAATTATTTAAATCACCGGAACTTCAAAAATCCATAACTTGCCTTAGAAAAAATATAAAAATAAAATAAAAATACCTCTTGCTCAGTGAACAGAGAAGAATAATGTGGAAATGGTTTGGGATTTATTTGATCCATGTGTGATTTTTAACTAATTAAAAACCCTTTATAGTCTTTTAATTCTCCTCGCATATAGACATTTCACCAATGCTTACCATTTTAGCATGTTGTAGCCTCTGTCATGGGATCTTTCCTGATTTTTCTAAAGTTAGAGGAGACCTCTATGAAGAGTTCTATATTTTCCAAGTTTTTGCATCTGTTTTCATAAATTAATTCAAGAAATTTGCATGGTGGTTATAAAAATCCAGAAAAATCGTTGTAGGTTTCCTATGACCAGAGGACACTAGGATAAAATTCTCATGGGTTAAATCATTAAGAAATGACCTAATCATCAACTTGGTTTAAAACTAAACTTAAATTAATTTGAGTTCGTTAAATATGGAAATCACTCAAAACCAATTCTCCACTATACTTTAAGAGTCGGAGAATCCCCATTAAAATTTCATGACATTTGGAGTTCATTTGGTCACTTAAATAAATTTTCTAAGTAATATAATAATTTTAAATATTAAACTAATTTTAATAAATAAAATACAACTAAAAAATTCATCAAATTAATTTTGGGAGTTCTCTGTGATTAGAGGAATTTTCTAAAAATAAAATTGGAATTTTAATAAAATTTTCATTTTAACTATATTATAAATATTTAAATAAATAAAAACTAATAAAAATCAAAAGATTATTTAAAATCAAGAAATTGTCACATTTGGTCTCCCAATCACTTAGGAATCATTAACATAATTTACCAAAGCTTCCAAATCAAAATATCAATTTTTAAAGGCTTAAATTAATTTTTAAACGGCTAAAAAATAAATTTTCTTAAATTTTCCACCAAAATAATTCTAATAAATAAAATAAAAATTGCAAAAAATATAAAATTTGTTTCTTTGGGTTCTTTGATCTTAGAGGAATTGAAAAAAAAGTTAAAAATTGAATTTTCAACCATTAAAATATTTTATAATTAATTAAAACTTCTGAAATTAAAATAATTCTTGTAATTAAATTAAAACTCAAAAAATCATGAAATTTGGTCCCCATGGTGCCATAGTCTAGTTCTACCTCCAATAAAAATTTTAAAGTCATATATTTTGTTTTGGATAAGTTATTAAATTTTGATTGAAAACCCCTCGTTTTTGCATTAAAATAAATATATAAATTAAATTAAAATTTGAAAAATCAAATTTTCTCCTCTAATGTTTTAATTAACCCATAAGTGGGGTCACATAAAAATTTCAAAGTCATTTGAGCTAAATTTAATAAATTATGAAGTGATAAAGGCCTTTAGGGGAAAAATTGTTATTTTGGAAAAAAAATTAGCCTTAATCAAAAATTAGGCGTAATCAAAATGGGAAAATGGGAATAAATGACCTTAATTTTTATGTTGGATGATTGAAACATCAAGGGTATAAATGGTAGAAACCCATTACAGTTTTGTCACATCAAAATTAAATATTTAAATTTTCTTAATTATCATAATTTGGAAGAAAGTTAAATTAAAAGAAGCTTAAGGTTAGGGGTTGATTTTGGAAGTTAATATTTCACTAATTCAATACCCCTTCATTGATCTTAAAATGATAATTCAATATTTTGATAAGAATCATAATCTTGAAAGCCATGAAATTTCTTTTTCTAAAGATATAAAATACCTACTAAAATCTTAAGGGCTTAGTAATGAGCTGGGCTTAATTAAAGAAATTAACTGGTAAGAATTAGAAAAGAAAACATAATGAAACTTAAACTACCTTTTGGAACATTACTAGCCCATCAAAATCTGATAAATTCTTCCATAAGTTAAGTTTGCCTCTTGAATTATACTGTCTATCGGGGCTATATATATACTTTCAAATGCAAGAATTTGATACCACTGCTAGAATATTTAATTCCCAACAAACGACGTTAAAAACTTGATGTGACCTGACTTTTACTTATGTAAGATTTTATGAATTTATGTTTAAATATTATATTAACTATTGTAAAAGTCACAATTTCAAATGCAAGTATATGTATCGTTTCAAGTAATACAGTGCTCTAGTGGAGTCCCCGTTATCGATCCCACAGGGAAGATTTTGAGAAAATTAAGAAATATTTTTTAATTTTTCAAATTAAAAGTAATTAATATTTTTATTTCTTTTCAGAATTTCAGATTTTAAATTTAATAAAAATTATACTAAATGTAAGCAAGCAGAAATAAAGTAAAGATTAATGCAAGCATAAATAAAACAACTTTCTCCTTTTCCACTAATCCAAGATTTTTAGAATAATTATTATTTATGGAGAATTTAGATTATGATATTGTGCCAAATAGAAGCATTCCTATTCTTTACCTTTTGGTTCAGGAATAAAGAACATTGACTAATTTATAGATTGGTTCAGGATGTTTTATTAGTATAATGGGTTAATCTAGGCTCATACTACTAGATGTCCAAGGGTGGCTATGGTGGGCCCTACCACAGACCCGTTCCCTTTCTATAAACCAAATTATTAGAATTTAATCTATCACTCTAAAAACTAATTAATTCTACGCCCAATAAATCAAATCTTCCTATTATTTGCACTTCACCTTGAATAACCCGCATAAAGCCTTTGATTACCCAAGAATTCATGTGATATCTACTAGTCAAGAAATCATCTCCGGATACGTCTCAAAATTCTTCAACGAGTTTTAAAAATTTAAATGGCCAGTTTAACAGGTAAACTAAGATTAGGTATTAATATCATCACAATTTTTATAAATATTTTAAGTTAAATTCTCCAACAAAATTCAATTAACTTATAATCTTTTCATAGTTGAAAGGAGAAAGAATACTAACTACTCAGAACAAATTGAATTCACATAACAAAACATATTTATAAAACTTTGAACCAAGTTACAAATACTTATTTGGAATGTTCCTTCAAGTGATCCACTTACTCCTACTGACTCCGATGAAAGACTTCAACATCAACAACACTAAATAAACTCACACTCAACACTCAAAATAAACTAAAAATAAACTCACTAAATACTAAAGAAGGTGGCTCCCTAAAATTATTTGATGATAGAGGGGGGATAGAATAGTTATATGGTGCTTGGTGACTTTAGGGTGCTAGGGTGCGATTTTCTCTGTAGAATGGGCTCCTATTTATAAAGCTCTGAATTTGACCAGGGGTTGCTTAAGACACCTCTTCAAAATTCGTCTAATTTCAATGTATCTTCAAGAAGGTAACTGTCGCGCCTAGGCGCCGGGCTCCATGGCCAGGTCTTCGCACCTCTTAACTTTAGATCGCACCTCTTCCCGATTAAAACCGTTTCCCTGTGTCCAGATGCATTGTATCACATGTCCTATATATTAGGAGTAACTTCCAGTGTTCTTAAAGCTCTAATAAACACTTAACACCATCAAAATAACTGCCCAAAGTAATCAAAAATCTTGTCTGCGTCTGCATCAAACTGGCGCTTAGGCGCCGAAATCTGGCGCCAGGCCTATAATTCCGACAACTTTGCTCTTTAAGCTCCATTTTTGCTCGTTTTTGCTCCTTTTCCTTGTTGAACTCTTTTTTTATCACCTACATCCAAAAACATAAAAATAACTTTCATTAAAGAATAATATCCTTAACAATTAAATCATAAATAAGGCATAAAAATTGGTATTTTTCAAGTGGATCAAATTCCCTCAAACTTAAACATTACTTGTCCTCATGTAACCTTTTTAGTTACATAAAATGTATAACATTCGGAATGAAGTTTAAATACTTATGATTTCTTTTAGTTGTTAGTTTTATAAAACCTTTAGCAAATTGTCAACTAAATTTCACTAATGAAGGTTAATTATAAGAATTTAAAGAATACTTAACTACCAAATCATAAGACTTCCAATTTTTCATTTATTTTAAGAATAATCTTAATTTATCATATTAAGGTCACTATATTTACAAGAAGAAGATTTTCATGAAATATTTTTCTAGTAAAAATAATTGTACATAAAAATTAAGTTAAAAATTTAATTGGTTTTCTTTCTATGAGATAATTCAAGTGAAACCAATTTTGAATTAGGCATTTCCTCAAGCTTCTCCTCACACTTTTTTTTTCTTTTTTTTAGGATATTTTCAATCCTCATTTTCTTTATTTGTGAGGATTACTATTTTTATATAGCCTGTTAATGATTTTAAACTTCAGTATTCCTAACTTATATTTAGAAACTTATACATTTTTTACTTAATAAATATGACATTCTTAATAAGTATTTTTAAAAAATTTTCAATCTCTTCTTTTTCATGTAATAATCTTGATTCCTTAGTATTTCTAAAATACATTCTCTTTATTATAAATAGAAAAATTCTTAATCTTATTATTATTTATGTTAAATAATTCTATTCTTAAAATCAATCAAAGTTATTGAAATTTTAGTTAACTCTACTAAATTATTTATAAATTCCAAAAATTTAATTAATCTTAAATAGATTTTTCATTCCCTATGTTATGTTAATATTTTTAAAGAAAATATTAGTTTATTAAGGACAAATAATTTTTAAATTTGAAAAAAATGCTTTCCCTTCCCCCAAACTTCAGCTTTAGTATAAAAACAATGAATCATAAAATTTTATAAAGCATGAGAGAAAGAAATAAAAATGAATTATTTAGGTATAATGATGATGTAGTAAGGAAAAACTTATTTCTAATCCTACACATGCTTTAATATGTATATAACAGAAATAATTAAGCATATATAGAAAAGTTTGCAGAGCAGGAGTTAATTTTTAAATTTTTTTTTTATATTTTTATTTTTAGAACATGCAAAATTTCTAACTATTCATGAATACTAAATAGTAGGTTGAAACAGAAATAAACATTTATCATAGAAAATAAAAATTCATCCATATTTCAGTCTTAAACACATAACACATCAGATGCTCTAATTATAGTCTCAATATCAAAAGTCCACACAAACAAGAAATAAAATAAAAATAGAATCACACATCTCAAGAGGTAAATCAAGCTACTAATCACTCTCTGTAGCCTTGTCATCGTCATCACCAAAAAAATTCCATATCCTTCGGATCAACATACGGTGAAAATCTATGATAGGTAGAGAACTGAACATCATGGTCACCCTTCAGGAATCTAACTAAAGACTCAGAATACTCAGCATCATACTCACTCTACCTTTGGGTGTACTCAGAAAGATGATCGATCTTCTTATTAATCGTATCTACTCTATAATGACATAGAAATAACTCATTCTGCTGCTCAATAAACTGATCATGCATGGATTCCCAGAAACTAGATGGTGGCTCAGCAGTAGAAGTAGAAGGTCTAGAAGTAGAAGCTCTACCATAAGAAGGTAATGAACCAGAAGGTGCAGTAGAACTCTTACCTCAAATTCGATCATAGATACTAATGCTCTCTCTTCCAATGGGCTTTGTAGACTTAAGCTTTTCCTCAGAAAGCTCAGCAACTACTCCATCACTTTCACACAGAGAGTATATCAGAGATGGAAATCTAAGTCCAATAGAAGTGCTAGAACAAGCAGTAGTCTCTACAAAATCATAAATGATACTCCCTACATCAATCAGCTTCCTCTCTTGTATGGAGTAGTTGAGGATAGTTTTGTCATGGTAACCTCGCTTAAATGATCAGATGGAAGGAGACGAGCAGAAATAAAATATTACCATGCCTTTGAAACATCATTAAGCTTAGAAGATGAAAAATTTACCCTTTTCCATTCCGGATCTTCCAAGCTCCAGTACCATCAGTCAGGTAAGCAATAATCATATCTAAATCTCCCTCAGATGGAGATAATATGGAGTAATAATACTCGATGTTCGACGGCAGACCATAGAAAATATTGATATGCTCTGGAGTGAATCCTACTCTAACTCCTCTTACAAAAATCTCGTACTTTTCAGCATCCATGAAATTAGTATAAAACTCCCTAACGACAGGGATAACAACAACAATGGTAAAATAACATAATAGTTGCCAGTTGAGTGCAACGACTGTATCCTCATTCCTTCCTACAGGATTGTAAAAACTTTGTTCTGAGATAAACTTCCAAGTCAAAGAAAAATCATTGTACTGAAAATGTGCAGCAGCAATATCAAACTTGCTATGATCAAAATTTTTTCGTTCCTTTCCTCTCTTAGATTTGGGTGCCATCTAAACGTGAAATAAAAATGCAAAATAAATTTATAGAATCAAAGGAAATGAACTAATTTAAGCTTTTTAAACTTGAAAGAGCTTAAAAATCCATGGATTTAACTCTAAAAAATCAATTTTTTCTCAAATTTCAGTTTTCCTCAATGAGAGCAAAATCCATGGTGAAAATAAAAAATAATTGGTTTATGTAGATCTGACCTTGGGATGAAGAAATAGAGTGATTTCAAGCTCAAAAACCTGAAAATCCGGCCTCAAATGGAATATCTAGGGTCTATTTTTGCGAAAACCAGAGGAAAAGGAAGCTTAGGCGTCATAAATTTCATGAGGGTGTTTAAGAAGATGAAGTTTTAGGTTCAGGCCGAACCGGATCCTAGGCGCCAAATTCTGGCGCCTAGGTACCAGCCTCACCTTTCCAAAAATTCAATTTAAATTTTATATTTTCCACCAAAACGTATCGAATTTGACTCCTAATTACGCTTATGATAGTATTTCCAATTTATATCCTCCAAACATTTCTAAAATCAATTTAAAATGATAACTTTGATCCACATTTCAAACACCAAATATAACTAAACTCTTCAATTCCAATTCATAGTTTTCAATTCAAACTCAATAAATTCCATAACAAGACTATAACAAGGTTCATCATCCCATAAACAACACAAACAAAATAAATTCAAAGCAAATTTTTAATCCAACAACACACATTGAACAATTAAGCAAACACATAAATTCGATATTCAACACAATAGAACTTGACTCAATCACACTTAGAACACATACGAGATCTATTCAACACCGATCTTTAATTTCCTTCTCTTTCGCAATAAGTTTGCTAGGACCGCCAAGATAGAAAACCAACGCCCTTGGAAATTCCAAAGCTGTCTTTTCGTATATCCACTTGTTCTTCGCGTACATTGCTACTTGAGCGTCTTGATAGGCTGCCGTATGATCAAATTGATGTTTCGTTTACCATTCCAAATACTCAATTTGATGATACATTTCATGCAAACGATTCCCAAAGCTTTGAACATCCACTTTAATCTTTTCTAATTGACTAGATAATCTCTCCATACTAACTACAATAAAACCATTAAAATAAGGTTGAGGATCTTTGGGGGATTTGTCTCTTACCTCATTTCCATGAGTTCATCTATCCATTGCTTCCAAAATCCTCCTAACTTCTCCAAAATGGATTTTTTGGGTCAAAATTAAGGTTTTTATGTGATTGGGGACAAAGATAGGGTAATTTATAAAGAGATTTCGTGTGAAAACTGAAATTTTTTTGTTTTTACATGATCTGTAACTGTGGCACTTAGGCGCCGGAATCTGGTGCTTAGGCGCCAGATCATCGATACACGCATTTTATTCTGGCACTTAGGCACCAACTTTTGGCGCCTAGGCGCTGGAACCATGATTGACTCCATTTTGCCTATCATCAAATTTTATAAAGTTTCGGGCTTAAAAATAGGTCTAATAAAAGGGTGTTATCCACATACAAAAAATGACTAAGATAAATTCAAATCACAAACAATCACAATGATAATAAATTGGTTGCCTCCCACAAAGCGCTTGATTTAACGTCGTCAGCCCGACCTAATCAGTTGAATTAATTGGGTAGACTCAGTTCGTAAGCCTCTCTGTAATTTGGTTTCATTTCCCCCATATAAGGCTTCAATCTTAATCCGATAACTTTAAATTCTTTTCCAGTTTTGGGATCTTTAATATCCACAGCTCCATAAGGGTATACTTTCTCAATTATAAATGGTCCCATCCATTTAGATCTTAATTTTCTAGGAAAAAGTTTTAAACGAGCATTAAATAATAACACTTCTTATCCAGGCTTAAATATTTTTCTTGAAATCTTTTTGTCATGCAATTTCTTCATTCTTTCCTTATAAATCTTTGCATTTTCATAGGACTCATTTCTTATCTCTTCCATTTCATTCAATTGTAATAATCGTTTCACTCCTGCAGCTTTTAAATCGTAATTGAACTCCTTTATCGCTTAGTAAGCTTTATGTTCCAGTTCAACAGGTAAGTGACAATGTTTACCATAAACTAACTGATAAGGTGACATTCCGATAGGAGTCTTATAAGCTGTTCTATAAGCCCATAATGCAGAATCAAGTCTATCAACCCTTTCAGTTCTTTTAGGATTAACAGACTTCTCCATTTTTCTTTTAATTTCTCTATTTGATATTTCAGCCATTACACTTGTTTGAGGGTTATAAGCAGTTGCAATTCTATGTTTAATTTAAAATTTTTCCTGTAATGATTGAATTCTTATATTTCTGAAATGACTTCCCCCATCTGTGATAATTACCCTTGGCATTCCAAATCTTGTAAAAATCATCTTCTTTAAAAATTTTGAAACAGTTTTGGAATCACAGTTAGGTAAAGCTATGATACACCTAAAATATATAGTATTTTATGCACATTTTTATACCTATTTTTAATGATATTGCTCTTTAAGGGAAGATATTTTGTGTTTTTCTTGCAAGTATGATGAAAATGGATGGTCTTGATGAGAGAAGCAAACTTGGATCAAATTTGGAGCAAAAATAATGAAAAAGCAAAATTTTGGCACTAGCGGCTAAGAGCCGCTGGGCTGGCGCTTAGCTGCCACAATTAAAAATCAAAATTCAAATAAATTTGGCGCCAATTTCAAAGGGGATGGGTTGCAACTCTTGGTGGTAACTACCATAACTTCCTTTGGGCGGCAAGTTTGAATGAAGGGGTGTGTTCCTTGGTAGATACATTGAATGTGGACACGTTTTGAAGAGACACCAAGGCACCTTTTGGTTTACTATTTAAAGAGAGTCTTAGGAAAGATTAAGGAGGCTTTAGAAGGCTCTTCCACTGTATTTAGAAGGGAGGCTTTAGGAGGCTCTTCCACTGTGTTTTGAAAGAGAGGCTTTAGGAGGCTCATCCACTACATTTTGAAGGAGAGGCTTTAGGAGGTTCTTTCACTGCGTTTTAAAGAAGAGGCTTTAGGAGGCTTTTCCACTGCATTTTAAAGGGTACCACCATTGTTCTTCCACTACATTTTTAAATGTTTTTATTAATATTTGGAGTAGAGAGTAGAAAGGAGAAAATGGTCGAAGTGAAGTCTATATTTCTTTTAGTTAAGTTTTTATTAAAGTTTGAAGTCTGTATTCCGAGTCATCGGAGTTGGGAGAATTGCTGTGAAGAGTAGTTTAGCGAAGAGTCAAAGTTTCAGAGGAACTTCCTTAGTCTTGTGGAGAGGATATTCAGATAAGTGTTTACTTTTAATATTTTTATTAATACTTGATTTCATTTGTTATTTTTCTTATTGTTTTTAATTGCAAATCAATGTTTTTTTGTATTTTCCCAATGCATTCTGAGTAGTTACTTTATCTTTTTCTTTCTTAAATGGAGAAGTAATTAATTTATAAAGAATTGTTATGGAAAGTATAAGTGTTTAAAAGTTGGAAGAAGTTGTGAAGATTGATTCTGAGAACTTTGTTTACTTCTTAATTTGGCTTTTTAAGATATAGAATTTCATGAGATTTTGTAAGATCCAATGCGGTATTGTCTCATAAAAGTTAGTAAGAATCACATGCAATTATATGGGTGAGAATTGTAGTCCATATAATTGAATTTAATATTAGAAGATATTTTTATGAAAGAGAGTAAAATTAGAGGATTTTAGAGTGACAGGCTAAAACCCCCTAATTTGTTTTGAAATTTTGAGTTTTGTTATGAGATGTTAGCCCCCAGGTGGTGGGAATCGAGGGAACTCTAGAGTGAGAGACTGGTATCTTCCCTGCCTAACCATGTTCAAAATAATAAAAATATCAAATTAACTTATGTTCTTTATAGAACCAAGTAAGGGTAAATAACACATTTGCTTCTATCTGTCACAACAATTTTAAATACTTCCACAATAATACTTTAAGAATTATTACTACTTCATAAAAGGAAAGAAAAAGATATTTTAGTTCATAATATTTTACTTCCAGTTTTATTAATTATTACAATTTTAATTTCATTACTTAAAATTTTATTAAGGAAATTTTAAAAGACAAATCAACTTTCAAAACTTTTCAAAATCAAGACATATATTTTCAGAAACAATTAAAGAAAGTAAAAAGATAATTTTATGATTTCTTTAAAAATTTTCATATTTTCCCTGTGGGTTTGATATCTCGGTACCTAATTAAAAAGTCTTATATTACTTGATAAACGATACATATACTTGCGTAATATCCCATACTATAAAATCATAAGTTTCATATCTAAATCATCGACGCATTTACTGGACGATACCAAATTTTTGGTGCCCTTGCATTTATCAGGGATCAAGTTTTTGGCGCCGTTGCCGGGGAAAATTAATTTAAATTGCATTTTAAAGAGAATTAAGAATTTTTAAATTTTTACTTTTCTTCGTTTTTGTTAGTGTGTTGTGTTTTGTTTCATTGTTGTATGCATAGATCAGGTTCTGAAGAACTTGTGCCTTACGATTCTGAATTAGAATGAACTATCAGAAAAATAAAAAAAATTAAAAATACCAAAAAAGATAAAAATACTCAAGAAATGGCAAATCATCAAGATCAAAATGTTGGTATCCATCAAGAATTAAGACCTTTAAGAGATTATGTTAACCCTACAGTAGATGAACTTCGTGCTAGTATTCAAAACCCTGCTGTAGCTACTATTTCTTTTGAGCTTAAACCTGCTATTATCCAAATGATGTCTAATAATCAGTTTAGGGGAGCAACAACTGAAGATCCTAATTTGCATCTTGCTAATTTTATAGAGTTGTGTGCTACTTTTAAATATGATGGTGTTTCGGATGATGCTACTTGACTTAGAATTTTTCCTTTCTCACTAAGGGATAAAGCTAAAATGTGGATACATTCATTAGCACCAGGTTCAATTAGAAGTTGGTGTGAAATGTCACAAAAGTTCCTTGCTAAAGATTTTCCACCATCTAAGACTGCTAAGTTGAGAAATGATATAACATCTTTTTGTCAGTTTGAAAGGGAATCAATATATGAAGCATGAGAAAGATTTAAAGATCTCCTCAGGAAATGTCCACATCATGCGATACCAGATTGGTTAATAATTTAAAATTTTTATAATGGATTAGTTGGATCTCTTAGATCAATCATCGATGCTGCTACTAGTGGATCATTAATGTCTAAACCATTTTCTGACGCTTATGCTTTAATTGAAGAAATGACTACTGATAATTTTCAATGGCCTTCTGAAAGGTTAAATCCTAAAAAGCTAGCCAGTGTTTATGAAAATGATTCTTTTACAATGTTAGCAAATCAAGTTGCTGTTGTATCCAGGAAGATAGATCAATTTGGGATGAATTTTTCTCAGCAAATGTCGTGATTGAAGAAAATTCATTAGGCCAAATGGTTGATTCTTATTCTTCACTAAAAACTGTGAATGCTATAATCAAACCTAACAACCCATATTCCAATTTTTATAACCCAGGTTGGAAGAATCATCCAAATTTTAACTAGAATAACAATAATCAGGGTGGTGTTAATCAACAATGGGTGAACACCCAGGTAAACCCATTGGGTAATTGGAATAACCAAGATAATAATCATAATAGATTAACATATCCTTCAGGTTATAACAATGCTTTACAAAATAAGGAGAAGAAGTTGTCTATGGAAGATGTAGAATCACATATGGGAAATCAATTACACATTCAAGGAGCAACCATCAGAAATTTTGAAAATCAATTGGGACAAATTGCAAATGCCTTAAGTAATAGATCTCAAGGAATGTTTCCAAGTAATACTGAAGTGAATACAAGAGAAAAGAATAAAGAACAAGTGAAGGCAATTCAACTGAGAAGTGGAAAAGAATTAGAAGGTAGAGTTCAAAAAGAAACTGAAGTAGAGGAAGAAGAGGTTGAAAAACTTAAAGAGGACACTCCAAAAGGTTTTGAAAGACCTATTTCTCCACCTAAGGTTGATTTAGAAAAACCACCACCTCCATTTCCTCAGAGACTTCATCAACAAAAGTGGGATAAGCAATTTTCAAAATTCTTGGAGATATTAAAGAAGCTTACCATTAATATTCGATTTACTGAAGCCCTAAAACAAATGACAAGCTATGCAAAATTTATGAAGGATATTTTTAATAAGAAGAGGAAGTTTGAAAAAAATGAGACTGTTGCACTTAGTGAAGAGTGCAGTGCGATAATTCAGAAAAAGCATCCTGAAAAAATTAAAGATCCTGGTAGTTTCACAATTCCATGTGCAATGGAGAAAGATTCTATGAAAAAGCTTTATGTATTTTGGGTGCAAGCATTAACCTTATGCCTCTATCAATATTCAAAAGACTGGGGCTAGGAGAAATAACCCCAACTACTGTAACTCTGTAATTAGCAGATCATTCGATCGCATATCCTAAAGGAGTTATAGAAGATGTTTTGGTAAAAGTGGATCAATTTATTTTTCCTGTGGATTACATTGTGTTAGATATGGAGGAAGATAAAGAGATACCCATAATTTTTTGGAGACCTTTTCTAGCTACAGGTAGAGCCATGATAGATGTGCAAAAAGGGGAATTAATGATGAGGGTTAATGATCAGACTGTTACATTTAATATTTTAAAATCGATGAAATATCCTACTAGAGGTAAAGAAAATGAGTGTTATAGGATGGATGTTATTGAATATTTAATTCAATGTCATTTCAAATCAACTTATGAAGAGAAAGCTGAAAGAGAAGAATTTGAATATAAGCAAGAAGAGGAGTTATTTGATTCTGAAGATTTTCAAGATGAAGATTTAAAGTTTGTTCGTGAAAGTTTTGAATTGTTGGATATGACTGAAAAAGATAAAATCTTATGGTCCATCAAATGAAAATCTCCTGAACTTGAGTTAATAATGCTTCCTGATCATTTGAAGTATGTTTTTCTAGGTGAATCGTCAACCTTGCCTCTTATAATTTCCTTTCAATTAACTGAAAAAGAAAAAGAGAGTTTGCTTGAAATTTTGAAGAAGCACAAGAAAGCCTTTGGATGGACAATTACTGATATTAAAGGAATCAGTTCTTCAATTTGTACGCACAGAATTCTTGTGGAAGATAATTGCAAACCGCGGGCTGATCCCCAAAGGATATTAAATCCTATCATGAAAGATGTTGTTAAGAAAGAAATTTTAAAATGGTTGGATGCTGGAATTATCTACCCTATTTTAGATAATGCATGGGTTAGTCCTATTCATTGTATTCCTAAGAAAGGAGGAGTAACTCTGACTGTTAATGAAAAGAATTAAATGATACCAACAAGACAAGTTACAGGGTGGTGAATATGCATTGATTGTAGAAAATTAAACCTTGCCACAAGGAATGATCATTTTCCACTCCGTTTTATAGATCAAATGTTCGATAGACTGGTTGGGCATAAATACTTTTGTTTTCTTGATGGATATACTGGTTACCACAAAATTCAAATTGCTCTAAAGGATCAAGAGAAAACTACGTTTACCAGTCCTTATGGTACATTTGCTTTTAGAAGAATGCCCTTTGGTTTATGTAATGCCCCTGCTAAATTTCAGAGATGTATGATTGCTATTTTTAGAGATTTAATTGAAAAAGGGATTGAAGTTTTTATGGATGATTTTTCAGTGTTTGGGATTTCATTTGAATCATGTTTAGAACATCTATCTAAAGTTCTAAAACGCAGTGAAGAAACTAATTTGGTCCCTAATTAGGAAAAATGCCAATTTATGGTAGCAGGAGGAATTGTTTTGGGACATCGTATTTCAGAAAAAGGTTTGGAGGTAGATCGTGCAAAAATTTAAGTTATATCTAATTAACCTTGCCCAACCAATGTAAGGGAAATTAGAAGTTTTTTAGGATATGCTGGATTTTACAGGCGTTACATCAAAGACTTTTCAAAGTTTACAAAACCTTTATGCCGTTTACTGGAAAAGGATCCTATTTTTAATTTTGATGATGATTGCCTTAAAGCCTTTGAAACCTTAAAAGAAAAATTAATCACTGCACCTGTAATAATTTCAACAAATTGGGAAAAACATTTTGAATTAATGTGTAATGCTAGTGATCATGCAATTGATGCTATTTTGGGTAGAAATATGATAAAATTTTCAAAGTAATTTATTATGCTAGTAAAACTCTTAATGAAGCTCAAATTAATTATACCACTACTGAGAAAGAGTTATTAGCTATAGTATTTGCTTTTGATACATTTCGATCATATTTAATTGGAACTAAATGTGTTGTGCATACTGATCATTCTGCTATTAAATACTTAATGAAGAAAAATGATGCAAAACTGAGACTGATAAGATGGATTCTCCTTTTGCAAGAATTTGATTTTAAGATAGTAGATAGGAAGCGTTCTGATAATCAAACTGCTGATCATTTATCGAGGCTTGAAATTGAAAATCTCTCTGTGATATTGAAGAAATTAATGAACATTTTCCTGATGAAAAATTGTTCATTGTTAAAGAATGGCCTGTTCAGTGGTATGCAGACATTGTAAACTTTATTGTTAGTAATATTATACTTTATGGTTTGACATATCATGAAAAGAAGAAATTTCTGTCTGATGTTAAGACTTATTTTTGGAATGTCCCATTTTTATATAAACAAGGAAATGATCTTATAATTCGAGGATGTGTACCTTTAGAAGAGACTATGAAATTATTCAAAAATGTCATGATTCTGATTATGGGGGACATTTTGGAATTGATAAAACTGCATATAAAATATTACAATCAGGATTTTATTGGCCAACAATTTTTAACGATGTGAATATTTATATTAAAAATTGTGATAGATGTCAACATGTAAGCAATATTTCTAGTAGAAATGAGATGCCCCTTAATTATATATTGTAAATTGAAATATTTGATGTTTGGGGACTAGATTTTATGAGACCATTTACACCATCTTTCAGAAATGTTTATATTTTGATAGCAGTAGACCATGTTTCCAAATGGATTGAAGCTTGCTTTACCTCGATGTGATGCTCAAAGTGTTGCAAAGTTTTTAGAAAAGAATATATTTTGCAGATTTGGAATGCCAAGAGTAATCATAAGAGATGGGGAAGATTATTGGGAAGTTAGCAAAGAAATATCATATTAATCATCGCATTGTTACTGCTTATCATCCGCAGACAAGTGGTTAGGTTGAATTATCCAATCGTTAAATTAAAAGAATATTAGAAAAAACTGTTAATCCAAATAGAAAGGATTAGTCAATTAAATTGGATTATGCTTTGTGAGCCTATAGGTCTGCTTACAGAACATCTATAGGAATGTCCCCATATAGGTTGATTTTTTAGAAAAGCTTGTCATTTGCTTTTCGAACTTGAGCATAAAGCATATTGGGCTATTAAAGAGTTCAATTATAACTTGAAAGATGCTGTTAAAAAGAGATTATTGCAATTGAATGAGCTTGAAGAAATAAGGAATGAATCTTTTGAAAATGCTAAGATTTATAAGAAAAAGATGAAGTTATGGCATGATCCGAAGATTCTTAGCAAAAATCTTATCCCAGGACAACAAGTTTTGCTGTATAATGCTAGATTGAGAATATTTTCTAGAAAGCTTATGTCCAGGTGGATGGGTCCATTTATTATGATAAAAGTTTATTCTTATGGAGCTGTAGATATTCAAGATCCTAAGACCAAAAAAATATTTAAAGTTAACAGATATAGACTAAATCCATATTTTTCAGTCAATAAATGTAAATCTGATGAGAATTTGATGTTGGGTCACTCAGAATGAGTTCTGGGTATGTCAGGCTGAAGAAGTTAAAACAAGCGCTTTGTGGGAGGCAACCCATAATTATCGGTGTGTTTTGCTTTATGTTTGTTTAGTGTATTTTGTTTTCTTTGTTTGGTTTGTTTTTATGTTTTTAGTGAAATTAATTTGGAGTTTTTAAACTTAAGTAGAGTTTATTTGACCTTAATTGATGATTTAGAGAAGTCAGAATGAAAATTTGGACACTTAGCAAACCTGTGCTAAATTGTGCACTGGCGGCAAAGCGCCGACTTGTTGACGCTTAGGCGCCGCAGTTATAAAAAAAATTGAAAAAGTGGATCTTCAAGCCTAGATCGTGGGGGAGAAGTTTTGGGAGTTATTTTGGAGTTTCTAAACATCTTGGGGCTGTTCTAACATTTCCCAAGTCTATAAAAAGGACCTGACTTAAGAGAAACACTTGCCCCAAGTCCTATTTTCATTTCTAAAGTCTTAAGAAGAGAATTTTGAGTGCATCATGTCTTCCTTGGAGAATGAGATGAAGAAGAAGCAAGATTCTGACAAAAGTAAGCTCATTAATGATAGTGCTAAAGAGTTATTTAATAGATATCTCGCTGTTAGTATTCAGGGTATTGCGGAAATTATTGCAAAAATTAAAGCCCGAGTGACTTCAATGGAAGCAAAGATTAATGATACTAACTTACATTTGGAACACATGGGATGGCAACTCAAGAAGCAATTCAATCATTCAAGGTACGTGGAAGAAATAGATATGTCGATGTTTGTGAAGAACAAATGGATTGAAGAAGATGATGTAAGAATGAATAATTATCGCCCGTTCTATCAAATTTATATTCCAGAAGGGTCAAATTAGAATAATAGTGGTCCGGGATATATTCTGCCTAATGGAGAATAGAATTAAGAGTGTTTTGTTTGTTTAGTGTTCTTATGTGTTTCGTTTAGTGTTCTTGTGTGTTATGTTTGGTGTGTTTAGTGTTTATATTTAAATATTAACTAAGCCTAATGATGTGATGGTTACATCCTAGAGATGTATACTTATCAGTTTGAGATTAATGTCTCTTGTGTTTAGAGAATTTCATCCTTTATGATTGGATAGAAATTATAGTATTGTATTAAGAGTTATGTTTGTTTTAATATAAGTTTGTGTTTTTGTGAAATTTGTGTGGAATCAATAATTATTAAATATTGATTTGGAGCATTGGATGAATTGTGGGAGAAATAATTATTTTGGAGAAATTAAGGGTGAATAATCAAGTGATTTAATACATAGACATTAATTATGAAAATTTGGGTATTGGCGCCTAAGCGCCAGAATGCCGGCGCTTAAGCGCCAGATTTCGCGGCTAAGCGCCAAGAGTTCGCTCTTAGGCGCCAGTTTGCGAAAATTGGTTTCCAAAAGTTAAAAACCAGAAAATTGCCATTTTTAACCACCCATCGCCTTCAACCTTTGGTTTACCGCGAAAGAGGAACTTAGGGCATCATATTGTGAATCATTTAAGAGCCGATCTCAACAAAAATTGTTAGATTTTGATTCCTTGAGGTAGGAGCACTACTCCTCAGTAAAATTTTTTATTTTCACCATGTATTTTGCGTACATTATGGAAAATCTTAAATCACTATTCAAGGTGAAAATTTGAGGAAAAACTTGAGAAATTGCTTGGATTTAGTGAAAATATTTTTTGAAAGATAATTTAGCAAGTTTAGTTTGATTTTGGAATTTATGATGAATTTTTCATGAATTTTTAGAGATGGCTCCAAAGTCAAAGCGTGCATGAGAAAAGATGAAGTTTGATTCTGATAAATTTGTTAGTATGAGGACTGAGGAACGATACGTCGATGCATTGCAGTCACGTAAGTTGATTCCTGAGCGTGTGTTTAGTAAGCTAGGAGAGGTGATTGAAGATATGATTGCTAGAAGAAACTGGGAGAATTACTGTTGCTTCTCCATTGTTGCTGTTATTTCTGTGGTTAGAGAATTTTATGCAAATTTGTCTGCTGCAGAAGAGAATCAAGTGATGGTTAGAAGGCATGAGGTCAACTTTTCTTCTGGGACAATCAATACCTTTTATGGAATACCTCCTGACATGTTCTTTTTTTATTTTAACTATCATCCTTCGGAAGGGGAATTAGATGAGATCATGGAATTTCTGACTGATGGAAGAGGATTATGGAAAATAACAAATGATAGAAGAGTGAACTTTCCTGCTTCCAAATTGAATGCTATTTCTAAGGCATGGCATTATTTTATCTCATCTAATTTGTCACCTTTGAATCATACTAATGAAGTAACGAGAGAAAGAGCTGTGTTGAACCATTGTATTCAGCAAGGGAAGCCTATTGACATTGGAGCTATAATTTTTTATTATGTTTTGAATTGTGCTAGATCAACCATGGCTGCAGGTATGAGATTTACTTTCTTGATTCATTCACTATGTGAACGATCTGGAGTGAAGTTTGATACCTGGAAAGAGGTACTGCAGCCATTGAGACCAATTACCAGTGTAAACATTGGTGCTTACACTGTACATTCAGTGTTTAGTTGGAGAGGAGGATTTGGTAGGGCTTCTACTTCTTCTGCTTCTGCTGCATCTACTTCTAGTGCTACTAGTTCAGGTGCTTTGTCATCTACTGATTCACAGACTGGTTTATTAAGAAAGATTTTGAAAAAGTGAGTCTTACTCGAGAGCATATGAAAGATATGGATGGAAAGCTGGATAATGTGGAGAGATATATTATAAAACATGATGAATATGAGGAGAGTTATCAACAATATTTGGATAGACTGATTAGAGGTGATCAGAGTGCTGAGATGCCACTTCATCCATTCTACACACCTTATGTGTCATCCAGTGATTGGAACGAGCAAGATGATGATGATGAGGATGAAGAGTAGATGTATGTTGTTTGTTTTAGTTATTGTGTTGTTATACTGTGTTACTTTGTACTTTACCTAGTGTTTTGTTTGATGATCGTATTGTGATGTGAACCTTGATAGTATGCAGATTGTAGTTGTACTATGTATCTGTTATGCATATTCAGGTATTGTTGTTGTTTTATTGTGGATTTATATGTTGCTTTATGATAGTGTGTAATAGTAAATGTTTTTATGTGTATGTTATGTTAGAGTTTTTAATAGTGTGTACCTTAATTCAAAAACTGTTAGGAGATTATAAAGCACTATTAGGAACATCTACTTAGGAAACTATATGTTTTTCAAATAAAGATTTTTAAGTGAGAGAAATAAATGTTTGAATCATATATTTTGAAGAATCTACAAATATTTCTATAATAGATAGAGACTTATATTTGTCATTTTTCTTTACTTAAGAACATTCTAAACTTTAAGTTAGTTTTAATTACTGAAATTTTTTCTAAATTGGACAATTCCATTTCTAGAACAAAATTTTTTTATCTTCCTAAGAAACTCATTACATAATCTGCATGCTAAAATATTCTATGAGATTAACCGTCACTTGAGGCAAGTAACATTTTAAGTTTGGGGGATTTTCATATACCTAAAATATATAGTATTTTTTATGTACATTTTTATACCTATTTTTAATGATATTGCAATTTAAGGGAAGGTATTTTGTGTTTTTCTTGCAGGTATGATGAAAATGGATGATCATGATGAAAGGAGCAAAATTGGATCAAATATTGAGCAAAAATAATGAAAAATCAAAATTTTGGCACTGGCGGCTAAGTGCCGCTGAGCCGGCGCATAGCCGCCACAATTAAAAATCGAAAGTCAAATGAATTT
Source organism: Papilionanthe hookeriana x Papilionanthe teres (assembly GCA_022702705.1). Taxonomy (NCBI): domain Eukaryota; kingdom Viridiplantae; phylum Streptophyta; class Magnoliopsida; order Asparagales; family Orchidaceae; genus Papilionanthe; species Papilionanthe hookeriana x Papilionanthe teres. Next base: position 172,566,818 of record CM040423.1, on the reverse strand, counting down.
GGCACCAATTTCAAAGGGGATGGGATGCAACTCTTGGTGGTAACTACCATAACTTCCTTTGGGCGGCAAGTTTGAATGAAGGGGAGCGTTCCTTGGTAGATACATTGAATCTGGACACATTTTGAGGAGACACCAAGGCACCTTTTCGTTTAATATTTAAAGAGAGTCTTAGGAAAGATTAGGGGAGGCTTTAGAAGGCTCTTCCACTGTGTTTTGAAGGGAGGCTTTAGGAGGCTTTTCCACTGCATTTTGAAGGGGTGGCTTTAGGAGGCTCTTCCACTGCATTTTGAAGGAGAGGCTTTGGAAGGCTTTTTCATTGCGTTTTGAAGGAGAGGCTTTAGAAGGCTCTTCCACTGTGTTTTGAAGGGTACTTCCATTATTATTCCACTGCATTTTGAAGATTTTTTTATTAAGAGTAGGAGTAGAGAGTAGAAAGGAGAAAAGGGTCGGAGTGAAGTCTTCTTCTTCCCATTTCTTTTCTTTCTTTTAGTTTAGTTTTTATTGAAGTCTGAAGTCTGTATTTTGAGACATCAGAGTTGGGAGACATGCTCTGAGGAGTAGTTTAGCGAAGAGTCAAAGTTTTAGAAGAACTTCCTTAGTCTTATGGAGATGATATACAAATAAGGGTTTACTTTTAATCTTTTTATTAATACTTGCTTTCCTTTGTTATTTTTCTTATTGTTTTTAATTTGAAATCAATGTGTTTTTGTATTTTCCCAATGCATTCTGAGTAGTTTACTTTATCTTTTTCTTTCTTAAATGGAGAAGTAATTAATTTATAAAGAATTGTTGTGGAAAGTAAATGTGTTTAAATGCTGGGAGAAGTTGTGAAGATTGATTCTGAAAACTTTGTTTACTTCTTAATTTGGCCTTTTAAGTTGTAGAATTTCTTGAGATTATATAAGATCCAATGTGGTATTGTCTCATAAAAGTTAGTAAGAATCACATGCAATTATATGGGTGAGAGTTGTACTCCATATAATTTAATGTAATATTAGAAGATATTTTTTGAAAGGGAGTAAAATTAGAAGATTTTAGAGTGACAGGCTAAAACCCCCTAATTTTGTTTGAAATTTTGAGTTTTGTTATGAGAAGTTAGCCCCTAGGTGGTGGGAATCGAGGGAACTCTAGAGTGAGACACTGGTATCTTCCCTGCCTAACCATGTTCAAAATAATAAAAATTTCAAGTTAACCTATGTTTTTTATAGAACCAAGTAAGGGTAAAGAACGTATTTGCTTCTATCTCTCACAATAAATTTAAATACTTCCACAACAATACTTTAAGAATTATTACTACTTCATAGAAGGAAAGAAAAAGATATTCTAGTTAATAGTATTTTACATTCAGTGTTATTAGTTATTATAATTTTAATTTCATTGCTTAACATTTTATTAAGGAAATTTTAAAAGACAAATCAACTTTCAAAACTTTTCAAAATCAAGACATACTTTTTCAAAAACAATTAAAGAAAGTAAAAAGATAATTTTCTGATTTCTTTAAAAATTTTCATATTTTCCTTGTGGGTTCGATATCTCGGGACTTAATCAAAAAGTCCTATATTACTTGATAAATGATACGTATACTTGCGTAGTATCTCATATTATAAAATCATAAGTTCCATATCTAAATCATCAGCACATTACCGGACGGTACCAAGTTTTTGGCATCGTTGCATTTATCAGGGATCAAGCTACAACTTCGATCCGCTTTGAAACATAATCAAATGGTAATAAAATATAAATCTTTCCAGATGATGGTACGAAAGGTCCCATAAAGTCTAAAGCCCATACATCAAACATTTCAATTTCTAATATATAGTTTAAAGTCATTTCATCTTTTTTAGATATATTTCCCATTCTTTGACATCGAGCACAAGTTTTCACATAATTTCCAACATCTTTAAATAATCTAGGCAAATAAAATTCAGAATTTAAAATTTTAAACGCAGTATTATCCACTCCAAAGTGTCCTCCAATTTCAGAATTGTGACATTTTTGAATAATTGCAAAAGTTTCTTCATAAGGTACACATCTTCGAATCACAGAATCTCTTCCTATTTTAAATAAATGAGGATCATCCCAAATATATGATTTACAGTCATTTTGAAATTTCTTAATATATTTGTTATTCAATTCATATGGTAAAATAGTGCTAACCAAATAGTTAACTATATCTGCATACCAAGGCATTTGTAATCCTTGAATAACATATAACTGTTTATCAGGGAATTTCTCATTTATATTTTCTTCATAAATCTTCTCTTTGTTATTTTTGATTCTTGATAAATGATCAACAATTTGGTTGTCAGCTCCTTTTCTGTTCACTATTTTAAAATCAAATTCTTGTAAAAGTAGAATCCATCTAATCAATCTAGGTTTAGCATTCTTTTTAGACGTTAAATACTTAATAGGAGAATGATCAGTATGTACGGTACATTTTTTACCTAGAAGATGTGGTCTAAATTTATCAATGGGATATACTATTGCTAAAAGCTTTTTTTTCAGTAGTAGTCTAATTTATTTGAGTTTCATTAAAAATTTTGCAAGCATAATATATAAAATTTTAAAATTTCTCATATTTTTGTCCCAATACAGCTCCATTTGCATAGTCACTTGCATCACACATTAATTCAAAAGGTTTACTCCAATCAAGTGAAACAATAACAGGTGCAGTGATTAATTTTTCTTTTAAAATATTGAACGCATTCAGAAAATCTTCATTAAATTTAAATTTAGCTTCTTTTTCTAATAAATGGCAAAGAAGTTTAGCAATTTTAGAAAAATCCTTTATATATCTCCTATAAAATCTAGCATCCCAAAAAACTTCTCACATTAGTAACAGTAGTAGGTGGTTGAAGTTCAGCAATAATTTTCTCTTTTGCTTGATTAACTTCAATACTTATTTGTTATATTTTATGTCTAAGTACAATTCCTTCTGTGATCATAAATTGACATTTTTCCCAGTTTAGAACAAAATTTGTTTCTTCATATCTCTTCAAATCATTTGTTATATTTTCCAAGCAATACTCAAAAGAAGTTCCAAATACTAAAAAATCATCCACAAATACTTCAATTCCTTTATCAATTAAATCACAAAATATTGACATCATACATCTTTGAAAAGTTGCAGGTGCATTACATAAACCGAAAGGAATTCTTCTAAAGACAAATGTTCTATAAGGACTTGTAAATGTTGTATTCTCTTGGTCCTCAAGAGCAACAAATAATTAATGGTAACAAGAATATCCATCCAGAAAATAGAAATATGAGTATCCAGGTAATTTATCCAACATCTAATCCAAGAAAGGTAAAGGAAAACGATCCTTTCTAGTAGCGTTGTTTAATTTTTCATAATCAATGCAAATTCACCATCTAGTAACTTGTCTTATTGAGATTAATTCATTTTTTTCATTAACAATGACAGTTACACCTCCTTTCTTCGGAACACAATGAATAGGACCTACCCATTGACTATCCGAAATAGGATAAAAAATTCTAACATCTAACCATTTCAAAATCTCTTTTTTTATAACCTCTTTCATAATTGGGTTCAATCTTCTTTAAGGTTCAATAGTTGGTTTATAATTTTCTTCCATTAAAATCCTATGCATATAGATTGAAGGACTTATTCCTTTTATATCTGCAAAAGTCCAACCAAAAGCTTTCTTATAATTCTTCAAAACTTCTATTAATTTTTCCTCTTGATCTTTGCTTAGTTCTAAAGATATAATCACAGGTAAAGTTATGAATTTCCAAGAAATGCATACTTTAAATGTGGAGGTAATATTTTTAATTCTTCTTCAAGGGCTTTTTCAATTGAGAGTAAAAGTATATCATTTTTAGTTATGTCTAAAATTTCCCACTTTTCATGAGTATAATGAGTTTCTTCAGATAAATTTTCTTCATTTACTTCTTTAATTTCTTTAGTTAATGACTCATTATATATTACAGATTCATCATCTTCATCTTCAGAAATGACCTTACATTTTTCTTGATAATGCTTTTCAATTATATAATAAAAAATATCCATCTGATAGCACATTTCTTTATAAGGATACCTCATTTATTTTAGAACATTAAATATTATCTCTTGATCATTAACTCTCATCGTTAATTCTCCTTTTTACACGTCAATCATAGCACGTCCGGTAGCTAGAAAAGGTCTCTCTAAAATAATAGGTATTTCTTTATCTTCTTCTATATCTAGTATAATGAAATCCACAGGAAAGATTAATTTATCTACCTTAACAAGAACATCCTCTATAACTCTTTTAGGATAAGTGATAGATCGATCAACTAACTGAAGGGTTACAGTGGTGGGAGAAATCTCTCCTAAATCTAACCTTCGAAAGATAGAAAATGGCATGAGATTAATACTTGCTCCTAAATCACATAAGGCTTTTCCACAAAATTTTTCTCCAATAGCACATGATATAGTGAAACTTCCGATATCTTTAAGTTTCTGAGGTAATTTCTTCTGAATTATTGCACTACATTCTTCACTTAATGCAACTGTTTCATAGGCTTCAAATTTCCTTTTCTCACTTAAAATATCCTTCATAAATTTTGCATAGCTTGGCATTTGTTCCAAAGCTTCAGCAAAAGGAATGTTGATGGTAAGTTTCTTAAAAATTTCAAAGAACTTAGAAAATTTATGGTCAAGCTTTTGTCGTATTAGTCTTTGAGGAAAAGGTGGTGGTGGTCTTTCAAATTCCACTTCAATAGGAATTACAGTTTGATCTTTACTTGGAGAAAGAGTATCTTTAGGTTTTTAAATCTCTTCTACCTCTCTCTCTTTTTCAATTTCATTCCAAATTTTCTCTTGAATTCCTTTCCACTTCTAAGTTGTATAGCTTTTGCTTGTTCATGTTCTTTCCTAGTTTCTTTAGAATTAATTTTTACATTGCTAGGTAGTGTTCCTTGAGGTCTGTAATTAATAAAATTAGCAATCTGACTCATCTGATTGTCAATATTACGAATAATAATGTTTTCACTTTGTAGCTGATTACTTAGTTGCAAGATCAATTCTTCTACAAATAACATTTTCTGCTGATTATTAAAACCAGGAGGGTAAGCTAGTCTAAGTTTGAATTTCCTTGATTTTTCCAATTTGGATTAACTTTATTATTACTCCAATGTTGATGTCCGTTATTCCAATTAAAATTAGGATGATTTTTCCAACCATGATAATAATAATTAGAATAAGGATTATTAGTTTTACTAGCAATAACTTGCAAAGTTTCCATTGTTTGAGAATCATCAGTATTTGTAGAATTATCATTACTTACATGCGATATATTAATAGAAAATTATTATTACTCCAATGTTGATGTAGTATTTCTTAGATATCGCAACCACTTGTGAAGCTAAAATAGAAAAGGCTTCATTATCTTGAATACTTGCCATTCTTTTAGGATTAACCATTTCAGAAGGCCATTGAAAATTATTATTAGTCATTTCTTCAATTAAAGTATAAGCTTCTTCAAATGTCTTAGCCATTAAAGAACCACTAGCAGCAACATCTATAATAGATCTAAGTGATCCAATAAGTCAATTATAAAATGTTTGAATAATTAACAAATCTGGTAAAGCATGATGAGGACATTTTCTTAATAGTTCTTTAAATCTTTCCCAAGCTTCATAAATTGTTTCTTCATCCAATTGTGTAAATAAAGTTATATCATTTCTTAATTTAGCAGTTTTAGAAGGAGGAAAATATTTAATAAGGAATTTTTATGCCATATCTGCCCAAGTATTAATAGAACAAGATGCTAATGAATTAAGCCACATGTTTGCTTTATCTTTTAAGGAAAAAGGAAAAAGTCTAAGCCTAATAGCATCATTAGAAACATTATTATATTTAAAGGTAACACAAGGTTCTATGAAACTAGCAAGGTGTAAATTTTGATCCTCATTAGGTGTTCCTCGAAATTGAATATTTTAAATCATTTGAATAATAGAAGGTTTAAGCTTAAAAGAATTAGCATTTACAGTTGCCATTTGAATACTAATATGAAGTTCATCAGCTGTAGGGTTTTCATAATCCCGTAATGGTTTATAAAAATTTTTTTAATTGAATTCTATTGGATTTTGATTATCGTTTTGTAAGTTAGCCATTTCCTCATATTTTTTAATTTGTTTTCCTTTTTAATTTTTTTAACTGTTCTTTCTAATTCAGAATCAAAATGTAATAATCCTTCAGATCCAGAACTATGCATAAAAATAAATTAAATTTTTTTTATATTTCTGTTTTTATTGTATATTTTTGTTTTTTTATTTTTATTATTAAAGAAATAAAAGTATATAAAATTATTTTAATTTGAGAAATGTAAATGTTATCTTTTTAACTTTATTACTTATTTTCCTTATCTTCACCGGCAACGGCACCAAAAACTTTAATTATACTGCCAATCGGGGCTTTATATATACTTTCAAATGCAAGAATTTGATACCACCCTAGAAGATTTAATTCCCAACAAACGGCGTTAAAAACTTGATATGACCCGACTTTTACTTATGTAAGATTTTATGAATTTATGTTTAAATATTATATTAACTATTGTAAAATCTACAATTTTAAATGCAAGTATATGTATCGTTTCAAGTAATACAAGGTTCTAGTGGAGTCCCGGTTATCGATCCCACAGGGAAGATTTTGAGAAAACTAAGAAATATTTTTTAATTTTTCAAATTAAAAGTAATTACTATTTTTATTTCTTTTCAAAATTTCAGATTTTAAATTTTAAAAAATTTGTACTAAATATAAGCAAGCAGTAATAAAGTAAAGATTAATGCAAGTATAAATAAAACAACTTTCTCCTTTTCAACTAATCCAAGATTTTTAGTATAATTATTATTTGTAGAGAATTTATATTATGATATTGTGCCAAATAGAAGCATTCCTATTATTTACCCTTTGGTTCAGGCATAAAGAACATTGACTATTCTATAGATCGGTTCAGGGTGTTTTTTTAGTAGAATGGGTTAATCTAGACTCACACTACTAGATGTCCAAGGGTGGCTATGGTCGGCCTTACCAGTGATTGTTCCCTTTCTATAAACAAAATTATTAGAATTTAGTCTTTCACTCTAAAAACTAATTAATTCTATGCCCAATAAATCATATCTTCCTATTTATTTGCACTTCACTTTGAATAACCCGCATAAAACCTTTGATTACCCAAGGATTCATGTGATATCTACTAGTTAAGAACTCATCTTCGGATAAGTCTCAAAATTCTTCAATAGATTTTAATAATTTAAATAGCCAGTTTAAAAAGTAAACTAAGATCAGGTATTAATATTATCACAATTTTTATAATTATTTTATGTTAAATTCTCCAACAAAATTCAATTATCTTATTATCTTTTCATAGTTGAAAGGAGAAAGAAAACTAACTACTCATAACACATTGAATTCACACAACAAAATATATTTAGAAAACTTTGAACCAAGTAACAAATACTTATCTAGAATGTTCCTTCAAGTGATCCGCTGACTTCTACTGACTCCAATGTAATGATGAAAGACTTCAACAGCAACAACACTAAATAATCTAACACTCAACACTCAAAATAAACTAAAAATAAACTCATTAAATACTAAAGAAGGTGGCTCCCTAAAATGATTGGATGCTAGAGGGGGGATAGAAAGGCTATATGGTGGTTGGGGACTTTAAGGTGCTAGGGTGCGATTTTCTCTGTAGAATGGGCTTCTATTTATAGAGCTCTGAATTTGACCAGTGGTTGCATAAGGCACCTCTTCAAAATCTGCCCAAATACAATATATCTTCTAGTAGGTAACTGTCGCGCCTAGGCGCCGGGATCTGGCTTCTAGGCGCCGGACTCCGTGACCAGGTCTTCACACCTCTTCACTTTGGATCCCACCTCTTCGCGATTAATGCTGTTTCGTTGCTTCCAGATGCATTGTATCACATGTCCTATATATTAGGAGTAACTTCTAGTTTTCTAGAAGCACTGATAACCGCTTAACACCGTCAAAATAACTGTCCAAAGTCATCAAAAATCTGTACGGCTTATTTTTTAGGGTTGTGTGTTTTGTTTTAAAAAGGGGTCGCCTGACAGAAGTTGTCAGCGAATTTTTAATTTAGTTTAAATAAATAATTTGAAAAGTAGTATTTTATTTTGAAAGTAATTTTAAATTTGAAGATTTTAAGATATGAAGTCAAACCGATCTCACATCCCAAATAGTTTATATAAACGAGCATCGCACCACAGACCATGTATCTATCCCTAAGGATAGACACACTGCTTGAAGGTGGGGCTCGATTAAATAAACTAGAAGATTTGTGACATCCGTTTAGTCTGCAAACCAATTTTATAAGCCGACAAATTCCCCTGCTTAATATGAAAGCATTAAACAGGGTTTATATTACCTGGGTTCTTTAAAATTCCCTATAAGGGCAAGACCCTATAGTTAATTACATCTTAGGTGACGGGAATCTCCTAAGAAAACTCTCGATAATAATCAATAATTCTGCTCTCAATAATTTCAAAGTTTAAGTTTTCAAGGGATTGAATTTTGGAATCTCAATAGGGAATGAATCAAATTTGGAAGATTTTATTTTGGGAATTCAAAGGAAGAAATGTAGGAGAAATCACAGATTCGAAGCGAACTTCGGTAATTTCCCGACTATCCTATTGTTTGGCTTGAATTTAGGAAAGTTCTAATATTTATTTAATGTTTTGATCTTGCCAATTTTAATTAATTAGGACTTATATTTGTATGGTAAAATCATACAAGTAGCCTTGAAGATGTGAGGGTTTATGTCGTATCGGACGACTACCTCGGAATCCTAAAACCGGTTAGGGCTTAATTTGCTATGCAAATGCCTAACAAAAGGTTGAGGATTTATGTTGCACTAGGCAAACTACCTCGAAGTCCTATGGCTTTGTTGTTTAATTCTAGGAATGTTTAGCTGATGTAGAGTTGTTTTGCTGACGAAGATGGCCGTGCTGCCCACCGTGCTCCAAGCTCCTTGTTGTTGCAGAGGTTTACTTTTAGAAATTATAAGTCAGGAGATGAGAAAGGTGTTTTGGTTTAGAGAAGTCTTAATTTCCAAGTGTTTTTTATGTTTTATTTAAAACAAATCTTAAAGTTAATTATAACAACACCGATTAAGATCCCACGGTTCCATCCTTCCGGCATCGTTATTTTTATCGGATTCACTTAGTCCAGTTGAATTTGCTAAACTCAACTGAATGAGTTCCACACTTTCATTTAGACCGTGGGAAATCCCGTTAGCAACACGTAGGTTACATCATCCGAGGTATTCCCGATCATCCAACAGAATGTTTTAATTTAGTTGTAATTACAGTTTCGTGTTCTGTTTGTGATTAAATTTTGAGTTGTTTTATATTTTGAAATGTTGTGGCGGTGAATTTTATCTTGCAATGACTTTTAACTTAGGTTTGGTTTCAGTTTTAGGGGCTACCCTAGAGGTGTGGGTTTTCATGCAACAGTTGTTTATCATGCAAGAAAAGTAAGTGCGATACGATTAAATAAATTGCAATAAGGTAAATTGCAATAAAATAAAACCGTACCTGGAGGGTCTTCCCGTCTTCCCAAGCTGCACTTAAACACAATTTAGAATATTTAAGCAAGTTCCTAGGTAAAGCTAAGGGAAGGGTTATGGTTTTCTACCAAATTCCTAATCCTATAGCTAGTCATTTCCTATGACGTCTAGTGTTCTTGTGTTTTGGTTTGAGGACGATTTTCTTCATCAAAGAACAATTAAGTTCAATTGTTCTTATAAGTATCCTATCATATTGAGAAAGTGCTTAAGAAGAATCTTAAACATCTTTTCAATACTGCTAGGATTGTTTTAAGTCCAAATGAATTTAATTATACAAATGAATTAATCGTCCGAGAATTCAAGTTTTGTTGTTATCTTGCTCAGTAAACTAGAAAATTTGAATATCCTATAGGTGAAGTAACATTTCATTTAACGTTCTATTTAGGAGTTATGACAACCAAAGCTTTCAAGGGCAAATTGGTGTTCAAATGGTTTGTGAATTAATTTAATCTTAGTTAACGGGTTTAAATTTGGAATAGTGTTCAAGTTGCTTTATTTTGAATTTCTTTATGTCTTAGGTGATGTTATTTAATTCAATTTAATTTAACTTTAATTTAATTTAATTTGGTTTAGTTTTAATTTTAATTTAATTTTAATTTTTTTAATTTTAATTTTTATTTTAATTTTAATTTAATTTTATTTTAATTTGATTTTTTTTATTTTTCATTTATTTTAATTTAATTTAATTTAATTTAATATGTTTTAATTTAATTTAATTTAATTTAATTTAATTTAATTTAACCATTATTTTGATTTAATTTAATTTAATTAATTTAATTTAACTTTAATTAAATTTAATTCAATTTAATTTAATTTATTCAATTTAATTTAATTTAATTTAATTGATTTAATTTAATTTAAATTAATTTAATTTGTTTGATTTAATTTAATCTTTAATTTAATTTTATTTTTAATTTTAATTTAATTGAAAATTTAAAGAAAAGTTTAATAATTTAACTTTTAACTTAATTTTGATGATTAAGTCCATTAATATTTTAAAATTTAAATTTGAATAATCATTTTAATTGGAGATTAAATATTATTGAGATGATTAATTTAGGGATTCTTAAATTAAAGAACAAATCTCTTCCTAATAATATTGAACTTAAGGGTTAAAATTAAGGGTTAAAATTTTAATTTCCATTTTGCCCTTCAAGCTTAATAATTTCATAACTCACTAAATTGAACTTAAATGAACTTGAAATTTTTATGTGACTTCACTCATATGCCAACAAAGACATGAGGGGAGAAAATATGATTTTTCTAAATTTAATTTATTTATGTAATTATGTTTGGTGGAAAATAGGAATTTCAAAGAAAAATTTAATAATATGACCAAGGGAAAGTTTCTGTCCTTAAGAAAATTATGGGACATTCCTAACGACAAGAGGACCACTTGGACCAATTTTGGTGATTTTTTGAATTATATTATTTTTATTATAATTATTTTAAATTTTGGAGTATTAATTAATTTAAAAATAAAATAAAGGTTGAAAATTAATTTTATATTTTTCAAAAATCTCTTTGATATCAAGGAAATCAGAGAATCAATTTTTACAATTTTCTAATTTTTCTTTGATTTATTAGAATTATTTTAGTGAAAATGCTAAAAAAAAATACATTTTTTAATTTTAAAATTACCTTAGGGCTTTAAAATTTAATATCTCATTAAATAGACCTAAGAAAAATATGGGGTTTGTTCTAAGTGATTAAAATTCAAAATGTGACATTTTGGTGAATTTTATTATTTTTGTGATTTTTATTATTTTTTAATTATTAAAATATTAAAATAATACCAAAAAATCAACTTTTTTAGAAAATAGAAATTTTAATTTTCTTAAATTCCCCTGATATCAGAGAGGCTCCAAAACCAATTTAGTGAATTTTTGAAAGGTATTTTGAAAGTTATGAATTTTTGAAATTCAAATTGGTTAAATGGCTTAATCAACCCATTTAGTAGGGCTAACCAAGTCCAATTGATTTCAAATTTCTATGGTGGGTTCCTCTGATCCTAAAGGTCAGTGGAGAATTGATTTCAAGTCAATTTGATGTATGGTTAGCTCTAATTAATTAGAGATCTATTTTGGGTGTTTAAGCCAATTAGGGTTATTTTAAATGAATTAATTCAAAACCTATTTTTTTCGGGGTCCTTCGGTCATAAGAGACATCACCAAATTTTCCTAGAATTTATTTCACAACATGCTAATTATTGGAATTAAAATACTCAAAATAGCAACATGAATTTGAAAAATCAATAACTTCTCATTGGGATGGCCTCTGACTTTGGAAAATTCAGGGAATGTTTCCAAATTCAGAGGCTTCAAAAGCCCTATGGTCTCATGCCATGGTGAATTTCCTATATGCATGGAGAATTAAAACAATGCAGAAGGGAAATAAATTATTAAAATTAAAATACTTGATGAAATTAAATGATTTCTTTTCCACATTATTCTCCTCTGTTCACTGAGCAAGAGGGTATTTTTATTTTATTTTTCTGATTTTTCCACACAAAGTTATGGATTTTTGAAGTTTAGGGAATTAAATAAATCAGAAAAAACCCTAATTTTCTATTTATCCACGCGGCGCCGCGTCAACCTCGGCAGCTCCGAACGCACACGCGTCGCCTTCTAATTTGGCGCCGCCATCCGACTCAGCGCTCCAGGGGCCCGCTGTGTCGTTCCATCTCCTGATCCGGCGCGATCCTGGCCATCCATCCGCGCGTGTATTAAATGAACGGCATCTGTTCATCGTCCCCAAGCCTCCTAGCCTGAGAACCGTCCGTCTCCTAGGCCTAAGATCTCACTCGATAATTGACCAAATTGAACGTTCTTATGCTCTATGGATTCGTCTCGAGAAGACGAACACATCCATACGGTTTATGTGGCATGAAATTGACTCAATGAAAAAGGGGAATGTTCAGAAGCTCGGGAAGAAGAGTGAGGCCATACCTTTGCTCAGAGAAGTGTGGCTTCGATCCGAGGGTTGTGTCACCTTCGATCGGATCCCAGCAAGCTCCGGATGAAGTCTCCCGGTCCGGTGAATTGCCTAGCTATGAAAGTGACCACAGCTCGATCACAAAGCTTAGAGGTCGGAACAACTGGGTGGCTCTGGAGATGGGGCTTTCGGTGGGAAAATTCTCCTCTTGGTCTAGTGAAGGTGTAGGACCGGTCGATTTGAGGATTGGCTCACCGTGGCAAAGTGTCCTGGTTTTGGGTGAAATTTCGGTTGAGAAATCGGATTCGTTGGTGGGGATTAGGGCAAATTGACACTGGGGATCAACTGCTCTAAGTATGGAGTAGGGTTTGGAACAATTTTGGTAGAGGTTCGGCAAGGTTTGTGCAACTCTCCTCTCATGGCCGTGAGGGGGTCGGGTTTAAATAGAGGTGGTTCGAGAGCCTCACTGGGATGGCCAAGGGTTGGGATCAGCTGCTCTGGGCATCGGAAGAACAGCCATGGTGGCCGTTGGGCATGGGGCAGCTCAGCAAGGTGGAATTCCAAAGTTGGCTCACATGTGAGCTCTCGGGTGTGGTGTTTTTCGGCGACCTGGGGTCACCATCTTGTTCAGGTGGGTCAGGGCTGGGGTTCAGTGTAGGCAATTGGCAAATGCCATGTGTAAAAGGCTTGGATTAGAATGGAATGAGAGAGGGCTCATTTTGGCTCAAATTGATCAACCCATCCATTTAGGCTAGGTGCACCACCAAAGGCTTGGTTTAGGCTGAATAGAAAGTGATTTAGGTCAGCTTAATCAGTGGGGAATGGTCACCATCCAAGTACAATTAAGCTTAAGCAAGGTTTAGTAGAATCATGGGAGTGGTTAATCACCTTTAGGAATTAAGTAAAGAGTCTCCTCCTTTTGCCCAAAATGGCATGGTGACATGTAAAGAGGCTCTCATGGCTTCCATGTGGCTCATGCATGACTTCATGGCTCATCTTTGGCTTGGGAAAAGTTAAGTCAATTTCATGGAAATGGTTTTTAAGGAAATTTTGGTATTTTGATGGGAATTTGTATGGGGCTTAATTTGGAATGGCTTCATGATGAATTTTCAAACTTAGGGATTGATTTTAATCAAGGGTATGATGAGAAGAATTTGTCATATGGGCTTTAGCATGAAATTTGGGCTTTTAGGAAGGTTTCATGTAAGTGGGCTTTTGGTTTAAAAATAGATTTATGGATGGGAATTTTGTGAAGGATTGGGCCAAACAAATGTTGGGTTTAGCTCATGGATGTGTCATGAGTGACTTGAGGCAAATTGGGAGTGATTTGGGTTTGAATTGGGTTGGATTTGGGCTTCTTTGGTGAATGGGTCAATATTGGTCAAATTGGGCTAACTTGGGCCAATGTTGAGCTAGGGTTGAAATTGATGTAAAATAAATGTTGGGAAATGTTTATGGGAGTGTTTCAAAGAGGTTTTGGCTTTGGTTGGGCTTTGATTTTGGGGTTTGGGCTTATTTGGTTTAGGTTTGGGTTTATGTCAAAATTGGGCTTTTTGGTTTTGGGTTGAATTTAAGTGGGGTTTGGGTCTAAATGTTGGGCAAATCATGTTATTGTTTTGTTTGTAGGGATGTTAAGGAAGGTTTAGAAAAGATTTGGGGTTAATTGGAGTTGAATTGGGTGAGTTTGGGTTAGGTTTGGGTCATGGGTCCAAATTGGGCTTTAAGGCCAAAAGTGAAATTGGATCCAAATGTCAATCAAATTGGACTTGGATTTGGTCTATATTGGTGTTGGGAATGTTGAATTGAAGTTTAGAATTGAATTGGACCAGAATTTGGGTCAATTGGGTAGGCTTGGTTTGACATTGGGTTCACTTTGGGTTAAAATGGGTCAAATTGGGGGTTTTGATAAAAGTGGGGTAAATTGACAAAATTTGCCCATAGTATAGTTGAACAAAATGAAATTGGGAATATTTGGGATTTTTTGGAATTTTCTGGGAATTTTCTGAATTTTTGGATTTTTGGGTCAAGAGGGGTATTTTGGGTATTTGGAGGGTATTGGGAGGTATTTTTGGAATTTTTGATATTTTTGGCTATGAATGATCAATTTGAGTAATGTGGGAATGTTTGGGAATAATTTTGGGGAATTTTGGGTGATTTGGAAATTTTGGAGGATTTCAAGGGTTTTGGGTAGGCTAAGCGGGTGTAGGGTCCTGGGGGTCAAAAAATTGAAAATTTGGGAAATTGAAGATTGGGTAAATGTAAGTGGAATGAAATGATTTTGGTTGAGCTATGAAGCCATACCAAGCTCACATGAGCCATGAAGGGACTCATTTGAGGCATTCACTATGTTGTTCCCAACCCTCTTAGCCAAGGGCTTAGGGGTTAAGGACCATCCATGTGAATCACCTACATGAGTCAGGAGGTCAAGTTGGGTATGGGTGTGGTTTTAGGAGGTGTGTGAAAGTGTAGTGTATGAGTGTAGTGTGTGTGTAAGTCAGCCCTTCACCAGACCGGGCCACCTGGGCAGGGTCCCTAAGGCCAAAGAGTCCTATAGGAACTCATCCTTTAAACTTCCACATTTGATTTCAACCCTCTAGGTGATTAGGGGTCTATAGTCAAGTTTGTGGAGTTTGCAGGGAGTTAAGAAGTGGTTTGAATTTCTAAGTGGTGGGTCCCAATTCTAATCCTCTAAGATAGTCAAAGGAAAAGCCTAAGGCTAGATCCTAAGTACTAAAAAGAAGAAGAGATGACCTCATCAAAAATGAGGTCAACAAATGGACCCCCAATAGGTGTGGTGTGCTAACCAAGCACACCGCGCGTATTGGCGTTGACCGAAAAGATCAACATAACCAACACAGATGTCTAAGTGACAAACTTAGGACAAAGTAGAAGAGTTTCCACTGGAGAGTGTCAAGTATATCTCTGAGACTGGAGACCCCTGAACTCTCGCTGGGGAAAGGAAAAGGAGGTGAATCCCAAATCACATGATATGGGGGAATTTCAATTTAGATTTTATTTTGTTTCAGTTTAAGTTTTGATGTGTGAGCTTAAATTTTAGTTTGAGTTTCAATTTAGATTGAAGTTTGTTAAAATTAATTTAAAGGGATTTGATTTGAAATGAGAATTGAAATTTTGTGGTTTTAGATGTAACATCTTCAACCTCAAAAGAAAATTGAATTAATTGGATTGAATCATTACAATGAGGAGAGATCTCATAGCAATGCGGTATTGGATGTAAAATCCTTAACCTCAAGAATTTGATTTTGATGTGCCTCGTTGCAATAGGGAGAGAACCTAAAGCAATGCGGTATCGGATGTAAAATCCTTAACCTCAAGAGTTTGATTTTGATGTATTTCATCGCAATAGGGAAAGGATCCTAAAGAAATGCAGTTTCGGATGTAAAATCCTCAACTCCAAAAGTTTGAATTTGATGTATTTCATTGCGACAGGGAAAGGATCCTGAAGCAATGCAGTTTCGGATGTAAAATCCTCAACTCCAAAAGTTTGAATTTGATGTATTTCATTGCGATAGGGAAAGGATCCTAAAGCAATGCAGTCTCGGATGTAAAATCCTCAACCCAAAAAATTTGATTTTGATGTATTTCATTGCAATAGGGAAAGAATTCTAAAGCAATGCAGTCTCGGATGTAAAACCCTTAACCCCAAGAATTTGATTTTGATGTATTTCATTGCGATAGGGAAAGAATCTTGAAGCAATTCAGTCTCGGATGTAAAATCCTCAACCCAAAAAATTTGATTTGATGTTGATGTATTTCATTGCGATAGGGAAAGAATCCTAAAGCAATGCAGTCTCGGATGTAAAATCCTCAACCCCAAGAATTTGATTTTGATGTTGATGTATTTCATTGCGATAGGGAAAGAATCCTAAAGCAATGCAGTCTCAGATGTAAAATCCTCAACTTCAAGAATTTGATTTTTGATGTATTTCATTGCGATAGGAAAAGAATCCTAAAGCAATGCAGTTTCGGATGTAAAATCCTCAACTCCAAAAGGTTTGAATTTGATGTATTTCATTGCGATAGGGAAAGAACCTAAAGCAATGCAGTCTCGGATGTAAAATCCTCAACCCAAAAGTTTGAATTTGATGTAATTGATTTTGCAAAGATTTGCAGTGTTGATTTGAAAAGTGTGGAGTTTTGGTGTTTCGAGAATTTCATGAAAGTTGTAAAAGACTTTCATGAAGGAAATAGATTAGGAGGGAATATGTAGATGTTACATACCCCGTTCAAAAGAGTTGATCGGAAGTCACTGGTTTGGATTGGATATAATTCCTTGCCATCAGATTCGATTTATGTCAATGGAATCAACCGCTTCCATCCCAGACAAGGGAGAGAGTAGAACGGATTGGATTTCAGATTTGGAAGGTTGAGTTTGAACTCGATTGAAATTTGGTTTGAGATTTGGAAAGATTGAATTTGAATTTGATTGAGATTGGATTTGAAATTTGGGAGATTGAATTTGAAATTTGATTGAGATTTGATTTGAAATTTGATTTAAAATTTTTGCTCATTTTGTTTGTCCTTTAACGATTCAAATTTATTTTATCGTTCATTTAATGTTCATGTGAATTTGGTGTTCATCATTTTTTAGATTTTTAAGGAAAGTTTTCTTTTATTCTTTTTTTTTATATTTCTTTTCTGTTCTTTGTTCGAAGTTCATTTAACTTTAATGGCGTTTCCCAGTCAATTTGCACAAAAGAGTTGAAGGCCAAAAAAATGTGACATGGTCACTTTTATTCTAATCATGCTGAAGATACATCATACAACTTGATCTGGAATACATCTCATACAATCCTTGTAGACTCAAAACGGACTATGTATGATCTTTGTTGATCCATCCAAAAAGGTATTTGTCAGAAATCCATGTCTGAATAGTGAGGTACATGGTCAATAACATCACCTTCCAAGCCATCCTTGGCAAGGATGCCGTATGGATGTACGTTGGAGGTGTGATATTTTCCATGTAACTCACAGCTCGTAAGGCCGGAGGCTTTCTAGCTCCGGGTCTGGCTGGAAGTGGTAAGGTGTCTTCCTGTCGTCCATCCTTCTGAAAGTAACTAAGATCCGCTTCACTGGTACTCCCGGTATGCAATGCTTAGCGACATCCGCTCCGTTGCCCTTCGGTATCATGACGGAACCTACCGGTAATGGTATCTTCACCGGTCCTCGGAACTCACCCGGGCCTGCTATCCGGAGGTCGGATCCGAACATGATATTACACTCTTTCGGAAAAGAAACCGTGCAAAAAGGTCCGACAAAGTCGTGGTGATCTATGTGCGGGGGTATGCGATCACCCCGTCTTGTAAATGTTAATGATGCAACTGTTGGGTATGCAATCTGCCGGCAGTACCCTCCATGTTATCATCCTTTTTACCATCCTTTTAATGACTAATGACATTGGATCCACCTAGCCATGACGGAGTATTCCTGGTGGGTTTCCCTTCCTGTCTTCTGCGAAGTTGTAGCAGCATCCGCATTGTATTGTAATTCTTCCTTTCCCTGGCATCCATCTCCGGGGTTCTGAGTAAATGTTTTCTCTTAGGCGGCCCGCTCGGCCCATTCTTTTCAAATCCTAGATGCGATCCACGATTTTTTGTTGTTCGTATTCGAGAACACGTACGTATGTAGCTCGAGGCCTTCTAGTATATTGATCCTTCTGCCTCTGATTCTCTCGAAGTATTCAAAAGTTTCCTTTTCAACATTCTGCATTCTTTCCAGCTCGTATTCTGGAATAATCTGCAAATGGCAAGGCCTGGTGACGTATTGTGGGATATACGGCTCAATCCCTTCACGTTCTCCTGCATACCTCAGCTCCTAGGGGATGATGTCCGTCGGGACATCCTCTGGGGTTGCTTCTGCAACAAGGTTATGCATTACTGGTGGTTCTATCTGGTGGCGTGGTAGCCTTCTTTCTTCTGATCTTCTTGAGATTTCCCTGGTTTCTTCTGTTATCCTAGGAGCTGGTCTCCTTCCTTCAGGTACTTGGTGAACCGGTGTCCTTGAAGTGTATGTACTGGCAGTAGCAACAGCCTCGTCGCGCTGGTCCGCGGCTAATTTAGTTAACATCTTGCGGATACGACGATTTTTATTTCTTCGTTGAGTTGCTGTGAGAGTAGCTCTTCGAACTTCCTGAGTTTCTGTGGGCGCGACGCTGACAAGCCTGCCCTCTGAGTAGCGACTACAGACTTGATTTTCTTGTCTTCTTCGGTGCTTGTTTTCCTTTTCTTGTTGCTGGATTGGTAGCTTGGGCCACCCACTTTCATTACTGTCGGCCGGGCGGTTCCTCTCGGTCAGCCGGGACCCGGTCACTTTCCTCGTACTTGTAGGCCTGTCGGTGCGAAGTCCGAGTCAATCTCGATTATCGCTCCATCTTTCACCCTCTTTTTGTCGAGTGCAAGGCTTACACCATTTCTAAAGTTCAGGACCAACCGCCTGTTCGACATTTCCCTGCGAAAAGACAAGGAAAAGGATCAGGGGCTGTACTAAGAACAAGAACATTAAGAAAATGTTTATTAAAGACATTTTTTTTAATACTTTTTGTATTTTTCTAATTTAACAGGAATGAAGTGGGATAAGATCAGGAAAGAGATTTTGATTTGGAAGAGAAAACAAGGAAAATTTTATTATCATGATTTTATTTATTTTAGCACATTTTTTATTATTTTTTTTGGGTTCGGACCCAGTAACAAGTAATTACTTCGCCCGTGCTTCTAGGGATGAAGAATTCATTCCTTCGAAACATCAGGTAGCGTAATACTTTTTCAAGTATCGTCCATTGATCGGAAGCATATGTCATTCTCCTTGGCAATTCACTAGTTGGTAAGAGCCTCCTGAGTAGACTGCCTCAACCACAAATGGCCCTTCCCAAGTGGGTTCAATTTTTCCTCCTATCTTGCGGTGTGCAAGAATAGGTCTCTTGAGAACGAGAACTAAGTCACCAACTTTGAAGGTTCTTGGGCGGACCAATCTGTCATGGGCTTGAACCATCTTGGCTTGGTATAGTTCTAAATTCTGCTGCATTGCAAGTCTTTTCCCTTCCAGGCTTTCTAATTCCTCTAGTCGTAATTTGGCATTCTCTTCTGTCGTGATTTTGTTTGCAACTGCGATTCTGAGTGAAGGAAGCTGGACCTCTAAGGGTAACACTGCCTCGGACCCATACACCAGAGCGTAAGGTGTAGCTTCAGTAGGAGTTCTGAAGGTTGTCCGGTAGGCCCATAAGGCTTCTAACAACTTCTCGTGCCAATTTCTCTTGTTGTCGTCCAAAGTTTTCTTTAAGATTTGAACGAGAGTTTTATTAAAAGCCTCGACGAGTGTCGTTTGCTCTTGGGTAGTAAATTGTTGAATATCGCCGGTCGATTCCGTGTCTCTCGACAAAATTGTTGATTTGTGTGCTTCGAATGCGACCCAGTATCCGAGAGGATCCTGCGTGGCACTCTGAAACGGTAGACAACTTGGTTCTTGAAAAATTGTAGCACGTGGTGTGCTTTAACTTCTCTGAGTGGAACTGCCTCTGCCCACTTGGAAAAGTAATCTGTAGCCGCAAGAATGAAGCGATGTCCTTTTGAAGATGGTGGTTCTATAGGACCCACTATATCCGTGCCCCAACAATCAAATGGCCACGACGCAATTGTCGGATGGAGCACATTTGGAGGTTGGTGTAGAACCACTCCGTGCACTTTGCATTGGTGACAGCTCTTGGCGATTTTCATGCGATCGGTCATCATCGAGGGCCGATAGTACCCTAGTCTTTTAATTTTCATTTTCATCTTCGGACCCAACCGGTGAGCGCCACAGAGTCCTGAATGCACCTCTTTAACAATTTCACGGGCCTCGGACTCGCTTAGATACCTTAGCCACATTTGATCGAAAGACCTTCTGTATAAAGTGTTATTTATTAATGCGTAAGATAGAGTTCTTTTCTTGATCTGATGGGCTAGCGACCTACCGTCTGGTAGTTTTCCTGTTTGCGAGTAGTCGATCAATGGTCGTCGCCAATCTTCTCGTGTTTTATGTCACTGCTGCAATTGATCCTTTTTCTTTTCCTGATTTGTGTATTGTGTCTATGTCGAGCTGTGATAGGACCTGATGTCCGTGAACTGACACTTCCACTGATTCATCTTGCAAGCAGGGAAATTCTTTTGCGAGGCGAGCTAACGCATCTGCTAAAGCATTTTCTTTCATGGGAATTTTGTAGATTGTCACATTCGGAATTTGTTCCAACAACTGTATGGCATATCGGAAGTATTGCTCGAGTCTTGGTTTTAAAATTTTGTACTTGTCCGGCGATCTGTTGAATGATTAATCGTGAATCCCCGTAGATGTTGATGTCCGTTATCCCCATTTGAATAGCTAATTCCGGTCCCGTTATGAGGGCTTCGTATTCCGCTTCGTTGTTTGTACACGGTTCCGTCAAGTGGTAGGAGTATCTTAACATCCCCCACTCGGTGTTATAAAGATTAGTCCGATTCCCGCCTTACGGGTACTATCACTTGCGATTCTTCGTCTTTGTGTGTTGAAGATGCTCCGTCGAAATATAATTCCCAACGTCGATCATCGGGGTCTTCTAGGCTCATTATTTGTTCATCCGACAAATCGTCATTAAGAGGAGATTCTACGGCAAAGGGTGTGCTACGAGGAAGTCCGCTAGGACTTGTCCCTTTACGGCACGAAGAGGCACGAAAGTTATATCGAATTGCAATAATATCATTGACCATCTGGCAAGTCTGCCGGAAAGTGTTGGACTAGTCATCAAGTATTGCAATGGATTAAATTTCGAGATTAGGTTGACCTTATGAGAAAGCATGTAGTGCCTGAGCTTTTGAGCGGCGAAGATCAGGGCCAAACAATGTTTTTCAATTGCGGGATACCTTATTTCCGTCGGAAGTAAACGACGGCTTAGGAAGTAAAGAGCACTTTCTTTACCCTCATCATTGACCTGGGCTAACAGGGCTCTGAGAGAGTCGTCTAAAGCCGCGGTATAAAGTATCAGCGGTCTACCTGAGACTAGGGCTGCTAAGACAGGAGGTGTCATTAAATATTTCTTAATGTCCTCGAAGGCCCTCTGGCATTTGTCTTCCAAAATAAATTTGGTGTCCTTTTTAACTAATGTCGAGAAAGGCTGACACCTACCTAACAAGTTTGAGATAAAGCGTCGAAGATATGCCAGCTTCCCTTGAAAAGATCGTAGTTGCTTTAAGGTTTTGGGAGGCGGCATTTCTAAGATAGCTTTAATCTTTTCCGGGTTGATTTCAATTCCACGATGTCGGACAATGAATCCTAAGAATTTCCCGGAGGTGACGCCGAAGGCACATTTTAAGGGATTCATCTTAAGGTTAAATTGTCTTAATCGTTCGAAAACAATTCTCAAATCATACAGTGGTTGTCCTTTACTTTGCTTTTGATGACCACATCGTCCACGTAGCATTCGACTTGATTGTGGATGAGATCATCAAAAATTCTTGTCATCGCTCTCTCGATATGTTGCTCCTGCGTTCTTCGATCCGAATGGCATCACTGTGTAGCAATATACTCCGATCGGCGTTCCGAATGCTGTAATTTTCATCTTCCGGAGCCATTTTTATCCGGTTGTATCCTCGAAGATCCATCCATGAATGAGAATATTTCATGTGTTGAAGCAATGTCGATCATTAGTTCTGGGATCGGTAGAGGGAATTCATCCTTTGGACATGCCTTGTTTAAATCTCTGAAGTCCACACAAATTCTGATCTGACTGGTACCACATTGGCTAGCCAAGTCAGGTATTGTTCTTCACGGACAAATTTAGCGTCTATTAGCTTTTTAACTTCAGCTATGACTTATTGTTCAATTTCTAGATGCATTCTTCTGGGACCTTGTCTGACTGGGACAGAGTAGGGTCCACTCCTAGCTTATAGACTGTGACCTCTGGAGTTAATCCTGGCATCTCATCGTAGTTCCAAGCAAAACAGTCTTTAAATTCCATTAATAACTTGATTATTTCTTCGGAGTCTTCTTTATTGAGTAAGGAGCTAACAAAGGTAGGTCTAGGCTCTTCGCTAGTACCTAAGTTAACTTCCGTTAACTCATCTATTTTAGATTTAATCTCTTCTTCGAATTCTGGTGGAGCGTCTCCAATTTGTAAATCTTCAAATTCTTCTGTAGTTTCCATGCAGTTTTCATTAGATTCGCAAGTGACAACCAAGCAAAATTCAGTATCGTCAACTGATCCTACTGTGTCGAATCCGAGACCATGCTTTGAATTGGGTGGACGACCCGAGTTATTCCATAAATTTTCAAAATGTTGTGATTGACTTTTTGTCCATTGTCGAGGTAAGAAACCACGCTGAATTAAATTTTGAACACAGGGAGAGTACCACACAAAAGGTAATTCCGTTAATTCTGATGAAGTGACATCTTCAAATTGCACATTATTTTCAGTTTTGGAGGAAGAAGCACCACGGTAGAATTTGATGGGCTTTGCACCGCCGCTACATACCTCTTTGACCACCATACCCTCGATCTTATTAGAATGGATCGGGGTTAGGGTCATAGTATGTACATAGTGGTTAATCTTCTCGTACATCGGTTTATATTCTTCATTCTTTTCATCTTCGAGAGAGATCTTGAATTGCAGCTTCTTCCGACTTATTGTCGCTGCTTCTTGTTTGATCTCTTTTTCTTCTTCAGAACTGTCTTCCCAATCAACATTGATGGCTGGTTTCCTCTGTCCAACTATCCTAACGTCTCCGCGACGACCTCGTCCCGACCTCGACCTCGGATGCGAGTTGTGGAGAAACCTTCACCATCTCGCCGTAAGGGAGTGGTGAGTGATCGTTGGACTAGAACTTCGAGTTCTTCGTTGTCTCGAACTTTCTTCGCTTCATTCGTTATGGTATCTCCGGAGAAGATTGTTTTCTTCGGAGGTGCATAATAAGCTGCATCTTCATGGATTCCAATTTCGTGTACGGAGAATGGTTGTAAGTCACCTTTTATGCACTGTTCCCCTCCATCGTAGTATTTGATGCACTGATGTAGAGATGATGGTACCATCCTGTTTTCATGTATCCATGGTCAGCCCAGTAGAGCGTTGAACGACGTTTCTGAATCAATTATGTGAAATTTTGCGGTTGTCTTTGCTAAGTCACCGGTCTTCATTAGTAGTGTTATCGATCCGAGGGCTCTTTCTCCTTTCTGGTTGAATCCTCTTAATAACATTTTGTCGACATCGAGCTTGCGAGCATCAATTTCCAAATATGCTAGTGTTCGAAGACTCATTATATTGATTGATGCTCCTGGATCCACCAATACTCTGGAGAGTGTAAACTTCCCAATTGTAATCGAAATGTACAACGGTCGGTTGTGATCTGCTGTCCCAAGTAGTAGGTCATTGTCCGTGAAGGTAACACCTCGTTGTTCCTTTAACGAGCAAACCTCATCTAAGGAATCTCCGACCATTTGAGCTAAGCAAATTTCCGGATCAAGTAAGGCCTTGATCGGAGCTTCTCTCATATCCCTTGATAAGATGAGGGCGTCGTAGATGCTTAGTTTGGCCGGTAGTTTCCTAAGATGGGCTAGCACGTTGTAGTCCACTTTATTTTCATGTGCCTCGGCTTCTTCCCGAATGGGTATTTCTTCTGCCGGGGTTGGTTCTTCTTGAACAACCACCTGCTTTCCTTTGTCCTTTGGACCCATTCTCGCAGGTAGAACTCTTCCACTTCTTAAGTTAACTTCGTAATTTCTCCCGAATCTAGTGTCGAGCTTGCTGGTGTTTCTTCTCCGAATCGGAATGACAGGTTCTTACGGGTTAGCTTCGGAGTCTGAAGGCTCTAACTCTATTGTGACTGGAGCTCCTCGAAACTCGCAGATAGATTCGTTGCTTGTTGAACACTCGTAGCCTCCTTGATGGATGTCTTCTTTGTTATTGTGATCGTCAAGATTGTGTATGATTTGAGAATTGTCATTGGTATCGAAATCGATGTCCGGATTGTCGCTAGTTACGTAATCGTTAGAAACAGTCAAAACGTAGCCAACGCCATAACCCTTATCATTATAAGATCCCACCGGAGTGAGCGGATAATCATACGAGTCGAGGTTCGAGGGATTTCTCCCCGAATCCGAAACAACTATCCTAGGATAAGCAGCCCCTAGTCTAGCCTTAGGAGCCTCGGTCTTCTCTTCTTCGTCAATTTTCTTCTTCTCTTCAATCATCTCCTGTTGAGGTGGTTCTTCTATCGCAAGTGACAGTGTCGGCTTAACAGGTTTCGAACTCTCAATTGACACTCGCACTGAAGCGGTTTGGATGTGATCCAAAATCTTTTTTGAAGACCTCGTCCAAGCGGTAGTCCATCCATCATCTGTTGTATAGGGATCTATCGGAATGATGAGATTAGTCAAGACAACATTGTCGGAACCTCCTTTCTGGGGTTCCTTCATGTACTCCTTCGGGATCGTTATATTCCATTTCCGAAGATTGTCGTTAAGCCAACTTTTGAAGGTAATACAATCTTCTATCTTGTGTCCAAGCATCCGGTGGTAAGGGCAAAAGTTGGGATCACCCTTCTTGTTGACTTCTTCTGGTCTCTTAGGCTCTGGCAGTTGGAAATCTGTAGTCTTCATCAGACTGCGGAACATTTTTGGCACTGCCTCATTCTTGAATGGATATTCCCCGCTTAGAAGCTCCCTTAATGTACGTTGCGGACGAGGCGGTTGTTCATACTCGTGGAGATGACCGATAGCCGGGTCGGGGTTCGTTAGTAATTCTGTTGAGGTTGCTGCGGCCGTTCGGACGATATTTGTATCAGTTGTTTTTCTTTGTTAACTGCTGCAACAATCCCGGATTTTTTTTCAAAAGTCTTCAGAGGCTTTTGCTTGTCTGTCTTGTCGACGAAACTTAATTGCTTCGCCTCCTCTTGCAAGCTTCTGGCCTTGCTTAACAACTTCTCGAAAGTCTTAATGGTAAATCCCTTGAGGAGAAGTGTTATCGGGCCATGAATGCTTTTAAGTAAGATGCCGACTGCATGCTGTTCTTGTAATTGTGGTTCACACTTCATACTTAGATTTCTCCATCGAAGTATGTAATCGACCAAAGTTTCGTTCGGCTTCTGCTTCTCTACCACTAAATCACCTATAGTGATGTGGTGCTGAGCTCCGGCAAATCTCTTGATGAAGAGGTTTTCTAATTCTGAAAATGTCTTCACCGAACCGTTCGGTAATTCCGCATACCAATCAAAGGCAATCCCTGACAGGCTGCTGACGAATTGTCGGAAGAGTAATGCGTCGCTTCTGCCGGCATTGCAACAACTGGCTCGAAAGTGTGCAACATGCTGTCGGGGGTTCCCGATTCCATCAAAGGTCTTGAACAGAGGTGGTACGAAGCCTTTTGGGTATTGGACAGCGTCGAATTCTTTCAGGTAAGCTCTACCCGTCCGAATGGATGTCCCGCTCTTTGATTGTGCTAAGGCTTCTCGCACCTGCTATTCCACCAAGCTCTTGATATCCTTTTCTGGAATCATACTTTGTGTTGTATCTTTCTCTAACTGATCATCCCCGTTGACGGATGTAATCTCCTTTCCTCCGTCTACAATGTGAATGACCTCTGGGGGTGTCTCTCTTTGGGGTTGCACTTGACTTTGGAGAGTGGCTAGGGCTACTGCCCATCTCTTCCATCCTCTTCACCATTTGGGCGATCGTATCGTCTTTCTCTTGAAGCCGCCTCCTCATTACTTCGGCTCCTCTATTTCTACCGGCCGCGGAGCACCTTGTGAAGCTGACGAAGCTCGTGTTTCGACCATGTTGATTTCTGCATACTCATCATCCATGAATTCCGACGAATCAATCTCATCTCCGAATTTCTCTTCTCTTTCTTTTGTTAATCGTCGAATATCAGTTCTCAACTTTTCCATAGCATCCTCTAGCGGTTCTTTCTGTGCATCCTTGCAGTTGTCGTGTGATAGCTGCCGGGTTCCCTTCTCACGAATCCCCTTTACCGCAGTAGCACTTTCTTCGGATTCAAGTCTCCTGACGAGACTTTCCTTCTCGGGCTGTTGTTTCAATCTTAGTTGTCCAGTAGTGGGACGCCACACCATCCTTCTAGCAGCAGAAGGTCTAGGACCGGATGGTCCGTCGACCAAATGTCGGAAGGTTGTATCCTCCCTAATCTGTAACCCTGAAACAACGACAGGTGGACTAGCCTTCATCCTTTTATTTGGCTTTTCTGTAACGATGACAGGTTCTACTCGCGGCCCAAGACGGGATTTGACTGGCACCCGCCCTATCCTTCTTAGAATCTCCGATACGGGGCATTTCTCTTTCTTTGCTAACTTCTCAATCACAGTCTGTAGTCGGGCAAATTGTGTGATCCTAGCCCTTTCCTTTCTGCTGTCACTGTAGTATGCGGGTCGAGGTAATGTAGAAACAATTCTACGGACATTTTCCTCGTCAGCTGCGGCGGAAAGGGGTGGAATCTACTTCCTTCCAAAAAGGGTGTATCTTCGAGCAATGGTATGTATTCGAGTAGTGGTGTGTACTCAGGGATTTCTTCTAAGAAAGCGACTTCAGCAGCTCTGGCCTTCCTGGCAATCTTCCTACTTATGTTCCTTCTTTGGATCCGTGTTAGTGATGGAATTCTCGAGCTGGACCCGATTTCAAAAACAGAAGGTCTCACAGGAAGGTCCGTACCCTCCATGGTAACAGGTTCACCATAGTTCTGGATTTCCTTCCCCTTTAATTTGGTAGAAGCCGGGTAGGTGCGGAGACAACCCGACCGATGGGGTAGCAACAACGATCCTTCCGTTGACAGCAGTACTCCTCTCGGCTGGAATCTTTCGCAGGGAGGAAACTCTCGAGTTGACCTAAGGTTGAACTCGATCGGCGCCTTCTCGACTTCGAGATACTTTGTTTGTCGGCGTGAAAAGGGAAACGTCGGTGATTTTGACATTTGTGTTCTCGAATCCTTGTCCGAACCGGATGATCCCATTGTCGTGTAGCTCATCCTTGTAAACGACGAAGTCCGATCCATCGGTGAAGGAGAAAATCGGCTTTGGGGCTTCCATTTCTACCGGGTAGATTCGATTGTCAGTCTCAAGTTATGCTTCTTCTCATCAGGACGAAAAGAAAGGAATCGAAAACAGTCCGAACACATTCTTGTTCATGTATTTATAAGAAGGATTTATTTGTTAAAAAGAGTCATTCATTAGAGGGTTTGTTTATTTAGGACGGAATGTTCAAAGGTGTAGAGAAGGTAATGAACCCGATTCAGAGTTGGAAAGGAAAAGAAAGCCTTATGCAAGACTTCTCGACTCGAAGGATCACTCCTAAACTAACACCTATTGGGGGTCCACCCCACCTCAGAAATGAGGTAAAAGGATATTGGAACCTCTCTATTTAGGGGTGTCTAAACAGTGGCTCCTAAATCCGAGAGAATGTTGGCTATACTCGTTCAAGGTAGAAATGAACATAGTATTCCAACAGAAAGAAGGGTAGCTTGATCCACAAGGGACATGGATACGCTACCGATTTTTTGAAAGCAGAATTGTCTGATTAAAAATGGAGAGAGGAATTTTCCCCAGCGGAGTCGCCAGAAATTGTACGGCTTAATTTTTAGGGTTGTGTGTTTTGTTTTAAAAAGGGGTCGCCTGACAGAAGTTGTCGGCAAATTTTTAATTTAGTTTAAATAAATAATTTGAAAAGTAGTATTTGATTTTGAAAGTAATTTTAAATTTGAAGATTTTAAGATATGAAGTCAAACCAATCTCACATCCCAAATAGTTTATATAAACGAGCATCGCACCACAGACCGTGTATTTATCCCTAAGGATAGACACACGACTGGATGGTGGGGCTCGATTAAATAAACTAGAAGATTTGTGACATCCGTTTGGTCTGCGAACCAATTTTATTAGCAGACAAATTCCCCTGCTTAATATGAAAGCATTAAACAGGGTTTATATTACCTGGGTTCTTTAAAATTCCCTATATGGGCAAGCCCCTATAGTTAATTACATCTTAGGTGACGGGAATCTCCTAAGAAAACTCTCGATAATAATCAATAATTCTGCTCTCAAGAATTTCAAAGTTTAAGTTTTCAAGGAATTGAATTTTGGAATTTCAATAGGGAATGGATCAAATTTGGAAGATTTTATTTTGGGAATTCAAAGGAAGAAAGGTAGGAGAAATCACAGATTCGAAGCGAACTTCGGTAATTTCCCGATTATCCTATTGTTTGGCTTGAATTTAGGAAAGTCCTAATATTTATTTAATGTTTTGATCTTGCCAATTTTAATTAATTTGGACTTATATTTGTATGGTAAAATCATACAAGTAGCCTTGAAGATGTGAGGGTTTATGTCGTATCGGACGACTACCTCGGAATCCTAAGACCGGTTAGGGCTTAATTTGCAATGCAAATGCCTAACAAAAGGTTGAGGATTTTTGTTGCACTAGGCAAACTACCTCGAAGTCCTATGGCTTTGTTGTTTAATTCTAGGAATGTTTAGCTGATGTAGAGTTATTTTGCCGACGAAGATGGCCGTGCTGCCCACCGTGCTCCAAGCTCCTTGTTGTTGCAGAGGTTTAGTTTTAGAAATCATAAGTCAGGAGATGAGAAAGGTGTTTTGGTTTAGAGAAGTCTTAATTTCCAAGTGTTTTTTATGTTTTATTTAAAACAAATCTTAAAGTTGATTATAACAACACCGATTAAGATCCCATGGTTCCATCCTTCCGGCATCGTTATTTTTATCCTATTCACTTAGTCCAGATGAATTTGCTAAACTCAACTAAATGTGTTCCACACTTTCATTTAGACCGTGGGAAATCCTGTTAGCAACACGTAGGTTACATCATCCGAGGTATTCCCGATCATCCAACGAACGTTTTAATTTAGTTGTAATTGCGGCTTTGTGTTCGTTTGTGATTAAATTTTGAGTTGTTTTATATTTTGAAATGTTGTGGCAGTGAATTTTATCTTGCAATGACTTTTAACTTAGTTTTGGTTTCAGTTTTAGGGGCTACCCTAGAGGTGTGGGTTTTCATGCAACAGTTGTTTATCATGCAAGCAAAGTAAGTGCGATGTGATTAAATAAATTAAAATAAGGTAAATTGCAATAAAATAAAAGCGTACCTGGAGGGTCTTCCCGTCATCCCAAGCTGCACTTAAACACAATTTAGAATATTTAAGCAAGTTCCCAGGTATGGCTAAGGGAAGGGTTATGGTTTTCTACCAAATTCCTAATCCTATAGCTAGTCATTTCCTATGACGTCTAGGTTCTTGTGTTTTGGTTTGAGGACGATTTTCTTCATCAAAGAACAATTAAGTTCAATTGTTCTTATAAGTATCCTATCATATTGAGAAAGTGCTTAAGAAGAATCTTAAACATCTTTTCAATACTGCTAGGATTGTTTTAAGTCCAAAAGAATTTAATTATACAAATGAATTAATCGTCCGAGAATTCAAGTTTTGTTGTTATCTTGCTCAGTGAACTAGGACATTTGAATATCCTATAGGTGAAGTAACATTTCATTTAACGTTCTATTTAGGAGTTATGACAACCAAAGCTTTCAAGGCAAATTGGTGTTCAAATGGTTTGTGATTTAATTTAATCTCAGTTAACGGGTTTAAATTTGGAATAGTGTTCAAGTTGCTTTATTTTGAATTTCTTTATGTCTTAGGTGATGTTATATAATTCAATTTAATTTAACTTTAATTTAATTTAATTTGGTTTAGTTTTAATTTTAATTTAATTTTAATTTTTTTTAATTTTAATTTTAATTTTAATTTGATTTTTTATTTATTTTATTTATTTTAATTTAATTTAATTTAATTTAATTTAATTTAATATGTTTTAATTTAATTTAATTTAGTTTAATTTAATTTAATTTAACCATTATTTTGATTTAATTTTATTTAATTAATTTAATTTAACTTTAATTAAATTTAATTCAATTTAATTTAATTTAATTTATTCAATTTAATTTAATTTAATTTTATTGATTTAATTTAATTTAAATTGATTTAATTTGTTTGATTTAATTTAATCTTTAGTTTAATTTTATTTTTAATTTTAATTTAATTGAATATTTAAAGAAAAGTTTAATAATTTAACTTTTAACTTAATTTTGATGATTAAGTCCATTAATATTTTAAAATTTAAATTTGAATTATCATTTTAATTGGAGATTAAATATTATTGAGATAATTAATTTAGGGATTCTTAAATTAAAGAACAAATCTCTTCCTAATAATATCCCTATTTAATAATTCAAACTTTATTATTCTTCCAAATTTAATCAATTATTTGATTAAAGTTTATTTTAATTATCTTTAAATTGTTTAATAGGTTTCTACCCTTTAATTATTTAAATTTCAATCATCCAAATCAGATTAAGATCAAATATTTTACTCTTTAATTTTATTAAACCAAAAGTTTTAATTAAGGGTTAAAATTTTAATTACCATTTTGCCCTTCAAGCTTAATAATTTCATAACTCACTAAATTGAACTTAAATGAACTTGAAATTTTTATGTGACTTCACTCATATGCCAATAATGACATGAGGGGAGAAAATGTGATTTTTCTGTGTTTAATTTATTTATGTAATTATTTTTGGTGGAAAATAGGAATTTCCAAGGAAAATTTAATAATATGACCAAGGGAAAGTTTCTGTCCTTAAGAAAATTATGGGACATTCCTAATGACTAGAGGACCACTTTGACCAATTTTGGTGATTTTTTGAATTATATTATTTTTATTATAATTATTTTAAGTTTTGGAGTATTAATTGATTTAAAAATAAAATAAAAGTTGAAAAATTAATTTTATATTTTTCAAAAAACTCTCTTATATCAAGGAAATCAGAGAATCAATTTTTACAATTTTCTGATTTTTTTTTATTTATTAGAATTATTTTAGTGAAAATGCTAAAAAAATACATTTTTTAATTTTAAAATTACCTTAGGGCTTTAAAATTTAATATCTCATTAAATAGACCTAAGAAAAATATGGGGTTTGTTCCTAAGTGATTAAAATTCAAAATGTGACATTTTGGTGAATTTTATTATTTTTCTGATTTTTATTATTTTTTAATTATTAAAATATTAAAATAATACCAAAAAATCAACTTTTTTAGAAAATTGAAATTTTAATTTTCTTAAATTCCCCTGATGTCAGAGAGGCTCCAAAACCAATTTGGTGAATTTTTGAAAGGTATTTTGAAAGTTATGAATTTTTGAAATTCAAATTGGTTAAATGGCTTAATCAACCCATTTAGTAGGGCTAACCAAGTCCAATTGACTTCAAATTTTTATGGTGGGTTCCTCTAATCCTAAAGGTCAGTGGAGAATTGATTTCAAGTCAATTTGATGTATGGTTAGCTCTAATTAATTAGGGATCTATTTTGGGTGTTTAAGCTAATTAGGGTTATTTTAAATGAATTAATTCAAAACCTATTTTTCCTAGGGTCCTCTCGAGTCATAAGAGACATCACCAAATTTTCCTAGAATTTATTTCACAACATGCTAATTATTGGAATTAAAATACTCAAAACAGCAACATGAATTTGAAAAATCAATAATTTCTCATAGTGATGGCCTCTGACTTTGGAAAATTCAGGGAATGTTCCCAAATTCAGAGGCTTCAAAAGCCCTATGGTCTCATGCCATGGTGAATTTCCTATATGCATGGAGAATTAAAACACTATAGAAGGGAAATAAATCATTAAAAAAAAAATACTTAATAAAATTAAATGATTTTTTTTCCACATTATTCTCCTCTGTTCACTGAGCAAGAGGGTATTTTTATTTTATTTTTCTGATTTTTCTACACAAAGTTATGGATTTTTGAAGTTTAGGGAATTAAATAAATCAGAAAAAACCCTAATTTTCTATTTATCCACGCGGCACCGCGTCAACCTCGGCAGCTCCGAACGTAGACACGTCGCCTTCTGATTCGGCGCCGCCATCCGACTCAGCGCTCTAGGGGCCCGCTGTGTCGTTCCGTCTCCTGATCCGTCGCGATCCTGGCCGTCCGTCCGCGCTTGTATTAAATGAACGGCATCCGTTCATCGTCCCCAAGCCTCCTAGCCCGAGAACCGTCCGTCTCCTAGGCCTAAGATCTCACTCAATACTTGACCAAATTGAACGTTCTTTTGCTCTATGGATTCGTCTCGAGAAGACGAACACATCTATAAGGTTTATGTGGCATGAAATTGACTCAATAAAAATGGGGAATGTTCAGAAACTCAGGAAGAAGAGTGAGGCCATACCTTTGCTCAGAGAAGTGTGGCTTCGATCTGAGGGTTGTGTCACCTTCGATTGGATCCCAACAAGCTCCAGATGAAGTCTCCTGGTCTGGTGAATTGCGTAGCTGTGAAAGTGACCACAGCTCGATCGAAAGCTTGGAGGCCGGAACAACCGGGTGGCCTCGGAGATGGGGCTTTCAGTGGGAAACTTCTCCTCTTGGTCCAGTGAAGGTGTAGGACCAATCAATTTGAGGATTGGCTCACCGTGGTAAAGTGTCCTGGTTTTGGGTGAAATTTCGGTTGAGAAATTGGATTACGTTGGTGGGGATTAGGGCAAATCGACACTCGGGGATCAACCGCTCTAAGTATGGAGTAGGGTTTGGAACAATTTTGGCGCAGTTTCGGCAAGGTTTAGTGCAACTCTCCTCTCATGGCCGTGAGGGGGTCGGGTTTAAATAGAGGTGGTCGGAGAGCCTCACGGGGATGGCCAAGGGTTGGGATCACTGCTCCGGGCATGGGAAGAACAGCCATGGTGGCCATCGGGCATGGGGCAGCTCGAGCAAGGTGGAATTCCAAAGTTGGCTCACATGTGAGCTCTCGGGTGTGGTGTTTTCCGGCGACCTAGTGGTCGGCCGGCCGAGCACCGGTCACCATCTTGTTCAGGTTGGTCAGGGCTGGGGTTTAGTGTAGGCAATTGGCAAATGCCATGTGTAAAAGGCTTGGATTAGAATGGAATGGAAGAGGGCTCATTTTGGCTCAAATTGGTCAACCCATCCATTTGGGCTAGGTGCACCACCCAAGGCTTGGTTTAGTCGAATAGAAAGTGATTTAGGTCGACTTAATCAGTGGGGAATGGTCACTATCCAAGTACAATTAAGCTTAAGCAAGGTTTAGTGGAATCATGGGAGTGGTTAATCACCTTTAGGAATTAAGGAAAGAGTCTCCTCCTTTTGCCCAAAATGGCATGGTGACATGTAAAGAGGCTCTCATGGCTTCCATGTGGCTCATGCACGGCTTCATGGCTCATCTTTGGCTTGGGAAAAGTTAAGTCAATTTCATGGAAATGTATTGTAAGGAAATTTTGGTATTTTGATGGGAATTTGTATGGGGCTTAATTTGGAATGGCTTCATGATGAATTTTCAAACTTAGGGATTGATTTTAATCAAGGGTATGATGAGAAGCATTTGTCATATGGGCTTTAGCATGAAATTTGGGCTTTTAGGAAGGTTTCATGTAAGTGGGCTTTTTGTTTAAAAATAGATTTATGGATGGGAGTTTTGTGAAGAATTGGGCCAAACAAATGTTGGGTTTAGCTCATGGATGTGTCATGAGTGACTTGAGGCAAATTGGGAGTGATTTGGGTTTGAATTGGGTTGGATTTGGGCTTCTTTGGTGAATGGGCCAATATAGGTCAAATTGGGCTAACTTGGGCCAATGTTGAGCTAGGGTTGAAATTGATGTAAAATAAATGTTAGGAAATGTTTATGGGAGTGTTTCAAAGAGGTTTTGGCTTTCATTGGGCTTTGATTTTGGGGTTTGGGCTTATTTGGGTTAGGTTTGGGTTTAGGTCAAAATTGGGCATTTTGGTTTAGGGTTGAATTTAAGTGGGGTTTGGGTCTAAATGTTGGGCAAATCATGTTTGTGTTTTGTTTGTAGGGATTTTAAGGAAGGTTTAGAAAAGATTTGGGGTTAATTGGAGTTGAATTGGGTGAGTTTGGGTTAGGTTTGGGTCATGGGTCCAAATTGGGCTTTAAGGCCAAAAGTGAAATTGGATCCAAATGTCAACCAAATTGGACTTGGATTTGGTCTAGATTGGTGTTGGGAATGTTAAATTGAAGTCTAGAATTGAATTGGACCAGAATTTGGATCAATTGGGTAGGCTTGGTTTGACATTGGGTTCACTTTGGGTTAAAATGGGTCAAATTGGGGGTTTTGATAAAAGTGGGGTAAATTGACAAAATTGGCCCATGGTGAAGTTGAACAAAATGAAATTACGAATATTTGGGATTTTCTGGAATTTTCTAGGAATTTTCTGAATTTTTGGATTTTTTGGTCAAGAGGGGTATTTTGGGTATTTGGAGGGTATTGGGAGGTATTTTTGGAATTTTTGATATTTTTGGCTATGAATGATCAATTTGAGTAATGTGGGAATGTTTGGGAATAATTTTGGAGAATTTTGGGTGATTTGGAAATTTTGGAGGATTTCAAGGGTTTTGGGTAGGCTAAGCGGGTGTAGGGTCCTGGGGGTCAAAAAATTGAAAATTTGGGAAATTGAAGATTGGGTAAATGTAAGTGGACTATGAAGCCATATCAAGCCCACATGAGCCATGAAGGGACTCATTTGAGGCATTCACTATGTTGTTCCCAACTCTCTTAGCCAAGGGCTTAGGGGTTAAGGACCATCCATGTGAATCACCTACATGAGTCGGAGGTCAAGTCGGGTATGGGTGTGGTTTTAGGAGGTGTGTGCAAGTGTAGTGTATGAGTGTAGTGTGTGTGTAAGTCAGCCCTTCACTGCACTGCACCACCCGAGGCGGTCCTAAGGCCAAAGAGTCCTATAGGAACCCATCCTTTAAACTTCCACATTTGATTTCAACCCTCTAGGTGATTAGGGGTCTACAGTCAAGTTTGTGGAGCTTGCAGGGAGTTAAGAAGTGGTTTGAATTTCTAAGTGGTGGGTCCCAATTCTAATCCTCTAAGATAGTCAAAGGAAAAGCCTAAGGCTAGATCCTAAGTACTAAAAAGAAGAAGAGATGACCTCATAAAAAATGAGGTCAACAAAATCTAGTCTACGTCTGCATCAAACTGGCGCTTAGGCGCTGGAATCTGGTGCCTAGGCGCTAGGTTTATAATTTTGAAAACTTTTCACTTTAAGCTCCATTTTTTCTCCTTTTTCCTTCTTGAACTCTTTTTTAATCACCTACATCCAAAAAAATAAAAATACATTTCATTAAAGCATAATTTCCTTAAGAATTGAATCATAAATAAGGCATAAAAATAGGTATTTTTCAAGTGGATCACCTCTAAAAGTCCACTCACATAATTTTTAAGTAAAGTATCAAATGATAACTACCCTACCTTTTGGGATGACTTAAACATTGGCTCACGGAGCATAAGGGTATGAAACAGATAAATCATCTAATAACTATGAGAAGTTCAAAAGACCTCAAGGAAGCTCAAAAGGAATGTGAGTATCTGAGTCTCTCCTGGATCTTTTCACAAGTCTTCTGGACTCCTTATAGGAAAATTCAACTTATCTTAGTTATTAAATGAAAAATATCTCTGAAATAAATGAATAGGGCCCACCGGGTTATGACCTAGGTCTTTGAAAGTTTATGACGAACATATTCATAGGTTTTACTTCCCTGCAAATTATAAATGTTTATAACAAGAATACTAATTTTTTAGGTTGAGATGACAGAAAGACCTACCAGGTATGCTTTTATTTTAATGCAATTTACTTACCTACACTCTACCACACTTTTATTCTTTACAAATTTGCATGCTAAACAACAATGTTACCCTGCATGAAAACAGAAACCTTTAGG
The DNA here is from genome assembly GCA_022702705.1 of Papilionanthe hookeriana x Papilionanthe teres. NCBI lineage: Eukaryota > Viridiplantae > Streptophyta > Magnoliopsida > Asparagales > Orchidaceae > Papilionanthe > Papilionanthe hookeriana x Papilionanthe teres. Next base: position 172,530,507 of record CM040423.1, on the reverse strand, counting down.
ATAGCCATAAAATCATAATCAAAATTAAAGTTAAAAATCAAGACAATATAAAATTCACCGCCACAACATTCAAAATATAAAACAACTCAAAATTTAATCACAAACAAAACAAAAATCACAGTTACGACTAAATTAAAATGTCTCGTTGGATGATCAGGAATCCCATGGAGGAGGTAACCTACGTGTTGCTAATGGGGTTTCCTATGGTCTAAATGAGGGTATGGAACTCATTAAAATGAGTTTAGTAAATTCATTTGGATTAAGTGAATCCGATGAAAATAGTGGTGTCGGAATGATGGAACAGTGGGATCTTAACCGGTGTCACTATTATCAACTTTAATGTTCCCCTAATAAATATTAAGGCACCTCAATTTAAATATTTCCAAAACATGACACTTCTCTTCTCTTTTATAATTTATACTTCTTTAAACTAAACTTGCTATGATGAGGAGCTTGGAGCATGCATAGTGGGTAGTACGGCCATCTTCAACAAAAAAATTCCTTAGAAATTAACAATAAGTCATAGGACTTCTAGATAGCCTGCTTAGTGCAGCATGAATCCTCACCTTTTCTTTAGGCCCTTGAATAACCATGTTATGCAACGTAAACCCTAAATATGTCCTAGGATTCTGAGGTTGTCATCTAGTATGACATAAATCCTCCTATCTTCCAGGACATTCACTTGATCAGTATCAAGCGAATGCAAGTCCTAAATAATAAAATTGGCAAGATGAAACACGAGATAAATATCCCAAATCAAAGACAAACCATTGTATAGTTTGGGAAGACATCAAAATTTTTCTTAAATCTATGTCCTTCTCCTAGCTTTCTCTCCTTTAGATTCTAACAAAATAAAATGTTCAAAAACTTGAGCTATTGACCTATTGAGTTTCAGACTATCACATTTTCTTTAGAAACCATACCTTTGGAAGTCATGAAAATAAATATTTTATGATCTATATCAAGAGTTTTCTTAAGTGACCGCGGTTATCTAAGACGTAATTAACTATAGGTGCTTGCCCTTATAGGAAACTTAAAGACCCCAGATTAATATAAACCCTATCAATTCCTTCATATTAGATAAGGAAAATTGCCAGTCAACAATGGTTTGCAAATCAAACAGATGTCAAGATTTTTTTTTACTTTTTTGATCAAGCTTCACCCCACGTAATGTATCTATTCTTCGGGATAGGAACATGTCTTGTGATGAAGCGCTTGAATATCTAAACTAACGTTTATATGAAAACAGTTTGATTTCATATTTTTTAAATTAAAACAATACTTTCAAAAATCTATATATATTATACTCAATCAATATTCTATTTTATAAAGCTATGTTTTAAACAACTTCAAAAATTTCACAAACCTAAAAATAATAAAAACTCAAAATTTTTTTAATGGCCGACAGTTTTCTGGCAACATCGCTGGGGATAAGTTTCTCTCTTCATTAAGATCAGGAAATACTATACTCATATATTCATAATGTGCTCATGACCTTCATGAGCCAGATTACCATTCTCCCGTTGACATACTTCACCCATTTCATTTTTGGGAAAGTGTGATCATCTCCTCTGGATTTCAGGACCATCTGTTTGGTCTCTCCTAAACAGAAGGGTTCAAGAGTCTTTAGATTTTTCTTTTGATCTTGTGGGTTCAGACCCCTAATAGGTGTGTCAGCGAGCAATTTTCGCTAGGGCAATATGTGTTGTGAAGTGGATATCCGATAGAGTCCCGTATTTCACCTCCTTCTTGTATCTCCCGGGTTCAATCCTGTCTTCGGCAGATTGACCCACTCTTCCTTAAATCTTTAGATTCCTTTTTAAAAATATAAGAATGCCTAAGTAAGGAAATAAAAAGATAATAAATTATCAAAATGAAATGAAGTATTAACCAATCCACAAAACAACCTTTTTCATAGTGTTTGCACCATGATGACAAGGTTTTTGGTGCTCACTAATCTTCAGAATGCTTCTCTTGATATTTAAAGATGTCAACCCCTACACTGACCTTCTTCTGCAACTTACCCTCCTCCCACAAGGCTCTTCTTGCAGCACGGATGATTCAGATTGGGACCAGCTTCAGTGAGTTTGAAGTCGTACTCTGAAAAATCCCGTTCGTGGTCGTAAAAGTTGCCACTCTTGAAATTTAAGAACCTTCTGCTTAGTTCAATCTGAACTCCCACAAGGATTTCCCTTATGCTAAAAAGGAGAAAATAACCACTGCTCCCTTTAGATCAGTTATCTTTCTGCAGAGGAGAGTTGTCACCTCTACTGCGACCAACTTTGCTATCACTGAACCTACTTTCCCATCTGCTAAAGGGAAAGAAATCTTACATGAAGGTACTTCTGATGATACCTTTCTTGCCCTGCCACCAGTCTTCGAAATTGGATCGAGTTCTAGACCTCCCCTCGTTACCCCGAGGTCCCCGCTAAGACAACTCGTCTCAAGGCGTCAACTTTTAAGAGGAAAGTGTGGTTACAGAGAGGTGTTGTACGAGTACATTATGAAAGGTCTATTAATCACAAAATGGATCATGAGTCTTATATTCCCATTTCCACTACCGTCTTTGCCTCTAAATCAGTTGCAGAGAAAAGGGATAGTCCGAGGAAGCCTACAGATTTAAAATTGTCTGAGAAGAGAACAGTTGATGATAAATTTCGAAGGCTCCAAGAAGAAACTTTTGAGTTAGCCAAAAAATGAGGGTTGGACATTGATGATGAGGATTACTTCTTGCCAGATTACAGGGATGAAGAATTTATGGAAATTAATATGGTTGAAACTCAGTCCACGTCATCTACGCACAATACTCCTAGTAAGGAGAACGCCACAGATGAGCTTCAGAGGACCATACTGACAAGGATGAACAGATTATCTGGTCCTGAGATTAACTAGCCCAAAATCATACAAATCGCCAATGAAAGAAAAGAAGTCACTTCAGCAAATGAAGATGAGCTGTCGAGAAGAGATCCAACTCCGAACCCGCCAGAAAAGGACAATAAACAGATGGTTAAATAGCAAGTTAGGGAAGCCTTGGATCAGTCTAAAGGCGGAGCATCAGTTTCAATGGGTAGACCCTACCTGGAGGAGTTCGATGCTGTGCCTTACCCCAAAGGTTTCAGGCCCCTGACTTTCAAGACATTTGACAGCATAGGAAATCCTCGCCAGTACATAGCACACTTCAAAGCTAGTTGTTGCAACACAGGAGGAGATGAAGCTCTGTTGTTCCATCAGTTTGTTAGTAACCTATTAGGAATAGCGCTTGATTGGTATGACGAGCTTCCCAACGGATCAGTAAAGACTTTTGCAGAAATGGAAAACATATTCTTAAAGAGATTCTCTGGTTCCCGACATCATGTTACCATAGAAGATCTTAGGCTGGAGCGGCAGAAGCCCGACGGAACTTTGGTTGACTACATTTTGAGATGGAAAAACTTAAACATGAAATGTGAACCTCAGCTATAAGAAAATCATGCGATCGAGGTACTACTCAAGAGTATCCACGGTCCAGTAGCCATCATGCTTAAGGGTCTCACCATCAAGTCCTTCGAGAAGCTACTCAGCAAAGCAAGCAACTTACAAGAAGAAGTCAAGCACAAGGAGCTGCAGAAAAGACAAAGAAAATAAGGCCCACCAAAGAATATGAGAAGATTTCTGGTGTAGTTGCAATGGTCGACAAAGGAAAGCGACCAATGAGGATTCAGCCTAAACAGTTGTCACATCAGCACAGTCAGTCGCCTCAGTACAGTTAGCCTCAATAGTATGGTCAACCTCGTGCACAGTATAGCAACTAGTCTAGTCAGCAGCAGAGGTTATACAGGAAAGATGGACGACAGGGTCCAACAATGTCAGAACGACTAAGCAAGAACTACTCCTTCAAAGACAACGTCATAGCAAAGATGTTCAAGAGTTTAATGAAGAAGCTCGAGTTTAGATTACCCGAGCCAAACAACCCGGAAGAGATGGACAAGAAAGATCAGCCCAACTTCTGCCCATATCACCTGATGCTCGGAAACACCATAAAAAACTGCTTCAGTTTCTAGGATTGGATCAAGCGGAATTACAAAGAAGGGAATATAACAATACCAAAATAATACTTGAAAGAACCTGAAAGAGGTTCCATAAATGTGATTTCGGGCAAGCTAATCTCTCCGACTGCTCCATATACCGTCAAAGGAGGATGGAGCACAATTTGGAATGAGCTCAAGAAAGTCCTGGATCAGATCCAGTCTACTCTAAAGAAAATTGTTGTCCAGAGTCTACCACCAGTCCAATCCAAGATGAAAGCTTCACCGAGGAGGCAACCAAGGCAAGAATGGAGAAAGAAGCAAATCATGAACGAAATTAAGGATGATAGCGTGAATGGTAGGATAGAGGCTGCCCTTGTTAGATTGGTTGTTTCAAATTCAGGAGTGAAATCCTTTCAACCCCTAACTTTCTATCATTATCTTTATGCCCCTCCAAGGTCTCATAATGATAATATAAACGATGTTGGCTACGTTCTTACTGTCTCTAGTGATGACGTAACTAATCACAACCTCTCTAACTCTGATTTCGATACCCAAAATGATCCTCAAATCATGATTATTCCTAATGAAAATGTTGACGAAAATGAAGATGTTGACAACACCGGTTACGACAGCACATGAACCGAGGAGCCAGTCCTTGAATGGAAAGGAACTCCACTTGCCATCAACGTGGACTTTTCTGATACAAAAGAATCAAATAAAGTCATAGAAGAACCTTTAGGTCTAGAAGAAAGAATAACAGAAGTACATTTAAGAAGTGACATGGTGCTGCCCCCAAGGACAGCTCCATTGGATAAAGGAAAACAGACGATTACCCAAGAAGAAGTATCTCCAGCAAAGGAAGAAGTATAAGTTTGAAACGAAATTGAAAATCCAAACAAAGTGGATTACAACATGCTAGCTCATCTCAGGAAGTTGCTAGCCAAACTAAGCATTTACGACGCTATGATGTTGTCAAAGGAGATGAGAGAAAATCTGATCAAGGCTCTACTTAATCCGGATATTTACTTAGCACAGTTGGCTAGCACATCCTCAGATGGAGTTTGCACTTTGAAAGAACAGCCTGGCGTAACCTTCACCGATGAAGATTTGCTACTCGGTACAACCGATCACAACTGTCCATTCTACATTTCTTTCATCATCGGTAGGTTCATACTTTCCAGTGTGTTAGTACATCCTAGAGCGCCACTCAATATAATGAGTCTACGGACTCTAGCCTACTTAGACATTGACACTCGAGAGCTTTATATGGATAAAATGTTGCTAAGAGGATTCGACCAGAAAGGGGAAAGAGCCCTCGGATCTATAACACTACAAATGAAAGTTGGAAATCTAGTAACAGTGCTAAAATTCAATTTCATCAATCTGGATACATCATTCAATACCCTGCTTGTTCGGTCATGGTTTCACAAGCACAACATGGTCCCATCGTCGCTTCACCAATGCATCACTACAAGGATGGACAAGAACATTACATCAAGGTAGACTTACGGCCTTTCTCAATACATGATGTAGGCATTCACAAAGACGCTGCCTACTACGCTCCCCTAAAGAAAACAATACTCTCGAAAGAATGTGTGACTAGTAAAGTTGAAGATTCAGAAGAACTATAAAAATGGGACAATATACCTCCACTTCAACAATCTCCCAAAGCCCCTCCACAACGAGTTGGTGGAGGTTCTTTTAGCCCACCCATCCGGGGTTAAGGACGGTGATGTGGTCGAGGAAGAACTCACCAGATTGTTGAACAGATGAAGCTGGCGATCAGCATTAATGTAGAAGGAAGCTCTGAATAAGATAAAAAAACAATGATGATAAGTCAGAAGAAGCCTCAGTTCGAGGTTTTTACGGATGATAAAGAAAAGGATAAATATAAATCAATGTATGATTGAATTAATCATTATGTTCAAGCCATGACTCTAACTCTGATGCACCCTCGAAATATTGAGAGTATGGAAGTCAAGGAAGTCCATAATGATGATTTTAAACCGATCAAGTTTTATAAAGCTTCTCCTTCTATGTCTGAACCTTGTATAATTCTCGAAGAAAATAACTCCAATGAATTAATAAAAATACCTTTGGTTACTTTTTGTCGTGTGTACAAAAGTTAATTAAACAAGAATATGTGCCAAAGCAAATGCCAAAAGATAAGTTATAGTCATTTAAAAAATTATGAAATACAAAAGGAAATAAAATTAACTTTAAAGAAGGTCTTGGGTTTGGTACGGTCAGACATGTCGATCACTCGGGATTTTGTATGGTTGTTACTAGTCAGCCAGTGAAAGATTGCCTGGACATCCAAGGTGAATACGAAGATCAACCAATAGAAGAGGCTCTACTGGAATACGAAGAAGAAATCAAATCAACTGTGGATGAATTAAAAGAAATCAATCTCGGGACTGAAAAGCAACCCCGACCTAATTTCATAAGTTCGTTGCTCAACGAAGAAGAGGTTACAGACTTGGTCAGGTTAGTATCAGAATTCCAAGATTACTTCGCTTTGAGCTATGATGAAATGCCTAGACTATCTCCAGAGGTTGCAGTTCACCGACTAGGAGTAGATCGAAGTTTATTGCCTGTAAAGCAAGCTCCGAGAAAAATGTGTCTTAAAATAGAACAGCAAGTTATGACAGAAATAAAGAAATTAATAGAAGCTAACTTTGTACAAGAAGAACAATATCCGACATGGTTAGTTAACCTCGTGCCAGTAAATAAGAAGAATGGACAAATCCGAGTGTGTGTAAACTCCAGGGATTTGAATAAAGCATGTCCAAAAGATGAATTCTCGTTACCAATACCGGAACAAATGGTGAACATTGCATCTTCACACGAAATTTTCTCCTTCGTGGATGGATCGTCAGGTTACAATCAAATAGAGATGGCTCCAGAAGATGCAACGCTTACAGCATTCAAAACTCCGATCAGGATTTATTGCTACACAGTAATGCCATTTGGTTTAAAGAATACAGGAGCAACATACCAAAGAGCAATGACAAAGATCTTTAATGACATCATTCACAACCAAGTGGAATGCTACGTGGACGACTTTGTCAACAAGAGCAAAGTAAAGGAAAACCACCTAAATGATTGAGTATCGTATTTGAATGATTACGACAATACAATCTAAAAATGAATCCCTTAAAGTGTGCTTTCGGAGTTAACTCTTGTAAATTTCTAGGATTCATTGCCCTTCATCGGGGAATCAAAATCAACCCAGAGAAGATTAAAGCTATCTTAGAAATGCCTCCTCCTAAAGCGTTGAAATAATTACAATCTTTCGAAGGAAAATTGGCATATCTAAGGTGCTTCACATCTAATCTGTCAGGACGGTGTCTACCTTCTTTGAATTTAATTTGAAAGGATGTCAAATTTGTTTGGTGAGAGTCATGTTAATGAGCTTTCAAAGATGTTAAATGACACCTAATGACAACTCCTGTTTTAGCTGCCCCTTTGCCGGGTAGACCATTGATACTTTATACTGTGGCTTTAGACGAGTCTCTCGGGGCACTACTTACCCAAGTTAATGATGATGGTAAAAAAAATGCGCTCTACTACCTGCTTCAACGTCTAATACCAGCGGAAGTGAAATATCCTCTTATTCAGCATCAGTGTCAAGCTTTAGTTTTTGTCGCTCAAAAGCTCAGACATTACATGTTGTCTCATAAGGTCAACTTGATCTTGATAGTTAATCCATTGCAATATTTGATGACTGACCAACACTTTTTGGATGTTTAGCAAGGTGGTCGATAATACTATTGCAATTTAACATAAGTTTTGTGTCCCTTCGCGGTATCGAAAGGGCAGATTCTCGTGAATTTTCTTGCAGCGCACCCACTGCCAACTGGGTCCCTGCTCATTGACGAATTTCCAAATGAACAAATAATACAGATAGAGCAGCCCAGTGCCAAACATTGGTAAATGTACTTTGACGGAGCGTCATTAGCCCGAAGAGAAAAAGGACAACAGACAGTGATACCAGGCAAGGCAGGAATTGGTTTAAACTTCATGACACAAGATCAGGCGATGCTGAGATTCTTCTACCACTTGTCAGATCCATGTACTAATATTGAAGCAGTGTATGAAACTCTAATCACCGGTTCAAAATTAGTGATACTAATGGAAATAATAAACATTGCCATTTATGGAGACTTACAACTCTTTATTCAACATGTTGAAGGACAGTACAAAATCCTGAAACCAAGATTAGAAGAATACCAGCAGTACACAATGAAATTAATCGAGCAAATGCTAATTGTAATTTATATAGGATTCCTCGAGTAGACAACGTCCACGTGGATGCTTTAGCTTAACTCGATAAAGAATTAACTTGTCCACCCGAAGATTTTGTAGATATTACAGTACAAGGACGTCAGGTTTAATCGCAAATCGACCTCAACAGTCTACACAAGATTGGAAAAGAAGAGATAGCAACCACTGTGTCAGATGATATAGAAGATTTGTGTCAGCTATTGATAGAGTATTTGCTAATTGGGAATTTACCAGAAGACAAGTCAGCAGCGCATCAAATTTTGATGAGATCTCTCTCATATGCCTTATTTGATAGTGTTCTATACAGAAGATTCTTCGATTAGATGTGGCTCAGATGCCTCGTAGTGCAGAAGCACATAAAATCGTCAAAGAAGTACATGCCTGATTGTGTGGAGCTCACCAGTCAGGATCAAAGATGAAGATGAAAATCAAAAGACTCAGATACTATTGGCCGGCAATGATGTTAGACTTGATGGACATAACAAAGAAATGTTATTAATTTTAGGTGCACAGAGTGGTCTTGCACCAACCTCTGAATGTCCTACCCTCCATGATTTCCTCGTAGCCATTCGAGTGTTGGGTAATGGATATAGTGGGTTTGATAGACCCTCCGTCTTCGAAAGGACATAGATTCATACTCACAGCTACAGACTACTTCTCTAAGTGGGCAGAGGCAGTTCCGCTATAAGAAGCTACAACATAGGAAGTTCTATAGTTCTTCAAGAATCAGGTTGCCTACCACTTTGGTGTGCCACAAAGGATCATCTCTGATAATGGGTCCTCCTTCAAAAGCATGAAAATCAACAACTTTGTGAGAAGACATGGGATAGATTGGAGATACTCGACAATCTACTACCCCAAAACAAATGGCTTGGCAGAAGCCATCAACAAGATGCTAGTTCAAATTTTAAAGAAGACGCTCTACGAGAACAAAAGAGGATGACATGAGAAATTGTTAGAAGCTTTATGGGCTTACAGGACGATAATCAGAGCTCCGACACAGTGTACACCTTATGCACTTGTCTACAGGTCTAAGGTTGTCCTTTCGCTAGAAGTTCAGCAACCATCACTATGTATCGCCGTCACCAATCAAATTACAATAGAAGAGAATGTCAAACTTCAATTGACAGAACTGGAAAGTCTTGAAGGGAAAAGATTGCTTGCAGAGCAGAATTTGGAACTTTACCAAGCAAAGATGATTCAAGCCCGCGATTAGTTGGTCCACCCTAGGTCGTTCAAATTTGGTGACCTCGTGATCATTCTCAGAAGGCCTATTCTTGCACACTGCAACATAGGTGGAAAATTTGAACCGACCTAGAAAGGACCATTCGTGGTTGATAAGGTTTACTTTGGAGGGTCGTACCAGCTAGTGGACTCTCAAGGGGATAGACCCATATTACCAATAAATGGACGATATCCTAAGAAGTACTGCACGTCATGAGGAATCTAATGAATGATTTTCATTTTGATGTAGAATAGAGCTAGCATCTGTGACTGCGTCCAAATCTTGTAATAAAATAAAGTAAATTTTCTCAAAAAAATAAAATACATGTGTTAATTCCTAAATCTAAATACTATAAAACTATATTAAATAAGATAATGGCATTAAAACAATTATAAAAATTATTAATAATAAAAGATGATAGATTTTTCCTTGTTGTTGTTCGTGCATAACAGTACCCACTGACATTTCCCCCTGTTTACTTGTGCAGGAAGTGTCGGGTTGCGAGTTGGTGTTTTCTTCCAAATACGGCTTGAACTTTGCGTCTTGAAAAGAAACACACAAAAGAAGACTACAAACATGAAGTCAATGAAGAAGATTGGTCGTAAAGAGACCGAACAGACATCAGGATATGGAGGAACTCGAGGGTTAGTTGGCTCACACCTCTTCGCCACAAGATAAGGTCAAATTTCGTATATGATCAGAACTCTAGAGGGTGATCTTGTTACTTCTTCAGCCGAAAGAGCCCCAGATGCGCCATTGGCGCGTACAAAAATAAGAAATGCAAATCACTACAAGTGTTGCCTCTTAGAAAGGATTGAGAGGAGACAAGCCCGGGTGCTAGCCGTTGGACTATCACCCATTCTAGAAGATTCTTATGAACCTAAAATGAAAGAGGCCGATGACAACGCACCTCACATCGACATTGAGCTAGAAACTGCAGAGGATCTCATATCGACATTAGATCTAATAGAAGAAATCTTGACTGGGTGTCTGACTTGCAACTCAGATTTAGCCAGACTGCCATCAGTGACAGGAGAATTTTTAGAGTGCCCGGGATGTCATGTTTTAAAGCTAAAGGAGTATGGCACATTTGAGGCATATGCAACTGCCTCAATGCTATTCAGGAGCCAAGAATATCCTGATGTAGAGCCGTATGTACCATAGTTTGTTTTACTGTTGCCACCACCGTGAGGAGTCTCAGACAACGTGATGGCCAAAATTAGAAGAATCAGAAAGAAGGAATTTTAACACAATGAAGAAATATAAGGGAAATTTATCATTATCCTGGAAGGACTCAAGTTATAAATCGACGTATTCTCGAAAGACGAAGAAGGAATTCTGTACTGCATCTACGCTCTTCAGACTTTGGGCAGAGCAGGTCGCTTGAGGTCGAGAACATATATAGAGCCATCGAAATGGAAAAGAGGATAGGGTAGAGTCACCATCCAGAGCGTCTGCTACTATAACTTCACTAATGATCGACAAGGCAATCTCTCGAGGATCTTACAACATGATGAAGTGGATCCGATGCCACCTTAAATCAAAAATATGATAAATTAGATGGCCGGGTGGCACGTGTTGCCTACAGACTGTATTCCTAACAGTTGCATCATAAATATTTATGAGGATGGGGACTGTATCCCGCCTCATATCGACTACCATGACTTTGTGAGACCCTTCAGCACAGTCTCTTTTATAAGTGAAAGTAATATCTTGTTTGGACGAGAAGTCCAGATTGTCATACCAGGAGAATTCTGAGGTTCTATTGAAATTCCCCTACCAGTCAAATTTAAAAGAAAATGGGGGAAGATTTAGCAAAACATTGCATCCCAGGAGTTACGATAAAATGGGTGTCAGTCACCTTAAGAAGACTGGATAAAGATAAAGCGCCGTTTTACTATGAGCAAGATCCAGAATTGGGGAACTTCATCCTTTGCCACTATGAAGGCAGTACCTTCTGGGTGTTCGTGAGGGGACTTTTGTTCCGGAGCGTAACCTTGGTAAGTTGGCTTTTCCCCACAGCAGTCTCAAGTAGCAGAAATCTACTACCCCTCGTAATGGGTCATGTTAGTTGTTGTCACCTTTTTTACAACACTCAGATGATATGATATGTCAACCCTATTCAGTTTAGTACACACGATCTACTTTTGGATGCTTGTCAGCATATGATCAGTTGTAATACTTTCAGCAAAATTAATGAAGAGTTCTATTTTCAGAAATGCTTTTTTTTTCAGTGCGACAGTCGAACACCGTAGTACCATGTATTGGTTCCAAATGAGGATAAAAGAATGATGTAGAAGAAGAGGATAAAATGACAACAAAATGAAACTAAAATCAAAATGAACTTTAAATTTAAATTAAATCAAATTGATTAAAACAAAATGAAATAAAACAAAACAAATTGAATGAAAATAATGAATTCAAAATAAACAAATGATAATACTCTCTCTCTCTCTCTCTCTCTCTCTCTCTCGACTTTGAGTCCTTGCACTCATCCTTGAACCCTTCGCTTTTGCAGGCACTCCGTGAAATTTGACACTTTTCACACAGCGTCTCTTCTCACAAATTTGAAATATCAATTGTGCAAATCTTGCAATGGCTACCGATCTTGGCCGAGTTGCACCAAACCTACTTTCTTTGAAAGTCAATACCATGTTTTACCAAATTCTTCTCAAATGAAATTTCAGGATCAACACCTGAGTTATGAGTCTCTCCTGTTACCCCTTGGGTCGGATGTGAGTCCTTGAGCTTTCCTCCCTAAGATTCCTTCAAAACTGCCTAATTTTCCACCTTTTATCAGAGAAATTTTCCGCCTTTCATGAAATTTTGAGAACAGAGCTTAGTCGTCCGATTCCCTCAAAATTCCCTAATTTTCCACATCCTATCCGAGAAATTTTCCGCCTTCCATGAACTTTCGGGAATGGAGCTTTGTTGTCTGATTCCCCCAAAATTCCTTAATTTTACACCTCCTATCCGAGAAATTTCCTGCCTTCCATGAAATTCCTAGAACAGAGCTTAGTCATCTGATTCCCCCAAAATTCCTTATTATTTCACATCCTATCTGAGAAATTTTTCCGCCTTCCATGAAATTTTGGAAATGGAGCTTACTTTCGAGAAATTTTTCATCCAATTCCCCTGAAATTCCCTAATTTTCCTCCTTACTTTCGAGAAATTTTTCGACATCCACGAAATCTCAAGGTCGGTACCTAAATTTTGATTCTCATTTCTGAGGCTGATACCTAAATTCCATTTCTCATCCTTTGGGATCAGCATTTAAATCCTGACTACCACCTTCTGAAGTCGGTACTAAAATTCTAATTTACCCTCTGCACTCACTTAAAACTCAAAATTTTCCATAAGATTAAAGTTTTTAAATTCAAAATTCCACAAATTCTGAAATTTCTATAAAATCCACAAAATTTAAAATTAAAGATTAAAACTCAAAATTAAATTAAAAATCAAAGTCAAAAATTTAAATTCAAATATCAAATCCAAATTCTAAAATTTGAATTCCAACTTCAAATCAGTTTCGATCAGACTCCTTCAATGTTTGGGGGCTTGAAATCTATAGCTTCTTTCATGAAGGTATTCCATTTTCCATCCCCAGCAGAATTTCCATCGACTTAAGAGATTTCAACCAAATAATCCCCAACGGAAACTTCTTCGCTAAATTCCGTGTTTGTCTTGAGTTTTGACTCAGAAAATTGTGTTTGTTTTGTTTATCTCGTTGGCCAACTCCAATATTTGCAGTGTGCTTGCCCAGTGAACTACTTCACGCACTTAGCGTAATTTTAAATTTTGTAACAAGTATATAATATATTCGATAATCACAGGGTTACTATTCAACACAAGTATATGTATCACTCAAGTAATACAGGTCTCTAATGGAGTCCTGAATATCGTTCCCACAGGGAATATTTTAGAGGCTACAAACTAGGATTATAGAAAACAATTCAGAATCACAACTTGGAAATCGAAATTGCCTATCTGTCACTAATATGCAAACGAAAATAATATGAAAATTTAATAAATTAATTATACTCACATATAACTAATTCTACTAATAAAGTGAAGTTCAAATATGTAAGCAAGAATCTTTCTCCTTTGTTAAGAAATTTAAGTGAATGGATAATTAGAATTAGTTTAAAACTGTGTTGTGCCAAATAGGAGCATACTTATTCTTTACCCTTTGGTCCAGGCATAAAGAACATTGACTAATCCTATACTTGGTTACTGAATCTGCGGTTAGGCTGGGAGGATACCGGCTCTCACTTCGGGGCTCCCATGTTCCCCTCGTCTGAGGACTAAAATATACACTTTAGCACCGAAACGATAGGACTGAATTGAGGATTTTAGTCTGTCACTCTAAAATCTCCAATTCTACACCCGATAAATATTATTTCCCTATTTATTGGCACCTTAATTCCAAGGACTTTGACCTCCGTGAATCTAAGATGTAATCTTTACTTTAGTAGTTAAGCTCAACATATTTTAACTAATCAATTGGCCAGATTAAAAGTAAACTAAGATTTAAGTAAAGGTTATAACAACTTCTTTAATAATTTTTTTGGCACACTAATTTAAATCACAATTTTAAGAAAATATCAAAACAAGGAGAAAGATAAAAAAACTACTCAAATTTCATGGAGAGGATACGATAAAACTTTGATTTCATATATAAAAGCAAAGTTCTACAAACTAAAATATGTAAATACAACTTATCTTAAATTTCTCCCTAAGCAAAATTCCTTGAAGTTCCTCTGAATCTCTTCCTTTCTTTATAGTACGAAGAATTCTCCTTCGAAATGGCAATGAGGAAGAAATCTCTCACTTCTCTTCCACTCTTACAATCTCTCGAAGTATTCCTCACAAATATCACTAAAATGAACTCACTAACTAACACTCTATTTACTCTTTGAACTCACTAAACTCACACTTGACTCTCTAATGGACTATATGACACGTGGTGGGCACAAATGGACGCTAGCTAACCTTTTTTTTGGCCCCAAATTATTTCTTTTAAAATAGTTGAAGAGTTTCCAAAAGTTTTCCAAGCATCCCTTCAAAAATCATCCACATTCAATGCACCCTGTGAGAGAACCGTCGATCTTGCCAACGGCGGCCTCGAGCTCATCATCGGTGGCCTCAAGCTTGCTGTCGGTGGCTCTCTAGAATACTTAGCCTTGGACCCTCTTACATAATCGTCCGTTGTCGGCGACTTCGATCTCGCCGTCGACGAGCTTCCTTGTAATATTTTCTGAACTCTTACAAAAAATCTGCCGTCTGCACCGTTGAGCTTGTCGGAGGTGCCCTAGATCAAATTTTCATATTTTTGGTCCTTTTTGCTCCAAATTTGCTCTATTTTGCATATTTTCACTGCTATGTCTATAAATCTTTACATCTATAATAAATTATCAAAAATACCCTGTTATTAAAGTGCAATATCATCAAAATTAATATAAAATAAGCATGAAAATCTTAACATTTTTTCTTTGGGTCAAAATCCTCCAAACTTAACTATTACTTGTTCTCAAGTAATCTTTAATACTACATAAAAGTTATGATTCATTGTGGTAAATTTTTAATTCAGAAATACTATAATTTTGATTTAAATAGATATCATAGTATGAATTCTTAGAAAGATTTTCAATTAATTAGATTAACTCTACAAATTAAGACTATCTAGTCATCGAATTTAAGAGTTATAGTCTTCTATTCTTTTCAAGAATGACTATATGTTGCAGTATTAATTCAATTACAATATTCAGATGATAGGAAATTCATGTGAACACTACCAGTAAAAAAACTAGTCATAAATATAAGTTCAGAAATGTTGAAGCCTATTTTTGATAAGGCATCTCCTCAATCTTCTTCTCACTTACTTTTTCTTTTCTTTTTTTCTTTTGGATTGTTTTTCAATCCTAAATTTTTTTCTTTTCATTTTATGGATTGTTTTTCAATCCTTTCATTTTCTTTTCAAGTGAGAATTACTATATCGGGATAGTCTGTTAATAATTTTGAACTTCACTCTTCTTTTCCTAAATTTGAAACTTTACAACATTCTTTACCTTATATGTAATTCATAGTTTTTACATCATTGAGTCCCAATCTTTTCTTTCTCAACTAAATTTCTAAGATTCTTAATATTTCAAAATATAGTTTTCTTTACTTTAAATAGTTAACTATATTCTTATCCTCTTATACTAAATATCTCAACCTACAAATTAATTTTTATTACCAAAAATATTTCTTTGAATTTTCTACCATATTTTGATAAAATTTAAATATTGTCATCTGAATTAAGTTTTATCACAAAAATCATGTTCTAAATTTTGATAATATTTTAATTGAGAATACATAATAGTTAATATTTTTCTTCGCCCCCCCCAAACTTAAATTTTTCAATAATAGAAATAATACATAGTGGAAAGAAAAATTATGAATATAAATCATACCTTTGCACTTTAGGCATTTTTGTCTTTTTAAAATTTTTGCAGGTTCTTCATAAAATTTTAACTTCAATTGTCTTGTAATATTAGAAACTTTTCTACACATATAATAGTTTAGATAATTTACCGGGGTATGAAATTTTAAAACAAGTATATAAACTAAAACATTTAATAACAACAATTAACTACACAGGACAATACAAAACAACATTTGCATTTCATAACACAGAACAAACAGTCTACTATTTTTAACTTAAAGTTCACAATTATAATTAAAATCACAATTCATCACAATCATCCAAAAATAAAAATACATACTACAAAACAAAACATACATCTTAGAAAATAAAACATTTCACAAAATACAAATAACAAAATGAAAGTACTACAACAAAACAAACACATACATCACATCACATCGCAAAGATCAGACATCAAAATCCCACACTATGTCTTCATTTCCCTGGTCAGTAGGTGGATTGGGTTGATAGCGAGTATATCGGGGGCATTCAGGAAAATTGACATCAGGCTCACCTCTGTAGTGTCTAGCCTGAGCATCATAATAAGCAATCTCAAAATCAGAATGCTGCTGAAGATATTCACTATCATGATCATGTCTCCTCTCTAAACCTTCAATCCTTTGATCAATTCTTTCCAATTTTTCATTGAATTTTTCAAAAATTTTCCGTTGCAGGGTCATTGCATTCATCAAATCATACATAGCTGGAGAGCTAGAGGTAGGAGGGTCATAACTAGTAGAGGGGATATATCTACTGGTAGAAGGTGCTTTAATTCTACTCCTAGATCTTCATTCCTCATGGGATTCAGAAGTCTTCAAATTAGCATTACTAATGGGTTTCATAGGATATACTCATTCTTCATCATCATTAACTTCTACTCCAGATAGTTGGAAAAGTGCATAAATTAGGCCAGGATGTCCTAAATATCCACCTGATTCACTCTTCGTCGTGGTCATAATATTCTTGTAAGTTATTCTCCCCATATTTATACTTCTATTGTTCTGAATACAAAAATTCAGAACAGCTCTCTCTCTCGATACTTCACTATGGTGATAGTTAGGTAGCAGAGTAGAACAAATGAAATAATGTCATGCCTTAGTTATGACATTCATCATAGAAAGAGGAAAGTTAATCCGTTCACGATTCTTAATTTTCTAAATCTCTTTCCCATCAGTGAGAAAGTCAATAACATCATCTAACAGACCTTCCATAGTTCCAAATGTTTCATACTCGCCAAAATAAAAGTTATGAAGCTCATAAAAAGAATTAATGCTGGTAGCATTAAAATTGACAGAAAATCCTCTTACTTGGACAGACTCGTCCTCAAGTTAAGTCAGATTAGAATAAAATTCTCTCACAACTTCAATAGCAGCTTTATTGGTAGTGTAACAGAAGTTCTCCCATCTCCTTTATTTGATAACTCTTTCCAGTTATCCTCTAGGATTATCAAAAACTCAATCTTGAGTACACTTCTTTCCTTGGAAGATTGATGTGTATCTTGACTGGGCCTCCGCATTTATAAATTGAGCCTCGTCAAAATCAAGTCTCCTCTTTTGACATGGAGCCATTATTCGATCTATCAAAATTAAAAAAATCTAAACAAAACACCAAAATAATAATATAATGGCTTTTAAAGGTGACTTAAGTAATCTAAATCAAGTTCCATAAATTTCTTCCAAGTCTTTTCTCCACATTTTCTATTTTTCCAAAATTCCTAAATGTGGAAGAAATTTGTGGTGAAAATAAAAAATTTTTACATAGGAGGAAAGCTTTTACCAAGGGAAGATGAAATTGAGTGTTAAAATGCGTTGAAATCACTTTAAATCCAAGATCTATCAAGCCCTAGGTCGTATTTTTTGGTAATTAAGGGAAGAAGATGATGAATAGTGGCGGTTGACTGGTCAAAATCACGGTTAAAAGGTAAATTTTGGGATCTCACCGTCGGCAGTGTCATTCACACTGTCGGCGGGCTCCAATTGATTTAATTCTAATAGCTTTGGTACGATCACGCCGTGAGCGGCCTCGAGCTCGCCGTCGGTGAGATTCTCAAATATTGATCTTTTTTCAAATTTTTGCAATTTTGATCAATTTTAAGCCTTATTGTCATCTGTTCTATCATTTTAATCATTTATTTTAAGTGATTTAGTGATGTATTAACACAAATAAACATACACACAACAAAAGTTCACAATTATATATTAAATCCAACTGTTACAATAGACATTACATAACACACATAAGCCGGTATTTTCTCAACCTAAATTTTTCTAATCAGCGTCGCAATCCAAACCACAACACTATGAACGTTGAAAATAAACAATTTTGAAACATAATCTCAACTATTGAAAAGCAAACTAAGAAAGCAAACATACAAAGAAAGTTCAAATCAAGTTCAACATAAAGAAACAAATATAGTAAAGCAATTCCACTAGTCTTCTGAATCAGTGCTAGTATCTCCTCTGATATCACCCATTGCTTGAACATGGACGAACAGGTTATAGAGAGGTTTGAATGGGAATTCTTCAGTTGAATCTTCTTCAATCCATCTCATCCTTCTCATTAAGCGTATCAAACTTATTTCAAATTGCCCAGTATGATCAAAATGTTCTTTCATCCTCCAATCGATATGATCAAAGAATCAGACATATTAGTAACTGTACTCGTTAAATTTGTACCTGATTCTCCAGATTCTTGATTTTCTGTAAGATCATCAGTGCCTTATCTGATATTAGAGTTCGAATAGGAATAGAGTTTTGTGATGCTTGATCCATAATCACACTCATATCATTTTCATCATCATTGGCTGGGAACATTCGGGTTGGGTCTAAAGGTATCCAAGGTAGTAGTACTTTCTCCTAAATCTTGTATGATACTTGAAATAGATTGCATATTGAGAAAATTGTTGAAGGTCGTCCATGCCCTTGAGATGGTCCTTGAACGATCAGGCCAAACGCAGAATTCACAATAATTGATCCAATATCAATTGGCCATCCCATTTGAATGCAGTAGTTTAATATAACACTCTATTTCGTAACTTTGCCGATTTTCATTATCGGTAATAATTTTGCAGATATGAAAAAGTGTCAATGTTTCGAAACGAGATTTCAAAATGTTGCAGAAAAGCTGACGTACCCGTTTTCTCTAACTTCCTAGTCTTCAATTTCGTCTGTCAAATATTAGTAAATTTCATTCATCTTATCTCTTGTCAACACAAAATTCAAATAATGGTAGACAAGAACATTCTCAAGCATGTACAATTCATTAATTCATCCAGAATTAAATTTTCTCCACCTACCTCGCACTTAGACGCTTCCTTGGTTGATTCCATGAAAATTGGCGTAGAACTCCTTTACCATTGGAATGACTACTAGGGCAGTAGTGTAGCAAAATACTTCCCATCTTAGCCACACAATCATTTCTTCAATTGCTGTTGAAGGATTGCTTAATCCTTGATTCACAAAATCACTTTATTTGATTAGCCTCCTCTTTGACATCATTTGTTGAAAATTCACTGTGCCTCGGCACTAATGAACTTTCGACGGTTGAACACTCAAAATCTAGGGTGATTTATTGAATTGGAAGCCATTACTGAAGAATTCAAGGGAGTTTCCATTCTTTTCTGGGAAATTGGAGTGCTTAGGAACCGTCCATAGAAGTTTATAAGGGTTAAATTCATTAAAAACCACAAAAAACTGTCATTTTGAACTCCATAAACCGTCCACTCGCTGATCTGACTGTCGGTGGCCTCGATGGCGCTGTTGGCGAGCCTTGTACAATTAATTCTAGGGCTCTCAGGTAAAACCCACTATCGGTAGCGTCGAGTGCATCGTTGGCGCCCTAGACAAATTTTGCACAAAAACACCGTGGTCAAATACGTTCTAACTTTTCTTTATGGATCCAAATTTTATGATGATCAAAGGGTAAATACAAGCACTAGAATTCAATACTACCACTCACTAGTGATAAATTCAAACAAATACACAATAAATAAAGATAACTATGAGTTTCCTCCCATAAAGCGCTTAGTTTAACGTCATCAGCCCGACTTATTCAGGTGTTATTCAGGTGCGTGGTTTAACACCGTGGTCAAATACGTTCAAAATTTTCTCTATGGGTCCAAATTTTTTGATGATCAAAGGGAAATACAAGCAGTAGAATTCAATACTACCATTAACTAGTGATAAATTCAAACAAACACACAAAAAATAAAGATAACTATTGGCTGCCTCCCACAAAGCGCTTGGTTTAACTTCGTCAGCCCAACCTATTCAGTTGTTATTCAGGTAGACTGAGCATTAAAACCTTTTTAAAATTTAGTCTTTTACCCTCAAAATATGGTTTTAATCTATGTCCATTTACTTTAAATCTATTCATAGTCTTCGAATCTTCAATTTCAACAGCTCCATAAGCATAAACTTGAGTCACAGTAAAGGGTTCTAACCAACGAGACTTCAATTTCCCAGGAAATAATTTCAGCCTTGTATCGTAAAGCAAAACTTCTTGTCCTGGTTCAAATTTCTTCTGATTAATCTTCTGATCATGTTTTAACTTCAGTTTTTCTGTATAAATTATGTCGTTATCATAAGATTCATTTTTTAATTCTTCTAATTCATTCAATTATAACAACCTCTTCTCACTAGCATTTTTCAATTTATAATTGAATTCTTTAATCGCTCAATATGTTTTATGCTCCAATTCTACTGGTAAGTGACAAGTCTTTCTAAAAATAAGTTTGGAAGGATTCATACCAATAAAAGTTTTATGAGCAGTCTTGTATGCCCATAATGCAGTTTCCAGTCTTGTAGACTAATCTATTATGCTAGGGATATAGTCTTTTCTAAAATTTGTTTTATCTCACGATTAGATACTTCAACTAAACCACTGGTTTGAGGATGATAAGCATTAGAGAATCTATGAACAATATTAAACTTTTCTGTCGATCTCTTAATTTATTTATTCCTAAAATGGGATCTTTCGTCAGTGATAATCTCTCTTGGCATATCGTATCTTGTGAAAATGTTTTTCATTAAGAACCTTGAAACACTTTTAGTATCACGACGAGCTAAAGCTTGTGCTTCAATTCACTTTGATACATAATCAACTGCAATAAAAATATATAAGTTCCCAAATGAAGGAAAAAATGGTCCAATGAAATTTAATCCCTAAGCATCAAAAATCTCAACTTCTAACATGAAATTCAGAGGCATTTCATTTCTTCTAGATATATTACCTACTCGTTGGCATCTATCACAAATTTTGATATATCTGTACTTATCTCTAAAGAGAGTAAGCCAATAAAATCCAGCTTGCAAAATTTTATGCACAGTTTTGTCAATCCAAAAATGTCTTCCAAATTCAAAATCATGACATTTTTTAATAATCAGTTCATTTTCTTCATAAGGCACAAATCTCCAAATAATAAGATCGTTACATTTCTTATATAAATATGAGTCATCCCAAAAATATGCTTTTGCATCATGAACAAATTTTTTCTGTTGCTGCGGTATTAGCATAGGTGGCAAAATATCACTTACTATATAATTAATTATATCAACATACCAATGTATTTTCCACTCATTAATATTATAAAATTGTTCATCAGGGAAACTGTTTATGATTTCATTGTCGGTGTTAGATAATTCATGATATTCTAATCTCGACAATTGATTATCAATTTGATTATTAGTTCCCTTTCTATCAATTACCACAAAATCGAATTCTTGCATTAAAAGTACCCATCTGATTAATCTTAGTTTAGTATCCTTCTTTTGCATCAGATATTTAATAGCAGAGCGATCAGTATGCACATACATTTAGTTCCAATTAAATAAGATCTAAATTTATTAGAAGCAAATACAATAGCCAGTAACACTTTTTTTCAGTAACCGTGTAGTTAATTTGAACATCGTTAAGAGTTCTACTAGAATAATAAATTAATTTTAAAGTCTTATTATATCTTTGACCAAGAACAGCTCCAATAGCATAATCACTAGCATTGCACATTAATTCGAATGGTTTCTTTCAGTTAGGTGAAACTATTACAGGTGCTATGAATAGTTATTCCTTTAATAACTCAAAGGCATTTGAGCAGTCTTCAGTAAATTTAAATTTCTTGACCTTTTCTAAAAGTTGGCGGCATAGAGGTTTGGTAATTTTTGAAAAATCTTTAATATAACTCCTATAAAAACCAGCATGTTCAAGAAAACTTCTTACCCCTCTCACTTTAGTAAGAGGTGGTAATTTAGCTATAACTTGAATTTTTGCAGGCTCTACTTTCATGCCATATTTCAAAATTTTATCCCCTAATACAATTCCTCCTACAACCATAACTTGACATTTCTCCTAATTTAGAACTAAGTTAGTTCTTTCGCATAACTCTAAAACTTTTTCAAGATGGTTTAAGCATGCATCAAATGATGTTCCAAATAAAGAGAAATCATCGATAAATACTTCTATTCCATTATCAATTAACTTACTAAATATAGACATTATACATCTTTGGAATGTTGCAGGTGCATTACATAGTCCGGAAGACATTCTTCTAAAAGCAAAAGTACCATAATGACTAGTAAATGTTATTTTCTCTTGAACCTCAAAAGCAATAGGAATATGATGATAACTGGTATATCCATCTAGAAAGCAACAGTACTTGTGTTTAGCAAGTCTATCCAACATTTGATCTTGAAAAGGAAGAGGAAAGTGATATTTTTGGGTGGCGGCATTTAACTTTCTATAATCAATACAAATACGCCATCCAGAAAATTGTCTGATAGGTATTAATTCATTATTCTCATTTGCTTCAATAGTTACTCCTCCTTTCTTAGAAACACCATGAATTGGACTTACCCAAGTACTATCCGAAATAGGATATATAATTCGAGCATCTAACCATTTTAAAATTTCTTTTTTAACTACATCTTTCATAGTACGGTTCAGTCTCCTTTGTGGATCAATTCTAGGTTTATGTTCATCATTCAATAAAATTTCGTGCATACAAATCGAAGGAGTAATTCCCTTTATATCAGCCAAAGTCCATCCAAAAGCTTTTTTATATTTTTTTAATGTATCCATTAATTTTTCTTCTTGAATTTCATTTAAGTCTGAGGATACAATTGCTGGTAATGTTGAAACTCTCCTAAAAATACATACTTCAAATGATTTGGAAGATTTTTAATTCAAGTTCAGGGGGTTTTACAACAGATGGAATTAATATTTCGTTTTCTGGTGCTGTTGAATCGAGCATTTCAAATTGTTCCCGAATATAATCAGCTTCTTCGTTATCAATTTCATCATATTTATTATTTTCCATATCTTCTTCTTCTTCAAAATTTTCTTTGAAATATTCTTTTCTTAAATAATCACATATATCCATTCTCAAACATTCATCACCTTTTTCTATTGAAGAATATTTCACTGACTTTGAGATGTTAAAGGTTACTTCTTGATCATTTACTCTCATAGTCAACTCTCCTTTTTGAACATCTATCATGGCTCTTCCTGTAGCTAGGAATGGTCTTCCTAAAATGATAGGTATTTCCTTATCTTCTTCCATATCTAAAATGATAAAGTCCACAGGAAAGATAAATTTATCAACCTTGACCAAAACCTCTTCTATAACTCCTTTAAGATGTGTAATAGATCGATCAGCTAACTGTAGAGTTACAGAAGTTAGTCCAATCTCTCATATTCCTAACCTTTTAAAAGTTGATAAAGGCATTAAATTTATGCTAACTCCTAAATAACATAATGCTCGCCCATAAAATTTTTCACCAACAGCACACGGGATAGTGAAACTACCAGGATCTTTATGTTTTTCAGGTAGCTTTATCTGAATTATAGCACTACACTCTTCATTGAGTGCAACAGTCTCATGATCTAGTAACCTCCTCTTTTTGTTGAGTATATCCTTCATAAATTTAACATAATCACGCACTTTTTCCAAAGCTTCAACAAAAGGAATATTTATTGTCAATTTTTTTAAGATGTCTAAGAATTTAACAAATCATTCTCCCTTATCTTGTTGCTTTAGTATTTGAGGAAATGGTGGTGGTGGTGTTTCAACAGTAATTTTCATAGGTTTCAGAGAAAAATCATGATAAAAACTTTCTTATTCTCCTTCAATTTCCACTTTTTCCTTTTCAACTATAGTTCTTTCTGAACCTTTGTTTTCAACTCTTTTCCACTTCTTAATTGAATAGCCTTGATCTATTCTTTTCCTTGATCTTTCGAATATACTTCAACATTGCTAAATAAAGTTCCAATAGGTCTATTGCTCATTGCAGTAGCAACTTGCCCCAATTAGTTTTCTATGTTTTTAATAGCAGTTCCTTAACTTTTTAATTGATTTCCCATATTCAAAACTAATTCTCCCACAGACAACTTCTTCTCCTTGAATTATGAATTATTATAAAAACCTGGTGGATTAGAAGGTCTATAATTGGAATTACTTTGATTGTTTATATTTCCTAATGGGTTTACAGGATTGTTCCACCACTGAGGATTAACAAGATTAACATTACTTTGGTTAATCCAATTAAAGTTTGGATGATTCTTCCAACCTGGATTATAATAGTTTGCATAAATGTTATTTTGTCTATTATTTATTAAATTTATAGTTTCATATGAAGATTGAGCATCTACAATTTGTCCCAATGAATTTTCTTCTAACACCGGAGGTGTTTGAGAACGATTCATTCTGTATTGATCTATTTTCTTTGAAAGAGCAAGCAATTTGAGAAACTATCATAGTTAAAGCATCTGAATCATGAATACTGGCTACTCTCTTAGGATTTACCCTTTCAGCAGGCCATTAAAAATTATTAGTAGTCATTTCTTCAATTAAAGTATAACCTTCTTCAAAAGGTTTAGACATTAGTGATCCACCAGCAACAACGTCAATGATGGATCTAAGAGATCCTACTAATCCATTATAATAAGTTTGAATAATTAAGCAATCTGGTAAAGCATGGTGTGGGCATCTTCTAAGAAGTTCTTTAAATCTTTCCCAAGATTCATATATTGATTATCCCTCATACTGATTGAAAGATGTGATATCATTTCTAAGCTTAGCAGTCTTAGATGGTGGAAAATATTTCGATAAGAATTTTTGTGAAAGTTCCCCCCAAGTTCTAATAGATCTAGGTGCTAATGAATTTAACCAAGCATTAACCTTAACCCTTAGTGAAATAGGAAAAAGTATAAGTCTGACAGCATGATCAGATACTCTCTCATATTTAAAAGTAGCACAAAGTTATAGAAAACTCGTAAGATGTAAATTAGGATCTTCATTTGAAGTTCCACCGAATTGATTGTTTTGTACCATTTGAATAATTGCAAGTTTAAGCTCAAATGAATTAGCAGCTACATCAGGATTTTAGATAGTTAAGTTAATTTCATCTAATGTAAGGTTAGCTTAATCTCATAGTGGTCTAGATTGATGTTCATTTTCTGTTGTTTGGTTATTTACGTTGTTTTCCATTGTTTCAGAATTTCTAGGTTCTTTTCTCAGTTTTCTAATTCTCCTAATAGTGTGTTCTAATTCTAAATCGTAGGGTATAAGATTTTCAGAACCAAATTTACGCATACAATCAAAATCAGTACACAAAAAAATAGTTGACTAAATATAATAATAAGTTGCAAAATCTTTAAAAAGTTTTCTAACTGTCCTAAATCGTCCGTTCCTCTAATTATGTTATATTCTCTAGCAACGACACCTAAAACTTGAACCACTCTGCGCACTTAGCGTAATTTTAATTTTTGTAATAAGTATATAATATATTCTATAATCGTAGAGTTACTATTCAACGCATGTATACATATCGCTCAAGTAATATAGGGCTCTAATGGAGTCCTGAATATCGTTTCCGCAGGGAATATTTTAGAGGCTACGGACTAGGACTATAGAAATCAACTCAGAATCACAACTTGAAAATCAAAATTGCCTATCTGTCAATAATATGTAATCGAAAATCTTATGAAAATTTAATAAACAAATTCTACTCACAGATAACTAATTCTAATAATAAAGTGAAGTTCAAATATGTAAGCAAGAATCGTTCTCCTTTGTTATGAAATTTAAGTAAATGGATAATTAGAATTAGTTTAGAACTGTGCTGTGCCAAATAGGAGCATACCTACTCTTTACTCTTTGGTCCAGGCATAAAGAACATTTACTAATCCTATGCTTGGTTACTGAATCTGCGGCTAGGCTGGGAGGATACCAGCTCTAACTTCGGAGCTCCCACGTTCCCCTCTCCTGAGGGCTAAAATCTACATTTCAGCACCCAAATGATAGGACCGAATTGAGGATTTTAGTCTATCACTCTAAAATCTCCAATTCTACGCTCAATGATTATTATTTCCCTATTTATTTGCACCCTACTTTCAAGGACTTTGACCTCCCTAAATCTCGAATGTAATTTGTACTTTAGTTGTTAAACTCAACATATTTTAACTAATTAATTGGCCAGATTGAAAGTAAATTAAGAATTAAGTAAAGGTTATCACAACTTCTTTAATAATTTTCATGGCACACTAATTTAAATCACCATTTCACGAAAATACAAAAACAAGGAGAAAGATAGAAAAACTACTCAATTTTCACGTAGAGGATACGATAAAACTTGGATTTCATATATAAAAGCAAATTTCTACAAACCAAAATAACTGAATACAACTTATCTTAAATTCTTCCCCAAACAAACTCCTTAAAGTAGCTCTGAATCTCTTCCTTTCTTTACAGTACGCAGAATTCTCCTATAAAATGGCAATGAGGAAGAAATCTCTCACTTCCCTTCCACTCTTACAATCTCACGAAGAATTCCTCACAAATATCACTAATTTGAACTCACTAACTAACACTTTATTTACTCTTTGGACTCACTAGACTCACACACTTGAGTCTCTAATGGACTATATGACACGTGGTGGACACAAATGGATGCTAGCGGACACTTTTTCAGCCCCAAATTGTTTCTTTTAAAGTAGTTGAAGAGTTTCTAAGAGTTTTCCAAGCATCCCTTCAAAAATCAGCCACATTCAATGCACCTTGTGAGAGAACTGTCGATCTTCCTGTCGGCGGCCTCGAGCTCGCCGTTGTCGTCCTTCTAGAATACTTAGCCTTGGACCCTCTTTCTTAAGGCTCCGCTGTCGGCGACTTCGATCTCGCCGTCGGCAGACTTCCTTGTAATATTTTCTGATCTCCGCTGTCGGCGACTTCGATCTCGACGCCGTTGAGCTCGCTGTCGGTGCCCTAGATCAAATTTTCATATTTTTGGTCCTTTTTGTGCCAAATTTGCTTCTTTTTACATATTTTCGCTCCTATGTCCATAAATCTTCACATCTACAAGAAATTATCAAAAATATGTTTCTTTAAAGTGCAATATCATCAAAATCAATATAAAATAAGCATGAAAATCTTAACATTTTTTCATTGGGTCACCCAGCAAACCAAACATATTGGGAGTCCATTTGTTGACCTCACTTTTGGTTGAGGTCTAGTATTTCTTTAGAATAGCCTGCGGTCTAGCCGTAGGACTCTCAGAGTGACTTTCTTAGAAGGCTAGCCATGGAACCCTTTCCCCCATGGAAATTCAAACTTTTCTTACATAACTGAGAGTTTCAATATGCTTAAGGCCTAACCTCCAGTTTTTAGGAGGAAGAGACCAAGCATAAGGAAGCCTAGAGGAAGTCTCCTATAGGTGGTCAGACCTTAGGATCTACCTTAGGGGGATCTGAAGCTTACACACACTTACACTACACACTCAAAACCCTAAACAAGGCACATCACCTTTGATCCTCTGCCTCTTTGGAAACTCATGTAAGTGTTTTCCCAAGCCATTAGCCTCAAGCTAAGGTTTGGCTATGACCATCACATAGAGGACCAAATGAGGGCGACCCTTGGGCCATGGCTAAACCTAAAAAATTCCATCTCACTCACCTTCAAGAAATCCCAATTTTTTACCAAAAATTTCAAATTTCTAACCCCTTCACCCCTTTACCCTAAAATACCTAAAATACCCAAAACACCCAAAATGCTCAAAATACCCCCAAAAACATAAAATCCCCCAAAATTTACAAAATCACTCAAATTACCCATAATTCTTCAACAATCATTCCAAATTACTCCCTACTACTCAAATTATCCAAAATTACCCAAAAAATCTCCAAAATGACCGAAATGACCCTCTTAGCCCAAAATTCCAAAAATTCTAAAAATTCTAATAAATTTCTAAAACCTCCCAAATATCCCTAATTGCATTTCTCTCAACTACCACAAGAACCAATTTAGCCAATTTAGCCCAATTTGACCAAAAATCCTAATATGACCCATTTAACCCAAAAGCACCCAAATTGAACCCAATATCTACCCAATTGACCCCAATAAGGCCCAATTTTAATTCCAAACATTAATTCAACATCCCCAATACCAATATAAACCAAATCTAAGTTTAATTTGATCCACAATTGAGTTCAATTCCACTTGAAATCTAAAAGCCCCAATGTTGCCTCAGTGACCCAAATCCCCCAAATTGACCTAAGGCCAATCAATCTATCCCCAATTTGGATTCTAAACTATTCATGAAACTCTCCTGAACTAAATTAATCCATCAACCTTCCCTAACTTGAGCCCAAGTCTCACCCAAATATACTTAAAGTCCAAAATCATAAAATTTGACCCAAGCATGCCATATGCCTAAAATCTCCCAAATTGATTGCCCTACTCCTAAAATTTCCACCCAATTGATGTTAGGAACTCTTTATGACATCTCTCAAGATGATTTGGTGCCTTCAATTGGCCTTGGACCCAAATCTGGCCTAACCTAAACCCAAGTTAATCCAACTTGCCCCAAGTTGGTCAAAATCCGAAATCAAGCCAAATTCATCACCCAAACCAATCCAAAACCACTCCAATCGTTCTCTAAACCATTTATGACAATCATATACACAATATTTATTAATAATTTGGGCTCAACCCAAGCTATGTTAACCCAATTTGAACAAGGTGATCCAAATGAACCCATGGCCAAATTTAATCAAATTGAACCAAAGGTGGTCAAACCAACCCCTCCACAGCCACTAAACTGATCCTAGGAACCACCCTAGATTCTCTTAGCCCAAACTAGTGAGTCATGGACCAAAACATCCTTAATTTGGGGGATCTCATTCTATTTTTGCTTAAACCATATGGATCCTTGCCAAAATTGCTCACCAAACATAATTGCTCCCACTAGATGGCCTGGCTCACCTAACCACTGACTCAACTGACACATGGCCAGCTCCCTTGTCCTTGTCGGCCAACCTAGTCTCTAGAGGAGCCCAATCCGAGAGCTACATCAAAGAAAAACAAACCTAAACTCCACCCTATGGCCAAGTCAGCCTAAAATTTCCACTCGAGCTCATCTGCCCTCCACCTAGGCAATTGAATCCACCTATCACCAGCCCCTGAGCTCAGCCTAATGGACATGGCCATAAATAGAGCACTCCACAACCAAAACTATATGATAAATTTTTCTTAAGGAAACTCCACCAAATTCCCTCCAGAGTTTCTCTAAGAGGTCTTAAGAGTTATCTCATTGTGTTCAGCCACTCATTCCCTCTGTCTGAGAGCAATTTCACCATTGAAATCTCAGTTAGAACTAGGACAAATGTCTCCACATCTCCACAGTGCACCAAACTTAAGTTAAGTGCAACCACAACTTCACAACCTTTAAAGAAGAAGGCCACACATCAAAGCCCCATCATAGAAGGCCTCTGCACCAGACTTTGATCAACACCTGAAAATGGCTTTGGTCGAATTCAGGTCCACACATTTCACTACAGTACAAGGCTCCATCTAGATGTTTGTTGGGACCAATCGAAGCTGCCACAACTATCTGATTGTTGCCTCCCCTCCCAGACAAAGGTATTGAGCTAACTCTCCCTCCTGAGCTATTCTTCGTCCTCCATAATTGTACACTATATTTCATACCATATAAGCTGTATGAATAAGTTTGTCTAGGCTAGATGAAGCTTTAAAAATAAACCCCATGTGATTTGGTTGAGTATCAGGAGAGATCTTAGGTATAGAAGGTGGACGGTTTTCTTGGCACACCAGTTGGGGACAAAGACGAGCGGCCGTCTAATCGAGCATGTATTAAATGAAGGGTCAGGATTCTACCGGATGAATGCTTGGATCATAAAGTGCACATTGACTCAGAAGGTGGTGCCCAATCGAAAGGAGACATGTGCTTTCAACCTGCCATAAGTTTATGTGGCGCCGTGTCACTTAAGTAGAAAAATATGAAAATTTTGAATTATTTAAATCACCTGAACTTCAAATATCCATAACTTGCTGTAGAAAAATCATAAAAAAAATACCCACTTGCTCAGTGAATAGAGGAGAATAATGTGGACTGAGTTTAAATTTTATTTGATGAATGTATGATTTTTATTTAATTATATACCCTCTGTAGTCTTTTAATTCTCCATGCATATAGACATTTCACCATGGCCTGCCATTTTAGCATGTTATAGTCTCTGTCATGGGGGATCTTCCCTAACTTTTCTAAACTCAGAGGAGAAGATTTCTATATTTTCCAAGTTTTTGTATCTATTTTCAAAAATTAATTCCAAAAATTAGCATGGTGGTTATAGAAATTCAGAAAAATCTTGGTAGGTTTCCTATAACCAGAGAACCCTAGGATAAAATTCTCATGGATTAAATCATTAAGAAATGACCTAATCAGCAACTTGGTTTAAAATTGAATTTAAATTAATTTGAGTTCATTAAATATGGAAATCACTCAAAACAATTCTCGACTGTACTTTAAGGGTCAGAGAACTCCTCATAAAAAATTCATGGCATTTGGAGTTAATTTGGTCACATAAATAAATTTTCTAATTGAGATGATAATTTTAAACATTAAACTAATATTAGTAATTAGAATTGAACTCATAAATTTATCAAATTGATTTTGGGAGTTCTCTGTGATTAGAAGAATTTTCTAAAAATAAAAAAAAATTTAATAAAATTTGCATTTTTAACTATATTGTAAATATTTAAATAATTAAAAAATAATAAATATAATAAAAATATTAAAAAACCACCAAATTGTCACATATGGTCTCCTAATCACTTAGGAACCATTCACATAATTTTCCTAAGCTTCAAAATCAAAATATCAATTTTTAAAGGCTTAAGTTAATTTTTAAAAGGCTAAAAAATGAATTTCCTTAAATTTTCCACAAAAATAGTACTAATAATTAGAAAAAAAATCAGAAAAATAAAAAATTTATTTCTTTGATTTCCCTAATCTTAGAGGGACTTATGAAAAATATAAAATTAAATTTTCAACCTTTAACATATTTTATAATTAATTAGAACTCTAAAACGTAAAATAATTATATTAATTGAATTAAAACACTAAAAATCATGAAACTTGCTCCAAGTGGTCCTCTTGTCTAGGTCTACCTCCAATAAAAATTTCAAAGTCTTATATTTTGTGTTGGACAAGTTATTGAATTTTCATTGAAAACCCTCCATTTTTGTATTAAAATAAATATGGAAATTAAATTAAAATTTCCAAAATCACATTTTCTACTCAAATATTTTAATTAACCCATACGTGGGGTCAAAAAAAAATTTCAAAGTCATTTGAGCTAAATTTAATGAATTATTAAGTGATAAAGGCCTTTAGGGGTAAGATTATAATTTTGAAAAAAATTAGATGAATACTTAGGCTTAATCAAAATGGGAAAAGGGCAATAAATGACCTTAATTATTATGTTGGATGTTTGAAACATCAATAGGATAAATGGCAGAAACCCATTGCATTTTTGTCACATCAAAATTAAATATTTAAATTTCCTTAATTATCATAATTTGGAAGAAAGTTAAATTAAAAGAGCCTTAAGATTACGGGTTGATTTTGGAAGTTAATATTCCACTAATTCAATACCCCTTCATTGGATGTTTAAATGATAATTCAATATTTTGATAAGAATCATAATCATGAAAGTCATGAAATTTCCTTTTGTAAAGACAAAAAATACCAACTGAAATCTTAAGGGCTTAGTAGTGAGGTAGGCTTAATTAAAGAAATTGACTAGTAAGAATTAGAAAAAAAAATAAAATCAATCTTAAACTACCTTTTGAAACATTACAAGTCCAACAAAATCTGATAAATTCTTTCATAAGTTAAGTTTGCCTATAAAGGCCCAATCACATAATTTCTAAGTACCAAATGATAACTACCCTGCCTTTCGGGATGACTAAAACATTAGCTCAGTGAGCATAAGGGTATGAAATAGATAAATCATTTTTTAATAATGATAAGTTCAAAAGACCTCAAGGAAGCTCAAAAGGAATGTGAAGTATCTGGGTCTCTCTGAGATCTTTTCACAAGTCTTGTAGAAAACTTTGGGTTAGTGAAATTTTCATAGGAAAACTGGACTTATCATAGTAATTAAAAAAAATTTGAGTTTTTATTATTTTTGGGTTTTAACAGTGCTTCACAATCTAACGAGAAGAAGTTTTCTATAGATGAAGATGTGTTACAAATAGGAAATCAATTGCAAAGTCAAGGAGCTATAATTAGAAATATTTAGAATCAATTAAGACAGATAGCCAATTCATTTAGTAATAGATCCCAAGGAACACTTCCTAGTAATACAAAGATAAATTAAAGAGACAAAAATAAAGAGCAACTATTCAGTCAAGAAGTGGAAGAGAGTTTGAAGGTAAGGTTCAAAAAGATCAATAGTAGAGAAAGAATGGATTGAAGAACCAAAAGAGGACGCTCAGAAAGAATTGGAAAAACCTATTTCTCCACCAAATATTGATTTTGAAAAACCTTCACCACCATTTCCTCAGAGATTTTGACAACAAAAATTGGATAACTAATTTTTAAAGTTCTTGGTGATTTTTTAGAAACTTACAATAAATATTCCATTTGCTGAAGCCTTATAACAAATGCTAAGCTATTTGAAGTTTATGAAGTATATTCTAAACAGAAAAGGAAGTTTAAAGATAACAAGACCATTGCAGTTAGTGAAGAATGCAGTGCAATAATTCAAAAGAAACTTCCTTAAAAGTTTGAAGATCCCGTTAACTTCACAATTCAAAGTGCAATTGGAGACAGATTTTATGTGAAAGCTTTATGTGATTTAGGTTCAAGCAATAACCATATGCTATTATCTACAATTAAAAGAATGGGATTAGGAGAAACAACCTCGACAACTGTTCCTCTGGAGTTAGCAGATCGTTCGATAACTTATCCTAAACGAGTTATAGAAGATATTTTAGTAAGTGTAGATCAACTTATCTTTTTCGTTGATTTCATTGTGCTAGATATGGAGGAAGATAAGGAGATACCTATTATTTTGGGGAGATCATTCCAAGCTACAGGGAGAGAAATGATAAAAGTGCAGAAAGGGGAATTAACTATGTGTGTTAATGATCATACTGTCACATTTAATATTTCAAAATCAATGAAATATCTTGCAAAAGGTAAAGATGATGAATGTTTCATTATTGATGTAATGAGATATTTGAGTGAATGTCATTTCAAAGCAAATTATGAAGAAAATTTTGAATGTAAAAAAGTTGGAACACAATGAAGAAGAGGAAAAACAATATTTTGATGAATTTAATGAGGAAGATTTAAATTATGTTTAAGAAAGTTTTGAAGTTTTGGACATGACAAAGAAAGATGAATCTCTTTGTACTTCAATTGAAAAATCTCCTGAACTAGAATTGATGTTACTTCCTGAACATTTAAAATAAGCCTTTTTGGGTGATTCCTCAACTATTCCTATTATAATTTCCTCGAAATTAACTACTAAAGAAGAAGAGAGTTTGCTTGAAAAATTAGAGAAATATGAGAATGCCTTTAGATGGACCATTGCTGATATTAAAGGAATCAGTCTTTCACTCTGTATGCACAAAATCCTTATTAAAGAAAACTTGAAACGTAAAGCTGATCTTCAAAAGAGACTAAATTCTATTATGAAAGGTTGTTAAGAAAGAAATTTTAAAGTGGTTAAATGTTGGAATTATCTTCTTTATTTTAGATAGTGCATGAGTTAGTCCTATTCACTGTATTCCCAAAAAAGGAGTAACTTTAACTGGTAATGGAAAGAATGAATTAAAAATAATAAGATATGTTACAAGATGTTGAATATTGATTATAGAAATTAAATTTAGCCCCCAGGAAAGATCATGTTCCACTTCCCATTCTTGATAAAATGTTGGATAGACAGCTAGGCATAAATACTTTTGTTTTCAACATGGATATACTAGTTATCACCAAATACAAATTGCTCCTGAAAATCAATAGAAAACACAGTTCACCAGTCCTTATGGTACATTTACTTTTAGAAGAATGCCCTTTAGTTTATGTAATGCCCCTGCTTCATTTCATATATATATGATAGCAATTTTCTGTGATTTAATTGAAAATGGAATTGAACTGTTTATGGATGATTTTTCATTATTTTGAATTTAATTTGAATCTTGTTTAGAACATTTATCTAAAGTTCTTAAATGTTGTGAAAAAACAAATTTAGTCATTAATTGGGAATAATGCCAATTTATGGAACATTAGGAATTGTTTTAAGACATTAAATTTCAGAAAAAGGTATGGAAGTATACTCTGCAAAAATTCAAGTGATCGCTAATTTACGTTGCCTAACATATGTAAGGGAGATTAGGAGTTTTTTGGGATATGATGGATTCCAGAGGCTTTATATTAAAGACTTTTCAAAAATTGCTAAACCTTTAAGCATTTAATAGAAAAGATGCAATTTTTTATTTTAATGATGACTGCCTAAAAGCTTTTGAATTATTAAAAGAAAAATTAATCACTGCACGACTTATTATTCACCAGATTGGGAAAAACCATATGAATTAATGTGTGACGCTAGTGATTATGCAATTGGAGCTGTTTTAGGACAAAAATATGATAAAATTATCAAAGTTATTTATTATGCTAGTAGTACTCTTAATGAAGGTATACAACAATTGAGAAAGAGTTATTAGCTATAAAATTTGCTTTTGATAAATTCAGATAATATTTATTTGAAACTAAATGTGTGTTGCATACTAATCATTCTGCTATTAAACTTAATGAAACATAAGGAAGCTAAAATAAGATTGATAAGATGGATTCTTCTTTTGCAAGAATTTGACTTTGAGATAGTAGATATGAAGGGTGCTAATAATCAAATTGCTGATCATCTGTCCAGACGTGAAAATAAAGAATCTCTCTTTTCTAATGAAGAAATTAATAAACATTTTTTTTGATAAAAATTTTTTACCTATAACTAAGTGACATGTTCCATGGTATGCAGACTTTGTAAACTTTATTATTAATGAAATTTTACCATATGGATTGACTTACTAACGGAGGAAGAAATTTTTATCCGAAGCTAAGACTTAATTTTGGGGTGACCCATTTTTATATAAATAAGGAAAGGACTTGATTATTCGAAGATGTGTGCCATCATAAGAAACTTATGTAATTATTCAAAAATGTGATGATTTTGATTTTGCGAGACATTTTATTATTGATAAAACTGCATATAAGATTCTACATTCTGATTTTATTTGCTTACAATTTTTAAGGATGTTAATGTTAATATTAAAAATTGTGATCGATGTCAGCGTGTATGCATTATTTCTAGAAGAAACGAGATGCCCCTCAATTATATGTTTGAAGTTGAAATAGTTGACGTTTGGGGGATTAGATTTCATTGGACCATTTATACCATCTTTTGGAAATTTATACATTTTTTATAACAATAGATTATTTATCTAAATGGATAGAAGCTGTTGCTTTACCTCGATGTGTTGCACAAAGTGTTGCAAAATTTTTAAGAAAGAACATATTGTGTAGGGTTGGAATGCTAAGAGAAATCATAACTGATGGAGGAAGTCATTTTAAAAATGCAATTATGGAGAAACTAGTAAAGAAATATTATATCATCCACAAAATTTCTACTGCTTATCATTCTCCAACAAGTGGTTTGGTTGAATTGTTCAATCATGAAATTAAAAGAATTTTGGAGAAATCTGTTAATCCAAACAGAATGGACTGGTCAATTAAATTGGATTTTGCTTTGTGGGCTTCTAGGAATGCATATAAGACTCATATAGAAATATCCCCATATATGCTAATTTTTGGGAAAACTTGTCTTTTACCAGCTGAACTTGAGCATTAAGCATGTTGGGCTATTAAAGAGTTCAATTATAATATGAAAGATCCAGGAGAAAAAAGATTATTGCAATTTAAAGAGCATGAAGAGATAAGGAATGAATCTTAAGAAAGTGCTAAGACATTTAAAGAAAAGATGAAAATGTGGCATGATCGAAAGATTCTAAATAAAAATATTAAGCCACGACAACAAGTTTTTCTATATAATGCCTGATTAAGATTATTTACTGGAAAAATTATGTCTAGGTGGCTGGGCCCATTTATTGTGATAAAAGTTTATCTCTATTGAGTTGTGGAAATTAAAGATCCCAAAACTAAGAAAATATTCAAAGTAAATGGTCATAGACTGAAATATTAGTTCTCAGTTGATCAACTTAAACTTGGTGAGAATTTAATGTTGGGTCAATTAGAGTAAGAATTGGGTATGGCAGGCTGATGACGTTAAACGAAGCGCTTTATGAGAGGCAATCCATAATTATTAGTGCGCTTTTCTTTAAGTTCATTTTGTGTGCTTTGTTTAGTTTGAAGTAAAAATTGTATTGTAGTATTTGGTTTATATTATATTAGTGGAGATTCATGAGACCTTAATTGATAATTTGGATGAGTTAAAAAGAATATTTGGACGTTTAGCGAACCTGTGCTAAAATAAGCTCTGGCGGCTAAGCGTCATCAGTTGACGCTTAGGCGCCGGTGTTACGAAAAACGTGAAAATTATGTTTTTAGAAGCCATTATCATGGGAAAGTTGCATGGCACATTTATGAAAGGTTAGTGAATGTGGGAGGACAGTTTTAGGCCATCTAAACTCTATAAAAAGGGTCCAAATTAAAAGAATTACATCCCATTCCAAATTTCTATCCAAAGAGCCTTATATAAGAGTTTAAATTTGAGAAATATCTTCTTAGGAGAGTGAAATAAATAAGAAGGAGGATGCAAACATAAAAAAATTTATTTCTGAAAGTGCGCAAGAGTTATATAATGAATATATGGCCCTTAGTATTCAAGGAAATTTAGAAATGATTGTGAAGATTGGGGCTGATGTTGCATCAATTAAAGCAAAGGAAGTGAAACTAATGAATGTTTAGCACATATTGGTGTTGACCTCACTTTTGGTTGAGGTTTAGTTTCTCTTTAGATATCTTAGGGTCTAGCCATAGGACCTTCATGGTGATTTTCTTAGAAAACTAGCAACAGAAAACCCACCACATGGAAATTCCACATGCTTGTTGTCCTTACTTGGGGCTTTCACACGTTAAGGCTCAACCTCTCATATTTAGAAGGAAGGAGCTAAACATAAGGAGCAACAAGTGGGATTCCCCATAAGTGATCAGACTTTAAGAATGACCCTGGGAGATCCGGAGCTCACACCCTGCACCTACACACACATCACCCACTCACAATTCTAAATCTACCATATCCTATTTGATTCCCCCTGTCTTTTTGACACTCAAGTGTTGGTCTCACCTAACCCTAAGCTCATGGCTAAGGTTGTAAGCACCGACACATAGATGACAGAAAGAAGGTTACCTTTGGTTCCATTCTCTTCACTTTGAAGCCATTCCAATTTTCCCAAATTTCAATTTTTAACCCCTGGCCTTTAAACTTTCCTATATTTACCAAATTGACCCTTGAAATCCCAAAAATCCCAAAATTAACCAAAACTACCTAAATTCTCTAAAAATCATCCCAAAATACTTCCCGCCACTCAAAATAACCAAAACCACCCAAATTTGTCAAATTTCCTAAAGTACTTCCGAAACTCCTAAAATCCCTAAATGCCCTTTTTAGCCCAAAATCTCAAGTTTGTCCAGAGTTGTTCGAACTCCCCGAAAATCATTCGAGGATGTTCCTCTCATCAAAATATTAAATTTGATTGTAAACATGCCATACTTTCGAGCTACTTTTGAACCCCTCAGCACTTAAGTAGCCAATACTTGAAAATTACTCCGGGATTCCTAAAATCCTCCATATTGATCTGAAATGATCTTGGACACTGCCGTTTGACTCCAAATTTCATTTGGAATGAGCTCGAGTTTTCAGTTCAACATTTTGATCACTTTCCGAAAAAAACCCCAAAAATTACCAAAGTGCCCCTACAAACCAAAAATTCCATAAATTCTGAAAATTCCCAAAAATTTCAAAAATCCTCCAAATATTCCCATTTTAACTTTGAAACCATCAAATTTTCCCGATTTGATCAATTTTACCAAAAGCCCCAATTTTGATCTAAAGTAAGATTTGACCCAAATTGGACTCAGTGTCGATCAATTTCCGCTCAATTTGAATTTCATACTCTTCATAACACTCTTATAAACTAAATTCAACATTTGATTGTAATCAATTTGATCACAAAACTCACCCAAGTTCAATTTAAGCTAAAATCCCCAATTTGACCCGTTTTTTATTATTTTGATGACGAGGTTGCCCAAATTACCTCGGATCACCAAACGGACTTCGCTATTGCATCCGGAACATCAAAATTAATTGGAATTGATATATAATTTGCTATGGTTCGATACACATCGAAAAAGTCCAAAATTCGGCGTGTTTCACGCCAAAATAATTAAAAATTTCTTTTTTACCCCCATTAAACCTAAATTTTTCCCTCCTTCTCTCCCCCAATAGCTGTCGTTGCCCCTCCCTCCTCCATGCGAAATGAATATTTTGGCCATGGGAGCATGGCTGAAATTTCCTAGCTCCCTCCCCTTGCTTGCCCTCTTGCCTCCTTCCCCTTGTCCTTTTGTGGCATGAGAAGCATGGAGAAGACTTTCTCCATGCTTCATTCTATCCTATGGAACATAGCTTTGTTTATGTGGAAAATGTGGAGAAGCTCATGGTTGCCATTAGAGTTTCATCCAAGTTTTTTTATCATGGTCTAAGCCCTAGCATCGAGGATAAGTTATTTTTTTTTATTTGGTTGTGATGATTATGTAATGGGTGGATTTTTTTTCTCTCTCCTATCTTCATTTCTCTATAAGAATGATGATTTCTTCTTGATCCAAAGTGGGAGGCTAAAATTTGGAGGGGAAGTGCTGCCGGATTCTATACTTATCATCCCTTTCGTTAGCTTCAATAATTTCCAGGTTGTGCTTTATATGGTAAGAAATCTATTGCATGCTTTAGCTAGATTTATGGAAATATTTAGTGATGAAATGTCTCTAGCCCCTCATGTTAAGTTTAAAATTTTGGATTTGAAAGGCTTAAGTTCAATTCATTTTTGTGGGATTTCATGGTTCGATTCATCTTCATGAGATTTTATGGAAAATTTTTGGATCCCACATGCTTGGCTGAAAATCTAAGTAAGGGGTTCAAAGCTAGTTTTTGCTATATATGATGCTTGGGAAGTTCCTTTCATGCTTTATGGATGGCTAAGAGTTCATATGTTTGATGACTAAAAGTTCATATTCTTGGTGGCTAAAGGTTTTATATTTTGGATGGCTTATAGTATTTATGCTTTAGTGGTTAAAAGTTTATGTATGGTGGCTTAAGAGTTGTGCTTTTAGCTCTAATTATGGAAGGTTAAAATGGCATATTTATAATTAAAAGTTTAAATGGTCTCATGAGATATTTGGAAGATCTCTTTTCCTCTTTTTATGGATAGTCCAAATTGTATATCATTGGTTTGATAATCTACATGACCCTTGCGATATTTTGGGAATGTTTCGTGTTAATCTTGTGCCATTTAAAGTGAAAAATCTGCATTTGCACACTTTCTTGGAAATGGTTTATATCATCTTTTTACTTGCCTAAACACAAATTCTACACTCATGGAATGCCTTCGGATTGCTTTGTATCAATTTTATACCATCTAAGAATAAAATTCTGTATTCATATGTTTTATGGAATCACTTTGTATCAACTTCATTTTTACGAGAAAAAAAAAATCTACACTTACCTCTTTAATTAAGATTGGTTTAAACCAAACTTATGTGGCTATAGAATGAGGGCATTACATCTATGTGATTATTTGGAAAGAGTTACAAATTAATTTGAAATATTTTGCATGGTTTGGTGAGTTTAAATGCAACTTTCGGATTGAAATTTCACCACTTGTGAAACACTTCCAAGTGAAGTAATGCGAGCTTGTTTTTCACCTAATTTACTAAGCTTTCATGTATACATCACATAGGCTTTAATTCCACATGCTTTCCACCTCATTTTAACACATTTAAGTTTTTTGGAAATGATTGTTTCATATGGAAATAGTTTTCGTAAATTTAAATGTGTTTTTCGGATTGAAATTTCACCACTTTGGAAACACTTCCAAATGAGTCTACATGTGCTTGTTTGTCATCTATTTTACCAAGTTTTCACATGTATAACATCTAAGCTTTGATTTTACATATTTTTCACCCATCCTAAGCATGAAAATGTTGTTTTGCCCATGGATTCTTGAAATCTCCTTTCTCTACATAAATCAAATTATGGTGAATGAGTTTTTACATGCTTATCATATGAAACTTGTCTTTCTTCACATGCATATCTAATACACTTCTATATGTTGTTTGTTGTGCTCATTTGGAAAGGAGACTATCATGCCTAGGCTATGCCAAAGAGAAAATTGATATTCACATGCTTACTCGGAAAGAATGCTATCACTTATATGCTATGTTAGATCAAAATTTACACATGCTAGCTTGTAGGAAATGAGTTTGGAACACTTCTATGCTATGTTAAATCAAAATCTGCACATGCTAACTTGTAGGGAATGAGTTTGGAATGGTTCTATGCTATGTTAAATTACAAATATGCACCTATGTTTTTGCTTGGGGTTATTTTAAATCACTTATATCTCATCTTTATGTGCAGGTAACAACAAGGGAATATAAAAATTTTATTCAATTATTACATAAAACTGTAACACAAACATAAACACACATAAGATAAATGAGGTCAATTCATCCTTTAACTCATCACATCACACTGATTTACTTCCAATTTCTAACGGAATCGCTACACTAATAAATTAGGTACATTTAAAATGATTTTATAGATTATCCCTCATAAATTAGTTTCCGGACACCAATCTCAAGTATCATCAAATCCCTTTAATTAAGCACCTTTAACAGTTACACATTGTAGTGTAGAATCATTCTAATGTTATTCATCAAATGGGCTCGCGACTCCTACCAAATGACAACAAAGTTAGAGAAAGGATGTATTAAATTTGAGATGAAGATGCCTTTGTTCAAATTCATGATATCTCTTATAAAACTCAAGTCCGAGTAGGACACGAGTCATAGTGGACTCATCAATCCAACTACTACAAGAGAACATACAAGCCTAAAAAAAATAAGAAGTTAAGGAATCACCTCCCTCATGACACAGAAAGATCAAATCCAACCACTAACAATCCAAACATCTACCAACAACAATCAAACTGATCAATCCATAATGACACATAAAGATCAAGTCAATCCACTAATCCAAACATGAATTAAGCTGATCAATCCACACTAAAGCAAACACATTTCAACACTAAAAATCATGACTCTCAAGCATACTAAATCAAAACACACTGATAACTATGAGTTCCCTCCCATAAAGCGCTTGGTTTTAACGTCGCGGGCCTGACAAATGATTCCTCCTGGATCAAAATTCCAATTAAGTAATCCTAGATCAATTGCCCAATTTTTTCATATCCAGGAATTCCTACAAAATCCTCAAATTGTAATTTTTCATTCAGCTCTTCCTTTTTAAATGGATTTATATCAATGTTCCTCATATTTCTTTCTAGATCCAATATTCTTCTATTGATTTTCTGAATTTACATATTAATATCATCCTTGAAATTTATAAGAAATGGATCTATATAAGATAATTCAAGATCCCCTAAATTTTGGATCAGATTCTCTCTAGATAATTCAGATTCAGGATCAAATTCTTCTATGTCACTCTTCTGTTTCAAGTTATCTTCTAATTCTTTCCCTTTATAATTATTAAATGATGGAGGATCTATCTTAGTTGAGGAAATAGGTTTTTCTAATTCCTTAGGAATTTCTTCCAATGGTCTTCCAATATCCTTATCCTCTTTTCTCAACTCAAAGTTTTTTTGAAATATATCCTCAAATTCTCTTCTAAGTACTAGTTCAATAATTTTATCTTGTTCATCATTCAATTTAGGTTTTTCTTGTGATTGAGTTGAATCTAAAGATATAAAGACTGATTCTGTAGATGAATTCCCTAAATAGATAGGTTTTGAAATTGTATGGGGTACATCCATCTTAAGTTCATGAGATTTTTCAACAGATGGAATTAAAAGATTACTATTTTTGGTAGCGTCCATCATTTCACACCTCTCCTAAATATACATACAGTCTTCTTTACATAACATTTTTTACTCATCATGAAAGTCTATTTCAATCTCATCTGTTAACTTACTCTCAAAACTTTCTTGGAAATGATCTTTACTTAGATAATCAATTTCATCTATCCAAAAACATTCATCATCTTTTCTCTTAGCTGGATATTTCATAGTCTTTAATACATCAAAAGTGACTTCATGGTCATTAATATTCATAGTCAACTCTCCTTTTTGTACATCTATCATAGCTTGTCTAGTAATAAGGAAAGGTCTCCCTAAAATAATTGGAATTTTATTATCTTCCTCCATATCTAATACAATAAAGTCCAAAGGAAAGATAAATTTATCCACTTTAACAAGCACGTCTTCTATAACACCTTTTGGATAAATGATAGATCGATCAACTAACAGAAGGATTACAGTAGTGGGAGAAATATCGACTGAACCTAACCTTCTAAATATAGATAGAGGCATCACATTATTGTTCACTCCTAAATCACATAAAGCTTTTCCTCATAATCTTTTTCCAATTGCATAAGGAATTGTAAAGCTACAAGGATCATTAAGTTTCAGAGGAAAATTTATCTGAAGTAAAGTGCTGCACTCCTCACTTAGTGCAACTGTCTTATATTCCCCAAATTTTATTTTCATGTTTAAAATCTCCTATATAAACTTTGCATAACTTGACATCTGTTCCAAAGCTTCAGTGAAAGGAATATTTATCATTAACTTCCTAAGTACTTTCATAAACTTAGAAAATTTTTTATCCAACTCATGCTGTCTAAGTCTTTGAGGAAATGGAGGTAGTGGTCTTTCCAAACTGATTTTACTTGGAGATATTAATTTTTCTAGATCCTTTGAAACATGTTCTTCAGGTCTTTTAGTTTCTTTTATTTCTCTCACAACATATTTCTCTTTTCTAACCACATCCTCTATCTCTCTTCCACTTTCTAATTAGACAACTTCTACTTGTTCATTAGTGTTCTCTTTAGGGAGGATCTCAATGTTTCTACGAACTGTTCCTTGGTTTCCATTTCTAAGTGAATTAGTAATTTGTCCTAGTTGATTCTCTATGTTTCCAATCGCTGCATTTTGACTTTGCAACTGGTTTCCCATTTGCAATACCACTTCTTCCATAGACGTCTTCTTATCCTCAAATTGTTGATCATTGTTAGAGTCTGGTGGATATGAAGGTCTATAGTTTGTGTTCCCTTGATTATTCCAACTTCCATTATGATTCACATGATTATTTTCTCAATGTTGTTTTCCACCATCAGTAGTATAATTCCAATTAAATTTAGGATGGTTCTCCCAACATGGGTTGTACAAGTTAGAATATGGGTTGTTTATGGTACTTAAATTCTCATAAATTAAGTTAGAATCAATCATATGCTCTAATGAAATTTTCTCACTTACAGGAGTAAATTGAGGTTGGTTCATTCCAAATTGGTCCAACATCCTTGATATTGCAGCAACCTGAGATGCAAGAATTGTAATCACATCTGTATCATGAACACTAGCTACATTTTTATGATTTACCTTTACAGAGGGCCATTGAAATTTATTTTTAGCCATTTCTTCAATTAATGAATACGCTTCATCAAATATTTTTAACATTAATGATCCACCAGTAGCGGTATCAATTATAGACCTAAGGGATCCTACTAACCAATTATAAAAAGTTTGAATGATTAACCAATCAAGCAGAGCATGGTGTGGACACTTTCTTAGGAGTTCCTTAAATCTTTCCCAGGC
Source organism: Papilionanthe hookeriana x Papilionanthe teres (assembly GCA_022702705.1). NCBI lineage: Eukaryota > Viridiplantae > Streptophyta > Magnoliopsida > Asparagales > Orchidaceae > Papilionanthe > Papilionanthe hookeriana x Papilionanthe teres. The sequence goes on along the minus strand of CM040423.1, from coordinate 172,486,270 downwards.
TTCGTATATTGATTCCCCTTCATACTGACAAAGTGAGATAATATCGTTTCTAAGTTTAATAGTCCTTGAAGGTGGAAACTACTTAGCTAGGAATTTTTGAGTTAACTCCTCCCAATTTTTAATAGAGCCAGGTGATAATGAGTATAACCACATTTTAGCCGTATCCCTTAGTGAGAAAGGAAAAAGCCTTAGCCTAACAGCATCGTCTGACATGCCATAACAACGAAATGTAGCACAAATTTCTAGAAAATTTGACAAGTGTAAATAGGGATCCTCCAAAGGAGTTCCCCCAAACTGATTGTTCTGAACCAGTTGGATAATCTCAAGATTTATTTCAAATGAGTCAGCATCTACGACAGGGCTTTATGTACTTGAGTGAATTTCATCTGTCGTAGGATTTATGTAATCCCTCAATGAAGTATGATGATTTTCTAAGTTATTATCTTGAAAGTTTTCCATCTCCATTTCTAATTTTTCGAGTCCTTTCTGTATTTTTATTCTTTTATTTTCTTCAAACTCAGGATCATAAGGCACAAGTCCTGCATATCCTTTGTTTCGCATACGTAACACAACAAACAATACATTAACAATGAAATAAATTAAATGAAAAATATATTCAACACGACAAAACATTTTCACGAACACCATATTTTTCACACAAACATTTTTTTTTCTTTTTTTCACAACACTTTTTCATATAAAAACACTTTTCACACAAAAATAATTTTTATGATACTACAGTTTTCCATGTTTAAGCCTAATTACTTCAAATAAAATTCTCCAAAAGTTCTTACCAAAGCTTCCTCGGCAACGGTGCCAAAAACTTGATATGACTTTTTATAAGTAAGAATTTATGACCTCAGACTTATATATTTATAATGATTTTTGTAAAGTCACAATTTTAAATGCAAGTATACGTATCGTATCAAGTAATACAGGGCTCTAATGGAGTCACATTTATCGATCCCACAGAGAAGCGAGGTAAGAGGTTCTTAGTCAAATTCTAGTCTACTACTAACAACCTTAGTTTGGAAGGGTGATATAAGTGGTTTTTCTAACAACTACTCCTAAATGCAGATGATTATATGTAAGGATAATAACTACTTCTAAATGCAAATATTACTTATAAAGATAACCATTTTTGGGGAAATTGGTTTGGTGAATTTTGAGATAATGAGATCTACTATTCTTATGTAATGAATTGGATAAAGTTTAGGAATGTGATGCATTAAATATTATATGTGCCAAATAGGAACAATCCTATTCTTTACCCTCAAAAGAGTACCCCATCTTTCAAGCATGTAAAGAACATTGACATATCCTAAGTTCAATCACTAAATCTAAGGCTAGGCTGGGAGGATACCGGCTGTCACTACGGAGCTCCCACTCTCCCTGGTGGATCATTAATGGACATTAAATTTGGTTCCACTTTATTGAGAATTACACTGTCCTTTCAAGACAATGCAATTACAACGAATTTTAACAATACAACGAGCCCTTATTGTAATGTAAATGAAGTCCAAGTAAAAACCATCACATTTATAATTAAAACTTCTTTTAGCAAGCATCCCAATATCCTAAACATGAGTTCTACTCATTGCAAAAAAAAAGTAGAATGAAAACAGTGGCATAATCTTCTCATGCCACCATTTTCATAGAAGAAGAAAGAGTAAGAGAAAGACATCACAAAACACGAAGAAAACACTACAGAAAACTTCATTTCAAAGCATATCCACAAAATAAGTGTTTACAATATCTTAAAATAATGAAAAACACAATACTTAGTTATTTCCCCTTGTAAGAAAGATGAAAATCTCTCACACAAAGTCTCCTGCGGATCCATGCAATGCTAGAACATTCCCTTACAGAATCTCTCAAAATTCCCTCACCAATTTCTCCAAAAAAGGTAGAAATCTACATTTCTACTCCTATTCTCAGATCTCTAAGCATTCTCTAAGTTTTCCCTAACATCTCCTCTTCATCTTTAGCTTCAAATTCGGTTTAAAATAGAGTAGGGACGAGTTTCCCAAAAGGTGCATGAAGAAACCCTTCAAAAAGTGTCCATATTCAATGTATTTGGCCAAAAACTGCCTAATATCGCATACAAGCCGTCTAGAGCGCTGTCGGCGCTGAATAAGGCACTGTCGGCGTCCTATTTTTGGTGCTTTCAGGTTTCTAGAGCCATCATCGCCAATTTGGGCGCCCCCGATGCCCATCCTGCTGACCCACAATTTTATATTATGATATTTTTAATTTAATTTCAACGACGCCAAAAACTTGACCCCGCTATATTATATGTATAGAATTATAATTGTTTATGTTGTGGATGCTACGCAAATATACGTATCGTATCAAGTAATACAGGGCTCTAGTGGAGTCATCGAGTTATCGATCCCACGGGGAAATAGAAAATTAAATAACAACTAATTTTAAAATAATAATAATAATTTTTAAAATAGTATACGAAAATTTGGAATTCTAAATTTAAGCGCAATAACGTAAACTAAGTATTTTAATTAAGTAACTTAACTAAGTAGAAAATTAATACGTATTGAAAGTGCAGGAAATTAAACTAATTGCTAAATAAGTCTTAACTATTGAGAAAAAGTATCTTTCCCCTTGTTTAGAAATTTAAGTGATTGATGAATTTAAATAGATAATTTTAAGGTATTGTGACAAATAGGAGCATTCCTATTCTTTACCCTTTGGTCCAGGTGTAAAGAATATTGACTAATCCTATGTTTGATTGCGAATCGCGGCTAGGTCGGGAGGATACCGACTCCCACGTCGAGCTCCCACGTTCCCCTCACCGAGGGCTAACATCTACACTTCAGCTCTCAAACAATAGGACCGAATTGAATATTTTAGTCCGTCACACTAAAATGCTCGATTCTACGCCCAAGTGATATTATTTCCTATTTATTTGCACCTTCCTTCCAAGGCTTTTGAATTCCCCGAATATCCGATGTAATTTTTACTATAGTTGATATTCAACATATTTTAACAAATCAAATGGCCAGTTTGAAAGTAAATTAAGTTTTAAGTAAAAATTATCATAATTTATTAATATTTAAAAGTACTTCTATTTTTAGTTCATCTAGTCACTTAATTTCATAAACATGGAGAAAGACTAATAAACTACTCAGAATGCATGGGAATTAAACTAAGCATGGATTTCATTTAAAGTTAAAAAAAATAAATACAAATACTTATCTCGATTTATCCCCAAGTAGACTCCTCGCAGTTCCTTTGACTCTTCCTTCCAGTACAGCAAGACTCACTAAAAACTCACAAACTCACTAATTATATTAATTAAAACTCTAAAGACTGCTCACACATAAATAAAAGACTCTTAAGACACAAATTGACACACACAACACTGAATTTTGGCTTCTATATATAGAGGTGAGCAAAGGACGAAGAGGTGTGTAAGCATCCCTTCAAAAAGTGTCCAGGTTCAATGTATCTGCGCCATTTGAACTAGCTCGCCGTCGGCGACGAACTACCTCGCTGTCGGCGAGGCTTCTAGAAGGTCTTCGAACCGCGCTGTCTCGCTGTCGGTGGGCTTGGGCTCGCTGTCAGTGAGACAGTTATAAATCTCTTAGAATTTTCTTCCTCGTACCCTCGCCGTCGGCGGGCTCGATCTGGCCGTCGGCGACTCAGCACAAATTGCATTATTTTCTTCCTTTTTACTCCAAATCCGTTCCTTTTTATGATTTTTGCTTTTATCACCTAAATTCTACATTCCTGCAACAAAATAAAGAAAATACATTTTTTTAAAGTGCAATTTCATCAAAAATAGGTATGAATTTCTTAATAAAATTTTCAGTGATCACCTGCGCAGCTCCACCATTTTGCTCTGTATAGCTCCGTTATAGCTCTGATTCGCCCCGTTTCAGTTACGTTACGTTCCTAACATATAGCCCCACAAAATAAACATAAAAAAAAAACTTTATTTAAAGTGTATTCTCATTCAAAAATATGCAAGAAGTGTAAAAGAGACTAAACATAGAAAGGCTTATCGAAATGTGTCAAGCCAAAATTTGTTTTCTAGCTCGTTTTTGCTCTAAATTGCACCGTTTTTCCTTCTTTTACTCTAATCACCATTTTTGTACTTAAAACCAAAAAACATACAAAATACCTTCCTTTTAAGGTGTAATATCACTAAAAATGAGTAAAATCATATAGTAAAAAGCTTATGTAATTTTGGTGCATCAACCATCTCTTCCATCTTCTTCTCAATTCGATAAATTATTTCATCCTTTTCTTGAAGAAGTAGCTTCATTGCCTCTGATTCATTTCCCTCTGAAGTTGATGAAGCTCTCTGTAGAGCTAACAATGCTAGAGTTTCGACCATGTTGATCTCAACAAATTCTTCATCCATGAACTCCGACGAATCCTCTTCAACCTCAGTTCCTCTTTTCTTTCTTTTACCAACTGTTGGATGTCAGTTCTCAACTTTCCTATAGAGTCTTCAAGAGGTCTCTTCCAAACGATCTTGCGATTATCTGGTGACGGCTGTTGAACTTCATCTTCCAGAGTTTCTTTCGAAGCCGCAACACTTTCCTCAGATCCGGGATCTCTGATGAGACTTCTCTTTCTAGAATGTTATGTCGGTATCAGTTCGGTCATAATAGGTTGCCACACCATCCTTCATGAAGTAGGGAGTCTAGAACCAGACGGTCTGTTGGCTGCATGTCGGTAGGTGGTGTGTTCCCTAATATGATGACCCGATACAATGACAGGCAAACTCCTTTTGCTAGCTCATATTTTCTTCTCTGGCCTCTCTAAGGCAGTGATAGGGGTTATTTTCGGTCCGAGGTGGGATCTAACTGGTTCTTGTCTCATCCTTCTCTGAATCTCCGATATGAGGCATCCCTCTTTCCTTGCTAACTTCTCCACCACTGCTCGCAATCGGACAAGCAGTGTAGTCTTCATCTTCCTCCTCCTATAATCATTGTAGTATGCAGGTCGAGGTAACGCAGCGACAATCTTTAGGGCATCTTCTTCATCAGAGGCAGCTGAGAGAGGGTGTAACCTACTCCCCTCTAGCAGCGATGAGATCTCTGGCAGTTCTTCAACATCTTCAGGAATCTCTTCTTGAAAGGCAGCTTCAACAACCCTGGCCTTTCTGCTTTTAGCAATGTTTCTGTTCTTATTCTTTCTTTGTGTCAGGGTTAAGGGTGCAAATCTCAAACCAAACCCTATCTCAAAAACAGAATGCGTTGCAGCAAAATTTGAACCCTCCATGGCAACAGGCTCATAACTAACTTGGACTTCCTTCCCTTTCCATTTGGTGGGGCTAGGTACAGTGATGACCAAACCTGTGGGGGTAGAGACCACAGTCCTAGGGGTAGCAGCTAATCTCCTGTAAATAGTGGTATTTCGCTCGGCTGGGACCCTCTACAGGGGAGGAAACTCTTGCGTTGACTTCAGATTGAACTCAATTATGGGTTCCATGGTTTTCCGTACTTTGGCCATTAGCGCAAAGCAAGTAACATCTACGAACTTCATGTTCATTTTATCGAATCCTTGTCCTAAGTGAATGATTGCATCATCAGGTAGTTTATCCTTGCTCACTGCCAAATCCAGTCCGTTGGTGAACGAAAAACCATCTTCGGTGCAGACATCTTCTGTAGGGTAGATTCGTGAAGTCATTTCCATACTATGCTTCCTTTCGTCATAAAACTCTTAGGACGAAAAAGAATCCTTTCAGAAACATAGTCTGAACACATTCTTATCCATTTTCTTAGTTTTGTTTACAAAGTATTTGAAATTCCGTTTTATTTGTTAGTTTATAGTTTGGAAGGATCGTTTATTTTTAATTAAAAAAGGTTCATTTGTTTATAGTTAACAAGATTCGTTAGGAACAAAATAATCAGAGTAGGAAGAGTAAAGAAAGGTAAAGGTCCTAATCCAGAATCGAAAAGGAAGAGAAAACCTCACAAGACTCTCATCTCGATGAACCGATCCTAAACTAACACCTATTGGGGGTCCACCCCGCCTCCGAGAGGCAGAATGATTCCAGAACCTCTCTGTTTAGGGATGTCTAAACAGTGGCTCCAAAATCTAAGATGAGTTGACAATACTCGTTCAAGGTAGAAATGAACATGGTATGCCAATAGAAAGAATGGTAGTTTGGTCCACTAGGGACTTGGACTCACTACCGATTTATGAAAGTAAAACCATCTGATCAAAATAGAGAGAGGAACTCTCCCCAACGGAGTCGACAAATTATAGGTCATTAAGTGTTGTAATTCATATTTTAGATTTAATTTAGATATATATAACTCTGAAAGTAGTATTTTGATTTTTAAAAAATAGTTTTAAGTTTTAATGATTTTGAAGTATGAAGTTAAACCAATCTCACTCCTCGAAAAGTTTATATAAACAAGTTCCACATCACAAGACGTGTATCTATCCCAATGAATACACACACTGCTTGATAATGGGGCTTGATTAAATAAACTAATAGATTTGTGACATCCATTTGGTCTGCGAACCAGTTTTATAAGCCGACAAATTTCCCCTACTTAATATAAAAGAATTAAGCAAGGTTTAAATTACCTGGGTTATCAAAGTTCTCTATAGAGGCAAGCCCTTATGGTTAATTACATCCTAAGTGACGGGAATCACTTAAGAAAGCTCTCGATAATTATAAGTGGATTTGCTTTCAAGCAAGTTCAAAGTTTAAGGCTTTCAAAAAATTAGATTTTTGAAATTCAAAAGGGATTGGATCAAATTTGGAACAATTATTTTAAGAGTCCAAAGGAAGAGAAGTAAGGGATGTCACAGACCCGAAGTGAACTTCGATGACTTCCCGACTATCTTATTGTTTAGCTTCAATTAAAGAATTTATTTAATGTTTCAATCCTGTTAACTTTAATTTATTAGGGCTTATACTTATATGACATGATCATACAAATAGCCTAGAAGATGTGAGGATTTATGTCGTACTAAACGGCTACCTCAAAGTCCTAAGACCAATTAGGGCTTAAATTGCATAACATGATTATGTAAATGCCTAAAGAGAAGTTGAGGATTTATGTTGCACCAGGCAAACTACTTCGAAACCCTATGGATTGTTGTTTAATTCTATGAAAGGTTAAGCTGATGAAGATACAAGTTTTGCTGTTGAAGATGGTCGTGCTGCCCACAGTGCTCCAAGCTCCTCATTGTTGTAGAAAGTTTAGTTTTAGAGAGTGACAATCAAGAGATGAGAGAAGCATTTTGGTTCAAAGAGGTTAAAATTTTAGATGGCTTAGTGTTTTAATTAAAACAAATCTTAAAGTTGATTAAGCAAAACCGATTAAGATCCCTTGGTTCCGTCATCCCGGCACCACTATTTTCATTAGATTCACTTAGTCCAAATGAATTTGCTAAACTCAACTGAATGAGTTCCAAACTTTCATTTAGACTGTGGGAAATCTCATTAGGAACATGTGGACTACATCATCCGAGGGATTCCCGTTCATCCAACTAAACATTTTTATTTTATTGCAGTTTTATTTTTATTGGTGATTAAATTTTGATTTGTTTAAACATGCTGAGTTCGATCATTTTCATGCATTTGTAAGTACAGGAAAGTAAGACATTTAATGAATTGCTGAATGTAAATTGCAATAAACTTAAATGCGTACCTGGTGGGCATTCCCATTGTTTTCACCTGCAATTAAAATACTTGTTAAGCCATTTATATATTTGCAATAAATACTTAGGTAAAGCTAACGGAAGGTTATGGTTATCTACCAAAATCCTAATCCTATTGCTAGTCAATTACTATGATGTCTAGGTGCTTATGTTTTGTTAAGGATGATTTTCTTCATCAAAGAACAATGAAGTCTCACTATTCTCTTAAAAAATCCCATCAAGTTAGGGAAGTGCTCAGAACATAGTTCTGAACATCTTCCTAAACATTTTAGGGATTTTTTTGAGTTCAGTTAGTTTCATTGTGCTGATGAATCAATTACCCAGGTTTAGCTAGATTTTAACTTTTGCTCAATGAATTTGGATGTTTGATTATCCATAAGTGAGGTGGCATTTCATTTGATGCTTCATTTAAGAGTTATAATAATGAAAAGCCTTTAGGGGCAAGCTAGTTCATTGAAGGATTTAACCATTCTTAATCGATGTTTTGAATTGATGGTTTAAAGTGACTCAATTTAGTTATAAAATTTTGATTGGTCTCTTTCAAATGTTTTAAATTTTTTTAAGTTTTGAAAAGTGTTTGAATCGTTCAATTCAGTTAGGTTTTATTATTTCAAATTGTTGTACTGTTTAGATTGGTTTTAAATATTTTAAACTGATTTAAGTTAATGTTATATATATGAACTATTCGAATTAACCTTGATGTTTTAAATTTGTTTTAATTTTAGTTTTAAACAATTTCACATTAGTTTTAATATTTTAGTTTATTTTAATTTCATTTTCTTACTTCAAATAGGTTTTAATGTTTTAAGTTTTAGTTTGATTATAAAAAAATATTAGATTATCTTCCTTTTCCTTTTTTAGTTTCAATTATCATTTTCTAGCTTAATTAATAATGACTTAATAATATTTGATTAAATCATTGATAAGGGATTCAATTTTAAGAATTTGAATCTGCTTATATCACGTTCCCTAATCATAATTCAAGTTTCAATTAATCCTTTGAAAGTTTAGGTGATTTAATTAATTAAAATTTCTTCTTCAATCTTCAAGGTGATTAATGAGTTTCTACCCTTTCACTTCCTATATATCAATCATCCAAGAGAAAAATTAAGATGAAATGCCCTTCCCTTTGGTTTAGCCTAAATTTTAATTAAGGTTAGAATTCATTAATTACCTTTATGCCCTCTTAAACTTGTTCATCTCATAACTCATCAAATTAAGCTCAAATGAACTTGAAATTTTTATGTCACCTCACTCACATGTCAATTAAGACATTAGAGGAGAAAATGTGGTTTTTCTATTTTTGATTTGATTTATATAATTATTTTAGTAGAAAATTGGGAAAGTTCCTGTGCTTAGGAAAATTAGAGGAAGTTCCTACTGACCAGAGGACCATTTACACCAATTTTGGGGATTTTTTTAATTTAATTTTTTTTATTATAATTATTTTATGTTTTGGATTATTAATTAATTATAAATTAAAAATGAGGTGGTAAATTAAGTTTTGTATTTTTCTTAAATGCATCTGATCCCAAAGAACTAAGAGAAACAAATTTTATATTTTTGTCATTTTTCTTTGAATTTTTAGAACTATTTTAGTGAAAGGGTTGGAAAATCAATTTTTTAACATTAAAAATATCTCCAAGCCTTTAAAATTCAAAATCATTACTTAGAGGCTTGGGAAAAATTTTTGGTTGTTTCCTAAGTGATTAGGAGACCTAATATGACATTTTTATGCATTTTAATATTGTGATTTTTATAATTTTTTAATTATTACTATACCTAAAAATAGGTGAAAAATGGAAAATTTAGAAAAATCCCAATTTTAATTTTTTTAGACTCCTCTGATATTAGAGAGTCCTCAAGACCAATTTGGTGAATTTTTGAAATATATTTTGGGTTTTATGAATTTTTTAATTTCAAAAAGATTATATTACTTAGAAAATCCATTTAGTGGGTCAAATTATTTCCAATTGACTTGAATTTTTTGTATGGGATTCCCCTAATCCTAAAGACCAGTGGAGAATTGATTTCATGTAATTTTGATGTATGGTTTTTCCATATTAATTTTATTTTAGTTTTGAGGTTTTAGCCAAATTAGGGTTTGCTTAAATGAATTAAACCAAGATACAATTTTCATAGAGTCTCCTGGTCAAGAGATACTTCGCCTAACTTTTCCAAATTTTTATGATCAACATGCCAATTTTCAAAATTAATTTTCAAAAAAATGACTCTGAACTTAGAAAATAGATAACTTACCATAGACATAGCCTCTGACCTTGAAAAATTCAAGAAATGTTCCCAAGATTGGAGGCTACAAAAGCCTTATGGTCTTATGCCATGGTAAATTATGCATGCTAATGGAGAATTAAAAACAGTTAAAATAGTATTAAATTAATTAAAAATTAAATAATCTACAAAATAACTTAAATCTTTTTCACATTAATCTCCTCTGTTCACTGAGCAAGAGGGTATTTTTCTTTTAGTTTTATGATTTTTCTATGCTAAGATATGGATTTATAAAGTTCAGGGCATTAAAATAAATTAAAAGAACCCTATTTTCCTACTTATCTGACGCGGCGTCGTGTCATCTTCGGTAGGATCAAAGCTACACGCAGTGTCTCTCCATTCAGCACCGCCATTTAAGTCAGCGTCCCCCGGCCCGCGCTTTACATTCCGTGGTTCCATCCAGCGCCATTTCTGCCATCCGTTTGAAACACGCCCGAACGAACAATCGCCAGTCATCGTCTCCACCTTGCATCATGAGGTGTGCCTCAATTGGATGTGCTCAGCACATTTTTTAGAGTTGGAGAAGCCTAGGGATTGAGTCTCTGGACCTGGTGAAACGCCTAGGTATGACTTCGTCCAAGCCCGATTTGGAGCTCTAGCTGATAGATCAAATGGCTAGCCTTGTGAGGGGGCTCTCAGTGGGGAACTTCTTCTCTACCGCTGGTGAAGGTGTTGGAAAGTTTAATTTGATTTTTGTGGATTTTCAGAGAGTGTCCTATTTCTGGCCTGAATTTCAGTTGAGAAATTGGGTTCTGTTAGAGGGATTCAGAGCAGGAGGACAGTGGAGCTGAGCTTCTCTTGGCTTGGAAGAACCCTGGGAGCAATTTGAGGGAATATTGTTGAGAAAAATTTTAATAACCTTCTCATGGCCGAGAGGTGGAGCTTTTATGGCCAGAGCCATAGGGCTGAGTTGAGGGTCAATTGGTGGGTGGATTCAGTTGCTTAGGTAGGGCAGAAAGGTTCCAGTAGCAATTTTCACTGAGGTGGCCAAATGGTGGAGTTTTGGTGTGCTTAGCTTGGTGGTGGCTCTCAGTTTTGATTCCCTCCCGTGACTAGGCTGGCCGACAAGAACAAGGGAGCTGGCCCTCAGGTCAAGTGAGCTAGTGGGTAGGTTTTAATTTTGATTAGTAAGCTATGGGGAGGTTTGGGGTAATGCAAAAGAAGATTTAACCACTTAAGGGAAGAAATCCCCTAAAATTGGGGACCCTTGGTCCATGGCTCACCTAGCTTGGGTTAGGTGGATCTAGGGTGGTTTGTAGGGTTCACTTGGTGTCTGAGGAAGTGTTGGTTTAGCCACACTTGGTTTAATTTTTTTAGGTTAGGTCATGGGTTCAATTTGGTTCAATTGGGTTAAGGATGGGCTAACTTGGGTTTGGATTTGATTTAGGTCCAAATGTCTTAAGCAACAATGTGCACAATATTTCCAAGAAGAACTTTCATTAAGACATGGAATGGTTTTGAGTTCAATTGATGGATCAATTTGGTGGATTTTGAAATTTTGGTTAATTTGGGTAAGGTTGGGTCGTTGGGTCTATGTTAGTTTATGGTTGGGTTTAGACCCAATTAAATGTTTCAAATGGTTTAGGGGAATGTATTAAAGAGTTCCCAACATCAATTGGGAGAAAATTTTGGGGTTAGGCCAATCAATTTGGTAGATTTACGACATGTATTCAATTTGGGTTAAAATGGGATAACCTTGGATTTCAAATGGATTTAGACTAGGCTTGGGCTCAATTTGGGACAATTGAATGTTGCACGGGTTTCATAGGAGTATCATGGAGGGTTTAGGATTGTAATTTGGGGAAAATTGGTTGACATTAGGTTAATTTGGAGATCTTGGATCATTTAAGTAAAAATGGGGATTTTAGATTCCAAATGAAATTGAACTCAAATGTGGGCCAATTTGGACTTTAATTTGGCTTAGATTGGTATTGAGGATGTCGAATTGAAGTTTAGAATTGAAATTGGGGAAATTTGGGGTCAATTGGGTTAATGTGGTTTGACATTGGGTCCATTTGGGTTAAAATTGGGTCAAATTGGGGAATTTGATAAAATTGGATTAAATTGTCAAAATTTAGTTATTGTGTAGTTAGTTGAACAAAATGAAATTGGGAATATTTGGGATTTCTTGGATTTTTTTGGGAATTTTTGAAAATTTTGGAATTTTGGGCTAAAAATGATATTTAGGGTATAAGGATGTTATTTGGAGGGTATTGAGGTATTTTGTTGGTTTTAAGAGGTAGGAATTGTTTAAAATTGATTTTCAGGAATTTTAGGAATTTTGCATAATTTTTGGGAATTTTTCGAGAGTTTGGTGGTTGTAGTGGCATTTTAGGTAATTTTAGGTAGGCTTGGGGACCCAATGTCAAAACTAGGAAATTTGGGAAAAATGAAAATTGGCTATGGTTGAGGGAGTGAAGAAGCTTAGACTGAGCCATGGACCAAAAAGTGTTCATTTTGAACATCTCATATGTATTGTTCCTAACCCTCTTAGCCAAGGGGCTAGGGGTTTGGATCCATCCACATGAGTGCTCTAATGATCCAGGAGTCAAGATTAGGCAAATATGGTTTAGGATTTAGGATGGGTGTAGGAGTGCAGTGACTGCAAGCTAGACCTCACCAAGACCAGGCCACCCAGGGTTGTCCTATGGCTTGACCATCCTATAGGAATTCATCCTTGTCCTCCTGCACATTGGTCCTAACGTTCCTAGTGGTTTTGAGGTTAATGACCATCCTTGTAGGATTCCAAAGAGAGTTAAGATTTGGTTTGAATTTTTAAATGGTGGGTTCCATCTCTAATCTTCTAGAATAGTCAGGGAGAAGTCCTGTGGCTAAATCCTAAGCACTAAAAGGAAGGAAAAGACCTCACCAAAAATGAGGTCAACACATATATTAAACGTAAGCATAAATATTCAGGATCACAATGTCCCTGTGGGATCGATATCTCAGGGCATAATCAGAAAGTCATATATTACTTGATAAAATGATACGTATACTTGCGTAATATTCACATTATAAAATCATTAAAAAGGTATCAATTTATATATATATATATATATATATATATATATATATATATATATATATATATATATATATATATAAACTACGAGACATTACGGATATTGCACGGGATGCTTTGTTAAACACTTTGAAAGATTACTTAACCACTCTAATATACATAGAATGCCCATAGATGGTTCCCTCTTTCAAGATGAATTACAGTATTCTAGAGATCTGGTTCTCACTGACATTCCATCAGAGCTGGATATTTGGAGTGCAGTAAATTCTGTGGATAGCTCTAAAATTGTTGTGCCTGATGGCTACAAAGCAGATTTTTTATAAAAAAGCATGGAGTCTGGTTGGAGGGCATGTAGTAGCTACAATCAAAAGTTTTTTCTATGGCCAACTGTACTGCTTATTTTTAGGTTTGTGTTATATTTTGAAAAAAGGGTTGCCTACAGAAATTGTCGGCGAATTTTCATATTTAAAATTTAATTTAAATATATATAATTTTGAAAATAGCATTTGATTTTGAAAATAATTTTAAGTTTAAAAATTTTAAGATTTGAAATCAAACTGATCTCACATCCCGAATAGTTTATATAAACGAGCACCACACCACAAACCGTGTATCTATCCTGAAGAATAGACACACTGCTTGATGATGGAGCTCAATTAAATAAACTAGAAGATTTGTGACATCTGTTTGGTCTGCGAACCAATTTTATAAGCCGACAAGTTCCCCTGCTTAACATAAAGAAATTAAGTAGGGTTTATATTACCTAGGTTCTTACAGTTCCCTATAAAGGCAAGCCCCTATAGTTAATTACATCTTAAATGACGGGAATAATTTAAGAAAACTCTCAATAATGATCAGTGGTTTTGCTCTCAAGAATTTTAAAGTTTAAGGTTTTCAAAAAATTGGATTTTGAAAATTTCAACAGGGAATAGCTCGAATTTGGAACAGTTTATTTTAGGAATCCAATGGAAGAGAAGTAAGGGATGCCACGAATCCGAAGTGAACTTCGGAGACTACCCAACTATCCTATTGTTTGGCTTCAATTTGAGAATTTATTTAATGTTTCAATCCCGCCAATTTTAATTCGTTAGGACGTATATTCGTATGACATGATCATACAAATAGCCTGGAAGATGTGAGGGTTTACATCGTACCGAACGACTACCTCGGAGTCCTAAGACCACTTAGGGCTTAATTTGCAAAATATGATCATGCAAATGCCTAACGACAACATTAAGGATTTATGTTGCGCTAGGGAAACTACCTCGAAAGTCTTATGGCTTGTTGTTTAATTCTAAGAAAGGTTTTGCTGATGTAGATTCAAGTTTTGCTGACGACGATGGCCGTGCTGCCCACCGTGCTCCGAGCTCCTTGAAGTTGCAGAGTTTTGGTTTTAGAAGGTGAAAATTAGGAGATGAGAGAAGTGTTCGGGTTTAGAAGAGTCTTAAAGTCCCAATGTCTTTAATGTTTTATTAGGGGAATCTTAAAGTTGATTATAACAACACCGATTAAGATCCCACGGTTCCATCATTCCAGCACTGTTATTTTTATCGGATTCACTTAGTCCAGATAAATTTGCTAAACTCAACTGAATGAGTTCCAAACTTTCATTTAGACCGTGGGAAATCCCGTTAGCAAACGTAGGTTACATCATCGGAGGTATTCCCAATCATCCAACAAGTCGTTTTTATTTAGTTAAAGTTGTAGTTTTGTTGTTTTGTTTGTGATTAAGTTTTGAGTTGTTTTATATTTTTAATGTTATGGCGGTGAATTTTGTCTTGTTGTGACTTTTAATTTAGTTTTGGGTTTTAGTTTTGTGGCTATCCTAAAGGTTTCAGTTTTCATGAAGGGTGACATTCTTGTTTAACATGCAAGAGTAGTAAAGTACAGTACAAGTAAGTAAATTGCAATTGCAATTAAATAAAAGCGTACCTGAAGGGTCTTCTCATCATTCCCACTGTTCTTAAAACACATGTCAGAGCATTTAAATATTTTTCAACAAATACCTAGATAAAGCTAAGGTAAGGTTTTGGTTAGCTACCAAAATCCTAATCCTATTGCTAGTCAATTCCTATGACGTCTAGGTTCTTGTATTTTATGGATGATTTTCTTCACCAAAGAATAATTAAGTTCAATTGTTCTTCTAAAACATCTCATTATATTGAGAAAGTGCTTAGGACGGGTCCTAAACATCTTTTCAATGCTTCTGGGAATATTTTGAGTCCAAATGAATTTCATTGAACTGGTGAATTGGTCATCCAAAAGTTTAGTTAAGTTTTAAATCTTGCTCAGTGAATTAGGATGTTTGATTATCCTATAAGTGAAGTGACATTCCACTTGATATTCCATTTAAGAGTTATGATAACGAAAGCCTTTAAGGGCAAATTAATTTATTAAAGATTTTAATGATTTAAAATTGGAATTGATGATTTAAAGTGGTTTAATTTAGTTATGAAATTTTAATAATTTTAAGTCTGGAATAGTGTTCAAGTTGTTTTAATTTAATTAAATATTTACATTTTAAATTATCTCAATATATTAGATTAATTTTGGTTGAAAGAGGTGTTTAGATTATTCAATTTAGATTTTAATGATTTAATTTTAATTTAATTGAAATATCTTAGATTAATTTTTTAATTGGTTTGATTTCTAATTATGAATTATTTTTTGAGGTTGATTTTGATGTTTCAAGTTTGTTTTAGATTTGCTTTCAAGTGATCTTTGAGATTAATTTTTATTGTTTTAAATTTATTTCAATTTGATTATCAAATTATTAAATGTTTTAAGTTTTAATTTAATAAGGGTTACTCCTTTTCTTTTAATTATTTAATTTATTAATTTCAATTATAACTTTAAATTTAATTAAAAAACTAAATATTATTAAAGTGATTCATTTAGGGATTTTAAAATTAAAGAAGTAATATCTTCTTAAATCATATCCCTATTTTTAATAATCCAAATTTTGGTTATTCTTCCGAGATTCAAATGATTTAATTAATTAATGCTCCATTTTAATATTTTCAAAGTGTTTAATGGGTTTCTACCCTTCTATTCTCTAAGTTACAGTCATCTAAAAGAGGATTAATATTAGATATTTTACCCTCCCCTATGTTAGACCTAAGGTATTAATTAGGGTAAAAGTTGTCTAATTACCTTTATGCCCCTTTAGGCCTATCTATTTCATAACTCACTAAATTATGCTCAAATGAGCTTAAAATTTTTATGTCACCTCATCACATGTCAATTAAAACAATAGAGGAGAAAATATGATTTTTCTAAATTTAATTTAATTTATATATTTATTTTTGTGAAAATTAAGGGTTTTCAATGAAAATTCAACAACATGACCAAGGTAAGATTTCCATCCATAGGAAAATTATGGGATGTTCCTACTGACCAGAGGACCACTAGGACCAATTTTGGTGATTTTTTGAATTATATTTTATTTATTATAATTATTTTGATTTTTGGAGTATTAATTAATTATAAAATAAAAATAAAGCTCAAAAATGAATTTTATATTTTTTCATAAATCTCTCTAACCTCAAGGAGTCCAGAGAAACAAATTTTATAATTTTTTTATTTTTCTTTGATTTATTAGAATTAATTTGGTGAAAAGGTTGGAAAACCCATTTTTTTAATATTAGAAATTGTTGTAAGGCTTTAAAATTTAATATCTTAACCTAGAGACTTGGGAAAAATATTTGGTTTGTTCCTAATTAATTAAGAGTCAAAATGTGACATTTTTGTTATTTTTAATACTTTTATGATTTTTATCATTTTTTAAATTATTAAATTATTAAAATAAGGTGGAAAATAAAGATTTTTGAAATTTTAATTTTAATTTTCTTACACTCCTCTGATATCATAGAAGTCCCAAAACCAATTTGGTGAATTTTAAAAATTTATTTTTGGAGTTATGAATTTTTAGAGTTTAATTTTGATCATGTGACTTAACTAATCCATTTACTGGGGCTAATCACTTCCAATTAATCTCAAATTTTTATGTGAGGTTCCTCCGATCCTAAAGACTAGTGGAGAATGATTTTGAAGTTTTTCTGATGTGTGGTTAACCCTAATTAATTAAAATTTAGTTTTGAGTATTGAGGCCAATTAGAGTTATTCATAATGAATTAACTCAAAATACATTTTTCTTATGGTCCTCTAGTTCTAAGGTACCTTCCCAAATTTTCCTAGAATTTATTGAACAGCATGCTAATTATGGAAATTAAAATTCCAAAACAAACACTTAAACTCAAAAAATCAATAACTTGCCATAGAGATGGCCTTTGGCCATTGAAAATTCAGGGAATGTTCCCCATAACAGAGGCTACAAAAACCCTATGGTGTCATGCCATGGTGAATGGTATGCATGTATGGAGAATTAAAATACTGAAAATAGTAAATAATTAATTAAAATAAAATACTCATCAAAATAACTTAATTCTTTTTTCCACATTATTCTCCTCTGTTCACTGAGCAAGAGGGTATTTTTAGTTTATTTTTATGATTTTTCTATGCAAATATATGGATTTTTGAAGTTCTGGGTAATTAAATAATTCAAAAATACCCTAATTTCCTACTTAACCACGTCGACGCCGCATCAACCTTGGCATCTCGAAAGCCTGCGCGGCGCGCTCCTATTCGACGCTGCCACCTAAGTCAGTAGCCACGCGTCCCGCGGTCCCGCTCTGTCTTCTGATCCGACGCGATCTACACCATCCGCTCGATACACGTTTGATCCAACGGCGGCTGGCTATCATCTTCGACTGGTGTGTCCCGAGAGCCGTCCACACTCAAACCCTAAGATCTCTCTCATTTCTCAACGGATTTTTTTGTTCTTATGCTCTATGGATTTGTCTTGAGGAGGCGAACACATCCATATGGTTTACATGCTATGAAATTAAGCCAATCAAAATAGAGAATCACTGGAAGCTCGAGAGAAAGGAGAGGTCCATACCTTGGATCTGAGAAGTGAAGCTTCAGTCAGAGAGTTGTGGCACCATCGATTGCACCCAAGGAGGCTCCAGATGAAGTCTCTGGCTCTGGGGAATTTCCTAGGTATGAGAGTGACCAAGGCCGATTTCAGACTTTGGAGGCTAGAGCAATTGGGTGGCCTGGAGAGGGGGCTTTCACTGGGGAACTCCTTCTCTTGGTCTTGTGCAGGTGTGGGTGAGTTTAATTTAATTTTTGTGGAGGTTCAAGGAATGTCCTAGTTTTTGGGTGGATTTTTTACTGAGAAATTGAGCTCTATCAATGGGGATTAGGGCAAAGGGCCACTGGGAATCAATTGCTCTGGGACAGGAGAAGGTCTTGGAGCAATTTTGGTATAGTTTTATTAAGCTCTGCTTCATCACCTTATTTTGCCTAGAGGTGGTGGTGTTTAAATAAAGGTGGCTGGAGGCCCTCCGGGGGAGTTGAGGCTTGGGATTGGCTGCTCTATGCAAGGGAAGAACATCCCTGGTGTCCAATTGAGTTGGGACAAGTCAGCAAGGGGGAATTGAATTTTTGAATCCATTTAGACTTTTCAGCCATGGCATTTTACGACGGCCTGGTGGCTGGCCGGCCAGGGTCAGGTCACCATCTGACTCAGTGTGGTCAGGGGTTGAATTTTGCGTGGTCAATTGGCTATTGCCATGTGTAAAGGATTTGATTTAAGTGGAAAGGGGGGAAGCTTATTTTGGCTTGATTTGGTCCAAGGCATGGTTTAGGCTAGGTGCACCTCCCCAACGCTTGACTTTGGGCTGGGAGGAATCATTTGGGTCAGCCAAGAGAAGGTGGTGAAGTCCCCATCCAAGGTGAGGTGGCTTATTTTGGTTAAGTTTATCATGAATGGGGTTAAAAAAAGCTTAGTGAAGGCTTAAGAAACGCTCCCCTCTTCTTGCCAAAAGTGGCATGGTGAGGTGGAAAGGGCTCCTCATGGCTTGCATATGGCTTATGCATGGCTCCATGGCTCCATTTGGTTTGGGGCCAAGCTTAGTCAATTTCATGGAAGTAGGTTTTAAGGATTAATGATGAATTTTGGGAAGATTGTCATGAGGCTTGATTTAGAAAGATTTAACCATTGATTTAAAACTTAGGGATGGGTTCAATTGAAATGGATGATGGAAAGAGATGATATGTGGGCTTTAGGGTCAATTTTGGGCTTTTGGAATTGATTAGGAATGGGCTTTTAAAGGCTTCAGGCAAGTGGGCTTTTAGATTTTAAAATGGACTTTTGGATGAAAGTTTTGTGAAGGACCATGCCAAATAAATGTTGGGTTTAGTTTAGGGATGTATCATGAGTGATTTGGGAAAGGTTTGGTGTCATTTGGAGTTGAAATGGGTTTAATTTGGGTTTTTTGATAATGGGTTCAGAATGGGCCAAAAAGAACCGACTTGGGCTATCTTGGGCTAAGGTTGGGCTAATGTTGGTTTTCATGTAAAATAAATGTTGGGAAAAGTTTATAGGAGTGTTACAAAGAGTTTTCAATTTTGGTTGGGCTTTGATTTAGGGATTTGGGACTATTTGGGTTAGGTTTGAGTTTAGGCTAATTTAGGGGATTTTGATTTTGGGTTAGGTTTGGGTGGATTTTGGGTCCAAATTTGGGGTAAATCAAGTTAGTGTTTTGTTTGTGGGGATGTTAGGAAGGTTTTAGAAAAGATTTGGGGCCAATTGGGGTTGAGTTGGGTTGGTTTGAGCTAGGTTTAGGTCATGGGCCAAAATTGGGCCTTAGGCTTCGAATTGAAATTGGATTTAAATATTCATCAAATTGGGATTGGATTTGGTCTAAATTGGTATTAAGGATATGTAATGGATGTTTAGAATTGAATTGGATCGAAATTGAGGTCACTTGGGTTGGTTTGGTGGGACATTGGGTCCACTTAGGTTAAAAAAAAAAGGTCAAATTGGGGGTTTTGGCAAAAGTGGGCCGAATTCGCAAAATTGGCTTATGATGTCGTTGAACAAAATGAAATTGAGAATATTTAGGATTTTCTTAAATTTTTTTGGGAATTTTCTGAATTTTTGGAATTTTTGGGTTAAAAGGGTATTTTGGGTATTTGGAGGGTATTGGGAGGTATTTTTGGAATTTTTGGAATATTTGGCCATGGATGATCAATTTGAGTGGAGAGAAATATTTAGGATTGATTTTGAGGGATTTTGGTAATTTAGGCAGCTTTGCAATTTTTGGGCAATTTCAAGGGCATTTGGTAAGCTTGGTGGGTTTAGGGTCCCGGGGGTCAAAAATTGAAATTTTAGAAAAAAAGAAGATTGATCAAGTGTGAGTTAAATGTTTCATTTTGGTTAAGCCATGAAGCCATATTAAGCTCATAAGAGCCATGAGAGGACTCATTTGAGGCACTCAATATGTTGTTCCTAACCCATCTTAGCCAAAGGCCTAAGGGTTAAGGTCCATCCATATGAGTTACCTACATGAGTCAGGGAGTCAAATTGGTTAAAGGTAGTTTTAGGATTTGGAATGTGTGTGTGTGGTGTGTACAAGCTTACCCTCACCAGACCAGGCCACTCAGGATAATCCTAATGCCAAAGAGTCCTATAGGAAACTCATCCTTTAAACCTCCACATTTGATTTTAACCCTCCAAGTGGCTTAGGGGTTTACAATCAAACTTGTGGGGTTTGAAGGGAGCCAAGAAGTGTTTGAAATTCTATGTGATGGGTCTCATTTCTAGTCCTCTAAGATAGTCAAGGAGAAGCCATATGGCTAGATCCTAAGTACTAAGGAGAGAGATCGGACCTCACCAAAAATGAGGTCAACACCAACCTTTTCCAAGCTGCTTTTGTGCCTCCAACTTTGTGCTGGTACCAAAAAATAACATTCTGCAAAGATGGGATCATTATAGACCAATCTGCCTCACTTCTGTGGTAAGCACGACAATCAATAAAATCCTAGTGGGGAGACTCCAGCCTCATCTAGACAAACTGATTAGACCAAACCAAACTGCCTTTGTTAAAGGCAGATCTATTATTGATAATGTCCTTCTTGCTCAGGAGCTGATGTTGGATTTAGAGAAGGTTCATAGGGGGGTAATTTGATTTACAAATTGGACATCTAAAAGGCTTATGCCACTATAAATTGGGACTTTATCATAGAATTTTTTATTGCTAGAGGTTTTAATATTCAGTTCTCAAATCTCATCAGAAGGTGGCTTAACTCAAATGAGCACTCCATTTTGATTAATGGCCAAACTAGGGGTAACTTTAAAGCAACCAGAGGTCTAAAGCAAGGAGATCCTCTATCTCCAACTATTTTCATCCTGACATTGGATTATTTCTCTAGAATGATTGATAAAGCTATGCTTAATCAGAGCTATTCTAGGAATCACCACAGATCTAACATTTCTATCTCTCACCTTATCTATGCAGATGACATTATTCTGTTCTCAAGTACTCACAAAACTGCTGTGAAAAAATTGAAACACTGTATGAATTTATTCCAAACTCAGTCAGGTATGGTGTTCAACCCAGATAAATGTCAGATGGTTTTCTCTAAACAGACCCCAGCCCATATTAAGCACTGGATCCTGGCACTTACTGGGTTCACCTGTAGTACCTGTCCTATTAAATATCTTGGGGCCTACCTCATCTTGGGGAGGGCTAAGCAAATCCAAATTGAAGATATCCACACCAAGATCAACTCCCAACTTAACTGCAGGATAAATTCTTTCCTTTCAACTAGAGGAAGAATTACTCTACTAAAGATTATACCCATCACTTTTCCCTCTTACCTACTGCAAATGACAACCATGAAAAAAAGTACTCAATTGCAGCTAGAAAGGGCTTTCAATTGATTTCTTTGGTCAGGTCAGAGCAGCAAATGCATTGGACATCATGGAAAAAAGTAACTAAACCAGCTTTGGCTGGTGGACTGGGTTTCAAAGGCCTTCCTCACATTCAGCAGGTCAACTTATGTAAACTTTGGATCCATTTCAGAGCATAGACATCCCTGTGGGAAAAATTAATGAAGGGCAAGTACTGCAGGTAGACACATCCTTCACTTGTTGTAAGGAAATTGGGGGATTCAAAAATCTGGGTAAAACTGCTCAAAATTAGACAAACGGCTGAGGAACTATTTATCTTGGAACTGGGTAATGGGGAAAATAAACTTTTGGTTGGATAACTGGTGCCTAAAGGACTGGTTAATTCCTAGAGTGGATCATGCTGATCACACATTAAAGGTTACTGATTTCTGGGATGGCCAAAACTGGTCACTCCCACACCTCACAGCTATTTTACAGGATCATTCAGCCCAACAGATCTCCACTATAAATTTCAACAGAGGCAGACCTGATAAAATTAATTGGCAAATTCACCAACTTCATAGCATTACCAAAGCCATTTATAGTAAATCATTCCAACTGCCTCCTGTACCATGGGGGAAAATTATATGGGGCGAATACCTATCCCCATCTATGTCTTTCCTGTGTTGGAGAGTTTTCCATAGCATTTTCCCCACTGATGAAATTCTTAAAATAAAAGGCTTGAGGGGGCCTTCAAAATCTGTGTTGTGTCACCACGAGGAAGAATCCATTCCTCATTTATTCTTTAGATTCCAATTCTCCCAGGTTGTTTGGATGGAACTAGTTTCCTATATGGAGAGAACCACTATTCAATGGGATTTGTTCCATAACTGCTGGCAAGACTCGAATGATCAAAATTTTCACACTGTTCATTTCATTGTAATCTGGTTCCTTTGGATGGCCAGAAACCATACCAAATTTGAAGATACCACTGCTACTGTTGCTAAAGTGGTGAGAAATTGCAAAGCCTACCTGATCAAGATCATTACACACAAGAGGTTCCCTAATATTTTACACCTTGATCTTCCAACTGCTGTTGTTCTCCCTCTTATCAAAACTGTTACATGGGAGCCCCCTCTAAGCCTTACCATTAAAATTAATACTGACGGAAGCTTCTCCAAAGACAGTGCTGGGGTGGGGGGAATTTTCAGAAATCATCTTGGTAAGTGTCTCCTATTTTTTCATGCCCCTGTGAATGCCCAAGATGCTCTTAAAGCTGAGTTAATTTGCAGTGCTCTAGGCAATACAATTAGCCAGGATTGCCTCTTGGTGTAATATATGGGTTGAAGTTGATTCCACTGTGCTGCTGAATAGTCTTGAAAATGATACTCATACAAATTGGAATCACAACTACTGGATACAACAAATTAAACACATTAGACCCCCTCAGGCAAAATTTTTTACTATTCTCAGAGAGGGGAATAAACGAGTATACTGGCTAGCCTGTACTGGTTCTGCTACCTGGGAGGTTATGGTTTCTCAGTCCCCCCTATCTGCTTTACAGTTTCTGATTGCTGGGGACAATTTGCGGTTCCCCCACCTCAGACAGGATTACCATGCACAGAACTTACTTTCCCTTGCTCTCATTGCTGCTGTATTGTTATGTGTCCTCAGTTTGTTGATCTTTGGTCTGGGTGGGAGCTTTTTCTGTGTGGAGTTTAGTGTTTGTACTGCTTAGTTTAGTAGGTTCTCTTGGGTTTTATTTGCTGATTTTGATAGGGGGTTGGCTTCCTTTTGTTTTGGAACTACCCCTTACTCTCTATTTTGTAATTTTTACTGCAACATGTAGGGAGCTTTAGCTCCTTTTCTTTAATATATATAGATAGATAGATATATATATATATATATATATATATATATATATATATATGTGTGTGTGTGTGTGTGTGTGTGTGTGTGTGTGTGTGTGTGTGTGTGTGTATGTATACTCAGGCTCAATTTGAAAGGGTTTTCAATCATTTTCTCTGGTCTGGTCAAAGAAAGCAAATTCATTAGGCTTCCTGGACTAAGTTGGCGAAACTTGTATGGGCAGGAGGTCTGGGATTCAAAGGGCTTAACCAAATTATTCAAGTGAATATTTACAAACTGTGGATCAAATTCAGATCCCAAGAATCACTGTGGGCTAAATTTCTTACTGGCAAATACTGTAAGTACTCTCATCCCTCCCTGGTAACCAGCACACTGGGGGATTCCAAGCTTTGGAGAGCCATGATAAAAAATAGGCAGCAGGCTGAGAAGCTTTATATTCGGAACCTTGGTATTGGGGAGCTCAACTTCCAGTTAGATCATTGGTGCCCCCAAGATTGGTTACAAACTTGCACCACTAACATCAACCTAAATCTCCAGGTAGCTGATTGCTGAGTTGGAAACAACTGGTCGTTACCATTAATTTACACTATTCTGCAGGAACCTTAAGCAAGGAAAATTTCTTCAATTACTTTCAACAGAACTATCCTAGATTCAATTGTTTGGAAGGCTCTAAAATATCAAAACCTCTCTAAAGTTGTCTGCTCTCAAATCTTTCAATGGGAATCTGTCCGCTGGGGTGACTCAATATGGCACAGGCACCTTTCCCATTCAATGAATCTTTTCTACTGGATATTTTACATGAAATTCTTACCCACTGATGATATACTAAAATTGAAAGGATTGAGAGGTCCATCCTGCTGCAGTCTCTCTCATAAGGAAGAAGAATCTATCCCTCACGTATTTTTTGCTTGCACCTTCTCCCAATAGGTCTGGAACAACTTGGTAGAGAAGCTGAGCATCAACACCCTTTAACTCCAGTGGAATGATCTGAGCACTTGCTGGACTGAATGGCATAAGCTGGGAGCTGGTGTCCTTCCTACGCTTATTGCATGGTTCATTTGGATGGCCATGAACAAGGCTATCTTTGAGGGTCAGTCCCCTACTGATAAGGAAGTGGCCAGAAACTGCCTATCATACATTCATAAAATTATCCAATTTAAGAAACTCCCTAGCTTATGTTCCTCCACCACACTACAAAATATTAAGACCCCAAAATTATTCAAGTTTTATGGCATCCCCCTAGTCAAAATTTCATCAAAGTAAATACTGATGGTAGTTTTCTGGAGGGTAATGTTGGCATGTGGGGATTGTTTAGAAAGTACAAATGGGAATGCCTGATGTTATTCCATACTCCTCTTATAGCTGTGGACCCATTGGAAACTGAATTAATTGCAGTTTTTTGGGCAATCATACTGGCTCTGATGTTCTAGTGGAAAAATCTAATAGTAGAAGGAGATTCACTGGAAATGTTCCACATGTTCCAATCCAACCGCTCTTCCAATTGGTACCATTCCCTATGGATAAAGAAGATTAAGCTTATTCGTAATCAGATGGAGGTGAAGTTTCATTTTGTATTTAGAGAAGGGAATAAACTTGCTAATTGGCTTGCAGGCCCTCTCATCCAATGTGGAGCTTTCTACCTCTCCCCTTCAACAACTTAAGATTTTATTGGCTGGTGATCTCCTAGCTGCCCCTCACCTTAGACTAAAGTCCAAATGATCAGATGGGGTTCTGTCTCTGCTTTTAGTGTTAGAGTAGTTTGTCCAGTATACTTATATATATACTTCAGTAGATATATAATTATACATTTTAGTAGCAGTAGCTTTTTTGTCTTAATTTTGGGTGGATTTGTAATGGATGAGTACCCTCTAAGTTTTTTGGGGTCCTCGATCCTTTGCTTTTTTGTACTCCTTTGCGGTTTTAATATGTAGGAAGCTTTGTTTTAATATATATATATATATATATATATATATATATATATAACAAGATATAATAATGGAGGTGGGGGCTGGTTTTGCTCTGCTAGGGTTTCAATGGAGCTGGTAAACAGTGGAGGCGACTGTGCTGTCTCAGGGAGGAGGAAGGTGAGCTGTAAGAAGAAGGAAGCTATTTCTTCTCGTCTTTCTCAGTTTTGTGTGGGTAGTGAGTTTTCCCTCTTTCCCGGGGTTTCCTTTTTTTGAATTTTTGCTGTGGTACTGTTACATTGAGAAATGGCCAATGAGCTCAATCGGGCTGATCCCCACTTTATTGGGAGGGGCACATTTACTGAAGTGATTGTGAGAAAGGAAGGTGGCACTACTCTTAGAGACAAACTTGTTTTCCCTCAGTTGTTTCATGATGCCATAGAGGATAAAGCAGAGTGTGAATTTATCAGGAAATGCACAAGAAAGGCAGGAAAGCTTGCTCTTATTTTCACTGAGGAGGAACTTCAAAAACTGTCAGAACCTTACAAATTTATTTTAGTAGGGAAATTTCTGTTTGGACACCCCAAACTTGATATTTTAAGGAAAGCTGTTGATGACTTCAAGCTTGAGGGCAGTTGGAAAATAGGGGTGTTTGATAGCAGGCATATTATGTTACAGCTAGCTTTGGAGGAGGATTATGCATAGATTTTTTCTAAGAAGGTTATCATGATAGATGGGAAACCAATGAAGCTGCTAAAATGGAATTTTGACTTTGATCCAACCAAAGAACCACCTATTGTTCCTGTTTGGTTCAGTCTCCCTAATTTAAAGCTCCCATTTAATAATCATAGAATTATTTATGATATTGCTGATTCCATGGGGAGACCACTCAAGCTCGACATCCCTTCTGCTAATGCTACAAGGATTTCAAATGCAAGGTTTCTAGTAGAAAGAGACATCACTCAACCATATATTGATGGGGTTTGGATGGGGACTACTAATAATGGGTACTGGCAACCCATTGTTATGGAATATCAGCCACTATATTGTAAGCACTGTCATCTATTTGGACACACAATGGAACAATGCTTCTAACTTCATCCTGCACTAAGACCTTATAATGTGATTAATTAAGGCACAAAGAAGATTGACCAAGCATCTATACCTCAAGCGACTCCATTAAGTCCTGCCCCTACTGAATAGGAACTGAACACTGAACAAGTAGAAGTTATGGCCACTGATACTGCTAGGCATTATGATAAGGATGGAGAGGTTACAATTCCTCCTGCTCTGGTGGATTAGGGAGGCTGTCCTGCCATTGGGCAGTGTGCTGGTCTCCCTAATGTGTTTAGGGATCCTGCAGCTAACCCCAGCCATGTTGATATACATCCTTCTGTTGAAGCAGTCATACCAGCTAGTTCTGATGTTGGTGCTACTTTCTTTACTCCATCAGAACCCATCACTGGGGACTCAGCCCAAATTGTTCTTGACAACTTAGCCAATACAGCAGAAGGACCTTGGTCACAACAAAAAGTAGAAGGAGGAGAAAATATACTATGGAACTGCAAGATTTATCAAAGTCCAATATTATTGGGTTTGGAGAATTCAATTGCCACACCCCTTAGGATCACTAGGGTTGGTAAGGCTATACATCATGATTAATCTTATTTGTTGGAATGTTAGGGGTGTTGCAAGTCCTGGCACCCTTAACAGAATCCTACATTTAAACAGGACTCATAAACTATGGATATTTGCTTTACTTGAACCTATAGTGCACACCCATATCTCTAAAATTACTAAAAGGTTTCCGGGATTTCACTTTCGACTTAACTGTAATAATAAAATTTGGGTTTTCACTAGGAAGGAGTTGAATTGCACTATTCTGATTAATAATTATCAGTTCCTACATCTACACTTTGGGTTGGATCAATTTCAAGGCAGTGCTACTTTTGTTTATGCTGGTTGTACTCAGACAGATAGGGTTTCCCTTTGGAAGGAGTTGTGCCAGATTAGTGTTGGCAATACCTCCAATTGGATTGTGAGTGGGGATTTCAACTGCATTAGAGATCCAAGTGAGAAGAAGGGGGGCAGAACACCTGATCTCCAATCTATGTTGCAGTTTTCTCAAAATATTACTACAGCTGGGTTGATTGATATTGGCTTCATTGGTTCTCCTTTCACATGGCAGAGAGGCAAACTGTTAGAGAGAATTGATAGAGTGTTAACTAATAATTCATGGCTTAACATGTTTCCAATTACTCAAGTGCAACATTTACACATATCAACCTCTGACCATTCTCCTCTTTTAATCCAGATTTCTTTTAGCTCTTAAAAGGGGCACTCACCTTTCAGATTTCTTAATGTGTGGTGTGATCACAATAGTTTCTTAGATGAGGTGAAAAGAGCCTGGATTGTGCTTGATTACCCCACTTGTAACCCCCTGGTAAAATTGTGGAGATTGCATAAAAATGTGGCTTATAAGTTAAGACTGTGGAATAAGCACCATTTTGGTAATGTGTTTCAACAGGTTAGGGAGGCTGATACCAAGGTCCATTTGCTGGAAGCTGATAATGATATGGGAGGGAATCAGAATCAAGGTCTCTGGACTGCTCAAACTCAACTCCTACAAGCTTTGGATAGAGAGGAACTTTTTCTCCAATAGAAAGCTGTTGTTAGTAAATATCTCTATGGGGATAGGAATTCAAAGTACTTCCATGCAATAATTAAACATAGGAGGAAAATTAATGCCATTCTAAAAATAAAGGATGCTACTGGTAATTGGATTACTGATCAAACAACTATTTCTCAAAGTGTTGTCCAGTATTTTCAGCATATGCTTGCTGCACATCCTACAGCAATCAATTCATTCATTGCTGGGGTTTTTTCTGAAAACCATGAGTATGTTAATCAGCTCAACTTGACTTTACCTCCAGATGAACAGGAAATTATGCAGGCTTTAAAAAATATTGATGGGAATAGGACTGCTGGTCCTGATGGCTTCACTTCTACCTTTTATCTAACATCTTGGGAGATAGTGAAAACTGATCTTATTCAAGCTGTACAAGCCATTTTCCTTGGGACTGACCTTCCAAATTATTTTGCTGCTGCTAGCATTGCTCTTATTCCAAAGCATAATAAAAAATCACAGTGGGCTGATTTTCGACCTATTAGTCTCACTACTACCTTTTCTAAAATCATTAGCAAAATTCTAGTGGGGAGACTACAACCACATCTCAATAAATTAATTAGCTCTAACCAGTCTGCTTTTGTGCAGGGAAGAGCCATTATTGATAATTGTCTGCTGGCTCAAGAATTGTTGCTGGACATAGATAAAAGATGTAGGGGGCATAATTTAATTCTTAAATTGGATCTCAGAAAGGCTTATGATACCATCAGTTGGCAATTTATTGATCTTGTACTTAAGGCACAAGGTTTCCATCCTTCTTTCTGTACATTAATCCACAGGTGGCTATCAAGTGCTTACTATAGTATTCTTGTAAATGGTAGTAGCTATGGTTTCTTCAAAGCAGGCAGGGGTTTGAAACAAGGGGATCCACTCTCTCCCACCATATTCATTTTGGCATTTGACTACTTCTCCAGGATTCTGAATGCTGCTCATAAACAGTACCCCTATCTTCATTTTAAGCATAGCATTTCCCAAATTATCAGTCATTTGGCATATGCTGATGATGTTATCCTTTTCACTAATGGTAGTAAGCTTGCTATCAAAAAAACCTTACAAATAACTTATCATCTAGCCATGGTAGCAGGTCTTGAACTTAACCAAATTAAGTGTCAGTTTTTAGCTGGCAAAGGATTCAATCATAAGCAGTGGGTGAATGATTTCACTGGTTTCTCAGCTGCAGATCTCCCTTTAAAATATTTAGGGGTGCAGTTAACTAAAGGAAGGAGAAAACAAACACATTATGATGAAATAGTACAGAAAATTTCTGCAGCCTTAAACTGTTGGACAACTACCTTTTTATCTAATGGAGGTAGGTTAACTTTACTGAAGAGTATTTTATCAACCTTTCCTCACTACAATTTTCAAATGGTTAGAATGAAAAAGAGTACTCAAAAAATGATTGAAACCATTTTTAACAAATTTATTTGGGAAGGCCAGGCTAAACAATATCATTGGGTAGTATGGAACAAAGTTTGTAAACCAACAATGGCTGGGAGATTGGGCATAAGGAGCTTTCAACAGATGAGTCATCTTTTTTACTGTAAACAGTGGATCAAATTCAGAAGGCAAGATACTATGTGGGCAAAATTTTTAAAAGATAAATATTGCTGGCAGTCACACCCAAATGCTGTTTTGCCTAGGCTGGGGGATTCTAAGCACTGGAAACATCTGCTAAAGGTTAGGGAAAGTGCTAACCAGTTCTTTAGCTGGGAGGTTAGCAAGGGAGAGGTGAATTTCTATTTTGATAACTGGATTGGTGAGGGAACTTTAAACTTCACTATTGAGTTTAATCATAAACTCCAGGTTTCTGATTTCTAGGTGGACAATCAGTGGAATGCCAATATGCTTAGAGATATTTTGGATGAGGATAGTGTACAACAGATTATCCATATTCTTATTGATACAACCAAACCTGACAGGATTCTTCTGAAATAGTCTACTAAAAACTCCTTCAACAGCAAGATCCATAATTCTCTGCATAACTGGCCTGATACCAATTAGGGAGGAAAAATCTGGACTAGGCAGATATCCCCCTCAATGTCTTACTTCTGCTGGAGATTGTTTCATAGTTATCTTCCATTAGATGAAATTTTGAAGCTAAAAGGTTTGAGAACTGCTTCTAGATGTTGGTTATGCCATTCTCAGGAAGAATCAGTTGCTCATCTTTTTCTCAAATGTACAGTCACTAAACAGGTTTGGAATTTAGTATTACAACAATTCAAATTAACTCATCTCAATTATAACTGGATCAATTTGGTGGCTTGCTGGGAGGACTAGAAAGATGAGAAAGAGTTTCACATTCCTTTGGTTATCTGTTGGTTTGTATGGATGGCCAGGAATCAGGCAAAACATGACAATAAAACTTGTAATATCAATCAGATTGTGGCAAACTGCTGTAGTTTATTAAGTAAACACTCACTACTGGACTCCTCCCCTAGAAGAAAACCTACTTTTTTGAAATGGTCTTTCCCTTCCCAACCATGGATAAAAATTAATATTGATGGCAGCTTCAATACTTCAGCTGTAGGAATTGGAGCTGTATGCAGAAATTCCTTGGGACATTTATTGTGGTTCTTTCAAGCACCTATCATCTCTTCATCAGCCCTTGAATCTAAACTTCGGGCTGCACATTGGGCTTTGATTACTGCTAAAGCTTTGAACTATCATTTTGTATGGGTTGAATCTGACTCACAATAATTGATTAACATACTGCAAGGCCTCTCCTCTCCTCCTTGGAACTTGGTATATCTTTGCAGAACTCTTCTCTCTACCTGTGGTTCACTCACACTTAAATGGACCCATATCTTCAGGGAGGGTAACCAACCTGCTAATTGGTTGGGAAAACATGCTAAAGCCACTAATACCATTGTTTTTTTCTGTTACACCGTTTGAGCCTCTAAGGCTTTTACTTTTTGGGGACTTGATTGATACTCCCTACATCAGATGTATGTAACCTTTGCTTGAATGAAATTTTCCATTTCCTAATATATATATATATATATATATATATATATATATATATATATATATACGGACACACATATCAAATATAATATGGCGGCTGTGTTTTCTGCTCTGCTAGGTTTTGGGGGTCAGGGATGACCCCTGAACGGTGCTGGTCAGTCTCAGCCGGGTCTCCAAGTCTTTCTCTACTGGTAAGCTACTGGAGGTGGGGTATCCTTAGGTTGATTGTGATTTTGGTGATGTTCTTGACTTCTTAGGTTATTGTTTTTTTCAAATTTGGGTACTATTTTATGGTGTATTTTCTTGTTTTTGGGCTCCATGTTTGGCTAGTGGGGAGTTTGCTAAGTTTTTTTCCCTCTTCCCCACTGATGTGGGGTGGGTTTGTTATTATGGCTACCAACTACTCCAGTGTTAGTGCTATTAATGAACAAAGAGCTCCAGCCTCTTATGCCAGATCTATCAGCAATGGCATAAATGCAGTGAAAAAATTGACCACTTGATCTTCCCTCAGGCATTGCATGATGCTGCAACTCATAAGACTGAATACCCATTTATTAGACCTCTGGGTTCCAAGGATGGGAGGCCAACAGTCCAGTTTAACACACAAGAAATGGTCTCTTTAACCGAGGCAATTAAATTCACACTCATTGGACAGTTTCAGTTTGGGCATCCCAAAATGGAACTTTTCAGGAAATATTTTGAATAGCTCCCAAATGTTGGCCAAAGGAAACTGGGACTCTTCAATGGAAGACACCTACAGATTAGGCTATCTAATGAAGAAGACTATGCTAGAGTCATGGATATGCACACCCTCCAGATTGTTGGGACTTCCATGAAACTTATGAAATGGTCTCCTAATTTTGACCCCACCAAGGAGCCTCCCGTGAAGCCATTGGGGTTTAAATTCCCTAATTTGCCCATTCAGCTCTATCATACACATGCCATTTTTCAAATTAGTAGAGCATTGAGAACACCACTAACAGCTGATCCTCCCACCGATGACATGGACAGTCCAGCAGCTGCTAGAGTGCTTGTGGAGAGGGATGTTTCTCTCCCTAAACTGGGCAAAATTTTGATCATTACTAATGATGAAGGTGATGGTTTCTGGCAGGATGTGGTTCTTGAACAAAAACCCATTTTCTCCATCACTGTTGGATGTTTGGCCACTCAAAGAAAAGGTGCTACAGGTTGAAGCCACCTCAAAAAAAGCCAGCTAAAGTTAGGAACTTTAAGACTCAGGTTGCTGGGAATTCTTCTGGCCCTGGGCCCTCTGTTGTGGCAGAACCTGTCTGTTACCCTAAGAGGAGTAATGCAATAGATGATGCTAAAAAAATATATACGATTTTTACTATCTAATTTTACCCATCATTGGTGATATTGCACATGAAATAAAGGTATTTTTCATGATTTGTTGCAGGTATGATGATTTTAGGTGATTGGAACGGAAAGATGCAAAAATGAGCAAAAAGGAGCAAAATGGTGAAAAAGTGTTCTGGCACCTTTGGCGCGAAAATGGGCACTGCCAGCGCCCAAATCCAGAGACTCCAGAATTAATTGGAATGATAGAGCGCCGCCAGCACCCTATTTGGCGCTGTCGACACCCAAAGTTGATGAAATTCAAAATTTGAGAGTATTGGCAAAATTTTGAAGGGATGCCTATGGAATCTCTTGGGATTTCATCCCTAACTCTTAAACAACTGATTTTGGACAAGAGAAGGGGGCTCTCTTGCATGCTATCACTCTCTCTTAGTGATTTAGTGTGTGTTAAGTGTTAGGGTTTATTAGAGTAGTGTGTAGAAGAAAGGATTAGTTATTTAGAGGGTTCAACAAAGGGATGATGAAAAGTCGGATTATCAAGGAAAGGGGCTTCATAAATCGAGGTATGGATAATCCTACAACTAGAACTGAAGAAATTATTAAGGAGAGACGTTGGGAAGTCCTTTGTTTCACTACTGCCACCATTGTTGTTCTTGTCGAGAAGGAATTCTATGTGAATCTTCATGGGATCAACCAAGGGTTTGTATTTGTGCGTGGTAGATTCATGCAATTAACTTCTGTACGAATCAATGATCTCTTCATTATTGAAAACATTCCTATTTGCCATTATTCTAATTTCAATGCCACGAAGGATAATATGAATGATGTGTATCGATATTTAACGGATGAGAATGATGAATGGGAAATCAGGGAGAATGGATGTATTAGTTTCCCATCTGCATCTCTCAATCTAGTATCGAAGCACTGGCATTGCTTCATTTCTGCTAAATTGCTTCTGACGTTGAAGATAAGCAAGGTGACTAAGGAAAGCACCATTTTGAATTTCTGCATTCAAACTGGAAGGACGGTTGACATTGGTAATTTTATTGTGAAATCAGTACTTGGATTAATTGTGCATGGATCTAAATATGGGCTTGGACACCCTTCCATCATTTTTCAGTTATGTAGTCAGTCACAGGTTCCAAATGAAAGTTAGCAAAAAGATTATTCTTCCATGGAGACCTATTGATCCAACCAATCTCTACCACTATTAGACAGTTGGAGATGAAGATGATATGAATCTACTTACTGATCAACCAATGCAGACTTCGCAGCCGATTCAACTCTACTTTCCTGAAGGTTCTAGAATTATATTGCAGAGTATCAAGCAATTGGAGAAAGGTATGAAATGTTATGAACATAATCAATAACATTTCTGATTTGTTCGATCATATAGATTGGAGAATGAAAGAACAGTTCGATCACACTGGTTGAATTGAGATGCGATTGATCAATCTGATGAAGAAGAACGCGATGATTGCTGAAGAATCATCTGACAAATCTTCATTTCATCCATTCTATAACTTGTTTGTACATCAATAATCAATTGGAGACATTGGAGTAGAGGATAGTTCTGAAACTGACATGGATTAATTTGATGTATTCTACTTATATGTGTTGTGTGTTTAGTTTGCTTTGCTTAAATTTTGTTTGGTTTATATAGAGTTTGCTTTGCGTTGAACTTGGATTTTGATGTGCTTGCTTTCATTGTGTGCTTAGATATTAGTGCTTGCCTATCGTAGAGTATTTGCTGCACTAAATATCTAAAAATAGTTGGTTTGAATGAACTTATTTGGTGTGTTTGATGTAACTTGGATTTTATATATATAAGATTATTGTTTGTTGTTTGTGTGAAGAAATGTGTTAATTATTACTTATGGAATGATGCAAATATTTCTTGAAGTCTTAAACATCATTGTGGATGTCAAAAAGATCGAAATTACTAAAAAAGTTTTGGACCCAGAAAATAGTTTGGACTGGCGCTGCAGGTGCCGAAATGGGCGCCGCTGGCGCCCAAATCCAGAGAGTTGGCCAATATTTTTAAATAGAGCGCCACTGACCCTATCGAGCGCTGCCGGCGCCCAAACCCCGAAATTTGTTTTAAATCGTCGATTTCGCTATTTTCTCCCTGGGACCCACAAATTTTTCCATTTCCTTCATCTTCTTCCTCCATTTTCACGATTTTGATGATCTAGGGCTTGCTAGATCCCAGATTTAAGGAGTTTTCAAGGCTTTTCGACACCGAATTTGCACTTCTCTTGTTAAGAGCTTCACTTTAAGTTAAGATTTTTGGATTTTCACCATGGAAATCTCTCACATTGCTTATGTTGGAATTTTTGGAGTTTTAGAGTGATTTTGAGAATTCCATGATGAAATTTGCTCTTACTTATTTAAGATAGTGTTTGGAGTTGATACATTATGAATTTGGTATTTATTGGAATTATTTTTGCAAATTTTAGAAATTCACATGGCTCCAAGGGGAAAGAGGAAATTGAATTTTAATGAGGAGAGATTTGTCAATATCAAAGTCCAATTTTGCTATAACTCTATCCTTCACAACATGAAGTGTATCCAAGATTGAGCTTTTGATAGTCCTAGCGGATTTGTATAACAATTTATTACAAAGTGAAGCTGGGAAAGATTTTGTTATTTCACTGTGAATGTTGTTATGGGAGTTGTTCAAGAATTCTATGCGAACGTAACCAAGAATGAGACTGAGTATGTGCTTGTTAGAGGAAAGATTGTTGAGTTTACTCCTCAATGCATCAATGCTTTTTATTAGACTCGGGAACCATTCGTGTGTGAGTACGAAAACTTTGACACTGGAAGGTAGTATATGAGAGAAGTTATTGCTTTTCTTGACTGACGGGCGAGGACAATGGAAAGTAATTCAAAAACAGTTGATAAATTTCCCTGCCTTCTCATTGAATGTTGCTTCAAAAGTGTGGCATTATTTCATTTCTGCAAGGCTATTACCATCTTATCACCACAGCGAAGTTACTAGAGATAGAGCGATTCTGAACAACTTTATACAAAAGATGAAAAAGATTGATATTGGCTTTATTATTTACAAGAATATTCAGACGATTGCGAAAGGCAAGAAGACTAGAGGATTAAGACATCCTGCATCAATCCATGCCTTGTGTGTTCAATCTGGAGTGGAGATCAATAGTTCTAAGGAAGTGGCTATACCATTAAGAACTATTACAAAGAATATGTTTCATACTTATAAGTCTCATGTAGGAGCCAGAGTTGAGTGTAGGAGTACTGATATTCCTAGTAGGTGTTATAATGTTCCATTTACATCTGAGCTGCCTACCTTATCTGATATTATTGAGCAGCTGAGACTACATAGTACTTGTGTGGATAGACTCTATGGTTGGATGGAGGTATTTGCGGCGAGCAGTGATGTGAACGAACATTTTCTGTAAAGGAGAGTGGAGTTTGATATTGCTTATTATGATGCACACGTCAGATTTATGAGGGGGAGTCTGATGTGATTTTTCCTACTTGCCCCAGCTATACACCATATAGAACTGACCCTGCTGATGACCCTGCCAATGACCTTGCTGATGACCCTTCTGCTGATCCTGGTGATGGAGACTGGTAGATAGTTTGTTTGTTGTTTTTATTTTTATTGATCTTGTTGTGTTGTGTTGTACTGATGTGATTTAGTGGATATTTACTTTTCATGTGATGTGTAACCCTGTGTTGTACTGTGTGATGCAGTGTTATTTACTTTTCATGATGTATTGTTATGTTGTATTGAGATTTTAAAATTGTTAGTTGTACTACTAGTAGTGTGATAGTTTGTTTCATGTTTTAGTGTTATGTTCGATGTTTGGATGTTTAATGTCAATTTCTCTTTACCCATGCAAATATTTAAAATTGTTATATCACTGCTACTACTTGGTTCATGCCAGCTAGTTGTAAATTTTAATTAATACCAGATAGTTGTTGAATATTTTAGAATCCCAGCACAAAGAGATTATTTTTCTTATACTCTCAACTATTTTAAATTTATTAAAAAACTTAAGTTTGGGAGAGGGTAGAGAAATACTAAACTTTTACTTGTTCTCAACTATTATATATTTTTAAAAGTTATTAGCATAAATTCACGCAGTTGAACTTCATTGTAAGATAACTAAAACTTTTTATTTTAGTTGAATATTATGGAAGGATAAGATGAAATTTTTTGGTAATAAAAGTTGATTTTATAGAAGTAAGATATTTGGTATTAAAGGATTTGATTATAGTTAACAATTTAAAGTAAAGAAAACTGTATTTTTGAAATGTTAAGGGACTTAAAGTATTGTGTATTAAGAAGAGATTGTGACTTTATAAAAAATAATAAAGCTTGTGCCTAGCTATAAAGTAAGGTGGTGTTTCAAGTTTAAACTTTAGAAAGTGGAGAGTGAAGTTCAAAATCATTAAAGGCTGTCCAGATATAGTAATCCTCAAGAAAAGAAAAGAATGACTGAAAAACAATCCCTAAATAAAAGAGAAAAGAAAAAAAAAGAAAGAAAAATGTTTATGAGGTGAAGCTTGAGGAGATGCCTAATAAAAAATTGGCTTCACTTAATTCATCCTAAAATGAAGATGTGATTTCATTTCTGAATTTATATTTAAAGTACTAAACTACATTCTAGGAAAGTTTGCATGAACTCCTTCTTCACATATTCTTTTAAGACACTCTTAATATGAAAAATTATGGTTTATCTTGAAATAAATAGAAGACTAGAACTCTTATACTTGATTACTGAATATTCTTATACCTGTAATGTTGAATTGAGTTACTAAACTTTTCTTGAAAATCTAACCAATATTTTCTTTTGAATGAAAATTTAAGTGTCTTACAGTTGAAAAGTACATTACCTAGAGTTATATTTTATGTAGTAAAAGGATTACTTGAGGACAAGTAATAGTTTAAGTTAGAGAGATTTTCATGCAATAAAAATATATACAGTTTTTGCTATCTAATTTTACCCATTTTTGGTGATATTGCACTTTAAAGAATGGTATTTTCATGATTTTTTGTATGTATAATGATTTTAGGTGATTGGAACGAAAAGATGTAAATAGGAACAAATTTAGGGCAAAAAGGAGCAAAATGGAGCAAAATGGTGTAAAAGTGTTCTGGCGCCGCCGGCGCCCAAATGCAGAGATTCCAGAATTAATTGGCACTATAGAGCACTGCCGGCACCCAAAGTCGGTGGAATTTAAAATTTGAGAGTTTTGGCGAAATTTTGAATGGATTCCTATGGAATCTCTTGGGATTTCGTCCCTAACTCTTAAATAACTGATTTTGGACGAGAGAAGGGGGCTCTCTTGCATTCTATTGCTCTCTCTTAGTGATTTAGTGTGTGTTAAGTGTTAGGGTTTAGTAGAGTAGTGTGTAGAAGAGAGGATTAGAGAGGAATTCTTCTCTAAGGAGTGAAGGAGAAGAAATAATGTGAGAGATTGCTTCTTCCTTTCCATTCCAAAGAGAGAATCAAGTGTTGTAAAGAAGAGAGAAGAGGACTCAAAGGAACTTCAAAGGGATTGCATTAGGTAAGATAAAGAGATAAGTTGTATTTTCTTTTGTGGGTTGTATGAGTTTTCGTTTATATATAAAATCCTTATTTTTCTATATCCTCTCCATGAATTCTGAGTAGTCTTCTTTGTTTTTATTCTTGCTTAGAGATGTGATGATGGTTTGATGTGGATTTGATGTGCTTTTAATGTATTTAAAAGATTGTGATGGTTTTTTATTTAGAACTTAATTTAATTTCGATTTGGTCAATTGAAATGTTAAAATATGTTGTTGAACATTAAGTTTGAAAGGATTTAATGTCCTAAAATAATAATGAAAGATCCATTCAATTTCCATGGATGAATTGTGTAGCTCATGAGAATTACGTGCAAATAAATAGGGAAATGTGCTTTGAAGGACTTCAATGTGGAGATTTCAGGGTGACAGGCTGAAATCCCTAAATTGGTTCTAAGATTATCAATTAATATTAAAGGTTAGCCTTCGGGTGAAGGGTGAGTGGGAACTCTAAAGTGGGAGTCGGTATCCTCCCAGCCTAGCCTTAGAGTTAATAAACAAACTTAAAATATGTCAATGTTCTTTTCATATTTAGAGGAGGGGGTACTCTTCTAAAGATAAAGAATCATCTATGTTCCTATTTGGCATAATAAATTGGATAACTGATCCATATCAATCCACACATCATGTTTTCATTGCAAGAAGAAAGATACTTTTCTCATATATAACAAAAACTTTCAAATACTTAGTTTAGTGTGTCTGTTAGATAATTCTGTTTCCAAGTAATTAGAAGTAATTGTAGTTTAGTTAGTTGTTACTGTTTTATGAATAGTAGTAGTAGAAGTAAGAATTGAACTTTAATCGTAATTAGAGTATAAGATTTAGGTGCTTTATTATAACTTGTGAAACTTTTTTACTTTACTTCAACTTAAAACCTCCCTGTGAGATCGATAACCAGAACTCCATTAGAGCCTTGTATTACTTGATACGATACGTATACTTACATTGAGTACACGGGCTATACAAAATTATGATAAAAATATAAATTGAGTTCATAAATTTTCACATATATATAAGCCCCTCACGATCAAGTTTTTGGTGTCGTTGCTGAAGTTTAAAATCTTCTTATAGTGGTAAAAAATTCTTGCATATAAATATATTAAATTAAAGTCCACGTGTCTCAGTAGACATCACTATTAATATGGACCAACCATCAATCCCCCCCAGAATACTGAACCAGCTACCCAGGAACATTCAATTGATATTGCAGCTATGCCACAAGGGCAGTACCTTCATAAGACTAGCTAAATCACATGCAATCAGCCTTGGAGACAGATTGGTAGGTTCAGAAGACCACAAAAAAGAATAAAGAGGCTATTGACTTTTAGAATTTAGCTATTTTTTCCCACTCAATCAATGAGAGTCTCCCCTTCTACCAACCAAGGG
Source organism: Papilionanthe hookeriana x Papilionanthe teres (assembly GCA_022702705.1). Lineage (NCBI taxonomy): Eukaryota > Viridiplantae > Streptophyta > Magnoliopsida > Asparagales > Orchidaceae > Papilionanthe > Papilionanthe hookeriana x Papilionanthe teres. Next base: position 172,446,856 of record CM040423.1, on the reverse strand, counting down.
TCCCCCCTAGTACCAATAGGGGAAGGACAAGATTCAAATTTTAGCCCAGTCACATTCCACCTCACCCAAGACCCCCTGATGTTTAATTGTCTATGTTGGAACATTAAGGGGGTGGCACACCCTCTCTCATATAAAAGTCTTCTTCACCTCTATAAGAAACATCAGTTATGTTGTCTAACTATTCTTGAGCCTATGGTTCAGAAAAATCATCACAAGTATTTAACCAGTTTCGTTGGCTGCTCCCTTTTTGGAAATATCTCTAATAAATTTTGGATTTTATGTAAGAAGGAAATCCATTGGACTGTGGTGATCGATTTAATATCAACATGAATGGATAGGAATTTGCTGCCACTTTTGTTTATGCTGGCTGTACCAAGAGTGCTAGGAAGCAGCTTTGGAAGGAGCTACAGGAAATCAACATCACTACACATTCCAGCTGGATTGTAGGTGGTGATTTCAATTGCCTTGCTTCTACAACTGAAAAATCTGGAGGAAGAACTCCATCTTCTAAAAATTTTATAGAATTCAAAGATAACATTTAAAGGGCTAGTTTGTTGGATTTGGAATTTCAAGGCAATCAGTTCACTTGGAGGAGAGACAAATTTTGGCAAAGACCTGGTAGGTTTTTGGCAAATCATGCTTGGCATCACACCTTTCTTCACACTTTTTTTCACTCATTTAAACTTTGTTAGGTCAGACCAAAGACCCTTTTTAATTACTAATACAGCATCCACCAACTCAATTACCTCACCCCCATACAGATATCTTAACTTCTGGCTTCACATCCTACTTTCTTGGCTACCATATCAAGCCACTGGACAGATTGCCATCACCCCAATCCTTTCATTCTGTTACAATAGCTGCAACAGAAAGTAGAGAAAGCATTAAGATCTTGGAGCTGGTCTACAATTGGGGAAATCTTCCAAGGTGTAACCCATGCTGAAAAGGAAGTAGCTGAGTTGGAATCATCTATTCTCACTGATGAAACACTCTATGGAGACCTAGTTGCTGGTAAGGAAAAATTGCTAACTGCTTTGGACTTGTAGGATCAGTTTCTCAGACAGAAGGCTCCTATAAGAATGTTTAAAGAGGGGGATAGAAACACCAAATTTTACCATGCTTATATAAAATATAGGAGGAAATGCAATGCTATACACTCTATTAAGAATGATCATGGTGAGATGCTTAGGGATGAGACTGCCATTGCTAATGATGCTGTTAACTTCTTCAAAAATCCGTTAACTCATATACCTTGCACCAGACCCCCTCTTGATTCAAGGCTCCTTAATGAGGATTATCATTACATCCAATGACTTTCCTTGACTAGTCTGCCTTCTGAGGAGGAAATCTGGATGGCTTTCAATTCTATTGATAGCTCCAAAGCTGCTGGACCTAATGGGTTCACAGTTGATTTCTATAATAATTTTTGGAGTATTTGTTAAGGTGATGTAATTCCAGCCATCCAAAGCTTCTTTCAGGGTAATGAACTCCCCCAATACTTCCATGCCTCCACTATTGTCCTCATTCCTAAATCTACTATTACCAAAGACTGGAATCATTTCAGACCAATGAGCCTTATTTCTGTCATCAACAAAGCCATTATAAAAGTCTTGGTGGGTAGATTACAGCCCCATTTGATGAAGATCATCATTCAGAATCAATCAGCTTTTGTGAAGGGCAGATCTATCTCAGATAATGTGCTTGTAACTCAAAAGTTGCTGCTGGACTTGGATAGATCTTGTAAGGTTGGCAACCTGATATATAAATTAAACATTAAGAAAGCTTATGACACCATGTATTGTAATTTCATCTTGAATGTGCTTCATGCCAGAGGTTTATCTACAGACTTCTGCCATCTTATTAACAGATGGCTGCAACACAATCACCATTCCCTCCTCATCAATGGGCAGTGTTGGGGGGGTTTCACTGCCACCAGGGGTCTCAAATAAGGAGTTGCTCCATCTCCTACCATATTTATCAGAAATATGGATTACTTGTCCAGGATGTTGAATTCTCAAGTAACTCCCTATCACTATGCTACATATCACCATAAGTCCAACCTTGTTGTCTCTCACTTAATGTACGCTGATGACATCATGTTGTTCTCTAGAGCTAGCAAACTTGCTGTGAAGAGAGTCCTCAACTGCCTCAGGCATTTCCAGTACCTTTCTGGGCTACAATTTAATCCTGCCAAGTGTGAATTGATTGTCGCAAACAAAATTACTGCTTCTATTTCCCACTGGATCACTCAATTCACTGGATATACAAAGGCCAGCCTCCCTCTGAAGTATTTAGGGGTGCCTCTCCTCGAAGGTAATTCAAAATAGGTTCAATTTAAATAGACTATAGAAAAGATCCATGCACAACTGTCCAGTTGGGCCCATTCTTTCGTTTCTACTGGGGGAGAATCACTTTACTTAACAGCCCTTCCTTACCTATGTGCTACAAATGACTTGTATGAAAAAATGTACCAAAATCCAATTAGAAATGATTTTTAACAGATTCTTTTGTTATGGCCAAAGGAAGCAAATACACTGGGCTAGCTGGCAAAAATTAGCCAAACCTTTTGGGGCTGGTGGCTTGGGATTCAATGGACTGAAACAGCTTCAGCAAGTTAAATACTGCAAACTATGGATTCAATTCAGACAAAAAAAATCCCTTTGGGCTCAGTTCATGAGAGGTAAATACTGTAAGGAGATCCACCCAGCCTTGGTTCAAGCTATACTTGGTGCTTCCAAGATTTGGAAACAAATGCTTAAGAACAAAGATTTATCAGAATCCCTGTATAAGTGGGAATTGGGGAGCGGTGAAATTCTGTTCTAGCAGGACCATTGATGCCAAGATGAGATGTTAATTCCCCTATCCAATACTACCAGACCCCAATTTCCTGTTGCTACTTGCTGGAATGAAGAAACATGGTCAATTCCCATACTCAATTAGGTCCTGCAGGAATTTTCAGTGGCTCAAGTGTCCAGAATCCCGTTTCATAGATCCCAACCTGATAGAATCATCTGGCAAAATGGCAAGCTGCATAGTCTTGACAAACACATCTATCTTACCATTCACTCTTGGACGCATGTTGCTTAGGGACTCAGCTACAGAATAATTTCCTCACCCCCTCTATGTCCTTCTCAATTTAGAAAATTTTCCAGAGCTGCATCCCCGCAGAGGATATTCCCAAACTGAAAGGTTTAAGGGGACCTTCCAAATGCTACCTATGTAGCCTACAAGGTGAAACCATCCAGCACCTGTTTTTCTACTATTCTTTTTCACAGGAGGTATGGACAAATGTCACTAGTCTGTTCAATATCAATACCATGTTGTTGGACTGGCAAGATTTGTTTAGCTATTGGCATTCTTGGCAGAAGGTTCAGGTGGCTGCAATTCCTTTTGTTATTGCTTGGTTCCTATGGATGCACAGGAATAATGTAAAACTTAAACACAAGTCCAACAAAGTAACCATTGTGGTGGGTCATTGTCACTCATACATCTCCAAATTGGTTAGATTCAAGAATTTCCCGAACGTCCTCAAAGAGTCTCCCCTAGATTTACCCAAATAGACCAGAATACTAAAATTTGTGTGGAATGCTCCTGCCTACCATTTCCTTAAGGTCAATACTGATGGTGTTTTTTTTGTTGTGGGGGCAGGAATTAGTGGCATCTTCAGAGATCACCTAGGCCAGTGCTTATGTTTTATCCATGCACCTGTGGCTATTCCTAACCCATTAGAGGCAGAGTTGTCTGCTGACTATTTCAAATTTAGTTTGCGAATTCCAACAATTGGCAACACCTCAAAGTAAAGGGAGACTCAACCTTACTACTACATTATCTGTAGGATGTTCTGCCCCCACCCTGACACCATTCACTTTGGATCCACAGAATCAAGGCGCTGATACATAATGAGCAGATCCACTTATCTTTTATTTTCAAGGAAGGGAACAGGCCGGTCAACTAGCTTGCTAGAAGGGGTCTTGCTTCTGAGGATGTATTTGTCTCTTCCACCCCTCCCCCACAACTGATATTCCTGTTGGACACTGATTTTTTTCAGGCACCTCATTTCAGAATTATGGATGATTAGTTCCTATGGGTGTTAGTATATATATGCACACTTGTATATATATATATATATATATATATATATATATATATATATATTTTGCCAAAATATATATATTTTTATTGAATAATGGAGGTCTTAAAACATCCGACATGAGGAATGGCCAATAAGTCCCCATGTAAAAGAGTTCTAAAAAAAGAAAAAGAAGAAGACAAAAATTCCGAAGAAGAGCTTGAGTTGCAAATTGTTTCCTTCCTAGAAGAAGCTCTCTTGGCCAACCAATTTGCGAGGTTGGTTCCCCTCTCTATTAATATGACTCCATATAACAACTAGCTTGGAGGATAACTTGAAGATCATATTAACCCAAGTAAGAATGTGTCATGGAACAGCAACTTCATTCAACAACATCTTTACTAAAAGCAATGAATCCATCTCCATATGAATATAATTATGCTTATTAATAAAGGCAGCTTTGAGACCCCAATAAGCAAGCAATAACTTCAGCTTCAAGACCGTTATCTGCCATCACAGGAGCAGAGAGAAACCAATTACAATTACCAATATGATCCCTGCAAATAGCCCCAATTCCAGCACCAATTGAAGAAAAACTCCCATCGAATTGATTTTAACCCAAGGAGCCTTAGGTAATCTCCAAATAACAAGCTTGACCTTGTTAATAACAGGAATTTGCTGGGAATTAATTATTTGTCTAGCCTTATGAACATAAATTAAACAATTCCTGATAATATGTTGGATAGAGCAATCCTTGTTGTTGAAAATAGCATCATTCCTTCCCATCCATATAAACCGAGAAGATAATAAGAGGAATGTAATAATCGGTAGAATCCTTCCAATCATGCCAACATAACTCAATACTAAGCCATGAAAAAAATTTGGAAGAAAGCCCAAGATTATCCAAAACAGATTTCCATACCTCTTGAACAACAAGGCACCTTATAAATATGTGAGGAATGGATTCTTCATCAGCATGACAAAATTGACAAATCGAAGGTCCACGAATTCCCTTAAGTTTTAGAATGTCATCTCGTTGGAAGAAACTTCCCGAAAAGTCTCCAACAGAAAAAAGATATGGAAGGTGTTAAGAATTTATTCCATAGCTTCTTCCCCCAATCATTAGTAGAACAGGTACCTCTAAATAGAAAATTAGACAAGCTTTGATTAGGTGGAATCTTTGTAACCAATTTATCTCTTTTTGCTGATTGAATAGGAATATTCAAAATCTTTTTTTGGGTTGCAGAATCAATACAGCTACTAAGCTTAGCAGTATCCCATTCTGAATTGGTCCAGCAATCAGCTACTTTCTGAATGGGATGATGAATGGAATGATGAATATTAAGATCAATCAGAGACTCATTAAAAATCCACTTATCCCTCCAAAAATGAATTTGCCCATCCCCAAGCTCCCATACAAAAAGTTGTTCAACTGCTTCTCTAACTTTCGATAATTGCTTCCAAGTGATTTGAATCCCCATTCTTCAATTGTACTTCGAGTAGGATGAATATTAGAACAAGTACTTCCCATGCAAAAACTTAGACCATAAGGAGTTCTTGGCTCTAAAGATAATCAATTGCTTGCAATAAAAGGAAAAGCCGATTTGCTCGAAAACTCTTAAAACCCAACCCACCACTAGCAATAGGTTTACAAACTTTATCCCAATTGGTCCAATGCATTTGTCTATGATGACCTTCCCAAAGAAACTTATTAAATATAATGGACAGTAATTTTTGTGTGCTTTTCTTCATCTTGATCATTTGAAGAATATAGAGAGGATAAGTAGTTAAAATACTCTTGAGAAGAGTGATTCTACTACCATTTGATAGAAATGAATTTGTCCAACATTGAATTTGAGCAGAAATTTTAGATACCACATCATCATAGTGGGAATGTCTAAGTTTACCTTTGATTAAAGGAAAACCCAAATACTTAAGAGGATATTTAGCCTCCCTAAATCCAAGTGAAATCTGCTATCCACTTTTTAGTATTAACATTGAATTTAGAACCGAACAAAAAATGACACTTGGACTTGTTAAAAGTCATACCGTAGACCTCTTCAAAATCACCCAAAACCTTCATTAAACTTCTTATGGAGTTCTTACTACCATTCCAGAAAACTATGAAATCATCAGCAAATGCAAGGTGGGAAATCAGTTGAGTGGATCTGTGTTGAAACCGGGTATAAGGGTGAGTGATCTGAACATTATTAAGAAGCTTGGAAAGGTAATCAAAAGCCAATATGAAGATATAAGGAGAAAGGGGGTCTCCTTGTTTAATGCCTCTACCTGCTTGAAAAAACCCTCACCATTAATGAGAATACTATAATAATTATTGCTTAACCACCTTGAAATGAGTCCACAAGCAGACGTGAACCGAAACCTTTAGCATAAAGCACTTTAAGAATAAAGGACCAACTTATAGTATCAAAAGCCTTAGAAAGATCCAATTTAAAAATCAGATTAGAACCCCTACAAGGCTTATCAATATCAGTAAGCATTTCTTGAGCTAACAATATATTTTCACTAATACTTCTTCCTTTAACAAATGCTGATTGATTTTCGCAGATCAATGTATCCATAAAAGGCTGAATTCTAGCCACAAGAAGCTTGCTGATGATTTTCGAAAAGGTCAAGTGATGCTAATAGGTCTAAAGTCTTGCCAACAATCCTTCTTTTTATCCTTTGGTATGAGAATAATTGAAGAGGATACAAAATACTTAGGGAGATCCATGCCCCGAAAGAAAAGCTTAATAGCCTCAACAATATCCATCCCGATAATCTGCCGAATTTCTTGTAGAAATCGGGAGTAAACCCATCCGGACCAAATTGTCTTGTTACTCGTCCAAAGAATTGATGGAAGATAAAATTTCATCCTCATTAGGTAATCTGGATAGATTTAATTCCCTAGCCAACTCGCAAATCAGCTTGCATGAGTTTATTAGAAAAGATATCGAGTTGGTATCTTGATAAGAGAAAAGGTTTTGAAAATATTGAACGAAGCATCATCCCCAATTTCCCGAGAAGTAGAAAGCCAACAATTATTAGAAGATTTAATTCTTTGAATTGTATTAATGGATCTTCTATGCTTAATAATAGCATGAAAAAATTTTTAATTCCTATCTCCATGAAGTAAATGGTTAACTCGTCGCTTTCGTTTAAGAAAGAGCTCTTCTCGTAGCAATGCGGACTCGCAGCGAAAACATTAGCATCCAGCAGATCTTTATCGGTTTTCCTCCCAGCTTCCACTTCAATTTCAACTCAGGCCACCAAATTTTCTCGCTTTTTGAATATTATATGTAAGGTTCCCAAATTCGAGTCCAATTCCAATTAATTAAAGCCTTAGCAACCGACTTATGGAGTTGCCATAACTTCAATAAAGGATTAGCGAGTAGAATAATTAGATGGAAGAATCCAATTATGCTTAACAACTTGATAACAAGTAGGGTGAGTAGACCATACATTTAAGTATCTAAAAGCATGATGTTTAGTATTAATAAAATGAGAGAATTGAACAAGCAAGGGAGCATGATCTCGAACCAAGTCTAGCTAAGTGCTTAACTTTGGAAAGACTAAACATATCAATCCGAGTTGATTAGTAAAGATTCTATCCAACCTTTCATAAAGAGAACCTCTTCTCCAAGTGAATGGAGAACCTTCAAACCCAATATCAAATAGATTAGCAAGCACTAACTTGGTTAGTAAAATTTAGCATATCATGAATATTAGGATTCCTTCCTCCTTTCTTTTCACTGGGTGCAAAATGCGATTAAAATCACCCCCACTATCCAGACCTTCAACCATATTCGACCAATATCCTTTAAATGAGACCAAAGTTCAGATCTACCAAAGCAATAGTAGAAGAAGCATAAACAAAAGTAGCAAATCCTTTGAACTGATCAAGCTCAAAATGAAGGTGTAAGAATTGAGGATTATCAATAAGAATATCAACTCTCAACTCCTTCCTACTAAAAAGCCAGATCTTATTAGTAGAATTGTAGGCAAAAGAAAAACCAGAAAACCTCCTTAAAAATCTATCAAAGTTCTTTTTCACCAAAGGTTCAAGAAGAACAATGACCCAAAATTTATGAACCCTGTTGAGACTTAAAATTCTGCTAAGGAGCCAGGGTTGGCCACTCCCCTAACATTCCAACATAAAAAATTAATCATGAGTAGATCTACTTCCTCTAGTAAGCCTAGAAAAAGTAGCGATATTAGAGGGGATTATATTAGATACCGATAATTGCTTTAATTCCTTCTTCTTCTTTGAATTTTGCACCATCCAATCTTCTTTCAAATCTGTATTGACAACATTCAACTGATCGAATAATTAGAATCCAAGTTCCGTGAAGAATTCTGAAATATAGGATAGTTAATAATAGCGAGTGAAACCTCCTTAGCCCGGTAAGAAGATAATTCTCGCTCCGATAACAACTTCATTCCCAATCCCATCAACGAGTAATTGAACTTTCGGAATTTAAATTACCGAGATACTTCATTAACGAGCAACAACATTACTGGAATAAAGATTATTAGCAGCAATAGCGAGTTCCAGGAATAGCTAAATCCAAATCCTTATCTAATACATCAATAGCATTTGTAATGATAGAACCAGAATTGAGTGTACAATCAATAAGAGGATTCTCAGCAGAAATATTAGGATCAGAAACATCAACAGAAACTGGATCAGCTAGGTTGTTGTTGTTCAAGGTAGAACAATTGTTTTTAGCGGATGCATTAGTCAAAGTTTCAACGGAGTTCAATAGCAGCAGAGAAATCTTGAATCACATTTGGAGTTATCCGAACCACAACAGGAGTCCCCTTAACAATATCGGGATTAAGGGTGACGGAATCAAGATTCTGCCCTCTTTGTGTATCGAGCAATGGTTCCGACCTTATATTTAGATGGCATAAGATTAGGATGAATTCTATAACAACCTTCCTTAGTATGACCAAACATTTTACAATGATTGCAATAAAAAGGTCTATGTTCCATTACAATAGATTGCCAATATCCATTATGTGGAGACCCCGACCAAATTTCATCAACATCTTGAAGTGTAATATCTCTTTCAACAAGGATTCTTGCCAAGGAAGGTCTGGACAGATTAAAGGTAGGCAGATCTAATTTAAGTGGTTTTCCCAAAGCAGTACCAATTGCATAAAGGACTTGATGATTAAAGAACTGCAATTTGAGATTAGGAATCTTAAACCATACTCGGAATAATAGGTGCTTCCTGATTAGAATCAAATTCGAGGAGACCATTTCAAGATTTTCATGTAAATACCCTCCACGATAATAAACTTCTTGGAAAATAAATTTGCATAATCCTCTTCATTGGAAAGTTTAATCATGATATGCCTACCATCAAAAAGACCCACTTTCCAAATACCAAGTAAGCTTCAAATCTTCAAAGCATTTTCTAATTCTTTCCAATTTAGGATGTCCATATTGGAATTTCCCAACAAGTGTAAACTTATGCGCATCGACCAGGGAAGCCAATTCGGTTTCGTAGAAAATCAAAGCGGGTTTTCCACCTTTCTTGATAATTGGCTTAATGAAAGAACATCCATTTTTACCCGAAACAAGCATCATGGTAGAGTTGGGGAAAGACAAGCTTATCGAATCAACCAAATTCGAGCCCACCACATCCACAAAGGAAGCCTTTCCAGCGAGTTCAGTACAACCATCCGAAACAAAACAAGAACGGATCCAAGGAATTCAAAGGAATTGAATTCACCCAAATCAGAATTTAAAAAGAACAAGACCGGGAAACAAAAATTGGAAAAGATCCAATTCGAAGCCGAGGAACACCGACAGAAACATCCAATTCGAGGGAACAAGAACAATCCAAAGCTTGAAGAACTTGAAGAAATCGAAGCAAACTTCAAGAATCCCTCCTAAAATTCCGGAGCTTCTCTCTCATCCATGTATCTATATATATATATATATATATATATATATATATATATATATATATATATATATATATATATATATATAGTTATTGGTAATTTAAACTTGGTGCTTGGGATATCTGCAGGATGTTCCGTCCCCACCTCGACACCATTAACTTTGGATCCACAGAATCAAGGCGCGATACATAATGAGCGGATCCACTTATCTTTTATTTTCAAGGAAGGAACTGGCCGGTCAATCGGCTTGCTTGAAGGGGTCTTGCTTCGAGGATGTATTTGTCTCTTCCACCCCTCCCCCAAAACCGATATTCCTGTTGGAGACTGATTTGTTTCGGGCACCTCATTTCGGAATTATGGATGATTAGTTCCTATGGGTGTTAGTATATATATGCACACTTGTGTGTATATATATATATATATATATATATATATATGTGTATATATATATGTATATATATATATATATTTTATATATATACATATACATATATATATATATATATATATATATATATATAGTTATTGGTAATTTAAATTTGGTGTTGGGTATGTTTTTCTTCTTTTTAGAGTCAACTCCCTATTCTATTTTTATTTTGAGGGAGCTCCCCCGGCTCTTTTAGAAGCATCTTTCACTCAACATACGAGAGAGCCTTAGTTGCTCCTTTCATCCAATATATATATATATATATATATATATATATATATATATATATATATATATATATATATATATATATTAAGGGAAGGAGTAACTCATAGCTCTTTACATGTTAATATAAGAAAGAGTTACAAGTGATAAGAGGGAGAAAGAGTCCCCATCTGAAAACCAAAAGTTAAAATCAGAGATAGGCCTATAGGGATCCTCCCATCTCAATACAACTCCACACCAAAAGGTAAAAACTAAAAGTAAAAGGAGAGTATACATAAAAGTAGTCCAGTTTCCCCAAAATAACAAACCAAAATAAAGAAGTATACCCAAAAAAACTACAAGTTCTCCCGCAATGACCAGGGTAAAATTAGCCTTAGTTGGAGAATGCAGCAGAATAGATCGAGTAGGTGTGTCCAAATAAGTTCAGCCAAGATAAAATGAAATGGACACCGTAAACTTTAAACAATTCTCAAAAGTCCTCCAACATAGCAAAGTAAAATACATAAATAGACAAGATGTCAAACATTTCTGAGATAAGGTGCATTCATTCTATCTGATTCCATAAGAAAGTGAAGCTGGGATGGGGGTCAGAGGATACAGAAACATGCTGTGAGTGACTGGCATTCCTGGCCAGCCAATTTGCCGGCCTGTTTCCTTCTTTAAAAATGAACTCAAACTTGATGTTGAAATTCTTGGACAGAGCTTTAATCCTATCTATCCAGATAGAATGGTGCTATGGTGGGTGAGATATATTCTGCATGTACTGTATAAGAATTGTTGAATCACTTTCCACAATTAAGGAATGCCACTGAAAAGAGTTAGCTATCTCCAGGGCCCAAAAAAATGCAACTAGTTCAGAAACAAGAGCATCTTCAGCAACAATAAGAGTCTGGAAGAAACAGAGACATTTTCCATTATGATTCCTGAACACCCCCCCACAGCCAACAACACTATCAGTGAAGGATCCATCTATGTTGACTTTGATAAAGGGTTGTGTAGGAGCTTTCCAGTAGAGGAGAATAATTTTACACATTTTAGGGAGATCTTTAATAGGGTTTTTAAGTATGTTAGGGAACTTTTTCAGTTGAATGAGCATGGTTAAGAAAGAATGGCAGTGCCCCACAACAGTTAAGAATCTACAATTTTTTTCTTCATACTTCACATTGTTTCTATGCATCCAAATAAACCATGCAATGATAAAAGGAAATTCTCCCACCTTTGCTTTCTTCTAGGAAATCCAACAGTTACGAATATCAGCCCAATCAAGGAGGAAAGTATTGATGTCGATAAGAAAAATAACACCCTTCCACACCTCTTGAGAGAAATTGCAAACAAAAAATAGGTGCTGTAAAGATTCAGAATTAGTCCCACACAGACAACACTTGGAAGGCCCTCTGATCCCCTTAAGCTTGAGTATGTCATCAGTGGGAAGCGGGTTGTGTAACATTCTCCAGCAAAAAAATGACATAGAGGGAGTGAGGTACTTGTTCCAGATATTCCTACCCCATCCATGAGGAGGCCAATCAAAGATTTTCAGATAAATATGTTTGGTAAGACTATGTAGTTTACCATTAGACTAAACAATTTTATCAGATTTAGATCTGTCAAAAGGAAGGGTAGAGATTTGATGAGCAGATGAATCCGTTAAAACATTCAAAAGCTTAGTTTTAGACCATTGTGTGTTATCCCAGAAGCTAGCTACTGGAAAGAGCTGTTTGTTAGTGTTTGGGAGAGCCTGCTTCATCTGAGGAGGGCACCAATCATCATACCAGAATTGCACTCATCCATTACCCAGCTCCCAACAATAAAGAGATTCAGCTAATTCTCTGTTGATCAGCATTTGCTTCCAAATCCTGGAAATACCAGGCTTGATTTGTGCCAGATTTGGGTGGCTATCTTTACAGTATTTGCCGTTCATGAAGATAAACCACAATGAATTTTACTGTCTGAATTGAACCCATAGTTTGCAAAAGTTCACTTTTTGCATGTGTTGTAAGCCTTTAAAAACCAGACCCCCAGCTTCAACTGGCTTGGCCAGTTTCTGCCAGCTAGCCCAGTGGATATGCCTCCTTTGTCCATACCATAAAAATTTATTGAACATTCTCTCAAGTTGGGTTCGAGAACTCTTCTTTATGCAGGTCATTTGAAGAACATAGCTGGGGAAGGTAGTGAGGATGTTGTGAAGGAGTGTAATTTTGCCCCCAGATGATAGAAAAGAGGTTGTCCAGTTAGAAAGTTGCTTGTTCACTTTGCTGATAACCTCCTCTAAGTGAGTCTGCTTGGCCCTTCCTTTAATCAGTTGCACCCCTAAATACATGAATGGGAGGCAAGCCTTAGAGAAACCAGTGTATTGAAGAGTCCAGTGAGTCACATCAGTAGTAATTCTCTTAGGAAAAATAATCTCACATTTAGCATTGTTAAATTGAAGACCTGATAGCTTCTTGAAGTGATTAAGGCAGTGAACAACCTTTTTAACAACATTCTTGGAAACCCTTGAAAAGATCATAATGTCATCAGCATATAATAAATGAGAAATTACCACATTGGACCTGTGATGGTATCTGGCATAATGGAAAGGGGTGACTTTTGCTTCCAGGATCCTGGATAAACTGTCCATAACAATGATGAAAATGGAAGGGGAGAGGGTATCTCCCTGCTTAAGCCCTCTTGTGGCTTGGAAATCTCCCCTACACTGACCATTTACTAGAATGGAGTGGTGGTTAAACATCAGCCATCTCTTAATCAGTAAGCAGAAATTTGCAGGAAAGCCCCTTCTGTGTAAAATCTGGAGAATGAAGTTCCAATCCATAGTGTCATAGGCTTTTTTAACATCTAGCTTGTAAACAATATTACCACCTGTTGACCTCATTTTTTATGAGGTCTTCTCTTCTCTCTTTAGTACTTAGGATCTAGCCTTAGGCTTTTCCTTTGACTATATTAGAGGACTAGAGATGGAACCTACCCCTTTAGAAACTCAACCACTTCTTAACTCCTTGCAAACCCCACAAGCTTGATTGTAAACCCCTAATCAACTAGAGGGTTGAGATGAAATGTGGAGGTTTAAAGGATGAGTTCCCTATAGGACTCTTTGGCCTTAGGATCACCCTGGGTGGCCTGGTGCCAGTGAGGGTTCACTCGCACACATTACACTTTTACACACATTCCAAATCCTAAAACTATTCATGCCTAGCTTGACTTCCTGACTCATGTAGATAATTCATATGGATGGACCTTAACCCCTAGGCCCTTGGCTAAGAAGGTTAAGAACAACATAGTGAATGCCTCAAATGAGTCCTCTCATGGCTCCTATGAGCTTAATATGGCTTCATGGCTCAACCAAAATGATTCCATTTCACTCACACTTGCTCAATTTTTATTTTTCCAAAATTCAATTTTTGAACCCCGGGGCCCCGGACCCACCAAACCTACTAAAAGCCCTTGAAACAATCCAAAACCACCAAAATATCCAAATCACCCAAAACTTTTCTAAAATTAACCTTGAACATTTCCCCACCAGTCAAATTAATCATTTACTGCCAAAAATACCAAGATTTCCAAAAATACCCCCAATACCCTCCAAATTACCAAAATGCCCCTCTTGACCCAAAAATCCAAAAATTCCAAAACATCCCAGAAAATTCCAGAAAATTCCAAATATTCCTAATTTCATTTTGTTCAACTACACCATGGGCCAATTTCGTCAATTTACCCCACTTTTACCAAAATCCCCAATTTAACCCATTTTAAACCTAAATGAACCCAATGTTAAACCAAATCACACCAATTGACCTCAATTTTGGTCAAATTTAATTCTAAACTTCAATTCAATATCCCCAATATCAATCTAGACTAAATCCAAGCCCAATTTGATTGACATTTGAATCCAATTTCATTTTTAAGCTTAAAGCCCAATTTTGACACATAACCCAAACTTAGCCCAAACCAACCCAATTCAACTCCAATTGACCCCAAATCTTTTCTAAACCTTCCCTAACATCTCCATAAACAAAAAACTAACATAATTTGCCCAAAATTTAGACCCAAACCCCACTCAAATTCAACCCAAACCCAAAATCCCCAATTTAGCCTAAACCAAGCTTAACCCTAACTTAGCCCAAATCCCATGATTGAACCCCAACCAAAGTTGAAAACTCTTCATAACATTCCCCTAAACATTTCTCAACATCAATTTTACATCAATTTCAACATTAGCCCAACCCTAGCCTAAGTTAGCCCAATTTGGCTCACCGTAGCCCCTTTACCAAATAAACTCAAATTCAATCCAATTCAATCCCAAGTCACTCCAAATTTGTTTTAAATCACTCATGACATATCCTTAAACTAAACCTAACATTTATTTGGCATGGACCTTTACAATTTTTTTTTTTTGATCTAAAAGCCCATTTTGAAACATAAAAGCCCATTCCCTTAAACCATTTTTAAAGCCCACCTTTACCAAATTTTAAAACCCAAAATTCATGTTAAAGCCCATAAGACACTCTATTCATCATTTCATGAAATAAAATCATCCCTAAATTCTAAATCAACAATCAAACTTTTCTAAACTAAGCCTTATGACAAACAATCCAAATTTCACACCAAAATACCAATAATTCCTAAAACCTACTTCCATGAAACCAAGCCAACTTTTCCCAAGACATATAAGAGCCATGAAGCCATCCTTAAGCCCCATGTGGAGCCATGAAAGGTTTGACATGTGACCATACGACATTGGGCAAATGGAGGAAGCTCTTTCTAGATTTCCTTAAGGTCATTAGCCTTAACCATGATTACCCTTAACCCAAAATTAATCCAAATATGTTTGGATGTGGACTTCACCACACATGTGAGCCTGACCCACCTGACCTCCTCAGCCCAAAATCAGGCCATAGGGAGGTGAACCAAGCCCAAATACATGGGTTGACCCAAACCAAGCCAAAATCACCTCTTCCCCTTTCCATTTTAATTCAGCCTCTTAACACATGGCATTTGATAATTGAACTGACTAACCTCAAGCACTGATCCCAGCTAAAAATTACAATTCCCCATGGCTTAGCTGGCCCACTCCAAATGGCCATTGTAGCTGTTCTTCTCCTCACCAGAGCAGCTGATCCCAGCCCCTAACTCCCCCTAAGAGAAGGAGTTCCCCAGTGAAAGCCCCCTCTCCAGGCCACCCATTTGTTCTAGCCTCCAAAAGTTGAAATCGGGTCTGGTGGAAATCAGGTCTAGGCAATTCCCCAGGGCCAGAGACTTCATCTAGAGCTTGCTTGGACTCAATTGAAGGTGACACAACTCTCAGATCGAAGCTTCACTTCTCTGAGCAAAGGTATGAGCTCTCTCTTCTTCCCGAGCTTCTGAACATTCTCTATTTTGATTGGGTTAATTTCATGCCACATAAACCATATGGATATGTTCGTCTCTTCAAGACGAATCCATAGAGTATAAGAACATAAAAATCCATTGAGAATCGAGATCTTAAGGTTTTAGTGTGGACGGTCCCGGGTGCACACCAGTCGTAGACGATGATCGGGAGCTGTTGGATCACGCGAGTATCGAGCGGACGGCTCAGATGGCATCGGACCAGGAGATGGTACGTGAACCGCGGGCCCCGTGGCAGTTGACTCAGATGGCGGCGCCGAATCAAAGTGCACCGCCTGGTCTTTCGGAGCTGCCGAGGATTGCGTGGCGCCGCGTGGATAAGTAGTAAAATAGGGTATTTTTCTATTTATTTAATTATGAGAACTTCAAAAATTCATAACTTTGTGTAGAAAAATCATAAAAATAAAATAAAAATACTCTCTTGCTCAGTGAACAGAGGAGAGTAATGTGGAAAAGAGATCAAGTAATTTCATTCAGTATTTTATTTTTAATGATTTATTTACTCTCTGCATTGTTTTAATTCTCCATTTTCATAGGCAATTCACCATGGCATGAGACCATGGGGCTTTTGAACCCTCTAAACTTGGGAACATTCCGTGAATTTTTCAAGGTCAGAGGCCATCCCTATGAGATGTTATTGATTTTTCAATTGCATGTTACTGTTTTGAATATTTTAATTCCAATAATTAGCATGTTGAGAAATAAATTCTAGGAAAATTTGGTGATGTTTCTTATGACCAGAGGAACCAAGCAAAAATTGGTCTTGAGTTAATTCACATGGAACAACCCTAATTGACCTAAACACCCAAAATTAAACTTTAAATAATTAGGGTTAACTACACATTAAATTAACTTGAAAATAATTCTCCACTGATCTTTAGGATCAGAGCAACATCACATAAGAATTTGAAGCCAATTGGATTTGATTAACCTCACCAAATGGGTTGATTCAGCCTCTTAAGCAAAATGTATAAAATTAAACTTTAAAAATTCATAACTCACAAAATACTTTTCAAAAATTCACAAAAATGGTTTTGGAGCTTCTCTGATATCAGAGGAACTTAGGAAAATTAAAATTGTAATTTTCTAAAAAAGTTGATTTTTTATCATTATTTTAATATTTTTAATAATTAAAAAATAATAAAAATCATAAAAATATTAAAATCATCAAAATGTCACATTTTGAATTCTAATCACTTAGGAACAAACCAAAAATTTTTCCTAAGTCACTAGGGTAAGATATTGAATTTTAAATTCCTAAAACAATTTTTTGAATTAAAAAAATGATTTTCTTTAACATTTCCACTAAATTAATTCTAATAAATCAAAGAAAAATTAGAAAAATATAAAATTTTGTTCTCTGACTTCCCTGATATTAGAGAGATTTTTCAAAAATATAAAACCTCAGAATATCAGAGAGATAATTTTTTCCTAGAATTTATTTCTCAACTTTAATTTTATTTTAAAACTAATTAATACCTCAAAATTCAAAATAATTCTAATAAATAAAATATAATTCTAAAAATGATAAAAATTGGTCCAAAATGGTCCTCTGGACATTAGGAATATCCCATAATTTTCTTAAGGACAGAAACATTTTCTTGGTCATGTTATTGAATTTTCTTTGAAAACCCCTATTTTCCATTAAAAATAATTACATAAATAAATCAAATACAAAAAAATCACATTTTCTGCTCTAATGTCTTAATTGACATGTGGGTGAGGTTACATAAAAATTTCAATTTCATTTGAGCTTAGTTTAGTGAGTTATAGAATTATGAAGCTTGAAGGGCAAAAGGGTAATAAAAAATTTCAACCCTTAATTAAAATTTTAGGATTAATCAAAAAGGGGAGGGTAAAATATTTGATTTAAAACTGATTTTGGATGATTGAAACTTAAATAACTGAGGGTAGAAACCAACTAACCATTTAAAATATAATTAAAATAAAACTTTGATTAATTAATTAATTAAAAATTTGGAAGAATAATAGAAATTGGAATTATTAAAGTAGGGATATTATTAAGAGGATATTTATTCTTTAATTTAAAAATCCCTAAATTAATCACTGCAATAATATTTAATTCCCAATTTAAATCACAACCCAATTTAAAATTTAAAGTGCTAAAAGACATAACTATTAAATTAAATTAAATTTAAACTAAATTAAATCAAAATTTAAATTAAATTAACACGTTTAACAATTAAATTAAATCATATTTAATATATTAAGATAAAATTAAAATTAAATCAAATTAAAATAAATTAAAATTAAAATTAAATTAAAATTCAATTAAAATTAATTAAATTAAAGTAAATTAAAACTAAATTAAAATTAAATTAAATTAAATTAAATTAAATTAAATTAAAATTAAAATTAAATTAAATTAAATTAAATTAAACCAAATTAAATTAAAATTAAAATCCAATCAAATTAAATTGAAATTAAAATTAATTAAATGAAAATTAAATTAAATTAAATTAAATCAAAATCATTTAACAACAAACCTAAATGAAACCATTAAGAATTAAATCTAAAATAACTTGAACGCTATTCCAAACTTAGACTAATTTTTATAATTAAGATAAAATTGAAATTAAATCATTAAGTTTAAATCATTAAAATTCCTAATAAATTGATTTGCCCTTCTAAAGCTCTTATTATTATAACTCTTAAATGAAGTATCAAGTGAAGTGTTACGTAACTTATAGGACATTCAAATGTCCTAGTTCACTGAGTAAGAGAACAAAACTTAAACCCCTAGATGATTAATTCACCTGTGCAACTAAATTTACTTGGACTCAAAATATCCCAGAAATAATGAAAAGATGTTTAGGACTCGTCCTAAACACTTCCTCAATATGACAGGATGTTTTAGAAGAACAATTGAATCTAGTTATTCTTTGATGAAAAAAATCATCCTTAAACCAAACCAAGAACCTAGACGTCATAGGAGATGACTAGTTATAGGATTAGGAATTTGGTAGACAACCAAAACCCTTCTCTTAGCTTTACCTAAGTATCTGTTGAAATATTTAAATGCCTTAACATGTGTTTTAAGTGCAGCTTAGGATGACGAGAAAACCCTCCAGGTACGCTTTTATTTTATTGCAATTTACTTTGTTGCAATTTACTTACATGCATTGTACTTTACTGTTTCTTGCATGATAAATAAAATTGTTGCATGAAAACCAAAACCTTTAGGATAGTCCTTAAACTGAAACCAAAACTAAATTAAAAGTTATTGCAAGATAAAATTCACCGCCACAACATTCCAAAACATAAAACAACTCAAAATTTAATAGCAAACAGAATAACAAAACTACAATTGAAACTAAATTAAAACGTCTCGTTGAATGATTGGGAATACCTCAGATTATATAACCCATGTGTTGCTAACGGGATTTCCCACGGTCTAAATGAAAGTGTGGAACTCATTCAATTGAGTTTAGCAAATTCATCTGGACTAAGTGAATTCAATGGAAATAATGGTGCCGGGATGACGGAACCGTGGGATCTTAATCTGTTCTGTTCAATCAACTTTAAGATTTGTTTTAATTAAAATATTAAAAACACTTGAATTTTAAGATTTTCTCTGAACCAAAATACTTCTCTCATCTCATGATTTATGACTTTTAAAATTAAACCTCTATAACAACAAGGAGCTCGGAGAATGGTGGGCAGCACGGCCATCGTCATCAGCAAAACTCGGATCTACTTCAGCAAAGCCTTTCTTAGAGTTAAATAACAAAGCCATAGGACTTCGAGGTAGTTTTTCTAGTGCAACATAAATCCTCAACTCTTTGTTAGGCATTTGTATAATCATATTATGAAAATTAAGCCCTAACTGGTCATAGGATTCCGAGGTAGTCGTTTGGTACGACATAAACCCTCACATCTTCAAGGCTATTTATATGATCATGTAATACGAATATAAGTCCTAAATAATTAATATTGGTAGGATTGAAACATTAAATAAACTCCAAAATTGAAACCAAATAACATGATAGTTTGAGAAGTTGTCAAGATTCTTCTTGGAATCCTCAGCTTCTCCTACTTTTCTTCCTTTGCACTCTTAAAATAAACTGTTCCAAATTTGAGCTAATCCCTATTGAAATTTCCAAAATCCAATCCTTTGAAAACCTCAAACTTTGAAATTCTTGAGAGCAAAACCACTGATCATTATCGAGAGTTTTCTTAAATGATTCCCGTCATTTAAGATGTAATTAACTATAGGGGCTTGCCCTTATAGGGAACTTTAAGAACCCAGGTAATATAAACCCTGCTTAATTCCTTTGTATTAAGTAGGGGAACTTGTCGGCTTATAAAATTAGTTCGCAGACCAAACGGATGTCACAGATCTTCTAGTTTATTTAATCGAGCCCCATCATCAAGTAGTGTGTCTATTCGTCAGGATAATTACGCGGTTTGTGGTGCGGTGCTCGTTTATATAAACTATTTGGGATGTGAGATCGGTTTGATTTCATATCTTAAAACTTTTAAACTTAATTTTATCTTCAAAATCAAATACTACTTTTCAAATTATTTATTTAAATTAAATTAAAAATTCGCCGACAATTTCTGTTAGGCGACCCCTTTTTCTAAAGTTCAACACAAACCTAAAAATATGTCGACACCACCCCTACAGGGAATATCAAGATCTTGGAGTAACTCTTCGGCAAGTAGAACATTATCTGAGATGGATCTGCCATGGACAAATGCATACTGGTGAGGCTGATCACCTTGTTTAGATGTGGTTTGTAATCTAGCAACAATCACTTTGCTGATAATTTTGCTGATGACAATGGTGAGACTAATAGGTCTGTAATGATTCCAGGTTTTTGGTGCAGTGGTTTTAGGGACAAGTACAATAGTGGATGCATGGAAATACTGAGGAAGATCCAGGCCATGAAAGAAACTTTGGATTGCTGTAGTAACATCATTTTTACAGATCCCCCATGATTTCTTATAAAAATCAGAATTAAATCTATCAGGACCTGCAGCTTAAGAGCTGTCAATAGAATTCAAGGCCACCCAAATTTCTTCCTGAGAAGGGGCATCAGTAAGGTTGAGAGAGTTAGTGTAATTGTGGACAATTCAAACAGATTTCTATCAATAGAGAGGCTGGAGCACTGTTTGTAAGTAAGAAGATCTTGGAAAAAGGTTGCTGCATTGGAAGCAACGTCAGAATCATCCCTGAGAGTCACATTCTGGTCAGTCACAATAGACAGGATAGTATTACTCTTCCTTTTATAATTGATACATGCATGGTAGTACTTTGTATTCCTATCCCCCTCCTTAAGTTTGGTGATGGAAGCTTTCTGTCTTAGGAGTTGTTCTTGCCAGTTAATGTAGGTAAGTATTTTCTCTTGTGCTGCCACTAAATCATTGTTTTTGTTCTCATCAGCCTGAACCTCAGCTTCCAATCTAGTAACATCCAACTCAGTATTAATGACACCATGGAAGACATTTCCAATGGAATCCCAGCTCCACTTCCTCAGCGCTTTAGACAGTTTTAATTGAAGGTTCTGAAGTTTGGTAAAAGGATTTGAGCAGCTGATCCCGGACCAGTTTTCAGTAATGATAGACATGAAATTTGGATGTGTAGACCAAAAATTCAGGTATCTAAAAGGGGGAGAAGAATGACTGGTGGAGGGTGTGGAAATAGTGAGGAGAAGGGGTTTGTGATCAGATCCAGCAAAGTTTAGGTGAGTGATGGAGGTGTGAAGAAAATTTTGGTGCCAGGGATCATTAGCCAAAAAACGATCAAGTCTTTCCTAAATGGCACCTCTTCTCAAAGTGGGAATTTGTTGCCCAGGAAGCCAAGGTCAAACAAACCAGCATTTTTGATATTATCATTAAATTCAGCAATCTTATTCTGGTTAGGAATTCTTCCACCCCTCTTTTCATCTGGAGCAGCAATACAGTTAAAATCCCATCCCACTATCCAGCTAAGGGTCTCAACGTTGCTGATATCAGTAATCTCATTCCAAAGCTCCCTCCCGTCAGCATTAGTGCACCCAGCATAAACAAAGGTGGCAGCAAAATTGTTCCCCATCAAGTTGAAGTGGAAATGAGCTAATTGTAGAAGATCTACCTAGATTGTCCAGTGTAGTTCTTTCCTGCAGATTAGCCAAATTTTGTTTGTGGAGTTAGCAAAAAAGGTACAACCAGGGAATTTATTAAGAATTTTTGTTTGATTTTTGAACACCATAGGTTCCAAAATGATCATACACCAGAGATAGTGTTTCTTATAAAGATGAAAAAGTCTTTTAATGGATAGGGGATGAGCCACCCCTCTAATGTTCCAGCATAAACAGTTGATCATCTGGAGGTCTTGAGATTGGAGATGATTGAGTAGAGACGGATCTTGATCTTGATCTTGCTCTACCCCTTAAGGAATCCAGGGGGAGCCAAGAGCCCTTAAGATTTTAGGTGGTTCCTGGGTTTGAGCTGCTAATTTTTGCAGCTCAGTGGGATTTTTTTTTCTTTTTTCTTGACTTCTGAATTTGCCAGGATGACTCCAATTTCTTTTGTTCTTCATCTATTTGAGAGGGAGGTGGGCATAGAGCTACTGGATGCTGCAGTTCACAAACTTCAGTAGGTTCCAGTGGTTCAACACAGAGGGCTGCAATTCACTGGCCTCAGTAGGATCCAGAAGTCCCCCATCAGCTAGTTTGTCAGGCAAAAGTTCCTCTTCATGGATGCTCCCCTCTGCTGTTGTGTTGTTCATTTGATTGTTTTCAGATATCTAACTGTCCACTATTTTCCTTTTTACTGCTCTCTTATTGGAAGGTTTCAATCTATAGCATTTTTCTTTTGGATGGCCAAACATTCTACAATGATGGTAGAAAATTGGTTTGTTTTCTAAGACAACCTCTTGCCAAAAGCCCTCTCCATCATCAGATATAGTGATACATATTTTGTCTAGTTCTGGAAGAGAGACATCCCTTTCAACCAAGACTTTTGCTGTAGTTGGATTTCCCAGATCATGTGTAGGAGATTCAACCCTTAGAGGTGTTCCTAGAGCTCTACCAATTTGAAATAGAGCATGGGCGTGATATAGCTGAATTGGTAGATTTCGAAATAACCATAGAGGTTTTAAAGGTGGTTCTTTGGCAGGATCAAAACATGGATACCATTTCATTAACTTCATTTGAGAATAAGCAATATACATGAATTCCATGCACAGGACTCTAGCATAATCTTCCTCCCTTGATAACCTAATGAGTAAGTGCCTACCATCCAAGACCCCTAACTTCCACTGCCCCAAGAACTGGAAATTATCAAAATGTCTTCTGACTAATTCCAATTTGGGGTGACCAAATTGGAACTGTCCCACAATAGAGAACTTTATAGCTTCAGCCATAGAGCTCATCTCCTGGGAGGTAAAAAGAACAGCCGGTCTACCATCCTTTGAACCCAAAGGTCTAACAAAGGGTCATTCTAACTTCCCAGGAGCAGCATCATGTAGGAATTGAGGGAAAGTCAGATGTTCCACAGCCTTAGAAGTGGTGCCTTTGCTAACAGCAGAGGCATAAGAGGGGGGAGCATTAATGGCATAGGAACTAGCCATTAAATGAAACACTCAGCTACAAACAAAGATAACACTCAGCTACCAACAAAGATAGAAACACTAGAGTAAAAGCCTCAAAGGATCCCACCAGTAAAAATCCAATGGAACAGTAATAGCAGTTCAAAAAACAGGAGCCCGGGAAACACTCCTTAAAAAATAACAGTACAACTCCTTCACAGCAAAGATCACCACAACTTACCAGAACACCAGTAGACCACCAACACATCCTGACGCCTGAAAGGTGAGGGAGCCGCCGCCAGGACAGATCCATCACAGTCCAAACCCTAGCAGAGCCCAAGGAGACGCCACCATACTAATTTTTGCAGCATCATTTAGGCACTCCCCCTTACCATGAGCAGCATCATGATAAAATTGTGGAAAAACCAACTTATCGAAGGATTTGGTCAATCAAGACCAGTCACTTCGCAAAAGTCTTTACCGGAGATCAAATATGCTCGACCATTCGTAAAATTAGAAATCCGAAGAAGAATCAAGTCCAAAATTCAAAAGAATCAAAACTCGGAAAGCGGAAAATAGAAGCAACAACAGCAAATGCAAGGATAGAATGAAAACTAAAAGGATTAGTATTCAAATCTACCAAACATCAACAGAATTGGAAGAAGGAAATCAAGAATCACACTAAGAACTCTCCACAAAATACGGCTCCATCATTCCTACGATATATATATATATATATATATATATATATATATATTATAGCATTACTGGAACCTATGGTGCATACCAACATCTCTAAATTCATTAAAAGATTTCCTGGTTTCCATTTTCACTCCAACTGCAACAATAAGATCAGGATTTTTACAAGAAAGGAGCTAAACTGCAATGTTAAACTTGATAATTATCAATTTCTCCATTTACGAGTTTGGGATGGATTCTTTCCAGGCAGTGCTTACTATCATCTATGCTTGGGTGTACTCTTATGGATAGAGTTTCTCTTTGGAATGAGTCGTGGCGTATCAGTACAAGTAACTCTTCGGATTGGCTTGTCAGTGGGGATTTTAACTGCATTAGAGATCCCAGTGAGAAAAAGGGGGGAAGAACTCCTGATCTTAATACCATGCTACAATTCTCTCAGAATATCACTAATGCAGGATTATTTGATCTAGGCTACATTGGTACCCCTTTCACATGGAAGAGAGGTAATTTGCTTGAGAGAATTGATAGAGCTTTAGATAATGACCTTTGGCTCAACACCTTTCCCATAACTCAAATGCAGCATTTACACAGGGCAACATCTGACCACTCCCCACTACTAATTCAGATTTCTTTCAGCTCTTACAAAGGGTACTCCCAATTTAGATTTCTCAATGCTTGGTGCACTCATGATAGCTTTCTAGCTGAAGTACACGAGCACTGGAAGGTCCCCGATCACATTAGCCGTAGCCCTCTTGTGAGACTATGGAGATTGCAAAAGAATGTAGCTTTTAAACTTAGGCTCGTGGAACAAGACTCGGCTTGGAAATGTTTTTCAACAAGTTATGGATGCGAAGCTAAAGTCCATTTGTTGGAAGCCGCAAATGATTTGGGGGAGAATCGGGCACATGAACTTGAAATTGCCTAGTCAGCTTTATTCAAAGCACTCGGAAAGGGAAGAGGATTTTCTAAAACAAAAAGCTGCTCGTAAACAAGTACCTTTATGGGGACAGGAATTCTAAGTATTTTCATGCAGATCATTAAGCACGTAAGAAAATTAAATGCTATACTTAAAATCAAGGATAAGGTCGGCAATCGAGTTACCGACCAATCTTCCCTCTCACAAAGTGTTGTTTTACATTTTCGTAATTTGTTTGCCGAATGTACCTATATCCTCTACTTCATTTGTCGTCGAGATGTTTTCTCGATCATCAAGATTATGTGAATCAGCTTAATTTAACTTTCTTACCCGATAAACAGGAGATATTGCAAGCTTTAAAGAGTATTGATGGTAATAAAACAGCAGAGTCCCGATGGGTTTACTTCAACATTTTATATTAAAGCCCGGGATATTGTGGGTGCCGATCTTATTCGGGTAGTTCATTCTTTCTTTCTTTGATCCGATCTTCCTAAATATTTTGTCTGCAGCCAGCATTGCTCTTATTCCCAAAGGATCTCAAAAAATCAGTGATCGATTTCAGACCTATCAGTCTTACTACTACCTTTTCTAAAATAATTAGTAAAATTCTTTTGGGAAGACTACAACCCTATCTTAACCAATTGATCAGCTCTAACCAATCTGCTTTTGTGCAGGGCAGAACTATTATCGATAATTGTCTTCTGGCTCAAGAACTGTTACTTGATATTGATAAGAAATGTAGGGGACACAATTTACTTCTCAAATTGGATCTTAAAAAGGCTTATGATTCTATCGGTTGGAAATTTATTGATTTAGTACTTAAAGCTAGAGGTTTCCATCCTAATTTTTGTACTTTAATTCAAAGATGGTCGTCTAATGTTTATTACGATGATCTCGGTCAATGGCTGCAGTCGTGGTTTCTTCAAAGCCGGTAGGGGCTGAAACAAGGAGACCCATTGTCTCTAACCATCTTCATATTGGCTTTTGATTACTTCTCCAGTAACTCGAATGCTTGCTCAAACAATTTATCCTTATCTCCATTTTAAGCATGGTTCTTCACAGAGGATAAGTCATTTGGCTTATGCCGATGATGTTATCATTTTCACCAATGGAAGTAAGCTTACTGTTAAGAAAACCTTACAATCGATCGATCACCTAGCCTTGGTTGCGGGCCTGGAATTAAACCAAAGGAAGTGTCAATTTTTGGCCGGCAAAGGGTTCAAACATCAACGAGTGGGTGAAAGAGTACACTTGGGTTCTCTCGTCGCTGATCTCCCTTGAAATATTTAGGTGTACAGCTAATTAAAGGAAGGAGAAAGCAATCTCGGTATGATGAAGTTGTCAAGAAGATTACATCAACTTTAAACTCGCTGGACTAATACCTTTCTATCTAATGGTGGAAGATTAACTTTACTTAAGAGTATACTCTCAACCTTTCCCCTTTATCGATTACAAATAGTAAGAATGAAAAAAAGCACCCGGAAAATGTTAGAAACAATGTTTAATAAATTTCTCTGGGAAGGCCAAACCAAGCAATATCATTGGGCTATCTCGGAACAAGGTTTGTAAACCAACCAAGGCTGGGGGACTAGGGCCGAGAAATTTCCAACGGATGAGCCATTTGTTCTATTGTAAGCAATGGATTAAATTCAGAAGGAAAGATACCATGTGGGCAAAATTCCTTTTTGACAAGTATTGCTGGAAAGATCACCCAAATTCAGCTGTGCCAAGACAAGGGGATTCCAAGCATTGGAGAAGTTTGCTGAAAGTTAGGGACATGGCCAATCAGTATTTCTGCTGGGAAGTGGGCAAGGGGGAGGTGAATTTTTATTATGACAACTCGGATAGGAGATGGAACTCTAAATTTTATCGCTGATTTCAATCACCAACTAACTGTTGCAGATTTTTGGGTGGAGGATCACCGGAATGTCAACAAGTCGAATGAAGTTTTGGATGGGGAGAGCATACGACAGTTATTCAAATCCCTATTAATCCAACTAAACTCGATAGAATCTTCGTTGAAGCGATCTAATAAAAAATCTTTCAATCAGATGATTCACAGCTCACTTCAACTTTGGCCTGATACTTCTTGGGGGGAGAAAATCTGGACCAGGCTTTTATCCCCCTCTATGTCTTACTTCTGCTGGAGAATATTCCATCATTATCTTCCATTAGATGATATTTTAAAACTCAAAGGCCTAAGACTTGCTTCTAGATGTTGGCTCGTCAAGCTCGGGAAGAATCTTTTTCCCACCTCTTTCTCCATCGCACCGTCACTAAACAGGTGTGGATTACTCGTTTTAAAACATTTCCATCTTACTCATCTTAATCACAATTGGCTCAATTGGGAGGCTTGTCGGGAGGACTCGGAAAAGTGAAAAATGGTTCCATCTACCTTTAGTTATCTGCATGGTTTGTTTGGATGCATAGAAATCATTTGAAGTTTGACAACGTAAATTGCAATATTAATCATATGGTGGCTAAGTCCTGCAGTTTTCCGAGAAAGAAGCCACTCGTTGGAGCCTACAAATCAAAAAAACCTACATTGCCGAAGTGGTCCCTTCCACCTCCACCATGGATAAAAATAAATATAGATGGGAGCTTCACTAACTCGCCGCTGGAATCGGGGCGCTTGTAGAAATTCGGAGGTAAGTTACCGTGGTATTTCCAAGTGCCAATCATCTCACCGTCGCTCTCCATTCCGAACTTCAAGCTGCTTATCGGGCCATGATTATCGCTAAAGCTTTGAACTACCAATTTGTTTGGATTGAATCCGATTCTCGAGCAGCTTGTTAATATAATACAAGGATTATCCCCTCCTCCATGGAATTTGGTATACCCCTACGTAACATTGCTCTCTACATTTGGCTCTATCACCCTCAAGTGGTCCCATATCTTTAGAGAAGGTAACCAACCCGCTAACCTGGTTGGCCAAACGTGCTACCTGCAGCTCAAAGGATTATTTTTTCCGTTAAACCCGATGATCCTTTAAAGCTTTTACTTTTGGGGATTTGACTCGATATTCCCTATATTAGATGTATGTAAACTTTGTCGACTTTCGCTGAATGAATTTTCTCCTTTTCTTATATATATATATATATATATATATATATATATATATATATATATATATATATATATATATATATATAACCAAAAGTAACTAAGGGAAAACCCTGGTAAATATATTAAATTTGAAAACTTCTTACATGGATCTCACAAAAGGGATACCAAGGGCATCACCATGTAACAAAAAATCTAGAGCCGAGAGGGGAGAATTAGACACCATAATATTATATATATATATATATATATATATATATATATATATATATATATATATATATATATATTGAAGCAAAATATATTAAATAGAAGAGTTGATACATCTAACATGAGGGATCATAATTAAATCCCCATGTAATAGAGAACTAAAAAAGGAAAGGATGAGACATCGGAACTACAAACTATATTAAAGGAAGAAGATGCGAGTAGAAGCAAGCCAATTTGCGAGTCGATTCCCTTCTCTGTAGATGTGAGACCAAATAATATGCTTGGAAGAAGCAATAACCTTGATCTTTTTAATCTATATATGAAGGAACCATGGTATAGCAGATTTCGTGTCGAATCCGTAAGAGAAGCAATGAATCAAGTTCAAAATGAAGAAAATTTAAGTTCATTTTTTCAGCAATTTTCAATCCCCAAAAACGAGCAATTATTTCGTATTCTAGTGCAGAACAAGCCATGACAGAGGCAGAAAAGAACCAAAGACATTGTCCTCTAAAATCCTCGCAAAGTCCTCCAATACTAGCGGAATTAGCTTTTAGGCTGCCATCCGTATTAATTTTCAACCAAGGATGCATAGGAGCCTTCCATTGTACTAAAACAATTTGCCTTTTCTTATGAGTCCGAGAAGGAGTAATAAAATTCTGCAGTTTGTTAAGATAAGACCAGCAATTTCGAATAATAGATTGAGAAGAGAAAGAGATATTAAGATGTTTAACATCATTTCGAGCCAACCAGATGAACCAGAAGATAATCAAGGGAGTGTAGTAGTAAGAATCATCTTTCCAATCCTGCCAACAAGCCTCAATAGAAGACCACACAAAAAATTTTCCATTTTGTTCTAATCTGGATAGAATCTCCTTCTAGATGTGCTGAATTCTATTGCAATTAAGGAAAATATGGAATAAAGATACCTCATCAAGATGACAAAAAGGACAAATAGAAGGACCTCTAATACCTTTAAGCTTCAAAATATCTTCAGTTGGGAGTAGCTTCTTAAATAATTTCCAACAAAAGAAGGACATAGATGGAGTGATAAATTTATTCCATAATTTAGTACCCCAATCATTTTTATGCCAGTTGAAGCAAGAGTGATAAACAAATTTAGAAAAACTCTGAGTAGATGAATTCTTAGGTATTAATCTATCCTTTCCAGTAAACTGAATAGGAATTGATAAAATCCCGTTAATAATTTCGGGATTAAGATGATGTTGAAGCATTTCGTAATTCCATTTATGCTCTTTCCAAGCAATCGACAACAATCTTAATATTAGAAGAGGAATTATAATGATTTGATAAGGATTCATCATACAACCACTTATCAAACCAAAAATTAATTTGGCCATTTCCAATATCCCAAGTAAAGAGATCTTCACCTTCAATCTAATTTTAAGCAACTCCTTCCAAGTTCTAGAATCACCCACTTTATATTGAACTTGAGTAGGATGAGTATTATAACAGTATTTACCATGCATAAATTTAGACCAAAGAGAATCATTAGCTCGAATTTGAGCCATCGTTCATAATAGAAGGAATAGCTTAGGTGCTGAAAGCTTTTAAACCCAAGACCACCACAATCAACAGGCTTGCACAATTTATCCCAATTTGTCCAGTGCATTTGTTTGTGATTACCTTCCCATAAGAATTTGTTGAACATAACAGAAATTAATTTCTGAGTACTCTTCTTCATTCTGATCATTTGAAGGATGTAAAGGGGAAAAGATGTTAGAACACTTTTAAGAAGAGTTATTCTTCCCCCATTAGATAAAAACTTGTTAGACCAAGTAGCTTAAGTTGTGAAGATATCTTAGCAACAATATCATCAAAATGGCATAACTTCCTTCTTCCCTTAATTAGTGGAAACCCCAAATACAAAGAAAGGAAAATGAGCCTCTTTAAAGCCGATGAAATCAGCAATCCAATTTTTAATAGATATGCTGATTTTAGATCCTGCTAGGAATCGACATTTAGGTTTGTTGAAGAGCATACCAGAAACACTTTCAAACATAGCCAAAGTTTTCATTAAAAATTTAATGAATTGCTTACTTCCATTAGAGAACACAATGACATCATCAGCATAGGCAAGATGGGAAATTAGTTGTGAAGATCTATGCTGAAATTGAGTATATGGATGAGACTCGCTGAATTTGATTTAACATCTTGGATAGATAATCAAAAGTTAGAATGAAAATGTAAGGTGACAATGGATCACCTTGTTTAATACCTCTACCGGAAGAGAAAAACCATGACACTTCCCATTGATCATAACACTATAATGATTATTGGTAAGCCATCTAACAATCAAATTACGTAAATCACTTTGAACCCCCTTGCCTCCAATACATCAATAATGAATTTCCAACTTATTGTATCAAAAGCTTTGGCCAAATCCAATTTAAAAATAATGTTGGAGCCTCTACACTTTCTATCCAGATCGCTTAAAAGTTCTTGAGCCAAAAGCACATTATCACTAATACTTCTCCCTTTTAAGAAAGCAGTTTGATTTTCCGAAATTAAATCTTCCAAAGCAATGGTTGTAATCCGGCCACCGTAATCTTACTTATGACCTTAGAAAAAGTTGAAGTTAAGCTAATAGGTCTAAAATCGTACCAAGAAGCTTTCATTGTATTCTTAGGAATCAGAATAATAGTTGAAGAAGCAAAATATTTAGACAGTTAAGCAAAAATATATATATATATATATATATCTTTGGCATAAATATCAAAGTGGGTCAGAAAACATAGAGGTTGACATTGTCATTATTGAAAGCAATGTTCTGAAGGTTAGTGAGGGAAAATGCATTAGAATTATAGTGCAAACACTAAGAAAAAAATGTTATTTTGTGGACTGGGCACAATTTCATTTTAATTTATTTCAGCTAATTTTTTAAGTATTTTATTTTGTATTTTTTTTTTCTAACATGCTTTCAATCATATTGTCTAGTTACCAATTTAAAGAACTTATATTTGATTTTTTAAGTATTAATTAAAAGAAATTTTATGCTTTGAAAAGGATTGGCTCAATTTGCCGATAATAAAATTGAACCCAGGAGGCATAAAGATAAAGTGAAGTGTGGAACCCTGTCTTGGACTCTTTTCACAACACACATATTTTTGGCGAAACTTGTTCACCAACACACCTATTCGGTGTCCGAGCCAACAGAATTGAGAAGAATCCTGAAAACTTATGAATCACTCTATTTAAGTGTGGTTAAACAGACAGTCCTGGAATCTAGAAGACTTAACTGTACCCTCTTATAAAATAAATGGGCAAAGTATGTTAACAGATGAAGGGTAATCTGATTCATATAAACGCATCACCGATGTATGAAATTAAATTTTCTGATCATAATAGACAGAGAAACTAATCCCCGACAAATTTTTTCAGAACCTATATGCACATTAAAATATATTTGATTTAATATAGATATAATATTTTAAAACATAATATTTTAATTTGAAAACAAAAAATCAAATTGATCTCATATTTGTAATAGTGTTTTTTTTTAAAAAAAAAAAACAAAAGGAGCAAGCATAGCTCCCTACATGTTAAGCTAAAAGGAAAGTTACAAAGACAAAAATTTGATGGAAGACCTCTAATACTAGAGTATCCCCTCATCCAAAACAAAGCTACATCAAAACTACCTAACTAAGCAAAATATAGACACCCTGGTTACATGTATACCAACAAAACAAATTAAACTCTTTTAGGACCAAAAAAAGGTGGAAAACTAGCATCGAATAAATGGAAGTCCTAAGGTGTCACCATGAATCAAAAGTTTGAGAGGGAAGGGAATGGTATTATCAGCTTTTGTGACCTCATTATAGCAGCCCTGTGTGGCTAACTAATGAGCTGGAGTATTGCCTTCCCTAGGAATGAAAAAAAACTTAACCACCATGTTATCCATATGGCTGAGCATACTGTTCAACCATCTCTTGATATTCCAAGGAGCGGGTTCAGTCTTGGTAAGATAATTAATGCAGCAGCTAGAATCAGATTCTACCAGCAGCCTGGTAATTTTGCATATCTTGGCAATCCTGATGGCCCAAAAGATGGTGATCATCTCAACTTCTAATACATCAACAGCAGATGTGGGAGAATGGAGATACAGCAGGCAATGCCCCTGGCAGTCTCTGTAGATCCCACCAATGCCAGCATCAGATTTAAAACAGCTGCCATCAGTATTAACTTTAACCCACAGGGGAGGGGGAGGGTACCAAACTACAACAGAAAACTTCTTGTTTGTCATTGGCATTACCCTGAAAATATCTTTGATGTGTTGAAACTTGATTAGCTTGAGAATGTAGTTGAGACATTGAACAGCAACCTGAAGAGGAGAGGTAGCCTTCCCATCAAACTTAGCTTTATTTCTACACATCCAGAGGAACCAAACCACCAAGCAAGGTATCTCCAAAAGATGTTCCTTATGCCAATCCACCCAGCAGGTATCCAAACTATTCCAACTCAGATTTAGAGTGTTAATAGTAAACCGACTAATGAGATGCTTCCAAACCTCTTGAGAGAAGTGACATTTGAAAAAGAGATGGTTTACAGATTCTTCATCTTGTGAGCATAAATGGCACCAGGAAGGTCCTTTCAAACCCTTTAATTTGAGGATGTCATTAGTAGGTATGGCAAGATGTCTCAATCTCCAGCAGAAAAAGGAGATAGAAGGAGTAATAAATTTACTCCAAATTTCTGTGCCCCACTTAAACTGATCCCAGGTATAAAATTTTTGGTAAATGTAGGAAGAGAGCTTCTGAGATCTTTTGTTCTTTGTAATCAGTGTGTCCTTTTGTTCAAGAGTCATTAGTTAAAGTTACCTACTGCACCTGCTCAGGAGTTAACAAAGTATTCAGTAGCCTGTAATTCCAACAGTTATAAGTCCAGAAATCTTTAACAGAAGTGTGGGACTGTTTAGGTTTTGGGTTAGCAGAAAGCTTAGTAGCATTCTAGATCCACTGATCCAGCAAAAAGTTGATCTGCCCCTCTCCCGACTCCCAGATGAACAGATGTTCAGCCTTTTCTTTAACTTTCAGCATAGAAATCCAAAGCCTGGAGTCACCCAGCTTTGGCTTGACAAAAGTTGGATGCTCTAATCTAAAGTACTTACCATGGAGAAATTTGGCCCATAGATTATCATTGGCTCTGAACCTAATCCACAATTTACACATATTGGTGAAGCTCATCTGATCAAAGCTCCTAAAGCCAAGACCCCCAGCCTGAGTAGGTTTACATACCTGCTGCCAAGGAAATGAATGAAATTGCTTGTGTTGTCCAGCCCATAAGAATATGTTAAAAAGTTTGCTGATTTGTATAGATGTGCTCTTTTTCATGGTGAACATCTGGAGAGCATAGGAAGGGAGAGCATTCAGAATACTTTTCAGCAAAGTAATTCTCCCACCATTAGAGAGGAAGGAGTTGGACCAGCTAGAAATTTGATTTTTTATCTTTTCTA
The DNA here is from genome assembly GCA_022702705.1 of Papilionanthe hookeriana x Papilionanthe teres. Classification (NCBI taxonomy): domain Eukaryota; kingdom Viridiplantae; phylum Streptophyta; class Magnoliopsida; order Asparagales; family Orchidaceae; genus Papilionanthe; species Papilionanthe hookeriana x Papilionanthe teres. The sequence goes on along the minus strand of CM040423.1, from coordinate 172,412,948 downwards.
TAGCTTCCTGAAACTGGGTCTGTTTAGATCTGCCTTTTATGAGATGAACTCCATGATAATCTATTGGGAGGGTTGCTGAATGAAAACCAGTGTAATCAGAGATCCATCTTCTTTGACTTAGGCTAACATTCTTGCTAGGGTAGAACGGACACTTAGTAAGATTAAATTCCATCCCGTAAACATCTCTAAAATGATTTAAAGTCTTCCGAACCACCCTTATAGCGAGCTTTAGATGCCTTAGAGAAAATTATGATATCATCAGCATAGGATAAGTGACTTATCCTAATGTTAGACTTATGGTGGTAAGAAAGGTGAGGAGAAGCAGCAAAAGCTTGGTCTAAACATCTGGACAGATAGTCAAAAGTCAAAATAAAAATAGTTGGGGAGAGGGGGTCTCCTTGTTTGATACCTCTAGAAGCACTAAAGAAGCCTTGCTTATTCCCATTCACAAGCACATAATGAAAATTGCACTTTAACCACCTGTTGATGAGATGAACAAAGCTGGGTTGAAAGCCTCTAGCTGTTAAAATACTCAATATGAAATCCCAGCTAATAGTATCATAAGATTTTTTAATATCAAGTTTGAAAATGATATTATGGCCTCTACACTTCTTATCTAAGTCCAAAATCATTTCTTCGGCCAACAGAATATTGTCTGAGATGTTTCTTCCTTTAACAAAGGCTGCCTGGCTCTCACTTATAATATGAATCGATGTGGTTAAATTCTTGAGACAAGGATTTTACTTAGCACTTTGTACATTACGAGTAGTTAAGCCGATAGGTCTATAGTCACCCCAGCTTTATCCGAATTTGTTCTTAGGAATAAGCACAATGGTGGAAGCGTAAAAAAATTTGGGAGGATCCATGCCTTGAAAGAAGGCTTGCACAGCTTGAATAACATCCCGACCAGTAATTGACCAGCTAGCTTTGTAAAAGGTGGATGTGAAACCATCAGGACCAGCAGCTTTAGTATCTTTAGGTATCAAGAGTCTTCTTAATCTCAGTCTCCTCAGGAATATCAGTTAGATTCAGTTCCTGCACATAGTTATGACTATCCTGAAAAAGAGCCTCAGTGATTCTGATTCCAGCTTCATTAGTAATGGTAAGTATCATATTACATTTCCTTTTGAAGTTGATATAAGCATGATAGTACTTGGTATTTCTGTCCCCATCAATAAATCTGGCAGATGCAGCTTTCTGTTTAAAAAATTCAGCTTGGTAATTGACCTGTGTGAGTAGCTGTTCAGATGCTCTAAAAAGATCAGTGAGCATTACCCATCAAGCCATGCATCTATCTTGAATAATGGACACATTACTTGTTAGTGCGTCTTAATTAAATAAATTAAGAAATTAATGACATCCGTTTGGTCTGTGAAACATGTTATGTTAGCCGGCAGGTTACCCTATCTAATACAAAAGAAATAGTTAGGGTTTATATTAATCTAGGGTCTTTAAATATTCCTATAAGGGCAAGCCCCTATAGTTTATTACATCTTAGATAACCAAAATCATCTAAAAAAATTCTCAATTTAGATCAGGAAATGTTATTTTCATGACTTCCAACAAGTAGCAATTTTTAAGGTAATGTGGTAATAGGAAATCAAATAGGTGAGTGGCTCTAGTTTGGAACAACTATTACAAGAATCCAAAGGAAGAGAAAGTTAGAGAAAAATAATGCTCGTAGAAGAATCTTGTGATTTCCTAAACTCTCCTATTATTTGGCTTCAATTTGAGATATTTATTTAATGTTCATCCTACCAATTTTAATTATTTAGGGCTTATATTCACTTGATACCAAGTATGTGAATAGCTTAGAAGATAAAAGTATTTATTTCATATCTGATGACAACCTCAGAATCCTAAGACAATTTTACTGCTTATATTTCACGAGGTGCAATGGCTTAAAAAGATAAAGTGAGGGTTTATGATGCACTAGGTAAACTACCTCGAAGTTTTATGGCTTGTTTGTTTATTTTTAAGAATGAAATTTTGTTGTTGAAGATGGCCATGCTACCCACTGTGTATGCTCCAAACTTCTCATTGCATCAGGTTTAAATTTAGATGTGTCAAATTGAAGATATGGGAGAATTTTCATGTTTTGGAGATATTTAAATTGAGGAGTCTTAATGTCTTTTTAAGGGAAAAATATTTAAGTTGATTAAGCGGCACTGGTTAGGATCCCACAGTTTCCTCATTTGGTTTCTTCAGATTCATTTGGTTGAAATGAATTTATCAAACTCAACTGAATGATTTCCATAAGTTCATTCAGACCAGGGAGAGCACATTAGCAGTCGTAGGTTACCTCCTCCGAGATATTCCCAATCATCCAATGATACATCTTAATTTAGTTGAAATTGTGGTTTTGTTTTATTTGTGTTTAAATTTTGAGTTGTCTTATATTTTTCTTTGTTGTGGCGGTGAATTTGATTTTTGTTTTATTTTTTCTTATTTTGTTTTTGTTTTGTGACTATCCTAAAAGTTTCAGTTTTGACATGCAAGTTTTATAAGCAGGAAAATATTGTAAAGTAGATGCAAGAAAAGAAAGTATTGGAAACTATAAAAGCGTACCAGTCTTCTTCTCAAACTCCATCTGAAAGATTAGCTTTTTACAAAAAAATAAATTTTGCATGGAATTTGAAATTGCATGCCAGAAAATAGGAAAAATAGGTTTAATATGTACCTACCAAATCTTATGTAATAACTTGGTGAGTTCATATTTATTCATTTATAAGGATGCTTTTTCTTATGCAATGCAAAATAGGTTTAGTCGTCCTCCAAGATATCTAAATAATTATGCAGGGATCCGGGGCAATACCTTGGACATTTCACAACCTTTTGAATTGTCTCTAGTTCATTTGAACATACTGTGTTGCTAAATAATTCATCCACATTGTTCCCTTATGTTCAATGAATCTTAATGTTTTAATTATCCCATTGAGTGGGGTAATTATCACTTGATATTTCATTTATAAACTATATGAGTGAAGACCCATAGGGGCAAATTGATTTGATTAGGAGACTTATCCAATTTAACTTTAGAGTTGGGCTCGTAGTGTTCCAAACAAGTTTGAAGTTAATTATATTTCATTTTCTAAACTTCATTAAGTCAAATCTTGATTAAGCCTAATTCACTACTAAGCCCTTAAGACTTAATGTGTAAGTTTGTAATTTTAGTAATATTGAGCAAATATGATAATAATTCTTTTCAAAAAATTGAAGTATCATTAAACCAATGACTAGGGGTTCCATATTGGTTTGTTATTATCTTCCATAGTCAAAACCCTCACCTTAGTATCATTTAATTTTAATTATCTTCTAATTTTCCTCAATTTAATAAATTGCAATTTTATCCTTAATGTGGAGAAGTTTTAGATTTGTTTCTACCATTAAGTCCCTTGTATTTCAAATATCTAGATATGTTAATTAAGCTCATTAATTACCCATTTCCCTTTAACTAGGCTTAAATATATAATTAAGGCTTAATTTCAAAATTACCATTTTGCCCCTATAAGGTCTATGGCTTCATAATTCATTAAATTCAACTAAAATAAATTTGAAATTTTTATGTTACCCCACTGATGGTTCAATTAAAACACAAAAATGAGAAAAAGTTAGTTTTTTTTATTTTAATTTAACTTTTTATTTATTTTAGTGCAAAATAGTGATTTTTAATTTTAATTTAATAACTTAACCAAAGTAAAGAATTTATCCTTAAAAATGTTATAGGAGGTTAACCTACAGAGCACCACTTTGACCAAATTTAATATTTTCTTGAGTTTTAAATTTATTATTAGAATTATTTGTTCTTTTAGTATTAATTAAATGTAAAATTTAATTTAAATGGAAAAATTAAGTTTTATATTTTACTTAAATCTCTCTAAGTCTAAGGGACCTAGAGAAACAAATCTCATATTTTTGTGATTTATATTTTAATTTTTAGAATTATTTTACTAAAAACAAGAAATTCATTTATAGTCTCTAAACAAATTTTAATCATTTAAAAACTAATATCATCACTTAGAAAATTAGGAAAATTATTTTTATTGCTCTCAAATGATCAGGAGACTAAATGTACATTACTTTTTCTCAATGATGATGTCGATGTAATTCTTTGTTGTCACCACTCTCTTTATCTATTATATCGTCATACTCTTCAAAACATAACATAAATAACACAACTACTCAATCCTAGAAATCTACTCATCACTAGTTGTCTCCTCATCCTCATCATCATTAAATGGAAAATCTACATTCTTATTATGGCGATCATCATATGGTGAGAATCGAGGCAGGTCGGGAACAGAACTAAATGATCACCCTTAAGGCACAAGATATAAACAAACTATTCCAATTCTATTTTAATTTTTTCCATTCCAAACTCAAGTCATTACAGAAAATTACTATAACAAGGTTTAACTCTTAATAAACAACACTAACATCATTATTTCAAAGCAAATTCACAATCAAACAACACAATTTGAACATTGAAAGCAAACACACAAACTAAATATTCGACTCAGTAAAATATGACTTGATCACACCAAGAACAAATCAATGATCTATTCTTCTCCAAACTTTGAATTTCCATCCCTCTCGCAGTGAAGATTGCTAGGCCCGCATGGGTATAAAACTAACACCCTGGGAAATTCCAAAGATGTCTTCTCGTTAATCCATTTTTTCTTTGCATACATCATCACTTAAGAATCTTGAAAGGCCGCCATATGATCAAATAGAAGCTTTATTTGCCAGTCCAAGTGCTAGATTTGATGATACATCTCATGTAGACGATTTCCAACACTTAGCAATTCCGCCTAAATCTTATTTAGATGACTGAATAATTTCTCCAAACTTACTGCAATATAACCATTGAAATAAGGTTGCGGATCTTTAGAAGACTTATCTCTTGACTCGTTGCCATGATCTCCTCTCTCCATTGCTTCTAAACTTCTATTTTCTCTTCCAAGATAAGTTGTGTTGGATGAAATTAGGGTTGCTTAGGGATTGGGGACAAAGATAGGGTAGTTTATAGGAAGAATTCGTATGAAAAACTGAAGATTTTTTATTTTTGGACTAACATGTAACTGGGGCGCTTAGGCGCCGAAATCTGGTGCCTAGGCGCCAGACCATCGATACACAGGTTATGCTGGCGCTTAGGCACCAAGTTTGGGTGCCTAGGCGCTGGAACTATGTTCGACTCTGTTTCACCCATCGTCAAATTTATAATGTTTCGATCTTAAATTAGGTCTATTAAAATGGTGTGATCAACACACACATATGGATTGAGATAAATTCAATTCATAAATATTCACAATGATAATATATTGGTTACCACCCACAAAGTGCTTGGTTTAACGTCGTCAGCCCGACCTAATTAGTTATTTTAATCAGGTAGACTCAGCTCGTAAGCCTCCTTGTAAATCAGTTTCATTTCTCCCATGTAAGGCTTCAGTCTTAATTCATTAACTTTAAATATTTTTCCTGTTTTGGGAACGTTATTATCCACAGCTCCATAAGGGTATACTTTCTCAATTATAAATGGTCCCATCCATTTAGATCTTAATTTTCCAGGAAAAAGTCTTAAACGAGTTTAAAATAATAATACTTCTTATCAATGCTCAAATATTTTTATCATGCAATTTCTTCATTTTTTTTCTTATAAATCTTTGCATTTTCATAGGACTCATTTCTTATCTCTTCCATTTCATTCAGTTGTAACAGTCATTTCTCTCCTGTAGCATTCAAATCATAATTGAACTCCTTTATCGCCAGTAAGCTTTATGTTCCAATTCAACAGGTAAGTGACAAAGCTTACCATAAACTAGCCAATAAGGTGACATTCCGATAGGTGTCTTATAAGCTGTTCTATGAGCCCATAATGCAGAATCAAGTCTATCAACCCAGTCAGTTCTTTTAGGATTAACAGTCTTCTCTAATACTCTTTTAATTTCTTTCTTTGATACTTCAGCCAATCCACTTTTGTGGGTGATTAGCAGTTGCAATTTTATGTTTAATTCCACATTTTTCCAGTAATGATTGAGTTCTTACATTTCTGAAATGACTTCCCTAATTTTTAATAATTACACTCGGTTCAAATCGTGTAAAAATCATTTTTTTTATTAATTTTGAAACACTTTTGGAATCACAGTTAGGAAAAGCTACAACTTCAATCCACTTTGAAACATAATCAACTGCTAATAAAATATAAATCTTTCCAGATGATGGTCTAAAAGGTCCCATAAAGTCTAAACCATACATAAAAAATCTCAATTTCTAATATATAGCTTAGAGTCATTTCATCTTCTCTGGATATATTCCCTATTCTTTGACAGCGATCACAAGTTTTTACATAATGGCCAACATCTTTGAATAATGTTGGCCAATAATATTCAAAATTTAAAATTTTAGACGCAGTTTTATCTACTCTAAAGTGTCCTCCAAATTCAGAATCCTGACATTTTTGAATAATTGCAAAAGTTTCTTCATAATGTACACATCTTCGAATCACAGAATCTCTGCCTAGTTTAAATAAATGAGGATTTTCCCAAATATATGATTTAGAATCATTCTTAAATTTTTTAATATATTTGCTATTCAATCCATACGGTAAAATATTGCTAACCAAATAGTTAACTATATCTGCATACCATGTCGTATGTAATGCTTGAATATATATAACTGTTCATCAGAGAATTTCTCATTTATGTTTTCTTCAGTAATCTTCTCACTATAATTTTTAATTCTTGATAATTGATCAGCAATTTGGTTGTCAGCTTCTTTTCTGTCCACTATTTGAAAATCAAATTATTGTAAAAGTATAAACCATCTTATCAATTTAGGTTTATCATCCTTTTTAGTCATTGAATACTTAATGGTAGAATGATCAGTATGTACGATACATTTGGTCCCAAGAAGATAAGGTCTAAATTTATTAAAGGCATATACTATTACTAAGAGCTCTTTCTCAATAGTAGTGTAATTTATTTAAGTTACATTAAGAGTTTTGCTAGCATAATGTATAATTTTGAAAATTTTCTCATATTTTTGTCCTAATACAACTCCAGTTTCATAATCACTTGCATAACACATTAATTCAAAAGGTTACTCCAATTAGGTGCAATAATGACAGGTGCAGTGATTAATTTCTCTTTTAGAAAATTGAAAGCATTCAGATAATCTTCATTATATTCAAACTTAGCTACTTTTTCTAATAAATCACAAAGAGGTTTAGCAATCTTAGAAAAATACTTTATATATCTTCTATGAAATCCAGCATGACCCAGAAAACTTCTCATATTAGTAACAATAGTAGGTGGTTGAAGTTTAGCAATAATTTTCACATTTGCCTGATCAACTTCCATTCCTTTTTGTGAAATTTTATGTCCAATTAATTCCTTGTATGACCATATACTGACATTTTTCCCATATTAGAACCAAATTTGTTTCTTCACATCTTTTCAGAACTTTTGTTATATTTTCCAAGCAAGACTAAAAAGAAGTTCCAAATACTGAAAAATTGTCCATAAATACTTCAATTCCTTTTTCAATTAAATCACAGAATATTGATATCATACATCTCTGAAATGTTGCATGTGCATTACATAAACCGAAATGAATTCTTCTAAAGGCAAATGTTCCATAAGGACTTGTAAATGTTGTTTTCTCTTGGTCCACAAGAGCAACGAGTAATTAATGATAACCAGAATATCCATCCAAAAAATATAAATATGAGTGTCCAGCTAATTTATCCAGCATCTGATCCAAGAAAGGAAAAGGAAAATGATCCTTTCTAGTGGCATTGTTTAATTTTTGATAATCGATGCAAATTCGCCATCCAGTAACTTGACTTGGAGGGATTAAATCATTTTTATCATTAATAATGACAGTTAATCCTCCTCTCTTCGAAACACAATGAATAAGACTTACCCATTGACTATTCAAAATAGGATAAATAATTCCAGCATCTAACCATTTTAAAATCTCTTTTCTAACAACCTCTTTCATAAATAGATTCAATCTTCTTTGAGGTTCAATAATAGGTTTACAATTTTCTTCCATTAAAATCTTATGCATACAGATTGAAGGGCTTATTCCTCTTATATCTGTAATAGCCCAAACAAAAGCTTTCTTATAGTTCCTCAGAACTCCTATTAATTTTTCTTCTTGATATTTGCTTAGTTCTGAAGATATAATCACAGGTAAAGTTAATGAATTTCCAAGAAATGCATACTTTAAATATGCAGGTAATATTTTTAATTCCAGTTCAGGGGCTTTTTCAACTGAGGGTAAAAGTATGTCATTTTTAGTCGTGTCTATAATTTCCCAATTATCATGAATATAATGAGTTTCTTCAAATAAATTTTCCTCATGCACTTCTTCAATTTCTTCAGTTAATGACTCATTATATAACATAGATTCATCATTTTCTTCTTCAGAAATGACTGTACATTTTTCTTGATATTGCTTTTCAATTATATAATCAATAATATCCATCTGATAGCCTTTTTCTTTATCAGGATACCTCATTGATTTCAGAACATTAAATGTTATCTCTTGATCATTAACTCTCATTGTTAATTCTCCTTTTTGCACATCAATCATAGCACGTCTGATAGCTAGAAAAGGTCTCCCTAAATAACAGGTATTTTCTTTATCTTCTTCCATGTCCTGTACAATGAAATCAATAGGGAAGAAAAATTTATCCACTTTAACAAGGACATCCTCTAAAACTCCTTTAAGATAATTAATAGATCGATCAGCTAACTAAACGGTTACAGTGGTGGGAAAAATCTCTCCTAAAGCTAACCTTTGAAAGATAGAAATTAGCATGAGATTAATACTTTCTCCTAAATCACATAAGGCTTTTCTACAAAAATTTTCTCTAATAGCACATGGTATAGTGAAACTTACAGGATCTTTAAGCTTCTGATGTAGTTTATTTTGAATTATTGCACTACATTCTTCACTTAATGCAACAGTTTCATAAGCTTCAAATTTTTGTTTCTTGCTTAAAATGTCCTTCATAAATTTTGCATAACTCGGCATTTGTTCTAAAGCTTCAACAAAAGGATTGTTGATGGTAAATTTCTTAAAAATCTCAAAGAGCTTAGAAAATTGATGGTCAAGCTTCTGTTGTTTTAGTCTTTGAGGAAAAGTTGGTGCTGGTCTTTCAACTTCCACTTCAACAGGAATTACAATTTGATCTTTACTTGGAGAAAGAGTTTCTTTAAATTTTTCAATCTCTTCAAGCTCTCTCACTTTTTCAATTTCATTCTGAACTTTCTCTTGTAATTCCTTTTCACTTCTAAGTTGTACAAATTTTTCTTGTTCATGGTCTTTTCCAATTTCTTTTGGATTAATTTCGACGTTGCTAGGAAGTGTTCCTTGAGGTATGTAATTAATTAAATTAGCAATTTGTCCCATCTGATTCTCAATATTTTGAATAGCAGTGTTTTGACTTTGTAACTGATTACCTAGTTGCAAGATCAATTCTTCTAAAGATAAACATTTTCTATTTATTGTTCAAACCAGGAGGATAAGTAGGTTTAATGTTTGAACTTCCTTGATTGTTCCAATTCCTATTTGGATTAACTTAATTATTATCCTATTGTTGATGTCTATTATTCCAATTAAAATTAGGGTAATTTTCCAACCTGGATTGTAATAATTCGAATAAGGGTTATTAGTTTTACTATCAATAGCTTGTAATGTCTCCTTTGTTTGAGAATCATCAATATTTGCAGAATTGTCATTACTTACATGTGATACATTAATAGCAAAATTATCCAATTTCTTAGATATCGCAGCCACTTGTGAAGCTAAAATAAAAAAGGCTTCATTATCTTGAATACTTGCCACTCTTTTAGGATTAACCCTTTTAGAAGGCCATTGAAAATTATTGTTAGCCATTTCTTCAATTAAGGTATAAGCTTCATCAAATGTCTTAGCCATTAAAGAACCTCCAGCAGCAGCATCTATAATAGATCTAAGTGATCCAATAAGTCCATTATAAAATTTTTGAATAATTAACCAATCTGGTAAAGCATGATGATGACATTTTCTTAATAGTTTTTTAAATCTTTCCTACGTTTCATAAATTGTCTCTCCATTAAATTGAATAAATGAAGTAATGTCATTTCTTAATTTAGCCGTTTTAGAAGGAAGAAAATATTTAGGAAGGAATTTTCATGCCATATCTGCCCAAGTTTTAGTATAACCAGTTGCTAATGAGTTCAACCACATCTTTGCTTTATCTTTTAAAGAAAAAGAATAGAGTCTAAGCCTAACAGCATCATCAGAAACATTATTAAATTTAAAGGAAGCAAAAAGTTCGAAGAAACTAGCAAGATGTAAGTTTGGATCCTCATCTGGTGTTCCTCCAAATTGATTATTTTGAACCTTTTGAATAATAGAAGGTTTAAGCTCAAAAGAATTAGCATCTACAGCAGGCATTTGATTACTAATATGAAGTTCATCAGCTGTAGGGTTTGCATAATCCCTTAATGGTTTTTAAATATTTTGTTCATTAATTTCTATTGGATTTTCATTATTGTTATGTAATTTAACCATTTCTTGATATGTTTGAATTTGTTTTCCTTTTATAATTCTTTTAACAGTTCTTTCTAATTCAGTATCAAAAGGTAATAATCTATCAGATCCAGAACTACGCATAAAAATTAAATAAAAGGATTTAAAAATAAAATAAAATAAAATAAAATATTTTTTTTTTTTTTTTTGTTTTTGTAAATATTTTTGTATTTTTAAAGAAATAAAAGTGTATATAAATATTTTTAATTTGAAAAATCTAAAAATTATCTTTCACTTCCCCGGTAACGGCGCCAAAAGGTATGATGACGTCGACCTGTAACTATGCTTACAATTTATCCTTTAATTTATATTTCAAAGGGTAGTATGCAAAAATAAATATAAAATTTTAGAAAATATTTTGCACACCAAAGGTACTACGCAAGTATACGTATCATGTCCAGTAATACAGGGCTCTATTGGAGTCCTGCTTATCGATCCCACAAGGAAGATTAATCTTAGAAATTAATAGATTTTTAAATTAAACGTAAATATAATTTTTATTTCTTTTCAATAATCAGATTTTAAGTTTTATGAAATTTTTACTAGATGTCAGAAAAGTTGCAATAAAGTAAAGGTTGATACAAGTATAAATAAAACAACTTTCTCCTTTTCAACTAATCGAAGAGTTTGCAGAAAAACTATCATTCATGGAGAATATGAAATTATGGTATTGCGCCAAATAGAAGCATTCCTATTCTTTACTTTTGCTCAATAGTATAAAGAACATTGGCTAATCTATAGATTGGTTTTGGATGTATTATGAGTAGAATGGGTTAATCTAGACTCAGACTTCTAAATGTCCAATGGTGGCTATGGTCGGCTCTACTAGTGACCCGTTCCCTTTCAATAAACCAAATTAATAGAATTTAGTCTGTCACTCTAAAAACTAATTAATTCTACAATAAATAATATTTTCCTATTTTTTGCACTTTACCTTGAATAACCCGCACATGGCCTTTGATTACCCAAGGATTTATGTGATATCTACTAGTTAAGAACTCATCTTCGGATAGGACTCAGAATTCTTCAACAGATTTTAACAAATCAAATGGCCAGTTTAAATATTTAATTAAGATCAGGTATGAATATCATCACAATAATTTTTGAAATTAAGTTTATGTTCTCCAACGAAATCAAATTACCTTTATTATCTTTTCATGATTGAAAGGAAAAAGAAAAGTAACTACTCATAACACAATTGTACCGCTTATTTTTAGGTTAAGTGTTTTGAAAAGGAGGTCGCCTACAGAAATTATCGGCAAATTTTATTTTAAATTAAGTTTATTGTATATATAGTTCTAAATAATTTGGAAAGTAGCATTTGAATTGGAAAATAATTTTAAGTTTGAAAATTATTAAGATATGAAATCAAACCGATCTCACATCCCAAATAGTTTATATAAACGAGCACCACACCACAAACCGTGTATCTATCTCGAAGAATAGACACACTGCTTGATGATGGGGCTCGATTAAATAAACTAGAAGATTTGTGACATTTGTTTGGTCTGCGAACCAATTTTATAAGCTGACAAGTTCCCCTATTTAATATAAAGGAATTAAGCAGGGTTTATATTACCTGGGTTCTTAAAGTTCCCTATAAGGGTAAGCCCCTTGTCGGCATATTTTTAGGTTGTGTGTTTTATTTTGAAAAGGGGGTCGCCTAACAGAAGTTGTCGGCGAATTTTTAATTTAATTTAAATAAATAATTTTGAAAAGTAGTATTTGATTTTGAAAATAATTTTAAATTTGAAGGTTTTAAGATATGAGATTAAACCGATCTCACATCCGAAATAGTTTATATAAACGAGCACCGCACCACAAACCGTGTATCTATCCCTAAGGATAGACACACTGCTTGACGGTGGGGCTCGATTAAACAAAATAGAAGATTTGTGACATCCGTTTGGTGTGCGAACCAATTTAATAAGCCGACAAATTCCCCTGCTTAATATGAAAGCATTAAACAGTGCTTTATATTACCCGGGTTCTTTAAAATTCCCTATAAGGGCAAGCCCCTATAGTTAATTACATCTTAAGTGATGGGAATCACCTAAGAAAACTCTCGATAATAATCAATAATTCCGCTCTCAAGGATTTCAAAGTTTAAGTTTTCAAGGGATTGAATTTTGGAATTTCAATAGGGAATGGATCAAATTTGGAACATTTTGTTTTGGGAATCCAAAGGAAGAAAAGTAGGAGAAATCACGCATTCGAAGCGAACTTCGGTAATTTCCCGACTATCCTATTGTTTGGCTTGAGTTTAGGAAAGTCCTAATATTTATTTAAATGTTTTGATCTTGCCAATTTTAATTAATTAGGGCTTATATTTGTATGATAAAATCAAACAAATAAACTTCGAAGATGCGAGGGTTTATTGTCGTACCGACGACTACCTCGGAATCCTAAGACCGGTTAGGGCTTAATTTGCAATGCAAGTGCCAAACGAAGAGCCGAGGATTTATGTTGCACTAGTGCAAACTACCTCGAAGTCCTATGGCTTTGTTATTTAATTCTAGGAAAGTTTTGTCGAAGTAGACTCAGGTTTCATTGATGACGATGGCCGTGCTACCCACCATGCTCCGAGCTCCTTGTTGTTGCAGAGGTTCAATTTTAGAAGTCATAAATCGTGGGATGAGAAAAGTGTTTTGGTTTAGAGAAAATCTTAATTTCCAAGTGTTTTTTTAATACTTTAATTAAAACAAATCTTAAAGTTGATTATAACGACACCGGTTAAGATCCCACGGTTCCATCCTTCCGGCATCGTTATTGTTATCGGATTCACTTAGTCCGGATGAATTTGCTAAACTCAATCGAATGAGTTCCACACTTTCATTTAGACCGTGGGAAATCCCGTTAGCAACACGTAGGTTACATCATCCGAGGTATTCCCGATCATCCAACAGGACGTTTTAATTTAGTTGTAATTGTAGTTTTGTGTTCGGTTTGTGATTAAATTTTGAGTTGTTTTATATTTTGAAATGTTGTGGCGGTGAATTTTATCTTGCAATGACTTTTAACTTAGTTTTGGTTTCAGTTTTAGGGGCTATCCTAAAGGTGTGAGTTTTCATGCAACAATTGTTTATCATGCAAGAAAAGTAATTGCGATGCGATTAATGAAATTGCAATAATGTAAATTGCAGGAAAGTAAATTGCAATAAAATAAAAGCGTACCTGGAGGGTCTTCCGTCATCCCAAGCTGCACTTAAAACACAATTATAATATTTAAGCAAGTTCCTAAGTAAAGCTAAGGTAATGGTTATGGTTTTCTACCAAGTTCTTAATCCTATAGCTAGTCATTTCCTATGACGTCTAGGTTCTTTGTGTTTTTGTTTGAAGACGATTTTCTTCATCAAAGAACAATTGAGTTCAATTGTTCTTATAAACATCCTATCATATTGAGAAAGTGTTTAAGAAGAATCTTAAACATCTTTTCAATATTGCTAGAATTGTTTTAAGTCCAAATGGATTCAATTACACAAATGAATTAATCGTCCAAGGTTTAGTTAAATTTTGTTATTATCTTACTCAGTGAACTAGGATATTTGAATGTCCTATAAGTGAAGTAACATTTCATTTAATATTCTGTTTAGGAGTTATGATAACTAAAGCTTTCGAGGGTAAATTGGTATTCAAAAGATTTGTGATTTAGTTTAATTTCAATTAATTTGGAATAGTGTTCAAGTTATTTTAGATTTATTTTGAATTCTTTATGTCTTTGGTGATGTTATATTTAATTCAACTTAATTTAATTTAATTTAATTTAATCTTTAATTTAATTTAATTCAATTTAATTCAATTTAGTTTGATTTGATGTTACATTAAATTAATTTGATTTGATTTAATTTTAATTTAATTTGATTTAGTTTAATTTAATTTAATTTAATTTGATTTAATTTAATTCAATTTAATTTAATTTGATTTAATTTAATTTAATTTAATTTAATTTGTTTATTTAATTTAATTTAATTCATTTAATTTAATTTAATTTGTTTATTTTATTTAATTTAATTTAATTTAATTTAATTCAACTTTTAATCTTAATTTAATTTAATTTAATTTAATCCAATTTAATTTACTTAATTAATTTAATTTTTAATTTAATTTTATTTTTTAATTTTAATTGAAATTTTAAAAGAGCTTAATAATTTAATTTTAGTTTAATGATTAAGTCTTTTAATGTTTTGAATTTGAGTTATCATTTTAATTAAGAATTGAATATTAATGAGGTAATTAATTTAGGGATTTTTAAATTAAAGAATAAATATCTTCCTAATAATATCCCTATTTTAATAATTCCAATTTTATTATTCTTCCAAATTTAATCAATTATTTAATTAAGGTTTAATTATTTTAAAATTATTTAATGGGTTTCTACCCTTTGATTATTTAAATTTCAATCATCCAAATCAGATTAGCATCAAATGTTTTACTTATTAATTTTTTATTAAACCTAAAGTTTTAATTAAGGGTTAAAATTTTAATTACCATTTTGCCCTTTAAGCTTAATAATTTCATAACTCACTAAATTGAACTCAAATGAACTTGAAATTTTTATATGACTTCACTCATATGTCAATAAAGACATGAGAGAAGAAAATGTGATTTTTCTGTTTTTAATTTATTTATATAATTATTTTTGGTGAAAAATAGAGATTTCCAAGGAAAATTTAATAACATGACCAAGGGAAAGTTTCTGTTCTTAAGAAAATTAGGGGACATTCTTAATGACCAGAGGACCACTTCGACCAATTTTGGTGATTTTTTGAATTATATTATTTTTATTATAATTATTTTAAGTTTTGGAATATTAATTAATTTAAAAATAAAATAAATTTTAAAAAATGAATTTTATAATTTTTCAAAAATCTCTCTGATATCAAGGAAATCAGAGAATCAAATTTTACAATTTTCTGATTTTTCTATGATTTATTATAATTATTTTAGTGAAAATGCTAGAAAATACATTTTTTTAATTTTAAAATTACCCTAGAGCTTTAAAATTTAATATCTCACTAAATAAACCTAAGAAAAATATGGGGTTTGTTCCTAAGTGATTAAAATTCAAAATGTGACATTTTGGAGAATTTTATTATTTTTGTGATTTTTATTATTTTTTAATTATTAAAAATATTAAAATAATATTAAAAATCAAATTTTTTAGAAAATTGAAATTTTAATTTTCTTAAATTCCCCTAACATCAGAGAGGCTCCAAAACCAATTTGGTGAATTTTTGAAATATATTTTGAAAGTTATGAATTTTTAAAGGTAAAATGGCTAAATGGCTTAATCAACCCATTTAGTAGGGCTATCTAAGTCAAATTGACCTCAAAGTTTTATGGTGGGTTCCTCTGATCCTAAAGGTCAGTGGAGAATTGATTTCAAGTCAATTTGATTTATGGTTAGCTCTAATTAATTAGAGACCCATTTTGGGTATTTAAGCCAATTAGGGTTGTTTTAAATGAACTAACTCAAAACCTATTTTTCCTAGGGTCCTCTGGTCATAAGGAACATCACCAAATTTTCCTAGAATTTATTTCACAACATGCTATTTATTGGAATTAAAATACTCAAAACAGTAACATGAATTTGAAAAATCAATAACTTTTCATAGGATGGCCTCTGACTTTGGAAAATTCAGGGAATGTTCCCAAATTCAGAGGCTTCAAAAGCCCTATGGTCTCATGCCATGGTGAATTGTATACATGCATGGAGAATTAAAAATATGCAGAGGGTAAATAAATTATTAAAAATAAAATACTTAATGAAATTAAATAATTTCTTTTCCACATTATTCTCCTCTGTTCACTGAGCAAGAGGGTATTTTTATTTTATTTTTCTGATTTTTCTACACAAAGTTATGAATTTTTGAAGTTTAGGGAATTAAATAAATCAGAAAAAACCCTAATTTTCTATTTATCCACGCGGCGCCGCGTCAACCTCGGCAGCTCCGAACGCACACGCGTCGTGCTCCCATGCGACACCGCCATCTGAGTCAGCAGCCCGGGCCCCACGGTTCTCGTACCGTCTCCTGATCCGACGCGATCCTGGCCGTCCGTCCGCGCGTGTATTGAATGGACGGCATCCGTTCATCGTCCCCAAGTGTCCTCACCCGAGAGCCGTCCACACTAAATCCCTAATATCTCACTCGATACTCAATGGATTTTCATGTTCTTATGCTTCTATGGATTCGTCTTGAAGAGACGAACACATCTATACGGTGATCATGCATTGAAATTAAAGCATATGAAATAGAGAATCTCCGAAGCTCGGGATGAAGAATTAGCTCATACCTTTGCTCGCAGAAGTGTGGCTTCGATCCGAGGGTTGTTGCACCTACGATTGGATCCCGACAAGCTCCGCATGAAGTCTCCTAGTCCGGTGAATTGTCTAGGTGGGATTTCGACCAAGCCCGATCACAAAGCTTGGAGGCCGGAGCAACTGGGTGGCCTGGAGATGGGGCTTTTGCTGGTGGACACCTTCCCTTGGTGTGGTGAAGGTGTAGAACCAATCAATTTGGGGATTGGCTCACTGTGGAGAAGTGTCCTGGTTTTGGGCCTAGATTTCAACTCTTAAATTGAGCTCACAGAGAAGAAATGGCAGGGGGAGCTCAGTGGGGATCAAGTGCTCTGTGTATGGGGAGGAGTCTGGAACAATTTTGGCAGAGTTTCCTTAAGGTTTTGTTTCAGCGACCTCTCATGGCCGAGAGGGGTGGTGTTTAAATAGGAGAGGGTGGAGGGCCTCCCGGGGAGAGTTAGGGCTTGGGATCAGCTGCTCTTGGCAAGAGAAGAACGGCTCCAATGGCCACCGAGGATGGGGCGGCTCGGCAGGTGAGAATTCCAAGTCGGGCTCACATGTGAGCTCTCGGCCATGGTGTTTTCCGGCGACCCGGTGGCCGGCCGACCGTGCATTGGTCACTCTCGGGGTCGGGAGATCCAGGGCTTGAAGTTGGTGAAGGCAATCGGGCTTGGACATGTGTAAAGTGTTTGAATCAAAGTAGAATGGGGTAAGGGTATATTTTGGCTTAAATTGGTCAAATGCATGGATTGGGCTAGGTGCACCTTCCCATGGCTAGTTTGGGCTGAAGATAAAGTGGTTTAGGTCAGCTTAATTAGTGGGGAAGGGTCACCATCCAAGTACAATTAAATTTAAGCATGGTTTAGTGGAGTCATGGAAGTGGCTAAATCACCCTTAAGGGAATCATTAAAGGACTCCCTCTTTTTGCCAAAAAATGACATGGTGATGTGTAAAGTGGCTGCCATGGCTTGCATATGGCTTGTGCATGGCTTCATGGCTTTAATTGGCTTGGGAAAAGGTTGGGTCAATTTCATAAAAATGGATTTTAGGAATTTTTGGTAATTTGATGGAAATTTGTATGAGACTTGATTTGGAATGATTTGATGATGAATTTAGGACTTATGGATGATTTTAATTGAATGGATGATGTAGAGAAATATCATGTGGGCTTTGGGACCAATCTTGGGCCTTTGGATGTGGTGAAGGATGGGCTTTTAAAATGGTTTAGGAAAGTGGGCTTTTGAATTTTAAAATGGATTTTGGGATGAAATTTTAGTAAAGGCTTGGGCTAAATGATTGTTGGGTTTAGCTCATGGATGTTTCATGAGTGACTTGAAGCAAATTGGGAGTGATTTGGGTTTGAATTGGGTTGAATTTGGGCTCTTTTGGTGAATGGGCCAATATAGGTCCAAGTGGGCCAAGTTGGGCCAATGTTGGGCTAGGGTTGAAATTGATGTAAAATTAATGTTGGGAAATGTTTATGGGAGTGTTTCAAAGAGGTTTTGACTTTGGTTGGGCTTTGATTTTGGGGTTTGGGCTCATTTGGGTTAGGTTTGGGTTTAGGTCAAAATTGGGCCTTTTAGCTTTGGGTTGAATTTGAGTGGGATTTGGGTCTAAATTTTGGGCAAATCATGTTAGTGTTATGCTTGTGGGGATGCTAAGGAAGATTTAGAAAAGATTTGGGGTTAATTGGAGTTGAATTGGGTGAGTTTGGGTTAGGTTTGGGTCATGGGTCCAAATTGGGCTTTAAGGCCAAAAGTGAAATTGGATCCAAATGTCAATCAAATTGGACTTGGATTTGGTCTAGATTGGTGTTGGGAATGTTGAATTGAAGTTTAGAATTGAGTTGGACCAGAATTTGGGTCAATTGGATAGGTTTGGTTTGACATTGGGTTCACTTTGGGTTAAAATGGGTCAAATTGGGGGTTTTGACAAAAGTTGGGTAAATTGACAAAATTGTCCCATGGTGTAGTTAAACAAAATGAAATTGGGAATATTTGGCATTTTTTGGAATTTTTTGGGAATTTTCTGAATTTTTTTGAATTTTGGGTCAAGAGGGGTATTTTGGGTATTTGGAGGGTATTGAGAGGTTTTCTTGGAATTTTTGATATTTTTGGGTATGGATGATCAATTTGAGTGATGTGGAAATGTTTGGGATTGATTTTGAGGAATCTTGGGTTATTTGGAAATTTTTGAGAAATTTGGGTAATTTTAAGGGTTTTGGGTAAGTTTAGCGGGTGTAGGGTCCCGGGGGTCAAAAATTGAAAGTTTGGAAAATTGAAGATTGGGTAAATTTGAGTGGAATGAAATCATTTTGGTTGAGCCATGAAGCCACATCAAGCCCACATGAGCCATGAATGGGCCCATTTGAGGCATTCACTATGTTGTTCCTAACCCTCTTAGCCAAGGGCTTAGGGGTTAAGGACCATCCATGTGAATCACCTACATGAGCCAGGAGGTCAAGTTAGGTATGGGTGTGGTTTTAGGAGGTGTGTGAAAGTGTAGTGTATAGGTGTAGTGTGTGTGTAAGTCAGCCCCTTCACCAGACCAGTGCCACCTGCGAGCGGTCCTAAGGCCAAAGAGTCCCATAGGAACTCATCCTTTAAACTTCCACATTCGATTTCAACCCTCTAGGTGATTAGGGGTCTACAATCAAGTTTTGTGGAGTTTGCAGGGAGTTAAGAAGTGGTTTGAAATTCTAGAAGGTGGGTCCCAATTCTAGTCCTCTAAGATAGTCAAAGGAAAAGCCTATGGCTAGATCCTAAGTACTAAAGAGAAGAAGAGAAGACCTCATAAAAAATGAGGTCTACAAATGGACCCCCAATAGGTGTGGTGAGCTGACGGAGCACACCGCGCGTATTGGCGTTGACCGAAGCGATCAACAAAACCAACACAGATGTCCAAGTGACAAACTTAGGACGAAGTAGAAGAGTTTCTGCTGGGGAGTACCAAGTATATCTCTGAAACCGGAGATTCCTGAACTCTCGCTGGGGAAAGGAAAAGGAGGTGAATCCCAAATCACATGATCTGGGGGAATTTCGATTTAGATTTTATTTTGTTTCAATTTAAGTTTCGATGTGCGAGTTTAGATTTCAATTTGGAGTTTCAATTTAGATTGAAGTTTTGTTAAGATTAATTTGAAGGGATTTGATTTGAAATGAAAATTGGAATTTTGAGGTTTTAGATGTAACATCTTCAACCCCAAAAGAAGATTGAATTGATTGGATTGAATCATTACAATGAGGAGAGATCTCAGAGCAATGCGGTATTGGATGTAAAATCCTTAACCTTAAGAGTTTGATTTTGCTGTATTTCATTGCGATGGGGAAAGAACCTAAGGCAATGCAGTCTCGGATGTAAAATCCTCGACCCCAAGAATTTGATTTGATGTATTTCATTGCGATAGGGAAAGAATCCTAAAGCAATGCAGTCTTGGATGTAAAATTCTCGACCCAAAAGTTTGAATTTGATGTACTTCATTGCGATAGGGAAATGATCCTAAAGCAATGCAGTCTTGGATGTAAAATCCTCGACCCAAAAGTTTAAATTTGATGTACTTCATTGCGATAGGGAAAGGATCCTAAAGCAATGCAGTCTCGGATGTAAAATCCTCGACCCAAAGGTTTGAATTTGATGTACTTCATTGCGATAGGGAAATGATCCTAAAGCAATGCAGTCTTGGATGTAAAATCCTCGACCCAAAAGTTTGAATTTGATGTATTTCATTGCGATAGGGAAAGGATCCTAAAGCAATGCAGTCTCGGATGTAAAATCCTCGACCCAAAAGTTTGAATTTGATGTACTTCATTGTGATAAGGAAAGGATCCTAAAGCAATGCAGTCTTGGATGTAAAATCCTCGACACAAAAGTTTGAATTTGATGTACTTCATTACGATAGTTAAAGGATCCTAAAGCAATGCAGTCTTGGATGTAAAATCCTCGACCCAAAAGTTTGAATTTGATGTACTTCGTTGCGATAGGGAAAGGATCCTAAAGCAATGCTGTCTTGGATGTAAAATCCTCGACCCAAAAGTTTGAATTTGATGTATTTCATTGCGATAGGGAAAGAATCCTAAAGCAATGCAGTCTTGGATGTAAAAATCCTCGACCCAAAAGTTTGAATTTGATGTACTTCATTGCGATAGGGAAAGGATCCTAAAGCAATGCAGTCTTGGATGTAAAATCCTCGACCCAAAAGTTTGAATTTGATCGAGATTTGAGATCTGGAAAGATTGAATTCGAAATTTGGAAGGATGAGTTTGAACTCGGTTGAGATTTGAAATCTGGAAAGATTGAATTTGAGATTTGATTTAGATTTAATTTGAAGTTTGGAAGATCAAATTTGAAATTTGATCGAGATTGGATTTGAAATTTGATTGAGAATTTGATTTGAGATTTGATTTAACACTTATGTTGATTTTGTTTATCTTTTAATGATTCAAATTTTACTTTATCGTTTATTTAATGTTCATGTGAATTTGGTGTTCGTCATTTTTAAGATTTTTTTTTTTAGGAAAGTTTTCTTTTATTCTTTTTTTTATTTCTTTTCTGTTCTTTGTTCGAAGTTCATTTAACTTTAATGGCGTTTCCTGACCAATTTGCACAAAAGAGGTGAAGGCCAAAAATGTGACATGGTCACTTTCATTCCAATCATGTCGAAGATACATCATACAACTTGATCTGGAATATACTTCATACAATCCATGTAGACTCAAAACGGACTATGTATGATCTTCGTCGATCCATCAAAAGAAGCATCTGTCAAATATCCATGTCTGAATAGTGGGGTACATGGTCAATAACATCACCTTCCAAGCCATCCTTGGCAAGGATGCCGTATAGATGTACATTGGAGGTGTGATATTTTCCATGTAACTCACAGCTCGTAAGGCCGAGGCTCTCTAGCTCCGGGTCTGGCTGGAAATGGTAAGGTGTCTTCCCGTCGTCCATCCTTCGAAAGTAACCGAGATCCGCTTCACCGGTACTCCCGGTATGCAATGCTTAGCGATATCCGCTCCGTTGCCCTTCGGCATCATGACGGAACCTACCGGTAATGGTATCTTCACCGGCCCGCGGAACTCACCCGGGCCTGCTATCCGGAGGTCGATCCGAACATGATGTTACACTCGTTCAGGAAAGAGACCGTGCGAAAGGTCCGACAAAGTCGTGGTGATCTATGTGCGGGGGTATGCAATCACCCCGCTTGTAGATGTTAATAATGCAGTTATTGGGTATGCGATCCGTCGGTAGTACCCTCCATGTTATCAATCTCTTTACCATTCTCTTGATGATTAATGGCATCGGATCCACTTGCCCATGACGGAGTATTCCTGGTGGGTTTCCCTTCCTGTCTTCAGCAAAGTTGTAGCAGTATCCGCATTGTATTGTAATTCTTCCCTTCCCTGGCATCCATCTCCGGGGTTCTGAGTATGTGTTTTCCCTCAGGCGGCTTGCTCGGCCCATTCTTTTCAAATCCCGGATGCAATCCACGATTTGTTGTTGTTCATACTCCGAGAATACGTCCGTATGTAGCTCGAGGCCCTCTAGTATATTGATTCTTCTCGCCTTTAATTCTCTCGAAGTATTCAAAGGTTTTCTTTTCAACATTCCGCATTCTCTCCAGCTCGTATTCCGGAATGATCTGCGGATGGCGAGGCCTTGTGACATATTGTGGGATATACGGTTCAATCCCTTCACGTTCTCCCCGCATACCTCGGCTCCTCGGGGATGATGCTCGTCGGGACATCCCCGGGGTTGCTTCTGCAACAAGGTCATGCATCACTGGTGGTTCTATCCGGTGGCGTGGTAGCCTTCTTTCTTCTGATCTTCTAGAGATTTCCCTGATCCTTTTGGTTATCTTGGGAGCTGGCCTCCTTTCTTCAGGTTCCTGGTGAACCGGTGTCCTTGAAGTGTATGTAATGGCATTAGCAACTGTCTCGTCGCGCTGGTCCGCAGCTAGTTTTGTTAACATCTTACGGATACGACGATTCTTATTTCTTTATTGCGTTGCTGTGAGAGTAGCCCTTCGAACTTCTTGAATCTCTGTGGGCGCGGCGCTGACAAGCTCGCCCTCCGCCGTAGCCACTACGTACTTCATTTTCTTATCTTCTTCAGATGTTTGCCTTTCTTTTCTTGTCGCCGGATTGGTGGCTTGGGCCACCCACTTTCATCACCGTCCGCCCGGGCAGCTTCTTCTCGGTCAACCGGGACCCGGCCACTTTCCTCGTACTCGTAGGCTCCGCCGGTGCGAAATCCGAGTCAATCTCGATTATCGCTCCATCTTTCACCCTCTTTTCATCGAGTGCAAGGCTTACGCCATTCTTAAAGATCAGGACCAACCGCCCGTTCGACATTTCCCCGCGAAAAGACAAGGAAAAGGATCGTGGGCCGTACTAAGAACAAGAACATTAAGAAAATGTTTATTAAAGACATATTTTTTTTAATATTATATTTTTTTTGTATTTTCAAATTTAACAGGAATGAAGTGGGATAAGATCAGAAAAGAGATTTTGATTTGGAAAAGAAACAAGGAAAACTTTATTATCATGATTTTATTTATTTTAGCATAATTTATTATTTTTGGGTTCGGACCCAGTCATAGGTAATTACTTCGCCCGTATTTCTTAGGGATGAAGAATTCATTCCTTCGAAACATCAGGTAGCGTAATACTTTTTCAAGTATCGTCGGTTGATCGGAAGCATATGTCGTTCTCCCCGGCAATTCACTAGCTGGTAGGAACCTCCTGAGTATACTGCTTCAACCACAAACGGTCCTTCCCAAGTGGGTTCAAATTTTCCTCCTATCTTGCGGTGTGCAAGAATAGGTCTCTTGAGAACAAGAACTAAGTCACCAACTTTGAAGGTTCTTGGGCGGACCAGTTTGTCATGGGCTTGAACCATCTTAGCTTCGGTATAGTTCTAAATTTTGTTGCGCCGCAAGTCTTTTCCCTTCCAGTGCTTTCTAATTCTTCGAGTCATAATTTGGCGTTCTCTTCGTAGTGATCTTGTTTGCAACTCGCAACTCGAGTGAAGGAAGCCGAACTTCTAAAGGTAACACTCGCCTCGGACCCATACACCGAACGTAAGGTGTAGCTTCGAGTAGGAGTTCGAAGGTTGTCCGGTAGGCCCATAAGGCTTCTAACAACTTCTCGTGCCAATTTCTCTTATTATCGTCCAAGGTTTTCTTTAAGATTTGAACGAGAGTTTTATTAAAAGCCTCGGTGACGCCGTTTGCTCTCGGGTAGTAAATTGTCGAGTATCGCCGACCGATTCCGTCTCTCCCGATAAAATTGTTAATTTGCGTGCTTCGAATGCCGACCCATTATCCGAGATGATCCCGCGCGGCACCCCGAAACGGTAGACAACTTGGTTCTCGAAAACCGAAGCACGTGGTGTGCTTTCACTTCTCTAAGTGGAACCGCCTCTCGCCCACTTGGAAAAGTAATCCGTAGCCGCAAGAATGAAGCGATGTCCTTTTGAAGATGGTGGTTCTATCGGACCCACTATATCCGTGCCCCAACATTCAAATGGCCACGACGCAATTGTCGGGTGTAGCACATTTGGAGGTTGGTGTGAACCACTCCGTGCACTTGGCATTGGTGACGCCTCTGGCGATTTTCATGCGATCGGTCATCATCGAGGGCCGAGTAGTACCCTAGTATTTTAATTTTCATCTTAATCTTTGGACCCGACTGGTGAGTGCCACAGAGTCCTGAATGTACCTCTTTAACAATTTCACGGGCCTTGGACCCGCTTAGGCACCTTAGCCACATTTGATCAAAAGACCTTCTGTACAATCTGTTGTTTATTAATGCGTAAGACAGAGTTCTTTTCTTGATCTGATGGGCTAGCGACCTATCGTCCGGTAGCTTTCCTGTTTGCAGTGTAGTATATCAATGGCCGTCGCCAATCTTCTCGTGTTTTCCGTCACCGCCGCAACCGATTCTTTTTCTTTTCCGATTTGTGTATTGTGTCTATGTCGAGCCGTGATAGGACCCGACATCCGTGAACCGACACTTCTACCGATTCATCTTGCAAACAGTGCAAATTCTTTTGCGAGACGGGCTAAAGCATCCGCTAAAGCATTTTCTTTTCGGGAATTTTGTAGATCGTCACATTTGGAATCTGTTCCAACAACCGTATGGCATACCGGAAGTATTGCTCGAGTCTTGGCTTTAAAATTCTGTATCGTCCGGCGATCCGTTGAATGATTAACCGTGAATCCCCGTAGATGTTGATGTCTCGTTATCCCCATTCGAATGGTTAATTCCGAGTCCCGTTATGAGGGCTTCGTATTCGCTTCATTGTTCGTACATGGCTCCGTTAAGTGGTAGGAGTATCTTAACATCCCCCACTCCGGTGTTATAAAGATTAGCCCAATTCCCGCCTTACGGGCACTATCACTTGCGATTCTTCGTCTTTGTGCGCCGAAGATGCTCCGTCGAAATATAATTCCCAACGTCGATCATCAAGGTCTTCTAGATTCATTATTTGTTCATCTGGCAGATCGTCATTGAAAGGAGATTCGGCCGGCAAAGGGTGTGCTGCGAGGAAGTCTGCTAAGACTTGTCCCTTTACGGCACGAAGAGGCATGAAAGTTATATCAAATTGCAATAATATCATTGACCATCTGGAAAGTCTGCCAGAAAGTGTTGGACGAGTCATCAAGTATTGCAATGGATTAAATTTCGAGATCAGGTTGACCTTATGAGAAAGCATGTAGTGCCCGAGCTTTTGAGCGGCAAAGATCGTGGCCAAACAATGCTTTTCAATTGCGGGATACCTTACTTCCGTCGGAAGTAAACAACGACTTAAGTAGTAAAGAGCATTTTCTTTACCCTCATCATCGACTCCGGGCCGACAGTGGCTCCGAGAGAGTCGTCTAAAGCCGCGGTGTAAAGTATCGACGGTCTACCCGAGATCGGGGCCGCTAAGACAGGAGGTGTCATTAAATATTGTTTAATGTCCTCGAAGGCCTTCTGGCATCTCTCTTCCCAAATAAATTTGGCGTCCTTTTAAACTAGTGCCGAGAAAGGCTGACACCTACCTGACAAGTTTGAGATAAACCGTCGAAGATATGCCAACTTCCCTTGAAAAGATCGTAGTTGTTTTATGGTTTTGGGAGGCGACATTTCTAAGATAGCTTTAGTCTTTTTCGGGTCGATTTCAATTCCATGATGTCGGACAACGAATCCTAAGAATTTCCCGGAGGTGACGCCGAAGGCGCATTTTAAGGGATTCATCTTAAGGTTAAATTGTCTTAATCGTTCGAAAACAATTCTCAAATCATACAAGTGGTTTTCCTTTACTTTGCTTTTGATGACCACATCGTCCACGTAGCATTCGACTTCATTGTGGATGAGATCATCAAAAATTCTTGTCATTGCTCTCTGGTAGGTTGCTCCTGCGTTCTTCGATCCGAATGGCATCACCGTGTAGCAAAATACTCCGATCGGCGTTCCGAATGTTGTAAGCTTTTCATCTTCTCGGAGCCATTTTTATCCGGTTGTATCCCGAAGATCCATCCATGAATGAAAATATTTCATGTGTCGAAGCAATGTCGATCATTAATTCCGGATCGGTAGAGGGAATTCATCTTTTCGGACATGCCTTGTTTAAATCTCCGAAGTCCACACAAATTCCGATCCGACCATTCTTCTTTCTAACCGGCACCACATTGGCTAACCAAGTTCGGGTATTGTTCTTCACGGACAATTTAGCGTCTATTAGCTTTTTAACTTCGGCTATGACTTGTTGTTCGATTTCTAGACGCATTCTTCCGGGACCTTGTCCGACCGGGACGAAGTAGGATCCACTCCTAGCTTATGAACCGCGACCTCCGGAGCTAATCCCGGCATCTCATCGTAGCTCCAAGCAAAACAGTCTTTAAATTCAATTAATAACTTGATTATTTCTTCGGAGTTTTCTTTATTGAGTAAGGAGCTAACAAAGGTAGGTCTAGGTTCTTCGCTAGTACCTTAGTTAACTTCCGTTAACTCATCTATTGTAGATTTGATTTCTTCTTCGAATTCTGGTGGAGCATCTCCAATTTGTAAATCTTCGAGTTCGTCTGTAGTTTCCATGCAGTTTTCATTGGACTCGCAAGTGACAACCAAGTAAAATTCAGTATCGTCAACTGACCCTACTGTGCCGAATCCGAGACCATGCTTTGAATTGGGTGGACGACCGGAATTATTCCATAATTTTTCAAAATGTTGAGATTGACCTTTTGTCCATTATCGAGGCAAGAGACCACGTTGAATTAAATTTTGAACACAGGGAGAGTACCACTCAAAAGGTAATTCCATTAATTCTGATGAAGTGACATCTTCGAATTGTACATTATTTTCAGTTTTGGAGGAAGTAGCACCACGGTAGAACTTGATTGGCCTTGCACCGTCGTTACATACCTCTTTGACCACCATACCCTCGATCTTGTTAGAATGGATTGGGGTTAGGGACATAGTATGTACGTAGTGGTTAATCTTTTCGTACATTGATTCGTATTCTTCGTTCTTCTCATCTTCGAGAGAGATCTTGAATTGCGGCTTCTTCGACTTATTGTCGTCGCTTCTTGTTTGATTTCTTTTTCTTCTTCAGAAATATCTTCCCAATCAGCATTGATGGTCGATTTCCTCTCGTCCAACTCGTCCTAACGTCTCTACAACGACCTCGTCCCCGGCCTCGACCTCGGATGCGAGTTGTGGAGAAACCTTCACCATCTCGCCGGAAGGGAGTGGTGAGTGATCGTTGGACTAGAACTTCAGTGTTCTTCGTTGTCCCGAACTTTCTTTGCTTCATTTGTTACGGTATCTCCGGAGAAGATTGTTTTCTTCGGAGGTGCATAATAAGCTGCGTCTTCATGGATTCCAATCTCATGTACCGGAGAATGGTTGCAAGTCACCTTTGATGCACTCGTTCCCCTCCATCGTAATATTTGATGCACCGATGCGGAGATGATGGTACCATCCCGTTTTCATGTATCCACGGTCGGCCTGACGAAAGCGTTGAACGATGTTTCTAAATCAATTATGTGAAATTTTGGGGTTGTCTTTGCTAAGTCACCGGTCTTCATTTGTAGTGTTATTGATCCGAGGGCTCTTTCTCCTTTCTGGTTGAATCCTCTTAATAACATTTTGTCGGCCTCGAGCTCACGAGCATCAATTTCCAAGTATGCTAGTGTTCGAAGACTCATTATATTGATTGACGCTCCCGGATCCACCAATACTCCGAGAGTGTAAACTTCCCAATTGTAACCGAAATGTACAATGGTCGGTTGTGATCTCGCTGTCCCAAGTAGTAGGTCATTGTCCGTGAGGTAACACCTCGCTGTTCCTTTAACGAACAAACCTCATCTAAGGAATCTCCAGCCATTTGAGCTAAGCAAATTTCTGGATCAAGTAAGGCTTTGATCAGAGCTTCTCTCATCTCTTTTGATAAGATGAGGGCGTCGTAAATGCTCAGTTTGGCCGGTAGTTTCCTAAGATGGGCTAGTACGTTGTAGTCCACTTTATTTTCATGTGTCTCGGCTTCTTCTCGAATGGGTATTTCTTCTGCTGGGGTTGGTTCTTCTTGATCAACCACCTGCTTTCCTTTGTCTTTTGGACCCATTCTCGGAGGTAAAATTCTTCCACTTCTTAAGTTGACTTTTGTAATTTCTTCTGAATCTAGTGTTGAGCTTGTCGGTGTCTCCTCCTGAATCAGAATGACAGGCTCTTCCGGATTATCTTCAGAATCTGAAGGCTCTAACTCTATCGTGACTGGAGTTCCTCGAAACTCGCAGATAGATTCGTTGCTTGTTGAACTCTCGTAGCCTCCTTGATGGATGCCTTCTTCGTTATTTTGCTCGTCGAGATCATGTATGATTTGAGAACTGTTGTTGATGTCGAAATCGATATCCGGATTGTCGCTAGTTACGTAATCGTTAGAAACAGTCAAAACGTAGCCAACGCCATCACCCTTATCATTATATGATCCCACCGAAGTAAGCAGATAATCATACAAAATCAGAGGTTCGAGGGATTTCTCCCCCGAATCGGAAACAACTATCCTAGGATAAGCAGCCCCTAGTCTAGCCTTAGGAGTCTCGGTCCTCTCTTCTTCGTCGATTTTCTTCTTCTCTTCAATCGTCTCCTGTTGAGGTGGTTCTTCTATCGCAAGTGATAGTACCGGCTTAACAGGTCTCAAACTCTGAATTGAGGCTAGCACCGAGGCGGTTTGGATGCTGTCTAAAATCTTTTTTGAAGACCTCGTCCAAGCGGTAGTCCATCCATCGTCGACCGTATAGGGATCTATCGAATGATGGGATCGGCTGAGATAACATTAACGAAACCTCCTTTCGGGATTCCTTCATGTACTCCTTCGGGATTGTTATATTCCCTTTCCGAAGGTTGTCGTTGAGCCAACTTTTGAAGGTAATGCAATCTTCTATCTTGTGCCCAAGCATTCGGTGGTAGGGGCAAAATTGGGATCACCTTTCTTGTCGACTTCCTCTCGGTCTTTAAGGCTCGGCAGCTGGAAATCCGGATTCTTCATCGACTACGGAACATTTTCGCATCGCTTCATTCTTGAACGGATATTCTCTCGCTCGAAGCTCCCTTAATGTACGTTGCGGACGAGGCGGTTGTTCATACCGTGGAGATGACCGATAGCCGGACCGGGGTTGCCGGTAACTCCGTTGTTGTTGCTCGCGGCCGTTCTGGTGGTATTTGCATCGGTTGCTTGCCTTTGTCAACCGCTCGCAACGATCCCGGATTTCTTTTCAAAAGTCTTCACAGTGCTTTTGCTTGTCCGTCTTGTCGGCGAAACTTAATTCCTTCGCCTCTTCTTGCAAGCTTCCGGCCTTGCTTAACAACTTCTCGAAAGTCTTAATAAGTGAATCCTTCGAGGAGAAGTGCTATCGGGCCGTGAATGCTTTTAAGTAAGACGCCGACTGCATGTTGTTCTTGTAGTTGTGGTTCACACTTCATGCTTAAGTTCCTCCATCGGAGTATGTAATCCACCAAAGTTTCATTCGGCTTTTGTTTCTCTACCACCAAATCACCTATAGTGATGTGGTGCTGAGCTCCGGCGAATCTCTTGATGAAGAGGTTCTCTAGTTCTGAGAACGTCTTCACCGAACCATTTGGTAATTCTGCATACCAGTCGAAGGCGATTCCCGACAGTACCGCCGACGAACCGTCGGAAGAGTAATGCATCGCTCCCGCCGCCGTTGCAACAACCGGCACAAAAGTGTGCAACATGCCGTCGGGGTTCCCGCTCCGTCGAAAGTCTTGAATAGAGGTGGTACGAAGCCTTTTGGGTATTGGACAACGTCGAACTCTTCCGGGTAAGGTCTACCCGTCCGAATGGATGTCCCGCTCTTCGATTGTGCTAAGGCTTCTCGCACCTGCTGTTCCACCAATCTTTTGATATCCTTTTCAGGGATCATACTTTGTGTTGTATCCTTTTTCGGCTGATCATCCCCATCGACGGATGTAATCTCCTTTCCTCCTCTACAATGTGAATGACCTCTCGGGGTGTCTCTCTTTGTGGTTGCATTTGACTCCGGAGAGTGGCCGCAGCTACGCCCATCTCTTCCATCCTTTTCGCCATTCGAGCGATCGTGTCGTCTTTCTCCCGAAGCCGCCTTCTCATCGCCCGGCTCCTCTCTTTCTGCGGCTGCAGGAGCACCTTGCGAAGCTGATGAAGCTCTTGTTTCGACCATGTTGATTTCTGCATATTCGTCGTCCATGAATTCCGATGAATCAATCTTGTCTCCGAACTTTTCTTCTATTTCTTTTGCCAATCGTCGGATATCGGTTCTCAACTTTTCCATGGCATCTTCTAGCGGGCTTTTCTGTGCGTCCTCGCGGTTGTCGTGCGATAGCTGCCGGGTCCCCTTCTCACGAGTCCCCTTTATCGCAAGAAGCACTTTCTTCGCATTCAAGTCTCCCGGCGAGACTTTCTTTCGTGGCCGTTGTTTCAATCTCAACCGCCCAGAAGTGGGACGCCATACCATCCTTCTAGCAACAGAAGGTCTAGGACCGGATGGTCCGTCGCCCAAATGCCGGAAAGTGGTATCCTCCCTAATCCGTAATCCCGAGACGACGACGGACGGACTAGCCTTCATTCTTTTACTTGGCTTTTCCGTCATGATGGCGGGTTCTACTCGGGCCCAAGACGGGATTTGACCGGCACCCACCCTATCCTTCGTAGAATCTCCGATACTGGGCGGTTTTCCTTCTTGCTAACTTTTCTACCAAAGTTTGCAGTCGAGCAAACGGCGTAGTTCTAGTCCTTTTCTTGCGGCTATCGTTGTAATATGCGGGTCGAGGTAATGCGGCAAGCAATCTTGCGAACATTTTCCTCATCCTCTCGCGGCGGAGAGGGGATGGAACCTACTTCCTCCCAAAAGTGGTATGTATTCAGCATCGGTGTATATTCGGCAACGGTGTATATTCAGCAGCTTCGGGATTTCCTCCAGAAAGCAATTTCAGCAGCTCCGCTTCTCCGGCGATCCTTCTACTTCGTTTCTTCTTCGGGTCCTCGTCGTTGATGGAATCTTCGAACCGGACCCGATTTCGAAAATAGAAGGTCTTACGAGAAGATTCGTACCCTCCACGGTAACAGTGTTTACCATAATTCTCGGATTTCTTTCCCCTTTAATTTGGCGAAGTCGGGGTAGGTGCAGTAAACAACTAGACCAAGTGGGGTAGTAAGAACAGTCCTCCCGCGGACGACAGCATTCCTCTCGATCGGGATCCTTTGCGGGGGGAAACTCTTGGGTCGACCTAAGGTTGAACTCAGCGGCGGCTTCTCGGCCGTATACCTTGTTCGTCGCTGTAAAGAGGGAGACGTCGGTGATTTTGACATTCGTGCTTTCAAATCCTTGTCCAAATCGGATGATCCCATCGTCGGCAAGTCTCATCCTTATGCATAGCGAAGTCCAGATCCATCGGTGAAGGAGAAAATCAGCCTTGGGGCTTCCATTTCACGCAGGTAGATTCGGTTGTCAGTCCCAAGTTATGCTTCTTTTCTTTAGGACGAAAAGAAAGGAATTGAAAAAGAGTCCGAACTCATTCTTGTTCATGTATTTATAAGAAGGAATCATTTGTTAAAAGAATCATTTATTAGAGGGTTCGTTTATTTAGAACGGAATGTTCAAAGGTGTAGAGAAGGTAAGGAATCCGATTCAGAGTTGGAAAGGAAAAGGTCTTATGCAAGACTTCTCGTCTCGAAGGATCACTCCTAAACTAACACCTATCGGGGTCCACCCCACCTCAAAAATGAGGTAAAAGGATCTCGGAACCTCTCTCGTTTATGGGTGTCTAAACAGTGGCTCCTAAATCCGAGAGAATGTTAGCTATACTTGTCCAAGGTAGAAATGAACATAGTATTCCAACGGAAAGAAGGGTAGTTTGACCCATTAAGGACATGGATACACTACCGATTTTTTGAAAGCAGAATTATCTGATTAAAAATGGAGAGAGGAATTTTCCCCAGCGGAGTCGCCAAAAGTTGTCGGCAAATTTTTAATTTAATTTAAATAAATAATTTTGAAAAGTAGTATTTGATTTTGAAAATAATTTTAAATTTGAAGGTTTTAAGATATGAGATTAAACCGATCTCACATCCCAAATAGTTTATATAAACGAGCACCGCACCACAAACCGTGTATCTATCCCTAAGGATAGACACACCGCTCGACGGTGGGGCTTCGATTAAATAAACTAGAAGATTTGTGACATCCGTTTGGTCCGCGAACCAATTTTATAAGCCGACAAATTCCCCCGCTTAATATGAAAGCATTAAACAGTGGTTTATATTACTCGGGTTCTTTAAAATTCCCTATAAGGGCAAGCCCCTATAGTTAATTACATCTTAAGTGATGGGAATCACCTAAGAAAACTCTCGATAATAATCAATAATTCTCGCTCTCAAGGATTTCAAAGTTTAAGTTTTCAAGGGATTGAATTTTGGAATTTCAATAGGAATGGATCAAATTTGGAACATTTTGTTTTGGGAATGCAAAGGAAGAAAAGTAGGAGAAATCACAGATTCGAAGCGAACTTCGGTAATTTCCCGACTATCCTATTGTTTGCTTCGAGTTTAGGAAAGTCCTAATATTTATTTAAATGTTTTGATCTTCGCCAATTTTAATTAATTAGGGCTTATATTTGTATGATAAAATTAAACAAATAAACTTCGAAGATGTGAGGGTTTATTGTCGTACCGGACGACTACCTCGGAATCCTAAGACCGGTTAAGGCTTAATTTGCAATGCAAGTGCCTAACGAAGAGCCGAGGATTTATGTTGCACTAGGCAAACTACCTCGAAGTCCTATGGCTTTGTTATTTAATTCTAGGAAAGTTTTGTCGAAGTAGACTCGAGTTTTGCGATGACGATGGCCGTGCTGCCCACCATGCTCCGAGCTCCTTGTTGTTGCAGAGGTTCAATTTTAGAAGTCATAAATCAGGGGATGAGAAAAGTGTTTTGGTTTAGAGAAAATCTTAATTTCCAAGTGTTTTTTTAATACTTTAATTAAAACAAATCTTAATGTTGATTATAACGACACCGGTTAAGATCCCACGGTTCCATCCTTCCGGCATCGTTATTGTTATCGGATACACTTAGACCAGATGAATTTGCTAAACTCAACTGAATGAGTTCCACACTTTCATTTAGACCGTGGGAAATCCCGTTAGCAACACGTAGGTTACATCATACGAGGTATTCCCGATCATCCAACAGGACGTTTTAATTTAGTTGTAATTGTAGTTTTGTGTTATGTTTGTGATTAAATTTTGAGTTGTTTTATATTTTGAAATGTCGTGGCGGTGAATTTTATCTTGCAATGACTTTTAACTTAGTTTTGGTTTCAGTTTTAGGGGCTATCTTAAAGGTGTGGGTTTTCATGCAACAGTTGTTTATCATGCAAGAAAAGTAATTGCGATGCGATTAATGAAATTGCAATAATTTAAATTGCAGGAAAGTAAATTGCAATAAAATAAAAGCGTACCTGGAGGGTCTTCCCGTCATCCCAAGCTGCACTTAAAACACAATTACAATATTTAAGCAAGTTCCTAGGTAAAGCTAAGGTAATGGTTATGGTTTTCTACCAAGTTCCTAATCCTATAACCTAGTCATTTCCTACGACGTCTAGGTTCCTTGTGTTTTTGTTTCGAAGACAATTTTCTTCATCAAAGAACAATTGAGTTCAATTGTTCTTATAAACATCCTATCATATTGAGAAAGTGTTTAAGAAGAATCTTAAACATCTTTTCAATATTGTTAGAATTGTTTTAAGTCCAAATGGATTCAATTACACAAATGAATTAATCGTCTAAGGTTTAGTTAAATTTTGTTATTATCTTACTCAGTGAACTAGGATATTTGAATGTCCTATAAGTGAAGTAACATTTCATTTAATATTCTGTTTAGGAGTTATGATAACTAAAGCTTTCGAGGGTAAATTGGTATTCAAAAGATTTGTGATTTAGCTTTAATTTCAATTAATTTGGAATAAGTGTTCAAGTTATTTTAGATTTATTTTGAATTCTTTATGTCTTTGGTGATGTTATATTTAATTCAACTTAATTTAATTTAATTTAATTTAATCTTTAATTTAATTTAATTCAATTTTATTCAATTTAGTTTGATTTGATGTTACATTAAATTAATTTGATTTGATTTAATTTTAATTTAATTTGATTTAATTTAATTTAATTTAATTTAATTTAATTTAATTTAATTCAATTTAATTTAATTTGATTTAATTTAATTTAATTTAATTTAATTTGTTTATTTAATTTAATTTAATTCATTTAATTTAATTTAATTTGTTTATTTTATTTAATTTAATTTAATTTAATTTAATTCAACTTTTAATCTTAATTTAATTTAATTTAATTTAATCCAATTTAATTTACTTAATTTAATTTAATTTTTAATTTAATTTTATTTTTTAATTTTAATTGAAATTTTAAAAGAGCTTAATAATTTAATTTTAGTTTAATGATTAAGTCTTTTAATGTTTTGAATTTGAGTTATCATTTTAATTAAGAATTGAATATTAATGAGGTAATTAATTTAGGGATTTTTAAATTAAAGAATAAATATCTTCCTAATAATATCCCTATTTTAATAATTCCAATTTTATTATTCTTCCAAATTTAATCAATTATTTAATTAAGGTTTAATTATTTTAAAATTGTTTAATGGTTTTCTACCCTTTGATTATTTAAATTTCAATCATCCAAATCAGATTAGGATCAAATGTTTTACTTATTAATTTTTTATTAAAACTAAAGTTTTAATTAAGGGTTAAAATTTTAATTACCATTTTGCCCTTTAAGCTTAATAATTTCATAACTCACTAAATTGAACTCAAATGAACTTGAAATTTTTATATGACTTCACTCATATGTCAATAAAGACATGAGAGAAGAAAATATGATTTTTCTGTATTTAATTTATTTATATAATTATTTTTGTTGAAAAATAGAGATTTCCAAGGAAAATTTAATAACATGACCAAGGGAAAGTTTCTGTCCTTAAGAAAATTAGGGGACATTCCTAATGACTAGAGGACCACTTGGACCAATTTTGGTGATTTTTTGAATTATATTATTTTTATTATAATTATTTTAAGTTTTGGAATATTAATTAATTTAAAAATAAAATAAATGTTGAAAAATGAATTTTTTTATTTTTCAAAAATCTCTCTGATATCAAGAAAATCATTGAATCAAATTTTACAATTTTCTGATTTTTCTATGATTTATTATAATTATTTTAGTGAAAATGCTAGAAAATACATTTTTTTAATTTTAAAATTACCCTAGAGCTTTAAAATTTAATATCTCACTAAATAAACCTAAGAAAAATATGGGGTTTGTTCCTAAGTGATTAAATTTCAAAATGTGACATTTTGGTCAATTTTATTATTTTTGTGATTTTTATTATTTTTTAATTATTAAAAATATTAAAATAATACTAAAAATCAACTTTTTTAGAAAATTGAAATTTTAATTTTCTTAAATTCCCCTAACATCAGAGAGGCTCCAAAACTAATTTGGTGAATTTTTGAAAGATATTTTGAAAGTTATGAATTTTTAAAGTTTAAAATGGCTAAATGGCTTAATCAACCCATTTAGTAGGGCTATCCAAGTCAAATTGACCTCAAAGTTTTATGGTGGGTTCCTCTGATCCTAAAGGTCAGTGGAGAATTGATTTCAAGTTAATTTGATGTATGGTTAGCTCTAATTAATTAGAGACCCATTTTGGGTATTTAAGCCAATTAGTGGTTGTTTTAAATGAACTAACTCAAAACCTATTTTTCCTAGTGGTCCTCCGGTCATAAGGAACATCACCAAATTTTCCTAGAATTTATTTCACAACATGCTATTTATTGGAATTAAAATACTCAAAACAAGTAACATGAATTTGAAAAATCAATAACTTTTCATAGGATGGCCTCTAACTTTGGAAAATTCAGTGAATGTTCCCAAATTCAGAGGCTTCAAAAGCCCTATGGTCTCATGCCATGGTGAATTGTATACATGCATGGAGAATTAAAAATATGCAGAGGGTAAATAAATTATTAAAAATAAAATACTTCGATGAAATTAAATAATTTCTTTTACACATTATTCTCCTCTCGTTCACTCGAGCAAGAGGGTATTTTTATTTTATTTTTCTGATTTTTCTACACAAAGTTATGAATTTTCGAAGTTTAGGGAATTAAATAAATCGAAAAAAACCCTAATTTTCTATTTATCCACGCGGCGCCGCGTCAACCTCGGCAGCCTCCGAACGCACACGCGTCGCGCTCCCATTCGACGCCGCCATCTGAGTCAGCAGCCCGGGCCCCGCGGTTCTCGTACCGTCTCCTGATCCGACGCGATCCTGGCCGTCCGTCCGCGCGTGTATTGAATGGACGGCATCCGTTCATCGTCCCCAAGTGTCCTCACCCGAGAGCCGTCCACACTAAATCCCTAATATCGCACTCGATACTCAATGGATTTTAATGTTCTTATGCTCTATGGATTCGTCTTGAAGAGACGAACACATCTATACGGTGATCATGCATTGAAATTAAAGCATTTGAAATGGAGAATCTCCGTAAGCTCGGGATGAAGAATTAGCTCATACCTTTGTTCGCAGAAGTGTGGCTTCGATCCGAGGGTTGTTGCACCTTCGATTGGATCCCAGCAAGCTCCGCATGAAGTCTCCTGGTCCGGTGAATTGTCTAGGTGGGATTTCGACCAAGCCCGATCACAAAGCTTCGGAGGCCGAGCAACCGGGTGGCCTGGAGATGGGGCTTTTGCTGGTGGACACCTTCCCTTGGTCTGGTGAAGGTGTAGAACCAATCAATTTGGGGATTAGCTCACTGTGGAGAAGTGTCCTGGTTTTGGGCCTAGATTTCTTCCCTTGGTCTGGTGAAGAAATGGCAGGGGGATCTCAGTGGGGATCAAGTGCTCTGTGTATGGGGAGGAGTCTGGAACAATTTTGGCATAGTTTC
This sequence comes from Papilionanthe hookeriana x Papilionanthe teres, assembly GCA_022702705.1. NCBI lineage: Eukaryota > Viridiplantae > Streptophyta > Magnoliopsida > Asparagales > Orchidaceae > Papilionanthe > Papilionanthe hookeriana x Papilionanthe teres. The sequence continues at coordinate 172,375,562 of CM040423.1, read as the reverse complement.
CTTAAGGTTTTGTTTCAGCACCTCTCATGGCCGAGAGGGGTGGTGTTTAAATAGGAGAGGGTGGAGGGCCTCCTGTGGAGAGTTAGGGCTTGCGATCAGCCTGCTCTCGGCAAGAGAAGAACAACTCCAATGGCCACTGGGGATGGGGCAGCTCAACAGTGAGAATTCCAAGTCGGGCTCACATGCGAGCTCTCGGCCATGGTGTTTTCCGGCGACCCGGTGGCCGGCCGGCCGTGCATTGGTCACTCTCGTGGTCAGGAGATCCAGGGCTCGAAGTTGGTGAAGGCAATTGGGCTTGGACATGTGTAAAGTGTTTGAATCAAAGTAGAATGGGGTAAGGGTATATTTTGGCTTAAATTGGTCAAATGCATGGATTGGGCTAGGTGCACCTTCCCATGGCTAGTTTGGGCTGAAGATAAAGTGGTTTAGGTCAGCTTAATTAGTGGGGAAGGGTCACCATCCAAGTACAAATAAATTTAAGCATGGTTTAGTGGAGTCATGGAAGTGGCTAAATCACCCTTAAGGGAATCATTAAAGGACTCCCTCTTTTTGCCAAAAATGACATGGTGATGTGTAAAGTGGCTGCCATGGCTTGCATATGGCTTGTGCATGGCTTCATGGCTCCATTTGGCTTCGGGAAAAGGTTGGTCAATTTCATAAAAATGGATTTTAGGAATTTTTGGTAATTTGATGGAAATTTGTATGAGACTTGATTTGGAATGATTTGATGATGAATTTAGGACTTAGGGATGATTTTAATTGAATGGATGATGTAGAGAAATATCATGTGGGCTTTGGGACCAATCTTGGGCCTTTGGATGTGGTGAAGGATGGGCTTTTAAAATGGTTTAGGAAAGTGGGCTTTTGAATTTTAAAATGGATTTTGGGATGAAATTTTAGTAAAGGCTTGGGCTAAATGATTGTTGGGTTTAGCTCATGGATGTGTCATGAGTGACTTGAAGCAAATTGGGAGTGATTTGGGTTTGAATTGGGTCGAATTTGGCTCTTTTGGTGAATGGGCCAATATAGGTCCAAGTGGGCCAAGTTGGGCCAATGTTGGGCTAGGGTTGAAATTGATGTAAAATTAATGTTGGGAAATGTTTATGAGAGTGTTTCAAAGAGGTTTTGACTTTGGTTGGGCTTTGATTTTTGGGTTTGGGCTCATTTGGGTTAGGTTTGGGTTTAGGTCAAAATTGGGCCTTTTAGCTTTGGGTTGAATTTGAGTGAGATTTGGGTCTAAATTTTGGGCAAATCATGTTAGAGTTATGCTTGTGGGGATGCTAAGGAAGTTTTAGAAAAGATTTGGGGTTAATTGGAGTTGAATTGGGTGAGTTTGGGTTAGGTTTGGGTCATGGGTCCAAATTGGGCTTTAAGGCCAAAAGTGAAATTGGATCCAAATGTCAATCAAATTGGACATGGATTTGGTCTAGATTGGTGTTGGGAATGTTGAATTGAAGTTTAGAATTGAGTTGGACCAGAATTTGGGTCAATTGGATAGGTTTGGTTTGACATTGGGTTCACTTTGGGTTAAAATGGGTCAAATTGGTGGTTTTGACAAAAGTAGGGTAAATTGACAAAAGTGGCCCATGGTGTAGTTGAACAAAATGAAATTGGAAATATTTGGGATTTTCTGGAATTTTCTGGGAATTTTCTGAATTTTTTTGAATTTTGGGTCAAGAGGGGTATTTTGGGTATTTAGAGGGTATTGGGAGGTTTTCTTGGAATTTTTGATATTTTTGGGTATGGATGATCAATTTGAGTGATGTGGAAATGTTTGGCATTAATTTTGAGGAGTCTTGGGTTATTTGGAAATTTTTGAGAAATTTGGGTAATTTTAAGGGTTTTGGGTAAGCTAGCGGTGTAGGGTCCCGGGGGTTAAAAATTGAAAATTTGGAAAATTGAAGATTGGGTAAATTTGAGTGGAATGAAATCATTTTGGTTGAACCATGAAGCCACATCAAGCCCACATGAGCCATGAAGGGACCCATTTGAGGCATTCACTATGTAGTTCCTAACCCTCTTAGCCAAGGGCTTAGGGGTTAAGGACCATCCATGTGAACCACCTACATGAGCCAGGAGGTCAAGTTAGGTATGGGTGTGGTTTTAGGAGGTGTGTGAAAGTGTAGTGTATAGGTGTAGTGTGTGTGTAAGTCAGCCCCTTCACTGCACTGAGCCACCTGTAGGCAGTCCTAAGGCCAAAGAGTCCTATAGGAACTCATCCTTTAAACTTCCACATTTGATTTCAACCCTCTTGGTGATTAGGGGTCTACAGTCAAGTTTTGTGGAGTTTGCAGGGAGTTAAGAAGTGGTTTGAAATTCTAGAAGGTGGGTCCCAATTCTAGTCCTCTAAGATAGTCAAAGGAAAAGCCTATGGCTAGATCCTAAGTACTAAAGAGAAGAAGAGAAGACCTCATCAAAAATGAGGTCAACACCCCTATAGTCAATCACATCTTAAATGTCCAAAAACACTTAAGAAAACTCTCGATAATGATAAGTGGTTTTGCTATCAAGAATTTTAAAGTTTAAGGTTTCAAATAAATTGAATTTTGAAAATTTCAATAGGGAATAGCTTAAATTTGGAACAGTTTATTTTAGGAGTCCAAAGGAAGAGAAGTAGGGGATGTCACGAACTCGAAATGAACTTTGGTGACTTCCCAACTATCCTATGGTTTGTCTTCAATTTGAAAAATTATTTAATATTGTAATCCTGCCAATTTTAGTTAATTAGGACTTATACTTGTATGATATAATCACACAAGTAGCCTCAAAGATGTGAGGGTTTATGCTGTACCAAACGAGTAACTCGGAGTACTAAGACCGGGTAGATCTTAATCTGCATAATATGATTATGCAAATGCCTAATGAAGAGTTGAGGATTTATGTCGCACTAACCAAACTATCTCAAAATCCTATGGCTTGGTTATTTAATTCTAAGAAAGGTTTAGCTGATGTAGACTCAAGTTTTGCTGATGTAGATGGCCGTGCTGCCCACTATGCTCCAAGCTCCTTGTTGTTATAGAGGTTTTGGTTTTAGAAAGTGGCAATCAAGAGATGAGAGAAGTGTTTTGGTTTAGAAGAGTCTTAAAGTTCAAATTCATTAATATTTTAATCAAAATAAATCTTAAAGTTGATTAAGAAGAACTGATTAAGATCCCACGATTTTGTCATCCTGGCAACACTATTTTCATCAGATTCACTTAGTCCAAATGAATTTCCTAAACTCAACTGAATGAGTTCCACACTTTCATTTAGGCTGTGGGAAATCCCATTAGCAATATGTGCGTTACATCTTCTGAGGGATTCCCGATCATCCAACGATACATTTTAAATTAGTTGTAGTTGTAGTTTTGTTGTTGTGTTTGTGATTAAATTTTGAGTTGTTTTATATTTTGAATGTTGTGGAGGTAAATTTTATTTTGTATTAATTTTTAATTTAGTTTTGTGTTTCAGTTTTGTGGCTATCCTAAAGGTTTCAGTTCTCATGCAGGGTGACATTCTCGTTTAACATGCAAATTTTACAAGAAAGAAGGTACGGTGCAGGTAAAAAAATTACAATAAAATAAAAGCGTACCTGATAAGCATCCCGCCATTTTCACCTGCACTTAAAATACATAGGTAAAGCTAAGGAAAGGTTCTGGTTATCTACCAAAATCTTAATCGTATTGCTTGTCAGTTCCAATGACATCTAGGTTTTTGTGTTTTGTTAAGGATGATTTTCTTCACCAAAGAACAATGAAGTTTCACTGTTCTTTGAAACATCCCATCAAGTTAGAGAAGTGCTTGGAATTGAATTCTGAACATCTTCTTAAACATTTTAGGGATTACTTTACAATCAGTTAGTTTCATTGGAGTGGTGAAACAATCACCCAGTTTACTCTTGCTCAGTGAATTAGGATGTTTGATTATTTATAAGTGAAGTGACATTTCATTTGATATTCCATTTATTATAATAATGAAAGTCTTTAGGAGCAACTTAGTTTGTTAAAGGATTTAACCGTTTTTTTAATTAAAGTTGAATTTTTGTTTTAAGATAATTCAATTTCAGAATTTAGTTTGGTTTTCTTTTAAGTGTTTTAAGTCACTTAAGTTGAAAGCAATGTTCATATGATTTAATTTCATTAAATTTTGATGATTTAAATTTAATCATATTGTTTTATTTTAGCTTTAATTGGTTTAATCTTAACATTTTTAATTATGAATTGTTCTGATATTACTTAATGTTTAAAATTTGTTTTAAGTTTGCTCTCAAGTGATTTCAAAATAATTTTAATGTTTTAGATTCATTTTTAATTTGATTATTAAATCATTTAATGTTTTAAGCTTTAACTTAATTAAAGATTATTTCCTCATTAATTATTAATTTCAATCATCATGTCTTTAAAGTTAATTAAGAGTTGAATACTATTGGAGTGATTCATTTAGGTATTTAAAATTAAAGAATTAATATCTTCTTAAATTACATTCCTATTTTAATAATCCAAATTTTTAATTGTCCTTCTAAAACTTAAATTGTTTAATTAATTAAGGTTTACTTTGAATATTTTCAAGGTAAATAATGGGTTTCTACCCTTAATTCCCTAAGTTTCAATCATCCAAGAGAAAATTAAGATCAAATATTCTATACCCTCTTAGAATAAGCCTAAGATATTAATTAGGATTAAAATCACTTAATTACCTTTATGCCCTTTCAAGTCTATTCACCTCATAACTTACTAAATTTAGCTCAAATGAATTTGAAATTTTTATGTCACTTCACTTACATGTCAATTAAGATATTATAGGAGATAATGTAATTTTTTCATTTTTAATTTAATTTATATAATTATTTTTATGGAAAATAATGGTTTTCAATGAAAATTCAACAACATGACCAAGGTAAGGTTTATGTCTTTAGGAAAATTATGGGATATTCCTATTGACTAGAGGATCATTTGGACCAATTTTGGTAATTTTTTGAATTGTATTTTATTTATTATAATTATTTTAATTTTTAAGGTGTTAATTAATTATAAAATAAAATTAAAGTTGAAAAATATATTTTATATTTTTCTTAAGTCTCTCTAACCTCAAAGTGTTTAGAGATAATAAATTTTATATTTTTGTATTTTTTTCTTTGAATTTTTAGAATTATTTTAGTGAGAAAGGTTAAAAGTCCATTTTTTAATATTAAAAATTGCATTAAGCCTTTAAAATTCAATATCTTTTCTTAGGGACTTAGGAAAAATATTTGGTTAGTTCTCTAGTGATTAGGAGACCATTTATGACATTTTTGTGAATTTTAATATTTCTGTGATTTTTATTATTTTTTAATTATTAAAATATTCAAAATCGGGTTAAAATGAAAAAAATTTAGAAAATTCCAATTTTAATTTTCTTATACTCCCCTGATATAAGAGAGCCCACAAAACCAATTTGGCAAAGTTTTGAAATATATTTTGGGTTTTATGAATTTTTAAAGTTTAAAAGTGGGTATGTAATTTAAATAATTCATTTAGTGGGGTAAATCATTTTCAATTGATTTCAAATTTTTATGTGAGATTCTCTATATCCTAAGTGACAGTGGAGATTTTATTTTAAGTGATTTTAATGTGTGGTTAATCCTAATTAATTAAAATTCAATTTCAAGTGTTTAGGCTAATTAGGATTATTTTTAAGGAATTAAGTTAAACCATAATTTTCCTAGGGCCCTCTGGTCATAAAATACCTCCCATAATTTTCCTAGATTTTATTAATTAACATGCTAATTATAGGAATTAAAATACCAAAATAGACACATAAACCTGGAAAATAAATAACTTGCCATAGAGATGGCCTCTGACCTTAGAAAATTCAGGGAATGTTCCCAAGAATTGAGGCTACAAAAGCCCTATGGTCACATGCCATGGTGAAATGCGTGTGTGAATGGAGAATTAAAATACTCAAATCAGTCTTTAATTTATTAAAAATTAAATATTCAACAAAATAAATTAATTCTTTTTTGACATTATTCTCCTCTGTTCACTGAGCAAGAGAGTATTTTGTTTTATTTTTATAATTTTTCTATGCAAAGATATGAATTTTTAAAGTTTCTAGTATTTAAATAAATAAGAAAATCTTGATTTTCCTACTTAAATCAGTCAATGCCAACTCATCCTCAGCAGCTCCAAAGCCCTATGCGGCGCTTTCTGATTCATCGCCACCATCTGATTCAGCGCCACGCGGCCCACGGTTCATGTCTCGTTGATCCGTCTGGCGCTATCCTAGCTGTTCACCAGATACACAAACCATCCGACGGTCCCTGGTCATCGTCTACGACTGGTGCGTTCCGTGAGTCATTCCACCTTCTAACCCTAAGATCTCACTCGATACTCAACCAAATTACATGTTCTTGGGCTCTTTGTATTTGTCTCGATAAGACGAACACATATATACGACTATGATGCATTAAAATTAAGCCAAACAAAATGGAGAATCCGTAAAAGCTCGGGAGGAAGAAGAGGTCAATACCTTTGCTCTGAGAAGTGAAGCTTCAATCAGAGAGTTGTGGCACCTTCGATTGATCCCAAGGAAGCTCCAGATGAAGTCTCTGGCTCTGAGGAATTGTCCAGGTATGAAAGTGACTAAACCTGATTTCAAGCTTTGACGAATGGAGGGATTGGGTGGCCTGGTGAGGGGGCTTCCTCTGGGGAACTTCTTCTCCTGGTCTGGTGAAGGTGTGGTTGAGTTTAATGGTTTCTGTGAAGGTTTCAGGGATGTTCTATTTTCTAGTCTAAGATTGAGCTCAAAAATTGAGCTCAGCCTGTGGGGATGAAGGCAAGAAAGCAGTGGGGTTCTTCTTCTCAAGGCTGGGAGAAGCTCTGGGAGTGATTTAGGGAGGTTCTATTGAGAAATTTTTCAACACCTGCTCATGGCCTAAAGGTGGTGTTTAAATGGCCAGGGCCATGGGGCTGAGCTAGTGCTCAATTGAGGGGTGGATTCAGTTGCTTAGGTGGAGGGCAGTGGAGCCTCAAAGTTTAATTTGGCTGAGGTGGCCAATTGAGTGAGTTTGGGTGTGTATAGGCTAGTCGTGGCTCTCATTTTTGACCCCCTCTGGTAGCTAGGCCGGCTGGCAAGGACAGGGGAGCTGGCCATGGGTCAGGTCAACTAAGGAGTAGGGTTTAATGGTGATAAACCAAGCAAGGGGGATTTGGGTTGAGGGAAAAGGTGGATTTAACCATTTAAGTGAAGAGATCCCTTAAAATGGGGGAATCTTGGTTCATGGCTCACTTAACTTGTGCTAGGTGGATCTAGGGTGCTTCCTAGGGTTCACAGGGTGGCTGTGGAAAGGTTAGTTTAGCCACACTTGGTTCAATTTTGTTTAATTGGGCCATAGGTTAAAATTGGCTCACTTGGGTTTAGGTTAGGCTAACTTGGGCTTGGTTTTGATTTAATTCCAAGTGTCTTGAGCAACATTGTAGAAATGATTGCAATGAAGAACTTTCATGAAGACATGGAATGGTTTTGAGTTTAATTGGAAGGTTAATTTGGTGGATTTTGGTTAAATTGGGCAAGGTTGGATCAAGTTGGGTTTAAATGGGTTTATGGTGGGTTTTAGACCCAATTGAAAGTTTAAAATGGATCAGGGGAATGTGGTGAAGAGTTCCCAACATCAATTGGGAAGAAATTTTAGGATTTGGCTAATCACTTTGGTAGGTTTAGGGCATGGATTTACTTTAGGCTAAAATGGGGTATTTTCCTTTTCAAATAGATTTAGGTTAAGCCTAGGCTCAAATTGGGGAAATTGAAGGTTGCATAGGTTTCATGGGCATGTCATGGAAAGTTTAGGATTGAAATTTGGGGGAAAAAAAAGTTGGTATTAGGTTAATTGGTGGTTTTGGATTAATTAAGCAAAATTGGGGATTTTGGATTTCAAATGGAATTGAACTCAAATGTGAATCAATTTGGACTTGGATTTGGTTTAGATTGATAGTGGGGATGTTGAATTAAATTTTAAAATTGAAATTGGGCAAAATTAAGGTCAAATGGGTTGGTTTGGTTTGACATTGAGTCCAATTAGGTTAAAATTGGGTCAAATTGGGGATTTTGATAAAAGTGGGTTAAATTGGCAAAATTAGCCTATGGTGTAGTTAAACAAAATGAAACTGGGAATATTTATGATTTTTTGAATATTTTGGAAATTTTTGGAAGTTTTGGAATTTTGGGCTAGAAGGGTATTTTTTGTATTAAGAGGTTATTTGGAGGATATTGGGGTATTTTGGTGGATTTAAGAGGTGGAAATTGTTTTAAAATGATTTCTAGGACATTTGGGAATTTTGGGTGATTTTGTGGGAGATTTGTGAAGGGTTTGGTGGTTGTAGGGGTATTTTACGTAAATTTTAGTAGGCTTGAGGACCCAATGTCAAAACCTGGAATTTTGGCAAAAATGGTATTTGATTATGGTTGGGAAGTGTAGAAAAGCATAGAGTGAGCCATGGACCAAGAAGGTGTTCATTTTGAACATCTCATATGTTGTTCCTAACCCTCATAGCCAAGGGCTAGGGGTTTGGACTTAGCCACCTGAGTGCTCTAATGAACCAGGAGTCAGGGTTGGGTAAAGAGTGCAGTGTGTGTACCAACAAGCCCTCACCAAGACCATGCCACCCAGGGCAGTCCTAAGGTTTAAACATCCTATAGGAATTCATCTTTTTCTTCTTACACATTGGTCCCAATCTTCCAAATGATTTGGAAGTTGATAACCATCTATGTAGAATTCTAAGGAGAATCAAGACTTGGTTTGAATTTCTCAAAGATGGGTTCCATCTCTAGTCCTCTAGGATAGTCAAGGAAAAGTCCTATAACTTGATCCTAAGCACTAAAAGAAGAAGGAGAGGACCTCACCAAAAATGAGTTCAACCACATTGAATTCACACAACAAAACATATTTATAAAACTTTAAACCAAGTTACAAATACTTATCTGAAATGTTTGTTCAAGTGATCCTTTGACTCCTACTGACTCCAATGTAAGGTACAAGACTTCAACAACACCAACTCTTACAAACTCTCACTTACTACTCAAGGACTTGAGTAGTAACAATCAAAGTAACTAAAATAAACTAAAATAAACTCATTAAATACTTAAGAAAAGTATTTGGTGGCTCTCTAGAATTATTTCCGGGTGTGGGATAGCTCTCTTTTCTGTAGAAATGACTCCTATTTATAGAGCTTCAAAAATGACCAGGGTTTGCTTAAGGTACCTCTTCAAAATTTGTCCAAATTCAATGAATCTTCTAGAAAGTAACTGTGGCGCCTAGGCACTGGGATCTGGCGCCTAGGCGCTGTACTCAGTGACCAGATCTTCGCACCCCTTCACTTTGGATCACACATCTTTATGATTAAAACCATTTTCCTATGTTTAGATGCAATGTATCACATGTCCTATGTATCGAGAGTAACTTCCAGTCTTTTAGAAGATCCGATAATCGCTTAGCACCGTCAAAATAACTACCCAAAGTTGTCAAAATTCTTAACTGCTTTAGTATTGAACTGGCGCCTAGGTGCCAGACCTATAATTTTGGCAACTTTGGTTTTTAGCTCTATTTTTGCTCCTTTTTCCTTCTTAAACTCCTTTTTTATCACTTATATCCAAAAACATAAAAATACCTTTCATTAGAGCATAATATCCTTAAAAATTGAATCATAAATAAGGCATAAATATTGGTACTTTTTAAGTGGATCACATGCAAAGTAAACCTAAAGTGGAACTTGTTTTTAACCTACAAGAAAAATAGTGTTGGAGTAATTCTTGCAAAAGAAATTATGTCGACTTTATTTCTTTGGTTGATTTTAATATGAGTTAGGTTTAAGAATTTTAGATTCAATTTCATTTGAATCTTAGGGTTTTAAGTCTGATGTAGGTTAGACTTGAATAAAATCTAACATAAGTTAGACTATTAGATTTGATGTCATTTGAATCTAAAGTCATTTGGTTAAGCCTGACTAGAATTAAAATTGGGAAAAGTTTTACATTCAGTGTCGTTTGAGTCTAAAGATATTTGTGTTTAGATTTAGAGATGAAATCTAACCTGAGTTAGATTTTATGATTTTTAGATTTGATGTCTTTTGCATCTTAAGTGTGACTAGACTTAAAATTTGCTAAAGTTTTAAATTCAATGTCGTTTGAATCTAAAGATGATTAGATTAAATTTTAGATTCAGTGTCATTTGAATGTAAGGATATTTGAGTTATGTTTTGATTCAATATAGGTTGAATCTAAAGAATTTAACTTAGGCATATTTGGACTTAAGTAAGATTTAGATTATATTTAATGTAGGTTGAACATAATTTTAGTTTGGATCAAGTTCAATATAGGTTGAGCCTAAGTTAAGTTTGAGTTAGGTTCAAAGTAGATTGAACTTAAGTTGGGTTTGAGTTAAACTTGGATTCAAATTGGGTTGAAGCAAGGTATAAGATAATTTTGACTTAGGATCAAGTTTGGTTGAATCTAAGTTTTGACTTAAGTTCACTTTAGGATAAGTCTACGGTTTGGGTAGGCTTTGGATCAATTTGGATTGAACCTAAATTTTATGTTGAATTAGATTGAATTTGGGTTGAATCTAAAGTTTATGTAGAGTTAGGTTCAATGTAGGTTGAACCTAGGGGTTTGGTTAGGTTCAGTTTGTATTAAACTTGAAGTTTGGTTGAGTTAAATTTATTATAGGTTGAATCCAAAGGATTGAGTTAACTTGGGTTCAAGTTGGTATGATTTAGATTCCAAGTATGTTAAGCCTAAATTTTAGTTAGGTTCAATTTGAGTTGAATTTGGTTAAGTTAGGTTCAATGTAAATTCAACCTAAACATTTAGTTTGGTTCAATTGAGTTGAGCTTGAGTTTGAGTTAACTTGGGTTCAAGTTAGGTTAAACATAAGTTAGAAATTGATTTACGTTCAATTTGAGTTGAAACTTAGATTTGGTTAACTTGGGTTCAAGATAGGTTGAACCTAAGTTAGAATTTGATTTTGGTTTAATATGGGTTGATCCTAATGTTTGGTTTACTTGGATTCAAGTAAGGTTGAACCTAAGTTAGAAGTTGATTTAGGTTCAATATGGGTTGAACCTAAATATTGATTAACTTGGGTTCAAGTTTGGTTCAAACCTATGTTTAAAAGTTGATTTAGGTCCAATATGGGCTGAACCTAAGGTTTGGTTAACTTTGGTTCAAGTTATGTTAAACTAAAGTTAGAAGTTGATTTAGGTTCAATATTGGTTGAATTTAAGGTTTGGTTAACTTGAATCAAGTTAGGTTGAACCTAAATTTAAAAGTTGAATTAGGCTCAATATGGGGTGAACCTAAGGTTTGGTTAACTTGGGTTCAAGTTAGGTTGAACCTAACTTAGAAGTAAATTTAGCTTTAATACGGATTGAACATAAGTTAGGAGTTGATTTAAGTCTAATTAAAGATAGACTTAATTAAGGTTTAGGGTTCCTTAAGCCTAATAGAAGTAAGGCTTAAGAATTAATTAAGTCTAATTAAGGGTAGACTTAGTTAGGGTTTAAGGTTGCTTAAGCCTAATGCAGTAAGGCTTAAGAGTTAATTAAGTCTAATTAGGGTTAGACTTAGTTAGGGTTTAAGATTATTTAAGCATAATGTAAGTAAGGCTTAAGGGTTAATTAAGTTTAATTAGGGTTAGATATAGTTAGGGTTTAAAGATTTAATTAAACCTAATTTAGGTAAGGTTCAATTAAACCTAATTTAGGTAAGGTTTAATTGGTTATTTAAGCTTAATTTGGGTTAGTTCTAATTAGGGTTTAGGAATAATTAAACCTAATTTAAGCAAGGTTTAATTGAATTAATTAGACCTAATTATGGTTAGGTCTAATTAGGGTTTAGGATTAATTAAACCAAATTTAAGTAAGTCTTAAATGGATTAATTAGACCTAAATAGGGTTTGGTCTAATTAGGGTTTAGGATTAATTATACCTAATTTAAGTAAGGTAATTGGATTATATAGACCTAATTAAGGTTAGGTCTAATTAGGGTTTTGGATTAATTAAACCTAATTTAAGTAAGGTTTAATTGGATTAATTCCATAGGCACCGTCAATTATCTCATGTCATTATGGATGTCGGAATGTCTGTCGATGTCATTGTTGAGGAGTCACCACTCTTTTTAGCTGTCATGATACCCTAATCTTCAAGTAATCTTATTCTTATAGATCATGTGAAGGATCCTTAGATGTTAAGAAACATGAAGAAGAAAGATGAGAGCTGATATAATATAAAACAATAGAACATGCAAATATCAATGGTAGTCCATATGGAGAAGATTCTAAAATGCCTTATTTTGGATATCTCTGTAAAAGGATGACAACATGGAAAATCTAATAACAAGAAATTTTTGGTGTGATACATATTTTGTGTACTTTAATTCTCATATAGGAGCAAGCTCCTATAGTTAATTGCATCATAGACAATTATGATTGTCTAAGAAAACTCCTGATTAACATTAACACTCGTTCTCTTAGAAATATTTAAAATGAAGGAAGTAAATGTCAATGTTTAATCTTAAGGGTAATTAGTGTCACGTACTACCCTAAAGGTTTGGTTTTTGTTATCGTTGTTCTATTGTTTTGTTTTGTCAATGTCATTTTGTTTCATTATTTGTTTTGTTTTCTTAATGTCATTTTGTTTTGTTGCTTGTTTATTTTGTAATTGTCATTTTTTTCAATATTTGATTTGTTTTGTTAATGTTATTTTGTTTCGTTGTTTGTTTTTGTTTTTGTCGGCATATTTTTAGGTTGAGTGTTTTGAAAAGGGATTCACCTACAGAAATTGTCGGTGAACTTTAGATTTTAAATTTAATTTAAATATATATAATTTGAAAAGTAGTATTTTGGTTTTAAAAATAGTTTTAAATTTGAAAATTTTTAAGATATAAAATCAAACCGATCTCACATCCCAAATAGTTTATATAAACGAGCACTACATCATAAACTGTGTATCTATCTCGAGGAATAGATAGATTGCTTGATGATGGGGTTCGATTAAATAAACTAGAACATTTGTGACATCCATTTGGTCTGCGAACCAATTTTATAAGCTAACAATTTCCCTGTTTAATATAAAGCAATTAAGCAGGGTTTAGATTACCTAGGTTCTTAAAGCTCCCTATAATGGCAAGCCCATATAATTAATTACATCTTAAATGACGGGAATCACTTAAGAAAACTCTTGATAATGATCAATGGTTTTTCTCTCAAGGATTTCAAAGTTTAAGGTTTTCAAACAATTGGATTTTGGAAATTTCAATAGGGAATGGATCAAGTTTGGAACAGTTTTTTTGAGAGTCCAAAGGATGAGAATTAGGAGAAGCTGAGGATCCAAGAGGAATCTCGGCAACTTCCCAAACTATCCTATGATTTGGCTTCAATTTAAGCGAATTATTTAACTTTTCAATCCTGCCAATTTTAGTTAATTAGGACTTATATTTGTATGATATAATCATACAAATAGCCTCGAAGATGTGAGGGTTTATGTCATATCAAACGACTACCTCAGAGTCCTAAGACCCGTTAGGGATTAATTTGCATAATATGATTATGCAAATGCCTAACAAAAAGTTGAGATTTTATGTTGCACTAGGCAGACTACCTCGAAATTCTATGGATTGTTGTTTAATTCTAAGAAAGGTTTTGTTGAAGTAGACACAAGTTTTGCTGACGAAGATGGTCGTGCTGCCCACTGTGCTCCAAGCTTCTTATTATTGCAGAGGGTTTAGTTTTAGAAAGTGGCAATCAAGAGATGAGAGAAGTGTTTTGGTTTAAAAAGGTTGAAAATTGAGATGGCTTAGTATTTTAATTAAAACAAATCTTAAAGTTGATTAAACAGAACCTATTAAGATCCCACGCTTCCGTCATCCCGCACCGTTATTTTTATTGAATTCACTTAGTCCAAATAAATTTGCTAAGCTCAACTAAATGAGTTCCACACTTTCATTTAGACTATGGGAAATCTCTTTAGCAACATGTGGGTTACATCATCCAAGGGATTCCTGATCATCCAACGAGACTTTTTAATTTTAGTTGTAATTGCAACTTTGTTTTGGTTGGTAATTAAATTTTGAGTTGTTTAAATATGCTGAGTTCGATCATTTTTATGCATTTGTAAGTGCAGAAAAGTAAGACATTTAATAAATTGCACAATGTAAATTGCAGTAAACTTAATTGCATACCTGGTGGGCACTCCCTTCATTTTCACCTGCACTTAAAATACATCTTAAGGCATTTATATATTTGCAACAAGTACCTAGGTAAAGCTAAGGGAAAGTTCTTGGTTGTCTACCAAAGTCCTAATCCTATTGCTAGTCAATTCCTATGACATCTAGGTTCTTGTGTTTTGTTGAGGATGATTGTCTTCACCAAAGAACAGTGAAGTCTCACTATTCTTTTAAACATCCCATCAAGTTAGAGAGGTGCTCAGAACTGAATTCTGAACATCTTCTTAAACATTGTAGGGATTATTTAAAGTTTAGTTAGTTTCATCGTGGTGATGAATCAATCTCCCAGGTTACTCTTGCTCAGAGAATTAGGATGTTTGATTATCCTTGTGAGTAAGGTGACATCTCATTTAATGCTTTATTTAAGAGTTATGATAATGAAAGCCTTTAAGAGGTAAATTAGTTCATTAAAGATTTTAACCACTCTTAATCGAAGTATTGAGTTGGAGATTTGAAGTGATTTTTTAATTTAGTTATAAAGTTTTAGTTGGTCTTTTTAAATGTTTTGAATCATTTTGAGTTGGAAAAGTTTACAAGCTGTTTAATTCAGTTAAGTTTTTATGTTTTAAAGGATCTTAACATTTTAGATTAATTTTAATTTTTTAAACTCGTTTCAATTTGATTTTCAAATAATTTCAAAATTAGTACAAATATCCTTTAATTTAGTTATAAAATTTCAAAAAATCATTCTCTTCACTTTTAATTATTAGTTCCAATCATCATTTTAGGGTCCCCTTAATTGATGTTTAAATAACATTTGCTCAAATTGTTTTTAGGGATTCAATTTAAAGAATTAAAATCCTTCCATAGTTAAAATCCCTTAACCTTAATAATTCACCTTTAATTAACTTCCAAAGTTTACATGATTTAATTAATAAAGGTTTCTTCTTTAATGTTTAAAGTGATTAATGAGTTTCTACCCTTTAATCTCTTATGTTTTAATCATCCAATAATGACTTAATATTAAGTATTTTATCCCTTCCTTTTGGTTTAGCCTAAATTTTGGTTAGGGTTAAAATTCCTTAATTACCATTATGCCCTTCTAAGCTTATTTATCTTCTAACTCATCAAATTAAGCTCAAATGAACTTGAAATTTTAATGTCACCCTACTCACATATCTATTATGACATGAGAGGACAAAATCTGATTTTTCTGTGTTTTTAATTTAATTTATATAGTTTTTTTAATAAAAATAGGGGTTTTCAATGAAAAATTCATAACATGATCAAAATAAAATTTCTATCCTTAAGAAAATTATGGGAGATTTCTATTGACTAGAGGATCACTATTTTGGTGATTATTTTAATTATATTTTACCTATTATAATTATTTCAAATTTTGGAGTATTAATTAGTTATAAAATCATAGTAAAATTGAAAAATGGATTTTAAATTCTTCATAAATCCCCCTGATCCTAACAAACTCGTAGGAACAAATTTTATATTTTTTTTACTTTTCGTTGAATTTTTAGAATTATTTTAGTGAAAAGGTTGAAAAATTCATTTTTAACGTTAAAAATTACATTAAGCCTTAAAAATTCAATATCTTTGTTTTGGGGCTTAGGAAAAATATTTGGTTAGTTCTCAAGTGGTTAGAGGACAAAACATAACATTTTTATTAATTTTAATATTTTTATCATTTTATAATTTTTTTAATTATTAAAATATTAGAAATAGGGTTAAAAATGTAGTTTTTAGAAAAATTTTAATTTTAATTTTCCTAGACTTCTCAGATACCAGAGAGGCCTCAAAACCAATTAAGTGAATTTTTGAAAAGTATTTTAAGTTTTATGGGTTTTCCTCTGACACTAGAGATCATTGGAGAATTAATTCCAAATTATTTTGATTTTAATTTGCCTTATTTAATTCAAAGTTGATTTTAGGTTAAGTGAACCATTAGGATTATTCACAATTTTTTAAGTTACACCATAATTACCCTGAGTTCCTCTGGTCATTAGGAAACTATCTTGATTTTTCTAGAATTTTCCAAACAACATGCTAGTTATTGGAATTTAAATACCGAAACAGGCATAAAAATTTGGAAAATAGATAACTCTATAAAGATATAGCCTCTGGCCTTGAAAAAATTAGGGAATGTTCCCAAGATCAGAGGCTACAAAAGCCCTATGGTCTCATGCCATTGTGAATTGTGTGTGTGAGTCGAGAATTAAAATATTCAAATCAGTGTTTAATTAATTAAAAATTAAGTACTTAACAAAATAGATGAATTCTTTTTTCACATTATTCACCTCTGTTCACTGAGCAAGCAGGTATTTTTCTTTTATTTTTGTGATTTTTTTACACAAAGTTATGAATTTTTAAAGATTCATGGATTTAAATAAATCAAAAATACCCCATTTTCCTACTTATCCGATGCAGCGCCACCTCAACATACTATGGGTCGAAGCACCAAACGGCAAGGTTTGATTCGGCGCCTCCATCTGACTCGGCAGCCACGCAGCCCGCAGTTCCATTCCATCCTTCTGCCTAGCATGATCCTGGCTGTCCATCCAATACACGCGCGATCCGACGGTTGCTGGTCATCATCCCCAACTAACTCAACCCGAGCATCATCCGCCTTCTAAACCAAATATCTTGCCCGATACTCAACTAAATAGAGTGTGATTTCTTCCTACATGCTCGTCTAGACTAGGGCTACACATCTATACTGCTAACATGAATTGAAATTAAGTGGAATAAAATGGAGAATCGCTGGAAGCTCGGAAGCAAGAGAAGTTTACATACCTTGGTTCAAGAGGTGAAGCCTCGATTGAATGTGCTTGGCACATTTGTTGGAGCTGGAGGAGCTTACAGATGAAGCCTCTGGTCCTGGTGAAATGCCTAGGTACAACTTTGTCCAAGCCCGATTTCAAACCTTGGCGGATAGAAGAACTTGCTGGTCCAGTGAGAAAGCTTTCTCTAAAGAACTTCTTCTCTACCTCTAGTGAAGATGTAGGTGAGTTTAATTTGGTTTCTATGGAGATTCAAGGGTAGTCCTTTTTTTTGGCCTGAGATTGAGCTCAAAATTGAGCTCAACCAGTAAAGATGAAGGCTGGAAAACAGTGGAGCTGAGCTTCTGTTGGCTGAGAGGAGCTCTAGGGATGATTTGGGAGGGGGATTATGTTGGGAAAAATTTCAACACCTCTCTCATGGCCGAGAGGTGGTGCTTATATGGCTAGGGCCATAGGGCTGAGCCACGGCTCAATTGGTGGGTGGATTTAGTTGCTTAGGTGGAGGGCAGAGAGGCTCCAAGGTTTGATTTGGCTGAGGTGGCCAATTGGGTAAGTTTGGGTGTGCTTAGCCCAGTGGTGGCTCTCGGTTTTGACCGCCTCCAGTGACTAGGCAGACCGGCAAGGACAAGGGAGCTGGCCCTAGGTCAAGTGAGTCAGGTGGCAGGGTTTAATGGGGATTAAACAGGTAAGGGGGGATTTGGGGTGAGGCAAAAGAGGATTTATCCACTTAAGGGAAGAGATCCCTTAAAATGGGGGACCCTTGGTCCATGGCTCACTTAGCTTGCGCTAGATGGATCTAGGGCGGTTCCTACAGTTCAAATGGTGGTTGTGGATAGGTTGGTTCAGCCACATTTGGTTCAATTTGGTTAAGCTAGGCCATAGGTTAAAATTGGCTCACTTGGGTTTAGGTTGGGATAACTTAAGTTTGGGTTTGATTTGGGTCCAAGTGTCTTGAGTAACATTGTAGAAATGATTACCATGAAGAATTTTAATGAAGACATGAAATGATTTTTAGTTGAATTGAAAGGTCAATTTGATGGGTTTTGGGATTTTGGTTAATTTGTGCAAGGTTGGATCAGGTTGGGTCCAAGTTGGTTTAAGGTAAGCTTTAGACCTAATTTAAAGTTTCAAATGGTCTAGGGGAATGTATTGAAGAGTTCTCAACATCAATTGGGTGGAAATTTTAAGATTAGACCAATCAATTTGGTAGATTTTAGGCATGTGTCCCATTTAGGGTAAAATAGGACATCTTGAATTTCAAATGGATTTAGGTTAAGCTTAGGCTCAAATTGGGGTAATTAAAGGTTGCATGGGTTTTATGGGAGTACCATGGAATTTTTAGGATTGAAATTTGGGGAGAAATGATTGACATTAGGTTAATTGGGGAATTTTTGGATTAATTAGGCAAATTTGGGGGTTTTGGATTTCAATTGGAATTGAACTCAAATGTGAATCAATTTGAACTTAGATTTGATTTAAATTGATATTGAGGATTTTAATGAAAGTTTAGAATTGAAATTGAGCAAGATTGAGGTCAAATGGGTTGATTAGGTTTGACATTGGGTCCATTTAGGTTAAAAATGGGTCAAATTGGGGATCTTAATAAAAGTGGGTTATTTTGGCAAAATTGGCTTATGGTGTAGTTGAACAAAATGAAATTGGGAATATTTGGGATTTTTTGGTTTTTGTTAGGAATTTTTAAAATTATTGGATTTTTGGGCCAAAGAGGGTATTTAGGGTATTTGGAGGTTATTTGGAGAGTATTGGGGTGTATTGGTGGATTTAAGAGTTGGTAGTTGTTTCAAAATGAGTTTTAGGATTTTTGGAAATTTTGGGTAACTTTTTAGGAAATTTTGGAGAGTTTTATGATTGTAGGGGCAATTTAGGTAGTTTTGGGTAAGTTTAGGAACCCAATCTCAAAACTAGGAATTTTGGCAAAAATAGAATTTGATTATGGTTGAGAGGGTGAAAAAGCTTAAAGTGAGCCATGTA
Organism: Papilionanthe hookeriana x Papilionanthe teres; assembly: GCA_022702705.1. Classification (NCBI taxonomy): domain Eukaryota; kingdom Viridiplantae; phylum Streptophyta; class Magnoliopsida; order Asparagales; family Orchidaceae; genus Papilionanthe; species Papilionanthe hookeriana x Papilionanthe teres. Next base: position 172,356,606 of record CM040423.1, on the reverse strand, counting down.
CCAAGAAATGTCCATTTTGAACATCCCATATGTTGTTCCTAACCCTCTTAGCCAAGGGCTAGGGATTTGGACTTAGCCACATGAGTGCTCCAATGAACCAAGAGTCATGATTGGGTAGGGATGCTTCAGGGTTTAGGATGAGTGTGAAAGTGCAGTGTGTGCTAGCCAGACCTCACCAAGACCAGGCCACCTAGGGTTATCGTAAAGCTTGAACATCCTATAAGTATTCATCATTATCTTCCTGCACATTGGTCCTAACCTTTCAAGTGACTTGGAGGTTAATGACCATCTATGTAGCATTCCAAAGAGAATTAAGATTTGGTTTGAATTTCTACATGGTGGGTTCCATCTCTAGTCTTCTAGGATATTTAAGGAGAAGTCCTATGGCTAGATCCTAAGAACTAAAAGGAAAGAAAATACGTCAACAAAAATGAGGTCAACAAATGGATCCCCAATAGGTGTAGTGTGCTAACCAAGCACACCGCGCGTATTGGCGTTGACCGAAGAGATCAATAAAACCAACACAGACGTCTAAGTGTCACACTTATAACAAAGTGTAGAAAATTTTCGTTGGGGAGTATCAGGTAAATCTTTAAGACTGAAGATTCCAGAACTCTTGCTGGGGAAATAGGAGATGAATTTCAATTCACAAGATTTCAAGAGATTGGATTTTAGATTCGTTTCATTTTTTATTTCAAGTTTTAATTTTGAGTTTTGAATTTTGATTTGATCGAAGTTTCAATTTAAATTTGATTTGAGATTGATTTCAGGATTGATTCCATGGAAATTTTGGATTTTGAAATGAGGATTGTAGCCTAGGTTCCAACCTCGAGATTTGAAGAGAACTAGAATTTAGGCTTTAGCCTCAAGAAGAGAGCTGGAAGTTAAGATTCAGCCTCAAAATTTAAATGAGAACTAGAAGTTCAGCTCCAGCCTCGAGAATTGTTGTTCTATGATGATAACATTGACTTGAACCATTGCGATAGGAAATGACCTTAAAGCAATGCGGTGTCGGATGCTGAGATCCTCAACCTCTAGAATTTAACAGGAGCCATTGCAAAGCAATGCGGCATCAGATGCTGGGATCCTCAACCTCTAAAATTTGATTTTTGATTTGAACAATTGCGATAAGGAAAGAACCTAAAGCAATGTGGTCTCGGATGTAAAATCCTCAACCTCTAAAATTTGAAATTTGATTTGAACGATGGCGATAGGAAAAGACCCTAAAGCAATGTGGTATCAGATGTGAAATCCTCAACCTCTAAAATTTGAAATTTGATTTGAACCATTGCGATTGGGAAAGAACATAAAGCAATGCGGTATCGGATGTAAAATCCTGAACCTCTAAAATTTGATTTTGATTTGAACCATTGCGATAAGGAAAGAACCTAAAGCAATGGGGTATCGGATGTAAAATCCTTAACCTCTAAAATTTGAAATTTTGATTTGAACCACTATGATAGGGAAAGAACCTGAAACAATGCGGTATCGGATATAAAATCCTCAACCTCTAAAATTTTATTTTTGATTTGAACCATTGCGATAGGGAAAGATCCTAAAGCAATGCGGTATCGGATGTAAAATCCCCAACCTCTAAAATTTGAAATTTTGATTTGAACCATTATAATAGGGAAAAAACCTAAAGCAATGCGGTATCGGATGTAAAATCCTCAACCTCTAAAATTTGAAATTTTATTTGAACCGTTGAGATAGGGAAAGAACCTAATGCAATGCGGTATCGGATGTAAAATCCTCAACCTCTAAAATTTGAATTTGATTTGAACCACTGCGATAGGGAAAGAACCTAAAGCAATGCGGTATCAGATGTAAAATCCTCAACCTCTAAAATTTAAAATTTTGATTTGAACCATTGCGATAGGGAATAAACCTAAAGCAATGTGGTATCGGAGGTAAAATCCTCAACCTCTATAATTTGATTTTTAATTTGAACCATTGCGATAAGGAAAGAACCTAAAGCAATGTGGTTTCGGATGTAAAATCCTCAACCTCTAAAATTTGAAATTTTGATTTGAACCATTGCGATAAGGAAATAACATAAAGCAATGTGGTATCAGATGTAAACCCCTCAACCTCTAAAATATAATTTTTGATTTAAACCATTGCGATTGGGAAAAAACCTAAAGCAATACGGTATCGGATGTAAAATCCTCAACCTCTGAAATTTTATTTTGATTTGAACCATTACGATAGGGAAAGAACCTAAAGCAATGCGGTATCGGATGTAAAACCCTCAACCTCTAAAGTTTGATTTTTGATTTGAACCATTGTGATAGAGAAAGAACCTAACGTGATGCGGTATCGGATGTAAATTCCTCAACCTATAAGATATATAAGGAGATCAATGCAGAGCAATGCGGTATAGGATGCTGGGATCCTCTACCTCTAAAATTTATAAGGAGATCATTACAGAGCAATGTGGTATCGAATACTGGGATCATCTACCTCTAAAATTAATATGGAGATCATTACAAAGCAATGAGGTATCTGATACTGGGATCCTTTACCTCTAAAAAATAGAAGGAGATCATTGCAAAGCAATACGGTATCGGCTACTGAGATCCTTTACCTCTAAAAATAGATTAAGAGGGAATATGAGGGTGTTTCATATCTCACTCAAAGAGTTGATCAAAAAGTTACTGGTTTGGATTGGATACGATTCCTCACCATCAGAACCAAATCGAAAACTTCATGGCTCCATGTCAATGGAATCGACCGCTCCTATCTCAGGCAAGGGAGAGAATTGAAGGGATTGGATTTGAGAGTACAGATTGGAGATTGAGATTTAAGGTTTATTTTTAAAATTGAGATTCATTTTTTTTGTTTCGATGTTTTGAGTTCATTTTGATTTAGATTTCCAATTGATTTTAAATTTCATTTTTATTTGAAGTTTCATTTTGATGTGATGTTTGTTTCGTTATCTTACTCGATTCTTTTTAGTTTTCATTTTTTTTTATTTATTTGTTGTCATTCGTTGAGGAATTTATTGTTGGTTTTTTTTTGAAGTTTTATTTTATTCATTTAGGTTTCATAATTTTTCATTTTTCTTATTTTTATTTTTTTTTAGTTAGGGTTTGGACCCAGTCCTAAGCAAGTGCAGCATATGTGCTTTGTAGAACGAGGTTGTCTTTGAAACATCACAATGTGCAGTTCTCCTTGAGGTATCTCCACTGACCGAAGACATTTGTAGAAAATGACCTAGTCTTCGAGGTACTATTGGAATTATATCATTTCGAGTATCTATAAAGCTGTGTTATTTCTACAGACACCACAGATGAAGGAACAGGAACTTCATAGTTTCGTTTGTAATAGTCGTCACTCTTTACCGTTGATTTAGGTGGATTGTCTACACTATCTTTGTGAAGTTGCCCTGACTCCCTTCGAATTGATGTTGGATTTGTATCCTCTGGTATTGAAAGGCATGACTTTAGGTTTGAATTTCCATTAAATGCTAATAACATAGCTCATTTCTTTAATTCTTTCCTTCTAAGTCTAAGCAGATTTCAAAAATTCTGCTAATGTGATTGAAATGTTTTTTCACTGTCCAAAGATATTTTTGAGCCAATTAATCACTGACCAAAAGACATAAAATAACTTGAATCTTCTCAAAGCATATTATAAAAGGAAACATCTTAAGGTAGCCTTTCAAGTTTTTTTAATAGGGGAGGATTAAGACACCAATTTTTGATTATATGATTGTCTCAAGCTTCTTCTTAGGGAGCCTTTTTATTTCCTTTTCTCTTTTTTTTTGAGCTTTTCCCTTTTTCCTTTTTTTTTTCTATTGAGGATTACTATATCTAGTGGAGCACATGTTAAAGATTTTGAATGTCTAGATTGGGACACCAATTTTTGATTTTGTGCTCACCTCAAGCTTCTCCTCAGTTGAATGTTCACATAAAAGGTTTCCCCTTTTTTCTTTCTTTCTTCTTTTTTTTTTAGCTCCTTTTGTTTTCTGAGAATTATTGTATATGGTAAGACATATTTCTGTTAAAGATTTTGAATGTCGAAACTCCTCCAATTAATAAATCGAAAATGTTTCTTAACATGAATCCTATGATATTATAACCCATCCGAAAGTCTGGACCCAGTCACATGGCAGAGGATTAAAAGGCTCATGATATCCCAAGGCGATTACTCTCATCCCAAACATATTGCTTAATCTTGGAATGCACTTAGGATCAAGTCAGAATTCTTTAAAGTGAAGGACCTAGCTATTAGGGAATAAATTTTATTCTTTCTGAAGTTACTACCTTATCAAAATATCAAACTTTGAGCTTTCCAAATATCGAATAATTATGAACAAAAAAAAACTTTTTCCATTCAATTTCATTGTGATAGAAGGGATCGAACAGATTAATACTGATCATGCTAAACATCAAAAGTAATACAATAGTAGCCAAGAGGCATTTCATTCATTGGCAGCTGCGTAGGAGTAGGTTAGAACAAACAAATCGACCGAAATCATTTTTGATAGAACCCTTTTCAGGTTTCTTTCAAATATTCTTTCGGGATCGTTACGTTCCCATTCTAAAAATTCTCCTCGAGCAAGTCCTTGAAACTGTAACAGTCTTCTATGGTGTGTCCAATGAACCTGTGGTATGGGCAATATCTCGGATGTCCTTTCTTGTTGATTTCATCCGGTCATTTTGGCTCAGGTAACCAGAATTCAGGGTTCTTGATTAGATTGCGGAACATCTTTCTTGCTGCTTCGTCTTTAAAAGAATAGACCTTGTTTGTTCGAGCAACCATTGTTGGAACTTGTCTTTCATTCATCTGGTAAAGACTTTGCTAAAAAGATTGTTGAGTGTTCTGCCTAGGACGTTGGAAGGTCCGCTGAAGTTGTTCGGTCTATACTTGAAATTGTCGCTTTCCCCTGTTAACCACAGCAACTGTCTCAGATTCCTTCTCGAATATCTTCGTTGGCTCTAATTCGTTGGCTTTTCCAAGAAAACTAAGTTATTTAGCTTCTTCTTGAAGTCTTCTGGCTTTATTTAGTAATTTCTCGAATTTCTTGATGGTGAATCCCTTGAGCAAGAGACCAACTGGACCGTGAATGCTCTTTAGAAGAATTTCAACTGCGTGCACCTCTTGCAGCTGTGGCTTGCATCTCATGCTGAAATTTCTTCAACGTAGGATGTATTCCACAAAGGTTTCATCTAGTTTCTGTTTCTCTACCACAAGATCACTGATGGTGATGTGGTACTGAGCTCAAACAAACCGTTTGACCAAAAGATTTTCCATTTCTGTAAATATCCTTAGCGAACCATTTGGAAACTCTACATACCAATCAAAGGCAGCTTCAGTGAGGCTATTCACAAATTGGCGGAACAAAAGTGCTTCGCTACCCCTGCGTTGCAGTAGCTTGCTCGGAAGTGTGCAACATGCTATCGGGGATTTCCAGTTCCATTAAAAGTTTTGAACAATGGTGATACGAAACCTCTGGGGTACTGAACGGTATCAAACTGTTCTAGGTAAGGTCTACCCTTTGAAACTGATTCCTCCATTTTTGATTGGACTAGGGCTTCTTTCATCTGTTGTTCCACCATCTGTTTAATGTCACTCTCGAGCATCGGACCCTAAACTAGATCCTTCATCGGTTGTTTGTCGGAGGTGGACACTTTTCATTCATCCGTAATATGAACAATTTCTGGTTGGTTTGCCTCCGAAGCTACTATTAGTAACGACTGCAACTGCCCTTAAATTGTACCCATGACAATCATTATTTCCTTTAGTTGTTTCTTCATTTGACTTATCTACTCATCGCGCTATTGAATGGGCATTTGAAACTCATCTGCGGTGTTCTCTTTAGTGGGTAAAGGAGCGTCGCATGAGCATTGTGTGGCCTCCGTCTCGATGATGTTGATTTCTGTAGAACCACCTTCCATGTAATATGGTAGGCTTTAATCTCCATTTTCAACATCTTATTACTGGTCTTCAATTAGTTGTGCAATGTCAACTCGAGGCTTCTCTATGGTGGACTCAATCGAACTTTCTTTGAGAATTTTTAGGTCAACCGGGGACTTTTGAGTAACATCACTTGCCCCCTCGAGCACTGGCTTCATTGTATAGAAGCCAAGCGAAACATCTGAAATCATATTCACTGAACCTTTTTCAGGTTCTTTAATATATTCCTTCGGGATTGATATGTTCCCACTTCAAAGTTTGTTCTCGAGCCAGTTCTTGAAAGTGAAGCAGTCTTCTATCTTGTGTCCGATCATCCGTTGGTAAGGGCAGTACATCGAGTGATCTTTCTTGTCCACATCCTCTAGTTTCCTGGGCTCTGACAACTGGACTCCTTCCTTCTTGATCAAACTACAGAACATATTGTCAACTGCTTCGTTCTTTAAGGAGTATTACTTACTCAAAAGCTCCTTCAGACTATGTGTCAGTCCATGTGGTTTCTGCAGAGATGGTTGCTGACTCAGCTAGCGGTACTGCGATAGGCGGGGCTTTCGTAGCTGGTCAACTTTTAGACTTTTCCAGTTTTGTTTCATTTCTTGCGCTTCATTAGTTGTGAGGTCTTTGAATTGGACCCAATTTCGAGTCCAGAATAAAGGTAGGGTGTAAGCGCCGACTGACTCTTCCTTATGTAAAATGTCTTTTTCCATTATCTAAAAAAGCAGTTGGTGTGGTGATGGTGGCTCTAACAGTAGGAGCTGAAGCAGTCCTCAGAGAAGTCCTAGCGCTTCTAGCGGCATACTTCACCAATAGAAAAGTCTTTTTTAATCCTCTCCTTCTTTGGCATAGGGAGATCTTCAACAATTTTCAAGTTGAACTCTACAATAAGCTCAACGGACTTTCTCATTTCGGGTTTCATCATTTCAACAGACAAATTCCCAAACTTAGTTTCAAAACTGTCGAATCCTTCTCAAAACTTGATGATTGCCAGGTCAGGCAGTTCCTTCCTATTGATGGTAAACTCCACTCCAGAGGCGAAAGAAAAGACCAGCTTGGGTGAAGACATTATCTCCTATCATTTGAAAAATTTTTGCAAGTCAATGACGCCTCTTGCTTTGTAGTTTCAATGAAAGTACTCAAGTTAACTTACTTTGTACTGGGCATCATTTCAGCATGTGAATTTTTTTTTGTGTTTCTTTTTTTTATTATTATTGTATACTTGTTGTGTCTTGAGAAGTTTTATTTTGGTTTGAAATTTTGACAAAATTTTATTTTATTTATGGTTTATTGGAAGTTCGTTAGAGTGAAATTTGAGTTCGACTTGTTAGCAACAAGTCAAACCCAAAGAGGAATGAATAATCGGACTGACCTGACCCGTAATTATGTAGTAAATTAACTTCCAGAAGATGGCCAAAAACTTAACCCGATTTATAAATAGCGGCTAGTGTGCAAAATCTTAAATGATATATAAAAATTATAAAATATTTTACACAATAGGGGTACTACGCAATTATACGTATCATTTCAAGTAATATAGAGTTATCTTTAAAAACCACAGTATCGATCCCACGAGGAAGTGAAGTAAGAGGTCTTTAGTCAAATTTTAGCCTACTAAAAATTCTCATTAGGTTGGAATGTCGATTAAAATTATGTTTTATCTAGCAAATACTCTTAAATGCAAGCGTTAAATGTAAAGATAGAAACTACAACTAAGTGCAAATAATAATTCTAAAGATAACCCTTTTTGGAACATTTGGTTTGGAGAATTTTGAGATACTAAAAACTACTATTATTATGTAATGAAATGAATAATATATAGGAAAGAGATGCATTAAATATTGTATGTGTTAAATAGGAGCAATCCTATTCTAGATCCTTTGGTCCTAATCCTATGCTTGGTTACTAAATCTGCGGCAAGGCTGGGAGGATACCGACTCTCACTTAGGAGCTCCCACGTTCCCCTCGTCTGAGGGCTAACATCTACACTTCAACACCCAAATGATAGGACCGAATTGAGGATTTGAGTCTGTCACTCTAAATCTCCAATTCTACACCCGATTAATTATATTTCCCTATTTATTTGAACTCAATCCCCATGAATTACGATTCATTCACGGACATTGAATGTGGTTCCACTTTGTTGAGAATTACACCGCCCTTTTGGAACAATACAATTACAACAAATTTTAACAATACAACAAGCCTTATTGTAACGTAAATAAAGTGCAAGTAAAAACCATCACATTTATAATTAAATTCACTTCTAATCATGCATCAAAAATCCTAAACATGAATTCTACTCATTACAAAGGTAAAACAAAATGAAAATAATGACATAATCTTCTCATGCAACTTTTTCCAAAGAAGTAAGAGAGATGCGTCACAAATCATGAAGAAAATTCAACATAAACTTCATTTGACCAAAGCAAATCCACTAGGTAATTGTTTACAAAATTATAAGACAATGAAGAACAATACTTAGCTTTTTCCCATTGAAAGAAAGACGAAGATCTCTCCCACAAAGTCTCATGTCGATCCATGCAATGCTAGTACAATCCCTTAAAAATTCTCTTAAAATCTCCTCTTCAATCTCTCCAAAAGGGTAGAAATCTACATTTCTACTCTTAATATAAGAATCCAAAACATTCTTCTCTTTTTCTCTACTTTCCTCTTCTTTTTTAACCTAAATTCGCCATTTAAAAGAGTATGGATGAATTTCTAAGAGTTCCCTTAAGCACCCCAAAACCACCAAAAGTCGAATTTCGGCCCAAAACCACCAAAAGTCGATCTAGAACCTTCCCGGGATCTGTCAGTAGGTTTGAGACAGTTTTCAGTGAGCTTTTCGGTCATATTTCGGCCGTCTCTGAAAAATCTTGCCGTCGGCGAGATCAAGGCCGCCGTCGGCGAGCAGACTGCTACGCAGCTCCACCGTTTCGCTCCGTTTGGCTCTGTTTCGCCCAATTTCAGTTGTGTTGTGTTCGTAACAGATAGCCCTACAAAATAAGCATAAAAAAACCTTTTTTTAAAGTGTAATTTCATTCAAAAAATATGCATGAAGTGTAAAAGAGATTAAGCATCAAAAGACTTGTCGAAAGGTGTTAGGGCAGAATTTAATTTCTTGCTCGTTTTTACTCTAAATTGCACCGTTTTTTCTTCCTTTTGCTCCAATCACCATTTCTTGTACCTAAAACCAAATCCATACAAAAGACCTTCCTTCAAAGTGCAATATCATAAAAAAATAAATAAAATGATATAACAAAAACCGTATATATTTTAGGCATGTCAAAATCCCCCAAACTTAACTGTTACTTGTCATAAAGTAACCCTTTTACTACATAAAAATATAACTAAGGCAATGTACTTTTCACCTGTAAGACACTAAAATTTTTCATTTAAAAGAATATATTGGTTATACTCTTAGAAAGAAATTTAGTAACTCGAGTTAACACTACAAGTATAAGAATATTCAGCAATCAAGTCTAAGAGTTCTAGTCTTCTATTTATTTCAAGATAAACCATAATTTGTTACATTAAGAATGCCTTGAAAGATTATGTGAAAAAGGAGTTCATGCAAATTTCATCAGAATGTATGCCAATACTTTAAATATAAATTCAGAAATGAAATCAAGTTCTCCCTATAGGGTGACTCAAGTGAAGCCAATTTTTGATTAGGCATCTCCTGAAGCTTCTCCCATAAATATTTTCTTTCTTTCTTTTTTTTTCTTTTCTTTCGGGATCATTTTCAATCCCCTTTTTTCACTCTTTTTTTAATCTTTTTTTTCTTTTTTTTTTAAAGAGGATTACTATATCTGGAGAGCCTGTAATGATTTTGAACTTCACTCTCCGCTTTCTAAAGTTCAAACTTGAAACACATCCTTACTTTATAATTAGGTATGAGCTTTATTATTCATCATAAAGTCACAATCTCTTCTTAACACACAATACTTTGAGTCCCTTAACATTTCAAAAATATAGTTTTCTTTACTTTAAATAGTTAACTATAATCAAATTCTTTCATACCAAATATCTTATCCTTATAAAATTAACTTTTATTACTAAAAACTTTCATCCAATCCTTCCATAATGTTCAACTAAAATAAAAAGTTTTAGTTCTCTCAAGCGAGGTTCAACTGCCAGAAGTTATGCTAATAATTTTTGAAAATATAACAATTGAGAACAAATAAGAGTTAATATTTATCTTCACTCCAAACTTAAATTTCAAAAATATTTTGAAATTAATTCCATAAAATATAGCAGGAAGAAAAAGTAATGGTTAAGTCTACTTACTACTACAACATCCTATCAAATTCATATACATGCATAATCAGGATAGAATGACTGTAGGAAAAAGTAAATCTAACCTAAAATATGCTTGTAATAAAATTACACTAAAAGGAAGTATTTTCACATAAAACTTTATTTTTCTTCCTACCCCCAAACTTAATTTTTAACATATATAAAAATTAGTATAGAAAATATAAGCAGGAAGAAAATAATTTAGAAATTCTATCTACAACAAATGTCTATCAAAACTATTTACAAGTATTCATTAGGATAGAATAGTATGCAGCAGAAAGTAAATCTAAACTAATCATGCCAGAATTAAATTCACTAAATAAAAGTTTAACTAGCATAGTAGGTATCAGTAAGGGAATATAAAAATGTTCTTCAATTATTATATAAAATTGTAACACAAAAATAAACACACATAAGATAAATGAGGTCAATTCTTCCATTAGCTCATCACATCACACTGATTTAATTCCAATTTCTAACGAAATCACTACATTAATAAATTAGGTACATTTTAAATGTTTATATAGATTATAATCTGAAAGATAAGATTACCCCTCATATATTGGCTCCTAGGCACCAATCTCAGGCATCATCTAATCCTTATAATTAAGCACCTCTAACTGTTATAAAAATAGTGTAAGATCATCCACATGGCATTCACCAAATAGGTTCGAGACTCCTACCTAATGAAAATAAAGTTGCAGAAAGGAAGGAAAAAATTTAAGATGGATCTAACACTATTCGAAATTCATGATTTCTCTTGTAAAACTCAAGTCTGGGTGAAACCCAAGACATAGTGGACTCGTTAATCCAACTACTACAACAGATCAAGTCTAGCCATAATAAGAAGTTAAGGAATCACTGATCCACTTTTTGATATTTATACTTACAACTATAATATGAAAATTAGCAACGGTACCTAAAACTTGATCCCGCACTAAATATATATACATATACTGATGATTCTGTTATGGATTTTATGATTTATATTATGGATACTACGCAAGTATACGTATCATTATTAAATAATAAAGGGCTCTAATGGAGTCCAAGATATCGATCCCACAGGGAAGTTTATAGAATTTCAAGACAAATTAAAGTAAACTTACTAATCTTGTATACGGAAATTAAGAACACTTAGACTAAAATAAACTAATGCTTAAAGGTTGAAAATAAGATTTCAAAAAAGTATCTTTCTCCTTGTTTTAAAGAATTAAGTGAATGAACATTTAAATGAGTTTTAATTGTATTGTGACAAATAGGAGCATTCCTATTCTTTACCCTTTTTTCCAGGTGCAAAGAACATTGACTAGTCTTATTTTTATCATTGAATCTGCATGCTAGGCTGGGAGGATACCGACTGCCACTTCAGAGCTCCCACGTTCCCCTCGCCTGAGGGCTAACATCTACACTTCAACTCCTAAAAAATAAGATCGAATTGAATATTTTAGTCTATCACACTAAAATGTTCAATTCTACATCCGATAGTTAATATTTCCCTATTTATTTGCAACCTCCTTTCAAGGCTTTTGACTTCCCTGAATCTTGGAAGTAATTTTTACTATAGTTGATAATTCAACATATGTTAACAAATCAAGTGGCCAGATTGAAAGTAAATTAAGATTTAAGTAAAAGATTAGCACAATTTCTATTTTCATATTCTTAGGCACAACTACTTTAATTTATCATTTCACGAAATTTCAATAACAAGGAGAAAGACAAACTACTCAGAACGCATGGGAAAAATAACACAATGCTTGGATTTCATTAAAGTTAACAAACAAATAACAAATATACTTATCTCAATTCTTTTCCCCCAAGCAAACTCCTTGAAGTTCCTTTGACTCTTCCTTCTAGTACAGCACACTTAAACACTCTATATAGAAACTAAAATACTCTAGAATTGACACTTAACTAACACACAAATGACACTTAACTTCCACATAAATGACACTTAACTTCCACACAAATGACACACAAATGAAACACAAATGTATAGAATTCATCTCTATTAATAGAAGGAGTCAAAACTCCAAAGGTACTTAAGCACCTCCTCAAAAAGCATCCATGTTCAATGTATTTTGACTCTTTTCAACTGTCTCGCCGTCGACGGCTTAATCTCACTGTCGGCGGGCTTCTAGAAGATGGGCTAACAATTTCGATCTCGCTATTGGCGGTCTCGATCTCGCCATCTGCGGGCTCATTATAAAATATTCAAAAATTTCAGGAAAAACTCACCGTCGGCGGGACAGTTTAATTTTTATCAAATTTAGTCCTTTTTGCTCCAAATCCTCTTCTTTTATACTTTTTGCTTTCAGTACTTATAAATCTTAATTCCTGAAATAAAATAAAGAAAATGTCTTTCTTTAAAGTGCAATTTCATATAAAATTGGTATAAATTTCTCAATACATTTTTCTGTGGTCAAAATCCCCCAAACTTAACTATTACTTGTCCTCAAGTAATTTAGATACTACATAAAAGTAATGATTATTTGTAGTAAAGTTTTTATTTGGAAATACTATGAATTTGATTTAACTAAGTATTATAGTAAATTTTAATAGAAATATTTTTAGATATTTATATTAATTTTATAGATATAAGGCTATTTAGTCATCAAGTTTAAGATTTTTAGTCTTCTATTTATTTCAAGAATGACTATATTTGAAATATTAAATTACTTAAAATATACGAGTGATAGGAAGTTCATGAAAACACTACTCAGTAAAATACTAATCTATACATATAAGTTCAGAAATTTAATTGAAGTCTACCTTTTAGGTTGATTCAAGTGAAGCCAATTTTTGATAAGGCATTTCCTCAAGCTTCTCCTCACTTTATATATATATATATATATATATATATATATATATATATATATATTCTTTTTCTTGTGAAAATGGCGGTCCGGATCCTTTGCTCTGCTAGGGTTTGGTCGGTGATGGCTTCCCCGGGTGGCGGTCGGGCAAGTTGGTCGCTTCTCCAAGGCCGGGGTGCTGTTTGGTCTTCAAGTTTGCCTTCACGGTGCAGGTGGGTGGTTGGTAAGGTCCTTTCAAGAGGTTCGATCTTTCCGGGCAAAGTTTTTTGATTTTTACTCGTTCCATTGGTTGGGTTCCGCTACTTGCTCGCCTTTTCCTCCCAGCATCTTCTCCTTTTGTTGTGTCCTCCGATGTTATTTCAGCTCCGAAAATCGCTGTCATGGCCGGGATCAACATATCCACCTCTTATGCAGCTGCACTAAGTAATGGCTTGCTCGTTACTAATGCTGCGGATAAATTGCTTTTCCCCAAAATTTACATGATGCGAAGAATTGGAAATCGTATTGCCCCTTCATTAGACCTCTTGGCTCTAAGGAGGGCGAGACCAACCATTATTTTCACTTCTAAGGAAATGGAATCTCTTGCTGAAGCTATTAAGTTCTCCATTGTGGGTCAATTCCAATATGGCCACCCTAAGATGGAATTAGTCGGGAATTGCTTTGAGCGCATTCCCTTTGTGGGTCAATGGAAACTTGGAGTGATGGATGGAAGACACCTCCTTATCGATTATCCAGGGAAGAAGACTATGCAAGATTAATTGGAATGCAGATTATGCAAATAGCTAACACCCGGATGAAACTCATCAAATGGTACCTCGGCTTTGATCCAGCTAAAGAACCCCACTTAAACCTATGTGGTTTAAATTTCCTAATCTACCTATTGAATCTGTTCCACACTAATGCTCTATTTCAGATTAGTAGAGCATTAGGGACTCCCCTAAAGTTGACCCCTCCACTTCTAATTTGGGGAACATTCATGGTGCTAGAGTGCTCGATTGAGAGAGATGTTTCTCTCCCCGAGTTAGACAGATTGTGGATTACCACCTCTGACAGTGGTGAGGGTTTCTGGCAAAAAATCCTAATGGAAACTAAACCAGTGTTCTGTAAACACTGTAGAATGTTTGGCCACTTAATGGAAAATTGTTACAGATTAAAACCTCCTTCCAAAAAGCCAGTCAGACCCCAACCTTCAGTGCAACAAACCAAAGATATTATTCAAGGGAACTTATTTGCAGAACCTATTGCTCTAGACTCTCTGGTTGATGTCTCCAGATTGCATAGAGATGTGAACCCAGAGATTATCCCAGAGGATCCGATAAATCCTCGCTCAAGGAGACACCTCTACATTACCCCCGAACTCACAATTAAAGCTCCAAAAGACTCACACGATCAAGGTATCATTGAGCGGGTCATTATACCCTCCATAGATATTATATCTACATCCCGAATAATATTCAAGTCGTTTGGCAGGAACAGAAGGCAAAAAAGAAGAAAAAGGTGCTAGGTTGAACTTCAAAAACTGACCCAAGGTGGGGAAAGTGTCACTACCCCACCTGATATCAGAAGTGGCAGAACTAGATCTAGATCCAGATCAGCCCCAGCTCACTCCCCTCCCCAGCATAAACCCCCAGATGTTTAACTTCTTATGTTGGAATATTAGGGGTGTGGCCCACCCCTCATCTCTTAAAAGGCTATTGTATCTCTTTAAGAAACACCAACTCTGGGGCATTGTGCTTCTTGAACCATTGGTTCACAAACACAAATCCAAATTATTTTCCAAGTTTGTCGGTCGTTCCATTTTAACTAACTCTTCCAATAAAATCCGGGTTCTCGGCGAGCGGGAACTCCATTGCAAAGTTATTGTGGACCATCCTCAATTGATTCATTTACATTGTACAGTTAATGGTATTTCTTTTGCTACAACTTTTGTTTATGCAGGCTGCACTAAAACTGCTAGAAGAGAACTCTGGCAAGAAATCCATCTTATCAGCTCTAGGGAATCTCTTAGCTGGATTGTGGGTGGGGATTTCAACAACATTTCTTCTACTATAGAAAAATGCGGTGGCAGGCCTCCTAATCTCAACCAACTCACCGAGTTTAATGATAACATCCGGAGAGCAAACCTTTTTGATTTGGGGTTTCAAGGGAACCCTTTTACTTGGAGGAGGGGTAAAATCTGGGAGAGACTTAATAGATTCCTGGCAAATGATGCTTGGCACCATACTTTTCTTCATACTACCATTTCACATCTAAATTTTGCTGGGTCTGATCACAGACCATTACTTATTTCCATTTCTACTCCCCCAACCAAACCAGTTCTCCCCATTTCGCATTCCCGAACTTCCGGTCTTCCCACCCTCAATTTCAATCTATTATCTCTAAGCGAGTGGATCGGTTGTCCCCACTCCAATCCTTTTATTAGACTTCGAATCTTCAACTCGAAACTCGGCCGTCGTCCTTTCTCACCGGAGTTGGGAGACTATTGGTGACATCACTCATAACATTGTACGAGCCGAGAAGGATCTCTCTTCTTTGGAAGTTGCTGCCCTTATCGATGATACTAAATACCGCCGGATGGTCACTCGCTCAAGAACATCCGCTTACTCTTATTGATCGGCGGGACCAATTCCTTAGACGTAAAGTCGCTACTACTAAATTCAAAGATGGAGATAGGAACACTAAATTCTTTCATGCATGGATAATATTCAAAAGGAAATGTAATGCTATACATTCCATCTTAAATGACCAAGGCCTTCTACTCAATGAGGAAGCTGCTATTGCTAATGATGTCGTCAAGTATTACCAGGAACTTCTGACTTTTAAACCTGGCAGCAGATCTCCTATTGATGATAGCCTGTTTAATAAAGAGTTTAATTATACCCAGTCTTTACAATTAGCCGATATTCCCTCTCGAGGAAATTTGGGTGGCACTTAACTCTATCGATGACTCTAAATCTGCTGGTCCCGATGGGTACAAGGTCGACTTCTATAAAAACCCGGAACACTTGCAAAGCTGAGGTCACCACTGCTATCCAAAGCTTCTTTTCAGGTAGGGACATTCCCCAATACTTCCATGCATCTACTATTGTGCTTGTGCCTAAGACCAATGCCCCCAAGTGCTGGAACCACTATAGACCAATTAGCCTAACCATTGTTATCAGTAAGGTTATCAGCAAAATCTTAGTTGGCGCATTGCAACCTCATCTTGCTCATATTATCAGCCCTAACCAATCAGCTTTTGTTAAAGGCGGATCTATTGCCGATAATGCCCTCCTTGCTCAAGAACTTTTGTTGGATTTGGACGGACCTCGTAGGGGTGGTAACTTGATTTACAAACTAGACATAAAAAAGGCTTATGATACTATTGATTGGAACTTTATTCTTCAGAGTGCTGTATGCTTAGAGGCTTTTCCAATACCTTCGTTTACTCATTAAGAGATGGCTTCGAACAATAACCAATCTATCCTCATTAATGGCAAATGCCTGGGGTGATTTCGCAGCAACTAGAGGGCTTAAACAAGGTGATCCACTCTCTCCCACTATCTTCATCATTGTTATGGACTATCTCTCAAGGCTGCCTGGATACTCAAGTCTCCTCTCACCCTTATGCCCAATTCCACCACAGGTCAGATATTAACATCTCTCACCTTTTATATGCTGATGATTTAATGATTTTCTCCAGAGCTTCTAAAGCTGCTGTCAATAAGGTGATGCACTGTCTCAACAAGTTTC
The DNA here is from genome assembly GCA_022702705.1 of Papilionanthe hookeriana x Papilionanthe teres. Classification (NCBI taxonomy): domain Eukaryota; kingdom Viridiplantae; phylum Streptophyta; class Magnoliopsida; order Asparagales; family Orchidaceae; genus Papilionanthe; species Papilionanthe hookeriana x Papilionanthe teres. The sequence continues at coordinate 172,339,846 of CM040423.1, read as the reverse complement.
AACAGATATCTGGCCTTCATTTCAACAAAAACAAGTGTGAATTGCTTTTCCCCAACCATATCCACCCTAACATTATCCATTGGACCACTGAATTCACTGGCTTTGTCAAAACCAACCTTCCCATAAAATATTTGGGGGTTCTTCTTATCAAAGGCAGATCTAAACAAACCCATTTTGAGGAGATCATTGCCAAGTTGAATACTCAACTCTCTAATTGGTCCAACTCCTTCCTCTCATCTGGTGGCAGAATTACACTCCTAAATAGCATATTAACCTCTTTCCCTGCTTATATCCTGCAGATGGCTTGCTTAAAGAAAAGTTCCAGGATTCAGATTGAAAGAATATTTAACAGATTTCTATGGTCTGGTCATAGAAAACAGATTCATTGGGCTAGCCGGCAAAGAGTAGCCTTGCCTAAAGTAGTCGGTGGTTTAGGTTTTAAAGGCTTGAAACACCTACATCAAGTTAATTTCCGTAAGCTATGGATCCATTTCGGGGAGCAGAATTCTCTTTGGGCTCTTTTCTTGAAAGGGAAATATTGTAGAACCACTCATCCCTCGACCTCTCATATCAAAACAAGTATTTCTAGAATCCGGAAGCATATGCTCATTAACAAGGAAATAGCTGAATCTCTTATTTACTCGGGAGTTAGGCAAGGGTGACATCCTGTTTTGGCAAGATAATTGGTGTCAAAAGGAACTTCTAGTTCCCCTACCTAATATTAACAAAGACCAATTCCCTATTTCCTGCTCGTTGGGACAACATGAATTGGTCCATTCCTAAACCGAAACAATTACTCGGCTGATTCCGTTGTTGATCGGGTGGCTCTTATCCCCTTTGATAGGTATCAACTCGATAAACTCGGATGGATAAATGGCAAGAATAGCAGTATTACCAAGCACATTTATTCCACTATCAACTCTTGGAATCAGGTCGACTCGGGCAATAAGCATATGGAACAAATATCTTACCCCCTCTATGTCCTTCCTCATTTGGAGAATTTTCCATGGGCTCCTCCCTACTGATGATATTCTAAAACTCAAAGGTTTGAGAGGCCCTTCTAAATGTCTTCTCTGTGTTGTTAATTCAGAAACTCTGAACCATCTTTTCTTTAAATGCCCCTTCTCCCAAGAGGTTTGGTCAGGTCTGATCAGCAAGTTGAAAATTAACTCCGCCGTTGTTAGATTGGCATGATTTTAATGATTCCCGGCATTCCCGGCAGAAAGTTAAAGCTGGGGAGATCCCTTGTATTGTGGCTTGGTTCATTTGGATGCATAGAAATGGGGTTAAATATGATGGGGTGCTTCATAAAGCTAACGGTGGTAGTTACCCATCGCCTTACTTTTATCTCTAAATTGATCTCTGTTAAAAATTTTCCAAACATTCTTCAAGCTTCTTTGTCTACAAATAGACCTATGCTTCACAAAGTTACTAAGATCTTTTGGAAAGCCCCTAGCCCTCCTTTTATTAAAGTCAATACCGATGGTGCTTTCAAGGATCAATTAGCCGGCATTGGAGGCATCTTCGTAGATCATACTGGGAAAGGTTTGCTTTTCTTCCAGTGCTCCCACTACCGCCGATGATCCTTTGGAAGCCGAATTGGTCGCTGTTTTTTGGGCTCTTCACATTGCTACACTCTTTCAATGGTCTTCCATCATTGTGGAGGGAGACTCTTCTACTCTAGTTCAGTACTTTCGTAAAGACCTTTTTCCTCCTTGGCACCATTCCACTTGGGTTTACCAAATCGGATCTTTCGTCGCCTCAACTTACTCGTTCAATTTAACTTTATTTTCGCAGAAGGTAACGGACTCGCTAATTGGATTGCTAAAAAGCTTTATCTTCACAAGAGATTATGGTCTCCTCTACTCTACCTCCCTAGTCGCTTTATCTCATCAAGGCCGACTCATTCCAAGCCCCTCACTTCGAATTTTGGAGTGATGTCCCCGCAATTGTTACTCTCCCTACACCTCGCTTAAAGTCGTTTATAATTACCGTAGGAGCATTTTGGTGTCTTTTTGGTGTTTACTTGGTTTTTTGCTCCTCTTTTACTTAGTCTCTTTTCCTTTTGGTGTGGAGTTGTACCGGGATCTTCTTCCCTGTGGGATCACCCTTTTGTAATCGCATACTTGTTTATTAACATGTAGGGGGCCGGTGTAGCCTCTTCCCAAAATATATATATATATATATATATATATATATATATTCTTTTTCTTTTCTTTCCGGATTGATTTTCAATCCCTTTTTCTTTACTTTTTTTTTAAGTGAGAATCACTATTTTTGGTTAGCCTGTTAATAATTTTGAACTTCATTTTCTTCTTCCTAAATTTGAAACTGAAAACATTTACTTCTCTCATATGTATTTCAAAGTTTTTACTTCATTGAGTTTCAATCTTTTCTTTCTCAACTAAATATTCAAGAATTTCGTATTTTAAAATATAGTTTTCCTTACTTTAAATAGTTAACTATATTCTTATACTTTTAAACTAAAATTTTTTAATCTATAAAATTAGTTTAATTACTAAATATATTTTATTCAACTTTTATAATAATTAGATAAATTAATTCTAGTTACTGAAATAAAATTACTACAAAAATTCATTTTTATAATAATTTTTGAATATGTAAATTGAGAACAATTTAATAATTAAATTTGTATTTTTCCCTCCCCAAACTTAAATTTTTATATCTATCTATATAGGGTGAAAAGGAAATAAACTGTAATATTTAAATCATACCTTCGAGCTTTAGGTATTTCTTCTTTTTGAAGTTCTGCAGGCTTTTTCTATTACTTAATTAACCTGTACTGTTAGTATTTTTCTACACACATAATATTAAGGAAAGTGCTGGGTAATGAAGTTTAACAAAATACTACCACATTTTATACTATCATATTACATTTACTAATTCAATCCAAGGTTACAATAGCAGTATGAAAACATTAAAAATTTAAAAACTATATAACTTTAACAACCATATTTAAAACAAATCTACACCACATCATAATCAAGTTCATAAACTAAAACATTAATATTAAAATTTAAGACAACAAACAAACAATCATAGCATCAGAGTTTTTAAGTCAAATAACTAAACAAATAAACATAAAATCTATTCTTCCGCATCAAAGTCCCAAACTATATCGTCGTTTCCTTGATCAGTGGGTGGATTAGGCTGGTAATGAATATATCGGGGGCACTCAGAAAATACAACATCGAGCTCTCCTCTCCTATAACGATTCTCAGCATCATAATAGGTTATCTCATACTCTGAATGTCTCTAGAGATACTCGCTATCATAATCATGTCTTCTCTCTAAGCCTCCAATTCTCTGATCAATATGCTCCAGTTTTTCTTCTATTTTCTCAAAATGTTTCCGCTGTAGAGTCATCTCATTCATCAAATCTTAAAGGGTAGGAGTACTATAGGTGGAGGGTCATAACTGGTAGAGGGAATATCTCTACTCGAAGAAGATACATAGCTCCTAGTCCCAGATCTCCATCCTTCGTGGGATTCATATTTCTTAATATTAGCCGGAGTAATGGGTTTCATAGGCTCCACCCATTCCTCATCATCCCTTGCCTCTACCCCAGATAATTGGCAGAGTGCAAAAATTAGACCAGGATGTCCTAGTCCTCCTGCACTCTCACTTCTTGCAGTGGCTAATATATTCTTATAAATTATACTTCCCACAATAATACTTCTTTGGTTCTGAATATAGAAATTCAGAACTGCTCTATCTCTTGTTACCTCGCTATGGTGATAGGTGGGCAACAAGGTAGAACAAATAAAATAGTGTCAGGCTTTAGATAATGCATTCAACATTGAGAGAGGAAAGTTTACCCTTTCACGCTGCTTAATCTTCCAAACTCCTTTCCCGTCAGTGAGAAAGTTGATCACTTCTTCCAGTGATCCTTCCATAGTTCCAAAGGTATCGTACTCACTGGTGTATAAGTCTCGTACTTCATAAAATGAATTAATCCTTGCAGCACTGAAATCTACCAAAAATCCTCTCACCTTGATTGGTGCATCTTCAATCACAGTCAGGTTGGCATAGAATTCTTTTACTACCTCTACAGCAGCTCTGTTGGTTATATAATAGAAGTTTTCCCATCCTCTTTCTTTTATTATTCGCTCTACTTCACCTCCAGGATTTTTGAAAACTCGATCCTGAATGCATTTTTTAGCTTGAATGTTGTGAAAATATCTTGATTGTGCTCTTGCATTCACAAAGCAATTTTTGTCGTAATCCATTCTTCTCTTTTGTCGTGGAGCCATATTTCGATATGTGAAATTCACAGAAATCTTAACTAAACTTCTAAATATTACTAAGATGGCTTCCAATAGTTACTAAAATCAATCTAAATCAAGTTCCATGAATTTCTTCCAAGTCTTTTCTTCTCATTTCAAATTTTTCCAAAATTCTTCAATGTAGAAGAAATTCATGGTGAAAATCAAAATTTTTTACATAGGAGTGAAGCTCTTACCAAAGAAAGATGAAATACGGCGTCAAAATGTGTTGAAATCGCTCCAAATTCCTGATCTATTAAGCCCTAGGTCGGTTTTTCGAAGTTTTGAGGAAGGGGATGATGAATAGTGTCGGTTGACCGGTTAAAATATAGTACATTTTGCGATCTCGCTATCGGTGAGAAATTTCTCACCGTCGGCGAGCTAATTAATTCACCAAGGCCAAAGTTTCGGGAAAATCTCACCGTCGGCGGGATTGATCTCGCAGTCGGCTGGATTTCCAAATTTTTAAAAATTTTTTATATTTTCAATTATGTTCAATTTAATTAAGCCTTGTTTTAATGATCGGTTACTTAATTTGATATATTTTTGTAGATTAGATATTCTACTGATTCATATAAGTTTTACACAACACAAACAATATAACTTTTATAAATGAAATCAATGAACTTACAAACTTCAAATACCATAAAACTAACAATTGACTTAGCAAATTAACCAAAACACATCTAACTCAGCATTGCAATCCACACCACAATACTCTAAATGTTGAGACTAAACAAACAACATAAAATCTCATCTAAACTGAGATTATCTATGTAAAGCTCAAATTATATCAAAAACTAAATTCAAATCAACACACATACATATAATATGAATTGAAATTTCTGCTACTCTTCGGAATCTGAACTGATCACTTCTCTGATGTTTCCAATAGAATGCAGGTGCACAAACAAATTATAGAAAGGTCTGAAAGGGAATTCTGCAGTAGAATCTTCTTCAATCTACCCTTTCTGTCTCAATAGTCGTATAAAACTTGCCTCTAGATGTCATGTATGGTAAAAGTGCTCATTCATTCTCCAATCGATGTAATCGAATAAATCATACATATTATCAATAGAATTCATCACATTTTGTAGTTCCTTCTCCAATCCTTTAAGTTTCCATAAAATCAGGTTTGTTTTATCAGTCAGGGGATTAACTAAAGGATTGTTTTGTGATGCTTGATCAGAAATAATTACTGTTTCATCATTGTTATCCAATATAGGAAACACATCTGTCGGATCTAGTTATTTCCAAGGCAATAATACTTTTTCCCAAGCTTCATAGGAAACTTGGTACTTACTACATAAAACAAATATAGTTGATGGGTGTCCAAGTCCATGAATCAACCCATGCACAACTAATCCTAACGCAGACTTCACAATGACAGATTCAACATTAATAGGTAATCCAGATTGAATACAGTAAATTAAAATTATGCATTCCTTCGAGACTCTTTTACCATCATAGTGGGTAATAACTTTTGATGAAATAAAGAAATGCCAATGCTTTGAGACGAGGTTAAGAAGTGACGCAAAAAAACTAACATACCCGTCTTCTAGTAATTCACAATCATCAGATTCGTCGGTCAGATATCTGTATATCTCATTCATGTTGTATCTTGTAGGAACAAAATTTGAATAGTGCCAAACAGGGGTATTTTCAATCGAGTATAATTTATTGATTTGAGGAGTGAAACTTACCCATCTACCTCTTACGTAAACACTTCCATTATGGATCGCATGCAGATTAGAGTAGAATTCCTTGACTATTGGAATGACTACAGCAGATGTTGTACAACAGAATACCTCCCAACATCGCTGAACAATCATTTCTTTAATTGTTGTTGTTGAATTCTCCGCTCCTCTGTTTACAAATCCTCTTTCTTTAATTAGGTGCTTCTTCATCAAAACCTTGTCGAATAGTCGATGAGCCTCAGAACTGATGAACTTTTGTCAGTTAAAAACTCCGGATTTTGTGGTTTCTAGTGGTTTGGAGGCCATAATAGATTTTTTTGGAGGGGCTCTAATCGTTTCTAAGGAAGAAGATAGTGTAAATATGAAGTTTTAAATGTTTTATATAGAGAAATGGCCTTAGAACCGTCCAAAACCGTAAAATAACTCACAAAAACCACTTTTTAACTATCTCGTCATCGGCGGAAATGATCTCACTGTCGGCGGGATAGTTAATATATTTAAACTGAAATTGGGCGTGTCGATCTTGCTGTCGGCGGGATTGATCTCGCCGTCAGCGAGATCAGGTAAATTGCCTAATTTTTGCTCCGGTCTGAATATTTTCAGATTTCTTCGTATAAATTCAAATTTGTGATGAATTTAAAATGTAAAATGAGTAGTAGAATTTATTCTATATTTTAATTTTCAATAACATTAGTAGATAGATCACAATTAATAAATACTATGGCTTGCCTCCCATAAAGCGCTAGGTTTAACGTCGTCAGCCCGACCTAATTATGTTAGTAATCAGGTTGATTGAGCATTAATACCTCTTTAAAATTTGGTCTTCTCCCTTCAAAATAAGGTTTTAATCTGTGTCTGTTTACTTTAAATCTATGCCCAATTTTTGGATCTTCAATTTCTATAGTTTCGTATGAAAATATTTGAGTTATAGTGAAAGGCCCTAACCATCGAGATTTCAATTTCCCAGAAATAATTTCAATCTTGTATTATAAAGCAAAACTTCTTGTCCTGGCTCAAAATTCTTCAGGTTAATCTTCCGATCATGCCATAATTTCATTTTTTCTTTATAAATTCTATCATTATGATAAGATTCATTTCTTAATTCATCTAATTCATTCAATTTCAATAATCTTTTCTCACCAGCTTCATTCAGATTGTAATTAAATTGTTTAATTGCCCAATAAGCTTTTTGTTCTAATTCATATGGTAAGTGGCAAGTCTTTCCATAAATAAGTCTGTAAGGAGCCATTCCAATCGAAGTTTTATAAGCAGTCTTGTATGCCCATAATGCAGTGTCTAGTCTTATAGACCAATCCAATCTATTAGGGTTTACAGTCTTTTCTAAAATACGTTTAATTTCTCGATTAGAAACTTCAGCTAATCCACTGATTTGCCGATGATAAACAGTTGATATCTTATGAATAATGTTAAATTTTTCTACTAGTTTGTGAATATATTTATTTCTAAAATGGGATCCTCCGTCAGTGATAATCACTCTCGGCAATCCAAATCTAGTAAAAATATTTTTCATTAGAAACTTTGAAACACTCTTAGCGTCACATCGAGGTAAAGCTCGTGCTTCAATTCATTTAGAAACATAATCAACAACAACTAATATATATGAGTTTCCAAATGAAGGAACAAATGGTCCTATAAACTCTAATCCCCGAACATCAAAAATCTCAACTTCTAATATATAATTTCGAGGCATTTCATTCTTTTAGATATATTACCTAATCGTTGGCATCTGTCGCAAGTTCTGATATATCTATAAACATCTCTAAAAAGAGTAGGCCAATAAAATCCAGATTATAAAATTTTATAAGCAGTTTTATCTATTCCAAAATATCCTCCAAAATCAGAATGATGACATTTCTGAATGATTTGTTCTGTTTCTTCATAAGGCACGCATCTTCTAATTATAAGATCCTTACATTGCTTATATAAATATGGTTCATCCCAAAAATATATTTTAGCGTCATGAATGAATTTTTTCTATTGTTGCAAAGTTAACATAGGTAGTAAAATATTACTTACAATATAATTTACTATGTCAGCATACCATGGTATTTTTCACTCATTTATATTATATAATTGTTCATCACGAAAACTGTCAGTAATTTCATTATCAGTGTCAGGTAATTCATTATATTCTAGCCTTGATAAATGATCTGCAATTTGATTATCAGTTCCCTTTTTGTTAATGATTTTCAAATCAAATTCTTGCATTAGTAATATCCATCTAATTAATCTTGGTTTGGAATCTTTCTTTTGCATTAGATATTTAAAAGCAGAGTGATCAGTATGCATAATACATTTATTTCCAATTAGATAAGGCTTAAATTTATCAAAAGCATAAACTATTACTAATAGCTCTTTCTCAGTTACTGTATAATTCATTTCAGCATTATTAAGAGTTTTACTAGCATAGTAAATAACATTGAAAATTTTATCATATATTTGCCCAAGTACTGCTCCTATAGCATAACCACTAGCATCACACATAAGTTCAAATGGTTTCTCCCAATCAGGTGAAACTATTATAGGTGTCGTGATTAATTTATCTTTTAATAATTCAAAATCATTTAGGCATTCTGTTGTGAATTCAAATTTCTTGTTCTTTTCTAAAAGTTGGCATAGAGGTTTAGTAATTTTTTAAAAATCTTTTATGTAGCGTCTGTAGAATCCAGCATATCCAAGAAAACTTCTTGCCCCTTTTACTGTAGTTGGAGGTGGTAATTTAGCTACAACTTGAATTTTTGCAGGGTCTACTTCCATGCCATTTTCTGAAATTTTATGCCCTAATACAATTCCTCCTGCAACAATAAATTGACATTTCTCCCAATTTAGAACTAAGTTAGTTTTCCCGCATACTTCTAATACTTTTTCAAGATGATTTAAGCATTTGTCAAATGACGTTCCAAATACAGAGAAATCATCCATAAATACTTCTATTCCATCATCAATTAATTTATTAAATATAGACGTCATACATCTCTGGAATGTTACAGGTGCATTACATAATCCAAAAGGCATTCTTCGAAAAGCAAATGTTCCATAAGGACTAGTAAATGTAGTTTTATCTTGATCCTCAGGAGAAATATGTATCTGATGATAACTAGTATATCCATCTAAAAAATAAAAATATTTATGTCCGGCTAATCTATCCAACATTTGGTCTAGAAATGGTAATGGGAAGTGATCTTTCCTGGTGGCTGCATTTAATTTTCTATAGTCAATACAAATACGCCATCCAGTAACTTGTCTTATAGGTATTAAATAATTATTCTCATTAGCTTTAACGGTCATTCCTCCTTTCTTAGGAACACAGTGAATTGGGCTTACCCATGCACTGTCCGAACTAGGATATATAATACCATTATCTAACCATTTTAATATTTCTTTCTTGGCTACTTCTTTCATTATTGGGTTTAATATCCTTTGAGGATCTACTCTTGGCTTATGTTCATTATCTAAAATAATTTTGTGCATACAGATTGAAGGACTAATTCCTTTAATATATGCTAAAGTCCAAACAAAAGTTTTCTTATGTTTTTTTGTTATGTCTAACAATTTTTGTTCTTGTGATTCATTCAATTTGGTTGATATAATAACTGGTAGGGTTGAATGGTTACCTAAGTAAGCATATATTAAATGATTAGGTAATATTTTTAATTCGAGTTTAGGAGGTCTAATAATTGACGGAACTATATTCTTTTCAGCGTTTTCAGTATTATCCAACATTTTAATTTTTTCTTGTATATAATCCAGTTTTTCATTATCTGCTTCTTCAATTAATTCAGTATTTTCTTTTTCTAACTTTTCTTCATAATATTTTTTTAAAATGTTCATTTTGCAAATGTTCAAGTATTTCCATTCGAAAACATTCATCTTCTTTCTCTAAAGCAGGATATTTCATTGATTTTGCTATGTTAAAAGTTACTTTTTGATCATTTACTCTCATAGTCAATTCTCCTTTCTGAACATCAATCATAGCTTTTCCAGTGGCTAAATAGGGTTTTCCTAATATTATGGGAATTTCTTTATCTTCTTCCATATATAGAATAATAAAAATCTATAGGGAAGATAAATTTATCCACTTTTACTAACACATCTTCAATAACTCCCTTAGGATAAGTCACAGAACGATCAGCTAACTGAAGAGTTACTGAAGTAGGTGAAATTTCTCCTAATTCTAATCTTTTAAAAATTGATAGAGGCATTAGATTGATGCTTGCTCCTAAGTCACACAAAGCTTTTCCATAAAATTTTTCTCCAATAGCGCAAGGTATAGTGAAACAACCAGGATCTTTTAATTTTTCAGGAAGTTTTTTCTGAATAATTGCACTACATTCTTTGCTAAGTGCAACAGTTTCATTATCTGTAAATTTTCTTTTTTTATTTAAAATATCTTTCATAAATTTTACATAATTAGGCATTTGTTCAAATGCTTATACAAAAGGAATATTTACCATTAATTTTTTTAAAATTTCAAGGAATTTAGCAAATTGCTTATCTTTTTTATGTTGCTTTAGTCATTGAGGAAATGGTGGTGGTGGTTTTTCTATAGATATTTTCATAGGGATCAATGGATATTCTAAGTTTTGATCTTGCTGATCCTTTTCTTTTTCTATTTCCACTTCCTCTTTTTTACTTTCTGTTTCTTTTTGAATTTTAGTTTCTAACTCTTTTCCACTTCGTAATTGTATCGCTTTAATTTGTTCTTTTCTTTGGTCTTTGGAATTTAATTTCACATTACTAGGAAAAGTTATAGGAATTCTACTGTTAAGCACGGTAGCAATATGTCCAAGTTGAGTTTTAATATTTTTAATTGTTGTTCCTTGATTTTGTAATTGATTTCCTTGAATTTGTAATTGATTTCCTTGATTTTGCAATTACTGACCCAAACTTAATATTAATTCTTCTATAGATAACTTCTTATCTTTAAATTGAGTGTTATTAAATCCAGGTGGATAAAAAGGTTTACAATTTGTATTTCCTTGATTAGGTGGATTTCCTATAGAGTTGTTCTTCCATTGTTGATTAACGGTATTGTTATTCCAATTAAAATTTGGATGATTCTTCCAACCAGGATTATAATAATTTGCATAAGGATTATTGGGTCTATTATTAATAGCATTTATAGTTTCATAAGGAGATTTTTTTGTCCAGATGTGTTTTTTTCTAATATAGTAGGAGAGTAATTCATTCCAAAATGATCTAATTTCTTTGATATAGCAGCAATTTAAGAAGCTAACATAGATATTGCATCATTTTCATGAACACTAGTTATCTTTTTAGGATTTATTCTTTCAGCGGGCCATTGAAAATTATTAGTAGCCATTTCTTTGATTAACGCATAAGTTTCATCAAATGGTTTTGACATTAATGATCCTCCAGCAGTAGCATCAATGATTGATCTAAGAGATCCTACTAATCCATTGTAAAAAGTTTGTATAATTAACCAATCTGGTAATGCATGATATGGCCATTTCCTAAGAAGTTCTTTAAATCTCTCCCAAGCTTCATATATGGATTCTCCATCAAACTGACCAAAAGATGTTGTATCATTTCTAAGTTTTGAATTTTTCGAAGGAGGAAAATATTTGGATAGAAATTTTTGTGATAATTCTCCCCAAGTTTTAATAGATCCAGGTGCTAATGAATTTAACCACATCTTAGCCTTATCCCTTAAAGAAACAGGAAAAAGCCTACATCTAATAGCATCATTAGAAACTTCCTCATTTTTAAAAGTAGCAAATAGTTCCAAAAAACTCGCAAGATGTAAATTAGGATCTTCATTAGGTGAACCACTAAATTGATTATTTTGTACCATTTGGATAATTGCACGTTTAAGTTTTAATGAGTTAGCAGCTACATCAGGGTTTTGAATAGTTAGGTGAATTTCATCTAATGTAGGGTTGGCATAATCTCTTAATGGTCTTTGTTGGTTTATATTTTTAATTTCTGGATTACTTGTCATTTGTGTAAAATTTATAATTTCTCTCTTTTGTTTTCTAATTCTTTTAATTATGTGCTCTAATTCTGAATCGTAAGGTATTAAATTTTCGTTTACAAATTTACGCATACAATTTTTAAGTAATATTTAAAATAGTCCGTTACTCTAGTAATTATTTTAATAATTCTATTAATTACCTTAATAATTACTTTACTTCCTCGGCAACGGCGCCAAAAACTTGATCCACTTTTCGATATTTATACTTACAACTATAATATGAAAGTTAGCAACGGTACCAAAAACTTGATCCCGCATCGATATATATATATATATATATATATATATATATATATATATATATATATATATATATATATATATATATATATATATATATATATACCGATGATTTTGTTATGGATTTTATGATTTATATTCTGGATACTACGCAGGTATATGTATCGTTATCAAGTAATAAAGGGCTCAAATGGAGTCCAAGATATCGATCCTACAGGGAAGTTTAGAGAATTTCAAGACAAATTTATGTAAACTTACATGCTAATCTAGTATACGGAAATTAAGAACACTTAGACTAAAATAAACTAATGCTTAAAGGTTGAAAAAAAGATTTCAGAAAAGTATCTTTCTCCTTGTTTGAGAAAATTAAGTGAATGAAGAATTAAATGAGTTTTTAATTGTATGTGCCAAATAGGAGCATTCTTATTCTTTACCCTTTGGTCTAGGTGCAAAGAACATTGACTAGTCTTATTTTTTATTACTGAAACTGCGGCTAGGCTGGGAGGATACCGACTGCCAGTTCAGAGCTCCCACGTTCCCCTCACCTGAGGGCTAACATCTACACTTCAGCTCCCAAACAATAAGACTGAATTGAATATTTTAGTCTCTCACACTAAAATGTTCAATTCTACGTCCGATAGTTAATATTTCCCTATTTATTTGCATCCTCCTTCCAAGGCTTTTGACATCCTTGAATCTTAGATGTAATCTTTACTATAATTGATAATTCAACATATGTTAACAAATAGGCCAGATTGAAAGTAAATTAAGATTTAAGTAAAAGATTAGCACAATTTCTATTTTCATATTCTTAGGCACAACTACTTTAATTTATCATTTCACGAAATCTCAATAACAAGGAGAAAGACTAAGGAAACTACTCAGAACTCATGGAAAAAAAACACAAAGCATGGATTTCATTAAAGTTAACAAACAAATAACAAATATACTTATATAAATTCTTTTCCCCCAAGCAGACTCGTTGAAGTTCCTTTGACTCTTCCTTCCAGTACAACACACTTAAACACTCTATATAGAAACTAAAATACTCTAGAATTGACACTTAACTAACACACAAATGACACTTAACTTCCACACAAATGACACTTAACTTCCACACAAATGACACACAAATGACACACAAATGACACATAAATGACTAGAATTCGTCTCTATTTATAGAAGGAGATAAATCTCCAAAGGTTACTTAAGCACCTCTTCAAAAAGCGTCCCGGTTCAATGTATCTTTCTCCTTTTTTTAGATAAAATCTTAAAATCCAATTGTTTTTAATATTTTAATTAAAACAAATCTTAAAGTTGTTTAGACAGAACTGATTAATATCCCACGGTTCTGTCATCCCGGCACCATTATTTTCATTGAATTCACTTAGTCCAGATGAATTTGCTAAACTCAACTGAATGAGTTCCACACTTTCATTTAGATCGTGGGAAATCCCGTTAGCAACACTTGGGTTACATCATCCGAGGTATTCCCGATCATTCAACGAGACGTTTTAATTTAGTTTTAATTGTAGTTTTGTTGTTCTGTTTGTGATTAAATTTTTAGTTGTTTTTATATTTTGGAATGTTGTGGCGGTAAATTTTATCTTGCAATGACTTTTAATTTAGTTTTGGTTTCAGTTTAGGGACTATCCTAAAGGTTTTGGTTTTCATGCAACAGTTTTATTTATCATGCAAGAAACAGTAAAGTACAATGCATGTAAGTAAATTGCAACAAAGTAAATTGCAATAAAATAAAAGCGTACCTGGAGGGTCTTCCCGTCATCCCAAGCTGCACATAAAAAACATGTTAAGGCATTTAAATATTTCAACAGATACCTAGGTAAAGCTAAGGGAAGGGTTTTGGTTGTCTACCAAATTCCTAATCCTATTGCTAGTCATCTCCTATGACGTATAGGTTCTTGGTTTGGTTTAAGGATGATTTTCTTCATCAAAGAACAATTAAATTCAGTTGTTCTTCTAAAACATCCCGTCATATTGAGGAAGTGTTTAAGACGAGTCCTAAACATCTTTCAATAGTACTGGGATTATTTTGTGTCCAAGCAAATTTAGTTGCACATATGAATTAATCATCCAGGGGTTTAATTAAACTTTTTCTCTTGCTCAGTGAACTAGGATATTTGAATATCCTGTAAGTGAAGTAACACTTCACTTGATACTTCATTTAAGAGTTTTAATAATAAGAGCTTTCAAAAGGGCAAATTTATTAGTATTTTAATAATTTAAACTTAATGATTTAATTTCAATTTTGACTTAATTATAGAAATTACTTTAAGTTTGGAATAGTGTTCAAGTTATTTTAGATTTAATTCTTAATGATTTCATTTAGGTTTGTTATTAAATGATTTTGATTTAATTTAATTCAACTGAATTTTAATTTAATTTATTTTAATTTTAACTTAATTTGATTTGATTTTGATTTTAATTTAATTTGGTTTAATTTAATTTAATTTAATTTTTATTTTAATTTAATTTAATTTAATTTAATTTAATTTTAATTTTAATTTAATTTAATTTAATTTAATTTTAATTAAAATATAGTTTAATTTTAACTTTAATTTACCTTTTAATTTAATTTATTTAATTTAATTAAATTTAGTTTAGTTTTAATTTAATTTTAATCTAATTTAATATTAATTTATTTTAATTTTAATTTATTTTAATTTTAATTAATTTTAATTTTAATTTAATTTAATTTATTTTTAATTTTAATTTAATTTTAATTTACATTAATTTAGTTTAGTTTAATTTTAATTTAATTTTAATTTGATTTAATTTTTAATTTAGTTTAAATTTAATTTTAATTTAATTTTAGTTTAATTTTAGTTTTAATTATTATTTTGGATTATTATTTTAATTTTTTAATTAAGAATTAAGTATTATTGAAGTGATATTTTTAGGGATTTTTAAATTAAAGAATAAATATCCTCTTAATAATATCCCTACTTTAATAATTCCAATTTCTATTATTCTTCCAAAATTTCAATTAATTAATTAATTAAAGTTTTATTTTAATTAAATTAGAAATAGTTAGAAGATTTCTACCCTCAATCACTTAAGTTTCAATCATCCAAAATCAGTTTAAAATTAAATATTTTTCCCTCCCCTTTTTGATTAACCCTAAAATTTTAATTAAGGGTTGAAATTTTTTTAATTACCCTTTTTCCCTTCAAGCTTAATAATTCTATAACTCACTAAACTAAGCTCAAATGAAATTGAAATTTTTATGTAACCCCACTCACATGTCAATTAAGACATTAGAGGAGAAAATGTGATTTTTCTGTATTTAATTTATTTATGTAATTATTTTTAATGAAAAATAGGGGTTTTCAAGGAAAATTCAATAATATGATCAAGGAAATGTTTCTATCCTTAAGAAAATTATGGAATGTTCCTAATGGCTAGAGGACCATTTGGACAATTTTTGGTGATTTTATGAGTTATAATTTATTTATTAGAATTATTTCTAGTTTTGGAGTATTAATTAATTTAAAAATAAAATTGAAGTTGAAAAATAGGTTTTATATTTTTGAAAAATCTCTCTCATATGAGGAAAATCAAAGAATAAAATTTTATATTTTTTTTATTTTTCTTTGATTAATTATAATTAATTTAGTGGAAATGTTAAAGAAAATCATTTTTTTATTCAAAAATTGTTTTAAGCCTTTAAAATTCAATATCTTACCCTAGAAACTTAAGAAAAATATTTGGTTTGTTCCTAAGTGATTATAATTCAAAATGTGACATTTTAGTGATTTTTAATATTTTTATGATTTTTATTATTTTTTATTATTAAAATATTAAAATAATGATAAAAATCAACATTTTTAGAAAATTACAATTTTAATGTTCCCAATTTCCTCTAATATCAGAGAAACTCCAAAACCATTTTTATGAATTTTTGAAAAGTATTTTGTGAGTTATGAATTTTTAAAATTTAATTTTATCCATTTTGCTTAAGAGGCTTAATCAACCCATTTGGTGAGGCTAATCAAATCCCATTGACTTCAAATTTTTATGTGATGTTCCTCTGATCCTAAAGATCAGTGAAGAATTGTTTTCAAGTTAATTTGATGTGTAATTAACCCTAATTAATTAAAGTTCAATTTTGGGTGTATAGGCCAATTAGGGTTGTTTCATGTGAATTAACTCAAAACCTTTTTTTCCTAGGTTCCTCTGATCAAAAGAAATATTACCAAATTTTCCTAGAATTTATTTTACAACATGCTAATTATTGGAATTAAAATACTCAAAACAGTAACATGCAATTGAAAAATCAATAACTTCTCATAGGGATGGCCTCTGACCTTGGGAAATTCAAGGAATGTTCCCAAGTTCAGAGGCTTCAAAAGCCCCATGGTCTCATGCCATGGTGAATTGCCTATGCAAATGGAGAGTTAAAACAATGCAGAGAGTAAATAAATCATTAAAAATAAAATACTCAATGAAATTACTTGATTTCTTTTCCACATTATTCTCCTCTGTTCATCGAGCAAGAGGATATTTTTTTTTTATTTTTATGATTTTTCTACACAAAGCTATGCATTTTTTAAGCTCTGGGTATTTAATAAATAAGAAAATTCCCTAATTTTCTACTTATCCAGTGCTGCGCCCTGTCATCCTTGGCATATCCGAAAGCCCACGCGGCGCGCTCCCATTCAACACCGCCATTTGAGTCAGCTTCCATGGAGCCTGCGGTTCATGTACCATCTCCTGGTCCGATGTCATCTGAGCCGTCCGCTCGATACACGCGCGATCCAACGGCTCCCGGTCATCGTCTACGACTGGTGTGCACCCGTGACCGTCCACACTAAAACCTTAAGATCTCACTTGATTCTCAATGGATTTTTATGTTCTTATACTCTTTGGATTCGTCTTGAAGAGACGAACATATCCATATGGTTTATGTGGCATGAAATTAACCCAATCAAAATAGAGAATGTTCAGAAGCTCGGGAAGAAGAGAGAGCTCACCCTTTTCTCAGAGAAGTGAAGCTTCAATCTAAGAGTTGTGTCACCTTTGATTGAGTCCAAGCAAGCTCCAGATGAAGTCTCTGGCCCTGAGGAATTGCCTAGACCTGATTTCCACCAGACTCGATTTCAACCTTTGGAGGCTAGAACAGATGGGTGGCCTGGAGAGAAGGCTTTCACTGGGGAACTCCTTCTCTTGGTCTTGTGTAGGTGTGGGAGAGTTAAATTTGATTTTGGTGGAGGATATGAAAGTTTCCTGTTCTGGCCTGAGAATTGAGCTCCAAAATTGAGCTCAATCAGTGGGAATTAGGGCAGGAGGACAGTGGGGATCAAATGCTCTTGGCTAGGGGAAGCTTTGTGAGGAGCTTGGAGGGATTTTGTCAAGGTCGATTTCGACTAACCTATTGGCCGAGAGGGGTTGGGTCGGCTTAAATAGCCATGGCCATGGCCTCCGAGGGGAGTTAGGGGCTGGGATCAGCTGCTCTGGTGAGGAGAAGAACAACCACAATGGCCATTTGGAGTGGGGCAGCTCAGCCATGGGGAATTGCAATTTTTGGTTTATTTGGACCTCTCGGCCTGGTGTTTTTCGGCGACTGTGGTGGCCAGCCAGCCAGGGTCAGGTCACTATTGTGATCAGGAGGATCAGTGCTTAAGGTTTGTCAGTTCAATTATCAAATGCCATGTGTAAAGAGGATGAATTGAAATGGAAAGGGGAAGAGTTGATATTGGCTTGTTTTGGGTCAACCCATGTATTTGGGCTTGGTTCACCTCCCCATGGCCTGATTTTGGGCTAAGGAGGTCAAGTGGGTTAGACTCACATGTGTGGTGAAGT
This sequence comes from Papilionanthe hookeriana x Papilionanthe teres, assembly GCA_022702705.1. NCBI lineage: Eukaryota > Viridiplantae > Streptophyta > Magnoliopsida > Asparagales > Orchidaceae > Papilionanthe > Papilionanthe hookeriana x Papilionanthe teres. The sequence goes on along the minus strand of CM040423.1, from coordinate 172,321,784 downwards.
CCACATCCAAACATATTTGGAATAATTTTGGGTTAAGGGTAATCATGGTTAAGGCTAATGACTTTAAGGGAACCTAGAAAGAGCTTCCTCCATTTGCCCATTGTGGTATGGTCAAATGTCAAACCTTTCATGGCTTCACATTGGGCTTAAGGATGGCTCCTTGGCTCTTATATGGCTTGGGAAAAGTTGGCTTGGTTTCATGGAAATAGGTTTTAGGAATTTTGGTATTTTGGTGTGAAATTTGGATAGTTTGTCATATGGCTTAATTTAGAAAAGTTTGATTGTTGATTTAGAATTTAGGGATGATTTTAATTAGTGAAATGATGAATGGAGTGTCATATGGGCTTTAGCATGAAGTTTGGGCTTTTAAAATTTGGTAAAGGTGGGCTTTTAAAATGGTTTTAGGGGAATGGGTTTTTATGTTTCAAAATGGGCTTTTAAATCAAAAAATTTATAAAGGTTCATGCTAAATAAATGTTGGTTTTAGTTTAAGGATATGTCATGAGTGATTTAAAACAAATTTGGAGTGATTTGGGGTTGAATTGGATTGAATTTGGGTTTATTTGGGAAAGGGGCTAAGGTGGGCCAAATTGGGCTAACTTAGGCTCGGGTTTTACTAATGTTGAAATTAATGTAAAATTGATTTTTATAAATGTTTATAGGTGTGTTACAAAGAGTTTTCAACCTTGGTTGGGGTTCAATTTTGGGACTTGGGCTAAGTTAGGGTTAAGCTTGAGTTTAGGCTAAATTGGGGATTTTGGGTTTGGGTTGAATTTGAGTGGGGTTTGGGTTCAAGTTTTATGCAAATTATGTTAGTGTTTTGTTTATGGAGATGTTAGGGAAGGTTTAGAAAAGATTTGGGGTTAATTGGAGTTGAATTGGGTTGGTTTGGGCTAAATTTGGGTTATGGGTCAAAATTGGGCTTTAAGCTTAAAAATGAAATTGAATTCAAATGTCAATCAAATTGGGCTTGGATTTGGTCAAGATTGATATTGAGGATATTGAATTGAAGTTTAGAATTGAATTGGACCAAAATTGAGGTCAACTGGGGTGATTTGGTTTGACATTGGGTTCATTTGGGTTTAAAATGAGCTAAATTAGGTGTTTTGGTGAAAGTGGGGTAAATTGGAAAAACTGACCCATGCTGTAGTTGAACAAAATGAAATTGGGAATATTTAGGATTTTCTGTAATTTTCTAAAAATTTTCTGAATTTTTGGATTTTTGGGTCAAGAGCGGCATTTTGGTAATTTGGAGGGTATTGGGGCTATTTTTGGAAATTTTGGTATTTTTTGCTGTAAATGATCAATTTGATTGGTGGGGAAATGTTCAAGGTTAATTTTGGAAAAGTTTCGGGTGATTTGGAAATTTTGGTAGTTTTGGGTAGTTTCAAGGGCTTTTAGTAGGATTGGTGAGTCCGGGGCCCCGGGGATCAAAAATTAAAATTTTGGAGAAATGAGAATTGAGCCAGTGTGAGTGAAATGGATTGGTTGAGCCATGAAGCCATATTAAGCCCATAGGAGCCATGAGAGGACTCATTTGAGGCATTCACTATGTTGTTCCTAACCCTCTTAGCCAAGGGCTTAGGGGTTAAGGTCCATCCATATGAATTATCTACATGAGTCAGGAAGTCAAGCTAGGCATGAATAGTGTTAGGATTTGGAATGTGTGTAAAAGTGTAATGTGTGGAGGTGAACCGTCACTAGACCAGGCCACCCAGGGTGATCCTAAGGCCAAAGGTCCTATAGGGAACTCATCCTTAAAACCTCCACATTTGATTTCAACCCTCTAGGTAATTAGGGGTTTACAATCAAGATTGTGGGGTTTGTAGGGAGTTAAGAAGTGGTTGAATTTCTAAAGGGGTAGGTTCCATCTCTAGTCCTCTAAGATAATCAAAGGAAAAGCCTAAGGCTAGATCCTAAGTACTAAAGAGAGAAGAGAAGACCTCATCAAAAATGAGGTCAACAAATGGACCCCCAATAGGTGTGGTGTGCTAACTAAGCACACCACGCGTATTGGCGTTGACCGAAGAGATCAACAAAACCAACACAGATGTCCAAGTGACAAACTTAGGACAGAGTAGAAAATTTTCCGCTGGGGAGTATCAAGTATATTTCCAAGACTAGAGGTTCTTGAACTCTCGCTGGGGAAAGGAAAAGGAGGTGATTTCCAAATTACAAGATTTAAAGAATTTTGATTTAGATTTCATTTCATTTTATGTTCAAGTTTTGATGTGTAAGTTTAGATTTTGAGTTTTAATTTAGATTGAAGTTTGATTTAAAATCAATTTAGGAAATTTGGATTTGAAATGAGAATTGAAACCCACGTTTCAACCTCGGGATTGCGAAGAAAACCGGATTTTAGGTGGCAGCCCCAGAGTAAGCATCCGAGCTTAAGTGTCGATTGAAAAGGATGAGAATCAGAATTTAGGTACTGATCTCAAAAGAGAACTGGAATGTAGGTACCAGTCTCGGAAATATTGAATTAAAATGTAGGTATTAATTCGAATGAGAATTGAGGTGTAGGTATCTATCTCGAAATGAGAACTCGAATGTAGGTACCAGTCTCAGAAATTTTGAATTGAAATGTAGGTATCAATTCAGATGAGAATCAAAATGTAGGTATCAATCTCGAATTGCGAACTGGAATGTAGGTACCGATCTCAGAAATTTTGAATTGAAATGTAGGTATCAATTCGGATGAGAATCGAAATGTAGGTATCGATCTCGAAATGAGAACTGGAATGTAGGTACCAGTCTCGGAAATTTTGAATTGAAATGTAGGTATCAATTCGGATGAGAATCAAAATCTAGGTATCGATCTCAAAATGAGAACTGGAATGTAGGTACCAGTCTCGAAAATTTTGAATTGAAATGTAGGTATTAATTCGGATGAGAATCGAAATGTAGGTATCGATCTAGAAATGAGAACTGGAATGTAGGTACCAGTCTCGAAAATTTTGAATTGAAATGTAGGTATCAATTCGGATGAGAATCGAGATGTAGGTATCGATCTCGAAATGAGAACTGGAAAGTAGGTACCAGTCTCGGAAATTTTGAATTGAAATGTAGGTATAAATTCAGATGAGAATCGAAATGTAGGTATCGATCTCGAAATGAGAACTGGAATGTAGGTACCAGTCTCGAAATTTTTGAATTGAAAGTTATGTATCAATTCAGATGAGAATCGAAATGTAGGTATCGATCTCGAAATGAGTACTGGAATGTAGGTACCAGTCTCGAAAATTTTGAATTGAAAGGTATGTATCAATTCAGATGAGAATATAAATGTTGGTATCAATCTCGAAATGAGTGCTGGATTGTAGGTACCAGTCTCGAAAATTTTGAATTGAAATGTAGGCATCAATTCAGATGAGAATCGAAATCTAGGTATCGATCTCGAAATGAGAACAGGAATGTAGGTACCAGTCTCGAAAATTTTGAATTGAAATGTAGGTATCAATTCTGATGAGAATCGAAATGTAGGTATCGATCTTGAAATGAGAACTGGAATGTAGGTACCAGTCTCAGAAATTTTGAATTGAAATGTAGGTATCGATTCAGATGAGAATCAAAATATTGGTATCTATCTCGAAATGAGAACTGGAATGTAGGTACCAGTCTCGGAAATTTTGAATTGAAATGTAGGTATCAATTCAGATGAGAATCGAAATGTTGGTATCGATCTCGAAATGAGAACTGGAATGTAGGTACCAGTCTCGAAAATTTTGAATTGAAATGTAGGTATCAATACAGATGAGAATCGAAATGTAGGTATCGATCCAGAAATGAGAACTGGAACGTAGGTACCAGTCTCAAAAATTTTGAATTGAAATGTAGGTATCAATTCAGATGAGAATCGAAATGTAGGTATCGATCTTGAAATGAGAACTGGAATGTAGGTACCAGTCTCGGAAATTCTGAATTGAAATGTACTGTGGTGATTTGGATTTAGCAGGAGATTGAAATGAGATATGAAAGTGTTCCACATCCTACGAGAATCAATCGAAGTTTGATTATTTGGTGAAGGGTATGAATCCATGCCATCAGAACCAAATCGAAAATTTTTCGTGGTTCTGAAATCATCCCGAGAGAGAGTTTCAAAGGAGGTCTGAAGTAGATCTTGATTTGAAGAAGAATTGGAGGATTTGAACAGATGGGTTTAGACTGGAATTCAATTTGAGATTTAGATTCGTTTTGTTTGTCCTTTAATTATCCCATTTTTTTATTTGTTGTTTATTTAGTGTTCATGTGAATTTGAAGTTCATTTTACTATTTAGATTTTTAGGAAAAGTTCTCATTTTTTTTCTCTTCTATTCTTCGTTAAAAGTTCATTTAACTCTAATGGCGTTTCACAGTCAATTTGCACAAAAAGAGGTGAAGGCAAAATATGACGTAGTCATTTTCATTCCAACTTCGTCGAAAGTACATCATACAACTTGGTCTAGTCATGATGACATTTTCCTCGAAATTGAATGTCTCGTAAAATCCATGTAAATCCAAAACGGACTGTGTAAACTTCTTGTTGATACATCCAAAAGCGTCTGTCAAAAATCCATGTCTGAATAGTAAGAAACATGGGTAATAACATCACCTTCCAAGCCACCCTTGGCAGGAATGCCACATGGATGTGCATTGGAGGTGTGCTATTTCCCATGTAACTCACGACTCGTAGGGCCGGAGACTCTCCGACTCGGATCCGGCCGGAAGTGGTAAGGCGCCTTTCGTCGTCCATCCTTCTAAAAGTGACAGAGATCCGCTCCACTGGCACACCAGGTATACAATGTTTTGCGATGTCTGCTCCATTTCCTTTTAATATCATGACAGAACCTACCGAAAGTGGTATCTCTACCGGCCCTCAGAACTTAACCGGGCCTGCTATCCGGAGGTCAGATCCGAACATGATATTGCATTGGTTGACAAACGAAACTGTGCAGAAAGGTCTGACAAAGTCGTGGTGGTCTATGTGTGGAGGTATGCGATCGCTCTTCGATAAATGTCGATGATGCAACCGTTGGGTATGCGTCCGGTGGCGATACCCTCCATGTTATCATTCTTTTCACCATTCTTTTTATTATCCTCGGCATCGGATCCACCTCACCGTGACGGAGTATCCCCGGTGGATTTCCATTTCGTCCTCCGCGAAGTTATAGCAACATCTGCATTGTATTGTGACTCTTCCTTTCCCTGGCATCCATCTCCAGGGTTCTGAATAAGTCTTTTCCCTCAGACGGCCTGCTCGACCCATCTTCTGAAGTTCTAATATGCAATCCATAATTTGTTGTTGCTCATGTTCTGAGAATACATCTGTGTGTAACTCGAGGCCTTCCAAAATGTTGATTCTCTTGCCTTTAATCCTTTCAAAGTATTCGAAAGTCTTCTTCTCAACATTTAGCATTCTTTCTAATTCATTTTCTGGGATGATCTGTAAGTGACGAGGCCTAGTAACGTACTGCGGGATGTATGGCTCAATCCCGTCATGTTCTCCTGCATACCTTGGTTCCTCGGGGATTGTCTCTGTCGGGACATCCTCTGGGGTTGCTTCCGCAACAAGGTTCTTCAGATCTGGTATCTTTGTCCGGTGTCGAGGCACTGACTCTATTTATGTTCTTCTTGGCACTTCTTCGATTTGTTCTGATTTTCTTAGCGTTGACTTTCTTCTTTCTGGTTCCTGACGAATCGGTATCTTTGAAATGTGTTTCCCGGCAAAAGTGGTTGTTTCCTCATGTTGATCCGCTGCTAGTTTAGTCAACATCTTGCGGATTCGGCGATTCTTATTCCTTCTTTGGGTAGTAGTGAGAGTAGCTCTCCTAACCCCTTGAATTTCTGCGGGCGCGGCGCTAACAAGCCTGCCCTCTGCCGTGGTAACTACAGACTTGATTTTCTTGCTTTCCTTGATGTTTGTCTTTCTTTTCTTGTTGCTGGATTGGTGACTTGGGCCACCCATCTTCATCATTGTCTGGCTGTGAAGCTCTTCTTGGTCAACTGGGACCCATTCATTTTCTTCATACTGTAGGCTGGCTGGTGTGAAGTCAGAATCAATTTCTATCACTGCTCCATCCTTCACCCTCTTTTCATCGAGTGCGAGATTCACGCCATTTCTAAAGTTTAGGACCAACAACCGTTCGACATTTCCCTGTGAAAAAGACAAGGAAAGGATTAAGGGCTGTACTAAGAACAAGAACATGAAGAAAATATTTATCACTGAAGATTCTTATTCACTTATTTTAATTTTTAAGGAAAGTAGGAAAAGATGAAGAAAGATCAAGAACAAGAGTTGATTTGAACGGAAGGGTAAAACTTTATTATTATGATTTCACATATTTTATTTTTAGCACATATTTTTTGTTAATGATTTTTCTTTTGTCATCCATTTTTATGTTTTTTTTTGTTTCGGACCCAGTCACAAGTAGTTACTTCACCCGTGTTTCTAGGGATGAGAATTCATTCCTTCGAAACATCAGTTTGTGTAATACTTCTTCAAATATCATCCGTTGAATGGAAGCGTTTATCGTTCTCCTTGGCAATTCACAAGTTGGTAGGAACCTCCTGAGTAGACTGTCTCGACCACAAACGGCCCTTCCCAAGTCGGTTCAAATTTAGCACCTATCTTGCGATGTGCAAGAATAGGTCTTCTGAGAACCAAAACCAAGACACCGACTTTGAATGTCATGGGGAGGACTAGTTTATCATGGGCCTGGAACATCTTAGCTTGATACAGTTCCAAATTCTGTTGCGCGAAAAGTCTTTTCCCTTCCAAGCTTTCCAATTCTTCTAGTCATAGTCTGGCATTTTCCTCCGTAGTGATTTTGTTCGCAACTACAATTCTGAGTGATGGGAGCTGAACTTCCAAGGGTAGAACTGCCTCGGACCCGTACACTAAAGCGTAGGGCGTAGACTGAGTAGGAGTCCTAAAAGTTGTCCTATAGGCCCATAAGGCTTCTAACAACTTCTCGTGCCAATTTCTTTTGTTGTAGTCCAAAGTTTTCTTTAGAATTTGAAAGAGAGTTTTATTAAAATCCTCGGTCAAGCCGTTTGCTCTTGGGTAGTAGATTGTTGAGTACCGCCAATCGATCCCATGACTTCTAACAAAATTGTTGATCTTTGTACTTTTGAATGTAGACCCATTATCTGAAATGATCCTGTGCGGTACCCCGAAATGGTAGACGACTTGGTTCTTGAAAAACTGTAGCACATGGTGTGCCTTTACTTCCCTGAGTGGTATAGCTTCTGCCCATTTAGAAAAGTAGTCTGTAGCAGCAAGGATGAAGCGATGTCCTCTTGAAGAAGGCGGTTCTATCGGACCCACTATATTTGTGCCCCAACACTCAAACGGCCACGACGCGATTGTTGGATGTAACACATTTGGAGGTTGGTGTAAAACCACTTCGTGCACTTGGCACTGGTGACAACTTTTGGCAACTTTCATACAGTCGGTCATCATTGAGGGCCAGTTGTACCCTAGTCTTTTAATAATCATTTTCATTTTCGGACCCGACTGATGAGCGCCACAAAGTCCTGAATGTACTTCTTTAACGATTTCACGAGCTTCGGACTCGCTCAGGCATCTCAGCCACATTTGATCAAAAGACCTTCTGTATAACGTATTGTTTATTAATGCGTAGGACAGAGTTCTTTTCTTGATCTGATGGGCTAGCAACTTATCGTCCGGTAATTTCCCTGTTTGCAGATAGTCCATTAGCGGTTGACGCCAATCTTCTGTGTTTTCTATTATTTCTGCAACTGATTCCTCTGCTTTTTCTGATTTCTGTATCATATCCATGTCGAGCTGTGATAGGACCTATCGTCCCTGAACTGACACTTCAACTGACTCATCTTATAAGCAGGCAAATTCTTTTGCAATGTGAGCTAGCGTATCCTTGAGAGCATTTTCTTTTATTGGGATCTTGTAGATCGTTACATTCGGAATATATTCCAACACTTTCATGGCATACTGAAAGTACTGCTCAAGTCTTGGCTTTAAAATTCTGTATTGTTCGGCGACATGTTGAATGATCAACTAAGAGTCTCTGTAGAAATTGATGTCCATTATTCCCATCTGAATGGTTAGTTCTAGTCCTTTTATGAGGGCTTTGTATTCTGCCTCGTTGTTTATACACGGCTCTGTTAAGTGGTAGGAGTATCTTAACATCCCCCGCTCCGGAGTTATAAAGATTAGTTCGATTCCTGCCTTACTGGGCACTATTGTTTGCAATTCTTTGTTCTTCTGTGCTGAGGACGCTCCGTCGAAGTATAGTTCCCAACGTCGATCATCAGGGTCTTATAGGCTCATTATCTGCTCGTCAGGCAAATCGTCGTCGAGAGGCGAATCTGCCGGTAAAGAGTGTGCTACAAGGAAGTCAACTAGAACTTGTCCCTTACAGCGCGAAGAAGAACGAAAGTTATGTCAAATTGCAATAGTATCATTGACCACCTGGAAAGTCTGCCAGAAAGCATCAGTCAGGTCATCAAGTATTGCAACAGATTAACTCTCGAAATAAGGTTGACCTTATGAGAAAGAATGTAATGTCTAAGCTTTCGTGCGGCGAAGATCAGGGCCAAGCAGTGCTTCTCAATTGGAGGATACTTTACTTCCGTCAGAATTAGACGACGGCTTAAGTAGTATAGAGCATTTTCTTTTCCCTCACCATTGACCTGGGCTAGCAGGGCTCTAAGGGAGTCGTCTAAAGCCACGGTATAAAGTATCAACGGTCTACCTGAGACTGGGGCTGCTAAGACAGGAGGTGTCATTAAGTATTGTTTGATGTCATCGAAGGCATGTTGACATTTGGAGTCCCAAGTAAACTTAGCATCCTTCTTAACCAAAGCAGAAAAAGGCTGACACCTTCCTGACAAATTCGATATAAAACATCGAAGATATGCCAACTTTCCTTGAGAGGATCGTAGCTGTTTCAAGGTTTTAGGAGGTGGCACTTCTAAGATAGCTTTAATCTTTTCCAGATCAATTTCAATTCCGAGATGTTGGACAACAATTCCTAAGAATTTCCCAGAGGTGACGCCGAAGGCGCATTTTAAGGGATTCATCTTAAGGTTGTATTTTCTTAGTCGCTCGAAAATAATTCTCAAATCATACAGGTGATCTTCCTTCAATTTGCTTTTGATGACCACATCATCCATGTAGCACTCGACTTGGTTGTGAATGAGATCATCAAAAATCTTCGTCATTGCTCTTTGGTATGTTGCTCCTGCGTTCTTTAGTCCGAATGGCTTTACTGTGTAGCAATACACTCCGATCGGCGTTCTGAATGTCGTGAGCTTTTCTTCTTCTGGTGCCATCTTTATCTGGTTGTATCCTGATGATCCATCCATGAACGAAAATATTTCATGTGTTGAAGTAATATCGATCATTAATTCTGGGATTGGTAGTGGAAATTCATCATTTGGACATGCTTTATTTAAATCTCTGAAGTCTACGCAGATTCTGATCTGACCATTCTTCTTTCTGACTGGTACCACGTTGGCTAACCAAGTATGGTTTTGTTCTTCACGGACAAATTTAGCGTCTATTAGCTTCTTAACTTCGGCTATTACTTGTTGCTCAATTTCTTGACGCATTCTTCTGGGAGCTTGTCTGACTAGAACAGAAGTAGGATCCACTCCTAACTTGTGAACTGTGACTTCTGGAGCTAATCCTGGCATTTTGTCGTAACTCCAAGCAAAACAATCCTTGAATTCCATTAGTAGCTTGATTATTCCCTCGGAATCTTCTTTATTGAGTAAGGAGCTAACAAAGGTAGGCATGGGCTCTTCGCTAGTACCTAAGTTAACTTCCGTTAACTCGTCTATTGTAGATTTGATTTCTTCTTCAAATTCTGGTGGAGCATCTCCGATTGGTAGATCTTCGAGATCCCCTGAAGCTTTCAAGCAGTCTTTATTAGGTTCGCAAGTGACAACCAAGAAAAATCTTGTATAGTCAACTGATCCTACTGTGCCGAATCCGAGACCATGTTTTGAATTGGGAGGTCGACCGGCATTATTCCATAATCTTTCAAAATGTTGTGATTGACCCTTTGTCCATTGTCGAGGTAAGACACCACGTCGAATTAAATTTTGAACACAGGGAGAATACCACTCAAAAGGTAATTCCATTAATTCGGAAGAAGTAACATCTTCAAATTGTACATCTTTTTCATTATTGGAAAAAGAAGCTCCACGGTAAAACTTGATTGGCTTAGTACCACCACCATTCACTTCTTTGACCACCATACCCTCGATCTTATTAGAATGGATCGGGGTCAGGGTCATAGTTTGTACATGATGGTTAATCTTCTCGTACATTGATTTGTATTCTTCATTCTTTTCATCTTCGAGAGAGATCTGGAACTGGGGTTTCTTTTGACTTATTGTCGCTGCTTCTTTCTTGATTTCTTCTCCTTCTTCGGAAGTGTTCTCCCAATTAACTTCGATGACCAGTTTCTTCTGTCCAACTATTCTAACATTTCGTCCACGTCCTTGTCCCCAGCCTCGACCTCGGGTGCGAGTTATGGAGAAATCTTCACCATCTCGCCTTAAGGGAGTGGTGAGTAACTGTTGGACTAGAACTTCAGGCTCTTCATCATCTCAGATTTCTTTTGCTTCATTTGGTATGCTATTTCTGGAAAATATTGTTTTCTTCGGAGGCGCGTAGAAGGCCATATCTTCATGAATTCCAATCTCATTTACAGAGAATGGTTGCAAGTCACCTTTGATACACTGTTCCCCTCCTTCGTAATACTTTATGCACTGGTGCAGAGACGACGGTACCATCCGGTTTTCATGGATCCACGGTCGACCCAGTAGAGCGTTGAACGATGTCTCAGAATCAATTATGTGGAATTTTGCAGTTGTTTTTGCTAAATCACCGGTCATCATCAGTAGTGTTATCGATCCAAGAGCTCTTTCTCCTTTTTGATTGAAGCCTCTTAATAACATCTTGTCTGCTTCAAGATTGCAAGCATCAATTTCCAAATATGTTATCGTCTGAAGATTCATTATGTTGATTGACGATCCCCGATCAACCAACACTCTAGAGAGCGTAAACTTTCCAATAGTGACTGAAATGTATAACGGTTGGTTATGATCTGCTATTCCCAGTAATAGATCATTGTCCGTGAAGGTAACACCTTGTTGTTCTTTTAACGAGCAAACCTCATCGAAGGAATTACCGGCCATTTGAGCTAAACAGATCTCTGGATCAAGTAAAGCCTTGATCAGAGCCTCCCTCATCTCCTTTGAAAGGATCAGAGCATCGTATATGCTTAGTTTAGCTGGTAGCTTCCTAAGATGGGCTAGCACATTATAGTCCACTTTATTACCATGTTCCTTGGTTTCTTCCCGAATAAGCAATTCCTCTGCCGGGGCTGGCTCTTCCTGAGCAACCAACTACTTTCCTTTATCCTTTGGACCCATTCTCGGGGGTAGAACTTTTTCACTTCTTAAATTTACTTCAGTTATCTGTTCTGAATTTGGTGTCGAATCTGCCGGTGTATCCCCTTGAATTGGAACAACTGGCTCTTCTGAAGTTGCTTCGGTATCTGATGGTTCTAATTCTATCGTAATCGGAGCCCCTCGGAATTCACAAATGGACACGTTGCTTGTCGAGCTTTCGTAGCCTCCTTTGTGAACATCTTCTTCGTCATGGTCATCGAGGTAGTGTATGATTTGAGAATCGTTATTTGTATTCGAATCGAGATCCGGATTAAGTCGGTTGTCGCTAGTTACGTAATTGTTAGAAACAGTCAAAACGTAGCCAATGCCATAACACTTATCATTATAAGATCCCGCCGGGGCAGACAGATAATCATACAGAGTCAGGAGTTTGAGGGATTTTTCCCCTGAATCAGAAACAACCATCCTAGGATAAGCAGCACCTAGTCTACCCTTCGGAGCCTCGGTTTTCTTTTCTTCGATGATCTTCTCCTCCTTCTGTGGTGGTTTTTCAATCGTAAATAATAGTGCTGGCTCGACATGTTTCAAACTCTGAGTTGAAGCATGCACCAAAGCAGCCTGGATGTGATCCAAAATTTTCTTTGATGACTTCATCCAGACGGTACTCCATCCATCATCAGTCGCGTAAGGGTCTATCAGAACAATAGGATCCGTTGAAATAACATTGACGGAACCTCCCTTATGGGGTTCCTTCATGTATTCCTTTGGGATCGTTATGTTCACTTTACGGAGATTGTCATCAAGCAAACTCTTGAAAGTGATGCAATCTTCTATCTTATGTCCATGCATATGGTGGTATGGGCAATAGTTCGAATGATCTTTCTTATTGACTTCTTCCGGATTCTTGGCCTCTGGAAGCTGAAAATCCAGTGTTTTCATTAAGCTGCAGAACATCTTCGCTACTGCTTCTATTTTGAATGGATATTCTTTATTTAGAAGTTCTCTTAAGGTATGCGATGAACGGGGCGGTTGTTCATAATGTTGAGACGAATGATAGCTCGGACGAGGTTGTTGATAGCCTTGTTGAGGTTGTTGATAAGTTCGTTGTGGTGGTTGATAACTAGGATGTGGCCGCTCTGACTGTATCTGAACTGGCTGCTTGCCCTTATCTATTGCAGCGACGATTCTGGATTTCTTTTCAAATGTTTTCACAGGCTTCTGCTTATCGTTCTTGTCCGCAAAACTTAACTATTTTGCCTCTTCTTGCAAGATCCCAGCCTTGCTAAGAAACTTCTCAAAAGTCTTGATTGTAAACCCTTTAAGGAGAAGTGCTATCGGGCCATGGATACTTTTAAGCAGGATACCGACTGCATGTTGTTCTTGAAGCTGTGGTTCACACTTCATGCTTAAGTTTCTCCATTGAAGTATGTAGTCCACTTAAGTCTCATTCGGCTTTTGCTGCTCCACCACTAGATCACCGATAGTGATGTGGTGCTGAGCCCCGGCAAATCGTTTAACGAAGAGATTCTCCAGTTCTGAAAAAGTCTTCACAGAGCCGTTCGGCAATTCTGCATACCAGTCGAAGGCGATCCCTGACAAACTGCTGACGAACTGGCGGAAGAGTAGAGCGTCGCTCCCACCGGCATTGCAGCAACTAGCACGAAAATATGCAACATGTTAATGGGGGTTTTCATGTTCCATAAAAAGTCTTAAATAGAGGTGGTACGAAGCCTTTCGGGTATTGGACTGCATCGAACTCCTCAGGGTATGGTTTACCCATCTGAATAGAAGCTCCATTCTAGTATTATTCTAAAGCTTCTCGCACCTGCTGTTCAACCATGTTTTTAATATCCTTTTCTGGAATCATGCTTCGTGTTGAATCCTTCTTTGGTTGCTCGTCCCCATTGATGGATGTGATCTCTTTTCCTCCATCTGCATTATGGATGATCTCTGGGGGTGTCTCTTTCTGAGGCTGGGCCTGACTCTGGAGAGTGGCTAAGGCAACAACCATCTCTTCCATCCTCTTTGCCATCTGGGAAATTGTATCATCTCTTTCCCGAAGCTGTGCTCTTAAAAAGTCTGGTTCATCTCTTTCCGCAGCTGCCGGAGCACCTTGCGAAGCAGACGATGCTCGTGTCTCGACCATGTTGATCTCTGCATTCTCCTCATCCATGATCTCTGATGAGTCAACTTCATCTCCTAATTCTTCTTCTCTTTCTTTTGTTAACCGTTGGATGTCGGTCCTTAACTTATCCACGGTATCCTCCAGTGGCCCTTTTCGCACGGTCTCGCAGTTGTCTCGTGATGGTTATTGAACTTCCTTTCCGGGAGTCCCCTTTATTGCAGTAGCACTTTCTTCTGATTCGAGTCTCCTGACGAGACTTTTCTTCTCAGGGCATTGCTTTGGTCTTAACTCGCCAGTAGTAGGTCGCCATACCATCCTTCTTGCAGTCGGAAGCCTAGGATAGGATGGTCTGTCGGCTATATGCTGGAAGGTGGTATCCTCCCTAATCTGTAGACTCGATACAACAACGAGAGAACTGGCTTTTATCTTCTTATTTGGTTTCTGTATGGCAGCAACAGGTTCTATTCGCAGTCTGAGGAGGGATTTAGCTGGCACCAGTCCTATCCTTCTTAGGATTTCTGACACAGGGCATTTTTCCTTCTTTGCCAATCTTTCTATAACAGCTTGCAGCCGAGCCAATGGCGTAGTCTTATCCATTTTCTTCTTGTAATTGTTGTAGTATGCAGGTCGGGGTAATGCGGTGGCGATCCTACGAACATCCTCTTCATATGATGCGGCAGAGAGGGGGTGAAACCTGCTCCCTTCTAACAGTGGTATTTACTCAGGCAGTTCTTCTCTTTCTTCAAGAATTTCTTCTAGAAAAGCAACTTCATTAGCTCTAGCTTTCTTGGCGATCTTTCTGCTTCTATTTCTCCTTTGAGTCTGAGTTAGGGGTGCAACTCTTGAAATGGACCCAATCTCAAAAACATATGGTATTATAGCAAAGTCTGCACCCTCCACGGTGACAGGCTCATCACAGACTTGGATTTCCTTCCCCTTCGGCTTGCGAAGTCGGCTAGGTGCCGAGATGACAAGACCGGTGGGGGTAGAGACAACAGTCCTCCAATGAACAAGTAGTACTCCTTTCGAATTGGAACCCTTCGTGGGAGGGAATTCTTGAGTTTATTTTAGATTGAACTCAATCACGGGCTCTTCAGTTTCTGACACTTTGTTCATTAATGTGAAGAGAGTGACATCAGCGAACTTGACATCTATGTTGCCAAATCCTTGTCCGAAATGGATGATCCCATTGTCAGGCAGTTCATCCTTCTAAACGACAAAGTCCATTCCATTGGTGAAAGAGAAGAATAACTTTGGGGCAGTCATTTTCTGCAGGGCAGATTCCGAATGTCAGTCCTGAATTATGCTTCTTTTCATTGTGAAGCTTAGGACGAAAAAGAAAGAGTCCGAACACATTTTCGTTTATTTTAGTGTATTTGTGATTTTAAAAGGATTTATTCATGAAAAGAGTCGTTTATTAGAGGATTTGTTTATTAGGAATGGAATGTTTTAAGGTTTATAAAAAGGCAAGGGGTTCGATTCAGAATCAGAAAGGAAGACAAAGTCTTATGCATGATTTCTCGACTCGAAGTACCGCTTCCTAAACTATCACCTATCGGGGGTCCACCCCACCTCAGAAAAGAGGTAAAAGGAACTCGGAACCTCTCTGTTTAAGGGTGTCTAAACAGTGGCTCCTAAATTCGAGAGAAGTTGGCTATACTCGTTCAAGACAGAAATGAACGGTGTATTCCAACGGAAGAATGGTAGTGTTGGTCCATTAGGGGCATGGACTCACTACCGATTTATGCGAGTAAAACCATCTGATCAAAAATCGAGAGAGGAACTACTCCTAGCGGAGTCGCCAGAAGTTGTCGGCATATTTTTAGGTTTGTGTTGTATTTTGAAAAGGGGGTCGCCTAACAGAAATTGTCGGTGAATTTTAGATTTTAAATTTAATTTAAATATATATATAATTTAAAAGATAGCATTTCATTTTGAAAATAATTTTTAAATTTGAAAAATTTTAAGATATGAAATCAAACCGATCTCACATCCCAAATAGTTTATATAAACGAGCACCATACCACAAACTGTGTATCTATCCTGAAGAATAGACACACTGCTTGATGATGGGCCTCGATTAAATAAACTAGAAGATTTGTGATATCCGTTTGGTCTGCGAATGAATTTTATAAGCTGACAAGTTACCCTTCTTAATATAAAGGAATTAAGCAGGGTTTATGTTACCTGGGTTCTTAAAGTTCCCTATAAGGGTAAGCCCCTATAGTTAATTACATCTTAAATGTCCGAAGACACTTAAGAAAACTCTCGATAATGATCAGTGGTTTTGCTCTCAAGAATTTCAAAGTTTAAGGTTTCAAAGGATTGAATTTTGGAAATTTCAATAGGGAATGGATCAAATTTGGAACAGTTTATTTTAAGAGTCCAAAGAAAGAGAAGTAGGAGAAGCTGAGGATCCAAGAAGAATCTTGACAACTTCTCAAACTATCATATTGTTTGGTTTAATTTAATTTAATTTAAATTAATTTAATTTAATTTAATTTAAATTTTAATTTAATTTAATTTAATTTAATTTTAATTTAATTTAATTTATTTTAATTTAATTTTAACTTTAATTTAGTTTAACTTTAACTTTAATTTAATTTTTAATTTAATTTATTTAATTTAATTTAATTTAGTTTTGTTTTAATTTAATTTTAATTTAATTTAATTTTAATTTATCTTAATTTTAATTTATTTTAATTTTAATTTAATTTTATTTAGTTTTAATTTTAATTTAATTTTAATTTACTTTAATTTAGTTTAGTTTAATTTTAATTTAATTTTAATTTGATTTAATTTTTAATTTAGTTTAAATTTAATTTTGATTTAATTTTAGTTTAATTTAAGTTTTAATTATTAATTTGGATTATTATTTTAATTTTTTAATTAAGAATTAAGTATTATTGAAGTGATTTATTTAGGGATTTTTATGTTAAAGAATAAATATCCTCTTAATAATATCCCTACTTTAATAATTCCAATTTCTATTATTCTTCCAAAATTTCAAATAATTAATTAATTAAAGTTTTATTTTAATTATATTAGAAATGGTTAGTAGGTTTCTACCCTCAATCATTTAAGTTTCAATCATCCAAAATCAGTTTAAAATCAAATATTTTACCCTCCCCTTTTTGATTAGCCCTAAAATTTTAATTAAGGGTTGAAATTTTTTTAATTACCCTTTTGCCCTTCAAGCTTAATAATTCTTTAACTCACTAAACTAAGCTCAAATGAAATTGAAATTTTTATGTAACCCCACTCACATGTCAATTAAGACATTAGAGGAGAAAATAAGATTTTTCTGTATTTTATTTATTTATGTAATTATTTTTAATGGAAAATAAGGGTTTTCAAGGAAATTTTAATAACATGACCAAGGAAAGGTTTCTGTTCTTAAGAAAATTATGGGATATTCCTAATGACTAGTGGACCTTTTGGACCAATTTTGGTGAATTTTTTAATTATATTTTATTTATTAGAATTATTTTGAATTTTGGAGTATTAATTAATTTAAAAATAAAATTGAAGTTGAAAAATAGGTTTTATATTTTTGAAAAATCTCTCTAATATCAGAGAAATCGAAGAACAGAATTTTATATTTTTCGGATTTTTTTTTGATTTATTATAATTAATTTAGTGGAAATGTTAAAGAATATCATTTTTTTAATTCAAAAATTGTTTTAAGCCTTTAAAATTCAATATCTTACCCTAGAAACTTAGGAAAAATATTTGTTTTGTTCCTAAGTGATTAGAATTCAAAATGTGACATTTTGGTGATTTTTAATTTTTTTATGATTTTTATTATTTTTTTATTATTAAAATATTAAAATAATGATAAAAATCAACATTTTTAGAAAATTACAATTTTAATTTTCCTAAGTTCCTCTGATATCAGAGAAGCTCCAAAACCTTTTTTCTGAGTTTTTGAAAAGTATTTTGTGAGTTATGAATTTTTAAAATTTAATTTTATCCATTTTGCTTAAGAGGCTTAATCAACCCATTTGGTGAGGCTAATCAAATCCAATTGACTTTAAAATTTTATGTGATGTTCCTCTAATCCTAAAGATCAGTGGAGAATTATTTTCAAGTTATTTTGATTTCTAGTTAACCATAATTAATTAAATTTAAATTTTAGGTGTTTAGGCCAATTAGGGTTGTTTCATGTGAATTAACTCAAAACCTATTTTTCCTAGGTTCCTCTGGTCATAAGAAACATCACCAAATTTTCCTAGAATTTATTTTACAACATGCTAATTATTGGAATTAAAATACTCAAAACAGTAACATGCAATTGAAAAATCAATAACTTCTCATAGGGAAGGACTCTGACCTTGGAAAATTCAGGGAATGTTCCCAAGTTCAGAGGCTTCAAAAGCCCCATGGTCTCATGCCATGGTGAATTGCCTATGCAAATAGAGAATTAAAATAATGTAGAGAGTAAATAAATCATTAAAAATAAAATACTCAATGAAATTACTTGATTTCTTTTCCACATTATTCTCCTCTGTTCACTAAGTAAGAGGGTATTTTTTTTATTTTTATGATTTTTCATCACAAAGATATGCATTTTTGAAGTTATGGGTATTTAATAAATAAGAAAATTCCCTAATTTTGTACTAATCCAGCGCGGCGCCCTGTCATCCTCAGCATATCTGAAAGCCAACGCGGCGAGCTCCCATTCAACGCCCCATCTGAGTCAGCTGCCACGGGGCCCGCGGTTTACGTACCATCTCCTGGTCTGACGCCATCTGAGTCATCAGAACGATACACGCGCGATCCAACGACTCCCGGTCATCTTCAACGACTGGTGTGCACCCGTGACCGTCCACACTAAAACCCTAAGATCTCACTCGATTCTCAATGGATTTTTATGTTCTTATACTCTATGGATTTGTCTTAAAGAGACGAACATATCAATATGGTTTATGTGGCATGAAATTAAACCAATCAAAATAGAGAATGTTCAGAAGCTCGGGAAGAAGAGAGAGCTCATACCTTTGCTCAGAGAAGTGAAGCTTCGATCTGAGAGTTGTGTCACCTTCGATTGAGTCCAAGCAAGCTCCAGATGAAGTCTCTGGTCTTGAGGAATTGCCTAGACCTGATTTCCACCAGACCCGATTTCAACCTTTGGAGGCTAGAACAAATGGGTGGCATGGAGAGGGGGCTTTCAGTGGGGAACTCCTTCTCTTGGTCTTGTGCAGGTGTGGGAGAGTTTAGTTTGATTTTGGTGGAGGATCTGAAAGTGTCCTGTTCTGGCCTGAGAATTGAGCTCCAAAATTGAGCTCAATCAGTAGGAATTAGGGCAGGAGGACAGTGGGGATCAAATGCTCTTGGCTAGGGGAAGCTTTGTGAGGAGTTTGAAGGGATTTTGTGAAGGTCGATTTCAGCCAACCTTTTGGCCGAGAGGGGTTGGCTGGCTTAAATAGCCATGACCATGGCCTCTCAGGGGGAGTTAGGGGATGGGATCAGCTGCTCTGGTGAGGAGAAGAACAGCCACAATGGCCATTTGGAGTGGGGCAGCTCAGCCATGGGGAATTGCAATTTTTTATTGATTTGGACCTCTCGGCCTGGTGTTTTCCGGCGACTGTGGTGACCGGCCGGCCAGGGTCAGGTCACTATTGCGTCCAGGAAGATCAGTGCTTGAGGTTTGAGAGTTCAATTATCAAATGCCATGTGTAAAGAGGATGAATTGAAATGGAAAGGGGAAGAGGTGATTTTGGCTTGGTTTGGGTCAACCCATGTATTTAAGCTTGGTTCAACTCCCCATGGCCTCGATTTTGGGCCGAGGAGGTCAGTGGGTCGAGCTCACATGTGTGGTGAAGTCCACATCCAAACATATTTGGATTAATTTTGGGTTAAGGGTAATCATGGTTAAGGCTAATGACTTCAAGGGAACCTAGAAAGAGATTCCTCCATTTGCCCAATGTGGTATGGTCACATGTCAAACCTTTCATGGCTTCACATGGGGCTTAAAGATAGCTCCATGACTCTTATATGGCTTGACAAAAGTTAGCTTGGTTTCATTGAAATAGGTTTTAGGAATTTTGGTATTTTTGTGTGAAATTTGGATAGTTTTTCATATGGCTTAGTTTAGAAAAGTTTGATTTTTGATTTAGAATTTAGGGATGATTTTAATTAGTGAAATGTTGAATGGAGTGTCATATGGGCTTTAGCATGAAGTTTGGGCTTTTAAAATTTGGTAAAGGTGGGCTTTTAAAATGGTTTTAGGGGAATGGGATTTTATGTTTCAAAATGGGCTTTTAAATCAAAAAATTTATAAAGGGCCATGCCAAATAAATGTTGGGTTTAGTTTAAGGATATGTCATGAGTGATTTAAAACAAATTTAGAGTGATTTGAGATTGAATTGGATTGGATTTGGGTTTATTTGGTAAAGGGGCTAAGGTGGGCCAAATTGAGCTAACATAGGCTAGCGTTGGGCAAATGTTGAAATTGATGTAAAATTGATGTTGAGAAATGTTTATAGGTGTGTTACAAAGAGTTTTCAACTTTGGTTGGGGTTCAATTTTGGGATTTGTGCTAAGTTAGGGTTAAGCTTGGGTTTAGGCTAAATTGGGGATTTTGAGTTTGGGTTGAATTTGAGTGGGGTTTGGGTTCAAGTTTTGGGAAAATTATGTTAGTGTTTTGTTTATGGATATGTTAGGGAAGGTTTAGAAAAGATTTGGGGTTAATTGGAGTTGAATTGGGTTGGTTTGGGCTAGGTTTTGGCTAAGTTTGGGTTATGGGTCAAGATTGGGCTTTAAGCTTAAAAATGAAATTGAATTCAAATGTTAATCAAATGGGTCTTGGATTTGGTCTAGATTGATATTGGGGATATTGAATTGACGTTTAGAATTGAATTGGACTAAAATTGAGGTCAATTGGGGTGATTTGTTTTGACATTGGGTTCAATTGGGTTTAAAATGGACTAAATTGGGGGTTTTGGTAAAAGTGGGGTAAATTGACAAAATTGTCCCATGGTGTAGTTGAACAAAATGAAATTAGGAATATTTGGATTTTTTTGGAACTTTCTAGGAATTTTCTGAGTTTTTAGATTTTTGGGTCAAGAGGGGCATTTTGGTAATTTGGAGGGTATTGGGGGTATTTTTGAAAATTTTGGTATTTTTTGCTGTAAATGATCATTTTGACTGGTGGGGAAATGTTTAAGGTTAATTTTGGAAAATTTTTTGGTGATTTGGAAATTTTGGTGGTTTTTGGTAGTTTCAAGGGCTTTTAGTAGGTTTGGTGGGTCCGGGGCCCTGGGGGTCAAAAATTGAAATTTTAGAAAAAAGAAAATTGAGCCAGTGTGAGTGAAATGGAATCATTTTGGTTGAGCCATGAAGCCATATTATGCCCATAGGAGCCATGAGAGGACTCATTTGAGACATTCACTATGTTGTTCCTAACCCTCTTAACCAAGGGCTTAGGGGTTAAGGTCCATCCATATGAATTATGTACATGAGTCAGGAAGTCAAGCTAGGCATGAATAATTTTAGGATTTGGAATGTGTGTAAAAGTGTAATGTGTGCGGTGAACCCTCACTGCACTGGGCCACCTGGGTTGATCCTAAGGCCAAAGGTCCTATAGGGAACTCATCCTTTAAACCTCCACATTCGATTTCAACCCTCTAGGTGATTAGGGGTTTACAATCAAGCTTGTGGGGTTTGCAGGGAGTTAAGAAGTGGTTGAGTTTCTAAAGGGGTATGTTCCATCTCTAGTCCTCTAAGATAGTCAAAGGAAAAGCCTAAGGCTAGATCTTAAGTACTAAAGAGAGAAGAGAAGACCTCATCAAAAGAGAGGTCAACAAATGGACTCTCAATAGGTATGGTGTGCTAAACAAGCACACCGCGCGTATTGGCGTTGACCGAAGAGATCAACAAAACCAACACAGATGTCCAAGTGACAAACTTAGGATAGAGTAGAAAAATTTCAGCTAGGGAGTATCAGGTATATTTCCAAGACTAGAGGTTCTTGAACTCTCGCTGGGGAAAGGAAAAGGAGGTGAATTCCAAATCACAAGATTTGGAGAATTTTGATTTAGATTTTGTTTCATTTCATGTTCAAGTTTTGATGTGTAAGTTTAGATTTTGAGTTTTAATTTGGATTGAAGTTTGATTTAAAATCAATAAAGGAAATTTGGATTTGAAATGAGAATTGAAACCCGAGTTTCAACCTGGGGATTGAGAAGAAAACTAGATTTTAGGTGGCTGCCCCGGAGTAAGCATCCGAGCTTAAGTGTCGATTGAAAATGATGAGAATCGGAATTTGGGTACTGATCTTGAAAGAGAACTGGAATGTAGGTACCAGTCTCGGAAATTTTGAATTAAAATGTAGGTATCAATTCGAATGAGAATCGAGATGTAGGTATCGATCTCAAAATGAGAACTGGAATGTAGGTACCATTCTCGGAAATTTTGAATTGAAATGTAGGTATCAATTTAGATGAGAATCGAAATGTAGGTATAGATCTCGAAATGAGAACTGGAATGTAGGTACCAGACTCGGAAATTTTGAATTGAAATGTAGGTATCAATTCAGATGAGAATCGAAATGTTGGTATCGATCTCAAAATGAGAACTGGAATGTAGGTACCAGTCTTGGAAATTTTGAATTGAAATGTAGGTATCAATTCAGATGAGAATCGAAATGTAGGTATCGATCTCGAAATGAGAACTGGAATGTTGGTACCAGACTCGAAAATTTTAAATTGAAATGTAAGTATCAATTCAGATGAGAATCGAAATGTTGGTATCGATGTCGAAATGAGAACTGGAATGTAGGTACCAGTCTCGGAAATTTTGAATTGAAATGTAGGTATCAATTCAGATGAGAATCGAAATGTAGGTATCAATCTCGAAATGAAAACTTGATTGTATGTACTAGTCTCAGAAATTTTGAAATGAAATGTAGGTATCAATTCAGATGAGAATCGAAATGTAGGTATCGATCTCGAAATGAGAACTGGAATGTAAGTACCAGACTCGGAAATTTTAAATTGAAATGTGGGTATCAATTCAGATGAGAATCAAAATGTAGGTATCGATCTCGAAATGTGAACTGGAATGTAGGTACCAGTCTCGGAAATTTTGAATTAAAATGTAGGTATCAATTCAGATGAGAATTGAAATGTAGGTATCGATCCCAAAATGAAAACTGAAATGTAGGTACCAGTCTCGGAAATTTTGAATTGAAATGTAGGTATCAATTCAGATGAGAATCAAAATGTAGGTATCGATTTCAAAATGAGAACTGGAATGTAGGTATCAGTCTTAGAAATTTTGAATTGAAATGTAGGTATCAATTCAGATGAGAATCGAAATGTAGGTATCGATCTCAAAATGAGAGCTGGAATGTAGGTACCAGTCTCGGAAATTTTGAATTAAAATGTATGTATCAATTCAGATGAGAATAAAATGTCGGTATCGATCTCGAAATAAGAACTGGAATGTAGGTAGCAGTCTCATAAATTTTGATTTGAAATGTAGGTATCAATTCGGATGAGAATCAAAATGTAGGTATCGATCTCGAAATGAGAACTGGAATGTAGGTACCGGTTTCGAAAATTTTGAATTGAAATGTAGGTTTCAATTCAGATGAGAATCGAAATGTTGGTATCAATCTTGAAATGAGAACTAGAACGTAGGTACCAGTCTCGAAAATTTTGAATTGAAATGTAGGTATCAATTCAGATGAGAATCGAAATGTAGGCTTTGATCTCGAAATGAGAA
Source organism: Papilionanthe hookeriana x Papilionanthe teres (assembly GCA_022702705.1). Taxonomy (NCBI): domain Eukaryota; kingdom Viridiplantae; phylum Streptophyta; class Magnoliopsida; order Asparagales; family Orchidaceae; genus Papilionanthe; species Papilionanthe hookeriana x Papilionanthe teres. Next base: position 172,298,545 of record CM040423.1, on the reverse strand, counting down.
CTGGAATGTAGGTACCAGTCTCGGAAATTTTGAATTGAATTGTACTGTGCAGATTTGGATTTAGCGGGAGATTGAAAAGAGATATGAAAGTGTTCCACATCCCACGAGAATCAATCTAAGTTTGATTATTTGGTGAAGGGTATGAATCCATGCCATCAGAACCAAATCGAAAATTTTTCGTGGTTCTGAAATCATCCCGAGAGAGGGTTTCAAAGGAGGTCTGAAGTAGATCTTGATTTGAAGAAGAATTTGAGGATTTGAAAAGATGGGTTTAGACTGGAATTGAATTTGAGATTTAGATTCATTTTGTTTGTCCTTTAACAATCCCATTTTTTTATTTGTCGTTTATTTAGTGTTCATGTGAATTTGAAGTTCATTTTACTATTTAGATTTTTAGGAAAAGTTCTCATTTATTTTTTTTCTCTTCTGTTCTTTGTTCAAAGTTCATTTAACTCTAATGGCGTTTCCCAATCAATTTATACAAAAAGAGGTGAAGGCAAAATATGACGCAGTCATTTTCATTCCAACTTGTTGAAAGTACATCATACAACTTGGTCTAATCATGATGACATTTTCCTCAGAAATTTAATGTCTCGTACAATCCATGTTAATCCAAAACAGACTGTGTAAACTTCTTGTTGATACATCCAAAAGCGTCTGTCAAAAATCCATATCTGAATAGTTAGAAACATGGGTAATAACATCACCTTCCAAGCCACCCTTGGCAGGAATGCCGCATGGATGTGCATTGGAGGTGTGCTATTTCCCATGTAACTCACAGCTCGTAGGGCCAGACACTCTCCAATTAAGGATCTGGCTGGAAGTGGTAAGGCTCCTTTCTGCCGTCCATCCTTCTAAAAGTGATAGAGATCCGCTCGACTGGCACTCCCGGTATACAATTATTTGCGATGTCTGCTCCATTTCCTTTTAATATCATGACGGAACCTACCAGAAGTGGTATCTCTACCGACCCTCGGAACTTATCCGGGCCTCCTATCTGGAGATCAGATCTGAACATGATATTGCATTGGTTGACGAACGAAACTGTGCAGAAAGGTCTGACAAAGTTGTGGTGGTCTATGTGTGGAGGTATGCAGTCGCCCTTCTGATAAATGTTGATGATGCAACTGTTGGGTATGCCCCTCCACGTTATCATTCTTTTCACCATTCTTTTAATTATCCTCGGCATTGGATCCACCTCACTGCGACAGAGTATCCCTGGTGGATTTCCTTTTCTGTCCTCTGCGAAGTTAAAGCAACATCCGCATTGTATTGTGACTCTTCCTTTCCCTGACATCCGTCTCCAGGGTTCTGAATAAGTCTTTCCCCTCAGATGGCCAGCTCGACCCATCATCTGAAGTTCTAAGATGCAATCCACAATTTACTGTTGCTCATGTTCTGAGAATACATCTGTGTGTAACTCGAGGCCTTCCAAAATGTTGATTCTCTTGCCTTTAATCCTTTCAAAATATTCAAAAGTCTTCTTCTCAACATTTTGCATTCTTTCTAATTCATATTCTGGGATGATTTGCAAGTGACGAGGCCTAGAAACGTACTGCGGGATGTATGGCTCAATCCAGTCACGTTCTCCTGCATACCTTGGCTCCTCGGGGATTCTCTCTGTCGGGACATCCTCCGGGGTTGCTTCCGCAACAAGGTTCTTTAGAACTGGTATCTCTGTCCAGTGTCGAGGCACTGACTCTATTTCTGTTCTTCTTGGCACTTCTTCGATTTGTTCTGATTTTCTTGGCGTTGACTTTCTTCTTTCTGGTTCCTGACAAACCGGTATCTTTGAAATGTGTGTGCCGGCAAAAGCGGTTGTTTCCTCGTGTTGATCTACTGCTAGTTTAGTCAACATCTTGCAGATTCGGCGATTCTTATTCCTTCTTTGGGTAGCAGTGAGAGTAGCTTTCCTTACCCCTTAAATTTCTGTGGGCGCAGGGCTAACGAGCCTGCCTTCTGCCGTGGTAACTATAGACTTGATTTTCTTGCTTTCCTCGATGTTTGTCTTTCTTTTCTTGTTGCTGGATTGGTGGCTTGGGTCACCCATCTTCATCACTATCTGGCTGTGAAGCTCTTCTCGGTCAACTGGGACCCAATCATTTTCTTCGTACTGTAGGCTAGCTGGTGTGAAGTTAGAATCAATATCTATCACTGCTCCATCCTTCACCCTCTTTTCATCGAGTGCGAGACTCACGCCATTTCTAAAGTTTAGGACCAACCGCCCGTTCGACATTTCCTGCGAAAAGACAAGGAAAGGATCGAGGTAGTGTACTAAGAACAAGAACATTAAGAAAATATTTATCACTGAAGATTCTTATTCACTTATTTTAATTTTTAAGGAAAGTAGGAAAAGATGAAGAAAGATCAGGAACAAGAGTTGATTTGAATGGAAGGGTAAAACTTTATTATTATGATTTCACATATTTTATTTTTAGCACATATTTTTTGTTAATGATTTTTCTTTTGTCATCCATTTTTATGTTTTTTTTTTGGACCCAGTCACAAGTAGTTACTTCACCCGTGTTTATAGGGATGAAAATTCATTCATTTGAAACATCAGGTTGCGTAATACTTCTTCAAATATCGTCCATTGATTGGAAGCATTTGTCGTTCTCCTTGGAAATTCACAAGTTGGTAGGAACCTCCTGAGTAGACTATCTCGACCACAAACAGCCCTTCCCAAGTCGGTTCAAATTTACCACCTATCTTGCGATGTGCAAGAATAGGTCTTCTGAGAACCAAAACCAAGTCACCGACTTTGAATGTCCTGGGCGGACTAGTTTATCATGGGCCTGGATCATCTTAGCTTGATACAGTTCCAAATTCTGTTGCGCGGAAACTCTTTTCCCTTCAAAGCTTTCCAATTCTTCTAGTCGTAGTCTGGCATTTTCCTCTGTAGTGATTTTGTTCGCAACTGCAATTCTGAGTGATGGGAGCTGAACTTCCAAGGGTAGAACTGCCTCGGACCCGTACACTAAAGCGTAGGGCGTAGACTGAGTAGGAGTCCTAAAAGTTGTCTTGTAGGCCCATAAGGCTTCTAACAACTTCTCGTGCCAATTTCTCTTGTTTTTGTCCAAAGTTTTCTTTAGAATTTGAGCGAGTGTTTTATTAAAAGCCTCGGCCAAGCCGTCTGCTCATGGGTAGTAGATCGTTGAGTACTACCAATCGATCCCGTGTCTTCCGACAAAATTATTGATCTTTGTATATTTGAATGAAGAACCATTATCTGAAATGATCTTGCGCGGTACCCCGAAACGGTAGACGACTTGGTTCTTGAAAAACTGTAGCACGTGGTGTGCCTTTACTTCCCTGACTGGTATAGCTTCTGCCCATTTAGAAAAGTAATCTGCACTGCAAGGATTAAGCGATGTCTCTTGAAGAAGGCGGTTCTATTGGACCCACTATATTTGTGCCCCAACACTCGAACGGTCACAACGCGATTGTCGGATGTAGCACATTTGGAGGTTGGTGTAGAACCACTCTGTGCACTTGGCACTGGTGACAACTTTTGGCAATTTTCATACAGTCGGTCATCATTGAGGGCCAGTAGTACCCTAGTCTTTTAATCTTCATTTTTATTTTCAGACCTGGCTGATGAGCGCCACAAAGTCCTGAATGTACTTCTATAACGATTTCACGAGCTTCGGACTCGCTCAGGCATCTCAGCCACATTTGATCAAAAGACCTTCTGTATAACGTATTGTTTATTAATGCGTAAGACAGAGTTCTTTTCTTAATCTGATGGGCTAGAGACTTATCGTCCGGTAATTTCCCTGTTTGCAGGAAGTCCATTAGCGGTTGACGCTAATCTTCTATGTTTTTTATTATTGCTGCAAATGATTCCTCTGCTTTTTCTAACTTCTGTATCATATCCATGTCGAGCTATGATAGGACCTGTCGTCCTTGAACTGACACTTCAACTGACTCATCTTATAAGCAGGAAAATTCTTTTGCAAGGCAAGCTAGCACATCCGCGAGAGCATTTTCTTTTCTGGGGATCTTGTAGATCGTTACATTCGGAATATGTTCCAACAGTTTCATGGCATACTGAAAGTACTGCTCAAGTCTTGGCTTTAAAATTTTGTATTGCCCGGCGACCTGTTGGATGATTAACTGAGAGTCTCCATAGATATTAATGTTCATTATTCCCATTTGAATGGTTAGTTCTAGTCCTATTATGAGGGCTTCGTAATCTGCCTCGTTGTTTGTACACGGCTCTGTTAAGTTGTAGGAGTATCTTAACATCCCCCGCTCCGGTGTTATAAAGATTAGTCTGATTCCTGCCTTACCGGGCACTATCATTTGCAATTTTTTATTCTTATGTGCTGAGGACGCTCCGTCGAAGTATAGTTCCCAACGTCGATCATGAGGGTCTTCTAGGCTCATTATCTGCTCATCAGGAAAATCATCGTCGAGAGGCGAATCTGCTGGTAAAGGGTGTGCTGCAAGGAAGTCGGCTAGAACTTGTCGCTTTACGGCGCAAAGATGAACAAAAGTTATGTTAAATTGCAATAGTATCATCGACCACCTGGTAAGTCTGCCAGAAAGCGTCGATCGGGTCATCAAGTACTGCAACGGATTAACTCTCGAAATAAGGTTGACCTTATGAGAAAGCATGTAATGTCTGAGCTTCTGTGCGGCGAAGATCAGGGCTAAGCAGTGCTTCTCAATAGGAGGATACTTTTCTTCCTTCAGAATTTGAAGAAGGCTTAAGTAGTATAGAGCATTTTCTTTTCCCTCATCATTGACCTGGGCTAGCAGGGCTCCAAGTGAGTCGTCTAAAGCTGCGGTATAAAGTATCAACGTTCTACCTGAGACTGGGGCTGCTAAGACAGGAGGTGTCATTAAATATTGTTTGATTTCATCGAAGGCATGTTGACATTTGGAGTCCCAAGTAAACTTGGCATCCTTCTTAACCAAAGCAGAAAAAGGCTGACACCTTCCTGACAAATTCGATATAAAGCGTCGAAGATATGCCAACTTTCCTTGAAAGGATCGTAGCTGTTTCAAGGTTTTAGGTGGTGGCATTTCTAAGATATCTTTAATCTATTCCGGATCAAATTCAATTCCGTGATGTCGGACAACAAATCCTAAGAATTTCCCGGAGGTGGCACCGAAGGCGCATTTTAAGGGATTCATCTTAAGGTTGTATTGTCTTAGTCGCTCGAAAATAATTCTCAAATCATACAGGTGATCTTCCTTCAGTTTGCTTTTGATGACCACATCATCCACATAGCACTCGACTTGGTTGTGAATGAGATCATCAAAAATCTTCGTCATTGCTCTTTGGTATGTTGATCCTCCGTTCTTTAGTCTGAATGGCATTACAGTGTAGCAATACACTCCGATCGGCTTTCTGAATGTCGTGAGCTTTTTCGTCTTCTGGTGCCATCTTTATATGGTTGTATCCTGATGATCTATCCATGAATGAAAATATTTCATGTGTTGAAGCAATATCAAACATTATTTCTGGGATTGGTAGTGGAAATTCATCCTTTGGACATGCTTTATTTAAATCTCTGAAGTCTACGCAGATTCTGATCTGACCATTCTTCTTTCTGACTGGTACCACATTGGCTAACCAAGTAGGGTATTGTTCTTCACGGACAAATTTAGCGTCTATTAGCTTCTTAACTTCGGCTATTACTTGTTGCTCAATTTCTAGATGCATTCTTCTGGGAGCTTGTCTAACTGGAACAGAAGTAGGATCCACTCCTAAATTGTGAACTGCGACTTCTGGAGCTAATCCTGGCATTTTGTCGTAACTTCAAGCTAAACAATCCTTGAATTCCATTAGTAGCTTGATTATTCCCTCGATATCTTCTTTATTGAGTAAGGAGCTAACAAAGGTAGGCCTGGGCTCTTCGCTAGTATCTAAGTTAACTTTCGTTAACTCGTCTTTTGTAGATTTGATTTCTTCTTCGAATTCTGGTGGAGCATCTCTGATTGGTAGATCTTTGAGTTCCTCTGAAGCTTCCAAGCATTCTTTATTAGGTTTGCAAGTGACAACCAAGAAAAATCTCGTATAGTCAACTGATCCTACTGTGCCGAATCCGAGACCATGTTTTGAATTGGGAGGTCGACCGGCATTATTCCATAATCTTTCAAAATGTTGTGATTGACCCTTAGTCCATTACCGAGGTAAGACACTACGTCGAATTAAATTATGAACATAGGGAGAATACCACTCAAAAGGTAATTCCATTAATTCGGAAGAAGTAACATCTTCAAATTGTACATCTTTTTCATTATTAGAAGAAGAAGGACCACGGTAAAACTTCATTGGCTTAGTACCACCACCATGCACTTCTTTGACCACCATACCCTCGATCTTATTAGAATGGATCGGGGTCAGGGTCATAGTTTGTACATGATGGTTAATCTTCTCGTACAATGATTTGTATTTTTCATTCTTTTCATCTTTGAGAGAGATCTGGAACTGGGGTTTCTTTTGACTTATTGTCGCTGCTTCTTTCTTGATTTCTTCTGCTTCTTCGGAAGTGTTCTCCCAATCAACTTTGATGACCGATTTCTTCTGTCCAACTGTTCTAACATTTCTTCCACGTCCTCATCATCGTCTCGAATATATTATGCTTCATTTGGTATGGTATTTATGGAAAAGATTGTTTTCTTCGGGGGCGCGTAGTAGGCCGCATCTTCATGAATTCCAATCTCGTGTACGGAGACTGGTTGCAAGTCACCTTTGATACACTGTTCCCCTCCTTCATAATACTTTATGCACTGGTGCAGAGACGGCGGTACCATCCGATTTTCATGGATCCACAGTCGACCCAGTAGAGCGTTGAACGATGTCTCAGAATCAATTATGTGGAATTTTACGGTTGTCTTTGCTAAATCACCGGTCTTCATTAGTATTGTAATCGATCCAAGTGCTCTTTCTCCTTTTTTATTGAAGCCTCTTAATAGCATCTTGTCTGCTTCAAGCTCACGAGCATCAATTTCCAAATATGCTAGCGTTCGAAGATTCATTATGTTGATTGATGCTCTCGGATCAACCAACACTCTGGAGAGCGTAAACTTTCCAATAGTTACTGAAATGTATAACAGTCGGTTGTAATCTGCTGTTCCCAATAATAGATCATTGTCCGTGAAGGTAACACCTCGATGTTCTTTTAACGAGCAAACCTCGTCAAAGGAATTACCGGCCATTTGAGCTAAACAGATCTCTGGATCAAGTAAAGCCTTGATCAGAGCCTCCCTTATCTCCTTTGATAGGATCAGAGCATCGTATATGCTTAGTTTGGCTGGTAGCTTCCTAAGATGGGCTAGCACATTATAGTTCACTTTATTACCTTGTTCCTTGGTTTCTTCCCGAATGGGCAATTCCTCTGCCGGGGCTGGCTCTTCATGAGCAATCTCCTGCTTTCCTTAATCCTTTAGACCCATTCTCGGGGGTAGAACTTTTCCACTTCTTAAATTTACTTAAGTTATCTCTTCTGAATTTGGTGTCGAAACTGCTGGTGTATCCCCTTAAATTGGAACAACTGGCTCTTCTGAAGTTGCTTCGGTATCTGATGGTTCTAATTCTATCGTGATCGAGCCCCTCAGAATTCACAAATGGACTCGTTGCTTGTCGAGCTTTCGTAGCCTCCTTTGTGAACATCTTCTTCGTCATGGTCATCAAGGTTGTGTATGATTTGAGAATCGTTATTTTTATTCGAATCTAGATCCGGATTAAGTCGGTTCTCTCTAGTTACGTAATTTTTAGAAACAGTCAAAACGTAGTCAACGCCATAACCCTTATCATTATAAGATCTCGCCGGGGCGGACAGATAATCTTACAGAGTCAGGAGTTCGAGGGATTTTTCCTACGAATCAGAAACAACCATCCTAGGATAAGCAGCCCCTACTCTATCCTTCGGAGCCTCGGTCTTCTTTTCTTCCAAAATCTTCTCCTCCTTCTGGGACGGTTCTTCAATAGTAAATAATAGTGCCGGCTCGACAGGTTTCAAACTCTGAGTTGAAGAATGCACCGAAGCAGCCTGGATGTGATCCAAAATTTTCTTTGATGACTTCGTTCAGACGGTACTCCATCCATCATCAGTCGCGTAAGGGTCTATCGGAAAAATTGGATCCGTTGAAATAACATTGACGGAACCTCCCTTCTGGGGTTCCTTCATGTATTTCTTTGGGATCGTTATGTTCCCTTTTCGGAGATTGTCATCAAGCCAACTCTTGAAAGTGATGCAATCTTCTATTTTATGTCCAAACATCTGGTGGTAAGGGCAATAGTTCGGACGATCTTTCTTATTGACTTCTTCCGGCTTCTTGGGCTCTGGCAGCTGAATATCCGGTGTCTTCATTAAGCTGTGGAACATCTTCGCTACTGCTTCCATTTTGAATGGATATTCTTTACTTAGAAGTTCTCTTAAGGTACGCGATGAACGAGGTGGTTGTTCATAATGCTGAGATGACTGATTGCTCAGATGAGGTTGCTGATAGCCTTGCTGAGGTTGTTCACGGGCTTCTTCTTATCGTTCTTGTCTGCAAAACATAACTGTCTTGCATCTTCTTGCAAGCTCTCGGCCTTGCTAAGCAACTTTTCGAAAGTCTTGATTGTAAACCCTTTAAGGAGAAGTGCTATCGGGCCATGGATACTTTTAAGCAGGATACTGACTGTATGTTGTTCTTGAAGCTATGGTTCACACTTCATGCTTAAGTTTCCTCATCGAAGTATGTAATCCACTAAAGTCTCATTCGGCTTTTGCTGCTCTACCACTAGATTACCGATAGTGATGTGGTACTGAGCCCCGACAAATCGTTTAACAAAGAGATTTTCCAGTTCTGAAAAAGTCTTCACCAAGCCGTTCGGCAATTCTGCGTACCAGTCGAAGGCGATCCCTGACAAACTTCTGACGAACTGGTGGAAGAGTATAGCGTCGCTCCCACCGGCATTGCAGCAACTAGCACGAAAATGTGCGACATATTGTCGGGGGTTTCCTGTTCCATCAAAAGTCTTAAACAGAGGTGGTACGAAGCCTTTAGGGTATAGGACTACATCGAACTCCTTGGGATAAGGTCTACCCGTTTGAATAGATGCTCCATTCTTGGATTGTGCTAAAGCTTCTGGCACCTGCTGTTCTACCATGTTTTTAATATCCTTTTCTGGAATCATGCTTTGTGTAGAATCCTTCTTTGGTTGCTCGTCCTCATTGACGGATGTGATCTCTTTTCCTCCATCAGTAATATGGATGATCTCTGGGAGTGTCTCTTTCTGAGGCTGGGCCTGACTCTGGAGAGTGGCTAAGGCAGCATCCATCTCTTCCATCCTCTTTGCCATCTGGGAAATTGTATCATCTCTTTCTCGAAGCTGTGCTCTCAACACTTCTGGTCCATCTCTTTCCGCAGCTGCCGGAGCACCTTGCAAAGTTGACGATGCTCGTGTCTCGACCATGTTGATCTCAGCATACTCCTTATCCATGAACTCTGATGAGTCAACTTCATCTCCTAGTTCTTCTTCTCTTTCTTTTGCTAACCATCGTATGTCGATCCTTAACTTATCGATGGCATCCTCCAGTGGCCCTTTTCGCACAGTCTCGTAGTTGTCTCGTGACAGTTGTTGAACTTCCTTTCCGGGAGTCCCCTTTATTGCAGTAGCACTTTCTTCTGATTCGAGTCTCCTGAAGAGACTTTTCTTCTCAGGGCATTGCTTTGGTCTTAACTCGCCAGTAGTAGGTCGCCATACCATCTTTCTTGCAGCCGCAAGCCTAGGACCGGATGGTCTGTCGGCTATATGCTGGAAGGAGGTATCCTCCCTAATCTGTAGACTCGATACAACAACGGGCGGACTGGCTTTTATCTTCTTCTTTTGTTTCTCTGTTGCAGCAACAGGTTCTATTCGCGGTCCGAGGCGGGATTTAGCTGGCACCCTTCCTCTCCATCTTAAGATTTCTGACACAGGACATTTTTCCTTCTTTGCAAATCTTTTTATAACAGCTTGCAGCCGAGCCAATGGCGTAGTCTTATCCCTTTTCCTCTTGAAATTGTTGTAGTATGCAGGTCGGGGTATTGCTGTGGCGATCCTACAAACATACTCTTCATCTGATGCGGCAGAGAGGGGGTAAAACCTGCTCCCTTCTAACAGAGGTATATACTCAGGCAGTTCTTCTCTTTCTTCAGGAATTTCTTCTAGAAAAGCAACTTCAACAGCTCTAGCATTCTAGGCGATCTCTTTGCTTCTATTTCTCCTTTGAGTCCGAGTTAGGGGTGCAACTCTTGAACTGGACCCAATCTCAAAAATAGATGGTATTGTAGCAAAGTCTGCACCCTCCACGATGACAGGCTCATCACAGACTTGGATTTCATTCCCCTTCAGTTTGGCAGATGTCAGGGTAGGTGCTGAGATGACAAGACTGGTGGGGGTAGAGACAATAGTCCTCCTACGAACAGTAGTATTCCTTTCAGCTGGAACCCTTTACAGGGGAGGGAATTCTTGAGTTGATTTCAAATTGAACTCAATCACGGGCTCTTCAGTTTCTGACACATTGTTCATTAATGTGAAGAGAGTGACATCAGCGAACTTGACATATGTGTGGCTAAATACTTGTCCGAAACGGATGATCCCATTGTTAGGCAGTTCATCCTTGTAAACGATAAAGTCCATTCCATTGGTGAAGGAGAAGATTAGCTTTGGGGTAGTCATTTTCTGCAGGGCAGATTCCGAATGTCAGTCCCGAATTATGCTTCTTTTCGTTGTAAAGCTTAGGACGAAAAAGAAAGAGTCCGAACACATTTTCGTTTATCTTATTGTATTTGTGATTTTAAAAGGATTTATTAATCAAAAGAGTCGTTTATTAGAGGATTTGTTTATTAGGAATGGAATGCTTAAAGGTATTTAAAAAGGTAAGGGATTCGATTCAAGACTTCTCGACTCGAAGGACCGCTTTCTAAACTAACACTTATCCGGGGGCCACCCCACCTCAGAAAAGAGGTAAAAGGATCTCGGAACCTCTCTGTTTAAGGGTGTCTAAATAGTGTCTCCTAAATCCGAGAGAAGTTAGCTGTACTCGTTCAAGACAGAAATGAACGGTGTATTCCAACGGAAGAATGGTAGTTTTGGTCCATTAGGGGCACGGACTCACTACCGATTTATGAGAGCAAAACCATCTGATCAAAATGGAGAGAGGAACTACTCCCCAGCAGAGTTGCCAGAAGTTGTCGGCATATTTTTAGGTTTGTGTTGTATTTTGAAAAGGGGGTCTCCTAACAGAAATTGTCGGTGAATTTTAGATTTTAAATTTAATTTAAATATATATACATAATTTAAAAGATAGCATTTGATTTTCAAAAAAAGTTTAAAATTTGAAAAATTTTATGATATGAAATCAAACCGATCTCACATCCCAAATAGTTTATATAAACGAGCACCGTACCACAAACTGTGCATCTATCCTGAAGAATAGACACACTGCTTAATGATGGGGCTCGATTAAATAAACTAGAAGATTTGTGATATATGTTTGGTCTGTGAACCAATTTTATAAGCCGACAAGTTCTCCTGCTTAATATAAACGAATTAAGCAGGGTTTATATTACCTGGGTTCTTAAAGTTCCCTATAAGGGCAAGCCCCTATAGTTAATTACATCTTAAATGTCCTAAGACACTTAAGAAAACTCTCGATAATGATCAGTGGTTTTGCTCTCAAGAATTTCAAAGTTTAAGGTTTCAAAGGATTGAATTTTGGAAATTTCAATAGGGAATGGATCAAATTTGGAATAGTTTATTTTAAGAGTCCAAAGAAAGAGAAGTAGGAGAAGCTGAGGATCCAAGAAGAATCTTGACAACTTCTCAAACTATCCTATTGTTTGGTTTCAATTTAGGAGTTTATTTAATATTGCAATCCTACCAATTTTAATTGATTAGCACTTATATTCACATGACATGATCATACAAATAGCCTTGAAGATGTGAGGGTTTATGTCGTACCAAACAACTACCTCAGAATCCTAAGACCGGTTAGGGCTTAATTTGCATAATATGATTATGAAAATGCCTAATGAAGAGTTGAGGATTTATGTTGCACTAGTAAAACTACCTCGAAGTCCTATGGATTGGTTATTTAATTCTAAGAAAGTTTTGCTGAAGTAGATCCGAGTTTTCGTCGATGACGATGGTCGTGTCTTGCCCACCATGCTCCAAGCTCCTTGTTGTTGCAGACGTTTAGTTTTGGAAGTCATAAATCAAGAGATGAGAGAAATGTTTTGGTTTAGAGAAAATCTTAAAATCCAAGTGTTTTTAATATTTTAATAAAAACAAATCTTAAAGTTGTTTAAACAGAACTGATTAAGATCCCACGGTTCCGTCATCCCGACACCGTTATTTTCATTGAATTCACTTAGTCCAGATGAATTTGCTAAACTCAACTGAATGAGTTCCACACTTTCATTTATACCGTGGGAAATCCCGTTAGCAACACGTGGGTTACATCATCCGAGGTATTCTTGATCATTAAACGAGACGTTTTAATTTAGTTACAATTGTAGTTTTGTTGTTCTGTTTGTGATTAAATTTTGAGTTGTTTTTATATTTTGGAATGTTGTGGCGGTGAATTTTATCTTGCAATGACTTTTAATTTAGTTTTGGTTTCAGTTTAGGGACTATCCTAAAGGTTTTGGTTTTCATGCAACAGTTTTATTTATCATGCAAGAAAAAGTAAAGTACAATGCATGTAAGTAAATTGCAACAAAGTAAATTGCAATAAAATAAAAGCATACCTGGAGGGTCTTCCCATCATCCCAAGCTGCACTTAAAACACATGTTAAGGCATTTACATATTTCAACAGATACCTAGGTAAAGCTAAGGGAAGGGTTTTGGTTGTCTACCAAATTCCTAATCTTATTGCTAGTCATCTCCTATGACGTCTAGGTTCTTGGTTTGGTTTAAGGATGATTTTCTTCATCAAAGAACAATAAAATTAAGTTGTTCTTTTAAAACATCCCGTCATATTGAGGAAGTGTTTAGGACAAGTGCTAATCATCTTTTCAATACTTCTGGGATTATTTTGAGTCCAAGTAAACTTAGTTGCACATATGAATTAATCATCCAGGGGTTTAGTTAAACTTTGTCTCTTGCTCAGTGAACTAGGACATTTGAATATCCTATAAGTGAAGTAACACTTCACTTGATACTTCATTTAAGAGTTATAATAATAAGAGCTTTTAAAAGGGCAAATTTATTAGATATTTTAATAATTTAAACTTAATGATTTAATTTCAATTTTGACTTAATTATAGAAATTAGTTTAAGTTTGGAATAGTGTTCAAGTTATTTTAGATTTAATTCTTAATAATTTCATTTAGGTTTCGTTATTAAATGATTTTGATTTAATTTAATTCAACTTAATTTTAATTTAATTTATTTTAATTTTAACTTAATTTGATTTGATTTTGATTTTAATTTAATTTTGTTTAATTTAATTTAATTTAATTTTAATTTTAATTTAATTTAATTTAATTTAATTTTAATTCTAATTTAATTTAATTTAATTTAATTTAATTTAAATTTAAATTTAGTTTTATTTTAACTTTAATTTAATTTTTAATTTAATTTAATTTAATTTAGTTTAGTTTTAATTTAATTTTAATTTAATATAATTTTAATTTAATTTAATTTTAATTTATTTTAATTTTAATTTAATTTAATTTAGTTTTAATTTTAATTTAATTTAATTTAGTTTAGTTTAATTTTAATTTAATTTTAATTTGATTTAATTTTTAATTTAGTTTAAATTTAATTTTAATTTAATTTTAATTTAATTTAAGTTTTAATTATTAATTTGGATTATTTTTTATTTTTTAATTAAGAATTAAGTATTATTGAAGTGATTTATTTAGGGTTTTTAAATTAAAGAATAAATATCCTCTTAATAATATCCCTACTTTAATAATTCTAATTTCTATTATTCTTCCAAAATTTCAATTAATTAATTAATTAAAGTTTTATTTTAATTATATTAGAAATGGTTAGTAGGTTTCTACCCTCAATCATTTAAGTTTCAATCATCCAAAATCAGTTTAAAATCAAATATTTTACCCTCCCCTTTTTGATTAACCCTAAAATTTTAATTAAGGGTTGAAATTTTTTTAATTACCCTTTTGCCCTTCAAACTTAATAATTCTATAACTCACTAAACTAAGCTCAACTGAAATTGAAATTTTTATGTAACCCCACTCACATGTCAATTAAGACATTAGAGGAGAAAATGTGATTTTTCTGTATTTAATTTATTTATGTAATCATTTTTAATGGAAAATAGGGGTTTTCAAGGAAAATTCAATAACATAACCAAGGAAATGTTTCTGTCCTTAAGAAAATTATAGGATCTTCCTAATGACCAGGGAACCATTTGGACAAATTTTGGTGATTTTTTGAATTACATTTTATTTATTAGAATTATTTTGAATTTTGGAGTATTAATTAATTTAAAAATAAAATTGAAGTTGAAAAATAGGTTTTATATTTTTCAAAAATCTCTCTGATATCAAGGAAATCAAAGAACAAAATTTTAAATTTCTCTGATTTTTCTCTGATTTATTATAATTAATTTAGTGGAAATATTAAAGAAAATCTTTTTTTTTAATTTAAAAATTGTTTTAAGCCTTTAAAATTCAATATCTTACCCTAGAAACTTAGGAAAAATATTTGGTTTGTTCCTAAGTGATTAGAATTCAAAATGGGACATTTTGGTGATTTTTAAAATTTTTATGATTTTTATTATTTTTTTATTATTAAAATATTAAAATAATGATAAAAATCAACTTTTTTAGAAAATTACAATTTTAATTTTTCTAAGTTCCTCTAATATCAGAGAAGCTCTAAAACCATTTTTGTGAATTTATGAAAAGTATTTTTGAAAAGTATTTTTGAAAAGTATTTTGAAAAGTATTTAATTTTATCCATTTTGCTTAAGAGGCTTAATCAACCCATTTGGTGAGGCTAATCATATCCAATTGACTTCAAATTTTTATGTAATGTTCCTCTGATCTTAAAGGTCAGTGGAGAATTATTTTCAAGTTAATTTGATGTGTAGTTAACCCTAATTAATTAAAGTTCAATTTTGGGTGTTTAGGCCAATTAGGGTTGTTTCATGTGAATTAACTCAAAACCTATTTTTCCTAGGTTCCTCTAGTCATAAGAAACATTACCAAATTTTGCTAGAATTTATTTTACAACATGCTAATTAATGGAATTAAAATACTCAAAACAGTAACTTGCAATTGAAAAATCAATAACTTCTCATAGGAATAGACTCTGACCTTAGAAAATTCAGGGAATAGTCCCAAGTTCAGAGACTTCAAATGCCCCATCGTCTCATGCCATGGTGAATTGCCTATGTAAATGGAGAATTAAAACAATGTAGAGAGTAAATAAATCATTAAAAATAAAATACACAATGAAATTACTTGATTTATTTTCAAAATTATTCTCCTCTGTTCACTAAGCAAGAGGGTATTTTTTTTATTTTTATGATTTTTCTACACAAAGTTATGCATTTTTGAAGTTCTGGGAATTTAATAAATAAGAAAATTTCCTAATTTTCTACTTATCCAGCGCGGCGCCCTATCATCCTCGGCATATCCGAAAGCCCACGCGGCGCGCTCCCATTCGACGCCTCCATCTGAGTCAGCTGCCACGGGGCCCGCGGTTCACATACCATCTCCTGGTCCGACGCCATCTGAGTCGTTCGCTAGATACAGGCATGATCCAACGGCTCCCGGTCATTGTCTACGACTGGTGTGCACCCGTGACCGTCCACACTAAAACCCTAAGATCTCACTCGATTCTCAATGGTTTTTTATGTTCTTATACTCTATGGATTCTTCTTGAAGAGACGAACATATCCATATGGTTTATGTGGCATGAAATTAACCCAATCAAAATAAAGAATGTTCAGAAGCTCATGAAGAAGAGAGAGCTCATACCTTTGCTCAGAGAAGTGAAGCTTTGATTGGAGAGTTGTGTCACCTTCGATTGAGTCCAAGCAAGCTCCAGATGAAGTCTCTGGCCCTGAGGAATTGCCTAGACCTGATTTCCACCATACCCGATTTCAACCTTTAAAGGCTAGAACAAATGGGTGGCCTGGAGAGGGGTTTTCACTGGGGAACTCCTTCTCTTTGTCTTGTACAGGTGTGGGAGAGTTTAATTTGATTTTGGTGGAGGATCTGAAAGTGTCCTATTCTGGCCTGAAAAATTGAGATCCAAAATTGAGCTCAATCAGTGGGAATTAGGGCAGGAGGACAGTGGGGATCAAATGCTCTTGGCTAGGGGAAGCTTTGTGAGGAGTTTGGAGGGATTTTGCGAAGGTCGATTTCAGCCAACCATTTGGCCGAGAGGGGTTGGCTAGCTTAAATAGCCATGGCCATGGCCTCTCAGGGGGAGTTAGGGGCTGGGATCAGCTGCTCTGGTGAGGAGAAGAACAACCACAATGGCCATTTGGAGTGGGGCAGCTCAGCCATGGGGAATTGCAATTTTTGGTTGATTTGGACCTCTCGGCCTGGTGTTTTCTGGCGACTGTGGTGGCCGGCCGGCCAGGGTTAGGTCACTGTTGCGATCAGGAGGATCAGTGCTTGAGGTTTGTGAGTTCAATTATCAAATGCCATGTGTAAAGAGGATGAATTGAAATGGAAAGGGGAAGATGTGATTTTGGCTTGGTTTGGGTCAACCCATGTATTTGGGCTTGGTTCACCTCCCCATGGCCTGATTTTAGGCCGAGGAGGTCAGGTGGGTCGGCTCACATGTGTGGTGAAGTCCACATCCAAACATATTTGGATTAATTTTGGGTTAAGGGTAATCATGGTTAAGGCTAATGACTTTAAGGGAACCTAGAAAGAGTTTCCTCCATTTGCCCAATGTGGTATGGTCACATGTCAAACCATTCATGGCTTCACATGGGGCAAAAGGATGGCTCCATGGCTCTTATATGGCTTGGGAAAAGTTGGCTTGGTTTCATGGAAATAGGTATTAGGAATTTTGGTATTTTGGTGTGAAATTTGGATATTTTGTCATATGGCTTAATTTAGAAATGTTTAATTGTTGATTTAGAATTTAGGGATGATTTTAATTAGTGAAATGATGAATGGAGTGTCATATGGGCTTTAGCATGAAGTTTGGGATTTTAAAATTTGGTAAAGGTGGGCTTTTAAAATGGTTTTAGGGGAATGGGTTTTCATGTTTCAAAATGGGCTTTTAAATCAAAAAATTTATAAAGTGCCATGCCAAATAAATGTTGGGTTTAGTTTAAGGATATGTCATGAGTGATTTAAAACAAATTTGGAGTGATTTAGGATTGAATTGGATTAGATTTGGGTTTATTTGGTAAAGGGGCTAAGGTGGGCCAAATTTGGCTAACTTAGGCTAGGGATAGGCTAATGTTAGAATTTATGTAAAATTAATGTTGATAAATGTTTATAGGTGTGTTACAAAGAGTTTTCAACTTTGGTTGGGGTTCAATTTTGGGATTTGGGCTAAGTTAGGGTTAAGCTTGGGTTTAGGCTAAATTGGGGATTTTGGGTTTGGGTTGAATTTGAGTGGGGTTTGGGTTCAAGTTTTGGATAATTATGTTAGTGTTTTGTTTATGGGGATGTTAGGGAAGGTTTAGAAAAGATTTGGGGTTAATTAGAGTTGAATTGGGTTGGTTTGGGCTAAGTTTGGGTTATGGGTTAAAATTGGTCTTCAAGCTTAAAAATAAAATTGAATTCAATTGTCAATCAAATTTGGCTTGGATTTGGTCTAGATTGATATTGGGGATATTTAATTGAAGTTTAGAATTGAATTGAACCAAAATTGAGGTCAATTGGGTGATTTTGTTTGACATTGGGTTCATTCGTGTTTAAAATGGGCTAAATTGGGGGTTTTGGTAAACGTGGGGTAAATTGGCAAAATTGGCCCATGGTGTCATTGAACAAAATGAAAATGGGAATATTTGGGATTTTTTGGAATTTTTTGGGAATTTTCTGAATTTTTGGATTTTTGGGTCAAGAGGGGCATTTTGGTAATTTGGAGGGTATTGGGGGTATTTTTGGAAATTTTGGTATTTTAGGCTGTAAATGATCAATTTGATTGGTGGGGAAATGTTAAAGGTTAAATTTGGAAAATTTTTGGGTGATTTGGAAATTTTGGTGGTTTTGGGTAGTTTCAAGGGCTTTTAGTAGGTTTGGTGGGTCCGGGGCCCCGGGGGTCAAAAATTGAAATTTTGGAAAAATGAAAATTGAGCCACTGTGAGTGAAATGAAATCATTTTAGTTGATCCATGAAGCCATATTAAGCCCATAGGAGCCATGAGAGGACTCATTTGAGGCATTCACTATGTTGTTCCTAACGCTCTTAGCCAAGGGCTTAGGGGTTAAGGTCCATCCATATGAATTATCTACAAGAGTCAGGTAGTCAAGCTAGGCATGAATAGTTTTAGGATTTGGAATGTGTGTAAAATTATAATGTGCAGGTGAGCCCTCACCAGACCAGGCCACCCAGGGTGATCCTAAGGTCAAAGGTCCTATAGGGAACTCATCCTTTAAACCTCCACATTTGATTTCAGCCCTCTAGGTGATTAGGGGTTTACAATCAAGCTTGTGGGGTTTGCAGGGAGTTAAGAAGTGGTTGAGTTTCTAAAGGGGTAGGTTCCATCAATAGTCCTCTAAGATAGTCAAAGGAAAAGCCTAAGATAGATCCTAAGTGCTAAAGAGAGAAGAGAAGACCTCATAAAAAATGAGGTCAACAGCCGTAAACGGGATCTTTATAAAATATTCAAAACTTTCATGAAAAACTCGTCGTCGGCGGCTTAAATCTCGTCGTCGGCGAGACAGTTCAATTTTCATCAAATTGAGTCTTTTTGCTCCAAATCTGCTTCTTTTGTGCTTTGTGCTTTCAGTATTTATAAATCATAATTCCTACACTAAAATAAAGAAAATACATTTCTTTAAAGTGCAACTTTATATAAAATTGGTATAAATTTCTCAATACATTTTTTTGTGTTCAATCACCTCCCTAAATGCAGAGACAGAGATCGGATCAAAGAAATAATAATCCAAACATCTACCAATCAGCAATCAAACTTATCAATCCATAATACACATAAAGATCAAGTCTATCCACTCTAAATCAAACACTATACAACATTGACAATCATGACTCTCAAGCACACTAAATCAAAGCATACTGATAACTATGGGTTGCCTCTCATAAAGCACTTGGTTTAACATCGTTAGCCCGACAAATGATTCCACTTGGGTCAAAATTCCAAGTAATCCTCGATCAATTGCTCATCATGTCCAGATCCAGGGATTCCTAAAAAATCCTCAAATTGTTATTTTTCATTCAGCTCTTCATTTTCAGATGGATTTATATCATAATTCCTCATATTTCTTTCTAGATTCAATATTCTTCTATAGATTTTTTGAAATTGCATATTAATATCATCCTTGAAATTTATAATAAATGGATCTTTAAAAGATACTTCAATATCTCCCAAATTTTGGATCAGATTCTCATTAGATAATTCAAATTCAGGATCAAATTATTCTATGTCACTCTTATGATTCATGTTATCTTCCAATTCTTCTCCTTTATAACTAGTAAATGATGGAGGATCTATCTTAGTTGAGGAAATAGGTTTTTCTAATTCCTTAGGAATTTCTTCCAATGGTCTTCCAATATCTTTATCCTCTTTTCTCAACTCAAAGTTCTTTTGAAATTTACCCTCAAATTCTCTTCTAAGTCCTAGTTCAATAATTTTATCATGTTCATCATTCAATTTAGGTTTTTCTTGTGATTGAATTGCATCTAATGATATAAAGACTTGTTGTGTAGATTAATTCCCTAAATAAACAGGCTTTAAAATTTTATGGGGTACATCCATCTTAAGCTCATGAGATTTTTCAACAGATGGAATTAAAAGTTTACTATTTTTTGTAGCGTCCATCATTTCACACCTCTCATGAACATACATACAGTCTTCTTTACATAACATTTTTGACTCATCATGAATGTCTACATCAATCTCATTTCTTAACTTACTCTCAAAACTTTCTTGGAAACGGTCTTTACTTAGATAATCAATTTCATCTAAAAACAATCATCATCTTTTCTCTCAGCTGGATATTTCATAGTCTTTAATACATCGAAAGTAATTACATGATCATTAATATTCATAGTCAACTTTCCTTTTTGCACATCTATCATAGCTTTTCCAGCAACAAGGAAAGGTCTCCCTAAAATAATTAGAATTTCTTTATCTTCCTCCATATCTAATACAATAAAGTCTAAAGGAAAGATAAATTTATCCACTTTAACAAGCATGTCTTTTATAACTCCTTTTGGATAAATGATAGATTGATCAGCTAACAGAATGGTTACAGTAGTGGGAGAAATATTAATTAAACCTAACCTTCTAAATATAGATAGAGGCATCACATTAATGCTCACTCCTAAATCTCATAAAGCTTTTCTATATAATCTTTTTCCAATTTCACAAGGAATTGTTAAGCTACAAGGATGTTTAAGTTTCCGAAGAAAATTTTTCTGAAGTATAGCGCTGCACTCCTCACTTTGTGGAACTGTCTCGTAATCCCTAAATTTCCTTTTCTTATTTAATATATCATTTATAAACTTTGCATAACTTGACATCTTTTCCAAAGCTTCGGTGAAAGGAATATTTATCGTTAACTTCTTATGTACTTTCATGAACTTTGAAAATTTTTTATCCAACTCATGTTGTCTAAGTCTTTTGGGAAATGGAGGTGGTGGTTTTTCCCAACTGATTTTAGTTAGAGATATTAATTTTTCCAGATCCTTAGAAACATGTTCTTCAGGTCTTTTAGTTTCATTTGTTTCTCTCACAACATCATTCTCTTTTCTAACCACATCCTCTATCTCTCTTCCACTTTTAATTGGACAACTTCTATTTGTTCATTAGTGTTCTCTTTAGGGTTGATCTCAACGTTGCCAGGAAGTGTTCCTTGGGTTCCATTGCTAAGTGAATTAACAATTTGTCCCAGTTGATTTTTTATGTTTCTAATCGCAGCTTTTTGAATTTGCAACTAGTTTTCCATTTGGAATACGACTTCTTCCATAGACATCTTCTTATCCTCAAATTGTTGATCATTGTTAGAGTCTGGTGGATATGAAGGTCTATAGTTTGTGTTCCCTTGATTATTCCAACTTCCATTAAGATTTGTATGAATATTTTCCCATTTTTTGTTTCCACCATCAGTAGTATTATTCCTGTTAAATTTAGGATGGTTCTCCTAACATGGGTTGTAAAAGTTAGAATATGGGTTGTTTACGGTATTTAAAGTCTCATATAATAAGTTAGAATCAATCATATGCCCTAATGAATTTTCCTCACTTACAGGAATAAATTGAGGTTGGTTCATTCCAAATTAGTCCAACTTCCTTAATATAGTAGCAACCTGAGATGCAAGAATTGCAATCATATCTGTATCATGAACACTAGCTACATCTTTATGATTTACCCTTGCAGAGGGCTATTGAAATTCATTTGTAGCCATTTCTTCAATTAATGCATACGCTTCATCAAATGGTTTTGATATTAATGATCCACCAGCGGCAGCATCAATAATAGACCTAAGGGATCCTACTAACCCATTGTAAAAAGTTTGAATGATTAACCAATCCGGCAGAGCATGATGTGGACACTTTCTTAGGAGTTCCTTAAATCTTTCCCAAGCTTCGTATATTGATTCCCCTTCATACTGACAAAATGAGATAATATCGTTTCTAAGTTTAGTAGTACTTGAAGGTGGAAAATACTTAGCTATAAATTTCTGAGTTAACTCCTCCCAATTTTAATAGAACCTGGTGCTAACGAGTATATCCACATTTTAGCCTTATCCCTTTGTGAGAAAGGAAAAAGCCTTAACCTAACAACTTCGTCTGACATACCGTTATAACAAAATGTAGCACAAAGTTCTAGAAAAGTTGATAAGTGTAAATAGGGATCCTCTGAAGGAGTTCCCCCAAACTGATTGTTCTGCACCAGTTGGATAATCTCAGAATTTATATCAAATGAATCAGCTTCTATGACAGGATTTTGTATACTTGAGGGAATTTCGTCTGTCGTAGGGTTTAGGTAATCCCTCAATGAAGTAAGATGACTTTCCATGTTATTATCTTGAATGTTTTCCATTTCCATTTTTAGTTTTTCGGGTCCTTTCTGTATTTTTATTTTTTTATTTTTTCAAACTCGGGATCATAAGACAAAAGTCCTGCAGATCCTTTGTTTCGCATACTTAACGCAACAAACAATACATTAATAAGTAAACAAATAACATATGAAATATATTCAACACAACAAAACATTTTCACGAACACCTTGTTATTCACACAAACAATTTTTTTTCACAACACTTTTTCTTATAAAAACACTTTTCACACAAAAATAATTTTTACGACAACAATTTTCCAAGTCTAAGCCTAATTACTTCAACTAAAATTCTCCTAAAGTTCTTACCGATGCTTCCACGGCAACGACGCCAAAAACTTGACCTGACCCGCAATTACGCAGTAATTAACTTCCAGAAGATGGTCAAAAACTTGACCCGATTTATAAATGACGGCTAGTGTGCAAAATCTTAAATTATTTATAAAAATTATAAAATATTTTAGACACTAGGGGTACTACGCAAATATACGTATCGTTTCAAGTAATATAGAGTTTTCTTTAAAAATCCCACTATCGATCTCACGAGGAAGTCAAGTAAGAGGTCTTTAGTCAAATTTTAGTCTACTACAAATTCTCCTTAGGTTGGAATGTTGATTAAAATTATGTTTTATTTAGCAAATACTCCTAAATGCAAGCGTTAAATGTAAAGATAGTAACTACAACAAAGTGAAAATAATAATTCTAAAGATAACCCTTTTTGGAAGATTTGGTTTGGAGAATTTTGTGATACTAAAAAATACTATTCTTATGTAATAAAATGGATAATGTATAAGAATGAGATGCATTAAATATTGTATGGGTCAAGTAGGAGAAATCATATTCTTTACCCTTTGGTCGAGGCATAAAGAACATTGAT
Organism: Papilionanthe hookeriana x Papilionanthe teres; assembly: GCA_022702705.1. Classification (NCBI taxonomy): domain Eukaryota; kingdom Viridiplantae; phylum Streptophyta; class Magnoliopsida; order Asparagales; family Orchidaceae; genus Papilionanthe; species Papilionanthe hookeriana x Papilionanthe teres. The sequence continues at coordinate 172,275,487 of CM040423.1, read as the reverse complement.
TAATCCTATGCTTGGTTACTGAATATGCAGCTAGGATGGGAGGATACTGGCTCTCACTTCAGAGCTCCCACATTCCCCTCGCCTAGGGGCTAACATCTACACTTCAACACCCAAATGATAAGACCGAATTGAGGATTTTAGTATATCACTCTAAAATCTCTAATTCTACGCCTGATTAATTATATTTCCCCATTTATTTTCACTTAATCTCTATGAATTACGCAATTCATTCATGGACAATGAATGTGGTTCCATTTTGTTGAGAATAACACCGCCCTTTTGGAACAATACAATTGCAATGAATTTTAATAATATAATGGGCCCTTATTGTAATTTAAATGAAATGCAAGTAAAAATCATCACATTTATAATTAAATTCACTTCTAATCATGCACCACAAAATCCTAAACATGAATTCTACTCATTAAAAAATTAAAGTAAAATGAAAATAATGAGATAATCTTCTCATGCCACTATTTCCAAAGAAGAATAAAGAGTAAGAGAGATGCGTAACAAATCATGAATAAAATACAACAGAAACTTCATTTAACAAAAGCAAATCCACTAGGTAACTGTTTACAAAGTTATAAGATAATGAAGAACAATACTTAGATTTTTCCCTTTGAAAGAAAGACGAAGATCTCTCCCACAAAGTCTCCCGTCGATCCATGCAATGCTAGTGCAATCCCTTACAAATTCTCTCAAAATCTCTTCTCCAATCTCTCCAAAAGGGTAGAAATCTACATTTCTACTTTTAATCAAAGAATCATAAAAATTCCTCTCTTTTTTCTACTTTACTATTCTTTTTTAACCTAAATTCACCATTTTAAAGAGTATGGACAAATTTCTAAGAGTTCCTTTATGCACCCCTTCGAAAAGGCATCCAAATAAGTCAAATTTCAGCCCAAAACCACCAAAAGTTGGTCTATAACATTCCTAGGCACTGTCGGCGGGTTCGAGGCCATTGTCAGTGAGCTTTTGGGTCATATTTCGGCCGTCTCTAGAAAATCTCACCGTCGGCGAGGTCGAGGTCACCGTCAGCGAGCATACTGCTGCGCAGCTCCACCGTTTCGCTCTGTTTGGCTCTGTTTCGCCCCATTTCAGTTGTGTTGCGCTCGTAACAGATAGCCCTACAAAATAAGCATAAAAACAACCTTTTTTAATGTTTAATCTCATTCAAAAATATGTAAGAAGTGTAAAAGAGATTAAACATCAAAAGACTTATCGAAAGGTGTCAGGGCAAAATTTCATTTCTTGCTCATTTTTACTCCAAATTGCACCATTTTTGCTTCCTTTTGCTCCAATCACTATTTCTTGTACCTAAAACTAAAATCATACAATATACCTTCCTTTAAATTTTAATATCATAGATAAATAAGTAAAATGATATAACAAAAAGTATATATATTTTAGCTGTGTCACGGACCCAGTCCGAGATTTAGAGGAGGTTGAATTCACATTGAAATCACATCAATAGATTGTTCCTATTCTAACACACCTATTGGGGATCCACCTCACCTATTTGTGGAGGAGGGAAAAGCAAAATTTTGGAACCTCTCTGTTTAGGGGTGTTTAAACTGTGGCTCCAAAATCCAAAAAGAGTTGATCATACTCGTTCAAGAAAGAAATGAACAAGATACATCAACGGAAGCATGATAGTTTGATCCAATAGGGGCATGGACTCACTACCGATTTATGAAAGCAAAACCACCTGATCAAAATGGAGAGAGGAACTTGTCCCCGACAGAGTCACCAGAAGCTGTCGGCATATTTTTAGGTTGGGTGTTTTAAAAAGGAGACACCTACAGAAATTATCGGTGAACTTTAGATTTTAAATTTAATTTAAATATATATAATTTGAAAAGTAGTAATTTGATTTTAAAAATAGTTTTAAATTTGAAAACTTTTAAGATATGAAATCAAAATGATCTCACATCCCAAATAGTTTATATAAACGAGCACCACATCACAAACTGTGTATCTATCCCGATGAATAGACACACAGTTTGATGATGGGGCTCGATTAAATAATCTAGAAGATTTGTGACATCCGTTTGGTCTGCGTACCAGTTTTATAAGCCGATAATTTCCCATGCTTAATATAAAGCAATTAAGCAGGGTATTTATTACCTTGGTTCTGAAAGTTCCCTATAAGGGCAAGCTCCTATAGTTAATTACATCTTAAATGACGGAAATCACTTAAGAAAACTATCGATAATGATCAGTGGTTTTGCTCTCAAGGATTTGAAAGTTTAAGGTTTTCAAACCATTGGATTTTGGAAATTTCAATAGGGAATGGATCAAGTTTGGAACAGTTATTTTGAGATTCCAAAGGAAGAGAAGTAGGAGAAGCTGAGGATCCAAGAGGAATATTGGCAACTTCCCAAACTATCATATAATTTGTCATCAATTTGAGAGAATTATTTAATGTTTCAATCCTTCCAATTTTAGTTAATTAGGACTTATATTTGTATGATATAATCATACAAATAGCCTCGAAGATGTGAGGGTTTATGTCGTACCAAATGACTACCTCGGAGTCCTAAGACCGGTTAGGGCTTAATTTGCATAACATGATTATGCAAATGCCTAACGAAAAGTTAAGGATTTATGTTGCACTAGGCAAACTACCTCGAAATCCTATGGCTTGTTGTTTAATTCTAAGAAAGGTTTTGCTGAAGTAGACACAAGTTTTGCTGATGAAGATGGTCGTGGTGCCCACTGTGCTCCAAGCTTCTTGTTGTTGCAGAGGGTTTAGTCTTAGAAAGTGGCAATCAAGAGATGAGAGAAGTGTTTTGGTTTAGAAAGGTTGAAAATTTAGATGGCTTAGTATTTAAATTAAAATAAATCATAAAGTTGATTAAACAGAACCGATTAAGTTACCAAGGTTCCGTCATCCCAACACCGTTATTTTCATCAGATTCACTTAGTCCAAATGAATTTGCTAAACTCAACTAAATGAGTTCCACACTTTCATTTAGACCGTGGGAAATCTCGTTAGCAACACGTGGGTTACATCATCCGAGGGATTCCCGATCATCCAAAAAGACGTTTTAATTTGTGTTGTAATTGCAGTTTTATTTTGGTTGGTGATTAAATTTTAAGTTGTTTAAACATGTTGGGTTTGATCATTTTTATGCATTTGCATGTGCGGAAAAGTAAGACATTTAATAACTTATAGAATGTAAATTGCAGTAAACTTAAATACGTACCTGGTGGGCACTCCCGTCATTTTCACCTGCACTTAAAATACATGTTAAGGCATTTATATATTTGCAACAAGTACCTTGGTAAAGCTAAGGGAAGGTTCTTGGTTGTCTACCAAAGTCCTAATCCTATTGCTAGTCAATTCCTATGACGTCTAGGTTCTTGTGTTTTGTTGAGGATGATTTTCTTCACCAAAGAAAAAGGAAGTCTTACTGTTCTTTTAAACTTCCCATTAAGTTAGAGAAATGCTCGGAACTGAATTCTAAACATCTTAAATATTGTAGGGATTATTTTAAGTTCAGTTAGTTTCATCGTGGTGATGAATCAATCACCTAGGTTACTCTTGCTCAGTGAATTAGGATGTTTGATTATCCTTGTGAGTAAGGTGACATTTCATTTAATGCTTCATTTAAGAGTTATGATAATGAAAGCCTTTAAGAGGCAAATCAGTTCATTAAAAAATTTAACCACTCTTAATCGAAGTTTTGATTTGGAGATTTGATGTGATTTTTTAATTTAGTTATAATGTTTTAGTTGGTCTTTTTAAATGTTTTAAATCATTTTGAGTTGGAAATGTGTTCAAGCTGTTTAATTCAGTTAAGTCTTTATGTTTTAACTGATCTTAATATTTTAGATTAATTTTAATATTTTAAATCATTCCAATTTGATTTTCAAATAATTTCAAAATTAGTCCAAATATCATTTAATTTAGTTATACAATTTCAAAGAATCATTCTCTTCTCTTTTTAATTATTAGTTCCAATCATCATTTTATGGTCCCATTAATTAATATTTAAATAATATTTGCTCAAATTGTTGTTTAGGGATTCAATTTAAAGAATTACAATCCTTCCATAGTCAAAATCCCTTAACCTTAATAATTCACGTTTAATTAAATTCCAAAGTTTACATGATTTAATTAATAAAGGTTTCTTCTATAATGTTCAAAGTGATTAATGAGTTTCTACCCTTTAAACTCTTATGTTTTAGTAATCCAATAATGACATAAAATCAAGTATTTTAACCCTTCCCCTTGGTTTAGCCTAAATTTTGGTTAGGGTTAAAATTCCTTAATTACCATTATGCCCTTTTAAGCTTATTTATCTCATAATTCATCAAATTAAGCTCAAATGAACTTGAAATTTTTATGTCACCTTACTCACATGTCTATTAAGACATGAGAGGAGGAAATGTGATTTTTCTGTGTTTTTAATTTAACCTATATAATTGTTTTAATAAAAATAGGGGTTTCAATGAAAAATTCATAACATGATCAAAAGAAATTTTTTGTCTTTAGAAAAATTATGGAAGATTTCTATTGACCAGAAGATCACTTGGACCAATTTTGGTGATTTTTTTAATTATATTTTATTTATTATAATTATTTCAAATTTAGGTGTATTAATTAGTTATAAAATCAAATTAAAGTTGAAAAATGGATTTTATATTTTTCTTAAATCCCCCTGATCCCAAGAGACTCAAAGAAATAAATTTTATATTTTTCTGATTTTTCTTTGAATTTTTAGAATTATTTTAGTGAAAAGGTTGGAAAATTCATTTTTTAATGTCAAAAATTACATTAAGCCTTAAAAATTCAATATCTTTGTTTTGGGGCTTAGGAAAAATATTTGGCTGGTTCCCAAGTAGTTAGGGGACCAAACATAACATTTTTATTAATTTTAATAATTTTATGATTTTTATAATTTTTTTAATTATTAAAATATTAGAAGTAGGGTTAAAAATGAAGTTTTTAGAAAAATTTTTATTTTAATTTTCCTAGACTTCTCTGATACCAGAGAGGCCCCAAAACCAATTTAGTGAATTTTTTAAAAATATTTTTAGTTTTATGAATTTTTAAAGTTTAAAAATAGTCATGTTACTTAAATAATTTATTTAGTGGGTTAAAACATTTTAAATTTACTTCAAAATTTTTATGGGATTTCCTCTAACCCTAGAGATCAGTGGAGAATTAATTCCGAATTATTTTGATTTTTAATTTTCCTTAATTAATTCAAAGTTAATTTTAAGTTAAGTGAACCATTGGGATTATTCACAATTTTTTAAGCCACACCATAATTACCCTGAGTTCCTCTGGTCATTAGGAACCTATCCTAATTTTTCTAGAATTTTCTAAACAGTATGCTAATTATTGGAATTAAAATACCAGAACAGTCATAAAAATTTGGAAAATAGATAACTCCATAAAGACATAGCCTCTGGCCTTGAAAAATTCAGGGAATGTCCCCAAGAATAGAGGCTAAGAAAGCCTTATGGTCTCATGCCATGGTGAATTGAGTGTTTGAGTGAAGTATTAAAATATTCAAATTAGTGTTTAATTAATTAAAAATTATGTTCTTAACAAAATAAATCAATTCTTTTTTCACATTATTCTCCTCTGTTCACTGAGCAAGAAGGTATTTTTTTTTATTTTGTGATTTTTCTACACAATGATATGAATTTTCAAAGATTCAGGGATTTAAGTAAATAAAAAATACCCCATCTTCCTACCTATCTGAAGCGGCGCCACCTCAACATACGACAGGTCGAAGCTCCACGCGGTGGGGTTTGATTCAGCACCGCCATCTGATTCATCAGCCACGCGGCCCGGGGTTCCGATCCATCCTTCTGTCAAGCTTGATCATGGTCGTCCATCCAATACACGCGCGATCCGACGGCTGCTGGTCATCGTCCCCAAGTGAGTTAACCAGAGCACCATCCACCTTCAAGACCTAATATCTCGCCTGATACTCAACCAAATCGAGTGTGGTTTCTTCCTGCATGCTCCTCTAGACTAGGGCTACACATCTATATGGTTAATATGCATTGAAATTTAGTGGAATAAAATGGAGAATCACTAGAAGCTCGAGAGCAAGAGGAGTTTTCATACCTTGGTTCAAGAGGTGAAGCCTCCATTGAATGTGCTCGGCACGTTTGTTGGAGCTGGAGGAGCCTAAGGATGAAGCCTCTGATCCTAGTGAAATGCCTAGGTACAACTTCGTTCAAGCTCGATTTCAAACGTTGGCCGATAGAAAAACTGGCTGGTCCAGTGAGGGGACTTTCACTGGAGAACTTCTTCTCTACCTTTGGTGAAGGTGTAGGTGAGTTTAGTTTGGTTTCTATAGAGATTCAAGGGTTGTCCTATTTTTGGGCCTGAGATTGAGTTCAAAATTGAGCTCAACCAGTGAGGATGAAGGCTGGAAAACAGTTGAGCTGAGCTTCTCTTGGCTGGGAGGAGCTTTGGGGATGATTTGGGGGGGGTTATGTTGAGAAAAATTTCAACACCTCTCTCAAGGCAGAGAGGTGGTGCTTATATGGCTAGGGCCATAGGGCTGAGCTAGGGCTCAATTGGTGGGTGGATTCAGTTGCTTAGGTGGAGGGCAGAGAGGCTCCAAGGTTTGATTTAGCTGAGGTGGCCAATTGGGTAAGTTTAGGTGTTCTTAGCCAAGTGGTGGATCTCGGTTTTGACCCCCTCCAACGACTAGGCTGGCCGGCAAGGACAGGGGAGCTGGCCCCAGGTCAAGTGAGTCAGGTGGCAGGGTTTAATGGTGATTAACCAGGTAAAGTGGGGGATTTGGGGTGAGGCTAAAGAGAATTTAACCATTTAAGGGAAGAGATCCCTTAAAATTGGGGACCCTTGGCCCATGGATCACTTAGCTTAGGCTAGGTGGATCTATGGTTGTTCCTAGGGTTCAAATGGTGGTTGTGGATAGGTTGGTTCAACCACATTTGGTTCAATTTTGTTAAGCTAGGCCATAGGTTCAAATTGGCTCACTTGGGTTTAGGTTGGGCTAGCTTAAGTTTGGGTTTAATTTGAGTCCAAGTGTCTTAAGTAACATTGTAGAAATGATTACCATGAAGAACTTTCATGAAGACATGAAATGGTTTTGAGTTCAATTGAAAGGTCAATTTGATGGGTTTTGGGATTTTGGTTAATTTGGGCAAGGTTGGATCAAGTTGGGTCCAAGTTGGTTTAAGGTGAGGTTTAGACCCAATTTAATGTTTCAAATAGTCTATGGGAATGTATTGAAGGGTTCCCATCATCAATTGGGAGGAAATTTTAAGATTCGACCAATCAATTTGATAGATTTAGGGCATGTGTCCCATTTAGGGTAAAATAATACATCTTGAATTTCAAATGGATTTAGGTTAAGCTTTGTCTCAAATTGGGGTAATTGAAGGCTATATGGGTTTCATGGGAGTACCATGGAAGGTTTAGGATTAAAATTTGGGGAGAAATGATTGACATTAGGTTAATTGGGGAATTTTTGGATTAATAAGGCAATTTTGGGGGTTTTGGATTTTAAATGGAATTGAAGTCAAATGTGAATCAATTTGGACTTGGACTTGAGTTATATTTATAGGGGGGATATTTAATGAAAGTTTAGAATTAAAATTGGGCAAGATTGAGGTCAAATGGGTTGATTAGGTTTGACATTGGGTCCATTTAGGTTAAAAATGTGTCAAATTGTGGATTTTAATTATTGTTGATTATTTTCACAAAATTAGATTATGGTGTAGTTGAACAAAATGCAATTGGGAATATTTGGGATTTTCTGGAATTTTGTAGAAATTTTTTAAATTTTTTGATTTGTGGGCCAAAGAGGGTATTTAGGGTATTTGGAGGTTATTTGGAGAGTATTGAGGTATTTTGGTGGATTTAAGAGGTGGGAATTGTTTCAAAATGATTTTTAGGATTTTTGGGAATTTTAAGTAATTTGTTAGGAAATTTTGGAGAGTTTTATGGTTGTAGGGGCAATTTAGGTAATTTTTGGTAAGTTTAGGGACGCAATGTCAAAACCAGGAATTTTGGAAAAAATGGAATTTGATTATGGTTGAGAGGGTGAAAAAGCTTAAAGTGAGTCATGGACCAAGAAATGTCAATTTTGAACATCTCATATGTTGTTCCTAACCCTCTTACCCAAGGGCTAGGGGTTTGGACTTAGCCACAAGAGTGCTCCAATGAACCAAGAGTCAAGATTGGGTAGGGATGGTTCAAGGTTTAGGATAAGTGTGAAAGTACAGTGTGTGCAAGCCAAACCTCACCAAGACCAGGCCACCCAAGGCTGTCTTAAGGCTTGAACATCCTATAAGAATTCATCCTTGTCTTCCTGCACATTGGTCCTAACCTTTCAAGTGACTTGGAGGTTAATGACCGTCTATGTAGCATTCGAAAGAGAATCAAGATTTGGTTTGAATTTGTAGGTTTCATCTCTAGTCTTCTAGGATAGTCAAGGAGAAGTCCTATGGCTAGATCCTAAGCACTAAATGGAAAGAAAAGACCTCACCAAATATGAGGTCAACAGTTTTGTCAACATCATTTTGTGTTGTTTTTTTTGTCAATGTCATTTTGTAGCCTTTTTGGGTTTTGTGGCTATCCTAAAATTTTTGGTTTTGTTTTGTTTTGATGTCATTGTTTTTTTTCCTTTTGTCTTTGTTTTGTTGTTGTGGATTTGTTTTAATGCCATTGTTGTTCCGCATTTAGAATATCACCCTGCAAAAAAGAGTTAATACACTCTAATAACATGCAAAGTAAATCTAAAACTTAACTTATCTTCAACCTGCAAGAAAAATAGTGTCAGAGTTATTCTTGCAAAAGAAATAATTTTGATTTTATTGATTTAGTTAGTTGAGTTTTTAGACAATCTAGTCAAGATGTCCATGGCTCTGTCGTCCCAGGGTCGTCAGATGCCTTGATTTACTTAGTTCAAACAGTTTTTAAACAAGGTCCGTAAGACTCCTGTCCACAGCTAGGATTGTATCTGATGACAAATGGAAGAGATTGGCGTGGAGTGTCGATATTGAGGAGTCGCCATCTAATATTAGCCTAATCTTATTCATATAAATACCATGAAAGATTTGAGGAATTTTGGGCTAATAGTAGAAAAGGATGTTTATGACAATACTTATAGAAGAATATCCTAGAATAATATATCCTAGAATTTTCGTATAAAGAAAATCATGGAAAACCAGAGATTTCTATTGTGGGTTCTTTTGGATCTCCTATAGAAGCAAGATTCTATAGTTAATTACATCTTAAACAATTTTAATTCTTCAAGAAAACTTCTAATTAATGTCAATCATTTGTTTTCTAAAATTTGTTTATTTTTAAGGAGAGATGTACCCACTATCACTCCTAAATGTCATTTTTGTCATGTCAATTTACGTAGTTTTGTCGTCTTTTTGTTTTTGTTGTTTTTGTTTTGTTGTTTGTCATTTTGATTTAAATTTTTTTTGTCATATTTCAATATTGCTACATTTTGTTTTGAGTTTTGTGACTATCCTAATAGTTTTAGTTTTGTTTTTCATCGTAATTTCATATCGTCCTACAAAACAGAGTTAGCACACCCTATAACATGCAAAGAAAATCTAAACGAAATTGATATTGTCATTTTATTTTATTTATTCTGCAAAACAGAATTAACACATCCTTTAACATGCAAAGAAAATCTAAACATGCAAAGGAAATTTTATATTTTCATACTGCAAAAAAAACAAAATTATAATGTCATATAAGTTTGATTGTGATTGGATTTGATGTTAAGTTTATTTGGAAGTTTCAATAATGTCGTTTAATGTCAATATTTATTGAATGTCAAATTTATTATGTTTATTATGTCGAGTTGCATTCTGAATATTAAATTCAGACTAGTCATATTATGTCTACCCTTAAAATTTATTCAGACTAGTCAGACTTATGTCAATGAAGTTTAATTTAAACTTAAATTCATGTCAATTTGAATTTAAATTAAAAATTGAATTTACTTAAGTTTACTTTTAGAATAGATCTAATTAATTTTTAAGCCTTATTTAAATAATACATAGATGTTAATTAAGTCTAAATAGACTTAATTAAAATTATCGACCATCTAAATATTTTTTAGGTAAGACTTAATGTCGGCATATTTTTAGATCATGTATTTTGAAAAGGGGTCGCCTACAGAAATTTTCAACGAATTTAAGATTTTTAAATTTAATTTAAATATATATATATATATATATATATATATATAATTTAGAATGTAGTAATTGATTTTAAAAATAGTCTTAAGTTTGAAAATTTTAAGATATGAAATCAAACCGTATATCTATTCCGAAGAATAGACACATTGCTTAATGATGGGGCTCAGTTAAATAAACTAGAAGATTTGTAGCATCCGTTTGGTCTGTGAACCAACTTTAAAAGCCGACAAGTTCCCCTGCTTAATATAAATAAATTAATCAGGGTTTATATTACATGGGTTCTTAAAGTTTCCTATAAGGGCAAGCCCCTATAGTTAATTACATCTTAGATGACGGGAATCATTTAAGAAAACTCTCGATAATGATCAGTGGTTTTGCTCTCAAGAATTTTAAAGTCTAAGGTTTTCAAACAATTGGATTTTGGAAATTTCAATAGGGATTAGCTCGAATTTTGAACAATTTATTTTAGAATTCCAAAGGAAGAGAAGTAGGAGAAGTTGAGAATCCAAGAAGAATCTTGGCAACTTGCCAAACTATTCTATTGTTTGACTTAGATTTGGGAATTTACTTAATGTTTCAATCTTGCCAATTTTAATTAATTAGGACTTATATTTGTATGACATAATCATACAAATAGCCTCGAATATGTGAGGGTTTATGTCGTACCAAACGACCACCTCGGAGTCCTAAGATCGGTTAGGGCTTAATTTGCATGACATGAATATGCAAATGCCTAACAAAAAGTTCAGGATTTATGTTGCACTAGGCAAAATACCACGAAATCCTATGGCTTTGTTATTTAACGCTAAGAAAGGTTTTGCTGATGTAGATTCAAGTTTTGCTGATGACGATGGCCGTGCTGTCCACCATGCTCCAAGCTCCTTGTTGTTGCAGAGGTTTAGTTTTAGAAGGTGAAAATCAGGGGGATGAGAAAAGTTTCTTGGTTTAGAAATCTTAAAGTCCAAATATTTTTTATATTTTAATTAAAACAAATCTTAAAGTTGTTTAAATAGAACTGATTAAGATCCCACGGTTTCGTCATCCCGACACCGTTATTTTCATCGAATTCACTTAGTCCAAATGAATTTGCTAAACTCAACTGAATGAGCTCCACACTTTCATTTAGACTATGAGAAATCCCATTAGCAATACGTGGGTTACATCATGCGACGTATTCCCGATCATTCAACGAGACATTTTAATTTAGTTGCAATTGTAGTTTTGTTGTTCTGTTTGTGGTTAATTTTTGAGTTGTTTTATATTTTGGATTGTTATGGCGGTGAATTTTATCTTGTGATAGCTTTTAATTTAGGTTTGATTTCAGTTTTGGGGACTATCCTAAAGGTTTTGGTTTTCATGCAACAGTTTTGTTTAACATGCAAGAAAAAGTAAAGTACAGTGCATGTAAGTAAATTGCAATAAAGTAAATTGCAATAAAATAAAAGTGTACCTGAAAGATCTTCCCGTCTTCCCAAGCTACACTTAAAACACATGTTAAGGCATTTAAACATATTTTTGCAAGAAATACCTAGGTAAAGCTAAGGGAAAGGGTTTTGGTAGTCTACCAGAATCCTAATCCTTTTGTTAGTCATTTCTTATGACGTCTAGGTTGTTGGTTTGGTTTAAGGATGATTTTCTTCATCAAAGAACAATAAAATTCAATTGTTCTTCTAAAACATCCTGTCATTTTGAGGAAGTGCTTAGGATGAATCTTAAACATCTTTTCAATACTTCTGAGATTGTTTTGAGTTCAAATGAATTTTATTGTATTGGTGAATTAATCATCAAAGGATTTTAATTTTGTTTAGTTTCTTACTCAGTGAACTTAGGACATTTGAATATCTTATGTATGAAGTGACAGTTCACTTGATGCTTCATTCAGGAGTTATAACAATAAAAGCCATTTAAGGGAAAAATAATAAATATTTTAATAATTTAATTTGATTTGATTTAATTATAAAAATTAATTAATGATTATTAAGTTTGGAATAGGGTTCGAGTTATTTTAGATTTAATTTAAATCTTTACACTTTAAGTGATATTATATTTCAGCTTAACTTTTTATGTTTTAGAATTACTTATATTGAAAAAGGTGTTGAAAACTTTCATATGTTTTGATTTAACTCTTAATGTTTTCATTTCTGTTTGTTGTTAAGTGATTTTAATTTAATTTAATTTAATTTGATTTAATTTAAATTTATTTAATTTGATTTAATTTAATTTAATTAATTTAATTTAATTTAATTTTAATTTAATTTTAGTTTAATTTTAATTTAATTTAATTTAATTTAATTTAATTTAATTTAATTTAATTTAATTTAATTTAATTTTAATTTTAATTTTAATTTAATTTTAATTTTAATTTTAATTTCATTTTAATTTTAATTTTAAATTAATTTTAATTTTAATTTAATTTTTAATTTAATTTAATTTTAGTTTCAATATTTTAAATTTAATTTAATTTAATTGTTAAGGTGTTAATTTAATTTAATTTAAACTTTGACTTGACTTAATTTAATTTAATTTAATTTAACTCCAAGATTTTAAATTTGATTTTAATTATTGGACCATTTAACATTTTAAGCTTTAATTCATCTAAGGGTTATCTTCTTTTAATTTTTAATTTTTTTTGTTTGAATTATTATTTTAATTTTTAATTAAGAACTAAATATTATTGAAGTGACTTATTTAGGGCTTTTAAATTAAAGAATAAATATCCTCTTAATAATATCCCTATTTTAATAATGCAAATTTTAAATATATTCTTTCCAAAATTTAAATTATTTAATTAATTAGAGTTTCATTTTGATATTTTTAAAGTGTTTAATTGGTTTCTACCCATTTAATTTCCCTAAGTTTCAATCATCCAAGAGAAAACTAAAATCAAATATTTTACCCTTCATTTTGATTAAACCTAAAGTTTTAATTAAGGGTTAAAATTTTTTAATTACCTTTATGCCCTTTTAGGCTTATTTATTTCATAACTCACTAAATTGAGCTCAAATGAATTTGAATTTTTTATGTCGCCTCACTCACATGTAAATTAAGACATTAGAGGTGAAAATGTGATTTTTCTAACTTTAATTTATTTATATAATTATTTCGAATGAAAAATAGGGATTTTCAATGGAAATTCAACAACATGACCAAGGTAAAGTTTCTGTCCTTAAGAAAATTATGGGATGTTCCTAATGACCAAAGGATTACTTGGACAAATTTTGGTGATTTTTTGAATTATATTTTATTTATTATAATTATTTCAACTTTAAAGTATTAATTAATTTTAAAATAAAGTAAAAACTAAAAACTTTTTTTTATATTTTTCTTAAATTTCTATGTCCTCAAGGAGTCTAGAGAAACAAATTTTACTATTTTCTAATTTTTCTTTGATTTATTAGAATTATTTTTAGTGAAAAAGGTTGAAAATTCATTTTTAAATATTAAAAAAATACATTAAGCCTTTAAAATTCAATATCTTATCCTAGAGACTTACGAAAATATTTGGTTTGTTCCTAAGTGAATATGAGTCAAAATGTGACATTTTTATGATTTTTAATATTTTTGTGATTTTATTATTTTTTAATTGTTAAAATATTAAAATATTGTGAAAAATAAACTTTTTTAGAAAATTCTAATTTTAATTTTCCTGAACTCCCCTGATATCAGAGAAGCTCCAAAACCATTTTTGTGAATTTTTGAAAAGTATTTTTTGAGTTATGAATTTTTAAATTTCCATTTTGCTTATGAGGCTTAATCAATCCATTTGGTGTTGTTAATCAAGTTCAATTGATTTCAAAATTTTATGTAAGGTTCTTCTGACCCTAAAGAGCAATGGAGAATTGTTTTCAAGTCAATCTGGTGTGTAGTTAACCCTAATTAATTCAAATTCAGTTTTGGGAGTTTACGCCAATCAAGGTTACTATGAATGAATAAACTCAAAATTTATTTTTCCTAGGCTCCCCTGGTCCTAAGAAACACCACAAAATTTTCCTAGAATTTATCTTACAACATGCTAATTATTGGAATTAGAATACCTAAAACTGTGACATGAACTTGAAAAATCAATAACTTTTCACAGAGATGGCCTCTGACCTTGAAAAATTCATGGAATGTTTCCAAGATCAGAGGCTTAAAAAGCCCTATGGTCTCATGCCATGGTGAATTGTCTATGCAAATGGAGAATCAAAACATTGGAAACAGTAAATAAAGTATTAAAAATAAAATACTCATCCAATTAACTTGATTTCTTTTCCACATTATTCTCCTTTGTTCACTGAGCAAGAGGGTATTTTTATTTTATTTTTGTGATTTTTTTATACAAAGATAAGAATTTTTGAAGTTCTGGTATTTAAATAAATCAAAAAATCCTAATTTTCTACTTATCCGACTCGGCGTCGCGTCATCCTCGTCCGGATCGAAAGCCCACGCGTCGCTCTGTGATTCGGTGCCGCCATCTGAGTCAGCGCTATAGGAGCCTGCCATTCACGTACCATTGCGCTGTCCAGCTAGATCTCAACCGTCCGCTTGATACACGCGCGATCAAACGGCTCCTAGTCGTCGTCTCCGACTGGTGTGCAGCCGTGACCGTCCACACAAAAACCTTAAGATCTCACTCGATTCTCCATATATTTTTGTGTTCTTATACTCTATCGATTCATCTTGAAGAGACGAACACATCTATACGGTTAAGGTGCATTGAAATCAACTGAAGCTGAATGGAGAATCTCCAGGAGCTTGGGAGGAAGAGTGAGTTCATACCTTCGCTAACAGAAGTGAAGCTTCGATCTGAGGGTTGTGTCACCTTCGATTGAGTTCAAGCAAGCTCCAGATGAAGTCTCTTGCTCTGGGGAAATGCCTAGGTACAAAAGTGACCATAGTCGATCACAAAACTTGGAGGCTGGAAGCAATGGCTGGCCTGGTGAGGGGGCTTTTGCTAGGGAACTTCTCCTCTTGGTCTGGTGAAGGTGTAGAGTCAATCAATTTGAAGATTGACACACTGTGGTGAAGTATCTTGGTTTTGGACTTGAATTTCAACTCCAAAATTGGACTCACAGAGTGGGCTTTAGGGCTGGATTTCAGTGGGGATCATGTTCTCTATGTCTTGAGAGGGATCTGGAGTGATTTTGGCAGAGTTTTGGTAAGGTTTGGTTCAACACCTTCTTTGGCCGAGAGGGGGTGGAGTTTAAATAGGAATGGCTACAGGGCTTCCCAGGGGGGTTTGAAGGCTGGGATCAGCTGTTCAGGGGAGGAGAAAAAGAGCTCCAGTGGCCATTGGGGTTGGGACAGTTCAGCAGGTGAGTTTCGAATTTTTTGGCTCACATGGAGCTCTCGGGCATGGCGTTTTCCGGTGACCTAGGCTGCTGGCCGGCAGTGTCAGGTCACTCTCTTGGTCAGGAAGGTCAAGGCTCGAGGATTATGAGCTCAAGTCTGTTGCCATGTGTAAAAGGTTTTGAATTAAATGGAATGGGGGAGGAGGCTCTTTTGGACTTAGTTTGGTCAACCCATAGAAATGGGCTTGGTGCACCCACCAAGGCCTGATTTGGGCTGAAGGGAATCATATGGCTCAGCTGAATTGGAGTGGAGAAGTCTACATCAAGATCATTTAGATTAATTTTGGGTTAGGGGGAATCATGGAAAGGGTAAAAAAGGCTTAATCATTGGTTAAGAAAGGGTTCCCTTCTCTCACCATTAATGGATTGGTGAGGAGTCCAAGGCTTTCATGGCTCCCATGTGGCTTGTGCATGGCTTCTTGGCTCACATTTAGCTTGGGAAATGGCTTGGTCAATTTCATGGGAATGGATTTTAGGAATTTTGGCATTTTGATGGGAATTTGGATAAACACTAATTTGGAATGATTTAATCATAGGTTTCAAACTTTAGGGAATGATTTTAGCAAGTGGATGATGAGAAGGAATTATCATGTGGGCTTTGGATGAATTTTTTGGGCTTTTGAGTTTGGTGGAAGTGGGATTTTAAAAAGGCTTAAATTGGTGGGCCTTTATATTTCAAAATGGACTTTTGGATGAAGAATTTTGTGAAATACCATGCCAAATAAATGTTGGGTTTAGTTTAGGGATGTTTCATGAATGGTTTGGAATCAATTTGGTGTGATTTGGAGTAGAATTGGGTTAAATTTGAGCTTTTTTGGTAAAGGGGCCAAGGTGGGCCAAATTGGGCTAACATGGGCTAATGTTGGGCTAAGGTTGACTTTGGTGTAAAATTAATGTTTAAAAATGTTTATGGGAGTGTTACAAAGAGTTTTCAACTTTGGTTGGGCTCTATTTGGGATTTGGGCCCATTTGGGTTAGGTTTGGGCTTAGGTCAATTTAAGGGATTTTGGTTTCAGGTTAGGTTTCAGTGGAGTTTAGGTTCAAATTTTGGGCAAATCAAGTTAGTGTTTTGTTTATGGGGGTGTTAGGAAGGGTTTAGAAAAGATTTGGGGCCAATTGGAGTTGAATTGGGTTAGGTTTGGGTCATGGGTCAAGATTGGGCCTTAAGCCCCAAATTGGAATTGGGCCCAAATGTCAATCAAATTGGACTTATATTTGGTCTAAATTTATATTGGGCATATTTAATTGAAGTTTAGAATTGAATTGGACCAAAATTGAGGTCAATTGTGGTGGTTTGGTTCACTTGGGTTAAAAAAATGGGTCAAATTGGGGGTTTTGGTAAAAGTGGGGTAAATTAGCAAAATTGGCCCTTGGTATAGTTGAACAAAATGAAATTAAGAATATTTGGGATTTTCTGGAGTTTTCAGGGAATTTTTTGAATTTTTTGGATTTTTGGGGTAAAAGGGTATTTTGGTAATTTGGGGGGATTTAGGAGTATTTTTGGAAATTTTGGTATTTTTGGCCAAAGATGGTCAATTTGAGTGGTGGAAAGTTTTAGGATTAATTTTGAGGAATCTTGGGTAATTTAGATAATTTTTTAAATTTTGGGTCATTTCAAGGGTATTTGGTAGGTTTGGTGGGTCCAGGGCCCCGGGGGTCAAAAACTGAAATTTTGAAAAAAAAAGATTGATCAAGTGTGAGTGAAATAGAATCATTTTTGTTGAGCCATGCAGCCATATTAAGCCCATATGAGCCATGAGAGGACTCATTTGAGACATTCACTATGTTGTTCCTAACCCTCTTAGCCAGGGGCTTAGGGGTTAAGGACCATCCATATGAATTACCTATATTAGTCAGGATGTCAAGTTGGGTGAGAGTGTGGTTTTAGAACTTGGAATGTGTGTGAGAGTATAGTGTATGTGCAAGTCAACCCTCACCAGACCAAGCCATCCAGGTATTCCTAAGGCCAAAAAGTCCTATAGGGAACTCATCCTTTAAACCTCCACATTTGATTTCAACCCTCTAGGTGATTAGGGGTCTACAATCAAGCTTGTGGGGTTTGTAGGGAGTCAAGAAGTGTTTAAATTTATAAGTGGTGGGTTCCATTTCTAGTCCTCTAATATAAGTCAAAGGAAAAAGCCTAAGGCTAGATCCTAAGTGATGAAAAGACAAGCAAAAAACCTCACCAAAATTGAGGTCAACAAATGGACCCACAATAGGTGTTGTGTGCTTACCAAGCACACCGCGCGTATTGCCGTTAATCGAAGAGATCAACAAAATCAACACAGATGTCCAAGTGACAAACTTAGGACGAAGTAGAAGAATTTTTCCTTGTGAGTATCAAGTATATTTCCAAGACTGGAGATTCCTGAACTCTCGCTGGGGAATGCAAAAGGAGGTGAACTCCAAATCACCAGATTTGGGGAATTCGATTTAGATTTCATTTTACCTTTAAATTTCAAGTTTCAATGTGTGAGTTTATATTTCAATTTGTTCTGAGTTTCAATTTTGATTGAATTTTTAATTTAAAATCAATTTAAGGAAATTTTGAATTTGAAATTTGGATTTGAAATGAGAATTGAAACCTGGGTTTCAACCTCGGGATTGCGAAGAGAACTGGAATTTAGGATCATTAAATGCAAACCTCCTCATGGCTAGCCATGGAAACAAAACAAGGACAAGCTTATGTGTCATTCTCCCTTTACCCTATTGAATGAATTTGTAAACATACATGGGAGAGGTTAATCCAGCAGTTTATAACTAGCCATAGCCACTGATTGGATAGCCAATGGAGGAAAGCCAAAATATGAATGAAGGTTTCAGCCTAGTTGAGTTTCACTTGGATTAGTCTTGGGGAACTCAACCATGATAATCTCTTGGATGAAATCTTATCCCCATGCCATCATGGCACAGTTACCTTCATCCCTAAGTGAGCCAAGCATATTCCAGCTCAGCCATGGCCATTCATGGCATAAATAAGCCTAACCCGAGAGCTCCTATGGAGAGGATATCATACATAAAACCCCCAAACCCTAAAACATTCAATAGAAAAAATTTCCCCAATACCCTAAGCAATTGATTCCACTGCCACCCCTCAATTTAGCCACCTTAAAATACCCCAAAATAGGACATATTTTGGGTCTAAAACAAACCTCTCCCAATCCTCAAACTAATTGTTTCTAAACCTTCTCTGAGGTGTACGAAGAAGATCCCAATCGAAATTGGGTCTTCCCGTGAGGTCTAACCTTGTTCTCCAGTAAACAATGAGCCCATTTTGTTGAGTTCGTAACTCTACCCAATCTCATCCCAAATTGAGCATATCAGGAGCTTCACAAGGACTCAATGATCGTTCCTATCAAATTTGATTGAGGCCTCACCTAATCAAACCAAGGTATGGCAAAATTAACTAAATTTTTGCTCAGATTGGTCCTTTATGAAATGAACTAATTCAAATCATCCATTAATTTTTATGGATATATTCGTTTTTCCATGAAGAAGCTCATGGAACAAACTTCATGAAGTTTCACTAAGATCCAAATGAGATCTTAAGACTTCATCATGAATGGGTTATGGTAAAAACCAGCTGGGGGAGACGATGGGATGCCGTCCATTTTAATGTATTTAAAATGGACGGTAGAGATCTCGTCGAACCACAGTTCCATCCATATGAAAAAAATGAAACTACAGGCCACATGGCTATCCACGTGGAATCCCTGCCTAACCAAATGGCACTACATATACGTTCGATGGATCCAATGATCTCGTCAACTCTTGCGTAGATAAATAAGAAATCTAGATTTTTTTATTTATTTAAATGTTCAAATCTTTAAGAAATCATAACTTAACACAGAAAAATTATAAAAATAAAATAAATATACCCCTAAATTCAAGAGAACATGGAAAAAGTTATAGTAACAAAATTTGGAATTAAAAAGTTATATTTTTTAATTAATTAATTACTCTCTAGAGTAATTTATTTATTAAAAATTATTTATAAACCTAAAAATTATGAAATTTTCACAGATTAATTCCCTCATCCCTGAGTACATTTTGTGATTTTTCCAAGCCTAGGGGAAGTCTTTAGGGTGAAATATACAATTTTCAACCTTATTTCCTGATTATTTTTTAAAATAATTACATTAATTAGGAATTTGAAAAAAAAAATGGAAATCCTCAGAAACTTTAAGGTGATGAATTTGGATCCTAAAAATGACATTTTATAACTCTTGAAAATTTGAAATGACATTTTTTACTTTTAGGGGAAAATTTATAAATTGAAAATTAAAAATTAAATCATAAAAATTTTCATATTTCATGGAAGACATAATTAAGTTTTAAAAATCTTAATATTTAAGTTTAAACTATTTAAAAATTAAGATGAATCCTTAAATCCTAATTAGGTTAGGTTTAAATTCAACTTAAACCTTTAAAACCCCTAATTAAACTTAATCACTTTCTTAATCCTTAACTACATTAGGCTTAAAACAAATTAAAACCTAATTAGGTCTAAGACATTAATTAGAACTAATTAAACCAAGTTAGACCTTAATCACATTAGGTTTAACTTAATAAACCCTAATTAGGTCTAAGAAACAAATTCGACCTAATTAAATCAAGTTAGACCTTAATCACATTAGGTTTAACTTAATAAACCCTAATTAGGTCTAAGACACTAATTAGACCTAATAAAATGAAGTCAGACCTTTACAAAATTAGGTTTAAATTAATAAACCATAATAAAGTCTAAGACACAAATTCGTCCTAACTAAACTAAGTTAGACCTTAATCACATTAGGTTTAACTTAATAAACCCCAGTAATGTCTAAGACCTTAAGTAGAACTAGCTTAACATAGTTAGACCTTAATCACATCAGGTTTAAATTAATAAACCCTAGTTATGTCTAAGACACCAATTTGACCTAATTAAACTAAGTTAGACCTTAATCACATTAGGTTTAACTTAATAAACCCTTATTAGGTCTAAGACACCAATTTGACCTATTTAAACCAAGTTAGACCTTAATCACATTAGTTTTAACTTAATAAACCCTAATTAGGTCTAAGACATCAATTAGAACTAGTCAAACAAAGATAGACTTTAGTCACATTAGGTTTAAGATAATAAACCCCATTTAGCTTTAATTCACTAAATAGACCTAGTTAAAAACAAGTTAGACCTTAAGAACATTAGGTTTAACTTAATAATCCTTATTAGTTCTAACCCATGATTTGATCGAATTAAACCTAATCAAACATAATACAATTAAACTTAACCACAATTAAGTCTAGCTAATCAATTAAACCCTATCCAAATTAGGTTTAATTAACCTTAACCTAGTTAGAATTAATCAAACTTAAATCTAATTAACTAATTAAACCTTAGCTAAATTAGGTTTAATTAACCTTAATCAATTAGACTTAACCAAAATTAAATCTAATTAACTAATTAAACCTTAACTAAATTAGGTATAATTAACCTTAACCCAATTAGACATAACCTCTAATTACCTCTAATTAATCAATTAAACCTTTCTTAAATTTAGTATATTTAACCATAATCGAATTAGACTTAACCATAATTAAGTCTAATTAATCAATAAATTCTTACTTAAATTAGGTATAATTAAACATAACTTAATAGACTTAACCACAAATAAGTCTGATTAATCAATTAAACCTTAATTAAACTAAGTTTTATTAACCTTAATCTAATTAGACTTAACAACTAATTAAGTCTAAATAATAAATTAAACCTTATCGAACAAAAAATGCCCATGCAGACATTTTAGCTAAACTCCTTAAGGAATTGGCATGTCCATCAGAGGATTCCATTGACATCACCGTACAAGGATGTCAGATTTTGTCGCAAATCGATCTTGAAGGTTTGTATAAGATTGGAAAAGAAGAGATAGCAACTACAGTATCAGATGATACAAAAAATTGACATCAACCTTTGATATAATAATTTCAAACAGGAAGATTTCCAGAAGGCCAGTCAGTGGGCAATCAGATTCAGAAGAGAGCTCTTTCATATGCCTTGATAGATAATGTTCTGTATAGGAGATCTTTCGACCAAATGTGTCTCAGATGTCAAAGAAGTACATGCCAGATTGTGTGGAGCTCATCGGTTAGGGCCAAAGATGAAAATGAAAATCAAAAGACTCAGATACTACTGGCCGGCAATGATGACCGATTGCATGGACATAGTAAGGAAATGTCATCAATGCTAAGTTCATGGAGTGATCATGCACCAACCTCCAAATGTTATATACCTCATGTTTGCCTCGTGGCCATTCAATCTTCCATCTTCAAAAGAAAACATCTTTATACTCGCAGCTACAGAGTACTTCTCTGATGGGCAGAGGCAATACCGTTACGGAAAGTCACAACACAGCAAGTTCTGCAATTTTCAAGAATCAGATCATCAACCGCTTCGATGTGCCATGCAAAATTATCTTAGATAATGGGTCTGCTTTAAAGAGTAGCAAAATCAACAATTTTGTCATATGACATGGGATAGACTGGAGGTACTCCACAATCTATTATCCAAGAGCGAATGGCTTGGTAGAAGCCTTCAACGAGATGCTTGTTCAGATCTTAGACAAGACACTCAATGACAATAAAAGATGATGGCATGAGAAGTTATTGGAAGCTTTATGGGCCTATAGAATGACAGTCAGAACACTGACACAGTCTAAACCTTACGCACTTGTGTATGGGTCCGAGGCAGTTCTTCCGCTAGAGGTTAAAATACTGTCGCCAACCAAATTACGACATAATAGAATGCTAAGCTCTGACTTGGAGAGTTGGAAAGTCTTGAAGGGAAGAGATTGCTTGTGCAGCAGAATTTAGAACTCTATCAAGCGAAAGATGATCCCAGCCCACATAAATTAGTCTGTTCGAGGTCATTCAAAATTGGTGATCTCGTGTTGGTTCTTAGAAGGCCTATTCTTATACACCACAAGATAGGTGAAAATTTTGAACTGAACTGGGAAAAGACATTTATGGTGGACAAGTTTACTCAGAAGGGTCGTACCAGCTGGTGGATTCTCAAGGGGATAGACCCTGGTTGCCAATAAATGGATGATATCTGAAGTAACAATATGTGACATGGTAAACCTAAAGAAGGATATTCATTGTTATATAGCCAAATGTCCAATGTATGTGACTGGGTCCAAATGTTGTAATAAAGTTAAATTGAATAAAATAAATTTTCTCACATGAAAAAATACTTTGTTAAATTTCTAATTCAAAATTTTATAAAAGCTTACTAAATAAGATAATGGCATCAGAACAATTATAAAAATTATTAAATAAAAAATAATCAAGTTTGTTATTGTTCTTGTTCCTGCAAAATGTCGTCTACTAATAATTCCCCCTATTTTCTTATGCATGATGTGACAGGTAGCGAGTTGGCATTTGCTTTTAAAGATAACTTGGACCTTGCATTCTGATAAGAAAGAACACATACAAGAAGGGTGCAAATATGAAGTCAATGATGAAGAGTGGTTTTAAGGAGACCAAACAGACATCAGGACACGGAGGCGCTGGAGGTTTTATTGACTCGCTCCTCCTCGCCAGAAGACACTATCAAATTTCAACCGTGATTACAACTCTAGAGGGTGGTCTTGTTGTCGTTACAGCTGAGAGAGTTCCAAAAACACCATTGGCACGTACAAAAAGAAGAAATGCAAATCGTTGCAAGCGTCGTCTTCTGGATATGATGCAAGGAAACAGGCTCAAAAGTTAGCCCCTGAGCTACCCCCTACTCCAGAAGAATTTAATGAACCAGAGATGAAAGAAACTGACGACAGTGCGCCAGGCACAGATACTAAGCCAGAGACTGCTGAGGACTGAAACACCTAAAATATATAATATTTTTTAATACATTTTTATACCTAATTTTGATGATATTGCACTTTAATGGAAGGTATATTTGTGTTTTTCTTGTAGGTATGATTAAAATGACTGACTATGATGAAAGGAGCAAAAGAGGATCAAATTTGGAGCAAAATTTGAAGAATGAAAAAAATTAGCTTCTGGTGCCTAAGCGCCGGACCATGGCGCATAGGCGCCACAGTTAAAAATATGAATTAACTCAAATTTGACATCATTTTCAAGGGATGTTTGAAGCAACTATTGGTTTAAACGTCCTTAACTTTATTTGGGCGGCAAATTTGAATGAAGAGATGCATTCTTTGGTGGATACTTTGAATTTGGACATGATTTGAAAAGACACCAAGGCAACTTTTAGAAAATTTTAAAAATAAGACTTGACGATCAGAAAAAGGGTTGTTGTTGGAGGGTGTGTTTAGTGTTAAGAGTCAAGTTTATGTTAGAGAGTTATTTAGAGCACACCTTTCCACTTCATCTACTTTTATTATCATTTGTATCTAGTTTTTATTAAGAGTAAAATAGAGATTTGGAGTTAACAGAGTTGGGTGCCAACCTCTATTGTATCTTGTAAGGGGAAAACAAATTTTCCAAGGAACTTCAAGTGTCTTGTGGAGAAGATTTTTAGATAAGTGTTTATCTTTGTTTTATATTTAGATTTAAAGTATGACTTGTTGTGTTTTCACTATGATTTCTAATTTCAAATAAGGTTGTGATTGTGTTTTCTACATGAGTTCTGAGTAGTTTTCTTTATATTTTCCTTTTAAATGTTGAAGTAATTAAATTATGGAAGGAAGTAGTGTGAAGTATAAGATTTCAATGTCGTAAGAGGTTGTGGTGATTTACTACTTTGCACTTCATTTACCTCTTGATTTGGCCAATTAAGATGTTAAAATTTGTCGGGAGATTATGTATGATCCATTACGATATTGTCTGAATCAACAATTGGAAAGAATCACATGAAATTGTATGGATGAGAATTGTAGTCCATATGGTTGGGTGCAAATAAATGAGAAGATATGTTTTAATGGGGAGTAAAATTAGAGGACTTTAAAGTGACAGGATAAAGCCTCCTAAATTGTTTTGATGTGAAAAATTTTATTATGCGATGTTAGCCCCCAGGTGGAGGTAATTGAGGGAACTCTAGAGTGAGAGCTAGTATCTTCCCTGCCTGACCCATCTACATTATATTAAAGCATCAAATTAACCAACGTTCTTTATAGAACCAAGTAAGGGTAAAGAATATAATTACCTCTATTTGGCACAACACATTTTAGATACTTCCACAACTAAATTCCTTAATTATTCCTGATTCATTGAAAGTGGAAAAATATATTTTATTCTAATTTGCATTTATAGTATTTTATAATTGTATTAACATTAGTTTTTTGTTTTAATTTTTATTCAGAAATTTCCAAGAAAGAAAAAAAAATTGAAAAACTCTATATCTTAAAACATACTTTACAAAAAAATTTTTAAAAGTAAAAAGTTATTTTTTCTTATTTCTTTAAAATTTTAGACATTTCCTTATGGGTTCGATAACTAAGGGCTTAATCAAAAATTCATATATAACTTGATAAACAATACATATAATTGCGATGTATCCCATATCGTAAATAATTAAAATTTATTTCTTATTTGCTTCTGAGTCAAGTTTTTGGCATCATTGCAAAGAAAGAGATAATATCATTAGAAGGAAATATAAAGTAAAAATCGTAAGCATAAATATTCGAGGATCAATTTTTTTACTTCATTGCCGAGGAAATTAATTAAATATCATTTAAAGAGAACTATAAGAAAAATATAAAAAATTAAAAAATACAGAAATTTATAAAAATATTTCAGAAATGGCAAATCAAGATCATAAAAATGTTGAAATCCATCAAGAATTTAGACCTTTAAGAGATTTTGCTAACCCTATAGTGGATGAACTTCATGGTAGTATCCACCACCCTGCTGTAAGTGCTAATTCATTTAAACTTAAACATGTCATTATCTATATGATATCTAATAATCTGTTTGGGAGAGCTCCAACTGAAGATCCTAATTTAGATCTTACAAATTTTCTATAATTGTGCACTACTTTTAAATACGATGGTGTTTCGGTTGATGCTATTAGACTTAGATTTTTTTCCTTTTTCACTAAGGGATAATGCTAAGATTTGGTTAAACTCGTTAGCACCTGGATTAATCAGAACTTAGAGTGATTTAGCACAAAAATTCCTTGCCAAATATTTTCCACCATCAATGACTGCAAAGCTTAGAAATGATATCACATCTTTTTGTCAGTATGAAAATGAATCTATATATGGAGCATGGGATTGTTTTAAAAATCTCTTAAAAAAGTGTACACATCATTCAATACCAGATTGGTTAATAATTCAGACTTGTACAATATATTAGTTGGATCTCCTTAATCTTTTATCGATGCCACTGTTGGTGGTTCATTGATGTCTAATCAGTTTGCTGATGCTTATTCTTTAATTGAAGAAATAGCTACTAATAATTCTCATTGGCCTTCTGAAAGGTTAAATACTAAAAAGGTAGCCAACATTCATGAAAATGATGCTTTTGCGATGCTAGAAAATCAAGTTGCTGCAATTTCAAGGAAGATAGACCAATTTGGAATGAATTTTTCTCAGCCAATTCCCATGATTGAAGAAAATTCATTAGACCAAATGGTTGATTCTCAAACTTCATCAGAAACCTTGAATGCTATAAGTAAGCCTAATAACCCATATTCTAATTATTATAACCCAGGTTAGAAAAACCATCCAAACTTTAACTGGAATACCAATAATTAGGGTGGTAGTAATCAACAATGGGGAACAACCAAGTAAACCCATTGAGAAACTGGAACAACCAAGGACATAATAATTATAGACCAACCTATCCTTTATGTTTTAAAAATACTT
The DNA here is from genome assembly GCA_022702705.1 of Papilionanthe hookeriana x Papilionanthe teres. Lineage (NCBI taxonomy): Eukaryota > Viridiplantae > Streptophyta > Magnoliopsida > Asparagales > Orchidaceae > Papilionanthe > Papilionanthe hookeriana x Papilionanthe teres. Next base: position 172,249,182 of record CM040423.1, on the reverse strand, counting down.
CATAATTTTAGGAGAAGAAGTTGTCTATTGAAGAAGTAGTGTTACAAATGGGAAATCAATTACATAGTCAATAAGCTAATATCAGAAATATTGAGAATCAATTAAGACAAGTTATCAATTCATTAAATAATAGATCCTAAAGAATGCTTTTTAGTAATACTAAAGTAAATCCAAGAAAAAAGACTAAAGAGTAAGTACAAGCTATTCAGTTGAGAAAGGGAAGAGAGTTGGAAGGTAGAGTTCAAAAAGTGATTGAAGTAGAGAAAAAATAAATTGAAAAACCAAATGCAGACGCTCCGAAAGGTTTAAAAAGACCTATTTCTCCACCTAAGGTTGACTTAGAAAAGCTAACACCTCCATTTCCAGAGAGACTTCAAAAACAAAAATTGCATAAGCAATTTTTAAAATTCTTAGAGATATTTAAGAAGCTTGCAATCAATATTCCATTTGTTGAAGCCTTAGAACAGATGTTCAATATTCCATTTATGAACTTTATGAAGGATATGCTCAATATAAAGAGGAAGTTTTTAGATAATGAGAGTGTTGCACTTAGTGAAGAGTGCAGCGCTATAATTCAGAAAAAGCTTCCTGAAAAGGTTAAAGATCCTAGAAGTTTCACAATTCTATGTGCAATCAAAGTTAGATTTTTTGGAAAATCTTTATGTGATTTGGGTGTAAGCATTAACCTTATGTCGTCATGAATATTCAAAAGACTGGAATTAAGAAAAACAACCCCTACTACTGTAACTCTGCAATTAGCTGATTGTTCAATCTCATATCCTAAAGGAGGTATAGAGGTTGTTTTGGTGAAAGTGGGTCAATTTATTTTTCCTGTTGATTTCATTGTGTTGGATATGGAGGAAGATAAAGAGATACCCATAATTTTAGGGAGACTTCCCTAGCCATAATCAGAGCAATGATAGATGTGCAAAGAGGGGAATTGACGATGTGAGTTAATGATCAAACTGTTACATTCCATATTTTGAAGTTAATGAAATATCCTGCAAGAGGTAAAGATGATGAATGTTATAGGATGGATGTTATCAAATATTTGAGTGAATGTCATTTCAAGTCAACATATGAAGAGAAATTTGAAAGTAAAGAATTGAAACAAGAGCAAGAGGAGGAATTATAAGATTCTGAAGATTTTCATGAGGAAGATTTAAATTATGTTCAAGAAAATTTTGAAATTTTGGACATGACTAAAAAAGATGAATCTTTTGGTCCATCAATTGAAAAATCTTCTAAACTTGATTAAAAGATGCTTCCTAATCATTTAAAGTATGCCTTTTTAGGTGATTCCTCAACAGTGCCAGTTATAATTTCCTCAATAACTGAAAGAGAAGAAAAGAGTCTAATTGAAATTTTAAAGAAATATAAGAAAGCCTTTGGATGGACAATAGCTGATATTAAAGAAATCACTCCTTTAATTTGTATGCATAGAATCCTTATGGAGGGTAATTGCAAACCTCAGGCTAATCTTTAAAGGAGAATAAATTTTATCATGAAAGAAGTTGTTAAGAAAGAAATCTTAAAGTTGTTGGATGCTGGAATTATCTATAATATTTCAGATAGTGGATGGGTTAGTCTTATTCACTGTGTACCTAAGAATGGAGGAGTTAATGTGACTGTGAATAAAAAGAATGAAATAATACCAGTAAGACAAGTTACAAGATGGTAAATATGCATTGGTTATAGAAAATTAGACCTTGCCACCAAGAAAGACCATTTTCCACTTCCTTTCTAGATCAGATGTTGGATAGACTAGCTGGGCATAAATACTTTTTTTTTCTGGATTGTTATACTGGTTATCACCAAATTTAAATTTCTCTTGAGGATCAAGTGAAAAAACATTTAACAATCCTTATGGTACATTTGATTTTAGAAAAATGACCTTTGGTTTATGTAATGCCCCTACTACATTTTAAAGATATATGATGACAATTTTCTGTGATTTAATTGAAAAAGGAATTAAAGTTTTTCTGGATGACTTTTTAGTGTTTAGAATTTTATTTGAATGATGTTTAGAACATCTATCTAAAATTCTAAAACATTGTGAAGAAACTTCTTTGGTCCTTAACTGAGAGAAATGCTAATTTATGGTCGAATGAGGAATTGTTTTGGGACATCGTATATCCGAAAATGGTATGAAAGTAGATCCTACAAAAATTCAAGTGATCTCTAATTTACCTTGCTTAACTAATGTAAGGGAAATTAGAAGTTTGCTGGGACTTGCTGGATTTTACAGGCATTATATTAAAGACTTTTCAAAAATTTCGAAGCCTTTATGTCGTTTACTGGAGAAAGATGTAATTTTTAATTTTAATGATGTGTGCCTATAAGCTTTTGAAACTTTAAAAGAAAAATTAATCACTGCACCTGTTATAGTTTCACCTAAGTGGGAAAAACCTTTTGAATTAATGTGTGATGCTAGTGATTATGCTATTGGAGCTATTTTAGGTCAGAAATATGATAAAATTTTCAAAGTGATTTGCAATGCAGTAAAACTTTTAAAGAAGCTCAAATAAATTATGCCACAATTGAGACAGAGTTATAAGCTATAGTATTTTCCTTTGATAAATTTAGATCATATTTAATTGAAAATAAATGTGTGGTGCATATTGATAATTCTTCTATTAAGTATTTAATGAAGAAGAAGGATGCACAACCAAGATTCATAGATGAATTCTTCTTTTGCAAGAATTTGATTTCACGATAGTAGATAGTAAGGGAGCTGTTAATCAAATTGCTGATCATCTGTCCAAGCTTGAAATTGAAAAATCTCTGTGATGCTGAAGAAATTAATGAAATTTTTCCTGATGAAAAATTGTTCACAGTTAATGAGTGGTGTGTTCCCTGGCATGACGACAATGCAAACTTTATTATTAGTGATATTTTACACTATGTTCCGACATACCATGAGAGGAAGAAATTTTTATCTGAAGCTAAGACCTAATTTTTGGATGACCCATTTTTATATAAACAAGTAAAGGATTTGATCAATCGAAGATGTGTGCCTTTAGAAGAAACTTGTGAAATTATTCAAAAATTTCATAATTCTGATTATGGCGGAAATTTTGGAGCTGATAAAATTTCATATAAAATCTTACAATCTGGATTTTAATGGCCTACAATTTTTAAGGATGTTAATGTTTATATTAAAAATTGTGATCTATGTTTTCATGTAGACAATATTTCTAGAAGAAATGAGATACCCCTCAATTATATATTGGAAGTTAAAATATTTGACATTTGGGGATTAGATTTCATGGGACCCTTTATACCATCTTTCAGAAATACATACATTTTAATGGCGGTAAATTATGTATTTAAATGGATAGAAGTTTTTGCTTTACCTCAATGTGATGCTCAAAGTATTGTAAAGTTTTTAAATCTATTTTATAGATTTGAAATAACAAGAGTAATCATAACTGATAGGGAAGTCATTTTAAGAACGCGATTATGGAGAAGTTAGTAAAGAAATATCATATTAACCATCGCATTGCTACTGCTTATCATCCACAGACAAGTGGTTTAATTAAATTATCCAATCATGAAATTAAAAGAATATTGGAAAAGACTGTTAATCCAAATCAAAAGGATTGGTAAATCAAAATATATTATGCTTTATGAGTCAATAGGACTGCCTACAAAACTCTTATAGGAATGTCCCCATATAGGATAGTTTTTAGAAAAGATTGTCATTTACCAGTTAAACTTGAGCATAAAGCATATTGGGTTATTAAAGAGTTCAATTGTAATTTGAAAGATGCTAGAGAAAAGAGATTGTTCTAATTAAATGAGCTTGACTATATAAGGAATGAAACTTATGAAAATACTAAGATTTATAAAGAAATGAATCTTACAAAAAATCTTGAGCCAGAGCAAAAAGTTTTGCTATGTAATGCTAGATTAAAAATATTTGTTGGAATACTTAAGTACACGTGGACAAGCCCGTTTATTGTGATGAAAGTTTTTTCATATGGAGCTGTGGATATTAATACACCTAAAATATATAGTGTTTTTAAGAACATTTTTCTAACTATTTTTTATGACATTGTACTTTAATGGAAAATATTTTTTTGTTTTTCCTTGCAGGTATGATTAAATCGAGTGACTATAATGAAAGGAGCAATAAAGGATCAAATTTTGAGCAAAAATTAAAAGGCGTGAAAAATTGGCCTCCATCGCCTAAGCACCGGCTAGCTGGTGGATAGGTGCCACACTTAAAGTGACAAATTTTATTTGATTTTGGCGCAAATTTGAAGGAGTCTTTGAAGCATCCTTTAGTTTAGACTTCACTCTTCCCATCAGCACCAAAACTCATTTAAAATTTGAATGGATGGATGCATTTTTTATGAAATTTAGACACATTTTGAAGAGACCAAGGCACCTTTTGGAAAATTTTAAAAAGAAGACTTGAAGATCAGAAAAGGGGTTGTTGTTAGAGGGTGTGATTAGTGTTAAGAGTCAAGTTTATGTTAGTGAGTTATTAAGAGTGCACCTTTCTAGTTCATCCAACTTTTATTATCAATTGAAACTAGTTTTTATTAAGAGTAGAATAGAGATTTAGAGTCAATAGTGTTGGCCGTGAACCTCTATTGTGTATTGTAAGGGGAAAACAAATTTTCAATGAACATTAAGAGTCTTATGGAGAGGATTTTTAGATAATACTTTAACTTTATTTGATTTTAAAGCAATACTTGTTGTGTTTTCACTTTGATTTCTACTTTCAAATCAAGTTATGATTGTGTTTTCTCCATGGATTCTGAGTAGTTTTCTTTATTTTTTTCTTTTTAAATGATGAATTAATTAAATTATGACAGGAAATCGTGTGAAGTATAGGATTTCAATGTTGGAAGAAGTTTTGATGATTCACTACCTTGCACTAAATTTACTTCTTGATTTGGCCAATTAAGATGTTAAAATTTGTTGAGAGATTATGTAAGATCCATTGTGATATTGTATCAATCAATAATTGGAAAGAACCACATCCATTTGTATGGATGAGAATTGTAGTCCATATGGTTAGGTGCAAATAAATAAGAATATATGCTTATAACGAAGAGTAAAATTAGAGGTCTTTAGTGTGACAGGCTAAAGCAGCCTAATTTGGTTTGATGTGAAAAATATTATGAGATGTTAGCCCCCAGGTGGAGGGAATCAAGGGAAATTTAGAGTAAGAGCTAGTATCTTTCCTGCCTAACACATCTAAAATATTTCAAATAATCAAATTAACTAATTTTCTTTATAGAATCAAGTAAGGATAAAGAATGTAATTGCTTCTATTTGGCACAACATATTTTAGATACTTCCATAATGAAATTCCATAATTATTACTTATTCATTGAAAGAGGAAAAAGAAATTTTATTTTCATTTGCTTCCACACTAGTTTAAAGTTGTGTTAACTTTAGTTGCTTGCTTCACTTTTTAGTTAGAAAATACCAAAAACAAATTTGAAAAACTTTATATTTTAAATTATACTTTAAAAAATCATTTTAAAAAATGAAAAGTTATTTTTCTTATTTCTTTAATATTTTAGACATTTCCCTATGGGTTCGACATCTCAGGGCTTAAACAAAAAGTCATATATTACATGATAAACGATACATATACTTGTATAGTATCTCATACTATTATAAATATTTAAATTATATCTCTTATTTTCTTTTGAATTAAGTTTTTGGTACTGTTGCAAAAGAAAGAGATATTATCATTACGAGCAAGTATAAAGTGAAAAATGTAAGGGTAAATAATTTTCGGCGGAGTCATCTGTTTGGTGCCTTTGCCGGGAAAATTAATTAAAATTTCATTTAAAGAAAATTTCAGAAAAATTAAGTTTTTACTTTTCATTATTTTTGTTAGAGTGTTTTACTTTTTTGTTAATTTTGTATGCTTAGTTCAGATTCTGAAGGACTTGTGCCTTACGATTCTGAATTAGATAGAACTATAATAAAAATAATAAATTTAAAAATTTAGAAAAAGATAAAAAGATTTAAGAAATGGCAAAACAAGGTCAGCAAATGTTGAAATCCATCAATAATTTAGACCTTTAAGAGATTATGCCAACCATCTAGTGGATGAACTTCATGGTTGTACCCAACACCCTGCTATATTTTCTAATTCATTTGAACTTAAACCTGCTATTATTCAAATGATATCTAATAATCAGTTTGGGGGAGCACCAACCGAAGATCCTAATTTACATCTTGCTAATTTTCTAGAATTTTCCGCTACTTTTAAATACGATTGTATTTCGAATGATGCTATTAGACTAAGACTTTTTCATTTTTCACTGAGAGATAAAGCTAAGATTTTGTTCAATTTGTTAGCACCAGGATCTATCAGAACTTGGAGTGATTCAGCAAAAAAATTCCTTGCAAAATATTTTCCATTATAGAAGACTGCTAAGCTTAGAAACGATATCACATCTTTTTATCAGTTTAGAGGGGAATCTATATATGAAGCATGGGAACGTTCTAAAGATCTCCTAAGAAAGTGTCCACATCATTTGATACCAGATTGGTTAATAATTCACACCTTTTATAAAGGATTAGTTGGATCTCTTAGATCTATTATCGATGACGCTGCTGGTGGTTCATTGATGTCTAAACACTTTGCTGATGCTTATGCTTTAATTGAAGAAATGGCTAGTAATAATTTTCAATGGACTTCTAAAAGGTTAAATTCTAAAAAGGTATCAATAATTCATGAAAATGATGCTTTTGTGATGCTAGAAAATCAAGTTTCTGCAATTTCAAGGAGGATAGACTAATATGGTATGAATTTTTCTCAGCCAACATCCATTTGAAGAAAAGTCATTAGGCCAAATGGTTGATTCTTAAACTTTACCAGAAACCTTGAATGCCATAAGTAAGCCTAATAACCCATATTCCAATTATTATAACCCATTTTTAAAAAACCATCTAAATTTTAACCAGAATACCAATAATCAGGGTAGTAGTAATAAACAATGGGGGAATAGCCAAGTAAACCCGTTGGGAAACTGGAACAACCAAGGGAATAATAATTATTGACCAACATATCATCCATGTTTTAACACTACCTCACAAATTAGGGAGACATTTATAAGAAATTAATTAAAATTTTCCTGATGAAAAATTGTTCGCTGCTAATGAGTGGCGTGTTTCGTGGTATGCCGACATTGGACACTTTATTGTATGTGATATTTTACCTTATGGTTTGACATACAAGGAAAGGAAGAAATTTATATCTGAAACTAAGACATATTTTTAAGATGACCCATTTTTATATAAACAAGGAAAAGTTTTGATTATTCGAAGATGTGTGCCTTTAGAAGAAACTTATGAAATTATTCCAAAATGTCATAATTCTGATTATGGGGGACATTCTGGAATTGATAAAACTACATATAATATCTTACAATCTGGATTTTATTGGCGTACAATTTTAAAGGATGTTAATATTTATATTAAAAATTATGATCGATGTGAACGTGTATGCAATATTTCTATAAGAAATTAGTGTTGACCTCATTTTTGATGAGGTCTTCTCTTCTCTCTATAGTACTTAGGATCTAGCCTTAGGCTTTTCCTTTGACTATCTTAGAGGATTAGAATTGGGACCCACCACTTAGAAATTCAAACTACTTCTTAACTCCCTGCAAACTCCACAAACTTGACTGTAGACCCCTAATCACCTAGAGGGTTGAAACCAAATGTGGAAGTTTAAAGGATGAGTTCCTATAGGACTCTTTGGCCTTAGGACTACCCTGGGTGGCCTGGTCTGGTGAAGGGCTGACTTACACACACTACACCTGTACACTATACTTTCACACACATCCTAAAAACACACCCATACCTAACTTGACCTCCTGACTCATGAAGGTGATTCACATGGATGGTCCTTAACCCTTAAGCCCTTGGCTAAGAGGGTTAGGAACAACATAGTGGATGCCTCAAATGAGTCCCTTCATGGATCATGTGTGATTGATATGGCTTCATGGCTCAAACAAAATAATTTCATTCCACTTACAATTACCCAATCTTCAATTTTTGCAAATTTTCAATTTTTGACCGCCAGGATCCTACACCCGCCTAGCCTACCCAAATCCCTTGAAATTACCCAAATTTTTCAAAATTTTCAAATCACCCAAAATTCCCCAAAATCTTTCCTAAACATTTCCCTCCACTCAAATTGATCATCCATAGCCAAAAATACCAAAAATTCCAAAAATACCTCCCAATACCCTTCAAATACCCAAAATGCCCCTCTTAGCCAAAAAATCCAAAAATTCAGAAAATTCCCAGAAAATTCCAAAAAATCTCAACTATTCTCAATTTCATTTTGTTCAACTACACCATGGGCCAATTTTGTCATTTTACCCCACTTTTGTCAAAACCCCCAATTTGACACATTTTAACCCTAAGTGAACCCAATGTCAAGCCAAACCTACCCAATTGACCCAAATTCTGGTCCAATTCAATTCTAAACTTCCATTCAACATTCCCAACACCAATCTAGACCAAATCCAAGTCCAATTTGATTAACATTTGAATCCAATTTCACTTTTGGCCTTAAAGCCCGATTTGGACCCATGACCCAAACCTAATCCAAACTAACCCGATTCAACTCCAATTAACCCCAAACCTTTTCTAAACCTTCCTTAGCATCCCCACAAACAAAACACTAACATGATTTGCCCAAAATTTAGATCCAAACCCCACTCAAATTCAACCCAAAGCTAAAAGGCCCAATTTTGACCTAAACCCAAACCTAACCCAAATAAGCCCAAACCCCAAAAATCAAGACCCAAACAAAGCCAAAACCTCTTTGAAACACTCTCATAAACATTTCCAAACATTAATTTTACATCAATTTCAACCCTAGCACAACATTGGCCCAAGTTAGCCCAATTTGACCTACATTGGCCCATTCACCAAAGAGGTCCAAATCCAACCCAAATAAGCCCAAACACTTCAAATTTATTCCAAATCATTCATGAAACATTCCTAAACTAAATTCAACACTTATTGGATCCAATCATTTGCAAAATTCCCATCCTAAAATCCATTTTAAAATCCAAAAGCCCACTTCTCTAAACCATTTTAAAAGCCCATCTTCACTAAATTCCAAAGGCCCAAAATTCATCCAAAGTCCATATGACACTCTTCTTCATCATGCATTCAATTAAAATCATCCCTTAAGTCCTAAATCAATCATCAAATGGTTCCAAATCAAGCCATATGCCAAATCCCATCAAATCACCCCTAAATTACCAAAATTTCTAAAATCCATTTTCATGAAATTGACCAAGCTTTTCCCCAAGCCAAAGACAAGCCATGAAGCCACTCTTATGCCACATGCAAGCCATGTGAGTTGCTCACATGTGACCTTACCACATTGGGCAAAAGGAGGAGGTCCTTTCTACATTCCCATAAGGTGATTAACCACTCCCATGATTCCTCTTAACCATGCTTATGCCTAATTGTGCTTGGATGGTGACTTGACCCTACTGATTATGTTGAACCAAATCACTTTCCCTTCAGCCTAAACAAAGCATTGGGTGGTGCACCTAGCCCAAAGGGATGGGTTGACCAATTTGAGCCAAAATAGCCTTCCCCCCATTCCATTTCAATCCAAGCTCTTTACACATGGCATTGGCCAATTGCCTACACAAAACCCCAGCCCTGACCCACCTGAACTTGAGGGTGACCATTGCCTGCCGGCCAGCCGCCTGGATCGCCGGAAAACACCATGGCCGAGACCTTGGGAGGAGCCAAAAATTTCAATTCTCCCTTGCTGACTTGTCTCAACCCAAATGGACAGCACAGCTCTTCTTCTCCTCACCGAAGCGAGTGATCCCGGCCCTTAAACCCCCCTGGGAGGCCCTCCACCCTCTCCTATTTAAACACCACCCCCTCTCGGCCATGAGAGGTGCTAAACCTGACCTTACTGAAACCCTGCCAAAATTGCTCCAAACCACTCTCTATACTTAGAGCAGTTGATCCCCATTGACAATTTGCCCTAATCCCCACCAACAGAGCCCAATTTCTCAGCCAAAATTCCACCCAAAACCAGGACACTTCTCCACAGTGGATCAATCCCCAAATTGATTGATCCTACACCTTCACCAGACTAAGGGAAGAGGTCCACCAGCAAAATCCCCCTCTCCAGGCCACCCATGTGTTCCAGACTCCAAGCTTTGTGATCGGGCTTGGTCAAAATCATACCTAGACAATTCACCAGACCAGGAGACTTCATCTGGAGCTTGCTGGGACCCAATCGAAGGTGACACAACCCTCAGATTGAAGCCACACTTCTCTGAGCAAAGGTATGAGCTAACTCTTTATCCCGAGCTTCTGGAGATTCTCCATTTCAAATGTCTTAATTTTAATGCATGATCACCGTATAGATGCATTCGTCTCTTCAAGACGAATTTATAGAGCACAAGAACACGAAAATCAGTTGAGAAATGAGTGAGTTCTTAGGGTTTTAGTGTGGACAGCTCTCGGGTGAGAACGGCTGGGGAGGATGAACGGATGATGTTCATTCCATACACGCGCAGACAGACGGCTCAGATCGGGTCGGATTGACAGATGATACGCGGAAGGCGGGACCCGGCTGCTGACTCAAGTGGCGGCGTCGAATGGCAGCGCGACACGCAGCGTTTCGGAGATGCCTAGGATGAGTCAGCGCCGCCGTTTTAAATAGAAAATTAGGGTATTTTTCTATTTAGTTAATTCCCTAAATTTCAAAAATGCATAACTTTGTGTAGAAAAATCAGAAAAATAAAATAAAAATACCCTCTTGCTCAGTGAACAGAGGAGAATAACCCTAATTGGCTTAAAGAGGTTTTGAATTAATCCACTTGGAATAACCCTAATTGGCTTAAACACCCAAAATAGGTCCTTAATTAATTAGAGCTAAGCATACATCAAATTGACTTGAAATCAATTCTCCACTGACCTTTAGGATCAGAGGAACCCACCATAAAAATTTGAAGTCAATTGGACTTGGTTAGCCCTACTAAATGGGTTGATTAAGCCATTTAGCCAATTTAAACTTTAAAAATTCATAACTTTCAAAATACTTTTCAATAATTCACCAAATTGGTTTTGGAGCCTCTCTACTATTAGGGGAATTTAAGAAAATTAAAATTTTAATTTTCTAAAAAAGTTAATTTTTTGTATTATTTTAATATTTTAATAATTAAAAAATAATAAAAATCACAAAAATAATAAAATTCACCAAAATGCCACATTTTGAATTTTAATCACTTAGGAACAAACCCCATATTTTTCTTAGGTCTATTTGATGAGATATTAAATTTTAAATCCCTAAGGTAATTTTAAAATTAAAAAAATGTAGTTTTTAGCATTTCCACTAAAATAATTCTAATAAATCAAAGAAAAATCAGAAAATTGTAAAAAATTGATTCTCTGATTTCCTTGATATCAGAGAGATTTTTGAAAAATATAGAATTCATTTTTTAACCTTTATTTTATCTTGAAATTAATTAATACTCCAAAATTTAAAATAATTATAATAAAAAGAATATAATTCAAAAAATCACCAAAATTGGTCCAAGTGGTCCTCTGGTCATTAGGAATGTCCCATAATTTTCTTAAGGACAGAAACTTTCCCTTGGACATATTATTAAATTTTCCTTGGAAATCCCTATTTTCCACCAAAAATAATTACATAAATAAATTAAATACAGAAAAATCACATTTTCTCCTCTCATGTCTTTATTGACATATGAGTGAAGTCACATAAAAATTTCAAGTTCATTTAAGCTCAATTTAGTGAGTTATGAAATTATTAAGCTTGAAGGGCAAAATGGTAATTAAAATTTTAACCTTTAATTAAAACTTTAGGCTTAATAAAATTAAAGAGTAAAATATTTGATCCTAATCTGATTTGGATGATTGAAATTTAAATAATTAAAGGGTAGAAACCTACTAAACAATTTAAAAATAATTGAAATAAACCTTAATTAAATAATTGATTAAATTTGAAAGAATAATAAAATTGGAATTATTAAAATAGGGATATTATTAGGAAGAGATTTGTTCTTTAATTTAAGAATCCCTAAATTAATCATCTCAATAATATTTAACTCCTAATTAAAATGATAATTCAAATTTAAGATTTAAAATGTTAAAAGACTTAATCATTAAATTAAATTAAAGTTAAATTATTTAAATTAAACTCTTTTAAAATTTCAATTAAATTAAAATTAAAAATAAAATTAAGTTAAAATTTAAATTAAATTGAATTAAATAAAATTAAATTAAAACAAATTAAAATTAAATTAAATTAAATTAAATTAAATTAAAACATATTAAATCAAATCAAATTAAATTAAATTAAATTAAATTAAATTAAATTAAATTAAAATTAAATTAAATTAAATTAAATTAAATTAAATCAAATTAAATTAAGTCAAATTAAATTAAATTAAATTAAATCATATCAAATCAAATTAAATTGAATTAAATTAAATTAAATAATAGAATCAAGTTAAAATTAAAATCAAATTAAATTAAATTAAAATTAAAACTAAACCAAATTAAATTAAATTAAAGTTAAAATTAAATTGAATTAAAAATAACATCACCTAAGACATAAAGAAATTCAAAATAAAGCAACTTGAACACTATTCCAAATTTAAACCTGATAATTGAAATTAAATCATAAACCATTTGAACATCAATTTGCCCTCGAAAGCTTTTGTTGTGATAACTCCTAAATGGAGTGTTAAGTGAAGTGTTACTTCACTCATAGGATATTCAAATGTCCTAATTCACTGAGTAAGATAACAACAAAACTTGAATTCCTGGACGATTAATTCATTTGTATAATTAAATTCTCTTAGACTTAAAAAATAACTCTAGTAATATTGAAAAGATGTTTAAGATTCTTCTTAAGCACTTCCTCAATATGATAGGATATTTATAAGAACAATTGAACTTAATTGTTCTTTGATGAAAAAAATCGTCCTCAAACCAAAACACAAGAACCTAGACGTCATAGAAAATGACTAGCTATAGGATTAGGAATTTGGTAGAAAACCATAACCCTTCCCTTAGCTTTACCTAGGAACTTGCTTAAATATTCTAAATTGTGTTTGAGTGCAGCTTGGGATGACGGGAAGACCCTCCAGGTATGCTTTTATTTTATTGCAATTTACTTTCTTGCAATTTACTTTATTGCAAATGCACTTTACTTTTCTTGCATGATAAACAACTGTTGCATGAAAATGCACACCTTTAGGGTAGCCCCTAAAACTGAAACAAAAACTAAATTAAAAGTCATTGCAAGATAAAATTCACCGCCACAACATTTCAAAATATAAAACAACTCAAAATTTAATCACAAACGTAACACAAAACTACAATTACAACTAAATTAAAACGTCTTGTTGGATGATCGGGAATACCTCGGATGATGTAACCTACGTGTTGCTAACGGGATTTCCCACGGTCTAAATGAAATTTTGGAACTCATTTAGTTGAGTTTAGCAAATTCATCTGGACTAAGTGAATCCGATAAAAATAACGATGCCGGAAGGATGGAACTGTGGGATCTTAACCGGTGTTGTTATAATCAACTTTAAGATTTGTTTTAAATAAAATATAAAAAAACATGTAAATTAAGATTTTCTCTAAACCAAAACACTTTTCTCATCTCTTGATTTATGACTTCTATAACTAAACCTCTGCAACAACAAGGAGCTCAGAGCATGGTGGGCAGCACGACCATCGTCATCAGCAAAAACTTGAATCTACATCAGCAAAACCATTCTTAGAATTAAACAACAATCCATAGGATTTCGAGGTTGTTTGACTAGTGCAACATAAATCCTCAACTCTTTGTTAGGCTTTTGCATAGCAAATTAAGCCCTAACCGATCTTAGGATTCCGAGGTAGTCGTCCGATACGACATAAACCCTCACATCTTCCAGACTATTTGTATGATTTTATCATAAAAATATAAGCCCAAACTAATTAAAATTGGCAAGATTAAAACATTAAACAAACATCAGGACTTTCCTAAATCCAAGCCAAACAATAGGATAGTTGGGAAATTACCGAAGTTCACTTCGAATCTGTGATTTCTCCTATCTTTCTTCCTTTGAATTCCCAAAACAAAATGTTCCAAACTTGATCCATTCCCTATTGAAATTCCAAAATTCAATCCTTTGAAAACTTAAACTTTGAAATTCTTGACAGTAGAATTACTGATTTTTATCAAGAGTTTTCTTAGGTGATTCCCGTCACTTAAGATGTAATTAACTATAGGGGCTTGCCCTTATAGGGAATTTTAAGAACCCAGGTAATATAAACCCTGTTTAATGCTTTTATATTAAGCAGGGGAACTTGTCGGCTTATAAAATTGGTTTGCAGACCAAACGGATGTCACAAATCTTCTAGTTTATTTAATCGAACCCCATCACCAAACAATGTGTCTATTCTTCGAGATAGATACACAGTTTGTGATGCGGTGCTCGTTTATATAAACTATTTGGGATGTGAGATCGGTTTGATTTCATATCTTAAAATTTTCAAATTTAACATTATTTTCAAAATCAAATACTACTTTTTAGATTATTTATTTAAATTAAAATAAAAAGTTCGCCGACAATTTCTGTTAGGCGACCCCCCTTTTTAAAACACATAACCTAAAAAAATATGCCGACAATTAGATGCCCCTCAATTATATGTTGGAAGTTGAAATATTTGACATTTGGGGATTAGATTTCATGGGATCATTTATACCATCATTTGGAAATACATACATTTTGATAGTAGTAGACTATGTATCTAAATGGATAGAAGTTGTTGCTTTACCTCAAAGTGATGCTCAATGTCTTCAAAAATTTTTAAAAAAGAATATATTTTGTAGATTTGGAATAGCAAGAATAAACATAATTGATGGGGGAAGTCATTTTAATAATGCGATTATCGAAATGTTAGTAAAGGAAAATCATATTAACCATCGCATTGCTACTAGTTATCATCCGCAGACAAGTGGTTTGGTTGAATTATCCAATTGTGAAATTAAAGAAATATTGGAAAAGAATGTTAATCCAAACAGAAAGTATTGGTCAATTATGCTTTGTGGGCCTATGGGATTGCCTACAAAACTCCTATCGGAATGTCCTCATATAGGCTAATTTTTGGAAAAACTTGTCATTTACCAGTTGAACTTGAGCATAAAGCATATTGAGCTATTAGAGGGTTCAATTATAATTTGAAAGATGATGGAAAAAATAGAATGTTGTAATTAAATGAGCTAGGGAAGATTCTTACTAAATATCTTGAGCCATGGTAAACAGTTTTGTTATGTAATGCTAGATTAAGAATTTTTTCGATAAAACTTAAGTCCAGGTGTATAGAACAATTTATTGTGATGAGAGCTATAGATATTCAAGATCCTAAGACTGGAAAAATAATTAATGTGAACGGTCATAGACTTAAACCTTACTTTTCAGTTAATCAACCTAAACCTGATGAGAATGTAATGTTGGCTCACTCATAATAAGCTTTGGGCATGTCAGGCTGATGACTTTAAACCAAGCACTTTATGGTAGGAAACCCATATTTATTAGTGTGCTTTTCTTTATGTTTGCTTTGTGTGCTTTTATTTAGTTTTATTTGAGAAATGTAGTAGCCTTTTAGAGTTTTTTTATGTTATAGTTGTGTTTATTTGAGCTTATTTAATGACTTAAAGGATTCAGAATGAAGATTTTGATGTTTGGCAGAACTGTGCAAAAATGTGCACTGATGACTATGCCCCACTTGTTGATGCATATGCGCCACAGTTATTAAAAACATGAAAAATGAGGTTCTAGAAGCCTAAATTATGGGTAAGCAGTTTTTGGCATTATTAAGGAGTTTAACCCATTCAAGGTTGGTTTTTTGCATTCCTAAGTCTATAAAAAGGGCCTAAATTTATGAAATACTTGCTTGAGTTCTTATTTTCATTCCTGAGTCTTTTGAAAGAGTATTTCGAGTGCAGAAATGTCTTCTTGCGAGAGAGAAATTAAGAAGAAAGAGGTAACCAAGAAGAAGAAGTTTATTTGCAATAGTGCACAAGAGTTATATAATGGATTTCTGGCTGTGAGTATCCAAGGGATAGCAGAACGTATTACGAAGATCGAGGCTGATGTGGAGTTTATTGATGCAAAGGTAAATGAAATTAATGCTCATTTAGCATACATTGGATGACAACTCAAAATGGAATTTAGTCATACAAGTCATGTGGAAGAAGAGAATATAGTGATGTTTCTAAAGAATAAATAGATAGAAGAAGATGATGTAAGAGCTTTTGATCATCACCAGTTTTATCAGATTTACATTCCAGATACTTCAAATGGAACTAATGGTGGTTTTATATAACGAAGAACGTAATTAAATTATGTGTGGTCTTGTGGTTTAATTATGTGTGTTTAATGTTTTAAGTGTATTTTCTTTAATATTTGTGTTTATTACACTTTACATGTGTTTGCTACATCTTAATGATGTAATTTGTATTTAATTACACATGTTTGAACTTATGTATTTGGGAATTTCATCCAAGGTATTGTGGATAGGAATTTGTAGTTTGTATTAAGTGCAGTTTTTTATTAATATAAGTTTGTGCTTGTGTGAAATTTATGTGGAATCATTGGAATTTAAGAGTACTTTTGAAGTATTAGAAGAGTTTATTAGGAGAAATAATTATTTGAAGTGATTTTACGTTATTAACTAAGTGTTTTGGTGCAATTAATCTAATTGTCAAAATTTGGGCACTGGCGCTTAAGCGCCAAAACCGACGACGCATAAGTGCCAAATTTCGCGGCTTAGCGCCCTATGCTAACGCATAGGCGTCGGTTCACAAAAACCAATTTTTGACAGTTAAAAATCCAAAATTTCTCATTTTTAACACCCCCATCACCTTCAACCTCTCGATTACGCGAAATAGGAGCCTAGGGCATCAATTTTTGGATCATTTTAGAGCTGATTTCACTGAAATTTGTTGGATTTGAGTTCCTTAAGGTATGATCACTACTCCTAAGTAAATATTTTCACCATGTATTTTGAGTTCATTATGGAAAAATCTTAAAATCAGTATTCATGATGAAATTTTAAGAAAAGCATGAGAATTTGCTTGAATTTAGTGGAGTTTGCCTTTAGATGTTAAATTAGATAGATTTGAAAGTAATGGTGAATATTTTGTGAATTTTTAGAGATGGCTCCAAAGTCAAAGTGCTCGAAAGCAAAAGAAAATTTTGATTCCGACAAATTTGTCAGTTCTAAAGCTGAGAAACATTACGTCGATGCACTCGCATCACGGAAGTTAATTCCAGAACGACTTTTTAGTAAGCCAGGAGGAGAAATTGAAGAGATGATTGCTATAAGAAATTGGGAACGATACTGTTGCTTCTCCTCTATAGCAGTTGTTTATGTGATGAGAGTGTTCGATGCTAACTTGCCAGTAGAAGAAGACAATTTGGTGATGGTTAGGGGGTAACAAGTGGATTTTTCATCTGCGGTAATTAATACTTTTTACTGATTACCTCCTGAGATGTTTTCTTGTTTTTCAAATTTTCATTCTTCTGAGAGAGAGTTAGATGAGATTATGGCCTTTCTTACTGATGGAAGAGGTTTGTGGAAGATTACAAATGACATAAGTGTGAATTTTTCAGCCTCTAAATTGAATGCCACCTAAAAGTCATTGCATTACTTTATATCATCTAAGCTTCTACCTTTAAGTCATGTTAGTGAAGTTACAAGGGAGAGAGCTGTACTGAACCATTGTATTTAACATAGAAATCCTTTAGATATTGGGGCTATTATATTTGATAATATTCTGAACTGTGTTAGAGCTGCTACTACTGCAGGTATGGGATTTCCATCTCTGATCTATTCACTTTGCGAGCAGTTTGGAGTTAAGTTTAACACATGGGAAGAAATCCTTCAGCCACTTAGAACTAGTACCAGTGTAAATGCAAACACTTACACTGTACATTCAACATTTGTCTGGAAAGAAGGATGTGTTAGAGCTTCTAGTGCTTCTGCTTCTGCTGCTTCAAGTTCTCGTGCTTCTACTGCACATGCATTATCTTCGAGAGATTCACAGACTGGATTATTATAGAAGATATTGAAGTAGGTGAGTCTTACTAGAGAGAATGTTAAAGATATGGATGGTAAGATTGAAAATATTGAAAGGTATATTTTAAAACATGATGAATATGATAAGAATTATCAGCAGTACTTGGACAGAGTGATTAGAGGAGATCACATTACTGAGATGCCCCCTCCTCCTTTTTGTATAGCTTATGTGCCATCTAGAGACTGGAAAGAATATGATGATGATGAGGATGATGATTAGGATTGATGTGTTGAGTTTGTGATGTTGTGATTTTTTTATGTGTTGTGATTTTTTGTTTTGATGTTTTATATGTGATATTATGTATATTGCTATGGACTCTGATGTTGTGTAGATTATAGCTGGACTATTTTTATTATGCACATTCATATGTTTTATGATGTAATTTGTAGTGTCTTTGTGTTAGTAAATTTTTTTTATGTGTTTCTAGTGTTTAAGTTTTTAGTAGTATCTAATTTAATTCCTATAAGTACTAGAAAAATTTAGAACACTATTAGAAACCACACATTTATATAGCATGTTTAAACTTATCATAACTTGTTACCATTTATTTTATAGCATGTTGTGATTTGTGTTGGTGTGTGTTTGCTTTGAAACCCTTCACTATTGTTGAAGTCCTATGAAAATTTGAAATTTCTATTTTATGAAAAATTGAAAAACTAAATTCTATTTCTTTTAACTCCTTGTTTTTAAACTGATATACATGCATATTTAAGATAGGAAAATTCCTACAGGAATGTTGTTCTAGTTTTTAATTCTTACCCCTGTATCATTTTTTGCTTAAATGTTTTATCCTAATTAAAATTTAAAGTTTGGGGGGAATTAAAAAAAATTTCAAAAACTAAAATTTTATTTGTTCTCAAGAATACTTAAATAAAATTTGATTTTTGATTGAAAATAATTATGTATATGAAGTTATATTAGGTAAGCAAAATTTTGAATATAGAAATGAGTAAGTGAAGTTAGTTAAAATTTATAGTGATGATAAAAAATTTAAAGTTAAAATTTTCTTAGTAAAGAAATTTTGAATATAGTTAAACTATCTTTAGTAGGAAGTGTTGCATTTTTGGATAAATAGAAGATTTGACTTTTAATTTTAAAAGCTTAAATTTCAATTATTGAGAAATATTTTTCAACATTATTATTATGATTTTTAAGTAAATGATATATATCAGACCTTTGTTGTAATTGCAAGGTGGGAATTCAAAATCATTAAAGGCCTATCCAGACAGTAATCTTTGTCTTATAAAAAAAGAAGAAAAAGAAAAAGTAAAGAAAAAAGAAAAAAGAAAAAGAAAAAGAAAAAAAGATAGAAAAAAATATTATGTAAATAGTAAGGAAAAGCTTGAGGATTTAAGGGCCTAATCAAAAATTGGTTCCATACCTAAAGTTTAAAATATAAGTTTTGAGAAAATCTAAGTCTTAAGATTATAATATCGTAAGTAAAATTATTTTCAAATAAAAATTTTTAAGTGAGGAAGAAGAAATGTTTGAATCCTATATTTTGAAGAATCTACAATTATTTCTGAATTAGATAGGAACTAAATTTTTTCATTATCCTTTATGTAAGAACCTTCTAAAGTTTAAGTTGGTCTCATTTACTAAAGTTTTTTCTAAATTGGACTATTTTCATTTCTAGAACAAAATTTTGAAACCTTTATAAAGAAACTCGTTTAAATTATTTGCATGTTAAAATTTTCTATGTGATTAAGCGTCACTTGAAGACAAGTAACATTTTAAGTTTAGGGGATTTTGATACACCTAAAATATATATTATTTTAAGTACAATTTATACTAATTTTTTATTATATTGCACTTTAATGGAAGGTATAATTGTGTTTTTCTTGCAGGTATGATTAAAATAAGTGACTATGATGAAAGGAGCAATAAAGAATCGAATTTGGAGCAAGAATTGAAAGGTGTGAAAAATTGGCCTCTGACGGATGGCTGGCGCATATGATCCACAGTAAAGTGATGAATTTTATTTGATTTTGGTGCGAATTTGAAGGGTTTTTTGAAGCTTCCTTTGGTTTAACTTCACTAACTTCTCATCAGTGGCAAAACTCATTTATATTTGAATGGATGGATGCATAATTTATGGATACATTGAATCTGGACACATTTTGAAGAGACACCAAGACACCTTTTGGAAAATTGTAAAAAGAAGTCTTGAAGATTAGAAAAGGGATTGTTATTGGAGGGTGCCATTAGTGTTAAGAGCCAAGTTTATGTTAGTGAGTTATTAAGAGTACACCTTTCCACTTCATCCATCTATTATTAACAATTGTATCTAATTTTTATTAAGAGTAGAATATAGATTTGGAGTCAACAGAGTTGGGAGCCAACCTCTATTGTGTCTTGTAAGATGAAAGCAGAGTTTTAAAGGAACTTCAAGAGTCTTGTGAAGAGGATTTTTAGATAAGTGTTTAACTTTATTTGATTTTAAAATAAAGCTTGTTGAGTTTTCACTATGATTTCTACTTTCAAATCAAGTTATGATTGTATTTTCTCCATGGATTCTGAGTAGTTTTCTTTATCTTTTTCCTTTTAAATGACGGAGTAATTAAATTATGGAATGAAGTTGTGTGAAGTATAGGGTTTTAATGTTGGAAGAAGTTGTGATGATTCACTACCTTGCACTTAATTTACTTCTTGATTTGACTAATTAAAATGTTAAAATTTGTTAGAATATTATGTAAGATGCATTGTGGTAATGTCTCAAACAACAATAGGAAAGAATCAGATGCAATTTTATGGATGAGAATTGTAGTTGATATGGTTGGATACAAATAACTAGGAAGATATGCTTGTAATGGGGAGTAAAATTAGAGGACTTTAGTGTGACAGGCTAAAGCCTCCTAATTTGGTTTGATGTAAAAAATTTTGTTATGAGATGTTAGCCCCCAGGTGGAGGGAATCAAGGGAACTCTAGAGTGAGAGCTAGTATCTTCCCTCCCTAGCCCATCTATAAGATTTCAAATCATGAAATTAACCAATGTTTTTTATAGAACTAAGTAGGGGTGGTAAATAATATAATTGCTTCTATTTGGCACAACACATTTTAGATACTTCCACGATAAAATTCCATAATTATTACTAATTCATTGATTGAGGAAAAAGATATTTTATTTTAATTTGCTTGCATACTTGTTAAAGTTGTGTTAACTTTAGTTGTTTGCTTCACTTTTTATTCAAAAAATACCAAAAAAAATTTTGAAAAACATTATATTTTAAAGCATACTTTACAAAATTATTTTAAAAAGAAAGTTATTTTTCTTATTTCTTTAATATTTTACACATTTTCCTGTGGGTTCAATATCTCGAGGCTTAATAAAAAAGTACTATATTACTTGATTAATGATAGGTATACTTGCGTAGTATCCCATATTATTATAAATAATTAAATTTTCTCACTTATTTTCTTATGAATCATGTTTTTGGTATCATTGCAAAAGAAAGAGATATTATCATTAAGAGGAAGTATAAAGTGAAAAACGTATGGGTAAATATCTGTCAATGATCAGAAATTCAAGATCCTAAGAATGAAAAAATATTAAAGTTATATGGTCATAGACTTAAAGCTTACTTGTTAGTCGATCAATATTTACATGATGAGAATTTGATGTTGGGTTACTCAAAATAAGCTCTGGGTATGTCAGGCCGATGACGTTAAACCAAGCACATTGTGGGAGGCAACCCATATGTATCGATGTGCTTTGCTTTATGTTTGCTTTGTGTGATTTTTTGTTGTTTGATTTGAGAAATGTGGTAGCATTTTAGAGTTTTTTATGCTATAGTGGTGTTTATTTGACCTTATTTAATGACTTAAAGAAGTCATAATGAAGATTTTGACGTTTGGCAGAACTGTGCAAAAATGTACACTGGCTGTTATGCGTCGCTGGTTGGTGCATAGACGCCACAGTTATAAAAACATGAAAAAATAGGTTCTAGAAGACTAAATTATGGGTGAGTAGGTTTTGGAGTTAGTGAGGAGTTTTAACACGTATAGGGTCTGTTTTGTGCCTTCCTATGTTTATAAAAAGGCCACGGATTTATGAAATACTTGTCGAGTTCTTATTTTCATTTCTGAGTCTTAAAAAGAGTATTTTCAGTTCAAAATAGTCTTCTTGGGAGAGCAAAATTAAGAAGAAAGAGGATGCAAACAAGAATAAGTTTATTTGTGATAGCGCACAAGAGTTATATAATGGATTTTTGGCTGTGAGTATCCAAGGGATAGTAGAAAGTATTATGAAGTTCGAGGTCAATGTGAAGTTTTTTAATGCAAAGGTAAATGAAATTAATGCATATTTAGCACACATTGGATGGCAATTCAAAATGTAATTCAGTCTTATAAGTCATGTGGATGAAGCAGATAGAGCGATGATCCTGAAGAACAAATGGATAGAAGAAGATGATGTAAGAGCTTTCAATCATCGCCCGTTTTATCAGATTTACATTCCAAACGGGTCAAATGGAATTAATGGTGCTTATGGATATATTCCATCTAACGGAGATTGGAATTAAATTATGCGTGGTCTTGTGGTTTAATTATGTGTGTTTAATGTTTTAAGTGTGTTTTCTTTAATGTTTATGTTTGTTGCACTTTACTTGTGTTTGTTACATCTTGATGATGTAAGTTTGTGTTTAAATTACATGTGTTTGAAGTTATGTATTAGGAATTTCATCCAAAGTGTTGGATATAAATTTTTAGTTTGTATTAAGTGCATTTTGATATTTAAGTAACGAAAGTTTGTGTTTGTGTGAAATTTGTGTGGAATTATTGTGTACTTTTGGAGTATTAGAAGAATTTATGGGGAGAAATAATTATTTGAAGAGATTAAAGGTAATTAACTCAGATTTTTAGTGAAATTAACTTAATTGTCAAGATTTGGGCACTAGCGCATAGGTGCCAAACTGACGCCCCATAAGCGCCAGATTTCAAAGCTAAGCGCCGTATGCCTCGCCCATAGGCGTCGGTTTGTGAAAACCAATTTTTAGCAGTTAAAAACCAGAAATTTGCCATTTTTAACACCACCATCACCTTCAACCTCTCGGTTTCTTGAAATAGGAGCCTAAGGCATCAATATTATGATCATTTTAGAACTGATTTCTGCAAACTTTATTGTATTTTAATTCCTTAAGGTATGATCACTACTCCTAAGAAAAATTTTTTATTTTGACCATGTATTTTGAGCTTATTATTGAAAAAATATGAAAATCAATATTCATGGTGAAAATTTGAGAAAAGCATGAGAAATTGCTTCGATTTAGTGAAGTTTGCCCTTGGGAGTTGAGTTAACAAGTTTAGTTTAAATTTGAAATTTATGGTGAATTTTTTTATAAATTTTTAAAAATAAATCCAAAGTCCAAACGCTCTAAAGAAAAGAGAAATTTGATTCCGACAAATCTGTCAGTTTTAGAGTTGAGAATCATTATGTTGATGCACTCGCATTGCGAAAATTGATTTCTGAACAAAATTTTAGCAAGCTATCGGCCGTTAGTTTTTGTTTGGAGGTTGATATTTTGAAAAGGTTTAGAATATAATTTTATAAAATAGAATTTGATTTAATTTAATATATATATATGGATTTTGAAAATTATTTTAATGAAGAATATGAGATCAAACTGATCTCATATAAATAATAGTTTAAATAATCAAGTATTTCACCACAAGACGTGTATTTATCCTGAAGAATAAATACATGGCCTGAGATGAGGCTTAATCAAATAAACTAAAGAATCTATGACGTATGTTTGGTCTGTGAACCATTATTGACAGACAATCATCCCTATCTAATATGAAGGAATTAGATAGGGTTTATATTAATATGGGGCCTTTAAGATTCCTATAAGGGCAAGCCCCTATAGTTAGTTACATCTTAGGTAACTGAAGACACCGAAGAAGACTCTTGATATAGATCAGGAAATATTTATATTCATGACTTCCGAAGATAAGGTTTCCAAAGAAAAGGCGATGGTCGAAAATTCAATATGTGAATGGCTCGACTTTTGGAACATTTAATTTTTGTCAGAATCCAAAGGAGAGAAGGCTAGGGGAAGAACATAGATTCTAGGAAAATCTTGATGTCTTCCCGAACTATCTTATGGTTTGGCTTTGATTTAGGATATTTATTTGGTGTTTCATCTTGTCAATTTTATTATTTTGGACTTACATTCACTTGATACCGATCATGTAAATGGCCTGGAAGATCGGAGGATTTATGTCATACCCGATGACAACTTCAAAATCCTAAGACGAGTTAGGGCTTATGTTGAATATGAAAGAGCCTAAAGAAGAGGTGAGAATTTATGCGATACTAGTAGGCTATCTCGAAGTCCTATGGCTTGTTGTTTAACTTCTAAGGAATGGTTTTACTAATGTAGACAAGTTTTGATGTTGAAGTTGGCTGTGTTGCACACTATGCATGCTCTAAGCTCCTTGTCATAGCAGGTTTAGTTTCAAGAAGCGCCAATCGTAAGAGATACGTGAGAAGTGTCAAGTTTTGGAAAAAATTAAATTGATGTGTTTTAATATTTTCTTAGGGGAACATTAAAGTTGATTATAGCAACACTGGTTAAGATCCCAAGGTTCCATCATCCCAGCATCGCTATTTTCATGGGATTCACTTAGTCCAAACAAATTTACTAAACTCAATTTAATGCGTTCCATACTTTCATTTAGATCGTGGGAAAACTCCCTTACCAACACGTGGATTATCTCCTCCGAGGAATTCCCGATCATCCAACAAGATGTTTTAAATTAGTTACAATTGTGATTTTTATTTTGTTTGTGATTAAATTTTGAGTTTTTTTATATTTTGAATGTTATGGCGGTGAATTTTATCTTGTCTTGATTTTTAATATTGATTTTGGATTTTAATTTTGTGGTTATCCTTAAGGTTTTATCATGCAGGGTGAAATTGTTGCTTTTCATACAAGTTTGCAAGGAAAGAAAAGTGCAATAAAAAAATGCAAGAAAGGAAACATTGTAAACTTATAAAAGTGTACCTGGAGAGTCTTCTCATTCCCCCACCTGAAACTTTAGAATTTTACAATAAACACTTATAAATTTGTAGGGAAGTAAAACCCTATAGATAGGTTCTTCACAAATATACTAAATCCTGTGTCATGACTTGGTGGGTCCTACTTATTCATTTATTAGAGAGATATTCTCATTTAATAGAGATGCTAAGTATAGTAGTGCTATAAGGTGTTCAAAAGACTTGTGAAATGATCTAAGAGAGATCCAGATATTTCACATTCCTTTTGAGCTTCCTTGAGGTCTCTTGAATTTATCATAATTATTAAATGATTTATCTGTTTTATACCCTCATTCTTAGTGAACTAATGTTTTAATCAATCCAAAAAGGTAGAGGTGAATATCATATGTCATTTCATTCGTTGATTATGTGGATGAAAGCCCTAAAGGGACAGATTAATGTTATTAGGCCACTTAGTCAAATTTTAATTTTTATTTTGGACTTGTAGTGTTTCAAAATGTTTGAATTTTGAATATATTAATCTTTGTAATCCTTTTTTTATCAGTTTAATTAAACCTAGTTCACTACTAAGCCCTTAAGACTTTTGGTGAGTGTACTTTGCAATTTGAGAGAAAATTAAATTTTAAGTGGCAAGAATCTCTATTGAAATATCATGATATCTTTTAAAAACCAAGTGAAGGGTTAGATAAGTGAACCAATGACTTCCAAAATCATACCCTTAAGTATAAGATCATTTGATTTATTTTTTTAATTGACATTCAAACATTGGTTATTTAATAAATTGGAGACTTTATAATTTTTTTTAATAGGAGTGAAGTTTGTTGCTACCAATTATTCCCTGTGTTTCAAGAATCCAAATGCACTTATTAAGACCAATACTTACCCATCTTACCCTCTTAAATTAAGCCTAAATATACTTTTTGGTTAAGTTTCCAAAATCACTGTTTTGCCCCTTAGGCCCTATCACTTCATAGTCCATCAAATTCAATTCAAATGAGTTTCGAATTTTTTACCCTACCTTACTTATGGGTTAATTAAAACATCATAGAAGAAAAATGTGATTTTTCAACATTTATTTTAATTTATATATTTATTTTCATGCAAAACTAGGATTTCTCAATGAAAATTCAATATCTTGATTAAGTTAGATCGCAATCCCTTCAAATTTTTACTGGAGGCAGCCTTAGGTCAGAGAACCACTTAGACTAAATTTCATGATTTTTTGAATTATATTTTAATTCTTACAATTATTTTAGATTTTTGAGTATTTATTAAATATAAAGTACTTTAAAGGTGGAAAATTAAGTTTTGTGTTTTTCAAAAATCTCTCTGAGGTCAAGAAACCTAGAGAAGCCAATTTTATATTTTTCTGATTTTTCTTTGATTTATTTGAATTATTTTGGTGAGAAATTGTAGAAAAATCATTTTTTAGACTTTAAAAATTATTTTGAGACTTTAGAAAATTAATATCCTCTTTGGACAATGAGAAAAAATATTTCAATTGCTCCTATGTGTTTAGGAAACAATTTTGAAAATTTCCATGCATTTTATTAATTTTGTGATTTTTCTAATATTTAAATTATTTAAATGTTAAAAATATGTTTGAAAATTAAATTTTTACAAAAATTAATTTTTTTTTTATAAAATCCCTCTGATATTAGAGGACTCCCAAAACCATTTTCATAATTTTTTTAATTGTATTTTAATTTTTAAAAATCCTTTAATTGCTAAAAATGCCATTGGAATTAGAAAAATCACTTGACTTTTTAAATTAATTCCAAATGGTTCCAAAATTTTTAGGGGAGTTCCCCTATCCCTGAAGCACAGTGGAGAACATTTTTTATGTTATTTTGATTTTTATTTTGAGCTTGTTAATTAAAAGACTGTTTTAGGTTAAGTGGATAGTTAAACTTATTTTCACTGTTTTAATCCATGATAAATCTTTCCTAAGGTTCTCTGGCTATGAGGAACCTACCATAATTACTTGGGATTTTTCTAATCAACATGCTAAATAATAGTTTTAATTTATGAAAACATACACATAAACTTGTAAAATAGATTTCTTTGTCTAGGGATCTCCTCTAACCTTTGAAAAATCAGGGAATATCCCTCATGACAGAGACAATAACATGCCAAAATATCAAGGCATGGTGAAATGTTTACATGCATGGAGAATCAAAAGACTCAAGAGGGTATTTAATCAATTAAAAATCATAAAAGCATTAAATAAATTTCAAACCATTTCCACATAGTTCTCCTCTGTTCATTGAAAGAAAGTATTTTTGTTTTATTTTTTATGATTTTTCTATGCTAAGATATGGATTATTAATGTTCAATTGATTTAAATAATTCAAAAATAACCTATTTTTCTATTTAAATCAAGCGACACTGATTGTATTCTCGTGATCTGCAAAAGTCCACACGGTGCACTCCCATTCGACGTTGCCATCTGACTCAGCTCCACGCTTTAAGCATCAAGCGTTCATCCGGTGCGATCCGACGAATCCTTGTCATCATCCTCATTTGACCTAACCCATAAACCGTCCACCTTCCAGACCTAAGATCTCGAGGTAGACTCAACCAAATCACATGGGGTTTGTTCCTAGAGCTTCATCTAGCCTAGGCGAATCTATCCATATGATTTATACGGTATGAAAAACAGTGTATAATTATGGAGGATGAAGAAAAGCTTGGGAGGAAGAGTGTGTCCAATACCTTTGTTTGAGAGTGGAGGCCTCAATCAAATGGTTGTGGCAGCTTCGATTGGTCCCAACGAACCTCTAGATGGATCCTTTCTCCCTGGTGAATATTTTAGACCCAAACGCGACCAGACCCGATTTCAGGTGTTGATGGAAGTCTGGTGCAAAGGCCATCTGTGATGGGGCTTTGATGGGGAATCTTCTTCTTTCGCTTCTGTGAAGGTGTGGGCGCAATTAACTGAACTTTGGTACACTGTAGAGTTCTGATGAAATGTGTCCTAGTTTCCGGCCAAATTTGAGCTGTGAAATTGAGCTTCGGCAGTGGGAATCTGGGAAGGAAAGTGGCTGGAATGATCTTAGGGAGGTCTGGAGGAGCTCGAATGAAATCTTGGCGGTGATTGGTTAGGGAATTTTCAGCACTTAGTTTTGGCCGTGGAGAGGTGGCTTTATAGCCATGGCCAATGGGTGGAGCTTAAGCCCTGGCTTTGGGTGCTTTAGACCGCTTAAGGTGAGAGCAGAGTAGGGCATTGATCCCTGAGGTGATCCCTCACTGACAAGGCTCAATTTTGAGTTTAATAGGGAATGAGGGCACTCTAGCTGAGTCATTCCGGTGGCTTAGGTGGCCACTAAGGACAGGAAAGGTGGCTAGCAGGAGCAAGGGAGCGGAAGAAGTGCCACAGTGCATTTAATTGGGCATGATGGTTGCTTATTCAAGGGTTGACGGGAGACATGGGCAAGTCATAAAGAGGAGGATCCATTGGTCCCTAGGTGAGGGGCCTTTGGTTGACTCAATGGACTTGGGTTAGTTCAGGTCATACCAGCCTTAGGGGGTCGTAAGGTTGGCTGTCATGGAGTTAATTTGATCAATTTTGTTTAATTTGGGAGAGATTAAGTCATATGTTCAATTTGGGTCACATTGGGTTTAGGTTATGCTAGCTTTGGTTTGAGCTTGAGTTGGAACAAATTGATTCTTCAAAATGGTCCACATGATTGTCAAGAATGGTTTAAAAAAGCGTTGGAGTGATTTTAAAGAGGTTTGGAGGCTCAATTTGGCTTGATTTGGGATTTTGTTCAATTTGGGGCAAGTTGGCTAAGTTTGGGTTTAGGTTGGGCTAGAATGGGGTTTAGGCCCAATTCAAGCTTCCAAATGGTCTAGGGGGATTTCATAAAGAGTTCCTAACATTAATTGGGTGGAAATTTTGGGAGCAGGGCAATCAATTTGGGAGAATTTGGGCATATGGCATTTTTGGGTCACAATATGGTAATTTTAGTTCAAGTGGGTTTGGGTGGAGCTTAAAATTAATTAGGGGAAATTAAAAGATTCATTTGGTTTAGGGGAGTATTATGAAGGGTTTAAAAATCAAATTGGGGAGAAATTGTTTGACATTAGGTCAATTTGGGGTGAATTGAGTCACTTAAGCAAAATTAGGGCTTCTGGATTTTAAGTGAAATTGAACATAATTGTGGGTCAAATTGGACTTGGATTTTATTTAGATTGATTTTGGAGATTTTGAATTAAAGTTTGAAATTGAAATTAGGTAAGATTGGGATCAATTGTGTAGACATTGGGTTTAATTTGGGCACTTTTGGGTTTAAATGGTTCAAATTAGGCTTTTGGTCAAATTTGGCTAAATTAGCTAAATTGGGTCATGTGACAGTTGAGAGAAATGAAATTGGGAATATTTGGGTGGTTTTAGATATTTTTGGGAATTTATAGAAATTTTGATATTTTTGGGCTAAGAGGGGCATTTTGGTCATTTTGGGGATTCTTGGGGAATTTAGCAATTTTGGGTAATTTTGGTTAATTTGAGTGGTTGAAAATTTTTTGGAGCAATTTTTGGAGAATTCTGAGTAATTTGGGTGATTTTTAAAATTTTTGGAGATTTTAGGGTTTTGGTGGTCTTTTGGGTATTTTGGGTATTTTGGGGCAAAGGGGTTAAAATTTTGAATTCTTTGAGAAAATTGTGATTAGTTGAAAGTGAGTAATTTGAAATTGTTTAGGTTGAATCATAGACCAAGGGTCACCCTCATTTGTTCCTCAATGTGTTGGTACTAGTCGAAACCTAGCCTGAGGCTAACAACATGAGAAAACCACTTACATGAATTTCCAAAGAGTTAGGGGATCAAAGGTGATGTGCCTTGTTTAGGGTTGTGAGTGTGTAGTGCAAGTGTGGTGTAAGTTCCAAACCTCCCAGGGTATATCCTAAGGCTAACTACCTATAGGATACTTCCCCTAGGCTTCCTTATGCTTGGTCTCTTCCTCCCAAAACTGGAGGTTAGGCATTAAGCATATGAAAACTCCAGTGAAGTGAGAAAAGTTTGAATTTCTATGGGAAAAGGGTTGCATGACTAGTCTTCTAAGAAAGTAACTAGGAGAGTCCTATGGCTAGACCCTAGGCTACTCTAAAGTGAGACTAGATCTCAACTAAAAGTGAGGTCAACAAATGGACCCCCAATAGTGTGATGTACTGGGCAAGCACACTACATGTATTGGTGTTGACCGACAAGATCAACAAAACTAACACAACTGTCTGAGCTAATACTCAAGACAAACAAATAATTTAGCAATAAATTTTCTATTGGGGATTATTTGGCTGAAACCTTCATGTCCTGAGAACTCTCGCTAGGGAAGGAAAATGGAATACCTTCACAAGAGGAGCAATAAATTTCAAGCCTCCAAACTCTGAAGGAGTCTGATCCGAATTGATACGATGATGGAATATGCATTTAAAACTTTGATTTAATTTCAATTTAAATTTTGAGTTTGAATTTTATTTTAATTTTATTTTCAGTTTTAAATTATAATTTAAGTTTCTATTTTAATTTTATGTTTTTTGAAATTTATGGAAGCTTTTAATTTCTAGAATTTTAAATTTGAAAATTTTAATTTTGTGGGAAGTTTTGAGTTAGAAGTGAGATTAGAAAAGAAATCAAAATTACAGTGCCGATCCGAGAAGGTGGGAGTTAAAATTTTCGTAATGATCTCGCAATGTGAGAGCTGGAATTTAAGCACTGGTCTTGGGATTTCGTGGGTGTGGGAAAATTTCTCGGAAAGGCGATGGTAAATTATGGAATTTTTTGGAGGAATCAGATGATTGAGCTCTGTTCCCAGAATTTCCTGGATGGCAGAAAATTTCTCAGATAGGAAATGGAAAATTAAGGAATTTTGGGGGAATCAGATGAATAAGTTTTTTTCCCGGAAATTCATAGAAGGCAAAAAATTTCTCGGAAGGGAGATGAAAATATAAGGAATTTTGGGGGAATCGGGCGACTAAGCTCCGTTATCGGAATTTCATGAAAGGCGGAAAATTCATCAGATAGGAAGTGGAAAATATAAGGAATTTTGGGGGAATAAGACGACTAAGCTCTGTTCCCGAAATTTCTTGGAAGGCAAAAAATTTCTTGGATATGTAGTGGAAATTATAAGGAATTTTTGGGGATTAGGATGAACAAGCTACGTTCCCGAAATTTCGTGGAAGACAGAAAATTTCTCGAATAGAAAATGGAAAATAGGGAATTTTTGGGGAATCGGATGACTAAACTCCATTCCCATAATTTCATGGAAGGCGGAAAATTTCTCGGATAGGAAATGGAAAATTAGGGAATTTTAGGGGAATCAGACGACTAATCTCTGTTCCCAGAATTTCTTGGAAAGAGGAAAAATTTCTCTGATAGGAAATGGAAATATAAGAAATTTTTTGGGAATCTTGTGGAGGAAAGCTCAAGGACTCACATATAGCCCATGGGTAACAGGAGGGGCTCAGAACTCAAATATTGATCCTAGAATTTCTTTTGAGGAGAATTTGGTAAAACTCGGTATTGACTTTCAAATAAAGCAATTCGTTGCAATTTGACCGAGATCGGTAGCTATTGCAATATTTGTAGAATTTCATGATATTTCAAATTTGTGAGAAGTGGTTCTATGTGAAAAAGTGCTAAATTTTGGCGTTGTGCCCGCAAAAGTGAAGGATTCGAAGATGAGTGCAAAGACTCAGAATCTCGAGAGGGGGGAACATTATCACTTGTTTGTTTTCAATTCATCATTTTCTTTTAATTGTTTTTGTTTCATTATGTTTCATATGATTTAAATTTCGATTTTAAATTTCTATTTTTATTTCGTTTGATTTTAATTTTTGGGTTCATTTCGATTTTAATTTGATTATCTTTTAATCCTTTTCTTCTGCATCATTCTTTTGTCCTTTTCATTTTGGAACCAAACACGTGGTTCTACGGCTTTCGACTGTCGTGCTAAAAAAGGTATTTCTGAAAATAAAAATCTTCATTAATCTTGCTGAAACTAGTACAACTGATCATATGCTGACAAGCATCGAAAATTCAATCATGTGTACAAAGCTTGCACAAAGACGATATATCATATCGTATAGCTGCTGCAAAAGTGGCGACAACGACTTTCATGACCTGTTGAAAAGGGTAGTGGATTTGTGCTACTTGAGACTACTGCGGGGATGAGCCAACCTGCCAAGGTTACGCTCGAGAACAAATGTCTCCTCGCGAACACCCAGATGTACTACCGTTACAGTGGCAAAGGATTAAGGTCCTCCAATTATGGATCCGGCTCATAGTAAAATGGCCCTTTATCTTTATCCATTCTTCTAAAGGTGACTGACACCCTTTTTCTTGTAACTCCCGGGATGTAGTGTTTCGTTAAATCTACTCTATATTCTTTTAATACCAGTACTGATCTGACTAGTAGAGGAATTTCAACAGAACCTTGGAATTTTCCCGGTCCGACAATCTGGATTTCTCGTCCAAACAAGATATTGCATTCACTTATAAAACAGACCATGTAGAAGGGTTTAGTAATGTCATGGTGGTCGATATGAGACGGGATACAATCCTCCTCATAAATATTTATGATGCAGCTGTTAGGAATAGAGTCTGCAAGCAACACATGCCACACGACCATCCTCTTTATCATCTTTTTGATTTGCAGCGGCATGGAATCACCTCATAATGTTGTAAGATCTCTGGGGGATTGCCTTATTGATCTTTAGCAAAATTATAGCAGCAGCCACACTGAATCGTGACTCTGCCCTTTCCTCTTTTCCATTTGGTCGACTTTGTATATGTCCTCGGCCTCAGACGGTTCACTCTGCCCAAAGTCTAAAGAGCATCAATACAGTAAAGAATTTTTTCTTCATCCTTCCTCGAGAATACATCTATGTATGACTCGAGTCCTTCCAGGATATTGACAAAATATACTTGTATGTCTTCATAGTGTTAAAATTATTGCCTTCTGATTATTCTAATCTTTGATATGATGTAGTCTGGAACCCCTCGCGGCGGTGGCGGCGGTATAAAAAACTATGGCACGTATAGCTCCACATTAGGGTATTATCAGCTCCTGAGTAGCATTGAGGCAGCTGCATATGCCTCAAATGTCCCATACTCCTCTAGTTCTAGAACACGATATTCTGAGCATTCCAAAAATGCTCATAAATCTGAAGGCAGTCTGGGTAAACTCGAGTTGCAAGTCGAGTATCTGGCAAAGATTCCTTCCATCGTATCCAATGTCGGCATGGGATCCTCTGTAGTATTTGGCTCAGTATCGGTGCGCGATGCACTTTCGTCAATTTTTTTCATCTCAGGATTGTAAGAATCTTCTAGAATAGGTGATAGCGCGGCTGCTAACTCCCAAGCTTGTCTCCTCTCCATCATGTCCTAGAGGCGATGCTTGTAGTGATTTGCATTTCTTCTCTTTGTATGCACCAACGGTGTATCTAAAACTCTTTCAGCTGACGTGGAAACAAGATCAAACTCTGGAGTAGTGACCATGGATGGAATCTGAGTATGTCTCTTGGCGAGGAGGTGTGAGTCGACGAACCCTCCAGTCCCTCCATATCCTGAAGTCTATCTGGTCTCTCTGTGACAACTCCTCTTCATCAACTTCATATCTGTAATCTCCTTTCGTGTATTTCTTTTTCAAGATGCGAAGTCCAAGCCATATATGGAAGCAAACACCAACTCACAACCTGACACCTCCTGCACAAGTAAACAGAGGAAATGTCAGTGGGTGGCGTTGTACACGAACAAGCACAAGGACAAACTCATTATCTTTCACTTTAATAAGTTTCATGATTCTTTTGATGCCATTATCTTATTTAATATGGTTTTATAAGATTTGGATTAAGAAATTTCAACAAGTGTATTTGATTTTGTGAGAAAATTTACTTTATTTTATTTAACTTTATTTTATTACAAAATTTGAACCCGGTCGTAGACGCTGACCCTATTCTACATCGGAATGAAAATCTTTCTTCAGATTCCTCATGTTGCATAGTATTTCTTGAGATATCATCCATTTATTGGCAACATGGGTCTATCCCCTAGAGAATCTACCAGCTAGTACGACCCTCCATGGTAAACCTTTTCCACCATGAATGGTCCTTCCTAAGTCGGTCAAAATTTTCCACTTATCTTTCAGTGTGCAAGAAAAGGCCTTCTAAGAACGAGAACGAGGTCACCAATTTTGAACGACCTCAGTCAGACCAACTTATCGTGGGTTTTAATCATCTTTGCTTGGTAGAGTTCCAAATTCTGCTGTGCAAGAACTCTTTCCCTTCGAGACATTCAAGTTCTGTCAGTCGTTATTTGACATTCTCTTCTGTTGTAATTTAATTGGTGACAGCAATCCAGAGCGATGGTAGTTGAACTTCTAGCAGAATGACGACCTCAGAACCGTACACAAGTGCATAAGGCGTAGATTATGTCGGTGTTCTGACTGTCATCATGTAGAACAACGAAGCTTGTAGCAATTTGTCGTGTCATCCTCTTTTGTTGTCATCGAGCATCTTCTTTAGGATTTGAATGAGCGTCTTGTTGAAGGCTTCTGCCAAGCATTTATTTTGTGGTAATAAATCATAGAGTATCTCCAATCTATCCCATGTCTTTTGACTAAATTGTTGATTTTGGTGCTCTTGAAGGCGGACCCATTATCAAAAATGATCCTTCATGGCATACAAAAGCGGTAGACAACCTGATTCTTGAAGAACTGTAGAACTTATTATGCTGTCACTTCCCAGAGTGGAACTCTCTCTGTCCACTTGGAGAAGTAGTTTGTAGCTGTAAGTATGAATCTTGTGTCCTTTGAAAGACAGAGGTTCTATCAGACCCACTATATCCGTGCCCCAACACTCGAATGGCCATGAGGCAATCGTGAGGTGTAGAACATTTGTAGGTTTGTGTAAGACCACTCCTTGAACTTGGCACTGATGACATTTCTTTGCTATGTCCATGCAGTTTGTCATCATTGCAGGCCAATAGTATCTTATTCTTTTGATTTTCCTCTTCATCTTTGGTCCCGACTGGTGAGCTCCACATAATCTGACATATACTTCTTTGATGATTTTTTGTGATTCTGCTTTGCTGAGGCATCTGAGTCATTTCTGGTCGAAAGATCTTCTGTACATAACACTTTTAACTAAGGCATATGAGAGAGCTCTCTTCTGAATCTGATGCACTACTGATTTGTCTTTTGGTAATCTTCCTGTTTGAAGATATTTTGTTATCGGTTGACGCCAATCCTCCATATCATCTGACACTGTAGCTGTCATTTCTTCTTTCCCAAGATTGTGTAGACTTTTGAGGTCAATCTACGATAAAACCTGACGTCCCTGTACTGTAATATCTACAGAATCTTCGGATGGATAAGCCAATTCCTTAGTGAGTTTGGCTAAAGCATTCACATGGGTGTTGTCCGCTCGAGGAATCTTATAGAATATCACACTTTGAGTTTGCTCGAGTAATTTCATCGTGTACCAGTGGTATTTTTCTAATCTTGGCTTCATAATTTTATACTTTCTTGCCACTTGTTGAATGACGAGTTGTGAGTCACCATAAATGGCAATGTCTGTTATTTCCATTAGTATTGCTAATTCCAAACGAGTGATTAGAGCTTTGTATTCTGCTTCATTATTGATACATGGCTCTGTCAAGTGATAGCTAAATCTTAGCATTGCCCGATCTGGAGTCACGAAAACCAAACTGATTCCTGCTTTGCCGGGTATCACTGTTCCTGATCCTTTATCTCTTTTGGTTGATGATGCTCCATCAAAGTGCATTTCCCAATGTCTAGCACTGAGCCATTCTATTTTTAGTATCTTTTCATCTGGTAGTTCATCATTAAGTGGGGTCCTAGCTGACAATGGGTACGCTACTAGAAAATCTATGAGAATCTGCCCTTTGATAGCATGAAGAGGCACAAAAGTTATTTTAAATTGCAATAATATCATCGACCACCTTGTTAAGCGTCCGGAAAGCATTGGTCGGGTCATCAAATATTGTAACAGATTAACTTTCAAAATTAGGTTTTCCTTATGAGATAAGATGTAATGTTTAAGCTTCTGAGTGGCAAAAACCAAAACTAGGCAATGTTTCTCAATAGGGGATACTTTACTTCTGCCAGTATCTGACATCAACTCAGGTAGTAGAGTGTGTTCTCCTTACCTTCATCATTAATTTGGGCAAGTAGTGCTCCGAGAGACTTGGCTAAAGCCGCAGTATAAAGTATTAATGTTCTACCCTTGACAGGGGCTGCTAATACAAGAGGTGTCGTCAAATACCGCTTAATATCTTCGAAAGCCCGTTGGCACGGCTCTCCCCAAAAGAATTTGACATCCTTTCAAAGAAAATTCAAGAAGGGTAGACACCTTCCTGAAAATATGGATATAAAGTGTCTTAAATATACTAATTTCTTTGAAAACATCTTAATTGCTTCAAGGTTCTCGAAGGAGGCATTTCTAATATTGCATTAATCTTCTCTGGGTCGATTTCGATTCCCCGATGACAGACAACAAATCCTAGAAATTTCCCAGAGGTAACACCGAAAGCGCATTTTAAGGGATTTGTCTTTAGATTGTATTATCGTAATCGTTCAAATACGATCCTCAAATCATTAAGGAGATTTTACTTTACTCTGCTCTTGATGAATAAATTGTCCACATAACATTCTACTTGGTTGTGAACGAGGTCATAAAAAATTTTTTTCATTGCTCTTTGATACGTTGTTCCTGTGTTCTTCAATCCAAAAGACATCATGGTATAGCAGTAAATCTCGATCGGCGTTCTAAATACTGTAAATATTGCATCTTCTAGAGCCATCTTTATTTGATTTTAGCCTGACGATCCCTCCATGAAGGAGAAAATTTCGTGTGATGACACAATATCCATCATCAGTTCTGGCATCGACAATAGGAATTTGTCTTTTGGACATGGTTTATTCAAATCCCTGAAGTTGATACACACTCGGATCTGTCCATTTTTCTTCTTTACTGGCACAACGTTGGCTAACAAGGTCGGATACTATTCTTCCCATACAAAATTAGCGTCTATTAATTTTTTTAGTTCTGCCTTAACTTGTTGTTCTATTTCGAGGCTCATTCTTCTGGGAGCTTGCTTTACTGGTGTTGTATTTTAGTCCACTCCTAGTCGGTGAACTGCAACCTCTGGAGATAGTCCATACATTTCATCATAGCTCCAAGCGAAACAATCATTGAATTCTGACAGTAATCTAACCAAGTCTGTAACCTCTTCTTCGTTGAGCAACGAACTTATGAAAGTAGGTCGGGGCTGCTCCTTAGTCCTGAGATTGACCTCATTTAACTCGTCCACAGTTGATTTGATTTCTTCTTCGAATTGTGGCGGAGCCTCTTCTATTAATTAATCTTCGTATTCATCTTGAACCTCCAGGCAATTTTTTTCTAGCTGACTAGAAACAACCATGCAAAATTTCAAATCATTAAAAGGTCTGATCGTACCAAACCCAAGACCTTCTTTCAAGTTGATTTTCCTTCCTTTTGTATTCCATAATTTTTCAAACAATTGTAGCTTATATTTTGGCATTTGTTTTGCCACATATCCTTATTGAATTAACTTTTGTACACATGGCAAAAAGAAACCAAAAGGTAATTCTATTAATTCATTAGAGTTATTTTCTTCAAGAATTATATAAGTTTCAGAAAAAGAAAGAGAAGCTTTATGAAACTTGATCGGTTTAAAATCATCATTATGGACTTCCTTGACTTCCATACTCTAAATCTTTTGAGGTTGTATCAGAGTTAGAGTCATGGCTTAAACATAATGATTAATCTGGTCATACATTAAATCATGTTGGTACTTTTTTGTGATAGTTATAGAAATCTTGAATTGAGGCTTCTTCTGACTTATCACCATTGTTTTTTTATCTTCTTTGGAGCTTCCTTCTACTTCAATGCTGATAATCAGCTTCATCTGTTCAACAATCTAGTAAGACTTCGTCCGTTCAACAATATAGTAAGTTCTTCCTCAACCATGTTCCTGGCCTTGACCTTGGATACATTGGCTAAAAGAACCTTCACCAACTTATTATGAAGGAGTGGAGGGAGATCGTTGAAATGGAGTGTATGGTCCTGTTCTCATAATTCTTCTGAGTCTTCAGCTTTACTTGTCACAATTTCACTTGAAAGTATTGTTTTCTTCGGGGGAGCAAAGTTGGCGGCGTCTTCGTGAATACCTACTTCATGTATTGAGAAAGGTTGTATGTCTCCCTTAATGCAATGCTCTTGTATGTCCTTGTAGTACTTGATAAATTGGTGTTGTGACAATGGGACCATGTTGTACTCATGAAGCCACGACTGACCAAGCAGGGTATTGAATGATGTATCCACATTGATGATATAGAATTTTACAGTCTTTAATAGATCTCCAACTTTCATTTGTAGTGTTATAGATCTGACAGCTCTTTCTCTTTTCTGGTTGAATCCTTATAACATCATTTTATTCATAAAAGAGTTCTCGAGTGTCGATGTCCAAGTAGGCTAGTGTCCGTAGACTCATTATGTTGAGCGACGCTCTAGGATCTACAAATACTCTGGAAAGTACGAACCTGCCGATGATGACAGAAATGTAGAGCGGACGGTTGTGATTGGCTGCACCGAGTAGTAAATCTTCATCGGTGAAGGTTACGTCAGGCTGTTCTTTCAAAGTGTAAACTCCATCTGAGGATGTGCTAGCCAATTGTGCTAAGCAAATATCAGGATCCAGTAAAGCCTTGATTAGATTTTCTCTCATCTCCTTTGATAGGATCAGAGCATCGTAAATGCTCAGTTTAGCTGGAAACTTCCTGAGAAGAGCTAGCACATTAAAATCCACTTTGTTTGAATCTTCAATTTTGTTTCAAACTTGTACTTCTTTCGTTGTTGGAGATACATCTTCTTAGTTAATCGTCTGTTTTCCTTTATTCATTGGAGCTATCCTTGGTGTCAGCACCTTGCCACTTCTTAAATGTACTTCTGTTATTTCTTCTTCTTCTAGACCCAAAGATCCTTCTATTACTGTATGTGGCTCTTATGTATCTGAAAAGTCCACGTTGATGGCAAGCAGGGTTCCTTTACATTCGATAACTGGCTCCTCGCTTCTGGTGCTGTCGTAGCTGGTGTTGTCGATATCTTCTTCGTTTGTGTCAACATTCTCATCAGGAATAATCATGATTTGAGGATCATTTTAGGAATCTAAATCGAGGTTAGAGAGATTGTGATTAGTTACGTCGTCACTAGAGACAGTAAGAACGTAGCCAACATAGCTTATATTATCATTATGAAACCTTGGAGGGGTATATAGATAATGGTACAAAGTCAGGAGCTCGAGGGGTTCACCCCTGAATCTGAAATAACCAATCTAACCAGGACAGCCTCTATCCTAGCCTTCACACTACCGTCCTTAATTTCTTTCATGATCCGCCTCTTTCTCCATTCTTGTTACAGTGGCCTCCTCACTAAAGCTATCATCTTGGATTGGGCTTAAGGTAGACTCCGGACAGCGGCTTTCTTTGGAGTAGACTGGATCTGATTCAGGACTTTCTTGATCTTGTTCCAATTTATATTCCATCTGCCTTTGCTAATATATGGGTCAATCAGAGAGATTGGTTCGACTAAAATCACATTTATTGAACCTCTTTCAGGTTCTTTCAAGTAGTCCTTTGGTATTGTTATATTCCCTTCTTTGTAATTAAGGTTTAGCCAATCCTTAAACTAAAATAGCTTTCTATGGTGTGTCCGAGCATCCTGTGGTAGTGACAGAAGTTGGGCTGATCCTTCTTGTCCACTTCTTTGGGCTTCTTCGACTCGGGCAATCTGAACTTAGGCTTCTTCATCAAATTCCTGAATATATTTGCTACGGCGTCTTCTTTGAAGGAGTAATTCTTGTGTAGTCATTCTAACATTGTCGGACCTTGTCGTCCATCTATCCTGTATGACCTCTATTGCTGACCAGACTGACTACTCTGTTGTGCATGAGGCTGACTATACTACTGAGGCTGATTGTACTGAGGCGACTGACTGTGCTGTTGTGGCAACTGCTCAGGCTGATTCCTCATTAGCTGCTTTCCTTTGTCGACCGTTTCCACTATGCCAAATCTCTTCTTGTATGGCTTAGCAGGCTTTGTTTTCTATGTCTTATCTATATGTTCCATATGCTTGACCTCTTCTTATCAACTATAGGTTTTCCTGAGCAGCTTCTTGAAATACTTGATGATGAGACCCTTAAGCATGAAGGATACCAGACCTTGGATACTCTTGAATAGTATCTTGATTGTGTATTGTTCTAGTAGCTGAGGTTTGCATTTCATGCTTAAGTTTCTCTACCTTAGAATGTAGTTGACCAAAGTCTTGTTAGGCTTCTGCAGCTCCACCATGAGATCTTCTATGGTAACATGATGTCGAGCGCCGGTGAATCTTTTCACAAACATGTTCTCCATTTCTGCAAAAGTCTTTACTGATCCATTGGGAAGCTTGGCATACCAATCAAATGCTATTCCTGACAGGCTGCTGACAAACTGACGGAACAACAAAACTTCACTTCCTCCAGTGTTGCAACAACTAGCTCTAAAATGTGTTATGTGCTTGCGAGGGTTTCCTGTCCCGTCGAACGTCTTGAAATTTGGGGGTACGAATCCTTTGGGGTAAGTTACGGTATCAAACTCCTCTTGGTAGGGTCTACCTTTTGAAATTGATGCTTCACCTTTGGACTGAGCCAAGTCCTTCTGAACTTGTTGTTTGACCATCTATTTAATGTCTTTTTCCAGCTGGTTTAGAGTTGGATCTCTTCTCGGCAGCGCATCTTCATTGGCTGAAGTAATTTCTCTTCTTTCATCGGTGATGTGTATGATTTCGGGTTGGTTAATCTCATGAGATGTTGTGGTACTTGAATGTGATTACCTATGTAGTTTATCCATGGCGGTCATGGCTACAGTTATTTCCTCCATTTTCTTCTCCAGGCGGCTAATGTATTCATCTCTTGTAAGGATGGTCCTTCGCAGCCCATCTTTATTGTTCTCCTCACTAGAGGCATCACACGCGGATAACGTGGACCGAGTTTTTACCATATTAACTTCCATGAATTCTTCGTCCATGTAATCTGACAAGAACTAATCTTCATCATCAATTCCAACCCTCGTTGTTTGGCTAACTAAGAAATTCTTGCTCGGAGCTTTCAAACTTTATCGTCAACTATTTTCTTTTTGGTCAGTTTTAAATTTGTAGGCATCCCTGGACTGTCACTTTTCTCTACAATTGATTCAGAGGCAACGGTGGTAGTGGAAATAGGAATATCGGACTCATGATCAATTTTGTGGTCACCAGACTTTTTAGAATGTACTGGTACAACACCTCTCGGTAACCACACTTTCCTCTTAAAATTAGACACCTTGAGATGAGGTGTCTTGGCAGGGACATTGGGTTAACGAGGGGAAGTGTGCTCCCTAGTGTGTATACCATATAATGAGGAGAATAATCTTCTCTCAATCTTTCTCTTTCGGGGATCTTCATGATAACTAGCAGCTAGTACTCTCGAACCCAACCAAGGCTTAACTTATCTGCTTATAGTAATATCGTCTGTAGCTGTTGTATCAACACGTTTTCCCAAATGGTGTTTTATAGGAACTCGGATGGGTCTTTCCATTTTTAGGATTTTATCCTTAATTTCAAGGTATATTGCACATCCTATCCTCTTGAGAAGCTTGGCAAGAAAACAAAATTCTAGTTCAGACAACCTTCGTAAAAGGGTGTGAGCTCAGGTGATAGGTGTGGGTCTCTCCCTCACCATATTATGATTGTGTGATGCTGGAATTGTAGCGGCAATCCTGTGGAGGCTCTCATCCCCAGTAGTAACAGCTAATGGGTGTAACCTGCTACCTGGAAGTAGAGGAGAGATATCTGGTAAACTGAGTTCCTCCTGTTGAAGAATCTCATCAATTACTGACAGATTTACAACTTGTGTTTTGGTGGCCCTGCGAATCCTGCGGTTGTGATTTCTTCTATGAGATTTGGTTAACAGAGGAGGTTTAGAACGTGAGCCAACTTTGAAGACTGGCGGCAGGGCAAGAAAGGCATCATCATAAATATTTTTATACAGGATCTCTTTCCCATTGGCAGATGGGAAAGTAGGCGCAGTAATGGCGAAGCCGGTCGCAGTTGAGGTGACAACTCTTCTAGGTACGGAGACAACGGATCTGATGGGAGCAGTGGTTTCTTTCACCTTCTTAGCAGAAGGGAAATCCTCGTGGGAGTTCAGATCGAACTCAGCAAATGGCTCTTGACTTTCAGGAGTGACAACTTTCAAGACCACAAGCTGGGCTTTTCAGAGTATGACTTCAAACTCACTGAAGCTGTTCCCGAGCTAAATCATTGGTGCTACAAGGCAGGCCTCACGGGAGGAGGGCACATTACAGGAGAAATTTAACGTAGGGGTTGACATCATTAACTATCAAGTGGAGCATTCCGAAGGTTAGTGAGGACCAAAAACCTTGTCATCATAGTGTAAACACTATGAAAAAGATAGTTCAGTGGACTGGGTAAAATTTTATTTCATTTTGATATTTTATTATTTTATTATTTAATTTTTTAGGTTTTCACATATTTTTTAAAAAGGAGTTTTAAAATTTAAGGAAGGGTGGGTTAATCTGCTGAAAATAGGATTGAACCCGGGAGATACAGAAAGGAGGTGAAGTATGGGACCCTATAGGAGATCCCCTTCACAACACAGATTACCCTAGCGAAATATGCTCACTGACACACCTATTAGGGGTCCGACCCCACAAGATTAAAAGGAAAACCTAAAGACTCCTAAACATTTCTGTTTAGGGTGACCAAACAGATGGTCCTGAAATCCAAAAAAGTTGATCACACTTTCCCAAGAAAGAAATGGGTGAAGTATGTCAACGGAAGAATGGTAATATGGCTCATGAGGGACATGAGCGCATTACCGACATAGGAATATAGTATTTCCCAATCGTAATGAAGAGAGAAACATATTCCCTAGCGGAGTCGCCAGAAAACTGTCGACTGTTAAATTATCTTTGGAGGTTGATATTTTGAAAAGGTTTAGAATATAATTTTATAAAATAGAAAATTGATTTAATTTAATATATATATATATATATATATATATATATTTAAAATAATATTTTAATGAAGAATACAAGATTAAACTGATCTCATATAAATAATAGTTTAAATAATCAAGCATTTCACCAGAAGACATGTATTTATCCTGAAGAATAAATACATGACTTGAGGTGGGGCTTAATCAAATAAACTAAAGAATCTATGACATCTGTTTGGTCTGCGAACCATTGCTAACCGGCAATTTCCCCTATCTAATATGAAAGAATTAGATAGGGATTAAATTAATCTGGGGTCTTTAAGTTTCCTATAAGGGCGAGCCTCTATAGTTAATTACATCTTAGGTAACTAAAATCACCTAAGAAAACTCTTGATATAGATAAGGAAATATTTATATTCATGATTTCTAAAGGTAAGGTTTTCAAAGAAAAAGTGATAGTCGTAAATTCAGTAGGTGAAGGCTCAAGTTTTGGAACATTAAATTTTAGTCAGAATCCAAAGGAGAGAAGGCTAGTGGAAGAACATTAATTTAAGGAAAATCTTGATGTCTTCCCAAACTATCCTTTGGTTTGGCTTTGATTTAGGACATTTATGTGGCGTTTCATCCTG
The DNA here is from genome assembly GCA_022702705.1 of Papilionanthe hookeriana x Papilionanthe teres. Taxonomy (NCBI): domain Eukaryota; kingdom Viridiplantae; phylum Streptophyta; class Magnoliopsida; order Asparagales; family Orchidaceae; genus Papilionanthe; species Papilionanthe hookeriana x Papilionanthe teres. Next base: position 172,205,336 of record CM040423.1, on the reverse strand, counting down.
TCAGGTTTATTTTTTAGGTCTTGATGCGATGCGACTTTAATTAAGCTTTAAAATACAAGATTTTGATACCACTTTTTAGAAGATTTAATTCCTGGCAAATGGATTCAAAAACTTGATGTGCAAGGTTTATTTTTATAATTTTATTAGATTTAATTATTGTAAAAGTCACAATTTTAAACGCAAGTATACGTATCGTTCAAGTAATACAGGGCTCTAGTGTAGTCTTGGTTATCGTCCCACAGGGATAATAAAAACAAAAAGTAAAAATATATAAAAACAATATTTTGAAATTTTATTAAGCGAATTATATATACTTTATATATATATATATATATATATATATATATATATATATATATATATTTAAATTTAATTAACTAATAACTTTTACAAAAGAAAGTAAGTAATAAGTAGGAAAGTAAAGTAAGCAGTAATTCAATGTAATTATAAAAATGACTTTCTCCTTTTTCAACTAATCTAAGAATTGTAGATTAATTATCTTTTGTAGGGAATTAAGATTATAGTACTGTGCCAAATAGAAGTATTCATATTCTTTACCCTTTGGTCTAGATGCAAAGAACATTGCCTAATATATAGTTAGAATCAGGATGTGTTATTATTAGAATGGGCGAATCTAGGTTCACACTACTAGATGTCCAAGGGTGGCTATGGTTGGCCCTACCAGTGACCCGTTATCTTTCTATAAACCAAATTATTAGAATTTAGTCTGTTACTCTAAAAACTAATTAATTCTACACCCAATAAAAAATATATTCCTATTTATTTGCACTTCATCCTAAGTAATCTGCATAAAGCCTTCGATTACCTTAAGGATTCATGTGATATCTACAAGTTAAGAATTTATCTCTGGATAGGTCTCAAAATTCTTCAACAGCTTTTAACAAATTAAATGGCCAATTTAAAAAGTAAACTAAGATCAGGTATTAATATCATCACAATATTTTAAAATATTTTATATTTAATTCTCCTACGAAATTTAATTAATTTATAATCTTTTCATAGTTGAAATGAGAAAGATAACTAACTACTCAAAACTCATTAAAATAACACAACAAAACATATTTATAAAACTTTGAACCAAAGTACAAATAGTTATCTGAAGTGTTCCTTCAAGAGCTCCGCTGACTTCTACTGACTCCAACACAATGATGAAAGACTTCAACAGCAATAACACACAATAAATACTCAAAATAAACTCACTAGATACAAAATAAAGTGGCACCCTAAGTATGGAAGAGACTAAATTAAACTAGAATAGGCTAAAATGGGTATGTGTACTAAGATGGTGGGTTTTGGTGTGAGTTTCTCTGTAGAATGGGCTCCTATTTATAGAGCTCTGAATTTTTCTAGGGGTTGCTTAAGGCACCTCTTCAAAATTCGTCCATATTCAATGTATCTTCTAGAAGGTAACCATCGAGCCTAGGCGCCGGGATCTGGAGCTTAGGCACCGGACCGTGACCAGGTCGTTCGCACCTCTTCACTTTGGGTCGCACCTCTTCGCGATCCATACTGTTTCCTTGTGTCCAAATACATTGTATCACATGTCTTATATATTAGGAGTAACTTCCAGCCTTCTAGAATCTCCAATAACCACTTAAAACCATCAAAATAACTGTCCAAAGTCATCAAAAAAACTTAACAGCATCTGTATCAAACTGGCGCTTAGGCGCCGGACTCTGGCTCCTAGGCGCCAGGCCAATAATTCCAAAAATTTCTCCATAAGCTCTATTTTTTTTCCTTTTTACTTTTTTTCCATCTTAGGCTCTTTTTAATCATCTACATCCAAAAACATGAAAATACCTTTCATTAAAGCATAATATCCTTAAGAATTACATCATAAATAAGGCATAAAAATGGGTATTTTTTAAGTGGATCAAATTCCCCCAAACTTAATCGTTACTTTTCCTCAAGTAACTCGTTTAATTACATAAAATAAATAACATTTGGAATGAAGTTAAAATATTTTAGATTCCTTATAGTTTTTGGTTTTATAAATACTTTAGCAAATCATTAACCAAATTTCACTAATTAAGTTTAATTTTAACAATTAAAGAACATTTAACTACCAAATTATACGACTTCCAATTTTTCATTTATTTCAAGAATAATTATAGTTTATCATATCAAGGTCACATAGAATATTTACGAGAAAAAGATTTTGATGAAATATTTTTCTAGTAAAAATATATGTACATAGAAATTAAGTTAAAATGTAATCAGTTTTCTTACTATAAGATAATTCAAGTGAAGCTAACTTTTTATTAGGAATTCCCTCAAGTTTCTCCTCACCCTTTTTTCTTCTTCTTTTTTTTTAAGTGAGGATTACTTTTTTTGGATAGTCTGTTAATGATTTTGAACTTCACTACTCTTAACTTATTTTCAAAAACTTATACATTTTTACTTAATAAATATGACATTAATATTTTTCCAAACTTCTTTCAATCTTTTCTTTTTCAAGTAATAATATTGATTCCATAGTATTTCAAAAATACAATTCTCTTTACTATAAATAGAAAAAATTTCATCTTATTATTCTTTAAGCTAAATAATTCTATTCTTAAAATCAACCAAAATTTTTGAAATTTTAGTTAAGTTTAGTAAATTATTTATAAATTAAAAAATTTAGGTATTCTTAAATATATTTTTCTTTCCTTATGTTATGTTAATATATTTTTAAAGAAAATATTAGTTCTTTAAGGACAAATAATATTTAAATTTGATAAATATTTTCCCTCCCCCAAAGTTTAGCTTTAGTATAAATATGAATTATGAAATTTTCTAAAGCATGAGTGAAAGAAATAAACTAGAATTAATCTAAGTCTAACAATGATGTAGTAAGGAAAAACTATACTCTACTTCTACACATGCTTCAATATGAATATAACAGAAATAATTAAGCATATATAGAAATATTTTGCAGAGCAGGAGTTAATTTCTAAAAAAAAAATTATTTTAAAACATGCAAATTTATTAACTATTCATGAACACTAAACAGTAGGATGAAACAGAAATAAACTTTTATAGAAATTCATTGACATCTCAGTCTTAAACACGCATCAAATAATCTAAAAACAGTTTTAACATAAAAAGTTCACAAATAACATCAACAAATAACATCACAAAAAACAAGATAATACTCTAAAAATAGAATCAACAATCTCTAGAGATAAATCAAGCTACTAATCGATGTTTGTAGCTTCATCATCATTACCACCAAAAGAGAACTCCATAACCTTAGGATCAACATAGGACATAGGGTGAAAATTTGGGACAAGTAGGGAACTGAACATCATGCTCACCCTTCAGAAATCTCACTAACGACTCTGAATATTCAGCATCATAATCACTCTTTCTTTGTGTATACTCAGAAAGATGATCAATCTTCTTGTCTATGGTATCTACTCTGTAGTGAGTTAAGAAAAACTAATGCTGCTGCTCTATGAAATGATCATGCATGGTTTCCCAAAATTTAGATGATGCCTCAGCAGAAATAGATGGTCTAGAAGTAGAAGCTCTACCTGAAGTAGGTAATGAACCAGCAGGTGCAATAGAACTCTTACCTCGTAGTCGGTCATAAATGCTGACACTCTCTCTTCCTATAAGCTTCATCGACTTAAGCTTTTCTTCACAAAGCTCAGCACTACTCCAGCACTTTGACAAAGAGAATAGATCAGTGATGGAAAACCAAGTCCAATAGATGTGCTAGAACGAGCAGTAGCCTCCACAGAATCATAAATAATGCTCCCCACATCAATAGACTTCTTCTCTTGAATACAGTAGTTTAGAATAGCTCTATCTCTAGTAACTTCACTCAGTTGATTAGATGGAAGGAGATAAGCAGAAATAAGTTAGTTTCATGCCTTAGAAACACCATTAAGCTTTGAAGATGAAAAACTTACACTTTTTCTATTCCGAGTCTTCCAGGCTCCAGTACTATCAATCAGGTAGGCAATGATCATGTCCAAATCTTCCTCAGATGGAGATAATCCTGAGTAATAACACTCAATGTTTGGCGGCAGGCCATAGAAAATGTTGATACGTTTAGGAGTGAATCCTACTCCAACTCCTCGAACGAAAATCTCGTATTCCTCTGCATCCACGAAATTAGTATAAAACTCTCTTACCACCGGGATAACAACAACAACAGTGAAATAGCAAAGTCGTTGCCAGTTGAGTGCAATGATTGTCTCCTCAATTCTTCCTCTAGGATTATAGAAACTTTGCTCTGAGATAAACTTCTGAGTCGTATCAAAATCATTATATCAGAAGTGTGCAGCAGCAGTGATGAACTTGTTATGATCAATGTTTTCTCGTTCCTTTCCTCGCTTAGATTTGGGTGTCATCTAAACGTGAAAGAAAAACGTAAAATAAATTCAATAGATATAGGAAAATAAACTAATTTAAGCTTTTCAAACTTGAAATAGCTTAAACACCCATGAATTTGATCATAAAAATCAAAATTTTTCTCAAAATTTCAGTTTTTCTTAATGAGATCAAAATCCATGGTAAAAATAAAGAATAATGAGTTTAAAATGTAGTTCTGACCTCGAGATGAAAAAATCAAGTGATTACAAGCCCAAAAACTTGCAAATCCAGCTCTAAATGGGATCTCTATATGGTATTTTCATGAAAATACTATGGAGAAGGAAGCTTGGGCGTCAAAAATGGCATGGGGGGGTTAAGAAGATGAGTTTTCGAGTTCAGGCCGAACTGGCGCCTAGGCGCCAAATTCTCAAGCCTAGGCACCAGACTCGCCTTTTCCAAAAAAAATAGATTTAAATTAAATATTTTCCACCAAATCTTATCAAATTTGACTCCTAACTTATGAGAGTATTAATCCATTTTATAACCTCCAAATATTTTCACAATCAATTTAAAATGAAAGCATAGATCCACATAAATGTATCCAAATTCTTCAATTCAAAATCCTAATATCCATTCCAAATTCAACAGTCTTTAGTACAAGACTTGTATCAAGGTTCATTGTTTTATAGATAACACAATCAACAACATATTAAAAGCAAACATTCAACTCCAACAACACATATTGAACAATTTAAGCAAATACACACATTAGATATTCAACACACTAAAACAACACTCAATCACACCTAAAACACACATAGAATCTATTTAACACCAATCTTCAATTTCCATCTCTTTCGCAATGAAGTTCGCTAGGACCGAAGGGATAGAACACCAATGCCCTTGGAATTTCCAAAGCCGTCTTTTCATCAATCCATTTGTTCTTCGCGAACATTTCTACTTGAGTGTCTTGATATGCAGCCATGTGATCAGATTAAAGTTTGGTTTTCCATTTCAAGTGTTCGTATTGGTGGTACATCTCATGGAGATGATTATCAATACTTTGAAGTTCCGCTTCAATCTTATCCATTCGACTAAACATTTTCTCCAAACTAATGACAATAAAACCATTATAATAAGGCTGAGGATCTTTAGGAGATTTGTCTCTTACCTTATTTCCATGATTTCCTCTATCCATGGCATCCAAATCCTTCCTAACTCCTCCAAAATGAATTGCTAAAATTAGTGTGTCTATGGGATTGGCGACGAAAAATAAGCTATAAATGAAGAGATTTCGTATGAAAAACTGAAGAAATTCTGTTTTTCCACGATCTTTAACTGCGGCGCTTAGGTGCCAGAATCTGGCGCCTAGTCACCGGATTCATCGTTATGCCAGTTATTCTGGCACTTAGGCGCCAGAACCTCGATAGACTCTGATTCACCTATCGTCAAATTTTACAATGTTTTGTTCATATAAATAGGTCTAATAAACAAATATGATCAACACACAAACATAATTACAAAAAATTTAAATAAAAAACAATCTTAAACGAAGGTTAACTTGATCTCCTTTTTACTCACATTTGTCATGGAGTGGTCCATGTCCAATTTCTATATACTTCAAGAAAATGTTTAGCTTAAGCTAATACAGACTTGTTAGCCTTCTTTTTCCAGAAGTTATATGCAAATTTAGTCAAAACCAAGTCATAACCGTACAATGATAATTAAACTCAAACTAATAAATATGGGTTGCCTCCTATAAGGCGCTTGGTTTAACGTCATCAGCCATGCCTAATTAATTGAATTAATCGGGTAGACTCAATTCATAAACCTCTTTGTAATTTAATTTCATTTATTCCATATGAGGCTTTAGTCTTAATCCATTAACTTTAAATACTTTTCTAGTTTTAGGATCTTTAATATCCACAGCTCCATAAGGGTATACTTTCTCAATTATAAACGGTCCCATCCATTTAGATTTTCCAGGGAAAAGTTTTAAACGAGCATTAAATAATAATAATTCTTTTCCAGGCTCGAATATTTTCCTTAAAATCATTTTGTCTTGTAATTTCTTCATTCTATCCTTATAAATATTTGCATTTTTATAAGATTCATTTCTTATCTCTTCCATTTCATTTAGTTGTAATAATCATTTTTCTCCTACAGTATTCAAATTATAATCGAACTCCTTTATCGCCCAATAAGCTTTATGCTCCAGTTCAACAGGTAAGTGACAATGTTTACCATAAATTAACTGATATGGTGACATTCCGATAGGTGTCTTTTAAGTTGTTCTATAAGCCCATAATGCATAATCAAGTCTATCAACACAGTTAGTTCTTTTAGGATTAACAGTCTTTTCCAATATTCTTTTAATTTCTCTGTTTGATACTTCAGTCATTCCACTTGTTTGAGGATAATAAGCAGTTGCAATTCTATGCTTAATTCCAAATTTTTTCAGCAATGATTGAATTCTTATATTTTAGAAATGACTTCCCCCATCTGTGATAATTATCTTAGGCATTCCAAATCTTGTAAAAATCATTTTCTTTAAAAATTTTGAAACACTTTTGGAATCACAGTTCGGTAAAGCTACAGCTTCGATCCACTTTGAAACATAATCAACTGCTAAAAAAATAGAAATCTTTCCAGATGATGGTACTAAAGGTACCACAAAGTCTAAACCCCATACATCGAAAATTTCGATTTCTAGTATAAAACGTAGAGGCATTTCATATTTTATGGATATATTTCCCATACTTTGACATCGATCACAAGTTTTTACAAAATGTCCAACATCTTTAAATAAAGTAGGCCAATAAAATACATAATTTAAAATTTTAAATGCAGTTTTATCCACTCCAAATTGTCCTCCAAATTCAAAATCGTGACATTTTTTAATAATAGCAAAAATTTCTACATAAGGTACACATCTTGGAACCACAGAATCTCCTCCTATTTTAAATAAATGAGGATCTTCCCAAATATATGATTTACAACCATTCTTGAATTTATTAATATATTTACTATTCATCCCAAATGGTAAAATATTACTAACCAAGTATTTAACTATATCTACATACCACGGTATTTTTAATCCTTGAATGACATATAAATGCTCATCCGGGAATTTTTAATTTATAATTTCTTCATAAACCTTCCCATTATTGTTTTTGATTCTTGATAAATGATCAGCAATTTAGTTGTCAGTCCCTCTTCTGTTTACTATTTCAAAATCAAATTCTTGCAAAAGTAAAATCCATCTGATCAATCTAGGTTTAGCATCCTTTTTAGATATTAAGTACTTAATAGTAGAATGATCAGTGTGTACGATATATTTTGTTCCAAGAAGATATAGTCTAAATTTATCAAAGGCATATACTATTGCTAACAGCTCTTTTTCAGTAGTTGTGTAATTTATTTGAGTTTCATTAAGAGTTTTGCTAGCACAGTATATAACTTTAAAAATCTTCTCATATTTTTGTCCTAATACAGCTTCGATTACATAATCACTTGCATCACACATTAATTCAAAAGGTTTATTCCAATCAGGTGCAACAATGGCAGGTGCAGCGATTAACATTTCTTTCAGAATATTGAACGCATCCAAACAATCTTCATTGAATTCAAATTTAGTTTCTTTTTCTAAAATATGGCAAAGAGATTTAGCAATTTCAGAAAAATCCTTTATATATCTCCTATAAAATCCAGCATTACCCAGAAAACTTACATCAGTAACGATAGTAGGTGGTTGCAATTCAGCAATAATTTTCAATTTTGCTTGATTAACTTCCATCACTATTTGTGAAACTTTATGTCCAAGTACAATGACTTATGTAACCATAAATTGGCATTTTTTCCAGTTTAAAACTAAATTTGTTTCTTCACATCTCTTCAAAACTTTTGTTATATTTTTCAAACAAGATAAAAAAGATGTTCCAAAAACAGAAAAATCATCCATGAATACTTCAATTCCTTTATCAATCAAATCACAGAATATTGACATCATACATCTTTGAAAAGTTGCAGGTGCATTGCATAAACCAAAAGACATTCTTCTAAAGGCAAATGTTCCATAAGGACTAGTAAATGTTGTCTTTTCTTGATCCTTATGAGCAACATGTAATTGATGATAACAAGAATATCCATTCAGAAAATAGAAATATGAATGTCCAGCAAGTTTATCCCACATTTGATTCAAGAAAGGTAAAGGAAAATGATCCTTTCTAGTTGTGTTGTTTAATTTTCGATAATCAATGCAAATTCGCCATCCAGTAACTTCTCTTATTGGGATTAATTCATTTTTTTCATTAACAATGACAGTTACTCCTCCTTTCTTCGGAACAAAATGAATAGGACTTACCCATTGGCTATCCGAAATAGGATAAATAATTCCTGCATCAAACCTTTTCAAAATTTCTTTCTTAACAACCTCTTTCATAATTGGATTTAATCTTCTTTGAAGTTCAATAGTGGGTATACAATTTTCATCCATTAAAATCCCATGCATACAGATTGAAGGGCTTGTTCCTTTTATATCTGCAATAGTCCAACCAAAAGCATTCTTATAATTCTTCAGAACTCTAATTAATTTTTCTTACTGATCTTTGCTTATTTCTGAAGATATAATTACAGGTAAAGTTATGAATCTCCGAGAAATGCATACTTTAAATGCGCAAGTAACATTTTTAATTCCAGTTCAGGGGCTTTTTCAGTTGAGGGTAATAATATCTCATTTGTAGTTGTGTCTAAATTTCCCAATTTTCATGAATATAATGAGCTTCTTTAGATGAATTCCCTTCATTTAAAAACTCTTCATATAACATAGATTCGTTGTTTTTATTATCAAAAATGACCTTACATCTTTCTTGGTAATGCTTTTCAATCATATAATCAAAAATATCCATCCGATAGCACTTTTCTTTTTTAGGATACCTCATTGATTTCAGAACATTGAATGTCATCTCTTGATCATTAACTGTCATTGTTAATTCTCCTTTCGTACATCAATCATTGCTTGACCGGTAGCTAGAAAAGTTCTTCCTAAAATGATAGGCATTTCTTTATCTTCTTCCATATCTAGAACAATGAAATCTACAGGGAAGATAAACTTATCTACCTTAACAAGCACATCCTCTATAACCCCTTTAGGATATGTGATCGATCGATCAGCTAATTGAAGAGTTACATTGGTAGGAGAGATCTCTCCTAAATCTAACCTTCGAAAGATTGAAAATTGAATGAGATTAGTACTAGCTCCTAAATTACATAAGGCTTTCCCACAGAGTTTTTCTCCAATAGCACATGGTATAGTGAAAATTTCAGGATCTTTAAGTTTCTGAGGTAATTTCTTTTGGATAATTGTACTACATTTTTCACTTAATGCAACAGTTTCATAAGCTTCAAATTTTCTCTTCTTACATAAAATATCCTTCATAAATTTTGCATAGCTTGGCATTTGATCCAAAGCTTCAGCAAAAGGAATGTTGATGATAGGTTTCTAAAAAATTTCAAAGAACTTAGAAAATTGATGGTTAAGATTCTACTGTTTAAGTCTTTGAGACAAAGGTGTTTGTGGTCTTTTAACTTCCACTTCAGTAGGTACAACAGTATGATCTTTACTTCGAGAAAATTTATCTTTAGATTTTTCAATCTCTTTAACTTATTTTTCTTTTTCAATCTCATTCTATGTTTTCTCTATTAATTCCTTTCCACTTCTAAGTTGTACAGCTTTTGTTTATTTTTGTTCTTTTCTAGATCCTTTAGGATTAATTTCGACATTGTTAGGCAGTGCTCCTTGAGGTCTGTAATTAATGAAATTAGCAATTTGACCCATTTGATTCTTAATATTTTGAATAGCAGTGTTTTGACTTTGTAACTGATTGCTAAGTTGCAAGATCAATTCTTCTACAGACAACTTTTTCTGCTGATTGTTATAACCAGGAAGATAATTTGGTCTATAGTTTGAATTTCCTTGATTGTTTCAATTTGGATTATTTTGATTTCCATTACTCCAAATAAAATTAGGATGATTTTTCCAACCAGAATTATAATAATTAGAATAAGGATTATTAGTTTTACTAGCAATAGCTTGCAAAGTTTCCATTGTTTGAGAATCATCAGAATTTGCAGCATTTTCATTATTCACATGCGATATATTAATAGCAAAATTATCTAATTTCTTAGATATTGCAGCCACTTGTGAAGCTAAAATAGAAAAGGCTTCATTATCATGAATACTGGCCATTCTTTTAGAATTAACCTTTTCAGAAGGCCATTGAAAATTATTATTAGCCATTTCTTCAATTAAAGTATAAGCTTCTCTAAATGTCTTAGCCATTAAAGAACTATCAGCAACAACATCAATAATTGATATAAGTGATCCAATAAGTCCATTATAAAATGTTTGAATAATTAACCAATCTGGTAAAGCATGATGAGGACATTTTCTTAATAGTTCTTTAAATCTTTCCTAAGCTTCATAAATTGTTTTTCCATCAAATTGTGTAAATCAAGTAATATCATTTCTTAATTTAACAGTTTTAGAAGGAAGAAAATATTTAGCCAGGAATTTTTGTGCCATATCTACCCATGTTTTAATAGAACAAGTTGCTAATGAATTAAGCCACATCTTTGCATTATCTTTTAAGGAAAAAGAAAAGAGTCTAAGCCTAATTGCATCATCAGAAACATTATTATATTTAAAGGTAGCACAAAGTTCTAAAAAACTAGCAAGGTGTAAATTTTGATCCTCATGTGTTCCTCCAAATTAAATGTTTTGAACCATTTGAATAATATAAGGTTTAAGCTTAAAAGAATTAGCATCTACAGCTTGAATTTGTATACTAACATGAAGTTCATCAGTTGTAGGGTTTGCATATTCCCTTAATGGTTTATAAAAATTTTATTCATTAATTTAAATTGGATTTTGATTACTGTTATGTAAGTTAGCCATTTTTTTATGTTTTGAAATTTGTTTTCTGTTTTTAATTCTTTTAATTGTTCTTTCTATTTCAGGATCAAAAGGTAGTAACCCTTCAGATCCAGAACTATGCATAAAAATTTAAAGATAATAATTTTATTTTGTTTTTATGTTTTTATTATTTTGGTTTTATTTAATTATTTTTACTTTTGCTTTATCTTATTCCCAGCAACGGCGCCAAAAACTTAATGCGATGAGACTTTAATTAAGCTTTAAAATATAAGATTTTGAAACCACTTGTTAAAAGAATTATTTCCTAGGAAATTGCTTCAAAAACTTGATGTGTGAGGTTTACTTTTATAATTTAATTAGATTTAATTATTTTAAAAGTCACAATTTTAAAAGCAACTATACTTATCGTTCAAGTAATACAGGGCTCTAGTAGAGTCCTGGTTATCGATCCCACAGGGATAATAAAAACAAAAAGTAAAAAGATATAAAAATAATATTTTGAAATTTTCTTAAGCAAATTATATATACTTTATATATATATATATATATATATATATATATATATATATATATATATATTCAAATTTAATTAACTAATAACTTTTACTAAAAGAAAGTAAGCAATAAGCAAGAAAGTAAAGTAAGCAGTAATTCAATGTAATTATAAAAACGACTTTCTCCTTTTTCAACTAATCGAAGAATTATAGATTAATTATCTTTTGTAGGGAATTAAGATTATAGTATTGTGTCAAATAGAAGCATTTCCATTCTTTACCCTTTGGTCTAGGTGCAATGAATATTGACTAATCTATAGTTAGGCTCAGGATGTGTTATTAGTAAAATGGGTGAATCTAGGCTCACACTACTAGATGTCAAAGGGTGGCTATGGTCGGCCCTACCAGTGACCCGTTACCTTCCTATAAACCAAATTATTAGAATTTAGTCTGTTACTCTAAAAACTAACTAATTCTACGCTTAATTAATATTATATTCCTATTTATTTGTAATTCACCTTAAATAATCCACGTAAAGCCTTCGATTACCTTAAGGATTAATGTGATATCTACTAGTTAAGAATTTATCTCCGGATAGGACTCAAAATTCTTCAACATGTTTTAACAAATTAAATGGCCAATTTAAAAAGTAAACTAAGATCAAGTATTAATATCATCACAATATTTCAAATTATTTTATATTTAATTCTCCTACGAAATTTAATTAATTTATAATCTTTTCATAGTTGAAAGGAGAAAGATAACTAACTACTCAGAACTCATTAAAATAATACAACAAAACATATTTATAAAAGTTTGAACCAAAGTACAAAAACTGATCTGAAGTGTTCCTTCAAGAGCTCCACTGACTTCTATTGACTCCAAGGCAATGATGAAAGACTCCAAAAACAATTACACACAATAAACACTCAAAATAAACTCACTAGATAAAAAATAAAGTGGAAACCTAAGTATGGAAGAGACTAAATTAAACTAGAATAGTCTAAAATGGGTATGCATACTGAGAAGGGGGGTTTTGGTGTGATTTTCTCTATAGAATGGGCTCCTATTTATAGAGCTTTGAATTTGACCAGGGGTTGCTGACCCACACTAAATATATGCATACTAAAAATTCAATCCCCGGCAACGGTGCCAAAAACTTGACCCACAATCCACTGATGACAAATATAATAATTATTGCTTTCAAAATGTAATAGTTAATAATAACAGCTAGTGCATATAAATATAATTTTATCAAAAATATTTTACACACTAGGGGTACTACGCAAGTATACGTATCGTATCAAGTAATATAGGGCTTTGAAACAAAGACCCCAGTATCAATCCCATAAGGTGTGAGTTATGGAATTTTAAATATTTTAATTTTATTTTTATGTATTTCTTTTATAGTTATAAATTTGATATTTTTAATTTACTTGATGCAATAAAAAGCAGAAATGAAATAATTAATGTAAATAACAATAAGACAACAACTTTCTTCCTTTCAACTAATCCAAGATTTTGTAAGATAATGATAGTATTCGTGGAGAATATAAATTTATGATATTGTGCCAAATAGAAGCATTCATATTCTTTACCCTTTGATCCAGGTGTAAAGAACAATGGCTAGCCTATAGATCAGGTCTAGATGTATTGTTAGTAGAATGGGTTAATCTAGGCTCACACTACTTGATGTCAAAGGGTGGTTATGGTCGGCCCTACTTGTGACCCTTTCCTTCTCTATAAACCAAATTACAAGAATTTAGTCTGTCACTCTAAAAACTTATCAATTCTACGCCCATTATATAATATCTTCCTATTTATTTGCACTTCACCTTGAATAACCCGCCCAAGGCCTTCGACTACCCAAGGATTCATGTGATATCTACTAGTTAAGAATTCATCTCCTACTAGGTATCAAAACTCTTCGATAGATTTTAACAAATTTAAATGGCTAATTTAAATAGTAATTTAAGATCTGGTATTAATATCATCACAATGTTTTAAATATAAAAAGTTTCTACTTCTCCAACGAATTTTATCTTGTTTATCTTTTCATAATTGAAAGGAGAAAGTAAACTAACTACTTAGAACACATTGAATTTAAATAACAAAACATGATAATAAAAGTTTGAATAAAATTACAAATACTTATCTCAAGTGTTTCTCCTGCTGAACCTCTAAATTCTTCTGACTCCAAAGCAAATAATCTTCAAAAACACCAACTCTTTAAACTCTCAATACAAACTCTAAATAAATTAACTAACTAATTTATGAAGGATAATAAAATGCGGCCCTAAAGTATCTCTCTAATTCTCTCTCTAGATGGGGCTCAGTTGGGCGTTTTTCTCTGAAGGAGTAGCCTCCTATTTAAAGGCTTCAAGGGTTGCCTCAAGGAACCTCTTCAAAATGTGTCCACATTCAATGAATCTTCTAGAAGATGTGTCTGGCGATCTGGCGCCTAGGCGCCGGACTCTGTGTCCAGTTCTTCACACCTCTTCACTTTGGATCGCACCTCTTCGCAATTAAAACTGTTTCTAAGCGTCCAAATACATTGTATCACATGTCCTATAATCTAAGAACAACTGTCAGTCTTCTAGAATGTCCAATAACCGCTAACACCGTCAAAATAACCGTACAAAAGTCGTCAAAAATCTAGACAGATCCCATATCGACCTGGCGCTTAGGCACCGGATTCTGGCGCCTAGGCGCAAGACTTATAATTTTGACAATTTTGCATTTTGGCTCCATTTTTTCTCCTTTTTGCTCCTTTTTGCTCATTTTTGCTCATTTTTCACTTTTTTTCCTTCTTGAACATTTTTTTATCACCTATATCCAAAAACACAAAAATATCTTTCATTAAAGCATAATATCCTTAAAAATTTGATAAAAATCAAGGCATAAAAATGGGTATTTTTTATGGATCAAAATCCCCCAAACTTAAATGTTACTTGTCCTCAAGTAACCCTTCTTACTATATAAAATGTATAACATTTGGAATGAAAGATAAATAATTAAGATTCCTTGTAATTTTTGATCTTATAAAAGCTTTAGTAAAATCATTAACCAAATTTCACTAACTAAGTTTAATTTTAAGAATTTAAAGAATATTCAACTAACAAATCATAAGAATTCAAAAATTTTTCATTCATTTCGAAAATAATAGAAGTTTATTATATTAAGATCACATAGATTATTTACAAGAAAAAGATTTTCATGAAAAATCATTCCTAAATAAAGATTCATATATAAAATTAAGTAAAGTATGTGACTAGTTTTCTTCATATAAGATAATTCAAGTGAAGCCAATTTTTGATTAGGCATATCCTCAAGCTTCTCCTCTTTTTTTCTCTTCTTCTTCTTTTTTTTTTTTTCACAGTGAGGATTATTGTATCTGGATAGCCTGTTAATGATTTTGAACTTCACTATCCTTAACTTATATTTTCAAACTTTTACATTTTCACTTAATTATTATAACATGAATAGAATTTCAAAAAGACTTTCAATCATTTCTTTTTCAAGTTATAATTTTTGATTTATTAATACTTCTAAAATTTAGTTATTTCTATTATGAATAGAAAAATTTCTTAATCTTATTCTTCTCTAAGTTAAATAATTCAATTCTTAAAATCAATCGAAGTTATTAAAATTTTTGTTATGTCCACTAAATTATTTATAATTTCAAAAATTTAAGTCATCTTAAATAGATTATTCATTCTTTATGTTATGTTAAGATTTTTTTAGAAAATATTAGTTTATTAATGACAAATAAAATTTAAATTTGCATGTATTTTCCCTTCCCCCAAACATAAGTTTTGGTATATCATAAAAAAAATAAAGTATGAGAGAAAGAGTATAATTTAAAAAGGAATTTTATAAGCATGTAAAAAAAAAGTCTAGAAAGAAATATAATTTACTTCTACACATGTTTTTTATGAATATTACAGAAATAATGAAGCATATAAAAGTAAGAAGGCTCAAAAATTTTTTATAGCATTAGTTAAATTAAATAATTACAAAACTAACAGAAATAGAATAACATTACTAACTATTCTAGAGTACTAAACAGCACGCTGAAATAAAAACAAACACAAATTCATTCAAATTTCAGTTTGCAACTAAATATCTAAAACAGTCTCAACATCAAACACTTCATACAAAGTTTCATAAATAAATCTAAACTAGCAAACAACAAACAACAATCAGTACTAGCAAAAAAAAAACTAAACTAACAACAGACTCAGCACATCTCAGAGGTAAATCAAGCTACTAATCACTGTCTGTAGCCTCGTCATCATCATCACCAAAAGAAAACTCCACATCCTTAGGATCAACATATGGTGAAAATCTAGGACGAGTGGGAAGCTGAATATCATGCTCACCCTTCAAGAATCTAACTAAAGACTCGAATACTCAGCATCATACTCACTCTTCCATTGGGTGTAATCAGATAGGTGATCAATTTTCTTATCCATAGTATCAACTCTGCAGTGAGTTAGAAATAACTCATTCTACTGCTCCAGAAATTGATCATGCATCGATTCCCAAAAATTAGATGGTGGCTCAATAGTAGAAGTAGAAGGTCTGGAAGTTGAAGCTCTACCTGGAGTAGGTGCAGAAGTAGACTTTAGCTTCTCCTCAAAAATATCAGAAATGACTCCATTGTTCACACATAAAGTATAAATCGGGGATGGGAATTCTAGTCCTACAGAAATACTGGATCTAGCAGTAGACTTCACAGAATCATAAATAATACTGCCAACATCTATTGGCTTCCTCTCTTGAATGCAGTAGTTTAAGATAGCTCGATCTCTAGTCACTTCGCTTAGGTGGTTGGAAGGTATAAGTCTTGCAGAAATAAAGTAATGCCATGCCTTCGAAATACCATTTAACTTAGAAGATTTGAAATTTACACGTTTATCGTTCCGGATCTTCCAAGCTCCAGTGTCGTCAGTCAAATAAGCAATAATCATCTCAAGATCTCCCTCAGATAAAGATAATCTAGAATAGTGGCACTCGATAGAAGGTGGCAGTCCATAAAAAACATTGATCCTTTTCGGTGTAAATCCTACTCCAACACCTCTAACGAAGACTTCGTAGTCTTCCGCATCCAAAAAGTTAGCATAAAATTCGCGCACGACTAGAATAACAGCAACAGTGATGATATAATAGAATCGTTGCCAGTTGTGTGCAACGATCGTGTTCTCGATCATTTCAACGGGATTGTAAAAGCTTTGCTCTGAGATAAATTTTCTAGACGTCGCAAATTCATGATATTGAAAATGCACTGCCGCAGTCGCGAACTTGCTACTGTCAAAATTTTCTCGTGCCTTTCCTCACTTAGATTTCGGTGCCATTTAAACATGAAAGAAAACACAAATAAATTAAGGAATCAAAGATTTAAACTCTTTTTAATCTTAATAAACTTAAAATGAGTTTAGAAATTCATGGAGGAATATTAAAAATCAAACTTTTTCTCAAAATTTCAGTTTTTAGCCAAAAATAGGAAAAACTATGGTGAAAATAAAAAATAAATGGATTAGAGTGTAGATCTGAACTTGAGATGAAGAAATCATGTGATTTCGGGCTCAAAATTTTGATGTTTTGACCTCAGAATGAATTTAGAAGGTGGATTTTCGCGAAAAAGAGGAAGGGGATAAAGCTTAGGCTTCAAAAATGGCTAATGGGGGTTTAAATGGTGATTTTCGGGTATGCAGGTCAAACCGGCGCCTAGGCGCCAGACTCGCCTTTCAAAAAAAATTACATTAAAAATTTTATTTTCCAACAAAATTCATAATTTAAACTTCTAATTACTCATATAAGAGTATTGCTTCAGTTTCCATCTTCCAAAATATTTTCCAAAACTTTTAAAAATTAAAAATTAAATCCACCAATTAAACACAAGTTTAAATCAAACTCTTCTAATTCCATTCATGATTTTCAATTTCGGGCTCAATACAATTCAGATAAGTATCAAAACATGATTCAAGTTCTAACAACGATCAAATAACACAAATTTGAAAGCAAATACAACACACATTGAACATGAAAGCAAACACACAAACAAAACACAATCTTCACTAAATCGATACAACGACACACTAGATAAATCACAATCTCACCATATCACTATCTAATTCCCATTATCTTCACAAAGGAGCTTGCTTGGCCTACTGGGGAAGACTACTAAAGCTCTCGAAAAATCCATAGCCGTTTTCTCGTCGATCCAATTGTTCTTCTCATACTTTTCCACTTGAGCATCTTGATAAACCGCTAGATGATCAAATTGAAGTTTCGTCGGCCATTCCAGATGTTCAATTTGATGATACATCTCATGGAGGTGATCTCTAATGCTTTTAAATTATGCTTCAAACATATCTAGACGACTAAAAATTTTCTCCAAAGTTACAGCGATGAAACCATTGAAGTATGGTTAAGGATCCTTTGAGACCTTGTCTCTAGCCTCTTCTCCAAGATTTCTCCCCTCCATTTCTTCAAAAATCCTCTCTAATCTCTCAAGAATGGAGTGTATGGGTCGAAATAATGATTCCATATGGAATGGGGATGAAGATAGGGTCATTTAGAAGAGAAAATTGTGTGAAAAACTGAAGATTTTCGGTTTTGACATGATCAAGTAATTGTGGCGCTTAAGCGCCAAATCTGGCGCCTTGGCACCAGACCCATCGACACATAGTTTACTCTGGCGCTTAGGCACCAAATCTAGCGCCTAGGCGCCAGAACCATGTTCGACTCTGTTTCGCCTAACATCAAATTTCAAAGTTTCATTCTCCAAAATAAGTAATTTAGAATGGTAAGATCAATATAGACTCAGTAACACAAATTGTGAGCTATCATAATGAAGGTTAACTTGATCTCCTTTTACTCATATATGAAAGAGTGTGATCCAATGTCTAAACTTTATATACTTCGAGATAATTTTCAGCTTAAGTCAATAGAGAATTGTTAGCATCAAATTTTCTAAAGTAATATAAAATTAAATAAGACCAAGGCATTACCTTACATTAAAAATGTAAAAACACACAAAACAACGAATAACTATGGGTTGCCTCCCACAAAGCGCTTGGTTTAACGTCGTCAGCCCAACCTAATTAAGTTTTTAATCAGGTAGACTCAACTCATAAGCCTCTTTATAAATCTTTTTAATATCTCCCAAATGAGGCTTCAGTCTAAATCCATTAACTTTAAAAAATTTTCCCGTTTTGGGATCTTTAATATCCAAAACTCCATAATGGTGTACTTTTTCAATTATATACGGTATTATCCATTTTGATCTTAATTTTCCAGGAAAAAGTCTTAAACGAGTATTAAATAATAATACTTCTTGTCCAGGCTCAAATACTTTTCCTGGAATATTTTTATCATGTAATATTTTCATTTTCTCTTTTTAAATCCTTACATTTTCATATGATTCATTTCTTATTTCATCCATCTCATTTAATCTCAATAATCATTTTTCTCCTGCAGTATTCAAATCAAAATTAAACTCCTTTATCGCCTAATAAACTTTATGTTCAAGTTCTACAGGTAAGTAACAATGTTTACCATAAACTAACCAGTAAGGTGACATTACGATTATTGTCTTATAAGCTGTTCTATAAGCCCATAATGCAGAATCAAGTCTATCAACCCAATCAGTTCTTTTAGGATTAACAGTCTTCTCTAAAATTCGTTTAATTTCTCTGTTTGATACTTTAACCATTCCACTTGTTTGTGGGTGATATGCAGTTGCAATTCTGTGTTTGATTCCAAATTTTTCCAATAATTATGGAATTCTTATATTTCTAAAATGACTTCCACCATCTGTGATAATTACCTTAGGCATTCCAAATCTTGAAAAAATCATCTTCTTTAAAAAGTTTGAAACACTTTTGGAATCACAGCTAGGTAAAGCTACAGCTTCAATAAACTTTGAAACGTATTCAACCGCTAATAAAATATAAATTTTTTTAGATGATGGTACAAATGGTCCCATAAAGTCTAAACACCATGTATCAAAAATTTCAACTTCCAATATATAGTTTAAAGGCATTTCATCTTTCTTGGATATATTTCCCATCCTTTGACATCGATCACATGTTTTCACATAATGTATCACATCTTTAAATAAGGTTGGCCAATAAAATCCTGAATTTAAAATTTTAAATGCAGTTTTATCTATTCCAAAGTGTCCTCCAAATTCGGAATCATGACATTTTTGAATAATAGCATAAGTTTCATCATAAGGTATGCATCTACAAATTACAGAATCTCTTCCTATTTTAAATAAATAAGGAACTTCCCAAATATAAGATTTAGCATCATTTTTAAATTTCTTAATAAATTTGTTATCTAATCCATGAGGTAAAATATTGCTAACTAAATAGTTAACTATATCTGCATACCAAGGTGTTTGGCATCCTTGAATAACATACAAATGTTCATAAGGAAATTTTTCATTTATATTTTCTTCAGTAATAACATCATTCTTAATTCGAGATAAATGATCAGCAATTTGGTTATCCGTTCCTTTTCTATCCACTATTTGAAAATCAAATTCTTGTAGAAGTAAAACCCATCTTATCAGTCTAGGTTTAGCATCTTTTTTTAACATTAAATATTTAATAGCGGAATGATCAGTATGAACTATGCATTTGGTACCAAGAAGATAAGGTCTAAATTTATCAAATGCATATACTATAGCTAAAAGCTCTTTCTCAGTAGTAGTGTAATTTCTTTGAGTTTCAGTAAGAGTTTACTAGCATAATATATAAATTTGAAAATTTTCTCATATTTTTGTCCCAATACAGCTCCAATTGCAAAATCACTTGCATCGCACATTAATTCAAAACGTTTATTCCAATTAGGTGCAATAATTATAGGTTCAATTATTAATTTTTCTTTTAAAGTATTGAAAGCTTTAACACAATCTTCATTAAATTCAAATTTAGCTTATTTTTCCAATAAATGACGAAGAGGTTTAGATTTTTAGAAAAATCCTTTATATATCTTCTATAAAATCCAGCATGACCCAGAAAACTTCTCACATCAGGAATAGTAGTAGAGGGTTGCAGTTCAGCAATAGTTTTCACTTTTACTTGATCAACTTCCATCCCTTTTTGTGAAACTTTGTGACCAAGTACAATGTCTTCTGTGACCATAAATTGACATTTTTCCCAGTTAAGAACTAAATTTGTTTCTTCACATCTTTTCAGAACTTTGGAAATATTTTCCAAACAAGACTCAAAAGAAGTTCTAAAAACTAAAAAATCGTCCATGAATACTTCAATTTCTTTGTCAATCAAATCACAAAATATTGACATCATACATCTTTAAAAAGTTGCAGGTGCATTACATAAACCAAAAGGCATCCTTCTAAAAGCAAATGTTCCATAAGGACTTGTAAATGTTATTTTCTCTTGGTCCTCAGGAGCGATAAGTAATTGATGATAACCAGAATATCCATCCGAAAAATAAAAATATGAGTGTCCAGCTAATTTGTCAAGCATTTGATCTAAGAAAGGTAAAGGAAAATGATCCTTTCTAGTGGCATCATTTAACTTCTGATAATCAATGCAAATTCGCCATCCAGTAACTTGTCTTGTAGGAATTAGTTCATTTTTATCATTGACGATGACGATTACTCCTCCTTTCTTCGGAACACAATGAATAGGAGTTACCCATTGGCTATACGAAATAAGATAAATAATTCCGAGCATCTAACCATTTTAAAATTTCTTTTTTAACAACCTCTTTCATGATAAGATTTAATCTCCTTTGCGGTTCAATAGTAGGTTTAAAATTTTCTTCCATTAAAATTTTATGCATACAAATGGAAGGGCTTATTCCTCTTATATCAGCAATAGTCCAACCAAAAGCTTTCTTATAATTCTTTAACACTCCTATTAATTTTTCTTCTTGATCTAAACTTAGTTCAAAAGAAATACTAACAGGTAAAGTTAATGAATTTCCAAGAAATGCATACTTTAAATGTGAAGGTAACATTTTCAATTCCAGTTTAGGGGCTTTTTTAATTGAGGGTAAAAGTATATCATTTTGAGTTATGTCTAAAGTTTCCCAGTTATCTTTAATATAATGAGTTTCTTTAAGTAATTCTTCTTCTTTTAGTTATTCACTTTCATTAGTTAAAATTTTAATTTCTTCTTCAGGAATGATTTTACATTTTTCTCGATAGTATTTGTCAATTATAAAATCAAAAATATTAAAATAAAAAATATCCATATGATAGAATTTTTCATTGTCAGGGTACTTCATCTATTTAAGAACATTGAATTTAATCTCTTGATCATTAACTCTCATAGTTTATTCTCCTTTTTGCACATCAATCACAGCTCGTATGGTAGCTACAAAAGGTCTCCCTAAAATAATTGGTATTTCTTTATCTTCTTCCAAATCAAGTACAATGAAATCCACAGGGAAGATAAATTTATCTACTTTAACAAGTACAACCTCTATAACTCCTTTAGGGTAAGTGATAGATCTATCAGCATACTGAAGGGTTACAGTGGTGGGAGTAATCTCTCCTAAATTCAACCTTCAATAAATAAAAAATGCCATGAGATTAATACTTGCTCCTAAAGCACATAAAGCTTTTCCACAAAATTTTTCTCCAATAGCACAAGGTATAGTAAAACTTCCAGGATCATTAAGTTTCTAAGGTAATTTTTTTTGAATTATTGCACTACATTCTTCACTTAATGCAACAGTTTCAAAAGCATCAAATTTTCGTTTCTTACTTAATATATCCTTCATAAATTTTGTATAAGTTGGCATCTGTTCCAAAGCTTCAGCAAAAGGTATGTTTATAGTAAGTTTCTTAAAAATTTCAATGAACTTAAAAACTGATGATCGAAGCTTCTGTTGTTTTAATCTTTGAGGAAAAGGTGGTGGTGGTTTTCAACTTCCACATTAATAGAAATATTAGTTTGATCTTGATTAGGAGAAGGAGTTTCTTTAGGTTTTTCGATCTCTTCAACCTCAATCTCTTTTTCAATTTCATTCTGCATTCTTTCTTTTAATTCCTTTCCACTTCTAAGTTGTACAGATTTAACATGTTCATGTTCTTTTCCAGTTTCTTTTGGATTAATTTCGACATTACTAGGAAGTGTTCCTGGAGGTCTGTAATTAATTAAATGAGCAATTTGGCCAATTGATTCTCAATATTACGAATAACAGTATTTTGATTTTGTAATTGATTACACATTTATAAAATTAATTCTTCTATTGATAACTTTTTCTGTTGATTATTAAATTCAGGTGGTTTATAATTTGAATTTACTTGATTATTCCAATTTCCAATTGGATGAGATTGATTATTACCCCATTGTTGTTATTGGTTATTCCAGTTAAAATTAGGGTGGTTTTTCCATCCAGGATTATAATAATTTGAATACGGATTATTTTTACTAGCAATAGCTTGTAAAGTTTCAATAGTTTGAGAATCTTCAATATTAGATGAGTTGTTATGTGATATGTTGATGGCAAAACTATCTAATTTCTTAGATATTGCAGCTACTTGTGAAAGTACGATAGAAAAGGCTTCGTTATCTTGAATACTTGACATTCTTTTAGGATTAATCTTTTCAGAAGGCCATTGAAAATTATTGTTAGTCATTTCTTCAATTAAAGTATAAGATTTTTCAAATGATTTAGACATTAAAGAACCTCCAGCAGAGCATCAATAATTGATTTTAGTGATCCAATTAAACCATTATAAAATGTTTGAATAATTAACCAATCAGGTAAAGCATGATGAGGACATTTTCTTAATAGTTCTTTAAATCTTTCCCAAGTTTCATAAATTGTCTCCTCGTCAAATTGACTAAATGAAGTAATATCATTTCTTAATTTAGTAGTTTTAGAAGGAGGAAAATATTTAGCAAGGAATTTTGTTCCATTTCAGCCCATGTTTTAATAAAACCTGTTGCTAATGAGTTCAACCACATCATTGCTTTATCTCTTAAAGAAAAATAAAAGAGTCTAAGTCTAATAGCATCATCAAAAACATTGTTATATTGAAAGGTAGCACAAAGTTCTAAAAAACTAGCAAGGTGTAAATTTGGATCCTAATTTGGTGTTCCTCCAAATTGATTATTTTGAACCATTTGAATGATAGATGGTTTAAGCTAAAAAGAATTAGCATCTACAACAGGTATTTGAATACTACTATGAAGTTCATTAACTGTAGGGTTAGCATAATCCCTTAATGGTTTGTAAACATTTTGTTCATTAATTTCAATTGGATTTTGTAAATTGTTATGTAAATTAGCCATCTTTTGGAATTTTTGAGTTTGTTTTCCTTTTTTAATTCTTTTAATAGTTCTTTCTAATTCGGTATCTAAAGGTAATAATCCTTCAGATCCAGCACTACGCATAAAAAGTAAATTAACAAGAAATAAAATCTCTACTTATTAAAAATTAAATTTTTTTTATATTTTTTATTTTATTATTATTTTTTTGGTATTTTATATTTTTGATAATAAAAGAAAATGAATAAAATAAAATAAAAATATTTAAAATCTAAAAATTTGCCTCCGCTCCTCCCCGGTAATGGCGCCAAAAACTTGACCCACGCTAAATATATGCGTACTAAAAATTCAATCCCGGGAACGGTGCCAAAAACTTGACCCGCAATCCGCTGATGACAAATATAATAATTAATGCTTTCAAAATGTAATAGATAATAATGGAAGCTAGTGTATATAAATATAATTTTATCAAAAATTTTTTACACACTAGGGGTACTACGCAAGTATACGTATCGTATCAAGTAATATAGGGCTTTGAGACAAAGACCCCAGTATCGATCCCACGATGAGTGAGTTATGGATTTTTAAATATTTTAATTTTCTTTTTATGTATTTCTTTGATAGTTATAAATTTGATATTTTTAATTTACTAGATGCAATAATAAAGCAGTAATGAAATAACTAATGTAAATAGCAATAAGACAACAACTTTCTTCCTTTCAATTAATCCAAGATTTTCTAAGATAATGATAGTATTCGTGGAAAATATAAATTTATGGTATTGTGCCAAATAGAAGCATTCTTATTCTTTACCCTTTGATCCAGGTGTAAAGAACATTGGCTAGCCTATAGATCAGGTCCAGATGTATTGTTAGTAGAATGGATTAATCTATGCTCACACTACTAGATGTCTAAGGGTGGCTATGGTCGGCCCTACTAGTGACCCTTTCCTTCTCTATAAACCAAATTACAAGAATTTAGTCTGTCGCTCTAAAAACTTATCAATTCTATGCCCATTATATAATATCTTCCTATTTATTTGCACTTCACCTTGAATAACCCGCACAAGGCCTTCGACTACCCAAGGATTCATTTGATATCTACTAGTTAAGAATTCATCTCCTTCTAGGTATCAAAACTCTTCAACAGATTTTAACAATTTAAATGACCAATTGAAATAGTAAATTAAGATCTGGTATTAATATCATTACAATGTTTTAAAATATAAATAATTTATGATTCTCCAACGAATTTTATATTATCTTATTTATCTTTTCATAATTGAAAGTAGAAAGTAAACTAACTACTTAGAATACATTGAATTTAAACAACAAAACATGATAATAAAACTTTGAATAAAATTACAAATACTTATCTCAAGTGTTTCTCCTACCGAACCTCTGAATTCTTCTAACTCCAAAGCAAATAATCTTCAAAAGCACCAACTTTTTAAAATCTCAATACAAACTCTAAATAAAATAACTAACTAATTTATGAAGGATAGTAAAATGTGGCATTAAAGTATCTCTCTAATTCTCTCTCTAGATGGAGCTCTAGATAGGGGGACAAAGTTGGGCATTTTTCACTGAAGGAGTAGCCTCCTATCTATAGGCTTCAAGGGTTGCCTCAAGGCACCTCTTCAAAATGTATCCACTTTCAATGAATCTTCTATAAGGTGTGTCTGGCGCCTAGGCACCAGAATCTGGCACCTAGGCACCAGACTCTGCGTCCAGTTCTTCGGACCTCTTCACTTTGAATCGCACCTCTTCGTGATTAAAACCGTTTCCAAGCGTCCAAATACATTATATCACATGTCCTATAAACCAGGAACAACTGCCAGTCTTTTAGAAGGTCCAATAACCTCTATCACCATCAAAATAACTGTCTAAAAGTCATCAAAAATCTTGACAGATGCCGTATCGACCTGGCGCTTAGGCGCTGAATTCTGGCGCCTAAGCACCAGACCAATAATTTTGACAATTTTGCATTTTGGCTCCATTTTTGCTCCTTTTTGCTCCTTTTTCACTTTTTTTCCTTCTTAAACATTTTTTCATCACCTATATCCAAAAACACAAGAATACCTTTCATTAAAGCATAATATCCTCAAAAATTTGATAAAAATCAAGGCATAAAAGTGGGTATTTTTTTTTGATAAGTTGCTTAAGGCACCTCTTCAAAATACGTACAAATTCAATGTATCTTCTAGATAGTAACCGTCGCGCCTAGGCGCTGGACTCCGTGACCAGGTCATTCGCACCTCTTCACTTTGGGTCGCACCTCTTCGCAATCCAGAAAGTTTCCTTGTGTCCAGATACATTGTATCACATGTCCTATATATTAGGAGTAACTTCCAGTCTTCTAGAAGCTCCAATAACGACTTAACACCGTCAAAAAAACTGCCCAAAGTCATCAAAAAAACTTAACAGTATCTGTATCGAACTAGCGCTTAGGCGCCGGACTCTGGTGCCTAGGCGCCATGCCAATAATTCCAAAAATTTCTCCATAAGCTCCATTTTTGCTCCTTTTTGCTCTTCTTGCCTTCTTGGGCTCTTTTTAATCATCTACATCCAAAAACATGAAAATACCTTTCATTAAAGCATAATATCCTTAAGAATTACATCATAAATAAGGCATAAAAATGGTTATTTTTTAAGTGGATCAGGACTTACATTCACCTCATACCGATCATGAGAATAGCATGGATGATAAGAGGATTTATGTCATACTCGACGAAAATCTTGGAATCCTAAGATGAATTAGGGCTTATGTTGCACAACATAGATATATAAGAGACTAAAGAAGAGGTGAAGATTTATGCGGCACTACGCAGGCTACCTCGAAGTCCTAAGACTTATTGTTTAACTTTTAAGGAATGGTTCTGCTGATGTTGACAAGTTTTGTTGTTGAAAATGGTCGTCCTGCCCACTATGCATGCTCCAAGCTCCTTCTCGTAGTGGGTTTAGTTTAAAACAGTGCCAACTATAAGAGATAGAAGAGAACTGTCATGTTTTGGAAATATTTAAATTTAGGTTTCTTAATATTTTATTAGGGAACATTAAAGTTGATTATATCAACATCAGCTAAGATTCTACAGTTCCATCATAACGACATCGCTATTTTCATCAGATTCACTTAGTCCAAATGAATTTACTAAACTCAATTTAATGAGTTCTATACTTTCATTTTAACCGTGGGAAAACCCCGTTAGCCATACGTAGGTTACCTCCTCGAAGGAATTCCCGATCATCCAACGAGACGTTTTCATTTAGTTACAATTGTGATTTTTTTTGTTTGTGATTAAATTTTGAGTTGTTTTTATATTTTGAATGTTGTGGCGATGAATTTTATCTTATCTTGATTTTAAATTTTGATTTTTTGTTTCAGTTTTGTGGCTATCCTAAAGTTTTTAGTTTTCATGCAGGCTGAAATTGTTGTTTAGCATGCAAGTTTGCAAGGAAAGAAAAGTACGGTAAAAAAATATTGGAAAGAAAACATTGTAAACTTATAAAAGTGTACCTGGCGAGTCTTCTCGTTCCTCCACCTGAAACTTTAGTGTTTTGCAATAAACATTTATAATTTTCAAAGAAGTAAAACCCTATAGATAAGTTCATTAGAAACATACTAAATACTATGTCATAACTTAGTGGGTCCTACTTGTTCATTTATTAAAGAGATATTCTCATTTAATAGATATGATAAGTACAGTTGTCCTACAAGGTGTCCAGAAGACTCGTGAAAAAATCCAGGTGGGACCCATATATTTCACATTCCTTTTGAGCTTCCTTGAGGTCTCTTAAAATCATCATAATTATTAAATGATTTATCTATTTCATACCCTCATGCTTAGTGAACTAATGTTTTAATCAAACCAAAAAGGTAGGGGTGAATATCATTTGTCATTTCATTCGCTGATTATGTGGATGAAAGCCCTAAAGGGACAGATTAATGTTATTAGGCCACTTAATCAAATTTTCATTTTTATTTTGGACTTGTAGTGTTTCAAATTGTTTTAATTTTGATTATATTAATCTTTCTAATCCTCTTTTAGTCAGTTTGATTAAGACTAGTTCACTACTACGCCCTTAAGACTTTAGGTGAGTGTACTTTACAATTTGAGAAAAAATTAAATTTTAAGTGGCAATAATCTCTATTAAAATGCCATGATATCCTTTAAACACCAAGTGAGAGGTTAGATTAGTGAACCAATGACTTCCAAAATCATACCCCTAAGTCTAAGATCATTTGATTGATTTTCTTAATTGACTTCCAAACATTGATTATTCCAAACATTGATTATTTAATAAATTGGAGACTTTATAATTTTTTTTTAAATAATAAGAGTGAGTTTTGTTGTACCAATTATTCCCCTATGTTTTAAACATCCAAATGCACTTATTAAGTTCAATACTTGCCCATCTTACCCTCTTAAATTAACCCTAAATATTTATTGTGGCAAAGTTTCCAAAATCACCTTTTTTCCCCTAAGGCCCTATCACTTCGTAATCCTTCAAATTCAATTCAAATTAATTTAGAATTTTTTACCATACCTTACTTATGGGTTAATTAAAACATAAGAGAAGAAAATGTGATTTTGCAAAATTTAATTTAATTTATAAATTTATTTTCATGCAAAAATATAATTTCTTAATGAAAATTCAATATCTTGATCAAGCTAGATCCTAATCCCTTCATATTTTTACTTGAGGTTGCCTTATGTCAGAGAACCTCTTAGACCAAATTTCATGATTTATTGAAATACATTTTAATTATTACAATTATTTAAGGTTTTAGAGTATTTATTAAATATAAAATATTTTAAAGGTGGAAACTTAAGTTTTTTATTTTTTAAAAATCTCTCTAATGTCAGCAAACCCAGAGAAGCAAAATTTATTATTTTTTTATTTTTCTTTGATTTATTAGAATTATTATGGTGAGAAATTGTATAAAATCATTTTTCTAGCCTTTAAAAATTATTTTGAGCCTTTAGAAAATTAATATCTTCATTTGGACAGCAAGGAAAAATATTCCAAATGCTCCTAAGTGTTTAGGAAACAATTTTGAACATTTTCATGCATTTTATTAATTTTGTGATCTTTCTTATTTTTTAATTTTTTAAATATTAAAAATATGTTTGAAAATGAAATTTTTACATCAATTATGATTTTATTGTTATAAAATTTCTCTAATCACAGAGGAGACCCAAAACCATTTTCATAATTTTTTAAGTTGTATTTTAGTTTTTAAAAATCATTTAAATGCCAAAAATGCCATTGGACTTAGAAAAATCATTTGACTTATTAAATTAATTCCAAATGGTTCCAAAATTTATAGGAGAGTTCCCCTATCCCTTAAGCATTGTAGAGAACAATTTTTATTTTATTTTCATTTTTATTTTGTGCTAATTAATTAAAATATTGTTTTAGGTTAAGTGGATAGTTAAGCTTATTTTCACTGTTTTAATTCATGATAAATTTTTCCTAGGGTTCTTTGACTATAAGGAACCTACCATAATTTTTTGGAATTTTTCTAATCAACATGCTAATTATTAGGTTTAATTTATGAAAATAGACACTTAAACTTGAAAAATAGAGTTATCTGTCTAGGGATCTTCTATGACCTTGGAAAAATCAAGGAATATTCGTCATGATAGAGACAATAACTTGCCAAAATATCAAGCCTTGCTGAAATGTTCATGCATGGAGAATCAAAAGACTCCAAAGGTTATTTAATCAATTAAAAATGATAAATGCTTTAAATAAATTTCAAACCATTTCCACATTGTTCTCCTCTATTCACTGAGCAAGATGGTATTTTTCTTTTTTTTTTTAATTATTTTTCTAGCTAAGATATGGATTTTTAAAGTTCAGGTGATTTAAATATTCAAAAATATCCTATTTTTCTATGTAAACCATGCAGCGCCGACTGTATCCTCGACAGCTGCTAAAGTTCACACAGTGTGCTCCCATTTGATGCCGCCATCTGACTCAGGTCTGTGCTTTATGCATCAAGGGTACACCTTTCAGACCTAAGATCTTGATCTAGACTCAACCAAATCACATGGGGTTGTTCCTAGAGCTTCATCTAGCCTAGACAAACCTATTCATATGATTTATACTGTATGAAATATAGTTTACAATTATAGAGGACAAAGAAAAGCTCGGGAAGAAGAGTGAGTTCAATACCTTTGTCTGAGAGGGGAGGCCTCAATCAGATGGACGTGGCAGCTTCGATTGGTCCCAACAAACCTGCAGATGAAGTCTTTTTCTCTGGTGAATTGTTTAGACCCAAGTCAACAATATCCAATTTTAGGTGTTGATGGAAGTCTGGTCTAGAGGCCTTCTGTGATGGGGCTTTGATGGGGGATCTTCTTCTTTCACTGCTGTGAAGGTGTGGGCGCAGTTAATTGAACTTTGGTGCACTGTGGAGTTGTGGTGAAATGTGTCCTGGTTTCTAGCCAAATTTGAGCTCTGAATTTGAGCTCCGACATTGGGAATCAGGGAAGGAAAGTGGCTAGAATGATCTTAGGGAGGTCTGGAAGAGCTCTGGTGAAATTTTAGCAGAGTTTGGTTAGGGAATTTTTAGCACTTAGCTTTGGACATGGAGAGGTGGCTTTTATAGACATGGCCAATGGGTGGAGCTCGAAATCTGACTTTGGGTGCAAAAGGCCGCTTAAATTAATGGTAGAGCAGGGCTATTAATCACTGAGGTGATCCTTCACTGAGAAGGCTCAATTTTGAGTTTAATGGGGCATGGGGGTGCTTGGGCTGAGCCACTCCGGTGGCTGGGGCGGCCGGCAAGGATAAGGAAGGTGGCTGGCAGGAGCAAGGGAGTGTAATGAGTGCCACAGTACATTTAATTAGGCACGATGGTTACTTATTTAAGAGTTAAGTGGAGACATGGACTAGCCATAAAGAGGAGGATCCATTGGTCCCTAGGTGAGGGACATTTGGTCCAAGACTCAATAGACATGGTCAGGTCAGGTCAAACCAGTCTTAAGGGTTCTATGGTTGGCTACCATGGAGTTAATTTGGTCAATTTGGTTTAATTTGGGTGACATTAAGTCATAGGTTAATTTGGGTCACATTGGGTTTAGGTTAGGCTAGCTTGGGTTTGAGCTTGACTTGGACCAAATTGATTGTTCAAAATGGTCCACATGATTGTCATGAATTTTTTAGAAAAGTATTGGAGTGATTTTAACGAGTTTTGGGGGCTCAATTTGGCTTGATTAGGGATTTTGGTCAATTTGGGGCAAGTTGGCTAAGTTTGGATTTAGGTTGGGCTTGAGTGCGGTTTATTCCCAATTCAAGGTTCCAAATGGTCTAGGGAGATGTCATAAAGATTTTTAAACATTTATTGGGTGGAAATTTTGGGAGTAGGGAAATCAATTTGGGAGAATTTGGGCATATGGCATTTTTGGATCAAAACTGCGTATTTTTAGTTCAAGTGGGTTTGGGTGGAGCTAAGGTTCAACTTGGGGCAATTAAATGTTGCCTTCGGTTTAGGGGAGTATTTTGAAGGGTTTAGGATTCAAATTAGGGAGAAATTGATTGACATTAGGTCAATTTGTGGTGAATTTGGTCACTTAGGAAAAATTGGGGCTTTTGGATTTTAAGTGAAATTGAACTCAAATGTGCATCAAATTGGTCTTAGATTTGTTTTAGATTGGTATTTTAGATGTTGAATTAAAGTTTGGAATTGATATTGGGCAAGATTGGGATCAATTGGGTAGACATTGAGTTTAATTTGGGCACTTTTGGGTTTAAATGAGTCAAATTGGGGTTTTTGGTTAAATAGGGTTAAATTGTCCAAATTAGGTCTTATGGCAGTTGAGAGAAATGAAATTGGGAATTTTTGGGTTGTCTTGGGAATTTATGGGAATTTTTGGAATTTTTGGGCTAAGAGGGGCATTTTGTTCATTTTAGGGATTTTTAGAAAATTTGGCAATTTTGGGTAATTTTTGTTAATTTGAGTGGTAGAAAGTATTTTCGAGTGATTTTTGGAGAATTATGGGTAATTTCGGTGATTTTGGATATTTTGGGGGGTTATAGGTTTTTGGGGGTATTTTGGGGCAAAGGGGTTAAAAATTTGAATTCTTTAGAAAAATTGGGATTGGTTGAAAGTGAGTAATATGAAACTATTTAAGTTGACCCATGTACTAAGGGTCATCCTCATTTTTTTCTCTATTTGTTGGTACTAACCAAGCCCTAGCCTGAGGCTAAGAGCTTGAGAAAACCACTTACATGAGTTTCTAAAGAGTTAGGGGATCATAGGTGAGGTGCCTTGTTTAGGATTGTGAGTATGTATTGTAAGTGTGGTGTAAGCTCCGGATCTTCCAGGGTATATCCTAAGGTCTGACCACCTATAAGAGACTTCCCCTAGGCTTCCTTACACTTGGCCTCTTCCTCCCAAAGCTAGAGACTATGCCTTAAGCATAAGAAAACTCCAGTGAAGTGAGAAAAATTTGAATTTCTAGGAGGAAAGGGTTCCATGACTATTCTTCAAAGAAAGTCACTAAGAGAGTCCTTTCGCTAGACCCTAGGCTATTCTAAAGAGAGACTATACCTCAACCAAAAGTGAGGTCAACACAAGCCAGGAGGAGATATTGAAAAGATGATTACAATAAGAAATCGGGAAAGTTACTGTTGCTTCTCTGCCGTTGCAGTTGTTTCTGTGGTAAGAGAGTTATATGCTAACTTGCGTGTAGCAGAAAACAATTTGGTGATGGTTAAGGGACAATAAGTGGATTTTTCATCTGCGGTAGTTAATACTCTTTTCACCAATTACCTCTTACAATGTTTTCTTTTTATGCAAATATCATCCTTCTGAGGGAGAGTTAGATGAGATTATGGCCTTTCTAAATGATGGAAGAGGTTTATGGAAGATAACAAATGATTGAATAGTGAATTTTTTAGACTCTAAGTTGAATGCTACCTCAAAGGCATGACATTACTTTATCTCATCTAAGCTTCAACCTTCAAATCAAGTTAGTGAAGTTACAAGGGTGAGAGTTTTTCTGAAACATTGTATTCTGCAGAGAAAGCCTTTAGATATTGGAGTTATTATTTTTTATTATATTTTGAACTGTACCAGAGCTGCTACTACAGCGGGTATGGAATTTTCTTTACTAATTTATGCACTTTGTGAGTAGTCTGGTGTAATTCTGAAACCTGGGAAGAGGTTCTTCAGCCACTTAGACCTAGTACCAGTGTAAATGTAAACACTTACACTGTACATTCAATATTTGGTTAGAAAGGAGGATCTGTTAGAACCTCCAGTGCTTATGCTTTTGCTGGTTCTACTTCTCGTGCTTCTACTTCACATGCATCATCTTCAATAGATTCACTGATTGTAATATTACAGAAGATTTTGAAGAAGGTGAGTCTTACTAGAGAGCATATTAGAGATATGGATGGTAAGATTGAAAATATTGAAAGGTATATTGTAAAACATGATGAATATGATAAAAATTGTCAGCAGTACATGGACAGAGTGATTAGAGTAGATCATAGTGCTGAGATGCCCCAAATCCTTTTTATATACCTTATGTGTCATCTAGAGACTGGAATGAAGAGGATGATGATGAGGATGATGATTAGGATTGTTGTGTTGAGTTTGTGATTTTGTGTTGTAATTTTCTTACGTGCTGTGATGTTTTATTTTGATATTCTCAAATGTGATGTAATGTATTTTGGTGTGAACTCAGATGTTGTGTAGGCTATAATTAGACTATCTCTTTTATGCACATTGAGATGTTTTATGTTGTAATATGTGATGTGTATGTGATAGTAAATGTTTTTATGTGTTTCTACTGTTTAAGTTTTTAGTAGTGTCTAATTTAATTCCTATAAATATTAGAAAAAAGATAGAACACTTATTTATATAACATGTTTAAACTTTTCAAAATTTACTACCATTTATTTTCTAGTATGTTGCGCTTTGTGTTATGTTAAGTTGGTGTGAATTTGATTTGAAAACCTCCACTATTATAGTCCTTTGAAATTTTGAAATTTCTATTTTATGAAAAACTGAAAAACTAAATTTGATTTATGTTTACTCATTATTTTTAAATTATTATATACATATTTAGAATATGAAAATTCCTGCAAGCATGTTATTCTAGTTTTTTTTTTAATTCTTACCCCTGTATCATTTTATGCTTAAATGTTTTATCCTAATTAAAAATTAAAGTTTGGGGGAATTTAAAAACAAATTTTCAAAAATTAAATTTTATTTGTTCTTAAGAATACTTAAATAAAATATGATTTTTAATTGAAAATAAATATGTATATGAAGTTATATTAGAGAAGCAATTTTTTTAATATGGAAATGAGTAAGAGAAGTTAGTTAAAATTTATAGTAACGATGAAATTTCTAAAATTAAAATTTTCTTAGTAAAAAAATGTTGAATATAGTAAAATTATCTTTAGTAAGAAGGGTTGTATTTTTGGATAAATAGAAGATTTGACTTTTATTTTTCAAAACTAAAATTTCATTTATTGAGAGATAATTTTCAACGCTATTATTATGATTTTTAAGTGAATGATATATATCAGACCTCTATTGTAAATGAAAGGGTGGAATTCAAAATCATTAAAGGCCTATCCATATACAATAATCATTTCCTAAAAAAGAAAAAAGAAAAAAGAAAAAGAAAATGAAAAAGAAAAAGAAAAGAAAAAGAAAAAGAAAAGGAAAAAAGAGAAAAAAAGAGTATGTGAAAAGGAAGGAAAAAATTGAGGATTTAAGGGCCTAATCAAAAATTGGTTCCAAACCTAAAGTTTGAAATACAAGTTTTGAGAAAATCTAAAGCTTAAGGTTATAACATAGTAAGAAAAAATTATTTCCAAATGATATTTTTTAAGTGAGAAAGATGAAATGTTTGAATCCTATATTTTGAAAAATCTACAAGTAATTTTGAATAAGATAGGAACTAATATTTTTCATTTTCCTTTACTTAAGTACTTTCTAAGCTTTAAGTTGGTCTCCTTTACTAAAATTTTTTCTAAATTGGACTATTTCATTTCTAGAACAAAATTTTGAAACCTTCCTAAAGAAACTCATTTACATAATTTGCATGTTATGATTTTCTATGTGATTAAGTGTCACTTGAGGATAAGTAACATTTTAAGATTGGGGGCATTCGATACACCTAAAATATATATTGTTTCTAAATACATTTTTATATCTATTTTTGACGATATTGCACATTAATGGAAGTATATTTGTATTTTTCTTGTAGGTATGATTAAAATGACTGACTATGATGAAAGAGCAAAAGAGGATCAAATTTGGAGCAAAATTTGAAAAATGAAAAATTTGGCTTCTCGTACCTAAACGTCGGAACCTTTGGTGCATAGGCGAATTAAGTCAAATTTGGTGCCATTTTTAAGGGGTGTTTGAAGAAAATTTTTGTTTAAACTTCCTTAACTTCTTTTGGGCGGTAGATTTGAATGAAGAGATGTATTCTTTGGTGGATACATTGAATCTGGACATGATTTGAAGAGGGTTGTTCTTTTGTCACCAAGGCACCTTTTGGAAAATTTTAAAAAGAGAACTTGAAGATCAGAAAAAGGGTTCTTGTTGGAGGGTGTGATTAGTGTTAAGGGTCAAGTTTATGTTAGAGAGTTATTGAGAGCACACATTTCCACTTCATCAACTTTTATTATCATTTGTATCTAGTTTTTATTAAGAGTAGAATAGAGATTTGGAGTCAACAAAGTTGGGCGCCAACCTCTATTGTGTCTTGTAAGGGGAAAACAAAGTTTAAAACGAACTTCAAGAGTCTTGTGTGGATTTTCAGATAAGTGTTTACCTTTGTTTTTCATTTGGTTTTAAGTAAGACTTGTGTTTTTCATTATGATTTCTACTTTCAAATCAAGTTGTGATTGTGTTTCCTCCATGAGTTGTGATTAGTTTTCTTTATATTTTTCCTTTTAAATAATGAAGTAATTAAATTATGGAAGGAGATATGTGATGTATAGGATTTCAATGTTGGAATAAGTTATGATGATTCACTACCTTGCACTTCATTGACCTCTTGATTTGGCCAATTAAGATGTTAAAATATGTTGGGAGATTATGTAAGATCTATTGTTGTATTGTCTCAAATAACAATTGGAAAGAATCACATGTAATTGTATGGATGAGAATTGTAGTCCATATGATTGGGTGCAAATAAATAGGAAGATATGTTTTAATAGGGAGTAAAATTAAAGGACTTTAGAGTGACAGGCTAAAGCCCTCTCATTTGGTTTGATGTGAAAAATTTTGTTATATGATGTTAGCCCCCAGGTGGAGGGAATCGAGGGAACTCTAGAGTGAGAGCTAGTATCTTCCCCGCCTTACACATCTATATTATTTCAAATCATCAAATTAATCAATTTTCTTTATAGAAATAAATAAAGGTAAATAATATAATTGCTTCTATTTGGCACAACACATTTTAGATACTTCCACAATGAAATTCCATAATTATTAATGATTCATTAAAAGAGGAAAAAGATATTTTATTCTAATTTGCTTTCGTACTTTTTTGTAGTTGTGTTAACTTTAGTTGTTTGCTTTACTTTTTATTCAGAAAATCCAAAAAAAAACAAATTTGAAAAACTTTATATCTTAAAACATACTTTACAAAATCATTTTTAAAAGTAAAAAGTTATTTTTTGTATTTCTTTAAAATTTTAGACATCTCATTGTGTGTTCGATATCTTGGGGCTTAATCAAAAAGTCCTATATTACTTGATAAACGATACGTATACTTACGTACTAACCCATATCATAAATAATGAAAATAGATTTCTTATTTGCTTCTGAGTCAAGTTTTTAGCACCATTGCAAAGAAAGAGATAATATCTTTGGAAAGAAATATAAATTGAAAATCGTAAGCATAAATATTCGGGGTTCAAGGAACCCGCCCCGAAATGGGATATGATAGAAGAAATCTTTACCTGGTTCTCGACTTGCAACTCGAGTCTACCTATATAGCCTTCAGTGATAGGGGCATTTCAGAATGCCCGCAGTGCCACGTTCTTTAGTTAGAAGAGTACGACACATTGGAGGTACATGCAGCCGCTTCAATGCTACTCAGGAGTAGGAAGTAACTTGATGTAGAGCCATACGTACCACAGTTCGTTCTGCCGCCGCTGCAGCGAGGAGTTCCAGACTACGTAATTGCAAAGAACAGAAGAATTAGAGAGAAGGATTTACAACATTAACTGAACACTTCTAAGTTCAAACAAGTGTGAACTTAAGATTAACTCAACATTTCTTCGACCTACATTAAATTAAAATAAAATTTTGATTCAAACAAATCAAAGATATTAGATTCAAACGACATTGAATATAATTATCAAAAGATTTTATTTAAGCCTAATTCATATTAGACTTAATACTTCTTCTAAATTTAAATGACATTGAATCTAGAATTATAAAATCTAACTTATGTTAGATTTTATCTGAGTCCAATATAATTAGACTTAAAATTAGATTCAAAAGACATTAAATCTAAGATTTTATAAATTATGTTAGACCCTATCTAAGTCTGATATAGACTTAATCAAAATTAATAGATTCAAATAACATTGAATCTAGTTTCCAAACACCATAACGATATTATATCTAAATCTTTAAATTCAAACAAAATTAAATCTAAATTTCCAGATCAAATTAGATCTTAAACATGATTTCTCAAATCTAATCAAATTTTTAGATTCAATCGACAATGAATCTAAATTTCTAAAAATCTAATGACATTGAATTTAAACTCCCAAAATTTGAATCTTTAGGTTCAAAAGACATCGAATATATGATTTTGACATGAAATGACATAAAAATCTTTTAAAAAAAGACATTAAAACCTGAATGAAATCCTAATGAAACAAACATCATCGAATGCAACTTGAACCCCCGTGTTCTTATTCTACGAAGATTTCTTGAACGACGCGATCCTTGTTGCTAACATAAATCTTTCGGTCATGGTTTAAACATCTTTCAGACTAAGTAGATTATAGCCCCTGATGACCTTAGGATGACGAAGCAAGTGACATCTTGACCGGGTTACCCAAATTAGAACAAATAAAATAAAAAGATTTAAAAAGTAAAATTGACATTATTTCTTTTAAATCCAACATCATTTTTCTTTAAAATAAGTTTTTTATTTTTTCTGCATATTATAGGATGTGCTAACTTTGTTTTGCAAAACTATTAAAACGAAATGACAACATTGATTTTGTTTTAGATTTGCATTGCATGTTATATAGTGTGCTAACTTTGTTTTGCAGGACGACAGTCCAAAGATGAGACAAACGAAAATAAAACAAAATCAAAATGACATAAGCAAAACAACAACAAAACGACATTGATAAAACAAAACAAAATAATGATATAAAAAAGAAGCAAAACCAAAATATTTAGGATAGTCACAAAACCTAAAATTTTTAGGATAGTCACAAAACCTAAAAGTTTTAGGATAGCTATCAAACAAATTACATAAACAACAATAAAACAAAACAAAATAACATAATAAATGACATTGACAGAATAATTAAAAACGACAAACAATAAAAACAAAAATCAACCAAGACAAACTTTTAGGATAGTATGACACATTACCCTTAGGATTGAAAATTGATATTTCTTTCCTTAAAAATTTTTCAGCAACAAGCGATCAACATTAATCAGACATTTTCTCAGACAATCATAATTGTCTAAGATGTGATTAACTATAGGAGCTTACTCCTATAGGAGATTTAAAGTACTCATAATAGATATTCTATCTAGATCGCTGGTTACCAAAATCTCATCCATATAAAAAAACTCATAGGATAAGGTATTCTAGAATATTTTCATAAGGATTATCATTGCTATCTTTCATTCAACTGTTTTCTATTTTATTAGCTTTTTTTTTTCTTCGGATTTCTTATTATCTGAGGATCCTCTTACAAGATCCAAAGAAATAAGAATTATTGAACATTAGGGCAATATTATAGATAAACAAAGTGACGACTCCAAAACGACATTGACACCGGGTAAATCTCCGCACGGCCCCAAATGCCGACAATGCTAAGTTACAATCATGGGCGAATAATGATTGGGGTAATGCTTTTTGGAGTATGTTATTATCACCTTCTAAATTGTTCTTTGTTTGGAGATGATACCATTTGATTCTACCGGTTGATGATGTGTTAAAACTCAAGGGATTAAGACTCCCCTCTCGCTGTCATTTGTGCAAGTTGGAGAAGGAGAGCTTTAACCATGTTTTTTTATATATGTATGTATAATTTAGGCGTTAGATACGTAAAATCCTAAGAATTGATTGAGTTGTATATATGTAAATCTTTTTTTTATCATTGCGGACGTGAAATCCCTAGTTTTCTATTAGGTCACTTATAAGATAGCTATCACAATATTTCAGATATTTTATCAGAGGAGCGGGGTCTAAGACTTTAGAAGATTATCACTTCTGTTTTGTTAATCAATCCAACTACTCTCTCTCCCGTTGTATTCTGTCTTTTCTCCTCTTGGGGCCATGCAAAGAGAATATAATAGGAAGCTATACATGCTATATATGTAAAGCTGACAGGATGAAAGATAAAAAATTGTCATCGCTCTTGATGATGATTATTATTATTTTTTTTTTTTTGTGCGTTCGAAGAATGAATTATTAATATTCTGATAAGTTTTATTGGATTCAAAATTATTTGTGGTTGATAACAAAATCTTACTAGAAAGTTAGATTTAAGCATAAAGGATAAGAGAAAGATGAAAGACTTGATGGTGAGGAAGACAAACAATGAAGTCGTTATAATTGACAACTATCGATGTATTTAATGATTTTAGTGAAGTTCTACATTGAAGCCGAGTTCAATGGCCAATTCTATTGGGAAATTGCTTAATTATGTTAATTGCTTTGATGAATCGTTCTGGCGAGTTTGCTTTGGGTGGGCAACCAACCTTCGCGAATTGCCGACATCAGTTACCATTATTTATTCGTGGTATACTCAAAGGAACATTGTTTGGCAACTCGGAAATTGGTTTCTCTTAGGAATTTTGATGATTTAACATATTAATTTAGTAGTATTGTTATGTTGACTCTTATTTATGCATAATATAAATTGATTAACTGAACCCATAGGCAACTGGGAGTGTAAAAATTCTTAAACCGTTTCTTCTTAACTCCAGTACATGGATTTCTTTATTTCAAGCATGATCAACTACGTGTACAAATACCTTGATTTGACGAAGGGCTCAAGTATTTCATCGTACTGTTCATGATCCAGTTCTCGTAGAATTAAAAAGCTAATTTTAAGACTTGAGCTCGCAAAAAGAATTGTTACATCAATGAGTAGTATTGTTGTTCCTATGGATTAATGTTAGCTATTATTAGTAGAATATTAGTTTTTATAATGATGAACACTAATGATAATTATAAATCACCTACATGAAACGTTTTTTAAGTTCACAAAATGAAATCTTCCAGAATTTAAACTAATGTTGATGTAAATTCACACACACACACACACACACACACACACACACACATATATATATATATATATATATATATATATATATACATATATACATATATATATATATATATTCTCGAAAGAGCATCGGTGGCTCCCTACGCGTTAATAATAAAAGGTGTTACAGAGGGGGAGGGAGGTGGATCCCATTCTAAAACCAAAAAACAAATACAGTAATACTCACCCGTAAGGGTTCCACTTCCCTTATTACAACTCACGCAAAAAATATATCTAAAATACAAAATAAGATTAAGAACAAATTGGAGAAGCAATAACCAAAACTGAATTATAAGATACTTTAAAGACCTTGAAAACAAATATAGGTAAAAGAAAGAAACAAAACATAATTGTAGTGCACTTGGAGGGCCATGTAAGACGAACATAATTGGAATTTTTCTGGCCTGTAGCCGCAGAATTAGTGGCCTTGAAGGTACATGCGTGCTCAGAATTTGTCCAAAAGGGTAGCACAAAGTGAAGACAGCCTGCAAAGAAGGGAAGATACCAGGGTGGTCTTGCCTAGTAGGAGTGCTAGAAATGACCGTTAAGGTTAAAGTGGCAAGTCACAAAAGCATAGTGGCAGATGGAAGTGAATTGTATAAAGCAATAAACCATAAAGAAAATAAATTTCTGATATAGGGGAGATTTAAAGAGTCCCCAACCAGGTAGGGTCGCAGAGAAATGGGTGGGTTTAACCCCACCATCGGGAGATTTCCAGCACTACGTGCTAGCCAGTCTACAGGGGTGTTCCCTTCCCTGAAGATGAAGTTCCAAATAACATTTATATTATTGGCACTAATAAGAAAATAAATTCTATGCAGTAGGTAAATCATGTTCTAGTGGGGAGAAGATTTCCCAAATAAGATATCATAGAGAATTTTTGAATCCATCTCAACACACAAATTGTTAAAAGAGAAAGCAACAACAGTTTGAATGCCCAAAAAAACTGCCCAACATTCAGTCATATGGGGGCCATATGAGATAACATGTGAATTGAAGTAACATAGACATTTACCAGGATGGTTCCTAAAAACACTCCCAACCGCAGTAGAGATGGAGGACCAGCAACCATCCACATTAAGCTTAACCTAACCAAAAGAAGGAGGGGTCCAAAGAACTATCACAGGTCTGACAGCAGGTATAGGGGGTAAAGTAAAAGCGGTGGCTTTAAAACATTTATAATAATAAGCTAAAATATAAGAAGTGGTATAATGGGAGGAGGGAGGGGAGGTATTGCATTTATGAGCATTTCTAGCATTCCAAAGAAACCAAAGAACTACAAGAGGAAAAGGGTGAGGTAAGCCTTTAAATCCTCCCGCAGTTTTCAGCGCCAGAGATAATTCACCAGGATGCTATCATGATGCCAAGTAATGCCGAAATGAGAGCCAAATAGGTTCCAAACATTTAAAGAGTAAGTGCAGTTGAAAAAAACATGTGTGTAATCTTCCTCAGCCTCTTTACAAAGAGGGCAAATAGAAACAAGCCTCAAGCCTTTAAGCTTTAATATATCATCCAAAGGTAGCTATAAGGTAAAATATCTCCATAAGAAGAAGGAGATAGAGGGGGAGAAAATGTTGTTCCAAATTAAGTGTCCCCAAAGCCATTCAGGATAAGAGTGTTGATGAGCATAAATTACTTTGCTAATTGACCAGGAGGGAGCCTTCTTCCACATAGGAATATCTTTTTTGTTAGCTTGAATAGAAATAGTGAACTTTTGTAGAGCTTTAGACTCCCCCACCAGAGAAGTGAGTATGTTCAAGTCCCAATCACCCTGATTCTAGCATTCAGAGACAGTTAGCAAATTTGTGTGAGTGGGGGGGAGGTGTTTTGGAGAGAAGGCATACCCCAGCTGTCTCACCAAAAGGAGAGGTGACCCTCCCCAAGATCCCAATTCATAAAAG
Organism: Papilionanthe hookeriana x Papilionanthe teres; assembly: GCA_022702705.1. Lineage (NCBI taxonomy): Eukaryota > Viridiplantae > Streptophyta > Magnoliopsida > Asparagales > Orchidaceae > Papilionanthe > Papilionanthe hookeriana x Papilionanthe teres. The sequence goes on along the minus strand of CM040423.1, from coordinate 172,162,892 downwards.
TGTTAGCCACAATCTACCCAATATATATATATATATATATAGATTATCAAATTTTATCTATAGGTAAACCATAATCTCACTAATAAGAATAACAAACCAAACAAGATAAAAGATAAAAGTGGGAAATTCAAAAACTTTAGTAGATTGTAAGAAGTATAAGACTCGAAAATAAACATGTTGGTGTGTCTAGCCTATTCTATGTGCCCCCAATTTATGTTTTAGGTTAGAGTAAAACAGAGAAAAGTTCATAAAAGAAGAGAACATATTACTAGATGTTAGAATGGCATGTTTTTATTAACATGTTATGCCTACATGTAAATGATTGAATATTTTTAGATAATTGACTAATGGCACTCCTAGTTGAAGTTGTTTACTAGCTTGGTTCAATGCTAGTGAATACATTTTGAGCTTGTGCCAGATTGCTTAGTTAACCCAAGCTTAATTATGGTCAAAAAAAAGTTCATCAAAAATTGATTCAAATTAAATAGAAGTACTTGTTGCTCCTTGGCTTTTTATATCCTTTCATGACATTTGCATCTCCATCTCCTTTGCGTTGTTGAAAAGAAGCCTCGATGCTAGAGGTTGTCGTAGCCTTACCTAATGTATTTAAGTTGTGTTAAGTGTGTTTCATATTTACCATTTTACCTACTAAGCTAAATTACAAGCGTGCCATCGCTACATCTATTTATGTAAATACTTTTATATTTCTCAAGGTTGTGAAGGTCTTCCTCTCTTTCATGGATGCCTCCTTCTATTATTAGGCTCCATGGTATGGCATCATTGCACACTCATACAACAATAATAAATCATTGATTCTTCCTCCTTTACCTCTCCTTGCATAATTAAGCAATAAGTTGATTCTCACAACAAGGTGAAGAAGATAAACAATTCTGTAAATCTAAAATTTTTTATGACATATATCAAGAATGTGGTAAACTCACCTCACACATATAAAAACTATCCATATGGAAGGTATGAATTCTAAAATTACTCTTAGCAAATTGATTTCTGTTATTTTTAGATCACACCATCCCACAACCTCCAAAAACTCAGCATGAAGAAGCAAACAACCAAATAGAAATTCAAGATTTTCTTTTATGGAAGTGGTTGGTCAAAAAAATTTTGATTTAACCATTTTGCCATTAATACTACCATATGTTCTTCATCTCAGCAACAATGCTACTATTTGAAACACTTTGGGAAGAAGATTCCAATCACCTAATAGATCCTTAGTTATAAAACTCAATAATGGACTCTATAATCTCTCATTGGGAACCAACTCAATGTCTCAATATATTACCACCATCTTGAACTTGTTTGATAATATTGTTGCGGTACGGATCAACATTTGAATATGAAGATATTATTTTATGTACACTAAATGATCTTCCACCATGCTATCATGGATTTAAAATATCCATAAAAATATGCTAAATCCTATCAGCCTAAAAGATTTATACTCTCTTTTATGGTGAATAAATCAACACAAAAAATGAAACATCTATATCATGACAGCTGACAACCTTACTTATAGTGAAGAATAAAAAATACATCCAACAATTCAAAATTTACCACCAAGAATTATTAGAACCAAAAGTAAAGTTTTAACCAAAAAAATAAGAAAAATAAACCAACTCTAATCTGGTAGATATGCTAGAAGAAGGGTCATTAGGTAGGCCAATGATGGCAGAGAGAAAATATTCAATATAAACCCCTCTATACCTCTTAAGTTGTTGCTTTAGCCACAAACACAATATCTAAGAAGTAAGACTAGATTTTATACACTGGGGTAACAACTCATTTCACTCCTAATATAAAAAATCTTCAGAAACAAAAAATATGCATATGTACAAACCAAATCACAATTGGTAATGCTACAATCTCTAATATTTCTAACATAGGAAACAATCTTCTACCCACTCCATATCGTAAGCTCATTCTTTCTTCCCTTATAAAAACCCCACATCTTCATCATAATCTATTTTTAGTTCAGAAATACAAGTGTGGTAAAAAATGCTCTATTACATCTGATGCTGATGTTTTCAAATAAAAGATCCACCAATTCATACAATCCTACCCACTGTTTAAGCTAACAATGTTCTCTAAGAGCTCGTTCCTTTCGATGTTATCACAAACACAACCATATGGCAAAATAGACTTTGACACCCACATTACAATGTCCTTAAACATCTCTCTTATGTCCATCCTCACCTCAAGAAACCTAGCAACATATGGCTTGCCAAGAATGCTGTAAAATAAATGACATACATTATCTTTTTCTTCTAATACTACCAAATATGGATTACTAGAAAGGATACATTCAGATGTGTGGGGACCATTTTCTCCAACTTTTCTAGAAAGCTACAAACATCGTGCTACCTTTATTGATGTATATTTTAGCATTATGGTGGTACTTTCTAATGCATCAAAATTTGATGTTTTTTCTTGTTTCATACATATGCATATGCAACTCATTACAGAATACAACAAATATATTAACATAGATTAGATGGCGGTGGAGAATATTTTTCTACTCAACTAAAAACTTGTTTATAAACACATGACATTCAACATCATATTAGTTTGCCTTACACACTGGAACAAAATGAAGTAGCTAAGTCTGTAGAAACTGGTCATAACTTACTTAACACAACACACTTACCAAATCACATTTGCATGGATGTAGTTCAAACAAAAATATATCTCATAAATAGGCTTCTTCTCAAAAAGCCAACAAACTATCTCCTTTTCAGCTCTTATTTAAAACTAAACCCGAATGTCAACATCTCAAAACACTTTGCTCTTTTTGTTTCCCATTACAACAACATCAAATGCAAAAAAAATTTTGTCTCAAGGCTCATTTATGTATTCTCTTCCGAAACAGTAATCAGCTCAAATGTTATAAGTGTTTAACATTCAACAATGTAATTTCATTATCTCTAGAAATGTAACTTTTTTAGAACATAACTTTTCTTACAACTCTCCCAAATATGCACACGCAAATCATCACATACCTCACAACCACCACCCTCAACCTCACTTCCCACCTTCACTTCTAGTTCATCAAGCTTCACTAATTAAAACAATCACTACCCCACTCTCATAAAACCCACTTAAAGTTTACATGACCACCTACATAAGATAGCGACTCACCCAAATAACAACTCTTACCTATCCCATCACATTCCCAATACCAATACACAAACTTCTACAACACTTGACGTTCCACATACAATTGTTTAACCCTCATGAAATCAATGCAAACATCATCACATGATAAAAACGTAACACGAAAACTAAAACCTACCTAGATTAATCCTTTATATAACAAACGTAAAGATACTCCTAAAAAATTCAATCAACCTAGCAAACAAACTTATTAGAGAAAGGCAATGTCATAAAAATTTATGGCTATCCAATAACAAAGAACTTGGACCCTCATTACAATGACTTCATAGTCAAATACAACAAGATTGTAAATTGACCTTTATAATTACAAAGTTCACTTGTAGCACAATTATTTAAGCAAAAACATCACAAAGATTAATGATAACTGTCTATCGGGGCTTTATATATACTTTCAAATGCAAGAATTTGATACCAGTGCTAAAAGATTTAACCCCGGCAAACGGTGTCAAAAACTTGATGTGACCCGACTTTTACTTATGTAAGAGTTTATGAATTTAAGTTTAAATATTATATTAATTATTGTAAAAGTCACAATTTCAAATGCAAGTATACGTATCATTTCAAGTAATACAAGGCTCTAGTGGAGTCCTGGTTATCGATCCCACAGGGATGATTTTGAGAAAATTAAGAAATAATTTTAAATTTTTCAAATTAAAAGTAAATATTATTTTTATTTATTTCAAAGTTTAGATTTTAAACAAAGTTTTTATTAAAATTTCTACTAAAAGAAAGTATACAGAAATAAAATAAAGATTAATGCAGGTATAAATAAAACAACTTTCTCCTTTTCAGCTAATCCAAGATTTTTAGAATAATTATCATTTGTGGAGAATTTAGATTATGGAATTGTGCCAAATCGAAGCATTCTTATTCTTTACCCTTTGGTCTATGAATAAAGAACGTTGACTAATCTATAGATTGGTTCATGATGTTTTATTAATAGAATGGGTTAATCTAGGCTCACACTACTAGATGTCCAAGGGTGGCTATTGTCGGCTCTACTAGTGACCCGTTCCCTTTCTATAAACCAAATTATTAGAATTTAGTTTGTCACTCTAAAAACTAATTAATTCTATGCCCAATAAATAATATCTTCCTATTTATTTGCACTTCACCTTGAATAACCCGCATAAAGCCTTCGATTACCTAAGGATTCATGTGATATCTACTAGTTAAGAACTCATCTCTGGATAGGTCTCCAAATTCTTTAACAGGTTTTAACAATTTAAATGGTCAGTTTTAAAAGTAAACTAAGATCAGGTATTAATATCATCACAATTTTTATAAATATTTTAAGGTAAATTCTTCAACACAATTCAATTATCTTATTACCTTTTCATAGTTGAAAGGAGAAAGAAAACTAACTACTCATAACACATTGAATTCACACAACAAAACATATTTATAAAACTTTGAACCAAGTTACAAATACTTATCTAGAATGTTCCTTCAAGTGATTTGCTGACTCCTACTGACTTCAATGGAATGATAACAGACTTCAATAGCAACAACACTAATAAACTCACACTCAATACTAAAAATAAACTCACTAAATACTAAAGAAGTTGGCTCCCTAAAATGATTGGATGCTAGAGGGGGGATAGAATGGCTATATGGAGCTTGGGGACTATAGGGTGCTATTTTCTCTGTAGAATGGGCTCCTATTTATAGAGCTTTAAATTTGAACAGGGGTTTCTTAAGTCACCTCTCCAAAATTCGTTCAAATATAATGTATCTTCTAGAAGGTAAGTATCGCGCCAAGGCGCCAGGATCTGGCGCCTAGGCACCGGAGTCTGTGACCAGGTCTTCGCACCTCTTCACTTTGGATCTCACCTCTTCGCGATTGAAACCATTTCCCTGTGTCCAGATGCATTATATCACATGTTCTGTATATTAGGAGTATCTTCTAGTCTTCTAGAAGCTCTGATAACCACTTAACACAGTCTAAATAACTGCCCAAAGTCGTCAAAAATCTTGTCTGCGTCTGTATTGAACTGGTGCTTAGGCGTCGAAATCTGGAGCCTAGGCGCCAGGTTTATAATTTCTACAACTTTGCTCTTTAAGCTCCATTTTTTCTCCTTTTTGTTCCATTTTCCTTCTTGAACTTTTTTTTATCACCTACATCCAAAAATATAAAAATACCTTCATTAAAGCATAATATCCTTAAGAATTGAATCATAAATCAACCATAAAAATAAGTATTCTTAATGTGGATCAAATTCCCTCAAACTTAAACATTACTTGTCCTCAAGTAACCTTTTTAATTACTTAAAATGTATAACATTCGGAATGAAGTTTAAATACTTAAGATTTTTTTTAATTTTTGGTTTTTTAAAAGCTTTAGCAAATCTTCAATTAAATTTCACTGATTAAGGTTAATTTTAATAATTTAAAGAATACTTAACAACCAAATTATAAGACTTTTAATTTTTTATTTATTTCAAGAATAATTGTAATTTATCATATTAAGGTCACAATATTTACAAGAAAAAGATTTTCATAAAATATTTTTCTAGTATAAATAATTGTACATAAAAATTAAGTTAAAAATGCAATTGGTTTTATTCCTATAAGATAATTCAAGTGAAGCCAATTTTTTATTAGGCTTTTCCTCAAGCTTCTCCTCACATTTCTTTTTTTCTTTTCCGTTTTTGTTTTTTTTAAGGATATTTTTCAATCCTCCATATATATATATATATATATATATATTATTTTTGAGAATTACTATTTTCGGATAGCCTGTTAATGATTTTGAACTTCACTATCCTTAACTTATATTTAAAAACTTACACATTTTTTTACTTAATAAATACGACATTATTAATAAGTATTTTTCAAATATTATTTCAATCTTTTCTTTTTCAAGTAATAATCTTGATTCCTTAGTATTTCTAAAATACAATTCTCTTTACTATAAATAGAAAAATTCTCAATCTTATTATTCTTTAAGTTAAATAATTATATTCTTAAAATCAATCAAAATTATTGAAATTTTAGTTAAGTTTACTAAATTATTTATAAATTCCAAAAAATTAAGTAACCTTAAATAGATTTTTTATTCCTTATGTTATGTTAATATTTTTAAAGAAAATATTACTTCATTAAGGACAAATAATATTTAAATTTGAAAAATATTTTCCCTTGCCCCAAACTTCAGCTTTAGTATATAAAGTAAATCATAAAATTTTCTAATGCATGACAGAAAGAAATAAACAAGAATTTATCTAGGTACAGTGATGATGTAGTAAGTAAAAACTCATTTCTAATCCTACACATGCTTTATATAATAGAAATAATTACGCATATATAGAAAAGTTTGCAGAGCAGGAGTTAATTTCTAGATTTTTTTTTATATTTTTATTTTTAGAACATGCAAAATTAATAAATATTCATGAATATTAAACAATAGGCTGAAAGAGAAATAAACATTTATCATAGAAAATAAAAATTCATCCATATTTCAGTCTTAAACACATAACACATCAGAAGCTCTAAAATAGTCTCAATATCAAAAGTCTACACAAAGTTACTTAAACAAATCGATACTAACAAACAACAATACAATCAGACTAATCAAAAAATAAATTAAAAATAGAATCACACATCTTAAGATGTAAATGAAGCTACTATTCACTGTCTGCAGCGTCGTCATCGTCATCAATAAAAGAAAATTCCATATCCTTCAGATTAACATATGGCAAAAATCTAGGACAGCAAGGTAATTGAACATCATGTTCACCCTTCAAGAATCTACTAAAAACTCAGAATACTCAGTATCATAATCATTCTTCCTTTGGGTATACTCAGAAAGATGATTGATCTTCTTATTGATAGTATCTACTCTACAATGAGTTAGAAATAACTCATTCTGCTGCTCAATAAACTGATCATGCATGGATTCCCAGAAAATAGATGGTGGCTCAGTAGTAGAAGTAGAAGGTATAGAAGTAGAAGCTCTACCAGAAGTAGGTAATGAACCAGAAGGTGTAGTAGAACTCTTACCTCAATGTCGATCATAAATACTGACCCTTACTCTTTCTGTGGGCTTTGTAGATTTGAGCTTTTCCTCAGAAAGCGCAACAACTACTCCAGCACTTTCACACAGAGAATATATCAGAGATGGAAATCCAAGTCCAACAGAAGTGCTAGAATGAGTAGTAGTCTCTACAGAATCATAAATGACACTCCTTACATCAATCGACTTTTTCTCTTGTATGTAGAAGTTGAGGATAGCTCTGTCCTCGGTAACCTCACTCAAATGATTGGATAGAAGGAGACGAACAAAAATAAAGTAATGCCATGGATTTGAAACACCATTAAGCTTAGAAGATGAAAAATTTACCCTTTTTTCGTTCCAGATCTTCCAAGCTCCAGTACGATCAGTCAGGTAAGCAATAATCATATCTAAATTTCCCTCAGATGGAGATAATCCAGAGTAATAGCACTCGATGTTCGGCGACAGACCGTAGAAAATGTTTATACGCTCTGGAGTGAATCCTACTCCAACTCCTCTTACAAAAATCTCGTACTCTTCATCATCCACGAAATTGGCATAAAACTCCCTAACTATAGGGATAAGAACACCAGCAGTAAGATAGCAGAATCCTTGTTAGATGAGTGCAACAATCGTATCCTCAATCCTTCCTCCAGGATTGTAGAAACTTCGTTCCAAGATAAACTTTCCAGTCGTAGCAAAATCATTATAACAAAAATGTGTAGCAGAAGTAACAAACTTGCTAAGGTCAAAATTTTCTCGTTCCTGTCCTCGCTTAGATTTGGGTGCCATCTAAACGTAAAATAAAAATGCAAAATAAATTCATAGGATCAAAGGAAATAAACTAATTTAAGCTTTTCAAAATTGAAAGAGATAAAAAATCCACATATTTAACTCTAAAAATCAAATTTTTTTCAAAATTTTGGTTTTCTTCAAAGAGAGCAAAATCCATGGTGAAAATCGAAAATAGTTGGTTTAGAATGTCGATCTGACCTTGGGATGAAGAAATCGAGTGATTTCAAGCTCAAAAATTCGCCTTTCCAAAAATTCAATTTAAATTTTATATTTTTCGCCAAAACTTATCAAATTCAACTTCTAATTACTTTTATAAGAGTATTAATCCAATTTATATCTTGCAAACATTTCCAAAATCAATTTAAAGTGATAACTTAGATCCACATTTTAAACACAAAATATTTCTAAACTCTTCAATTCCAATTCATAATTTTCATTGCAAACTCAATAAATTCCATAACAAGACTATAACAAGGTTCATCATTCTACAAATAACACAAAAAATGTAAATTCAAAGCAAAATCTCTATCCAACAACACACATTGAATAATTAAGCGAACACACAAATTCGATAATCAACACATTAGAACTTGACTCAATCACACCTAGAACATATAAGAGATCCATTCAACATTGATCTTCAATTTCCATCTCTTTTGCAATGAAGTTCGCTATGACCACTGAGAGAGAAAACCAACGCCCTTGGAAATTCGAAAACTGTCTTTTCATCGATCCACTTGTTCTTCGCGTATATTGCTACTTTAGCGTCTTGATAGGCTGCCGTATGATCAAATTGAAGTTTTGTTTGTCATTCCATGTGCTCAATTTGATGATACATTTCATGCAAACGATTCCCAATGCTTTGAAGTTCCACTTCAATCTTTTCCAATCGAGTAAATAATCTCTCCATACTAACTACAATAAAACCATTAAAATAAGGTTGAGGATCTTTGTGGGATTTGTCTATTACCTCATTTCAAAGATTTCCTCTATCCATTGCTTCCAAACTCCTCTTAACTTCTCCAAAATGGATTGCTCTGGATGAAATTAAGGTGTCTATGTGATTGGAGATGAAGATAGGGAAATCTATAAAGATATTTCATCTGAAAAACTGAAGATTTTCAGTTTTTACGCGACTGCAACCTTGGCACTTAGGTGACGAAATCTAGCGCCTAGGTGCCTAATCATCGATACATGCAGGCTATTCTGGCGCTTACGCACCATATTTGAGCCCCTAGGCGCTGAAACCTCGATTGACTCCGATTCACCTATCGTCAAATTTTTCAAAGTTTCGGTCTTAAAAATAATTCTAATAAAAGGGTGTGATCCGCATACAAACAACGATTAAGATAAATTCAAATTACAAACAATCATACTAATAATAAATGGGTTGCCTCCCACAAAGCGCTTGGTTTAACGTCCTCAGCCCGACCTAATCAATTAAATTAATCGGGTATACTTAGTTCGTAAGCCTCTTTATAATTTGGTTTCATTTCTGCCATATAAGGCTTCAGTCTTAATCCGTTAACTTTAAATGCTTTTCTAGTTTTTGGATCTTTATTATCCACAGCTCCATAAGGGTATACTTTTTCAATTATAAATGGTCCCATCCATTTAGATCTTAATTTTCCAAGAAAAAAGTTTTAAACAAGCATTAAATAATAACACTTCTTGTTTAGGCTCAAATATTTTTCTTAAAATCTTTTTGTCATGCAATTTCTTCATTCTTTCCTTATAAATCTTTGCATTTTCATAGGACTCATTTCTTATCTCTTCCATTTCATTCAGTTGTAATAATCGTTTCTCTCCTGCAGCATTCAAATCGTAATTGAACTCCTTTATCGCCCAGTAAGCTTTATGTTCCAGTTCAACAGGTAAGTGACAATGTTTACCATAAAATAACCGATAAGGTGACATTCCAATTGGTGTCTTATAAGCTGTTCTATAAGCCCATAATGCAGAATCAAGTCTATCAACCTATTTAATTCTTTTAGGATTAACAGTCTTCTCTAATATTATTTTAATTTCTCTATTTGATACTTCAGCCATTCCACTTATTTGAGGGTGATAAGAAGTTGCAATTCTATGTTTAATTCTGAATTTTTCCAGTAATGATTGAATTCTTATATTTCTGGAATGACTTCCCCCATCTGTGATAATTACACTGAGCATTCTAAATCTTGTAAAAATCATCATCTTTAAAAATTTTGAAACACAATTGGAATCAAAGTCAGGTAAAGCTACAGCTCTGATCCACTTTGAAACATAATAAGCTGCTAATAAAATATAAATCTTTCCAGATGATGGTACGAAAGGTCCCATAAATTCTAAACCCCATACATCAAAAATTTCAATTTGTAATATAAATTTAAGGGGCATTTCATCTTTTCTGGAGTTATTTCTCATTCTTTAACATCAATCACAAGTTTTCACATAATATCCAACATCTTTAAATAATGTAGGCCAACAGAATCCAGAATTTAAAATTTTAAACACGGTTTTATCCACTCTAAAGTGTCCTCCAAATTCAGAATCGTGACATTTTTGAATAATTGCAAAAGTTTCTTCATAAGGTACACATCCTCGAATCACATAATCTCTTCCTATTTTATATAAATGAGGATCTTCAAAAATATATAATTTACAATCATTATTGAATTTTTTAATATATTTGTTATTCAACCAATATGGTAAAATATTGCTAACCAAATACTTAACTATATTTGCATACCATGGCATTGGTAATCCTTGAATAACATATAACTGTTCATCAGGGAATTTCTCATTTATATTTTTTTCATAAATCTTCTCTTTTTTATTTTTTATTCTTGATAAATGATCAGCAATTTGGTTGTCAACTCCTTTTTTGTTCACAATTTCAAAATCAAATTCTTGTAAAAGTAAAACCCATCTGATTAATCTTGGTTTAGCAAATATATTAAGAAATTCAAGAATGATTGTAAATCATATATTTGGGAAGATCCTCATTTATTTAAAATAGGAAGAGATTATGTGATTCAAAGATGTGTACCTCATGAACAAACTTTTGTAATTATTAAAAATGTCACGATTCTGAATTTAGAGGACACTTTGGAGTGAATAAAACTGCATTTATAATCTTAAATTCTGGATTTTATTTGCCTACATTCTTCAAAGATATTGGACATTATGTGAAAAATTGTGATCGATGTCAAAGAATGAGGAATATATCTAGAAAAGATGAAATTCCTCTAAACTTTATATTAGAAATTGAAATTTTTGATGTATGGGGTTTAGACTTTATGGGAACTTTCGCACCATCATCTGGAAAGAATTATATTTTATTAGCAGTTGATTATGTTTCATAGTGGATTGAAGCTGTAGCTTTACCTCACTGTGATTCCAAATGTGTTTCAAAATTTTTAAAGAAGATGATTTTTACAAGATTTAGAATGCCCATGGTAATTATCACAAATGGGGGAAGTCATTTCAGAAATATAAGAATTTAATTATTACTGGAAAAATTTGGAATTAAACATAGAATTGCAACAACTTATCACCCTCAAATAAGTGGAACGACTGAAGTATAAAATAGAGAAATTAAAAGAAAATTAGAGAAGACTGTTAATCCTAAAAGAACTGACTGGGTTGATAAACTTGATTCTGCATTATAGGCTTATAGAACAGCTTATAAGACTCCTATCGAAATGTCACCTTATCGGTTAGTTTATGGTAAACAATTTTACTTACCTGTTGAACTGGAACATAAAGCTTACTGGGCATTAAAGGAGTTGAACTACGATTTGAATGTTGCAGGAGAGAAACGATTATTACAACTGAATGAAATGGAAGAGATAAGAAATGAGTCCTACGAGAATGCAAAGATTTATAAGGAAAGAATGAAGAAATTGCATGACAAAAAGATTTCAAGGAAAATGTTTGAGCCTGGACAAGAAATGTCATTATTTAATGCTCATTTAAATCTTTTTCTTGGAAAATTACGATCTAAATGGATGGGAACATTTATAATTAAGAAAGTTTACCCTTATGGTGTTGTGGATATTAAAAACCTCAAAACTGGAAAAGTATGTAAAGTTAACGGATTAAGATTGAAGCCTTATATGGGAGAAATGAAACCAAATTACAAAGAGGCTTACGAACTGAGTCTACCCGATTAATTTAATTAATTAGGTTGGGCTGACAATGTTAAACCAAGCGCTTTGTGGGAGGCAACCCATTTGTTATCAGTGTGATTGTTTGTGATTTGAATTTATCTTAATTGTGTTTGTATGTGGATCACACCTTTTATTAGACCTATTTTTAAGACCGAAACTTTATAAATTTGACGATATGTGAATAAGAATCGATCGAGGTTTCAGTGCCTAGGCACCAAAAGTTGGCGCCTAAGAACCAGAATAACCTGTATGTTTTGATGATGAGGCGCCTAAGAGCCACGGTTACAAATCATGTAAAAACCAAAATTCTTCAGTTTTTCACATGAAATCTCCCTATATATTGACCTATCTTCATCCCAAATCACATAGAAATCTTAATTTCGACCAAAGCAATCTATTTTAGAGGAGTTAAGAAGAGTTTGGAAGCAATGGATAGAGGAAATCATGGAAATGAGGTAAGAGATAAATCTCCAAAAGATCCTCAACCTTATTTTAATGGTTTTATTGTTGTTAGTATGGAGAGATTGTTTAGTCGTTTGGAATAGATTGGAGTGGAAATTCAAAGCATTGGGAATCATTTGCATGAAATGTATCATCAAATTGAACACATGGAATGACAAATGAAACATCAATTTGATCATATGGCGATCTATCAAGACGCTCAAGAAGCAAGGTACACGAAGAACAAATGGATCAATGAAAAGATAGCTTTGGAATTTCCAAGGATTTTGGTTATCTATCTCGGCGGTCCTAGCGAACTTCATTGTGAAAGAAATGGAAATTGAAGATCGGTGGTGAATAAATCTCTTTTGTGTTCTAGGTGTGATTGAGTCAAGTTCTAGTGTATCGATTATCTAATTTGTGTGTTTGTTTTATTGTTCAATGTGTGTTGTTGGATTTGGAATTTGCTTTGAATTTAAATTGTTTGTGTTGTTTATAGAATGATGAACCTTGTTATAGTCTTGTTATGGAATTCATTGAGTTTGGAATGAAAATTATGAATTGGAATTGAAGAGTTTAGTTGAATTTCATGTTTGAAATGTGGATCTTAATTATACTTTTTAAATTGATTGTGGAAATATTTGGAGGATATAAATTGGATTAATACTCTGATAAGAGTAATTAGGAGTTGAATTTGACAAGTTTTTGGGGAAAATATAAAACTTAAATTGAATTTTTGGAATGGTGAGTTTGGCGCCTAGGCGCCAGTTCGGCCTGAACCCGAAACTTTACCTTCTTAAACATGCCCACGTCATTTTTGACACCTAAGCTTCCCTTTCCACTGTTTTTCATGAAATGTGACCCTAGAGATCTCATTTGAGGCTGGATTTTCATGTTTTTAAGCTTGAAATCACTTGATTTCTTCATCATAAGGTGAGATCTACATTCTAAACCAATTATTTTCTATTTTCACAATGGATTTTTCTCACATTGAAGAAATTCGAAATTTTGAGAAAAAAATTGATTTTTAAAGTTAAATCCATGAATTTTTAAGCTCTTTCAAGTTTAAAAAGCTTAAATTAGAATATTTTCTTTGATCCTATGAATTTATTTTGCGTTTTTATTTCACGTTTAGATGGCAACCAAATCTAAGCGAGGAAAAGAACGAAAAAATTTTGATCGTAGCAAGTTTGTCACTACCGCTGCACATTTCCAGTACAATGATTTTGTTATGACTCAGAATTTTATCTCAGAACGTAGTTTTTACAATCCGGGAGGATGAATTGAGGAAATGATCGTTGCACTCAACTAGCAACGATTCTGCTATTTTACTGCTGTTGCTATTATCCCTGTGGTTAGGGAGTTTTTTGCCATTTTCGTGGATTCTGAAGAGTACGAGATTTTCATTAGAGGTGTTGAAGTAGGATTCACTCCTGAGCGTATCAACATTTTCTACGGCCTGCCGCCGAACATCGAGTGTTATTACTCCTGATTATCTCCATCTAAGGGAGATTTTAATATGATTATTACTTACCTGACTAATGGTACTGGAGCTTGGAAGATCCAGAGTGGAAAAAGGGTAAATTTTTCATCTTCTAAGCTTAATGGTGTTTCAAAGGCATGGCACTACTTTATTTCTTCTTGTCTCCTTCCATCCAATCATTTGAGCTAGGTTACCAAGGATAGAGCTATCCTCAACTATTGCATTATAGAGAGGAAGTCGATTGTGGTAGGAAGTATCATTTATGAATTTGTAGAGGCCACTACCCATTTTAGCACTTATGTTGGACTTGGATTTCCATCTTTGATATATTCTCTGTATGAAAGTACTGGAGAAGTTGTTGAGCTTTCTGAGGAAAAGCTCAAGTCTACAAATCCCATAGGAAGAGAAAGCATCAGTATCTATGATCGACTTCGAGGTAAGAGTTCTACTGCACTTTCTAGTTCATTACATGCTTTTGGTAGAGCTTCTACATCTAGACCTTCTACTTATACTGTTGAGCCACGATCTTGTTTCTGGGAGTCCATGCATAATGAGTTTATGGAGCAGCAGAATGAGTTATTTCTAACTCATTGTAGAGTAGATACGGTTGATAAGAAGATCGATCATCTCTCTGAGTATACCCAAAAGAAGATTGATTATGATGCTGAGTATTCTGAGTCTTTAGTTAGATTCCTGAAGGCTGAGCATGATGTTCAATTTTCTACCTGTCCTAGATTTTCACCGTATGTTGATCTGAAGGATATGGAATTTTCTTTTGAAGATGAAGATGATAAGGCTACAGACAGTGATTAGTAGCCAGATTTACTTCTGGAGATGTGTGATTTTGTTTTTAGTTTATTTCTTATTTATTAGTACTGATTAGTGTAATTGTATTGTTGTTTGCTAGTGTCGATTTATTTAAGCAACTTTGTGTGAACTTTTGATATTGAGATTGTTTTAGAGTATCTGCTGTGTTATGTGTTTAAGACTGAAATATGAATAATTTTTTATTTTCTATGATAAATGTTTATTTTTGTTTCAGCCTACTGTTTATAATTCATGAATAGTTAATAATTTTGCATGTTTTAATTAAAAACAATTTTTTTTAGAAATTAACTCCTCCTCTGCAAACTTTTCTATATATGCTTAATTATTTCTGTTATATTCCTATTAATGCATGTGTAGGATTAGAAATGAGTTTTTCCTTACTGCATTATCATTATACCTAGATAAATTCATGTTTATTTCTTTCTCTCATGCTTTAGAAAATTTTATGATTCATTTATATACTAAAGCTGAAGTGTGGGGGAAGGGAAAATATTTTTTTTTCAAATTTAAATATTATTTGTCCTTAATGAACTAATATTTTCTTTAAAAATATTAACATAACATAAGGAATGAAAAATCTATTTAAGATTACTTAAATTTTTGACTTTATAAATAATTTAGTAAACTTAACTAAAATTCAAAAATTTTGATTGATTTTAAGAATATAATTATTTAACTTAAAGAATAAATAGATTAAGAGTTTTTTTATGTATAGTAAAGAGAATTGTATTTTAGAAATACTAAGGAAACAAGATTATTACTCGAAAAGGAAAAGATTGAAATAATTTTTTAAAAATACTTAGTAATAATGTCATATTTATTAAGTAAAAAAATGTATAAGTTTTTAAATATAAGTTAAGGATAGTGAAGTTCAAAATCATGAACAAGCTATCAAAAAATAGTAATCCTCACAAATAAATAAAAAAAATAATAATAAAAAAGAAGAAACGAAAAGAAAAAAGCAGAAAAAAAATGTGAGGAGAAACATGACGAAATGCCTAATAAAAAATTGGCTTCACTTGAATTATCTTATATTAAGAAAACTAATTACATTTTTAACTTAATTTTTATGTACAATTATTTTTATTAGAAAAATGTTTCGTGAAAATCTTTTTCTTGTAAATATTCTATGTGACCTTAATATGATAAATTACAATTATTCTTGAAATAAATGAAAAATTGGAAATCTTATGATTTGATAGTTAAATATTCTTTAAATTTTTAAAATTAATCTTAATTAGTGAAATTTAGTTGATGATTTGCTAAAGCTTTTATAAAACAAAAAATTAAAAGAAATATTAAATATTTAAACTTCATTCCAAATATTATATATTTTATATAATCAAAAGGGTTACTTGAGGAAAACTAATGTTTAAGTTTGGGAGAATTTGATCCACTTTAAAAATACTCATTTTTATGCCTTATTTATGTATCAATTCTTAAGGATATTATGCTTTAATGAAAGGTATTTTTATGTTTTTGGATGTAGGTGATAAAAAAAGAGTTTAAGATGGAAAAAGGAGCAAAAATGAGCAAAAAATGGAGCTAAAAAGCAAAGTTGTATAAATTGTAGGCCTGGCGCCTAGGAGCCAGATTTCGGGGCCTAGGCACCAGTTCGATACAGACGCAGGCAAGTTTTTAACAACTTTAGGCAGTTATTTTGACGATGTTAAGCGGTTATTAGAGCTTCTAGAAGATTGGAAGTTACTCTTAATATATAGGACATGTGATACAATGCATATGGATGCAGGGAAACGATTTAATCGCGAAGAGGTGAGACCCAAAGTGAAGAGGGCGACGACCTGGTCACGGAGTCCGGCGTCTAGGTGCCAGATCCCGGCGCCTAGGAGCGACAATTACCTTCTAGAAGATACATTGTATTTGGACGAATTTTGAAGAGGTACCTTAAGCAACCCCTGGTCAAACTCTAGGAGCCCATTCTACAAAGAAAATGGCCCCTTTCACCCCTTGTATCATCCTTTAGTCCTCAAGCACTATATAGCCATCCAATCATTTTAGGGAGCAACCTTCTTTATTATTTAGTGAGTTTATTTTTAGTTTATTTTGAGTGTTAAGTGTGAGATTTTTAGTGTTGTTGTTGTTGAAGTTTTTCATCAATGCATTGGAGTCAGTAGGAGTCAGCGGATCACTTGAAGGAACATTCCAAATAAGTATTTGTAACTTGGTTCAAAGTTTTATAAATATGTTTTGTTTTGTGAATTCAATGTGTTATGAGTAGTTAGTTTTCTTTCTCCTTTCAACTATAAAAAGATAATCAGATAATTAAACTTTGTTGGATAATTTAATTTAAAATTTTTATAAAAATTGTGATGATATTAATATTTGATCTTAATTTACCTTCTAAACTAGCCATTTAAATTGTTAAAACATGTTGAAGAATTTTGAGACCTATCCGGAGATGAGTTCTTAACTAGTAGATATCACATGAATCCTTGGGTAGTCGAAGGCTTTAAGTGGGTTATTCGAGGTGAAGTGCAAATAAATAGGAATATATGTTTTATTAGGTGTAGAATTAATTATTTTTTAGAGTGACAGACTAAATTCTAATAATTTGATTTATAGAAAGGGAGCGGGTCACTGGTAGGGCTGAGCATAGCCACCCTTGGACATCTAGTAGTGTGAGCATAGATTAACCCATTCTACTAATAAAACATCATGAACCGATCTATAGATTAGTCAATGTGTTTATGCCTGGACCAAAGGGTAAAGAATAGGAATGCTTCTAGTTTGCACAATACCATAATCTAAATTCTCCACAAATGATAATTATTCTAAAAATATTGAATTAGTTGAAAAGGAGAAAGTTGTTTTGTTTATACCTGCATTAATATTTATTTTAGTGTTGCTTACTTACATTTAGTATAAATTCCATTAAATCTAAAATCTAAACTTCAAAAAGAAATAAAAATAATAATTACTTTTAATTTGAAAAATCTAAAAATATTACTTAATATTCTAAAAATCTTCCCTGTGGGATCGATAACTAGGACTCCACTAGAGCCTTGTATTACTTGATATGATACATATACTTGCGTTTGAAATTGTGACTTTTAAAAATTAAAAAATACTAAATATAAATTCATAAAATCTTTCATAAGTAAAAACACATCAAGTTTTTGGCGCCACTGTCAGTGATTAAATCTTCTTGCAGTGGTATCAAAATCTTGCATTTGAAAGTATATATAAAGCCCCGTTAGGCTGAGTCACGCATCAGAGAGCATAGCCCTTTCGGATAGTATGTTTCACAACATATTTTAACAATTCAATTCGTCGGACTGAAAATTAAAATGAAGAACGAAGTGAAAAATCATCACAATTTCATATCTTTCATATGACACATTTAATCTAAACAACCACTTCCCCATTCATCATTGCAAGGAGAAATACATAGAAATCTACTCAGAATTTATGAGGAAGATATGACAAAACAAAGATTTTATTTATAAAAGCAAAATAATACAAACTATAAAAAGCAAATACAACTTATCTTAATTTCTTCCCCAAGAAAAGCCTTTGATGTTCCTTTGAATCTCCTTCTCTCTTCACAAAAACATACAATTCTCTCTTGGAATAGTAGGGAAGAAGCAATTTTCACTTTCCCTCTCCTCCTACAACTCTTTTAAGAAGAATCCCTAAAAAATAACATTTAACACCAAACCCTACACTCTAAACTCTCTCTAAGGATTTCCTTTTTACTCACTTACATAAACACACACACACCACAAAATCTGGCACCTAGAACAAGTTAAAATAGTCTTGGAACAAATTTCCCAAGAGTTGCTTGAAAAATCCCTCCAAAAGTCATTCAAATACATTGAATTTGGACTCTACCGACATTAGGCGCCATCAGCACCATATTGTGTGATTTAATTATGAACACTCTGGAAAAACGTGTCATCTGTGCCCACTTGGGTTTCGTCGATGCCCATTTGGGCGCTGTCGGAACGTAAACTTCAAATTCCTGGTTTTTGCCTTTTTCGCTCCAAATTCATTCTTTTTTTGCTTCTCTTTGGTCCATTTGTCTTAAATCATCATACCTACAGCAAAACATAAAAAAACTTCCATTAAAGTACAATATAAAAAAAAATGAGTACCAAATGTGTATGAAAAATCAAAAATATTTTTGGTGCATCAAATTTCCCCAAACTTAACTATTACTTGTCCCTAAGTAATTCTTTTACTGCATAAAAATATGGCTCTTAGTAGTAAACTTGACTTAATGATTACTATATTTTTTATTTAAGAGAATAGAAAAACATGATTTTTAGAAAGATTTTCAGTAACATAGGTCAAAACTATATGAATAAGAATATTTAGTGAACAAGTTGAAGAGTTCTAGCCTGCTATTAATTTCTAGAATAACCATAATTTTTCATGTTAAGGGTGCTTTGAAGTATCATATGAAAAAGAAGTTCATGAAAATGTTGACCTCACTTTTGTGAGGACAATTTATGAATCATCTTGAGAAAGGAAGTTTACCAATATTGACCTCCTAAATCTTCAACTTAATGAAACCTTTTTAATCGAAATCTTAATAACTAAAAATGATCAAATCAGCAATGACAAACTCTGATCTGATCAACAGTAAACAAACTGGTCAACTTTTGATCAAAATGGTCAATCAAAATGGTCAATCCATGACCCATTGGCCACCGCATTGACCAAACTGGCCAACCTTTGACCAAAATGGTCAAACTAGGTCAAAATGGTCAATACATGAGCAAATGACCACCCTATTGACCAAATTATTCAATCCTTGATCTAAATGGTCAAATTAGGACAAAATGGTCAATCCATGACCTAATGACCATCCCATTAAGAAAACCGGCCAACCATTGACCTAAATGGTTAAATTAGGTCAAAACGGTCAATCCGTGACCCAATGACCACCCCATTTACCAAACTGGTCAACCTTTGGCCTAATTGGTCAGATCATGTTAATATGGTCAATTCATGGTGTAATGACCATCAAATTGACCGAACTGGTCAACGCTTGACAAAAATAATCAAATTAGGTCAAAATGGTCAATCCATAACTCAATGACAACCATGTTGACCAAGCTGGTTAACCTTTGACCTAAATGGTCAAATTATGTTAAAATGGTCAATCCATGACCCAATGACCACCACATTGACCCAATACCAACTCTATTGACCACCAAGTCAACCTAGTCCCCAAATTAGTCAAATCTGACTCATTTGATCTATTCAAGACATTAAAATGATCAAACCTGGTCATTTGGTTAACCTTAGTTAAACCTAGGTCCCATTACCAAAATTAATGACCCTATGATTAAACTAACCATGAAAAGGTTAATAAATCACCTAAGTCAACCCTGGACCTGGACTAGTCAACCCTAGTCAACTATTGTCAATCTTGGTCAATTATGTTCAACTTTAGTCAAATTTGGTCAAAATACTCAACTTTGAACCAATTAATAAAAATTAATCAAATGATTAAACATCAAAAAAAAATTTAATTAATTTATTATTTAATATTAAAATTTTCTACATTTTTAATTAATTACATAATAAATTAAAAATGAAATTATGATTAAATAACCCTAAATTGAATTTGAAATTATCACATCACACATGACATAAAAAACCTATAATTGATTTCAAAAATAAAATTCAATTTATGGAGGGTTACCCATGGGTCATCCATGACCTATGAAACTCATCATAACATGGTTAACACATTAAGCAATCCATGACACATGACTTTTAACCAAAGTTAAAAGCCATCATGGCACCATTATGAAGAGGAGACATATGTGTTATACCTTCCTAATATTGAAGTGTGACATTTATGCTTAAGCTCAAACCCTAGCCAATTGAGAGAAAACTTTACTTAGGTCACTCTCTTCACCATGGTTAACCTTATCATGGCTAGCTCTGGTATTGAGAGAAGGATTAGCTTATGTGTTATTCTCTCTTAAGCCATTTGAGTGAGATTATAAATTTATGTGGGGGAGGTAAAATCAGCTCAAGCCAAGGATCTTATCCACCTCACGAAGCCACCCAATAGAGGTGAGCCAAGATGAAAATCAAAATTTAGCATTAATGGAGGCTCGTCATTGGAAGCTCGGGAAAAACCATCCATGGTTATCGTCAAGCCCAGAACTTATCCTCATTCATAGAACTGTTACCTTCATCTCCAAGCAAGCCAAAGCTCAGCTATGACTTCTCCAATCTTATAAATAGGCTAACCCAAAGCTTCCTATGAGACGAGAGATATAAATAAAATACCAAACCATGAAACACTCAAGACCAAAATTATTCCCTATGCTCTAAGAAATTGATTCCCCACAGAATCATGCCTTCAAACTCACTGTCTTCTCTCAATTTAGCCACCCGAAACACCCCAAAACAGGACACCTTTTGGGTCCTACATAAACCTACCTCAATCTTCAAATTAACACTTCCTACACCTTAACTAAGGTGAACAAAGAAGATTCCAATCAAAATTGGATCTTTCCAAAAGCTCCAACCTAGTTCCCTATCAGGTCGTGAACCCATTTTGGTGAATTCCTTCTCAAACCTAATTTCATCTCAACTTGAGCATACCAAGAGCATCACAAGGACTTGGCGATTGTTCCAAACAATTTTGATTGAGACTTCACCTCATCAACCAAGGTATGGCCAAAATAACTCAATTTGTGTTTGGTTTGAGCTTATATGAAGTAAAGTGGTTCAATCCATCCATAAATCCGTATAGATGAGTTTGTCTTGCCACGATGAAGCTCATGGAACAATCCCCATGACGTTTCATTAAGATCCGAGCGAGATCTTATGCCTAGATCATGGACGGTCTACGGGAAACACTAAGTTGGGGAAGGTGACTTGATTTCATCTTTTTTTATGTATTAAAAATGGACGAACTTGGTCTCATCAAACCGCACTTCTGCTAATAAATAACCGAACCGCGTCAGCTGCCGCATAGGAAGACCAACCAATCCTGTAGTGCTACGCATCAATTCAATGCCTCTGAGGTTTGAGTTGGCACTGGCTCACTTAAATAAGAAAATCTGAATTTTCCTATTTAGTAAATTCCAGAAAAATACATACGAGAAATAAAATAAAAATACTTCTCAATTCAGTAAAACAAGGAGAAAATTATAAAATTAAAAATTTGAACAAATAAGATATATTTAATTTTTAATTAATTAAATACTACCTGGATTAATTTAATTATTAAAAATTAATTATAAATCCAAAGATTATGATATTTTCACAAAATAATCATCACATACTTGGAGACATTCTATGATTTTTCTAAATTTAGGGTAAGTCTTTAGGATGAAGTATACAAATATCAATCTTATTTTGTGATTATTTTAAAGAATAATTAAATTAATTAGGAATTTGAAAAATAAAATTTTGAAATCCTCAGGAACTTTAGGGTGATAAATTTGAATCCTAAAATGAAATTTTATAACCCTCGAAAAATTTGAAAATACATTTTTTACTTTTAGGGTAAAATATATGAAATTGAAAATTAAAATTTAAACACTAAAAATTTAATATTTCATAAAAGGTATAATTTAGATCAATAAAATCTTAATATCTAAGTTTAAACCATTTTAAACTTAAGATGAATCATTAAGTCTTAGATAGGTTATGTTTAAACACAACTTTAACCTTTGAAATTCCTAATTAAACTTAATCACTCTCCTTAAACCTTAATTAAATTAGCATTAATACCAAAAACCCTACTTAGGTCTAAGACACTAATTAGATCTAATTTAAGCATATTAAACCATAATCAAATTTGGTTTAATACCATAAACCCTAAATAGGTCTAAGACACTAATTAGACCTATTTAAACCACATTAATCGTTAATCAAATAAGGTTTAATAACAAAACCTAACTAGGTCTAAGACACTAATTAGACCTAATTCAACCATATTAAACCTAAATCAAATTAGTTTTAATATCATAAACCCTAATTTGGTCTGAGACATTAATTAGACCTAATTAAACCATATTATACTGTAATCAAAATAAGTTTAATACCATAAACCCTTATTAGGTCTAAGACACCAACTACACATAATTAAATCAAGTTAAGCCTTAATCACATTAGGTTTAACTTAATAAACCCTTATTAGGTCTAAAACACCAATTAGACCTAATTATATCAAGCTAATCCTTAATCAAGTTATGTTTAACTTAATAAACCATAATTAGGTCAAAGACTTTAATTAGACTTAATTAAATCAAGTTAAGCCTTAATCACATTAGGTTTAACTTAATAAACCCAAATTAGGTTTTAGACACCAATAGACATAATTAAATCAAGTTAAACCTTAATCACATTAGGTTTAACTTAATAAGCCCTAATTAGGCCTAACCTGTCATTAAACCTAATTAAATCAATTAAACCTTACCCAAATTAGGCTTAATTAAACTTAATCTAATTAAAATTAACCACAAATAAGTCTAATTAATCAATGAAACCATACTCAAATTAGGTTTAGTTAACCTTAATCTAATTAGACTTAACCACAATTAAGTCTAATTAAACCAAGGTAAAACTTCTGAGGGTATCCTTAAGGACTTACAAATTTCAAAATCTTCCAAGAATTGAAAGAAAAATAAAAACAGAGAACTAAAAAGTTAGAGGTTTTCTAAAGATAGGGACTACTATTTTTTTTTGTATCTTCTAGTTTACATGTTCCTTTACATTCCACTTGAATAGTTGTCTCAGATAAAGGCAAGAATTCCTTTGAACCGATAACTTTGTATGACTTCCTTTTTACTACTACTGTGAATAATAATACTTCTAAATCTACTTACATTATGTCGATTTTGAATGATACTTCTAAAAATTATTGTTCCAATTTCGATCTTGTAGATAATACTCAAATCGTACATCATTCCGACTAGTCTAAAGACAATCAAATCGACAATTACATTAGTGGATATTCTGATAATGATAGAAACAAAAATGACAATGTCACACTCCAACCGCAAGGAACACTAATTTGCATAGAGTTAGAACTTTCAGACTTAGAGACAAAAGAGTCGGACAGTAAACTAGACTAAATAGTTGAAATTTATTTGCCAAGTGGAACAGTTCTGTCTCCCATAATGGCTCCCCAAGAGAAAGGAAAACAAATAGTCACAAGGAAAAAGATCGTTCCTCTGATACACCCACAATTATCTAAAAGAAAAAAAGACTGTTCTCACAATAAAGTGGTTTATAACATATTAGCTCATTTGAGAAAATTACCAGCAAAATTGATCATTTAGGACACCCTTATGCTTTCTAAAGAAATGAGGGAGTCATTGAAAAAGGCCCTTTTAGACCCGGACATTTGCTTAGCTCAACTTGCTAGAATAACCTAGAGTGAAGTTTGTCTAATTGAAGAACATACAAAGATTACCTTTTCTGATAATGACTTGTTGCTTGGAACGACTGAACACAATCATCCACAATACATCACAGTAAACTTAAACGACATGACACTTTTGACGATGCTTATTGATCCAGGTGCCTCAATTAACATAAAGAATTTAAGGACTCTTGCGTATTTGGATATTGATGAATCTCAATTATCAAGAGAACAATGATGTTACGATGATTTAACCAACAAGGAGAACGAACTCTAGGGTCAATAACATTGCACCTAAAATGGATGATTTGGTGATAAAGGCCAAATTCCATATTATCGAATTTGATGCCTCTTTTAATACTTTACTTGGTAGACCGTGGATTCATGAGCATTAAATGGTTCCTTCATCACTGCATCAATGCATAAAATATTTACAAAAACAACAAGAATGTTGTATCATAAGAGAACTACAACCTTTTTTCAATCCATGAAATTGGAGTACGTGAATACATTGCATCTTATAATTCGATAAAACAAACAGTATTCTCCAAAGAAGCAGTGATGAATTTAAAACAAAAACATAAAGAAAAGAAAATAAATGAAAAAGATTATTCTTCTTCAACACAGGCGAAGGGTTATAATTCTCATCAGACTCACACCCGAGGTCAATACTGGGGACGAGGTCGAGGAAAAGAGAGCCTTATTGTCAAAATGAAGAAATCATTGAAGTTCAAAACTCACTTGGACTCTGAAAAAGATGCAAAAGAAGAAATAACATCGATGGCTCAAAAAGAACCTCAGTTCAACATACCTCTTGATGAGGAAGACAAAGAAAAATGATTTGTGTCTATGTATGAGAAAAATAATCATTATATATATGCTATGACCCTAACTTTAATCTCTACTTCTAAGATAAAGGATTTAATGGTCAAAGAAGTATATAGTGATGATAAAAAACTTATTATATTTAAACTTGGATCTACTTCTTCTAATATTGAAACCGATGTAAAATTAGAAGATGAAAATTTTACAAAATCAATTAAAATCCTTATATACTTATTCTTCTAGTACACCAAGATAGGTAATAGGAAGTTCAACATAGGTGAAGTCAGTGAAATCAGAGATTCATATTTTAGTTTGTGAGGTGACATTTGTGCAAGTAACAAAATGGCATTTTTGTAGATTTAGTTCCATCCCAGAAGTAAGTTGGAAGTGTTGGAGGACATGGCCCACAGCTTTAACACTAGGCCTAGATGCTTTTAAAAAAATGATGAGGTCATCAGCATATGACAAATGACGAATGACCATAGTGGATCTGTGATGATAAATCAAACAAGGAGACTGGAGAAACAAGTCATCAAGTAGTCTGGATATGTAGTCAAAGACAAGAATGAAGTTTTTTGGAGAAAGGGGATCTTCTTGTTTGATACCCCTTGCAGCACTAAAGAAACCATTGCACCTTCCATTTATCATTACAGAATTAGCGTTGCATTTCAGCGAGTGTTGCACCAAAAATATATACGGTTTTTGATATATGATTTTACTCATTTTTGGTGATATTGCACTTTATAGGACGATATTATTCATGATTTATTGCAGGTATGATAATTTTAGGTGATTAAAGTAAAAAGAAGCAAAAACGGTGTAATTTGGAGCAAAAACAAGCAAGAAAACAAATTTTGGCTTGACACCTTTTGATAAGTCTTTCTATGCTTAATCTATTTTATAATTCTTGCATATTTTTGAATAAGATTACACTTTAAAGAATTTTTTTTATTCTTATTTTGTAGGGATATTTATTAGGAATGCAACATAATTGAAACGGGGCAAATCAGAGCTGAAACGGAGCCAAAAGGAGCAAAATGGTGGAGCTACACAGGATGGGCGCCGGAGGCACCCAAACTGGTGCCGGTGGCTCCAAAAACCCGAGGTAATGGAAATAGGGCATTGGTAGAGCCCTATTCAGTGCCAGTAGCGCTCGGGACGGTTGGGATGTGATATTGGGCGGTTTTTGGCCATATACATCGAATCTGGATGCTTTTTGCATGGTTTCTTCACACAGCTCATGAGAAATTTGTCCTATACTATTTTAAACTGAATTTGAAGACAAAAAAAAGAAGAGATGATAATGAAAACCTAGAGAATGCTTAGAAATCTTAGAATAGGAGTAAAAATGTAGATTTTTATATTTTTGGAGAGATTGGTGAGGGGATTTTGAGAGAATCTGTAAGAGAATGTTCTAGCATTGCATGGATTAGCTGGAGACTTTGTGGGAGATATTTTTATCTTTCTTTCAAGGGGAGAAAGCTAAGTATCATGTTCTTCATTATCTTATGATTTTGTAAACACTTATTTTGTGGATTTGCTATGAAATGAAGTTTTTCGTTACATTTTCTTCGTGCTTTGCGATGTCTTTCTCTTACTCTTTCATCTTATTTGGAAATAGTGGCATAAGAAGATTATGTCATTGTTTTCATTCTACTTTTCTTTTGCAATAAGTAGGAATCATGTTTAGGATATTGGGATGCTTGCTAAAAGATGTTTTAATTATAAATGTGATGGTTTATACTTACACTTCATTTACACTACAAAAAGGGCCCATTGTATTGTTAAAATTCGTTGTAACTGCATTGTCTCAAAAGAGTTATGTAATTCTCAAAAAAGTGTAACCACATTTAATGTCCATGAATGAGTTACGTAGTTCATGGGGATTAAGTGCAAATAAATAGGTAAATATGGTTTCATGGGCGTCGAATTGGAGGTTTCAGGGTGAGAGACTGAGATCCCCCTAATTTTGTCCTAAAGTTTGGTAACTAAAGCTAGGGTTAGCCTTCAGGTGAAGGGAAGTGGAAGCTCTGAAGTAAGAGCCAGTATCCTCTTAGCCTAACCATGGATTTAGGGACTAAGCCTAGGATTTACCAATGTTTTTTATAGCACTCTGAAGAGGGGGTACTCGGAAAAGCGTAAAGAATAGGATTGCTCCTATTTGGCACATACAATATTTAATGCATCTCATTCCTAAACTTTATCCAATTCATTACATAAGAATAGTAGATATTATTATCTCAAAATTCACCAAACCAATTTTTTCGGAAAGGCGTTTCTTTAGAAATAATATTTGCATTTAGGAGTAGTTAATATTCTTACAGATAATCATCAACCTTTAGGAGTACTTGTTAGAAAACCACATATATCGACCTTCAAATTTAAAGTCTAATAATTGCATACTAGAATCTGACTAAGAACCTCTTACCTCGCTTCCCTGTGGGATCGATAAAAGGGTCTCTATTAGAGCCCTGTATTACTTGATACGATACGTATACTTGCGTTTGAACTTGTGACTTTACAAAATATTATAAATATATAAATCTAAGGTCATAAATTCTTACATATAAAAAATTCGCATCAGTGACCTCCTAATCAAATGGACAAAGTCAGGATGGAAGCCTCTAGCAACTAGAGTATCCAGTATGAAGGCTCAACTGAAGGTATCATAGACCTTCTTGATATCAAGTTTTAAAATAACATTATGACCCCTGCACTTTTTGTCCAGATCAAGCAATAATTCCTGGGCTAATAAGATGTTATTAGAGATAGATCTACCTATAACAAATGTAGCATGATTGGCTTTGATGATTTGAGTTAAATGAGGTTGAAGTCTGCTAAGTAGGATTTTATTGATTATCTTAGATATGACAGTGGTCAAGCTAATGGATCAGAAGTCCGCCCAAGCTGATCTACTGATGTTCTTAGGGATCAAAATAATAGTGGAAGAAGTAAAACACTTGGGGGGGTCAATCCCTTGGAAAAAACACTGCACTGCTGTGACAACATCCTTGCCAGTGATTGTCCAACAAGCTTTATAAAAAGATGAAGTATATCTATCAGGTCTAGCTACTTTGTTTCCATCAATAGAATCTAGATCTGATTTAGTTTCAGTCTCCAAAGGCAGCTGGGTGAGAACTAAATCCTACACAAAATGGTGACCATCCTGAAAATGAGATGGGTTAACCTGAGCTCTGTGTGGGGTACTGTCAGTAAAGAGCTCGTTAAAATAGTCCACTGCATCTTCAGTAATTTCATCAGGATCAGTAATCTTCGCCCCACTAGAGTTTGTGATGTTTAGAATCATAGTGTGTTTCCTCCTATAGTTAATACAAGCATGATATAATTTAGTATTTTTGTCCCCATCAACAAATTTTTTGACAACAACCTTTTGTTTAGAAATGTGTCTTGATAAGTAATATGAAATAATAAGTTCTCATTAGAGTAATACCTTGTTGATACCCAACCTCTAAATTCAGAACAGCCTTCTCAGCCAGCTTTATATTTTCCTGTACATGTCCAAAAGTTATCCAATTCCAAGCTCTAAAGTGAGCAGCTGCTCTCTTCTGTAAGTGCAAAAGAGTGATCCATGGGTTAGCTGCATACTCAGTCTCCCAAATCTTCTTCAATTCAGACAGAAAGTCTGATGTTTCAGCCACAAGTTTTGAAATCTAAAAGGGCCACCTCCCCTATGATTAATATTGTTGATGGAGCATAATAGTGGTTTGTGATCAGAACATCTCATAGCAAATTGAGTATTAAAAGTTTATGGAAACATTTGTAGCCATTTGAAGTTAACCAAAAGTCTGTCAAGTCTTTCCCAAGTGTTGCCATGCCTCCTTGTGAATTTAGGGCCTTTGAAAACTGGGTCAAAGAGAGAAGCATCGGCTAAGAAGTGGTTAAATCTTGCCATGGAAGTAGGCAAAAGAGGGTTGGCCCCCTTTTTCTCAGTTGGAGAGGTCAAGCAGTTAAAGTTCCCACCTAATATTCAAAAAGAGTTCATAGAGAGGTCAATCTATAGTAAGTCATGCCACATGATTTGCTGTTGGATTGCATTGCTGCTGGCATAAATAAAAGTAGCTTGTCCCTGGTGTTCCCTTAAAAAGAAATCAATATGTACAAATTGAGGATGATCTATCAGCACATTCCATTGCAATTCAGCCTGGCAAACAACCAGATTTTATTATAAATATTAGCAGCATAGGAAAACTTAAGGAATTTTTTGATAATGTGATTGTTTTTTTTTGTAACCATGGGTTCAAAAAGAGCAAAACACCATAAATTGTGAGTTTTAACAAGTTGTTTAACTCTCTAGAGGGATGAGAAATGAGCCACTCCCCTTATGTTCAAACATAGAAATTTAATCATTGAGATAAATTTCTTCCTTTCCCCTAGTATTGTAAGGGTCGGGTGAAGAAGCATCTGGAGTATTAGCTGAGTGCTGAGATTCTATAATATTTTGAGAATCTGCCTTACTTTTCCTTCTTTTACTGCTTTTTTGTACATTCCATTCTTCTTGTAATTCTTCATTCAGCTGTGCCAATGCAGGGACGGTAATATCCTATTGATCACCTCCAACTATGCCTCCTTCTACCCAAACTGAGGACTAGGAGGCTTATTATTATCTCTAGTGGGAATTAGAGGCACTAGGTCAGTGACCAAATCTCTCTGTTGTCCCAAAGGAAGGTTATCAGAACTAGCTGCCCCTTCCTCCAAAGTACTAACAGAGACTTCCTTAGCATTTTCAGCAACTCCCACCTTAGCAATAGTGGCTCTTCTTCTAAGGGGAGGATAAAGCCTATAGCAAGTGTACTCAACATGTCCAAACATTTTGCAATGTGAACAGTATAAAGGTCTTTGCTCCACCTCAATTTCCTACCAAAATTGCTCATCATCACCTGTCTGAACCCAAACTCATTTCAATTCAGGAAGTGTAATGCTGAGAAGCCCAAATCCCAAAATCAAAGCCCAACCAAAGTTGAGAACTCTTTGTAACACTCCCATAAATATTTCTCAACATTAATTTTACATCAAATCTAACATTAGCCCAACTTTAGCCCAAGTTAGCCCAATTTGACCCACTTTGGCCCCTTTACCAAAAAAAGTCCCAAATAAAACCAAATTCAACTCCAAATCACCTCAAATTTGTTTCAAATCACTCATGACACATCCCTAAACTAAACCCAACATTTGTTTGGCCCAATCCTTCACAAAATTTCCATCCACAAATTTGTTTTCAAACCTAAAGGCCCACTTTCTTAAACCATTCTAAAAGCCCATTTCCACCAAATCCAAAAGCCCAAAAATCCATTCGGAAGCCCAAATGAAACCTTTTCTTCATCATTCCTTTGATAATACTATTTCACAAAAGTCTTAAATCATCATAAAATCAACCCATTTGTATCATCATGACAAATCCCATCAAAATAATCCAAAGTTTTCAAAATTCCAACTAACCCACTTTCATGTAAATGAGCCAAGCCTTGGAGCCATGCACAAGTCACATGAAAGCCATGAGAATCTTAGGATTGTCAACCCTCCCTAAATGGCAAAAGGAGGAGATCCTTTAAGCACTCCCTAAAAGTCATTAACCCATTACATGATTCCCCTTAACCTAAATTTAAATTAAATAATCCATGATGGGGATTTGACCACACATGTGAGGCTGACCCAACTGATCCCCTTAAGCCCAAATCAGGTCATGGGGGGTGAACCTAACCCAAATCGATAGGTTGACCCATTTGGACCCAAAATCACCCGTCTCCCCATGCCACTTAAATCCAATCCTTTACGCAAGTCTAAAGGCAATTGACTGCACCAAACCCCAGCCCTGACTCCCCTGAGTCAGATGGTGACCAGACTCTGGCCGGAAAACGCCATGGCCGAGGAGCTTAGAATGAGTCAAATTTCAAATTCTCACCTGCTGAGCTGCCCCACTCCAATTGGCCACCACAGCTCTTCATTTCCACCCCTAGGCAGCTGATCCCAGCCATCAATTGCCCCTGGGAAGCCTTGGTCATGGCTATTTAAACCATCCACCCCCTCTCAGCCAAAAGGTTGGCTGAAATCAACCTTCATAGAATTCCTTTAAACTCCTCATAGAGCTTCCCCTAGCCAAGAGCAATCCATCCCCACTGTTCTCCTGCCCTAAATCCCATTGATTGAGCTCAATTTTGGAGGTCAATTCTCGGAGCCGAACGGGACATCTCTCAAACCTCCACCAAAATCAAATTAAACTTACCCACACCTGCACGGGACCAAGAGAAGGAGTTCCCCAGGTGAAAGCCCCCTCTCCGAGGCCACCCGATTGCTCTAGCCTCCAAAGTACGAAATTGGGCACAGTCACTTTCATACTTAGATCTTTTACCTGGGCAAGAGGCTTCATCCCTAGGCTCTTCCGGCTCCAACGAATGTGCCGAGCACATTCAGTTGAGGCCTCACCTCCTGAACCAAGGTGTGGAGACTTCTCTTTAACCCGAGCTTCCAGCGATTCTCCATTTTGTTTGAGTTAATTTCATATCATGTAAACCATATGGATATGTTCGTCTCTTCAAGACGAATCCATAGAGTATAAGAACACAAAAATCCATTGAAAAATGATGGAGATATTAGGATTTGAGTGTGGACGGTCATGGGTGCACACCAGTCGGAGATGACCAGCTGCCGTTGGATCGAGCGTGTATCGAATGGACGACTCAGATTGAGTCAGACCAGGGAACAGTACGTGTGGCGGCCACGAATGGGAGCGCGCTGCGTGGAGCTTCGTAGACGCTAAGGTTGCAGTGGCGCTGAGTCGGATAAGTAGGAAAATATGGAATTTATGATTTAATTAAATGCCTAAAACATAGAAAATCCATATCTTTGTGTAGAAAAATCACAAAAATAAAATAAAAATAACCTCTTGCTTAGTGAACAAAGGAAAATAATGTGGAAAAAGAATTGAGTTAATTTGATGAGTATTT
Organism: Papilionanthe hookeriana x Papilionanthe teres; assembly: GCA_022702705.1. Classification (NCBI taxonomy): domain Eukaryota; kingdom Viridiplantae; phylum Streptophyta; class Magnoliopsida; order Asparagales; family Orchidaceae; genus Papilionanthe; species Papilionanthe hookeriana x Papilionanthe teres. The sequence continues at coordinate 172,130,857 of CM040423.1, read as the reverse complement.
TATTTTTAATTAATTATTTACTCATTTCAATATTTTAATTCTCCATTTGCATAGCTAATTCACAATGGCATGAGACCATATAGCTTTTGAAGCCCCTGATATTGGGAACATTCCTTGAATTTTTCAACGTCAGAGGCTATCTCTATTGCAAGTTATGTATTTTTCAAGTTTATGTCACTCTTTTTGGTATTTTAATTCCATTAAATAGCATATTGATTAGAAAATTCTAGGAAAATTTGGGGAAGTTTCATAGGACTAGAGGACCCTAGGATAATTATGTTTTGAGTTAATTCATTAAGAATAATCCTAATTGGCCTAATTACTCAAAACTGAACTTTAATTAATTAGGGTTAACCACACATCAAAAGAACTTGAAAAAAATTCTTCACTGGTCTTTAGGATCAGAGGGACCTCACATAGTAATTTGAAATCAATTGGAAATGTTTAACCCCACTAAATGGATTAATTATGGCACATGAGTAAAATTAAACTTTAAAAATTCATAACACCAAAAATACATTTTAAAAATTCACTAAATAAATTTTGGGACTTCTCTGGTAATAGAGAAGTCTAATAAAATTAAAATTGGAATTTTCTAAAAATCTTCATTTTTCACCTTATTTTAATATTTTAATAATTAAAAAATATTAAAAATCACAAAAAAATTAAAAATCATAAGAGTGTCACATTTTAACTCCTAATCACTTAGGAACAAACTAAATATTTTTCTCAAGTCTCTTGGTTAAGATATTGAATTTTAAAGGCTTAAAAAAATTTTAATATTAAAAAATGAATTTCCCTACATTTTCACTAAATTAATTCTAATAAATAAAACAAAAATCAGAAAATTATAAAATTTATTTCTCTTGGACTCCTTGAGGTCAGAGAGATTTAAGAAAAATATAAAATCCATTTTTCAACTTTAATTTTATTTTATAATTGATGAATACTCCAAAAATAAAAATAATTATAATAAATAAAATATAATTAAAAAATTCACCAAATTTGGTCCAAGTGGTCCTCTGGTCATTCGGAACATCTCATAATTTTCTTAAGGATATAAACCTTACCTTGGTCAAGTTGTAGAATTTCCATTGAAAATCTCTATTTTTTATTAAAATAAATATATAAATTAAATTAAAAATAGAACAAATCACATTTTCTCCTCTAATGTCTTAATTGACATGTGAGTGAAGTGACATAAAAAATTTCAAGCTCATTTGAGCTCAATTTGATAAGTTATGAGATAATTAAGCTTAAAAGGGCATATTAATAATTAAGAATTTTAACCCCTAATTAAAACTTTAGGTTTAATCAAAATGGGGGGTAAAATATTTGATATTAATTCTTTCTTAGATGATTGAAACTTTGGAAAATAAAAGGGTAGGAACTAATTGATCACTTTTAATAAACCAAAATAATGAAACCTTAATTAATTAAATAGTTTGAATTTTGGAAGAATAATTAAAAAAATTTGGATTATTAAAATGGGCATACAATTTAGAGAGACTATAATCACTTAAACTAAAATCCCCAAATGAATCACTTTAATTATATTTAACTCTTAATTAAACTTAAGATGATAATTGAAATTAATAAATTAATAATAAAGAAAAGATAACCCTTAATTAAATTAAAACTTAAAACATTAAATAACTTGATAATTAAATTGAAATAAATTTAAAGCATTAAAAAATTAATTTCAAAAATCACTTGAAAGCAAATTTAAAACAAACTTGAAACATCAAAATCAATTTCAAAAAAATAATTCTTAATTAAAAAATCAAACCAATTAAAAGTTAATCTAGAATATTGCAATTAGATTAAAATTAAATCATTAATGTCTAAATTAAATAATTTAAACTCCTCTTTCAATTCAAATAGTTTAAAACACTTAAGAATAAAACAACTTGAACACTATTCCAAACTTAAATTTATTAAAATTTTATAACTAAATTTAATCACCTTAAACTATTAATTCTAATTTTAAATCGTTGAAAATCTTTATAAATTGATGTGCCCCTAAAGACTTTTATCATTATAACTCTTAAATGGAGCATCAAGTGAGGTGTCACTTCATTCATGGGATAATCAAATGTCTTAAGTTCGCTGAGCAAGAGTTAAAACTTATCTAAAAATTTCTGGATGATTGATTCATCTCTACAATAAAAGTTCATTTAGACTCGAAATAATCTCAGAAGTATTGAGAAGATGTTTAGAACCCATTCTAAGCACTTCCTCAATACAATGAGGTGTTTGAAGAAGAATAATCGAACTTAATTGTTCTTCGGTGAAGAAAATCATCCACAAATTATAAAGAACCTAGACGTCATAGGGATTGACTAGCAATAGGATTAGGACTTTGGTAGACAACCAGAACCTTTCCTTAGCTTTATTTAGGTACTTGTTGCAAATATTTAAATGTTCTAACATGTGTTTTAAGTGCAGCTTGGAATGACGAGAAGATCCTCCAGGTACGCCTTTACTTTATTGCAATTTACTTTATTACAACTTATTTACCTGCACTGCGCTTTAATTTTCTTGCATGATAAACATGATTGTTACATGAAAACTGAAACCTTTAGGATAGCCACAAAACTGAAACCCAAAACTAAATTAAAAGTCACAACGAAATAAAATTCACCGCCACAACATTCAAAATATAAAACAACTCAAAATTTAATCACAAACAGAACAACAAAACTATAATTGCAACTAAATTAAAACGTCTCGTTGGATGATCGGGAATACCTCAAATGATGTAACTCACGTGTTGCTAACGGGATTTCCCACGGTATAAATGAAAGTGTGGAACTCATTCAGTTGAGTTTAGCAAATTCATCGGGACTAAGTGAATCCGATGAAAATAACGGTGCCGAGATGACGGAACCGTGGGATCTTAATCGGTTCTATTTAATCAACTTTAAGATTTGTTTTAATTAAGACGTTAAAAACATTTCAATTTTAAGATTTCTAAACCAAAACACTTTTCTCATCTCATGATTTTCATCTTCTAAAACTAAACTTCTGCAACAATAAGGATCTTCGAGCAAAGTGGGCAGCACGACCATCGTCATCAGCAAAACCTGAGTCTACTTCAGCAAAACTTTCCTTAGAATTAAATAACCAAGCCATGTAGTTTGCTTAGTGCAACATAAATCCTCAAATTTTCATTAGGCATTTGCATAATCATATTGTGCAAATTAAGTCCTAATCGGTCTTAGGATTCAGAGGTAGTCGTTTGGTACGACATAAACCCTCACATCTTCAAGGCAATTTGTGTGATTATATCATACAAATATAAGTCTTAATTAATTAAAATTGGCAGGATTGAAACATTAAATAATTTTCCCAAATTGAAGCCAAACAATAGGATAATTTGGGAAGTTGCCAAGATTCCTCTTGGATCGTCAGCTTCTCCTACTTTTCTTTCCATTGGATTCTCAAAACAACTGTTCCAAATTTGAGCTATTCTCTTTTGAAATTCCAAAGTCCAATCCTTTGAAACCTTAAACTTTGAAATTCTTGAGAACAAAACCACTGATCATTATCGAGAATTTTCTTAAATGATTCCCGTCATTTAAGATGTAATTAACTATAGGGGCTTGCCCTTATAGGGAACTTTAAGAACCCAGGTAATATAAACCCTGTTTAATTCCTTTATATTAAACAGGGGAATTTGTCTGCTTAAAAAATTGGTTCACAGACCAAACAGATGTCACAAATCTTCTAGTTTATTTAATCGAGCCCCATCATCAAAGCAGTGTGTCTATTCTTCGGGATAGATACACGGTTTGTGGTGTGGTGCTCCTTTATATAAACTATTTGGGATGTGAGATCGGTTTGATTTCATATCTTAAAATTTTCAAACTTAAAATTATTTTCAAAATCAAATGCTACTTTCTAAATTATATATATATATATATATATATATATATATATAAATTAAATTTTATATATATATATATATATATATAAATTAAATTTAAAATCTAAAATTTGCCGACAATTTCTATAAGCGACCCCTTTTCAAAATATAACACTTAAAAAAAATAAGCCGCACAATTTCTAGCGACTACACTGAGGAAAGGTTCCTCTGTCCATTTTGATCAGATGGTTTTCCTTTCATAAATCGGTAGTGTATCCATGTCCCTAGTGGAGCAAACTACCATTCTTTCCATTGGCATACCACGTTCATTTCTATCTTGAACGTGTATAACCAACTTCTCTCGGATTTAGGTGCCACTGTTTGGACACCCCTAAATAGAGAGGTTCTGAAATCCTTTTACCTCTTTTCTGAGGTGGGGTGGACCCCCCATAGATGTTAGCTTAGGAGCGGTCCTTTGGGTTGATAAGTCTTACGAGACTTTCTCTTCCTTTCCAATTCTGAATCGGGTCCTTTACATTTTCTATACCTTTAATCATTTTGTTCCTAACAAACAAATACTCTAATAAACAACCTTCTATTAAAAGAATTCTCTTAAAAATCATAAATACACTAAGATAAATGAAAATTTGTTCGGACTCTTTCTTTTTTGTCCCAAGTTTTGCGACAAAGGAAAGCATAATTCGAGACTGACGTTCGAAATCTTCCCTGTAGAAAATGACCGCCCCAAAGTTAATCTTCTCCTTCATCAATGGACTAGACTTGGCTATCTATAAGGATGAGCTGCCTGACAATGAGATCATCCGTTTTGGACAAGGATTCGGTAATACAGATATCAAGTTCGCTGACGTCACTCTCTTTGCACTAATGGACAAAGTGCTAGAAACTGAGAAACCCCTGATTGGGTTCAACCTGAAGTCGACTCAAGAATTCCCTCCCCTGCAAAGGGCTCCAGCTGAAATAAGTACTGCTATTCGTAGGAGGACTGTTGTCTCTACCCCCATCGGTCTAGTCATCTCTGCACCTACCCCGGCTTCTGCCAAGCTGAAGGGGAAGGAAATCCAAGTCTGTGATGAGCCTCTCACCGTGGAGGGTACAAATTTTGCTACAATACCATTTGTTTTTGAGATTCGGTCCAGTTCAAGAGTTGCACCCCTAACTTGGACTCAAAGGAGAAATAGAAGCAGAAAGATAGCCAGGATTGAGAAAGCCAAGACTGCTGAAGTTGCTTTCCTGAAAGAGACCCCTGAACAGCCTGAGTATACACCTCTGTTGGAAGGAAGTAGGTTTCACCTCCTCTCTGCTACATCGGATGAAGAAGACGTCCGAAGGATTACCGCTACATTACCCCAACCTGCATACTATAGTAACTACAAAACAAAAAGGGTTAAGACTATTGTCATTTGCTCGGCGACAAGCTGTGATAGAAAAATTGGCAAGGAAAGAAAGATGCCCCGTGTCAGAAATCCTAAGAAGAATGGGACGAGTGCCAGCTAGATCCCGCCTCGGACCGCGAGTAGAGCCTGTCACAGCCGTAGAGAAACCAAGGAAGAAAATCAGAGCTAGTTCACCTGTTGTTGTATCGGGCCATCATATTAGGGAGGACACCACTTATCAACATATAGCCGACAGACCGTCCGATCCTAGGCCTTCTACTGCAAGAAGGATGGTGTGGTGACCTATTATTACTGAGCCGAGACCAACACAATGCCTGAGAAGAAAAGCCTCGTCAAAGAGCCTGAATTAGAAGAAAGTGCTACTGTAATAAAAGAAACTCCCGAAAAAGAAGTTCAACAGCCATCACACGACAACCGCGAGACCGTTTGGAAGAGACCCCTCGAGGATGCTATAGGAAAGCTAAGGATGGATATCCGACGGTTGGCGAAAGAAAGAGGAGAAAAGTTGGAAATGAAGTTTATTCATCAGAGTTCTTGGATGAGGAGTATGCCGAGATCAATATGGTTGAGACACGAGCATCATCAGCTTCGCAAGGTGCTCCGGCAGCTCCGGAAATTGATGAACCGGAAGTGATGAGATCACAGCTTTGGGAAAGAGATGACACAATTTTCCAGATGGCAAAAAGGATGGAAGAGATGGCTGCTGCTTTAGCCACTCTCCAGAGTCAGGTACAATCTCAGAAAGAAACACCCCTAGAGATCATCCATATTGCAGATGGAGGAAAAGAGATCACATCTGTTAACGGAGATGAACAAACGAAGAAAGATTCTACGCAAAGCATGATTCCCGAAAAGGACATTAAAAACATGGTAGAACAGCAGGTGCGAGAAGCCTTAGTACAATCTAAGAGTGGAGCAGTCCAATACCTGAAAGACTTCGTACCACCTCTGTTTAAGACTTTTGATGGAACGGGAAACCCCCGACATCATGTCGCACATTTTTGTGCTAGTTGCTGCAATGCTGGTGAGAGTGACACTTTACTCTTTCGTCAGTTTGTCAGCAGTTTGTCAAGGATCGCCTTCGACTGGTACACAGAATTACCAAATGGATCAGTTAAGACCTTTGTAGAATTAGAAAACCTCTTCGTTAAGCGGTTTGCCGGGGCTCGGCACCCCATCACCATCGGTGATCTAGTGGTGGAGCACCAGAAACCGAACGAGACTTTAGTGGATTACATACTTCGATGGAGGAACATAAGCATCAAGTGTGAACCACAGCTTCAAGAACAGCATGCAGTCGGCATCTTGCTTAAGAGTATCCATGGTCCGATAGCACTTCTCCTTGAAGGATTTACAATCAAGGCTTTCGAGAAGTTACTTAGCAAGACTGGGAGCTTACAAAAAGAGGCATACCAGTTAAATTTTGTGGATAAGAACGATAAGCAGAAGCCCATAAAAGCATTTATAAGAAATCCAGATTCGTCGCGGCAGTAGATAAGGGAAAGCAGTCGGTTCAGATACAGCCAGAGCAGCCACAACCAAGTTATCAACCACCGCAATGGACATACCAACAACTACAACAGATCTATCAGCAACCTCAGCAGGGTTATCAACAACCTCGACCGATCTATCAGCCGCCTCAGCATTATGAACAATCGCCTCGTCCACAGCGTACCCTGAAAGATTTTCTGAATAAGGAATATCCATTCAAAACTGAAGCAGTAGCGAAGATGTTCTGCAGTTTAATGAAAACGCCAGATTTTCAGCTACCGGAGCCCAAGATACCGAAAGAAGTCAACAAGAAAGATCATCCAAACTATTTCCCTTACCACAGGATGCTCTGGCACAAGATAGAGGATTGAATCACTTTTAAGTGTTGGCATGACGACAATCTCCGGAAAGGGAACATAACGATCTCGAAGGAATGCATGAAGGAACCCCAAAAAGGAGGTTTCGTCAATGTTATCTCGACGGATCCTATTGTTTCGATAAACCCGTATACGACTGATGATGGATGGAGTACCGTCTGGACAAAGTCTTCAAAGAAAATTCTGGATCACATCCAAACCTCTACTGTACTCGCTTCAACTCAGAGTTTGAAACCTTTCGAGCCGGCACTATCGTTTGCGATCGAAGAACCGCCTTAGGAGGAGAAGATCGTAGAAGAGAAGAAGATCAAGGCTCCGAAGAGTAGACTAGGGGCTGCATATCCTAGGATGGTTGTTTCTGATTCAGGAAGAAACCGAGGAACATGGTAATAAAGTGGACTATAACATGCTAGCCCATCTTAGGAAGCTACCAGCCAAACTAAGCATACCCAACAGCTGCATCATTAACATCTACAAGGAGGGCGACTGCATACCTCCACACATAGACCATTATGACTTTGTTAGACCTTTCTGCACAGTGTTTTTTGTCAACCAATGTAACATCATGTTCGGATCTGACCTCCGGATTGCAGGCCCCAGTGAGTTCCGAGGGTCGGTGGAGATACCACTACCGTAGGTTCCATCTTGGTATTAAAAGGAAATGGAGCAGACATAGCGAAACATTGCATTCTAGGAGTGCCTGTTAAACGAATCTCCATCACTTTCAGAAGGATGGATGACAGAAAAATGCCTTTCCACTTTTAGCCAGATCCAGAGTTAGAAAGTCTCCGGCCCTATGAGCTGTGATTTACATGGGAAATACCACACCTCCAATGCACATCCATACGGTATTCCTGCCAAGGATGACTTGGAAGGTGATGTTATTGTCCGTGTATCTCACTATTCAGACATGGATTTTGACAGCTGCTTTTAAAACAAACTTGAAGAATCTTACACAATCTGTGTTGGATTTATATGGATTGTTTGAGATATTGAATTCTCAAGGAAAATATCATCATGTTTTGGAGCAAGATGTATGATGTATTTTCGACGAGATTGGAATGAAAACGAACATGTCACGTTTTGCCTTCACCTCTTTTTGTGTAAATTGACTGGGAAATGACATTAAGTTAAATGAACTTCGAACAAAGAACAAAGGGAAAATAAAAATAAATAAGAAATCTTTTAAAAAACTGAATGTCAAAACGAACCCCAAATAAATGTGAACCCTAAATTGAAAATCAAGCTAAAATCAAATCACAACAAGTGACTAAGACAACTTCCTGATCTGAAATCCCCAGCCTTTAGCTATTCTCAAATCTCTTTTTGACTCTCCATATTTCCTTCCCTCTTTTGAGAAGGTTGACTAAATCTACTAACACAGAACCATGAAAATTTTTGATTTGGTTCTGATGGCATGGATTCATATCCTTCGCCAAATAATCATACATTGATGGATCCTCGTGGGACGTGAAACACTTTCACGTCTCATTCAAAATCTTCGGCTAAACTCAAATCTCCAGAGTAAATTTCAACCCTTTAAACCTTCGAGACTGGAACCAGATTCCTGTTCTCTTTAAACCTTTGAGACTAGAACCACATTCCAGTTCTCTTTAAACCTTCGAGACTGGAACCAGATTCCAGTTCTCTTTAAATCTTCAAGACTGGAACCAGATTCCAGTTCTCTTTAAACCTTCGAGGATGGAATCAGATTCCAGTTCTCTTTAAACCTTCGAGGCTAGAACCAGATTCCAGTTCTCTATAAACCTTAGAGACTGGAACCAGATTCCAGTTCTCTTTAAACCTTCGAGACTGGAACCAGATTCCAGTTCTCTTTAAACCTTCGAGACTAGTACCAGATTCCAGTTCTCTTTAAACCTTCGAGACTGGAACCTGAGTCCAGTTCTCTTTAAACCATTGAGACTGGAACCAGATTCCAGTTCTCTTTAAATCTTTGAGACTGGTACTAAATTCCAGTTCACACCTTTCGAGGTCGGTACCAAATTTCGACTCTCTTTCAGGGTTGATACCAAATTTCAACTCTTTAAACCTTCGAGACTGGTACCAAATTCCAGTTCTCTCCTTTCGAGGTCGCTACCAAATTCTGACTCTCTTACTGAGGTTGATACCAAATTTCAACTCCTTAACCCTTCGAAACTGGTACTAAATTCTAGTTCTCTCCTTTCGAGGTCGGTATCAAATTTCGACTCTCTCCCTGAGATTGATACCAAATTTCAACTCTCTCCTTCCGAGTCTGGTACCAAATTCCAGATCTTATTTCGAGATCGATACTCGAATTCTGATTCTCATCCTTTTCAATCGATACTTAAACTCGATTCTCACTCCGAGGTTGGTACCTAAATTCCAGTTCTCTTCGCAATCTTGAGGTTGGAACCTAGGTTCCAATTCTCATTTCAAATCCAGATTTCCTTGAATTAATTTTAAATTAAACCTCAATCAAAATTGAAACTCAGAAAAAATCGAAATCTATACTCACACATTAAAAAAATTTGGAATAGAAAATGAAATGAAATCTAAATCAAATTTCATTAGATCTTATGATCTGGAATTCACCTCCTTTTCTTTTCCTCAGCGAGAGTTTAGGGATCTCCAGTCTTAGAGATATACTAGATACTCCCTAGCAGAAATTTGTTTATACTTTGTTCTAAGTGTGTCACTTAGATGTCTGTGTTGGTTTTGTTGATCTCTTCCGTCAACGCCAATATGAGCGGTGTGCTTGGTTAGCACACCACACCTATTGAGGGTCCATTTGTTGACCTCATTTTTGATGAGGTCTTTTCTCTTCTCTCTCCTTAGTACTTAGGATCTAGCCTTAGGCTTTCCCTTTGACTATCTCGGAGGACTAGAAATGGAACCCATCACTTAGAAATTCAAACACCTCTTTACTCCTTGCAAACCCCATAAGTTTGATTGTGAACCCCTAAGTCACTTGGAGGGTTAAGATCAAATGTGGAGGTTTTAAGGATGAGTTCCCTATAGGACTCTTTGGCCTTAGGACTACCCTGGGCGGCCTGGTCTGGTGAGAATTGACCTACACACATTACACTTTCACACACATTCCAAATCCTAAAACCATTCATGCCTAGCTTGACTTCCTGACTCGTGTAGGTAATTCATATGAATGGACCATAACCCCTAGGCCCTTGGCTAAGAGGGTTAGGAACAACATAGTGAATGCCTCAAATGAGTCCTCTCATGGCTCTTATGGGCTTGATATGGCTTCACGGCTCAACCAAAGTGATTCCATTCTACTCAAACTTGATCAATCTTTATTTTCAAAAATTTCAATTTTTGACCTTCGGGACCATACACCCACCAAACCTACAAAGTACCCTTGAAACTACCCAAAATTTGCAAAATCACCTAAATTACCCAAAATTCCTTAAAACCAATCCTAAACATTTCCCACCATTCAAATTGATCATCCTTAGCCAAATATACCAAAATTTCTAAAAAATACCCCCCAATACCCTTTAAATACCCAAAATGCCCTTTTAAACCAAAAAAAATCCAAATATTCGAAAAATTTTCAAAAAAATCCAAAAAATCCCAAATATTCCCAATTTAATTTTTTTCAACTACACCATAAGCCAATTTTATCAATTTAGTCCACTTTTACCAAAACCCCCAATTTGACCCATTATTAACCCAAGTGAACCCAATGTCAAACCAAACCACTCCAATTAACCTCAATGTTGACCCAATTCAATTCTAAACTTCAATTTCATATCCCTAATATCAATTTAGACCAAATCTAAGCCCAATTTGATGAACATGTGGATCCAATTTCAATTTGAAGACTAAGGCCCAATTTTGGCCCATAACCTTAACTTAGCCCAAACCAACCCAATTCAACTCGAATTAGCCCCAAATGTTTTCCTAAACCTTCCTAACATCACCAAAAATAAAAAACTAACTTTATTTGCCCCAAATTTGAACCTAAACTCCATCCAAACCTAACCCAAACCCAAAATCCCCAATTTTGGCCTAAACCCACCATGAACCCAAATGGGCCCAAATCCCAAAATTAAAGCCCAACCAAAGTTGATAGCTCTTTGTAATACTCCCAAAAACATTTCTAAACATTAATTTTACATCAAATCTAACATTAGCCCAACATTATCCCAAGTTAGGCCAAATTAACCACTTTGGCCCCTTACCAAAAAAGTCCCAAATCAAACCCAATTCAACTACAAATCACCTCAAATTTGTTTCAAATCACTCATGACACATCCCTAAACTAAACCAAAAATTTTTTTCACCCAATCCTTCACAAAATTTCCATCCAACAATTTGTTTTCAAACCTAGAGGCCTACTTTCTTAAACCATTCTAAAAGCCCATTTTCTTCAAATCTAAAAGGCCAAAAATCCATTCTCAAGCCCACATGAAATATTTTCTTCATCATTCCTTTGATAATACTATTTGACCAAAGTCTTAAATCATCATGAAATCAACCCATTTATAGCATCATGACAAATCCCATCAAAAGAATCCAAAGTTTTCTAAATTCCAACTAACCCACTTTCATGTAAGTGAGCCAAGCCTTGGAGCCATGCACAAGCCACATGAAAGCCATGAGAATCTCAGGATTGTCTACCCTCCCTAAATGGCAAAAGGAGGAGATCTTTTAAGCACTCCCTAAAAGTCATTAACCCATTACATGATTCCCCTCAACCTAAATTTAATCCAAATAATCCTTGATGGGGACTTAACCACACATGTGAGGCTGACACAACTGATCCCCTTCAGCCCAAATCAGGTCATGAGGGGGTGAACCTAACCCAAATCCATAGGTTGACCCATTTGGACCCAAAAGCACCCCTCTCCCAATGCCACTTAAATCCAATCCTTTACACATGTCCAAAGGCAATTAACTGGACCAAACGCCAGCCTTGACTCCCCTGAGTCAGATGATGACCTGACTCTAGCCGGCCAGCCACTAGGCCGCCAAAAAATGCCATGGCCCAGGATCTTGTAATGAGCCAAATTTCAAATTCTCACCTGCTGAGTTGCCCCACTCCAATTGGCCACCACAGCTCTTCATCTCCTCCCCTAGGCAGCTTATCCCAGCCATTAATTGTCCCTGGGAAGCCCTGGCCATAGCTATTTAAACCAACCACCCCCTCTCGGCCAAAAGGTTGGCTGAAATCAACCTTCATAGAATTCCTCTAAACTCCTCACAGAGCTTTCCCTAGCCAAGAGATATCCATCCCCACTGTTCTCCTGCCTTAAATCCCATTGATTAAGCTCAATTTTGGAGCTCAAGTCTCAGGCCAGAACAGGACATCTCTCAAACCTCCAACAAAATAAAATTAAACTCACCCACACCTGCACAAGAAAAAGAGATGGAGTTCCCCAGTGAAAGTCCCTTCTCCAGACCACCCAATTGCTCTAGCCAACAAAGTCTGAAATCGGGATTGGTCACTTTCATACTTAGATCTTTCACCAGGGCCAGAGGCTTCATCCCTAGGCTCTTCCGTCTCCAACGAACGTGCCGTGCACATTCAGTTGAGGCCTCACCTCCTGAACCAAGGTATGGAGATATCTCTTTAACCCAAGCTTCTAGGGATTCTCCATTTCGTTTGAGTTAATTTCATAACATGTAAAATGTATGGATGTGTTCGTCTCTTCAAGAAAAATCTATAGAGTAAAAGAACACAAAAATCCATTGAGAAATGAGGGAGATATTAGGGTTTGAGTGTGGACGGTCACAGATGCACATCAGTCGGAGATGACGACCAGCCACCGTTGGATCGAGCGTGTATCGAATGGACGACTAAGATTACGTCGGACCAAGGAACGGTAAGTGAACCGTGGGCCGCATGGCGCTGAGTCGGATGGCCACAGTGAATGGGAGCACGCCGCATTGAGCTTCGGAGATGCTAAATTTGCCGTGGCGCTGAGTCGGATAAGCAGGAAAATATGGAATTTATGATTTAATTAAATGCATGAAACTTAGAAAATCCATATCTTTATATAGAAAAATCACAAAAATAAAATAAAAATACTCCCTTGCTCAGTGAACAGAGGAGAATAATGTGGAAAAAGAATTGAGTTAATTTGATGAGTATTTTATTTTTAATTAATTATTTACTCATTTCAGTATTTTAATTCTCCATTTGCATAGACAATTCACCATGGTATGAGACCATAGGGCTTTTAAAGCCCCTAATCGTGGGAACATTCCTTGAATTTTTCAAGGTCAGAGGCTATCTCTATGGCAAGTTATGTATTTTTCAAGTTTATGTCACTATTTTTGTTATTTTAATTTCATTAATTAGCATATTGCTTAGAAAATTCTAGGAAAATTTAGGGAAGTTTCTTAGGACTAAAGGACCCTAGGATAATTATGTTTTGAGTTAATTTATTAAGAATAACCCTAATTGGCCTAATTACTCAAAACTGAACTTTAATTAATTAGGGTTAACCACACATCAAAAGAACTTGAAATAAATTCTCCACTAGTCTTTAGGATCAATGGGACCTCACATAAAAATTTCAAATCAATTGGAAATGTTTAACCCCACTAAATGGATTAATTAGCTCACATGAATAAAATTAAACTTTGAAAATTCATAACTCCAAAAATAAATTTTAAAAATTCACCAAATTGATTTTGGAACTTTTCAGTAATAGAGGAGTCTAAGAAAATAAAAATTGGAATTTTCTAAAAATCTTCATTTTTCACCTTATTTTAATATTTTAATAATTAAAAAATAATAAAAATAAAAAAAAATATTAAAAATCATAAAGTGTCACATTTTAACTCCCAATCACTTAGGAACAAATCAAATATTTTTCTCAAGTTTCTAGGTTAAGATATTGAATTTTAAAGGCTTAAAACAATTTTTAATATTAAAAAATGAATTTCCCTATATTTTCACTAAATTAATTCTGATAAATCAAAGAAAAATTAAAAAATTAAAAAATTTGTTTCTCTTGACTCCTTGAGGTCAGAGAGATTTAATAAAAATATAAAATCCATTTTTCAACTCTATTTTTATTTTATAATTGATTAATACTCCAAAATTCAAAATAATTTTAATAAATAAAATATAATTAAAAAACTAACCAAAATTGGTCCAAGTGGTCCTCTCGGTCATTAGAAAGATCCCATAATTTTCTTATGGACAGAAACCTTAGCTTTGTCATGTTGTTGAATTTCCATTGAAAATCTCTATTTTCTTTTAAAATAAATATATAAATTAAATTAAAAACAGAAAAAATCACATTTTCTCCTCTAATGTCTTAATTGACCAGTGAGTGAAGTGACATAAAAAATTTAAAGCACATTTGAGCTCAATTTGATAAGTTATGAAATAATTAAGCTTAAAAGGGCATATTAATAATTAAGAATTTAAACCCCAAATTAAAACTTTAGGTTTAATCAAAATGGGGGGTAAAATATTTGATCTAAATTCTTTCTTAGATGAATGAAACTTTGGAAAATAAAAGGGTAAGAACTCATTGATCACTTTTAATAATCCAAAAAAATGAAACGTTAATTAATTAAATAGTCTGAATTTTGGAAGAATAATTAAAAAAATTTGGATTATTAAAATGGGGATATAATTTAGAGAGACTATAATCACTTTAACTAAAATCCCCAAATGAATCACTTTAATCATATTTAACTCTTAATTAAACCTAAGATGATAATTGAAATTAATAAATTAATAATAAAGAAAAGATGACCCTTAATTAAATTAAAACTTAAACATTAAATAACTTGATAATTAAATTGAAATAAATTTAAAGCATTAAAAAAATTAATTTCAAAAATCACTTGAAAGCAAATTTCAAACAAACTTGAAACATCAAAATCAATTTCAAAAAAGTAATTCTTAATTAAAAAATCAAACCAATTGAAAGTTAATCTAGAATATTGCAATTAAATTAAAATTAAATCATTAATGTCTAAATTAAATAATTTAAACTCCTCTTTCAATTCAAATAGTTTAAAACACTTAAGAATAAAACAACTTGAATACTATTCCAAACTTAAATTTACTAAAATTTTATAACTAAATTAAATCACCTTAAAACATTAATTCTAATTTTAAATTGTTGAAATTCTTAATAAATTGATTTGCCCCTAAAGACTTTTATCATTATAACTCTTAAATGGAGCATCAAGTGAGGTGTCACTTCATTCATGGGATAATCAAATGTCCTAAGTTCACTGAGCAAGAGTTAAAACTTAACTAAAAATTTAGGGATGATTGATTCATCTCTACAATAAAAGTTCATTTAGACTTGAAATAATCTCTGAAGTATTGAAAAGATGTTTAGAACCCGTTCTAGGCACTTCCTCAATACAATGAGGTGTTTTAAGAAGAATAATTGAACTTAATTGTTCTTTAGTGATGAAAATCTCCACAAAATATAAAGAACCTAGACGTCATAGAGATTGACTAGTAATAAGATTAGGATTTTGGTAGACAACTAGAACCTTTTCTTAGCTTTACTTAGGTACTTGTTGCAAATATTTAAATGTTCTTACATGTGTTTTAAGTGCAGCTTGGAATGACGAGAAGACCCTCCAGGTACGCTTTTACTTTATTATAATTTACTTTATTGCAAACTATTTACCTGCACTGCGCTTTACTTTTCTTGCATGATAAATAGGATTGTTGCATGAAAACTGAAACCTTTAGGATAGCCACAAAACTGAAACCCAAAACTAAATTAAGTGTCACAAAAAGATAAAATTCACCGCCACAATATTCACGATATAAAATAACTCAAAATTTAATCACAAACAGAACAACAAAACTACAATTGCAACTAAATTAAAACGTCTCGTTGGATGATCGGGAATACCTCGGATGATGTAACCCACGTGTTGCTAACAGGATTTCTCATGGTCTAAATGAAAGTGTGGAACTCATTCAGTTGAGTTTAGTAAATTAATCTGGACTAAGTGAATCCGATGAAAATAACGGTGTCGGGATGACGGAACCGTGGGATCTTAATCGGTTCTGTTTAATCAACTTTAAGATTTTTTTTAATTAAGACGTTAAAAACATTTGGATTAAAAGATTTCTAAACCAAAAAACTTTTCTCATCTCCTGATTTTCACTTTCTAAAACTAAACCTCTGCAACAACAAGGAGCTTGGAGCATAGTGGGCAGCACAGCCATCGTCATCAGCAAAACCTGAATCTACTTCAGCAAAACTTTCCTTAGAATTAAATAACTAAGCCATAGGATTTCGAGGTAGTTTTCTTAGTGCAACATAAATCCTCAACTTTTCGTTAGGCATTTGCATAATCATATTGTGCAAATTAAGTCCTAATCGGTCTTAGGATTCCGAGGTAGTCGTTTGGTACGACATAAACCCTCACATCTTCGAGGCTATTTGTGTGATTATATCATACAAATATAAGTCTTAATTAATTAAAATTGGCAGGTTTGAAACATTAAATAATTTTCCCAAATTGAAGCCAAACAATAGGATAGTTTGGGAAGTTTCCAAGATTCCTCTTGGATCCTCAGCTTCTCCTACTTTTCTTTCCATTGGATTCTCAAAACAACTGTTCCAAATTTAAGCTATTCTCTTTTGAAATTCCAAAGTCCAATCCTTTGAAACCTTAAACTTTAAAATTCTTGAAAGCAAAACCACTTATCATTATCGAGAGTTTTCTTAAATGATTCCCGTCATTTAAGATGTAATTAACTATAGGGGCTTGCCCCTATAGGGAACTAAGAACCCGAGTAATATAAACCCTGTTTAATTCCTTTATATTAAACAGGGGAATTTGTCAGCTTATAAAATTGATTCGCAGACCAAATGGATGTCACAAATCTTCTAGTTTATTTAATCGAGCCCCATCATCAAAGCAGTGTGTCTATTCTTTGGGATAGATATACGGTTTTTGGTGTGGTGCTCGTTTATATAAACTATTTGGGATGTGAGATCGGTTTGATTTCATATCTTAAAATTTTTGAACTTAAAATTATTTTAAAAATCAAATTCTACTTTCTAAATTATATATATATATATATATAAATTAAATTTGAAATCTAAAATTAGCCGATAATTTCTGTAAGCGACCCCTTTTTAAAATATAACACTTAAAAAAATAAGCCGTACAGGTGTCCGGCGCCTAGGCACCAAATTTCAGCGCCTAGGCTCCAGACACACCTTCTAGAAGTTTCATTGAATTTGGACACATTTTGAAGAGGTGCCTTGAGGCAACCCTTGAAAGCTATAAATAGGCGGGTACTCCTTTAGAGAAAAACGCCCAACCAAGAGAGAGAATTAGAGAGATAATATTAGGGCCACCTTTTACTTTCCTTCATAAATTAGTGAGTTTAATTTAGAGTTTGTATTTAGAGTTTTAAAGAGTTGGTGCATCTAGAGTTCATTACGCTGTGGAGTAAGTAGGAATCAGAAGTTCTGTAGGAGAAACATCTTAGATAAGTATTTTTATTTTGATTCAAAGTTTATTTATTATGTTTTGTTATTTAATTTTAATGTGTTATGAGTAGTTACTTTACTTTCTCCTTTCAATTATGAAAAGATAAATAAGATAATACAAAATTCGTTGGAGAATTAAAAATCTTATATTTTCAAAACATTGTGATGATATTAATATCGGTTCTTAATTTACTATTTAAATTGGCCATTTAAATTGTTAAAACCTGTTGAAGAGTTTTGAGACCTAGAAGGAGATGAATTCTTAACCTGTAGGTATCACATCAATCCTTGGGTAGTCGAAGGCCTTGTGCGGGTTATTCAAGGAGAAGTGCAAATAAATAGGAAGATATTATATATTGGGCGTATAATTAATAAGTTTTTATCGTGACAGACTAAATTCTTATGATTTAGTTTATAGAAATGGAAAGGGTCACTAGTAGGGCCGACCTTAGCCACCCTTGGACATCTAGTAGTGTGAGCCTAGATTAACCCATTCTACTAACAATACATCCTGACCTGATCTATAGGCTAGCCAATGTTCTTTATACTATCGAGTGAAGATAAAGAATAGGAATGCTTCTATTTGGCACAATACCATAAATTTATATTCTCCACGAATATTATTATTATCTTAGAGAATCTTGGATTAATTGAAAGGGAGAAAGTTGCTTTCTTATTGCTATTTACATCAATCATTTTATTTCTACTTTATTATTGCATTTAGTAAATTAATGATATTTTATTTTTGACTATAAAAAAATACTTTAAAATAAAAATATTTAAAGATCTATAACTCTCGCCTCGTGGGAACGATACTCGGGTCTTTGTTTCAAAGCCCTATATTACTTGATATGATAAGTATACTTGCGTAGTACCCCTGGTGTGTAAAATATTTTTCATAAAATTATATTTAGATACACTAGCCGCTATTATTATTTATAACATATATTTTTGAAAGAATTAATTAGTACGTTGATCTTCAGAGGACTTTGGGTATAAGTAATTCTAACCCGAGAGCTCAGCCATGGCCATTCATGGCTATAAATAATCCTAACCCGAGAGCTCCCAAGGAAAGGAGAGACAAACATAAAACCCTCAAACCCTGAAACTTTCGATAGCAAAAATGTATCCCATACCCTAAGTAATTGATTCCTCATGGAATCAATCCTTCATTTCCACTGCCTCCTCTTAATTTAGCCACCCCAAATTACCCCAAAACAGGACATATTTCGAGTCTAAAAAAACCTCTCCCAATCCTCAAATTAATCATTCGTACACCTTCCCTGAGGTGTATGAAGAAGATCCCAATTGAAATCCTGTGAGGTCTAACCTAGTTCTCCAGCAAGCCTTGAGCCCATTTTGGTGTGTTTGTAACTCAACCCAATTTCATTCCAAATTGAGCATACCAAGAGCTTCACAAGAACTCAACGACCGTTCCTGTCAAATTTGATTGAGGCCTCACCTCAGCAAACCAAGGTATGGCCAAATTAGCTCAATTTGTGCTCAGTTTGATCCTTTATGAAACAAACTGATTCAAAGCATCCATAAATCCGTATGGATATTTTTTTTTGCCACGATGAAGCTCATGGAAAAATCCCTATGAAGTTTCACTAACATCCAAGTGAGATCTTATGCCTAAATCATGAACGGTCTACAGGAAACACCAGGTTGAGGGAGATGATGGGATGCCGTCCATTTTTATGTATTTAAAATGGACGATCGAGATCTCGCCGAACCACGGATCTATCCATATGAAGCAGATGAAACAGCGGACCATGTGGCTATCCACGTGGAATCCCTGCCCAACCAAATGGTGCTGCATATATGTTCGACGGATCTGATGATCCAGTCAGTGCCTGCGTGGATAAATATGAAAATCTGGACTTTCTTAATTAATTTAATGTTGAAATCTTTGAAAATTCATAACTTGACACAGAAAAATCACAAAAATAAAATAAAAATACACCTGGATTTAGGAGAACATGGAGAAAATTATAAAAACAAAATTTTGAATTAAGAATTTATATTTAAAATTTAATTAATTAATTACTCTCTAGTGTAATTTAATTATTAAAAATTATTTATAAAACCAAAATTTATGAAATTTTCACAAAATAATTTCCTCATCCTTGAGGACATTATGTGATTTTTCCAAGTCTAGGGGAAGTCTTTAAAATGAAATATACAATTTTCAACCCTTTTTTGTGATTATTTTCAAAAATAATTACATTAATTGGGAATTTCAAAAATAAATTTAGAAATCCTCAGAAACTTTAGGGTTATTAATTTGGATCCTAAAAATGACATTTTATAACTCTTGAAAATTTGAAATGAGAATTTTGACTTTTATGGTAAAATTGATAAAATTGAAAATTATAAATTAAATCCTAAAAACTATCATATATCATGGAAGGCATAATGAAGATTAACAAAATCTTAATATTTAAGTTTAAACTACTTTAAACTTAAGATGAACACTTAAATCCTAATTAGGTTAGGTTTAAATATAACTTAAACCTTTAAAAATCCTAATTAAACTTATTCACTTTCTTAAGCCTTAACTACAATAGCCTTAAAACAAATTAAACCCTAATTAGGTCTAAGGCAACAATTACACCTAATTAAGCCAAGTTCGACCTTAATCACATTAGGTTTAACTTAATAAACACTTATTAGGTCTAAGAAACCAGTTAGAGCTAATTAAACAAAGTTAGACCTTAATCACATTAGGTTTAACTTAGTAAATCTTAATTAGGTCTAAGACACTAATTAGACCTAATTTACCAAGTTAGAACTTAATCACATCAGGTTTAACTTAAAAAACCCTAACCAAGTCTAAGACACCAATTATACCTAACTAAACTAAGTTAGACCTTAATCACAGTAGGTTTAGCTTAATAAATCCTAATTAGGTCTAAGATACCAATTCGACCTAACTAAACTAAGTTAGACCTTAATCATATTAAGTTTAACTTAATAAACCCTAATTAGTTCTAATACATAAATTAGACCAAATTAAATTAAGTTAGACCTTAATCACATTAGGTATAACTTAATAAACCCTAATATGGTCTAAGACTCCAATTAGACCTAATTAAACCATGTTAGACCTTAATCACATTAGGTTTAACTTATTAAACCATAATTAGGTCTAAGACATTAACTAGAACTAAATAAACAAAGTTAGACCTTAATCACATTAGGTTTAACTTAATAAACCCTTTACGAAGCTATTAAGTCTAATTAATCGATTAAAACTCTCTTAAATTAGGTTTAATTAACCATAACTCGGTTAGACTTAACCCTTTATTAAGTCTTATTATCGATTAAACCTTACCTAAATAAAGTTTAATTAACCATAACCCAATTAGACATAACCCTTATTAAGTACGAAGATTAATCGGTTAAACCTTACACAAAGAGGTTTAATTAATCATAACTAATTAGACATAACCCTTTAATTACGTCTAATTAATCAATTAAATCTTACATATATTTGGTTTAGTGTAACCACCTTGAATTAGACTAAACCACTATTAAATATAATTAATCGATTAAACCTTACAAAAATAGGTTTAATTAAGTAACAAATTAGACATAACCCTTAATAAGTCTTATTATCGATTAAACCTTACCTAAATATGGTTTAATTAACCATAACCTAATTAAAGACATAGCCATCATTAAGTGCAATTAATCAATCAATCTTACATAAAAATATGGAGTTTCATTAACCAAAACCCAATTAGACTTAACCACATTAATTAAGTATAGTGTCAATCAGGCAACACTAAGAATTAGGTTTAATTAACTTGAAAACCCGATTAGACTTAACCAGCAGTAAGTATAATTAATCATTAAACCTTACCTAAATAAGTTTAATTAAACTATAACCCATTAGACATAACCACTAATTAAAGTCTAATTAATCGATTAGACATTACCTAAATTAGGTTTAGTTAACCATAACTCGGTGGACTTAACCTTTATTAAGTCCTTTTAATCGATTAAACCTTACGAAATAAGGTTTAATTAACCATAACACAAACGGACTTAACCACTATTAAGTCTAATTAATCATTTAAACCTTTCCTAATTAAGGTTTAATTGCCATAACTCAATTAGACTTAACCACTAATTACATCTAATTAATCAACTAAATCTTACCAAAAGTGAGGTTTAATTAACCATATCCCAAATTAGACACAACCACTATTAAGAGTAATTAATCGGTCGCTTATACCTAAATTAGGTTTAATTAACTATAACTTATAGACATAACCACTATTATGTCTAATTAATTAATTAAACCTTACCTAAATTAGGTTTAATTAACCATAACTACAATAAGAATTAACCGCTAATTAAATTAAAATTAATCTATTAAACCTTACATATATTAGGTTTAATTAACCTATTGAGTAGACCACTATTAAGTCAAATTAATCAAATAAACCTTATCTAAATTAGGTTTAATTAACCAAAACTCAATTAGACATAACAACGATTAAGTATAGTTAATCGATTAAACCTTACCTAGAATTAGGTTTAATTAACCATGAAAACTCGAACAGAATTAACCACTATTAAGTCTATTTAATCGATAAAACCTTACTAAGCCAAGGTTTAATTATCCATAACCTAATTAGACTTAACCATTAATTAAAATTAATTTATCGAATTAAACCATACCTAAATTAGTGATACTTAACTATAACTCGATTAGACTTAACCACTATTAAGCCTAATAAATCAGTTAAAACTTGACCTAAATTAGGTTTATTTAACCATAAATCAATTAGAATTAACCACTATTAAGTCAATTAATCAATTAAACCACACCCTAAATAAGGATTTATTAAACATAACCCAAAAAAAACTTAACACGCTAATTAAGTCTAATTAATTAGTTAAACCTTACGTAAAATAGATTTAATTAACATAGCTTAATTAGACTTAACCACTGTTATGTCTATCAATTAAATCTACTAAATAAGGTTTAATTAACGATAACACAATTAGACTTAACCAACACTAAGTTTAGTGTCTATTAAACCTTACCTAAATTAGATTTGATTTATCATAACTCGATTAGACTTACACTAATTAAGTCTAATTAATTAATTAAACCTTACCTAAATAAGGTTTAATTAACCATAACCTAATTAGACTTAACTATTTAATTAGTACAATTTATCAATTAAACCTTACCTAAATTAGGTATAATTAACCATAACTTCAATAGGAGTTAACCACTAGTAAGTCTAATTAACCAATCGAACCTGACACAAATTAGGTTTATTTAACCATAACTCAATCAGAATTAACCCTTTATTAAGTCCGATTAATCAATTAAACCTTATCTAAATTAGTTTTGTAACCATAGCCCAATGCTTAACAGCAGTGATGTAATTAATTAGTTAAACCTTTCGTAAAATAGGTTTAATTAACCATAACAATTGGACTTAACCAGCAATATGTTTATTAATTAAACTGTGCCTAAATAAGGTACGAGTAACTATAATTCAATTAGACTTAACCACTATTATGTCTAATTAATCTATTAAACCATACCTAAATTAGGTTTAATTAATCATAACTTCAATTAGAATTAACCACTTAATTAAATTCTGGTGTCAGTTAATCCTTACGAATAAGGTTTAATTAATTATAAACAAATTAGACTTAATCTTACCCCGAGAATAAAGTTTACCTATGCTTAAGTTCAACCCCTGACTTGAACTTAAGTCGAGCTTAAACCTTTTAGGTTACGTATACATTGAACTAACCTTAACCTATACTTAGGTTCGGCAGAATTGAGCTTAAGTCGAGCCTAAACTTTTGGTTCAACTTATATTGAACCTAACTTTAATTTATACTTAGGTTAACTTTCAAATTAAACCTAATTTAAAATTAAGCCTTTTAAGTTGACATGCATTGGATAGCCTTAACTTATACTAAAGTCCTTTCAACTCTTGTAAAGAACGAACATAAATTGGCAGGGTATTGAACTTAAGTTAACGTCCCAACAGGTTCAACCTAACATGAGCCCGGTGCTTAGGCTTTAGTTAAACCCACGATATTGAATTTAAGTTAAAACTTCGCGCTTAGGTTGACTGGCTTGACTAAGTTAACTAAAATTTAAGTTCGACATGTATTGAACTTATGTGGCTTTCTTAGGTTGACCCCGGCTTGAACCCCGAGGTTAACTTTAAATTTAGTTGACCCATATTAAGCAAGTCAAAACTTCTAACTTAGAGTTCAGCACAACTTGAACTGATTAACCAAAATTTAAGTTGACCATACGGAGCAATTCGAAGCCTCTTAACTTGAGTTGACTAACTTAAACCTAAGTAAACATAAATTTTAGTTCGACCCATATTGAACTTAAGTAAACCAAACATCTAAGTTCAATCTATACTGAGCTTAACCCAATTAAATTTTATGTTCAACTTAAGTTGAATTTAACCATAACTTCAAGATCAATTTAAAATTAGTTTAAACCTCGGACTAAAATTTAAATCTAATTCATATTAGACTTAAAACTTTTAGTTTCAAAAGACATGAATCTAAAATTTTGACTCTAACTTATGTTAAATGTTACTTAATTTGGTTGTCTTTATTATACTTAAAACTTTGAATTCAAAAAACATTGAGTCTAAATATTTAATTCTAATTCATATTAGAATTAACTCAAAAATATTATACTCGAAAGATAATGATAATATATTTCAATCTAATTTACTGCTAGACTTAAAACCCTTAGATTCAAAAGACATTGGATAAATTTCTAAATCTAATTAATATTAGATTTCACTTGAAACCATTACATTCAAATGACATTGAATCTAAAAATTCTTAAGTCTAATTAGATCTTATAGACATTACATCTAAATAAACTTGACTCCTTTCTTTAAGTCCAATTTACATTAGACTTAAATAAACAAATCAAAAAAAAAAAAAAAAAAAAAAAAAAAAGCTTGACATATAAAAATCATTTAAAATGATACATGAAGAATTTTAATTGGTTAATAAATCATAAGAAACATAAAATTTTCCAACCTAAAATCCAAAAAAAGACATTAAAACTTAAATGAAACCATAGTAAAAGAAGGATCCTTGAATGCAACTTGAACCTTAGTGCTCTTTACCTTTGAAGATTTCTTGGATGATGCAATCCACAGTTTGCTCCCATGAGTCTTTCGGTCCGGAGTTTAAAGAAGCATTGGACTAAGTAGATCAAGACATCCGAAAAACTTGGGATGACGGGCTATGGACATATTGACGGGGTTGTCTAAAATTAAAAACCAAATTAAGATATAAAGCCAGCATTACTTCTTTTTTTACATTGCTTGATTTCCTTGCAGGTTTAAGATGAGTCATTTAGATTTACTTTGCATGTTATTAGGACATGCTAACTACATTTTTAACGGTACAACATTTTAAAGATGGCACAAATAACAATAAAAAAAACCAAAACGACATCAACAAATGACAAAATAAAACAACAAAATCAAAAAGACAAAATAACGAAACAAAACCTAAAACTTTTAGGATAGTCATGAGAAACATAAAACCTTTAGGATAGCCACCAAAACAATAACATACTACAAGACAAAATGACATAAAAATGACAAAGAAACCAAAACAAATATTAAAAAAAACACTACATAAACAAAATGACATTAACAAAATTAAACCCTTAGGGTAGTACGTGACGCTTCGGAACATATTACCTCTAGGATGGAATTTTGATATTTCTTAAAAAACAAGTGATTAACATTAATCGAAGTTTTCAGCAAATAATCCTAATTGTCTAAGATGTGATTAACTATAAAAGCTTTGCTCTATAAGGAGATTCAGATCTGAAATGAATTATCCTGAAATAGAAATCTCTAGTTATCAAAATTTGAATGTGATATTCCATATGTAAAGATTTCTAGAATAAGCATTCTAAAGCTCCTTTTGTAAAGATTATCACCAATATTTCTTATTCTACTATTTTTTTATCAGCCCTTATTTTCATCGAATTTCTTATTATCGAGGATCGTTTACATGATTCAAACAAATAATATCTCTTGAAGGCCCAAGGTGATATGATAGATAGAGTGAAAGCGACTCCAAACTGAGAACATTGACATCGACATAAGAAAATCTCGGAGGCTCAGGATACCTTTGAGAGATTTTATTTGGCGACTCACAGGATGATCTTTCTTCTCATCTCTTGTTAAATCACTTATTTTTAAAGGCGTTTCATCCTTTGACGAATAAGACCACATATTTCAAAATTTAACTCTTTAAAGAGTTATGCTTGACATCTGTAATAACAAGATAAGACAAATTAAAAATTCCCGAGTTTATAAATAGTTCTATGACATTTTATTCTCCTTGAATTTTCGGAAAGTTGCAATGGAATTCTCGGAATTCAGTCTTTTCTTACTTTCGAATCTCATTACACCGGTGTGAAGATGTTTCTTTTTTTAGAATGATTTTAGGTATTTATTTTAAACTAAATTTGTACTAAATAATCCGTATCAGGCCGATATATTTGTCATACAATCCTTTGAGAATTCAATCGTTTTTCTTGAGAAACTTTCTTCACTTTACAAGAGACTTACCTCGATAAATTCCTTAGAACGATATACTTTTTGAGAAATAGAAGAAGAAATTGATAGAAAAGGATCAAAAATTTGTATTGAACAAAAGTAGATATTCTGCCGCTATTTATATACGAGTGGATCTTGTTCCAAAAAATGTTCCAAAAACCCGTTCCCAAGGAAAAAAATAAAACTCATTATTTTTAAAAAATAAGTGAATGAAGATGATAATTTTGAGACATGAGTTTGAACAAAGCATTTTCGAAATCCATCTTTTAGAAAACAGATATTTTCGATACCTATTGAATATGATATTTCCAACCCGAAAATTCTCCATCAATTTACACCTTATATCTATTTTTAAAAGATTAGCACAAAAAGATTGATGTTTAATTTTCCACATTAATCGAATGGGATGTACAGTCTTTACGACAATGAACGAGAAGAATTCTTGCACCGATTGAAGAGCTTACTTATCGAAGCTTGGATGTTAATTCCCGAGTAAACGATCGATTGTACTCGTCTTAGGTGAAATTTTGTACGGGACTAAGAGTGAAAGAATGTATTTATCTCAAAAAAATCGGACTAAACACGAAAAATTAATATCATAAGCAAAAGACCTGACCAGGTTAAAATGACAACTTTGGTCAGAATGTTACAAAGTGGAGATCGTTCTTAATCCGACATGATGATATACTTCCATGATATCTCATCCTATACATAAAAAACAATGTATGGAAAAGGGATTATCGAAAGATTCTCGAATATTATGAGTACCCCTGTAAGAAATTTCTCGAAGAACTTGTGAAGAACGTCTATACGTCATTCGAAGATAAAATGAAAAAGTTGAAAAATGATATTAAACATTTCTCGATATGGAAAAGATGAGGAAGTCGTTGAGATAAACATGGTAGAAACATGATCTATCTCCTTATCTCGAGAATTAAAAAGAAGAAGATACAGTGAAGAACTACGAGCGGTTTTTTGATAGCGTGATGAACGAATCTGATCATCTCGAACAAAAAATGAATGAATTGGCGAAGCAGCTTTACAAAATCTGCTAGATCCATTACATCATTGAAATTATTATGTCAAAGGCAAAACACATTCTAGAGGCCAAAGAGAGCCAATAGAAGTTGAAGAAAGCACTTAAAAAAGAAAGGATTCCTCTCGAAAGTGGAATTTCGGAAAAAAAAATCTACCGATTGGTAGAATAAAAAAGATAAAAGAAACAATGGCTCGGGCAAATGTTTGGATCATTAATTCTAAAAGTAGACCTTATCCGAGAGAAATTTGATTCTATCGATACCCCAAAGGTTTTGTTTCTCCTCTCTTCAAAATGTTTAATGGGGCCAAGTGACCTAAATCGGCATCTTGTACGCTTTAGAGCGAGTTGCTACAAATTGGGAGGAAGTGACGCTCATTTATTCCGTCAATTTGTTAATAGTCTCACACGAGTTGCCTTTGACAGGTATGTAGAACTTCCTAATAGGTCGATAAAAAATTTGCGAGCTTGAAAGCCTCATACATCAATGGTTCGCTGGATCACAACACCATACAATCGTTAGTGATTTAGTTGTAGAAAAACAAAAACCGGAAGAAAGTCTGGTGGATTACATTCTTATTTGGAGAAATCTCAGCATTAAATGTGAACTTAGCAACTCCAAGAACAGCATGATGTCAAAATTTTACTTAAAATTATCATGGTTCTATAGCATTCATGCTTAAAGGGTTCGATGCAAACTTTATATATACTTTAAAATGTTAGAATTTGATACCCTTTGCTAGAAGATTTAATCTCGACAACGGCACAAAAACTGATACGACGAACTTATATTTTGCAGAATTTATGAACTCGAGATATAAATTTATAATAATTTTGTTAAGTCCGTCATTTAACGCAAGTATACGTATCGTATCGAAATGTACGGGGCTACAATAGAGTTACGGATATCGATCCTGAGGAAATTTTGAAGTTTAAGAAAGTGTTACACAATATGTAATAAGCACTAAAATTAAAGTTTACTACTTACTACTACTACGCAGGAAACAATAAGAACAACTAAACGAGTAACTATTAACTAACTACAATTATTTCTAACAATTTTAAGAATAGAATTAACTAACGAGACATACTAAACTAAGTATTTGAAAGGTTTTTGATATATGAGAAAAGTATCTTTCCTCTTGCAATGAGAATATGATGTGTGGATTGATATGGAACAATTATCTATATTATTGTGCCAAATAAGACTTTGAGCTGATTCTTTACCCTTAAAGAAGTACCTCCTCTTAGCGAGAAAGAACATTGAGATATTCTGATTTAATCACTAACTCTGAGCTGAGGCAGGAGGATGTGACTCTCACTTCGGAAGCTCACTTACCCTTCACTAGAAGGCCTAAACTTTGGTATTAGTTACAATTTTAGAACCAATTTGGGGATTTCATCTGTCTGCTGAAATCTCCCGTATTGAAGGTCGTTAAAACATATTTTCCTATTTGTTTGCACTCGAATTCCTTGAACTACCCGATTCATCCATTGAAATTGAATGGATGCACCGTATTATTTGTAGGGTAAATTCTTTCAAACTTAATGTTCAACAACATATTTTAACATTTGATTGGCCAAATCGAAAGTAAATTAAGTTAAATGAAAAGCATATCACAATTTCTTCATTACATTAAAAGCACATCATGTACGCATCAATCCATCATCACGGCTCTATGCAAGAAGAAAGGCAGGAGACTATAAATTCATTGAGAAGATAAAAATAAAATGGATTTTATATATAAAAGAAAATTCATACAAAAACCACGAAAATACAACTTATCTCTTTCTCTTCCCCGATGAAATTCCCTTGAGAATTTCTTCGAATGCTCTTCTCTCTTCTTTACAACACTTAATTCTCTCTTTAGAATGGAAAGGAAAGCAATCTCTCACTTTACCTCTTCTACTTCCCTCCTTGGAGAAGAATTCCCCTCAGTCCTCACTTCTCTAAACCACAACCTCTTTAAACTATGAAGAATCACACAAAACTGCTCTATTCTTGAAAAACACTGCAGAACCATTATTCTCGTCCAAAAACAGTTACTTATAAAATAGGGATGAAATCTTTCCATAGAGCATCCTTTCAAAAAGTCACCAAAACTATTCAAATTTGAACTCCATCGACTTCGGGCACCGGCGACGCGCGGAATGGGGAAGCCGGCGGTGCTCTGTAGTGCCATTTAATTGGACTCTGGATTTTGGTGTCGACGGCGCCAAGGCTCCTGGCCCACTACCATCTCTGCTCCTTTTTTTCTCCGGATTCATTCCTTTTTGCTTCTTTTCATGAATCACCTAAAATCATCATACCGCAACAAATCATGAAAAATACCTTTCTTTAAAGTGCAATATCACCAAAAATAGGTAAAATTATATGGCAAAAAACTATATATATTTTTGGTTCATCGAAGTCCCCGAGCTTTAACTATTACTTGTCCTCAAGTATTTTCTACATAAAATATAACTCGACAATGTCTTTTATTTGTATGACACTAAAATTTTCATTTAAAAGAATATATTGGTTAGATTTTCGGAAAAATTTAAAACTCGGGTGACACTACGGGTATAAGAATATTCGGCAATCGATGCAAGAGTTCTAGTCTTATTTATTTCAAGATGAACCTTAATTTGTCATATTAGAGTGCCTCGAAAAATTATGTGAGAAAAGAGTTCATGTAAACTTCATTAGAATGTAGGCCGGTACTTAAAACGTAAATTAAAAATTGAAATTAGTATACTTTAAGGTGATTCAAGTGAAGCTATTTTTTTTATTAAGCATCTCCTCGAAACTTCTCTACGCAAAAAAATTTTTTTCTTTTTTATTTCTTTTCGTTTTTTCTATTTTTTTTTCTTTTTAGGGATTGTTTTTCAATCATTCTTTTCTTTTCTCTTTTTATTGAGGATTACTATATGCGGATAGCCTTTAATGATTTTGAACTTCCTCTTCTCTTTCTAAAAGTTCAAACTTGAAACATCTCTTACTTTATAGTTAAGTATAGGCTTTATTACCATCCTTAAAGTTACAATCTCTTCTTAACACACAATACTTTAACTCCTTAACATTTCAATACAACTTTTCTTTACTTTAAATAGTTGACTATAATCAAATCCTTTTCGAATTAAATATCTCATATAAAATCGACCTTTATCACTAAAAATGTTCATCTTATCCTTCCATAATATTCAATTGAAATGAAAAGTTTTAGTTATCTCATAATGAGGTCCATTTGCCCGAAGTAATGCTAATAATTTTGAAAATATAATAATTGAGAACAAATAAAAGTGCTTCTCTACCCTCCCCCAGACATAAACTTTTCAGTAAATTTGAAACGAGTTCGGAGTAGAAGAAAACTAACCTTTAAATGTGGGATCTTGAGAGAATTTTTCAACGGTATGCGGTTTTAATCGAAAATTTACAACTAGCGAGCATGAAACCATTAATGCCGGTGATATAACTATTTTAAATATTTGCATGGGTAAAGAAGAAATTAATATCAAACATCTAAACATCAACAAAACATAACCGCAAACAAACTATTACGGTACTACCTGGATCCGGCTAACGATTTCAATGTTGTTCACATGTTAACAATACACCGATAAAGTTACACACAACATGAAAGACAAATAACCGCATCACGATAGTACAACACGAGGTTACACATCACATGAAAAGTAAATATCCACTACATCACATCAGTACAACACACCGGAATAAGAATAATAGAAATAAAAATAGAAAACGATCTACCGAGTCTCATCACTAGGATTGCTCTTGAGGTCGAGTCTATATGGTGTATAGGCTTTGGGGGAAAAGTAGGAAATATCACATCGGACTCCCCCTCCTCCAATCGACTGGCATCATATGCTTGATATCGAAACTCGACTCTCCTCGCGGATAATCTTCGTTCACATCCTCCGTGCCTCGAATACATCCATCGACCTTGAGTATTCATACTAGCACTCTGTAGTCTCGGTACAACATAATATCGGATAAGGTAGGCGGCTCGAGATGTAGATGGAACATCATAACTCGTAGTAAAAATATTAGTACTCCTTTGCTCGGCTGCGGCTCCCGCAGAACTCATAAGTACAGATAATATTCTTTGTAATGAGTCTGATAGAAACAACGATACTTAGTGCGAACTCCACTCCGGAGGCGAACACATGGGGCATGGACTAAAGCGGGATGTCCTAATCCTCCGTTGGTCTCGCCTGCAGCAATCGTACGATATTTCTTGTAAATAATAGCTCTAATGTCCGATCTTTTTTGTCTGTATACGGTGGTTGGAGTCCCTCTTATCTCTTGTAACTTTCTTTATGTGGTGATAAGATGGTAATAATGCTTGCGAGAAATTAAATAATGTCGAACTTTTGAACGGCATTGATGTGGAGGGCGGGGAAATTTATCGACTATTTTTGCCACTCTCCATTCTCTCTGTTGACCTCATTTTATGAGGTATTCTCAACTCTCTCTTTAGTACTTAGGATCTAGCCTTAGGCTTTTCCTTTGACTATCTTAGAGGACTAGAAATGGGACCCACCACTTAGAAATTCCAAACACTTCTTGATTCCTTGAGCCAGCATGTTTGATTGTAAACCCTCGAGCCACTTGGAGGGTTAAGACCGATATGTGGAGGTTTAAAGGATGAGTTTCTATAGGACTCTTTGGCCTTAGGAGTACTACTGAATGGTACGGTACGAGTGAGGGTTAACTGCACACATCCTCTCACACACATCTGAATACTAAAACCCCTTCGAAATGCCCATTCCTCGAATAACCTCCGAATACGAAAATACCCTTTTAACCAAAAATTAAAAATTCCGAGAAAAATCCGGAAAGAATTCAAATGTTCCCGATTTCATTTTGTTCAAGCTACCATGGCTGGTGCAGGTTCTTGGCTTGGAATTTGACCTAAGCCGGGCACAGGCTCAGGTTGACGAATTGACCGTGACGCCATTTCTTCTCAATTTAAATTTTAAATCCTTCGACACACTCCTCTGGCGGTGCAACATTCGATCGCTACCAATTCTGACCTTGAATTTCAATAAAATATGATTTAATCGCTTTGTGAAATCCTAAATTTGATCTTTTTGGACCTGTTTTTTGATAACGAGGTTGTCCAAACGGTCCCGGATGACGAAACGGACTAATGATCGCGTCGGAACGTCGAAATTACCCTAGGAAGGACACTAATTTGATATGGCATTTCGTGCGGGATTGATTTTTTTGTCCGAATCGGCGAAATTTGACTAAGAAAGCAATGTTAAATAAATAAATAAAAAAAAAACTAAAATCCCTAATTCTAAACCCACGCATCCTAACTTTACGCTGACCCCCTCTCCCATTCGCGAATGGAGCCCGACCGATCTCCTCGCGACCCTCTCCTCTCCTCGCGAAGATTCGGCCTCGTGGTCCCCTTCGTCGTACGCGTGCCCGGGTAAAGCTTCCCCTTCGCCACCACGCCTCCTGCGCCCTCCCAACGCTCGATTCCCATTTCCCTCCACGAGACTCTTGTCGCTTCTCTTGGCTACGCCTCATGGCACACCGGGTAAGTCGACGATACACTCCTCCTCTCCTCTGGCTATATAAACCCCTCTTGTGGAAGAATCTGGTTGGCTAGTTTTTGGTTGGCTTTTCTTTTGGTACATTTGTTGGTGGTGTTGGCCGGTTGTGAGGGAAGTCACTGCCATTACTTTTCTCTCTTCCTCCCCTTTCTCCTTCTACGCTACTCACGGTTCTCCCTAAGTTAGTTTGAGTGAGGTGAGGGGCTGTTGTTTCTTTACTCCTTGAGATTATTGAGGCTACGAGAACTGCTCGGTTTGGCAGTTTGTATTTGATGGAGACCACTTCTTGTTGGATTGGTGTGTTTTACTTGGATATACATTGAGGTATGAGCATCTTTAGCTCAGATTCTTTTATATTGAGGCCATATATGCATTTTTTTTTAGGATTGGCCATGGTTTTCTTGGTTAAATGACATGCTCTTATTCTCCTTTCTTCTTTATTCATGTTAGATTTGGATGTGAAAATATGAAATGGTTTGCCTAACCTATATGCATGTGGAGCTTGCTCTTTTGCTCCGCCTACTTCTTCTTTGTTTAAAAAAAAAAAAAGAAAAGAAAAGCATCTTTAGGATGGCTTTAGATTGATTTGGAGAGCTCTAAGTTTACTTTCATTTGAAATATGTTGAAGGCTTATGCTTGGATATCTTTGGAGGTATGGAAGTGCTTACCTAGGCTTCATGTTTAGCTGAATTTTAAACTCTATCTTGGCTCATTATACTCTTAAGCAAGTTTTTCATTCTAAAGGAGGCTTAGGGTGGCTATTGTTGGCTTCTGTTTTACGGGTTTGGAGTTGTTTTGACGTCGAATTAGGAAATTTGAAATTTTTGTGTGAGGAGGTTCTGCAAGATTTTTGAGTGGCGCGCTCTTTGCGATTTTGAAGTCTGTGGCTAATTTTGTGGTGGTCAATTTAAGGTTGTTGGTGGCTTATTTTATGTGTGTGCTTGAGAAGCACTTTGGAAGTTTTGTGAGGAAGGCTTATTTTCTTGTTGTTGTTGGGTTCGAGTAAGGCGGCAAGGAAGGTAACCTTCTCGATCTTCTTGTTGACCTCATTTTTGATGAGGTCTTCTCTTCTCTTCTCTTTAGTACTTAGGATCTAGCCTTAGGCTTTTCCTTTGACTATCTTAGAGGACTAGAATTGGGACCCACCTTTTAGAAATTCAAACCACTTCTTAACTCCCTGCCGACTCCACAAACTTGACTATAGACCCCTAATCACTGGGGTTGAAATCGGAAATGTGGAAGTTTAAAGGATGAGACCCTATAGGACTCTTTGGCCTTGGGCCCGCCACAGGTGGCACAGTACAGTGAAGGGTTGACTTGCACACACACTACACTTTCACACACCTCCTAAACCACCTATACCTAACTTGACTTCCCCAGCTCATGCTAGGTGATTCACATGGATGGTCCGCAACCCCTATTATTCCAGAGGTTAAAGACGACATAGTGAGTGCCTCGAATGAGTCCCTTCATGGCTCATGTGGGCTTGATATGGCTTCATGGCTCAACAAAATGATTTCATTTCACTTCATCCACCAGTCTTCAATTTCCAAGGTACTGATTTTTGGCCAGGGACCGACACAATAGGCTTTGCAAAGCACGAATAGCCCCAATTTCTCGAAAATTTCCAAATCACCCAAATTTCTCCAAAATCAATCTCAAACATTTCCACATCACTTAAATTGATCATCCATAACCAAAAATGCCAAAAATTCCAAAAATACCCCCAATACCTTCCGAATACCCAAAGAAATACCCCTTTTGACCCAAAAATCAATTCGAGAAAAATTCCCGAGAAAATTCCAAAAAAAATCCCAAATATTCCCAATTTCATTTTGTTCAACTACACCATGAGTCAATTTTTGTCAATTTACCCCACTTTTATCAAAACCCCCGATTGTCCACGTTTAACCCCAAGTATTGATATCGAATAGATGCTTTGGAATTTGACTGGAGATTTTGGTGATTGATTCTAAACTTCAATTCAACATCCCCAACACAATCTAGACCAAATACAAGCCCAATTTAGGAAGTTGGCATTGGGATCCAATAATTTCACTTTTGGCCTTAAGCCCAATTTGGACCTATGACCGAGAACCTAGCTTGAACTCGCACCATTTGACTCCAATTAACCCAGAATCTTTTCTAAACCTCCTTGACATCCCCATAAACAAAACACTAACATGATTTGCCCAAAACTTTGATCCAAACCCCACTCGAATTCAACCCCAAAGCTAAAGGCCCATTTTGACCCTAGGCAGATCTAGCCCAGATGAGCCCCAGTCCCGAAATCGAAACCTAACTTGAAGTCGAAACCTCTTTGAAACACTCCCATAAATATTTCTCGAAGCATTTATTTTACATCAATTTCAACCCTAGCCCAACATTGCTTCAAGTTGACGATTTGACTGCATAGGCTCGGCACGATTAAACCCAGTGAGCCAATTCGAACCCGAATCACCTCGAGCTTGTTTTGAGCCACTCATGAAGCATCTGTAAACTGGCTGACGATTATTTGTGAAACCTTTCTGAAATCTCATCCCAAAATCCATTTAAATTTAAAAGCCCACTTCCCTAAACACTCCACTAAAAGCATTTCACGAATATAAAGACGAATTTGTGCAAAGCACATGACATTTCCATTTGCCATCCATTTAATCGAAGCCATTCTGAAGTTATAATTCCATCATCGAAACAATTCCAAATCAAGCCCCATACAAATTCACACAAAATATCCAAAATTCTTAAAGCAGGTTTATGGTGACCGACCTTTTCCCCAGAGCCAAATGGAGCCATAGTGACCCATTCTCGAACGCACTTGAAGCCATGAGGGCTTTGACTTGTCATTAGTCCATTTATGGCAAAGAGGGGTTCTTTCTTAAACCTCCTTTAACTTTTTACCTTAAGCATGTCACACACTAAACCATGCTTCGCCACCTCGCCATGGATGGAGACTTCACCACTGCATGTGGTGGCTGTTGATCCTCTCGACCCAAAATCGAGGCCATGGGGAGGTGCATTGAACCGATGGGTTGACCAAATTAGAGGCAAAATGACCCCTTCCCCATTCCATTTTTGATTCGACCACTTTACATGGCAGCCACAGATTGCCTTCACAAACATCGTACGACGCGACCACGGGTGACTACTTTCTTCGGCCAATACCCAGTCGCGGGAAAACACCATGGCCGAAAGCTGCGCATAGTGACATTGGAATTCTCCATTGCTGACTTGTCCCAACCCGAATGGATAGCATGGCTGTTCTTCCTTGACTGCTTGATCCAACCATTAAACCCCACAGGAGGCTTCTCCCGGCCATGCCTATTCATATACCCCCTCGGCCATGGAGGAGGTTGCAAAACCTTGCCAAAACTCTGCCAAAATTGTTCCGGACCTCCTCTTTGAGCACTTGATCCCAGTGAGATCCCCACCCTGCATTTCTTCTCTGTGAGCTCGATTTCGAGTTGGAAATCCGAAGCCCAAAGCCGGGACCTCCTCCGCGGTGGGACGATCCCCGAATTGATTGTCTCTACACCTTCACGGAGCCGAGGAAGGTGTGCCGATGCGCCCATCTCCGGGTCACCCGGTTGCTCCGGCCTCCGAGCTTTGTGATCGGGCGTAGTCGAGTCCGAACTGGAACGATTCACCGGACCGGGGGCTTCGCATCTGGGCTTGCTGGGACCCCGATCGAAGGTGCGACGGCTCTCGGATCGAACGCACTTCTGCGACGAGGTATGGTGGGAATTCTTCATCCTGGGAAGCACGGAGATTCTCATTTTGAATGCCTTGAATTTGATACGTATTTACGTATGGATGTGTTCGTCTCTTGAAACGAATCCATAGAAACATAAGAACACGAAAATCATTGAGAATCGAGTGAGTTCTTAGGGTTAGAGTGTGGACGGTCACGGGATCACACCGGTCATGGACGATGAACGGATGCGCGTCCATTTAATACACGCACGCACGGACGGCGGGGATCGCGCCGGATGAAGACGGAGCGATACGGCGGGTCCGGGAGCGGGCGCGCGGATGGCGGCGTCGAATGGAATCGTGACGCGTGTGCCTTCGGAAGACGTTAAGGTTGACGGCGCCGTCCACTTAAGTAGATAAATAGGGGTATTTTACATTTATTTAATTCCCGAACTTTAAAAATTCATAACTTTGTGTAGAAAAATCACAAAAATAAAATAAAAATACCCTCTTGCTCGAGTGAGAGGAGAATAATGTGGAAAGAAATTAATTAATTTTTATCCAGGTATTTTATTTTTAATTAATTATTTACTCCTGCATTGTTTTAATTCTCCATGTATGTATACAATTCACCATGAGGCCCATGGGAGCTTTTGAAGCCTGAACTTAAAGGACATTCTGAATTTTTCAAGGTCGAGGAGAGCCATTCTATTGAAAAGTTATTGATTTTCGAATGCGTGTTAATACATTTTAAGTAATTTCAAAAATTAGCATGTTGTGAAATAAATTCTAGGAAAATTTGGTGATGTTTCTGCTGACGGAAGAACCCTAGGAAAAATAGGATTGGGGTATTCATTTAGATTAACCCTAATTGGCTTAAACGCCAAAATAGGTTTCTAATTAATTAGAGTTAACCATGAATCAAATTGACTTGAAATCAATTCTCCACTGACCTTTAGGATCAGAGGAACCCATCATAAAATTTGAGGTCAATTGGACTTGGTTAGCCCACTAATTGGAGTTAATTAAGCCACTTAGTCATTTTAAACTTTAAAAATTCATAACTTTCAAAATATCTTTCAAAAATTCACCAAATTGGTTTTAGGTCTCTGATATCAGGGAGTTTAAGAAAATTAAAATTTCAATTTTCTAAAAAAGTTGATTTTAATATTATTTTAATATTTACTGTAATTAAAAAATAATAAAAATCACAAAAATAATAAAATTCACCCAAATATTTATATTTTAAATTTTAATCACTTAGGAACAAACCCCATATTTTTTCCTAGGTCTATTTAGTGAGATATTAAATTTTAAAGCTCTAAGGTAATTTTAAAAATTAAAAAATGTATTTTCTAACATTTTCACCAAAATAATTATAATAAATCAAAAGAAAAATCAGAAAATTGTAAAGTTTGGTTCTCTTTGGAATCCTTGATATCGAGAGAATTTTAAAAATTATAAAATTTATTTTTCAACATTTATTTTATTTTTAAATTAATTAATATTTCAAAACACGAAAATAATTAATAAATAAAAATATAATTCAAAAAATTACAAAATTTAGTCGAAGTGGTCTCTGGTCATTAGGAATGTCCCCTAATTTTCTGCAGGGCAGAAACTTTCCACTTAGTCGTATTGAATTTTCCTTGAAATTTTTATTTTCTACTAAATAATTATATAAATAAATTAAATACGAGAAAAATCACATTTCTCCTCTCGTATCTTTATTGACACATAAGTGAAGTCACATAAAATTTCGAAAAGTTCATTTGAGTTCAATTTAGTGAGTTATGAAATTATTAGGCTTAAAGGGCAAAATGGTAATTAAAATTTTAACCCTTAATTAAAACTTTAGGTTTAATAAAATTTTTAACAGTAAAATATACGTCTGTCGATTTGGATGATTGAAATTTAAATAATTAAAGGGTAGAAACTACTAAACAATTTAAAAATATTAAAATAAGCCTTAATTAAATAATTAATTGAATTTGGAAGAATAATAAAATTGGGAGTGTTAAAATAGGGATATTATTAGGAAGAGATTTATTC
The DNA here is from genome assembly GCA_022702705.1 of Papilionanthe hookeriana x Papilionanthe teres. Classification (NCBI taxonomy): domain Eukaryota; kingdom Viridiplantae; phylum Streptophyta; class Magnoliopsida; order Asparagales; family Orchidaceae; genus Papilionanthe; species Papilionanthe hookeriana x Papilionanthe teres. The sequence goes on along the minus strand of CM040423.1, from coordinate 172,092,306 downwards.
TTTAATTTAAAAATCCCTAAATTAATCATCTCATTAATACTCGACTCTTAATTAAAATGATAACTTTCAATTTAAAATATTAAAAGACTTAATCATTAAATTAAAATTAAATCATTAAACTCTTTCAAAAATTTTCAATTAAATTAAATTAAATTAAGATTAAAGTTGAATTAAATTTAAATTAAAATTAAATTAAATTAAATAAACAAATTAAATTAAATTAAATGAATTAAATACATTAAATTAAATAAATAAAATTAATTAAATTAAGTTAAATAAGGTAAATAAATAAATTAAATTAAATTAAATTAAATTAAATTAAATTAAATTAAATTAAAAATTAAATTAAGTAAATTAAGAAATTAAAATCGAATAAATTAAATTGAATTAAATTAAATCAAATAAATTAAATTAAATAAATTAAATTAAAATAAATTAAATTAAATTAAATTAAGTTAAATTAAATAACCTTACTTGAGACATGAAGAGATAAATCTAAAATAACTTGAACCTTATTCAACTTAAATCATTAATTTGAACTTAAATTTGAATCACAAAATCATTAAATATCATTTTGCCCTTAGGAGCTTTAGTTATCATAACTCTAAATAGAACATTAAAATGAAATGTTACTTGGCTTATAGGACATTCGAATGTCTGATTCGCCTGAGCAAGTTAACAAAACTTGAAAACCTCGGACGATCGATTCATTTACACAATTAAATTCATTTGGACTTAAAACGATCCTACAGAAATATTGAAAAGATGTTTAAGATTCTTCTTAAGCACTTCCTCGAAGTATGATAGGATATTTCTGAGCTTGATTGAACTTGCTGATTGTTCTTTGATGAAGAAAATCGTCTTCAATAAAAACACGAAGAACACAGACGTCATAGGAAATGACTCTGCATAGGATTAGAATTTGGTAGAAAATATCTCAGCCCATTTCCCTTAGCTTTACACAGGAACTTGCTTAAATATTCTAGCGTATTTTAAGTGCGGCTTGGAATTACGGGAAGACCCTCGACTTAAACTTTTATTTTATTGCGATTTATTTTATTGCAAAAGCACTTTATTTTTCTTAGCGATAGCAAACGGTTGCATGAAAACCTACACCTTTAGAATGAAACCAAAGGCGAAACCCAAAGACCAAATAAAAGACACTACAAGATAAAATTCGCCTCGACATTTCAAAATATAAGACAACTCAAATTTATTAGAACACAAAACTACGATTACAACTCAAATTAAAACGTCCTGTTGGATGATCGGGAATACCTCGGGTGATGTAACCTACGTGTTGCTTACTTGCTACGCGGTCTAAATGAAAGTGTGGAACTCATTCGGTTGAGTTTAGCGAATTCATACGGGTAAGTGAATCAGATAAAAATATTGATGCGGAAGGATGGAGCCCGTGGGATCTTATGAGATATTAAATTCTGTCAGCTTTTAAGATTTGTTTTTAATTAAAACACAAAAAAAAACATTTGGAAATTAAGACTTCTCTAAAGCGAACACTTCTCTCATCTCTTGATTTATGATTTCTATAACTAAACCTACGCAACAACAAGGAGCGCAAGACAATTGGGCGACACGAGTATGCGTCGTCGGCAAAACTTGAACCTACATCAACAAAACTTTCTTAGAATTAAATAACAAAGCCATAGGACTTCGAGGTAGTTTGCACAAGTGCAACATAAATCCTCGACTCTTCGTTAGGCATTTACCGTACAAATTAAGCCCTATGGGTCTTAGGATTCGAAGTCGTCATCGTCCGACATAAACCCTCATATCTTAAAAAACGTTTGTATGATTTTATCGTATAAATATAAGCACTAATTAACTAGATAGCGAAAATTAAAATATTAAATAAACAGGATTTTCCTAAATCAATGACGATAAGGGTAGTCGGGAAATTATCGAAGTAAAACCGGATCCGTAATTTCTCTACTTTTCTTCCTTTGAGAATTTAAGAAAATAAAATGTTCCAAATTTGAGCTAATCCCTTTTGAAATTCCAAAAATTCAATCTTGAAAACTTAAACTTTTGAAATTCTTTAGAGCGAGTATTGATTATTATCGAGTTTTCTTAGGTGATTCCGCGTCACTTAAGATGTAATTAACTATAGGGGCTTGCCCTTATAAGAACTTTAAGAACCCGAGGTAATATAAACCCTGTTTAATGTTTTCGCTATTAAACGGAGAATTTGTCGGCTTATAGGTGGGTTCGCGGAACCCGAACGGATGTCATGAAAACCTTTCTAGTTTATTTAATCGAACCTCATCATCAAGCAATGTGTCTATTCTTCGGGATAGATACACGGTTTGTGGTGCGGTGCTCGTTTATAAGCCCATTGCAGGATGTGAGATCGGTTTAGTCTAAATATCTTAAAACAGCGAATTTAAATTATTTTTCAAAATCAAATATTACTTTCTAAATTATATTTATGTTTAAATTTAAAATTCGCCGACAACCACAGGTAGGCGACCCCTTTTAAATAAAACACATAACCTAAAATAAGCCGCACAATTTCGGCGACTCATTTGGGGCGGATTCACTCTCGTCTTAATCGAATGATTACTTCGAAATCGGTAGTGTGTCAGCTTATCACTTGTGGGTCAAACTGCCTTCTTTCTGAATTGGATACTATGTTCATTTCTACCTTGAACAAGTATAACCAACATTCTCTCGGATTTAGAACCTTGTTTAGACACGCGTAAACGGAGAGTTCAGGATCCTTTACCTCATTTACGAGGTGGGGTGGACCGATAGGTGTTAGTTTAGGAGTGATCCTTCGAGTCGAGAAGTCTTGCTTAAGATTCTCTTTTCCTTTCCAACTCCGGTCGGGTTCCTTACCTTCTCTCACCTTTGAACACTGCGTTCTAAATAATGAGCCTACGAAAAATAAGTGATTCTTTTAATAAACGATTCCTTTTTATAAATACATGAACATGAATGAGTTCGGACTCTTTTGATTCCTTTCTTTTCGTCCTAAAGAAAGAAGCATAACAGGATGACAACCGAATCTACCTGTGAAATGGAAGCCCCGGGCGATTTCTCTTTCACCAATGGATTGGACCTCATTGTCTATGGATGAGTTGCCAGGCAATGGAATCATCACGTTGGACAAGGATTTGAAAACACGAACGTCAAGATCTCGACGTCTCCTTTTTCGCTTGCTTGATGAACAAGGTATCTGAAGGCTGAAGAGCCGGCTAGCGAGTTCAACCTTGGGTAGACGAGAGTTCCCTCCCTGTGAAGGATCTGGAGCTAAGAGGAACAACTGTTGCCCGCGGGAGGTATTCTTTCTGGCGGTCTCGTTGTTTACCGCACCTGCCGACTTTTTGCCAAATCAAAGGGGAAAGAAATCCGAATTATGATGGACACATTCACAAGTGGAGGTACGGATCTTCTGTAGTTGTTTTCGAGATCGAATTCCAGGTTCGAAATTCCGTCACTAACGAAGACCCGGAGAAGAAACGAAATAGGATCGCTAAAGAAGCCGAGTGTAGGTACTTTCCTAGAAGAAATTCAGGCTTGCCCGAATATACACATGCACGAATACATACAACATTGGGAGGAAGCGGGTTTCATCCCTCGCGCGGAAGATGAAGAAAACATTCGCGAATTCTTCCAATTACCGCGGCACGCATATTACAACGATAACGCGAAAAGAACTAGAACTACGCCGTTTGCTCGTACCAAACTTTGGTAAGAAAAGTTAGCGAAGAAGGAAAACGCATTATCGGAGATTCTACGGAGGATAGGGCGGGTGCCGATCGAATCCCGTCTTGGGCCCCGAGTGGGAGCACTGCCATCATGGCGGAAAACCCCGAAGTAAAAGAATGAAGGCTAGTCATGCCATTGTCGTCTCGGGGATTACAGTTAGGGAGGATACCACCTTCCGACATTTGGCGACGAGACCATGCGGTCCCTGGGCAGCCTGGCACGGGAAAGGATGGTATGGCGTCCAACTACTGAAGCGATTGAGATTGAAACAACAACCCGAGAAAGAAAGTCTCGCCGAGGAGGAGCAGATACGAGAAGGAAAGTGCCCCTAAGCGATGAAGGGGACTCGTGGGGAAAGGGGACCGCGGCTATCGCACGACAACCACGAAGACACACGAAAGCCCCGCTAGAAGATGCCATGGAAAAGTTGAGAACCGATGTCAGAACGATTGGCGAAAAGAAAGAGAAGAAAAGTTCGGAGACGAGATGATTCATCGGAATTCCGGACGACGAATACGCGAGAAATCAACATGGTTGAGACACGGGCTTCATCGGCTTCGCAAGGTGCTCTAGCAGTAGCGAAGGAGGCCGGGGTGATGAGAAGGCGACTTCGGGAAAAAGACGACACGATCGCTCAAATGGCGAAAAGGATGGAAGAGATGGCGCGGTAGCTCGGCACTCTCCGAGTCAAGTACAACCACAAAGGGAAACACCCCCGAGAGGTCATTCACATTGTAGACGGAGGAAAGGAGATTACGTCGGGAAGTCGATGGGGATGATACGGTGAAAAAGGATACAACCTGGTATGATTCCGAAGGATATCGAGCAGTGGAACGGCGAGTGCGAGAAGCCTTAGCACAATCGAAGGCGGAACATCCATTCGGACGGGTAGACCTTACCCCGGAGACCGACGTGTCAATACCGAAAGGCTTCGTACCACCCTCTCCTGGTCCAGAGACCCGGCGGGCAAGGAACCCCGGCCGGCATGTGGCACACTTTCGTGCCGGTTGTTGCAATGCGGCGGGAGCGATGCATTACTCTTCGGCCGGTTAAGTCGGCGATGCATCGAGGAATCGCCTTCGGCGGGTATGCGGGGTAAATGAGGTTCGGTAAAGGCATTCTCGGAGCTAGAGAACCTCTTCATCGAGCGATTCGCGGAGCTCGACACCACATCCTTGTAGGTGATTTAGTGGTAAGAGAAAACCGAATGAAACTTTAGTGGATTACATACTCCGATGGAGGAACTTAAGTATAGTGTGAACCACAATGCAAGAACGACATCTGCAGTCGGCATTTTGCTAAAAAGCATTCACGGCCCGTGCGCACTTCTCCTCGGGGATTCCTTATTAAGACTTTCGAGAAGTTGTTAAGCAAGGCCGGAAGCTTGCTGAAGAGGCAAAGCGATTAAGTTTCACTTAGACAAGACGAGATAAACAAAAACTGTAAAAGACTTTTTTGAAAAGAAATCCGGGGTCGTCGCAGCGGTTGACAAAGGCGAGCGACGGTCTGAAATACCACGGAACGGCCGCGGCAACCACTCTGAGTGCAGCCGACGACCCGGCTATCGGTCATCTCCGCGATATGAACAGCCGTCTCGTCGCAACGTACATTAAAGAGCTTTTGAAGCCGAGAGAATATCCGTTCAAGAATAGACGATTACCAAAAATGTTCCTTTGATCGATGAAGACTCGGTTCCAGTAGGAAGCCTAAAGACCAGAAGAGGTCAACAAGAAAGGTGATCCCAACTTTTGCCCTTACCACCGGTGCTTAGGCACAAGATGAAGATTGCATTACCTTCAAAAGTTGGCTCAATGACAACACAACGGAAAGGGAATATAACGATCTGAAGGAATTACATGAAGGAACCTTGAAGAAGTTATCGATGTTATCTCGGCCCGATCCCATCATTCGATAGATCCCTATACGTGACGATGGATGGGCTACCGCTTGGACGGGTCTTCGAAAAAGATTTTAGACGGCATGACGAGCAGCTTCGGTGCGGCTTCGGTCAGAGTTTTACAGAGGCTATTGGCGAATGTATACTTGCGATAGAAGAACCACCTCCCGACGGAGACGATTGAAAAGAAAATTGACGAAGAAGGAAAGGCGAGGCACCTAAGGCTAGACTAGGGGCTGCTTATCCTAGGATAGTTGTTTCCGATTCGGGGGGAGAAATCCCTCGAACCCTTATTTCTGTATGATTACTCACTCGCCCGGTGGGATCGTATAATGATAAGGGTGATGGCGTTAGCTACGTTTTGGCCCCATTTCTAACGATTACGTAACTAACGATAATCGGATGTCGATTTCGATACCAACGACAATTCTCAAATCATACACGATCTCGACGAGCAAAATAATGAAAGACATCCATCGAAGGAGGCTGCGAGTTCAGCAAACAGCAGTCTGTCTGGCATGAGTTTCGAGGAGCTCCGATCGCGATAGAGTTAGAGCCTTCGGACTTTACGAAGCTAATCCGGAAGAGCTGTCATTCCGATTCAAGAAGAGATTGAGCAAGCTCGACAATAGATTCGAAGAAATTACGAAGTCGACTTAAGGAGTGGAAAAGTTCCCTCCGAGAATGGGTCAAAGGCAAAGGAAGCGGTGGTTGTTCGGGAAGAACCAGCCCGGCGGAAAGAGAAATACCCATTCGGAAAAGACGAGACACATGAAAACAAAGTGGACTACAACGTGCTAGCCATCTTAGGAAACTACCGGCCAAACTAAGCATCTATGACGCTCTCATCTTATCGAAAGGAGATGAGAGAAGCTCGATCGAGGCCTTACTTGATCCGGAGAAATTTCTTCGCTCGAATGGCGGAGAGTCCTTAGATGAGGTTTGCTCGTTAAAGGAACAGCGAGGTGTTGCAGCCTTCACGGACGACGACCTACTGCTTGGGCAGGCGGTTACAACCGGCCGTTTGTACATTTTCGGTTACAATCGGAAAATTTACACTCTCGGGTATTGGTGGATCCGGGAACGCCAGTCGATATAATGAATCTTCGAACGCTAGCATACTTGGAAATTGATGCCCGCGAGCTCGGAAACGGACAAAATGTTATTGGAAAGGATTCAACCGGAAAGGAGAAAGAGCCCTCGGCTCAATAACGCTGCGATGAAGACCGGTGACTTAAACGAAACCGACGCGAAATTTCACATAAGTGGGGATTCGAAGCTTATCGTTGACGCTCTCTTGGGCCGACCATGGATACATGAAAACGGGATGGTACCATCATCTCTACATCGAGTGCTTCAAGTACTACGATGGAGGGGAACGGTGCACATCAAAGGTGACTTCTGACCATTCTCCGTACATGAGAGTGGAATCCGCGAGGATGCGAACTATTATGCACCACGCGGCCTTCTCCCGAGATACCATAACAAATGAAGCAAAGAAAGTTGAGAACAACGCGAAGAACACGAAATTCTGAGCCAACGATCACTCACCACTCCCTTACGGCGAGATGGTGAAGGTTTCTCCACAACTCGCATCCGAGGAGTCGAGGCCGGGGACGAGGTCGTGGTAGAACGTTAGGACGATTGGATGAGAGAAACCAACCATCGATGTTGATTGGGAAGATAGTTCGAAGGAGAAAATCAAACGAAGCGACAATAAGTCGGAAGAAGCCGCAATTCAGAATCCCTCTCGAAGATGAAAGAAACGAAGAATATAAATCGATATGCGAAAAGATTAACATTATGTACATCTTGAAATACGACCACCGTCCATTAATAAGATCGAGGGTATGGAGGTCAAAGAGGTACGTAGCGGTGGTGCAAAACCAATCAAATTCTACGTGGTCTTCTTCCTCAAGCGAAAATAATGTACAACTTGGGTACTACTTCATCAAATTAATGGAATTGCCTTTTAGTGGTACTCTCATGTGTTCAAATTTAATTCAACGTGGTTTCTTACCTCGACGGTGGACAAAGGTCAATCACAACGTTTTGAAAATTTATGGAATAACTCCAGGTCGTCCACCCAACTCAAAACATGGTCTCGGATTTGGCACGATGGATCAGTTGATGATGCGGGTACACCTTGGTTATGCTGAATCTAATGAAAGCGCATGGAAACTACGGAGAGAACTCGAAGATTTGCAAATTGGAAGTAGCTCACGAATTTGAAGAAGAAAATCAAATCTACAATAGATGAGTTAATAGAAGTTAACTTAGGTACTAGCGAAGAGCACAGACCTGCTGATGTATCTTTACTCGATAAAGACTCCGAAGAAATAATCGAGTTATTAATGGAATTCGAAAAGGCGTTTTGCTTGGAGCTACGATGAGATGCCGGGTTTAGCTCCGGAGGGTGGCCGGTCCATAAACTAGGAGTGGACTAAACACGTTCCGATCCCGGAGCCAGTCGAAGAATGCGTACGAAATCGAACAACAAGTAAAACAGCCGAGTTAAAAAGCTAATAGACGGACTAAATTTGTCCGTGAAGAACAATACCCGACTTGGTTAGCCAACGTGGTACAGTCGGGGAAGAAGAATGGTCGGATCGGAAATTTGTGTGGATTTCGGAGATTTAAACAAGGCATGTCGAAAAGATGAATTTCCTCACAGATCCCCGAGAATTAATGATCGACATCGCTTCAACGCACGAAATATTCTCGTTCATGGATGGATCTTCGGGATACGACCAAATAAAAATGGCTCAGAAGATGAAAAAACTTACGACGGCCAGACGCCGATCGGAGTATATTTATATACGGTGATGCCATTCGGAGTGAAGAACGCGAGGGCAACTACCGGAGAGCAATGACGAGGATTTTGATGATCTCATCCATAATCGAGTCGAATGCTACGTGGACGATGTGGTCATCGAAAAGCAAAGTAAAGGAATGACCACTTGTATGATTTGAGAATTGTTTTGAACGATTTAAGGCAATTTAACCTTAAGATGAATCCTTTAAAATGCGCCTTCGGCGTCACCTCCGGAGAAATTCTTCGGATTCGTTGTCCGACATCGTGGAATCGAAATCGATCGGAAAAGATAAAAGCCATCTTAGAGATACCGCCTCCGAAAACCTTAAAACAACTACGATCTTTTCAAGGAGCGGCACTATCTTGAGCGCTTCTCGGGCTTGTCGGGTAGGTGTCCGCTTTCTCGGCACTAGTTAAAAAGGACGCCGAGATTTATTTGGGAAGAGAAATGCCGAGAGGACGCCGAGGACATTAAACGATACTTAATGACACCTCTTTGTCTTAGCGACCCCGATCTCGGGTAGACCGCTAATACTTTATACCGCGGCCTAGACGGCCTCTCGGGTACTGTTGGCGGAGTCGATGATGAGGGTAAGAAATGCTCTTTTTGTGCTTAAGCCGTCGTTTAGTGCCAACGGAAATAAGGTATCCTTGATTGAAAAGCATTGTTTGGCTGATCTTACATTTTCAAAAGTTCGGGCATTACATGCTTTCTCATAAAGTCAACGATCTCGAGTTTAATCCATTGCGGTAACGATGACTCGTCAACGCTTTCGACGGACTTTTGAGATGATGTCCCGATAATATTCTTACAATTCGATATAACTTTCGTGCCTCTTCGTGCGTAAAGGGACAAGTCTAGCGAGACTTCCTTACGGCACACCCTTTGCCGGCGCGGAATCTCCTCTCGATGACGATACGCAGGATGAACAAATAATGAATCTAAAGACCTTGATGATCGACTTTGGGAATTATATTTCGACGGAGCATCTTCGGGCGCACGCACAAAGATGAAGAAATCGCAAGTGATAGTGCCCGGTAAGGCGGGAATCGGGCTAATATTTATAACACCGAAGCGGGGGATGTTAAGATACTCCTACCACTTGTGAGCCGTGTACAAACAACGAAGCGGAATACGAAGCCCATATTAGAATTTGGAATTAACCATTCGAATGGGGATAACGGACATCAACATCTACGGGGATTCACGGTTAATCATTCAACGGATACGTGGGACAATACGGAATTTTAAAACGAGAGCTCGAGCAATACTTCCGGTATCTGTCTGGTGATGAGCAGTTCGAATGTGACAATCTACAAAATTCCCGAAAAGAAAACGCTTTAGCGGATACGCTAGCCCGTCTCGCAAAAGAATTTGCTGTTTGCAAGATGAATCGATTGGAAGTGTCGGTTCACGGACGCCGGTCTATCCACTGACTCGACATAGACACGATACACAAATCGAGAAAGAAGGATCGGTGCAACGGTGACGAGGAAAACACGGAAGATTGGCGACAATACATTAATAGATTACTTGCAAACGGGGAAACTACCGGAGAATAGGTCGTTAGCCCATCGAGATCAAGAAAAGAACTACATCCTATGCACTAATAAACAACACATTATACGAAGGTCTTTTGATCGAATGTGGCTAAGGTGCACTAGCGGGTCCGAGCGTGGAAATTGTTAAGGAGGTGCATTCGGGGACTGCACGCGCTCACCGGTCGAATCGAAGATGAAAATGAAAATTAAAAGACTAGGATACTACGGCCCTCGATGATGACCGGCTATGAAAATCGCCGAAGGCATGCGGTGCCGAGTGCACGGGTGGTTACACACCCCGGCCTCCCGAATGTGCCACGTAGACAGTTGCGTCGTGGCCGTTTGAATGTTGGGGCACGGATATAGTGGGTGTCGAGCCGCCGTCGTCAAGGACATGTCGCTTCATTCTTGCGGCTGATTACTTTTTCAAGTGGGCGGCCGGTTCCGCAGAAGTGAAAGCACATCACGTCTTTACAATTTTTGAACCAAGTTGTCTACCGTTTCGGGGTGCCGCGCGAGATCATCTCGGATAATGGGTCGACGTCGAAGCACACAAATCAACAATTTTGTCGGGAGACACGGAATCGGCGCGATATTCAACAGTTTACTACCCAAGATGGCAATGGCCTAGCCGAGGCTTTTAATAAAACTCTCGGAATTTTTAAGAAGACTTTAGACGACGATAAGAGAAATTGGCACGAGAAATTAAGCCTTATGGGCCTACCGGACAACCTTCGAACTCTACGCAAGCTACACATTACGCTACGGTGTATGGGTCCGAGCGGTGTTACCTTTAGAGGTTCGGCTCCCTTCACTCGGAATTGCGGTTACGAATAAAATCGCGACGAAGAGAACGCCAAATTACGACTCGAAGAATTAGAGAGCACAGAGGAAAAGACTTGCGGCGCAACGGGAATCTAGAACTATACCAAGCTAAGATGGTTGAGCCCATGATAAAGCTGGTCACTTGAGAACCTAAAGTTGGTGACTTAGTTCTCGTTCTCGAAGACATTCTTGCACACGCAGATAGGGGGAAAATTTGAACCCACTTGGGAAGGACCGTTTGTGGTTGAAGCGGTATACTCGGGAGGTTCACACCGGCTAGTGGTGCCGAGGAGAACGACATATGCTTCCGATCAATGGACGATACTTGAAAAAGTATTACGCTGATGTTTCGAAGGGACGAACTTTCCATCCCTAGAAGCACGGGCGAAGTGATTACTTATAGCCCAGGTCCGAACTTCGCAAAGAAATAACAAAATGTGCCAAAATAAATAAAATCCTCACAATAAAATTTTCCTTCTTTTAAAATCTCTATCAAATTCTCAAATTCGATCTTTCCGAATCTCACATCAAACATACATCCAATTCGAACTCTTGGGTCGGATTTTACATCAGTATTTTCCTTTTAAGTTCTCTTCTATTGCAGAAATACATCAGAATTAGAACTCTTGGGTCGAGGATTTTACATCCCAGTACCTTCCTTTTAGGATTCTCTTCCTATTGCAGCAAATACATCAAATCCAAACTTTTGGGTGAGGATTTTACATCCAGTACCTTTATGGATTTTCTTCCTCACATGGCAGAGGCTACATCGAATCGAACTTTTGGGTCGAGGATTTTACATCCGAAGCTGCCTTTAGCTTTAGGATTTTTCTTCCTCTTTATGGCAAAATGCATCAAATTCAAACTCTTGGGTCCGAGGATTTTACATCCCAGGCGGCCACCTTTAACACGGATTCTCCTTCCTATTGCAGCGAAATACATCCAATTCGAGCCTTTGGGTAGAGGATTTTACATCCAGTACCTTTAACACAGGATTTTCTTCCTCTGCCGTGAAATACATCAATTGAACTTTTTGGGTCGAGGATTTTACATCAGACTGCCTTTACCTTAGGATTATCTTCCTCTTGCTGTGGAAATACATCAAATTCGAACTTTTGGGTCGAGGATTTGTCAGTACCTTCTGCTCAAGTTCTCTTCTCTTTGCCTTTAGAATACATCGAGTCGAACTTTTTGGGTCGAGGATTTTACATCCAAGGCTGCCTTTAACACAGGATTCTTTTCCTATTGCACTGAAATACATCAAATCAAACCCTTGAGAGGTTAAGGATTTGCCAATACCTTTACTGCGAGATCTTTTCTCATTGTATTGACTTGATAGATTCGATCTTCTTTTGGGGTTGAAGTGTTACATCTAAAACCCAAGAAATTCAATTTTCATTTCAAATCAAATTCCTTCAAAATTAATCTTGACAATAAATCTAAATTGAAACTCCAGGTGAAATCTAAACTCACACATCATGACTTGAACACATGAAACAAAATAAAATCTAAATCGAATTTCTCAAGAATCATGTAATTTGGGATTCACCTCCTTTTCCCTTCCACAGTAGAGTTCGGAAATCTCCAGTTAAGGAGATATGTGACGCTCCCCGGCGAAGTGTACTTCGTCCCCAAGTTTGTCACTTGGACATACGTGTTGGTTTTGTTGATCGCCGATTCGGCCTGTCTGTGATTGTGCTTTCCGTCGACTCACACCACACAACAGGAGTCCATTTGTTGACCTCATTTTGATGAGGTCTTCTCTTCTTCTCTTTAGTACTTGGGGATACGCCTTAGGCTTTTCCTTTGACTATCTTGGAATGGGGTGGGACCCACCTTTTAGAAATTCAAACCACTTCTTAACTCCTGTGAACTCCGCAAACTTGACTATAGACCCTGTCCTTCTGGGGTTGAAATCGAATGTGGAAGTTTAAAGGATGAGTTCTATGGGACTCTTTGGCCTTAGAATGCATACACCAGGTGCTTTGGTACGGTGAAGATTTGACTGCACACACCTTACTGCTTTCACACACCTCCTAAACCACACCTATACCTAACTTGACTTCACGACTCATGTAGGTGATTCACATGGATGGTCAACTTAACCTGAAGCCATGGCTAAGAGGGTTAAGAACGACATAGTGAGTGCACGAGTAAGTCATATCATCATGTGGGCTTGATATGGCTTCGTGGCTCAACAAAATGATTTCATTTCACTTACATCCACCAATCTTCAATTTTCCAAATTTCCAATTTTTGACCGAGACCCAACACCCGCCGAAACTACCCCAAGCACGAATAGCAAATTTCTCAAAATTTCCAAATCGCCCAAATTTCCTCAAAATACGATCTCGAACATTTCCACATCACTTAAATTGATCATCCATAACCAAAAATGCCAAAATTCCAAAAATACCCCCCGATACCTTCCAAATACCCAAAATACCCTTTTGACCCAAAATCCAAAAAATTCAAGAAAATTCCCAGAAAATTCCAGAAAATCCCAAATATTCCCAGAATTTCATTTTTGTTCCCGGCTACACCATGGGTGATTTTGTCGATTTACCCCACTTTTATCAAAACCCCAGTTGACCCATTTTAACCTGATAAACCCAATGTCAAACCAAATCCGCCCAATTGACTAATTTTGGTCCAATTCAATTCTAAACTTCAATTAAACATCCCAAACACCAATCTAAGACCAAAATCTGACCCGATTTGATTGGCATTGGGATCGATTTCACTTTTGGCCTTAAAGCGGTTGGACTATGACTGAGCTAACCCAAACTCACCCATTTCCAACTCCAATTAACCCCAAATCTTTTCTAAACCTCCTTGACATCCCCATAAACAAAACACTAGCACTTGGTTGCCCAAAACTTTGATCGAGCCCACTAGAATTCAACCCAAAGCTAAAAGGCCCATTTTTGACTACAACCCAAATCTAGCCAATGAGCCCAAATCCAAAATCAAAACCTAACCAAAGTCAAAACCTCTTTGAAACACTCATAAATATTTCTCAACATTTATTTTACATCAATTTCAAACCTAGCCCAACGACCCAAGCTGATTAGCCAGTTGACCTACGTAGGCTCACTGCAAGTTAAACCCCAAATTGAGCCAATTGAGCCAAATCACCTCAAACTTGTTTCCAAACCACTCATGAAGCATCCCTAAGCCAAACTCAACAAAGATTATTTGGCCCAAGCCTTTGCAAAAATCTCATCCCAAATCCATTTTAAATTTAAAAGCCCACTTCCTAAACACTCCACTAAAAGCATTCCACGAATATAAAAGCCCCAATTTGGCCCTAAAGCCCACATGACATTTCCATTTGCCATCCATTTAATCAAAGCCATTCCTAAGTTATAATTCCATCATCAAACAATTCCAAATCAAATAAGCAAATTCACACCAAAATATCAAAAATTCTTAAAACCGTTTTTATGAAATTGACCAAGCCCTTTTCGAAGCGAATGGAGCCATGAGCAATGACCCATTCCTCGAAACCACATGAAGCCATGAGGGCTTTGACTTGTCATTAGTCCATTTATGGCAAAGAAGAGGGGGTTCTTTCTTAAACCTCCTTTAACCTTTTTACCTTAAGCATGTCACACACTAAACCGTAGCAGCACGCCCTCATAGCGTGGATGGAAATTCCTGCCACTTTCCATGGCCAGTGCATTGTGATCCTCTCGGCCGGGAAATCGGGCCAACGGGAGGGTGCAGCGAACCAATGGGTTGACCAAATTGGAAAACCAAAATGACCCCTTCCCCATTCCATTTTGATTCAACCACTTTACACATGGCAGTAACGATTACTTACCGACATCGAAGCCAAACCGCGACCACGAGGTGACCCTTTGCCGCCGTCGACCACCCAGTCTTGAAAACACCATGGCAGCTCACATATGAGCCAACATTGGGGAATTCTCCATTGGCGACTTGTCCCAACCCGAATGGATAGCATGGCTGTTCTTCACTTGACACAAGCGGTGATCCCGACCATTAAACCCCCCTTTGGGAGAGCCTGAAGCCATGCATTTAAACACCACCCCCTCACGGCCATGAGAGGAGAGAGTTGCAAAAACCTTGCCAAAACTCTGCCAAAATTGTTCAGACCCCTCCTCTTACACGAGCACTTGATCCCAGAGTGAGATCCTGCCATTTCTTCTCTGTGAGCTCGATTTCGAGTTGAAATCCGAAGCCCCTGGCTTCCAGACACTCCTCCACGGTGAGCCAATCCCCAAATTGATTGTCTCTACACCTTCACCAGACCAGGGGAAGGTGTCCACCGATAAAAGCCCCATCTCAGTCACCCGGTTGCTCCGGCCTCAAGCTTTGTGATGGTGTGGTCGAAGTCGACTGAACAATTCAACGGAACCGGGAGACTTCATCCGGAGCTTGTAGGACCCAATCGAAGGTGCAGCAACTCTCAGATCGAAGCCACACTTCTGCGAGCAAAGGTATGGAAGCTATTCTTCATCCCGAGCACGGGAGATTCTCCATTTCGAAATGCCTTAGTTGTGCGTGTTTACGTATGGATGTGTTCGTCTCTTGAAGACGAAAATCAAGCCAGAAACATAAGAAGCACGAAAATCCGTTGAGAATCGAGTGAGTTCTTAGGGTTAGAGTGTGTGGACGGTCACGGGATCACACCGGTCATGAACGATGAACGGATGCCGTCCATTTAATACTGCCTTGTGGACACAGCGGGGATGGCGCGGATGAGAAGACGGAGCGATACGGCGGGTCCGGGGCGGCGCGCGAATATGGCGGCGTCGAATGGAATCGTGACGCGTGTGCCTTCGGAGACGTTAAGGTTGACGCGGCGCCGCGTCACTTAAGTAGATAAATAGGGGTATTTTCTATTTATTTGAATTTCGAAACTTTAAAAATTCATAGCTTTGTGTAGAAAAATCGCGAAAATAAAATAAAAATACCTGCTTGCTCGATTGAACGAGAGGAGAATAATGTGGAAAAGAAATTAATTAATTTTGTCCAGTATTTTATTTTTAATTAATTATTACTCCCTGCATTATTTTAATTCTCCATGTATGTATACAATTCACCGTGGCATGAGGCTATAAGACTTTTGAAGCCTGCGAACTTAGGGACATTCCCGAATTTTCGAGTCGGAAGCCATCTCTGTGAAAAGTTATTGATTTTTCAAATGCATGTTGCTGTTTTAAGTATTTTAATTTCAAAAATTAGCATGTTGTGAAATAAATTAAAGGAAAATTTGGTGATGTTAACCCATGGCCAGGAGAAGCACTTAGGAAAAATAGGATTTGAATTAATTCATTTAGATTAACCTGGTGGCTTAAACACCCAAAATAGGTTTCTAATTAATTAGAGTTAACCATAGATCAAATTGACTTGAAATCAATTCTCCACTGACCTTTAGGTCAGAGGAACCCATCATAAAAATTTGAGGTCGGTGGACTTGGTTAGCCCCGCATTGGTGGGTTAATTAAGCGCTTAGTCATTTTAAACTTTAAAAATTCATAACTTTCAAAAATATCTTTCAAAAATTCACCAAATTAGTTTTGGAGTCTCTCTGATATCAGGGAGTTTAAGAAAAATTAAAATTTCAATTTTCTAAAAAAGTTGATTTTTAATATTATTTTAATATTTTTAATAATTAAAAAATAATAAAAATCACAAAAATAATCAGAATTCGCCAAAATGTTATATTTTAAATTTTAATCTTAGGAACAAACCCCATATTTTTTTCTAGGTCTATTTAGTGAGATATTAAATTTTAAAGCTCTAGAGTAATTTTATTAAAAAATGTATTTTCTAGCATTTTCACCAAAATAATTATAATAAATCGAAAAATCGAAAAATTGTAAAGTTTGGTTCTGCGGAATCCTTGATATCGAGAGAGAATTTTTAAAAATTATAAAATTTTATTTTTCAACATTTATTTTATTTTTAAATTAATTAATACTCCCGAACTTAAAATAATTCTAATAAATAAAAATATAATTGAAAAAAATTACAAAATTTAGTCCCAGTGGTCTCTGGTCATTAGGAATGTCCCCCAATTTTCTTAAGAGCAGAAACTTTCCCTTAGTCATGTTATTGAATTTTCCTTGGAAATTTTATTTTTCTACTAAAAAATAATTATATAAATAAATTAAATACAGAAAAATCACATTTCTCCTCTCGTATCTTTATTGACACGTAAGTGAAATAAAATAAAAATTTTAAAGTTCATTTGAGTTGATTTAGTGAGTTATGAAATTATTAAATTTAAAGAGGCAAAATGGTAATTAAAATTTTAACCCTTAATTAAAACTTTAGAGTTTAATAAAATTTTTAACAAGTAAAATATCTGATCCTAATCTGATTTGGATGATTGAAATTTAAATAGTTAAAGGGTAAGCACTAAAAACGATTTAAAAATAATTAAAAAATAAACCTTAATTAAATAATTAATTGAATTTGGAAGAATAATAAAATTGGAATTATTAAAATAGGGATATTATTAGGAAGGAATTTGATAACAATTTAAAAATCACAAAATTAATCATCTAGGTAATACTCGACTGCTTAATTAAAATGATAACTCGAATTTAAAATATTAAAGAGCTTAATCATTAAATTAAAATTAAATCATTAAACTCTTTCAAAAATTTTCAATTAAATTAAATTAAATTAAGATTAAAAGTTGAATTAATTAAATTAAAATTAAATTAAATTAAATAAACAAATTAAATTAAATTAAATGAATTAAATACATTAAATTAAATAAATAAAATTAAATTAAATTAAGTTAAATAAAATTAAATAAATAAATTAAATTAAATTAAATTAAATTAAATTAAATTAAATTAAATTAAAATTAAATTAAATTAAATTAAAAATTAAATCAAATAAATTAAATTGAATTAAATTAAGTAAATCAAATTAAATTAAATAAATTAAATTAAAATAAATTAAATTAAATTAAATTAAGTTAAATTAAATAACCTTACTTAAGACATGAAGAGATAAATCTAAAAATAACTTGAACCTTTATTCGAAACTTAAATCATTAATTTGAACTTAAATTTGAATCTGGAAATCATTAAATATCATTTTGTATAGGAGCTTTAGTTATCGTAACTCCTAAATAGAACATTAAAATGAAATATTACTTCACTTATAGGACATTCAAATGTCCTAGTTCAACGAGCAAGTTAACAAAACTTGAAAACCTCGGACGATCGATTCATTTACACGATTAAATTCATTTGGACTTAAACGATCACAAATATTGAAAAGATGTTTAAGATTCTTCTTAAGCACTTCCTGATATGATAGGATATTTACGAAGAAACGATTGAAACAGTTGTTCTTTGATGAAGAAAATCGTCTTAAAATAGCTCTGAAGAACACAGAACGTCATAGGAAATGACTAGGTATAGGATTAGGAATTTAGTGAAAATGTAAACCTTTCCACTTAGCTTTACCTAGGAACTTGCTTAAATATTCTAGCTGTATTTTAAGTGCGGCTTGAATGACGGGAAGACCCTCCGGACGCTTTATTTTATTGCGAGTTTATTTTATTGCAAAAGCACTTTTATTTTTCTTGCATGATAAGCAACGGTGCATGAAAACCTACACCTTCTAGGACGAGAAACCAAAGCTGAAACCCAAAATTAAAATAAAAGACACTACAAAGATAAAATTCGCATAACGACGTTGAAATATAAGACAACTCGAAATTTAATCACAAACGGAACACACCAAAAGCTACAATTACAACTAAATTAAAACGTCACGATTGGATGATCGGGAATACCTCGGGTGATGTAACCTACGTGTTGCTAACGGGATTTCCTACGGTCTAAATGAAAGTGTGGAACTCATTCGGTTGAGTTTCGCAAATTAAATGCAGGTAAGTGAATCCGATAAAAATAATGATGCCGGAAGGATGGAACCGTGGGATCTTAACCGGTGTCGTTATAATCAACTTTTAAGATTTGTTTAATTAAAACACAAAAAAAAAACATTTGGAGACAAGACTTCTCTAAACCCGAACACTTCTCTCATCTCTTGATTTATGATTTCTATAACTAAACCTCTGCCCGACAACGAGCTCGGGCATGGTGGGCGACACGGCCATCGTCGTCGGCCAAACTTGAACCTACATCAACAAAACTTTCTTAGAATTAAATAACGAAAACCTTAGGACTTCGAGGGTAGTTTGCCTTGTGCAGCATAAATCCTCGACTCTTCGTTAGGCATTTGCATTGCAAATTAAGCCCTAGCAGGTCTTAGGATAGAGGTAGTCGTCGGAGTACGACATAAACCTCATATCTTCTGACGATTTTGTATGATTTTATGATATAAATATAAGCCATTAACTAAATTGTGAAGATTAAAACATTAAATAAACACTAGGATTTTCCTAAATCAATAAACAATGTGTACGGTATTCGGGAAATTATCGAAGTCGCAGTTCAAGTAATTTCTCCTACTTTTCTTCCTTTGAATTTCCAAATAAAATATTTCCAAATTTGAGCTAATCCCTTTTAAAAATTCCAATTTAATCCTTTGAAAACTTAAACTTTGAAATTCTTGAGAGCGAAATTATTGATTATTATCGAGGATTTTCTTAGGTGATTCCGTCACTTAGATGTAATTAACTATAGGGGCTTGCCCTTATAGGGAACTTTAAGAACCCGGAGTAATATAAACCCTGTTTAATGTTTTCATATTAAACGGGGGAATTTGTCGGCTTATAAATTGGTTCGCAGACCAAACGTATGTCTAAACGTTTAGTTTATTTAATCGAGCCTCGTCATCGAGTGTGTCTATTCTTCGGGATAGATACACGGTTTGTGGTGCGGTGCTCGTTTATATAAACTATTTGGGATGTGAGATCGGTTTGATCTATATCTTAAAACCTTAATTTAAAATTATTTTAATCGAATATTACTTTCTAAATTATATTTATGTTTAAATTTAAAATTCGCCGACAACTTCTGTTAGGCGACCCCCCTTTTAAATAAAACATAACCTAAAAATAAACCGCACACTTCTCCCACCTCCTCCTTCATTCATTGCCAAGTTTCCTACAATTTCCTTAATCGAGCAAGTAGCAACGTTTGTTTGTTTAGAATGTTCTTGCTATACTATGTTTTTTTTTTTTAAATTCTTAAAAAGAGCCATTTACTTTGTTTTATTGCTGCGTGGAGGAGGTTAAGGCTCATATATCAACTTCCAGGTTGAATAATTTGAAATTCCTGTTGAAGGTAAAACGTTGCAAGTGCCTCTTCGGGAGCATGGATAAGCCCCACGAAATTGCGGCTTGCTAGTTACATGTGATTTATAGTTCTTTGTGTAGAAATCATTTCTTGAATTGGAAGCACATGCACATTTCGTTTCTGGGGGATTATGAGGTTGAAGTGGATTTTGTTTGAGAAGTTTTGAAGCTTTCAAAATTTTATTTGGTAAATATGAAATCAACATGGCTTTGACATGCAATTTGAATGTTTATAAATTGCACTTGTGCGGTCTGAAATCGATGAGACTTTACTTATGGATTTTGGAAACCATTGGAAATTGAATTTTGAAAACTTTGGAATTGTTAAGGCATTGTTTTGAGGATGTTTTGAAAATGAAAGGTTCATTTGGGAAGTGTGAGATGTGCGAGTTCTCTTGCACCTTAAGTTGTGGCTTGCTCGATCACAAAAAAAAAAAGAGAAAAACTGAAGGTTTTGATATTTTAACTATTAGGAGTCTGAAAGTTTTGGGTCTCATAACCTTGTTATTTTGGGGAGGAGAGGAATCTTTAGCATATTGAAACGGTTCTAAACACTATTTTAAGGGCTTAATTGAACTTACTGATTTTCGATTTAGAAAGCTTTATATTTCGTTGATTTAATATCTCCATTTGAAGCATGATATTTCTTAGCTAAGGGTGTGCAAATTTGCGGATAGTAATGTTTCAAGTGCTATACATGTAAACATCTCACTGTTTTCATTATTCGTCCCACCATTTGAAAGATGGAATATTCATAAAATTGCTATATTTGTATACTTGCTAAAACTTCCTTTATGCCATTGTTATTGTCAAATCGTTTGGAGAAATTTGTACAAATAACTCATAACTCTCTCATACATACCACTTTGTAGCCTATGTTACATTTCTAACACCCAAAATTGTGCCTTCTACATTCATGCCATTCAATTGTTGTACGCTTACATATTTAACATCCACATTAATTCTGATATGGAGGTAAGTTGAATTGCTTACATACATATCCCTCAATTTTCATATATGCACATAAATGCCACCCAAATCATTTATCATTAAAATTAGTAAATTCCTTTGGACTAATGCCCTGTGGCACCACTTCAATTTATTGTTAATTCGTTTGGAATTATTTACATACATACCACAATTTTTATGGGAAAGTTCACATGCTAGCTTCGTTCGCCGTATTGCTTGATTTCGTGAATCTTTTGTGTTGCTTGAGCCATGTTTGTGGTATTTAAGGCTCGGTCTTGTGAATTATCGCCTTGGTTTTGCTACAACATGAGAAAATTTGGCTCAGCTTTTTGCTTGATTTTGAGGATGTTTGGTTCCTTTATTTAGGCTCGGTTTTCATGCTTCTAACATGCTTTATACCTGCTTGGGAGGAATGGAAGCAGTGGTTGTTACATATACATATGTGACATTCCTTTCTATAAATTGCAGGTGTGGAAAATTCATTCTCATGCCGTTATGCTGCCCGATTTTCTTGGATGGTTTCATTCTTTTTCTACTTCATTTATACTTCGCTCCATTTTACTTTTCTTTTCCGCAGCTTTGTTTTATGTTTCCCTTTTCTTTGCCATTACTTGAATGTTTGGGAAGGGTTACACACCACCTTAGGGGTCTAGGTCACTTCACGAGTGTGGCGACACTTTTGGGTCTTTTCTTTAGGACGAGTGAGGATTGTCGGGAGTCGGGGTGATTGACTTGAGTTGATTAATTTTGAGAGCCAATTTACCTCGTTTTACGATTTTGTGTTAGGTGGTGTTTTCTCCTCTCTCCTTTCATTGATCCCTCGTCCCTTGATTTTCTCCTTGCTTCTTGGTTCAATATCCGCACCTACGGGGGACGTGTAGGTGTGCGCATATAACCCCTTTTAGGGTATATGTGGAGCCATCGAAGCAAGGTTGTAAATGCGGTGGGGACATTGATGAGGCTGGAAAAAGAAAAATTACGGGAATCACGAATGGGGCCACGACTCGGAGACTGCGTAAGTAGAGCGAGGAATCACGGAACCGTTCGACCGTCATGGGGTTTCTGCAGGCGATTGGTCCAATGTTCGTAGACCTAATCCTGATAGGATATTGACCCGTGGAGTAGAAATGTTTTAAAATAAAAAATACGTATGTTTGAAAAATACGAAATTACCTCCACTACTACACGGCTTCTTACCTACGGTCTTGCTTGCATGAAAACCAAAAATGAAATGTGAAAATCTATAAAGATCCGCGGTTGGCTATTCGAGTCGGATTAGGACTGCTACATGCAACGGGGAAAGTCGATTACAGTAGTCGGCCGTCCGGACATTAGCACGGCTGCGAGTCCGAAACACCACCGTGCTTACGGGTCTTTCTTTCCGGACGCTCATGGCTTTCTTACGGTTTGCCGTGAGTTTAGCGGGCCATCTATGAGTTTCTTAGGTGATCTTTGCGGTTTTACGACTCTGTTTTGTTTTCGTTCGTGACGCTTTTCGGAGTTCTCTACGGACGTTCTTTTCTTTCCTTCTCGATTTTGGTTTTCTCTCGTGATTTTGTTCGCTCCTTTGTCGTCCTTCTTTTGTTTTCTTGTTGGGTTTTCGTGTCGCTACTTTCGTACGTCACCGTGGTATTCTGTTGAGCCATGTGTTTGCCCACTACTTGTACTCTTGTTTTTTCTGCGCTAACGACTCTTGCGGGAAATATAAGAAAAATATGAAAATAATAAACGGAGGTAACGGTGCACCGCGGATGAGCGAGCATACGGTATTCTGTGTTACCGAGTTTTACATTCTTCTTTGTTATACACCTTTACTTTTCGATTACATACTCTATTTAGTCGCTTGTTTACTTTCGGTTTATACCACATTACACATGCCTTACACTTTTCGGCATATACTCTTGCTAGTCTGCTTTGCTTATTTTCGTGCCACATACTTGCTTAGCATGTTTTGCTTGTTGTAGCATGTTATTCTGTTTAGCTCGAGCATAACCTGCTTGTGATACTTGCTTCTGTTGTTTATATAGCATATTCCTGCTTACTTGTTTTCACGCTTTCTTTTGCTACACATCCTTTGTTGCACACACTCTTTGTTACTGATAAAATGATAATAAAAATGAAATAAAACTGATTTGCATGATCACTTTAACTTAAGATTTAAGTTTAAAGTTTGCAACTTTGCTACGACGTGGAGCACGGAGCACGACTTCGAGGGCAACGCGGCCATCGTCGACGAGGCAAAACTTGTGTCGACATCAGCAAAACGATTCTTTAGTTTAAACAACAAACCATAGGATTCGAGGGTAGTCCGCCTAGTGCGACATTAATCTCTTTGTTCTTTTAGGCCTTTGTACGGCCAACTGACGTACGTACAAATACAACTCGGCACACAGATTAGAGGTTGTCGTCGATACGATGTAAATCCTCTTTTACCCCTTTCGAGGTTATTTGTATAATCGGGTGATTATGTAAATGTAATTCCCATAATTAATTGGCGAGTTAGCTTAAATAAATTCACTTGAAATTCAAAAACTAACATTAGGATGAAATGCAGGAAGTCAGCGAAGTTCACTTCGGGTTTGTAATCCCCCCACTTCTCTTCCTTTGGACTCTAAAATAAAGCTGTTCCAAATTTGATCCATTCCCAATTGAAATTTCCAAAATCCAATTGTTTGAAAACCTTAAACTTTGAAATCCTTCGAAGCGAAACCCGCGATCATTATCGAGTTTTCTTAAATGATTCACTTCATTTAAGATATGATGCTTATAGGGGCTTGCCCTTGTAGGGAACTTTTAAGAACCCGGGTAATATAAACCTGTAATTCATTTATATTAAGCAGGGGAACCTGTCGGCTTATAAAATTGCATGAGACTGACGGATGTCACAAATCTCCTAGTTTATTTAATCGAGCTCCATCATCGAAACGATTATTGTCTATTCTTCGGGATAGATACGCGGTTTGTGGTGCGGTGCTCGTTTATATAAACTATTTGGGATGTGGGGATTGGTTTGATTTCATATCTTAAAACTTTTAAACTTAAAATTACTTTCAAAAATCAAATGTTATCTTTTAAACTATATATATATTTAAATTAAATTTAAAATATAAAAAAAATTCGCCGATAATTTACGTGGCGAGCCCCCACTGAAATAAAACACATAACCTAAAAATATGCCGACATCCTCGCCGTCGATCGAAGAAATAACTTCTCTCGTATTCTCCCCTTGAGTGTCAAAGTTTTCGTATTCACACATGAGTGGTTCCCGAGTCAATGGAAAGCATTGATCTGTTGAGAGTAAACTCGGCCATCTTTCCTTAACAAGCACATACTCGATCTCGGTCAAGGGTATATTCGAATAGAATTCTCTAACAACTCTCATAACGACATTTGCGGTAAAATAACATAATTGTTCCCGAGTTCCACTCTGCAATTAATTGTTCTACGAATCACGGACTACCCAGCTTGATCCTGGATACACTTCTTGTTGTGAAGGTAAAATTATAGCGAAATTGGGCTTTGATGTTGACGAACCTCTCCTTATCAAAATCCATTTTCCTCTTCCCTTTACTCATCCTTGGAGACTATCTTGAATGTCTAAAATTTGCGAAAAGTTCTAATAAATCCAAAATTCTGATGTAACATTTCGGATTCGGGGGAGAAATCCCTCGAACCTCTGACTCTGTATGATTATCTGCTCACTCTGGTGGGATCTTATAATGATAAGAGTGATGGCGTTGGCTACGTTTTGACTGTTTCTAACGATTACGAACTAGCCACAATCCGTACATCGATTTCGATACCAATGATAATTCTCAAATCATACACAATCTCGACGATCATGATGATAGAGAAGACATCCATCAAGGAGGTTACGAGAGTTCAACAAGCAACGAATCTATCTGCGAGTTTCGAGGAGCTCCAGTCACAATAGAATTAGAGCCTTCAGACTCCAAGGCTAATCCGGAAGAACCTGTCATTCCGATTCAAGAAGAAACACCAGCAAGCCCAACACTAGAGTCAGAAGAAATTACAGAAGTTAACTTAAGAAGTGGAAGAGTTTTACCTCCGAGAATGGTTCCAAAGGACAAAGGGAAGCAGGTGGTTGTTCAAGAAGAACCAACCCCGGCAGAAGAAATACCACTTTGAGAAGAAGCCGAGACACATGAAAATAAAGTGGACTACAACATGCTAGCCCATCTTAGGAAACTACCGGCCAAACTGAGCATCTACGACGCTCTCATCTTATCAAAGGAGATGAGAGAAGCTTTGATCAAGGCCTTACTTGATCCGGAAATTTTCTTAGCTCAAATGGTCGGAGATTCCTTAGATGAGGTTTGCTCGTTAAAGGAACAGCGAGGTGTTACCTTCACGGACAATGACCTTCTACTTGGGACGGCGGACCACAACCGAGCCGTTGTACATTTCGATTACTAATCGGGAAGTTTACACTCTCCGGAGTATTGGTGGATCCGGGAGCATCGATCAATATAATGAGTCTTCGAACACAAGCATATTTGGAAATTGATGCTCGTGAGCTCGAAGCCGACAAAATGTTATTAAGAGGATACAACCAGAAAGGAGAAAGAGCCCTCGGATCAATAACACTACTAATGAAGACCGGTGACTTAGCAAAGACAACCGCAAAATTTCACATAATTGATTCGAAACATCGTTCAACGCTCTACTTGGGCCGACCATGGATACATGAAAACGAGGATGGTACCATCATCCCTACACCGGTGCATCGAAATACTACGATGGAGGGGAACGATGCATCAAAGGTGACTTATAACCATTCTCCGTACATGAAATTGGAATTCATGAAGATGCGGCTTATTACGCACCCCCGAAGAAAACAATCTTCTCCAGAGATACCATAATGAATGAAGCAAAGGAAGTTCGGGACGACGAAGAACCCGAAGTTCTAGTCCAACCGATCACTCACCACTCCCTTACGGCGAGATGATGAAGGTTTCTCCACAACTCGCATCCGAGGTCGAGGCCGGGGACGAGGTCATGGTAGAGACGTTAGGACGAGTTGGACGGATGAAACCGATCATCAATGTTGATTGGGAAGACGAGTTCGAAGAAGAAAAAGAAATCGAGCAAGAAGCAGCGACAATAAGTCGGAAGAAGCCGCAATTCAAAATCTCTCTCGAAGATGAGAAGAACGAAGAATACAAATCAATGTACGAGAAGATTAACCACTATGTACATACTATGACCCTGACCCTGATTCATTCTAATAAGTTCGAGGGTATGGTGGTCAAAGAGGTACGTAGCGACGGTGCAAAGCCAATCAAATTCTACCGTGGTGCTCCTTCCTCCAAAACTGAGAATAATGTATAATTTGAAGATGTCACTTCATCAGAATTAATGGAATTACCTTTTGAGTGGTACTCTCCCTGTGTTCGAAATTTAATTCAGCGTGGTTTCTTACCTCAATAATGGACAAAAGGTCAATCACAACGTTTTGAAAATTTATGGAATAACTCCGGTCGTCTACCCAATTCAAAGCATGGTCTCGGATTCGGCACAGTAGGATCAGTTGACGATACTAAATTTTGTTTGGTTGTCACTTGCGAGTCTAATGAAAACTGCATGGAAACTACAAAAGAACTTGAAGATTTATAAATTGGAGACGCTCCACCAGAATTCTAAGAAGAAATTAAATCTACAATAGATGAGTTAATGGAAGTTAACTTAGGTACTAGCGAGGAGCCCAGACCTACCTTTGTTAGCTCCTTGTTCAATAAATAAGACTCCGAAGAAATAATCAAGTTATTAATGGAATTTAAAGACTGTTTTGCTTGGAACTACGATGAGATGCCAGGTTTATCTCCAGAGGTCGCAGTCCATAAGCTAGGGGTGGATCCTACTTCTGTCCCAGTCAGACAAGGTCCCAGAAGAATGCGTCTAGAAATTGAACAACAAGTTATAACTGCAGTTAAAAAGCTAATAGACGCTAAATTTGTTCGTGAAGAAAAATACCCAACTTGGTTAGCCAATGTGGTGCCAGTCAGAAAGAAGAATGGTCAGATCAGAATTTGTGTGGACTTCAGAGATTTCAACAAGGCATGTCCAAAAGATGAATTTCCTCTACCGATCCCAGAACTAATGATCGACATCGCTTCGACACATGAGATATTCTCATTCATGGATGGATCTTCAGGATACAACCAGATAAAAATGGCTCCAGAAGATGAAAAGCTTACAGCATTCAGAACGCCGATCGGAGTATATTGCTACACGGTAATGCCATTCGAACCGCCAGAACGCGGGAGCAACATACCGGAGAGCAATGACAAGAATTTTTGATGATCTCATCCACAATCAAGTCGAATGCTACGTGGACGATGTGGTGATTAAAAGCAAAGTAAAGGAAAACCACTCGTATGATTTGAGAATTGTTTTCGAACGATTAAGACAATTTAACCTTAAGATGAATCCCTTAAAATGCGCCTTTGGCGTCACCTCCGGGAAATTCTTAGGATTCTTTGTCCGACATCGTGGAATTGAAATCGACCCGGAAAAGTTTAAAGCTATCTTAGAAATGCCACCTCCCAAAACCTTAAAACAACTACGATCTTTTCAAGGAAGGCTGGCATATCTTCGACGCTTTATCTCGAACTTGTCGAGTAGGTGTCGACCTTTCTCGGCACTAGTTAAAAAGGACGCCGGATTTATTTGGGAAGAGAAATGCCGAGAAGGCCTTCGAAGACATTAAACAATATTTAATGACACCTCCCGTCTTAGCGGCCCAGGTCTTGCCGGATGCTTTCTCATAAGGTCAACTCGATCTCGAAATTTAATCCATTGCAATACTTGATGACTCGTCCAACGCTTTCCGCGAGACTTGCCAGATGGTTGATGATATTATTGCAATTCGATATAACTTTTGTGCCTCTTCGTGCCGTAAAGGGACAAGTCTTAGCAGATTTCCTCGCAGCACACCCTTTGCCGGCAGAGTCTCCTCTTAATGACGATCTGCCAGATGAACAAATAATGAGCCTAGAAGACCCTGATGATCGACTTTGGGAATTATATTTCGACGGAGCATCTTCAGCACACAAAGACGAAGAATCGCAAGTGATAGTGCCCGTAAGGCGGGGATCGGATTAATCTTTATAACACTCTGGAGCGGGGAATGTTAAGATACTCCTACCACTTGACAAAGCCGTGTACAAATAACGAAGCGGAATACGAAGCCCTCATAACGGGATCGGAATTAGCTATTCGAATGGGGATAACAGACATCAACATCTACGGGGATTCGCAGTTAATCATTCAACAGATCGCCGGACAGTACAGAATTTTAAAGCCAAGACTCGAGCAATACTTCCAGTATGCCATACAGTTGTTAGAACAAATTCCAAATGTGACAATCTACAAAATTCCAAGAAAAGAAAATGCTTTAGCAGATGCGTTAGCTCGCCTCGCAAAAGAATTTGCCTGTTTGCAAGATGAGTAGTGGAAGTGTCAGTTCACGGACGTCAGGTCCTATCACAGCTCGACATAGACACAATACACAAATCGAGAAAAGAAGAAGAATCGGTTGCAACGGTGACGATAAACACAGAAGATTGGCTACAGCCGTTAATAGACTACCTGCAAACAGGAAAACTACCAGACGATAGGTCGCTAGCCCATCAGATCAAGAAAAGAACTCTGTCTTACGCATTAATAAACAACACCTTGTACCGAAGGTCTTTTGATCAAATGTAGCTAAGGTGCCTAAGCGGGTCCGAGGCCCGTGAAATCGTTAAAGAGGTGCATTCAGGACTCTGTGGCGCTCACCAGTAGGGTCCGAAGATGAAAATGAAAATTAAAAGACTAGGGTACTACGGCCCTCGATGATGACCGATCGCATGAAAATCGCCAAGAGTCGTCACCAATGCCATGTGCACGGAGTGGTTCTACATCAACCTCCAAATGTGCTACATCCGACAATTGCGTCGTGGCCATTTGAATGTTGGGGCACGGATATAGTGGGTCCAATAGAACCACCATCTTCAAAATAACATCGCTTCATTCTTGCAGCTACAGATTACTTTTCCGAGTGGGCGAGGCGGTTCCACTTAGAGAAGTGAAAGCACACCACGTGCTACGGTTTTCAAGAACCAAGTCGTCTACCGTTTCGAAGTGCCGTGCAGGATCATCTCAGATAATGGGTCAGCATTCAGAAGCACACAAATCAACAATTTTGTCAGAAGACACGGAATCGACTGGCGGTATTCAACAATTTACTACCCAAGAGCAAACGGACTGGCTGAGGCTTTTAATAAAACTCTCGTTCAAATTTTAAAGAAAACCTTGGACGATAATAAGAGAAATTGGCACGAGAAGTTATTAGAAGCCTTATGGGCCTACCGGACAACCTTCGAACTCCTACTCGAAGCTACACCTTACGCTCCGGTGTATGGGTCCGAGCGATGTTACCTTTAGAGGTCCAACTTCCTTCACTCAGAATTGCAGTTGCAAATAAGATCATGACAGAAGAGAATGCCAAATTACGACTAGAAGAATTAGAAAGCCTGGAAGGGAAAAGACTTGCAGCGCAGCAGAATTTAGAATTATACCAAGCTAAGATGGTTCAAGCCCATGACAAACTGGTCCGCCCAAGAACCTTTAAAGTTGGTGATTTAGTTCTCGTTCTCAAAAGACCTATCCTTGCACACCGCAAGATAGGAGGAAAATTTAAACCCACTTGGGAAGGACCGTTCGTGGTTGAAGCAGTATACTCAGGAGGTTCCTACCAGCTAGTGAATTTCCAGGGAGAACGACATATGCTTCGGATCAACGGACGATACTTGAAAAAGTATTACGCCACTTGATGTTTCGAAGGAATGAATTCTTCATCCCTA
Source organism: Papilionanthe hookeriana x Papilionanthe teres (assembly GCA_022702705.1). Lineage (NCBI taxonomy): Eukaryota > Viridiplantae > Streptophyta > Magnoliopsida > Asparagales > Orchidaceae > Papilionanthe > Papilionanthe hookeriana x Papilionanthe teres. The sequence goes on along the minus strand of CM040423.1, from coordinate 172,062,403 downwards.
AGAAGCACGGGCGAAGTAATTACTTATGACTGGGTCCGAACCCAAAAAAATAATAAAAAATGTGCTAAAATAAATAAAATCCAGATAATAAAGCTTTCCTTGTTTTCTCTTCCACATCAAAATCTCTTTCCTGATCTTATCCCACTTCATTCCTGTTAAATTTAAAAATACAAAAAAATAATAATAATAATAATAAAAAAAAACTATCTTTAATAAACATTTTCTTAATGTTCTTGTTCTTAGTACAGCCCCTGATCCTTTTCCTTGTCTTTTCGCAAGGAAATGTCGAACAGGCGGTTGGTCATGAACTTTAGAAATGGCGTAAGCCTTGCACTCGATGAAAAGAGGGTGGAAGATGGAGCGATAATCGAGATTGACTCGGACTTTGCACCAGCAGGCCTGTAGTACGAGGAAAATGATTGGATCCCAGTTGACCGAGAGGAACTACCCGGGCAGACAGTGATGAAAGTAGGTGGCCCAAGCCACCAATCCAATAGCAAGAAAAGAAAAACAAACACTGAAGAAGATAAGAAAATAAAGTCTGTAGTCGCTACGGCGGAGGGCGAGCTTGTCGGCGCCGCGCCCGCGGAGATTCAAGAAGTTCGAAGAGCTACTCTCACGGCAACGCAATGAAGAAATAAGAATCGCCGTATCCGTAAGATGTTAACCAAACTAGCGACGGACCGGCGCGACTCAGGCGATTGCTACGCCAGTACGTACACTTCAAGGACACCGGTTCACCAGGAACCTGAAGAAAGGAGGCCAGCTCCTAGGATAACAGAAAGGACCAGGGAAATCTCACGAAGATCAGAAGAAAGAAGACTACCACGCTACCAGATAGAACCACCAGTAATGCATGACCTTGTTGCAGAAGCAACCCCGGGGGATGTTCCGACGAACATCATCCCCGAGGAGCCGAGGTATGCAGGAGAACGTGAAGGGATTGAGCCGTATATCCCACAATACGTCACCAGGCCTCGCCATTTGCAGATTATTCCGGAATACGAGTTGGAAAGAATGCAGAATGTCGAAAAGAAAACCTTTGAATACTTCGAGAGAATCAGAGGCAGAAGGATCAATATACTAGAAGGCCTCGAGCTACATACAGACGTATTCTTGGAATAAGAACAACAACAAATCGTGGATTGCATCCGGGATTTGAAAAGAATGGGCCGAGCGGGCCGCCTAATGGAAAACACCTACTCAGAACCCCAGAGATGGATGCCAGGGAAAGGTAGAATTACAATACAATGCGGATGCTGTTACAACTTCGCAGAAGACAGGAAGGAGAACTCTCCAGGGATACTCCGTCATGGCCAAGTGGATCCAATGCCATCAGTCATCAAGAGAATGGTAAAAAAATTGAAAACATGGAGGGAACTGCCAGCAGATTGCATACCCAATAGTTGCATTATTAACATCTACAGGCAGGGTGACTGCATACCCCCGCACATAGATCACCACGACTTTGTCAGACCTTTCTTCACGGTCTCTTTCCCGAACGAGTGTAACATCATGTTCGGATCCGACCTCCGGATAGCGAGGCCCGGGTGAGTTCAGAGGGCCGGTGAAGATACCATTACCGGTAGGTTCCGTCATGATGCGAAGGGCAACGGAGCGGATATCGCTAAGCATTGCATACCGGGAGTACCGGTGAAGCGGATCTGCGTTACTTTCGGGAGGATGGACGACGGGAAGACACCTTACCATTTCCGGCCGGACCCGGAGCTAGAGAGCCTCCGGCCTTACGAGCTGTGAGCTACATGGAAGATATCACACCTCCAATGTACATCCATATGACATCCTTGCCAAGGATGGCTTGGAAGGTGATGTTATTGACCATGTACCTCACTATTCAGACATGGATTTCTGACAGATGCCTTTTTAGATGGATCGACAAAGATCATACATAGTCCGTTTTGAGTCTACATGGATTGTATGAGATGTATTCCAGATCGAGTTGTATGATGTATCTTCGACATGATTGGAATGAAAGTGACCGAGTCACATTTTTAGCCTTCACCTCTTTTGTGCAAATTGGTAGGGAAACGCCATTAAAGTTAAATGAACTTCAAACAAAGAGCAGAAAAGAAATAAAAAAAAGAGAATAAAAAAAAACTTTCCGTAAAAAAATCTAAAAATGACGAACACCAAACTCACATGAACATTAAATAAATAAAATAAATTCGAACCGTTAAAGACAAACAAAATGAACATAAATTTCAAATCAAATTTTAAATCAAATTCAAATTCAATCCTTCCAGATTCCAAATCAAATTTTAAATCAAATTTCAAATCCAATCTTTCCAAATTTCAAATCAAGTCTCAATCAAATTCAAATTCAATCTCCCAAATCCGAAATCTAATACGTTCTACTCTTTCCTTGTACGGGATGAAAGCGGTTGATTCCATTGACACGGATCAAATCGATGGTGAGGAATTATATCCAATCCAAACCAGTGACTTCCGATCAACTCTTTTGAACAGGGTGTGTAACATCTACATATTCCCTCCTAATCTATTTCCTTCATGAAAGTCTTTTACAACTTTCATGAAATTCTCCAAACACCAAAATTCCACACTTTTCAAATCAACACTACAAATCTTTGCAAAGTCAATGACAATTCAAAATCAAACTTTTGGGTTGAGGATTTTACATCCGAGACTGCATTGCTTTAGGATCCTTTCCCTATCGCAATGAAATACATCAAAATCAAACTTTTGGGTTGAGGATTTTACATCCGAGACTGCATTGCTTTAGGATTCTTTCCCTATCGCAATGAAATACATCAAAATCAAACTTTTGGGTTGAGGATTTTACATCCGAGACTGCATTGCTTTAGGATCCTTTCCCTATCGCAATCAAATACATCAAAATTCAAACTTTTGGGTTGAGGATTTTACATCCGAGACTGCATTGCTTTAGGATCCTTTCCCTATCGCAATGAAATACATCAAAATCAAACTTTTGGGTTGAGGATTTTACATTTGAGACTGCATTGCTTTAGGATCATTTCCCTATCGCAATGAAATACATCAAAATCAAACTTTTGGGTTGAGGATTTTACATCCGAGATTGCATTGCTTTAGGATCCTTTCCCTATCGCAATGAAATACATCAAAACCAAATTCTTGGGGTTGAGAATTTTACATCCGAGACTGCATTGCTTTAGGATTCTTTCCCTATCGTAATGAAATACATCAAATTCAAACTGTTGGAGTTGAGGATTTTACATCCGAAACTGCATTGCTTTAGGATTCTTTCCCTATCGCAATGAAATACATCAAAACCAAATTCTTGGGGTTGAGGATTTTACATCCGAAACTGCATTGCTTTAGGATTCTTTCCCTATTGCGATGAAGTACATCAAAATCAAACTCTTGAGGTTAAGGATTTTACATCCAATACCGCATTGCTCTGATATCTCTCCTCATTGTAATGATTCAATCCAATCAATTCAATTTTCTTTTGAGATTGAAGATGTTACATCTAAAACCATAAAATTCTAATTTTCACTTCCAGTTCAGATCCCTTCAAAATAATTTTGGCAAAACTTCAATCTAAATTGAAACTCCAAACTAAAATCTAAGCTCACACATCAAAACTTAAATTGAAACAAAATAAAATCCAAATTGAAATTCCCCCAGATCATGTGATTTGGGATTCACCTCCTTTTCCTTTCCCTAGCGAGAGTTCAGGGATCTCCAGTCTCAGAGATATACTTGACACTCCCCAGCGGAAACTCTTCTACTTCGTCCTAAGTTTGTCACTTGGACATTTGTGTTGGTTTTGTTGATCGCTTCGGTCAACACCAATACGCGCGGTGTGCTCCGTCAGCTCACCACACCTATTGGGGGTCCATTTGTTGACCTCATTTTTTATGAGGTCTTCTCTTCTTCTTTTTAGTACTTAGGATCTAGCCTTAGGCTTTTCCTTTGACTATCATAGAGGACTAGAATTGGGATCCACCACCTAGAATTTCAAACCACTTCTTAACTCCCTGCAAACTCTACAAACTTGACTATAGACCCCTAATCACCTAGAGGGTTGAAATCAAATGTGGAAGTTTAAAGGATGAGTCCCTATAGGACTCTTTGGCCTTAAGACTGCCCTGGGTGGCCTGGTCTGGTGAAGGGCTGACTTACACATACACTACACTACACTTTCACACACCTCCTAAAGCCACACCTATACCCAACTTGATCTCCTGACTCATGAAAGTGATCCACATGGATGGTCCTTAACCCCTAAGCCCTTGGCTAAGAGGGTCAGGAACAACATATTGGATGCCTCAAATGAGTCCCTTCATGGCTCATGTGGGCTTGATATGGCTTCATGGCTCAACCAAAATGATTTCATTCCACTTACATTAACCCAATCTTCAATTTTCCAAATTTTCAATTTTTGACCCCCGGGACCCTACACCCGCCTAGCCTACCCAAAACTCTTAAAATCCTCCAAAATCACCTAAATTACCCAAAATTCCTCAAAACCATTCCTAAACATTTCCACATTACTCAAATTGATCATCCATACCCAAAAATACCAAAAATTCCAAAAATACCTCCCAATACCCTCTAAATACCCAAAATACCCCTCTTGACCCAAAAATCCAAAAATTCAGAAAATTCCCAAAAAATTCCAAAAAATCCCAAATATTCATAATTTCATTCTTCTCACCTACACAATGGGCCAATTTTGTCAATTTACCCCACTTTTGTTAAAACCCCCAATTTGGCCCATTTTAACCCTAAGTGAACCCAATGTCAAACCAAACCTACCCAATTGACCCAAATTCTGGTCCAATTCAATTCTAAACTTCAATTCAACATTCCCAACACCAATCTAGACCAAATCCAAGTCCAATTTGATTGACATTTGGATCCAATTTCACTTTTGGCCTTAAAGCCCAATTTGGACCCATGACCCAAACCTAACCCAAACTCACCCAATTCAACTCCAATTAACCCCAAATCTTTTCTAAACCTTCCTTAGCATCCCCACAAACAAAACACTAACATGATTTGCCCAACATTTAGACCCAAACCCCACTCAAATTCAACCCAAAATCAAAAAGGCCCAATTTTGACCTAAACCCAAACCTAACCCAAATGAGCCCAAACCCCAAAATCAAAGCCCAACCAAAGTCAAAAACTCTTTGAAACACTCCCATAAACATTTCCCAACATTTATTTTACATCAATTTCAACCCTATCCCAACATTGGCCCAAGCTAGCCCAACTTGACCTATATTGGCCCATTCACCAAAGAAGCCCAAATTCAACCCAATTCAAACTCAAATCACTCCCAATTTGCTTCAAGTCACTCATGACACATCTATGAGCTAAACCCAACAATTATTTGGCCCAAGCCTTTGCCAAAATTTCATCCTAAAATCCATTTTAAAATTCAAAAGCCCACTTCCCTAAACCATTTTAAAAGCCCATTTTCACCAAATACAAAAGCCCAAAATTGGCCCTAAAGCCCACATGGCAATTTCTTTTCATCATACCTTTAATTGATATCACCCCTATGTTTCAAAATCATCATTAAACCATTCCAAATCAAGCTTCATACAAATTCCCATCAAATTACCAAAAAATTTCTAAAATCCATTTTCATGAAATTGACCAAGCTTTTCCCCAAGCCAAAGACAAGCCATGCAAGCCATGGACAAGCCACATGGAGCCATGGAAGGTTTGACATGTGATCAAGCCATTAATGGCAAAAGGAGGGCCCCCTTTCCTAATCCTTCTTAAACCCTTTTTACCTTAAGCATGTCACACACTAAACCATGCTTAGCCACCTCATCATGGATGGAGACCACACCATTTTCTCTTGGCCGACCCAAGTGATCCTTTTCAGCCCAAAACCAGGCCTTGGGTGGTGAACCTAGCCCAAAATCATGGGTTGACTCATTTGAACCCAAAATAGCCTTCCCCCATTCCATTTCAATCCAAGCTCTTTACACATGGCATTGGCCAATTGATCGCACTAAGCCCCAGCCCTGACCTCCCTGATGACAACAGTGACCTGACCCTGGCCGGCCAGCCACCACAGCCGCCGGAAACCACCAGGCCGAGAGCTCACATGTGAGCCCAAACTTGGAATTCTCACCTGCTGAGCTGCCCCATCCCCAGTGGCCATTGCAGATGTTCTTCTCTTGCCAAGAGCAGCTGATCCCAAACCCTGACTCTCCCTGGGAGGCCCTCCACCCTCTCCTATTTAAACACTACCCCCTCTCGGCCATGAGAGGTGCTGAACCAGACCTTACTGAAACCCTGCCAAAATTGTTCCAGAACACTCTCCATACTTAGAGCAGTTGATCCCCAGTGACAATTTGCCCTAATCCCCACCAACAGAGCCCAATTTCTCAGCCGAAATTCCACCCAAAACCAGGACACTTCTCCACAGTGGATCAATCCTCAAATTGATTGGTCCTACACCTTCACCAGACCAAGGGAAGGAGTCCACCAGCAAAAGCCCCCTCTCCAGGCCACCCAGTTGCTCCAGCCTCCAAGCTTTGTGATCGGCTGTTGTCGAAATCGTACCTAGGAGATTCATCAGACCAGGAGACTTCATCTGGAGCTTGTTGGGATCCAATCGATGGTGACAAAACCCTCAGATTGAAGCCACACTTCTCTGAGCAAAGGTATGAGCTAATTCTTCATCCCGAACTTCTGGAGATTCTCTATTTCAAATGCTTTAATTTCAATGCATGATCACCGTATAGATGTATTTGTCTCTTCAAGACGAATCCATAGAGTATAAGAACACGAAAATCCATTTAGTATTGAGTGAGATATTAGGGATTTAGTGTGGAAGGCTCTCGGGTGAGGACGCTTGGGGACGATGAACGGATGTCGTTCATTTAATACACGCGCGGACGGACGGCCAGGATCGCGTCGGATCAGGAGATGGAACGACACAGCGGGGCCCCGGAGCGCTGAGTCAGATGGCGGCGTCGAACCAGAACGCGCCGCGTGGCCTTTCGGAGCTGTCGAGGTTGACGCGGCGCCGCGTGGATAAATAGAAAATTAGGGTATTTTTAATTTATTTAATTCCCCTAAACTTCAAAAATCCATAACTTTGTGTAGGAAAATCAGAAAAATAAAATAAAAATACCCTCTTGCTCAGTGAACAGAGGAGAATAATTTGGAAAAGAAATTATTTAATTTCATCAAGTATTTTATTTTTATTGATTTATTTCACTTTTGCTTTGTTTTAATTCTCCATGCATATAGGAAATTCACCATGGCATGAGACCATAGGGCTTTTGAAGCCTCTGAATTTGGGAAAATTCCCTGAATTTTCCAAAGTCATAGGTCATCCCTATAAGAAGTTATTGATTTTTCAAATTCATGTTGCTGTTTTAAGTATTTTAAATCCAATAATTGGCATGTTGTGAAAAAAATTCTAGGAAAACTTGGTGATGTTTCTTATGACCAGAGGATCCTAGGAAAAATAGGTTTTGAGTTAGTTCATTTAAAATAACCCTAATTGGCTTAAACACCCAAAATAGCTCCTTAATTAATTAGAGCTAACCATATATCAAATTGGCTTGAAATCAATTCTCCACTGACCTTTAGGATTAGAGGAACCCACCATAAAAATTTGAAGTCAATTGGACTTGGTTAGCCCTACTAAATGGGTTGATTAAGCCATTTAGTCAATTTGAACTTTAAAAATTCATAACTTTCAAAATATCTTTCAAAAATTCACCAAATTGGTTTTGGAGCCTCTCTGATATCAGGGAATTTAAGAAAATTAAAATTTCAATTTTCTTAAAAAGTTGATTTTTTGGTATTATTTTAATATTTTAATAATTAAAAAATAATAAAAATCACAAAAATAATAAAATTCACCAAAATGTCACATTTTGAATTTTAATCACTTAGGAACAAACCCCATATTTTTCTTAGGTCTATTTAATGAGATGTTAAATTTTAAAGCCCTAGGGTAATTTTAAAACTTAAAAAAATGTATTTTTTAGCATTTCCACTAAAATAATTCTAATAAATCAAAGAAAAATCAGTAAATTGCAAAAATTGATTCTCTAATTTCCTTGATATCAGAGAGATTTTTGAAAAATATAAAATTTATTTTTCAACCTTTATTTTATTTTTAAATTAATCAATACTCCAAAACTTAAAATAATTATAATAAAAATAATATAATTTAAAAAATCACCAAAATTGGTCCAAGTGGTCCTCTGCTCATTAGGAATGTCCCATAATTTTCTTAAGGACAGAAACTCTCCCTTGGTCATGTTATTAAATTTTCCTTTGAAATCCCTATTTTCCACCAAAAATAATTACATAAATAAATTAAATACAGAAAAATCACATTTTCTCCTCTTATGTCTTTATTGGCATATGAGTGAAGTTACATAAAAATTTCAAGTTCATTTAAGCTCAATTTAGTGAGTTATGAAATTATTAAGCTTGAAGGGCAAAATGGTAATTAAAATTTTAATCCTTATTTAAAACTTTAGGTTTAATAAAAAATTAACAAGTAAAATATTTGATCCTAATCTGATTTGGATGATTGAAACTTAAATAATTAAAGGATATAAACCAACTAAACAATTTAAAATAATTGAAATAAACCTTAATTAAATAATTGATTAAATTTGGAAGAATAATAAAATTGGAATTATTAAAATAGGGATATTATTAGGAAGAGATTTATTCTTTAATTTAAAAATCCCTAAATTAATCATCTCAATAATATTTAATTCTTAATTAAAATGATAATTCAAATTTAAGTTTTAAAATGTTAAAGGACTTAATCATTAAATTAAATTAAAAAAAAGTTAAATTATTAAACTCTTTTTTAAATTTTCAATTAAATTAAAATTAAAAATAAAATTAAACTAAAGGTTAAATTAAATTAAATCAAACAAATTAAGTAAATTAAATTTAATTAAATAAATAAATTAAATTAAATTAAATAATTAAATTAAATTAAATTAAATTAAATTAAATTAAATTAAAAAAAATGTTAAATTAAATTAAATTAAAACATATTAAATTAAATTAAATTAAATTAAATTAAATTAAAGGTTAAATTAAAATTAAATTAAATTAAATTAAATTAAATAAATAAATTAAATCAAATTAAATCAAGTTAAATTAAATTAAATTAATTCATATCAAATCAAACTAAATTTAATTAAATTAAATTAAATAATAGAATCAAGTTAAAATTAAAATCAAGTTAAATTGAATCAAAATTGAAACTAAACTAAATTAAATTAAACTAAAGTTAAATTGAATTGAATTAAATAACATCACCTAAGACATAAAGAAATTAAATATAAAACAACTTGAACACTATTCCAAATTTAAACCCTTTAAGTGAAGTTAAACTAAATCACAAATCATTGGAACACCAATTTGCCCTCGAAAATTTTTATCATAACTCCTAAATAGAACATTAAATGAAATGTTACTCCACTTATAGGATATTCAAATGTCCTAGTTCACTGAGTAAGATAACAACAAAACTTGAATTCCCGGACGATTAATTCATTTGTATGATTAAATTCATTTGGACTTAAAACAATTCTAGCAATATTGAAAAGATGTTTAAGATTCTTCTTAAGCACTTCCTCAATATGATAGGATGTTTATAAGAACAACTAAATTTAATTGTTCTTTGATGAAGAAAATCGTCCTCAAACCAAAACACAAGAACCTAGACATCATAGGAAATGACTAGCTATAGGATTAAGAACTTGGTAGAAAACAATAACCCTTCCCTTAGCTTTACCTAGGAACTTGCTTAAATATTCTAATTGTGTTTTAAGTGCAGCTTGGGATGACGGGAAGACCCTCCGGGTACGCTTTTATTTTATTGCAATTTACCTTATTGCAATTTATTTAATCGCATCGCACTTACTTTTCTTGCATGATAAACAACTGTTGTATGAAAACCCACACCTTTAGGATAGTCCCTAAAACTGAAACCAAAACTAAGTTAAAAGTTATTGCAAGATAAAATTCACCGCCACAATATTTCAAAATATAAAACAACTTAAAATTTAATCACAAACAGAACACAAAACTACAATTACAACTAAATTAAAACTTCCTGTTGGATGATCGGGAATACCTCGGATGAAGTAACCTACGTGTTGCTAACGTGATTTCCCACGGTCTAAATGAAAGTGTGGAACTCATTTAGTTGAGTTTAGCAAATTCATCTGGACTAAGTGAATCCGATAAAAATAACGATGCCGGAAGGATAGAACCGTAGGATCTTAACCGGTGTTGTTATAATCAACTTTAAGGTTTGTTTTAATTAAAACACAAAAGCACTTGGAAATTAAGATTTTCTCTAAACCAAAACACTTTTCTCATCTCCTGATTTATGACTTCTAAAATTAAACCTCTGCAACAACAAGGAGCTCGGAGCATGGTGGGCAGCACGGCCATCGTCATCAGCAAAACCTGAGTCTACTTCAGCAAAACCTTCTTAGAATTAAATAACTAAGCCATAGGATCTCGAGGTAGTTTGCCTAGTGCAACATAAATCCTCAACTCTTCGTTAGGCTTTTGCACAGCTCTGTTGTGCAATATAAGCCCTAACACTTTAGGATTCCGAGGTCGTCGTCCGATACGACATAAACCCTCACATCTTCGAGGCTATTTGCATGACTTCATCATGCAAATATAAGTCCTAATTAATTAAAATTGGCAAGATCAAAACATTAAATAAATATTAGGACTTTCCTAAATTCAAGCCAAACAATAGGATAGTCGGGAAATTACCGAAGTTCGCTTCGAGTCAGTAATTTCTCCTACCTTTCTTCCTTTGAATTCCCAAAACAAAATGTTCCAAATTTGATCCACTCCCTATTGAAATTCCAAAATTCAATCCCTTGAAAACTTAAACTTTGAGATTCTTGAGAGAAAAACTACTGATTATTATCGAGAGTTTTCTTAGGTGATTCCCGTCACTTAAGATGTAATTAACTATAGGGGCTTGCCCTTATAGGGAATTTTAAAGAACCCAGGTAATATAAACCCCGTTTAATGCTTTCATATTAAGCAGGGGAATTTGTCGGCTTATAAAATTGGTTCGCAGACCAAACGGATGTCACAAACCTTTCTAGTTTATCTAATCGAGCCCCATTATCAAGCAGTGGTGTCTATTCTTCGGGATAAATACACGGTTTGTGGTGCGGCGCTCATTTATGTGAACTATTTGGGAAGTGAAATCAGTTTGATTTCATATCTTAAAATCTTCAAATTTAAAATTATTTTCAAAATCAAATACTACTTTTCAAATTATTTATTTAAATTAAATTAAAAATTCGCCGCACAATTTCCGTTAGGCGACCCCCTTTTCAAAATAAAACACACAACCTAAAAAATAATGCCGACAATTTCTGGCGACTCCGCTGGGGACGATTCCTCTCTCCATTATAATCAGATAATTCTACTTTCAAAAATCGGTAGTGTATCCATGTCCCTAATGGATCAAACTACCCTTCTTTCCGTTGGAGTACTATGTTCATTTCTACCTTGAACAAGTATAGCCAACACTCTCTTGGATTTAGGAGCCACTGTTTAGACACCCCTAAACAGAGAGGTTCTGAGATCCTTTTACCTCATTTCCGAGGTGGGGTGGACCCCCAATAGGTGTTAGTTTAGGAGTGATCCTCCGAGTCGAGAAGTCTTGCATATGACTTTCTTTTCCTTTCCAACTCTGAATCGGATTCCTTACCTTCTCTACACCTTTGAACATTCTGTTCTAAATAAACAAACCCTTTAATGAATGACTCTTTTAACAAATAACTCCTTCTCATAAATACATGAACAAGAATGTGTTCGGACTCTTTTCGATTCCTTTTTTTTCGTCCTGATGAGAAGAAGCATAACTTGGGACTGACAACCAGAATCTACCCTGCAGAAATGGAAGCCCCAAAGCTGATTTTCTCCTTCACCAATGGACTTGACTTCGCTGTTTACAAGGATGAGCTGCCCGACAATGGGATCATCTGGTTTAGACAAGGATTCGAGAACACAAATGTCAAGATCACCGATGTTTCCCTTTTCGCATTGACAAACAAAGTATCTGAAGCTGAGAAGCCGTTGATCGAGTTCAACCTTAGATCAACTCAAAAGTTTCCGCCCCTGCAAAAGATTCCAACTGAGAGGAGTACTGCTGTCCGCAGGAGGACTGTTTTTGCTACCCCCACTGGTCTAGTTATCTCTGCACCTACCCCGGCTTCTGCCAGATTAAAGGGGAAGGAAATCCGGAACTATGGCGAACCCGCTACCATGGAGGGTACGGACTTTCTCGTGAGACCTTCTGTTTTTGAAATCGGGTCCCGCTCAAGAATTCCATCACTAACACGGACCCAAAGAAGGAACGAAGTAGGAAAATTGCCGGGAAGGCCGTAGCCGCCGAAGTTGCTTTCCGGAGGAAATCCCGAAATCCCCGAGTACACACCACTACCCGAATACATACCATTGCCTGAAGATACACCTTTTTAGAAGGAAGTAGATTCCACCCCCTTTCCGCCGCAGCTGACGAGGAAAATGTCCGCAGGATTGTTTCTACATTACCTCAACCAGCATACTACGACGACAGCAGAAAGAAAAGGGCTAGGATCACGCCATTTGCCCGACTACAGACTGTGATCGAGAAGCTAGCAAAGAAAGAGAAATGCCCCGTATCGGAGATTCTAAGAAGGATAGGGCGGGTGCCAGTCAAATCTCGTCTTGGGCCACGAGTAGAACCCGTCATCGCTACGGAAAAGCCAAATAAAAGGATGAAGGCTAGTCCGCCTATCGTTGTTTCGGGGTTGCAGATTAGGGAGGATACCACTTTCCAAAGCATTTGGTCGACGGACCATCCGGTCCTGGACCTTTTGCCGCTAGAAGGATGGTATGGCGTCCCACTACTTGGACAACTAAGATTGAAACAACGACTCGAGAAGGAAAGTCTCGTCAGGAGACTTGAATCTGAAGAATGCGCCATTGCAGTAAAGGGGACTCTTGAGAAGGGAACCCGGCAACTATCACACGACAACTGCGAGGATGCACAGAAAAGACCGCTAGAGGATGCTATGGAAAAGTTAAGGACTGATATTCGATGACTAGCAAAAGAAAGAGAAGAGAAATTCGGAGACGAGATTGATTCATCAGAATTCATGGATGATGAGTATGCAGAAATCAACATGGTCGAAACACGAGCTTCGTCAGCTTCACAGGGTGCTCCTGCATCCGCAGAAAGAGAGGAGCCGGAAGTGATGAGAAGACAACTTCAAGAGAAAGACGATATGATCGCCCAAATGGCGAAAAGAGTGGAAGAGATGACTGTAACCCTAGCCACTCTCCAGAGTCAAGTGCAACCCCAAAGAGAGACGCCCCTAGAGGTCATTCACATTGTGGACGGAGGAAAGGAGATTACATCCGTCAACGGGGATGATCAGCTAAAGAAAGATACGACACAAAGTATGATTCCAGAAAAAGATATCAAGAGCTTGGTGGAACAGCAGGTGCGAGAAGCCTTAGCACAATCAAAGAGCGGGGCATCCATTCGGACGGGTAGACCTTACCCGGAAGAATTCGACGCTGTCCAGTACCCAAAAGGCTTCGTACCACCTCTGTTCAAGACCTTTGATGGAACCGGGAACCCCCGACAGCATGTTGCACACTTTCGTGCCAGTTGTTGCAATGCCGGCGGGAACGATGCATTACTCTTCCGACAGTTCGTCAGCAGCCTGTCAGGGATCGCCTTTGATTGGTATGCAGAATTACCAAATGGTTCAGTGAAGACGTTCTCAGAACTAGAAAACCTCTTCATCAAGCGATTCGCCGGAGCTCAGCACCACATCACTATAGGTGATTTAGTGGTAGAGAAGCAGAAGCCGAATGAAACTTTGGTGGATTACATACTTCGATGGAGAAATCTAAGTATGAAGTGTGAACCACAATTACAAGAACAACATGCAATCGACATCTTACTTAAAAGCATTCACGGCCCGATAGCACTTCTCCTCAAAGGATTCACTATTAAGACTTTCGAGAAGTTGTTAAGCAAGGCCGGGAGCTTGCAAGAGGAGGCGAAGCAATTAAGTTTCGCCGACAAGACAGACAAGCAAAAGCCTGTGAAGACTTTTGAAAAGAAATCCGGAATTGTTGCAGCAGTCGACAAAGGCAAGCAACCGATACAAATATCGTCAGAACGGCCACAACAACCTCAACAGAATTACCAGCAACCTCGACCTAGCTATCAGTCATCTCCACAGTACGAACATCCGCCTCGTTCGCAACGTACATGAAGGGAGCTTCTGAGCAGGGAATATCCATTCAAGAATGAGGCAGTGCCAAAAATGTTCCGTAGTCTGATGAAGACTCCAGATTTTTAACAGCCAGAGCCTAAGAGACCAGAAGAAGTTAACAAGAAAGGTGATCCCAACTTTTTCCCTTACCACCGGATGCTTGGACATAAGATAGAAGATTGTATTACCTTCAAAAGTTGGCTCAATGACAACCTTCGGAAAGGGAATATAACAATCCCGAAGGAGTACATGAAGGAACCCCAGAAAGGAGGTTCCGTCAATGTTGTCTCGACTGATCTCATCGTTCCGATAGATCCCTATACAACTGACGATGGATGGACTACCGCTTGGACAAGGTCTTCGAAGAAGATTTTAGACAACATCCAAACCGCCTCAGTGCGAGCTTCAATTCAGAGTTTGAAACCTGTCAAGTTGGCACTATCACTTACGATAGAAGAACCACCTCAACAGGAGACGATTGAAGAGAAGAAGAAAATCGATGAAGAAGAGAAGACCCAGGTTCCTAAGGCTAGACTAGGGGCTGCTTATCCTAGGATTGTTGTTTCAGATTCGAGGGAGAAATCCCTCGAACCTCTGACTCTGTATGATTATCTGCTCACTCCTGTGGGATCTTATAATGATAAGGGTGATGGCGTTGGCTACGTTTTGACTGTTTCTAACGATTACGTAACTAGCGACAATCCGGACATCGATTTCGATACCAATGACAATTCTCAAATCATACACAATCTTGACGATCACGATGATAGAAAAGATATCCATCAAGGAGGTTACGAGAGTTCAACAAGCAACGAATCTATCTGCGAGTTTCGAGGAGCTCCAGTCACAATAGAATTAGAGCCTTCAGACTCCGAGGCTAATCCGGAAGAACTCCGTCATTCCGATTCAAGAAGAAACACCAACGAAGCCCAACACTAGAGTCGAAGAAATTACGAAGTTAACCTAAGAAGTGGAAGAGTTTTACCTCCGAGAATGGTTCCAAAGGACAAAGGGAAGCGGTGGTTGTTCAAGAAGAACCAACCCGGCAGAAGAAATACCCATTCGAGAAGAAGCCGAGACACATGAAAATAAAGTGGACTACATCGTGCTAGCCCATCTTAGGAAACTACCGGCCAAACTGAGCATCTACGACGCTCTCATCTTATCAAAGGAGATGAGAGAAGCTTTAATCAAGGCCTTACTTGATCCAGAAATTTGCTTAGCTCAAATGGCCGGAGATTCCTTAGATGAGGTTTGCTCGTTAAAGGAACAACGAGGTGTTACCTTCACGGACAATGACCTT
The DNA here is from genome assembly GCA_022702705.1 of Papilionanthe hookeriana x Papilionanthe teres. Taxonomy (NCBI): domain Eukaryota; kingdom Viridiplantae; phylum Streptophyta; class Magnoliopsida; order Asparagales; family Orchidaceae; genus Papilionanthe; species Papilionanthe hookeriana x Papilionanthe teres. The sequence continues at coordinate 172,046,800 of CM040423.1, read as the reverse complement.
CTACTTAGGACAGCAGACCACAACCGACCGTTGTACATTTCGATTACAATCGGGAAGTTTACACTCTCCAGAGTATTGGTGGATCCAGGAGCATCAATCAATATAATGAGTCTTCGAACACTAGCATATTTGGAAATTGATGCTCGTGAGCTCAAAGCCGACAAAATGTTATTAAGAGGATTCAACCAGAAAGGAGAAAGGCCCTCGGATCAATAACACTACTAATGAAGACCGGTGACTTAGCAAAGACAACCGCAAAATTTCACATAATTGATTCGAAACATCATTCAACGCTCTATCGGGCCGACCATGGATACATGAAAACGAGGATGGTACCATCATCCCTACACCAGTGCATCAAATACTACGATGGAGGGGAACAGTGCATCAAAGGTGACTTACAACCATTCTTCATACATGAAATTGGAATTCATGAAGATGCAGCTTATTACGCACCCCCGAAGAAAACAATCTTCTCTAGAGATACCATAACGAATGAAGCAAAGGATGTTCGGGACGACGAAGAACCCGAAGTTCTAGTCCAACAGTCACTCACACCTCCCTTACGGCGAGATGGTGAAGGTTTCTCCACAACTCGCATCCGAGGTCGAGGCCGGGGACGAGGTCGTGGTAGAGACGTTAGGACAATTGGACAGATAAAACCAGTCATCAATGTTGATTGGGAAGACAGTTCTGAAGAAGAAAAAGAAATCAAGCAAGAAGCAGCGACAATAAGTCGGAAGAAGCCGCAATTCAAAATCTCTCTCGAAGATGAGAAGAACGAAGAATACAAATCAATGTGCGAGAAGATTAACCACTATGTACATACTATGACCCTGACCCTGATTCATTCTAATAAGATCGAGGGTATGGTGGTCAAAGAGGTATTTAGCAGTGGTGCAAAGCCAATCAAATTCTACCGTGGTGCTCCTTCCTCCAAAATTGAGAATAACGTACAATTTGAAGATGTCACTTCATCAGAATTAATGGAATTACCTTTTGAGTGGTACTCTCCCTGAGTTCGAAATTTAATTCAGCGTGGTTTCTTATCTCAACAATAGACAAAAGGTCAATCACAACGTTTTGAAAATTTATGGAATAACTCCGGTCGTCTACCCAATTCAAAGCATGGTCTCGGATTCGGCACAGTAGGATCAGTTGACGATACCGAATTTTGTTTGGTTGTCACTTGCGAGTCTAATGAAAACTGCATGGAAACTACGGAAGAACTTGAAGATTTACAAATTGGAGACGCTCCACCAGAATTCGAAGAAGAAATTAAATCTACAATAGATGAGTTAACGGAAGTTAACTTAGGTACTAGCGAGGAGCCCAGACCTACCTTTGTTAGCTCCTTGCTCAATAAAGAAGACTCTAAAGAAATAATCAAGTTATTAATGGAATTTAAAGACTGTTTTGCTTGGAACTACGATGAGATGCCAGGTTTATCTCCAGAGGTCGCAGTCCATAAGCTAGGGGTGGATCCTACTTCTGTCCCAGTCAGACAAGGTCCCAGAAGAATGCGTCTAGAAATTGAACAACAAGTTATAACTGAAGTTAAAAAGCTAATAGACGCTAAATTTTTCCGTGAAGAAAAATACCCGACTTGGTTAGCCAATGTGGTGCCAGTCAGAAAGAAGAATGGTCAGAACAGAATTTGTGTGGACTTCAGAGATTTAAACAAGGCATGTCCAAAAGATGAATTTCCTCTAACGATCCCAAAACTAATGATCGACATCGCTTCGACACATGAGATATTCTCATTCATGGATGGATCTTCAGGATACAACCAGATAAAAATGGCTCCAGAAGATGAAAAGCTTACAGCATTCCGAACGCCGATCGGAGTATATTGCTACACAGTAATGCCATTCGAACTGAAGAACGCAGGAGCAATATACCAGAGAGCAATGACAAGAATTTTTGATGATCTCATCCACAATCAAGTCGAATGCTACGTGGAAGATGTGGTCATCAAAAGCAACGTAAAGGAAAACCACCTGTATGATTTGAGAATTGTTTTCGAACGATTAAGACAATTTAACCTTAAGATGAATCCCTTAAAATGCGCCTTCGGCGTCACCTCCGGGAAATTCTTAGGATTCGTTGTCCGACATCGTGGAATTGAAATCGACCCGGAAAAGATTAAAGCTATCTTAGAAATGCTGCCTCCCAAAACCTTAAAACAACTACGATCTTTTCAAGGGAAGCTAGCATATCTTCGACTCTTTATCTCAAACTTGTCAGGTAGGTGTCAGCCTTTCTCGCACTAGTTAAAAAGGACGCCAAATTTATTTGGGAAGAGAAATGCCAGAAGGCCTTCGAAGACATTAAACAATATTTAATGACACCTCCTGTCTTAGCAGCCCCAGTCTCAGGTAGACCGCTAATACTTTATACCGCAGCTTTAGACGACTCTCTCGGAGCCCCGTTAGCCTAGTGTCAATGATGAGGGTAAAGAAAATGCTCTTTACTACTTAAGCCGTCGTTTACTTCCGACGGAAATAAGGTATCCCGCAATTGAAAAGCATTGTTTGGCCCCGATCTTCGCCGCTCAAAAGCTCGAGCACTACATACTTTCTCATAAGGTCAACTCGATCTCGAAATTTAATCCATTGCAATACTCGATCTCGAAATTTAATCCATTGCAATACTTGATGACTCGTCCAACACTTTCCGGCAGACTTGCCAGATGGTCAATGATATTATTGCAATTCGATATAACTTTCGTGCCTCTTCGTGCCGTAAAGGGACAACTCTTAGCAGATTTCCTCGCAGCACACCATTTGTCGGCAGAATCTCCTCTCAATGACGATCTGCCAGATGAACAAATAATGAGCCTAGAAGACCCTGATGATCGACGTTGGGAATTATATTTCGACGGAGCATCTTCAGCACACAAAGACGAAGAATCGCAAGTGATAGTGCCCGGTAAGGCAGGGATCGGATTAATCTTTATAACACCGGAGCGGGGAATGTTAAGATACTCCTACCACTTGACAGAGTTGTGTACAAATAACGAAGCAGAATACGAAGCCCTCATAACAGGACTGGAATTAGCTATTCAAATGGGGATAACAGACATCAACATCTACGGGGATTCGCAGTTAATCATTCAACGAGTCGCCGGACGAGTACGAATTTTAAAGCCAAGACTCAAGCAATACTTCCAGTATGCCATACAGTTGTTAGAACAAATTCCAAATGTGACAATCTACAAAATTCCCAGAAAAGAAAATGCTTTAGCAGATGCGTTAGCTCGCCTTGCAAAAGAATTTGCCTGTTTGCAAGATGAGTAGTGGAAGTGTCAGTTCACGGACGTCGGGTCCTATCACGGCTCGACATAGACACAATACACAAATCGGAAAAGAAGAAGAATCGATTGCAACAATGACGAGTAAACACGGAAGATTGGCGACAGCCGTTAATGAACTACTCCGCAAACAGGAAAACTACCGGACGATAGGTCGCTAGCCCATCGGATCAAGAAAAGAACTCGTCTTACGCATTAATAAACAACACCTTGTACGGAAGGTCTTTTGATCAAATGTAGCTAAGGTGCCTAAGCGGGTCCGAGGCCCGTGAAATCGTTAAAGAGGTGCATTCGGGACTTCGTGGCGCTCACCGATCGAGTTCGAAGATGAAAATGAAAATTAAAAGACTAGGGTACTACTGGCCCTCGATGATGACCGACTGCATGAAAATCGCGAAGAGCTGTCACCAATGCCAACTGCACGGAGTGGTTCTACATCAACCTCCAAATGTGTTACATCCGACAATTGCGTCGTGGCCATTTGAATGTTGGGGCACGGATATAGTGGGTCCAATAGAACCACCATCTTCAAAAGGACATCGCTTCATTCTTGCAGCTACAGATTACTTTTCCAAGTGGGCAGAGGCAGTTCCACTTAGAGAAGTGAAAGCACACCACGTGCTACAGTTTTTCAAGAACCAAGTCGTCTACCATTTCGGAGTGCCGCGCAGGATCATCTCAGATAATGGGTCAGCATTCGAAGCACACAAATCAACAATTTTGTCGGAAGACACGGAATCGACCGGCGGTATTCAACAATTTACTACCCAAGAGAAAACGGCCTGGCTGAGGCTTTTAATAAAACTCTCGTTCAAATTTTAAAGAAAACCTTGCACGATAATAAGAGAAATTGGCACGAGAAGTTATTAGATGCCTTATGGGCCTACCGGACAACCTTCAGAACTCCTACTCAAGCTACACCTTACGCTGCTGGTGTATGGGTCCGAGGCGATGTTACCTTTAGAGGTCCAGACTTCCTTCACTCGGAATTGCAGTTGCAAATAAGATCACGACAAAAGAGAATGCCAAATTATGACTAGAAGAATTAGAAAGCCTGGAAGGGAAAAGACTTGCAGCGCAGCAGAATTTAGAATTATACCAAGCTAAGATGGTTCAAGCCCATGACAAACTGGTCCGCCCAAGAACCTTTAAAGTTGGTGATTTAGTTCTCGTTCTCAAGAGACCTATCCTTGCACACCGCAAGATAAGAGGAAAATTTAAACCCACTTGGGAAGGACCGTTCGTGGTTGAAGCAGTATACTCAGGAGGTTCCTACCAGCTAGTGAATTTCCAGGGAGAACGACATATGCTTCCGATCAACGGACGATACTTGAAAAAGTATTACGCCGCTTGATGTTTTGAAGGAATGAATTCTTCATCCCTAAGAAGCACGAGCGAAGTAATTACTTATGACTGGGTCTGAACCCAAAAAAATAATAAAAAATGTGCTAAAATAAATAAAATCATGATAATAAAGCTTTCCTTGTTTTCTCTTCCACATCAAAATCTCTTTCCTGATCTTATCCCACTTCATTCCTGTTAAATTTAAAAATACAAAAAAAAATAATAATAATTAAAAAAAACTATCTTTAATAAACATTTTCTTAATGTTCTTGTTCTTAGTATAGCCCCTGATCCTTTTCCTTGTCTTTTCGCAGGGAAATGTCGAACGGGCGGTTGGTCATGAACTTTAGAAATGGCGTAAGCCTTGCACTCGATGAAAAGAGGGTGGAAGATGGAGCGATAATCGAGATTGACTCGGACTTCGCACCAGCAGGCCTGCAGTACGAGGAAAATGATTGGATCCCAGTTGACCGAGAGGAACTACCCGGGCAGACAGTGATGAAAGTGGGTGGCCCAAGCCACCAATCCAACATCAAGAAAAGAAAAACAAATACTGAAGAAGATAAGAAAATCAAGTCTGTAGTCGCTACAGCAGAGGGCAGGCTTGTCAGCGCCGCGCCCACAGAGATTTAAGAAGTTCAAAGAGCTACTCTCACAGCAACGCAACGAAGAAATAAGAATCGTTGTATCCGTAAGATTTTAACCAAACTAGCAGCGGACCAGCGCGACGAGGCAGTTCCTACTGCCAGTACGTACACTTCAAGGACTCCAGTTCACCAGGAACCTGAAGAAAGGAGGCCAGCTCCTAGGATAACAGAAAGGACCAGGGAAATCTCACGAAGATCAGAAGAAAGAAGACTACCACGCTACCAGATAGAACCACCAGTAATGCATGACCTTGTTGCGGAAGCAACCCCGGGGGATGTCCCGACGGACATCATCCCCGAGGAGCCGAGGTATGCAGGAGAATGTGAAGGGATTGAGCCGTATATCCCACAATACATCACCAGGCCTCGCCATTTGCAGATTATTCCGGAATACGAGTTGGAAAGAATGTAGAATGTCAAAAAGAAAACCGTTGAATACTTCGAGAGAATCAGAGGCAGAAGGATCAATATACTAGAAGGCCTCGAGCTACATACAGACGTATTCTAGGAATATGAACAACAACAAATCGTGGACTGCATCCGTGATTTGAAAAGAATGGGCCGAGCGGGCCGCCTAAGGGAAAACACCTACTCAGAACCCCAGAGATGGATGCCAGGGAAAGGTAGAATTACAATACAATGCGGATGCTGTTACAACTTCGCAGAAGACAGGAAGGGGAACCCACCAGGGATACTCCATCATGGCCAAGTGGATCCAATGTCATTAGTCATCAAGAGAATGGTAAAGAAATTGATAACATGGAGGGTACTGCCAGCAGATTGCATACCCAATAGTTGTATTATTAACATCTACAGGCAGGGTGACTGCATACCCCCGCACATAGATCACCACGACTTTGTCAGACCTTTCTTCACAGTCTCTTTCCTGAACGAGTGTAACATCATGTTCAGATCTGACCTCCGGATAGCGAGCCCGGGTGAGTTCCGAGGGCCGGTGAAGATACCATTACCGGTAGGTTCCGTCATGATACCGAAGGGCAACGGAGCAGATATCGCTAAGCATTGCATACCAGGAGTACCAGTGAAGCGGATCTCAGTTACTTTCAGGAGGATGGACGACAAGAAGACACCTTACCATTTCCAGCCAGATCCGGAGCTAGAGAGCCTCCGGCCTTACGAGCTGTGAGCTACATGCAAGATATCACACCTCCAATGTACATCCATACGGCATCCTTGCCAAGGATGGCTTGGAAGGTGATGTTATTGACCATGTACCTCACTATTCAGACATGGATTTGTGACAGATGCCTTTTTAGATGAATCGACAAAGATCATACATAGTCCGTTTTGAGTCTACATGGATTGTATGAGATGTATTCCAGATCGAGTTGTATGATGTATCTTCGACATGATTGGAATGAAAGTGACCATGTCACATTTTTGGCCTTCACCTCTTTTGTGCAAATTGATCTGGAAACGCCATTAAAGTTAAATGAACTTTAAACAAAGAACATGAAAAGAAATAAAAAAAGAGAATAAAAAAAAACTTTCCGTAAAAAAATCTAAAAATGACGAACACCAAACTCACATGGACATTAAATAAATAAAATAAATTTGAACCGTTAAAGACAAACAAAATGAACATAAATTTCAAATCAAATTTTAAATCAAATTCAAATTCAATCCTTCCGCATTCCAAATCAAATTTTAAATCAAATTTCAAATCCAATCTTTCCAAATTTCAAATCAAGTCTCAATCAAATTCAAATTCAATCTCCCAAATCTGAAATCCAATCTGTTCTACTCTTTCCCTTGTCTGGGATGAAAGCGGTTGATTCCATTGACACGGATCAAATCTGATGGTGAGGAATTATATCCAATCCAAACCAGTGACTTCCGATCAACTCTTTTGAACAGGGTGTGTAACATCTACATATTCCCTCCTAATTTATTTCCTTCATGAAAGTCTTTTACAACTTTCAGGAAATTCTCGAAACACCAAAATTCCACACTTTTCAAATCAACACTACAAATCTTTGCAAAGTCAATGACTATTCAAAATCAAACTTTTGGGTTGAGGATTTTACATCCGAGACTGCATTGCTTTAGGATCCTTTCCCTATCGCAATGAAATACATCAAAATCAAACTTTTGGGTTGAGGATTTTACATCCGAGACTCCATTGCTTTAGGATTCTTTCCCTATCGCAATGAAATACATCAAAATCAAACATTTGGGTTGAGGATTTTACATCCGAGACTGCATTGCTTTAGGATCCTTTCCCTATCGCAATCAAATACATCAAAATTCAAACTTTTGGGTTGAGGATTTTACATCCGAGACTGCATTGCTTTAGGATCCTTTCCCTATCACAATGAAATACATCAAAATCAAACTTTTGGGTTGAGGATTTTACACCCGAGACTGCATTGCTTTAGGATCCTTTCTCTATCGCAATGAAATACATCAAAATCAAACTTTTGGGTTGAGGATTTTACATCCGAGACTGCATTGCTTTAGGATCCTTTCCCTATCGCAATGAAATACATCAAAATCAAACTTTTGGGTTGAGGATTTTACATCCGAGACCGCATCGCTTTAGGATCCTTTCCCTATCGCAATGAAATACATCAAAACCAAATTCTTGGGGTCGAGGATTTTACATCCGAGACCGCATTGCTTTAGGATTCTTTCCCTATCGCAATGAAATACATCAAATTCAAACTCGTTGGAGTTGAGGATTTTACATCCGAAACCGCATTGCTTTAGGATTCTTTCCCTATCGCAATGAAATACATCAAAACCAAATTCTTGGGGTTGAGGATTTTACATCCGAAACTCGCATTGCTTTAGGATTCTTTCCCTATTACGATGAAGTACATCAAAATCAAACTCTTGAGGTTAAGGATTTTACATCCAATACCGCATTGCTCTGAGATCTCTCCTCATTGTAATGATTTAATCCAATCAATTCAATTTTCTTTTGAGATTGAAGATGTTACATCTAAAACCATAAAATTCCAATTTTCACTTCCAGTTCAGATCCCTTCAAATTAATTTTGGCAAAACTTCAATCTAAATTTAATCTCCAAACTAAAATGTAAGCTCACACATCAAAACTTAAATTGAAACAAAATAAAATCCAAATTGAAATTCCCCCAGATCATGTGATTTGGGATTCACCTCCTTTTCCTTTCCCCAGCGAGAGTTCAGGGATCTCCAGTCTCAAAGATATACTTAACACTCCCCAGCGGAAACTCTTCTACTTCGTCCTAAGTTTGTCACTTGGACGTTTGTGTTGGTTTTGTTGATCGTTTCGGTCAACACCAATACGCGCGGTGTGCTCCGTCGACTCACCACACTTATCGGGGTCCATTTGTCGACCTCATTTTTGATGAGGTCTTCTCTTCTTTTTAGTACTTAGGATCTAGCCTTAGGCTTTTCCTTTGACTATCTTAGAGGACTAGAATTGGGATCCACCACTTAGAATTTCAAACCACATCTTAACTCCCTGCAAACTCTACAAACTTGACTATAAACTCCTAATCACCTAGAGGGTTGAAATCAATGTGGAAGTTTAAAGGATGAGTCCCTATAGGACTCTTTAGCCTTAGGACTGCCCTGGGTGGCCTGGTCTGGTGAAGGGCTGACTTACACATACACTACACTACACTTTCACACACCTCCTAAAGCCACACCTATACCCAACTTGATCTCCCGACTCATGAAAGTGATCCACATGGATGGTCCTTAACCCCTAAGCCCTTGGGCAAGAGGGTTAGGAACAACATATTGGATGCCTCAAATGAGTCCCTTCATGGCTCATGTGGGCTTGATATGGCTTCATGGCTCAACCAAAATGATTTCATTCCACTTACATTCACCCAATCTTCAATTTTCCAAATTTTCAATTTTTGACCCCCGGGATCCTACACCCCGCCTAGCCTACCCAAAACCCTTGAAATCCTCCAAAATCACCTAAATTACCCAAAATTCCTCAAAACCATTCCTAAACATTTCCACATTACTCAAATTGATCATCCATACCCAAAAATACCAAAAATTCCAAAAATACCTCACAATACCCTCTAAATACCCAAAATACCCCTCTTGACCCAAAAATCCAAAAATTTAGAAAATTCCCAGAAAATTTCAGAAACTCCCAAATATTCCCAATTTCATTTTGCTCAACTACACCATGGGCCAATTTTGTCAATTTACCCCACTTTTGTCAAAACCTCCAATTTGGCCCATTTTAACCCTAAGTGAACCCAATGTCAAACCAAACCTACCCAATTGACCCAAATTCTGGTCCAATTCAATTCTAAACTTCAATTCAACATTCCCAACACCAATCTAGACCAAATCCAAGTCCAATTTTATTGACATTTGGATCCAATTTCACTTTTGGCCTTAAAGCCCAATTTGGAACCATGACCCAAACCTAACCCAAACTCACCCAATTCAACTCCAATTAACCCCAAATCTTTTCTAAACCTTCCTTAGCATCCCCACAAACAAAACACTAACATGATTTGCCCAACATTTAGACCCAAATCCCACTCAAATTCAACCCAAAATCAGAAAGGCCCAATTTTGACCTAAACCCAAACCTAACCCAAATGAGCCCAAACCCCAAAATCAAAGCCCAACCAAAGTCAAAACCTCTTTGAAACACTCCCAAACACATTTCCCAACATTTATTCTACATCAATTTCAACCCTAGCCCAACATTTGCCCAAGCTAGCCCAATTTGACCTATATTGGCCCATTCACCAAAGAAGCCCAAATTCAACCCAATTCAAACTTAATTCACTCCCAATTTGCTTCAAGTCACTCATGACACATCTATGAGCTAAACCCAACAATTATTTGGCCCAAGCCTTTGCCAAAATTTCATCCTAAAATCCATTTTAAAATCCAAAAGCCCACTTCCCTAAACCATTTTAAAAGCCCATTTTCACCAAATACAAAAGCCCAAAATTGGCCCTAAAGCCCACATGGCAATTTCTTTTCATCATACCTTTAATTGATATCACCCCTAAGTTTCAAAATCATCATTAAACCATTCCAAATCAAGCTTCATACAAATTCCCATCAAATCACCAAAAAATTTCTAAAATCCATTTTCATGAAATTGACCAAGCTTTTCCCCAAGCCAAAGACAAGCCATGCAAGCCATGGACAAGCCATGCAAGCCATGGACAAGCCACATGGAGCCATGGAAGGTTTGACATATGATCAAGCCATTAATGGCAAAAGGAGGGCCCCCTTTCCTAATCCTTCTTAAACCCTTTTTTACCTTAAGCATGTCACACACTAAACCATGCTTAGCCACCTCATCATGGATGGAGACCACACCATTTTCTCTTGGCCGACCCAAGTGATCCTTTTCAGCCCAAAACCAGGCCTTGGGTGGTGAACCTAGCCCAAAATCATGGGCCGACTCATTTGAACCCAAAATAGCCTTCCCCCATTCCATTTCAATCCAAGCTCTTTACAAATGACATTGGCCAATTGATCGCACTAAGCCCCGACTCCCGACCTCCCCGATGACAACAGGTGACTGACCCTAGCCGGCCGACCACCACGGCCGCCGGAAACCACCGATGCCGAGAACTCACATGTGAGCCCAAACTTGGAATTCTCACCTGCCGAGCCGCCCCATCCCCAGTGTCCATTGCAGTACTGTTCTTCTCTTGCCAAGAGCAGCTCGATCCCAAGCCCCGACTCTCCCGGGAGGCCCTCCACCCACTCCTATTTAAACACCACCCCCTCTCGGCCATGAGAGGTGCCGAACCGTACCTTACCGAAACCCCGCCAAAATTGTTCCGAACACTCTCCATACTTAGAGCAGTTGATCCCCGATGACAATTTGCCCTAATCCCCACCAACGGAGCCCAATTTCTCAGCCAAAATTCCACCCAAAACCGGGACACTTCTCCACAGTGGATCAATCCTCAAATTGATTGGTCCTACACCTTCACCGGACCAAGGGAAGGAGTCCACCAAGCAAAAGCCCCCTCTCCAGGCCACCCAGTTGCTCCAGCCTCCAAACTTTGTGATCGGCTGTGGTCGAAATCATACCTAGGCGATTCATCAGACCAAGAGACTTCATCTGGAGCTTGCTGGGATCCAATCGAAGGTGACAAAACCCTCAGATTGAAGCCACACTTCTCTGAGCAAAGGTATGAGCTAATTCTTCATCCCGAGCTTCTGGAGATTCTCTATTTCAATTGCTTTAATTTCAATGCATGATCACCATATAGATGTATTCGTCTCTTCAAGACGAATCCATAGAGTATAAGAACACGAAAATCCATTGAGTATTGAGTGGGATATTAGGGATTTAGTGTGGACGGATCTCGGGTGAGGATGCTTGGGGATGATGAACGGATGCCGTTCATTTAATACACGCACGGACGGACGGCCAGGATCCCGTCGGATCAGGAGATGGAACGACACAGCGGGGCCCCGGAGCGCTGAGTCAGATGGAGGCGTCGAACCAGAACGCGCCGCGTGGCCTTTCGGAGCTGCCGAGGTTAACGCGGCGCCGCGTGGATAAATAGAAAATTAGGGTATTTTTGATTTATTTAATTCCCCTAAACTTCAAAAATCCATAACTTTGTGTAGGAAAATCAGAAAAATAAAATAAAAATACCCTCTTGCTCAGTGAACAGAGGAGAATAATGTGGAAAAGTAATTTCATTAAGTATTTTATTTTTAATGATTTATTTCCCTTCTGCATTGTTTTAATTCTCCATGCATATAGGAAATTCACCATGGCATGAGACCATAGGGCTTTTGAAGCCTCCGAATTCGGGAACATTCCCCGAATTTTCCAAAGTCGAGGTCATCCCTATAAGAAGTTATTGATTTTTCAAATTCATGTTGCTGTTTTAAGTATTTTAAATCCAATAATTGGCATGTTGTGAAATAAATTCTAGGAAAATTTGGTGATGTTTCTTATGACCAGAGGATCCTAGGAAAAATAGGATTTGAGTTATTTCATTTAAAATAACCCTAATTGGCTTAAACACCCAAAATAGCTCCTTAATTAATTAGAGCTAACCATATATCAAATTGGCTTGAAATCAATTCTCCACTGACCTTTACGATTAGAGGAACCCACCATAAAAATTTGAAGTCAATTGGACTTGGTTAGCCCTACTAAATGGGCTGATTAAGCCATTTAGTCAATTTGAACTTTAAAAATTCATAACTTTCAAAATACCTTTCAAAAATTCACCAAATTGGTTTTGGAGCCTCTCTGATATCAGGGGAATGTAAGAAAATTAAAATTTCAATTTTCTAAAAAAGTTGATTTTTTGGTATTATTTTAATATTTTAATAATTAAAAAATAATAAAAATCCCAAAAATAATAAAATTCACCAAAATGTCACATTTTGAATTTTAATCACTTAGGAACAAACCCCATATTTTTCTTAGGTCTATTTAATGAGATATTAAATTTTAAAGCCCTAGGGTAATTTTAAAACTTAAAAAAATGTATTTTTTAGCATTTCCACAAAAATAATTCTAATAAATCAAAGAAAAATCAGAAAATTTCAAAAATTGATTCTCTGATTTCCTTGATATCAGAGAGATTTTTGAAAAATATAAAATTTATTTTTCAACCTTTATTTTAATTTTAAATTAATTAATACTCCAAAATGTAAAATAATTATAATAAAAATAATATAATTTAAAAAATCACCAAAATTGGTCCAAGTGGTCCTCTGGTCATTAGGAATTTCCCATAATTTTCTTAAGGACAGAAACTCTCCCTTGGTCATGTTATTAAATTTTCCTTGGAAATCCCTATTTTCCACCAAAAATAATTACATAAATAAATTAAATACAGAAAAATCACATTTTCTCCTCTCATGTCTTTATTGGCATATGAGTGAAGTCACATAAAAATTTCAAGTTCATTTAAGCTCAATTTAGTGAGTTATGAAATTATTAAGCTTGAAGGGCAAAATGGTAATTAAAATTTTAATCCTTAATTAAAACTTTAGGTTTAATAAAAAATTAACAAGTAAAATATTTGATCCTAATCTGATTTTCATGATTGAAACTTAAATAATTAAAGGATAGAAACCTACTAAACAATTTAAAATAATTGAAATAAACCTTAATTAAATAGTTGATTAAATTTGGAAGAATAATAAAATTGGAATTATTAAAATAGGGATATTATTAGGAAGAGATTTATTCTTTAATTTAAAAATCCCTAAATTAATCATATCAATAATATTTAATTCTTAATTAAAATGATAATTAAAATTTAAGTTTTAAAATGTTAAAGGACTTAATCATTAAATTAAATTAAAAAAAAAGTTAAATTATTAAACTCATTTTTAAATTTTCAATTAAATTAAAATTAAAATTAAAATTAAATTAAAGGTTAAATTAAATTAAATCAAACAAATTAAGTAAATTAAATTAAATTAAATTAAATTAAATAATTAAATTAAATTAAATTAAATTAAACTAAATTAAATTAAAAAAAATGTTAAATTAAATTAAATTAAATTAAATTAAAACATATTAAATAAAATAAAATTAAATTAAATTAAAGGTTAAATTAAAATTAAATCAAATTAAATTAAATTAAATAAATTAATTAAATTTAATCAAGTTAAATTAAATTAAATTAATTCATATCAAATCAAACTAAATTGAATTAAATTAAATTAAATAATAGAATCAAGTTAAAATTAAAATCAAGTTAAATTGAATCAAAATTGAAACTAAACTAAATTAAATTAAATTAAAGTTAACTTAAATTGAATTAAATAACATCACCTAAGACATAAAGAAATTAAATATAAAACAACTTGAACACTATTCCAAATTTAAACCCTTTAACTGAAGTTAAACTAAATCACAAATCATTGGAACACCAATTTGCCCTCGAAAATTTTTATCATAACTCCTAAATAGAACATTAAATGAAATGTTACTCCACTTATAGGATATTCAAATGTCCTAGTTCACTGAGTAAGATAACAACAAAACTTGAATTCCCGAACGATTAATTCATTTGTATGATTAAATTCATTTGGACTTAAAACAATTCTAGCAATATTGAAAAGATGTTTAAGATTCTTCTTAAGCACTTCCTCAATATGATAGGATGTTTATAAGAACAACTAAATTTAATTGTTCTTTGATGAAGAAAATCATCCTCAAACCAAAACACAAGAACCTAGACATCATAGGAAATGACTAGCTATAGGATTAGGAACTTGGTAGAAAACCATAACCCTTCCCTTAGCTTTACCTAGGAACTTGCTTAAATATTCTAATTGTGTTTTAAGTGCAGCTTGGGATGACGGGAAGACCCTCTGGGTACGCTTTTATTTTATTGCAATTTATTTAATCGCATCGCACTTACTTTTCTTGCATGATAAACAACTGTTGTATGAAAACCCACACCTTTAGGATAGTCCCTAAAACTGAAACCAAAACTAAGTTAAAAGTTATTGCAAGATAAAATTCATCGCCACAACATTTCAAAATATAAAACAACTCAAAATTTAATCACAAACAGAACACAAAACTACAATTACAACTAAATTAAAAAATCCTGTTGGATGATTGGGAATACCTCGGATGATGTAACCTACGTGTTGCTAACGGGATTTCCCACGGTCTACATGAAAGTGTGGAACTCATTTAGTTGAGTTTAGCAAATTCATCTGGACTAAGTGAATCCGATAAAAATAACGATGCCGGAAGGATGGAACCGTGGGATCTTAACCGGTGTTGTTATAATCAACTTTAAGATTTGTTTTAATTAAAACACAAAAGCACTTGGAAATTAAGATTTTCTCTAAACCAAAACACTTTTCTCATCTCCTGATTTATGACTTCTAAAATTAAACCTCTGCAACAACAAGGAGCTCGGAGCATGGTGGGCAAGACGGCCATCGTCATCAGCGCAAAACTCGAGTCTACTTCAACAGAAACCTTCTTAGAATTAAATAACTAAGCCATAGGTTCTCGAGGTAGTTTGCCTAGTGCAACATAAATCCTCAACTCTTCGTTAGGCTTTTGCACAGCTCTGTTGTGCAATATAAGCCCTAACACTTTAGGATTCCGAGGTCGTCGTCCGATACGACATAAACCCTCACATCTTCGAGGCTATTTGCATGACTTCATCATGCAAATATAAGTCCTAATTAATTAAAATTGGCAAGATCAAAACATTAAATAAATATTAGGACTTTCCTAAATTCAAGGCAAATAATAGGATAGTCGGGAAATTACCAAAGTTCGCTTCGAGTCCGTAATTTCTCCTACCTTTCATCCTTTGAATTCCCAAAACAAAATGTTCCAAATTTGATCCACTCCCTATTGAAATTCCAAAATTCAATCCCTTGAAAACTTAAACTTTGAGATTCTTGAGAGCAGAACTACCGATTATTATCGAGAGTTTTCTTAGGTGATTCCCGTCACTTAAGATGTAATTAACTATAGAGGCTTGCCCTTATAGGGAATTTTAATGAACCCGAGTAATATAAACCCCGTTTAATGCTTTCATATTAAGCTGTGGAATTTGTCGGCTTATAAAATTGGTTTGCAGACCAAACGGATGTCACAAACCTTTCTAGTTTATCTAATCGAGCCCCATTATCAAGCAGTGGTGTCTATTCTTCGGGATAGATACACGGTTTGTGGTGCGGCGCTCGTTTATGTGAACTATTTGGGATGTGAAATCAGTTTGATTTCATATCTTAAAATCTTCAAATTTAAAATTATTTTCAAAATCAAATACTACTTTTCAAATTATTTATTTAAATTAAATTAAAAATTCACCGCACAATTTCTGTTAGGCGACCCCCTTTTCAAAATAAAACACACAACCTAAAAAATAATGCCGACAAGTTGAAGAAAGCACTTAAAAGAGAAAGGATTCCTCTTAAAGTGGAATTCCAGAAAAAGAAATCACGCAATTGGTAGAATAAAACATAAAAGAAACAATGGCTAAGGTAAATGCTGGATCATTAATTCTAAAGAGTAGACCTTATGCAGAGAAATTTGATTATATCCAATAAACCAAAGGTTTTGTTCCTCCTCTATTCAAAATTTTTAATGGGACTGGTAATCTTCATCGACATCTTCCACACTTTACAGCGAGTTACTGCAATTCGGGAGGAAGTGACGCTCATTTATTTCGTCAATTTGTTAACAGTCTCAGACGAGTTGCCTTTGACAGGTATGCGAAACTTCCTAATGTGTCTGATAAAAAATTTGCGTAGATTGAAAGCCTCTTCATTCAATGGTTCGCTGGAGCACAACACCATACAACAGTCTGTGATTTGGTTGTAGAAAAGCAAAAACTCAGAGAAAGTCTGGTAGATTACATTTTACGCTGGAGAAATCTCAGCATTAAATGTGAAGCACAACTCTAGGAACAACATGATGTCAAAATTTTACTTAAGAATATCCATGGTTCTATAGCATTCATGCTTAAAGGGTTCACAATAAAAACATTTGAAAAACTGCTCAGTAAAGCTGCCAATCTTCAGGATAAGGCTAAGTAGATGATTGTAACGGCAAAGACAAGGATAAGGTCTGTCAAGAAAATTGAAAAGAAACCAAGAAACTTTACAGAAAAGGGTAAATAAGTGATGCAAGTTCACCCCGAACAAAAGAAGCAGCGACAAAACCAATCCCAACAACAAACGTCTTCTCCATTACAATTTAAACAACTAATCTCAGTACCGACAGACAAGAGAATGATTATTGAATGAATGAATAAGGAATACCCATTTAAGACATAGACAGTTGGAAAAATATTTCGTAGCCGTCTAAAGATACCAAAATTTAAGCTGACTGAGGCTAAAAGGCCAGGAGAGGTTGACATGAAGGACAATTCTAATTATTGTCCTTATCACAGGATGCTCGGACATAAAATCAAAGAATGCTCTATCTTTAAACTCTAATTAGAGAGTAATTTTAATTAAGGGAATATAGTAATAGCAAAAGAGTATCTTAAATAAACTAAAAAAGGTTCGGTAAATATGATTTCAGTCGATAAACTTATTCTGAGGCCTTATGACAAAGACAAAGGTGACATTTCTCATGTCAAATTACAAATTCTTCCAAGAAAGGCTAGAAGAAGAAAAATAGAGAACCCAAAAATTGTTAGTGGACTTGTAGACATAGGGACTACTATTCTTTTGGTATCTTTTAGTTCTCATGTTCCTTATCTTCCACTAGGATAGTTGTCTCAGATAAAGGGAGGAAATCCCTTGAACCGATAACTTTGTATGACTTCCTTTTAACCACAAATGTGAAAAATAGTGCTTCTATTTCTTCTTACAACTTTCTATTTTGGATGAAATTTCTGAGAATAATAGCTCCAATTTTTATTCTGCAAACAACACTCAAATCGTACACGATCCCAATCAGTCTAACGACAATCAAAACGACAATAACATTAGTGGTAATTTCAACAGAAACAAAGACAAAGATGACACTGTCACACTTCAACTACAAGGAACACCAATTTCCATAGAATGGGAACTTTCAAACTCGGACACAAAAGTGTCAGATAGTAAACTAGAAGAAATAATCAAAACTAATTTGTGAAGTGGTAAAGTTCTGCCTCCCAGAATGGCTTCCCAAGAGAAAGCAAAACAAATAGTCACATCAGAAAAGATCTTTCCTCCGATACACCCACAATTATCTAAAAGAAATGAAGACAGTCCTCACCAAGTGGATTATAATTTATTAGCTTATATGAGAAAGTTACCAACAAATTTGAGCATTTATGACACCCTTATGCTTTCCAAAGAAGTGAGGGAGTCATTAAAAAAAGCCCATTTGGACACAGACATTTTCTTAGCTCAACTTGCTAGTATTACCTAGAATGAAGCTTGTTCATTAGAAGAACAAACAAAGATTACATTTTCTGAAAATGACTTGTTAGTTAGAATGACTAAACACAATCGTCCACTATACATCAAGTAAATATAAACGATACGACACTTTCAAGGTTTGTTATTGATCCAAGTGCCTCGATTAACATAAATAATTAAGGACTCTTACATTTTTTTTATATTGACGCATCCCAACCATCAAAATATAAAATAATTTTATGAGGATTTAATCAACAAGAATAACAAGCTCTAGGATCAATAATATTTCTCTTAAAGATAGATGACTTGGTAACAACGACAATATTTCATATCATCGACTCTAACACCTATTTTAATGCTTTAGTTTGCAGACCATGGCTTCATGAGCATAGAACGATTTCTTCATCACTACATTAATGCATAAAATATTTACAAAAAAGGAAAGAATGTTGTATCATAGGAGATCTGCAACCATTTTCAGTCCATGAAATTGGAGTACATGAAGACGCAACATATTATACTCCAATAAAAAAAACAATATTCTCTAGAGAAACAGCTGCGAATACAAGAAAAAAATACAAAGATAGGAAAATAAATAAAAATATTATTCTTCATCAACACAGGCAAAGGCTGATAATTCTTATCAGACTTGCACCCAAGGTTGAGGCCGGGGACGAGGACAAGGGAGAGAAGACCCAACTGTCAAAATGAATGAAACATTGAAGCTCAAAATTCAGCTAGACTCAGAAGAAGATGCAAAAGTGAAAAACGGAACAAACCTTAATTCAAAATATCTCTTGAAGAAGAAGACAAACAAAAACAATTTGAATCTATGTATGAGAAAGTTAATCATTATATGCACGCTATGACCCTAACTCCAATCTCTACTTCTAAAATGGAGGATTTAGTTGTCAAAGAAGTATATGATGATAATAAAAAGCCAATTAAATTTAGATTTGGCTCCACGTCTTCTAGTACTGAAACCGATGTAAAATTAGAATATGAAAATCTTGCAAAGTCAATGAAAATCCCTTTTGAATTGTATTCTCCTTAGGCACAAAAATTTATTCAAAATAGTTTAATGCTCAAACGATGGTCTTTCAAACCACCTCACTTTATTGAACAAATGTGGGATAACAATAAATGAAACCCTAACTCTAAAGAGGGTATTGGATTTAGCACACTAGGACCCCTAGATGATGCAGATTTTTGCCTAATCATCACAGAAGAACTTGATTCTGAACAAACAACTGATCTTCCAATCGAAGATGCTCCTCCAGAATTGGAAGAAGAAATTAAATTGACAATTGATGAATTAAAAGAAATAAATTTAGGGACTGATGAAAACCCAAAACAAACATTCATTAGTTCATTCCTTAAAGACATGGAAGCTAAATAAATATTTCGATTATTGAAAAAACACAAAGACTGCTTTACATGGACTTATGATGAAATATTTGGGCTAGCTCCAGAAGTTGTAGTCCACAAACTTGGGATAAATTAAATAGCAATCCTTATTAAACAAGCTCCGAGAATAATGCGTGTCGAAATAGAACAAAAAGTCTTTACCGGGGTTAAAAAAATAATTCAGGTTGGTTTTATATGAGACGAAAATTATCTGACAATGTTGGCTATGGTAGTGTCAGTTAAGAAGAAAAATGGCCAGATCAGAGTCTGTGTAGACTTCAGAGATCTAAAAAAAGCTTGTTTGAAGGATAAATTCCCTTTACCAATTCTTGAATTGATGATTGACATAGCATCCACACATGCAATATTTTCTTTTATGGATGGATCATCAGGATATAATCAAATAAAGATGTTTCCAGAGGATGAATCAAATACAGCCTTCAGGACACCATACGGATATACTATTACAACATTATGCCATTTGGATTGAAGAATGTTGGTTCAACATACCAAAGAACCATGACACGAATTTTTGACAAAGTCATACACAATCAAGACGAATGTTATGTGGATGATTTGGTTGTCAACAGTAGAAAAACAGACAATCACGTGTATAATAGGAGAATCGTCTTCGAAAGATTACGTCATTATAATCTCAAAATGAATCCTTAAAGTGCACTTTTGGTGTTACTTCAGGGAAATTTTAGGATTTGTTTTTTAACTGTGTGGGATCGAAAATTACCCTCTTAAAACTGAAGCTATCTCAAATATGCCTCTACCTAAATATCTAACTAAATTGCAATCCTTTCAAGGAAAACTATTGTACATACAACGTTTTATTTCCAATTTGTCAGGTAGGTGTCATCCTCTTACTGCCATAACCAGAAAAGATACTAAATTTATGTGAGATGAAAAATGCCAACTCGCCTTTGAAAACATCAAAGAATACCTAACAACACCTCCTGTTTTCGTGGCCCTGTGTTAGGAAGACCTCTAATCATTTACACTGCCACATTGGACAATTCTCTTGGAGTTTTGCTAGCCTAAGTAATTGACAAGGGAAAAGAAAATGCATTATATTATTTAAGCTGTTGTTTGGTTCCAACTGAAGTAAAATATCCAACAATTGAAATGCATTGCCTAGCTTTGCTCTTCGCAGTTAAAAAACAAGGACACTATATGCTTTCTAATAAAGTAACGCTTATTTCGAGAGTTAACCCATTATAATACTTGATGATGAAATCAAAACTTTCTAGAAGATTATTAAGATGGACAATAAACTCCTCCAATTTGACATAACATTTGTTCCACTACGTCCTGTTAAAGGACAAACCTTAGTAGACTTCTTAGCAGGACAACCTATTCCAACTAGATCACCTTTTAATAATGATTTACCTGATAAATAGATACTATAAAAAAAAATCAAACACACAACGATGAAAATTATACATTGATGGAGAGTCATCTGCTCGAAATGACGAAGACAATCAAACAATCATATGAGACAAAGATGGGGTAGGATTAGTTTTCATTACTCCAGACAGAGAGATGAAGCGGAATATGAAGCTCTCATAACCAGTTTGTAATTGACAATATTAATGAAAAAAAAAATATTGACATCTACGAAGACTCTCAATTGATCATTAATAAATTTTCGAGCAAATACAAGACTTTGAAACCTCAACTTTGATCATTAATGCTTCAGTAAATTCCTAATGTAGCTTTCTTCTTATTCCCGAGATGAGACAATTATTTAGCAGATGCCTTTGCAACACTTGCTAAAAAATTTGCAGGTCCAGAAGAAGATGACATTCTAATTTCTATAAAAGGAAGACAACTTCTTTCCCAAATTGACATGAACAATCTGCACAAAATTGGTGGACACTATAATGGAAATAATTAACAAAGAGAAGGATGAGTGGTGATAACCAATTATTCAATATTTACAAATCGGAAGGTTACCCGAAAATAACTCTATCACAACTCAAATCAAATAAAGGGTGTTGTCCTATGCTCTAGTGAACGATATTCTTTACAAACAATCATTTGACCAAATGTGGTTAAGATGTCTAAACCAATCTAAAGCTCAAGAGATTGTTAAGATGTTCATTCTGATCTATGTGGTGCACACCAATCTGGACCCAAAATGAAGATGAAAATAAAAAGAATGGGATATTACTGTCCAAAATGATGATCGATTGTCTTGAAATCACAAAAAAATGTCATCAATGTTAGATACATTGAGTGGTCTTACATCAGCCGCCGAAAGTATTACATCCAACTATTGCATCTTGGCCATTTGAATGCTGGGGCATAGATATAGTGGGCCCTATATACCCTCTGTCATCTAAAGGCCATCGATTCATTCTAGTAGCCACTGATTACTTCTCTTAATGGGCATAAGCAATACCGCTCAGAGAGGTTAAGGCATAAAAAGTTCTTCATTTCTTCAAGACATATATTTTCTATAGATTTGAAATTCCTCGAAGAATCATATCAGATAATGTACTTGCTTTTAAAAACATGAAAATGAACAATTTTATTCAGAGACATGGGATAGATTGGAGTTATTCCACAATCTATTATCCTAAAGTCAATGGTTTAGTTAAAGCCTTCAAAAAAATGTTAGTATGAATTTTGAAAAAGACATTAGCGATTGATAGAAGCTCTATGAGCCTATAGGACTACATACCAAACACCAACACGGTCAACAATGTTTGCTTTGGTATATGGTTCTCAAGACATCTTACCACTTGAAGTGCAAATTCCTTCTCTCAGAGTTGCAATCGCCAGCAAAATAACTGAAGAAGAAAATGTTAAATTACGACTTAAAAAACTTGAGAGTTTAGAAGGAAAGCATTTGTAAGCTCAACAAAATCTTGAATTATATCAATCAAAAAAGATACGAGCCCATGACAAATTGGTTCTTCCTAGAACATTTTGAATCGATGAACTCGTTGTAGTTCTCCGAAGTCCTATCCTAGCTCATCAAAGAATTGGTGGAAAGTTTGAACCAATATGGGAGGGCCCATATGTAATTTAAAAGACATATTCGGGAAGATCTTACCAATTGGTAGACTGTCAAGAAGAAAGAATCTTTCCTCCAATTAATGGGCATTTCCTGAAAAAATATTTTGCAAAATGAAAATGATGACTTGTTCATAAACCTGGAAAACAATGAACAAAATGATAAATGAAATTTTTGACAATCAATATCTTTCTTTAAACTTTTCTTTCTATTCACCTAACATGTGTTTATGAACATCATTTCTCAATTATAATGAATTTCATATTCACAAATTAAGATGAAACTTAGTCTGATAGGTTTCCATTAACCTATTGCCTACAAGAAAATGTCAAACAACAGACTAATATTCACTTTTCGATGTGGTGTTTGTTCAGCATTGGACCGCCGTTGTATCATGAAAGGATCAAGGATTAAGGATCAAGGATCCACCTTAACTTTGACATTAAACAGATTAAACTTTTATATAATGGACCATTGTTATCTATTGTGGACAAAAGGGAAGCTGAAAAGAGATTTCCTATGCTGGAGTTCAGGGCCTGACAACCAGATAACTCTGAAGAAAGAGATAACAATAAGTCAAAAATAAAAACCTGAAATTGGAAAATTGAAGTCAGCTGTAGTCATTGTGACTCATGAAATCCTGGGAACATCTATTGCAGGAGCCAACAAATTGACATGTGGGTTGATGACCCGACCGCAAATAACGCAGTAATTTATGCTTCCAAAAGATGGCCAAAAACTTGAACTAATTTATAAATAGCGGCTAGTGTATAAAATTAAAATGTTGTAAAATTTTAGAAAATATTTTACACACTAGGGGTATTACGCAAGTATACATATCATTTCAAGTACTATAAGGTTTTCTTTTATAACCCCAGTATCGATCCCACAGAGAAGCGAGGTAAGAAATCCTTTAGGCTAATTCCAGTCTATTTCTATAAGGCCTAAAATTGGAATGTCGACTAAAATGAGTTTTCTAATAACTAATCCTAAATTAAATTCTTAAATAAAAAGATAACTTATGGATAAATTGGTTTGGAGAAATTCGAGATATTAAAAACTACCTTTCTCTTGCAATTACATAGATAATGTGTAAGAAAGATATGCCTAGAATTAATGTAGTAGTGCCAAATAGAAGCATTCCTATTCTTCACCCTTTGGTCCAGGCATAAAGAATATTGGCTAATCTATAGATAGGTTCAGGATGTTTTATTAGTAGAATGGGTTAATCTAGGCTCACACTACTAGATGTCCAAGTGTTGCTATGGTCGGCCCTACCAGTGACCCGTTCCCTTTCTATAGATCAAATTATTAGAATTTTAGTCTGTCACTCTAAAAACTAATCAATTCTGCGCCCAATAAACAATATCTCTCTATTTATTTGCACTTCACCTTGAATAACCCGCACAAAGCTTTCGACTACCCAAGGATTCATGTGATATCTACTAGTTAAGAATTCATCTCCTTCTAGGTCTCAGAATTCTTCAACAGGTTTTAACAATACAAGTGATCAATTTGTAAAGTAAATGAATATCTGGAATGAATATCTTCACAAAAATTTAATAAGAGAATATCTAAGAAAATCTTAATTCCTAAACATGCATCTATTTCATTACAAAATAAAAGTAAATGAAAACAATGGCATAAGAAGTAAAAGAATTGATAGAACTATATAATAAATTAAGTGTCAACAAGGAACTTATTTCATTAGTATTCTATTATATTTATGCAACTATCTGTCACCTAGAAGCATCTTATAGATAATTTTATCATAAAAATGATTTTCCTACGCATGCCACTACTTCATATTAAAAGAAAGAGTAAAGGAAATCACTTATGAAACATGGATAATTCACGATAGAAAACTTGGTTTAAAACAAAGAAAATTCACTAGAAAGTGTTTACGACAATTACAAGAGAATGAAGAACACAATACTTAGCTTTTTCCTTCTGAAAGAAAGAAGATGATCTCTCTACCAAAGTTTCCCACTGATCCGTGCGACGCTCGTACATCCCTTACATAAATATCTCAAAATCCCTCACCAATCTCTCCATAAGATGTAAAAATCTACATCTCCATAACTCTAAATGACTAAAATGACTAAGGGGGAAGAAAGAGACTATAGGGTGCCATTTTCTCTGAAGGAGTGGCCTCCTATTTATAGGTTTCAAGGGATGCCTCAAGGTACCTCTTCAAAACATGTCCAAATTCAATGAATCTTCTAGAAGGTCTGTCTGGCGCCTAGACGCCGGACCCCTCGTCCAGTTCTTCATACCTCTTCACTTTGGCTCGCACCTCTTCATGATTTAAACCGCTCCAATGTGTCTAGATTCATTGTATCACATGTCCTATATATTAGGAATAACTTCCAGGCTTCTAGATGGTCTAGAAACTACTTAACACCATCAAAATCCCATCCAATAACTATTTATGGATGATTGTGGCACCTAGGCCTTGATTCTGGTGCCTAGGCGCCGTTTTCTCGTCGTCACTGGCGCCTGGGAGCCGGGTTTGGCACCTAGGCGCCACCCTGTGCCCAATTCCACCATTTTGCTCCGTTTGGCTCTGTTTCAACTCTGTTTAGCCCCATTTCAGTTGCGTTGCATTCCTAACATCTTCACCTACAAGATAGACATAAAAATAACCTTTCTCAAAATTATAATTTCATCAAAAAACATGTGAGAAATATAAAAGATATTAAACATAAAAAGACATATCAATATATACTAAGTTAAAATCTTCTTACTTTGCTTATTTTGGCTCAAAATTGCATAGTTTTTGCTTCATTTTCTATAAAATCATATTTTTATACTTGAAGACAAAAATATGGAAAATTACTTCCTTTATAGTATAATATCATTAAAAATGTGCATAAAATGAGCATGAAATCTATACTAAAAATATGTACTTTTTTTCTTGGATCAGTTAACTCGAGCCAATAGGCGTAACAAAAATAAGCGACTCAAGCGACTTGAAAAGAAAGTACAAGCACAAAATTTATGGAAGAAGGCACTTTTGAATTTAAATTCCCAATCCTTAAATACACATCTGGAGAGGTATATTCTATTCTAGGAGTGGAGAATTTAGATCCCAAAGAAGAAGAATCCATAGAATGAATAGCCTTAATTGCAACACCATACATATCAGCTCCTGATGTTAAAACACCAGATGAACCAACCGATAGAAAAATTATTTCTGAGGAAGAATTAAGACGAATTTTGGACCTTAGATGACACTCTTTTGAACAATTTAAACATATCTATGGTCAGACTATAAACATATTGGAAGGTATTAAATTGGTCATAAGAGTCTTTGATGAGGACAAACAAGCTGCCATTACTGAGTATATAATGAAAGCCTCGAGATCTTGGATGAGACTGGAAGCTTGAAGAAAAGGGCATTTTCTGAGCCCAATAAATGAATACGTGGCAAAGGATAGGTGACTATCCAGTATGGTTGTTGTTACAATTATGCCAAATACCAAGTTAGGAATCTTCCTGGGATTCTACAACATAAACAGGTAGACCTGATGCCCACAACCATTATTCAAATCATCAGGCGACTAGTACCTTGGGATATAATACCGCATAGTTGTATTTCTGACAGCTGCATTGTCAACATTTATGAAGAAGGGGATTGCTTCCCACAACATATTAATAGTCATGACTTCGAGAGACCTTTCTTTACGTTATCACTCTTAAACAAATGCTCTATCATGTTTGGAAGAGAGATAAGGATTGTGGAACCGGGAGAATTTTGTGGATCTTACCAAATTCCCCTTCTATGTGAATCAGTCCTAGTATTACAAGGGAATGGAGCCGATATTGGTAAACATTACATACCAAGTGTGTGCACATAATAGATCTCCATTACACTACTAAGTGTGTCCTGACAAACAGCCAATCGGTTATGAACCTGTGCTGAGAGCTCGAGGGATTAAAACCTTTGGAACTACCATGACCCTATGAATATCCAAACACCTAGGACATATTTGACAGACAATGTCTTGGAGTGTTAGATATTTGTAGTAGGTCTAGTAGTTTCCAAGGTTACGAGGACAACAAAAAGACGATCTGACAACTTTTGATATGATATAGAAAGTTTGTAATGTGTGTCGTGTGGCATATGATGTACTGTTGACTTTTATTATCAATGTACATTATCCTTGGTAGTGGAATAAAATTTTGAAATATATTCCCCAGCTATCAATAATACATCGGTAGGTTCAAAAAATGCCAAAATGAACACTTTAAATTAAAAATGTCTTAATAAATAACCTACGACAATTAACATTACATATATCCTTAGACCAATAAAGATCAAATCCCCAGTGGATATATTCTTCTTCATGTGTTTTTCACACATAACTCCAACTATTGGATATAAGACCTTTAGTGACATGGAAACATGGCATTCCTTTAGCTCTTTCTTTAAGAAAGGATATAAGTCGCATAGCAGCCCTTCTCAAAATTGACATATTGACATTTGACATTTCTGAGAGATGGTATGTCATCCTCTCTCTTTTCAGCTATTGCATATAAGACTTTTTCTGACACGGAAACATGACATTCCTCTAGCTCTTTCTTTGAGAAAGGATATAAGTAGCATAGCAATTTTTCTCAAAATCGACATATTGACATTTGACATTTTTGAGAGATGGTATGACATTCACTCTCTCTTCAACTATTGGATATAAGACCCTTCCTGACATGGAAACATGGCATTCCTTTAGCTCTTCCTTTGAGAAAGGATATAAGTAGCATAGCAGTCCTTCTCAAAACCAACGTATTGACATTTGACATTTCTGAGTAATGATATGACATCCACTTTCTCTTCAGCTATTGGATATAAACCCTTACTGACTCGGCAACATGGCATTCCTTTAGCCATTTCTTTGAGAAAGGATACAGGTCGCATAGTAGTTCTTCTTAAAATCAACATATTGACATTTGACATGCCTGAGACATGGTATGACATCCACTCTCTCTTATGCTATTGGATATAAGACCCTTCGTGATACAGAAACATGACATTCCTTTAGCTTTTTCTTTTAAGAGAGGATACAAGTCACATAGCATTCCGTCTTAAAATCGACAAATTGACATTAGATATCTTTGAGAAATGGTATAAAAACTCCTTTAATGGAAAAGGTTATCCATCTTCTTTTCAAATATTGAAAATAAGATCTCTTTGACATAAGGATTAGTTTTAAACTGACAATTCTTTTGGGTTATCCATACCGTTTCAGTCAACGCCAATATGTAAAACATACTTATGCAGTATTCCACACATATTGGGGGCTCATTTGTTGACCTCACTTTTGTGAGGATCATTGATAAACCATTTTTGAGAAATGAAGTCTACCAATATTGACCTCCTAAATCTTACCAATGGTCACTAAACCATAATGTCTAGGTTAAATCCTAATGAAGCCTTTTAACCTAAATCTTAGTGTCATCCAATAATCAAATCAGCAAAGACAAACCCTAATTTGATCAACCATGGACCAAATTCGTCAACCTTTTACCCAAATGGTCAGATTAGGTCATAATGGTTAACCATGACACAATGAACACCCCATTGACCAAGCTAGTCAACATTTGACCTGAATGGTCAAATTAGGACAAAATGGTAAAACCATGACCACCACATTGACTAAATTAGTTGACTTTTGGCCCAAATAGTCAAATTAGGTGAAAATGTTCAAATCATGACCCAATGATCACCCCAATGACCAAACTTGTCAACTTTTAACCTAAATGGTCAAATTAGGTCAAAATTGTCAAACCATGACTCCATAACCACCACATTGACCAAACTGGTCAAATTTTGGCCAAAATGGTCAAATTTTGTCAAAATAGTCAACCATTGACCCAATGATCATCCCATTGACCAAAACTGGTCAATCTTTAACCCAAATGGTCAAATTAAATCAAAATGGTTAAACCATGACCCGATGACCACTACATTGATCAAACCGATCAACCTATGACCCAAATAGTCAAATTAGGTCAAAATAGTCAAAGCATGACCCCATAACCATGACATTGACAAAATTAATCAACTTTGGATACAAATGGTCAAATTAGGTTAAAATGGTCTCCCTTAACCCAATGATCTCCCCATTGACTAAACTGGTCAACCTTTGACCCAAATGATCAAATTAGATCAAAATGGTCAAACCATGACCCCATGACCACCGCATTGACCAAATTGGTCGACTTTTTGCCCAAATGGTTAAATTAATTCAAAATTATCATACCATGATCCATTGACCACCACATTGACCAAACTAGTCAACCTTAGACCCATATGGTCAAATTAGGTCAAATTAGGTCACCTCTTGACCTAATGACAACCCCATTGACTAAATTGGCCGACCTTTGAGCCAAATGGTTAAATAAGGTCAAAATGGTCAAACCATGACCTCATGACCACCACATTAACCAAACTGGTCAACCCATGACCCAAACGATCAAATTAGGTCAAAATGGTCAAACCATGACCTCATGACCACCAAATTGAACAAACTCGTTAACCCATGACCCAAATGGCCAAATTAGGTAAAAATTATCAAACCATGACCCCATGACCACCACATTGATTAAACTAGTCAACTTGTAGCCCAATTGTTCAAATTAGGCCAAGATGATCAATCTTTGACTCAGTGACCACCCCATTGACCAAACTGGTCGACTTTTGACTAAATGGTCAAATTAGATCAAAATGGTTAACCCATGACCTAATGACCGCGACATTGACCTAATAATAACCCCATTAACCACCAGATCAACCTAGGCATCAAATTTGTCAAATTTGATTCCTTTGATCAATTCAAGACATTTAAATTATCAAATCGAACCATTTGGTTAACTTTGATCAAACCCAAGTTATACCACCTAAACCCAATAACCCCATGATTAATCTAACCATCAAATGGTCAAATTAATCATTGTACACCCTTGGACCTATAATGGTCAACATTGGTCAAACATCATCCACCAAGTCAACCTTTGTCAAATTTGGTCAAATTCACTATTTTTAATCAAAACTTGATATTTTCATCAAAATTTTTTTTTCTCTTAATTAATTAATAATTTAATTAATTAATAATTTAATTAATTAAGAAGAGTTAAATTATGGAACATAAGACCTAAGATTTAGATTTAAAAAGTATGGTTTAAGCTTATGACTAGAAAAATCCATGAAGACACCAAAATAATATTTTAAGTCTAAATCATAAATTTAATCCATGGGAAATCATGAATGGGTCACCCATGATCCATATGACCTCACATAACATGCCACGACTCATAAGAAAAACACATGAGCTACAATGGTTAACCTAGGTTAAAGCTCATGATGACACCATCATGAAAGAGTAAAAGAGGCATCACCCCTTTATGAATTACTTAAGGGATGACATGGTTGAGTCATCACTCACCTTACAAGTCATCCAATGGAAATGGAACTTGGGTTAAGTCATCCTTACATCATGGAATGAACACATTATTACAAAATTTTGGAAATAATGAGAATGGAATGTTATGTGTCCTTCTTTTATAAAATCATGAATGACATGTTAACTTAGGTGGATAAAGATCAATTAGCTCACTTTGGAGTCACCATGCACCTCATGTCCCACCCAATACATGAGACAAAGCATAGCCAAATCTATATCATTAAATGCAGACCTCGTCATGGCTAGCCATGGAAACAAAACAAGGATAAGCTTATGTGTCATTCTGCCTTTACCCTATTGAATGAATTTAAAATTTAACATGGGAGAGGTTAATTCAATAAGTTATAACCCGTCATAGCCATCTCATAGAATAGCCAATGGAAGAAAGCCAAAAAATGAATCAAGTTTTCACCCTTGTTGAGTGTAACTTGGATTAGTCTTGGGGAACTCAGCCATGATCATCTCCTGGCTGAAATCTTATCCCCATGCCATCATGACACAGTTACCTCCATCCCCAAGTGAGCTCAAGTCTATCCAAGCTCAGCCATGGCCATTCATGGCTATAAATAAGCCTAAGCCGAGAGCTCCCAAGGAGAGGATAACATACATAAAACCCTCAAACCCTGAAACTTTCGACAGCAAAAATGTCCCCCATACCCTAAGCATTTGATTCCCCATGGAATCAAGCCTTCAAATCCACTGCCACCCCTCAATTTAGCCATTCCAAAATTCCAAAAAACAAGACATATTTTGGGTCTAGAACCTCTCCCAATCTTCAAATTAATCGTTCCTACACCTTCCCTAAGGTTTACGAAGAAGATCCCAATCGAAATTGGGTCTTCCTATGAGGTCTAACTTAGTTATCTAGCAAATAATGACCCCATTTTGGTGAGTTCTTAACTCCACCCAATTTCATCCCAAATTGAGTATATCAGGAGCTTCACAAGGACTCAACGATCGTTCCTATCAAATTTGATTTAGGTCCCACTTCATCAAACCAACATATGGCCAAATTAACTCAATTTGTGCTCAATTTGGTCCTTTATGAAATGAACTAATTCAATACATTCATTAAACAATATGGATAGGTTAGTTTTTCCACGATGAAGCTCATGGAACATTCTTCATGAAGATTCATTAATATGCAAGTGAGATCTTAAGCCTTCATCACGAACGGACTACGGGAAACACTAAGCTGGGGGAGATGATGGGATGTCATCCATTTTTATGTATTAAAATGGTTGGTAGAGATCTCGTCGAACTATAGTTCCATCAATATGAAAAAATTGAACCGCTGGCCACATGGCTATCCACGTAGAATCCCTACTAAACCAAATGGCACTGCATATATGTTTGACGGATCTAATGATCTACTCTGTGCCTGCATGGATAAATAAGAAAATATAGATTTTATTATTTAATTAAATGTTCAAATCTTTGAGAATTCATAACTTGAAATAGAAAAATCAT
Organism: Papilionanthe hookeriana x Papilionanthe teres; assembly: GCA_022702705.1. Lineage (NCBI taxonomy): Eukaryota > Viridiplantae > Streptophyta > Magnoliopsida > Asparagales > Orchidaceae > Papilionanthe > Papilionanthe hookeriana x Papilionanthe teres. The sequence goes on along the minus strand of CM040423.1, from coordinate 172,015,291 downwards.
AAAGATAAAATAAAAATACCTCTAGATTTAGGAGAACATTGAAAAAATTATGATAACAAAATTTGGAATTTAAAAGTTGTATTTTATTTTTAATTAATTAATTACTCTCGGAGTAATATAATTATTTAAAATTATATATAAACCCAAAAATTATGAAATTTTTACCGAATAAATCCCTCATCCTTGAGTACATTATGTGATTTTTCCAAGTCTGGGAGAAGTTTCTATGATGAGATATACAACCTTAACTACATTAGGCATAAAAACAAATTAAAAATTAAATAGGTCTAAGACACCAATTAGATCTAATTAAACCAAGTTACGCTTTAATTCTTTAGGTTTAACTTAATAAACCCTAATTAGGTCTAAGACACTAATTAGACATAATTAAACCAAGTTAGACCTTAATGATATTAGGATTTACTTAATAAACCCTAATTAGCTCTAAGACCCAAATTAGACCTAACTAAATGATGGCGGTGTCGTCGCCGTGTTAGAGATTTTTTCTTAATATCGGTGTCGATTTGGAGTCGCCACTCTGTTTATCTATAATATTGCCCTAATTTTTAATAATTCTTATTTCCTTAGATTCTGTAAAAGAATCTTTAAGAAATTTGAATAAAATAAGGGCTAATAATATACAAAATAGCAGAAAAATAGATGCCGGTGATAATCCTTAAAATGACGATTCTAGAATTGTCTTATCCTAGAGATTCTGCATAAGGATACTGAAATTTTGGTAACCAGAGATTTTTAGTTATAATATCTATTCTGAGTTCTTTTAATTCTCCTATAGGAGCAAGCTCCTATAGTTAATTACATCTTAGGCAATTTATAATTGTCTAAGAAAACTTCTGATTAATGTTAATCACTTGTTTTCTAGAAAGTTTTTAAGGAAAGATATACCCACTATCAATCCTAAATGTCATTTTGTTATGTCAATTTTATCTTGTTTTCATATCATTTTCTTTATCATTTTTATTTATGTATTGTTGTTTATCATTTTTTTATTTTTTTATTTATTTAATGGCTATCCTAAAAGTTTTTTTTTTTATTTTTGTGTTGATTTTGTAATTTTAATGTTGTTTGTTTTGTTTTGTTTTGTCAATGTTGTTATTTTGATGTCATTATGATTTTGTTTTATTTTGTTTTATTTTGTTGTTTTTCGTCACATCTTATGAATGTCGTCCAGCAAAATAGAGTTAGCACACCCTATAACATGCAAAGGAAATCTAAAACATAACTTATTTTTATTCTGCAAAAGGAAAATAATCTCAGAAAGAAATAATGTCAGTTTTATTTCTTCAATCTTTTTATTTTTTTTAGTTATATTTTTAGATAACCCGGTGAAGATGTCACTGGCTCCGCCGTCCCAGGGTCATCAGAGGTCTTAATCTACTTAGTCCAAAAGGTGTTTAAACAAGGTTAGAAAGGTTTCTGTCTGTAACCAGGATTGCGTCGTCTGAGAAAACTTCGTAGTTTAAAAACACTAGGGTTTAAGTTGCATTCGATGATTTTTGTTCATTAAGGTTTTATTTAAGTTTTAGTGTCTTTTTCCATTTTTAGATTTGAAAAATTCTAGGTTTTTAATGATTTCTTAAAATTTTTATGTCATTTCATGTCAAAATCTTTAACTTTGATGTTAAAATAATGGTATCAGAGCCATGTTGGGCTGAAGAAGATATATATATATATGTCCAAAACATAAAAAATGTCTTTGTACATCTACTCAGTCATACGAAACATTTATTAGTTCATATAAACAATAAATGAAAGATGAAAAAGATTTAAAAAGAGAAATTTTAATGGATGAAGTTAAAGATTGGATTGATGAAAAAGAATTAGAAAAAAGATTGATAATAAATGAACTTAGCGAACTTATTGAAAAGAAATTAGATGTTGAATAAATTCTTCTTCGAAACTGAATTCAATAGAATTTGTAAAGTTCTTCAAATAAATATAAGAAATAAACAATTAGAGGTATTCCAGAAAGAACATGCTTTTCATATAAAATCTCCTTTAGGAAATAGTAACGAATGGATAGTAATAAGTTATATGATTTTAAAACAACAAATTGAGCTAGGAATTTACTCAGAAAATATACAAAATACTGAGATTCTTAATATATGGAATTAAATCAAGAACAATTAGAAAAAAATAAAATGTTTAAAAATTTAACTCAAAATCGATTTAATAGTTTGACTAGTACCGAAAGTACTTCTAATATTTTTGAACTAGGATAAAAAATATTTCGAATCAATGATTTTAAATAATAACATAGCTACGGCGACCATCTTAGTCGCTCTGTTGTAATTTAAAAAGGCAAGAAAACAATACTGAAATTCTTAATTAGAGTAATATAAATAAAGTTAACCCACAAGGAAATTTACAAGGAGCCATTAGAATCAACGAAATTGTTCATATTGATGAACCTTCCCCTTCCGAAAATGAAATAAGAAATTTAATAGATGTTTTAACTAAACATCAATTTATGGCAGGACCAGTCAATTATCCTTCTATAGATGCACCAAGTACATCTACCAATCAACCTCTAAGTATAACTTTCAGTATAAATCAACCAGCTAATGACCAGAACCCCAGCTCTTCTGTATGATATCTACCTCCTAGCGTCAAATGTATTCCTACCAATAGACCAGAAAAGAAAAATAATATACCAGAACCTATTAGCGGTCATGGAATCTATTTAAATTTAGATTGTACAAAAGATGTAACAGAAATAATACATAGATGGATAATAGAAAATAATCTAGCAATCTATAATTATAATCTAAAAGGAGAAGATGCTCATGAATTCATTGAAAATACATTAACAGGTATAGCCAGAAAATGGTTCATTGGACTTGAACCTGCTCAAAAATGTACTATTAGAGAAATATGTCAACTCAAGAAACAATCAATACTCGAGGACGATGGCCAAATATTTATGGTAGTTTTCTAAAAAAGTGAATTTTTAGGATATTTAACTCATAATACAGAATTAGAAAAGAGAAAGATCCAAGCAGATACAGCTAAACAAAAAATAACAAATTTAAATATCTGTAACATTTGCTACCTGAACGAATATAGTTGTGATTATCAAAAATTCTTTTATGATATATTAGATAAAGATAAACCACTATATTTAGATTTATATTTTTATAAATTACCTGAACCTTACAATATGTTATGGAGTTGAGAATTTAAAAAGGCTTATCCTAACGATACAACTTTAGGAAGTCGCATACAATTTGCCTACGAAAAATTAATACAAGCATGTCAATATATCGACCTACATAAACAAAATAAAAAATATAAACAATCTCTTTGTGGTGAAAAATCTGATTTGATTATTCAGCAATAGGGATGTTCAACTTCTAAAGAAAGCTGTAATTGTTCTACAAAAGATAAAAAGAAAAAATTCTTCAGTAAAATAAACAAAAAATATTTTAATCCTAGCAAAAGAACCTTTAGAAAAAGGACTAATTATTCAAATAATAAAAATAAAAGTAATAAATGTTGGATCTGCAAAAAAGGACATTATGCCAATAAATGTCCACAAAAAAATAAATTAAGCCATGTCACATCTGTTTCAATTATCAACAAACACGAATTAAAACCTATATTCAATTTCTCAAATATCGAAACTGATGAAGAATTATATCAATTATCAGAAACAGAGAACACTTTGATAGAAATGATTAATTCAGATAATGAAATAGGAGAATATTTATATTCTGATTAAATGGAACAAAATTCTCAATTCGATATATCTAATGATGATTCAATCGAATATGAAAAACATATTACATTATCTGAAGAATCATATAATAAAATACGGAAAAGAAAGTTATCTTTAGGAACTAAAGACTATTTTGATATGCCTGTATTCCTATGGAAAAGATCAATACATTATAGTATTAGACAAGGCGAACATCCCATAGATATAATCCAGAAGGCAAAACTAAAATACCACTCTATAATCAACAAATAAAAATACAGGATTTACAAAGGATAAAAAACCCAGAAAAATACAAACATATATTTTTTGGAGGAATCCAAATATTAATAAAAGCATATTTTAGAAAAGGAATAGGTAGCCCAATTACAATCTGGATATATGATGATCGAATAATACATTCTAAAAAAGATGCCTTATTAGGAGTTATACAAGGAAATCTGTGTTACTAAACATTAATATTCAATTTACATCCAAACTATGCTATTAATATAAACGATAGACACATTGACCGCTCTCTAACCTTAAAACATAAATTAGATAGAGTAAAAATGAGAGAAGGCAGCGCGGTCTATAGTATAACCTATCAAGCTGCTTATGCTTACAACAACAAACACAATACTATAGCGTTCAAAACGCACACAATACCCCTTCATCTAGACCCCATTTTTTCCCACATAGGACAAACTATTCAACTAGAAGAAATCAACGAATTAGATATTACACCACCATCAACTAATATAATTTTAAACTTTGATGAAGGATCAAGCACAAGCCAAAGATTTCGAAAACTCACATACTTAGAAAATAATAGCTCATTATAAATAACACCTAGAAAATCCTTATATTATTACAAACCAACACCTCACAGACCAAGCCTCGACATAAAAGAACATAACAACAACCAATTATTAGTTCTAGGATATTACATCACTCCAGAAAATAAATGCAAAATACTTCTAGATACAGGATCCCACAAATCACATATAGATCAAAATTTAATTCCATAAAACCTAAAAATATTAAAAGACAAACCATACATTTACCAAGATTATTTACAACAACAACATGTTTGTACTCACGAAACAAATATTCTTTTTGGATTTTGGGATATAAATAATTCTAGAATAGATTTTCAACATACATTTTTAACAGACGACATAAATTCTAACCGAATATTAGTAGGAATGGATTTTCTACAACAACATACAATAACATTTACATATGACTATGCTAATATAGATAATTATAGTTTACCCAGAAATTCGGTACCATAGCTACATTAAAATAGATCTATATATTCCAACATACGAACTTATACCTATACACGCTCTATGCGATACAGGAAGCGACATCACTGTATGCAAAAATTTCATAATTCCAAAACATATACCACTCCATTCACAAACACTACTACTATAAACATTCAATGGAAACACAACCATCAATCAATATAGGTAAAATCAATTGCTCCACCTCCAATCAACCTTAATAAAAATAGAAAAACTATGGTGCCTCATCGATGACGGTCCAAATATAATACTTGGAAATAATTTTTTTAAATCATTTTCATCATTTACACAAACATAAAACTCAATAATCCTAGTTACACCACAAGGTTACTCAATTAATTGTCCCACAATACAAAACCCAAACTCTTATTTAACTCAACCAGCATTCCGCAGCCAGCGTGGTGATTACCCAACATGGCTCTTCCTATTATTTTATAATACTGACCTGATATTATTACTACTGTTCTTCTCTTAGGGTTTGACCATATGTTTTCGGTTCATGTTATATTCATCCTTGTGGCTTTCTAAAGATGACAAGGGTTCGAGCAAACAGACCACTACCCTCTATAACTACTTCAAAAATGCAGAACACAGCTTTAATTTGTTTCCTACCTTAAAGCGTGGCTAAGAGAATAAAAGCAATGATAATAAGCATTTAGTTTTATAAGATAACGGAAACATAACATGACATATATTAAAATAAACTTACAGACATAGACACCAGGAAGAAGATATTTAGCCGCAGAGGCTTGCACACATTACAATAGAAGAAAAATGAAGAGGGAATTCAGAGATGAGGAGCTTACAATAGCGAGAGTTCCTATATATATAGACATAGAATTACATAATTTCATCTCACTAATTCCGAATCTTCAAGGCTGGAAAGAATACCATAATTATACCTTTAATTTTTACAGCTGGAAAGAGGCCCATAATTGTACCTTCATTGTCACGGGTTGTACGGTTGCAAAACTTTTGAACTGTAAAATTTTTCATAATTGTACCTGCTGTCGGTGGGAATCGTACCTGCATCTGTGGAATAATTGAATCGTCGTCGTTGGGAAGTATTTCTTGCTCAAATATTTCTTGTATTATAACTGTATTCTACCTGCCTGTAGTTTCATACGTATTTCTTCAATAGTTTCCTTTTTCTGACAATAAGGGCATTTATGCGACTTGTCTTTTTGCATTTTCTCACAGAATAATTTCTTTGCTTCTTTGTTAACTACAGCATTATTTCTCTTAAGTGTATTAATCCATTTCAGATAAAGAATTTCATGTATTTTCTTCGTCGGCTGCTTACTATGGCTGTAGATGAATAATTTGTCAGAAGAATGATATACCCAGATGTTGGTTGCATCGATTTTCTTAGTCTCTATCCATATTTGATATAAGTCTGCAGCTGTCGACCGAGAATGTATAATTTCAGCTGGCTTATATTTAGGGGTGAAAGGTTCACTGCTAATTCCAAACTGTACGAGCGAGATGATTCCTCCGTCTTGGTAAGTCTGATATAATTTTAAATATAAATTCCAATGTTTTAAGATTTGATGAAAAGCCTAGTTTGCTTCGATTATAGGTTTGGGTAATTCTATGAGAAGACTATCATCTTTTAGATAAATCATTCGGATAAGACCGCATTTGTATAATTCTGATACCAATTTTACATCAGTATTTCCATAAATATATACCACTTGGGTTCTTCCAGCAGTATGAAAATAAATTTGAGGATTTATTCATTCTTCGTATAGTGATAATTGATGCCATTCATCTGCGATTTCAGTAATCTTCTTGTAACTTTCTTAGAGTACCTTGGAGTAACTAGGAGTAATTTGGGAAGAGGAGGTTTCGTTAATGATAGATGAATCTTTATTTTTGCTAATTAAGAGATCTGCAAAATCTTTGATCTTTTTTAATTCTGTGAGAGAAGAAAGTTCTTCATCAATATTTTCTCCGCAAAGATAGCTCTTTAGCTTTCTTGATTTGACGAGAACATTACTGGAAAAGGCAATTTCGCATTAAATTTTCCATATTTGCAAATCCACAGTTTCTAAATAAGTGTTTAGTTCGAGACTGAGTTTGTCATCATTCTCGCATAATACATCGGTATTTTCAATTTCCATGCTTATTTCCTGCATAATTCACGAGATAAAATGTCAGCCAGATTATTTTTACTTCCTTCTATATATTCTATATCAAAACTATAGGCAGAAAACCAGCTTTGCCAACAAATGAGTCTCTTATTAGGTAGAGAATCAACAATTTTTCCTTTTATAAAAGAAATAGCTGTTTTATTATCGGTTCGTATTAAAAATGTTTCATTTAAAAATATTTCAAATTTTTTAATTGCTTTTTTAATGGCTAATAACTCCTTCTCATTGATATGATAATTTTGTTCAGTTTGGGTGTATGTTCCGGATGCATATCTACATAATAATTCTATTTTTTCTCTTTTTGCTTTAAGGATAGCTCCCCATGATATTTCAGTACTATCAGTTTCTATAATTAGATAATCACCTTGTATTGGTAAGTGTAACTTTGGTAAGTTCATGCATACTTCTTTAATCCGATTTAAAGCGTTAGTATCATTATCGTTCCAATTCCATGCCAAATTTTTATTTAATTTTTTCTGCAATGGTGCTCTTAGTTCGGCAAGATTTTTTACAAATGCTTCTGCATAATTAACACATCCTAAGAAGCGCTGTAAATCTTTCTGATTATTGATTTGTTTAAAATAACTTATTTTTTTTAGAATATGTTTTTGTAATTCAATAGATCCTTAATTAATGATAAGTCCTAGGAAATCAATAGAGTTAACTAAAAAAACAGCTTTCTTTTTACTTAGTACAATTCCATGTTTTTGCGCTCTCTAAGCAAGTATGGATAGATATTTTAAATGTTCGCTGATACTTTCACTGAATATTAGAATATCGTCAACATAAATAAGACAAAAATGAGATAAATCTTTAAATATATTATCCATCCTTCTTTGGAATATTAGGGGTGCGTTTTTTAACCTGAATGGCATTACATTCCACTGATAATGTCCCTGTGGAGTACTAAATGCAGTATATTCTTTGCTGTCTGGGTGCCATTTTATTTGCCATAATTCTGATTTACAATCTAGTTTAGAAAACCATTTAGCATTTTTGATAAGATTAATTAATACTTCTTTATTAGGTAAGTAATATCCGTCGAATTTAGTGTTATCGTTTAATTTTTTGTAATTTATAACTAACCTTGCTTTTCCTCTAACTTGTTCAGCATGGTTTTTAACTAAAAAGGCTGGACTGCTATGTGGGCTCCTACTAGATTCTATTAATTTAAGATCTAATAATTCTTTAATCTGTATTTGGAATTCATTTTTGTCTTCTAAAGTGTATTTCATAGGTTTTACTCTAATGATAAGAGCAGGATTAATAGGTTCTATTGATGCAAATGGTTCATGATTATTCAAGAATTCAAGTGGGTTTTCTGAAAATTTTTTGAACAAGGAATTGGCAAAGGATCTAAGTTGTTCAAGTTTGGAGGAGGATGAATCGATGTTATTCATGCTTAATTTGTTTTAGATTTTTTAGATTTATTGTCAATTAAGTCTAAAATTTTTATTAGATTTAAGAAATCAATTTTTTTAGATTTGATTAGATATAGAAATTTTGATTCAATTTTATTTGAATTTAAAGATTTAGATCTGAGGATTTTTGAAAATTAGATTCAATGTCATAAATTAGACAATAGAATTCGATGTCTTTCGAATCTAATATTAAGTCCAATTATAAAATCTAATCTAAGTTAGATTTGTCAAACTTATTTTTATAGAAATAAGTTTAACTTAGATTGAATCTTAAATTTTATTTGGATTAAGCTTAATGTTGAGTTGGGTTTAATCAAGCTTGATAAGTTCAACTTTGATTGAACTTAATTAAGTTCGATTTGGGTCGAACATAATTTTGAGTTGTGTTTAGTTTTGATAAAACTTAATATTTTTTTTAAATTATGTTCAATTTAGATTGAAATTAATATTTAATTAGGTTTGATTTGGGTTGAACTTAATATTGAATTAAGTTTAATTTTGGTCAAAGATAATAAGTTTAATTTAGGTTGAACTTAACTTTGAATTAAGTTCGATTTGAGTTGAACTTAATAATTTGTTAAGTTAGATTCAACTTAGTTCAATATGGGTTGAACTCAAGTTTGAGTTAGATTTGATTTAAGTTAGACTTAAAGTTGATTTATGTTCAATATGGATTGAATTCAAGTTCGTTTTAGGTTTGGTTTAAGTTAGATTCAAATTAGATTGAATCTAAACTTAAGGTTGACTTAAGTTCAATATGGGTTAAACTCAAGTTTAAGTTAGGTTTGATTTAAGTAAGATTCAATTTAGATTAAACCTAAACTTAAAGTTGACCTAAATTCAATATGGGTTAAACTCAAGTTTGAGTTAGGTTTAGTTTAAGTTAGATTCAAGTTAGATTGAATCTAAACTTAAGGTTGACTTATGTTCAATATGGGTTGAACTCAAGTTTGATTTAGGTTTAGTTTAAGTTAGATTCAAATTAGATTAAATGTAAACTTAAGGTTGACATAAGTTCAATATGGGTTGAACTCAAGTTTGATTTAGGTTTAGTTTAAGTTAGATTCAAATTAGATTAAATCTAAACTTAAGGTTAACTTAATTTGAATAAGCGTTGAACTCAAGTTTGATTTAGGTTTGATTTAAGTTAGATTCAAGTTAGATTGAACCTAAACTTAAGGTTAACTTAAGTCCATTATGGGTTGAACTCATGTTTGAGATAGGTTTGGTTGAAGTTAGATTCAAGTTAGATTGAACATAAACATAAGGTTGACTTAAGTCCAATATGGGTTGAACACAAGTTTGAGTTAGGTTTGGTTTAATTTAGATTCAAGTTAGATTGAATCTAAACATAAGGTTGATTTAAGTTCAACATGGGTTGAACTCAAGTTTGAGTTAGGTTTGATTTAAGTTAGATTCAAGTTAGATTGAATCTAAACATAAGGTTGACTTAAGTTCAATATGAGTTGAACTCAAGCTTAAGTTAGGTTTGATTTAAGTTAGATTCAAGTTAGGTTGAATCCAAACTTAAGGTTGACTTAAGTTCAATATGGGTTAAACTCAAGTTTGAGTTATGTTTGATTTAAGTTAGATTCATGTTAGGTTGAACCTAAACTTAAGGTTGGCTTAAGTTCAATATGGGTTGAACTCAAGTTTGAGTTAGGTTTTATTTAAGTTAGATTCAACTTAGATTGAATCTAAACTTAAGGTTGACATGTTCAATATGGATTGAACTCAAGTTTGAGCTAAGTCTGGTTAAAGTAAAGTTAATTAAGGTTTAAGTTTTATTTAAATAATACTCGAAGCTTAATTAAGTCTAATTAGATTTTTTAATTAGAATTTAAAGACCATTCAAGTGCTATTTAGGTAAAACTTATGGTTTAATTAAGTCTAATTAAAATTAGAATTAACTGAAATTAAAAGTTATTTAAGCCTAATTTAAGTAAGGCTTAAGTTTGATTAAACCTTATTCAATTAAAGTTTAATAATTTTATTAAGCTTAATGATATAAACTTGAGTAAGGTTTCGGATTAATTAAACTTTAGTTGGTTAAGGTTTAATAGTATAAATAAGTTTAATGTGATAGACATATATATGGTTTAAGATTGATTAAACCTTAGTTATTTAAGGTTTAATAGTTTAATTAAGACTAATGTGATAAACTTAATTATGGTTTAATATTGATTAAACCTTAGTTGGTTAAGGTTTAATAGTTTAATTAAGTCTAATGTGTTAGACATAATTATGGTTTAAGATTGATTAAGCCTTAGTCTTTAAGGTTTAAATGTTTAGTTAAGTCTAATCTGATAGACTTAATTATGGTTTAAGATTGATTAAACCTTAGTTCATTAAGTTTTAATTGTTTAGTTAAGTTTAATGTGATAGACTTAATTATGGTTTAAGATTGATTAAACCTTAATTTGTTAAGGTTTAATAGTTTAATTAAGTCTATTGTGCTAGACTTAATTATGGTTTAAGATTGATTAAACCTTTGTTGGTTAAGGTTTAAAAGTTTATTTAAGTCTAACGTGATTAGACATAATTATGATTTAGGTTAATAGGTTTAAGACTAACTAAACCTGATTTGGGCAAGGTTCAATAGATTAATTAGACTTAATTAGGGTTAGGTCTAACTGGTATAGGAATAATTAAACCTAATTTTGGTAAGCTTTAATTGATTAATTATTCTTAATTAGGGTTAAGTCTAATTAATTTAAGGTTAATCAAACCAAATTTGGATAACATTTAATTGATTCATTAAACTTAATCAGGGGTTAAACCTAAATAGTGCTTAGTGGACACTTAAACCTAATGCAAGTAAGGTTTAAGTTTATTAATTAAGTTTAATATGGGTTAAACCTAATTAGGGTTTAAAGGTTACTTAAACCTAATGTAAGTAAGGTTTAAGTTGATTAATTAGGTTTAATATGGATTAAACCTAACTAGTGCTTAATGGACACTTAAACCTAATGCAAGTAAGGTTTAAGTTGATTAATTAGGTTTAATATGGGTTAAACCTAATTAGGGTTTAAAGGTTACTTAAACCTAATGTAAGTAAGGTTTAAGTTGATTAATTAGGTTTAATATAGATTAAACTTAATTAGGGTTTAATGAACACTTAAATCTAATGTAAGTAAGGTTTATGTTGATTAATTAGGTTTAATGTGGGTTAAACCTAATTAAGGTTTAATGAACACTTCAACCTAATGTAAGTAAGGTTTAGGTTGAATAATTAGGTTTATTGTGGGTTAAAACTAATTAAGGTTTAATCTTTATTTTAACCTTGTTTTAATTAAATTTTAATGGAATTAATTAGAATTAATGTTGGATTAAACCTAATTATGTTCTAATTTAATTTCATTCAATGTTTGGACTTAAATTTAACCTAACTCATTGTGTCATGAGTTAAGAAAATGAGTTTTAAATTTTAAAAATATTTTAGGATTTTAAATTTTAAGACTTTAAAATCTTTAATCCTAACAATAAAATTGCCAACTTAAAATTTTTAAAAGGTTAGAATCTATCTTTTTAGGGTTCAAATTTTTTCCCCTAAATTTCTAACCAATTACCAATTTAACTTTCTTATTTTCTGATTTTTAGAATTATTATTAAAAATAATTACGAAATCTCATGAAAATTAAGGAAATTTACTTTAGAGAATTTTCCAAGTTTTGGAAAAATTAAAGATTGGTTCTAAGGATCTAAAAATTAATCCCCCAAAGTTTCATATTTTTCTGACTTATAATTAATTTTTAATAATATAAATACTCCAAAGAGTATTTAAATAACTAAAAATCAAATATAAATCAAAAACTTATAATTTTAATTCAACATTGTTCTCCCCATTACCGTGAGTTCAGGGGTATTTTTATTTTATTTTTATGATTTTTATATAAAAAGATATGAATTTTTTATTTTTTTAAGATTAATCTGTTTTTATTAACCTTAAATTAAACCAGGAAAAAGGAAGGAGCATCGCGTGTCCTCGGCAGTGTCGGAAATGCGCTTAATCCCCTGTAGGGATCCAAACAGTGGATCCGCAGGGATTTAATCTCGGCCGACCATTCTGAAAAGATGGGAATGAACGGTCCTGGTTCATCATCTTCCTCACGCCTGATCCCACAGACCGTCCGCGATCTAGGGACAATATTTCGCTCAATTCTTAATGAAATTAAGTGTGGTTTGTTCCTACACAATTGTCTTGAGCAGATGATCATATCCATATGGATTTGTGGGGGTTTTGAAATGGCTAACCCTACTCTAGACCAAGCCTGAGCCCGGGTAGGGTGTGAAAACTCATACCTTGGCCTCAGTTTATGTAAATTCAAATTGAATGATTTTGAAGCTTCATCTCGACCTCAAAAAGCTTTTCCCCAAATCAAATTGAGGTGAAATAGGGTATATATATAACTTTGTCCTCAAGGTGTATCATCTTAAATGGCTTGGTCAATTAGTGGCTTAAGGGCTATGGGGGTGCCATATTTTTATTGGGCTTACCTCTGTTCAGTCCCTAAATGGATTTGGGATGGCTAATTTGAAGATTTATGGAGGTTGGTTTCAAACTTCAAATTTGTCATGTTTTAGGCTTATTTGAAGCTCTCGGGTTGACCTAAATTAAGGGGGTTTGGTGGGTTTCAAAGCCTGATTTCATTGGGGATCAACTACTTAAACTCTAAGGAACATTTTTGATGTTGAAGGTTTGAGGATTTGGGCAGTGGTTGGGGGTCTCCTATTTTAGTCCTCTTCTCCTCATGTGCTCGGGTTTTGCTTTATTTATAGCCATGGGGAGGCCATAGCTGAACTTAGGTTGGCTTGGATCTATTTGGGGGAGGTATTAAGCAATTTCATCATTGTTGAGGATAAGATTCCAGCTAAGGGATAGCCATGGTTGATTCTCCCCAAGTTTATTCATTATGACATTAACTAGGGTATATGTTTGATTCATAATTTTACTTCCCTCTATTGGATCATCTATGAGGTGGATAAGGCTTCTCCATATGATCTGAATTAGCTTCCTTCATATGAGCCTCATGAGTCATTCATTGGGTTTAGAAGATCAGGACACTTAAGCTTCATATACCACAGTTCCCATAACTTGTCATGATGATCTTTAACTATGGCAATGAGGATGGTTTAAGTGATGTTGCACCCCCATTGGTGAATCTATAACATGATTATGGTGTCATATATGTTTTCTGGCCACCTCACCACATGAGAGGAGGTGAATCCTTAAGCAAGTCAAACGGAAAATGACACATATTTTCCTTACCCCATTGTTTATGTTTTTTTGTTGTTCATAATGGTTTTAACCATAGTGGAAACTTAACCTCATGTCTTGGTCTTTCTCCATTGGGTTGGGGGAAAAGGTGCTTGCCACCTATAAAGCCATGTTATATTTCATCTTGAGAGGGAATGACACATATGCCTAGCCATCATTATAATATCATGATAACTCATAACTTTGGTTAAAGGTGATGAGTTATGGGTTAGGTAATGTGTTAACCATGTCATGATGGACTTAATGGGTTTTAGGTAACCCGTTAGTGAATGCCCATAATTCAGATTTAAGTTTAAAAATCAATAAAGGGGTTTATGACATCATGTGTGATGCCATAAACTCAAATCTAATTTAGAATTATTTTTATATAATTACATTCCTAATTAATTATGTAATTAATTAGAAATTTATGAAATTATATTATTAACCCATAAATTAATTTAAATGATTTTTGGAAATTAATCATTTTAATTAATTTTATTTATTTGGTTCAAAATTGAATGTTTTGACCAAATTTGACTTTGGTTGACCATAGTTGACTTAAGTTGAACCAAATTAACCTAGGTTAACCTAAGTTAACCCATTTGGTCCAAGGATGAGTAATTTTGATTTTTCTAACCTTGTCAGGGTTTGGGTTAGTCATAAAGTCCAAGAGTTTTGAACTTTTAGGTGGGTTTGATCATAATGACCAATTTTGGGGTTTATGTTAATCCAATGGTCAATGTGGTGCCACTTGGATTAACCATTGATCACTTTTATCGATATCAAGTTGATTTTGTCAATGTCTGTCATTGAAGTCAATTTTGTGGTCAGCGGGCATGGGTTAGCCCTTTTTACCAAATTTACCCTTTTAGGTCAAAAGTTGACAAATGGAGCTAGGGTGATTTTCTTTGTATTATGCATGGATATTTTTGATCAAATTTTAATTATTTACGTGAAAGAGTGATCAAGAAAGTTAATGTATTAGTCTTTGGGTCATGGTTTGATCATTTTGACCAAAATTGACTTTTTAGTCAAAGGTGACCAATGGGGTGAATAGGTGGTCTTTAGGAGTTGGGTTGATGATTTTAGTTAATTTTGACTTTTTTGGTCAAAACTTAACCATTTGGGTCAATGGAGTTGGTCATTGGTTCATGATTGACCATTTTGACCAAAGTTAACTTTTTAGGTCAAAAGTTGACCTGTTGGGTCATCAGGGTTAGTCATTGGGTCATGATTAACCATTTTGACCAAAATTGACTTTTTAGATCAAAAGTAGACCTATTGGGTCAATAGGGTTGGTCATTGGGTCAGGATTGACCATTTTTACCAAAGTTGACTTTTTAGGTCAATAGTTGACCTATTGGGTCAATAGAGTTGATCACTAAGTCAGGATTGACCATTTTGACCAAAGTTGACTTTTTAGGTCAAAAATTGACCTATTGGGTCAATAGTTGATCGTGTCAGTATTTGACATTAATGATTTGATATTCTTTAGAAATAATATAGCCAACATACATATTATGGGGTTATAAGAATGTCAAAGGTTGAGTTATAAGAATGTCATAATTTTTGTGTCAGGAAAGGAATTATATCTAATAAGTATAGAGAGAGAAGATGTCATATCATCTCTCAGAGATGTCAAATGTCGAGTTATATGAATGTCATAATTTCTGTGTCAGGAAAGGACTTAAATCTGATAACAATAGAGAGAGAAGATGTCATATCATTTCTCTGATATGAAAATTGTCGAGTTATAAGAATGTTATAATTTTCATGTCAGGAAAGGACTTATATCCAATAACTATAGAGAGAGAGGATTAATCTTAAAGATAAATATATCCTTTAGGGACTCCTGCTGGGGATTTGACCTATATAGGTCAAATAATAATTCTCATATTACTTATCACAAGTTATTCATCATATCATTTTAGTTTATTTTGGCATTGTTGGACCTGACAATTTATTATAGTCAACTAGGAAATATCTCATAAGATTTTATTCCACACCCAATAATGTACATAGGTGGTAGAAGCTAAGGGTACATCATGTATTATACAATACACACTGCAAAATATTTATACAATATCATGTCTAAAGTTCTCAGATACTGCTAGACCAACCACAAATATCTTACACTCTGAGACATTGTTTATTGATTATGTCTTAGGTTTTTAGATATTTATAGGGTCATGGCAGCTCTAAGGGTTGTAACCCTTCCAGTTCTAGAATTAGCTGGTATCCATGAGGACGATTCTCAGGATGCATCCTCTTCAATGTTATCGAAATGCATTGTCGGCTTACACTTGACATGCAATGTTTAGAAACGTCAGCTCCATTGTTTTTTAGAAATAAAACTAATCCATGTGGTAAGAGAATTTGATAAGATCCTCAAAGTTCTCCAGATTCTACAATTTTTATTTCTCTTCCAAACAGTATATAACATTTGTTCATGAGTGATA
Source organism: Papilionanthe hookeriana x Papilionanthe teres (assembly GCA_022702705.1). Classification (NCBI taxonomy): domain Eukaryota; kingdom Viridiplantae; phylum Streptophyta; class Magnoliopsida; order Asparagales; family Orchidaceae; genus Papilionanthe; species Papilionanthe hookeriana x Papilionanthe teres. The sequence goes on along the minus strand of CM040423.1, from coordinate 171,998,970 downwards.
AAGTGCAAAAAGGTCTTTCAAAATTGTGGATGTAAATGTGAGGTGGTATGCAATCTCCTTCTTCATATATATTCATAATGCAGCTGCCTGGAACATAATCAGGGGGCATTATTTTCCATGTTATTAGTCATCTTATAATCTGAATAATCATTATTGGTAGCGAATCTACTTGTTCATGTCGTAAGATTCCCGGAGGATTGCCATCTTTGTCTATAGCATAGTTGTAACAGCACCCATATTGAATCATCATCTAGCCCTTGCCACTTACCATCTATTAGGTTCGGAGTATGTTCTTCTTTTTAAGCGTCCAGCTCGTCCGCGATCATGTGCTTCCATTACATGTTCAACAATGAGACCTTGTTCAACTTCATCAAAAACTCCAGTAAATAACTAAATACCTTCCAATATGTTAATAGGTCGACCATTAATATGTTTTAATTGTTCAATTGATTTTCATTTATTGGCTTAAATACATCTCACTTCTTCTTGAGAAGCAATTCGTCTATCAGTTAATGTCTCGGTTACTGTTAGATCTAATGCTGGTTCTTAAGGAATGAGAGTGAATGTTGTTCTTATAATTCTCTCCTCTTCTTCAATCATATTTTCTCTTAAGACATAATATGTCTCTTTAGGAATGTTTTCAAGTACTGGAAACTCAAACTCATTATCTTCTTCCATTTGTTTTATATTTTGCCTTTCTTTCTCCTTAAGTTTCTTAAGTCGTTTATTGTGATTTCTTCCCTGGGCTTTAGTCATTCCAGAGGCTAATTTCTTCACTTTGCTAGCAGATGTTGTTCCATTTTCGTGGGATGGAGCTACTATTATTTATTTTAATTTTCATCAACTTTTTCTGTCTCAATAGTTTGTTAATGAAATTTGAACTCTAATACAGAGGGCTTTCCTTTTGCTTCTTCTTTATTGGCAATGGATAACAAGAGTCCATCATAGAGTAATTCAACTTGAGAAAGATCGAAGTCAAAATGGATTTTAGATCCTCTGTCAATAGATCGTCGGTCCAAAGCCAGACAAACATCACATCAGAATGTAAAAAGAAGTTCGTTAGATATTTTCCCTCAAAACAACAGGATAATGTAACATATTAGACTCTTTTTATTATGTTAAGGAACCATTCTTATAAGCACGTGCTTAATTAGCAGAAGGGATATCACATAACACAGAAGTCATGATTTGTATCACAAAGATGATTTGAAGGAATTTATTATTGTCCCAAATAATAAACAAGTCATCATTTTTCATGTTGCATAATATTTTCTAAGAAACACCCGTTGATCAGAGGCAAAATTCTTTCTCCTTGACAATCTACCAGTTGATAAGATCCTCCGAAATATGTCTTTTCAATTACATATGGGCCCTCCCATATTGGTTCAAACTTTCCACCTATTTTTTGATGAGCTAGTATAGGTCTTCGGAGAATTAAAATTAATTCACCGATTTGAAAGGTCCTAGGTCGAACCAATTTTTCATGGGCCCGTATCATTTTTGTTTGATACAGGTCAAGGTTTTGTTGAGTTTGTAGAGATTTGCCTTCTAAACTCTCAAGTTCTTCAAGTCGTAAATTGACATTTTCTTCTTCAGTTATTTTATTTGCTATCGCAACTCTGAGAGAAGGGATTTGCACTTCGAGTGGCAGAATAGCCTCAGAACCGTATACCAGAGCAAACAGTGTTGACCATGTTGGTGTTCATTATGTAGTTCTATAGACCCATAAAGCTTCTATTACTCGTGCACGCCATTGTCTTGGACTGTTGATTAATGTCTTTTTCAAAATTTGAACCAATGTTTTATTGAAGGCTTCAGCTAAACCATTGGCTTTTTGATAATAGATTGTGGAGTACCTCCAGTATATGTCATGCCTTTGAATAAAACTATTCATTTTTGTATTTTAAAAGGCCAATCCATTGTCTGATATAACCCTTCAAGGAATTCCAAATCTATTGACAATGTGTGTTTTGAAGGAATGAAGAACTTGTTCTTCTTTAAATTCTCTAAGTGGTATTTCTTCTGCTTATTTTGAGAAGTCATCAGTAGCTGTTAAAATAAATTTATGACCTTTAGATGTTGGAGGGTCTATAGGGCCCACTATGTCAGTACCCCAACATTCAAATGGCCATGATGTTATGGTTAGGTGTAATACATTTGGCGGTTGGTGTAAGACCACTCCATGTATTTAGCATTGATGACAATTCTTTGCGATCTCAAGACAATCAATCATCATTTTCGGCCAATAATTTCCCATTATCTTTATTTTCATTTTCATTTTAGGTCCGGATTGGTGTGCACCACATAGACCTGAATAGACCTCTTTAACAATCTCTTGAGCTTCAACTTGGTTTAAGCACCTTAACCACATTTGGTCAAAAGATCGTTTATAAAATACATCATTTATTAGAGCATATGATAATGCTCTTTGTTTAATTTGAGTGGCAATAGAAGTGTTTTTAGGTAACCTTCCAGTTTGTAGATATTGAATAATTGGTTGTCGCCAATCATCTTTTTCTTCGTTAATTATTGTCACTATCGTGTTTTCACGAACTTTGTGCAAATTGTCCATGTCAATTTGAGAAAGAACTTGTCGTCCTTTTATAGAAATTAGCATGTCATCTACTTCTTGATACACAAATTCTATTACAAGTTTTGCCAAAGCATCTATTAAAGAATTATGTCGTCTTGGGATTAAGAAGAATGTCACATCAGGAATTTTGCTGAAGCAATTTTAGAGTGTAACGGGAATACTATTCAAGTTGAGGTTTCAGAGTCTTATATTTGCCAGCAATTTGATTAATAATTAACTGAGAGTCTGCATATATGTCAATGTTTTTAATTTCCATTAGTATTGTTAATTCTAGACCGATTATGAGAGCTTCATACTCGGCTTCGTTATTTGTGCATGGTTCAGTCAAATGATAGGAAAAAGGCATCATTGTTTTATCTGGAGTGATGAAAATTAATCCTACTCCAGCTTTGTCCAGTATAATTGTTTGTTTGCCATTATCTTTCAGTGCAAATGATTCTCCATCAAAGTACAGTTCCCATCATTGCGAATTCAAACTTTTTATTTCTGATATTTATTCATTCGGTAAATCATCATTGAGGGGTGATCCAGTTGGAATTGGGTGTGCTGCTAAGAAATTTGCCAAGATTTGTCCTTAGACAGAACGTAATGGTACAAGTATTATATCAAACTGGATTAGTATCATTACCCATCTTGCTAATCTTCCAGAAAGTGTCGGTCGTGTCATCAAATATTGTACTGGGTTGAATTTTGAAATAAGGGTCACTTTATGATAAAGCATATAATGCCTTAGTTTCTGAACTGTAAAAATCAAGGCTAAACAATGTTTCTTAATTGCCAGATATTTTATTTCCGTTGGAACCAGACAGCGGCTTAAATAATATAATGCATTTTCTTTTCCCTCATCATTTACTTTTGTTAGTCATGATCCAAGGGAATTATCTAATGTTTATGTGTAAAGGATTAAAGGTCTTCCTAACACAGGAACTGCTAGGACAGGGGGTGTAGTCAGGTATTGTTTAGTATTTTCAAAGACGTGTTGGCATTTTTCATCCCATAAAAATCTGGTATCTTTTCTGGTTAGGGCAGTAAGAGGCTGCCACCTACTTGATATATTAGAAATGAAACGTTGTATATATGCTAATTTTCCTTGAAATGATCTCAATTGAGTTAGATTTTTAGAAGGAGGCATATTTAGGATAGTTTCAATTTTGAGAGGATCAATTTCTATCCCATGATGTTGAACTATGAATCCTAAACGTTTCCTTAAAGTAACAACAAAAACACACTTTAAAGGATTCATTTTAAGATTATATTGTCATAATCGTTCGAAGACAATTCTCAAATCGTATCCATAATAATCTTTTTGCTTACTATTGACAACTAAATCGTTCACATAACATTCAACTTGATTGTGTATTAATTCATCAAAAATTTGTGTCATGGCTCTTCAATAGGTTACACCAGCATTCTTTAATCCAAATGGCATAACCTTATAACAATATATTCCTATGGGTTTCCTGAAAGCTATATTTGCTTCATCCTTTGAAAACATTTTTCTTTGATTATGTCCTGATGACCCATCCATAAAGAAAATATTACATGTGTTTATGCTATGTCAACCATTAATTCTGGGATTGGTAAAGGGAATTCGTCTTTTGGACATGCTTTATTCAAATATTTGAAGTCTATACAGACCCTTATTTGACTATTTTTCTTTTTAACTGGTACCACATTGGCTAACCACGTCGGATAATTTTCTTCTCATATGAAACTAGCTTCTATCAATTTGTTAACTTCTGTAATGACTTGTTGCTCTATTTCAACACGCATCCTTCTCGTAGCTTGTTTAACAAGAATTGCGATTTGGTTTATCCCAAGTTTATGGACTGCAACATCCAGAGATAAACCAGGCATTTCGCCATAAGTCCAAGCAAATCAGTCTTAATATTTTGCCAATAGTTAAATTACATCTTTTACTTCTGTATCATTAGGAATTAACTAATGAAAGTTGGCTTCAGATTTTCATCAGTTCCTAAATTTATTTCTTTTAGTTCATCAACTGTTGATTTAATTTCTTCTTCCAATTCTGGAGGAATATCTTCAATTGGAAGATCAGATGTCAGTTCAGAGTTATGTTCTTCACTGACAACAAGGAAAAATTTTGTATCATCTAGGGGTTCTAGAGTACCGAAACCAAAACCTTTTTTGGAGTTAGGATTTCTTTTATTATTATTCTACATCTTTTCAATAAAATGTGGTTATTTTAAATACCATTGTTTTAGCATCAGACTGTTTTGAATAAATTTTTGTGCGCAAGGAGAGTATAGTCTAAAAGAAATTTTCATTAATTTTGGAAGATTTTCATCTTCTTTTTTTACATCAGTTTTAGTACTAGAAGAAGTAGAGCCAAGAATAAACTTAATTAGCTTTTTATCATCACTATATACTTCCTTTTCACTAAATTCTCAACCTTAGCAGTAGAGATTAGAGTTAGAGTCATAGAGTGTATATAATGATTAATTTTATCATACATAAACTCAAATTGTTTCTCTTTGTCTTCTTCTTCAAGAGATATTTTGAATTGAGGCGCTTTTAGAACTACCAATGTAGTTTCTTCTTTTGTATCTTCCTTAGAATCCAGGTGGATTTTGAACTTCAATGGTCTCTTCATTGTGACATTTGGGTTTTCTTTCTTGCGTCCTCATCTCCGGCCTCAGCCTTGAACATGAGTTTGATCAACATCTTTCATCTTTAAAGAAGGATAATCTTTTTCATTTAGTTTCTTCTCTTTTTCTTTTTCTTTTTTATTCACTGTTGTCTCGTTGGAGAATACTGTTTTCTTTATAGGAGCATAATATGATGCATCTTCATGTATACCAATTTCATGGATAAAAAATGGTTACAAATCTCTTATAATACAATATTCATGTCCTCTTTGCAAATATTATATACACTAAAGCAGTGAAGAAGGAACCATTTTATGCTCATGAAGCCATGGTCTGCCAAGTAAAGCATTAAAAGAGGTATCAGAGTCAATGATATGGAATTTTGTCATTGTAGTCAAGTCATCTATCTTTAGGAGCAACGTTATTGATCCAAGAGCTCGTTCTCCTTCTTGATTGAATCCTCATAGCATCATTGTATCTTTTGATAGTTGGGATGCATCAATATTTAGATATGAAAGAGTTCTCAAATTCATAATGTTAATCGAGGCACCGGGGTCGATAAGAACCCTTGAAAGTATCGTGTCATTTATGTTTATTGTGATATACAGTGGACGATTATGCTCGGTTGTTCAAAGAAACAAGTCATTATCAGAGAAGGTAATCTTTGTTGATTTGTCTAACAGACAGACTTCATCCTGAGTATTACTAAGAAGTTGAGCTAAGCAAATGTCTGGATCTAAAAAGGCTTTTATCAATGACTCTCTCATTTCTTTGGAAAGCATAAGAGCGTCATAGATGCTTAATTTTGCTGGTAACTTCTTCAAATGAACTATTACATTATAGTCCACTTTGTTACGAAGATCATCCTCATTTCTTTCAGGGAGTTGAGGACATATTGGAGGGATGATCTTTTTTGATGTGACTATTTGTTTTCCTTTCTCTTGTAGAGTTATTCTAGGAGGTAGAACCTTTCCACTTCTTAAATTTACTACGATAATTTCTTCAAGTTTTCTGTATGACTTTTTTGTATCTGAGTCTGAAAATTCCAATTCTATGGAAATTTGGGTTCCTTGTAATTGAAGTGTGGTAATATCTCTTTCATCTTTGTCATTGTCAGAATCATTATCAATGTTATTGTCATTTTAGTTGTCTTTAGATTGATTGAGATCATGTATGATATGAGTATTGTCTAAAAGATTAGAATTTGAATGATCATTTTCAGGAGCATCACCCAAAATAGACAAAATGTAAGCAGAAGTGGAAGTGTTATTATTTAAGTAGTGGTAAACAAAAAGCCATACAATGTCAACGGCCTAAGGTGTTTTCTCCCTTCGTCCGAGACAACTATCCTAGTAGGAGATGAAGACACATAAGAACTAGGAGATACAAAAGGAAGTATAGTCCCTATATCTGGAAGGCCTTTAATCTTTTTTGGTTCTTTATTTTTCTTTTTATTTTCTTTCCCTGAAGATTTTGTTACTTTATATTCAGTAAGGATTTCCTCAAAAGATTTATCCTGAACAGTGTTGTCTTTGTTCTTGTTGTCGGAATTAAGTTTATCTACCAAAATAATATTGACTGAACCTTTGTCAGGTTCTTTGAAATATTCTTTCGGGATTACTATATTTCGTTCTTTAAATTTACGCTCTAACTAGTCTTTGAAGATAAAACATTCTTCAATTTTGTGTCCAAGTATTCTTTGATAAGGACAATAAATGTGATTGTTCTTCATGTCAACTTCAGCTGGTCTTTTAGCCTCTGGTAGCTTAAATTCTGGTATTTAAGCAAGCTGTGAAATATTTTGCTGATGGCCTCTATTTTAAATGGATATTCTCTATTCATTTTTGTCGGCATATTTTTAGGTTATGTATTTTGAAAATGGGGTCGCCTACAAAAATTGTCGGCGAATTTTAAATTTTAAATTTAATTTAAATATATATATATATATATATATATATATAATATAGAAAGTAGTATTTGATTTTGAAAATAATTCTAAGTTTGAAAATTTTAAGATATGAAATTAAACTGATCTCACATCCCAAATACTTTATATAAACGAGCACCACACCACAAACCGTACATCTATACCGAAGAATAGACACACTCCTTGATGATGGGGCCCGGTTAAATAAACTAGAAGATTTGTGCATCCGTTTGTTCTGCAAACCAATTTTATAAGCCGACAAGTTTCCCCTGTTTAATATAAAGAAATTAAGCAGGGTTTACATTACCTGGGTTCTTAAAATTCCTTATAAGGGCAAGCCCCTATAGTTAATTACATCCTAAGTGACGGGAATCACTTAAGAAAACTCTCGATAATGATCAGTGGTTTTGCTCTCAAGAATTTCAAAGTTTAAAGTTTTCAAAGAATTGAATTTTGGAAATTTCAATAGGAATTAGCTCAAATTTGGAACAGTTTATTTTAAGAGTTCAATGGAAGAGAGGTAGGAGAGGCTGAGGATCCAAGAAGAATCTTGGCAACTTCCCTAACTATCCTATTGTTTTGCTTCAATTTAAGAGTTTATTTAATGTTGTAATCCTGCCAATTTTAATTAATTTGGACTTATATTTGTATGATATGATCATACAAATAGCCTCGAAGATGTGAGGGTTTATGTCGTATCGAACGACTACCTCGGAGTCCTAAGACTGGTTAAGGCTTAATTTTTATAACATAATTATGCAAATGTATAACAAAGAGTTGAGGATTTATGTTGCACTAGACAAACTACCTTGAAATCCTATGGCTTGGTTATCTGAAACTAAGAAAAGTTTTGCTGAAGTAGACTCAGGTTTTGCTGATGACGATGGCCGTGCTGCCCACCGTGCTCCGAGCCCCTTGTTGTTGCAGAGGTTTAGTTTTAGAAAATGATAGTCAAGAGATGAGAGAAGTGTTTTGGTTTAGAGAAATCTTAAAGTCCAAATGTCTTTAATGTTTTATTAGGGGAATCTTAAAGTTCATTATAACAACACCGGTTAAGATCCCACAGTTCCATCATTCTGGCACCGTTATTTTTATCGGATTCACTTAGTCCAAATGAATTTGCTAAACTCAACTGAATGAGTTCCACACTTTCATTTAGATTGTGGTAAATCCCATTAGCAACACGTAGGTTACATCATCAAAGGTATTCCTGATCAACCAATGAGACGTTTTAATTTAGTTATTAGTTGTAGTTTTGTGTTCTGTTTGTGATTAAATTTTGAGCTATTTTTTATTTTGAAATATTGTGGCGGTGAATTTTATCTTGTTGTGACTTTTAATTTAGTTTTGGGTTTCAGTTTTGTGGCTATCCTAAAGGTTTCAGTTTTCATGCAACTATGTTGTTTAACATGCAAGAAAGGTAAAGCGCAGTACAGGAAAATAAATTGCAATAAAATAAAAGCGTACCTGGAGGGTCTTCTCGTCATTCCAAGCTGCACATAAAACACATGTTAAAGCATTTAAATATTTATAAGAAATGCCTAGGTAAAGCTAAGGGAAGGTTCTGGTTGTCTACCAAAATCCGAATCCTATAGCTAGTCAATTCCTATGACGTATAAGTTCTTTTGTTTTATGGATGATTTTCTTCATCAAAGAATAATTAAGTTCAATTATTCTTCTTAAAACACCTCATTATATTGAGGAAGTATTTAGAACGGGTTCTAAACATCTTTGCAATACTTCTAAGATTATTTCGAGTCTAAATGAACTTTTATTGTAGAGATGAATCAATCATCCAGAAATTTAGTTTAATTCATTTCTTGCTCAATGAATTAGGATGTTTGATTATCATGTAAGTAAAGTGACATTTGACTTGATGCTCCATTTAAGAGTTATGATAACAAAAACCTCTAAGGGCAAATCAGTTTGTTAAAGAATTTAATGATTTAAAATTAGAATTGGAGATTTAAAGTGATTTAATTTAGTTATAAAATTTTAATAATTTTATGTTTGGAATAGTGTTCAAATTTTTTTAACTTTAGTTTAAATCTTTAAACCCTTTTTTCTATTATCCTAATGTTTCAGATTACTTTTGATGTTTTTAAATTTACTTAGAAGTGTTTGAATTATTCAAATATTTTTGATGGTTTGATTTAGGTTAATTATGATATCTTAGGTTAGTTTTGATTAGCTTAATTTGTTTTATATGCTTAAATATGAATTTTTTTAATATTATTTAATATTTCAAATTTGCTTTAAGTTTGTTATTAGGTGATGTTGAATTAAGTTTTAAATTTAATTTAATTTAATTATTAAATCACTTAACATTTTAAATATTAATTTAATTAAGGGTTATTTTCTTTTTAATCATTTATTAATTTCAATTATCACTTTAAATTTAATTAAAAGTTAAATATTATTAAAGTGATTCATTTAGGGATTTTAAATTACGTTATTATAGTCTCTCTAAATTATATCCCCATTTTAATAATCCAAATTTTAACTTATTCTTCCAAAATTCAAATTGTTTAATTAATTAAAATTTACTTTAAATATTTTCAAAATGATTAGTGGGTTTCTACCCCTTAATTCTCTAGGTTTCAATCTTCTAATTAAAAGAGTTAAGATCAGATATTTTACCCTCCCTTTGATTAGACCTAAATATTAATTAGGGTTAAAATCCTTTAATTACCTTTATGCCCCTTTAAGCTTATTTATTTCATAACTCACAAAATTGAGCTCAAATGAACTTGAAATTTTTATGTCACTTCACTCACATGTCAATTAAGACATTAGAGGAGAAAATGTGATTTTTCTGAATTTAATTTAATTTATATGTTTATCATTATGAAAAATAAGGGTTTTCAATAAAAATTCAACAACATGACCAAGGTAGGGTTTTTGTTCTTAGGAAAATTATGAGATGTTCCTACTAACTAGTGGACCATTTGGACCAATTTTGGTAATTTTTTGAATTATATTTTATTTATTACAATTATTTTGAATTTTAGAGTATTAATTAATTATAAAATAAAATAAAGGTTAAAAATAAAGTTTTATATTTTTCGTAAGTCCCACTTACCTCAGGGAGTTCAGAGAAATAAATTTTATATTTTTATGATTTTTCTTTGATTTACTAGAATTAATTTAGTGAAAAGGTTGGAAAATCCATTTTTTAATATTAAAAATTGTCTTAAGGTTTTAAAATTCAATATCTTTACTTTGAGACTTAGAAAAAATAATTGTTTTGTTCCTATGTGATTAGGAGTCAAAATATGACATTTTTATGATTTTTATTATTTTTTAATAATTATTAAAATATTCAAAAATAGGTTAAAAATGAAAAATTTTAGAAAATTTTAATTTTAATTTTCTTAAACTTCTCTGATATCAGAGAGCCCACAAAACCAATTTGGTGACTTTATGAAGTGTATTTTGTGATTTAGGAATTTTTAAAGTTTAATTTTACTCATGTGACTTAATTAATCCATTTAGTGGGGTTAAACATTTCCAATTGATTCTAAATTTTTATGTGAGGTCCCTCTGATCCTAAAGATCAGTGAAGAATTATTTTCAAGTTCTTTTGGGGTGTGATTAACCCTAATTAATTAAAGTTTAATTTTGAGTAATTAGGCCTATTAGGGTTATTCTTAATGAATTAACTCAAAACCTAATTATCTTAGGGACCTCTGGTCCTGAGGGACCTCCCCAAAATTTTCTAGAATTTTCTAAGCAATATGTTAATTAATTGAATTAAAATACCAAAAACAGAGAAATAAGCATGAAAAATACATAACTTGCCATAGAGATAGCCTCTGACCTTAAAAAATTCAGGGAAAGTTCCCAAGATCAGAGGCTTCAAAAGCTCTATGGTCTCATGCCATGGTGAATTGTCTATGCAAATGGAGAATTAAAATACTGAAATGAGAAAACAAATAAATAAAAATAAAATACTCATCAAATTAACTCAATTCTTTTTCCACATTAGTCTCCTCAGTTCACTGAGCAAGGGGGTATTTTTATTTTATTTTTGTGATTTTTCTACACCAAGATATAGATTTTCTATGTTTCAGGTATTTAATTAAATAAAAAAATCCATATTTATCTATTTATCCACGCAGCGCCGACTCATCCTCGGCAGCTCCGAAAGCCCACGCGTCGCCTCCCTATTCGACGTCGCCATTTGACTCAGCACTCCAGGGGCCCGCAGTTCACGTACCGTTCTCTGGTCCGATGCAATCTGAGCCGTCCACTCGATACACTAAAACCCTAAAATCTCTCTCATTTATCAACGAACTTTTGTGTTCTTATGTTATGGATTCGTCTTGAGGAGACGAACACATCCATACGGTTTGCATGCATTGAAATCAACTCAAACGAAATGGAGAATCGCTAGAAGCTCTCGGGGAGGACGAGTGTCTATACGTTGGTTCAAGAGGTGAGGCCTCAACTGAATGTGCTCGGCACGTTTGCTGGAGTTGGAGGAGCCTGGGGATGAAGCCTCTGGCCCTGTCGAATTGTCTAAGTACAACTTCCACCAAGCCCGATTTCAAAGCTTGGCCGATAGAGAAAATGGCTGGCCTCATGAGGGGGCTTCCACTGGGGAACTCCTTCACTTGGTCTTGTGCAGGTGTGGGTGAGTTTAATTTGATTTTGGTGGAGGTTCCAGGGATGTCCTGTTCTGGGCTGAGAATTGAGCTCCAAAATTGAGCTCAATCAATGAGGTTTAGGGCAGGACAGCAGTGGGGATAAATTTCTCTTAGCTAGGGGAAGCTCTGTGAGGAGTTTGGAGGAATTCTGTGAAGGTTTATTTCAGCCAATCTTTTTGCTGAGAGGGGGTGGCTTATTTAAATAGCCATGGCTAGGGCTTCCCAGGGGCAATTGATGGCTGGGATCAGCTGCCTAGGGGAGGAGATGAAGAGCTGTGATGGCCAATTAGAGTGGGGTAGCTCAGCAGGTGAGATTTGAATTTTTGGCTCATTCCAAGCTCCTCAGTTATGGTGTTTTCCGGCGTCCTGGTGGCTGGCTGGCTAGGGTCAGGTCGCCATCTGACTTAGGGGAGCCAGGGCTGGGGTTTGGTGTAGTCAATTGGCTTTGGACAAGTGTCTAAGGTTTGATTTAAATGGAAAGGGGGGAAGACTAATTTTTGGCTCATTTTGGTCCAAGGCATGGTTTAGGCTAGGTGCACCTCGCTAAGGCTTGACATTAGGCTGGGAGGAATCATTTGGGTCAGCCAAGAGAGAGTGGTGCGGTCTCTTTCTATGGTGAGGTGGATAAGCTTGGTTTAGAGTGTGACATAAATATGGTTTAAAGGGATTAATGAAGGATTAGGAAAGAATCCCCTCTTCTAGCCATTAATAGCTTGGTGAGGTGGAAAGTGGCTTCCATGGCTTCCATGTGGCTTGTACATGGCTCAATGGCTCACATTTGGCTTGGAAAAAGTTTGGTCAATTTCATACAAATGAATTTTAAAGATTTCTGATATTTTGGTGGAAACTTGAATGAAGATTTATTTAGAGTAATTTGATCATTGGTTTAGGACTTAGAGATGATTTTAATTGAATGCATGATGAAAAAGAGTGTCATACGGGCTTTGGATGAATTTTTGGGCTTTTGGATTTGGTGGAAGTGGGCTTTTAGAATGGTTTAAGAAAGTGGGCCTTTGGGTTTGAAAACAAATTTGTGGATGGAAATGTTTTGAAGGATTGGGCTAAAAAAATTTTGGGTTTAGTTTATGGATGTGTCATGAGTGATTTGAAACAAATTTGAGGTGATTTGGAGTTGAATTGGGTTTGATTTGGGACTTTTTGGTAAAGGGGTCAAAGTGGGTCAAATTGGTCTAACTTGGGCTAAGGTTGGGCTAATGTTAGATTTGATGTAAACTTAATTTTGAGAAATGTTTATGGGAGTGTCACAAAGAGTTCTCAAGTTTGGTTGGGCTTTGATTTTGAGATTTGGGCCCATTTGGGTTTGTGGTGGATTTAGGCCAAAAATGGGGATTTTGGTTTTGGGTTAGGTTTGGGTGGATTTTAGGTTCAAATTTAGGGAAAATCTAGTTAGTGTTTTGTTTTTGGGGATGTTAGGAAGGTTTAGGAAAAGATTTGGGGCTAATTGGAGTTGAATTGGGTTGGTTTGGGCTAGGTTTAGGTCATGGGCCAAAATTGGGCCTTAGGCTTCAAATTGAAATTGGATCCAAATGTCAATCAAATTGGACTTGGATTTGGTCTAAATTGATATTGGGGATATTGAATTGAAGTTTAGAATTGAACTGGATCAACATTGAGGTCAATTGGGTTGATTTGGTTTGACATTGGGTCCACTTAGGTTAAAAATAAGTCAAATTGGGGGTTTTGGTAAAAGTGAGCTAAATTGACAAAATTAGCTTATGGTTTAGTTGAAAAAATGAAATTAGGAATATTTAGGATTTTCTGGAATTTTCTAAGAATTTTTAGGATTTTTGAATTTTTGGTTAAAAAGGGCATTTTGGGTATTTGGAGGGTATTGCGGGATATTTTTGGAAATTTTGGAATAGTTGGCTAAGGATGATCAATTTAAGTAGAGAGAAATGTTTAGGACTAATTTAGAGGAATTTTGGGTAATTTAGGTGATTTTGCAAATTTTTGGTAGCTTCAAAGACATTTGGTAGGTTTGGTGGGTGTAGGGCCCCGAGGGTTAAAAATTGAAATTTTGGAAAAATAAAGATTGATCAAGTTTGAGTAGAATGGAATCACTTTGGTTGAGCCATGAAGCCACATTAAGCTCATTGGAGCCATGAGAGGACTCATTTGAGGCATTCACTATGTTGTTCCTGACCCTCTTAGCTAAGGGCCTAGGGGTTAAGGTCCATCAATATGAATTACCTATATGAGTCAAGAAGTCAAGCAAGGTATGAATGGTTTTAGGATTTGGAATGTTTCTGAAAGTGTAATGTGTGTGCAGGTCAACCCTCACCGGACCAGGCCACCCAGGGTAGTCCTAAGGCCAAAGAGTCCTATAGGGAACTCATCCTTTAAACCTCCACATTTGATCTTAACCCTCCAAATGACTTAGGGGTTTATAATCAAACTTATGGGCTTTTGAAGGGAGTTAAGAGGTGTTTAAATTTCTAAGTGGTGGGTTCCATTTCTAGTCCTCTAAGATAATCAAAGGGAAAGCTTAAGGCTAGATCCTAAGTACTAAGGCGAGAGAATAGAAAAAGACCTCATCAAAAATGAGGTCAACAATTCTTTCAGCCAATGTTCTTTTATCTACCGGTACTGGGATTGGTTGTCAAAGCTGTAATTGACAAGAAGTTTGTAATGCTGACGGATTCTGTCGTTGTTTCTTTTATTCAGGTTGAACCTACATCACTTGCTTACCTTTTTCTACAATATTTCCCGGCTTCTTTTCAAATTTTTTGATGATCTTTGTCTTTTCAGTCTTCTCCGTTACACTCATCTGCTTAGCCTCTTCTTGACGATTGGTAGTTTTACTGAGCAATATTTCAAAAGTTTTTATTTTAAATCCTTTAAGCATAAATTCTATAGGACCATGAATATTTTTAAGCAGGATTTCAATAGCGTGTTGCTTTTGAAGTTGTGGTTCACATTTCAAACTGAGATTTTTCCAGCGCAAAATGTAATCCACTAAACTTTCTCCTGGTTTTTACTTTTCTACTACTAGATCAACAACCGTAGTATGATGCTGTGCTCCAGCAAATCATTGAATGAAGAGACTTTCAAGATCTACAAAAGTTTTAACAAACCCATTAGGAAGTTCCGCATACCAGTCAAAGGCAACTCCCGTAAGACTGTTAACAAATTGAAAGAATAAAAGAGCGTCACTTCCTCCCACATTGTAGCAGCTTGCTCTAAAGTGTTCTTAATGATGTCGGGGATTACCTATTCCATCAGACATTTTAAAGATAGGAGGAACAAAACTTTTAGGGTATTGGACACAGTCAAATTCTTCTAGATATGGTCTGCCCTTTAGAATTAATGATCCAGCCTTTACCTGAGCCATTGTTTGTTTTATCTTTTGTTCTACAAGTTGCATGATATCTTTTTCTAGAATTCCACTATCAAAGGAATCTTTTTTTTTTTGAGTACTTTTTTTTACTTCTATTGGCTCTCCTCTGTCTTCTAAAATGTTGATTGCTTCTGACCTAACGATCTCAAAGACCGGTGATGGATTTGTTGGTGATTTTTATAAAGCTGCTACCAAATCTTCCATTTTTTGCTCAAGATGAATGATTTATTCTTCTCTTTGTCGTATAATTGCTCATAAATCATTTGTTGCATCTTCTTCATTTAATTCTCATGCTAAAGAAGTAGATCATGTTTCTACCATATTAATGTTGGCAACATTTTCATTTGAACTATCAGAAAAGTCATTCTTTTCTCGCATTGAGAATTATTTAATGTCATTCTTTAAATTTTTAGTCTTTCTTCAAATGATTTTGTAGGACATTCTTTACAAGTTCCTTCTTGTGAACTATTTTCAGGAGAGCTCATAGTATATTAGTTTGCTTGAAACAATCTTCGTTTCCATACATTATTTCTTAGTATGGAGCGAAACCCTCGAGGTGGTGTATCATCATATTGTGAATATGAGAAATCTACATTTTGTAACATATGGACCAAATCTGTCATTTTGGTAGACGTAAATTTCGCTTCCAACATCAGTTTGTCATATCTGGCCTTGTCTTTTGTAATTGTCACATCTTTTACCCTTGGCCCTTTTCAGAACTTTACTGGCACTCGAGTGCATTTATTATCTGTTGGGGTTTGATAACCTATTTCTTGATAAAAATAGTTTTCTATTGTGATAATTCTCCTTTTCATTGTTTTAGAGACTGCACAACCTATCTTCTCTAATAATCGGAAAATTGAACATTTATCTTTTTGTATTAGTCTTTTAAACAATAAATATATAGCGTGCATTGACAGAGAACTTCTACGTTAAAAGAAATTATCAGAACAATCAACATGGATCGAAATATACTGATTTTCTTATGAGAAGGAAGGGTTTTCGAAGACACTTTGTTCAAATTCGGGTGTTTCAAAATTATCATTCTCATTCCACTTTTTCTTCCTTTTAAGCGAATGAGTTCTATTTTTATGAATATTTTTGGAACAAGATCCAACTTCATATATGGATGGTGGTGAAATATCATCCTCTTAATAGATTTGCTTTTATTTTAAGTCAATTTGTCTTTTCATCTCTTCAAGAGTACATGGTTCTTCAGGTGTATATTCAGGTAGGTCTTCTATAAAATTTAGAAAGTCTTCATAAAATTCTTCAAAAGAGTGTATATTAGTTTGGTCTGGATTATCTAATGCATTTTGAGTTTCACCAAATAATCCAAAATCATTCTGATAAAGGGAAACATCTTCCTCCATTGGTGTATTGAAGTCTTGGTAATTAGAAAAGATTGAATTTGGAGAATCCATTGCAACTTTTTCCAAAATTTTAAGAAAAACAGATGTTATTGATATATTTATAAACTAAGAATTTGTCTTAAAAGTTTAAAAAGATGCAGCTCTTATTTATCTAAGAATGAAATGTCAAATGAAAACAAGTGATAACAAAAGATAAGAAGAAATCTAATCCCCAACGGAGTCGCCAAAATAAAATCTCTTGACGGCGGTGTCGTCGCTGTGTCCGAGATTTTTTCTCGGTGTTGATGTCGATTTGG
The DNA here is from genome assembly GCA_022702705.1 of Papilionanthe hookeriana x Papilionanthe teres. Lineage (NCBI taxonomy): Eukaryota > Viridiplantae > Streptophyta > Magnoliopsida > Asparagales > Orchidaceae > Papilionanthe > Papilionanthe hookeriana x Papilionanthe teres. The sequence goes on along the minus strand of CM040423.1, from coordinate 171,982,165 downwards.
AGTCGCCACTCTCTTTATCGATAATATTGCCCTAATCTTTATTAATTCTTATTTATTTAGATTCTGTAAAAAAATCTTTAAGAAATTTGAAGAATATAAGGGCTAATAATATAGAAAATAGTAGAAAAAGAGTTGTCAGTGATAATCCTCAAAATGAAGATTCTAAAATTGTCTTATCTTAGAGATTTTGCATAAGGATAATGAAATTTTGGTAACAAGAGATTTTTAGATATAATATTTATTCTGAGTTCTTTTAAATCTCTTATAGGAGCATGCTCCTATAGTTACTTACATCTTAGGCAATTTATAATGGTCTAAGAAAACTTCTGATTAATTTTAATCACTTGTTTTCCAGAAAGTTTTTAAGGAAAGATGTACCCACTATCAATCCTAAATGTCATTTTATTATGTCAATTTTATCTTGTTGTCATATCGTTTCGTTTATCATATTTATTTTTGTTTTGTTATTTGTCATTTTTTTGTTTTGTTGTTTTTCTGTTTAATGGCTATACTAAAAGTTTTGGTCTTGTTTTTGTCTTGATTTTGTTATTTTAATGTTGTTTATTTTGTTTTTTTATGTCAGTGTTGTTGTTTTGATGTCATTGTGATTTTGTTTTATTTTGTTGTTTTTCGTCACATCCAAGGAATGTCGTCCTACAAAACAGAGTTAGCACGCCCTACAACATGCAAAGGAAATCTAAAACGTAACTTATTTTCAAACTGCAAAAGGAAAATAATGTCAGAAAGAAATAATGTCAACTTTGTTTCTTCAATCTTATTATTTCTTTTAGGTATATTTTTAGATAACCCGGTCAAGATGTCACTAGATCCGTCGTCCCAGGGTCATCAGAGGTCTTAATCTACTTAGTCTAAAAGGTATTTAAACCATGGCCGAAAGGTTTCTGTCTGCAACCAAGATTGCGTCATCCGAGAAATCTTCGTAGATTAAGAACACTGAGGTTTAAGTTGCACTCGGTGATTGTACGGCTTATTTTTAGGTTTGGAGTGTTGTATTTTTGAAAAGATGTCGCCTACAGAAATTGTCTGCGAATTTTTAATTTAATTTAAATAAATAATTTGAAAAGTAATATTTGATTTTAAAAATAATTTTAAATTTGAAAATTTTAAGATATGAAATCAAACTGATCTCACATCCCAAATAGTTTATATAAATGAGCACTGCACCACAAACTGTATATCTATCCCGGAGAATAGATACACTGCTTGATGATGGAGCTCGGTTAAATAAACTAGAAGATTTGTGACATCCGTTTGGTCTGCGAACCATTTTTTATAAGACGACAAATTCCCCTGCTTAATATAAATGAATTAAGCGGGGTTTATATTACTCAGGTTCTTAAAATTCCTTATAAGGCCAAGCCCCATAGTTAATTACATCTTAAGTGACGGGAATCACCTAAGAAAACTCTCGATAATAATCGGTAGATTCCGCCTAAAGAATTTCAAAGTTTAAGTTTTCAAAGGATTGAATTTTGGAATTTCAATAGGGAATGGATCGAGTTTGGAACATTTTATTTTGGGAATTCAAAGGAAGAAAGGTAGGAGAAATTACAGATTCAAAGCGGACTTCGGTAATTTCCCGACTATCCTATTGTTTGGCTTGAATTTAGGAAAGTCCTAATATTTATTTAATGTTTTGATCTTGCCAATTTTAATTAATTTGGACTTATATGTGTATGATAAAATCATACAAATAGCCTAGAAGATGTGAGGGTTTATGTCGTATCGGACGACTACCTCAGAATCCTAAGACCGGTTAGGGCTTAATTTGCAATGCAAATGCCTAACAAAAGGTTGAGGATTTATGTTGCACTAGGCAAACTACCTCGAAGTCCTATAGTTTAGTTATTTAATTCTAAGAAAGTTTCGTTGAAGTAGACTCGGAGTTTTGCTGATGACGATGGCCGTGCTGCCCACCATGCTCCGAGCTCCTTGTTGCAGAGGTTTAGTTTTAGAAGTCATAAATCAGGAGATGAGAGAAGTATTCTGGTTTAGAGAGAATCTTAAAATCCATGTGTTTTTTAATATTTTAATTAAAGAAATCTTAAAGTTGATTATAACAACACCGGTTAAGATCCCACGGTTCCATCCTTCCGGCATCGTTTTTTTTATTGGATTCACTTAGTCCAGATGAATTTGCTAAACTCAACTGAATGAGTTCCACACTTTCATTTAGACCGTGGGAAATCCCGTTAGCAACACGTAGGTTACATCATCCGAGATATTCCCGATCATCCAACAAGATGTTTTAATTTAGTTGTAATTGTAGTTTTGTATTCTGTTTGTGATTAAATCTTGAGTTGTTTTATATTTTGAAATGTTGTTGCGGTGAATTTTATCTTGTAATGACTTTTAATTTAGTTTTGGTTTCAGTTTTAGGGACTATCCTAAAGGTGTGGGTTTTCATGCAACAGTTGTTTATCATGCAAGAAAAGTAAAGTGCATTTGCAATAAAGTAAATTGCAAGAAGGTAAATTGCAATAAAATAAAAGCGTACCTGGAGGGTTTTCCCGTCATCCCAGGGTGCACTTAAACACAATTTAGAATATTTAAGCATTTAAAGCAAGTTCCTAGGTAAAGCTAAGGGAAGGGTTATGGTTTTCTACCAAGTTCCTAATCCTATAGTTAGTCATTTCCTATGACATCTAGGTTCTTGTGTTTTGGTTTGAGGACGATTTTCTTCATCAAAGAACAATTAAGTTCAGTTGTTCTTATAAACATCCTATCGTACTGAGGGAGTGCTTAAGACGAATCTTAAACATCTTTTCAATGCTTTTAGGATTGTTTTAAGTCCAAGAGAATTTAATTATATAATGAATCAATTATCCAGGAGTTCGAAGCTTTGTTATCTTGCCCAGTGAACTAGGACATTCGAATATCCTATGAGTAAAGTAACACTTCACTTAACACTATGTTTAAGAGTTATGACATCGTCAGCTTTTGAGGGCAAATTAATGTTCAAATGATTTGTGATTTAACTTAATTTCAATCAATGGGTTTAAGTTTTGAATAGTGTTCAAGTTGTTTTAAATTTATTTTTGAATTCTTTTATGTCTTAAGTGATGTTATATTTAATTCAATTTAATTTAACTTTAATTTAATTTAATTTGGTTTAGTTTTAATTTTAATTTAATTTATTTAATTTTAATCTAATTTTAATTTTAACTTGATTTTATTTTTAATTTTAATTTAATTTAATTTAATTTAATTTAATATGATTTAATTTAATTTAATTTAATTTAATTTAATTTGATTTAATTTGATTTAATTTAATTTAATTTAATTTAATTTTATTTAATTTAATTAAATTTAAATTTCAATTTAATTTTATTTTTATTTTTAATTTAATATTTTATTTTTTTATGTTTTAAAGATGATTTAATTTTAATTATTAAAGTATTAATTTAATTGAAATTTTAAAAGGATTTAATTTAAATAATTTAACTTTAATTTAATTTAATGATTACGTCTTTTAGCATTTTAAATCTTAAATTTGGATTATCATTTTAATTAGGAATTAAATATTATTGAGATGATTAATTTAGGGATTCTTAAATTAAAGAACAAATCTCTTCCTAATAATATCCCTATTTTAATAATTCCAATTTTATTATTCTTCCAAATTTAATTAATTATTTGATTAAGCTTTATTTTAATTATTTTTAAATTGTTTAGTAGGTTTCTACCGTTTAATTACTTAAATTTCAATCATCCAAATTAGATTAAGATCAAATAGTTTACTTTTTCATTTTATTAAGCCTAAAGTTTTAATTAATGGTTAAAATTTTAATTACCATTTTGCCCTTCAAGCTTACTAATTCCATAACTCACTAAATTGAGCTCAAATTAATTTGAAATTTTTATTTGACTTCACTCATATGTCAATAAAGGCATTAGAGGAGAAAATGTGATTTTTCTATATTTAATTTATTTATGTAATTATTTTTGGTGGAAAATAAGGATTTCCAAGGAAAATTTAATAATATGACCAAGGAAAAATTTCTATCCTTAAGAAAATTATGGGACATTTCTAATGACCAGAGGACCACTTGGACCAATTTTGGTGATTTTTTGAATTATATTATTTTTATTATAATTATTTTAAGTTTTGGAGTATTAATTAATTTAAAAATAAAATAAAGATTGAAAATTAAATTTTATATTTTTCAAAAATCTCTCTGATATCAAGGAAACTAGAGAACCAATTTTGTAATTTTCTGATTTTTGTTTGATTTATTAGAGTTATTTTAGTGGAAATGCTAGAAAATACATTTTTTTAATTTTAAAATTACCCTAAGGCTTTAAAATTTAATATCTCATCATAGAGGCCTAAGAAAAATATGGGGTTTGTTCCTAAGTGATTAAAATTCAAAATATGAAATTTTGGTGAATTTTATTATTTTTGTGATTTTTATTATTTTTTTAATTATTAAAAATATTAAAATAATGCAAAAAATCAACTTTTTTAGAAAATTGCAATTTTAGTTTTCTTAAATTCTCCTGATATCAGAGAGGCTCCAAAGCTAATTGGGTGAATTTTTGAAAAGTATTTTGGAAGTTATGAATTTTTAAAGTTTAAGTTGGCTAAATGACTTAATCAACCCATTTGGTAGGGCTAACCAAGTCCAGTTGACTTCAAATTTTTATGGTGGGTTCCTCTGATCCTAAAGGTCAGTGGAGAATTAATTTCAAGTCAATTTCATGTATGATTAGCTCTAATTAATTAAAGATCTATTTTGGGTGTTTAAGCCAATTAGGGTTATTCCAAGTGGATTAATTCAAAGCCTATTTTTCCTAGAGTCCTCTGGTCATAAGAAACATCCTCAAATTTTCCTAGAATTTATTTCACAACATGCTAATTATTGGAATTAAAATATTCAGAATAGTGACCTAGAATTGAAAAATCAAAAACTCTTCATAGGGGTGGCCTCTAACTTTGGAAAATTCAGGGAATATTCCCAAATTCAGACGCTTCAAAAGCCCTATGGTCTCATGCCATGGTGAATTGTATACATGCATGGAGAATTGAAATAGTGCAGAGAGTAAATAAATTATTAAAAATCAAATACTAAATGAAATTAAATGATTTCCTTTCCACATTATTCTCCTCTATTCACTGAGCAAGAGGGTATTTTTATTTTATTTTTCTGATTTTCCTACACAAAGTTATGCATTTTTGAAGTTTTGGGAATTAAATAAATCAAGAAATACCCTAATTTCCTACTTATCCACGCGGCGCCCTGTCATCATCGGCATCTCCGAACGGCCACGCAGTGCGCTCCCATTCAACGTCGCCACTTGAGTCAGCAGCCCGGGTTCCGCCTTCTGCGTATCATCCGCTGATCCGACCTGATCTGAGCCGTCCATCCGCGCGTGAATTGAATGAACGACAACCGTTCATCGTCCCCAAGCCTCCTAGCCCGAGAACCGTCCACACTAAAACCCTAAGAACTCACTCATTTCTCAACGGATTTTCGTGTTCTTGTGCTCTATTGATTCGTCTTGAAGAGACGAACACATCCATATGGATTATGTAGCATGAAATTGACTCAATAAAAAAGGAGAATGTTCAGAAGCTCGGAAAGAAGAGTGAGGCCATACCTTTGCTCAGAGAAGTGTGGCTTCAACCTGAGGGTTGTGTCACCTTTAATTGAGTCTAAGCAAGCTCCAGATGAAGTCTCCTGGCTTGGTGAATTGTCCAGGTATGATTTTGACCAAGCCCGATTTCAACCTTTGGAGTCTAGAACAGATGGGTGGCCTGGAGAGGGGGCTTTCAATGGGGAACTTCTCCTCTTGACCTTGAGCAGGTGCAGGCGAGTTTAATTTGACTTTGGTGGAGGATTTGGGAATGTCCTGTTCTGGCCTGAGAATTAAGCTCCAAAATTGAGCTTAATTAGTGGGGATTAGGGCAGGAGGAAAGTGGGGATCAAGTGCTCTACGTGTGGGGAGAGTCTGGAGTGATTTTGGCAGAGCTTCTTAAGGTTGATTCAGCACCTCCTCCATGGCCGAGAGAGGTGATGTTTAAATAGGAGAGGGTGGAGGGCTTCCCAGGGGGAGTTAGGGACTGGGATCAGCTGCTCTTGGCAAGGGAAGAACAGCTGCAATGGCCACTGGCATGGGGCAACTCAACAAGGTGTAATTTCAATTCTTGGCTCCTTCCCATGTCTCGGCGATGGTGTTTTCTGGCGGCCCAGGTGGCTGGCCGGCAGGCATGGGTCACCCTCAGTGGTCGGGAGGTCCGGGGCTTGAAGTTGGTGAAGGCGATGGGCTTGGACATGTGTAAAGTGTTTAAATCAAAGTATAATGGGGTAAGGGTATATTTTGGCTCAAATTGGTCAAATGCATGGATTGGGCTAGGTGCACCTTCCCATGGCTAGTTTGGGCTGAAGATAAAGTGGTTTAGGTCAGCTTAATTAGTGGGGAAGGGTCACCATCCAAGTACAATTAAGTTTAAGCATGGTTTAGTGGAGTCATGGAAGTGGCTAATCCCCCTTAAGAGAATATGGAAAGGGCCTCCTCCTCTTGCCATCTTGGGTATGGTGAGTGTCGGCATATTTTTAGGTTGTGTGTTATTTTAAAGGGGGGGGTCGCCTAACAGAAGCTGTCGGCGAATTTTTAATTTAATTAAAATAATTTGAAAAGTAGTATTTGATTTTGAAAATAATTTTAAATTTGAAGGTTTTATGATATGAGATTAAACCGATCTCACATCCCAAGTAGTTTATATAAACGAGCACCGCACCACAAACCGTGTATCTATCCCTAAGGATAGACACACTGCTTGATGGTGGGGCTCGATTAAATAAACTAGAAGATTTGTGACATCCGTTTGGTCTGCGAACCAATTTTATAAGCCGACAAAATTCCCCTGCTTAATATGAAAACATTAAACAGGGTTTATATTACCTGGGTTCTTTAAAATTCCCTATAAGGGCAAGCCCCTATAGTTAATTACATTTTAAGTGATGGGAATCACCTAAGAAAACTTTCGATAATAATCAATAATTCTGCTCTCAAGGATTTCAAAGTTTAAGATTTTCAAGGGATTGAAATTTGGAATTTCAATAGGGAATGGATCAAATTTGGAACATTTTGTTTTGGGAATCCAAAGGAAGAAAGGTAGGAGAAATCACAGACTCGAAGCGAACTTCGGTAATTTCCCGACTATCCTATTGTTTGGCTTGGATTTAGGGAAGTCCTAATATTTATTTAAATGTTTTGATCCTGCCAATTTTAATTAATTAGGATTTATATTTATATGATAGGATCATACAAATAGCCTTGAAGATGTGAGGGTTTATGTCATACCCGAATGACTACCTCGGAATCCTAAGACCGGTTAGGGCTTAATTTGCTATGCAAATGCCTAACGAAGGGTTGAGGATTTATGTTGCACTAGGAAAACTACCTCGAAGTCCTATGGCTTTGTTATTTAATTCTAGGAAAGTTTTGCTGATGTAGATTCAGGTTTTGCTGATGACGATGGCCGTGCTGCCCACCATGCTCCGAGCTCCTTGTTGTTGCAGAGGTTTAGTTTTAGAAGTCATAAATCAGGGGATGAGAAAAGTGTTTTGGTTTAGAGAAAATCTTAATTTCCCAGTGTTTTTTATGTTTTAATTAAAACAAATCTTAAAGTTGATTATAACAACACCGGTTAAGATCCCACGGTTCCATCCTTCCGCATCGTTATTTTTATCGGATTCACTTAGTCCGGATGAATTTGCTAAACTCAACCGAATGAGTTCCACACTTTCATTTAGACCGTGGGAAATCCCGTTAGCAACACGTAGGTTACATCATCCGAGGTATTCCCGATCATCCAACAGGACGTTTTAATTTAGTTGTAATTGTAGTTTTGTGTTTTGTTTGTGATTAAATTTTGAGTTGTTTTATATTTTGAAATGTTATGGCGGTGAATTTTATCTTGCAATGACTTTTAACTTAGTTTTGGTTTCAGTTTTAGGGACTATCCTAAAGGTGTGAGTTTTCATGCAACAGTTGTTTATCATGCAAGAAAAGTAAGTGCAATGCAGTTAAATAAATTGCAATAATGTAAATTGCAAGAAAGTAAATTGTAATAAAATAAAAGCGTACCTGGAGGGTCTTCCCGTCATCCCAAGCTGCACTTAAAACACAATTAGAATATTTAAGCAAGTTCCTAGGTAAAGCTAAGGGAAGGGTTATGGTTTTCTACCAAATTCCTAATCCTATAGCTTAGTCATTTCCTATGACGTCTAGGTTCTTTGTGTTTTGGTTTGAGGACGATTTTCTTCATCAAAGAATAATTAAGTTCAATTGTTCTTATAAATATCCTATCATATCGAGGTAGTGCTTAAGACAAATCTTAAACATCTTTTCAATATTTTCTAGGATTGTTTTAAGTCCAAATGAATTTAATTATACAAATGAATTAATCGTCCGGGAATTCAAGTTTTGTTAACTTGCTCAGTGAACCCTAACATTTGAATATCCTATGAGTGAAGTAACATTTCATTTAATGTTCTATTTAGGAGTTATGATGACTAAAACTTTCAAGGGTAAATTGGTATTCAAACGATTTGATTTAAGTTAAAGGGTTTAAATTTGGAATAGTGTTCAAGTTGCTTTATATTTAATTTCTTTCTGTTTTAGGTGATGTTATATTTAATTTAATTTAATTTAATTTAATTGAGTTTTAATTTAATTTAATTCAATTTAATTTGATTTGATGTCACATTAATTAATTTGATTTGATTTAGTTTTAATTTAATTTGATTTAATTTAATTTAATTTAATTTAATTAAATTTGATTTAATTTGATTTAATTTGATTTAATTTAATTTAATTTAATTTAATTTAATTTAATTTGTTTAATTTAATTTAATTTGATTTAATTTAATTTAATTTAATCTTTAATTTAATTTAATTTTTTAATCTTAATTTAGTTTAATTTAATTTAATTTAATTAATTTAATTTAATTTAATTTAATCTTTAATTTAATTTAATTTTTTAATCTTAATTTAATTTAATTTAATTTAATTTAATTTATTTAATTTAATTTAATTATAATTTAATTTTATTTTTTAATTTTAATTGAAATTTTTAAAAGAGTTTAATAATTTAATTTTAGTTTAATGATTAAGTCTTTTAATATTTTAAATTTGAGTTATCATTTTAATTAAGAATTGAATATTAATGAGATAATTAATTTAGGGATTTTTAAATTAAAGAATAAATCTCTTCCTAATAATATCCCTATTTTAATAATTCCAATTTTATTATTCTTCCAAATTTAATCCATTATTTAATTAAAGTTTAATCATTTTAAAATTGCTTAATGGGTTTCTACCCTTTAATTATTTAAATTTCAATCATCCAAATCAGATTAGGATCAAATATTTTACTTGTTAATTTTTTATTAAACCTAAAGTTTTAATTAAGGGTTAAAAAATTTAATTACCACTTTACCCTTTAAGCATAATAATTTCATAACTCACTAAATTGAACTCAAATGAACTTGAAATTTTTATGTAACTTCACTCATATGTCAATAAAGACATGAGAGGAAAAAATGTGATTTTTCTGTATTTCATTTATTTATATAATTATTTTTTGTAGAAAATAGAGATTTTCAAGGAAAATTTAATAACATGACCAAGGGAAAGTTTCTGTCCTTAAGAAAATGAGGGGACATTCCTAATGACCAGAGGATCACTTGGACCAATTTTGGTGATTTTTTGAATTATATTATTTTTATTATAATTATTTTAAGTTTTGGAGTGTTAATTAATTTAAAAATAAAATAAATGTTGAAAAATGAATTTTATATTTTTCAAAAATCTCTCTGATATCAAGGAAATCAGAGAAGCAAATTTTGCAATTTTCTGATTTTTCTATGATTTATTATAATTATTTTAGTGAAAATGCTAGAAAATACATTTGTTTTTAATTTTAAAATTATCTTAAAGCTTTAAAATTTAATATCTCACTAAATAGACCTAAGAAAAATGTGGGATTTGTTCCTATGTGATTAAAATTCAAAATGTGACATTTTGGTGAATTTTATTATTTTTGTGATTTTTATTATTTTTTAATTATTAAAAATATTAAAATATTATTAAAAATCAACTTTTTTAGAAAATTGAAATTTTAATTTTCTTAGGTTCCCCTGATATCAGAGAGGCTCCAAAACTAATTTGGTGAATTTTTGAAAGGTATTTTAAAAGTTATGAATTTTTAAAGTTTAAAATGACTAAGTGGCTTAATCAACCCAATTAGTGGGGCTAACCAAGTCCAATTGACCTCAAACTTTTATGGTGGATTCCTCTGATCCTAAAGGTCAGTGGATAATTGATTTCAAGTCAATTTGATGCATGGTTAACTCTAATTAATTAGAGACCTATTTTGGGTGTTTAAGCCAATTAGGGTTGTTTTAAATGAACTAAGTCAAAACCTATTTTTCCTAGGGTTCTCTCGGTCATAAGAAACGTCACCAAATTTTCCTAGAATTTATTTCACAACATGCTATTTATTGGAATTAAAATACTCAAAACAGCAACATGAATTTGAAAAATCAATAACTTTTTATAGGGATCACCTCTGACTTTGGAAAATTCAGGGAATGTTCCCAAATTCAGAGGCTTCAAAAGCCCTATTGTCTCATGCCATGGTGAATTGTATACATCCATTGAGAATTAAAAGTATGCAAAGAGTAAATAAATTATAAAAAATAAAATACTTCATGAAATTAAATGATTTCTTTTCCACATTATTCTCCTCTGTTCACTGAGCAAGAGGGTATTTTTATTTTATTTTTCTGATTTTTCTACACAGAGTTATGAATTTTTGAAGTTTAGTGGAATTAAATAAATCAAAAAATACCCTAATTTTTTATTTATCCACGCGGCGCCAACTCATCCTCGGCATCTCCGAAACGCCGCGTGTCGCGCTCCCATTCGACGCCGCCACCCGAGTCGCCAGCCCGGGCCCCGCGGTTCTCATACCGTCTCCTCGGTCCGACGTCATCCGAGCCGTCCGTCCGCGCGTGTATCGAATGGACGGCATCCGTTCATCGTCCCCGAGCGTCCTCACCCGAGAGCCGTCCACACTAAATCCCTAAGATCTCACTCGATACTCAATGGATTTTCATGTTCTTATGCTCTATGGATTCGTCTTGAAGAGACGAACACATCTATACGGTTATCATGCATTGAAATTAAAGCATTCGAAATGGAGAATCTCTAGAAGCTCGGGATGAAAAATTAGCTCATACCTTGGCTCAGAGAAGTGTAGCTTCAATCTGAGAGTTGTTGCACCTTCGATTGGATCCCAGCAAGCTCCAGATGAAGTCTCCCGGTCCGGTGAATTGTCTAGGTGTGATTTCGACCAAGCCCGATCACAAAGCTTGGAGGCTGGAGCAACCGGGTGGCCTCGGAGATGGGGCTTTTGTCTGGTGGACACCTTCCTCGGTCCGGTGAAGGTGTAGAACCAATCAATTTGGGGATTGGCTCACTCGTGGAGAAGTGTCCTGGTTTTGGGTGGAATTTCGGTTGGGAAATTGGATTTTATCAGCGGGGATTAGGGCAAATTGACACCGGGGCTCAACTCGCTCTAAGGGTGGAGAAGGGTTTGGAACAATTTTGGCGCAGTTTCGGCAAGGTTTGTGTAACTCTCCTCCATGGCCGTGAGGGTGAGGGGTTTAAATAGGAGAGGTCGGAGAGCCTTCCGGGGGAGTTGAGGCATGGGATCGAGCCTGCTCGGTGAGGAGAAGAACGACCATAGTGACCATTTGGAATGGGGCAGCTCAGCAGGTGGGAATTCCAAACTTTAGTTCCTCCCAAGGTCTCGGCCATGGTGTTTTCCGGCGACCCAGGCGGCTGGCCGGCGAGCATGGGTCACCCTCAGGTCCAGGTGGGTCAGGGCTGGAGGTTTGTGCAATCAATTGGCAATTGCCAAGTGTAAAGGCTTTGAATTAAAATGGAATGGGGAGGGGGTCATTTTGGCCTTAATTTGGTCAACCCATTGGTTTGGGTTGGGTGCACCTCCCCATGGCCTGATTTTGGGCCGAGAGGATCGGTTGGGTCGACCAAGGGAGAGTGGTGTGGTCTCTATCCATGATGAGGTGGCTAAACATGGTTTAGTGTGTGACATGCTTAAGGTAAAAAATGCTTAATGAAAGATTAGGAAAGGGGACCCTCCTTTTACCATTAATGGCATGGTCACATGTCAAGCCTTCCATGGCTTCATGTGGCTTGTCCATGGCTTGCATGGCTTGTCTTTGGCTTGGGGAAAGTTGAGTCAATTTCATGGAAATGGGTTTTAAGAATTTTGGATATTTTGGTGAAAATTTGCATGAAGCTTGATTTGGAATGGTTTAATTGATGATTTTGAAACTTAGGGGTGATTTTGATTAAATGGATGATGAGGGGAAATGCCATGTGGGCTTTGGATGGATTTGGGCTTTTGAATGTGGTGAAGTGGGCTTTTAGGAAAGTTTAAGGGGAATGGGCTTTTTGATTTTAGGATGGGCATTTGGGTAAAGATTTTGTGAAGAACTTTGTCAAATAAATGTCATAATTGGTTTAGAGATGTTTTGTGAAGGGCTTGGAGTCAATTTAGTGTGATTTGGGGTTGAATTGGTTTGAATTTAGATTTATTTGGTAAGTGGGCCTATGTAGGTCAAATTGGGCTAACTTGGGCTAATGTTGGGCTAGAGTTGAAATTGATGTAAAATCAATGTTGAGAAATGTTTATGGGAGTGTTTCAAAGAGGTTTTGACTTTGGTTGGGCTTTGATTTTGGGGTTTGGGCTCATTTGGGTTAGGTTTGGGTTTAGGTTAAAATTGGGCCTTTTAACTTTGGGTTGAGTTTGAGTGGGGTTTGGGTCTAAATTTTGGGAAAATCATGTTAGTATTTTGTTTGTGGGAATGTTAAGGAAGATTTAGAAAAGATTTGGGGTTAATTGGAATTGAATTGGGTGAGTTTGGGTTAGGTTTGGGTCATGGGTCCAAATTGGGCTTTAAGGCCAAAAGTGAAATTGGATCCAAATATCAATCAAATTGGACTTAAATATGGTCTAGATTGGTGTTGGGAATGTTGAATTGAAGTTTAGAACTGAATTGGACCAGAATTTGAGTCAATTGGGTAGGTTTGGTTTGACATTGGGTTCACTTAGGGTTAAAATGGGTCAAATTGGGGGTTTTGACAAAAGTAGGGTAAATTGACAAAATTGGCCCATGGTGTAGTTGGACAAAATGAAATTGGGATTATTTGGGATTTTCTGGAATTTTCTGAATTTTTGGATTTTTAGGTCAAGAGGGGTATTTTGGGTATTTGGAGGGTATTGGGAGGTTTTCTTGGAATTTTTGGTATTTTTGGGTATGGATGATCAATTTAAGTGATGTGGAAATGTTTGGGAATGATTTTGGAGAATTTTGGATAATTTGGAAATTTTGAAAAATTTGGGTAATTTCGAGGGTTTTGGGTAGGCTAAGCGGGTGTAGGGTCCCGGGGGTCAAAAATTGAAAATTTGGAAAATTAAAGATTGGGTGGATGTAAGTGGAAGGAAGTCATTTTGGTTGAGCCATGAAGCCATGTCAAGCCCATGTGAGCCATGAAGGGGCCCATTTGAGGCATTCACTATGTTGTTCCTAACCCTCTACGCAAGGGCTTAGGGGTTAAGGACCATCAATGTGAATCACCCACATGAGTCAAGAGGTCAAGTTAAGTATGGGTGTGTGAAAGTGTAGTGTATAGGTGTAGTGTATAAGTGTAGTGTGTGTGTAAGTCAGCCCCTTCACCAGACCAGGCCACCCAGGGCAGTCCTAAGGCCAAAGAGTCCTATAGGAACTCATCCTTTAAACTTCCACATCTGATTTCAACCCTCTAGGTGATTAGGGGTCTACAGATCAAGTTTGTGGAGTTTGCAGGGAGTTAAGAAGTGGTTTGAATTTCTAAAAGGTGGGTCCCAATTCTAGTCCTCTAAGATAGTCAAAGGAAAAGCCTAAGGCTAGATCCTAAGTACTAAAGAGAAGAAGAGAAGACCTCATCAAAAATGAGGTCAACAAATGGACCCCCAATAGGTATGGTGAGCTGACAGAGCACACCGCGCGTATTGGCGTTGACCGAAGCGATCAACAAAACCAACACAAACATCCAAGTGACAAACTTAGGATGAAATAGAGGAGTTTTCGCTGGGAGTAGCAAGTATATCTCTGAAAACGGAGATTCCTAAACTCTCGCTGGGGAAAGGAAAAGGAGGTGAATCCCAAATCACATGACCTGGGGGAATTTCGATTTAGATTTTATTTTGTTTCAATTTAAGTTTTGATGTGTGAGTTTAGATTTTAGTTTGGAGTTTCAATTTAGATTGAAGTTTGTCAAAATTAATTTGAAGGATTTGATTTGAAATGAAAATTGGAATTCTGAGGTTGTAGATGTAACATCTTCAACCTCGAAAGAAAATTGAATTGATCAGATTAAATCACTGCAGTGAGGAGAGATCTCAGAGCAATGCGATATTGGATGTAAAATCCTTAACCTCCAGAGTTTTATTTTGATGTATTTCAGTGCAATAGGAAAAGAATCCTAGCAAAGGCAGTCTTGGATGTAAAATCCTCGACCCAAAAGTTTGAATTTGATGTATTTCAGTGCAATAGGGAAAGAATCCTAAAGCAGTGCAGTCATGGATGTAAAATCCTCGACCAAAAAGTTTGAATTTGATGTACTTCAGTGCAATAGGGGAGAATCCTAAAGCAGTGCAGTCTTGGATGTAAAATCCTCGACCCAAAAGTTTGAATTTGATGTATTTCAGTGCAATAGGAAAGAATCCTAAAGCAATGGCAGTCTTGGATGTAAAATCCTCGACCCAAAAGTTTGAATTTGATGTACTTCAAAGGCAATAGGGAAAGAATCCTAAAGCGAATGCAGTCTTGGATGTAAAATCCTCGACCCAAAAGTTTGAATTTGATGTACTTCAAGTGCAATAGAAAAGAATCTTAAAGCGATACAGTACTTGGATGTAAAATCCTCGACCCAAAATTTTGAATTTGATGTACTTCGAGTGCAACAGGAAAAGAATCCTAAAGCAGAGTGCAGTCTTGGATGTAAAATCCTCGACCCAAAAGTTTGAATTTGATGTATTTCAAAGGTCAACAGAAAAGAATCCTAAAGCAATGCGAGTCTTGGATGTAAAATCCTTGACCCAAAAGTTTGAATTTGATGTACTTCAGATGCAATATGGAAAGAATCCTAAAGCAAGTGCAGTCTTGGATGTAAAATCCTCGACCCAAAAGTTTGAATTTGATGTATTTCAAAGTGCAATAGGAAAAGAATCCTAAAGCGGTGCAGTCTTGGATGTAAAATCCTCGACCCAAAAGGTTGAATTTGATGTATTTCAAGGCAATAGGAAAAGAATCCTAAAGCAATAGGCACTTGGATGTAAAATCCTCGACCCAAAAGTTTGAATTTTGATTTGATTGATATTTGATTCGAGATCCGGAAGAAATTGAATTTGAATTTGATTGAGACTTGAAATCCGGAAAGATTGAATTTGAGATTTGGAAGGATGAGTTTGAACTCGATTGAAATTTGATTTAAGATTTGATTTGAAATTTGGAAGATCAAATTTGAAACTTGATCGGGAGTGGATTTGGAATTTGATTGAGAATTTGATTTGTGATTTGAAAAGATTGAAATTTGATTTGGAATTTGGAAAGATTGAATTTGAAATTTGATTGAGAATTTGATTTGTGATTTGATTTAACATTTATGTTGATTTCGTTTATCTTTTAATGATTCAAATTTTATTTTATCGTTTATTTAATGTTCATGTGAATTTGGTGTTCATCATTTTTAGATTTTTAAAGAAAGTTTTCTTTTATTCCTTTTTTTTATTTCTTTTCTGTTCTTTGTTCGAAGTTCATTTAACTTTAATGGCGTTTCCCAATCAATTTGCACAAAAGAGGTGAAGGCCAAAAATGTGACATGGTCACTTTCATTCCAATCATGTTGAAGATACATCATACAACTCGATCTGGAATACATTTCATACAATCCATGTAGACTCAAAACGGACTATGTATGATCTTTGTTGGTCCATCCAAAGAAGCATCTGTCAAAAATCCATGTCTGAATAGTGGGGTACATGGTCAATAACATCACCTTTCAAGCCATCCTTGGTAAGGATGCCGTATGGATGTACATTGGAGGTGTGATATCTCCCATGTAACTCACAGCTCGTAAGGCCGGAGGTTCTCTAGCTCTGGGTCTGGTTGGAAATGGTAAGGTGTCTTCCTGTCATCCATTCTCCTGAAAGTAACCGAGATCCGCTTCACCGGTACTCCGGTATGCAATGCTTAGCGATATCTCGCTCCGTTGCCCTTCGGCATCATGACGGAACCTACCGGTAAAGGTATCTTTATCGGCTCCTCGGAACTCACCCGGGCCTCGCTTATCCGGAGGTCGGATCCGAACATGATGTTACACTCGTTCGGGAAAGAGACCGTGCGAAAGATCCGACGAAGTCGTGGTGATCTATATGTGGGGGTATGCGATCACCCCTGTTTGTAGATGTTGATAATGCGACTATTGGGTATGCAATCCGTCTGGCAGTACCCTCCATGTTATCAATCTTTTTACCATTCTCTTGATGACTAATGGCATCGGATCTACTTGCCCATGACGGAGTATTCCCCGTGGGTTTCCTTCCCGTCTTCAAAGAAAGTTGTAGCAAGCATCCGCATTGTATTGTGATTCTTCCCTTCCCCGGCATCCATCTCCGGGGTTCCGAGTAGGTATTCTCCCTTAGGCGGCCTCGCTCGGCCCATTCTTTTCAAATCCCGGATACAATCCACAATTTGTTGTTGTTCATATTCTGAGAATACGTCGGTATGTAGCTCGAGGCCCTCTAGTATGTTGATTCTTCTTCCTTTAATTCTCTCGAAGTATTCAAAGGTTTTCTTTTCAACATTTTGCATTCTCTCCAGCTCGTATTCCGGAATGATCTGCAGATGGCGAGGCCTTGTGACATATTGTGGGATATATGGTTCAATCCCTTCACGTTCTCCCCGCATACCTCGGCTCCTCGTGGATGATGCTCGTCGGGACATCCCCGGGGTTGCTTCGCAACAAGGTCATGCATTATTGGTGGTTCTATCCAAGTGGCGTGGTAGCCTTCTTTCTTCCGATCTTCCGGGGATTTCCCTGGTCCTTTCTGTTATCCTAGGAGCTGGCCTCCTTTCTTCAGGTTCCTGGTGAATCGGTGTCCTCGAAGTGTATGTACCGGCATTAGCAACTGTCTCGTCGCGCTGGTCCGCAGCTAGTTTTGTTAACATCTTACGGATACGGCGATTCTTATTTCTTCGTTGCGTTGCTGTGAGAGTAGCTCTTCGAACTTCTTGAATCTCTCGTGGGCGCGGCGCCGACAAGCTCGCCCTCTCGCTCGTAGCCACTGCGTACTTCATTTTCTTGTCTTCTTCGAACATTTGCCTTCCTTTTCTTGTTGTTGGATTGGTGGCTTGGGCCACCCACTTTCATCACTCGTCTCGCCCGGGTAGTTCTTCTCGGTTAATCGGGACCCGAGTCACTTTCCTCGTATCGTAGGCTCGCCGGTGCGAAATCCGAGTCAATCTCGATTATAGCTCCATCTTTCACCCTCTTTTCATCGAGTGCAAGGCTTACGCCATTCTTAAAATTCAGAACCAACCGCCCGTTCGACATTTCCCTGCGAAAAGACAAGGAAAATGATCAGGGGCTGTACTATGAACAAGAACATTAAGAAAATGTTTATTAAAGATACATTTTTTTTAATATATTTTTTTTATTTTCAAATTTAACAGGAATGAAGTAGGATAAGATCAGGGAAGAGATTTTGATTTGGAAAAGAAAACAAGGAAAACATATTATCATGACTTTATTTATTTTAACACATTTTATTATTTTTGGGTTCGGACCCAATCATAAGTAATTACTTCGCCCGTGTTTCTTAGAGATGAAGAATTCATTCCTTCGAAACATCAGGTAGCGTAATACTTTTTCAAGTATCGTACGTTGATCGGAAGCATATGTCGTTCTCCCCGGCAATTCACTAGCCGGTAGGAACCTCCCGAGTATACCGCTTCAACCACAAACGGTCCTTCCCAAGTGGGTTCAAATTTTCCTCCTATCTTGCGGTGTGCAAGAATAGGTCTCGAGAACGAGAACTAAGTCACCAACTTTGAAGGTTCTTGGGCGGACCGGCTTGTTATGGGCTTGAACCATCTTAGCTTGGTATAGTTCTAAATTCCGTTGCGCCGCAAGTCTTTTCCCTTCCAAGCCTTCTAATTCTTCGAGTCGTAATTTGGCGTTCTCTTCTCGTCGTGATCTTGTTTGCAACTCGCAATTCCGAGTGAAGGAAGCCGAACATCTAAAGGTAACACTCGCCTCGGACCCATACACCGCAGCGAAAGGTGTAGCTTCGAGTAGGAGTTCGAAGGTTGTCCCGGTAGGCCCATAAGGCTTCTAACAATTTCTCGTGCCAATTTCTCTTATTATCATCCAAGGTTTTCTTTAAGATTTGAACGAGAGTTTTATTAAAAGCCTCAGCCGAGGCCGTTTGCTCTCGGGTAGTAAATTGTTGAGTATCGCCGCCGATTCCGTGTCTCCCGACAAAATTGTTGATTTGTGTGCTTCGAATGCCGACCCATTATCCGAGATGATCCTGCGCGGCACTCCGAAACGGTAGACAACTTGGTTCTCGAAAACCGTAGCACGTGGTGTGCTTTCACTTCTCTAAGTGGAACGGCCTCCGCCCACTCGGAAAAGTAATCCGTAGCCGCAAGAATGAAACGATGTCCTTTTGAAGATGGTGGTTCTATTGGACCCACTATATCTGTGCCCCAACATTCAAATGGCCACGACGCAATTGTCGGGTGCAGCACATTTGGAGGTTGGTGTAGAACCACTCCGTACACTCGGCATTGGTGACGGCTCTCGGCGATTTTCATGCAATCGGTCATCATCGAGGGCCGTAGTACCCAAGTCTTTTAATTTTCATTTTCATCTTTGGACCCGATCGGTGAGCGCCACGCAGTCCCGAATGCACCTCTTTAACGATTTCACGGGCCTCGGACCCGCTTAAGCACCTTAGCCACATTCGATCAAAAGACCTTCCGTACAATGTGTTGTTTATTAATGCCTAAGACAGAGTTCTTTTCTTGATCCGATGGGCTAGCGACCTATCGTCCGGTAGCTTTCCCGTTTGCGGTGTAGTCTCATCAATGGCCGTCGCCAATCTTCCGTGTTTTCCGTCACTCGCCGCAACCGATTCTTTTTCTTTTCGATTTGTGTATTGTGTCTATGTCGAGCCGTGATAGGACCCGACGTCCGTGAACCGACACTTCCACCGATTCATCTTGTAAACGAGCAAATTCTTTTGCGAGATGGGCTAAAGCATCTCGCTAAAGCATTTTCTTTTCGGGAATTTTGTAGATTGTTACATTTGGAATCTCTTCCAACAGCTATATGGCATACTCGGAAGTATTGTTCGAGTCTTGGCTTTAAAATTCTGTATTGTCCGACGATCTCGTTGAATGATTAACTCGCGAATCCCCGTAGATGTTGATGTCCGTTATCCCCATTTGAATAGCTAATTCCGAGTCCCGTTATGAGGGCTTTGTATTCGCTTCATTGTTTGTACACGGTTCCGTCAAGTGGTAGGAGTATCTTAACATCCCCCGCTCCGGTGTTATAAAGATTAGCCCGATTCCTGCCTTACCGGGCACTATCACTTGCGATTCTTCTTCTTTGTGTGCTGAAGATGCTCCGTCGAAATATAATTCCCAACGTCGATCATCAAGGTCTTCTAGGTTCATTATTTGTTCATCCGGCGAATCGTCATCGAGAGGAGATTCTGCCGCAAAGGGTGCGCCGCGAGGAAGTCTGCTAAGACTTGTCCCTTTACGGCACGCGGAGGCACGAAAGTTATATCGAATTGCAATAATATCATTGACCATCCGGCAAGTCCGCCGGAAAGTGTTGGACGAGTTATCAAGTATTGCAATGGATTAAACTTCGAGATCAGAGTTGACCTTATGAGAAAGCATGTAGTGCCCGAGCTTTTGAGCGGCGAAGATCGGGGCCAAACAATGCTTTTCAATTGCAGGATACCTTACTTCGTCGGAAGTAAACAACGGCTTAAGTAGTAAAGAGCATTTTCTTTACCCTCATCATCGACTCAGGCTAACGAGGCTCCGAGAGAGTCGTCTGTAGCCGCGGTGTAAAGTATCGCCGGTCTACCCGAGACTCGGGGCTGCTAAGACAGGAGGTGTCATTAAATATTGTTTAATGTTTTCGAAGGCCTTCTCGGCATTTTTTTTCCCAAATAAATTTGGGGTCCTTTTTAACTAGTGCCGAGAAAGGCCGACACCTACCCGACAAGTTCGAGATAAAGCGTCGAAGATATGCCGCCTTCCCTTGAAAAGATCGTAGTTGTTTTAAGGTTTTGGGAGGCAGCATTTCTAAGATAGCTTTAATCTTTTCCGGGTCGATTTCAATTCCACGATGTCGGACAACGAACCCTAAGAATTTCCCAGAGGTGACGCCGAAGGCCCATTTTAAGGGATTCATCTTAAGGTTAAATTGTCTTAATCGTTCGAAAATAATTCTCAAATCATACAGGTGGTTTTCCTTTACTTTGCTTTTGATGACCACATCGTCCACGTAGCATTCGACTCGATTATGGATGAGATCATCAAAAATTCTTGTCATTGCTCTTTGGTAGGTCGCTCTCGCGTTCTTCGATCCGAATGGCATCAATGTGTAGCAAAATACTCCGATCGGCTTTCTGAATGCTGTAAGCTTTTCATCTTCTGGAGCCATTTTTATCTGGTTGTATCCTGAAGATCCATCCATGAACGAGAATATTTCATGTGTTGAAGCAATGTCGATCATTAATTCTGGGATCGGTAGAGGGAATTCATCCTTTGGACATGCCTTGTTTAAATCTCTCGAAGTCTACACAAATTCCGATCCGACCATTCTTCTTCTCGATCGGCACCACATTGGCTAACCAAGTCGGGTATTGTTCTTCGGGGACAAATTTAGCGTCTATTAGGCTTTTAACTTCGGCTATGACTTGTTGTTCGATTTCTAGACGCATTCTTCGGGACCTCGTCCGACCGGAACGAGTAGGATCCACTCCTAGCTTATGAACTCGCAACCTCCGGAGCCAATCCCGGCATTTCATCGTAGTTCCAAGCAAAACAGTCCTTAAATTCCATTAATAATTTTATTATTTCTTCGAGTCTTCTTTGTTGAGTAAGGAGCTAACAAAGGTAGGTCTAGGCTCTTCGCTAGTACCTAAGTTAACTTCCGTTAACTCATCTATCGTGGATTTAATTTCTTCTTCGAATTCCGGTGGAGCGTCTCCAATTTGTAAATCTTCGAGTTCGTCCGTAGTTTCCATGCGGCTTTCATTGGACTTGCAAGTGGCAACCAAGCAAAATTCAGTATCGTCAACCGACCCTATCGTGCCGAATCCGAGTCCATACTTTGAATCGGGTGGACGACCGGAGTTATTCCATAATTTTTCAAAATGTTGTGATTGGCCTTTTGTCCATTGTTGAGGTAAGAAACCACGTTGAATTAAATTTTGAACACAGGGAGAGTACCGCTCAAAAGGTAATTCCATTAATTCTGATGAAGTGACATCTTCGAATTGTACATTATTTTCGGTTTTGGAGGAAGAAGCACCGCGGTAGAACTCGATCGGCCTCGCACCATCGTTACGTACCTCTTTGACCACCATACCCTCGATCTTACTAGGCATCGGATCGTGGTTAGGGTCATAGTATGTACATAGTGGTTAATCTTCTCGTACATTGATTGGTATTCTTCATTCTTTTCATCTTCGAGGGAGATCTTGAATTGCGACTTCTTCCGACTTATTGCCGTTGCTTCTTGTTTGATTTCTTTTTCTTCTTCAAAACTGTCTTCCCAGTCAACATCGATGGCTGGTTTCCTCTCGTCCAACTCGTCCTAACGTCTCTACCACGGACTCGTCCCCGGCCTCGACCTCGGATGCGAGTGGTGGAGAAACCTTCACCATCTCTCCGAAGGGAGTGGTGAGTGATCGTTGGACTAGAACTTCAAGTTCTTCGTTGTCCCGAACTTTCTTTGCTTCATTTGTTACGGTATCTCCGGAGAAGATCGTTTTCTTTGGCGGTGCATAATAAGCCGCATCTTCATGGATTCCAATCTCATGTACGGAGAATGGTTGCAAGTCACCTTCGATGCATCGTTCGCCTCCATCGTAGTATTTGATGCACCGATGCGGAGATGATGGTACCATCCCGTTTTCATGTATCCATGGTCGGCCCAAGTAGAGCGTTGAACGACGTTTCGAATCGATTATGTGAAATTTTGCGGTTGTCTTTGCTAAGTCACCGGTCTTCATCGATAACGTTATCGACCCGAGGGCTCTTTCTCCTTTTCGGTTGAATCCTCTTAATAACATTTTGTTTCGCTTCGAGCTCGCGAGCATCAATTTCCAAGTATGCTAGTGTTCGAAGACTCATTATATTGATTGATGCTCCCGGATCCACCAATACTCCGGAGAGCGTAAACTTCCCAATTGTAACTCGAAATGTACAACGGTCGGTCGTGATCCGCTGTCCCAAGTAGTATGTCATTGTCCGTGAAGTTAACGCCTCGTCGTTCCTTTAACGAGCAAACCTCATATAAGGAATCTCCGGCCATTTGAGCTAAGCAAATTTCTCGGATCAAGTAAGGCCTCGATCGAGCTTCTCTCATCTCCTTCGATAAGATGAGAGCGTCGTAAATGCTCGGTTGGTCGGTAGTTTCCTAAGATGAGCTAGCACATCGTAGTCCACTTTATTTCCATGTGTCTCGGCTTCTTCTCGAATGGGTATTTCTTCTGCCGGGGTTGGTTCTTCTCGAACAACCACCTACTTTCCTTTGTCTTTTGGACCCATTCTCGGAGGTAGAACTTTTCCACTTCTCAAGTTGACTTCGTAATTTCTTCGAATCTAGTGTTGAACTTGTCGGTGTCTCCTCCCGAATCGGAATGACGAGCTCTTCCGGATTATCTTCAAAATCGAAGGCTCTAACTCTATCGTAACCGGAGCTCCTCGAAACTCACGCATAGATCCGTTGCTTGTTGAACTCTCGTAGCCTCCTTGATGGATGTCTTCTTCGTTATTTTGCTCGTCGAGATCGTGTATGATTCGAGAATTGTTGTTGGTATCGAAGTCGATGTCCGGATTGTCGCTAGTTACGTAATCGTTAGAAACAGTCAAAACGTAGCCAACGCCATCACCCTTATCATTATATGATCCCACCGAAGTGAGCATATAATCATACAAAATCAGAGGTTCGAGGGATTTCTCCCCCGAATCGGAAACAACTATCCTAGGATAAGCAACCCCTAGTCCTAGCCTTAGGAGTCTCGGTCCCCTCTTCTTCGTCAATTTTCTTCTTTTCTTCGATCGTCTCCTCGTCGAGGTGGTTCTTCTATCGCAAGTGATAGTACCGGTTTAACAGGTCTCGAACTCGAATTGAAGCTCGCACCGAAGCGGTTCGGATGTCGTCTAAAATCTTCTTCGAAGACCTCGTCCGAGCGGTAGTCCATCCATCGTCGGCTGCATAGGGATCTATCGGAATGACGGGATCGGTTGAGATAACATTGACGGAACCTCCTTTCTGGGGTTCCTTCATGTACTCCTTCGGGATTGTTATATTTCCTTTCCGAAGGTTGTCGTTGAGCCAAGTTTTAAAGGTAATGCAATCTTCTATCTTGTGCCCAAGCATCCGATGGTAGGGGCAAAAGTTGGGATCACCGTTCTTGTTGACTTCCTCTGGTCTTTTAGGTTCTGGCAGCTGGAAATCCGGAGTCTTCATTAGGCTACGGAACATTTTCGGTACTCGCTACATTTTTGAACGGATATTCTCTCGCTCGAAGCTCCCTTAATGTACGTTGCGGACGAGGCGGTTGTTCATACTCGCGGAGACGACCGATAGCTGGACCGGGGTTGCTAGTAATTCGTTGTGGTTGCTTGCGGCCGTTCGGTGGTATTTGCAGTCGGTTGCTTGCCTTTATCAACTGCTGCAATGATCCCGGATTTCTTTTCGAAGGTCTTCACCGGCTTCTGCTTGTCCATCTTGTCGGCAAAACTCAATTGCTTCGCCTCTTCTTGCAAGCTTCCGGCCTTGCTTAACAACTTCTCAAAAGTCTTAATAGTGAATCCTTTGAGGAGAAATGTTATCGGGCTGTGAATGCTTTTAAGCAAGATGCCGATCGCATGTTGTTCTTGCGGTTGTGGTTCACACTTCATGCTTAAGTTTCTCCATCGAAGTATGTAATCCACCAAAGTTTCATTCGGCCTTTGTTTCTCTACCACTAAATCACCTATAGTGATGTGGTGCCGAGCTCCGGCAAATCGCTCGATGAAGAGGCTCTCTAGCTACGAGAATGTCTTCACCGAGCCATTGGGTAATTCCGCATACCCGCCGAAGGCGATTCCCGACAGACTGCCGACGAACCGTCGGAAGAGTAACACATCGCTCCCGCCGGCATTGCAACAACCGGCACGAAAGTGTGCAACATGCCGTCGGGGGTTCCCGGTTCCGTCGAAGGTCTTGAACGGAGGTGGTACGAAGCCTTTCGGGTATTGGACAGCGTCGAATTCTTCTGGGTAAGGTCTACCCGTCCGAATGGATGTCCCGTTCTTCGATTGTGCTAAGGCTTCTCGCACCTGCTGTTCTACCAATTTCTTGATATCCTTTTCAGGGATCATACTTTGTGTTGTATCCTTTTTCAGCTGGTCATCCCCATTGACGGATGTAATCTCCTTTCCTCCGTCTACAATGTGAATGACCTCCGGGGGTGTCTCTCTATGTGGTTGTACTTGACTGCGGAGAGTGGCCGGAGCTACGGCCATCTTTTCCATCCTTTTCGCCATTTGAGCAATCGTGTCGTCCTTTTCCTGAAGCTGTCTTCTCATCAGTTCCAGCTCCTTTCTTTCTGCGGCTGCAGGAGCACCTTGCGAAGTTGATGAAGCTCGTGTCTCAACCATATTGATTTCTGCATATTCATCGTCCATGAACTCCGATGAATCGATCTCATCTCCGAACTTTTCTTCTCTTTCTTTTGCCAATCGTTGGATATCGGTTCTCAACTTTTCCATGGCATCTTCTAGCGGAGCTTTCTATGTGTCTTTGCGGTTGTCATGCGATAGCTGCCGGGTCCCTTTTTCACGAGTCCCCTTTATCGCAGTAGCACTTTCTTCAGATTCCAGCCTCCTGGCGAGACTTTCTTTCTCGGGCTACTGTTTCAATCTTAACTGCCCAGTAGTGGGACGCCATACCATCCTTCTAGCAGCAGAAGGTCTAGGACCAGATGGTCTGTCGACCAAATGCTGGAAGGTGGTATCCTCCCTAATCTGTAATCCTGAGACTATGACAGGCGGGCTAGCCTTCATTCTCTTTCTTGGCTTTCTGTCATGACGGCGGGCTCTACTCGGGGCCCAAGACGGGATTTGACTGGCACCCGCCCTACCCTTCGTAGAATCTCCGATACGGGGCAGTTTTCCTTCCTTGCTAACTTTTCTACCAAAGTTTACAGTCGAGCAAACGGCGTAGTTCTAGTTCTTTTCTTGCGGCTATCGTTGTAGTATGTGGGCCGAGGTAATGTGACGACAATCTTGCGAACATTCTCCTCATCCTCTGCGGTGGAGAGGGATGGAACCCTGCTTCCTCCCAAAGTGGTATGTAGTCGAGCAGCGGTATATATTCGGTAGCGGTGTATATTCCAGCAGCTTCCGGAATTTCCTCCAGAAAGCAATCTCGGCGGCTCCGGCTTCTCCGGCGATCCTTCTACTTCGTTTCTTCTTTGGGTCCTTGTCGCTGATGGAATCTTTGAACCGGACCCGATTTCGAAAACGAGAGGTCTTACAGAAGATCTGTACCCTCCACGGTAACGGAGTTTACCATAGTTCCGGATTTCTTTCCCCTTTGATTTGGCGTAAGTCGGGGTAGGTGCGAAACAACTAGACCGAGTGGGGGTAGTAAGAACGGTCCTCCTGCGGACGGCGATACTCCTCCTAGTCGGGATCCTTTGCAAGGGAGGAAACTCTTGGGTCGACCTAAGGTTGAACTCGAGCGTGGCTCCTCGGCCTCGGATACCTTGTTCGTCGGTGCAAAGAGGGAGACGTCGGTGACCTCGACGTTCGTTTTTTCAAATCCTCGTCCAAATCGGATGATCCCATTATCGGGCAGACTTCATCCTTATAGACGGCGAAGTCTAGACCATTGGTGAAGGAGAAAATCGGTTTCGGGGCTTCCATTTCCGAAGGGTAGATTCCGGTTGTCGGTCCCGAGTTATGCTTCTTTTCTTTAGGACGAAAAGAAAGGAATTGAAAAGAGTCCGAACTCATTCTTGTTCATGTATTTATAAGAGGGAATCATTTGTTAAAAGAGTTACTTATTAGAGGGTTTGTTTATTTAGAACGGAATGTTCAAAGGTGTAGAGAAGGTAAGGAATCAGATTCGGAGTTGGAAAGGAAAAGAAAGTCTTAAGCAAGACTTCTCGACTCGAAGGATTACTCCTAAACTAACACCTATTGGGGTCCACCCCACCTCAAAAATGAGGTAAAAGGATCTCGAAACCTCTCTGTTTAGGGGTGTCTAAACAGTGGCTCCTAAATCCGAGAGAATGTTGGCTATACTTATTCAAGATAGAAATGAACATAGTATTCCAACGGAAAGAAGGGTAGTTTGACCCATTAAGGACATGGATATACTACCGATTTTTGAAAGCAGAATTATTTGATTAAAATGGAGAGAGGAATTTTCCCCAGTGGAGTCGCCAGAAATCTGTCGGCATATTTTAGGTTGTGTGTTATTTTAAAGAGGGGGTCGCCTAACAGAAGCTGTCGGCGAATTTTTAATTTAATTAAAATAATTTGAAAAGTAGTATTTGATTTTGAAAATAATTTTAAATTTGAAGGTTTTAAGATATGAGATTAAACCGATCTCACATCCCAAGTAGTTTATATAAACGAGCACCGCACCACAAACCGTGTATCTATCCCTAAGGATAGACACACCGCTCGACGGTGGGGCTCGATTAAATAAACTAGAGATTTGTGACATCCGTTTGGTCCGCGAACCAATTTTATAAGCCGACAAAATTCCCTCGCTTAATATGAAAACATTAAACAGAGGTTTATATTACTCGGGTTCTTTAAAATTCCCTATAAGGGCAAGCCCCTATAGTTAATTACATCTTAAGTGATGGGAATCATCTAAGAAAACTCTCGATAATAATCAATAATTCTGCTCTCAAGGATTTCAAAGTTTAAGATTTTCAAGGGATTGAAATTTGGAATTTCAATAGGGTATGGATCAAATTTGGAACATTTTGTTTTAAGAATCCAAAGGAAGAAAGGTAGGAGAAATCGCAGACTCGAAGTGAACTTCGGTAATTTCCCGACTATCCTATTATTTGGCTTGGATTTAGGGAAGTCCTAATATTTATTTAAATGTTTTGATCCTGCCAATTTTAATTAATTAGGATTTATATTTATATGATAGGATCATACAAATAGCCTTGAAGATGTGAGGGTTTATGTCATACCCGAACGACTACCTCGGAATCCTAAGACCTAGTTAGGGCTTAATTTGCTATGCAAATGCCTAACGAAGGGTTGAGGATTTATGTTGCACTAGGCAAACTACCTCGAAGTCCTATGGCTTTGTTATTTAATTCTAGGAAAGTTTTGCTCGATGTAGATTCAAGTTTTGCCGATGACGATGGCCGTGCCGCCCACCATGCTCCGAGCTCCTTGTTGTCGCGAGGTTTAGTTTTAGAAGTCATAAATCAGGGGATGAGAAAAGTGTTTTGGTTTAGAGAAAATCTTAATTTCCTAGTGTTTTTTATGTTTTAATTAAAACAAATCTTAAAGTTGATTATAACAACACTGGTTAAGATCCCACGGTTCCATCCTCCCGGCATCGTTATTTTTATCAGATTCACTTAGTCCAGATGAATTTGCTAAATTCAACTGAATGAGTTCCACACTTTCATTTAGACCGTGGTAAATCCCGTTAGCAACACGTAGGTTACATCATCCGAGGTATTCCCGATCATCCAACAGGACGTTTTAATTTAGTTGTAATTGTAGTTTTGTGTTCCGTTTGTGATTAAATTTTGAGTTGTTTTATATTTTGAAATGTTGTGGCGGTGAATTTTATCTTGCAATGACTTTTAACTTAGTTTTGGTTTCAGTTTTAGGGCTATCCTAAAGGTGTGAGTTTTCATGCAACAGCTTGTTTATCATGCAAGAAAAGTAAGTGCAATGCGATTAAATAAATTGCAATAATGTAAATTGCAAGAAAGTAAATCGCAATAAAATAAAAGCGTACTCGGAGGGTCTTCCCGTCATCCCAAGCCGCACTTAAAACACAATTAGAATATTTAAGCAAGTTCCTAGGTAAAGCTAAGGGAAGGGTTATGGTTTTCTACCAAATTCCTAATCCTATAGCTAGTCATTTCCTATGACGTCTAGGTTCTTTGTGTTTTGGTTTGAGGACAATTTTCTTCATCAAAGAATAATTAAGTTCAATTGTTCTTATAAATATCCTATCATATCGAGGAAGTGCTTAAGACAAATCTTAAATATCTTTTCAATATTTTCTAGGATTGTTTTAAGTCCAAATGAATTTAATTATACAAATGAATTAATCGTCCGGAATTCAAGTTTTGTTAACTTGCTCAGTGAACCCTAACATTTGAATATCCTATGAGTGAAGTAACATTTCATTTAATGTTCTATTTAGGAGTTATGATGACTAAAACTTTCAAGGGTAAATTGGTATTCAAACGATTTGATTTAAGTTAAAGGGCTTAAATTTGGAATAATGTTCAAGTTGCTTTATATTTAATTTCTTTCTGTTTTAGGTGATTTTATATTTAATTCAATTTAATTTAATTTAATTGAGTTTTAATTTAATTCAATTCAATTTAATTCAATTTAATTTAATTTGATGTCACATTAATTAATTTGATTTGATTTAGTTTTAATTTAATTTGATTTAATTTAATTTAATTTAATTTAATTTAATTTGTTTTAATTTGATTTAATTTAATTTAATTTAATTTAATTTAATTTAATTTAATTTGTTTAATTTAATTTGATTTGATTTAATTTAATTTAATTTAATCTTTAATTTAATTTAATTTTTTAATCTTAATTTAATTTAATTTAATTTAATTTAATTTAATTAATTTAATTTAATTTAATTTAATCTTTAATTTAATTTAATTTTTTAATCTTAATTTAATTTAATTTAATTTAATTTAATTTATTTAATTTAATTTAATTTTAATTTAATTTTATTTTTTAATTTTAATTGAAATTTTTAAAAGAGTTTAATAATTTAATTTTAGTTTAATGATTAAGTCTTTTAATATTTTAAATTTGAGTTATAATTTTAATTAAGAATTGAATATTAATGAGATAATTAATTTAGGGATTTTTAAATTAAAGAATAAATCTCTTCCTAATAATATCCCTATTTTAATAATTCCAATTTTATTATTCTTCCAAATTTAATCCATTATTTAATTAAAGTTTAATCATTTTAAAATTGCTTAATGGGTTTCTACCCTTTAATTATTTAAATTTCAATCATCCAAATCAGATTAGGATCAAATATTTTAGTTGTTAATTTTTTATTAAACCTAAAGTTTTAATTAAGGGTTAAAAAATTTAATTACCACTTTACCCTTTAAGCTTAATAATTTCATAACTAACTAAATTGAACTCAAATGAACTTGAAATTTTTATGTAACTTCACTCATATGTCAATAAAGACATGAGAGGAGAAAATGTGATTTTTCTGTATTTAATTTATTTATATAATTATTTTTGGTAGAAAATAGAGATTTTCAAGGAAAATTTAATAACATGACCAAGGCAAAGTTTCTGTCCTTAAGAAAATTAGGGGACATTCCTAATGACCAGAGGATCACTTGGACCAATTTTGGTGATTTTTTGAATTATATTATTTTTATTATAATTATTTTAAATTTTGGAGTGTTAATTAATTTAAAAATAAAATAAATGTTGAAAAATGAATTTTATATTTTTCAAAAATCTCTCTGATATCAAAGAAATTAGAGAAGCAAATTTTGCAATTTTCTGATTTTTCTATGATTTATTATAATTATTTTAGTGAAAATGCTAGAAAATACATTTTTTTTTAATTTTAAAATTATCTTAAAGCTTTAAAATTTAATATCTCACTAAATAGACCTAAGAAAAATGTGGGATTTGTTCCTATGTGATTAAAATTCAAAATGTGACATTTTGGTGAATTTTATTATTTTTGTGATTTTTATTATTTTTTAATTATTAAAAATATTAAAATATTATTAAAAATCAACTTTTTTAGAAAATTGAAATTTTAATTTTCTTAGGTTCCCCTGATATCAGAGAGGCTCCAAAACCAATTTGGTAAATTTTTGAAAGGTATTTTAAAAGTTATGAATTTTTAAAATTTAAAATCACTAAGTGGCTTAATCAACCCAATTAGTGGGGCTAACCAAGTCCAATTGACCTCAAACTTTTATGGTGGATTCCTCTGATCCTAAAGGTCAGTGGAGAATTGATTTCAAGTCAATTTGATGCATGGTTAACTCTAATTAATTAGAGACCTATTTTGGGTGTTTAAGCCAATTAGGGTTGTTTTAAATGAACTAAGTCAAAACCTATTTTTCCTAGAGGTTCTCTGGTCATAAGAAACATCACCAAATTTTCCTAGAATTTATTTCACAACAAGCTATTTATTGGAATTAAAATACTCAAAACAGCAACATGAATTTGAAAAATCAATAACTTTTTATAGGGATGGCCTCCGACTTTGGAAAATTCAGGGAATGTTCCCAAATTCGGAGGCTTCAAAGCCCTATGGTCTCATGCCATGGTGAATTGTATACATGCATGGAGAATTAAAAGTATGCAGAGAGTAAATAAATTATAAAAAATAAAATACTTGATGAAATTAAATGATTTTTTTTCCACATTATTCTCCTCTCGTTCACCGAGCAAGAGGGTATTTTTATTTTATTTTTCCGATTTTTCTACACGAGTTATGAATTTTTGAAGTCTAGGGAATTAAATAAATCAAAAAATACCCTAATTTTCTATTTATCCACGCGGCGCCAACTCATCCTCGGCATCTCCGAAACGCCGCGTGTCGCGCTCCCATTCGACGCCGCCACCTGAGTCAGCAGCTCGGGCCCCGCGGTTCTCGTACCGTCTCCTGGTCCGACGCCATCTGAGCCGTTCGTCCGCACGTGTATTGAATGGACGGCATCCGTTCATCGTCCCCGAGCGTCCTCACCCGAGAGCCGTCCACACTAAATCCCTAAGATCTCACTCGATACTCAATGGATTTTCATGTTCTTATGCTCTATGGATTCGTCTTGAAGAGACAAAAACATCTATACGGTTATCATGCATTGAAATTAAAGCATTCGAAATGGAGAATCTCTAGAAGCTCAGGATGAAAAATTAGCTCATACCTTGGCTCAGAGAAGTGTAGCTTCAATCTGAGAGTTGTTGCACCTTCGATTGGATCCCAGCAAGCTCCAGATGAAGTCTCCTGGTCTGGTGAATTGTCTAGGTGTAATTTCGACCAAGCCCGATCACAAAGCTTGGAGGCCGGAGCAACCGGGTGGCCTCGGAGATGGGGCTTTTGTCGGTGGACACCTTCCCTCGGTCCGGTGAAGGTGTAGAACCAATCAATTTGGGGATTGGCTCACTGTGGAGAAGTGTCCTGGTTTTGTGTGGAATTTCAGTTGGGAAATTGGATTTTATCAGTGGGGATTAGGGCAAATTGACACTGGGGCTCAACTGCTCTAAGGGTGGAGAAGGGTTTGGAACAATTTTGGCGAGTTTCGGCAAGGTTTGTGTAACTCTCCTCCATGACCGCGAGGGTGAGGGGTTTAAACAGGAGAGGCTGGAGAGCCTTCCGAGCGGTCGAGGCATGGGATCGACGTTGCTCGGTGAGGAGAAGAACGACCATAGTGACCATTTGGCATGGGGCAGCTCAGCAAGTGGGAATTCCAAACTTTGGCTCCTCCCAAGGTCTCGGCCATGGTGTTTTCCGGCGATCCAGGCGGCTGGCCGACAGGCATGGGTCACCCTCAGGTCCAGGTGGGTCAGGGCTGGAGGTTTGTGCAATCAATTGGCAATTGCCATGTGTAAAGGCTTTGAATTAAAATGGAATGGGGAGGGGGTCATTTTGGCCTTAATTTGGTCAACCCATTGGTTTGGGTTGGGTGCACCTCCCCATGGCCTTATTTTGGGCTGAGAGGATCAGTTGGGTCAGCCAAGGGAGAGTGGTGTGGTCTCTATCCATGATGAGGTGGCTAAACATGGTTTAGTGTGTGACATGCTTAAGGTAAAAAATGCTTAATGAAATGATGGCTTCTAAACATGGTGTGGAATGAGTTATACTCTTGTTTCCCCTCCATGGGGTGGTCTAGGAGGTGAATGGTGAGTCAAGAAGGAAAGCCCTTTTCCTTTCAACATGTCATTTAAATTTTTAATGACGGGATGACACATAAACCACTTATTAAAAAAAATTATAATTTAGTAATGATGGAATATAACTTGAGTTAAGTATGGTATCCAAGAGAGCTTAATTATTGTTTTACTCCCATTGGTGAGTTCATTAGGCACCTAAAGTGGTGAGCCACCTCATCTTGATGGAGGAGATGAGTCATATTTTAAATTTGGGAGAGGATGACACCTCATTTCTCTTCATGATGAAGCTTCTTAACCATGGTTAAAATGGTGAATTATGGGTTATTTAATGTGTTAACCCATATCTAATGAGTCTCATGGGTCATGGGTGACACATGGATGACTTATATGAAGTCATGTGTGATGTCATAAAGGAGATTGGAATTTTTTAAAACCATGATGTCATAGGTTAAAATTCCATTTCATACCCCTTTCTTAATTTAATTTCCATTTTATTTAATTATGTCATTAATTAAAATACTGAAAATTATTTTATTAACCAATTATTAATTAAAAATAATTATAAATTAATTACTTAATTAATTTTCATGTCATTTTTATTTTAAAATTGAATTTTGTCTTATTTCATGGCTTTTGATTATTTTTTCAATTTAACTAATTATTTAATTAATTAAAATACTAAAAATTATATTATTGGCAAATTAATTAATCAAAATAATTTTGGAATAATTGTTTGATTAATTTATATTTTTTTTTGTTCAAAATTGAGTATTTTGACCAAATTTGATGAATGTTGACTAAGGTTGATCAATATTGACCCAAGTTGATTTAAGTTAGCCTGGGTTGATCAATTTTAGTCCAAGGATATCCAATGTGACTTTCTCAACCTTGTCATGGTTGATTTGGACATAAGACTGGTAATTTTGTCATTTTGAGGTCTAAATTGGTCATGTTGACCAAATTTAGGGTTTTAGTCAACCTAATGGTTAATGTAGTGACTTTTCGATTAACTTTTGGTAATTTTGAGCAATGTGGCAGTTTGATTACGTCAATTTTTATTATGGAAGTCAGTTTGGTGACCAAAGAGGTATGGGTTAGGCATTTTAATCAATTTTTAACCTATCTAGGTCAAGGGTTGACCAATGTTATCTTACTAGTCTTTTAATGCCTTTAGGTGGTTAAATGGATCATATTTGATCATTTTAGTGTTTTGATTGACTTGGTAGTCAACAATTGATCTTTGAGTCAAAAATTGATCAATTTGTCCAAAGTTATGTTGTGGGTCAATAGTTGGCTTATTGGGTCAATAATTGGTCCTTGGGTCAAAAATTGACCAGTTTAACCAAAGTTATCTTTTTAAGTCAAGGGTTAACCTGTTGGGTCAGTATGGTTGGTTATTAGGTCAGGATTGAATATTTTGACCAAAGTTGTCTTTTTGGGTCAAGGGTTAACCTGTTGGGTCAGTAGGGTTGGTCATTGGGTCAGAATTGACTATTTTTACCAAAGTTGACTTTTTGGGTCAAGGGTTGGCCTGTTGGGTCACTAAGGTTTTTCATTGGGTTAGGATTGACCATTTTGACCACAGTTGACTTTTTGGGTCAAGGGTTGACTTGTTGGGTCAGTAGGGTAGGTCATTGAGTCTGTTGACCTCATTTTTGATGAGGTCTTTTCCCTTCTCTCTCCTTAGTACTTAGTATCTAGCTTTAGACTTTCCCTTTGACTATCTTAAAGGACTAGAAATGGAACCCACCATTTATAAATTCAAACACCTCTTAACTCCCTTTAAACCCTACATGCCTGATTGTAAACCCCTAGGCCACTTGGAGGGTTAAGATCAAATGTGGATGTTCAAAGGATGAGTTCCCTATAGGACTCTTTGGCCTTAGGACTACCCTGGGTGGCCTAGTCTGGTGAGGGTTGACTTACACACATTGCACTTTTACACACATTCCAAATCCTAAAACCATTCATACCTAACTTGACTTCCAGACTCATGTAGGTAACTCATATGGATGGACCTTAACCCCAAGACACTTGGCTAAGAGGGTTAGGAACAACATAATGAATGCCTCAAATGAGTCTTCTCATGGATCTTATGGGCTTAATATGGCTTCATGGCTCAACCAATGTGATTCCATTCTACTCAAACTTGATCAATCTTTATTTTTTAAAAATTTCAATTTTTGACCCCAAGGACCCTACACCCACCAAACCTACAAAATACCCTTGAAACCACCTAAAATTTGCAAAAATCACCTAAATTACCCAAAATTCCTCAAAACCAATCCTAAAAATTTCCCACCATTCAAAATTATCATCCTTAGCCAAATATACCAAAATTTCCAAAAATACCCTCCAAATGCCCAAAATGCCTTTTTTAACCAAAAAAATCCATAAATTCCAAAAATTCCCAAAAAATTCCAAAAAACCCCAAATATTCCCAATTTTATTTTGTTCAGCAACACCATAGGCCAATTTTGTCAATTTAACCCACTTTTACCAAAAACCCCCAATTTAACCCATTTTTAACCAAAGTAAGCCCAATGTCAAAACAAATCAGCCCAATTGACCTCAATATTGATCCAATCCAATTCTAAAATTCAATTCAATCTCCCCAATATCAATTTAGACCAAATTCATTTTATTAAAATTTGGATGCAATTCCAATTTGAAGCTTAAAGCCTAATTGTGGCCCATAACCTAAACTTAGCCCAAACTAACCCAACTCAACTCCAATTAACCCCAAATCTTTTCCTAAACCTTCCTAATATCCCCACAAACAAAAACCTAACATGATTTGCCCCAAATTTGGACCCAAACTCCACCCAAACCTAACCCAAAACCAAAATCCCCAATTTTGGCCTAAACCCACCATGAACCTAAATGGGCCCAAATCCCAAAATCAAAGCTCAACCAAAGTTGAAAACTCATTGTAACACTCCCATAAATATTTCTCAACATTAATTTTACATCAAATCTAACATTAGTCCAACCTTAACCCAAGTTAGTCTAATTTGACCCACTTTGGCCCCTTTACCAAAAAGGCCCAAATTGAACTCATTTCAACTCCAAATGACACCAAACCTTTTTTAAATCACTCATGAAACACTCTTAAACTAAACACAACATTTTTTTGTCCCAATCCTTCACAAAATTTCCATCCACCAATTTGTTTTCAAACCTAAAGGCCCACTTTCTTAAACCATTCTAAAAGCCAATTTTCACCAAATTTAAAAGCCCAAAATTGGCTCTAAAGCCCACATGGCAATTTCTTTTCATCATACCTTTGATTGATATCATCCCTAAGTTTCAAAATCATCATTAAACCATTCCAAATCAAGCTTCATTCAAATTTCCACCTAAATGCCAAAATTTATAAAACCCTCTTCCATGAAATTGACCAAATATTTTCCCAAGCCAAATGAAGCCATGAAGCCATGCATAAGCCATATGCAAGCCATGGGAGTCACTTTACACCTCACCATGTCATTTATGGCAAATGGATGGGGCCTCTTTATTAATGCTTCATTAAGCTTTTTAACCCCATTCATGTCACACTCTAAACAAAGCTTAGCCACATCACCTTGGATGGGGACTTCACCACCCCTTCCTAGCTGACCCAAATGATTCTCCCTCAGCCCAAAGTCAAGCCTTGGGGAGGTGCACCGAGCTTAAACCATGCCTTGGTCCAAATCAAGCCAAAATGACCCTTCCCCCTTGCCACATAAATCAAACCTCTTTACACGTGGCATTGGTCAATTGAACCCAAAAACTTCAAGCCCTGAACCTCCTGACAGGATTGTGACCTGACCCTAGCCGGCCGGCCACCAGGTCGCCGGAAAACACCATGGCCGAGAGGTCTAAATGAATTCAAAAATTTAATTTGAACTAGCTGAGTTGTTCCATGCCCAATGGCCACTGCAGCTGTTCTTCTCTTTACCAGAGAAGTTGATCCAAGCCATCAAACCACCCTGGGAGGCCCTGGCCATGGCTATTTAAACAAGCCACCCCCTCTCGACCAAAAGGCTGGCTGAAATCAACCTTCATAGAATTCCTCCAAACTCCTCACAGAGCTTCCCTTAGCTAAGAGAAATCCATCCCCACTGTTCTCCTGCCCTAAATCCCAGTGATTGAGCTCAATTTTGGAGCTTAATTCTCAAGCCAGAACAGGACATCTCTCAAACCTCCACCAATCTCAAATTAAACTCACCCACACCTGCACAGGACCAAGAGAAGGAGTTCCCCAGTGAAAGCCCCCTCTCCAGGCCACCCAATTGCTCTAGCCTCCAAAGTCTGAAATCGGGCCTGGTCACTTTCATACCTAAACCTTTCACCAGAGCTAGAGGCTTCATCCCTAGGCTCTTCCAGCTCCAAAGAACGTGCCGAGCACATTCAGTTGAGGCTTCACCTCCTAAAACAAGGTATGGACACTCCTCCTTCCCCGATAGCTTCTTTCGATTCTCCATTTTGTTTTGAGTCAATTTCAATGCATGTTAGCCATATAGATGTGTTTGTCTCTTCAAGATGCGTTCATAGAGCATAAGAACGTGAGATTTAGTGGAGAAATGAGGGAGATCTTAGGGTTTAGTGTGGACGGCCCTCGGCACACACCAGTCATAGACGATGACCAGGAACCGTCGGCTCGCGTGTGTATCGAATGGATGATCCAGATCAAGCCGGACAAGGAGATGGAGCGAGACCGCAAGCTGCGTGGCATTCCAGTCAGATGGCGGCATCGAATAGGAATGCGCCACTTGGGCCTTCGGAGCTGTCGAGGTTGACGCGGCGCTCACTGGGTTAAGTAGGAAATTAGGTATTTTCTGATTTATTTAAATACCCAGAACTTTAAAAATTCATATCTTTGTATCGAAAAATCATAAAAATAAACTAAAAATACCCTCTTGATCAGTGAACAGAGGAGAATAATGTGGAAAAAGAATTGAGTTAATTTGATGAGTATTTTATTTTTAATTAATTAGTTACTCATTTCAGTATTTTAATTCTCCATTTACATAGACAATTCACCATAGCATGAGACCATAGGGCTTTTGAAGCCTCTGATCTTGGGAACATTTCTTGAATTTTTCAAGGTCAGAGGCTATCTCTATGGCATGTTATGTATTTTTCAAGTTTAAGTCGCTGTTTTTGATATTTTAATTCCATTAATTAATATGTTGCTTAGAAAATTCCAGGAAAATTTGGGGAAGTTTCTTAGGACCAGAGGACCTTAAGATAATTATGTTTTGAATTAATTCATTAAGAATAACCCTAATTGGCCTAATTACTCAAAACTGAACTTTAATTAATTAGGGTTAACCACACATCAAAAGAAATTGAAAATAATTCTCCACTGATCTTTATGATCAGAAAGACCTTACATAAAAATTTGAAATCAATTGGAAATGTTTAACTCCACTAAATGGATTAATTAAGTTACATAACCAAAATTAAACTTTAAAAAACTCATAAATCTAAAATACATTTTAAAAATTCACCAAATTAGTTTTGTGGGCTCTCTGATATCAGAGGAGTCTAAGAAAATAAAAATTGTATTTTTTTAAAAAATCTTCATTTTCTTCCTTATTTTAATATTTTAAATAATTAAAAAATAATAAAAATCAAAAAAATAATTAAAATCACAAAAATGTCATATTTTTGACTCCTAATCACTTAGGAACAAACTAAATATTTTTCCCAAGTCTCTTGGTTAAGATATTGAATTTTAAATGCTTAAGACAATTTTTAATATTAAAAAATGGATTTTTCAACCTTTTCACCAAATTAATTTAGTAAATCAAATAAAAATCATAAAAATGTAAAATTTGTTTCTAGGAACTCCTTGAAGTCAGAGAGATTTACAAAAAAATATAAAATCCATTTTTCAACTTTAATTTTATTTTATAATTAATTAATACTCCAAAAATCAAAATAATTATAATAATTAAACTATAATTCAAAAACTCACCAAAATTGGTCTAAGTGGTCCTCTGGTCATTAGGAACATCCCATAATTTTCTTAAGGATAGAAACCTTACCTTGGTCATGTTGTTGAATTTCCATTGAAAATCCTTATTTTTCATTTAAATAAATATATAAATTATATTAAATTCAGAAAAATCACATTTTCTCCTCTAATGTCTTAATTGACATATGAGTGAAGTGACATAAAAATTTTAAGCTCATTTGAGCTCGATTTTATGAGTTATGAAATAATTAAGCATAAAAGGGTATATTAATAATTAAGAATTTTAACCCCTAGTTAAAACTTTAGGTTTAATCAAAATGGGGGTAAAATATTTGATCTTAATTCTTTATCAGAAGATTGAAACTTTGGAAAATAAAAGGGTAGGAACTCATTGATCACTTTTAATAAGCCAAAAAAAATGAAACTTTAATTAATTAAATAATTTGAATTTCGGAAGAATGATTAAAAAAATTTGGATTATTAAATGGGGATATAATTTAGAGACACTATAATCACTTAAACTAAAATCCCCAAATGAATCACTTTAATTATATTTAACTCTTAATTAAACTTAAGATGATAATTGAAATTAATAAATTAATAATAAAGAAAAGATAACCCTTAATTAAATTAAAACTTAAAATATTAAATAACTTGATAATTAAATTGAAATAAATTTAAAAAATTAAAAAAAAAATTTATTAATTTTAAAAATCACTTGAAAGGAAATTTGAAGCAAACTTGAAACATCAAAATCAATTTAAAAAAAAATAATTCTTAATTAAAAAATGAAACTAATTAAAAGTTAATCTAGAATATTACAATTAAATTAAAAAGTAAATCATTAAAGTCTAAATTAAATAATTTAAACTCCTCTTTCAATTCAAATAGTTTAAAACACTTAATAATAAAACAACTTGAACACTATTCAAAACATAAATTTATTAAAATTTTATAACTATATTAAATCACCTTAAAACATTAATTCTAATTTTAAATCGTTGAAATTCTTAATAAATTGATTTGCCCCTAAAGACTTTTATCATTATAACTCTTAAATGGAGCATCAAGTGAGGTGTCACTTCATTCATGGGATAATCAAATGTCCTAACTTCACTGAGCAAGTGGTAAAACTTGACTAAAAATTTTTGGATGATTGATTCATCTCTAGAATAAAAGTTCATTTAGACTCGAAATAATCTCAGAAGTATTGAAAAGATGTTTAAGATTCGTCCTAAGCAATTTCTCAATATGATGAGATGTTTTAGAAGAACAACTGAACTTAATTGTTCTTTGATGAAGAAAACCATCCTTAACAAAACACAAGAACCTAGACGTCATAGGAAATGACTAGCAATAGGATTAGGACTTTGGTAGACAACCTTCTCTTAGCTTTACCTAGATGTTTTCTTGTTGCAAATATTTAAATGCTTTAATATGTGTTTTAAGTATAGCTTGGAATGAGGGGAAGACCCTCCAGGTATGCTTTTATTTTATTGTAATTTACTTACCTATATTGCACTTTACTTTTCTTGCATGTTAAACAAGAATGTTGCATGAAAACTGAAACCTTTAGGGTAGCCACAAAACTGAAACCCAAAACTAAATTAAAAATCACAACAAGATAAAATTCACCGCCACAACATTTCAAAATATAAAACAACTCAAAATTTAATCACAAACAGAACACAAAACTATAACTACAACTAAATTAAAATGTCTTGTTGGATGATCGG
This sequence comes from Papilionanthe hookeriana x Papilionanthe teres, assembly GCA_022702705.1. Classification (NCBI taxonomy): domain Eukaryota; kingdom Viridiplantae; phylum Streptophyta; class Magnoliopsida; order Asparagales; family Orchidaceae; genus Papilionanthe; species Papilionanthe hookeriana x Papilionanthe teres. The sequence goes on along the minus strand of CM040423.1, from coordinate 171,941,915 downwards.
GAATACCTCGGATGATGTAACCTACGTGTTGCTAAAGGGATTTCCCACGGTCTAAATGAAAGTGTGGAACTCATTCAGTTGAGTTTAGCAAATTCATCTAGACTAAGTGAATACGATAAAAGTAACGGTGCCGGAATGATGGAACCGTGGGATCTTAACCGGTGTTGTTATAATCAACTTTAAGATTCCCCTAATAAAAAATTAAAGACATTTAGATTTTAAAACTTTTCTAAACCAAAACACTTCTCTCATCTCTTGATTTTCACCCTCTACAACTAAACCTCTACAACAACAAGGCGCTTGAAGCACGGCGGGCAGCACGGCTATCTTCATCAGAAAAAATTGAGTCTACTTCAGCAAAACCTTTCTTAGAATTAAATAACAAGCCATAGGATTTCGAGGTCGTCTGCCTAGTGCAACATAAACCCTCAACCTTTTCGTTAGGCACTTGCATAATCATTTTATGCAAATTAAGTACTAACTGGTCTTAGGATTCCGAGGTAGTTGTTTGCTACGACAGAAACCCTCACATCTTCGAGGCTAGTTGTATGATTATATCATACAAATGTAAGTCCTAATTAATTAAAATTGGCAGGATTACAACATTAAATAAACTCTTAAATTAAAGTCGAACCATAGGATAGTTGGGAAGTTGCCAAGATTATTCTTGGATCCTCAACTTCTCCTACTTCACTTCCTTTGGACTCCTAAAATAACTGTTCCAAATTTGATCCATTCCCAAGTGAAATTTCCAAAATCCATTGTTGACCTCATTTTTGATGAGGTCTTTTCTCTTCTCTCTCCTTAGTACTTAGGATCTAGCCTTAGGCTTTCTCTTTGACTATCTTAGAGGACTAAAAAAGGAACCCACCACTTAGAAATTTAAACACCTCTTAACTCCCTGCAAACCCCATAAGTTTGATTATAAACCCCCAAGTCACTTGGAGGGTTAAGATCAAATGTGGAGGTTTAAAGGATAAGTTCCCTATAGGACTCTTTGGCCTTAGGACTACCTTGGGTGGCCTGGTCTGGTGAGGGTTGACTTGCACACACATTATACTTTCACACACATTCCAATCCTAAAACCATTCATGCCTAGCTTGACTTCCTTACTCATGTAGGTAATTCATATGGATGAACCTTAACCCCTAGGCCCTTGGCTAAGAGGGTTAGGAACAACATAGTGAATGCCTCAAATGAGTCCTCTCATGGCTCTTCTAGGCTTGATATGGCTTCATGGGCCAGCTAAAGTGATTCCATTTTACTCAAACTTGATCAATCTTCATTTTCTCAAAATTTAAATTTTTGACCCATGGGGCCCCACACACGCTAAACCTACCAAATGTCCTTGAAACTATCCAAAATTTGCAAAATTACCTAAATTACCCAAAATTCCTTTAAATCAGTCCTAAAGATTTCCCACTATTCAAATTGATCATCCTTAGCCAAATATACCAAAATTTCCATAAATACCCTCCAAATACCCAAAATGCCCTTCATAAAAAAAATCCATAAATTCCAAAAATTTCTAAAAAATTTCAAAAAATCCCAAATATTCTTAATTTCATTTTGTTCAACTACACCATAAGCCAATTTTGTCAATCTAACCCACTTTTACCAAAACCCCCAATTTGATCCATCCTTAACCCAAGTGGACCCAATGTCAAACCAAATCAACCCAATTGACCTCAACTTTGACCCAATTCAATTCTAAACTTCAATTCAATATTCTCAATATCAATTTAGACCAAATCCAAGCCCAATTTGATTGACATTTGGATCCAATTCCAATTTGAAGCCTAAAGCCCAATTTTGGCCCATGACCTAAACTTAGCTCAAACCAACCCAATTCAACTCCAATTAACCCCAAATCTTCTCTTAAACCTTCCTAACATCCCCACAGGCAAAACACTAACAAGATTTACCACAAATTTGAACAGAAAATCCACCCAAACCTAACCCAAAACCAAAATCTCCATTTTTTGCCTAAACCCAAACCTAACCCAAATGGGCCCAAATCCCAAAATCAAAGCCCAACCAAAGTTGAAAACTCTTTGTGACACTCCCATAAGCATTTCTCAACATTAATTTTACATCAAATCCAACCTTAGCCCAACCTTAGCCTAGGATGGTTGTTTCTGTTTCGGGGTAAAATCCCTCGAACCTTAGCCCAACCTTAGCCTGAATCAGAAAAAAGTGCAACCGCGAGTAGACTAGGGGCTGCTTATCCTAGGATGGTTGTTTTTGGTTCGGGGGAAAAATCTCTCGAACCTCTGACTCTGTATGATTATTTGCTCGCCCCGGCAGGATCTTATAATGATAAGAGTTTTGGTTTTGGCTACGTTTTGACTGTTTCTAACGATTACGTAACTAATGAAAACCAAGCCAATCCGGATCTCGATTCCGATATAAATAATGATTCTCAAATCATACTAAACCTCAATGATCATGATGAAGGAGAAGACGTTCACAAGGATGGCTACGAAAGCTTAACAAGCAACGAGTTTATTTGCGAATTTCGAGGAGCTCCAATCGTGATAGAATTGGAGATATCAGATTCCGAAGCAACGCTAGAAGAGCCAATTGTTTCCATTCAAGGGGAGACACCAGCAGATCCAGCATCAAATTCAAAAGAGATAACAAAAGTTAATCTAAGGAGCAGAAAATTTCTACCTTCGAGAATGGGTCCAAAGGATAAAGGAAAGCAGGTGGTTGCTTAGGAAGAGCCAACCCCAATCGGGAAGAAACTGAGGAACGTGGTAATAAAGTAGACTACAACGTGCTAGCCCATCTTAGGAAGCTACCAGCCAAACTAAGCATATACATCGCTCTGTTCGTGTCAAAGGAGATGAGGGAAGCTCTAATCAAGGCTCTACATGATCCAGAGATTTATTTAGCTCAAATGGCCGGTAATTCCTTCGATGAGGTTTGCTCGTTAAAAGAACAATGAGGTTTTACCTTCATGGACAATGATTTGCTACTCGGAACGGCTGATCACAATCGACCGTTGTACATCTCAGTCACTATTGGAAAGCTTACGCTCTCCAGGGTGTTAGTTGATCCGGGAGCATCAATCAACATAATGAGCCTTCGAACGTTAACATATTTGGAAATTGATGCTCGTAAACTTGAAGCAGATAAGATGTTATTAAGAGGGTTCAATCAGAAAGGAGAAAGAGCACTCGGATCGATAACACTGTTAATGAAGACCAGTGATTTGGCAAAGACAACTGTAAAATTTCACATAATTGATTATGAGACATCATTCAACGCTCTACTCGGTCGACCATGGATCCATGAGAACTGAATGCTACCGTCGTCTCTGCACCAGTGTATAAAATATTACAAAGGAGGAGAACAGTGTATCAAAGGTGACTTGCAAGCATTCTCCGTGCTTGAAATCGGAATTCACAAAGATGTAGCCTACTACGCGCCTCAGAAGAAAACAATCTTTTCCAGAAATGTCATATTAAATGAAGCAAAATAAGTGCAAGACGATAAAGGTTGGAAATTCTAGTCCAACAGTTACTCACCACTCCCTTACGGCGAGATGGTGAAGGTTTCTCCAGAACTCGCACCCGAGGTCGAGGCCGGGGACGAGATTGTGGAAGAGACATTAGAACAGTTGGACAGAAGAAACCAGTCATCAACGTTGATTGGGAGACTAGTTCCAAAGAAGAAGAAATCAAGAAAGAAGCAGCAACAGTAAATCAAAAGACACCCCAGTTCAAGATCTCTCTCGAAGATGAACAGAATGAAGAATACAAAGCAATGTACGAGAAGATTAACCATTATGTACATACTATGACCTTGACCCCGATCCGTTCTAATAAGATCGAGGATATGGTGGTCAAGGAAGTGCATGGTGGTGGTAATAAATTAATCAAGTTTTACCATGGTGCTTCTTCTTCCAATACTGAAAATGACGTACAATTTGAAGATGTTACTTCTTTTGAATTAATGGAACAGCCTTTTGAGTGGTACTTTCCCTGTGTTCAAAATTTAATTCAACGTGGTGTCTTACCTAAACAATGGACAAAAGGTCAATCACAACATTTTGAAAAATTATGGAACAATGCCAGTCGGCCTCCCAATTCAAAACATAGTCTCGGATTCGGCATAGTAGGATCAGTTGACGATACGGGATTTTGCTTGGTTGTCACTTGCGAGTCTAATGAAGACTGCTTGGAAGCTTCAGAAGATCTCGACGATCTGCCAATCGGAGATGCTCCGCTAAAAATCAAAGAAGAAATTAAATCTACAATAGACGAGTTAATGGAAGTTAACTTAGATACTAGCGAAGAACCTAAGCTAACCTTTGTTAGCTCCTTACTCTGAAGAGATAATCAAGCTATTGATGGAATTCAAGGACTGTTTTGCTTGGAGTTATGATGAAATGCCAGGATTAGCTCCAGAAGTCGCATTTCACAAGTTAGGAGTAAATCCCACAGCTGTTCCTGTCAGGCAAGTTCCGAGAAGAATGCGTCTAGAGATTGAACAACAAGTTATAGTTGAAGTTAAGAAGCTAATAGGTGTTAAATTTGTCCATGAAGAGCAATATCCAACATGGTTAGCCAATGCGGTACCAGTTAGAAAGAAGAATGGTCAGATCAGAATCTGCGTAGACTTCAGAGATTTAAACGAAGCATGTCCAAAGGACGAATTCCCGCTACCCATTCCAAAATTGATGATCGACATCGCTTCAACAGATGAAGTCTTTTCTTTCATGGATGGATCTTCAGGATACAACCAGATAAAGATGGCATCAGAGATGAAAAGTTTTCACGGATGGATCTTCGAGGTATACTGCTACACAGTGATGCCGTTTGGATTAAAGAACGCAGGAGCAACCTATCAAAGAGCAATGACAAGAATTTTCGATGATCTCATTCACAACCAAGTCGAGTGTTACGTGGATGATGTGGTCATCAAGAGCAAATTAAAGGAAGATCACTTGTATGATTTGAGACTTGTTTTCGAGCGGTTAAGACAATATAACCTTAAGATGAATCCCCTGAAATGCGCCTTCGGCGTCACCTCTCGGAAATTCTTAGGATTTCCTGTTCGAAATCGTGGAGTTGAAATCGATTCGGAAAAGATTAAAGCTATCTTAGAAATACCGCCTCCCAAAACCTTGAAACAACTACGATCCTTTTAAGGAAAATTGGCATATCTTCGATGCTTTATCTCGAATTTGTCAGGAAGGTGTCAGCCTTTTTCTGCTTTATTTAAGAAGGATGCCAAGTTTACTTGAGACTCCAAATGTCAGCATGCCTTCGATGACATCAAACAGTATTTAATGACACCTCCTGTTTTAGCAGCCTCAGTCTCGGGTAGACCGTTGATACTTTATATTGCAGCTTTAGACGACTCTCTCGGAGCCCTGTTAGCTCAGGTCAATGACGAGGGAAAAGAAAAGATGTCTACTACTTAAGCCGTCGTCTAATTCCGACAGAAGTAAAGTATCCTCCTATTGAGAAGCACTTTTTGGCCCTAGTCTTCGCCGCTCAAAAGCTCAGGCATTACATGCTTTCTCATAAGTTCAACCTTATTTCGAAGTTCAATTCGTTGCAATATTTGTTGACCCGCCCGACACTTACCGGCAGACTTGCTAGGTGGTCAATGATACTATTGCAATTCGATATAACTTTCGTTCCACTTCGTGCTGTAAAGGGACATGTCCTAACAGACTTCCTCACAGCACACCCTTTACCGACAGAATCGCCTCTCAACGACGACTTGCCAGACAAGCAGATAATGAGCCTAGAAGACCCTGACGATCAGTGTTGGGAACTATACTTCGACGGAGCATCCTTAGCGCAGAAAGACAAAGAATTACAAACGATAGTGCCTGGTAAGGCAAGAATCAGACTAATCCTTATAACACCGGAGCGGGGAATGTTAAGGTATTCCTACCACTTAACAGATTCGTGTACAAAGAACGAGGCAGAATACGAAGCCCTCATAACCGGACTGGAATTAACTATTCAGATGAGGATATCAGATATCAACATCTATGGAGATTCTCAGTTGATTATTCAACAAGTCATCGGACAGTATAGAATTCTAAAACCAAGACTTGAGCAGTACTTTCAGTATTCCATGAGACTGTTGGAGCAAATTCCAAATGTAACAATCTATAAGATTCCCATAAGAGAAAATGCTCTCGCAGATGCGTTAGCCCGCCTTGCAAAGAAATTTGTCGGCTTGCAGGATGAGTCAGTTGAAGTGTCAGTTCAAGGACGACATGTCCTATCACAGCTCGACATGGATACAATACACAAATCAGCACAAAAAGTAGAAGAAACAATTGCGGCAGTAACAGAAAATACAGAAGATTGGTGGCAGCCACTGATTGACTACTTGCAAACAGGAAACTTACCAGACGATAAGTCGATAACCCATCAAATCAAGAAAAGAACTCTGTCTTACGCATAGATAAACAATTCATTATACAGAAGGACTTTTGATCAGATGTGGATAAGGTGCCTGAGTGGGTCCTAGGCTCATAAAATTGTTAAAGAAGTACACTCAGGACTTTGCGGCGCTCATCAGTCGGGTCCGAAATTGAAAATGAAGATTACAAGACTAGAGTACTACTGGCCCTCAATGATGACTGACTGCATCAAGATTGCCAAAAGTTGTCACCAGTGCCAAGTACATGGAGTGGTTCTACACCAACCTCCAAATGTAATACATCCGACAATTGCATCGTTGTCGTTTGAGTGTTGGGGCACAGATATTGTGGGCCCTATAGAACCACCTTCTTCAAGAGGACATCGCTTCACTCTTGCAGCTAGAAATTACTTTTCTAAGTAGGCAGAAGCAGTACCACTCAGAGAAGTAAAGGCACATCATGTGCTACAGTTCTTCAAGAATCAAGTTGCCTACCATTTTTGGGTACTGCGCAAAATTATCTCAGATAACGAGTCCGCATTCAGAAGCACGAAGATCAACAATTTTGTCAGAAGACATGGGATCGACTGGCGTTATTCGACAATCTACTACCCAAGAGCGAACGGCTTGGACGAGGCTTTTAATAAAACTCTCGTTCAAATTCTAAAGAAAACTTTAGACGACAATAAGAGAAATTAGCACGAGAAGTTGCTAGAAGCCTTATGGGCCTACAGGGTGTCTTTCAGAACTCCCACCCAGTCTACGCCTTACGCCTTAGTGTACGGGTCCAAGACCATTTTACCCTTAGAGGTTCAGCTTCCATCACTGAGAATTGCAATTACGAACAAGATCACTACAGAAGAAAATGCCAAATTACGACTAGAAGAATTGGAAAGCCTGGAAGGGAAAAGACTTTCAGCAGAGCAGCCCCTGATCCTTTCCTTGTTTTTCGCAAGAAAATGTCGAACGGACGGTTGGTTATGAAATTTAAGAATGGCGTAAGTCTAGCACTTGATTAAAAGAAGGTGAGGAATGGAGCCGTGATCGAGATTGACTCTGACTTCACACCGGTCAGGCTACAATATGAAGAAACTGATAGGACTTCGGTTGAACGGGAAGAGTTCCACAGTCAGACAGTGATGAAATTAGGTGGCCCGAGTCAGCTGTCTACTAGCAAGAAAAGAAAAGCAAATACCACTCATACAATAGGAGAGTATAAGAAAGTTTAAGTCCGTGGTGGCTACAGTAGAAGGCAGACTTGTTAGCGCCATGCCTACATAAATTCAAGAGGTGAGGAGAGCCACTCTCACTCCAACTCAACGAAGAAACAAGAACCCTCGCATTCGCAAGATGCTGACTAAGCTGGCAGTAGATCAACGTGAAGAGACAGTCGCTACCGTCTGTACAAATACTTCGAAGAGATTGGTTTGTCAGGAACCAGAAAGAAGGAAGTCAATTCCAAATGCAGCAGAAAGGATGAAAGAAATACCAAGGAAAATAGAAACATAGATAGTACCATGATGCCAGACAGATGCACCAGTTCTGAAGAGTCTTGTAGTGAGAGCAACCCCAGAAGATTTCCCGACAGAGACTACCCCGGAGGAGCCAAGACATGCAGGAGAGCGTGCCGAATTGGAACCATACATTCCCCAGTACATTACTAGACCTCACCAGTTGCAGATAATTCCAGAATATGAGTTAAAAAGAATGCAGAATGTCGAAAAGAAAACTTTTGAATACTTCAAAAGAATTCGTGGTAAGAGGATCAATATCTTAGAAGGCCTCGAGCTGCATACAAATGTGTTCTCAGATTACGAACAACAACAAATTGTAGACTGCATACTTGAACTCCAAAAAATGGGTCGAGCTGGTCGTCTAAGGGAAAAGACATATTCAGAACCCCGAAGATGGATGCCAGGAAAAGGAAGAGTTACGATCCAGTGCGGATGTTGCTACAACATCGCGGTAGATAGAAAAGGAAATCCACCAGGGATACTCCGTCGCAGTGACATGGATCCGATGCCGAATGATATTAAAAGAATGGTAAAGAGGACGATTACATGGAGGGTATTACCTGCAGATTGCATACCCAATAGCTGCATCATTAACATCTAAAAGGAGGATGACTGCATACCTCCACATATAGACCATCATGATTTTGTTAGGCCTTTCTGCATAGTGTATTTTGTCAACCAGTACAATATCATGTTCGGATCTGACCTCCGGATAGCATGCCCCGGTGAGTTCCGAGGGCCATCGGAGATACCACTATCAGTAGGTTCCGTCATGGTGTTAAAAGGGAATGGAGCGGACGTCGCAAAGCATTGCATTTTAGGAGTGCCCGTTGAGCGGATCTCTGTTACTTTTAGAAGGATGGACGACAGAAAAATGTCTTTCCACTTCCAGCTAGATCCAGAGTTAGAGAATCTCTGGCCTTACGAGCTGTGCGTTACGTGGGAGATAGCACACCTCCAATGCACATCCATACGGCATTTCTGCCAAGGATGACTTGGAAGGTGATATTATTGTCCATATATCTCACTATTCAGATATGGATTTTGACAGCTGCTTTTAGAAGAAACTTTAAGAATCTTACACAATCCGTTTTGGATTAAATGGATTGTATGAGATATTAAATTCTCAAAGAAAATATCATCATGTTTTGGATCAAGAATTATGATGTATTTTCAACAAGATTGGAATGAAAGTGACCATGTCATGTTTTGCATTCACCTCATTTTGTGCAAATTGACTGGGAAACGCCTTTAAATTAAAAGAACTTCGAGCGAAGAACAAAGGAAAATGAAAATAAACGAGAACTCTTTTAAGAAACTAAATGTCAAAATGAATTCTAAACTGACACTAACTCTAAATATTTTTGAAATTGAATCACCAAAACGAACGAAATGAATTTAAATCTCAATCTGAATCCTTAGATCTGAATCCTTCGATCTGAATCCTTTGATCTGAATCCTTCGATCTGAATCCATCAATTATTCTTCAAAACAAAATCTGTTTGAAACCCTTTTGAAATTCAAATCTTTTCCTCGACTTGTCACCAGGTCGAGTATTTTTAACTTGGTACACTTACCAGTTCATTCTAAATATTTTCTCTACGTGTTAGAGGATCGACTAGTTCTATTGACACGGAGCAACGAAATTTGTTTGATTTAGTTCTTATGGCATGGGATTGGGTCCCTCTTCATACAGATAAACTTTCGAGATTGGAACTAGTTTCCATTTCTCATTAAAACTTCGAGACTGGAACCAAATTCTAGTTCTCCTTAGACCTTCGAGACTGGTACCAAATTCCAGTTCTCTCCTTTCGAGGTCGGTACCAAATTTTGACTCTCTCTTCCTAGATTGATATCAAATTTCAATTCTCGCTTTCGATACTGGTACCAAATTCCAGTTCTCTCCTTTCGAGGTCGGTACCAAATTCCGACTCTCTTTCTGAGATTGATACCAAATTTCAATTCTCTCTTTCGAGACTGGTACCAAATTCCAGTTCTCTCTTTTCGAGGTCCGTACCAACCGACTCTCTCTTCCGCGATTGATACCAAATTTCAATTCCCTCTTTCAAGACTGGTACCAAATTCCAGTTTTCTCCTTTCGAGGTCGGTACCAAATTCCAACTCTCTTTCCGAGATTGATACCAAATTTTAATTCTCATTTTCGAGACTAGTACCAAATTCCAGTTCTCTCCTTTCGAGGTCGGTACCAAATTCCGACTCTCTTTCTGAGATTGATACCAAATTTCAATTCTCTCTTTCAATACTTCTACCAAATTCCAGTTCTCTCCTTTCGAGGTCGGTACCAAATTTCGACTCTCTTTCCAAGATTAATACCAAATTTCAATTCTCTCTTTCGAGATTAGAACCAAATTCAAATTCTCTCCTTTCGAGGTCGGTACCAAATTCCGACTCTCTTTCCGAGATTGATACCAAATTTCAATTCTCTCTTTTGAGACTGGTACCAAATTCCAGTTCTGTCCTTTTGAGGTCGGTACCAAATTCTGACTGTCTTTCTGAGATTGATACTAAATTTCAATTCTCTCTTTCGAGACTGGTACCAAATTTCAGTTCTCTCCTTTCAAGGTCGGTACCAATTTCGACTCTCTCTTCTGAGATTGATACTAAATTTCAATTCTCTCTTTCGAGATTGGTACCAAATTCCAGTTCTCTTCTTTCGAGGTCGGTACCAAATTTTGACTCTCTTTCCAAGATTGATACTAAATTTTAATTCTCTCTTTCGAGGCTAGTACCTAAATTCCAGTTCTCTTTGTAAATCTCGAGGTTGAAATCTATGTTCCAATTCTCATTTCAAATTCAGAATTTTCTTGAATCGATTTTAAATTAAACTTCAATCGAAATTGAAACTCGGAACAAATCGAAATCCAAACTCAACATTAAAACTTGAAATAGAAAATGAAACGAAATCTAAATCAAATTTTCCCAGATCTTATGATCTGGAATTCACCTCCTTTACTTTTCCCTAGCGAGAGTTCAGGGATCTCCAGAATTGGAGATATACTCGATACTCCCCAGCGGAAATTTGTTTCTACTCTGTTCTAAGTGTACCTCAGTACCAAATTTCGACTCTCTTTCCAAGATTGATACTAAATTTTAATTCTCTCTTTCGAGGCTAGTACCTAAATTCCAGTTGTCTTTGTAAATCTCAAGGTTGAAATCTAGGTTCCAATTCTCATTTCAAATTCAGAATTTTCATGAATCGATTTTAAATTAAACTTCAATCGAAATTGAAACTCAGAACAAATCGAAATCCAAACTCAACATTAAAACTTGAAATAGAAAATGAAACGAAATCTAAATCAATGTTTCCTAGATCTTATGATCTGGAATTCACCTCCTTTACTTTTCCCCAGCAAGAGTTCAGGGATCTCCAGTCTTGGAGATATACTCGATACTCCCCAGCGAAAATTTGTTTCTACTCTGTTCTAAGTGTGTCACATAGATGTCTGTGTTGGTTTTGTTGATCTATTCGATCAACGCCAATACGCGCGGTGTGCTTGGTTAGCACACCACAACTATTGGGTGTCCATTTGTTGACCTCATTTTTTATGAGGTCTTTTCTCTTCTCTCTCCTTACTACTTATGATCTAGTCTTTGATGAGGTCTTTTCTCTTCTCTCTCCTTACTACTTATGATCTAGTCTTAGGCTTTCCCTTTGACTATCTTAGAGGACAAGAATTGGAACTCACCACTTAGAAATTTAAACACCTCTTAACTCCCTTCAAAACCCATACGTTTGATTGTAAACCCCCAAGTCACTTGGAGGGTTAAGATCAAATGTGGAGGTTTAAAGGATGAGTCCCCTATAAGACTCTTTGGCCTTAGGACTACCCTGAGTGGCCTGGTCTGGTGAGGGTTGACTTGCACACACATTACACTTTCACACACATTCCAATCCTAAAACCATTCATGCCTAGCTTGACTTCCTGACTCATGTAGGTAATTCATATGGATGGACTTTAACCCCTAGGCCCTTGGCAAAGAGGGTTAAGAACAACATAGTGAATGCCTCAAATGAGTCCTCTCATGGCTCTTATGTGCTTGATATGGCTTCATTGCCCAACTTAAGTGATTCCATTCTACTCAAACTTGATCAATCTTCATTTTCTCAAAATTTCAATTTTTGACCACTGGGGCCCCACACCCGCTAAACCTACCAAATGTCTTTGAAACTATCCAAAATTTGCAAAATTACCTAAATTGTCCAAAATTCCTCAAAATCAGTCCTAAAGATTTCCCACTATTCAAATTGATCATCCTTAGCAAAATATACCAAAATTTCCAAAATACCCCCCAATACCCTCCAAATACCCAAAATGTCCTTCTTAACCAAAAATTCCATAAATTCAAAAAATTTCTAGAAAATTCCAGAAAATCACAAATATTCCCAATTTCAGTTTGTTCAACTACACCATAGGCCAATTTTGTCAATTTAATCAACTTTTACCAAAACCCCCAATTTGACTCATCCTTAACCCAAGTGGACCCAATGTCAAACCAAATCAACCCAATTGACCTCAACTTTGACCCAATTCAATTCTAAAATTCATTCCAATATTCCCAATATCAATTTAGACCAAGTCCAAGACCAATTTGATTGAAATTTGAATCTAATTCCAATTTGAAGCCTAAAGCCCAATTTTGGCCCATGACCTAAACTTAGCCCAAACCAACCCAATTCAACTCCAATTAACCCCAAATCTTCTCTAAAACCTTCCTAACATCCCCACAAACAAAACACTAACAAGATTTACCCCAAATTTGAACCTAAACTCCACCCAAACCTAACCCAAAACCAAAATCTCCATTTTTGGCCTAAACCCAAACCTAACCCAAATGGGCCCAAATCCCAAAATCAAAGCCCAAACAAAGTTGAAAACTCATTGTGACACTCCCATAAGCATTTCGCAACATTAATTTTACATCAAATCCAACCTTAGCCCAACCTTAGCCCAAGTTAGCCCAATTTGACCCACTTTGGCCCCTTTTCCAAAAAAGCCTAAATTAAATCCAATTCCACTCTAAATGACACCAAAACTTTTCTAAAATGTTCATGACACATCCCTAAACTAAACCCAAAATTTGTTTGGCCCAATCCTTCACAAAATTTCCATCCACCAATTTGTTTTCAAACCTAAAGGCGCACTTTCTTAAACCATCCTAAAAGCCCATTTCCACCAAATCTAAAGGTCCAAAATCAATTCAAAGCCTACATGACACTTTCACCTCATCATCCCTTTGATTTAAATCACTCTCTAAGTTTCAAATTCATCATTAAAATTTTCTAAACTAATACATGTGCCAAATTACCCCTAAATATCCAATATCCTTAAAACCCATTTCCATGAAATTGGCTAAGCTTGTCCCCAAGCCAAATGGAGCCATGGAGCCATGCACAATCCATATGCAAGCCATGAGGAGCCCTTTCCACCTCACAAACCCATTAACAGCAAAAGAGGGGATTAATTTCTAAACCTTCACTAAACTTTTTTAACCCCATTCATGTTACACTTTAACCAAAATTAGCCACATCACCTTGGATGGAGAATTCACCACCCCTTCCTAGCTGACCCAACTGATCCCCTTCAGCCCAAATCAGATCATGGGGGGTGAACCTAGCCCAAATACATGAGTTGAACCAAACCAAGCCAAAATGAGCCTTCTCCCATTCCATTTAAATCAAACTCCTTCACACATTTCCATGGCCAATTGACTGCACTAAACCCAGCCTTGACCTCTCCCTGACCTTGAGGGTGACCTGACCCTGGCTGTCCAGCCACCACAGTCACTGGAAAACACCAGGCCGAGATCACTCATTTGGTTCAAAAATTAAATTCTTCCTTGCTGAGCTGTCCTAACCCAATTAGACACCATGGCTGTTCTTCCCTTGACCAGAGCAACTGATCCCAAGCCTCAACTCCCACTGGGAGGCCCTCCAGCCATGTCTATTTAAACCCACCACCCTCTCGGCCAAAGAAGGTGCTGAACCAAATCCTACTGAAACTCTATCAAAATTGTTCCAGACCACTCTCCACACATAAAGCATTTGATCCCCATTGGATTCCAACCCGAATTTCCCCCAACTGAGCTCAATTTCTGAGTTCAAATTCAAGCCCAAAAACAGGACATCTCCCAAACCTCCACCAAATCCAAATTAAACTCACCCACACCTGCACAGGACCAAGAGAAGGAGTTCCCCAGTGAAAGCCCCCTCTCTAGGCCACCCAGTTGCTCTAGCCTCCAAGCTTTGAAATCGGCTGTGGACACTTTCATACCTAGACAATTCCATAGAGCCAGAGACTTCATCTGGAGCTTCCTTAGGTGCAATCGAAGGTGACACAACTCTCTGATTGAAGCTACACTTCTTAGAGCAAAGGTATCGATCATTCCTTCCTCCCGAGCTTCCAGTGATTCTCCATCTTGATTTACTTAATTTCATAGCATGTAAACTGTATGGTTGTGTTCGTCTCTTCAAGACGAATCCATAAAGCATTGTGGGCAGTACAGCCAACAAAACTTGGGTCTACTTCAGCAAAACTTTCCTTAGAATTAAATAACCAAGCCATAGGATTTTGAGGTAGTTTTTCTAGTGCAACATAAATCCTCAACTTTTTGTTAGGCATTTGTATAATCATATTATGCAAATTAAGTCCTAACTCGTCTCAGGATTCCAAGGTAGAAGTTTGGTACGACATAAACCCTCACATCTTCAAGGCTATTCTCATAATTATGTCATACAAACATAAGTCCTAATTAATTAAAATTGGAAAGATTGAAACATTAAATAAATTCCAAAATTGAAGCCAAATCATAGGATAGTTTGGGAAGTTGCCAAGATTCTTCTTGGATCCTCAGCTTCTCCTACTTTTCTTCCTTTGGATTCCCAAAATAAACTGTTCCCAATTTGATCCATTCACTATTGAAATCTCCAAAATTCAATCCTTTGAAAACCTCAAACTTTGAAATTCTTAAGAGCAAAATCACTAATCATTATCGAGAGTTTTCTTAAATGATTCGTGTCATTTAAGATGTAATTAACTATAGGGGCTTGCCCTTATAGGGAACTTTAAAAACCCAGGTAATATAAACCCTGCTTAATTCATTTATATTAAGCAGGGGAACTTGTTGGCTTATAAAGTTTGTTCGCAGACCAAAAGGATGTCACAAATCTTCTATTTTATTTAACCTAGCCCCATCATCAAGCAGTGTGTCTATTCCTCGGGATAGATATACGATTTGTGGTGCGGTGCTCGTTTATATAAACTATTCGGGATGTAAGATCGGTTTGATATCATATCTTAAAATTTTCAAACTTAAAATTATTTTCAAAATCAAATACTACTTTCTAAATAATATATATATATATATATATATATATATATATATATAAATTAAATTTAAAATTTAAAATTCGCCGACAACTTCTGTAGGCGACCACTTTTTAAAATTAAACTTACAACCTAAAAATATGTCGACATCCATTTGTTTGAAACCTTAAACTTTGAAATTCTTGAGAGCAAAACCACTGATCATTACCGAGAGTTTTCTTAAGTGTTTTCGGACATTTAGGATGTAATTAACTATAGGGGCTTGCCCTTATGGGGAACTTTAAGAACCCAGGTAATATAAACCCTGCTTAATTTCTCTATATTAAGCAGGGGAATTTGTCGGCTTATAAAATTGGTTCACAGACCAAACGAATATCACAAATCTTCTAGTTTATTTAATTGAGCCTCATCATCAACCAGTGTGTCTATTCTTCGGGATAGATACACGGTTTGTGATGCGGAGCTCGTTTGCATAAACTATTTGGGTTGTGAGATCGGTTTGATTTCATATCTTAAAATTTTCAAACTCAAAATTATTTTAAAAAAATCAAATGCTACTTTCTAAATTATATATATATAAATTAAATTTTAAAAAAATTTAAAATTTTCCGACAATTTCTATAGGCGACCGCCTTTTCAAAAAACTTAACCTAAAAATATGCCGACAATTTATGGTGACTCCGATGGGGAATGGTTCCTCTCTCCATTTTGATCAGATGGTTTTTCTTTCATAAATCAGTAGTTTATCCATGTCCCTAGTGGAGTAAACTACCATTCGTTCTATTGGCATACCACGTTCATTTCTATCTTGAACGGGTATAGCCAACTTCTCTAGGGTTTAGGAGCCACTGTTTAGACACCTCTAAACAGAGAGGTTCTGAAATCCTTTTACCTCTTTTCTGAGGTGGGGTGGACCCCCAATAGGTGTTAGCTTAGGAGCTCTCCTTCGGGTTGAGAATTCATACGAGACTTTCTCTTCCTTTCCAATTCTGAATCGGGTCCTTTACCTTTTCTATACATTTAATCATTTTGTTCCTAACAAACAAATCCTCTAATAAATGAATTCTCTTAAAAATCACAAATACATTAAGATAAATGAAAATGTGTTCGGACTCTTTCTTTTCAGTCTTAAGTTTTGCTACAAAAGGAAGCATAATTTTGGACAGACATTATGAATTTACCCTGCAGAAGATGACTGCCCCAAAGTTAATCTTCTCTTTCACCAACGGACTGGACTTGGTTGTCTACAAGGATGAGATGCCTGACAATGGGATCATCCGTTTCCAACAAGGATTCGACAATACAGATATTAAGTTCACTGACGTTACTCTTTTCACACTCATGGATAAAGTCAGAAACTTAGGATCCCGTAATTGAGTTCAACCTGAAGTCGACTCAAGAATTCCCTCCCCTGCAAAGGGTTCTAGCCGAAAGAAGTACTCCTATTCGTAGGAGGACTGTTGTCTCTACCCCCACCAGTCTAGTCATCTCCGCACCTACCCCGGCGTCTGCCAAACTGAAGGGGAAGGAAATCCAAGTCTGTGATGAGCCTGTCACCGTGGAGGGTACAGATTTTGCTACAATACCATCTGTTTTCGAGATTGGGTCCAGTTCAAGAGTTGGACCCCTAACTCGGACTCAAAGGAGAAATAGAAGTAGAAATATAGCCAGGATTGAGAAAGCCAAAGCCGCTGAAGTTGCTTTCCTGGAAGAAATACCTAAACTGCCTGAGTATACACCTCTGTTGGAAGGAAGTAGGTTTCACCCCCTCTCTGCTGCATCGGATGAAGAAGACATCCAAAGGATTACCGCTACATTACCCCGACCTACATACTATAGTAACTACAAAAGAAAAAGGGTTAAGACTACGCCATTTGCTTGGCTACAAGCTGTGATCGAAAAATTGGCAAAGAAAGAAAGATGCCTGGTGTCAGAAATCATAAGAAGAATGGGACGAGTGCTAGCTAGATCCCGCCTCAGACCGCGAGTAAGGCCTGTCACTACCATAGAGAAACCAAGGAAGAAAATGAGAGCTAGTTCACCTGTTGTTGTATCGGGCCTTCATATTAGGGAGGACACCACCTACAAGCATATAGCTGATAGACCGTCCGGTCCTAGGCTTTCTGCTGCAAGAAGGATGGTGTGGCGACCTATTATTACTGAGCTGAAACCAACACAACGTCCTGAGAAGAAAAGCCTTGTCAAGGAGCCTGAATCAGAAAAAAGTACTACTGCAATAAAGGAAACTCCCAAGAAAGAAGTTCAATAGCCATCACACGACAACTGCGAGACCGTCTGGAAGAGACCTCTCAAGGATGCTATAGGAAAGCTAAGGACGGATATCCGACGGTTGGCAAAAGAAAGAGGAGAATAGTTGGAAAATGAAGTTGATTCATCAGAGTTCATAGATGAGGAGTATGCCGAGATCAATATGGTTGAGACACGAGCATCATCAGCTTTGCAAGGTGCTCCGACAGCTGCGGAAAGAGATGAACCAGAAGTGATGAGAGCACAACTTCGAGAAAGAGATGACACAATTTCCCAGATGGCAAAGAGGATGGAAGAGATTGCTGCTGCTTTAGCCACTCTCCAGAGTCAGGTACAACCTCAGAAAGAAACACCCCCAGAGATCATCCATATTATAGATGGAGGAAAATAGATCACATCCGTCAATGGAGATGAGCCACTAAAGAAGGATTCTACACAGAGTATGATTCCCGAAAAAGACATCAAAAACATGGTAGAACAGCAGGTGCGAGAAGCCTTAGCACAGTCTAAGAGCGGAGCTTCTATTCAGACGGGTAGACCTTACCGTGGAGAGTTCGATGCAGTCCAATACCCGAAAGGCTTCGCACCATCTCTGTTTAAGACTTTTGATGGAACGGGAAACCCCCGGCAGCGTGTCGCACATTTTCGTGGTAGTTGCTTCAATGCCGATAGGAGTGACGCTTTACTCTTTCGTCAGTTCGTCAGCAGTTTGTCAGGGATCGCCTTCGACTGGTACGCAAAATTGCCAAATGGTTCAGTTAAGACCTTTTCAAAGTTAGAAAACCTATTCGTTAAACGGTTTGTCGGGGCTCGACACCACATCACCATCGGTGATCTAGTGGTGGAGCACCATAAACCGAACAAGACTTTAGTGGATTACATACTTCGATGGAGGAACTTAAGCATGAAGTGTGAACCACAGCTTCAAGAACAGCATGCAGTCGGTATCCTGCTTCAGAGTATCCATGGCCCGATAACACTTCTCCTTAAAGGATTTACAATCAAGACTTTCGAGAAGTTGCTTAGCAAGGCCGGGAGCTTGCAAGAAGAGGCAAAGTATTTAAGTTTCGTAGACAAGACTGATAAACAGAAGCCTGTAAAAGCATTTAAAAAGAAATCTTGAATCGTCACGGTAGAAGAAAAGGGCAAGCAGCCGGTTCAGATACAGCCAGAGCGGCCACAGCCTAGTTATTAACCACCGCAACGAACATACCAACAACCACAACAGATCTATCAGCAACCTCAGCAGGGTTATCAATAGCCTCGACCGAGCTATCAGTTGCCTCAGCATTATGAACAACCGCCTCGTCCACAGTGTACCCTGAAAGATTTTCTGAATAAGGAATATCCATTCAAGACTGAAGCAGTAGCAAAGATGTTCTGTAGTTTAATGAAAACACCAGATTTTCAGCTACCAGAGCCCAAGAGGCCGGAAGAAGTTAACAAGAAAGATGATCTGAACTATTGCCCTTAACACAGAATGCTCGGACACAAGATAGAGGATTGCATCACCTTCAAGAGTTGGCTTGATGACAATCTCCTGAAAGGGAACATAACGATCCCGAAGGAATACATGAAGGAACCCCAAAAAGGAGGTTCCGTCAATGTTATCTCAACGGATCCTAATGTTCTGATAAACCCGTATACAATCGATGATGAATGGAATACCGTATTGACAATGTCTTCAAAGAAAATTTTGGATCACATCCAGAACACTTCGGTACCCACTTCAACTCATAGTTTGAAACCTGTTGTCGGCATATTTTTAGGTTGTGTTTTATTTTGAAAAGGAGGGTCGCCTACAGAAGTTGTCGGCAAATTTTTTAATTTAATTTAAATAATTTGAAAAGTAGTATTTTATTTTTGAAAATAATTTTACATTTGAAAAATTTTAAGATATGAAATCAAACAGATCCGCACCACAAACCGTGTATCTATCCCGAAGACTAGGCACACTGCTTGACGATGGGGCTCGATTAAATAAACTAGAAGACTTGTGACATCCGTTTGGTCTGCAAACCAATTTTATAAGCCGACAAATTCCCCTACTTAATATAAATGAATTAAACAGGGTTTATATTATCTGGGTTCTTAAATTTCCTTATAAGGGCAAGCTCCTATAGTTAATTACATCTTAAATGAAGTGGATCATTTAAGAAAACTCTCGATAATGATCAGTGACTTTGCTCTCAAGAATTTCAAAGTTTAAGGTTTTCAAAGGATTAGATTTTGGAAATTTCAACAGGGAATAGATCAAATTTAGAACGAGTTATTTTCGAGAGTCCAATGGAAGAGGAGTAGAAGAAGGCGAAGATCCAAGAATAATCTTGGCAACTTCCCAAACTATCCTATTGTTTGGCTCAGATTTAAGAAAATCCTAATATTATCTGATATTTCAATCTTGCCAATTTTAATTAATTTGGACTTATATTTGTATGATAAAATCATACCAAAAGCCTCGAAGATAAGAGGGTTTATGTCGTACTAAACGACTACCTCGGAGTCCTAAGACCGGTTAGGGCTTAATTTACATGACACGATCATGCAAATGCCTAACGGAGAGTTGAGGATTTATGTTGCACTAGGCAAATTACCTCGAAATCCTATGGCTTGGTTATTTAATTCTAAGAAAGTTTTGCTGAAGTAGAGTTGTTTTGCTGACGAAGATGGTCGTGCTGCCCACCGTGCTCCAAGCTCCTTGTTGTTGCAGAGGTTTAGTTTTAGAAGATTGTAATCAAAAGAGAAGAGAAGAGTTTGGTTTTAGAGAAGTCTTAAAATACAAGTGTTTTTAGTGTTTTAGTTAAAACAAATCTTAAAGTTGATTATAACAGAACCGATTAAGATCCCGCGGTTCTGTCATCCCATGTACCGATTATTTTCATTGAATTCACTTAGTCCGGATGAATTTGTTAAACTCAGTTGAATGAGTTCCACACTTTCATTTAGACCGTGGGAAATCCCGTTAGCAACACGTGGGTTACATCATCCGAGGTATTCCCGATCATTCAACGAGACGTTTTAATTTAGTTGCAATTGTAGTTTTGTGTTCTATTGTGATTAAATTTTGAGTTATTTTTATATTTTGAAATGTTGTGGCAGTGATTTTTTATCTTGCAGTGACTTTTAATTTAGTTTTGGTTTCAATTCAGGGACTATCCTAAAGGTTTTGGTTTTCATGCAACAGTTGTTTATCATGCAAGAAAAGTAAAGTGCATTTGCCATAAAGTAAATTGCACTAAAATAAAAGCGTACCTGGAGGGTCTTCCCGTCATCCCAAGCTGCACTTAAAACACATGTTAAGGCATTTAAATATTTCAACAAGTACCTAGGTAAAGCTATGAGAAAGGTTTTGATTGTCTACCGAAGTCCTAATCCTATAGCTAGTCATCTCCTATGACGTCTAGGTTCTTGTGTTTTGGTTTAAGGACGATTTTCTTCATCAAAGAACAATTAAGTTCAATTGTTCTTATAAACGTCCTATCATATTGAGGAAGTGCTTAAGACAAATCTTAAACATCTTTTCAATATTTCTAGGATCGTTTTAAGTCCAAGAGAATTTAATTATACAAGTGAATTAATCATTCGGGAATTTAAGTGTTATTCTTTTGCTCAGTGAACTTAGGACATTTGAATATCCTATAAGTGAGGTAACACTTCACTTGATATTTCATTTAAGAGTTATAATAATAAGAGCTTTTCAAAGGGCAAATCAAGTTATTAAGTATTTTTATGATTTAGACTTCATGATTTAATTCTAATTTTTAATTTAATTATAAAACATTAGTTTAAGTTTGGAATAGTGTTCAAGTTATTTTAGGTTTAATTCTTAATAATTTCATTTGGGTTTGTTATTAAATGATTTTAATTTAACTAAATTAAATTAAATTTAATTTAATTTACCTTAATTTAAATTTAATTGCAATTTAATTTAACTTTAATTTAATTTTATTTTAATTTAATTTCAATTTAATTTAATTTAATTTTAATTTAATTTATAATTTAGTTTAATTTAATTTAATTTAATTTGATTTTAATTTAATTTAATTTTAATTTAATTTAATTTAATTTTAATTTAATTTAATTTAATTTTAATTTAATTTTAATTTGGATTATTATTTTAATCATTTAATTAAGAATTGAGTATTATTGAAGTGATTCATTTAGGGATATTTAATCTAAAGAATAAATATCCTCTTAAATAATAACCCTACTTTATAATTTCAAAAAATTTTATTAATCTTCCAAATTTAATTAATTAATTAATTAAGGTTTACCTTAATTATTCTTAAAATGATTGGTGGGTTTCTACCCTTAACCATTTAAGTTTCAATCATCCAAAATCAGTTTAGAATCAAATATTTTACCCTCCCCTTTTGATTAATCTTAAAATTTTAATTAAAGGTTGAAAATTTTAATTACCATTTTTGCCCTTCAAGTTTAATAATTCTATAACTCACTAAATTAAGCTCAACTGAACTTGAAATTTTTATGTGACCTCACTTACATGTCAATTAAGACATTAGAGGAGAAAATGTGATTTTTCTGTATTTAATCTATTTATGTAATTATTTTTAATGGAAAATAGGGGTTTTTCAAGGGAAATTCAATAACATGACCAAGGGAATTCTTCTGCTCTTAAGAAAATTATGGGGCATTCCTAATGCCTAGAGGACCATTTGGACAAATTTTGGTGATTGTTTGAATTTTATTTTATTTATTATAATTATTTTGAGTTTTGGAGTATTAATTGATTTAAAAATAAAATAAAGGTTGAAAAATGAATTTTATTTTTTTCAAAAAATCTTTCTGATATCAGAGAAATTAGAAACCAATTTTTATAATTTTCTAATTTTTTTTTGATTTATTAGAATTATTTTAGTGAAAATGTTGGAAAAATACATTTTTTAATATTAAAAATTACATTAAGCCTTTAAAATTCAATATCTTACCCTAGGGACTTAGGAAAAATATTTAGTTTGTTCCTAAGTGATTAAAATTCAAAATGTGACATTTTGGTGATTTTTAATATTTTTGTGATTTTTATTTTTTTTTTAATTATTAAAATATTAAAAAAAGCTTAAAAATCAACTTTTTAGAAAATTGCAATTTTAATTTTTTTAAATTCCTCTAATATCAGATAGGTTTCAAAACCAATTTTGTGAATTTTTGAAAAGTATTTTGTGAGTTATAAATTTTTAGAGTTTAATTTTTTCCCATTTTTACTTAAGAGGCTTAATCAACCCATTTGGTGGACTTAATTAAGTAAAAATGGGAAAAATTAATTTGATATAAGAATTGTTTTCAAAAGTAAAAATGGAAAAATTGGGAAAAATTAAACTTTAAAAATTTATAAGAATTAAACTTTATAAAAGCCTCTTAAGTATTAATTAATCTTTAAGAATTGTTCTGATATAAGAATTAATTAATCAACTTTTTAATTGTTTTAATTAATCAACTTTTTAATTTGAACAATTAATTTGAACTTATAAGAATTGTTCTGATATAAGAGTTAATTAATCTTTAAGAATTGTTTTCAAATTAACTTATAAAAGTTAAACTTAATTAAGTAAACTTTAAAATTAATTTTTCCCATTTTGAAACCTATCTGATATAAGAATTGTTTTCAAATTTTTATGTGTTCTCCTATCCCTAAAAGACAGTGGAGAATTGTTTTTAAATTAATTTGATGAATGGTTAACCCTAATTAATTAAAGTTCACTTTTGGGTATTTAGGCCAATAAGGGTTGTTCAAAGTGAATTAACTCAAAAACTATTTTTCCTAGGGTCCTCTGGTCATAAGAAACATCACCAAATTTTCCTATAATTTATTTCTCAACATGTTAATTATTGGAATTAAAATAATCAAAATAGTGGCATGAATTTGAAAAATCAATAACTTCTCATAGGGATGGCCTCTGACCTTGGAAAATTCAGGAAATGTTCACAAGTTCAGAGGCTTCAAAAGCCCTATGGTCTCATGCCATGGTGAATTTCCTATATGCATGGATAATTCAAACAATGCAGAGAGTAAATAAATTATTAAAAATAAAATACTTGATGAAATTACATGATTTCTTTTCCACATTATTCTCCTTTGTTCACTGAGCAAGAGGGTATTTTTATTTTATTTTTAGGATTTGTCTACACAAAGTTATGAATTTTTAAAGTTCTGGTAATTAAATAAATAGAAAATAACCTTAATTTCCTACTTATCCACGTGGCACCACGCCATCCTCGGCAGCTCCAAAACTCCACGCGTTGTCTTTTGATTTGGCGCCGCCATTTGACTGGGATGCCACGCGGCCCGCGGTTCATGTCCCGTTGCTCCATCCGGCGTGATCCTGACCGTCCGCTCGATACACGTGCAATCCGACGGCTCCTGGTCATCGTCTACGACTGGTGTGAACCCGTGACCGTCAACCTTCTAACCCTAATTTCTCACTCGATTCTCAACGGATTTTCGAGTTCTTATGCTCTATGGATTCGTCTTGAAGAGACGAACACATCCATATGGTAAACATGCATTAAAATTGACCCAAACTAAATTGAGAATCTCTGGAAGATCAGGAAGAAGAGTGAATCCGCACCTTTGCTCAGAGAAGCGAAGCTTTTATCTGAGAGTTGTGTCACGTTCGATTGGGTCCAAGCAAGCTCCAGATGAAGTCCCTTGGCCTGGTGAATTGTCTAGGTATGATTTCGACCATGCCCGATCACAAAGCTTGGAGGCTGGAAGCAATGACTGGCCTGGAGAGGGGGCTTTTCGGGGGAAACCTCTTCTCTTAGTCTGGTGAAGGTGTAAGACCAATCAATTTGGGGATTGGCTCAATGTGGAGAAGTGTCCTGGTTTTGGGCTTGGATTTCAACTCTGAAATTGAGCTCGCGAGAGGAAATGGCGGGGGGATTTCGGTGGGGATCAAGTTCTCTATGTGTGGGGAGTAATACGGAACAATTTTGGCGAGTTTCCTTAAGGTTTGTTTCGGCACCTTATTTGGTCGAGAGGTGGTGGTGTTTAAATAGGCATGGTGGAAGCTCTCCCGGGGGAGTTAAGGCTTGGGATCAGTTGCTTAGGTCGAGGAAGAACGACCATGGTGGCCATTGGGCATGGGGCGGCTCGGCAAGTGGGAATTCCAAACTTTGGCTCCTCCCGAGGTCTCGGCCATGGTGTTTTCCGGTGATCCGGGCGGCTGGCCGGCGGGCATGGGTCACCCTCGGGTCCAAGTGGGTCGAGGCTGGGGTTTAGTGTAGGCGATTGGGCTTTGCCATGTGTCAAAAGCTTGGATTAAAATGGCATGGGGGAAGGCCAATTTTGGCTTGATTTGGTCAAGTCCACCTTTTGGGCTTGGTTCACCCTTCGAGGTGGCTTTGGGTGTTGTGGGGAGTCGAAAGGAATCGATTTGGTTTGACATGGAGAAGTCCTTATCCAAATATATTTGGATTAAATTTGGGTTAAGGGGAATCATGGTTAAGGCTAACGACTTTGGGAGATTAAGGAAAGAGTCTCCTTCTTTTGCCCTAAATGGCATGGTGACATGTAAAGAGGCTCTCATGGCTTCCATGTGGCTCATGCATGGCTTCATGGCTCATCTTTGGCTTGGGAAAAGTTAAGTCAACTTCATGAAAAATGGCTTTGTGAATTTTGGCATTTTGATGGGAATTGTTATGAGGCTTGATTTGGAATTTTTTAATTGATAAATTAGGACTTTAGGAATGATTTTAAATTGAATGTGTGATGAGGGAAAGTGTCATGTGAGCTTTAGATTGATTTGGGCTTTTGAATTTGGTGGAAGTGGGCTTTTAGGAGGGCTTAAGGGGATGACCCCTTTAGGTTTAAGAATGAATCCATGGATGGGAATTTTGTAGAATTTTAGGCCAAATAATTGTTGGGTTTGGTTTAGGGATATGTCATGAGTGATTTGAAATGAATTTGGAGTGATTTGGGTTTGAATTGGGTTGGATTTGGGCTTCTTTGGTAAATGGGCCAATGTAGGCCAAATTGGGCTAACTTGGGCCAATGTTGGGCTAGGGGTGAAATTGATGTAAAATTAATGTTGTGAAATGTTTATGGGAGTGTTTCAAAGAGGTTTTGACTTTGGTTGGGTTTTGATTTTGGGGTTTGGGCTTATTTGGGTTAGGTTTGGGTTTAGGTCAAAATTGGGCCTTTTGGTTTTGGGTTGAATTTGAGTGGGGTTTGGGTCAAAATTTTGGCCAAATCATGTTAGTGTTTTGTTTGTGGGGATGTTAGGAAGGTTTTAGAAAAGGTTTGGGGTTAATTGGAGTTAAATTGGTTTGGTTTGGGCTAAGTTTGGGTCATGGGTCCAAATTGGGCCTTAAACTCAAAAGTGAAATTGGACCCAAATGTAAATCAAATTGGACTTGGATTTGGTCTAGATTGATATTGTGGATATTGAATTGTAGTTTAGAATTGAATTGGACCAAAATTGGGGTCAATTGGGTAGGTTTGGTTTGACATTGGGTTCACTTGGGTTAAGAATGGACTAAATTGGGGGTTTTGGAAAAAGTGGGGTAAATTGACAAAATCAGCCCATGGTGTAGTTGAACAAAATGAAATTGGGAATATTTGGGATTTTCTGGAAGTTTCTGGGAATTTTCTGAATTTTTGGATTTTTTGGCTAAGAGGGGTATTTTGGGTATTTGAAGGGTATTGGGGGGTACTTTTGGAATTTTTGGTATTTTTGGCTATGGATGATCAATTTGAGTGGTGAGGAATTTTTCAAGGTTAATTTTGGGGAATTTTGGGTGATTTGGAAATTTTGGAGGATTTGGGCAATTTTAAGGGCTTTTGGTAGGTTTGATAGGTGTAGGGTCCCCGGGGTCAAAATTGAAATTTTGGAAAAGAGAAGATTGATCAAATATGAGTGAAATGGAATCACTTTGATTAAGCCATGAAGCCATATTAAGCCTATATAAGCCATGAGAGGACTCATTTGAGGCATTCACCATGTTGTTCCTAACCCTCTTAGCGAGGGGCTTAGGGGTTAAGGTCCATCCATATGAATTACCTAAATGAGTCAAGGAGTTAAGTTGGGTATGGGTGTGGTTTTAGGATTTGGATTGTGTGTGTGAGAGTGTAGAGTATGAGTGTAGTGAGTGTGTAAGTCAACCTTCACCGGACGAAGCTACCGAGGTGGTCCTGAGGCCGAAGAGTCATATGGGAACTCATCCTTTAAACCTTCACTTTTGATTTCAACCCTCTAGGTGATTAGGGGTCTACAATCAAGCTTGTGGGGTTTGCGGAGAGACAAGAAGTGGTTTTAAATTACTAGAGGATGAGTCCCAATTCTAGTCCTCTAAGATTAGTCAAAGGAAGAGCCTAAGGCTAGATCCTAAGCACTAAAGAGGGAAGAGAAGACCTCATCAAAAATGAGGTCAACAAATGGACCCCCAATAGGTGTGGTGTGCTAACCAAACCTACCGTGTGTATTGGCGTTGACCGAAGAGATCAACAGAACCAAAGTAGATGTCCAAGTAACAAACTTAGGACGAAGTATAAGAAATTTTCGCTCGGGAGTATCAGGTAAATCTCAAAGACTGAAGATTCCAGAACTCTCGTTGGGGAAGAAGGAGGTGAATTTCAGATCACAAGATTTCAAAAGATGGGATCTTAGATTCGTTTCATTTTCTGTTTCAAGTTTTTAATTTTGAGTTTGAATTTCGATTTGAGTTTCAATTTTGATTTTATGCGGAGAAAAGAGTAGGGCGGAGGCCTACCCGAATGCATTTGTATGTTGAGAAGGAAGTAGGACTGAACCTATTCCAAATGCTGAGGAAGAATAGGACAAAGCCTATCCGGAATGCAGAGTGCTGTGATTTCAATTTCTTGCTGAGAGGGTCAAATTTTGAGATTCTTTGAGAAAGGAGTAGAGTTGTACCTATCCCGAGTGCGAGAATTGCGAGAAGGGAGTAGGGCGGAAGCCTATGCCGAATGCTGAGAATTGCTGATATGGGAGTGGGGCGGAAGCCTATCCCGATTGCTGAGATTTGCTGAGATGGGAGTAGGGCGGAAGCCTATCCCGATTGCTGAGATTTGCTGAGATGGGAGTACGGCGGAAGCCTATCCCGAATGCTGAGATTGCTGAGATGGGAGTAGGGCGGAAGCCTATCCCGATTGCTGAGATTTGCTAAGATGGGAGTAGTGCGGAAGCCTATCCCGAATGCTGAGATTGCTGAGATGGGAATAGGGCGGAAGCCTATCCCGAATGCTGAGATTTGTTGAGATGAGAGTAGGGCGAAAGCCTATCACGATTGCTGAGATTTGCTGAGATGGGAGTAGGGCGGAAGCCTGTCCCTAATGCTGAGATTGCTGAGATGGGAATAGGGCGGAAGCCTATCCCGAATGCTGAGATTGCTGAGATGGGAATAGGGCGGAAGCCTATCCCGAATGCTGAGATTTGCTGAGATGGGAGTAGGGCGGAAGCTTATCCCGATTGCTGAGATTTGCTGAGATGGGAGTAGGGCGGAAGCCTATCCCAATTGCTAAGATTTGCGGAAGCCTATCCCAATTGCTGAGATTGCTGAGATGGGAGAAGGGCGGAAGCCTATCCCGATTGCTGAGATTTATGAATGCTGAGATTATTAAA
This sequence comes from Papilionanthe hookeriana x Papilionanthe teres, assembly GCA_022702705.1. Taxonomy (NCBI): domain Eukaryota; kingdom Viridiplantae; phylum Streptophyta; class Magnoliopsida; order Asparagales; family Orchidaceae; genus Papilionanthe; species Papilionanthe hookeriana x Papilionanthe teres. The sequence continues at coordinate 171,913,793 of CM040423.1, read as the reverse complement.
ACATATTGTAAAGTGCAGAGAATGTTTGTAAAAGTTCATGTGGATTTGAAAAATTCTTTTTAATGTTTGGATTTTTATGAAAGAGAGTTCTTATTTATTTTCCTTTTCTTTTACGTTCTTTGTTCGAAGTTCATATAACTTTAATGGCGTTTCCCGATCAATTTGCACAAAAGAGGTGAAGGCGAAATGTGACATGGTTACTTTCATTCTAATCTTGTTGAAGATACATTATACAACTCGATCTGAAATATTCTTCATACAATCCATGACTCAAAACGGACTATGTATGATTCTCGTTGATCCGTCAAAAAGTATCTGTTAAATCCATGTCTGAATAGTAAGGTACATGGTCAATAACATCACCTTCCAAGCCACCCTTGGCAGGAATACCGCATGGATGTGCTTTGGAGGTGTGATATCTCCCATGTAACTCACAGCTCGTATGGTCGGAGACTCTTCAATTCTAGATCTGGTTCGAAATGGTATGGTGCCTTTCTGGCGTCCATTCTTCTAAAGGTGACAGAGATCCGCTCCACTGGTACTCCTGGTATGCAATGTTTTGCAACGTCTTCTCCATTTCCTTGTAATATCATGACGGAACCTACCGGAAGTGGTATCTCCACTGGCCCTCGGAACTTGCCGGGCTGCTATACGGAGGTCGGATCCGAACATGATATTACCACTGGTTGACGAACGAAGCCGTGCGAAAGGTCCGACGAAGTCGTGGTGGTCTATGTGTGGAGGTATGCGGTCGCCCTTCTGATAGATGTTGATGATGCAACTGTTGGGTATACAGTCTGCTGGCAGTACCCTCCACGTTATCATTCTTTTCACCATTCTTTTAATTATTCTTGGCACGGGATCCACCTCATCGTGATGGAGTATTCCTGGTGGATTACCTTTTCTGTCTTCTGCGAAGTTATAGCAACATCCGCATTGTATTGTGACTCTTCCTTTCCCTGGAATCCACTTTCGGGGTTCTGAATAAGTCTTTTCTCTCAGACGGCCTGCTCGACCCATCTTCTGAAGTTCTAGAATGCAATCCACAATTTGTTGTTGTTCATATTCTGAGAATACGTCTGTATGTAGCTCGAGGCCTTCCGGGATGTTGATTCTTCGCCTCCAATCCTTTCAAAGTATTCGAAGGTCTTCTTTTCGACTAGTTGCATTTTCTCCAGCTCATATTTTGGAATTATACGAAGTCCTCGGTGTCTGGTAACGTACTGTGGGATGTATGGTTCAAACCCAACACGCTCTCCTGCATGTCTCGGCTTCTCGGGGATAGTCTCCGTAGGGACATCCTCCGGGGTTGCTTTCGCAACAAGATTCTCCAAGTCTGGTACATCTGCTCGGCGTTGAGGCACCGACTCCATTTCTGTTCTTCCTAGTATTTCTTTCATCTATCCCAACCTTTTTGGAGTTGGCTTTCTTCTTTCAGGTTCCTGTCGAACCGGTCTCCTTGGAACGTTTGCACTAACAGTACCCACTGTCTGTCCATGTTGATCTTCTGCTAACTTGGTAAACATCTTGCGAATACGACGATTCTTATTTCGTCGCTGGGTAGCAGTGAGAGTAGCTCTTCTCACTCCTTAAATTTATGTGGGCGCGGCGCTGACAAGCCCACATTCTACCGTAGCAACCATGGACATAATTTTCTTATCTTCTGCGGCGTTTGTTTTTCTTTTCTTGTTGTTGGATTGGTGGCTCGGGCCACTCACTTTCATCCTTTGTTTGGTTGTGAAGTTCTTCTCGATCAACTGGGATCCAATCATTTTCTTCGTATTGGAAGCCAGCTGGTGTAAAGTCCAAATCAATCTCTTTCACTGCTCCATACTTCACCCTCTTTTCATCAAGTGCGAGACTCACGCCATTTCTAAAGTTTAAGACCAACAGCCCGTTCGACATTTCCACATACAAAAAACAAGGAAAGGATCAGAGGCTGTACTAAGAACAAGAACATTAAAAAACATTTATCACAGAAGATTTTTATTCACTTATTTTAATTTTTAAGGAAAGTAGGAAAAGATGAAGAAAGATCAAGAACAAGATTTGATTTGAACGGAAGGGTAAAACTTTATTATTATGATTTCACACATTTTATTTTTAGTACCATTTTTTTATTTTTATGTTTTTGGGTTCGGACCTAGTCACAAAGTGATTGTCTCAACCGTGTTTCTAGGGATAGGACTTTATTTTAGAGGCCACCCTTTGAAACATCAGGTTGCGTAATACTTTTTTAAATATCATCCATTGATTGGAAGCATTTGTCGTTCTCCTTGGTAATTCACAAGTTGGTAGGAGCCTCTTGAGTAGGTCGCCTCAACTACTGAACGGCCCTTCCCGAGTTGGTTCAAATTTGCCTCCTATCTTGCGATGTGCGAGAATAGGTCTTACGAGAACAAGAACTAGGTCACCGACTTTGAAAGTTCTTGGGCGGACCAGTTTATCATGGGCCTGGACCATCTTAGCTTGGTACAGTTCCAAATTTTGCTGCACTGCAAGTCTTTTCCCTTCCAGGTTTTTCAGTTCTTCCAGTCGTAATCTGTCATTTTCTTCTGTAGTAATTTTATTTGCAACTGCAATCCTGTGTGATGAAAGCTGGACTTCCAATGGTAACACTGCCTCGGACCCGTACACTAAAGTGTAAGGTGTAGACTGAGTAGGAGTCCTGAAGGTTGTCCTGTAGGCCCATAAGGCTTCTAACAACTTCTCGTGCCAATTTCTCTTCTTTTCATTCAAAGTTTTCTTTAAAATTTGAACAAGAGTTTTATTAAAAGCCTCGGCCAAGCCGTTTTCTCTTGGGTAGTAGATTGTTGAGTATCGCCAGTCGATTCTATGTCTCCTGAAAAAATTGTTGATTTTTGTACTTCTAAATGTGGACCCATTATCTGAAATAATTTTGCACGGTACTCCGAAACGGTAGACGACTTGATTTTTGAAAAATTGTAGCACGTGGTGTGCTTTTACTTCTCTGAGTGGAACTGCTTCTGCCCATTTAGAAAAGTAGTACGTAGGCTGCGAGGATGAAGCGATGTCCTCTTGAAGAAGGCGGTTACTATCGGACCCATTATATCCGTGCCCCGACACTCGAATGGCTAAGATGCAATTGTCGGATGTAGCACATTTGGAGGTTGGTGTAGAACCACTCCGTGCACTTGGCAGCGGTGACAACTTTTGGCAATCTTCATGCAATCGGTCATCATCGAGGGCCGGTAATACCACTAGTCTTTTAATTTTCATTTCCATTTTCGGACCCGTGATGAGCGCCACAAAGTCCTGAATGCACTTCTTTAACAATTTCACGAGCCTCGGACCCGCTCAGGCATCTTAACCACATCTGATCAAAAGACCTTTTGTATAATGTATTGTTTATTAATGCGTAAGATAGAGCTCTTTTCTTGATTTGATGTCTTAATGACTTATCGTCCAGTAATTTCCCTGTTTGCAGGTATTCTATTAGCGGCTGACGCCAATCTTCTGTGTTTTCAGTCACTGCTGCAACAGATTCCTCTGCTTTTTCTGATTTCTATATCATATCCATGTCGGGCTGTGATAGGACTCGTCGTCCTTGAACTGACACTTCAACTGACTCATCTTGTAAGCAAGCAAATTCTTTTGCAAGGCGAGCTAGCGCATCTGCGAGAGCATTTTCTCTTCTGGGGATCTTGTACATTGTTACATTTGGAATCTGTTCCAACAGTTTCATGGCATACTGAAAGTATTGCTCGAGTCTTGGCTTTAAGATTCTGTATTATCCCGCGACCTGTTGAATGATCAACTGAGAATCTCCATAGATGTTGATGTCTGTTATTTCCATCTGAATGGTCAGTTCTAGTCCTATTATGAGGGCCTCATATTCTGCCTCGTTGTTTGTGCATGGCTCTGTTAAATGGTAGGAGTATCTTAACATCCCCCGCTCCGGTGTTATAAAGATTAGTCTGATTCCTGCCTTACCAGGCACTATCGTTTGCAATTCTTTGTCTTTTTGTGCTAAGGATGCTCCGTCGAAGTATAATTCCCAGCGTCAATCATCAGTGTCTTCTAGGTTCATTATCTGTTCATCTGGCAAGTCGTCATTGAGAGGCGATTCTACCGGTAAAGGGTGTGCTGCAAGGAAATCTGCTAGGATTTGTCCCTTTACTGTACGAAGAGACACGAAAGTTATATCGAATTGCAATAGTATCATTGACCACACAGCGAGCTGCCGAGAAAGTGTTGGACGGGTCATCGAAATATTGCAATGGATTAACTTTCGAAATAAGGTTGACCTTGTGAGAGAGCATGTAATGCACGAGCTTTTGGGCGGCGAAGATCAGGGCCAAACAATGCTTCTCAGTTGGAGGATACTTTACTTCCATCGGAATCAAAAGACGACTTAAATAGTAGAGAGAATTTTCTTTCCCCTCATCATTGACTTGGGCTAGCAGGGCTCCAAGGGAGTCATCCATAGCCGCGGTATAAAGTATCAACGGTCTGCACGAGGCGGGGCTACTAAGACGGGAGGTGTCATTAAGTATTTCTTAATGTCCTCGAAGGCCCGTTGGCATTTCTCTTCCCAAACGAATTTGGCGTCCTTTTTAACTAATGCCAGAAGGGTGACACCTACACGACAAGTTCGAGATAAAGCGTTGAAGATATGCCAGCTTCCCTTGAAAGGATCGTAGCTGTTTTAAGGTTTTGGGAGGCGGCATTTCTAAGATAGCTTTAATCTTTTCTGGATCAATTTTGATCCCGCGATGTCGGACAACAAATCCTAAGAATTTCCCAGAGGTGACGCTGAAGGCGCATTTTAAGGGATTAATCTTAATGTTGTATTGCCTTAGTCGCTTGAAGACAATTCTCAAATCATACAGGTGATCTTCCTTCATTTTGCCTTTGATGACCACATTATCCACATAGCACTCAACTTAGTTGTGGATGAGCTCATTAAAAATCTTTGTCATTGTTCTTAGGTATGTTGCTCCTGCGTTCTTTAGTTCGAATGGCATTACTGTGTAGCAATATACTCCTATCGGCGTTCTGATAGCTGTGAGCTTTTCGTCTTCTGGTGCCATCTTTATCTGGTTGTATCCTAAAGATCCATCCATGAAAGAGAATATTTCATGTGTCGAAGCGATGTCGATCATCAATTCTAGGATTGGTAGTGGAAATTCATCCTTCGGACATGCTTTGTTCAAGTCTCTAAAATCTACACAGATTCTGATCTGACCATTATTCTTTCTGACTGGTACCACGTTGGCTAGCCAAGTACGGTATTGTTCTTCATGGACAAATTTAGCGTCTATTAGCTTCTTAATTTCAGTTATTACTTGTTGTTCAATTTCTAGACGCATTCTTTTGAAAGCTTGTCTGATTGGAACGGAAGTAGGATCCACTCCTAGCCTGTGAACTGCAATTTCTGGAGCTAATCCTGGCATTTCGTCGTAACTCCAAGCAAAATAGTCTTTGAATTCCATTAATAGCTTGATCATTTCCTCGAAATCTTCTTTATTGAGTAAGGAGCTAATAAAGGTTGGTCTAGGCTTTTCGCTAGTTCCTAAGTTAACTTCCATTAACTCATCTATTGTGGATTTGATTTCATCTTCGAATTCTGGTGGAGCATCTTCAATTTGCAGATCTTCAAGCTCTTCTGTAGTTTCTAAACAGTCTTCATTAGGTTTGCAAGTGACAACCAAGTAAAATTCCGTATCATCAACTGAACTTACTGTGCCGAATCCGAGACCATGTTTTGAATTGGAAGGCCGACCAGCATTATTCCATAATTTTTTGAAGTGTTGTGCTCGGCCTTTTGTCCATTGGCGAGGTAAGACACCACGTTGAATTAAATTTTGAACACAGGGAGAGTACCACTCAAAAGGTAATTCCATTAATTCGGAAGAAGTGACATCTTCAAATTGTACATTGTTCTCAGTATTAGAAGAAGAAGTGCCACGGTAAAATTTGATTGGCTTTGCACCGCTGCTATGTACTTATTTGACCACCATACCCTCAATCTTATTAGACTGGATCGGGGTCAGGGTCATGGTGTGTACATAGTGGTTAATCTTCTCGTACATCGATTTGTATTCTTCGTTCTTTTCATCTTCGAGAGAAATCTCGAATTGCGGTTTCTTTCGGTTTATTGTAGCTGCTTCCTTCTTGACGTCCTTTTCTTCCTCAAAGCTGTTTTCCCAATCAACGTTGATCATTGGCTTTTTATGTCCAAATGTCCTAGTGTCTCTTCCACGACCTCGTCCCCGGCCTCGACCTCGGATGCGAGTTCTGGAGAAACCTTCACCATCTCGCCGTAAGGGAGTGGTGAGTGACTGTTAGGCTAGAACTTCAGGTTCTTCATTGTCTCAAAGTTCTTTTGCTTCATTTGGCACGGTGTTTCTGGAGAAGATTGTTTTCTTTGGAGGTGCGTAATAAGCTGCATCTTCATGGATTTCAATCTCATGTACGGAGAAAGGTTGCAAATCACCTTAAATGCACTGCTCTCCTCCTTCGTAGTATTTTATGCATTGATGCAGAGACGACGGTACCATCCAGTTCTCATGTATCCACGGTCGGCCCAGTAGAGCGTTGAACGATGTTTCAGAATCAATTATATGGAATTTTGCAGTTTTCTTTGCTAAGTCACCGGTCTTCATTAACAGTGTTATTGATCCAAGTGCTCTTTCTCCTTTCTGGTTAAATCCTCTTAGTAACATCTTGTCCGTTTCAAGCTCGCGAGCATCAATTTCCAAGTATGCTAGCGTCCGAAGATTCATTATGTTGATCGATGCTCCTGGAACCACCAATACTCTGTAGAGTGTAAATTTTCCGATTGTAAGCTGAAATGTACAATGGTCGGTTGTGATCGGTGTCCCAAGCGGTAGATCACTTCGTCCGTGAAGGTAACACCTCGTTGTTCCTTTAACGAGCAAACCTCGTCTGAGGAATCTCCGGCCATGCGAGCTAAACAAATCTGCGGATCCAAGTAAGGCCTTGATCAGAGCTTCCCTCATCTCTTTTGATAAGATGAGAGCGTCGTAGATGCTTAGTTTGGCTGGCAGTTTCCTAAGATGGGCTAGCACATTATAGTCCACTTTGTTATCATGTGTCTCAGTTTCTTCCCGAAGGGGTAATTCTTCTGCTGGGGTTGATTCTTCCTGAACAACCACCTGCTTTCCTTTGTCTTTTGGACCCATTCTCGGAGGTAGAACCTTTCCGCTTCTTAAATTAACTTATGTGATTTCTTCTGAGTCTGGTCCTGATTTTATAGGTGTCTCCTTTTGAATCGGCATGACAGGTTCTTCTGGAGTTGCTTCGGAATCTGAAAGCTCTAACTCTATTGTGATTGGAGTTCCTTGGAATTCACAAATAGACTCATTGCTTGTTGAACTTTCGTAACCTTCTTGGTGAATGTCTTCTCTATCATCGTGGTTGTCGAGGTTGTGTATGATTTGAGAATTGTTATTGGTATCGAAATCGGGATCCGGATTAAATTGGTTGTCATTAGTTACGTAATCATTAGAAACAGTCAAAACGTAGCCAACGCCATAACTCTTATCATTATAAGATCCCGCGGAGCGAGCAAATAATCATACAGAGTCAGAGGTTTGAGGAATTTTTCCCCCGAATCGGAAACAATCATCCTAGGATAAGCAGCCCCTAGTCTAGCCTTAGGAGCCTCTGTCTTCTCTTCTTCTATGATCTCCTTCTTTTCTATGATCTTTTCTTCCTGGGACGGTTCTTTAATTGCAAGCGATAGCGCCGGCTTGACAGGTTTCAAACTCTGAGTTGAAGCATGTGCCGAAGCGGTTTGGATGCGACCCAAAATTTTCTTCGATGACTTCGTCGAGCGGTACTCCATCCATCATCGGTCATGTAAGGTGCTATCGGAACAATGAGATCCGTCGAAATAACATTGACGGAACCTCCTTTACGGGGTTCTTTCATGTATTCTTTTGGGATCGTTATGTTCCCTTTTCGGAGATTATTGTCGAAGCCGACTTTTAAAGGTGATGCGGTCCTCTATCTTATGTCCGAAGCATCCGGTGGTAAGGGCGGTAGTTGGGATGGTCTTTCTTGTTGACTTCCTCCGGCTTCTTGGGTTACGGCGATCGAAAATCCGAAGTCTTCAACAAGCTGCGGAACATCTTTGGCACTTGCCTCGTTCTTGAATAGATATTCTCTATTTATGAGCTCCTTTAACGTGCGGCGTAGGCGAGGCGGTTGCTCATATTGTTGAGTTGGCTAATAACAGGGTTGAGGTTGTTGGTAGTTCTGTTGAGGTTGTTGATAGCTGGACTGCGGTTGCTCCGGCTGTATTTGTGTCGGCATATTTTTAGGTTGTGTGTTTTATTTTGAAAAGTGGTCGCCTACGAAAATTGTCTGCTAATTTTTAATTTAATTTAAATAAATAATTTGAAAAGTAGTATTTGATTTTTGAAAATAATTTTAAATTTGAAAATTTTAAGATATGAAATCAAACTGATCTTACATCCTGAATAGTTTATATAAACGAGCACCACACCACAAACCGTGTATCTATCCCGAAGAATAGACACACTGCTTGACGATGGGGCTTGATTAAATAAACTAGAAGATTTGTGACATCTGTTTGAGTCTGCGAACTAATTTTATAAGCCGACAAATTCCCCTGCTTAATATGAAAGCATTAAACAGGGTTTATATTACCTGGGTTCTTAAAATTCCCTATAAGGGCAAGCCCCTATAGTTAATTACATCTTAAGTGACCAGAATCACCTAAGAAAACTCTCGATAATAATCAATAATTCTGCTCTCAAGAATTTTAAAGTTTAAGTTTTCAAAGGATTGAATTTTGGAATTTCAATAGGGAATGGATCAAATTTAGAACATTTTATTTTGGGAATCCAAAGGAAGAAAGGTAGGAGAAATCACAGATTCAAAGCGAACTCCGGTAATTTCCCGACTATCCTATTGTTTGGCTTGGATTTAGGAAAGCACTAATGTTTATCTAGTATTTTGATCTTGCCAATTTTAATTAATTAGGACTTATATTAGTATGACATAATCATACAAACAGCCTTGAAGATGTGAGGGTTTATGTCGTATCGGACGACGACCTCGGAATGCTAAGATCGGTTAGGGCTTAATTTGCAATGCAAATGCCTAACAAAAGGTTGAGGATTTATGTTGCACTAGGCAAACTACCTCGAAGTCCTATGGCTTAGTTATTTAATTCTAAGAAAATTTTGCTGAAGTAGACTCAGGTTTTGCTGATGACGATGGCCGTGCTGCCCACCATGCTCCGAGCTCCTTGTTGTTGCAGAGGTTTAGTTTTAGAAGTCATAAATCGGGAGATGAGAAAAGTGTTTTGGTTTAGAGAAAGTCTTAATTCTCGAGTGTTTTTATGTTTTAATTAAAACAAATCTTAAAGTTGATTATAACAACACAGGTTAAGATCCCACGGTTCCATCCTTCGGCATCGTTATTTTTATCGGATTCACTTAGTCCAGATGAATTTGCTAAACTCAACTAAATGAGTTCCACACTTTCATTTAGACCGTGGGAAATCCCGTTAGAAACACGTAGGTTACATCATCCGAGGTATTCCCGATCATCCAACATGACGTTTTAATTTAGTTGTAATTGTAGTTTTGTGTTACGTTTGTGATTAAATTTTGAGTTGTTTTATATTTTGAAATGTTGTGGCGGTGAATTTTATCTTGCAATGACTTTTAATTTAGTTTTGGTTTCAGTTTTAGGGATTATCCTAAAGGTGTGGGTTTTCATGCGACAGTTGTTTATCATGCAAGAAAAGTAAGTGCGATGTGATTAAATAAATTGTAACAAAATAAAAGCGTACCTGGAGGGTCTTCCCGTCATCCCAAGCTGCACTTAAACACAATTTAGAATATTTAAGCAAGTTCCTAGGTAAAGCTAAGGGAAGGGTTATGGTTTTCTACCAAATTCCTAATCCTGTAGCTAATCATTTCCTATGACGTCTAGGTTCTTGTGTTTTGGTTTGAGGACGATTTTCTTCATCAAAGAACAATTAAGTTCAATTGTTCAAATAAATATCCTATCATATTGAGGAAGTGCTTAAGAAGAATCTTAAACATCTTTTCAATATTGCTAGAATTGTTTTAAGTCCAAATGAATTTAATTATACAAATGAATTAATCATCCGGGAATTCAAGTTTTGTTGTTATCTTACTCAGTGAACTAGGACATTTGAATATCCTATGAGGGAAGTAACATTTCATTTAACGTTCTGTTTAGGAGTTATGACAAAAAAGCTTTCGAGGGCAAATTGATGTTCAAGTGATTTATGATTTAATTTCAGTTAACGGGTTTAAATTTGGAATAGTGTTCAAGTTGCTTCATATTTATTTTTGAATTTCTCTATGTCTTAGGTGATGTTATTTTTAATTCAATTTAATTTAACTTTAATTTAATTTAATTTGGTTTAGTTTTAATTTTAATTTAATTTAATTTGATTTTAATTTTAACTTGATTCTGTTATTTAATTTAACTTAATTCAATTTAACTTGATTTGATATGATTTAATTTAATTTAATTTGATTTAATTTAATTTTAATTTAATTTAATTTAATTTAATTTAATTTAATTTAATTTATTTTATTTTATTTTATTTTAATTTGATATGTTTTAATTTAATTTAATTTAATTTAATTTAATTTAAATTTTAATTTGATTTTATTTTTTAACTTTAATTTAATATTTTATCTTTTATGTTTTAAAGATGATTTAATTGTAATTGTTAAAGTATTAATTTAATTGAAATTTTAAAAGGGTTTAATTTAAATAATTTAACTTTAATTTAATTTAATGATTAAGTCTTTTAGCATTTTAAATCTTAAATTTGGATTATCATTTTAATTAGGAATTAAATATTATTGAGATGATTGATTTAGGGATTCTTAGATTAAAGAACAAATCTCTTCCTAATAATATCCCTATTTTAATAATTCCAATTTTATTATTCTTCCAAATTTAATCAATTATTTAATTAAAGTTCATTTCAATTATTTTTAAATTATTTAGTAGGTTTCTACTCTTTAATTATTTAAATTTCAATCATCCAAATTAGATTAGGATCAAGTATTTTACTCTTTAATTTTATTAAGCCTAAAGTTTTAATTAAAGGTTAAAATTTTAATTACCATTTTGCCCCTTCAAGCTTAATAATTTCATAACTCACTAAATTGAGCTTAAATGAACTTGAAATTTTTATGTGACTTCACTCATATGTCAATAAAGACATGAGAGGAGAAAATGTGATTTTCATGTATTTAATTTATTTATGTAATTATTTTTGGTGGAAAATAGGGATTTCCAAGGAAAATTTAATAATATGACCAAGGGAAAGTTTCTGTCCTTAAGAAAATTATGGGACATTTCTAATGACCAGAGGATCACTTGGACCAATTTTGGTGATTTTTTGAATTATATTCTTTTTATTATAATTATTTTGAGTTATGGAGTATTAATTAATTTATAAAAAAAATAATGGTTGAAAAATAAATTTTTTATTTTTCAAAAATCTCTCTGATATCAAGGAAATCAGAGAATCAATTTTTATAATTTTCTAATTTTTCTTTGATTTATTAGAATTATTTTTGTGGAAATGCTAAAAAATACATTTTTTAATTTTAAAATTACCTTAAGGCTTTAAAATTTAATATCTCATTATAGAGACTTAATAAAAATATGGGGTTTGTTCCTAAGTGATTAAAATTCAAAATATAACATTTTGGTAAATTTTATTATTTTTGTTATTTTTATTATTTTTTATTTATTAAAATATTAAAATAATGCAAAAAATCAACTTTTTTACAAAATTGCAATTTTAATTTTCTTCAATTCCCCTAATATCAGAGAGGCTCCAAAACCATTTTAGTGAATTTTTGAAAATTATTTTGAAAGTTATGAATTTTTAAAGTTTAAATTGGCTAAATGGCTTAATCAACCCATTTAGTAGGGCTAACCAAGTCCAATTGACTTCAAATTTTTATTTTTGTTTTATTTTTCTGATTTTCCTACACAAAGTTATGCATTTTTGAAGTTTAGGGAATTAAATAAATAAGAAAATAACCTATTTTTTTACTTATTCACGTGGCGCCAACTCAACCTAGGCATCTCCGAAGCGCCGCGTGTCGTCTTCTGATTCGGCGCCGCCATCCAACTCAGCGCTCCGGGGGCCCGCTGTATCGTTTCGTCTCCTCATCCGGCGCGATCCTGGCCTTCTGTCCGCCCGTGTATTAAATGAACGGCATCCGTTCATCGTCCCCAAGCCTCCTAGCCCGAGAACCGTCCACACTAAATCCCTAATATCTCACTCAATACTTAACGGATTTTCGTGTTCTTGTGCTCTATGGATTCATCTTGAAGAGACGAATACATCTATACGGTGATCATGTATTGAAATTAAGGCATTTGAAATGGAGAATCTCCAGAAGCTCGGGATAAAGAGTTAGCTCATACCTTTGCTCAGAGAAGTGTGGCTTCAATCTGAGGGTTGTGTCACCTTCGATTGCGTCCCAGCAAGCTCCAGATGAAGTCTCCTTGTCTGGTGAATTGTCTAGGTATGATTTCGACTAAGCCCGATCACAAAGCTTGGAGTCTGGAATAGATGGGTGGCCTGAAGAGGGGGCTTTTGCTGGTGGACTTCTTCCCTTGGTCTGGTGAAGGTGTAGGACCAATCAGTTTGAGGATTGGTCCACTGTGAAGAAGTGTCCTGGTTTTTGTGCTGAAATTTGAACTCAAAATTGAGCTCAACTAGAGGGAATTGGGGCTGGAATCCAGTGGGGATCAAGTGCTCTATGTGTAGAGAGTAGTCTGGAGTGATTTTGGCAGAGTTTCCTTAAGGTTGGTTCAGCACCTCTTCATGGCCGAGAGGGTGGTGTTTAAATAGAGCTGGCTGGAGGCTCTCCCAGGGGGAGTTAGGGCTTGGGATCAGCTGCTCTGGTGAGGAGAAGAACAGCCATGGTGGCCACTGGGCATGGGGAAGCTCAGCAAGGGAGAATTTCAATGTTGGCTCACATGTGAGCTTTCGGCCATGGTGTTTTCAGGCGGCCTGGTGGCTGGCCAGCCAGGCACTGGTCACCATCTTGCTCAGGTGGGTCAGGGCTGGGGTTTAGTGTAGGCAATTGGCAAATGCCATGTGTAAAGGGCTTGGATTAGAATGGTATGGGAGAAGGCTCATTTTGCACTTGGTTTGGTCAACCCATGGAAATGGGCTTGGTTCACCTCCCCATGGCTGATTTGGGCTGAGGGAGGATCAGATGAATCAGCTAGGAAAGGGTAGAGAAGTTACCATCCATGAATATTTTGATTAATCATGGATTAAGGTGAAACATTAAAAGGGTTAAAATCTTTTTAAGGGGGCTTAAAAGAGGCTCCTCCTTTTGCCATTAATGGCTTGATCACATGTCAAACCTTCCATGGCTTCATGTGGCTTGTCCATGGCTTGCATGTGGCTTCATGGCTTGTCTTTGGCTTGGGGAAAAGCCTGGTCAATTTCATGAAAATGGGATTTGGAGATTTTGGCAATTTAGTGACAAATTTAGATGGTGCTTGATTTAGGTTGATTTGATGATTGATTTGGGACTTAGGAATTGATCTCAATTAAAGGGATGATGAGAAGGAATTGTCATGTGGGCTTTGGGCATTTTGAAATTATTTTTGATGGGCTTTTAGGAAGGCTAAGGGGATGGGCCTTTAGATTTCAAAACAAATTTTAGGATGAGAATTTTACAAAGGATTAGATCCAATAAGTGTTGAATTTAATTTAGGAATGTTTCATGAATGATTTGGAATAAATTTGAAGTGGTTTAGGCTTGAATTGGGTTGGATTTGGACCTCTTTGGTAAATGGGCCAATGTAGGTCAAATTGGGCTAACTTGGGCCAATGTTGGGCTAGGGTTCAAATTGATGTAAAATTAATTTTAGGAAATGTTAATGGGAGTGTTTCAAAGAGGTTTTGACATTGGTTGGGCTTTGATTTTGGGGTTTGGGCTTATTTGGGTTAGGTTTGGGTTTATGTCAAAATTGAGCCTTTTGGCTTTGGGTTGAATTTGAGTGGGATTTGGGTCTAAATTTTGGGTAAATCATGTTAGTTTTTTGTTTGTGGGGATGTTAGGGAAGGTTTAGAAAAGGTTTGGGGTTAATTGGAGTTGAATTGGGTTAGTTTGGATTAGGTTTGGGTCATGGGTCCAAATTGGGCTTTAAGGCCAAAAGTGAAATTGGATTCAAATGTAAATCAAATTGGACTTGGATTTGGTCTAGATTGGTGTTGGCAATGTTGAATTGAAGTTTAGAATTCCATTAGACCAAAATTTGGGTCAATTGGATAGGTTTGGTTTGACATTGGGTTCACTTTGGGTTAAAATGGGTCAAATTGGGGGTTTTGACAAAAGTAGGGTAAATTGACAAAATTAGCCTATGGTGTAGTTGAACAAAATGAAATTGGGAATAGTTGGGATTTTTTGGAATTTTCTGGGAATTTTCTGAATTTTTGGATTTTTGGGTCAAGAGGGGTATTTTGGGTATTTGGAGGGTATTGGGAGGTATTTTTGGAATTTTTGGTATTTTTGGCTATGGATGATCAACTTGATTGGCGAGGAAATGTTCAAGGTTAATTTTGGAGAATTTTTGGTGATTTGGAAATTTTGAAAATTTTGGGTAATTTCAAGGGCTTTGGGTAGGCTAGGCGGGTCCGGAGGTCCCGGGGGTCAAAAATTAAAAATTTGCAAAACTGAAGATTGGGTAATTGTAAGTGGACTGAAACCATTTTGGTTGAGCCATGAAGCCATATCAAGCGCACATGAGCCATGAAGGGACTCATTTGAGGCATCCACTATGTTGTTCCTAACCCTCTTAGCCAAGGGCTTAGGGGTTAAGGACCATCCATGTGAATCACCTTCATGAGTCAGGAGGTCAAGTTAGGTATGGGTGTGTTTTTTGGAGGTGTGTGAAAGTGTAGTGCATAAGTGTAGTGTGTGTGTAAGTCAGCCCTTCACCAAACCAGGCCACCCAGGGCAGTCCTAAGGCCAAAGAGTCCTATAGGAACTCATCCTTTAAACTTCCACATTTGATTTCAACCCTCTAGGTGATTAGGGGTCTACAGTCAAGTTTGTGGAGTTTGCAGGGAGTTAAGTAGTGGTTTGAATTTCTAGGTGGTGGGTCCCAATTCTAATCCTCTAAGATAGTCAAAGGAAAAGCCTAAGGCTAGATCCTAAGTACTAAAGAGAAGAAGAGAAGACCTCATAAAAAATGAGGTCAACAATTTGCATTGGCTGTTTGCCCTTGTCGACTGCCGCGACGATCCCGGACTTCTTTTCGAATGTCTTTGTAGGTTTCTTCTTATCTGTTTTATCGACGAAACTTAGTTGTTTTGCTTCCTCTTGCAAGCTCCCGGTCTTTCTTAACAACTTCTCGAAAGTCTTAATTTTGAATCCCTTAAGGAGAAGTGCTATCGGGCCGTGAATGCTTTTAAGCAAGATACCGACTGCATGCTGCTCTTGTAGCTGTGGCTCACACTTCATGCTTAGATTTCTCTATCGAAGTATGTAGTCCACTAAAGTTTCATTCGGTTTCTGTTTCTCCACCACTAAGTCACCGATGATGATATGGTGTTGAACTCCAGCAAACCGTTTCACGAAGAGGTTTTCTAACTCTGAAAATGTCTTTACCGAACCATTTGGTGACTCTGCATACCAATCGAAGGCGATCCCTGATAGGCTGCTGACGAATTATCGGAAGAGTAAGGCGTCACTTCCACCGGCATTGCAACAACTAGCGCGAAAATGTGCAACATGCTGTCGAGGATTTTCGGTACCATCAAAAGTCTTGAACAGAGGTGGTACGAAGCCTTTTGGGTATAGTACTGCATCGAATTCTTCGGGATAAGGTTTACCTGTCTGAATAGATGCTCCGCTCTTAGAGTGTGCTAAGGCTTCTCGCACCTGTTGTTCCACCATGTTTTTGATGTCCTTCTCTGGAATCATGTTCTGAGTAGAATCCTTCTTTGGCTGATCGTCTCTGTTAACGGATGTAATCTCTTTTCCTCCATCTGTAATATGAATAACTTCTGGAGGTGTCTCTCTTTGGGGTTGAACCTGACTATGAAGAGTGGCTAGAGTTGCAGCCATCTCTTCCATCCTTTTTGCCATTTGAGAGATTGTATCATCTTTTTCTAGAAATTTGTGCTCTTAATGCTTCCGGTTCATCTCTTTTCTCGGCTGCTGGGGCTCCTTGCGAAGCTGACGATGCTCGTGTCTCAACCATGTTGATCTCCACATATTCGTCATCCATGAACTCCGACGAGTCAACTTCATCTCCAAACTTTTCTTCTCTTTCTCTTGCTAATCGTTGAATGTCGGTTCTTAGCTTTTCCATAGCGTCCTCCAATGGTCTTTTTCATGCAGTTTCACAGTTGTCTCGTGACGGTTGTTGAACTTCCTTTCCGGGAGTCCCCTTTATTGCAGTAGCACTTTCTTCTGACTCGAGTCTTCTGATGAGACTTTCCTTTTCTGGTCGTTGTTTCGGTCTTAATTGACCGGTAGTAGGATGCCATACAATCCTTCCAGCAGCAAAAGGCCTAGGACCGGATGGTCTATCAACTGAATCCTAAAAGGTGGAATCCTCCCTGATCTGTAATCCTGAAACAATAACAGGTGGACTGGCTTTCATCTTTTTATTCGGTTTCTCTGCGGCGCTAACGGGTTCTATTCGCGGCCCAAGACGGGACTTGGGCGGCACCCGCCCTATTCTTCTTAAAATCTCCGATACGGGACATTTCTCTTTCTTTGCTAACTTCTCTATCACGGTACCGTAGTCGGGCAAATGGTGTAGTCCTAGCCCTTTTCTTTTTGCTGTCACTATAGTATGCGGGTCGAGGTAATGTAGAAGCAATCTTGCGGACATTCTCTTTGTCAACTACAGCGGAGAGGGGATGGAATCTACTTCCTTCCAAAAGCGGTGTATACTCAGGTAATGGTATGTACTCAGGTAGTGGTGTATATTCAGGGATTTCTTCCAAGAAAGCGACTTCAGCAGCTCTGGCCTTCCTGGCAATCTTTCTGCCTCTGTTTCTTCTCTGAGTCCGTGTTAGGGGTGGAACCCTTGAGCTGGACCCAATTTCAAAAATAGAAGGTCTTGCACGGAAGTCTGTACCCTCCACGGTAACATGTTCGTTACAAATTTGAACTTCCTTCCCCTTTAGTTTGGCGGAAGCCGGGGTAGATGCAGAGACGACTAGACCAGTGGGGGTAGAGATAACAGTCCTCCTATGGACAGTAGTATTCTTCTCAGCTGGAACCCTTTGAAGGGGAGGGAACTCTTGAGTTGACTTGAGGTTGAACTCGATCAATGGTCTTTCAGTTTCCGATACTTTGTCTGTAAGTGTGAAAAGAGTAACATCAGCGATCTTGACATTTGTGTTCTCGAATCCTTGTCCAAAACGGATGTTCCATTGTTGGGCAGCTCATCCTTGTAAACATCGAAGTCCAGTCAATTGGTGAAGGAAAAAATCAGCTTTGGGGCAGACATTTTCTACGAGGTAGATTCTGATTGTCAGTCCCAAGTTATGCTTGTTCTCATCAGGACGAAAAGAAAGGAATCGAAAAGAGTCCGAACACATGTTTGTTCATGTATTTATAAAAAGAAGTTATAGTTTAAAAGAGTCGTTCATTAGAGGATTTGTTCATTAGGAACAGAATATTCAAAGGTATAGAGAAGGTAAGGGATTCGATTTAGAATTGGAAAGGAAGAGGAAATCTCATGCAAGACTTCTCGACTCGAAGGATCACTCCTAAACTAACACCTATTGGGGGTTCACTCCACCTCAGAAAAGAGGTAAAAGGATCTCGGAACCTCTCTGTTTAGGGGTGTCTAAATAGTGGCTCCTAAAGCTGAAAGGAGTTGGTTATACTCATTCAAGACGGAAATGAACGGGGTATTCCATCGGAAGAATGGTAGTCTTGGTCCACTAGGGGCATGGGCTCACTACCAATTTATGAAAGCAAAGTCATTTGATCAAAATGGAGAGAGGAACTATTCTCCAGCGGAGTCGCCAGAAGTTGTCGGCATATTTTTAGGTTGTGTTTTATTTTGAAAAGGAGGGTCGCCTACAGAAGTTGTCGGCGAATTTTTTAATTTAATTTAAATAATTTGAAAAGTAGTATTTGATTTTTGAAAATAATTTTAAATTTGAAAAATTTTAAGATATGAAATCAAACTGATCTCACATCCCAAATAGTTTATATAAACGAGCACCGCACCACAAACCGTGTTTCTATCCCGAAGAATAGGCACTCTGCTTGACGATGGGGCTCGATTAAATAGAATAGAAGACCTGTGACATCCGTTTGGTCTGCGAACCAATTTTATAAGCCGACAAATTGCCCTACTTAATATAAATGAATTAAACAGGGTTTATATTACCTGGGCTCTTAAAGTTCCCTATAAGGGCAAGCCCCTATAGTTAATTACATTTTAAATGAAGTGGATCATTTAAGAAAACTCTCGATAATGATCAGTGACTTTGCTCTCAAGAATTTCAAAGTTTAAGGTTTTCAAAGGATTGGATTTTGGAAATTTTAACAGGGAATGGATCAAATTTAGAACAGTTATTTTCAGGAGTCCAATGGAAGAGGAGTAGAAGAAGCTGAAGATCCAAGAATAATCTTGGCAACTTCCCAAACTATCCTATTGTTTGGCTCAGATTTAAGAAAATCCTAATATTATCTGATATTTCAATCTTGCCAATTTTAATTAATTTGGACTTATATTTGTATGATAAAATCATACCAAAAGCCTCGAAGATATGAGGGTTTATGTCGTACTAAACGACTACCTCGGAGTCCTAAGACCGGTTAGGGCTTAATTTACATGACACGATCATGCAAATGCCTAACGGAGAGTTGAGGATTTATGTTGCACTAGGCAAACTACCTCGAAATCCTATGGCTTGGTTATTTAATTCTAAGAAAGTTTTGCTGAAGTAGAGTTATTTTGCTGATGAAAATGGTCATGCTGCCCACCGTGCTCCAAGCTCCTTGTTGTTGTAGAGGTTTAGTTTTAGAAGATTGTAATCAAAAGAGAAGAGAAGAATTTGGTTTTAGAGAAGTCTTAAAATCCAAGTGTTTTTAGTGTTTTAGTTAAAACAAATCTTAAAGTTGATTATAACAGAAACGATTAAGATCCCACGGTTCTGTCATCCCGGCACAGTTATTTTCATTGAATTCACTTAGTTCAGATGAATTTGCTAAACTCAACTGAATGAGTTCCACACTTTCATTTAGACCGTGGGAAATCCCGTTAGCAACACGTGGGTTACATCATCCGAGGTATTCCCGATCATTCAACGAGACGTTTTAATTTAGTTGCAATTGTAGTTTTGTGTTCTGTTTGTGATTAAATTTTGAGTTGTTTTTATATTTTGAAATGTTGTGGCGGTGATTTTTTATCTTGCAGTGACTTTTAATTTAGTTTTGGTTTCAATTCAGGGACTATCCTAAAGGTTTTAGTTTTCATGCAACAGTTGTTTATCATGCAAGAAAAGTAAAGTGCATTTGCCATAAAGTAAATTGCACTAAAATAAAAGCGTACCTGGAGGGTCTTCCCGTCATCCCAAGCTGCACTTAAAACACATGTTAAGGCATTTAAATATTTCAACAAGTACCTAGGTAAAGCTATTGGAAAGGTTTTGATTGTCTATCGAAGTCCTAATCCTATAGCTAGTCATCTCCTATGACGTCTAGGTTCTTGTGTTTTGGTTTAAGGATGATTTTCTTCATCAAAGAACAATTAAGTTCAATTGTTCTTATAAATGTCCTATCATATTGCGGAAGTGCTTAAGACAAATCTTGAACATCTTTTCAATATTTCTAGGATCGTTTTAAGTGCAAGAGAATTTAATTATACAAGTGAATTAATCGTCCGGGAATTTAGGTGTTATTCTTTTGCTCAGTGAACTTAGGACATTTGAATATCCTATAAGTGAGGTAACACTTCACTTGATATTTCATTTAAGAGTTATAATAATAAAAGCTTTTAAAAGGGCAAATCAAGTTATTAAGTATTTTTATGATCTAGACTTAATGATTTAATTCTAATTTTTGATTTAATTATAAAAAATTAGTTTAAGTTTCGAATAGTGTTCAAGTTATTTTAGGTTTAATTCTTAATAATTTCATTTGGGTTTGTTATTAAATGATTTTAATTTAATTTAATTCAATTTAATTTAATTTAATTTACCTTAATTTAAATTTAATTGCAATTTAATTTTACTTCAATTTAAATTTATTTTAATTTAATTTCAATTTAATTTAATTTTAATTTAATTTAATTTAATTTTAATTTAATTTATAATTTAGTTTAATTTAATTTAATTTAATTTGATTTTAATTTAATTTAATTTTAATTTAATTTAATTTAATTTTAATTTAATTCTAATTTGGATTATTATTTTAATCATTTAATTAAGAATTAAGTATTATTGAAGTGATTCATTTAGGGATTTTTAAATTAAAGAATAAATATCCTCTTAAATAATATCCCTACTTTATAATTTCAAAAATTTTTTTTAATCTTCCAAATTTAATTAATTAATTAATTAAGGTTTACCTTAATTATTCTTAAAATGATTGGTGGGTTTCTACCCTTAACCATTTAAGTTTCAATCATCCAAAATCAGTTTAAAATCAAATATTTTACCCTCCTCTTTTGATTAATCTTAAAATTTTAATTAAAGGTTGAAAATTTTAATTACCATTTTTGCCCTTCAAGCTTAATAATTCTATAACTCATTAAATTAAGCTCAAATGAACTTGAAATTTTTATGTGACCTCACTTACATGTCAATTAAGACATTAGAGGAGAAAATGTGATTTTTCTGTATTTAATCTATTTATGTAATTATTTTTAATGGAAAATAGGGGTTTTTCAAGGGAAATTCAATAACATGACCAAGGGAATTCTTCTGCTCTTAAGAAAATTATGGGGCATTCCTAATGACCAGAGGACCATTTGGACAAATTTTGGTGATTTTTTGAATTTTATTTATTTATTATAATTATTTTGAGTTTTAGAGTATTAATTGATTTAAAAATAAAATAAAGGTTGAAAAATGAATTTTATATTTTTCAAAAAATCTTTATCATATCAGAGAAATCAAAAACCAATTTTTATAATTTTCTGATTTTTCTTTGATTTATTAGAATTATTTTAGTGAAAAGGTTGGAAAAATACATTTTTTAATATTAAAAATTACATTAAGCCTTTAAAATTCAATATCTTACCCTAGGGACTTAAGAAAAATATTTAGTTTGTTCCTAAGTGATTAGAATTCAAAATGTGACATTTTGGTGATTTTTAATATTTTTGTGATTTTTATTATTTTTTTAATTATTAAAATATTAAAATTAGCTTAAAAATCAACTTTTTTAGAAAATTGCAATTTTAATTTTCTTAAATTCCTATGATATCAGAGAGGCTCCAAAACCAATTTTGTGAATTTTTGAAAAGTATTTTGTGAGTTATAAATTTTTAAAGTTTAATTGTACCCATTTTTACTTAAGAGGCTTAATCAACCCATTTGGTTGGGTTAATCAAGTCCAATTGTTTTCAAATTTTTATGTAGTGTTCTCCTATCCCTAAAGAACAGTGGAGAATTATTTTTAAGTTAATTTGATGAACGGTTAACCCTAATTAATTAAAGTTCACTTTTGGGTATTTAGGGCAATTGGGGTTGTTCAAAGTGAATTAACTCAAAAACTATTTTTCCTAGGGTCCTCTGGTCATAAGAAACATCACCAAATTTTCCTAGAATTTATTTCTCAACATGCTAATTTTTGAAATTAAAATGATCAAAACAGTGGCATGAATTTAAAAAATCAATAACTTCTCATAGGGATGGCCTCTGACCTTGGAAAATTCAGGGAATGTTCCCAAGTTCAGAGGCTTCAAAAGCCCTATGGTATCATGCCATGGTGAATTTCCTATATACATGGAGAATTAAAATAATGCAGAGAGTAAATAAATCATTAAAAATAAAATACTTGATGAAATTACAAGATTTATTTTCCACATTATTCTCCTCTGTTCACTGTGCAAGAGAGTATTTTTTATTTTATTTTTAGGATTTTTCTACACAAAGTTATGAATTTTTAAAGTTCTGGTAATTAAATAAATAGAAAATAACCTTAATTTCCTACTTATCCACACGACGCCACGCCATCCTCATTAGCTCCGAAACTCCATGCGTCGTCTTTTGATTTGGTGCCGCCATCTGATTGGGATGCCACGCGGCCCGCGGTTCATGTCTAGTTGCTCCATCCGGCGCGATCCTCACCGTTCTCTCGATACACGCGCGATCCGACGGCTCCTGGTCATTATCTACGACTGGTGTGAACCCGCGACCGTTAACCTTCTAACCCTAATTTCTCACTGGATTCTCAACGGATTTTCGAGTTCTTATGCTCTATGGATTCGTCTTGAAGAGACGAACACATCCATATGGTAAACATGCATTGAAATTGACCCAAACTAAATTGAGAATATCTGGAAGCTCGGGAAGAAGAGTGAGTCCATACCTTTGCTCAGAGAAGTGAAGCTTCGATCTGAGAGTTGTGTCACGTTCGATTGGGTCCAAGCAAGCTCCAGATGAAGTCCCTTGTCCTGGTGAATTGTCTAGGTATGATTTCGACCAAGCCCGATCACAAAGCTTGGAGGGTGGAAGCAATGGCTGGCCTGGAGAGGGGGCTTATAGAGGGAAATCTCTTCTCTTGGTCTGGTGAAGGTGTAGGACTAATCAATTTGGGGATTGGCTCAATGTGGAGAAGTGTCCTGGTTTTGGGCATGGATTTCAACTCTGAAATTGAGCTCACAGAGAGGAAATGGCAGGGGGATTTCAGTGGGGATCAAGTTCTCTATGTGTGGGGAGTAATCTAGAATAATTTTGGCAGAGTTTCCTTAAGGTTTGTTTCAGCACCTTATTTGGCCGAGAGGTGGTGGTGTTTAAATAGGCATGGCTGGAGGCTCTCCCAGGGGGAGTTAGGGCTTGGGATCAGCTGCTTAGGTCAAGGGAAGAACAGCCATGGTGGCCATTGGGCATGGGGCAGCTCAGCAGGTGGGAATTCCAAACTTTGGCTCCTCCCAAGGTCTCGGCCATGGTATTTTCCGGCGATCCAGGTGGCTGGCCAGCAGGCATGGGTCACCCTCAGGACCAGGTGGGTCAAGGCTGGGGTTTAGTGTAGGCAATTAGGCTTTGCCATATGTCAAAAGCTTGGATTAAAATGGCATGGGGGAAGGCCAATTTTGGTTGATTTGGTCAAGTCCACCTTTTGGGCTTGGTTCACCCTTCAAGGTGGCTTTGGGTGTTGTGGGGAGTCAAAGGAATCAGCTGGTTTGGAATGAAGAAGTCCTTATCCAAATATATTTGGATTAAATTTGGGTTAAGGGGAATCATGATTAAGGCTAATGACTTTAGGAGATTAAGGAAAGAGTCTCCGTCTTTTGCCCAAAATGGCATGGTGACATGTAAAGAGGCTCTCATGGCTTCCATGTGGCTCATGCATGGCTTCATGGCTCATCTTTGGCTTGGGAAAAGTTAAGTCAACTTCATGAAAAAGAGTTTTGTGAATTTTGGCATTTTGATGGGAATTGTTATGAGGCTTGATTTGGAATTGTTTAATTGATAAATTAGGACTTTAGGAATGATTTTAAATTGAATGTGTGATGAGGGAAAGTGTCATGTGGGCTTTAGATTGATTTGGGCTTTTGAATTTGGTGGAAGTGGGCTTTTAGGAGGGCTTAAAGGGATGACCCATTTAGGTTTAAGAATGAATCCATGGATGGGATTTTTGTAGAATTTTATGACAAATAATTGTTGGGTTTGGTTTAGGGATATGTCATGAGTGATTTGAAATGAATTTGGAGTGATTTGGGTTTGAATTGGGTTGGATTTGGGCTTCTTTGGTAAATGGGCCAATGTAGGCCAAATTGGGCTAACTTGGGCCGATTTTGGGATAGGGTTGAAATTGATGTAAAATTAATATTGGGAAATGTTTATGGGAGTGTTTCAAAGAGGTTTTGACTTTGGTTGGGTTTTGATTTTGGGGTTTGGGCTTATTTGGGTTAGGTTTGGGTTTAGGTCAAAATTGGGCCTTTTGGTTTTAGGTTGAATTTGAGTGGGGTTTGGGTCCAAATTTTGGGCAAATCATGTTAGTGTTTTGTTTTTGGGGATGCTAGGAAGGTTTTAGAAAAGGTTTGGGGTTAATTGGAGTTGAATTGGTTTGGTTTGGGCTAACTTTGGGTCATGGGTCCAAATTGGGCCTTAAACTCAAAAGTGAAATTGGACCCAAATGTCAATCAAATTGGACTTGGATTTTGTCTAGATTGATATTGTGGATATTGAATTGAAGTTTAGAATTGAATTGGACCAAAATTGGGGTCAATTGGGTAGGTTTGGTTTGACATTGGGTTCACTTGGGTTAAGAATGGGCTAAATTGGGGGTTTTGGAAAAAGTGAGGTAAATTGACAAAATCAGCTCATGGTGTAGTTGAACAAAATGAAATTGGGAATATTTGGGATTTTTTGGAATTTTCTAGGAATTTTCTGAATTTTTGGATTTTTTGGCTAAGAGGGGTATTTTGGGTATTTGAAAGGTATTGGGGGGTACTTTTGGAATTTTTGGTATTTTTGGCTATGGATGATCAATTTGAGTGGTGAGGAAATGTTCAAGGTTAATTTTGGAGAATTTTGGGTGATTTGGAAATTTTGGAGGATTTGGGCAATTTTAAGGGCTTTTGGTGGGTTTGATAGGTGTAGGGTCCCCGGGGTCAAAAATTGAAATTTTGGAAAAGAGAAGATTGATCAAATATGAGTGAAATGGAATCATTTTGATTGAGCCATGAAGCCATATTAAGCCTATATGTGCCATGAGAGGACTCATTTGAGGCATTCACCATGTTGTTCCTAACCCTCTTAGCTAGGGGCTTAGGGGTTAAGGTCCATCCATATGAATTATCTAAATGAGTCAAGGAGTCAAGGAGTCAAGTTGGGTATAGGTGTGGTTTTAGGATTTGGATTGTGTGTGTGAGAGTGTAGAGTATGAGTGTAGTGAGTGTGTAAGTCAACCTTCACCAGACCAAGCTACCCAAGGTGGTCCTAAGGCCAAAGAGTCCTGTGGGGAACTCATCCTTTAAACCTTCACTTTTGATTTCAACCCTCTAGGTGATTAAGGGTCTACAATCAAGCTTGTGGGGTTTGCGGGGAGACAAGAAGTGGTTTTAAATTTCTAAAGGATGGGTCCCAATTCTAGTCCTCTAAGATTAGTCAAAGGAAGAGCCTAAGGCTAGATCCTAAGCACTAAAGAGGGAAGAGAAGACCTCATCAAAAATGAGGTCAACACCTGTCGAACCGGTGCTATCGCTTACGATAGAAGAACTGTCCCAGAAGGAGGAGAAAATCGTGGAAGAGAAGAAAACTGAGGCTCCGAAGGGTAGACTAGGGGTTGCTTATCCTAGGATGGTTGTTTCCGATTCAGGGGAGAAATCCCTCGAACCTCTGACTCTGTATGATTATTTGCTCGCCCCGGCGGGATCTTATAATGATTAGAGTTATACCGTTGGCTACGTTTTGACTGTTTCTAAAGATTACGTAACTAGAGACAACTGACTTAATCCGGATCTCGATTCCAATATAAATAATAATTCTCAAATCATACTAAACCTTGATGACCACGACGAAGAAGGTGTTCACAAAGGAGGCTACGAAAGCTCAACAAGCAACAAGTCCGTTTGTGAATTTCGTGGAGCTCCAATTGTGATAGAATTAGAGTTATCGAATTCTGAAGCAACTCCAGAAGAGCCAGTCATTCAAATTCAAGGTGAAACATCGGCAGATCCAGCACCAGACTCAGAACAAGTAACTGAAGTCAACCTAAGAAGCGGAAAAGTTCTACCTCCAAAAATGGGTCCAAAGGATAAAGAAAAGCAACTGGTTGCTCAGGAGGAGCTAACCCCGGCAGAGGAATTTCCCATTCGGGAAGAAACCGAGGAACATGGTAATAAAGTGGATTATAACGTGCTAGCCCATCTTTGGAAGCTACCAGCCAAACTAAGCATATACGACACTTTGATCCTGTCAAAGGAGATGAGGGAAGCTCTGATCAAGGCTCTACTTGATCTAGAGATTTGTTTAGCTCAAATGGACGGTAATTCCTTCGACGAGGTTTGCTCGTTAAAAGAACAACGAGGTGTTACCTTCATGGACAATGATCTATTACTGGGAACAGCTGATCACAACCGATCGTTGTACATTTCAGTCACCATTGGAAAATATACGCTCTCAAGAGTGCTGGTTGATTCGGGAGCATCAATCAACATAATGAATCTTCAGACGCTAGTATATTTGGAAATTGATGCTCGTGAGCTTGAAGCAGACAAGATGTTACTAAGAGGCTTCAATCAGAAAGGAGAGAGAGACCTCAGATCAATTACACTGTTAATGAAAACTGGTGACTTAGAAAAGACAACCATAAAATTCCATATAATTGATTCTGAGACATCGTTCAATGCTCTACTGGGTCGGCCATGGATCCATGAGAACTGGATGGTACCGTTGTCTCTGCACCAGTGCATAAAGTATTACGAAGGAGGAGAACAATGTATCAAAGGTGACTTGTAACCATTCTCCGTACACGAGATTGGAATTCATGAAGATGCAGCCTATTACGCGCCTCTGAAGAAAAAAATCTTCTCCAGAAATGTATACCAAATAAAGCAAAAGAAGTGCAAGACGATGAAGAGCCTGAAATTCTAGTCCAACAGTTACTCACCACTCCCTTACGGAGAGATGGTGAAGGTTTCTCCAGAACTCTCACCCTAGGTCGAGGCCGGGGACGAGGTCGTGAGAGAGACGTTGGAACTGTTAGACAGAAGAGACCAGTCATCGACGTTGATTGGGATAACAGTTTTGAAGAATAAGAAGTCAAGAAAGAAGCAGAGGCGATAAGTCAGAAGAAACCCCAGTTCAAGATCTCTCTCGAAGATTAAAAGAATGAAGAATATAAATCAATGTACGAGAATATTAACCACTATTTACATACTATGACCCTAACCCCGATCCACCCTATTAGGGTCGAGGGTATGATGGTCAAGGAAGTGCATGGTGGTGGTACTAAACCAATCAAGTTTTACCGTGGTGCTTCTTCTTCCAAAACTGAAAATGATGTACAATTTGAAGATGTTGCTTCATTTGAACTAATGGAACTACCTTTTGAGTGGTACTCTCCCTGTGTTCAAAATTTAATTCAACATGGTGTCTTACCTCGATGATGGACAAAAGGACAATCACAACACTTTGAAAAATTATGGAATAATACCAATTAGCCTCCCAATTCAAAGCATGGTCTCGAATTCGGCACGGTAGGATCAGTTGACGATACGGGATTTTGCTTGGTTATCACTTGCGAGCCTAATGAAGACTGCTTGGAAGCTTCAGAAGATCTTGAAGATCTACCAATCGGAGATGCTCCGCCAGAATTCAAAGAAGAAATTAAATTTACAATAGACGAGTTAATGAGAGTTAACTTAGGTACTAGCAAAGAGCCTAGGCCGACCTTTGTTAGCTCCTTACTCAATAAAGAAGACTCCGAAAACATAATCAAGCTATTAATGGAGTTCAAGGACTGTTTTTCTTGGAGTTGTGATCAAATGCCAGGATTAGCTCCAGAGGTTGCAGTTCACAGGCTAGGAGTGGATCGCACTGCTGTTCCAATCAGACAAGCTCTGAGAAGAATGCATCTAGAGATTGAAAAATAAGTAATAGCTGAAGTTAAGAAGTTAATAGACGCTAAATTGTTCAATGAAGAGCAATACCTGACTTGGTTAGCAAATGTGGTACTAGTCAGAAGAAGAATGGTCAGATCAGAATCTGTGTGGATTTCAGAGATTTGAATAATGCATGTTCAAAGGATGAATTCCCTCTACCAATTCTAGAACTGATGATCGACATCGCTTCGACACATGAAATATTCTCTTTCATAGATGTATCATCAGGATACAACCAAATAAAGATGGCACCAGAAGATGAAAAGCTCACGGCCTTCAGAACACTAATTGGAGTGTACTTCTACACAGTGATGCCATTTGGATTGAAGAACATAGGAGCAACCTACCAAAGAGCAATGATGAGGATTTTTTATGATCTCATTCACAACCAAGTGGAGTGTTACGTGGATGATGTGGTCATCAAGAGAAAATTAAAGGAAGATCACTTGTATGATTTGAGAATTATTTTCGAGCGATTAAGACAATATAACCTTAAGATGAATCCCCTGAAATGCACCTTAGGCATCACCTCTGAGAAATTCTTAAGATTTGTCGTCCGACATCGTGGAATTGAAATCTATCCAGAGAAGATTAAAGCTATCTTAGAAATGCCACCTCCTAAAACCTTGAAACAACTACGGTCCTTTCAGTGGAAATTGGCATATCTTCGACGCTTTATCTTGAACTTGTCTGGTAGGTGTCAGCCCTTCTAGGTATTGGTTAAAAAGGATGCCAAATTTGTTTGGGAAGAGAAATTCTAGCGAGCCTTTGAGGACATTAAGCAGTATTTAATGACACCTCCTGTCGTAGCAGCCCCAGTCTCGTGTAGACCGTTGATACTTTATACCGCGGCTTTAGATGACTCCTCGGACCCCTGTTAGCCCAGGTCAATGATGAGGGAAACGAAAATGTGCTCTATTACCTAAGTCGTCGTCTAATTCCGACAGAAGTAAAGCATCCTCCTATTGAGAAGCACTATTTGGCCCTGATCTTCGCCGCACAGAAGCTCAGGCACTACATGCTTTCTCATAAGGTCAACCTTATTTCGAAGTTTAATCCGTTGCAATATTTGATGACCAGACCGATGCTTTCCAGCTGACTTGCCAGGTGGTCGATGATACTATTGCAATTCGTTATAATTTTTGTTCCTCTTCGTGCCGTAAAGGGACAAGTCCTAGCAGACTTCCTCCCAGCACACCCTTTACCGGCAGAATCTCTTCTCAACGACGAATTGCCAGATGAGCAGATAATGAGCCTAGAAGACCCCGATGATCAGCATTGGGAACTGTACTTTGACGGAGCATCTTCAGCACAGAAAGATAAAGAATCGCAAATAATAGTGCCCGGTAAGGCAGAAATTGAACTAATCTTTATAACACCGGAGCGGGGGATGTTAAGGTAATCCTATCACTTAACAGAACCGTGTACGAATAATGAGGCAGAATACGAATCCCTCATAACAGGATTGGAATTAACCATTCAGATGGGAATAACAGATATCAATATCTACTGAGATTCACAGTTGATCATTCAGCAAGTTGCAGGACTGTATAGAATTCTGAAGCCAAGACTCGAGCAGTACTTTCAGTACGCCATGAAACTGTTGGAGCAAATTCTAAATGTAACGATCTACAAAATTCCCAGGAGAGAAAATACTCTTGCAGATGCATTAGCCAAATTTGCAGAAGAATTTGCATGCTTACAGGATGAGTCAGTTAAAATGTCATTTCAGGGACGACAGATTCTCTTACACTTCGACATGGATACAATACACAAATCAGAAAAAGCAGAAGAAACAATTGCAGCAGTGACAGAAAGTATAAAAGATTGGCGACAGCCATTAATAGACTACTTGCAAACAAGAAACCTACTGGACGATAAGTCTTTAGTTCATTAAATCAAGAAAAGAACTCTGTCTTACGCATTAATAAACAACACGTTATACAAAAGGTCTTTTGATCAGATGTGGCTAAGATGCCTGAGCGGGTCCGAGGCTCGTGAAATTGTTAAAGAAGTACACTCAGGACTCTGTGGCGCTCATCAATTGGGTCCGAAGATGAAAATGAAGATTAAAAAATTAGGGTACTACTGGCCCTCAATGATGACCGATTGCATGAAAGTTGCCAAAAGTTGTCACTACTGCCAAGTACATGGAGTGGTTCTACATCAACCTCCAAATGTGCTACATCTGACAATCGCATCGTGGCCATTTGAGTGTTTGGGCACAGATATCATGGGTCCGATAGAACCACCTTCTTCAAGAGAATATTCATTCTTGCAGCTATTACCATATCTGGATAGTCTGTTAATAATTTTGAACTTCACTCTTCTTTTCCTAAATTTGAAACTTTAAAGCATTCTTTTCCATATATGTAATTCATTGTTTTTACATCAGTGAATCCAAATCTTTTCTTTCTCAATTAAATTCCTAAGATTCTTAATATTTCAAAATATAGTTTTCCTTATTAAATAGTTAACTATATTCTTATCCTCTTATACTAAATATCTTAACTTACAAAATTCATTTTCATTGCCAAAAATATTTCTTTGAATCTTCTATAATATTTATAAATTTTGAAAATATGTTAATTGGGAACACATAATAGTTAATAATTTTCTCCCCCCCCAACTTAAAGTTTTCCATAATAGAAATAATACAGGGTGGAAAGAAACATTCTGAAGATAAATCATACATTTGCACTTTGGGCATTTTTTTATTTTTGAAATTTTGCAGGTTCTTCTCACAAATTTTTAACTTTAACTGACCTGTAATGTTAAAAAACCTTTCTACACATATAACAGTTTAGAGAATTCACTGGGGTTTTGAAATAAGTGTATAAAACTAAACATTTAACTACCACAATTAACTACACAACACAGGACAATACAAAATAACATTTTCATTTCTCAACACAGAACAAACAGTTTACTATTTTAACTTAAAGTTCACAATTACAATTGAAATCATGCATCACAGTATAGAAATGAAAATGCAAATTACAAAACAAAACATACCTTTCATAAAATAAAACAGTTAACAAAATAACAAAATGAAAGTACTACAACAAACACAAACACATACATCACATCACATCACAAGGATCAGTCATCAAAATACCATACTATGTCTTCATCTCCCTGGTCAGCAAGTGGATTGGGCTGATAGCGAGTATACCTGGGGCATTCTAGAAAAGGAACATCAGGCTCACCTCTATAGAATCTAGCTTGAGCATCATAATAAGCAATCTCAAAATCAAAGTGTCACTGAAGATACTCACTATCGTGATCATGTCTCAGGTCTAACCCTTCAATCCTATGATCAATTCTCCCAAGTCTTTCATCAAATTTCTCAAAACTTTTCCGTTGCAGGGTCATCTCATTCATCAAATCCTAAAGAGTATGGGAGCTAGAGGCAAGAGGGTCAAAACAAGTAGAAGGGATGTCTCTACTAGTAGAAGGTGCTTTACTCCTACTCCCAGATCTCCATTCCTCATGGGATTCATAGGTTTTCAAATTAGCTTTACTAATGGGTTTCATAGGATATACCCATTCTTCATCATCATCAGCTTCTACTCCAGATAATTGACAAAGTGCATAAATTAGGCCAGGATGTCCTAAATATCCACTTGATTCACTCTTCGTTGTGGTCATAAAAATTTTGTAAATTATTCTCCCCACATTTATACTTCTATTGTTCTGAATATAGAAATTCAGAACAGCTCTATCTCTCTATACTTCACTATGGTGATAGGTGGGTAGCAGAGTCGAACAAATGAAATAATGTTAAGCCTTAGTTGTGGCATTCATCATAGAAAGAGGAAAGTTAATCTGTTCATGATTCTTAATTTTCCAAGTGCCTTTCCCATCAGTGAGATAGTCAATAACATCGTCTAATGAACCTTTTATAGTTCCAAATGTTTCGTACTCGCTAGAATTGTAATCATGAAGCTCGTAAAAAGAATTAATGTGGGTAGCATTAAAATCGACAAAAAATTCTCTTACTTGGACAGGCTCGTCCTCAACTTGAGTCACATTAGAATACAATTCTCTTAAAACTTCAATAGCAGCTTTAGTTATAGTGTAACAGAAGTTCTCCCATCTCCTTTCTATAATGACTTGTTCCACCTCTCCACTGAGACTATCAAAAACTCGATCTTGAATAGACTTCTTTCCTTAGAAGATTGAAGTGTATCATGAATGTTCTTTAGAATTTATAAATTGAGTATTCGTCGAATTAAAGTCTCCTCTTTTGACGTGGAGCCATTTTTCGATCTATCAAAATTACAAAAATCCAAACTGAACTCCACAATAATAATACAATGGCTTCTAGAGGTAGTTTAAAGCAATCCAAATCAAGTTCCATGAATTCCTTCCAAGTCTTTTCTTCACATTTTTAAATTTTCCTAAAATTTTCTAATGTGGAAGAAATTCATGGTGAAAATAAAAATTTTTTACATAGGAGGGAAGCTCTTACTAAGGGAAGATGAAATCTGGTGTTAAAATGTGTTGAAATCGCTCCAAATCCAAGATCTATCAAGTCCTAGGTTAAAATTTTTGATAAATCAGGGAAGAAGACGATGAATAGTGGAGGTTAACAAGTCAAAATCACGATTAAAAGGTAATTTTTGGGATCTCACCATTGGCGGGGTTTTTCATGCTGTCGGCGGGCTCAATTGAATTTAATTTCAATAGCCTCAGAAAAATCACACCGCTGGCGAGTTTTTCAAATATTGATCATTTTTTGAATTTTTTGCTATTTTGATCAATTTTAAACCTCATTGTCATCCATTTGATCATTTTAAACAGAAATTTTAAGTGATTAATTGATGTATTAACACAAATAAACATACACACAACAAAACTTCACAATTATATATTAAATCTAAGTGTTTACAATACACATTACATAACACACATAAGCAGGTATTTTCTCAACCTAAATTCATCTAATCAGCGTCGTAATCTAAGCCACAACACTCAAAATGCTGAAAACAAACATTTCAAACATAATCTCAACTATACTGAGATTTAAAAGCAAACTAAGAAAGCAAACACAAAAACATGGATCAAATCAAGTACAACATAATGAAACAAATAAAGTAAAGAAATTCTACTACTCTTTTGAATTATTGCTGGTTTCTCCTCTGATATCACCCATTGCTTGAACATGGACGGACAGGTTATAAAAAGGTCAGAATGAGAATTCTTCAGTTGAATCTTCTTCAATCCAGCCCATCCTCCTCATTACGTGTATCAAACTCGCTTCAAAATGCCCAGTATGATCAAAATGTTCTTTCATCCTCCAATCAATATGATCAAAGAAATTAGACATATTGTTAACTGTACTCATTAAATTTTATACCTGCTTCACCAGATTCTTGATTCTATGTAAGATCATCAGTGTCTTGTCCACTACTAGAGGTCGAATAGGAATAGAGTTTTGCGATGCTTGATCCATAATCATGTCCATATCATTCTCCTCATCATTGGCTGAAACATATGGGTTGGGTCTAAAGGTTTCTAAGGTAGCAATACCTTTTCCCAAATCTCGTATGATACTTGAAATAGACTGCACATTAAGAAAATTGTTGAAGGATGTCCAATCCCTTGAGATGATCCTTGAAAGATCAGGCCAAACACAGACTTTACAATAATTGAACCAATATCAATTAGT
The DNA here is from genome assembly GCA_022702705.1 of Papilionanthe hookeriana x Papilionanthe teres. NCBI lineage: Eukaryota > Viridiplantae > Streptophyta > Magnoliopsida > Asparagales > Orchidaceae > Papilionanthe > Papilionanthe hookeriana x Papilionanthe teres. The sequence continues at coordinate 171,880,309 of CM040423.1, read as the reverse complement.
CATCCCATTTGAATGCCGTAGTTCAATATATCACTCTCTTTGGTGACTTTACCGATTTTCATCATAGGTAATAACTTCGCAGATATGAAAAAGTGCCAATATTTCGAAACGGGATTTAAAAGTGTTGCAGAAAAACTAACATACCCATTTTCTCTAACTTCCCTTTCTTCAGTTTCATTCGTCAAATATTGTAAATTTCATTCATCTTATCTCTTGTCGGCATAAAATTTGAATAATGGTAGACAGGAACATTTTCAAGCATGTATAATTTATTAATTCATCTAGAATTAAATGTTATCCACCTACCTCACACATATACGCTTCCTTGGTTGATTCAATGCAAATTGGTGTAGAACTCCTTCACTACTAGAATGACTACCGCGGCAGTAGTATAGCAAAAAACTTCCGCTACACAATCATTTCATCAATTGCTGATGAAGAATTCCTTAATCCTCGATTGAAAAATTCTCTTTCCTTGATTAGCCTTCCTCCTTGACATCACCTCGTTGAAAATTTGTTGTGCCTCGGTACTGACGAACTTTCTCTGGTTGTACACTTGAAATCTAGGGTAATCTACTAAATTGGAAGCCATTTAAGAGGAATTTAAAGAAGTTTCCATTCATTTTTGAGGAATTAGAGTGTTTATGAACCATCCATGGAAGTTTATAAGGGACAATTTCGCTAAAAACTGCCAAAAACTGTCATTTCAAACTCGAACATCTACCCAATCGCCGATCTCGCTGTCAGTGGCCTCGATGGCGCCATCGGCGAGCCTTGTGAAATTAAATTCCAAAGCTCTCGGAAAAAACCCGTTGTCGGCGGCATCGAGCGAGCCGTCGCTGCCCTAGGAAAAATTTTGCACAAAAATGCTGTAGTCAAATACGTTCCAAATTTTCTCTATGGATCTAAATTCTATGATGATCAAAGGGAAAATACAAGTAGTAGAATTCAATATTACTACAAACTAATGATAAATTCAAACAAACACTCAAACAAATAAAGATAACTATTGGTTGCCTCCCATAAAGCGCTTGGTTTAACGTTGTCAGCCGAACTTATTCAAATATTATTCAGGTTAACTGAGCATTAAAACCTCTTTAAAATTTGGTCTTTTACCCTCAAAATATGGTTTTTATCTATGTCCATTTACTTTAAAGCTATTCCTAGTCTTCAGATCTTCAATTTCAACAGCTCCATATGTATAAACCTGAGTCACAGTAAAGGGTCCTAACCAACGAGACTTCAATTTCCCAGGAAATAATTTCAGCCTTGTATTGTAAAGCAAAACTTCTTGTCCTGGTTCAATGTTCTTTGATTAATCCTTTTTTCATGCCTTAACTTCGGTTTTCCTTATAAATTTTGTCGTTATCATAAGATTCTTTTCTTAATTCTTCCAATTCATTCAATTGTAACAATCTCTTTTCACCAACATTATTCAAATTATAATTGAATTCTTTAATCGCCCAATATGTTTTATGCTCTAATTCTACTAGTACGTGACATGTCTTTCCATAAATAAGTCTGTAAGGAGTCATACCAATAGGAGTTTTATAAGCAATCATGTATATCCATAATGCAGTATCCAATCTCGTAAACCAATCTACTCTACTTTGATTTACAGTCTTTTATAAAATTTGTTTAATCTCACGATCAGAAACTTCAGCTAAACCACTGGTTTGAGGATGATAAGCAGTAGAGAATCTATGAACAATATTAAACTTTTATGCCAATCTCTGAATGTATTTATTCCTAAAACGGGATCCTCTGTTAGCGATAATCACTCTCGGCATACCGTATCTTGTGAAAATGTTTTTCATTAATAATTTTGAAACACATTTAACATCACAACAAGATAAAGCTTGTGCTTCACTCCACTTTGATACATAATCAACTGCAATCAAAATATATAAGTTCCCAAATGAAGGAATAAATGGTCCAATAAAATATAATGCCCAAACATAAAAAATCTTAACTTCTAACATGAAATTCAGAGGGATTTCATTTCTTCTAGAAATATTACCTACTCGTTGGCATCTATCACAAGTTTTGATATATCTGTAAACATCTCTAAAGAGAGTATGCCAATAAAATCCAGCTTGCAAAATTTTATGTGCAGTTTTGTCAATCCCAAAATGTCCCTCAAATTTAGAACCACGACATTTTTGAATAATCAGTTCAATTCTTTATAAGGCGCACATCTCCTAATAAAAAGATTGTTACATTGCTTATATAAATATGGTTCATCCCAAAAATATGCTTTTGAATCATGAATGAATTTTTTTGTTGCTGCAATGTTAGCATAATTGGCAAAATATCACTTACTATATAGTTAACTATATCAGCATACCAAGGTATTTTCCATTTATTAATATTATAAAGTTGTTCATCAGGGAAACTGCCTGTTATTTCATTGTCGGTGTTAGATGATTCATGATATTCTAGCCTCGATAAAAGATCAACAATTTTATTATCAGTTCCCTTTCTATCAATCTCCACAAAATCGAATTATTGCATAAAAAGTATCCATCTAATTAATCTTGGTTTAGTATCCTTCTTTTGCATCAGATATTTAATAGCAGAATGATCAGTATGCACAATACATTTAATCTCAATTAAATATGATATGAATTTATCAAAAGCATATACATTAGCAGTAACTCTTTTTCAGTAACTGTAAAGTTAATTTGAACATCATTAAGAGTTCTACTAGCATAGTATATAACTTTAAAAATTTTATCATATTTTTGACCAAGAACAGCTCCAATAGCATAATCACTAGCATTGCACATTAATTTGAATGGTTTCTCCCAGCCAGATGAAACTATTACAGGTGTTGTGATTAGTTTTTCCTCTAATAACTTAAAGGCATTCAAGAAGTCTTCAGTAAATTCAAATTTTTTGTCTTTTTCTAGAAGTTGGCATAGAGGTTTGATAATTTTTTAAAAATCTTTAATATAACGCTTGTAAAAACCAGCATGTCCAAGAAAACTTCTTACCCCTCTCACTGTAGTAGGAGGTGGTAATTTTGCTATAACTTAAATTTTTGCAGGGTCTACTTCCATGCCATTTTCCAAAATTTTATGCCTAAATACAATTCCTCTTGCAACCATAAATTGACATTTCTTCCAATTTAGAACTAAGCTAGTTTTCTCGCATAGCTCCAAAATTTTTTGAAGATGATTTAAGCATGCGTAAAATGATAATCCAAACACAGAGAAATCAACCATAAATACTTCTATTCCATAATCAATTAACTTACTAAATATAGACATCATACATCTCTGGAATGTTGCCGGTGCATTACATAGTCAGAAAGGCGTTCTTCCAAAAGATAAAGTTTCATAAGGACTAGTAAAAGTTGTTTTTTCTTGATCCTCAGGAGCAATGGGTATTTAATGGTAACTGGTATATCCATCTAGAAAGCAGTAGTCAAGTATATCCAACATTTGGTCTAGAAAAGAAAGAGGAAAGTGATCTTTTTGGGTGGCGACATTTAATTTTCTATAATCAATACAATTACGCTATCCAAAAACTTGTCTAATAGGTATTAATTCATTATTTTCTTTTGCTTCAACAGTTACTCCTCCTTTCTTAGGAACACAATGAATTGGACTTACCCAAGTGCTATCCGAAATAGGATATATGATTCTAGCATCTAAGCCTTTTAAAATTTCTTTTTTAACTAAATCTTTCATAATAGGGTTCAGTCTCCTTTGTGGATCAATTCTTGGTTTGTGTCATCATTTAATAAAATTATGTGTATACAAATCGAAGGACTAATTCCTTTAATATCAGTTAGAGTTCAACCAAAAGCTTTTTTTAATTTTTTTAATGTATCCATTAATTTATGTTCTTGAATTTCATTTAAGTCTGAGGATACAATTACTTGTAATGTTGAAAACTCTCCTAAAAATACATACTTCAAATGATTTAGAAGATTTTTTTAATTCAAGTTCAGGTGTTTTACAACAGATGGAATTAATATTTCATTCCCTAGTACTTTTGAATCGAGTGTTTCAAATTCCTTCTGAATATAATCAGCTTCTTCGCTTTCAATTTCATCATATTTATAATTTTCCATATCTTCTTTTTCTTCATAATTTTCTTTGAATTAATCTTTTCTCAAATAATCACATATATCCATTCTGAAACATTCATCATCTTTTTTTATTGAAAGAAATTTCATTGACTTTGAGATATTAAAGGTTACTTCTTGATCATTTACTCTCATAGTTAATTCTCTTTTTTGAACATCTATCATGGCTCTTCCTGTAGCTAGGAATGGTCTTCCCAAAATGATTGGAATTTCTTTATCTTCTTCCATATCTAAAATGATATAGTCCACAGGAAAGATAAATTTATCAACCTTGACCAAAACATTTTCTACAACTCCTTTAGGATGTGTAATAGATCGATCAGCTAACTGTAGAGTTACAGAAGTCGATGCAATCTCTCCTATTCCTAACCTTTTAAAAGTTGATAAAGGCATCAAATTTATGCTAGCTCCCAAATCAGATAATGTTTGCCCATAAAATTTTTCACCAATAGCACACGGGATAGTGAAACTACCAGGATCTTTAAGTTTTTCAGGAAGTTTTCTCTAAATTATAGCACTACATTCTTCACTGAGTGCAACGGTCTCATGATCTAGTAACTTCCTCTTCTTGTTGAGTATATCCTTCATAAATTTAACATAATGAGGCATTTGTTCCAAAGCTTCAACAAAAGAGATATTTATTGATAAGTTTTTTAAGATGTCTAAGAATTTAGCAAATCTTTTTCCCTTATCTTGTTGCTTTAGTCTTTGAGGAAATGGTGGTGGTGGTCTTTCAACAGTAATTTTCATAGGTTTTAGAGGAAAATCAGGATATAAACTTTCATTTTCTCCTTCAGTTTCTTCTTTTTCCTTTTCAACTACAGTTTCTTTTTGAACTCTTGTTTCCAACTCTTTTCCACTTCTTAATTGAATAGCCTTGATCTGGCCTTTTCCTTGATCTTTAGGATTTACTTCAACAATGCTAGGTAAAGTTCCAACGGGTCTATTACTCAGTGCAGTAGCAATTTGCCCTATTTTGTTTTCTATTTTTTTAATAGCAGTTCCTTGACTTTGTAATTGACTTCCCATATTCAAAACTAATTCTTCCATAGATAACTTCTTCTCCTTAAATTGTGCATTATTATAAAAACATGGTGGATTAGAAGGTCTATAATTGGAATTACCTTGATTGTTTATATTTCCTAATGGGTTTACAGGATTGTTCCCCCACTGAGGATTAACAGGATTAGCATTACCTTGGTTATTCCAATTAAAGTTTGGATGATTCTTCCAACCTGGATTATAATAGTTTGAATAAGGGTTATTTTGTCTATAATTTATCAAATTTAAAGTTTCATATGAAGATTGAGCATCTACAATTTCTCCTAATGAATTTTCTTATAACACTGGAGGTGTTTGAGAACTATTCATTTCGTATTGATCTATTTTCTTTGAAGGAGCAGTAATTTGAGAAACTATCATAGTTAAAGCATCTGAATCATGAATACTAGCAACTCTCTTAGGATTTACCCTTTCAGCAGGCCATTGAAAATTATTGGTAGCTATTTCTTTTATTAAACCATAAGCTTCTTCAGAAGGTTTAGACATTAATGATCCACCAACAACAGTGTTAATGATGGATCTAAGAGATCCTACTAATCCATTATAAAATGTTTGAATAATTAACCAATATGGTAGAGCATGATGTAGGCTTCTTCTACGAAGTTCTTTAAATCTTTCCCAAGATTCATATATTGATTCTCCCTCATACTGACTGAAAGATTTGATATCGTCTCTAAGCTTAGCAGTCTTAGATGGTGGAAAATATTTTGGTAACAATTTTATGACAGTTCCACCAATTTCTAATAGATCTAGGTGCTAACGAATTTAACCAAGCCTTAGTCTTTTCCCTTAGTGAAAAAGGAAAAAGTCTAAGTCTGACAACGTCATCAGACACTCTGTCATATTTAAAAGTAGCACAAAGTTCAAGAAAACTTGAAAGATGTAAATTAGGATCTTCATTTGTAGTTCCACTGAATTGATTGTTTTGTACCATTTGGATAATTGTAGGTTTAAGCTTAAATGAATTAGTAGATACATTTGGAATTTGGATGGTTAAGTGAATTTCATCAAATGTAGGGTTAGCGTAATCTCTCAGTGGTCAAGATTAATGTTTATTTTTTATTCTTTGGTTGTTTACGTTGTTTTCTAGTGTTTCAATATTTCTAGGTTCTTTTCTCAGTTTTCTAATTCTCCTAACAGTGCGTTCTAATTCTGAATCATAGGGTATAAGATTTTCAAAACCAAATTTACTCATACAATCGAAATCAGTCCACAGGAAAATAGTTAACTAAATAAGTTGCAATTCTATTAAAAAGTTTTCTAACAGTACTAAATCATCAGTTACTTCAATTATGTTATATTCCCCGACAACGGCACCAAAAACTTGAACCACTCTGCGCACTTAGCGTAATTTTAATTTTTTTTGTAACGAGTATATTCTTTAATCGTAGAGTTACTATTCAACGCAAGTATACATATCGCTCAAGTAATACAGGGATCTAGTGGAGTCCTGGATATTGATCCCACAGGGAATACTTTAGAGGCTTCGAACTAGGATTATAGAAATTAATTCAAAATCACAACTTGGAAATCGAAATTGCCCATATGTCACTAATATGCAATCAAAAATAATATTAAGTTTTAATAAACAACTTCTATTAATAGATAACTAATTCAACTAATAAAGTGAAGTTCAAATATATAAGCAAGAATCTTTCTCCTTTGTTAAGAAATATAAGTGAATGGATAATTAGAATTAATTTAAAATGATGTTGTGCCAAATAGGACCATATCTATTCTTTACCCTTTGGAATAGGCATAAAGAACATTAATTAATCTTATGCTTGGTTACTGAATCTGCGGCTAGGCTAGGAGGATACCAGCTCTCAATTCGGAGCTCCCACCTTCCCCTCGCCTGAGGGCTAACATCTACACTTCAGCACCTAAACGATAGGACCAAATTGAGAATTTTAGTCTGTTACTTTAAAATCTCCAATTCTATGCCTGATGAATATTATTTCCTATTTATTTACACCTTACTTCGAAGGACATTGACCTCCCTGAATCTTGGATGTAATCATTACTTTAGTTGTTAAACTCAACATATTTTAACTAAAAAATTGGCCATATTCAAAGTAAATAATGATTTAAGTAAAATATTATCAAAACTTCTTTAAACTTTTCTTGGCACACTAATTCAATTTACCATTTCACAAAAATATCAAAACAAGGAGAAAGATAGAAAACTAGTCAGATTTCATGGAGAGGATACGATAAAACTTGGATTTCATATATAAAAGCAAAGTTCTACAAACTAAAATAAGTAAATACAACTTATCTTAAATTTCTCCCCAAGTGAACTCCTCAAAGTTCCTCTGAATCTCTTCCTTTCTTTACAGTACGCAGAATTCTCCTTCAAAATGGTAATGAGGATGAAATCTCTCACTTCCCTTCCACTCTTACAATCTCTTGAAGAATTCCTCACAAATATCACTATTTAAACTCACTAATTAACACTCTAGAAACTCTATGGACTCACTAGACTCACACACTTGACTCTCTAATGGATTAGATGGACACGTGGTGGACACAAATGGATGCTAGTGGACCTTTTTTGGCCCCAAATTATTCCTTTTAAAGTAATTGAAGAGTTTCCAGGAGTTTTCCAAGAATCCCTTCAAAAATCGTCCACATTTGATGTACCTCATGAGAGAATCGTTGATCTCACCGTCGGCGGCCTCGAGCTCGCCGTCAACGACCTACTAGAATACTTAGCCTTGTACCCTTCTGCATAAGCCCCACTATCGGAGGCCTCGATCTCGCCGTCGGTGCCCTAGATCAAATTTTCACAATTTTGGTCCTTTTTGCTCCAAATTTGCTCCTTTTTTCATATTTTCTCTCCATTGTACATAAATCAACATATCTGCAGAAAAACATCAAAAATACCCTGCTTTAAAGTGCAATATCATCAAAATCAACATAAAATAGGCATGGAAATCTTAACATTTTTTTCATTGGGTTATTTTCCTAAGGAGATCTTTAAATCTTTCTCATGCTTCATATATTGATTCACCTTCAAACTGATAAAAATATGTAATATCATTTCTCAACTTCACAGTCTTCGATGGTGGAAAATATTTAGCAAGGAATTTTTGTGCAAAATCACCCCATGTTCTGATAGATCCAGGTGCTAACGAATTTAATTATATCTTAGCTTTATCCTATAGTGAGAAAGGAAAAAATCTGAGTCTAATAGCGTCATCCAAAACAACATCATACTTAACAGTAGCACATAACTCTAGAAAATTGGCAAGATGAAAATTAGGATCTTTAATTGTTGCTCCACCAAACTGATTATTAGACACCATTTGGATAATAGCAAGTTTAAGTTCAAAGGAATCAGCAGCTATAGCAGGGTGTTGAATACTACCATGAAGTTCATCCACTGTAGAGTTAGCATAATCTCTTAAAGGTTTAAATTCTTGATGGATGTCAAAATTTTGATTTTGCTGATTTTTCATTTCTTGAATATTTTTATCTTTTCAGAATTTCTAATTTTTCTATTTTTTTATAGTTCTTACTAATTCAGCATCGTAAGGAACAAGTCCCTCAGAACCTGAACCACAAATACAACAATAAAATAAAACAAAACACAACTCACTAAAAAAATAAAGAAAAGTAAAAAATTTAAATTTTTCTTAATTTTTTTTAAAAATGCAGTTTTAATTAATTTCCCCAGCAACAGCACCAAAAACTTGTTCCCTGATAAATATATGTGCGTCAAAAACTTGACTCCACACCGAATATATGTGTTGATGATTTTGATATGAAAATTATGTTTTTGTAATATGAGATACTATGCAAGTATATGTATCGTTTATCAAGTAATATAGGACTTTATGGTTAAACCCCAAGTTATCGAAACCACAGGGAAATGTAAAAACTTTTTAAGAAATTAAGAAAATTACATTTTTACGTTTTTTAATGACTTTTGAAAGTATGTTTTGATTGGAAAATCTTGAAAATTGTTTTTGGTATTTTTAATAAAAGCTAAGCAGGAAATGAAAATTATCAGAGCTTTAAAATGCGGTATAAAATACTAGGAAATAAAATATCTTTTTCTTTCTTTATAAAGCAATAATAATTATGAAAGTATTGTTGTGGAATTATTTAAGTTTGTTGTGATAAATATGAGCAAATTTATTCTTATTTACTCCTACTTGGTTCTATAAAGAATATTGGTTAATTTGAAATTTTAAAATCTTGAACTAGTTAGGCAGGGAAGATACCAGCTCTCACTCTAAAGTTCCATTGATTCCCACCACATGGGGGCTAACTTCTCATAACAAAATTTAAAATATCAAAACAAATTAGGGGGCTTTAGCATGTCACTCTAAACACCTCTAATTTTACTCCCCATTAAAAACATATCTCCTAAACATTGAATTATACGGACTACAACTCTTATCCATATAATTGCATGTGATTTATACCATTTGTTGTTTGAAACAATACATCATTAGATCTTACATAATCTCACAACAAATTTAACATCTTAACTGGCCAAATTAAGAAGTAAATTAAGTTCATGGAATTAATTCTTCACAACTTATTCCAACATTAAACACTTATACATTCCACAACAATCATACATAATTTAATTACTTCTTCATTTAAGAAAGAAAAAGATAAAGAAAACTACTCAGAATTCTTGGAAAAACACAAGCACGTGTTGATTTGAAAATAGAAACCATAAAGAAAACATAGCAAGAAAAACTAAATATAGAAACAGAAGTAAACACTTATCTGAAAAATCCTCTCCATAAGACTCTAGAAGTTCCTTTAAAACTTGACTTTCCACAACACAACATTACAGAGGTTGGCGCCCAACTCTTTTGACTCTAACTCTACTTCAATAAAAACTAGATAAATGGATGAAAGAAAAATTGGTGGAAAGAAAGTTTCACAGCAACCCTTTCTCCTCTAAAACTAAACTAACTAAACTATAAACAATAAAAGATTGAAAGTAAAAACTCTTTGAAATAGAAGAAAACTCTAAAAATTAGAAAATACTATTGAAAACTAAAATCACTAAAAACTCTCTTCAAAACTCATTACATGACATAATTTTAATAATAATCTAAAAGGTGCATTGGTGTCTCTTCAAATCATGTCCCGATTCAACATATCCACCAAAAGATGCATCCCTTCATTCAAATTTACCACCCATGGGAAGTTAAGGAAGTGAACACCACATGTTGCTTCAAACACCCCTTGAAATTAGCGCCAAAAGTGAAGAAAATTTGATTTTTAACTGTGGCGGCTAAGCGCCGACCAGGCGGTTCTTAGCCACCAAGGTCCAATTTTTCTTTTTTTTTGCTCCAAATTTGATCCAATTTTGCTCCTTTCATCATAATCACTTATTTTTATCATACATGCAAGAAAAACACAAAATACCTTCCATTAAAGTGCAATATCATTAAAAATAAGTATAAAAATGTGCATAAAAACACTATATATTTTAGGTGTATCATGACTTCTCAAACTATCCTATTATGTGGCTGCATTTTGGAGAGATGTTTATTTAAATATTTTAATCCTTCCAATTTCATTATTTAGGACTTACATTTACATAATACCCAATTAAGCATATAGCCTGCAGAGATAGGAGGGTTTACATCATACCAAATAACAACCTCAGAACCTAAAGCGAGTCAGGACTTACGCTGCACAACACGGTTGCACAGAAGCCTAAGGGGAAAGTGAGGATTTGTGTCGTCCTAAGTGAGCTACCTTAAAGTCCTATATATTGTAATTTAAACTAAGGGAGAGTTTTGTTATTGTAGACTTATTTGCTCTTTTGAAGTTGCCCTTCTGCAGGTCCTCATCGTACCGCCAACGGTGTATGCTCCAAGCTCCTAGTTGCGTTGCCCACGAATTTAGCTCCAAGCTTTTTGTCGTAGTTGTAAGAGTGTCGCAGTTTCATGGTTTGAAGTTTATAGTTTTGAAGCGTGTATGACAATTTTTTTCATTATTTTTTTGGTTTCGGTCTCAATTTTGGTTTTGCATGTAGGCTAAGAAAATTGTAGATAAATAAAAAATACTTGAGAAGTAAAAGGCAGTAAAGTAAAATGTTGTAAATAAACCATAAAAGCGTATCTGGGCATTTGTTGTTGTTGTCTGAATTGTGTTGTAAGCATAGTATGATTCACAGGAGATTTAAATAAACTTGCAGGAAAATTATGTAAAACGAGAAAACCTAGCACCAATGTAAGAAAAACGAGTCGTATAAATCACAAGTAAAAATTGTAGTCGCATATGGAAAATCAAAACTGGGTATAAGACGTCAGTAAAGGTGGGGACTCAGAGCTGGGCTGTGTGCTACCCGACCTTGGACAAGAGTTACCAACCCAACGATCTACGGAGGGCAGTCCTTAACCATGAACCTTTATAAGTTTTTATAAGAAGAATTCTTTGATTTTCATGCAAAAGTTGTTGTTTAAGTTTTTTTATGCAGAATTCTTGCTAACAAGAAAAATATTTTTTTTTTAATTTCCTGTAAATATTTTGTAAAGTAGTGGAGTCCACAGGCTAATTACTCTAAACGTGCTAGGACTACTGGAGACCCATGATTGTCGGGGGATACAATCTGAACAAGAGTCAGTGAATAGTATCATCGGTCTTTTCCTCTCCTTTATTAAAGGTCTTTGAGGTAAGAGATATTATTCCTAACAAAAATTCCCACATTGTATCCCTCGTTTAGCACACATTAGCATTATTATCATCGCCTTAGCCACCCAGACCTCAGATTACACAAGTCTGATGATCCATATGTGGCAAAATGAATGTCCCAAATTGTCAGGAGGATTTGAGTGTAATGTCCAAGCTCAAATCCTAGTGCATTAGGTTTCATTATCATTCAAGTCATTTTGAGAATTTCAATATTTGATTTTATTAAGGAAGGGTGAACCACGCTTTGATGCATCCTCGTGTCTAGTATCTTAATCAATATGTGAATTAGGGTCAGGTGCCTAGTTTCATTGTGCATTCGAGGATTAGGTGAATAAGCTCTCACCTAGGGTTGTGCTTCTAAGATCTAGGAAGATTGCACTACAGGATAGATAGAAAAATCCTCACCTAGGGTGTGCTCCTAAGGTCTAGGAGGCCTACACCACAAGTTAGGTAGAGAAGCTCTCTTCTAATGTGTGCTCCTAAAATCTAGGAAGCTTACGCTGAAGATTGGGTGGATGAATTCTCACCAAGGGTGTGCTCCTAAGCTCTAGGAAGCCTACACTGTAACTTGTGCTTGGAGTGATTTAAGGTATTCTAAACTCACTTGACTGTTTTCTAACTAGAACTTAAATATCTCCTAGGTGTTTCCCAATTAAATCAGAAATTCCCCATGTTTGACCTAACTATTTTAAAAGAAAAATAAAACAAGACCAAAAGAGGCCGACCCACTTTCAAAATTAGCAATGCCAAATGGGGGGAAAAAATTAGTGATTTGAGCCTAAAGACGTCTGAATAATGATCGCGTGAAACCCCAAAATAGTGTCAAAATGCTGTCGAATAGCAGCGAGTAAGCTTAAACAGAAATTCTAAAGCCCCCTACAACTCTGTGAAACACCTAACTAGCTCCAAAAGGCCAACTAAATCAATAGGCAGCACTTAACTAACTTCCTAAAACTCCGGACAGCAACTAGCAAGCTTGTATAGTGATCCTACAACCTCCTACGGCTCGATGCAGCAAGTATAAAGCTCCAAAAAACAATAAGAAGGCTCCGGACAATAATAATGAAGTCCCTACAGCTCCCAACAACAATTATGAAGTCCAAACAGCACCTAAAGGGGTCCAAATAGCCACTACAAAGCCTAAACAGCACTCCTATAGCTTCCAAATACTCCAAAAAGGAACCTACAGCTTCTAACAGCTTTTAATTAACTTCAAACAGCATCATACAGCTTCAAACAGCTCTTAATTAACTCCAAATAGCAACATACAGCTTTCCCAAACCTCAAACAGCCCTTAATTAGTTCCAAACAACAACCTACGACAATCCTAAACCTTAAACAACTCTTAATTAGCTCCAAACAGCATTTTCAAGCCACAAACAACAACCTACAGCAAACCTAAGCTTATTACAGCATCCAAACAGCAATTATGATGCTTCATACGACATCCTACAGTGATTTGCAACTCCGCACAGTATTTTTAAGCCATAAACAGCAGCTTTCAACACAAACAACATTTATTTGACACTAAACAAAACTTTTTTGACACCAAACAATGTTTAAAAGGTGCACAATTGATATCATGGTGAACATAAAAAGATACTTGGAAGGTTCACTTACAGACTACTTAATTCATATGTATTTACATATGTAACTCCTAAATTTTAAATCTTTGCATATGTGTCACCTTTAATTATGCATGCAAGGATGTACTTCAATAATAGTGCTACTCATGATTCAATGTTAAAAAAATTTGAATTTTATTATGAATGTATAAATTCAATTTTGGATAGGCAAAATAACATGAGAATCAAATGGTGGGTATGTAAATGTTCAAGTATTTGTGTTGCATATGTAAGTATTCAAGTTCCAAGTGTGAGGCATGTAAACACAAAAGAATTAGGTGGTATGCATGTAAAAAAATAAATTTAAGTTTAGTAGTTAGACATGTAAATACTTAGAAATCCAGTGGTGTATTTGTAAAGGTCCCTTAAAATATGTTAGATCTAACTGAAGATGCATAATGCCCATTGATAAGATTCATAGTCGGCAGTCAACACCAGCAACAAAATCTGAACACAAATAAAGAATTCGCATAAAGAAATTGTGATAATAATGAATACATGAGATGCCATAAATCTGTTGACAACTAGAACCAAGGCTCAAATGTTGTGAAGTAGCATGTAGTATGCACAAAGCAAAGCTTAATTTAAAACAACAAAAAAGCAATAGCAATGAATATTCATGATAAAAAATAGCATTTTCATCATAGAAAATACGGGCAGTCACGTAATTACAAGCAAATATAGACGAGGCAACAACATTTATTTGTTATATCTAGGGGATTTGAGAAGAAAATACAACATTGTCATTGCTCCAATACCCAGCCAATGAAAAGAAGCACGAATCGGTTCATGTCCCAGCCATATGTTAGAATTCCAGCTAATAAAACCACAAAGTCCATACAACAAGGATACGATTTAAAAAATAAGAGAGAAAGTAAAGCATGTGGCATAGGCATACCCTTTTGAAGTTGTAAGAGAAGCAGTTGCAGAGGGAGAGGAAGTTAGGCGAGGAGAAGCAGAATCCAACCAGAGGTAGGAAGGCCGAATGGTTGCTTGAATCGAGCGAGGAAGAGAGGAGGCGAAGGGATTTTGTGAAAAGATGCTGGGGAAAATGGGGTTCCTGTTTGGATGAAGGGAGAGGAGCGAAGGAGGCTTCAGTCGAGCAACAAAAAGGACCCAAGTAGGTCTTCATTCGCAGAGTGGAGGAGTCGCGCGGGTGATTTTTTGCAGGAGTCGAGCGAGTACGAGCGAGGGAGATCTGAGTGGGCTTTCGATTCAGAGACCCTGGGGTGAGTGGAGGCGAGCAGAGCTTTAATGGAGGCAATCTGGAGAGGGGGAGCAGGTGATCGAAAAGGTGATGCAGACAGGTTCTCTATATAGAGGAATGGAGGCAAGCAAGAGAGGTGAAACACGCGAGCAGGCTTGGTTCGCAGACGGGCCAAATGAGGAACTTAAGTCGAGCAAGTAAGGGGCGTGCGACATCCATACAGTGCAGAGGAGAGGTGTGCAGGAGCAGGTTTCGGTGCAGAGGAGAGATCAAGAGGAGTCTTGGTTCGCAGAGAGGAGAAATCGCAGCAGGAGCGGGCTTCTGTGTCGAGCGTGAGGAAGAGAGGTCAAATTGGGAGGGCCAAATTTTAGGAAGGAGGGGAAGCAGTCGAATGGTGTAGCCCAAGTGTCTGTTACTAGATATGAGCTGGACATTAATTAGCTTCCTTGTGTGGTGGAATTTATTAGGTAAATAATAACACCAAATTTAATTCAATTAATGTCAAATCAAGTGATTTGTTTGAATTTCAAGTTTGAATTTTGAAATCACGTGAGCTGGGATGATTAGCCCATATTCAGCTCGAATCAGACCCAAACTAAACTTGGATTGAGCAGAAACCATGCCCTGTTAATTAATTAAATATTTGCATCAAATTTCGTGTTGTTTATGCATGTGCGGAACCATGTCAATGTGGGTTTCATTCCTAGCTAAAGTCAATGTCCTGGCACGTCCGTGTGGTCTGTTTCATCATCTGAGGTTGTCCAGACAAGTTCACTGATGATCGGGCTAAAAAATGTCGAATGGCGGTGTGCGGAGTACTCAAGTCATTAAGGGTTCACCTAAGGCCGTCTGGTCCTATGAGAACTCATTTTCGGGCCCTATACATGTTAGTCCTTAGCCCTTGCAATCAGGAGTCGAGTGATTGGGACTACTCATGTGAGGGGTCTCAAAAATGGGTCAGGAAATGGTTCGACATTCTATGAGAGGTGGGATCCATTACTAATCTGCTGTGATGGGTATTAAGGAATTCCTAAAGCTAGATCTTAGGGTCTAAGAGAAAGAAGTCAAGACCTCACAAATAATAAGATCAATAAATGGACCCCAAATAGGTGTGGTGTGCTGAACAAGCACACCGCACGTATTGGTGTTGACTGAAGCAATCAATACGACCAAAATAACTATCTAGGTAACCCTACTTAGAACAGACTCTAAACCAGAGAAATGGGACTTCAACAAGAATTTCGACTGGGAAATTCTCAACTCAAGAGCAAAATTTGAATTAAAGTTTTTCTGAAAGTTTTTGCTGGTAATTAGTAAGTGTTTTTTACTGTAATTAGGAGTTTGAGCTTTCAAACTTAAATGTCGATTTGATTTATTTTCTGTTTAATTTTTTTTTGTTGTAGAATTTGGAGGAGTCGGAATCCTTGCACTGACCCTGAAATTTGAATTTGAAGGATTTAGAGGCCTTAACATCCATTCAAAGCGGGTCTTACTCCTATCCTGGTAACTTGTTTTTTTTAATTTGTGGAATATTTATAGAATTTAAAGGAATCGGAACCCCTGCACCTATCCTAGAATTTAAAATTGAAGAAATCGGAAGCCTTAACATCGGCAGGCCTCACACCGATCTTCAGAGGTTTGAATTTGAGGGATCAGAAGACTTAACATCCGTATAGGGGGCCTAATGCACAGGACTTATATTACACTAGTTTATGAACTCAAATTTATATATTTTTAATGATTTTGATAAGTCCAAGCATTCAACGTAAGTATACGTATCGATCCCACATCAAGTAATACAGGGCTCTAATGGAGTCCTGGTTATCGATCCCACATGGAAGTTTGAAGTTTTAAGAAAGCCATCCCAAGAAAAGTAAGATGGCATTAAAGTCCTATATTTAAATAACACTTAAAGTTTAACACAAACTCCTACTAACACTATGCAAAAAATAGTAACCGTTAACTAAACTACAAATACTTCTAAAAACTTTAAGAACAAAACTAACTAATAGACACACTAAATTATGTTTTTGAAAGGTTTTTGATATATAATAAAAGTATATTTCCTCTTGCAAGGAGAATATGATGTGTGGATTGATATGGAACAAATATTTATATTATTGTGTCAAAAAGGAGCATAGATGATTCTTTACACTTAAAAGAGTACCCCCTCTTCTAAGTAGAAAAGAACATTGACATATTCTAACTTTAGTCACTAACTCTAAGGATAAGCTGAGAGGATACCAGCTCTCACTTCGGAGCTCCCACTCACCCTTCACTCGAAGGCTAACCTTTGATAATTAATTACTAATCTTAGAGACAATTTGGGGCTTTCATCCTATCACCCTGAAATCTCCACATTGAAGTCCATCAAAACACATTCCCTATTTATTTACACTCAATTCCCATGAACTATGCAATTCATCCAAGTAAATTGAATGGATCTTTCATTATTGTTGTAGGACATTAAATCCTTTCAAACTTAATGTTCAATAACACATTTTAACATTTCAATTGGCCATATCAAAATTAAATTAAGTTCTAAATGAAAAACCATCACAATTTCTTCATCTCATTAAAAGCACATCAAATCCACATCAATCCATCATCACATCTCTTATACAAGAAGAAAGACAAGGAAACTACTCATAATTCATGGAGAAGATATAATAAAACATGGATTTTATATATATAAGAAAAGTCATACAAACCACAAAAGAAAATACAAGTTATCGCTTTCTCTTCCCCTATGCAATTCCCTTGAAGTTCTTTTGAATCCTCTTCTCTTCCTCTTTACAACACTTGATTCTCTCTTTAGAACGGAAAGGAAGAAGCATTCTCTCACTTTACCTCTTCTCCTCACCTCCTTAGAGAAAAATCCCTCTCAAATCCTCACTCTACACTCTCTACTCCTAAACCCTAACACTTTACTCTCACTAAACTACTCTAAAACCACTGAAGAAGAACACCATTTTTGTCTAAAAATAGTTACTTATAAGATAGGGACAAATTCCTAAGAGTTTCCATAGACATCCCTTCAAAAAGTCGCCAAAACTCTTCAAATTTGAATTGAACCGACTTCGGGCACTAGGGGCTCTAGATAGGGCGTCGGCGGCGCTCTATCGTGCCAATTAATTTTGTGCTCTCTGGATTTGGGCACCGGTGGCGCTAGAACACTTTTTCCACCATTTTGCTCATTTTTGCTCCTTTTTGCTTCTTTTCACTCCAATCACCAAAAATCATCATACCTGCAACAATTCATGAAAAATATCTTTCTTTAAAGTGCAATATCACCAAAAATGGGTAAAATTAGATAGCAAAAACCTTATATATTTTTAGTGCATCAGAATCCCCCAAACTTAAACTATTACTTGTCTTCATGTAATCCTTTTACTACATAAAATATAATTCTAGGCAATGTACTTTTCAATTGTAAGAGACTAAAATTTTTCATTCAAAAGAACATAGTGGTTAGATTTTCAGAAAAAGTTTAGTAACTCAAGTCAACATTACAGGTATAAGAATATTCAGTAATTAAGTCTAAGAGTTCTAGTCTTCTATTTATTTCAAGATGAATCATAATTTTTTACATTAAGAGTGCTTTAAAAGACTATGTGAAAAATGAGTTATGTAAACTTCATTAAATTGTAGGCTAGTACTTTAAACATAAATTCAGAAATGAAATCAAGCTCTCCTTTTAATGTGATTCAAGTGAGGCCAATTTTTTATTAGGCATCTCCTCAAGCTTCTCCATATAAACATTCTTCTTTTCTTTTCTTTTTCTCTTTTTTTTTTTTGAGATTGTTTTTTTCTCCTCTTTCTAAAGTTCAAACTTAAGTCACCTCCTTACTTTATAAATAAGTAAAAGCTTTAGTATTCAACATAAAGTTACAATCTCTTCTTAACACACAATACTTTAAGTCCCTTAATATTTCAAAAATACAGTTTTCTTTACTTTAAATAGTTGATTATAATCAAATTCTTTCATACCAAATATCTTACTTCTATAAAATCAGCTTTAATTACCAAAAATTTCCATCCTATCCTTCCATAATATTCAACTGAAATGAAAAGTTTTAGTTATCTTACAATGAGGTTCAACTCCCTGAAGTTATGCTAATAATTTTTGAAAATATAATAATTAAGAACAAATAAAAGTTTAGCATTTCTCTACCCTCCCCCAAACGTAAATTTTTCAATAAATTTGAAATAGTTGAGATTAAAAGAAAAGTAACATTTCTGTGCTGGGATTTTGAAATCGTCAACAGCTATCTGGTATTAATCAAAATTTACAACTAGCAGGCATGAAACAATTAGTAGCAGTGATATAAAAATTTTAAATAATTGCATGGATAAAGAGAAATTAACATTAAACATATAAATATCCAACTAAACACTATAACATGAAACAAACTATCACACTACTAACAGTACAACTAACAGTTCAACATGAAAAGTAAATAACACTACATCACACAGTACAACACAGGGTTACAAATCACATGAAAAGTAAATATCCACTACATCACATCAATACATAACAACAGACTAAGAACAACAGAAATAAAACAAACAAACTATCTACCAGTCTTCATCACTAGGATCAGCAGCAGGGTCATCAGCAGGGTCAGGTCTATATGGTGTATAACTGGGGCAAGTAGGAAATATCCTATCAGACTCCACCCTCATAAATCTAACCTGAGCATCATAATAAGCCACATCAAACTCAACTCTCCTCTGTAGATAATCTTCGTTCACATCACTCCTTGCTTCAAACACATCCATCTGACTATGGAGTCTATCCACACTAGCACTCTGTAATCTCAGCTGCTCCATAATATTAGATAAGGTAGGCGACTCAGAAGTATATGGTACATCATAACTCGAAGTAAGAATATCAGTACTCCTACGCTCAGCTCTGGCTCCCACATGAGACTCATAAGTACGGATAATATTCTTTGTAATAGGTCTCAACGGTATAGCCACTTCCTCAGAACTACTTAACTCCACTTTAGACTGAACACAGAGGGCATGAACTAATGTAGGATGTCCTGATCCTCCAGTCGTCTCACCTCTAGCAATCTTCTGAATACACTTGTAAATAATAGCTCCAATATCAATCTTTTTCATCTTTTGTATACAGTAGTTCAGAATCGCTCTATCTCTAGTAACTTTATTGTGGTGATAAGATGGTAATAATCTTGCAGAAATGAAATAATGCCAGACTTTTGAAGCAACATTCAAAGTGGAGACAGGGAAATTTATCAATTGTTTTTTACTTACTTTCCATTCTCCTCGCCTGTTAGTCAGAAAAGCAATAACTTCTCTCATATTCTCCCTCCCAGTGTCAAAGTTTTCGTACTCACATACGAATGGTTCTCGAGTCTGATAGAAAGCATTGATACGCTGAGGAGTAAACTCAACCATCTTTCCTCTAATAAGCACATAATCAGTCTCAGTCCAGGGTATGTTAGAATAGCATTCTCTAACAATTCCCATAACAACATTCACAGTGAAATAACAAAATTGCTCCCAGTTTCTCTCAGCAATTAATTGTTCAATAGTTCCGCCAGGACTATCAAAAGCTCGATCCTGGATACACTTCTTGTTGTGAAGGATAGAGTTATAGAAAAATTGGGCTTTGACGTTGACAAACCTCTCTTCATCAAAATCTAATTTCCTTTTCCTCTTGGAGCCATGTGAATTTCTAAAATTTGCAAAAAAAAAATCCAATAAATCTCAAATTCACAATGTAACAACTCCAAACACTATTCTAAGTAAGTAAAAGCGAATTTCATCATGAAAATCTCAATATCTCTTTAAAGCTCAAAAAAATTCCACCATAGGCAATGTGAGAGATTTCCATGGTGAAAATCCAAAAATTGTAACTTAAAGTGAAGCTCTTACCAAGAGAAGTGCAAATTCGGTGTCTAATAGCCTTGAAAACTCCTTAAATCTAAGATCTAGCAAGTCGTAGATCTTCAAAATCGCAAAAATGGGGGAGGAATACGAAGGAAATGGAAAACATTTGTGGGTCTCAGGGCAAAAATCTCAAAATCGAGGGTTTTAGACCTTTTCGGTGCCGGCGACGCTCGATAGGCCACCAGCGGCGCTCTATTTAAAATAAATGGCCAACCTCTCAAGATTTGGGTTCCGGCGGCGCCAGTCCAAATTATTTTCTGGGTCCAAAAATTTTTTCTTAATTTCGATCGTTTCGACATCCACAATGATGTTTAACACTTTAATAAGCATTTACATCACCCCATAAGTAATAATTAACACAATTTTCACACAAACAACACACAATAATCTTATATATATAAAGATCAAGTTATATAAAAAACACTAGATATGTTCATTCAAACCAACTATTCTTAGATATTTAGTGCAGTAAGTACTATACGATAGGTAAGCTCTAAGATTTAAGCACACAATGAAATTAAACACATCTAAATCCAAGTTCAAAGAAAAGCAATTACTACACAAACCAAACATAACTAAACAAAGTAAACTAAACACACAACATGCATAAGTAGAATCCATCAATTACTCCACATCAGTTTCAGAACTATCCTCTCCTCTAATGTCTCCAATTGATTGCTGATGCACAAACAAGTTATAGAATGGATGAAATGGAAATTCGTTAGATGATTCTTCAGCAATCACCGCGTTCTTCTTCATCAGAATAATCAAGCCCATCTCAATTCAGCCACTGTGATCGAATTGCTCTTTCATTCTCCAATCTATATGATCGAATAAATCAGAAATGTTGTTGATCTCATTCATAACATTTCGTACCTTTTTCTCTAATTGTTTGATCTTCTGCAATATCATCCTAGAACCTTCAGGAAAATAGGGTTGAATTGGCTATGAAGTCTGTGCTGGTTGATCAGTGCGTAAATTCATGTCATCTTCATCTCCAACTGTCTGGTAGTCGTAGGGATTAGTTGGATCAATAGGTCTCCATGGAAGAAGAACTTTTTCCCAACTTTCATAAGAAACCCGTGACTAACTACATAACAGAAATATGGTTGGCGGGTGTCCAAACCCATATTTGGAGCCATGCACAATTAATCCAAGTACTGATCTCACAATAATATTACCAATGTCAACTGACTGTCGGCATATTTTTAGGTTTTAATTTAAATATATAATTTGGAAAATAGCATTTGATTTTTGAAAATAATTTTATGTTTGAAAATTTTAAGATATGAAGTCAAACAGATCGCACATCCCAAATAGTTTATATAAACGAGCACCACACTACAAACCGTGTATCTATTCCGAAGAATAGACACATTGCTTGATGATGGGGCCCGATAATATAAACTAGAAGATTTGTAACATCCATTTGGTCTGCAAACCAATTTTATAAGCCGACAATTTCCTCTGCTTAATACAAAGGAATTAAGCAGGGTTTATATTACCTAGGTTCTTAAAGTTCCCTATAAGGACAAGCCCCTATAGTTAATTACATCTTAAATTACGGGAATCACTTAAGAAAACTATCAATAATGATCAGTGGTTTTGCTCTCAAGAATTTCAAAGTTTAAGGTTTTTAAACAATTAGACTTTGGAAATTTCGATAGGGAATAGCTCAAGTTTGGAACAGCTTATTTTAGGAGTCCAAAGGAAGAGAAGTAGGAGAAGCTGAGGATCCAAGAGGAATCTTGGCAACTTCCCAAACTATCCTATGGTTTGGCTTCAATTTGAGAGTTTATTTAATGTTGCAATCCTGCCAATTTTAATTAATTAGGACTTATGCTTGTATGATATAATCACACCAATAGCCTCAAAGATGTGAGGGTTTATGTCATACCGAACGACTACCTCGGAGTCCTAAAACCGGTTAGGACTTAATTTGCATAACACAGTTATGCAAATGCCTAATGAAGAGTTGAGGATTTATGTTACACTAGGCAAACTACCTCGAAATCCTATGGCTTGGTTATTTAATTCTAAGAAGGGTTTTTCTGGAGTAGACTCGTTTTGCTGACGACGATGGCCGTGTTGCCCACTATGCTTCAAGCTCCTTGTTGTTACAGAGGTTTAGTTTTAGAAGTAGAAATCAAGAGATAAGAGAAGTGTTTTGGTTTAGAAGAGTCTTAAGGTTCAAATGTCATAATGCTTTAATTAAAACAAATCTTAAAGTTAATTAACCAGGACCGATTAAGATGCCACGGTTCCGTCATCCCAAAGACTGCTATTTTCATCGGATTAACTTAGTCCAAATGAATTTACTAAACTCAACTGAATGAGTTCCACACTTTCATTTAGACCGTGGGAAATCTTGTTAGCAACACGTGGGTTACATCATCCGAGGGACTCCCGATCATACAACGAGACATTTAAATTTAGTTGGAGTTATAGTTTTGTTGTTCTGTTTGTGATTAAATTTTGAGTTGTTTTATATTTCGAAATGTTGTGGCGGTGAATTTTTTCTTGTTGTGACTTTTAATTTAGTTTTGGGTTTCAGTTTTGTGGCTATCCTAAAGGTTTCAGTTTTCCTGAAGGGTGAAATTCTTGTTTAACATGCAGGAGAAGTAAAGTACAGTGCAGGTAAATAAATTGCAATGAAATAAAAGCGTACCTGGTAAGTATTCCTATTTATTTTCTTCTTCACTTAAAATACAGGTTAAAGCATTTATATAATTGCAAGAAAACACCTAGGTAAAGGTAAGGGAAGGTTTTGGTTGTCTACCAAAATCCTAATCCTATAGCTAGTCAATTCCTATGACGTCTAGGTTCTTATGTTTTGTTAAGGATGATTTTCTTCACCAAAGAGCAATTAAATTCAATTGTTCTTCTGAAACATCCCATCATATTGAGGAAGTGTTTAGGACGGGTCCTAAACATTTTTTCAATACTTCTGGGATTATCTTTAGTCCAAATGAATTTTATTGTATTAGTGAATTAATCATTTCAAAGTTTAGTTGAGTTTTGTCTCTTGCTTAGTGAACTAAGATGTTTGATTATTCTATGAGTGAAGTGATATTTCACTTGATATCCTATTTAAGAGTTATAATAATGAAAGTCTTTAAAGGGCAAATTGGTTTGTTAAGGAACTTTACTACCCTTAATTAAAATTGAATTGCTGACTTAAGATAATTTAATTTTAAAATTCAACTTAGTTTCTTCTAAGTGTCTTAAGTTACTTAGATTGAAAGAGATATTTGAGTTGCCTAATTTCATTAAGTTTTGATGATTTTAATTTTTGAATTAATCATATTAATTTAAGTTAATTTTAATTATTAATTTAATTCTAATTGATTTAATTTTCATATTTCAATTAGAGGTTGTTTTGAGATTATTTAATGTTTTGAATTTTGTTTTAGATTTGTTATTAAAATGATTCTAGATTAGTTTCAAATATTTTAAGTTTCTTTTAATTTGATTATTAAATGATTTAATGTTTTAAATTTTAATTAATTACTAAATTATTTTAAAGTTTTAAATTTTAATTGATTATTTAAATTGTTTAATATTTTAAATTTTAATTAATTATGGACTATTTATTATTTAATTAATAATTTCAATTATAATTATTAAGAATTGAATGTCATTGTATTATTTCAATTAGGGATTTTAGATCAAAGAATTAGTATCTTCTTAAGTTATATCCCTGATTTTAATAATCTAAAATTTTAATTAATCTTCCAAAATTTAAATAATTTAATAAAATTAAGGTTCCATCTTGATATTTTTAAGGTGATTAATGGGTTTCTACCCTTTTATTCCCTAAGTTTCAATCATCCAAGGGAAGATTAAAATCAAATATTTTACCCTCCCCTTTTATTAGGCCTAAAATATTAATTAAGGTTAAAATTCTTAATTACATTTATGCCTCTTAAGCCTATTCACTTCATAATTCACTAAATTGAACTCAAATGAATTTGAAATTTTTGTGTCACTTCACTAACATGTCAATTAAGATATTAGAGGAGAAAATGTGATTTTTCTATTTTTAATATAATTTTTTATAATTATTTTTTATGGAAAATATGGGTTTTCAATGAAAATTCAACAACATGACCAAGGTAAGTTTTCTGTCCTTAGTAAAATTATGGGATGTTCCAACCAACTAGAGGACCACTTGGACCAATTTTGATGATTTTTTGAATTATTTTTTATTTATTATAATATTTCAAGTTTTAAGGTATTAATTAATTTTAAAATAAAATTAAAGTTGAAAAATGGATTTTATATTTTTATTAAATCTCTCTGACATCAAGGAGTCCAGAAAAACAAATTTTATATTTTTTTGATTTTTGTTTGATTTATTAGAATTATTTTAGTGAGAAAGTTTGAAAATTCATTTTTTAATATTAAAAATACAATAAGCCTTTAAAATTCAATATCTCAACCTAGGGATTTAGAAAAAATATTTGATTTGTTCCTAAATGATTAGGGAGCAAAATATGACATTTTTGTGACTTTTAATATTTTTGTGATTTTTATTATTTTTTAATTATTAAAATATTAAAAATAGGTAAAAAATGAATTTTTTTAGAAAAATCCAATTTTAATTTTCTTAGACTCCACTAGTACCAGAGAAGTCTCAAAACCAATTTGGTGAAACTTTGACTTGTATTTTAGGTTTTATGAATTTTTAAAGTTCGAAAATAGCTATGTGATTTAATTAATCCATTTAATGGGTTAAACCATTTCCAAATGATTCCTAATTTTTATGTGGGACTCCTCTGACCCTAAAGATCAGTGGAGAATTGTTTTCAAGTGGGTTTGATGTGTGGTTAATCCTAATTAATTAAAATTGAATTTTGGGTGTTTGGGCAAATTAGAAGTATTTTAAGGGAATTTAGCCAAACCATAATTTTCCTAGGGTCCTCTGGTCTTAAGATACTTCCCCTAATTTTCCTATAATTTTATAAGCAACATGCTAATTACTGGAATTAAAATGGCAAAATAGACATATAAACTTAGAAAATCAATAACTTGCCATAGAGATGGCCTCTATCCTTGGAAAATTTAGGGAATGTTTCCAATAACAGAGGCTACGAAAGCCCAATGGTCTCATACCATGGTGAATTGTATGCATGAGTAGAGAATTAAAATACTCAAAATAGTATTAAATTAATTAAAAATAAAATACTTAAGAAAATAGATAAATTCTTTTTCTACATTATTCTCCTCTGTTTACTGAGCAAGAGGGTATTTTTCTTTTATTTTTATGATTTTTCTATGCAAAGATATGAATTTTCAAAGTTTCTGGTATTTAAATAAATAAGAAAATTCGGATTTTTCTACTTATCCACGCGACACCAACTCAACCAACGGTGGGTCGAAGCTCCATGCTTTGCTCCCCGATTTAGTGCCACCATCCGACTCGGCAACCACGTGGCCCGCGGTTCATGTCCCGTTGCTCCATCCGGCATAATCCTAGTCGTCCTTCCAATACACGCGCGATCCGATGGCTGCTGGTCATCGTCCCAACTGGTTCAACCCGAGAGTCGTCCATCTTCTAAGCCTAATATCTCGCTCATTTCTCAACCGATTTTCATGTTCTTGTGCTCTATGGATTCGATTAGACAAGATGAACACATTCGTATAGTTTTCATGCATTGAAATCAAGCCAAACAAATTGGAGAATTCACAGAAGCTCGGGAGGGAGGAGAGGCTAATACCTTGGCTCTGAGAAGTGAAGCTTCAATCAGAGAGTTGTGGCACCTTTGATTAAGCCCAAGGAAGCTCCAGATGAAGTCTCTGGCTCTGGGGAATTGCCTAGGTATGACTTCGACGAGGGTCGATTTCAGACTTTGATGGCTGGAGAGATTGGGTGATCTAGAGAGGGGGCTTTTACTGGGGAACTCCTTCTTCACCTCTGGTGAAGGTGTGAGAGGAGTTAATTTGACTTCTGTGGAGATTTGAGGATTGTCCTGTTCTGGCCTGAGAATTGAGCTCCAAAATTGAGCTCAATCAGTGGGCATTAGGGCAGGAGGACAGTGGGGATGAGCTTCTCTAGGCTAGGGGGAGCTCTGTGGGGAATTTGGTGGAGTTCTGTGAGAGTTGATTTGAGCCAACCCTTTGGCCGTGGGAGATGGCTTGTTTAAATAGCCATGGCCAGGGGCTTCCCAGGGGGAATAGAGAGCTGGGATCAGCTGCTCAGGTGAGGAGAATGAGAGCTATGAAGTCCAATTAGAATGGTATGGCTCAGCAAAAGAGTTTTGACTTTTTGAATTAATTTGGACCTCTCAGCCTGGTGTTTTCTGGCGACTGGGGTGGCCGACCGACCAGGGTCAAGTCAAGTCAGGGTTAGGTGGTGCCAGAGAGGTTGAGTGATGGTTTGAATTTGAGCATTTTGAGGCTTCATGGTGAAGATTTGGTGGACATTTTGAGTTTAGGTTAAATGAGTTAAACTTGGGTTAGCCCCTTGGTTCAAAGGCTAGACTTTTGCCCAAAGTGATTGGAGCTAGCCTTAAGGCCCATGGGGAGGTTTAGGTGAAGTTTAATGGCTGTTTTAGGAGTTTGGGGAGGAGATTTGATGGTTTAGAAGTGGGGGAAATTTGAAAGGAGGGGAGAAGGGAAGGGTCACCTCCCCTTTCCCAATTTGGCCAATTTGACTTTGGAATGGCTATGGGATGACCCATGGGGTATGTTATGCCATGCACAATGCATGGGATTGTTTCATGCAAAAGGAATTAAAAAATTTTATGAATTTTGGGGATTTTATGCCAACATGCCCAATTTGGTATGTTGTCATGTATGCATGCACTAGATTGGACATGTACCATAGGATGATGATCAAAATGTCATGAAATGATATTAAAAGGGAATTATGACATGTGGGCCTAATTTTGGGCATTTAAAAATTGATTAAGTGGGCTTTTAGAAATGCATAAGGGTATGGGCCTTTAATATGCACATGATGATTTGGATTTTTGAATTGATTGTGTCTTGATCAAATTGAATTGGAATTGATTGAAATTGGATTTAGATATGTTGAAATTTGATTGAAAACTGTTTTGAAGATTTCCATGGGTCATGGGGTTTAATTTGAGGGGAATTGGGTCTATGGGCTAAAATTGGGCCTTTAGACTATATAAAATATTCCAATATCTCGATTTGATCCATCATTTATCAATTTTTTAATTTTTTAGGAGTAATTAGGATTCAAAATCAACTATCTAAAAAGGTACAACTACAACAAACAAGCAAACACACAACAAAGATACATATGGGTTGCCTCCCGTAAAGCGCTAGGTGTAACGCCGTCAGCCCGACAAACCATTCAGTTAATCGAGATGACTTAACATTAAAAACTCTTTGAAATCAGGTTGAAACCCATCAAAGTAAGGCTTTAATCGACTCCCATTACCTTTGAAAATGTTTCGAGTATCAGGATCTTTAATATCAACAGCTCCAAAAGAATGAACTTTTACAACTGTAAAAGGTCCTAACCATCTAGACTTGAGCTTTCCAGGAAATAACTTCAATTTTGCGTTGTATAATAAAACTTTTTGTCCATTTTTCAAATTCTTTTTCAATATTTTCTGATCATGCCATAATTTCATTTTCTCTTTATAGATCCTATCATTGTGATAAGATGCATTTCTAATCTCTTCCAATTCATTCAATTGCATAAATATTTTCTCTCCAGCATTCTTCAAATAAAAATTTAACTCCTTTATCGCATGATATGCTTTATGCTCCAATTCAACCGGTAAATGGCAAGTCTTACCAAATACTAGTCTATAAGGAGAAATTCCAATAGGGGTTTTAAAAGCAGTTCTATAAGCCCATAAAACAGTATCTAATCGAGCAGACCAATCTAATTTATGATTATCCACAGTTTTCTCCAAAATTCTTTTAATTTCGTGAATACACACTTCTGCTAAACCACTAGTCTGGGGATGATAAGCATTATAGATTCTACGAATAATATTACATTTCTCAATTAATCTGTTAATTTGATTATTCCTAAAATGGAATCCACCATCAGTTATGATCACTCTCGGCATTCCATACCTTGTAAATATATTTTTCATTAAAAATATTGAAACACTTCGAGCATCACATCTGGGTAAAGCAACAGTTTCAATCCATTTTGAGACATAATCAACAGTAACCAATATATATAGATTTCCAAATGAAGGACTAAATGGTCCCATAAAATCTAATCCCCATACATCAAAAATTTCAACTTCCAAATTATAATTTAGAGGCATTTCATTTCTTCTAGAAATATTACCTACTCTCTGGTATCGATCACATGATTTAATATATCTATAAACATCTCTAAAAAGAGTAGGCCAATAAAATCCAGATAGTAAAGTTTTAAAAGTAGTTTTATCAACGCCAAAATGACCTCCAAATTCAGAATCATGACATCGTTGAATAATCAAATTTGTTTCTTCTTGTGGTGCACATTTCCTAATAATTAGATCCTTACATTGTTTATATAGATAGAGCTCATTCCAAAAATAGAATTTTGCATCATATTTTAACTTCTTTTGTTGTTGTCTTGTTAAATCAGGTGGTACAATATCACTTACAATATAATTCACAATATCAGCATACCAAGGCAAATTATTTCCCATAATAGTATAGAGTTGCTCATCGAGGAAAATTTTAGTAATTTCTTTTTCAAATTCAGATAATTTATCATAGTCTATTCTGGATAGATAATCAGCTATTTGATTATCAGCTCCCTTCCAATCAACTATCATAAAATCAAACTCTTGCAGAAGAAGTATCCATCTAATAAGTCTAGGTTTTGCATCCTTCTTTTGCATTAAATATTTGATAGTCGAATTTTATGTATGCACAAAACTTTTAGCTCCAATTAAACAAGTGTCGGCATATTTTTAGGTTGTGTGTTTTATTTTGAAAAGGGGTCGCCTAACAGAAGTTGTCGGCGAATTTTTAATTTAGTTTAAATAAATAATTTGAAAAGTAGTATTTGATTTTGAAAGTAAATTTTAAATTTGAAGATTTTAAGATATAAAATCAAACCGATCTCACATCCCAAATAGTTTATATAAACGAGCACCACACCACAAACCGTGTATCTATTCCTAAGGATAGACACACTGCTTGACGGTGGGGCTCGATTAAACAAACTAAAAGATTTGTGACATCCGTTTGGTCTGCGAACCAATTTTATAAGCCGACAAATTCCCCGCTTAATATGAAAGTATTAAATAGGGTTTATATTACTCGGGTTCTTTAAAATTCCCTATAAGGGCAAGCCCCTATAGTTAATTACATCTTAAGTGACGGGAATCACCTAAGAAAACTCTCGATAATAATCAGTAATTCTGCTCTCAAGAATTTCAAAGTTTAGGGTTTTCAAGGGATTGAATTTTGGAATTTCAATTGGGAGTGGATCAAATTTGGAACATTTTGTTTTGGGAATTCAAAGGAAGAAAGGTAGGAGAAATCACGGATTCAAAGCGAACTTCGGTAATTTCCCGACTATCCTATTGTTTGGCTTGAATTTAGAAAAGTCCTAATGTTTATTTAATGTTTTGATCTTGCCAATTTTAATTAATTTGGACTTATACTTGTATGATAAAATCATACAAATAGCCTTGAAGATGTGAGGGTTTATGTCGTATCGGACGACTACCTCAGAATCTTAAGTCCAGTTAGGGCTTAATTTACATGACATGATCATGCAAATGCCTAACGAAAAGTTGAGGATTTATGTTGCACTAAGCAAACTACCTCGAAGTCCTATGGCTTTGTTGTTTAATTCTAGGAATGTTTAGCTGATGTAGACTCAGGTTTTGCTGATGACGATGGCCGTGCTGCCCACCATGCTCCGAGCTCCTTGTTGTTGCAGAGGTTTAGTTTTAGAAGTCATAAATCAAGAGATGAGAACAGTGTTTTGGTTTAGAGAGAATCTTAATTTCCAAGTGTTTTTGTATTTTAATTAAAATAAATCTTAAAGTTGATTATAACGACACCGGTTAAGATCCCACGGTTCCATCCTTCCGACATCGTTATTTTTATCGGATTCACTTAGTCCAGATGAATTTGCTAAACTCAACTGAATGAGTTCCACACTTTCATTTAGACCGTGGGAAATCCCATTAGCAACATGTAGGTTACATCATCCGAGGTATTCCCGATCATCCAACAGGATGTTTTAATTTAGTTGTAATTGTAGTTTTGTGTTCTGTTTGTGATTAAATTTTGAGTTGTTTTATATTTTGAAATGTTGTGGCGGTGAATTTTATCTTGCAATGACCTTTAATTTAGTTTTGGTTTCAGTTTTTGGGACTATCCTAAAGGTGTGGGTTTTCATGCAACAGTTGTTTATCATGCAAGAAAAAGTAAGTGCGATGCGATTAAATAAATTGCAATAAAGTAAATCGCAATAAAATAAAAGCATACCTGGAGGGTCTTCACGTCATCCCAAGCTGCACTTAAAATACAATTAGAATATTTAAGCAAGTTCCTAGGTAAAGCTAAGGGAAGGGTTATGGTTTTCTACCAAGTTCCTAATCCTATAGCTAGTCATTTCCTATGACGTCTAGGTTCTTGTGTTTTGGTTTAAGGACGATTTTCTTCATTAAAGAACAATTAAGTTCAATTTTTCTCATAAATATCCTATCATATTGAGGAAGTGCTTAAGAAGAATCTTAAACATCTTTTTAATATTGATAGGATTGTTTTAAGTCCAAATGGATTTAATCAATCAGGTGAAGTAATCGTCCGAGGTTTGGTTAAGTTTTGTTGTTATCTTACTCAGTGAACTAGGATATTTGAATGTCCTATAAGTGGAGTAACATTTCATTCAATGTTCTATTTAGGAGTTATGATAATACAAATTTTCGAGGGCAAATTGGTGTTCCAATGATTTGTGATTTAGTTTAACTTCAGTTAAAGGGTTTAAATTTGGAATAGTGTTCAAGTTGTTTTATATTTAATTTCTTTATGTCTTAGGTGATATTATTTAATTCAATTTAATTTAACTTTAATTTAATTTAATTTAATTTGGTTTAGTTTTAATTTTAATTTTGATTTAATTCAATTTAGTTTGACTTGATGTTAAATTAATTTAGTTTGATTTGACTTGATTTAATTTAATTTGATTTAATTTAATTTAATTTAATTTGATATGTTTTAATTTAATTTAATTTAATTTAATATGTTTTAATTTAATTTAATTTAATTTAATTTAATATTTTTAATTTAGTTTAATTTAATTTAATTTATTTTATTTATTTAATTTAATTTAATTTATTTTAATTTATTTATTTAATTTAATTTAATTTATTTATTTTGTTTGATTTAATTTAATTTAATCTTTAATTTTATTTTATTTTTAATCTTAATTTAATTGAAAATTTAAAAAGAGTTTAATAATTTAACTTTTTAATTTAATTTAATGATTAAGTCCTTTAACATTTTAAAACTTTTTAATTAAGAATTAAATATTATTTAAATGGTTAATTTAGGGATTTTTAAATTAAAGAATAAATTCCTTCCTAATAATATCCCTATTTTAATAATTCCAATTTTATTATTCTTCCAAATTTAATCAATTATTTAATTAAGGTTTATTTCAATTATTTTAAATTGTTTAGTAGGTTTTTATCCTTTAATTATTTAAGTTTCAATCATCCAAATCAGATTAAGATCAAATATTTTACTTGTTAATTTTATTAAACCTAAAGTTTTAATTAAGGGTTAAACTTTTTAATTACCATTTTGCCCTTCAAGCTTAATAATTTTATAACTCACTAAATTGAGCTTAAATGAACTTGAGATTTTTATGTGACTTCACAAATATGTCAATAAAGACATGAGAGGAGAAAATGTGATTTTTCTGTATTTAATTTATTTATATAATTATTTTTGGTGGAAAATAGGAATTTCCAAGGAAAATTTAATAATATGACCAAGGGAAAGTTTCTGTCCTTAAGAAAATTATGGGACATTCCTAATGACCAGAGGACCACTTGGACCAATTTTGGTGATGTTTTGAATTATATTATTTTTATTATAATTATTTTAAATTTTGGAGTATTAATTAATTTAAAAATAAAATAAATGTTGAAAAATGAATTTTATATTTTTCAAAAATCTCTCTGATATCAAGGAAATCAGAGAATCAATTTTTGTAATTTTCTGATTTTTCTTTGATTTATTATAATTATTTTAGTGAAAATGCTAGAAAATACATTTTTTTAATTTTAAAATTGCCCTAGGGCATTAAAATTTAATATCTCATTAAATAGACCTGAGAAAAATATGGGGTTTGTTCCTAAGTGATTAAAATTCAAAATATGACATTTTGGTGAATTTTATTATTTTTGTGATTTTTATTATTTTTTAATTATTAAAATATTAAAATAATGCAAAAAATTAAATTTTTTAGAAAATTGAAATTTTAATTTTCTTAAATTCCCCTGATATCAGAGAGGCTCCAAAACCAATTTGGTGAATTTTTGAAAGGTATTTTGAAAGTTATGAATTTTTAAAGTTTAAAATGGTTAAGTGGCTTAATCAACCCATTTAGTAGGGTTAACCAAGTCCAATTGACTTCAAATTTTTATGGTGGGTTCCTCTGATCCTAAAGGTCAATGGAGAATTGACTTCAAGTCAATTTGATATATGGTTAGCTCTAATTAATTAGGGACCTATTTTGGGTGTTTAAGCCAATTAGGGTTATTTTAAATGAACTAATTCAAAACCTATTTTTCCTAGGGTCCTCTGGTCATAAGAAACACCACCAAATTTTCCTAGATTTTATTTCACAACATGCTAATTATTAGAATTAAAATACTCAAAACAGTAACATGAATTTGAAAAATCAATAACTTCTCATAGGGATGGCCTCTGACTTTGGAAAATTTAGGGAATGTTCCCAAATTCAGAGGCTTCAAAAGCCCTATTGTCTCATGTCATGGTGAAATTTCTATATGCATGGAGAATTAAAACAATTCAGAAGGGAAATAAATCATTAAAAATAAAATACTTGATTAAATTAAATAATTTCTTTTCCACATTATTCTCCTCTGTTCACTGAGCAAGAGGGTATTTTTATTTTATTTTTCTGATTTTCCAACACAAAGTTATGGATTTTTGAAGTTTAGGGAATTAAATAAATAGAAAAATACCCTAATTTTCTATTTACCCACGCAGCGCCGCGTCATCCTCGGCAGCTCCGAAATGCCGCGTGTCGCGCCCCCATTCGACGCCGCCATCTGACTCAGCGCTCCGGGGCCCCGCTGTGTCATTCCATCTCTTGATCCGACGCGATCCTGGCCGTCCGTCCGCGCGTGTATCGAATGAACGACATCCGTTCATCGTCCCCAAGCGTCCTCACCCGAGAGCCGTCCACACTAAATCCCTAATATCTCACTCAATACTCAATGGATTTTCGTGTTCTTATGCTCTATGGATTTGTCTTGAAGAGACGAACACATCTATACGGTGATCATGCATTGAAATTAAAGCATTCGAAATGGAGAATCTCCAGAAGCTCGGGATGAAGAATTAGCTCATACCTTTGCTCAGAGAAGTGTGGCTTCAATCTGAGGGTTGTGTCACCTTCGATTGGGTCCAAGCAAGCTCCAGATGAAGTCCCTTTGCCTGGTGAATTGTCTAGGTATGATTTCGACCACGACCGATCACAAAGCTTGGAGGTCGGAGCAACCGGGTGGCCTCGGAGATGGGGCTTTGCTTGGTGGACTCCTTCTCTTGGTCCGGTGAAGGTGTAGGACCAAACAATTTGAGGATTGACCCACTGTGGAGAAGTGTCCTGGTTTTGGGTGGAATTTTAGTTGAGAAATTGGGTTCTGTTGGTGGGGATTAAGGCAAATTGACACTGGGGATCAACTGCTCTAAGGATGGAGAAGGGTTTGGAACAATTTTGGCAGAGTTTCGGCAAGGTTTGTGCAACTCTCCTCTCATGGCCGTGAGGGGGTGGTGTTTAAATAGGAGAGGGTGGAGGGCCTCCCGGGGAGAGTTAGGGCTTGGGATCAGCCGCTCTCGGGCATGGGAAGAACAGACCATGGTGGCCATTGAGCATGGGGCGGCTCGACAAGGGAGAATTCCAAAGTTGGCTCACATGCGAGCTCTCGGACATGGTGTTTTCCGGCGACCCGGGCAGTGGCCGGCGAGCATGGGTCACCCTCAGGTCCAGGTGGGTCAGGGCTGGGGTTTAGTGTAGGCAATTGGCAAATGCCATGTGTAAAAGGCTTGGATTAGAATGGAATGGGAAAGGGCTAGTTTTGGGTCTAAATGGGTCAACCCTTGGTTTTGGGTTAGGTTCATCCTCCAAGGTCAATTTGGGCTGAAGGGAAAGTCACTTGGCTCAGCTTGATTAGTGGGGTCAAGTCACAATCCAAGTACATTTAAGTTTAAGCATGGTTTAGTGTAGTCATGGAAGTGGTTAATCACTCTTAAGAGAATATGGAAAGGGCCTCCTCCTCTTGCCATCTTGGGTATGGTGAGGTGGAAAGTAGATTCCATGGCTCTCATGGCTCCCATGTGGCTCATGCATGGCTTCATGGCTCACCTTTGGCTTGGGAAAAGTTAAGTCAATTTCATGGAAATGGATTTAAGAAAAATTTTGGTATTTTGATGGGAATTTGTATGGGGCTTAATTTGGAATGGCTTCATGATGAATTTTCAAACTTAGGGATTGATTTTAATTAAGGGCATGATGAGAAGAATTGTCATATGGGCTTTAGTATAAAATTTGGGCTTTTAGGAAGGTTTCATGTAAGTGGGCTTTTGGTTTAAAAATAGATTTAATGATAGGAATTTTGTGAAGGATTGGGCCAAACAAATGTTGGGTTTAGTTCATGGATGTGTCATGAGTGACTTGAAGCAAATTGGGAGTGATTTGGGTTTGAATTGGGTTGAATTTGGGCTTCTTTGGTAAATGGGCCAATATAGGTCAAATTGGGTTAACTTGGGCCAATGTTGGGCTAGGATTGAAATTGGTGTAAAATAA
This sequence comes from Papilionanthe hookeriana x Papilionanthe teres, assembly GCA_022702705.1. NCBI lineage: Eukaryota > Viridiplantae > Streptophyta > Magnoliopsida > Asparagales > Orchidaceae > Papilionanthe > Papilionanthe hookeriana x Papilionanthe teres. The sequence continues at coordinate 171,844,715 of CM040423.1, read as the reverse complement.
ATATTGGGAAATGTTTATGGGAGTGTTTGAAAGAGGTTTTGGCTTTGGTTGGGTTTTGATTTTGGGGTTTGGGCTTATTTGGGTTAGGTTTGGGTTTAGGTCAAAATTGAACCTTTTAGCTTTGGGTTGGATTTGAGTGGGATTTGGGTCTAAATTTTGGGTAAATCATGTCAGGGTTTTGTTTGTAGGGATGCTAAGGAAGGTTTAGAAAAGATTTGGGGTTAATTGGAGTTGAATTGGGTGAGTATGGGTTAGGTTTGGGTCATGGGTCCAAATTGGGCTTTAAGGCCAAAAGTGAAATTGGATCCAAATGTCAATCAAATTGGACTTGGGTTTGGTCTAAATTGGTGTTGGGAACGTTGAATTGAAGTTTAGAATTGAATTGGACCAGAATTTGGGTCAATTGGGTAGGTTTGGTTTGACATTGGGTTCACTTAGGGTTAAAATGGGTCAAATTGGGGGTTTCGACAAAAGTGGGGTAAATTGACAAACTTAGCCCATAGTGTAGTTGAACAAAATGAAATTAGGAATATTTGGGATTTTTTGGAATTTTCTGGGAATTTTCGGAATTTCTGGATTTTTGGGTCAAGGGGGGTATTTTGGGTATTTGGAGGGTATTGGGAGGTATTTTTGGAATTTTTAGTATTTTTGGGTATGGATGATCAATTTGAGTAATGTGGAAATGTTTAGGAATGATTTTGAAGAATTTTGGGGGATTTCAAGGGTTTTGGGTAGGCTAGGCGAGAGTAGGGTCCCGGGGGTCAAAAATTGAAAATTTGGAAAATTGAAGATTGGGTGAATATAAGTGGAATAAAATCATTTTGGTTGAGCCATGAAGCCATATCAAGCCCACATGAGCCATGAAGGAACTCATTTGAGGCATTCACTATTTTGTTCCCAACCCTCTTAGCCAAGGGCTTAGGGGTTAAGGACCATCCATGTGAATCAACTACATGAGTCAAGAGGTCAAGTTGAGTATAGGTGTGTGAAAGTGTAGTGTATAAATGTAGTGTGTGTGTAAGTCAGCCCCTTCACCAGACCAGGCCACCCAGGGCAGTCCTAAGGCCAAAGAGTCCTATGGGAACTCATCCTTTAAACTTCCACATTTGATTTCAACCCTCTAGGTGATTAGGGGTCTATAGTCAAGTTTGTAGAGTTTGCAGGGAGTTAAGAAGTGGTTTGAAATTCTAGGTGGTGGATCCCAATTCTAGTCCTCTAGGATAGTCAAAGGAAAAGCCTAAGGCTAGATCCTAAGTACTAAAAAGAAGAAGAGAAGACCTCATCAAAAATGAGGTCAACAACAAGGTCTAAATTTTTTGAAAGCAAACACTATAGCTAATAATTCTCTTTCAGTTGTGGTATATTTAATTTGAGTCTGTCGGCATATTTTTAGGTTGTGTGTTATTTTAAAGGGGGGTCGCCTAACAGAAGCTGTCGGCGAATTTTTAATTTAATTAAAATAATTTGAAAAGTAGTATTTGATTTTGAAAATAATTTTAAATTTGAAGGTTTTAAGATATGAGATTAAACCGATCTCACATCCCAAGTAGTTTATATAAACGAGCACCGCACCACAAACCGTGTATCTATCCCTAAGGATAGACACACTGCTTGACGGTGGGGCTCGATTAAATAAACTAGAAGATTTGTGACATCCGTTTGGTCCGCGAACCAATTTTATAAGCCGACAAAATTCCCTGCTTAATATGAAAACATTAAACGGGGTTTATATTACTCAGGTTCTTTAAAATTCCCTATAAGGGCAAGCCCCTATAGTTAATTACATCTTAAGTGATGGGAATCACCTAAGAAAACTCTTGATAATAATAAATAATTCTGCTCTCAAGGATTTCAAAGTTTAAGATTTTCAAGGGATTGAAATTTGGAATTTCAATAGGGAATGGATCAAATTTGGAACATTTTGTTTTGGGAATCCAAAGGAAGAAAGGTAGGAGAAATCACAGACTCGAAGCGAACTTCGGTAATTTCCCGACTATCCTATTGTTTGGCTTGGATTTAGGGAAGTCCTAATATTTATTTAAATGTTTTGATCCTGCCAATTTTAATTAATTAGGATTTATATTTATATGATAGGATCATACAAATAGCCTTGAAGATGTGAGGGTTTATGTCATACCCGAACGACTACCTCGGAATCCTAAGACCGGTTAGGGCTTAATTTGCTATGCAAATGCCTAACGAAGGGTTGAGGATTTATGTTGCACTAGGCAAACTACCTCGAAGTCCTATGGCTTTGTTATTTAATTCTAGGAAAGTTTTTCTGAAGTAGATTCAGGTTTTGCTGATGACGATGGCCGTGCTGCCCACCATGCTCCGAGCTCCTTGTTGTTGCAGAGGTTTAGTTTTAGAAGTCATAAATCAGGGGATGAGAAAAGTGTTTTGGTTTAGAGAAAATCTTAATTTCCCAGTGTTTTTTATGTTTTAATTAAAACAAATCTTAAAGTTGATTATAACAACACCGGTTAAGATCCCACGGTTCCATCCTTCCGGCATCGTTATTTTTATCGGATTCACTTAGTCCAGATGAATTTGCTAAACTCAACTGAATGAGTTCCACACTTTCATTTAGACCGTGGGAAATCCCGTTAGCAACACGTAGGTTACATCATCCGAGGTATTCCCGATCATCCAACGGGACGTTTTAATTTAGTTGTAATTGTAGTTTTGTGTTCTGTTTGTGATTAAATTTTGAGTTGTTTTATATTTTGAAATGTTGTGGCGGTGAATTTTATCTTGCAATGACTTTTAACTTAGTTTTGGTTTCAGTTTTAGGGGCTATCCTAAAGGTGTGAGTTTTCATGCAACGAGTTGTTCATCATGCAAGAAAAGTAAGTGCAATGCGATTAAATAAATTGCAATAATGTAAATTGCAAGAAAGTAAATTGCAATAAAATAAAAGCGTACCTGGAGGGTCTTCCAGTCATCCCAAGCTGCACTTAAAACACAATTAGAATATTTAAGCAAGTTCCTAGGTAAAGCTAAGGGAAGGGTTATGGTTTTCTACCAAATTCCTAATCCTATAGCTAGTCATTTCCTATGACGTCTAGGTTCTTTGTGTTTTGGTTTGAGGACGATTTTCTTCATCAAAGAATAATTAAGTTCATTTGTTCTTATAAATATCCTATCATATCGAGGAAGTGCTTAAGACAAATCTTAAACATCTTTTCAATATTTTCTAGGATTGTTTTAAGTCCAAATGAATTTAATTATACAAATGAATTAATCGTCCGCGAATTCAAGTTTTGTTAACTTGCTCAGTGAACTAGGACATTTGAATATCCTATGAGTGAAGTAACATTTCATTTAATGTTCTATTTAGGAGTTATGATGACTAAAACTTTCAAGGGTAAATTGGTATTCAAACGATTTGATTTAAGTTAAAGGGTTGAAATTTGGAATAGTGTTCAAGTTGCTTTATATTTAATTTCTTTCTGTTTTAGGTGATGTTATATTTAATTCAATTTAATTTAATTTAATTGAGTTTTAATTTAATTTAATTCAATTTAATTCAATTTAATTTGATTTGATGTCACATTAATTAATTTGATTTGATTTAGTTTTAATTTAATTTGATTTAATTTAATTTAATTTAATTTAATTTAATTTGATTTAATTTGATTTAATTTAATTTAATTTAATTTAATTTAATTTAATTTAATTTTTTTAATTTAATTTAATTTGATTTAATTTAATTTAATTTAATCTTTAATTTAATTTAATTTTTTAATCTTAATTTAATTTAATTTAATTTAATTTAATTTAATTTAATTTATTTTATTTAATTTAATTTAATCTTTAATTTAATTTAATTTTTTAATCTTAATTTAATTTAATTTAATTTAATTTAATTTATTTAATTTAATTTAATTTTAATTTAATTTTATTTTTTAATTTTAATTGAAATTTTTAAAAGAGTTTAATAATTTAATTTTAGTTTAATGATTAAGTCTTTTAATATTTTAAATTTGAGTTATCATTTTAATTAAGAATTGAATATTAATGAGATAATTAATTTAGGGATTTTTAAATTAAAGAATAAATCTCTTCCTAATAATATCCCAATTTTAATAATTCCAATTTTATTATTCTTCCAAATTTAATCCATTATTTAATTAAAGTTTAATCATTTTAAAATTGCTTAATGGGTTTCTACCCTTTAATTATTTAAATTTCAATCATCCAAATCAGATTAGGATCAAATATTTTACTTGTTAATTTTTTATTAAACCTAAAGTTTTAATTAAGGGTTAAAAAATTTAATTACCACTTTACCCTTTAAGCTTAATAATTTCATAACTCACTAAATTGAACTCAAATGAACTTGAAATTTTTATGTAACTTCACTCATATGTCAATAAAGACATGAGAGGAGAAAATGTGATTTTTCTGTATTTAATTTATTTATATAATTATTTTTGGTAGAAAATAGAGATTTTCAAGGAAAATTTAATAACATAACCAAGGGAAAGTTTCTATCCTTAAACAAATTAGGGGACATTCCTAATGACTAGAGGATCACTTGGACCAATTTTGGTGATTTTTTTAATTATATTATTTTTATTATAATTATTTTAAGTTTTGGAGTGTTAATTAATTTAAAAATAAAATAAATGTTGAAAAATGAATTTTATATTTTTCAAAAATCTCTCTGATATCAAGGAAATCAGAGAAGCAAATTTTGCAATTTTCTGATTTTTCCATGATTTATTATAATTATTTTAGTGAAAATGCTAGAAAATACATTTTTTTTTAATTTTAAAATTATCTTAAAGCTTTAAAATTTAATATCTCACTAAATAGACCTAAGAAAAATGTGGGATTTGTTCCTATGTGATTAAAATTCAAAATGTGACATTTTGGTGAATTTTATTATTTTTGTGATTTTTATTATTTTTTAATTATTAAAAATATTAAAATATTATTAAAAATCAACTTTTTTAGAAAATTGAAATTTTAATTTTCTTAGGTTCCCCTGATATCAGAGAGGCTCCAAAACCAATTTGGTGAATTTTTGAAAGGTATTTTAAAAGTTATGAATTTTTAAAGTTTAAAATGACTAAGTGGCTTAATCAACCCAATTAGTGGGGCTAACCAAGACCAATTGACCTCAAACTTTTATGGTGGATTCCTCTGATCCTAAAGGTCAGTGGAGAATTGATTTCAAGTCAATTTGATGCATGGTTAACTCTAATTAATTAGAGACCTATTTTGGGTGTTTAAGCCAATTAGGGTTGTTTTAAATGAACTAAGTCAAAACCTATTTTTCCTAGGGTTCTCTGGTCATAAGAAACATCACCAAATTTTCCTAGAATTTATTTCACAACATGCTATTTATTGGAATTAAAATACTCAAAACGAGCAACATGAATTTGAAAAATAAATAACTTTTTATAGGGATGGCCTCCGACTTTGGAAAATTCAGGGAATGTTCCCAAATTCAGAGGCTTCAAAAGCCCTATGGTCTCATGCCATGGTGAATTGTATACATGCATGGAGAATTAAAAGTATGCGGAGAGTAAATAAATTATAAAAAATAAAATACTTGATGAAATTAAATGATTTCTTTTCCACATTATTCTCCTCCGTTCACTCGAGCAAGAGGGTATTTTTATTTTATTTTTCTGATTTTTCTACACGAGTTATGAATTTTTGAAGTTTAGGGAATTAAATAAATCAAAAAATACCCTAATTTTCTATTTATCCACGCGGCGCCAACTCATCCTCGGCATCTCCGAAACGCCGCGTGTCGCGCTCCCATTCGACGCCGCCACCTGAGTCAGCAGCCCGGGCCCCGCGGTTCTAGTACCGTCTCCTGGTCCGACGCCATCTGAGCCGTCCGTCCGCGCGTGTATTGAATGCACGGCATCCGTTCATCGTCCCCGAGCGTCCTCACCCGAGAGCCGTCCACACTAAATCCCTAAGATCTCACTCGATACTCAATGGATTTTCATGTTCTTATGCTCTATGGATTCGTCTTGAAGAGACGAACACATCTATATGGTTATCATGCATTGAAATTAAAGCATTCGAAATGGAGAATCTCTAGAAGCTCGGGATGAAAAATTAGCTCATACCTTGGCTCAGAGTAGTGTAGCTTCAATCTGAGAGTTGTTGCACCTTCGATTGGATCCCAGCAAGCTCCAGATGAAGTCTCCTGGTCGCAGTGAATTGTCTAGGTGTGATTTCGACCAAGCCCGATCACAAAGCTTGGAGGTCGGAGCAACTCGGGTGGCCTGGAGATGGGGCTTTTGCTGGTGGACACCTTCCCTTGGTCTGGTGAAGGTGTAGAACCAATCAATTTGGGGATTGGCTCACTGTGGAGAAGTGTCCTGGTTTTGGGTGGAATTTCAGTTGGGAAATTGGATTTTATCAGTGGGGATTAGGGCAAATTGACATTGGGGCTCAACTGCTCTAAGGGTGGAGAAGGGTTTGGAACAATTTTGGCAGAGTTTCGGCAAGGTTTGTGTAACTCTCCTCCATGGCCGTGAGGGTGAGGGGTTTAAATAGGAGAGGCTGGAGAGCCTTCCGGGGGAGTTGAGGCATGGGATCAGCTGCTGCGGTGAGGAGAAGAACAGCCATAGTGACCATTTGGCATGGGGCAGCTCAGCAAGTGGGAATTCCAAACTTTGGCTCCTCCCAAGGTCTCGACCATGGTGTTTTCCGGCGATCCAGGCGGCTGGCCGGCAGGCATGGGTCACTCTCAGGTCCAGGTGGGTCAGGGCTGGAGGTTTGTGCAATCAATTGGCAATTGCCATGTGTAAAGGCTTTGAATTAAAATGGAATGGGGAGGGGGTCATTTTGGCCTTAATTTGGTCAACCCATTGGTTTGGGTTGGGTGCACCTCCCCATGGCCTCGATTTTGGGCCGAGAGGATCGATTGGGTCGCCCAAGGGAGAGTGGTGTGGTCTCTATCCATGATGAGGTGGCTAAACATGGTTTAGTGTGTGACATGCTTAAGGTAAAAAATGCTTAATGAAAGATTAGGAAAGGGGCCCCTCCTTTTACCATTAATGGCATGGTCACATGTCAAGCCTTCCATGGCTTCATGTGGCTTGTCCATGGCTTGCATGGTTGTCTTTGGCTTGGGGAAAGTTGAGTCAATTTCATGGAAATGGGTTTTAAGAATTTTGGATATTTTGGTGAAAATTTGCATGAAGCTTGATTTGGAATGGTTTAATTGATGATTTTGAAACTTAGGGGTAATTTTGATTAAATGGATGATGAGGGGAAATGCCATGTGGGCTTTGGATGGATTTGGGCTTTTGAATGTGGTGAAGTGGGCTTTTAGGAAAGTTTAAGGGGAATGGGCTTTTTGATTTTAGGGGCATTTGGGTAAAGATTTTGTGAAGAACTTTGTCAAATAAATGTCATAATTGGTTTAGAGATGTTTTGTGAAGGGCTTGGAGTCAATTTAGTGTGATTTGGGGTTGAATTGGTTTGAATTTGGATTTATTTGGTAAGTGGGCCTATGTAGGTCAAATTGGGCTAACTTGGGCTAATGTTGGTCTAGAGTTGAAATTGATGTAAAATCAATGTTGAGAAATGTTTATGGGAGTGTTTTAAAGAGGTTTTGACTTTGGTTGGGCTTTGATTTTGGGGTTTGGGCTCATTTGGGTTAAGTTTGGGTTTAGGTCAAAATTGGGCCTTTTAACTTTGGGTTGAGTTTGAGTGGGGTTTGGGTCTAAATTTTGGGCAAATCATGTTAGTATTTTGTTTGTGGGAATGTTAAGGAAGATTTAGAAAAGATTTGGGGTTAATTGGAATTGAATTGGGTGAGTTTGGGTTAGGTTTGGGTCATGGGTCCAAATTGGGCTTTAAGGCCAAAAGTGAAATTGGATCCAAATATCAATCAAATTGGACTTGAATTTGGTCTAGATTGGTGTTGGGAATGTTGAATTAAAGTTTAGAACTGAATTGGACCAGAATTTGGGTCAATTGGGTAGGTTTGGTTTGACATTGGGTTCACTTAGGGTTAAAATGGGTCAAATTGGGGGTTTTGACAAAAGTAGGGTAAATTGACAAAATTGGCCCATGGTGTAGTTGGACAAAATGAAATTGGGAATATTTGGGATTTTCTGAAATTTTCTGGGAATTTTCTGAATTTTTGGATTTTTAGGTCAAGAGGGGTATTTTGGGTATTTGGAGGGTATTGGGAGGTTTTCTTGGAATTTTTGGTATTTTTGGGTATGGATGATCAATTTAAGTGATGTGGAAATGTTTGGGAATGATTTTGGAGAATTTTGGATAATTTGGAAATTTTGAGAAATTTGGGTAATTTCGGGGGTTTTGGGTAGGCTAAGCGGGTGTAGGGTCCCGGGGGTCAAAAATTGAAAATTTGGAAAATTAAAGATTGGGTGGATGTAAGTGGAAGGAAGTCATTTTGGTTGAGCCATGAAGCCATGTCAAGCCCATGTGAGCCATGAAGGGACCCATTTGAGGCATTCACTATGTTGTTCCTAACCCTCTTAGCCAAGGGCTTAGGGGTTAAGGACCATCCATGTGAATCACCCACTTGAGTCGGGAGGTCAAGTTAAGTATGGGTGTGTGAAAGTGTAGTGTATAGGTGTAGTGTATAAGTGTAGTGTGTGTGTAAGTCAGCCCCTTCACCGGACCAGGGCCACCTGGGGCGGTCCTAAGGCCAAAGAGTCCTATAGGAACTCATCCTTTAAACTTCCACATCCGATTTCAACCCTCCAGGTGATTAGGGGTCTACGGTCAAGTTTGTGGAGTTTGCGGGGAGTTAAGAAGTGGTTTGAATTTCTAAAAGGTGGGTCCCAATTCTAGTCCTCTAAGATAGTCAAAGGAAAAGCCTAAGGCTAGATCCTAAGTACTAAAGAGAAGAAGAGAAGACCTCATCAAAAATGAGGTCAACAGAGTCTCATTAAGAGTTTTACTAGTATAGTAAATGACTTTGAAAACTTTATCATGCCTTTGCCCTAATCCTACTCCAATTGCATAATCACTAGGATCACATATAAGTTCAAAGGGTTTCTCCCAATCAGGTGAAACAATTACAGGTGCAGTGATTAATTTTTCTTTTAATAATTTGAAAGATCTTAAGCATTCATCATAAAATCAAAATTTCTATCATTTTCTAAATGTTGGCATAAAGGCTTAGTAATTTTAGAAAATCTTTAATATATCGCTTGTAAAATCCAGCGTGTCCTAAGAAACTTCCCATCTCTCTCACAGTAGTGGGTGGCGATAATCTCTCAATCACTCTAATTTTAGTAGGGTCGACCTCCATACCATGTTCAGATATTTTATGCACAATTACAATTTCTCCTGCAACCATAAATTAACATTTCTCCCAATTCAGAACTAGATTTGTTTTCTCACAAAGCTCCAAAACTTTTATTAAGTTTTTTAGGAAAATTTTAAATGAAGTTCTGAATACAGAGAAATCATCCATAAACACTTCTATTCCATTATCTATCATACTACTGAAGATAGACATCATACATCTTTGAAATGTTGCAGGTGCATTACACTGTCTAAAAGGCATTCTTCAAAAAGCAAAGGTTCCATAAGGGCTAGTAAATGTTGTCTTTTCTTGATCCTCATGAGCAATAGGCATTTGATGATAACCAGTATATCCATCCAGAAAATAGTAATACTTGTGTCCAGCAAGTCTATCTAGCATTTGATCAAGAAAAGGAAGAGGGAAGTGATATTTTCTGGTGGCGGCATTTAATTTTTTATAGTCAATACAAATTTATCATCCATTAATTTGCCTTGTGGGTATAATTTCATTACATTCATTCACTTCAACAGTTACTCCTCCTTTTTTTGGCACACAATGTATTGGACTTACCCAAGCACTATCCAAAATAGGATAAATAATTCCAGCATCCAGCCATTTTAAAATCTCTTTCTTAACTACTTCTTTCATTATAGGATTTAGTCTCCTTTGTGGATCAACTCTCGGTTTATGTTCTTCATCTAATAAAATTTTGTGAATACAAATCGAAGGACTAGCTCCTTTAATATCTTCCAAAGTCCATCGAAAAGTTTTATTATATCTTTTTAAAGTTTCCAACAACTTATGTTCTTGGTATTCATTTAGTTCCGAAGATACAATAACAGGAAAAGTAGATGATTCTCCTAAAAATATATACTTTAAATGATTAGGGGGAATTTTCATTTCAAGTTCAGGAGGTTTTATGATAGATGGAATTAAGCTTTTATTTCCACCTTCCATAGTGTCTAATACTTCGAATCTCTCCTGAACAAACTTCAAATCTTCATTCTTTTCATTATCTGAATTTTCTTCATCTTCACTTTCTTCTTCAAACATATTTTTATATTCTTCTTCATTTTCAAATATATTTTTAAAATGATCGTTTCTCAAGTAATCACAGGCCTCCATTCTAAAACATTTATTATCTTTTTCCTTTGAGGGATACTTCATAGATTTTAAAATATTAAAGGTCACCTCTTGATCATTAACTCTTATAGTTAATTCTCCTTTTTGAACATCAATTACCGCTCCTCCAGTAGCAAGGAATCATCTTCTCCAAATGATTGGAATTTCTTTACCTTCCTCCATATCAAGTACAATAAAATCCACAGGAAAGATAAATTTATCCACTTTCACTAACACATCTTCCACCACTTCTCTAGGGTAAGTAGTGGAACGATCGGCCAACTGAAGAGTCACAATTGTAGGAGAAATTTCTCCTATCCCTAACCTTTTGAAAGTTGATAAAGGCATAAGATTAATACTCGCTCCGAGATCACATAAAGCTTTTCTGAAGAAGTTTTCACCTATAGCACATGGAATAGTGAAACTACCAAGTTCTTTAAATTTTTCCAGAAGCTTCTTCTGAATTATTGCACTACACTCTCCGCTAAGTGTAATAGTTTCATGATCTGTAAACTTTCTTTTCTTTCTCATACTATCCTTCATAAACTTAGCATAGTCAGGCATATGTTCCAATGCTTCAACAAAAGGAATATTAATTGTTAATTTCATAAGGATCTCCAAAAATTTTCCAAATCTGTTATCTCTATTTTGTTTCTTTAATCTTTGAGGAAATGGAGGTGGTGGCTTTTCCACAGTTATCTTTATTGGTTCAAGAGGATAATCCAAGTCTGGATAAATCTTGTTTGAACCTTTTTCAATTTCCACCTTCTCCTTTTCTATTTCAACTTCTTTTTGCACTTTAGTTTCAAATTCTTTTCCACTCCTTAATTGAATAGCCTTAAGTTGTTCCTTGTTTTGATCTTTTGAATTAATCTCCACGTTACTTGGAAGTGTTCTAAAAGGTCTATTATTAAGTGCAGTGAAAATATGTCCTAGTTGATTTTCAATATTCTTCATAGTAACGCCTTGAGCTTGTAATTTATTTCCCATATTCAGAATCATTTCTTCTGTAGATAACTTCTTATCCTTAAATTGTGGGTTACTATTGAATCCAAGGGTATAAGATGGTCTAAAACTAGAATTTCCTTGATTGTTTGAATTTTCGATTGGATTCATAGAATTTTTAGCCCAATGCGGGTCAATATTAGCATTATTATTATTCCAATTTAAGTTTGGGTGATTCTTCCAACCAGAATTATAATAATTCGAATAAGGATTGTTAGGTCTATTAATAGCATTTAAGGTCTCGTAAGGCGTTTGAGATTCTGTTATTTGTCCAAATGAATTTTCCTCTAACACTTGAGGTGGTTGAGAATAATTCATTCCATGTTGATCTATTATCTAGAAAGGGCTGCAATTTGAGAAACTACCATAGTCATCTGATGGAGATCGAATTATATGGATCACATGTCGTCGCCGTCAATTCATGTATCATGTCAATGTCAAGGAGTCGCCACTCTCTTTCTCTATCTATCGCCCTAATTCTTATCCTTCCTAGATTTATAGTCAGAAGTCTTTGGAGAATTTGAAGAAGGATTAATCATGATAGAGATTGAGAGAAAAGGAGATCAATTGATAATCTCATAGAACAAGTCTTCAGATTGGGTAATTACTGAAGTTTTTCATATAAGAAAATCATATGAAGATCTTGGGTAACTAGAGAGGTCTTGTAGGTGTAATACCTATCCTAAGTCCTTTAATCTCCTATAGGAGCAAGCTCCTATAGTTAATTTCATCCTGAGCAATTAATACTGCCTAGGAAAACTCCCGATTAAGGTTAACATTTATCCACGAAAAAGTGTAAGTGTTGTCGTGGAAGTGCGTTTCTGAAGAATCGATACTACCAGAATGTTTTGTTTATGTTGGGTGTATGTCGTTGCTTTGTTGTGATTCATTTTATTGTTGTAATGTCATTTTGTCATTTTGTATGTCATGTCATAGAGGTCATGACGGGATGTCATAGTTTGTACGTCATGTTATTTTATGTCATGTCGTAATGGTATTTTTATTGTCGTAATATTGTTTTGTTGTCATGATGTTGTGGTGTCATTTTGTCAAGCTATTATATTGTCATGATGATATTATCTTGTCGTGTTGTTTGGTTTTATGTTCGTTTTGTTTGTTTTAATCTCATCATTGTTTTGTGTTTGTTAAGGTCATTTTGTCGTCGTTATGTTTTATTGTCATTCCATTTGATTTATCATTATTTTGTCTGGCTGTTGTTATTTTGATTTGTCGTTTGTTTTGGAATTGTTGATTTTATGATAGATATCATGTCGATGTCAATGTCAATAATTTTGTCGTGTCATATCAAGTGTATTTTTGTTTGTTTTGGTTTAGTATCATATCATGTCATGTGTTATGTCGGGATGTCATAGTTTGTATATCGTGTTATGTCATAATGTGATGTCGTAATGTCATGACATTTTATGTTGTGTCTTAATGTTAATCATAATGTCATGTCATTTTATGTCATGTCTTAATGTGATGTCGTAATTTCATAAGATGTCATGATTAATACCTCGATTTTTCATGAGATATTTTATTTCCTATGTCGTTATTATGTCATGAGATACCTTCAATGATGTCAAGAAGATATCATTACTTATTTATTTTTGTTATCTTGTTTATGATTCCCTTTTGTTCTAAATTTTAGTTTTTTCATGTCATTTTGTTATGTATTTGTTTTGGTTTAGTGTCATGTCATCATTTTATTATGCTATAGAAATGTCATCGTATGTTTTTGTTAATGTTGATGTTATGTCGATGTCAATGTTAATGATTTTGTCATTTTATTTCAGATTTTATGACTAACCTAAAAGGTAAGTTATCTTTGTTGTCATGTCATTTTTATTTTGTTGTTTTGTAGAAAGTTTAAGTTTTGTAGCTATCCTAAAATTCATGGTTTTGTTGTTAATGTTCTGTCATCAACATCCTGCAAAACATAGTTAGCACACCCTATAACATGCAAAGAAAATTTATATGAAACTTCATGTCTTCATCCTGCAAGGAAAATAAAGTTAGAAACAATGTCATATCAAGATATTTAGATTACATTGTCAAAGTGTCTGTTGATCCAGAGTTGTCGGATGTTCGAGTTTGGTTGAAATGTCGATTTAGGTTTATGTCAATTTATGTTTAAATTTTTATTTGTCTTGAATATTAATTTGGCTTGGATTGTCGATTTTTAATTTTATGTCGAGTTAAGTTTAATGTAGATCGAACTTTAAGAATTATGTCTTTTTATGTCGAGATATATTGAGTTTGGTTTGAAATATCAATTAATGTCATTTAATGTCGTTGATTGTTTAATTTGGTTTGAAATGTCATTTAATGTCGGTGATTGTTTAATTTGGTTAGAAATGTCATTTAATGTTCGTGATTGTTTAATTTGGTTTGAACTGTCGATTAATGTCAGTTTGTGTTTGGGAATGTTGATTAATGTTGAAAAATTTCATTTGAAATGTCGAATTTATTGAGTTTTGTTTGGAATGTAGGATTTATGTTGGTTATGTCGATTTTTGTTTGAAATATCAAATTTATGTTGATTTTGTCGATTAAATGTTTGGAATGTCAAATTTATATGGATTTTGTCGATTAAATGTTTAGAATGTGAAATTTATATCGATTTTGTCAATTAAATATTTGGAATGTCAAATTTATGTCAATTTAATGTTTGGAATGTCAAATTTATGTCGATTATGTCGATTTTGATTTAGAATGTCAATTTTATGTCGATTATGTTGATTTTGATTTAAAATATCGATTTTATTTCATTTATGTTTGAAATGTCGAATTTATGTCGGTTTTATCGATTTTTTGTTTGAAATGTCAAATTTATGTTGATTTTGGTTTAAAATGTCGATTTTATGTAAGTTATGTTTGAAATGTCGAATCTATGTCGGTTTTGTCGATTGTTTGAAATGTCAAATTTATGTTGATTTTGGTTTAAAATGTCGATTTTATGTCAGTTATGTTTGAAATGTCGAATTTATGTCGGTTTTGTCGATTTTTGTTTGAAATGTCAAATTTATGTCGATTATGTGGATTTTGGTTTAAAATGTCGATTTTATGTCGGTTATGTTTGAAATGTCGAATTTATGTCGGTTTTGTGGATTTTTTTATTTGAAATGTCAAATTTATGTTGATTTTGGTTTAAAATGTCGATTTTATATCAGTTATGTTTGAAATTTCAAATTTATGTTGGTTTTGTCAATTTTTTGTTTGAAATGTCAAATTTATGCAATTACGTCGATTTTGGTTTAAAATGTCGATTTCATGTCAGTTTAAACTTAAATCTTGAGTGAATGTCTGTTTTCACTTAAATTGAATTAGATTAACTTGAGTTCCTGTCTGTTTAAACTTAAGTTAAAAGGTTTTAAAGTTAGATTCAATATTGATTGAATTAACTTGGGTTCATGTCTGGTTGAATCTAAGTTAAATTCAATGTTGATTGAATCTAATTAACTCGAGTTCATGTCTGTCTGAACTTAAGTTAAAAGGTTTAAAGTTAGATTCAATATTGATTGAATTAACTTGAGTTCATGTCTGTTTGAACCTAAGTTAAATTCAATGTTGATTGAATCTAATTAACTTGAGTTCATTTCTATTTGAACTTAAGTTTAAAAGGTTTGGTTTAATCAGAATAGATCTAATTAAGTTTTAAGTCTTGTTTAAATAGTACTTAAAGCTTAATTAAATCTAATAAATTAGACTTAATTAGAATTTCAGACCATCTAAGTCTTTTTTAGGTAAGGCTTATGTTTTAATCAAGTATAATTTGATTTAACCGAGATTTGTTTAAATATTAAGTCTTAGTGAATTAGACTTAATCATGGTTTATGTTTATTTAAACCTTAGTTGATTAAGGTTTAATGATTTAATTAAGTCTAATGGAATAGACTTAATTAAGGTTTATGTCGGATTTGGGTTAGACTTAAGTTCATGTCAGGTTGAATCTTAAGTATGATTAAACTTAAGTCTAATGTGGGTTAGACTTAAGTTAGGTTTGAGTTAGGTTTGAACCTAAGTGTAGTTTAACTTAAGTCTAATGTGGGTTAGACTTAAGTTAGGTTTGAGTTAGGTTTGAACCTAAGTGTAGTTTGACTTAAGTCTAATGTTGGTTAGACTTAAGTTAGGTTTAAATTAGGTTCATATCGGGTTAAACATAAGTTTGCTTTGACTTAAGTCTAATGTGGTTTAAACTTAAGTTAGGTTTAAGTTAGGTTCATGTCAGGTTGAACCTAAGTTTGGCTTGACTTAAGTCTATTATGGGTTAGACTTAAGTTAGGTTTGAGTTAGGTTCATGTCAGGTTGAACCTAAGTTTGGTTTGACTTAAGTCTAATATAGGTTAGACTTAAGTTAAGTTTGAGTTAGGTTCATGTCAGGTTGGACCCAAGTTTAGTTTGACTTAAGTCTAATATGGGTTAAACTTAAGTTAAATTTTGAGTTTAGGTTAAGTTAGGTTCAAGTCAGGTTGAACCTAGACTTAAGGTCGACTTAAGTTCAATATGGGTTGAACTTAAGTTAAGGTTTGAGTTTAAGTTAGGTTCAAGTTAGGTTGAACCTAAGTTTGGTTTGACTTAAGTCTAATATAGGTTAGAATTAAGTTAGGTTTAGGTTAGGTTCATGTCAGGTTGAACCTAAGCATGGTTTGACTTAAGTCTTATATGGGTTAGACTTAAGTTAGGTTTGGATTAGACTTAGGTTCAAGTCAGGTTGAAATTAAGTATGGTTTAACTTAAGTCTAATATGGGTTAGACTTAAGTTATGTTTGGGTTTGGTTAAACCTTAGTTAGTTAAGCCTTAATTATTTAGTTAGGTCTAATGGGTAAAACCTAATTAGGGTTTATGTTAGATTAAACCTTAGTTAGTTAAGGTTTAATAGTTTAATTAGGTCTAATGGGTTAGACCTAATTAAGGTTTATGTTTAATTAAACCTTAGTTAGTTAAGGTTTAATGGGTTAATTAGGTCTAATGAGTTAGACCTAATTAGGGTTTATGTTTGATTAAACCTTAGTTAGTTAAGGTTTAATGGTTTAATTAGGTCTAAAGGGTTAGACCTAATTAGAGTTTATGTTTGATTAAACCTTAGTTATTTAAGGTTTAATGGTTTAATTAAGTTTAATGGGTTAGACTTAATTAAGGTTTATGTTTGACTAAATCTTAGTTAGTTAAGATTTAATGGTTTAATTAGGTCTAATGGGTTAGACCTAATTAAGGTTTATGTTTGATTAAACCTTAGTTAGTTAAGGTTTAATGGTTTAATTACGTCTAATGGGTTAGACCTAATTAAGTTTTATGTTTGATTAAACCTTAGTTAGTTAAGGTTTAACGGTTTAATTAATTTTAATGGGTTAGACCTAATTAGGGTTTATGTTTGATTAAACCTTAGTTAGTTAAGGTTTAATAGTTTAATTAGATCTAATGGGTTAAACTTAATTAAGGTTTATGTTTGATTAAACCTTTGTTAGTTAAGGTTTAATGGTTTAATTAGGTCTAATGGGTTAGACTTAATTAAGGTTTATGTTTGATTAAACCTTAGTTAGGTAAGGTTTATTGGTTTAATTAGGTCTAA
The DNA here is from genome assembly GCA_022702705.1 of Papilionanthe hookeriana x Papilionanthe teres. Lineage (NCBI taxonomy): Eukaryota > Viridiplantae > Streptophyta > Magnoliopsida > Asparagales > Orchidaceae > Papilionanthe > Papilionanthe hookeriana x Papilionanthe teres. The sequence goes on along the minus strand of CM040423.1, from coordinate 171,827,750 downwards.
TGGGTTAGACCTAATTAAGGTTTATGTTTGATTAAACCTTAGTTAGTTAAGGTTTAATGGTTTAATTAGGTTTAATGGGTTAGACCTAATTATGGTTTATGTTTGATTAAAACTTAGTTAGTTAGGGTTTAATGGGCAAATTAAGTTTAATATGTCCTTAAACTTAACTAAAGGTTTAATTTTGGTTAATTAAGTTTAATATGTCCTTAAACTTAATTAAAAGGTTTGATTTTTGTATTAAACCTAATTTAGGTAAGGTTTAATGGGTTAATTAAGTTTAATATGTCCTTAAACTTAATTAAAGATTTAATTAAAGGTTTGATTTTTGTATTAAACCTAATTTAGGTAAGGTTTAATGGGTTAATTAAGTTTAATATGTCCTTAAACTTAATTAAAGGTTTGATTTTTATATTAAACCTAATTTAGGTAAGGTTTAATGGGTTAATTAAGTTTAATATGTCCTTAAACTTAATTAATGGTTTGATTTTTTGTCTTAAATCCTAAGGATTAATGACTTAACTAGGTTTAAATTGTCTTTAAACCTAATTATTGTTTGATTTGAATTCATTTGAGTTTGGATTCATCACTTGCTTAATCCATGATGAGATGGATTAAATATGTGAAGAGGAGGTTTTGAATTATTAATTTAAAATTAATAAATCTTAACCTTGTTTCAAAATGTCTTTTAGATTGATTTGATGACTTGAGAATTGTTATTTTAGGATTGTGCTCTGCTGTCCTAAAGTTCTCAATCATTTTGCATTTAAATTTTCCAATTTTCCTAATTTTGTAATTATTTTTTAAAATAATTACTAAATATCTTGGAAATTATGAAATCATATCTTAGGGAGTTATCCTAGCCTTAGAAAAATTAGAAGATGTGCCTAAGGACTTAAAGGTCATTCCCTAAAATTTTCATATTTTTCTGACTTGTAAATAATTTTTAATAATTAAAATACTCTAGAGAGTATTTAATTAATTAAAAATTAAATACTAAGAATAAAATTATGATTTTGGTCTCATAATTTTCTCCTCTTCAAGAGCTTTCCAGAGGTATTTTTATTTTATTTTTGTGACCTCTAGATCAAAAGATATGAATTTTTGAAGTTTTTAAGGTTTTTCTGAATTAAATTAACCCAGAAAATCCCACACGCTGCCACATGTCCTCGAACGCGTCGAATGGGTGGGATGATCCCATGCTCGGAGCAGAACAGCGGACACCAAGTGCGTAGATCAGCGCCGTCCGTTCCAAAACACGGGAACGGACGGCGAAGATAAATCACCCGAAGAATTCGAAAAATTTTGAACCGTTAAACTTTAATATCTCACTTATTTCTCAACAAAATTGAGTGATTTTTGAACCTATGGAATCATCTGGACATATAGAATGTATCTATACGGTGATGATATATTTCTGAGCTAGTTTAACCCATAATATTTCAAAAATACGAATTATTTTGGTGAAAATAAATCCATACCTTGGCCACAAGTATGTCGTGCTTGATTAGGCCTGATGGTCAGCTTCTAGGACTCCCAAAGAAAATCTTTGTCACTTCAATTTGGTTTTGTAGCTAGCCTTAGTGAGCAATTTGGGCAAAATGGCCAAGTTTGGCGGATTTGGGATTTTGGCCAAATTGGCTTAATTGGGCTAACCTTATGGCTTGGACTTGGTTGGAATAGGTTCTTGATGTCCCCAGGAAGATTTTTTGTGTTGAGAGCCAAGGGATTTGGGCAGTCTATAGGATTCTATGGGTTAATTCTCTCCTCTTGGATATTTTGGCCAGGGGGTATTTATAGCCATGAATGGCTAGGGATTAACCTTGGTTGGCTTGGATTTGACCAGGGTATAGTTAGGGTTGTAGAGTACAACCTCCCCCATGTAAACCAAGTTTCACCTCTTCTTCCTCTATGATAATTTTGCCACTTAAGCAAGCGCACATTTCATGACAATTTTGGCTTAAATCTTGTCATGATGGATTTTAGCCTCTCTGTTTCCATTCCATTGGCTAAGTGGGAGGTTCATGGTGACTCAAATGGTTGAGACCCTCTCCTTAAAAACATCTCATTTACCATTTCATGAGGTGGTGACACATTAGCCCCTCTCTTAATATTTTTCATTTTTGTCTCCTCACTCTTGGATGGCTAGGGAGGTGGCTAAACTAACCTCACCATGGCAAGACACCTCACACTTTAAATTACCATGGTTTTGCCAACTAATTTTTCATGTCATGATGGCCTTTACCATGGTTAAATGTGAGTGATTTATTAATTGATTTTTCTTTAATGGATCATGTGTGATGTCATAAAAGAGTTTTAGATTTTTTTAGAAAACCATATGTCATAGGTTTTAAAAATTCCATTTAATGCCCTCTTCATTTTAATTTCCATATTTAATTAATTATGTCATTAATTAAATATTGAAATTTATTTTATTAATGAATAATTAATTGGAAATAATTCCAAATTAATTATTTGATTAATATCCATATCATTAAAATTGATTTTTGTCTCTTTTCATGACTTTTCAATTTAATTTTCATTTTAATTAATTATGTCTTTAATTAAAATATAAAAATTAAATTATTGATCAATTAATTAATTAAAAATAATTTTTGAATCAATTATTTGACTAATTCCATTATTTTTAATCAATTTGTTGATTTTGTGATTTTATGGCTTTTAAATTTAATTTTTCATTTTAATTAATTAGGTTATTAATTAAAATTTTAAAATTAATTTATTAGCCAATTAATTAATCAAAATAATTTTGAAATCAATTATTTGATTGATTTTGTCATTTTATGACTTTTAATTTAATTTTCATTTTAATTAATCATGTCATTAGATTAACTAAAATATTGAAAATCAAATTATTAGTCAATTTAATTAATCAAAATAATTAATTAATTTTTGTCATTGTGGGGTTTTAAACATGTCATTGGTTGTTTGATCAAAAATTGATCATTTTAACCAAAATTGACTTTTTAGGTCATGTGTTGACCCATTGGGTCAATAAGGTTGGTGATTGGATCTGGATTGGTTATTTTGACCAAAATTTTCATTTTAGGTCAAAAGGTTGACCTGTGGGGTCAACAGGATTGTTCATTAGGTCAGGATTGACCATTTTAACCAAAATTATCATTTTGGGCCAAAAGGCTGACCTTTGGGGTCAACAAGGTTGGTCATTGGGTCAGGATTGACCATTTTGGGTCAAAAGGTTGACCAGTGAGGTCAACAGGGTTGGTCATTGGGTCAGGATTGACCATTTTGACCATGATTCTCATTTTGGGTCAAAAGGTTGACCAATGGGGTCAGCAGGGTTGGTCATTGGGTTTTGATTGACCATTTTGACCAAAATTGTCATTTTAGGTAAAAATGTTGACCTATGGGGTCAATAAGGTAGGTCATTGGGTCTGGATTGACCATTTTGACCAAAATTGTCATTTTGGGCCAAATGGTTGACCTATGGGGTCAACAGAGTTGGTCATTGGGTCAGGATTGACCATTTTGACCAAAATAGTCATTTTAGGAAAAAAGGTTGACTTATGGGGTCAACAGGGTTTGTCATAAGGTCTAGATCGACCATTTTGACCAAAATTGTCATTTTAGGTAAAAAGGTTGACCTGTGGGGTCAACAGGGTTGGTCATTGGGTCTGGATTGATCATTTTGACCAAGATTGTCATTTTGGGTCAAAAGGTTAATCTATTGGGTCAATAGGGTTGGTCATTGGGTCTGGATTGACCATTTTGACCAAAATTGTCAATTTAGGTAAAAAGGTTGACCTATGGGGTCAACAGGGTTAGTCATTGGGTCTGGATTGACCATTTTAACCAAAATTGTCATTTTGGGTTAAAAGGTTGACCTGTGGGGTCTACAAGGTTGGTCATTGGGTCAGGATTGACCATTTCGACCAAAATTGTCATTTTAGGTAAAAATGTTGACCTATGGGGTCAACAGGGTTTGTCATAAGGTCTAGATCGACCATTTTGACCAAAATTGTAATTTTAGGTAAAAAGGTTGACCTGTGGGGTCAACAGGGTTGGTCATTGGGTCTGGATTGACCATTTTCACCAAAATTGTCATTTTGGGTCAAAAGGTTGACCTGTGGGGTCAATAGGGTTGGTCATTGGGTCAGATTGACCATTTTGACCAAAATTGTCATTTTAGGTAAAAAGGTTGACCTATGGGGTCAACATGGTTTGTCATAAGGTCTAGATCTACCATTTTGACCAAAATTGTCATTTTAGGTAAAAAGGTTGACCAGTGGGGTCAACAGGGTTGGTCATTGGATCTGGATTGACCATTTTGACCAAATTTTCATTTTGGGTCAAAAGGTTGACCTGTGGGGGTCAACAGGGTTGGTCATTGGTCAGGATTGACCATTTTGACCAAAATTGTCATTTTGGGTCAAAAGATTGACCAATGGGGTCAACAGGGTTGGTCATTGGGTCTAGATTGACTTTTTTGGCCAAAATTGTCATTTTGGATAAAAAGGTATTGACCCATTGTAAAAATGACGTCAACAAAAGGGCCCCCAATATGTGTAAAATACTGCAGAAGTATTCTGCACATATTGGCGTTGACCGACGTGATCTGATGAAATGTCTCATGATAATCAAGAAAGAAGTAGGTGTCATACCGTTCTTAAAGAATGTCAGATGTCTCATATGTTGGTTCTGAGAGGGAACGTCCTTCTCGTGTCTTAAAAGGAATTTACTGAGAGAGAAAATGAATGTCATTCCATTTCTCAAAATATCAATGTCGATATTTACTTAGAGGAAAGCCATGATTTCCGTTTTAGGAAATGACTTACATCCAATAACTGGAGAGAGAAAATGGATGTCATATTCCATTTCTCGAAATGTCAATGTCGATATTTAGTTAGAGGAAAGCCATGATTTCCATGTTAGGAAATGACTTACATCCAATAACCGGAAAGAGAAAATGGATGTCATATTCCATTTCTCGAGATGTCAATGTCGATGTCGTGTTAAAGTAATGTCATTTCTATGTCAGGAAATGACTTACATCCAATAACTGGAGAGAGAAAATAGATGTCATTTTCCATTTCTCGAAATGTCAATGTCGATATTTGGTTAAAGGAATATCGTGATTTCCGTGTCAGGAAAGGACTTACATCCAATAACTAGAGAGAGAAAATGGATGTCATTTTCCATTTCTCGAAATGTTAATGTCGGGATTTAGTTAAAGGAATGTTGTGATTTCCGTGTCAAGAAAGGACTTACATCCAATAACTGGAGAGAGAAAATGGATGTCATTTTCCATTTCTCTAAATGTCTATGTTAGTTAGAGGAAAGCTATGATTTATGTGTTAGGAAAGGACTTACTTCCAATAACTGGAGAGAGAAATGGATGTCATATTCCATTTCTCAAAATGTCGATATTAGTTAGAGGAAAGCCATGATTTCCTTGTTAGGAAAGGACTTACTTCCAATAACTGGAGAGAGAAATGGATGTCATATTCAATTTCTCAAGATGTCGAATGTTGATGTTGTGATAAAAGAATGTCATTTCCATGTCAGGAAAGGACTTACTTCCGATAGCAAAGGAGAGGATGAGTGTCAAACGTTGATATGTCAAATGTCTGTCGATGAGTCAGAAGTCTACAATAATTATTGATATTTCAAAGGTCGAAATATAGATGTGTCAAATGTTGATAATGTTTGTTGATATGTTGAAATGTTGATTGTTAAATGTCGAAAGATCGATATCTCAAATGTCGATAACAATTATTGATATGTCAAATGTTGATATGTCAAATGTCAAATGTTGAGATGTTGATATGTCAAATGTCGAGATGTTGATATGTCAAATGTCGAAAGATCGATATCTCAAATGTTGATAACAATTGTCGATATGTCAAAGGTCGAAAGGTTGATATGTCACATGTTGAAATGTCTGTCAAATGTCGAGATGTTAAATTATGGGAATGTCATAATTTCCATGGCAGGAAAAGGGCTTTCATCTGAAAGTTATAAAGAGAAAATGGATGTCGTATACCATTTCTCAAAAATGTCAAATGCCAATGTTGAGTTATAGGAATGTCATAACTTTTGTGTTAGGAATTTTGGAAATTTCAATAGGGAATGGATCAAATTTGGAACAGTTTATTTTAGGAGTCCAAAGGAAGAGAAGTAGGAGAAGCTGAGAATCCAAGAGGAATCTTGGCAACTTCCAGACTATCCTATTGTTTGGCTTCAATTTGGAAATTTACTTAATGTTTCCATCCTGCCAATTTTAATTAATTAGGACTTATATTAGTATGACATAATCATACAAATAGCCTCGAAGATGTGATGGTTTATGTAGTACCGAACGACTACCTCGGAATCCTAAGACCGGTTAGGGCTTAATTTACATAACATGATTATGCAAATGCCTAACGAAAAGTTGAGGATTTATGTTGCACTAGCAAACTACCTCGAAATCCTATGGCTTTGGTTGTTAATTCTAGGAATGTTTAGCCGAGGTAGAGTTGTTTTGCTGACGAAGATGGTTGTGCTGCCCACCGTGCTCCAAGCTCCTTGTTGTTGCAGAGGTTTATTTTTAGAAGTCATAAATCAAAGGATGAGAGAAGTGTTTTGGTTTAGAGAAAATCTTAAAATCCAAGTGTTTTTTAATATTTTAATTAAAACAAATCTTAAAGTTGATTATAACAACACCGGTTAAGATCCCACGGTTCCATCCTTCCGGCATCGTTATTTTTATAGGATTCACTTAGTCCAGATGAATTTGCTAAACTCAACTGAATGAGTTCCACACTTTCATTTAGACCGTGGGAAATTTTGTTAGCAACACGTAGGTTACATCATCCGAGGTATTCCCGATCATCCAACAAGACGTTTTAATTTAGTTGTAGTTGTAGTTTTGTTGTTCTGTTTGTGATTAAATTTTGAGTTGTTTTATATTTTGAAATATTGTGGCAGAGAATTTTATCTTGTAATGACTTTTAATTTAATTTTGGTTTTAGTTTTAGGGACTACCCTAGAGGTTTTGGTTTTCATGCAACAGTTGTTTATCATGCAAGAAAGGTAAAGTGCATTTGCAATAAAGTAAATTACAATAAAGTAAGTTGCAATAAAATAAAAGCGTACTTGGAGGGTCTTCCCATCATCCCAAGCTGCACTTAAAACACATATCAGAGCATTTAAGTATTCCAACAAGTACATAGGTAAAGCTAAGGTAAAGATTTTGGTTGTCTACCAAAGTCCTAATCCTATAGCTAGTCCTCTCCTATGACCTCTAGGTTCTTGTGTTTTGGTTTAAGGATGATTTTCTTCATCAAAGAACAATTAAGTTCAATTGTTCTTATAAATATCCTATCATATCGAGGAAGTGCTTAAGACGAGTCTTAAACATCTTTTCAATATTTCTAGGATTATTTTAAGTCCAAGAGAATTTAATTATACAAATGAATTAATCGTCCGAGAGTTCAAGTTTTGTTATCTTTCTCAGTGAACTAGGACATTTGAATATCCTATAGGTGAAGTAACAATTCACTTAACGCTCCGTTTAGGAGTTATGACAACAAAAGCTTTCGAGGGCAAATTGATGTTCAAATGGTTTATGATTTAATTTAATTTCAGTTAATGGGTTTAAGTTTGGAATAGTGTTCAAGTTGTTTTATATTTATTTTTGAATTTCTTTATGTCTTAGGTGATGTTATTTTTAATTCAATTTAATTTAACTTTAATTTAATTTAATTTGGTTTAGTTTTAATTTTAATTTAATTTATTTAATTTAATCTAATTTTAATTTTAACTTGATTTTATTTTTTATTTAAATTTAATTTAATTTAATTTAATTTAATTTAATTTAATATGATTTAATTTAATTTAATTTTAATTAATTTGATTTAATTTAATTTAATTTAATTTAATTTAATTTAATTTAATTTAATTTGATTTAATTTAATATGTTTTAATTTAATTTTATTTAATTTAATTTAATTTAATTTAAATTTAAATTTAATTTTAATTTTATTTTTAATTTTAATTTAATATTTTATTTTTTATGTTTTAAAAATGATTTAATTTTAATTGTTAAAGTATTAATTTAATTGAAATTTTAAAAGGATTTAATTTAAATAATTTAACTTTAATTTAATTTAATGATTAAGTCTTTAACATTTTAAATCTTAAATTTGGATTATCATTTTAATTAGGAATTAAATATTATTGAGATGATTAATTTAGGGATTCTTAAATTAAAGAACAAATCTCTTCCTAATAATATCCCTATTTTAATAATTCCAATTTTATTATTCTTCCAAATTTAATTAATTATTTCGATTAAGGTTTATTTTAATTATTTTTAAATTGTTTAGTAGGTTTCTACCCTTTAATTATTTAAATTTCAATCATCCAAATCAGATTAAGATAAAATATTTTACTTTTTCATTTTATTAAGCCTAAAGTTTTAATTAATGGTTAAAATTTTAATTACCATTTTGCCCTTCAAGCTTACTAATTCGATAACTCCCTAAATTGAGCACAAATGAATTTAAAATTTTTATGTGACTTCATTCATATGTCAATAAATGCACTAGAGGAGAAAATGTGATTTTTCTGTATTTAATTTATTTATGTAATTATTTTTGGTGGAAAATAAGGATTTCCAAGGAAATTTAATAATATGACCAAGGGAAAGTTTCTGTATTTAAGAAAATTATGGGACATTCCTAATGACTAGAGGACAACTTGGACCAATTTTGGTGATTTTTTGAATTATATTCTTTTTATTATAATTATTTTGAGTTTTGGAGTATTAATTAATTTAAAAATAAAATAAAGGTTGAAAAATGAATTTTATATTTTTAAAAAATTTCTCTGATATCAAGTAAATTAGAGAATCAATTTTTACAATTTTCTTATTTTTCTTTGATTTATTAGAATTATTTTAGTGGAAATGCTAAAAAATACATTTTTTTATTTTAAAATTACCTTAGGGCTTTAAAATTTAATATCTCATCATATGGACTTAAGAAAAATATGAGGTTTGTTCCTAAGTGATTAAAATTCAAAATGTGACATTTTGGGGAATTTTATCATTTTTGTGATTTTTATTATTTTTTAATTATTAAAAATATTAAAATAATGCAAAAAAATCAACTTTTTTAGAAAATTGAAATTTTAATTTTCTTAAATTCCCCTAATATCAGAGAGGCTCCAAAACCAATTTGTTGAATTTTTGAAAAGCATTTTGAAAGTTATGAATTTTTTAAGTTTAATTTTGGCTAAATGGATTAATCAACCCATTTGATAGGGCTAACCAAGTCCAATTGACTTCAAACTTTTATGGTGGGTTCCTCTGATCCTAAAGGTCAGTGGAGGATTGATTTCAAGTCAATTTGATGTATGATTAGCTCTAATTAATTAAAACTCCATTTTGGGTGTTTAAGCTAATTAGGGTTATTCCAAGTGAGTTAACTCAAAACCTATTTTTTCTAGGTTCCTCTGGTCATAATAAACATCACCAAATTTTTCTAGAATTTATTTCACAATATGCTAATTATTGGAATTAAAATACTCAAACTAGCAACCTAGAGTTGAAAAATCAATAACTCTTCATAGGGATGGCCTCTGACTTTGGAAAATTCAGGGAATGTTCCCAAATTTAGAGGCTTCAAAAGCCCTATGGTCTCATGTCATGGTGAATTGTATACATGCATGGAGAATTGAAAATGTGCAGAGAGTAAATAAATTATTAAAAATCAAATACTCAATAAAATTAAATTATTTTTTTTCCACATTATTCTCCTCTGTTCACTGAGCAAGAGGGTATTTTTATTTTATTTTTATGATTTTTTCTACACAAAGTTATGCATTTTTGAAGTTTAGGGTCAAAAATAAATAAAAAATTTCATTTTCCCTCTCAATCGCCACGTGTCGCTACCTGATTGGCTGGCGCGGTTCTCGTTCATGGATGTAGCTACCGTCCAACTCCATCGGCGCCGTCCGTTGGATACACGCCCGATCGGACGGCCGTCGCTTCTCTCCCCTAGTTCTATTCACCCAAAACCGTCCAACTTCAAACCTTGATATCTCCCTCGATTCTCAACGAAATTGAATGAATTTTTTTTTAAAATGATCTTCTAATCGAGTAGCACACATCTATACGGTGATGATATACTTAAAACATGTGAATAAATACAAAAAATTAAAACATGCTCGGTTGGAGGAGAAAAAATTTGATACCTTTGTCCAAGAGGTGAGGCCTCAATTGGAAATGATTGGATTGAGCTTAGGAGTGCTTGGAGAAGCTTTGGGAACAATTTGGTAGAGTTTACCCAAGGTAATCTTTGCATCTCTTCCACTTGGTCATGGAGGTAGGGTTTAAATAGGGAAGGTTATGGTGGAGCTTGGGTGGCCATGAGGGTGTCGGCATTATTTTTAAGTTGTGTGTTTTATTTTGAAAAGGGGGTCGCCTAACAGAAATTGTCGGCGAATTTTAGATTTTAAATTTGATTTAAATATATATATATAATTTAGAAAGTATCATTTGATTTTAAAAATAATTTTAAGTTTGAAAATTTTAAGATATGAAATCAAACTGATTTCACATCCCAAATAGTTTATATAAACGAGCATCGCACCACAAACCGTGTATCTATCCCAAAGGATAGACACACTGCTTGATGGTGGGGCTCGAATACATAAACTAAAAGATTTGTGACATCCGTTTGGTATGCAAACCTATTTTATAAGCCGACAAATTCCCCTGCTTAATATAAATGAATTAAGCAGGGTTTATATTACCTGGGTTCTTAAAATTCCCTATAAGGGCAAGCCCCTATAGTTAATTACATCTTAAGTGACGGAGATCACCTAAGAAAATTCTCGATAATAATCAATAATTCTGCTCTCAAGAATCTCAAAGTTTAAGTTTTCAAGGGATTGAATTTTGGAATTTCAATAGGGAATGGATCAAATTTGGAACATTTTGTTTTAGGAATTCAAAGGAAGAAAGGTAGGAGAAATCACAGATCCAAAGCAAACTCCGGTAATTTCCCGACTATCCTATTGTTTGTATTGAATTTAGGAAAGTCCTGATATTTATTTAATGTTTTGATCTTGCCAATTTTAATTAATTAGGACTTATATTTGTATGACATGATCATATAAATAGCCTCGAAGATGTGAGGGTTTATGTCGTATCGGACGACTACCTCGGAATCCTAAGACCGGTTAGGGCTTAATTTGCAATGAAAATGCCTACCAAAAGGTTGAGGATTTATGTTGCACTAGGCAAACTACCTCGAATTCCTATGGCTTAGTTATTTAATTCTTAAGAAAGTTTTGCTGAAGCAGATTTAGGTTTTGCTGATGACGATGGTCGTGCTCGCCCACCATGCTCCGAGCTCCTTGTTGTTGCAGAGGTTTAGTTTTAGAAGTCATAAATCGGGAGATGAGAAAAGTGTTTTGGTTTAGAGAAATTCTTAATTTCCAAGTGTTTTTTATGTTTTAATTAAAACAAATCTTAAAGTTGATTATAACAACACCGGTTAAGATCTCACTGTTCCATCCTTCCGCATCGTTATTTTTATCGGATTCACTTAGTCCGGATGAATTTGCTAAACTCAACTAAATGAGTTCCACACTTTCATTTAGACAGTGGGAAATCCCGTTAAGCAACACGTAGGTTACATCATCCGAGGTATTCCCGATCATCCAACAAGACGTTTTAATTTAGTTGTAGTTGTAGTTTTGTATTCTCGTTTGTGATTAAATTTTGAGTTGTTTTATATTTTGAAATGTTGTGGCGGTGAATTTTATCTTGCAATGACTTTTAATTTAGTTTTGGTTTCAATTTTAGGGACTATCCTAAGAGTGTGGGTTTTCATGCAACAGTTGTTTATCATGCAAGAAAAGAAAGTGCGATGCGATTAAATAAATTGTAATAAGGTAAATTACAATAAAATAAAAGCGTACCTGGAGGGTCTTCCCATCATCCCAAGCTGCACTTAAAACACAATTAGAATATTTAAGCATTTAAAGCAAGTCCCTAGGTAAAGCTAAGGGAAGGATTATGGTTTTCTACCAAGTTCCTAATCCTATAACTAGTCATTTCCTATGACGTCTAGGTTCTTGTGTTTTGGTTTAAGAACGATTTTCTTCATCAAAGAACAATTAAGTTCAATTGTTCGTATAAACATCCCATCATATCGAGGAAGTGCTTAAGACGAGTCTTAAACATCTTTTCAATATTTCTAGGATTATTTTTAAGTCCAAGAGAATTTAATTATACAAATGAATTAATCGTCCGGAATTCAAGTTTTGTTGTTATCTTACTCGAATGAACTAGGACATTTGAATATCCTATGAGGGAAATAACATTTCACTTAACGTTCTATTTAGGAGTTATGACAACAAAAGCTTTTGAGGGCAAATTGATGTTCAAATGGTTTGTGATTTAATTTAATTTCAGTTAACGGGTTTAAATTTGGAATAGTGTTCAAGTTGCTTTATATTTATTTTTGAATTTCTTTATGTCTTAGGTGAAGTTATTTTTTTTAATTCAATTTAATTTAACTTTAATTTAATTTAATTTAATTTAATATGATTTAATTTAATTTAATTTGATTTAATTTGATTTAATTTAATTTAATTTGATTTAATTTAATTTAATTTAATTTAATTTATATTTTAATTTTATTTTATTTTTAATTTTAATTTAATATTTTATTATTTTTTTTATGTTTTAAAGATGATTTAATTTTAATTATTAAAGTATTAATTTAATTGAAATTTTAAAAAGATTTAATTTAAATAATTTAACTTTAATTTAATTTCATGATTAAGTCTTTTAGCAATTTAAATCTTAGATTTGGATTATCATTTTAATTAGGAATTAAATATTATTGAAATGATTAATTTAGGGATTCTTAAATTAAAGAACAAATCTCTTCCTAATAATATCCCTATTTTAATAATTCCAATTTTATTATTCTTCCAAATTTAATCAATTATTTAATTAAGGTTTATTTCAATTATTTTTAAATTATTTAATAGGTTTCTAACCTTATTATTCAAATTTCAATCATCCAAATCAGATTAGGATCAAATACATTACTCTTTAATTTTATTAAGCCTAAAGTTTTAATTAAAGGTTAAAATTTTAATTACCATTTTGCCCTTCAAGCTTAATAATTTCATAACTCACTAAATTGAGCTTAAATGAACTTGAAATTTTTATGTGACTTCACTCATATGTCAATAAAGGCATGAGAGGAGAAAATGTGATTTTTCTCGTATTTAATTTATTTATGTAATAATTTTTGGTGGAAAATAGGGATTTCCAAGGAAAATTTAATAATATGACCAAGGGAAAGTTTCTATCCTTAAGAAAATTATGGGACATTCCTAATGACCAGAGGATCACTTGGACCAATTTTGGTGATTTTTTGAATTATATTCTTTTTATTATAATTATTTTGAGTTTTGGAGTATTAATTAATTTAAAAATAAAATAAAGGTTGAAAAATGAATTTTATATTTTTCAAAAATCTCTCTGATATCAAGGAAATCGGAGAATCAATTTTTATAATTTTCTGATTTCTCTTTGAATTATTAGAATTATTTTAGTGGAAATACTAAAAATATACATTTTTTTAATTTTAAAATTACCTTAGGGCTTTAAAATTTAATATCTCATTATAGAGACTTAAAAAAAATATGGGGTTTGTTCCTAAGTGATTAAAATTCAAAATGTGACATTTTGGTGAATTTTATTATTTTTTAATTATTAAAATATTAAAATAATGTAAAAAATCAACTTTTTTGAAAAATTGCAATTTTATTTTTCTTAAATTCCCCTAATATCAGAGAGGCTCCAAAACCAATTTGGTGAAATTTTGAAAAGTATTTTGAAAGTTATGAATTTTTAAAGTTTAAATTAGCTAAATGGTTTAATCAACCCATTTGGTGGGGCTAACCAAGTCCAATTGACTTCAAATTTTTATGGTGGGTTCCTATGATCTTAAAGGTCAGTGGAGAATTGATTTTAGTTCAATTTGATGTATGATTAGCTCTAATTAATTAAGGACCTATTTTGGGTGTTTAAGCCAATTAGGGTTATTCCAAGTGGATTAATTCAAAACCTATTTTTCCTAGGTTCCTCTGGTCATAATAAACATCACCAAATTTTTCTAGAATTTATTTCACAATATGTTAATTATTGGAATTAAAATACTCGAACTAGCAACTTAGAGTTGAAAAATCAATAACTCTTCATAGGGATGGCCTCTGACTTTGGAAAATTCAAGGAATGTTCCTAAATTCAGAGGCTTCAAAAGCCCTATGGTCTCATGTCATGGTGAATTGTATACATGCATGGAGAATTGAAAATGTGCAGAGAGTAAATAAATTATTAAAAATAAAATACTCAATAAAATTAAATGATTTCTTTTCCACATTATTCTCCTCTGTTCACTGAGCAAGAGGGTATTTTTATTTTATTTTTATGATTTTTCTACACAAAGTTATGCATTTTTCAAGTTCTGGTAATTAAATAAATAGGAAAATAGCCTAATTTCCTACTTATCCACGCGGCACCATGTCATCCTCGGCATCTCCGAATGGCCACGCGGCGCGCTCCCATTCGGCGCCGCCTTCTGACTCAGCGCCACGCGGCCTGCGATTCACGTATCATCTCCTGGTCCGACGCTATCTGAGCCGTCCGTCTGCGCGTGTATTGAATGAACGGCATCCGTTCATCATCCCCAAGCCTCCTAGCCCGAGAACCGTCCGTCTTCTAGGCCTAAGATCTCACTCGATACTTGACCAAATTGAACGTTCTTATGCTCTATGGATTTGTCTCGAGAAGACGAACACATCCATACGGTTTATGTGGCATGAAATTAACTCAATAAAAATGGAGAATGTTCAGAAGCTCGGTAAGAAGAGTGAGGTCATACCTTTGCTCAGAGAAGTGTGGCTTCGATCTGAGGGTTGTGTCACCTTCGATTGCGTCCCGAGCAAGCTCCGGATGAGGTCTCCCGGCCCGGTGAATTGTCTAGTAGGATTTCGACCACAGCTCGATTACAAAGCTTGGAGTCCGGAACGGATGGGTGGCCCGGAGAGGAGGCTTTTGCCGTGGACTTCTTCCCTCGGTCCGGTGAAGGTGTAGGATCAATCAATTTGGGGATTGGTCGACCGTGAAGAAGTGTCCCGGTTTTGTGTTGAAATTCGAACTCGAAATCGAGCTCGCTAGTAGGAATCGGGGCTGGAATCCAGTGGGAATCAAGTGCTCTATGTGTAGAGAGTGGTCTAGAATGATTTTGGCGAGTTTCCTTAAGGTTGGTTCAACACCTCTCCCATGGTCGAGAGAGGGGGTGTTTAAATAGGAGAGGCTGGAGGGCCTCCCAGGGGGAGTTAGGGACTGGGATCAGCTGCTCTTGGCAAGAGAAGAATAGCTGCAATGGCCACTGGGGATGGGGCAGCTCAACAGGTGGGAATTCCAAACTTTGGTTCCTCCCAAGGTCTCGGCCATGGTGTTTTCCGGCGACCCAGGCGGCTGGCCAGCAGGCATGGGTCACCCTCGAGTCCAGTGGGTCGTGGCTGGAGGTTTGTGCAGTCAATTGGCCATGGACATGTGTAAAGGGCTTGGATTAAAATGGTATGGGGAGAGGCTCATTTTGGGTCCAAATGGTTCAACCCACCATTTTGGGTTTGGTGCACCCTTCCAAGTTCTGGTTTTGGGCTGGAGAATCATGTGAGTCAACCTACCAAAGGTAGTGAAGTCCACATCAAGGATTAGGTGGCAAAGTATGGTTTAGAATGTATCATGTTTAAGGTAAAAAGGGATTAAAAAAGGTTTAAGAAAGAGATCCCCTCTCTTGCCATTAATGGTTTGGTGAGGTGGAAAGTGGATTCCATGGCTCTCATGGCTCCTATGGGGCTCATGCATGGCTTCATGGCTTGCTATGGCTTCGCACATAGCTTGGCTTACTTGTATGAAAATGGATTTTGACATTTTTGATAAATGTATGAGAGGTTAACATGAAGCTTGATTTAGAACAAATTCATATTTGTTTGGAACTTTAGGGATGGTTTTAATTGAAGTCATGATGAAGAAGAGTGTCATGTGGGCTTTGTATGAATTTTGGGCCTTTAAAATTTAGTGAAGATGGGCTTTTGGATTTCAAAACAAATTTTAGGTTGATAATTTTGTAAAGGATTGGATCCAATAAGTGTTGAATTTAATTTAGGAAGGTTTCATGAATGATTTGGAATAAATTTGAAGTGGTTTGGGCTTGAATTGGGTTGGATTTGGACCTCTTTGGTAAATGGGCCAATGTAGGTCAAATTGGGCTAACTTGGGCCAATGTTGGGTTAGGGATCAAATTAATGTAAAATTAATGTTAGTTAATGTTTGTGGGAGTGTTTCAAAGAGGTTTTGACTTTTATTGGGTTTTGATTTTGGGGTTTGGGCTTATTTGGGTTAGGTTTGGGTTTAGGTCAAAATTGGGCTTTTTGGCTTTGGGTTGAATTTGAGTGGGGTTTGGGTCTAAATTTTGAGTAAATCATGTTAGTGTTTTGTTTGTGGGGATGCTGAGGAAGGTTTAGAAAAGGTTTGGGGTTAATTGGAGTTGAATTGGGTTAGTTTGGGTTAGGTTTGGGTCATGGGTCCAAATTGGGCTTTAAGGCCAAAAATGAAATTGGATTCAACTTTCAATCAAATTAGACTTAGATCTGGTCTAGATTGGTGTTGGGAATGTTAAATTGAAGTTTAGAATTGAATTGGACCAGAACTTGGGTCAATTGGGTAGGTTTGGCTTGACATTGGGTTCACTTAGGGTTAAAATGGGTCAAATTGGGGGTTTTGACAAAAGTGGGGTAAATTGACAAAATTTACCCATGGTGTAGTTGAACAAAATGAAATTGGGAATAATTGGGATTTTCTGGATTTTCCTGGTAAATTTCTGAATTTTTGGATTTTTGGGTCAAGAGGGGTATTTTGGGTATTTGGAGGGTATTGGGAGGTATTTTTGGAATTTTTGGTATTTTTGGCTATGGATCATCAACTTGATTGGTGAGGTAATGTTCAAGGTTAATTTTGGGGAATTTTGGGTGATTTGGAAATTTTGAAAAATTTGGGTAATTTCGAGGGCTTTGGGTAGTTAAAGTGTGTAGGGTCCCGGGGTCAAAAATCGAAAATTTGCAAAATCGAAGATCGAGTAATTGTAAGTGGAATGAAATCATTTTGGTTGAGCCATGAAGTCATATCAAGCCCACATGAGCCATGAAGGGACTCATTCGAGGCATCCACTATGTTGTTCCTAACCTCTTAGCCAAGGGCTTAGGGGTTAAGGACCATCCATGCGAATCACCTTCATGAGTCGGGAGGTCAAGTTAGGAATGGGTGTGTTTTTAGGAGGTGTGTGAAAGTGTAGTGTATAAGTGTAGTGTGTGTGTAGGTCAGCCCTTCACTGCACCAGGCCACCTGTGTGCGTCCTAAGGCCAAAGAGTCCTATAGGAACTCATCCTTTAAACTTCCACATTTGATTTCAACCTTCTAGGTGATTAGGGGTCTACAGTCAAGTTTGTGGAGTTTGCAGGGAGTTAAGAAGTGGTTTAAATTTCTAAGTGGTGGGTCCCAATTCTAATCCTCTAAGATAGTCAAAGGAAAAGCCTAAGGCTAGATCCTAAGTACTAAAAAGAAGAAGAGAAGACCTCATCAAAAATGAGGTCAACAAATGGACCCCCAATAGGTGTGGTGAGCTGACGGAGCACACCGCGCGTATTGGTGTTGACCGAAGCGATCAACAAAACCAACACAAACGTCCAAGTGACAAACTTAGGACAAAGTAGAAGAGTTTCCGCTGGGGAGTATCAGGTATATTTCCAAGACTGGAGATTCGTGAACTTTCGCTGGGGAATGGAAAAGGAGGTGAACTCCAAATCACAAGATCTGGGGAATTCGATTTAGATTTCAGTTTCATTTCATGTTCAAGTTTTGATGTGTAACTTTAGATTTGAGTTTTAATTTAGATTGAAGTTTGATTTAAAATTAATTTGAGGAAATTTGGATTTGAAATGAGAATTGAAACCTAGGTTCCAACCTCGGGATTGCAAGGAAAACTGGAATTTAGGTACCAGCCTCGGAGTGAGAATCAGAGTTTAAGTGTCGACGGAAAAAGGATGAGAATCAGAATTTAGGTACTGATCTCGAAAGGGATGAGAATTGAAATTTAAATATCAATCTCGAAAGAGAGTCAAAATTTAGGTATCGTCCTCGAAAAGGATGAGAATCAGAATTTAGGTACTGATCTCAGAATGAGAACTGGAATTTAGGTACCAGTCTCGAAATGAGAGCTGGAATTTAGGTACCAGTCTCGGAAGTTTAGAATTGAAATTTAGGTAACAATTCAAAAGAGAATCAAAATTTAGGTATCCATCTCAGATGAGAGTCGGAATTTAGGTACCGACCTCGAAGGAAGAGAACTGGAATTTAGGTACCAGCCTCAAAATTTAGAATTGAAATTTAGGTATCAATTCGAAAGAGAATCGAAATTTAGGTATCGATCTCAGATGAGAGCCGGAATTTAGGTACCAACCTCGAAGGAAGAGAACTGGAATTTAGGTACCAGCCTTGAAATCCATAATTGAAATTTAGGTTTCAATTCAAAAGAGAATCGAAATTTAGGTATCGATCTCAGATGAGAGTCGGAATTTAGGTACCGACCTCGAAGGAAGAGAACTAGAATTTAGGTACCAGCCTCGAAATTTAGAATTGAAATTTAGGTATCAATTCGAAAGAGAATCGAAATTTAGGTATCGATCTCAAATGAGAGTCGGAATTTAGGTACCGACCACGAAGGAAGAGAACTGGAATTTAGGTACCAGCCTCGAAATTTAGAATTGAAATTTAGGTATCAATTCGAAAGAGAATCGAAATTTAGGTATCGATCTCAAATGAGAGTCGGAATTTAGGTACCGACCTCGAAGGAAGAGAACTAGAATTTAGGTACCAGCCTCGAAATTTAGAATTGAAATTTAGGTATCAATTCGAAAGAGAATCGAAATTTAGGTATCGATCTCGTATGAGAGTCGGAATTTAGGTACCGACCTCGAAGGAAGAGAACTAGAATTTAGGTACCAGCCTCGAAATTTAGAATTGAAAATTAGGTATCAATTTGAAAGAGAATCGAAATTTAGGTATCGATCTCGAATGAGAGTCGGAATTTAGGTACCGACCTCGAAGGAAGAGAACTGGAATTTAGAGTACCACCTCGAAATTTAGAATTGAAATTTAGGTATCAATTCGAAAGAGAATCGAAATTTAGGTATCGATCTCGGATGAGAGTCGAATTTAGGTACCAACCTCGAAGGAAGAGAACTCGGAATTTAGGTACCGAGCCTCGAAATTTAGAATTGAAATTTAGGTATCAATTCGAAAGAGAATCGAAATTTAGGTATCGATCTCGGATGAGAGCTCGAATTTAGGTACCGACCTCGAAGGAAGAGAACTGGAATTTAGGTACCAGTCTCGGAAGTTTAGAATTGAAATTTAGGTATCAATTCGAAAGAGAATCGAAATTTAGGTATCGATCTCGGATGAGAGTCGGAATTTAGGTACCGACCTCGAAGGAAGAGAACTGGAATTTAGGTACTAGCCTCGGAAAGTTGTAATGTATGAAGAGGGACCCAGTCTCATGCCATCAGAACCAAATCGAACAAAGTTCGTGGCTCCGTGTCAATATACTAGTCGATCCTCTAAGACACAGAAGAAAGAGAAATGAAAGGAGCTGGTAAGTGTACCAAGCTAAAAAGACTTGACTTAACAATAAGTCGAGGAAAATATTCAAATTTCAAAAGAGTTTCAAATAGATTTTGATTGAGAGAAGAATTGAAAGGTTCGAATCAGAGGATTCAGATTGAAATTCAATTTGAGATTTAGATTCATTTTGTTTTAGTGATTCAATTTCATTTTCTGGTTAATTAGAGCTCACGTTAATTTGAAGTTCGTTTTGACATTCAGATTTTTAAAAGATTTTTCGTTAATTTTCTTTTCCATTTTCTTTTTCATTTTCTATTTCATTTTATTTTTCATTTTCTTTTTCTTTTTCTTTCCCCCCTTTTTTTTATGTTCATTTTGTTTGTCTTTTAACGATTCAAATTTATTTTATCATTCATTTAATGTTCATGTGAATTTGGTGTTCATCATTTTTTTTAGATTTTTAAGAAAAGTTTTCTTTTATTCTTTTTGTTTCTTTTCTGTTCTTTGTTCGAAGTTCATTTAACTTTAATGACGTTTCTCAGTCAACTTGCAAAAAAGAGGTGAAGGTCAAAAATGTGACACGGTCACTTTCATTCCAATCATGTTGAAGATACATCATACAACTCGATCTGGATACATCTCATACAATCCATATAGACTCAAAAAGGACTATGTATGATCTTTGCCGATCCATCCAAAAAAAGGTATCTGTCAAAAATCCATGTCTGAATAGTGAGGTACATGGTCAATAACATCACCTTCCAAGCCATCCTTGGCAAGGATGTCGTATGGATGTACGTTGGAGGTGTGATATTTTCAATGTAACTCAAAGCTCGTAAGGCCGGAGGCTCTCTAGCTCCGGGTCTGGCTGGAAGTGGTAAGGTGCTTTCCGTCATCCATCCTTCGAAAGTAACCGAGATCCGCTTCATTGGTACTCCCGGTATGCAATGTTTAGCGACATCCGCTCCGTTGCCCTTTAGTATCATGACGGAACCTACCGGTAATGGTATCTTTATCGGCCCTCGGAACTCACTCGGGCCTACTATCCGGAGGTCGGATCCAAACATGATATTACACTCGTTCGTAAAAGAAACCGTGCGTAAAGGTCCGACAAAGTCGTGGTGATCTATGTGCGGGGGTATGCAATACCCCGCTTGTAAATGTTAATGATGCAACTCGTTGGGTATGCAATCCGCCGACGATGACCTCCATGTTATCATTCTCTTTACCATCCTTTCGATGACTAATGGCATTGGATCTACCTTTCCATGACGGAGTATTCCCGGTGGGTTTCCCTTCCTGTCTTCTGCGAAGTTGTAATAGCATCCACATTGTATTGTAATTCTACCTTTCCCTGACATCCATCTCTGGGGTTCCGAGTAGGTGTTTTCTCTTAGGCTGCCCACTTGGCCCATTCTTTTCAAATCCCGGATGCAGTCCACGATTTGTTGTTGTTCGTATTCTGAGAACACGTCTGTATGTAGCTCGAGGCCTTCTAGTATATTGATCCTCCTGCCTCTGATTCTCTCAAAGTATTCAAAAGTTTTCTTCTCGACATTCTGCATTCTTTCTAGCTCGTATTCTGGAATAATCTGCAAATGGCGAGGCCCGGTGACATATTGTGGGATATATGGCTCAATCCCTTCACGTTCTCCCCGCATAGCTCGGCTCCTCGGGGATGGTGTCCGTCGGGACATCCTCCGGGTTGCTTCGCAACAAGGTTATGCATTACTCGGTGGCTTTATCCGGTGGCGTTGTAGCCTTCCTTCTTCTCGTTCTTCTTAAGATTTCCTTGGTCTCTTCGTTATCCTCGGAGCCGGCCTCCTTCCTTCGAGTACCCGGTGAACCGGCGTCCTCGAAGTATATGTACCGGCAGTAGAAACCGCCTCGTCGCACCGGTCCGCCGCTAGTTTAGTTAACATCTTGCGGATACGGTGATTTTTATTTCTTTGCCGAGTCGTCGTGAGAGTAGCTCTTCATATTTCCCGAATTTCGTGGGTGCGGCGCCGATAAGCTCGCCCTCTGCCGTAGCGACTACGTACTTGATTCTCTTGTCTTCTTCGAGTGCTTGTTTTCCTTTTCGTCTGCTCGGAGTGGTGGCTTGGGCCACCCACTTTCATTACTATCCGACTTGGCAGCTCCTCTCGGTCAACCGGGACCCGGCTCACTTTCCTCGTATTGCAGGCCTGCTGGTGCGAAGTCTGAGTCAATCTCTATTATTTCTCCATCTTTCACCCTCCTTTCGTCGAGTGCAAGGCTTACGCCATTTCTAAAGTTCAGGACCAACCACCCGTTCGACATTTCCCTGCGAAAAGATAAGGAAAAGGATCAGGGGCTGTACTAAGAACAAGAACATTAAGAAAATGTTTATTAAAGACAGTTTTTTTTATTATTCCTTTGATATTTTAAATTCAACAGGAATGAAGTGGGATAAGATCAGGAAAGAGATTTTGATATGGAAGAGAAAACAAGGAAAACTTTATTATCATGATTTTATTTATTTTAGCACATTTTTTATTATTTTTGGGTTCGGACCCAGTCATAAGTAACTACTTCACCCGTGCTTCTAGAGATGAAAAAAATCCATTCCTTCGAAACATTAGGTAGCGTAATACTTTTTCAAGTATCGTCCATTGATCGGAAGCATATGTCGTTCTCCTTGGCAATTCACTAGCTGGTAGGAGCCTCCTGAGTAGACTGCCTCAACCACAAACGGCCCTTCCCAAGTGGGTTCAGATTTTCCTCCTATCTTGCGGTGTGCAAAAATAGGTCTTTTAAGAACGAGAACTAAGTCACCAACTTTGAAGGTTCTTGGGCGGACCAATCTGTCATGGGGTTGAACCATCTTAGCTTGGTATAGTTCTAAATTCTGTTGTGCTGCAAGTCTTTTCCCTTCCAGGCTTTCTAATTCCTCTAGTCGTAATTTGGCATTCTATTCGTCGTGATTTTGTTTGCAACCGCAATCCCGAGTGAAGGAAGCCGGACCTCTAAAAGTAACACCGCCTCGGACCCATACACCGCAGCGTAAGGTGTTGCTCGAGTAGGAGTTCGAAGGTTGTCCGGTAGGCCTATAAGGCTTCTAATAACTTCTCGTGCCAATTTCTCTTATTATCGTCCAAGGTTTTCATTAAAATTTGAACGAGAGTTTTATTAAAAGCCTCTGCTAGGCCGTTTTCTCTTGGATAGTAAATTGTTGAATACTGCCAGTCGATTCCATGTCTCCTGACAAAATTGTTGATTTGCGTGCTTCTGAATGCTGATCCATTATCTGAGATAATCCCGCGCGGTACTCCAAAACGGTAAACAACTCGGTTCTTGAAAACCGTAAGCACGTGGTGTGCTTTCACTTCTCCGAGTGGAACCGCTCTCGCCCACATGGAAAAGTAATCCGTAGCCCCAAGAATGAAGCGATGTCCTTTTGAAGATGGTGGTTCTATCGGACCCACTATATCCGTGCCCCAACATTCAAATGGCCACGACGTAATTGTCGGATGTAGCACATTCGGAGGTCGGTGTAGAACAACTCCGTGCACTTGGCATTGGTGACGACTCTCGGCGATTTTCATGCAGTCGGTCATCATCGAGGGCCAGTAGTACCCTAGTCTTTTAATTTTCATTTTCATCTTCGGACCCGACTGGTGAGCACCACAGAGTCCTGAATGGACCTCCTTAACAATTTCACGGGCCTCGGACCCGCTTAGGTACCTTAGCCACATTTGATCGAAAGACCTTCTGTATAACGTGTTGTTTATTAATGCATAGGTCAGAGTTCATTTCTTGATCTGATGGGCTAGCGACCTATCGTCTGGTAGTTTTCTTGTTTTGCAGGTAGTCTATTAATGGCTGTCGCCAATCTTCGGTGTTTTCTGTCACTGTTGCAACTGATTCTTCCTATTCCGATTTGTGTATTGTGTCTATGTCGAGCTGTGATAGGACCTGACGTCCGTGAACTGACACTTCTACTGATTCATCTTGCAAGTAGGCAAATTCTTTTGCGAGGCGGGCTAACGCATCTGCTAAAGCATTTTCTCTCCTGGGAATTTTGTAAATTGTCACATTCGGAATCTGTTCCAACAACTATATGGCATACTGGAAGTATTGCTCGAGTCTTGGCTTTAAAATTCTGTACTGTCCGGCGATCTGTTGAATGATTAACTGCGAATCCCCGTAGATGTTGATGTTTGTTATCCCCATTTGAATAGTTAATTCCAGCTCCGTTATGAGGGCTTCGTATTCCGCTTCGTTGTTTGTACAAGGCTCGTCAAGTGGTAGGAGTATCTTAACATCCCCCACTCTGGTGTTATAAAGATTAATACGATCCCTGCCTTACCGGGCACTATCACTTGCGATTCTTCATCTTTGTGTACAGAAGATGCTCCGTCGAAATATAATTCCCAACGTCGATCATCGGGGTCTTCTAAATTCATTATTTGTTCATCTGGCAAATCGTTATTGAGAGGAGATTCTGCCGGCAAAGGGTGTGTTGCGAGGAAGTCTGCTAAGACTTGTCCCTTTACGGCACGAAGAGGCACGAAAGTTATATCGAATTGCAATAATATCATTGATCATCCGGCAAGTCCGCCTGGAAAGCGTTGGACGAGTCATCGAGTATCGCAATGGATTAAATTTCGAGATTAGGTTGACCTTATGAGAAAGCATGTAGTGCCCGAGCTTTTGAGCGGTGAAGATCGTGGCCAAACAATGCTTTTCAATTGCGGGATATCTTATTTCCGTCGGAAGTAAACGACGGCTTAGGTAGTAAAGAGCATTTTCTTTACCCTCATCATTGACCTGGGCTAACAGGGCTCCGAGAGAGTCGTCTAAAGCCGCGGTATAAAGTATCAGCGGACTTCCTGAGACTTGGGCTGCTAAGACAGGAGGTGTCATTAAGTATTGTTCAATGTCCTCAAAGGCCTTCTGGCATTTCTCTTCCCAAATAAATTTGGTGTCCTTTTTAACTAATGTCGTGAAAGGCTGACACCTACCTGACAAGTTTGAGATAAAGCGTCGAAGATATGCCAACTTCCCTTGAAAAGATCGTAGTTGTTTTAAGGTTTTGTGAGGCGGCATTTCTAAGATAGCTTTAATCTTTTCCGGGTCGATTTCAATTCCACGATGTCGGACAACGAATCCTAAGAATTTCCGGAGGTGACGCCGAAGGCGCATTTTAAGGGATTCATCTTAAGGTTAAATTGTCTTAATCGTTCAAAAATAATTCTCAAATCATATAGGTGGTTGTCCTTTACTTTGTTTTTGATGACCACATCGTCCACGTAGCATTCGACTTGATTGTGGATGAGATCATCAAAAATTCTTGTCATCGCTCTCTTGTATGTTTCTCCTGCGTTCTTCAGTCCAAATGGCATCACTGTGTAACAATATACTCCGATCGGCGTTCTAAATGCTGTAAGTTTTTCATCTTCTGGAGCCATTTTTATCTGGTTGTATCCTGAAGATCCATCCATGAATGAGAATATTTCATGTGTCGAAGCAATGTCGATCATTAATTCTGGATCGGTAGAGGGAATTCATCCTTTAGACATGCCTTGTTTAAATCTCTGAAATCCACACAAATTCTGATTTGACCATTCTTCTTCCTGACTGGTACCACATTGGCTAGCCAAGTCGGGTATTTTTCTTCACAGACAAATTTAGCGTCTATTAGCTTTTTAACTTCAGCTATGACTTGTTGTTCGATTTCTAGATGCATTCTTCCGGGACCTTGTCTCGATCGGAATGTAGTAGGATCCACTCCTAGCTTATGGATCGCGACCTCCGGAGCTAATCCTGGCATCTCATCGTAGCTCCAAGCAAATTAGTCTTTAAATTCCATTAATAACTTGATTATTTCTTCAGAGTCTCCTTTATTGAGTAAGGAGCTAACAAAGGTAGGTCTAGGCTCTTCGTTAGTACCTAAGTTAACTTCCGTTAACTCATCTATTATAGATTTGATCTCTTCTTCGAACTCTGGTGGAGCGTTTCCAATTTGTAAATCTTCAAATTCTTCTCGTAGTTTCCATGCGGTTTTCATTAGACTCGCAAGTGACAACCAAGCAAAATTCAAGCATCGTCAACCGATCCTACCGTGCCGAATCCGAGACCATGTTTTGAATCGGGTGGACGACCGGAGTTATTCCATAATTTTTCAAAATGTTGTGATCGACCTTTTGTCCATAGTCGAGGTAAGAAACCACGTTGAATTAAATTTCGAACACAGGGAGAGTACCACTCAAAAGGTAATTCCATTAATTCCGATGAAGTGACATCTTCAAATTGTACATTATTTTCGCTTTGGAGGAAGGCGCACCACGGTAGAATTTGATCGGCTTTGCACCGCCGCTACGTACCTCTTTGACCACCATACCCTCGATCTTATTAGAATGGATCGGGGTCGTGGTCATAGTATGTACATAGTGGTTAATCTTCTCGTATATCGATTTATATTCTTCATTCTTTTCATCTTCGATCGGGATCCCGAATTGCGGCTTCTTCCGACTTATTGTCGTCGCTTCTTGCTTGATTTCTTTTTCTTCTTCGTAACTATCTTCCCAATCAACATTGATGGCCGGTTTCCTCCGTCCAACTATCCTAACGTCTCCGCCACGACCTCGTCCCCGCCTCGACCTCGGATGCGAGTTGTGGAGAAACCTTCGCCATCTCGCCGTAAGGGAGTGGTGAGTGATCCGCTGGACTAGAACTTCGGGTTCTTCGTCGTCCCGAACTTCCTTTCGCTTCATTCGTTATGGTATCTCCGGAGAAAATTGTTTTCTTCGGAGGTGCATAATAAGCCGCATCTTCATGGATTCCAATTTCATGTACGGAGAATGGTTGTAAGTCACCTTTGATGCACTCGTTCCCCTCCATCGTAGTATTTGATGCACCGGTGTAGGGATGATGGTACCATCCTCGTTTTCATGTATCCATGGTCGGCCCAAGAGAGCGTTGAATGACGTTTCGAATCACTTATGTGAAATTTTGTGGTTGTCTTTGCTAAGTCACTGGTTTTCATTAGCAGTGTTATTGATCCGAAGGCTCTTTCTCCTTTCTGGTTGAATCCTCTTAATAACATTTTGTCTGCTTCAAGCTCGCGAGCATCAATTTCCAAATATGCTAGCGTTCGAAGATTCATTATGTTGATTGATGCTCCCGGATCCACCAATACTCGTGAGAGTGTAAACTTCCCTATTGTAATCGAAATGTACAACGGTCGGTTGTGGTCCGTCGTCTCAAGTAAGTAGGTCATTGTCCGTGAAGGTGACACTTTGTTGTTCCTTTAACGAGCAAACCTCATCTAAGGAATCTCCGCCATTCGAGCTAAGCAAATTTTTGGATCAAGTAAGGCCTCGATCGAGCTTCTCTCATCTCCTTTCGATAAGATGAGAGCGTCGTAGATGCTCGGCTTGGATGGTAGTTTCCTAAGATGGGCTAGCAAGTTGTAGTCCACTTTATTTTCATGTGTCTCGGCTTCTTCTCGAATGGGTATTTCGCCGCCGGGGTTGGTTCTTCCTGAACAACCACCTGCTTTCCTTTGTCCTTTGGACCCATTCTCGGAGGTAGAACTCTTCCACTTCTTAAGTTAACTTTTGTAATTTCTTCTGAATCTAGCATTGAGTTTGCTGGTATCTCCTCTTGAATCTAAATGACAGGTTCTTCTAGATTAGCTTCAGAGTCTGAAGGCTCTAACTCTATCGTGACTGGAGCTCCTCGAAACTCGCAAATAGATTCGTTGCTTGTTGAACTCTCGTAGCCTCTTTGGTGGATGTCTTCTTTGTCATTGTGATCGTCGAGATTGTGTATGATTCGAGAATTGTCATTTGTATCGGAATCGATGTCCGGATTGTCGCTAGTTACGCAATCGTTAGAAACAGTCAAAACGTAGCCAACGCAATAACCCTTATCATTATAAGATCCCACCGGAGTGAGCAAATAATCATACAGAGTCAGAGGTTTGAGAAATTTCTCCCCCGAATCGGAAACAACTATCCTAGGATAAGCAACCCCTAGTCTAGCCTTAAAAGCCTCGGTCTTCTCTTCTTCATCGATTTTCTTCTTCTCTTCAATCGTCTCCTGTTGAGGTGGTTCTTCTATCATAAGTGATAGTCCTGACTTGACAGGTTTCGAACCCTGAGTTGATGCTAGCACCGAAGCGGTTTTGATGTGATCCAAAATCTTCTTCGCGGACTTTGTCCAAGCGGTAGTCCATCCATCATCGGCCGCATAAGGATCTATCGTAACAATGAGATCCGTCGAGATAACATTGACGGAACCTCCTTTCCGGGGTTCCTTCATGTACTCCTTTGGGATCGTTATATTCCCTTTCCGAAGATCGTTGTCGAGCCAACTTTTGAAGGTAATACAATCTTCTATCTTATGCCCAAGCATCCGGTGGCAAGAGCAAAAGTTGGGATCACCTTTCTTGTCGACTTCTTCTGGTCTCTTAGGTTCTGGTAGTTGGAAATCTGGAGTCTTCATCAGACTGCGGAACATTTTCGGCACTACCTCATTCTTGAACGGATACTCCCTGTTCAAAAGCTCCTTTAGCGTACGTTGTGGATGAGGCGGTTGTTCATACTGTTGAGATGACTGATAGCTGGGTCGGGGTTGTTGCGGCCATTCTGACGGTATTTATATCGGCTGCTTGCCTTTATCGACTGCTGCGAAGATCCTGGACTTCTTTTCAAAAGTTTTCACGAGCCTTCGTTTGTACTGTTTTATCTGGTGAAACTTAATTGCTTCGCCTCCTCTTGCAAGCTTCCGGCCTCGCTTAACAACTTCTCAAAAGTCTTAATAGTAAATCCTCGAGGAGAAGTGCTATCGGGCCATGAATGCTCTTAAGTAAAATGCCGATCGCATGCTGTTCTTGTAGCCGTGGCTCACACTTCATACTTAGATTTCTCCATCGAAGTATGTAATCCACCAAAGTTTCGTTCGGCTTCGCTTCTCTATCACTAAATCACCTATAGTGATGTGGTGCCGATCTTCGGCAAATCGCTTGATGAAGAGGTTCTCTAATTCCGAAAATGTCTTCACCGAACCGTTCGGTAATTCCGCATACCAATCAAAGGCGATCCCCGACAGTGCCGTCGACAAATTGTCGGAAGAGTAAAGCATCACTTCCGCCGCATTGCAACAACCGGCACAAAAATGTGCAACATGCTTCCGAGGGTTTCCGGTTCCATCAAAGGTCTTGAACGGAGGTGGTACAAAGCCTTTCTGGATATTGGACGGCGTTGAATTCTTCGTGGTAAGGTCTACCCGTCCGAATGGATGTCCCGCTCTTTGATTGTGCCAAGGCTTCTCGCACCCGCCGTTCCACCATGCTCTTAATATCCTTTTCCGGAATCATGCTTTGTGTTGCATCCTTCTTTAATCGATCATCCTTGTTGACGTACGTAATCTCCTTTCCTCCGTCTACAATGTGAATGACTTCGGGGGTGTTTCTCTTTGGGGTTGAAACCGACTCGGAGAGTGGCTAGGGCTACGCCCATCTCTTCCATCCTTTTTGCCATTTGGGCGATCGTATCATCTTTCTCTTGAAGCCGCCTCCTCATTACTTCGGCTCCTCTTTCTGCGGCTGCAGGGGCACCTTGTGAAGCTGACGAAGCTCGTGTTTCAACCATGTTAATTTCTGCATATTCATCATCCATGAACTCTGACGAGTCAACTTCATCTCCGAATTTCTCTTCTCTTTCCCTTGCTAATTGTCGAATATCAGTTCTTAGCTTTTCCATAGCATCTTCTAGTGGTCTTTTCTGTACATCCTTGTAGTTGTCATGTGATAATTGTCGGGTTTCCTTCTCATGAGTCCCTTTTACTGCGGTAGCACTTTCTTCGGACTCAAGTCTCCTGACGAGACTTTCCTTCCTGTGTTGTTGTTTTAATCTTAATTGCTCGGTTGTGGGACGCCATACCATCCTCCTACAGCAGAAGGTCCGGGATCGGATGGTCCGTCGCCCAAATGCCGGAAGGTGGTATCCTCCCTAATTTGTAGTCCCGAAACAACGACAAGCGGACTAGCTTTCATTCTCTTATTCGGCTTTTCTCGCAGCGATAAGTAGGCTCTACTCGCGGCCCAAGACGAGATTTGGCCGGCACCCGCCCTATCCTTCTTAAAATTTCGATACGGGGCATTTTTCTTTCTTCGCTAACTTCTCTATCAAGGTTTGAAGTCGAGCAAATGGCATAATTCTAGCCCTTTTCTTACGACTATCGTTGTAATATACGGGCTGAGGCAATGCGGCAGCAATCTTGCGAACATTTTCCTCATCCTCTGCAGCGGAGAGGGGATGGAACCTGCTTCCTCCCAAAAGTGGTATGTATTCGAGCAGCGGTGTATACTCGGGCAGCTTCGGGATTTCTTCTAGGAAAGCAACTTCGGCAGCTTCCGGCTTCTCTAGCAATCCTTCTACTTCGTTCCTTCTCCGAGTCCGTGTCGGCGATGGAATTCTCGAGCCGGACCCGATTTCAAAAACGAAGGTTTCACAGGAAGATTTGTACCCTCCACGGTAATAGGTTCATCACGCTTCGAATTTCCTTCTCCTTTAGTCCGGCGTAGGCCGGGGTAGGTGCGGAGACAACTAGACCAGGTGGGGGTAGCAACAACGGTCCTTCCGCGAACAACGAGTACTCCTTTCGGATGGAATCTTTTGCAGAGGAGGGAATTCATGAGTCGACTCGAGGTTAAACTCAATCAACGGCTTCTCGCTTTCGGCACTTTGCTCGTGAGTGAAAAGAGATTGACGTCAGGGATTTTGATGTCGGTGTCCTCGAATCCTTGTCCGAATCTAATAATTCCATTGTCAGGCAGTTCATCCTTGAACACGGCCAGGTCGAGTCCGTTGACGAAGGAGAAGATCAGTTTTGGGGCTTCCATTTCTGCAGGGCAGATCTCAAGTGTTAATCTCTGAATCGTGCTTCTTTTTATCGTACAACTTATGACGACAAAGAAAAAGTCCGAACACATTTCTGTTTACCTTAGTGTATTTGTGATATTAAAAGAAAATTGTTTTTCCGAAAAGATTTGTTCTTTATGAAGGAGAATTATTAAAAGAAGGAGAGTTATAGGAAGAGTAAAAGGAATTGATTAGGAACTGGAAAAGGAAGAAAAAGTCTTGTAGAAACTTCTCGACCCGCAAGACCGCTCCTAAACTAATACCTATTGGGGTCCACCCCACCTCGTAAATGAGGTAAAAGGATCTCGAACCTCTCTCGTTTAGGGGTGTCTAAACAGTGGTTCCTAAATCCGAGAGAATGTTGGCTATACTTGTTCAAAGTAGAAATGAACATAGTATTCCACGGAAAGAAGGGTAGTTTGATCCACTAGGAACATGGATACACTACCGATTTTTGAAAGCAGAATTATCTGATTAAAATGGAGAGAGGAATTTTCCCCAGCGGAGTCGCCAGAAATTGTCGGCATTGTTTTTAGGTTGTGTGTTTTATTTTGAAAAGGGGGTCGCCTAACAGAAATTGTCGGCGAATTTTAGATTTTAAATTTGATTTAAATATATATATATAATTTAGAAAGTAGCATTTGATTTTGAAAATAATTTTAAGTTTGAAAATTTTAAGATATGAAATCAAACTGATTTCACATCCCAAATAGTTTATATAAACGAGCACCGCACCACAAACCGTGTATCTATCCCTAAGGATAGACACACTACGTGATGGTGGGGCTCGATTAAATAAATTAAAAGATTTGTGACATTCGTTTGGTCTGCGAACCTATTTTATAAGCCGACAAATTCCCCTGCTTAATATAAATGAATTAAGCATGGTTTATATTACCTGGGTTCTTAAAATTCCCTATAAGGGCAAGCCCCTATAGTTAATTACATCTTAAGTGACGGGGATCACCTAAGAAAACTCTCGATAATAATCAATAATTATGCTCTCAAGAATCTCAAAGTTTAAGTTTTCAAGGGATTGAATTTTGGAATTTCAATAGGGAATGGATCAAATTTGGAACATTTTGTTTTGGGAATTCAAAGGAAGAAAGGTAGGAGAAATCATAGATCCAAAGCGAACTCTGGTAATTTCCAGACTATCCTATTATTTGGATTGAATTTAGGAAAGTCCTGATATTTATTTAATGTTTTGATCTTGCCAATTTTAATTAATTAGGACTTATATACGTATGACATGATCATATAAATAGCCTCGAAGATGTGAGGGTTTATGTCGTATCGGACAACTACCTCGGAATCCTAAGACCGATTAGGGCTTAATTTGCAATGAAAATGCCTAACAAAAGGTTGAGGATTTATGTTGCACTAGGCAAACTACCTCGAAGTCTTATGGCTTAGTTATTTAATTCTTAAGAAAGTTTCTTGCAAGCGCATTCAGGTTTTGCCGATGACGATGGTCGTGCCGCCCACCATGTTCCGAGCTCCTTGTTATTGCAGAGGTTTAGTTTTAGAAGTCATAAATCAGGAGATGAGAAAAGTGTTTTGGTTTAGAGAAATTCTTAATTTCCAAGTGTTTTTTATGTTTTAATTAAAACAAATCTAAAAGTTGATTATAACAACACCGGTTAAGATCCCACGGTTCCATCCTTCCGGCATCGTTATTTTTATAAGATTCACTTAGTCCAGATGAATTTGCTAAACTCAACTAAATGAGTTCCACACTTTCATTTAGACCGTGGGAAATCCCGTTAGCAACACGTAGGTTACATCATCCGAGGTATTTCCGATCATCTAACAAGACGTTTTAATTTAGTTGTAGTTGTAGTTTTGTATTTTGTTTGTGATTAAATTTTGAGTTGTTTTATATTTTGAAATATTGTGGCGGTGAATTTTTTCTTGCAATGACTTTTAATTTAGTTTTGGTTTCAGTTTTAGGGACTATCCTAACAGTGTGGGTTTTCATGCAACAGTTGTTTATCATGCAAGAAAAGTAAGTGTGATGCGATTAAATAAATTGTAATAAGGTAAATTGCAATAAAATAAAATTGTACCTGGAGGGTCTTCCCATCATCCCAAGCTGCACTTAAAACACAATTAGAATATTTAAGCATTTAAAGCAAGTCCCTAGGTAAAGCTAAGGGAAGGATTATGGTTTTCTACCAAGTTCCTAATCCTATAACTAGTCATTTCCTATGACGTCTAGGTTCTTGTGTTTTGGTTTAAGAACGATTTTCTTCATCAAAGAACAATTAAGTTCAATTGTTCTTATTAACATCCCATCATATCGAGGAAGTGCTTAAGACGAGTTTTAAACATCTTTTCAATATTTCTAGGATTATTTTTAAGTCCAAGAGAATTTAATTATACAAATGAATTAATCGTCCGGAATTCAAGTTTTGTTGTTATCTTACTCAGTGAACTAGGACATTTGAATATCCTATGAGGGAAATAACATTTCACTTAACGTTCTATTTAGGAGTTATGACAACGAAAGCTTTTGAGGGCAAATTGATGTT
Organism: Papilionanthe hookeriana x Papilionanthe teres; assembly: GCA_022702705.1. Taxonomy (NCBI): domain Eukaryota; kingdom Viridiplantae; phylum Streptophyta; class Magnoliopsida; order Asparagales; family Orchidaceae; genus Papilionanthe; species Papilionanthe hookeriana x Papilionanthe teres. Next base: position 171,794,583 of record CM040423.1, on the reverse strand, counting down.
CAAGTGGTTTGTGATTTAATTTAATTTTAGTTAACGGATTTAAATTTGGAATAGTGTTCAAGTTGCTTTATATTTATTTTTGAATTTCTTTATGTCTTAGGTGATGTTATTTTTTTTAATTCAATTTAATTTAACTTTAATTTAATTTAATTTAATTTAATATGATTTAATTTAATTTAATTTGATTTAATTTGATTTAATTTAATTTAATTTGATTTAATTTAATTTAATTTAATTTAAGTTAAATTTAAATTTAATTTTATTTTTAATTTTATTTTAATATTTTATTTTTTTTTATGTTTTAAAGATGATTTAATTTTAATTATTAAAGTATTAATTTAATTGAAATTTTAAAAGGATTTAATTTAAATAATTTAACTTTAATTTAATTTAATGATTAAGTCTTTTAGCATTTTAAATCTTAAATTTGGATTATCATTTTAATTAGGAATTAAATATTATTGAGATGATTAATTTAGGGATTCTTAAATTAAAGAACAAATCTCTTCCTAATAATATCCCTATTTTAATAATTCCAATTTTATTATTCTTCCAAATTTAATCAATTATTTAATTAAGGTTTATTTCAATTATTTTTAAATTATTTAATAGGTTTCTACTCTTATTATTCAAATTTCAATCATCCAAATCAGATTAGGATCAAATACTTTACTCTTTAATTTTATTAAGCCTAACGTTTTAATTAAAGGTTAAAATTTTAATTATCATTTTGCCCTTCAAGCTTAATAATTTCATAACTCACTAAATTGAGCTTAAATGAACTTGAAATTTTTATGTGACTTCACTCATATGTCAATAAAGGCATGAGAGGAGAAAATGTGATTTTTCTGTATTTAATTTATTTATGTAATTATTTTTGGTGGAAAATAGGGATTTCCAAGGAAAATTTAATAATATGACCAAGGGAAAGTTTCTGTCCTTAAAAAAATTCTGGGACATTCCTAATGACCAGAGGATCACTTAGACCAATTTTGGTGTTTTTTTTAGTTATATTCTTTTTATTATAATTATTTTGAGTTTTGGAGTATTAATTAATTTAAAAATAAAATAAAGGTTGAAAAATGAATTTTATATTTTTCAAAAATCTCTCTGATATTAAGGAAATCAGAGAATTAATTTTATCATTTTCTGATTTCTCTTTGATTTATTAGAATTATTTTAGTGGAAATATTAAAAATATACATTTTTTTAATTTTAAAATTACCTTAGGGCTTTAAAATTTAATATCTCATTATAGAGACTTAAGAAAAATATGGGGTTTGTTCCTAAGTGATTAAAATTCAAAATGTGACATTTTGGTGAATTTTATTTTTTTTGTGATTTTTATTATTTTTTAATTATTAAAATATTAAAATAATGTAAAAAAATCAACTTTTTTGAAAAATTGCAATTTTATTTTTCTTAAATTCCCCTGATATCAGAGAGGCTCCAAAACCAATTTGGTGAAATTTTGAAAAGTATTTTGAAAATTATGAATTTTTAAAGTTTAAATTAGCTAAATGGTTTAATCAACCCATTTGGTGGGGCTAATCAAGTCCAATTGACTTCAAATTTTTATGGTGGGTTCCTCTGATCCTAAAGGTCAGTGGAGAATTGATTTCAGGTAAATTTGATGTATGATTAGCTCTAATTAATTAAAGACCTATTTTGGGTGTTTAAGCCAATTAGGGTTATTCCAAGTGGATTAATTCAAAACTTATTTTTCCTAAGTTCCTCTGGTCATAATAAACATCACCAAATTTTTCTAGAATTTATTTCACAATATGCTAATTATTGGAATTAAAATACTCAAACTAGCAACCTAGAGTTGAAAAATCAATAACTCTTCATAGGGATGGCCTCTGACTTTGGAAAATTCAGGGAATGTTCCCAAATTCAGAGGCTTCAAAAGCCCTATGGTCTCATGTCATGGTGAATTGTATACATGCATGGAGAATTGAAAATGTGCAGAGAGTAAATAAATTATTAAAAATCAAATACTCAATGAAATTAAATGATTTCTTTTCCACATTATTCTCCTCTGTTAACTGAGCAAGAGGGTATTTTTATTTTATTTTTATGATTTTTCTACATAAAGTTATGCATTTTTCAAGTTCTGGTAATTAAATAAATAGGAAAATAGCCTAATTTCCTACTTATCCACGCGGCGCCCTGTCATCCTCGGCATCTCCGAACGGCCACGCTGTGCGCTCACATTCGGCGCCGCCTTCCTACTCAGCGCCACGCGGCCTGCGGTTCACGTATCATCTCCTGGTTCGACCATATCTGAGTCGTCCATCCGCGCGTGTATTGAATGAACGACATCTGTTCATCGTCCCCAAGCCTCCTAGCTCGAGAACCGTCCGTCTTCTAGGCCTAAGATCTCACTCGATACTTGACCAAATTGAACGTTCTTATGCTCTATGGATTTGTCTCGAGAAGACGAACACATCCATACGGTTTATGTGGCATGAAATTGACTCAATAAAAATGGAGAATGTTCAGAAGCTCGGGAAGAAGAGTGAGGCCATACCTTTGCTCAGAGAAGTGTGGCTTCGATCTAAGGGTTGTGTTACCTTCGATTGCGTTCCAGCAAGCTCCATATGAAGTCTCCTGGCCTGGTGAATTGTCTAGGTAGGATTTCGACCACAGATGATTACAAAGCTTGGAGTCTGGAACAGATGGGTGGCCTGGAGAGGGGGCTTTTTGCTGGTGGACTTCTTCCCTTGGTCTGGTGAAGGTGTAGGATCAATCAATTTGGGGATTGGTCGACCGTGAAGAAGTTTCCCGGTTTTGTGCTTGAAATTTGAACTCAAAATCGAGCTCGGCCTAGAGGGAATCGGGCCGGAATCCAGTGGGAATCAAGTGCTCTATGTGTAGAGAGTGGTCTGGAATGATTTTTGCAAGAGTTTCCTTAAGGTTGGTTCAACACCTCTCCCATGGCCAAGAGAGGGGGTGTTTAAATAGGAGAGGCTGGAGGGCCTCCCAAGGGGAGTTTGGGACTGGGATCAGCTGCTTTTGGCAAGAGAAGAACAGCCGCAATAGCCACCTGGGATGGGGCGACTCGACAGTGGGAATTCCAAACTTTGGTTCCTCCCAAGGTCTCGGCCATGGAGTTTTCCAGCGACCCAGGCAGCTGGTCGGCAGTTATGGGTCACCCTCAGGTCCAGGTGGGTCAGGGCTGGAGGTTTGTGCAGTCAATTGGCCATGGACATGTGTAAAGGTCATGGATTAAAATGGTATGGGGAGAGGCTCATTTTGGGTCCAAATGGGTCAACCCACCATTTTGGGTTTGGTGCACCCTTCCAAGTTCTGGTTTTGAGTGGGAGAATCATGTGAGTCAACCTACCAAAGGTAGTGAAGTCCACATCAAGGATTAGGTGGCAAAGTATGGTTTAGAATGTATCATGTTTAAGGTAAAAAGGGTTTAAAAAAGGTTTAAGAAAGAGATCCCCTCTCTTTCCATTAATGGTTTGGAGAGGTGGAAAGTGGATTCCATGGCTCTCATCTCTCCTATGGGGCTCATGCATGGCTTCATGGCTTGCCTATGGCTTGCACATAGCTTGGCTTACTTGTATGAAAATGGATTTTGACATTTTTGATAAATGTATGAGAGGTTAACATGAAGCTTGATTTAGAACAAATTCATATTTTATTGGAACTTTAGGGATGGTTTTAATTGAAGTCATGTTGAAGAAGAGTGTCATGTGGGCTTTGTATGAATTTTGGGCCTTTAAAATTTAGTGAAGATGGGCTTTTGGATTTCAAAACAAATTTTAGGTTGATAATTTTGTAATGGATTGGATCCAATAAGTTTTGAATTTAATTTAGGAAGGTTTCATGAATGATTTGGAATAAATTTGAAGTGGTTTGGGCTTGAATTGGGTTGGATTTGGACCTCTTTGGTAAATGGGCCAATGTAGGTCAAATTGGGCTATCTTGGGCCAATGTTGGGCTAGGGTTCAAATTAATGTAAAATTAATGTTGGGAAATATTTATGGGAGTGTTTCAAAGAGGTTTTGACTTTTATTGGGTTTTGATTTTGGAGTTTGGGCTAATTTGGGTTAGGTTTGGGTTTAGGTCAAAATTGGGCTTTTTGGCTTTAGGTTGAATTTGAGTGGGGTTTGGGTCTAAATTTTGGGTAAATCATGTTAGTGTTTTGTTTGTGGGGATGTTGAGGAAGGTTTAGAAAAGCGTTTGGGTTAATTGGAGTTGAATTGGGTTAGTTTGGGTTAGGTTTGGGTCATGGGTCCAAATTGGGCTTTAAGGCCAAAAGTGAAATTGGATTCAAATTTCAATCAAATTGGACTTGGATCTGGACTAGATTGGTGTTGGGAATGTTAAATTGAAGTTTAGAATTGAATTGGACCAGAACTTGAGTCAATTGGGTAGGTTTGGCTTGACATTGGGTTCACTTAGGGTTAAATGGGTCAAATTGGGGGTTTTGACAAAAGTGGGGTAAATTGACAAAATTGACCCATGGTGTAGTTGAACAAAATGCAATTGGGAATATTTGGGAGTTTCTGAAATTTTCTGGGAATTTTCTGAATTTTTGGATTTTTGGGTCAAGAGGGGTATTTTGGGTATTTGGAGGGTATTGGGAGGTATTTTTGGAATTTTTGATATTTTTGGCTATGTATGATTAACTTGATTGGTGAGGAAATGTTCAAGGTTAATTTTGGGGAATTTTGGGTGATTTGGAAATTTTGAAAATTTTGGGTAATTTCAAGGGCTTTGGGTAAAGTAGGCGGGTGTAGGGTCCCGGGGGTCAAAAATTAAAAATTTGCAAAATTGAAGATTGAGTAATTGTAAGTGGAATGGAATCATTTTGGTTGAGCCATGAAGCCATATCAAGCCCACATGAGCCATGAAGGGACTCATTTGAGGAATCCAGTATGTTGTTCCTAACCCTCTTAGCCAAGGGCTTAGGGGTTAAGGACCATCCATGTGAATCACCTTCATGAGTCAGGAGGTCAAGTTAGGAATTGGTGTGTTTTTATGAGGTGTGTGAAAGTGTAGTGTATAAGTGTAGTGTGTGTGTGTAGGTCAGCCCTTCACCAGACCAGGCCACCCAGGGCAGTCCTAAGGCCAAGGAGTCCTATAGGAACTCATCCTTTAAACTTCCACATTTGATTTCAACCTTCTAGGTGATTAGGGGTCTACAGTCAAGTTTGTGGAATTTGCAGGGAGTTAAGAAGTGGTTTAAATTTCTAAGTGGTGGGTCCCAATTCTAATCCTCTAAGATAGTCAAAGGAAAAGCCAAAGGTTGGATCCTAAGTACTAAAAAGAAGAAGAGAAGACCTCATCAAAAATGAGGTCAACAGAGGGTTGGCTTGGTTCATTCATCAAGGTTTTTTGGCTGAGGAAAACTCACATGATTGAGCTTGATCTTGGTGTAATCAATTGTGTTATGCCATGTGTAAAGTCAAGGATTTAAATGGCATGGGTGTAAGGAGCATTTTTGGTCCAATTTGGGTCAATTCATGGTTTGGGCTTGGTTCACTCACCAAGGCTTGATTTGGGCTGATGTGAGATCATTTGGGTCAGCCTCACATATGTGGTGAAGTCCCCATACAAGGTGAGGTGGCCAATTTTGGTTAAAGTGTATCATGAATGGGGTTAAAAAGGTTTAGTGAAGGCTTAAGAAAGGCTCCCCTCTCCTTGCCATAAGTGGCATGGTGAGGTGGAAAGGGCTCCCCATGGCTTGCATATGGCTTATGCATGGCTCCATGACTTCATTTGGCTTGCTCAGGGCTTGGGGAAAAGGTTGGCTCACTTGCAATGAAAAGGGTTATTTGGAATTTTGAAAACTTTGGATTCCATTGACGGGATTTGTCATGATGCTACAAATGGGTTGATTTCATGATGGTTTAAGACTTTGGTCAAATAGGATTATCAAAGGAATGATGAAGAAAAGGTTTCATGTGGGCTTGGAAATGGACTTTGGGCTTTTAAAATTTGGTAAAGGTGGGCTTTTAGGAAGGTTTAAGGGAGTGGGCTAACTTGGGCCAATGTTGGGCTAGGGTTGAAATTGTTGTAAAATTAATGTTGGGAAATGTTTAAGGGATTATTTCAAAGAGGTTTTGACTTTGGTTGGGTTTTGATTTTGGGGTTTGGGCTTATTTGGGTTAGGTTTGGGTTTAGGTCAAGATTGGGTCTTTTAGCTTTGGGTTGAATTTGAGTGGGGTTTGGGTCTAAATTTTGGGCAAATTATGTTAGTGTTTTATTTGTGGGGATGTTAAGGAAGGTTTAGAAAAGGTTTGGGGTTAATTAGAGTTGAATTTGGTGAGTTTGAGCTAAGTTTGGGTCATGGGTTCAAATTGGGCTTTAAGGTCAAAAGTGAAATTGGATTCAAATGTCAATCAAATTGGGCTTGGATTTGGTCTAGATTAGTGTTGGGGATGTTGAATTGAAGTTTAGAATTGAATTGGACCAGAATTTGGGTCAATTGGGTAGGTTTGGTTTGACATTGGGTTCACTTTGGGTTAAAAATGGGTCAAATTGGGGATTTTGATAAAAGTGGGGTAAATTGACAAAATTGGCCCATGGTGTAGTTAGACAAAACGAAATTGGGAATATTTGGGATTTTCTGGAATTTTCTGGGAATTTTCTGAATTTTTGGATTTTTTGCTAAGAGGGGCATTTTGGGTATTTGGAGGGTATTGGGGGGTATTTTTAGAATTTTTGGTATTTTTGGCTATGGATGATCAATTTTATTGGTGAGGAAATGTTTAGGAATGCTTTTGGGGAATTTTGGGTGATTTGGAAATTTTGGAGGATTTGGGTAATTTCAAGGGTTTTGGGTAGGCTAGGCGGGTGTAGGGTCCCCGGGGTCAAAAATTAAAAATTTGGAAAATTGAAGATTGGGTAATTGTAAGTGGAATGAAATCATTTTGGTTGAGCCATGAAGCCATATCAAACCCACATGAGCCATGAAGGGACTCATTTGAGGCATCCACTATGTTGTTCCTAACCCTCTTAGCCAAGGGCTGAGGGGTTAAGGACCATCCATGTGAATCACCTTCATGAGTCAGGAGGTCAAGTTAGGTATGGGTGTGTTTTTAGGAGGTGTGTGAAAGTGTAGTGTATAGGTGTAGTGTGTGTGTAAGTCAGCCCTTCACCAGATCAAGCCACCCAAGGCAGTCCTAAGACCAAAGAGTCCTATAGGAACTCATCCTTTAAACTTCCACATTTGATTTCAGCCCTCTAGGTGATTAGGGGTCTACAATCAAGTTTGTGGAGTTTGCAGGGAGTTAAGAAGTGGTTTGAATTTCTAAGTGGTGGGTCCCAATTCTAATCCTCTAGGATAGTCAAAGAAAAAGCCTAAGGCTAGATCCTAAGTACTAAAGAGAAGAAGAGAAGACCTCATCAAAAATGAGGTCAACAAATGGACCCCAAATAGTTGTGGTGTGCTAACCAAGCACACCACGTGTATTGGCGTTCACCAAAAAGATCAACAAAACCAACACAGATGTCCAAGTGACAAACTTAGGGGGAAGTAGAAGAATTTCCGTTGGGGAGTGTCAAGTATATCTCTGAGACTGGAGATTCCTGAACTCTCGCTGGGGAAAGGAAAAGGAGGTGAATTCCAAATCACATGATCTGGGGAATTTTGATTTAGATTTCATTTTGTTTCAGTTTAAGTTTTGATGTGTAAGTTCAGATTTTAGCCTGAGTTTTAATTTAGATTGAAGTTTTGTTAAAAATAATTTGGAGGGATTTGAATCTTGAAATGAAAATTGGAATTTAGTGGTTTTAGATGTAACATCTTCAACCTCAAAAGAAAATTGAATTGATTGATTTAAATCATTACAATGAGGAAAGAACTCAGAGCAATGCGGTATTGGATGTAAAATCCTTAACCTCAAGAGTTCGATTTTGATGTATTTCATTGCAATAGGGAAAGAATCCTAAAGCAATGCAGTCTCAGATGTAAAATCCTCAACCCCAAGAATTTGCTTTTAATGTATTTCATTGCTATAAGGAAAGAACCTAAAGCAATGCAGTATCGAATGTAAAATCCTCAACCCCAAAAGTTTGATTTTGATGTATTTCATTGTGATAGGGAAAGAACCTAAAGCAATGCAGTCTCGGATGTAAAATCCTCAACCCCAAAAGTTTAATTTTGATGTATTTCATTGCGATAGGAAAGAATCCTAAAGCAATGCAGTCTCAGATGTAAAATCCTCAACCCCAAAAGTTTAATTTTAATGTATTTCATTGCGATAGGGAAAGAATCCTAAAGCAATGCAGTCTCGGATGTAAAATCCTCAACCCCAAAAGTTTGATTTTGATGTATTTCATTGCAATAGGGAAAGAATCCTAAAGCAATGCAGTCTCGGAAGTAAAATCCTCAACCCCAAAAGTTTGATTTTGATATATTTCATTGCGATAGGGAAAGAACCTAAAGCAATGCAGTCTCGGATGTAAAATCCTTAACCCCAAAAGTTTGATTTTGATGTATTTTATTGTGATAGGGAAAGAACCTAAAGCAATGCAGTCTCGGATGTAAAATCCTCAACCCCAAAAGTTTAATTTTGATGTAATTCATTGCGATAAGGAAAGAATCCTAAAGCAATGCAGTCTCGAATGTAAAATCCTCAACCCCAAAAGTTTGATTTTGATGTTAATTGATTTTGCAAAGATTTGTAGTGTTGATTTGAAAAGTGTGGAATTTTGGTGTTTCGATAATTTCATGAAAGTTGTAAAAGATTTTTGTGGAAAGAAACAAATTAGGAGGGAATATGTAGATGCTACATATCCCATTCAAAAGAGTTGATTGAGAGTTCGTTGGTTTGGATTGGATATAATTCCTCGCCACTAGATTCGAATCGAAAACCTCGTGGCTCCATGTCAATGGAATCGACCGCTTCCATCCCAGACAAACGAGAGAGTAGAACGGATTGGATTTCAGATTTGGAAGGTTGAGTTTGAATTTGATTGAGATTTGATTTGAGATCTGGAAGTTTGAATTTGAATTTGATTGAGATTTGATTTGGAATCTGGAAAGTTGAATTTGAATTTTTGATTTAAAATTTGTGTTCATTTTGTTTATTTTTTAACGATTTATCGTTCATTTAATGTTCATGCGAATTTGGAGTTCATCATTTTTTTTTAGATTTTTAAGGAAAGTTTTTCTTTTATTCTTTTTGTTTCTTTTTTGTTCTTTGTTCGAAGTTCATTTAACTTTAATGGCGTTTCCCAGTCAACTTGCACAAAAGAGGTGAAGGCCAAAAATGTGACATGGTCACTTTCATTCCAATCATCTTGAAGATACATCATACAACTCGATGCGGAATACATCTCATACAATCCATATAGACTCAAAACGGACTATGTATGATCTTTGTCGATCCATCCAAAAAAGGTATCTGTCAAAAATCCATGTCTGAATGGTGAGGTGCATGGTCAATAACATCACCTTCCAAGCCATCCTTGGCAAGGATGCCGTATGGATGTACATTGGAGGTGTGATATTTTCCATGTAACTCACAGCTCGTAAGGTCGAAGGCTCTCTAGCTCTGGGTCCGGCTGGAAGTGGTAAGGCTGTTTTCCTCGTCATCCATCCTTCCGAAAGTAAGCGAGATCCGCTTCATTGGTACTCCCGTATGCAATGTTTAGCGACATTTGCTCCGTTGCCCTTCGATATCATGACGGAACCTACCGGAAATGGTATCTTTACCGGCCCTCAGAACTCACCTGGGCCTGCTATCCGGAGGTCAGATCCGAACATGATATTACATTCGTTCAAAAAAGAAGCTGTGCAGAAAGGTCTGAATAAATCGTGGTGATCTATGTGCGGGGGTATGCAGTCACCCTTCTTGTAAATTTTAATGATGCAACTGTTGGGTATGCAATCTGCTGGCAGTACCCTCCATGCTATCATTCTTTTTACCATCCTTTTGATGACTAATGGCATTGGATCCATCTGGCCATGACGGAGTATCCCCGGTGGGTTTCCCTTCTCGTCTTCCGCGAAGTTGTAGCAGCATCCACATTGTATTGTAATTCTCCCTTTCCACGGCATCCATCTCCGGGGTTCCGAGTAAGTGTTTTCTCTTAGGCGGCCCGCTCGGCCCATTCTATTCAAATCCCGGATGCAGTCCACAATTTGTTGTTGTTCGTATTCTGAGAACACGTCTGTATGTAGCTCGAGGCCTTCTAGTATATTGATCCTCCTGCCTCTGATTCTCTCGATGTATTCAAAAGTTTGCTTCTCTACATTCTACATTCTTTCTAGCTCGTATTCTGGAATAATCTGCAAATGGCGAGGCCTGGTGACGTACTGTGGGATATATGGCTCAATCCCTTCGCGTTCTCCTGCATACCTCGGCTCCTCGGGGATGGTCTCCGTCGGGACATCCTCCGGGGTTGCTCCTGCAACAAGGTTATGCATTACTGGTGACTTTATCTGGTGGCGTGGTAGCCTTCCTTCTTCTGATCTTTTTGAGATTTCCCTGGTCTCTTCTGTTATCCTCCTTCAGGTTCCTGGTGAACCGGCGTCCTTGAAGTATATGCACTGGCAGTAGCAACTGCCTCGTCGCTCTGGTCCGCTGCTAGTTTAGTTAACATCTTGCGGATACGGCGATTTTTTTTCTTCGCTGAGTTGCTGTGAGAGTAGCTCTTCGTACTTCCTGAATTTCTGTGGGAGCGGCACTGACAAGCCTGCCTTCGCCGTAGCGACTGACGTACTTGATTCTCTTGTCTTCTTCGGTGTTTGTTTTCCTTTTCTTGCTTCGTCGGATTGGTGGCTTGGGCCACCCACTTTCATTATCGTCCGACCGGGCGGTTCCTCTCGATCAATCGGGACCCGCTCACCTTCCTTGTATTGCGGGATCGCCGGTGCGAAGTCCGAGTCGATCTCTATTATCGCTCCATCTTTCACCCTCTTTTCGTCGAGTGCAAGGCTTACGCCATTTCTAAAGTTCGGGACCAACCGCCCGTTCGACATTTCCTCGCGAAAAGATAAGGAAAAGGATCAGGGGCTGTACTAAGAACAAGAACAGTAAGAAAATGTTTATTAAAGACAGTTTTTTTTTTATTACTTTTTGTATTTTTAAATTTAACAGGAATGAAGTGGGATAAGATCAGGAAAGAGATTTTGATATGGAAAAGAAAACAAGGAAAACTTTATTATCATGATTTTATTTATTTTAGCAAATTTTTTATTATTTTTGGGTTCGGACCTGACCATAAGTAACTACTTCACCCGTGCTTCTAGGGATGAAAAATCCATTCCTTCGAAACATTAGGTAGCGTAATACTTTTTCAAGTATCGTCCATTAATCGGAAGCATATGTCGTTCTCCTTGGCAATTCACTAGTCCGGTAGGAGCCTCCCGAGTGGATCGCCTCAACCACAAACGGCCCTTCCCAAGTGAGTTCAAATTTTCCTCCTATCTTGCAGTGTGCAAGAATAGGTCTTTTGAGAACGAGAACTAAGTCACCAACTTTGAAGGTTCTTGGGCGGACCAATCTATCATGGGCTTGAACCATCTTAGCTTGGTATAGTACTAAATTCTGCTACGCTGCAAGTCCTTTCCCTTCCAGGCTTTCCAATTCTTCTAGTCGTAATTTGGCATTCTCTTCTATCGTGATTTTGTTTGCAACTGCAATCCTGAGTGAAGAAAGCTGGACCTCTAAAGGTAACATCGCCTCGGACCCATACACCGGAGCGTAAGGTGTAGCTCGAGTAGGAGTTCGAAGGTTGTCCGGTAGGCCCACAAGGCTTCTAATAACTTCTCGTGCCAATTTCTCTTATTATCGTCCAAGGTTTCTTTAAGATTTGAACGAGAGTTTTATTAAAAGCCTCAGCCAGGCCATTTTCTCTTGGGTAGTAAATTGTTGAATATCGTAAGTCGATTCCATGTCTCCTGACAAAATTGTTGATTTGTGTGCTTCTGAATGCTGACCCATTATCTGAGATGATCCTGCGCGGCACTCCGAAATGGTAGACAACTTGGTTCTTGAAAAACTATAGCACGAGGTGTGCTTTCACTTCTCTAAGTGGAACCGCCTCCGCCCACTGGAAAAGTAATCCGTAGCCGCAAGAATGAAGCGATGTCCTTTCGAAGATGGTGGTTCTATTTGACCCACTATATCCGTGCCCCAACATTCAAATGGCCACGATGCAATTGTCGGATGTAGCACATTTGGAGGTTGGTGTAGAACCACTCCGTGCACTTGGCATTGGTGACGGCTCTTGGCGATTTTCATGCGGTCGGTCATCATCGAGGGCCAGTAGTACCCTAGTCTTTTAATTTTCATTTTCATCTTTGGACCCGACTGGTGAGCTCCACAGAGTCCTGAATGCACCTCTTTAACAACTTCACGGGCCTCGGACCCGCTTAGGCACCTTAGCCACAATTGATCGAAAGACCTTCTGTATAACGTGTTATTTATTAATGCGTAGGATAGAGTTCTTTTCTTGATCTGATGGGCTAACGACCTATCGTCTGGTAGTTTTCCTGTTTGCAGGTAGTCTATTAATTGTTGTCGCCAATCTTCTGTGTTTTCTCGTCATCGTTGCAATCGATTCTTCTTCTTCTCGATTTGTGTATTGTGTCTATGTCGAGCCGTGATAGGACTCGACGTCCGTGAATCGACACTTCCATCGATTCATCTTGCAAGCAGGCAAATTCTTTTGCGAGGCGGGCTAATGCATCTGCTAAAGCGTTTTCTTTCCTGGGAATTTTGTAGATCGTCACATTTGGAATCTGTTCCAACAACTGTATGGCATACTGGAAGTATTGCTTGAGTCTTGGCTTTAAAATTTTGTATTGTCCGGCGATCTGTTGAATGATTAACTGCGAATCCCCGTAGATGTTGATGTTCGTTATCCCCATTTGAATAGTTAATTCCGAGTCCCGTTACGAGAGCTTCATATTCGCTTCGTTGTTCGTACACGGCTCTGTTAAGTGGTAGGAGTATCTTAACATCCCCCGCTCCAGTGTTATAAAGATTAGTCCGATCCCTGCCTTACCGGGCACTATCACTTATGATTCTTCGTCTTTGTGTGTTGAAGATGCTCCGTCGAAATATAATTCCCAACGTCGATCATCAGGGTCTTCTAGGCTCATTATTTGTTCATCTGGCAAGTCGTCATTGAGAGGAGATTCCGCCGGCAAAGGGTGTGTCGCGAGGAAGTCCGCTAGGACTTGTCCCTTTATGGCACGAAGAGGCACGAAAGTTATATCGAATTGCAACAATATCATCGACCATCCGGCAAGTCCGCCGTAAAGCGTCGGACGGGTCATCAAGTATTGCAATGGATTAAATTTCGAGATCAGGTTGACCTTTTGAGAAAGCATGTAGTGCCTGAGCTTTTGAGCGGCGAAGATCAGGGCCAAACAATGTTTTTCAATTGGAGGACACTTTATTTCTGATGGAAGTAAACGACGGTTTAGGTAGTAAAGAGCATTTTCTTTACCCTCATCATTGACCCTAGGCTAATAGGGCTCCGAGAGAGTCGTCTAAGGCCACGGTATAAAGTATCAACGGTCTACCCGAGATCGGGGCTGCTAAGACGGGAGGTGTCATTAAATATTGTTTAATGTCCTCGAAGGCCCTCTCGGCATTTCTCTTCCCAAATAAATTTGGCGTCCTTTTAACTAATGCCGAGAAAGGCCGACACCTACTCGACAAGTTCGAGATAAAGCGTCGAAGATATGCCAACTTCCCTTGAAAAGATCGTAGTTGTTTTAAGGTTCCGGGAGGTGGCATTTCTAAGATAGCTTTAATCTTTTCCGGGTCGATTTCAATTCCACGATGTCGGACAACGAATCCTAAGAATTTCCAGGAGGTGACGCCGAAGGCGCATTTTAAGGGATTCATCTTAAGGTTAAATTGTCTTAATCGTTCAAAAACAATTCTCAAATAATAAAGGTGGTCTTCCTTTACTTTGCTTTTGATGACCACATCATCCACGTAGCATTCGACTTGATTGTGGATGAGATCATCAAAAATTCTTATCATCGCTCTCTAGTAGGTTGCTCCTGCGTTCTTCAATCCGAATGGCATCACTGTGTAGCAATATACTCCGATCGGCATTCTAAATGCTGTAAGTTTTTCATCTTTTGGAGACATTTTTATCTGGTTGTATCCTGAAGATCCATCCATGAATGAGAATATTTCATGTGTTGAAGTAATGTCAATCATTAATTCTGGGATCGGTAGAGGGAATTCATCTTTTGGACATGCCTTGTTTAAATCTCCGAAATCCACACAAATTTTGATCTGACCATTCTTCTTCCTGACTAGTACCAAATTGGCTAACCAAGTCGGGTTTTGTTCTTCACGGACAAATTTAGCGTCTATTAGCTTTTTAACTTTAGCTATGACTTGTTGTTCGATTTCTAGACGCATTCTTCTAGAACCTCGTCGATCGGAATGAAGCGGATCCACTCCTAGCTTATGGACTGCGACCTCTTGAGCTAAACCTGGCATCTCATCGTAGCTCCAAGCAAAACAGTCTTTAAATTCCATTAATAACTTGATTATTTCTTTGGAGTCTTCTTTATTGAGTAAGGAGATAACAATGGTAGGTCTAGGCTCTTCGCTAGTACCTAAGTTAACTTCTGTTAACTCATCTATTGTAGATTTGATCTCTTCTTCGAACTCTGTTGGAGCGTTTCTAATTTGTAAATCTTCAAGTTCTTCTGTAGCTTCCATGCAGTCTTCATTAGACTTGCAAGTGACAACCATGCAAAATTCAGTATCGTCAACTGATCCTACTGTGCCGAATCCGAGACCATGCCTTGAATTGGGTGGACGACCGGAGTTATTCCATAAATTTTCAAAATGTTGTGATTGACCTTTTGTCCATTGTCGAGGTAAGAAACCACACTGAATTAAATTTTGAACACAGGGAGAATACCACTCAAAAGGCAATTCCATTAATTCTGATAAAGTAGCATCTTCAAATTGTAGATTATTCTCAGTTTTGGAGGAAGGAGCACCATGGTAGAATTTGATTGGCTTTGCACCGCCGCTACGTACCTCTTTGACCACCATACCCTCAATCTTATTAGAATGGATCGGGGTCAGGGTCATAGTATGTACATAGTGGTTAATCTTCTAGTACATCGATTTATATTCCTCGTTCTTTTCATCTTCGAGAGAGATCCTGAATTGCGGCTTCTTCCGACTTATTGTCGCCGCTTCTTGTTTGATCTCTCTTTCCTCTTCAGAACTGTCTTCCCAATCAACATTGATAGCTGGTTTCCTCTGTCAAACCGTCTTAACGTCTCTACCACGACCTCGTCCCCGGCCTCGACCTCGGATGCGAGTTGTGGAGAAACCTTCACCATCTCGCCGTAAGGGAGTGGTGAGTGACAGTTGGACTAGAAATCCAGGTTCTTCGTCGTCCCGAACTTCCTTTGCCTCATTCGTTATGGTATCTCTGGAGAAGATTGTTTTCTTTGGAGGTGTGTAATAAGTTGCATCTTCATGGATTCCAATTTCATGTACGGAGAATGGTTGTAAGTCACCTTTGATGCATTGTTCCCCTCCATCGTAATATTTGATGCACTGATGTAGAGATGATGGTACCATCCGGTTTTCATGTATCCATGGTCGGCCCAGTAAAGCGTTGAATGACGTTTCTGAATCAATTATGTGAAATTTTGCGGTTGTCTTGGCCAAGTCACCGGTCTTCATTAGCAGTGTTATTGATCTGAGGGCTCTTTCTCCTTTACGGTTGAATCCTCTTAATAACATTTTGTTCGCTTCGAGCTCGCGAGCATCAATTTCCAAGTATGCTAGCGTTCGAAGATTCATTATATTGATTGATGCTCCTGGATCCACCAATACTGCGGAGAGTGTAAACTTTCCAATTGTAAGCTGAAATGTACAACGGTCGTTTGTGGTCTCGTCGTCCCAAGTAGTAGGTCATTGTTCGTGAAGGTAACACCTCGTCTGTTCCTTTAACGAGCAAACCTCATCTAAGGAATCTCCGGCCATTTGAGCTAAGCAAATTTCCGGATCAAGTAAGGCCTCGATCGGAGCTTCTCTCATCTCCTTTCGATAAGATGAGAGCGTCGTAGATGCTCGGTTTGGTCGGTAGTTTCCTAAGAAGGGCTAGCACGTTGTAGTCCACTTTATTTTCATGTGTCTCGGCTTCTTCTCGAATGGGTATTTCTGCTGCGGGGTTGGTTCTTCTTGAACAACCACCCGCTTTCCTTTGTCTTTTGGACCCATTCTCGAAGGTAGAACTCTTCCACTTCGTAAGTTGACTTCGTGATTTCTTCGAATCTAGTATTGAGTTTGCCGATGTCTCCTTCGAATTGGAATGACAGCTTTCTTCGGATCGGCTTCGGAGTCCGAAGGCTCTAACTCTATTGTGACTGGAGCTCCTCGAAACTCGCAAATAGATTTGTTGCTTGTTGAACTCTCGTAGCCTCCTTGGTGGATGTCTTCTTTGTCATTGTGATCGTCGAGATTGTGTATGATTTGCGAATTGTTAATTGTATCGTAATCGACATCCGGATTAGGTTGATTGTCGCTAGTTACGTAATCGTTAGAAACAGTCAAAACGTAGCCAACGCCATAACCCTCATCATTATAAGATCCCACAGGAGTGAGTAGATAATCATACAGAGTCAGAGGTTTGAGAGATTTCTCCCCCGAATCGGAAACAACTATCCTAGGATAAGCAGCCCCTAGTCTAGCCTTAGGAGCCTCAGTCTTCTCTTCTTCGTCAATTTTCTTCTTTTCTTCAGTCGTCTCTTGTTGAGGTGGTTATTCTATCGCAAGTGATAGTGCCGACTTGACAGGTTTCGAACTCTGAATTGAGGCTCGCCCCGAAGTGGTTTGGATGCGATCTAAAATTTTCTTCGAAGACTTTGTCCAAGCGGTAGTCCATCCATCTTCAGTCGCATAGGGATCTATCAGAACAATGAGATCCATCAAGATAACATTGACGGAACCTCCTTTTTGGGGTTCCTTCATGTATTCCTTCGGGATTGTTATGTTCCCTTTTCGAAGATTGTCGTTGAGCCAACTTTTGAAGGTAATACAATCTTCTATCTTGTGTCCAAGCATCCGGTGGTAAGGGCAAAAGTTTGGATCTCCTTTCTTGTCGACTTCTTCTGGTCTCTTGGGCTCTGGCAGTTGGAAATATGGAGTCTTCATCAGACTGCGAAACATTTTCGGTACTGCCTCATTCTTGAACGGATACTCCCTGCTCAGAAGCTTCCTCAACGTACGTTATGGACGAGGCAGTTTTTCATACTGTTGAGATGACTGAAAGCTGGGTCGGGGTTGCTGGTAATTCTGTTGAGGTTGCTGCGGCCGTTCTGACGGTATTTATATTGGCTGCTTGCCTTTATCGACTGCTGCAATGATCCCAGACTTCTTTTCAAAAGTTTTCACGGGCTTCTGTTTGTTTGTTTTGTCGATGAAACTTAATTGCTTCGCCTCCTCTTGCAAGCTTCCGGCCTTGCTTAACAACTTCTCGAAAGTCTTAATAGTAAATCCCTTGAGGAGAAGTGCTATCGGGCCATGAATGCTCTTAAGTAAAATGCCGACTGCATGCTGTTCTTATAGTTGTGGCTCACACTTCATACTTAGATTCCTCCATCGAAGTATGTAATCCACCAAATTTTCGTTCGGCTTCTGCTTCTTTACCACTAAATCACCTATAGTGATGTGGTGCTGAGCTCCGGCAAATCGCTTGATGAAGAGGTTCTCTAATTCTAAAAATTTCTTCACCGAACCGTTTGGTAATTCTGCATACCAATCAAAGGTGATCCCTGATAGGCTGCTGACAAATTGTCTGAAGAGTAAAGCATCACTTTCGCCGGCATTGCAACAACTGGCACGAAAATGTGCAACATGCTGCCGAGGGTTTCCGGTTCCATCAAAAGTCTTGAACAGAGGTGGTACAAAGTCTTTCGGAAATTGGACAACGTCGAATTCTTCGGGTAAGGTCTACCCTTCCGAATGGATGTCCCGCTCTTTGATTGTGCCAAGGCTTCTCGCACCTACTGTTCCACCATGCTCTTGATATCCTTTTCTGGAATCATGTTCGGGTAGAATCTTTCTTTGGTCGATCGTCTCCGTTAACGGATGTAATCTCTTTTCCTCCGTACGTAATATGAATAACTTCTGGAGGCGTTTCTCTTGGGGGTTGAACTTGACTCTGAAGAGTGACTAGGGCTGCAGCCATCTCTTCCATTCTTTTCGCCAATTGAGAGATTGTATCATCTTTTTCTCAAATTTTTGCTCTTAATGCTTCTGGTTCATCTCTTTCCACAGCTGCCGGAGCACCTTGCGAAGCTGACGATGCTCGTGTTTCAACCATGTTAATTTCTGCATATTCATCATCCATGAATTCTGACAAGTCGACTTCATCTCCGAATTTTTCTTCTCTTTCTCTTGTTAATCGCTGAATATCAGTTCTTAGCTTTTCCATAGCATCTTCCAATGGTCTTTTTCGTGCGGTTTTGCAGTTATCATGCGATGGCTGTCGGGTTTCCTTTTTGGGAGTCCCCTTCATTGCAGTGGCGCTTTCTTCGGACTCGAGTCTCCTGACGAGACTTTCCTTCTCAGGTCGCTGTTTCGGTCTTAATTGGCCGGTAGTGGGACGCCATACCATCCTTCTAGCAGCAGAAGGCCTAGGACCGGATGGTCTGTCGGCTGAATGCTGGAAGGTGGTATCCTCCCTGATCTGTAAACCTGAAACAACAACAGGTGGACTAGCCTTCATCTTCTTATTCGGCTCTTCTGCAGCGATAGCAGGTTCTACTCGTGGCCCAAGACGGGATTTGGCCGGCACCCATCCTATCCTTCTTAAAATCTCCGATACAGGGCATTTCTCTTTCTTTGCTAACTTCTCAATCACAGTCTATAGTCGGGCAAATGGTGTAATCCTAGCCCTTTTCATTCTGTTGTTGCTATAGTATGCGGGTCAAGGTAATGTAGAAGCAATCCTGCGGACATTTTCCTCATCAGCTGCGGTGGAAAGGGGATAGAATCTACTTCCTTCCAAAAAGAGTGTATCTTCAGGCAATGGTATGTATTCAGGTAGTGGTGTGTACTCAGGGATTTCTTCTAAGAAGGCGACTTCAGCAGCTCTGGCCTTCCTGGCAATCTTCCTGCCTCTGTTTCTCCTCTGAGTCCGTGTTAGGGGTGGAACCCTTGAGCTGGACCCAATTTCGAAAATAGAAGGTCTTGCACGGAAATCTGTACCCTCCACGGTAACATGCTCGTTACAAGTTTGAACTTCCTTCCCCTTCGGTTTGGCGGGAGCCGGGGTAGGTGCGAGACGACTAGACCGGTGGGGGTAGAGATAACGGTCCTCCTATGGACAGTAGTATTCCTCTCAGCTGGAACCCATTGCAGAGGAGGAAACTCTTGAGTTGACTTAAGGTTGAACTCGATCAAAGGTCTTTCAGTTTCAGATACTTTATCTGTTAGTGCGAAAAGGGTAACGTCAGTGATCTTGACATTTGTGTTCTCGAATCCTTGTCCAAACCGGATGATCCCATTGTCCAGTCCATTGGTGAAGGAGAAAATCAGCTTTGGGGCTTCCATTTCTGCAAGGTAGATTCTGATTGTCGAGTCCTGAGTTATGCTTCTTCTCATCGGGATGAAAAGAAAGGAATCGAAAAGAGTCCGAACACATTCTTGTTCATGTATTTATGAGAAGGAGTTATTTGTTAAAAGAGTCATTCATTAGAGGGTTTGTTTATTAGGAACGGAATGTTCAAAGCTGTAGAGAAGGTAAAGAATCTGATTCAGAATTGGAAGGGAAAATAAAGTCTTATGCAAGACTTCTTGACTCGAAGGACCGCTCCTAAACTAACACTTATTGGGGGTCCACCCCACCTCAGAAATGAGGTAAAAGGATCTTGGAACCTCTCTGTTTAGAGGTGTCTAAAAAGTGGCTCCTAAATCCGAGAGAATGTTGGCTATACTCGTTCAAGGTAGAAATGAACATAGTATTCTAACAGAAAGAAGGGTAGTTTGATCCACTAGGGACATGGATACACTACTGATTTTTGAAAGTAAAACCATCTGATCAAAATGGAGAGAGGAACTAGTCCCCAGCGGAGTCGCCAGAAATTGTCGACATATTTTTAGGTTGAGTGTTGTATTTTTGAAAAGGAGGTCGCCTACAGAAATTGTCGGCGAAATTTAAATTTTAAATTTAATTTAAATATATATATAATTTAGAAAGTAGTATTTGATTTTGAAAATAATTTTAAATTTGAAAATTTTAAGATATGAAATCAAACCGATCTCACATCCCAAATAGTTTATATAAACGAGCACCGCATCACAAACCGTGTATCTACCCCGAAGAATAGACACACTGCTTAATGATAGGGCTCGATTAAATAAACTAAAAGATTTGTGACATCCGTTTGGTCTGCGAACCAATTTTATAAGTTGACAAGTTCCCCTGCTTAATACAAAGAAATTAAGTAGGGTTTATATTATCTGGGTTCTTAAAGTTCCCTATAAGGGCAAGCCCCTATAGTTAATTACATCTTAAATGACGGGAATCATTTAAGAAAACTCTCGATAATGATTAGTGGTTTTGCTCTCAAGAATTTCAAAGCTAAGGTTTTCAAAGGATTGAAATTTGGAAATTTCAATAAGGAATGGATCAAATTTGGAACAGTTTATTTTAGGAGTCCAAAGGAAGAGAAGTAGGAGAAGCTGAGGATCCAAGAGGAATCTTGGCAACTTCCCGACTATCCTAGTGTTTGGCTTCAATTTGGAAATTTACTTAATGTTTCCATCCTGCCAATTTTAATTAATTAGGACTTATATTAGTATGACATAATCATACAAATAGCCTCGAAGATGTGATGGTTTATGTCGTACCGAACGACTACCTCGGAATCCTAAGACCGGTTAGGGCTTAATTTACATAACATGATTATGCAAATGCCTAACGAAAAGTTGAGGATTTATGTTGCACTATCAAACTACCTCGAAATCCTATGGCTTTGGCTGTTAATTCTAGGAATGTTTAGCTGATGTAGAGTTGTTTTGCTGACGAAGATGGCCGTGCTGCCCACCGTGCTCTAAGCTCCTTGTTGTTGCAGAGGTTTAGTTTTAGAAGTCATAAATCAAAGGATGAGAGAAGTGTTTTGGTTTAGAGAAAATCTTAAAATCCAAGTGTTTTTTAATATTTTAATTAAAACAAATCTTAAAGTTGATTATAACAACACCGGTTAAGATCCCACGGTTCCATCCTTCCGGCATCGTTATTTTTATCGGATTCACTTAGTCCAGATGAATTTGCTAAACTCAACTGAATGAGTTCCACACTTTCATTTAGACCGTGGGAAATCCCGTTAGCAACACGTAGGTTACATCATCCGGGTATTCCCGATCATCCAACAAGACGTTTTAATTTAGTTGTAGTTGTAGTTTTGTTATTCTGTTTGTGATTAAATTTTGAGTTGTTTTATATTTTGAAATGTTGTGGCGGTGAATTTTATCTTTTAATGACTTTTAATTTAGTTTTGGTTTCAGTTCTAGGGACTACCCTAGAGGTTTTGGATTTCATGCAACAGTTGTTTATCATGCAAGAAAGGTAAAGTGCAATTGCAATAAAGTAAATTACAATAAAGTAAGTTGCAATAAAATAAAAGCGTACCTGGAGGGTCTTCCCATCATCCCAAGCTGCACTTAAAACACATATCAGAGCATTTAAGTATTCCAACAAGTACCTAGGTAAAGCTAAGGTAAAGATTTTGGTTGTCCACCAAAGTCCTAATCCTATAGCTAGTCCTCTCCTATGACGTCTAGGTTCTTGTGTTTTGGTTTAAGGATGATTTTCTTCATCAAAGAACAATTAAGTTCAATTGTTCTTATAAATATCCTATCATATCGAGGAAGTGCTTAAGACGAGTCTTAAACATCTTTTCAATATTTCTAGGATTATTTTAAGTACAAGAGAATTTAATTATACAAATGAATTAATCGTCCGGGAGTTCAAGTTTTGTTATCTTGCTTCAGTGAACTAGGACATTTGAATATCCTATAAGTGAAGTAACACTTCACTTAACGCTCCGTTTAGGAGTTATGACAACAAAAGCTTTCGAGGGTAAATTGTTGTTCAAATGGTTTATGATTTAATTTAATTTCAGTTAATGGGTTTAAGTTTGGAATAGTGTTCAAGTTGCTTTATATTTATTTTTGAATTTCTTTATGTCTTAGGTGATGTTATTTTTAATTCAATTTAATTTAACTTTAATTCAATTTAATTTGGTTTAGTTTTAATTTTAATTTAATTTATTTAATTTAATCTAATTTTAATTTTAACTTGATTTTATTTTTTATTTTAATTTAATTTAATTTAATTTAATTTAATTTAATTTAATATGATTTAATTTAATTTAATTTAATTTAATTTAATTTGATTTAATTTAATTTAATTTAATTTAATTTAATTTAATTTGATTTAATTTAATATGTTTTAATTTAATTTTATTTTATTTAATTTTAATTTTAATTTAACTTTATTTTTAATTTTAATTTAATATTTTATTTTTTATGTTTTAAAGATGATTTAATTTTAATTGTTAAAGTATTAATTTAATTGAAATTTTAAAAGGATTTAATTTAAATAATTTAACTTTAATTTAATTTAATGATTAAGTCTTTTAGCATTTTAAATCTTAAATTTTGATTATCATTTTAATTAGGAATTAAATATTATTGAGATGATTAATTTTGGGATTCTTAAATTAAAGAAGAAACTCTTCCTAATAATATCCCTATTTTAGTAATTCCAATTTTATTATTCTTCCAAATTTAATTAATTATTTGATTAAGGTTTATTCTAATTATTTTAAAATTTTTTAGTAGGTTTCTACCCTTTAATTATTTAAATTTCAATCATCCAAATTAGATTAAGATCAAATATTTTACTTTTTCATTTTTTTAAGCCTAAAGTTTTAATTAATAGTTAAAATTTTAATTACCATTTTGCCCTTCAAGCTTACTAATTCCATAACTCACTCAATTGAGCTCAAATGAATTTGAAATTTTTATGTGACTTCACTCATATGTCAATAAAGGCATTAGAGGAGAAAATGTGATTTTTCTATATTTAATTTATTTATGTAATTATTTTTGGTGGAAAATAAGGATTTCCAAGGAAAATTTAATAATATGACCAAGGGAAAGTTTCTGTCCTTAAAAAAACTATGGGACATTCCTGATGACTAGAGGACCACTTGGACCAATTTTAGTGATTTTTTGAATTATATTCTTTTTATTATAATTATTTTGAGTTTTGGAGTATTAATTAATTTAAAAATAAAATAAAGGTTGAAAAATGAATTTTATATTTTTCAAAAATCTCTCTGATATCAAGGAAATCAGAGAATCAATTTTTACAATTTTCATATTTTTCTTTGATTTATTAGAATTATTTTAGTGGAAATGATAAAAAATACATTTTTTTAATTTTAAAATTACCTTAGGGCTTTAAAATTTAATATCTCATCATATAGACTTAAGAAAAATATGGGGTTTGTTCCTAAGTGATTGAAATTCAAAGTGTGACATTTTGGTGAATTTTATTATTTTTGTGATTTTTATTATTTTTTAATTATTAAAAATATTAAAATAATGCAAAAAATCAACTTTTTTAGAAAATTGAAATACTTTTTTAGAAAATTGAAATTTTAATTTTCTTAAATTCCCCTGATATCAGAGAGGCTCCAAAACCAATTTGGTGAATTTTTGAAAAGCATTTTGAAAGTTATAAGTTTTTTAAGTTTAATTTTGGCTAAATGGCTTAATCAACCCATTTGATTGGGCTAACCAAGTCCAATTGACTTCAAACTTTTATGGTGGGTTCCTCTGATCCTAAAGGTCAGTGGAAGATTGATTTCAAGTCAATTTGATGTATGATTAGCTCTAATTAATTAAAACTCCATTTTGGGTGTTTAAGCCAATTAGGGTTATTCCAAGTGAGTTAACTCAAAACCTATTTTTCCTAGGTTCCTCTGGTCATAATAAACATCACCAAATTTTCCTAGAATTTATTTCATAACATGCTAATTATTGGAATTAAAATACGCAAACTAGCAACCTAAAGTTGAAAAATCAATAATTCTTCATAGGGATGGCCTCTGACTTTGGAAAATTCAGGGAATCTTCCCAAATTCAGAGGTTTCAAAAGCCCTATGGTCTCATGCCATGGTGAATTGTATACATGCATGGAGAATTGAAAATGTGCAGAGAGTAAATAAATTATTAAAAATCAAATACTCAATAAAATTAAATTATTTCTTTTCCACATTATTCTCCTCTGTTCACTGAGTAAGAGGGAATTTTTATTTTATTTTTATGATTTTTCTACACAAAGTTATGCATTTTTGAAGTTTAGGGTCAAAAATAAATAAAATATTTCATTTTCTCGCTCAATCGCCACGTGTCGCTCCCTGATTGGCTGCTTTGGTACTGTTCATGGATGCAGCTACCGTCCAACTCCATCAGGGCCGTCCGTTGAATACACGCTTGATCGGACGGCTGCTGCTTCTCTCCTCTAGTTCTATTCACCTAAAACCGTCCAACTTCAAACCTTGATATCTCCCTAGATTCTCAATGAAATTGAATGATTTTTTTTTAAAATGATCGTCTAATCGAGTAGCACACATCTATATGGTGATGATATACTTAAAACATGTGAATAATTACAGAAAATTAAAACATGCTCTATTGGAGAAGAAAAAATTTGATACCTTTGTCCAAGAGGTGAGCCCTCAATTGGAAATGATTGGATTGAGCTTAGGAGTGCTTGGAGAAGCTTTGGGAACAATTTGGCAGAGTTTACCCAAGGTAATCTTTGCATCTCTTCCACTTGGTCATGGAGGTGGGGTTTAAATAAGGAAGGTTATGGTGGAGCTCGGGTGGCCATGAGGGTTGGCTTGGTTCATTCATCAAGGTTTTTTGGCTGAGGAAAACTCACATGATTGACCTTGATCTTGGTGCAATCAATTGGGTTATGCCATGTGTAAAGTCAAGGATTTAAATGGCATGGGTGTAAGGAGCATTTTTGGTCCAATTTGGGTCAATTCATGGTTTTGGCTTGGTTCACTCACCAAGGCTTGATTTGGGCTAATGTGAGATCATTTGGGTCAGCCTCACATATGTGGTGAAGTCCACATCCAAGGTGAGGTGGCCAATTTTAGTTAAAGTGTATCATGAATGGGGTTAAAAAAGGTTTAGTAAAGGCTTAAGAAAGGCTCCCCTCTCCTTTCCATAAGTGGCATGGTGAGGTGGAAAGGGCTCCCCATGGCTTGCATATGGCTTATGCATGGCTCCATGACTTCATTTGGCTTGCTCATGGCTTGGGGAAAAGGTTGGCTCACTTGCATGGAAAAGGGTTATTTGGAATTTTGAAAACTTTGGATTCCATTGATGGGATTTGTCATGATGCTACAAATGGGTTGATTTCATGATGGTTTAAGACTTTGGTCAAATAGGATTATCAAAGGAATGATGAAGGAAAAGTTTCATGTGGGCTTGGAAAAGGACTTTGGGATTTTAAAATTTGGTAAAGGTGGGCTTTTAGGAAGGTTTAAGGGAGTGGGCTAACTTGGGCCAATGTTGGGCTAGGGTTGAAATTGTTGTAAAATTAATGTTGGGAAATATTTATGGGAATGTTTCAAAGAGGTTTTGACTTTGGTTGGGTTTTGATTTTGGGGGTTGGGCTTATTTGGGTTAGGTTTGGGTTTAGGTCAAGATTGGGTCTTTTAGCTTTGGGTAGAATTTGAGTGGGGTTTGGGTCTAAATTTTGGGCAAATTATGTTAGTGTTTTATTTGTGGGGATGTTAAGGAAGGTTTAGAAAAGGTTTGGGGATAATTGGAGTTGAATTTGGTGAGTTTGAGCTAAGTTTGGGTCATGGGTTCAAATTGGGCTTTAAGGTCAAAAGTGAAATTGGATTCAAATTTCAATCAAAATGGGCTTGGATTTGGTCTAGATTAGTGTTGGGGATGTTGAATTGATGTTTAGAATTGAATTGGACCAGAATTTGGGTCAATTGGGTAGGTTTGGTTTGACATTGGGTTCATTTTGGGTTAAAAATGGGTCAAATTGCGGATTTTGATAAAAGTGGGGTAAATTGACAAAATTGACCCATGGTGTAGTTAGACAAAACAAAATTGGGAATATTTGGGATTTTCTGGAATTTTCTGGGAATTTTCTTAATTTTTGGATTTTTTGGCTAAGAGTGGCATTTTGGGTATTTGGAGGGTATTGGGGGGTATTTTTGGAATTTTTGGTATTTTTGGCTATGGATGATCAATTTGATTGGTGAGGAAATGTTTAGGAATGCTTTTGGGGAATTTTGGGTGATATGGAAATTTTGGAGGATTTGGGTAATTTCAAGGGTTTTGGGTACGCTAGGCGGGTGTAGGGTCCCTGGGGTCAAAAATTAAAAATTTGGAAAATTAAAGATTGGGTAATTGTAAGTGGAATGAAATCATTTTGGTTGAGCCATGAAGCCATATCAAGCCCACATGAGCCATGAAGGGACTCATTTGAGGCATCCACTATGTTGTTCCTAACCCTCTTAGCCAAGGGCTTAGGGGTTAAGGACCATCCATGTGAATCACCTTCATGAGTCAGGAGGTCAAGTTAGGTATGGGTGTGTTTTTAGGAGGTGTAGTTTATAGGTGTAGTGTGTGTGTAAGTCAGTCCTTCACTAGACCAGGCCACCCAGAGCAGTCCTAAGGCCAAAGAGTCCTATAGGAACTCATCCTTTAAACTTCCACATTTGATTTCAACCCTCTAGGTGATTAGGGGTCTACAATCAAGTTTGTGGAGTTTGCGAGGGAGTTAAGAAGTGGTTTGAATTTCTAAGTGGTGGGTCCCAATTCTAATCCTCTAGGATAGTCAAAGGAAAAGCCTAAGGCTAGATCCTAAGTACTAAAGAGAAGAAGAGAAGACCTCATCAAAAATGAGGTCAACAGGGGGTTGCTAGTTCTGGCACCCTTAATAGACTCCCACACTTAAACAGGACTCACAAACTTTGGATTTTTGCTTTGCTGGAACCTTTGGTGAATACCAATATCCCTAAGATTACAAACAAATTCCCTGGATTCCATTTTCAGTCTAATTGTAACAATAAGATATGGGTTTTTACTGGGAAGGAATTGAGTTGTAATATTGTGATGGATAACTATCAGTTTTTACACCTTCATTTTGGGTTGGATCAATTCAATGGCTTTGCAACTTTTTTTTATGCTGGTTGTACTAACACTGACGGGTCTTCTTTATGGGCTGAGCTGATTAATATCAGTGCTCATAACCCTTCTAATTGGATTGTTGGAGGAGACTTTAATTTCATCATAGATCCTAGTAAAAAAAGAGTGGTAGAACTCCTGAGTTACAATACATGCTACAATTCTCATAGAATATAACTACAGCTTGTCTTTTTGATATGGGTTTCATTGGGTCTCCTTTTACCTGGCAGAAGGGAAAACTTCTGGAGAGAATTGACAGAATCATGGCAAATAACTCTTGGTTGAATACTTTTCCTATCACTCAGGTTCATCACCTTCATAGATCAACTTCTAACCATTCACCTCTTTTGATTCAAATTTCCTTTTGCCCCTATAAAGGTTATTCCCCCTTCAGATTCTTTAATGTGTGGTGTGAACACTCTAACTTCTTAAAGGAAGTGAAAATAGCTTGGATAGTTCCAGATTATCCTATTTGCAATCCAATTATTAAATTTTGGAGGTTACAAAAAAATGCGGCATATCATTTAAGGAACTGGAATAAACACAGCTTTGGCAATTTGTTTCAACAAGTAAGGAATGCTAATATTAAAGTACAATTACTGGAAGCTAATCAAGACCAGGGTTGGGATCATACTCAGGAGCTGATCACTGCACAAACTCAATTTTTACAAGCTTTGGAAAGGAAAGAATTATTTTTATAACAAAAAGCTGATGTCAATAGACATCTATTTGGGGATAGAAATACTAAGTATTCCCATGCAATGATTAAACAGAGGAGGAAGATTAATGCAATTCTTAGAATCAAGAAATCTGATGGAAATTGGATAACGATCGACGATGTTATCTCACAAAGTGTTGTGCGGTACTTTCGATCTCGGTTAGTCGCCCACCCCACCTCCCCCTCTTTCGTTATTGCTTGAGATATTTTCGGAAATTCTGCATATGTACAACAGCTTAATTTAACCTTACTGCCTGATGAAGCTGAAATTCTACAAGCATTGAAAAGTATTGATGGAAATAAGACTGCTGGACCAGATGGATTCACCTCTACTTTTTACATTAAAGCTTGGGACATTGTGAGCATTGATCTTATTAAGGCGGTTCAATCTTTTTTCTCTGGAACAAAACTACCAAAGTACTTTGTTGCTACTAGCATTGCTCTTATTCCTAAAGACACCCAAAATCAAGTCGGATCGATTTCAGACCTATCAGTCTCACTTCTACTTTTTCTAAAGTTATAAGCAAGATTATTATTGGGAGATTACAACCTCACCTTAATCATCTGATTAGTTCTAACCAATCTGCTTTTGTGCATGGGAGAAATATCACTGATAATTGTTTACTTGCTCAGGAATTGTTACTTGATATTGATAAAGGCTATAGGGGCAGAACATAATCTTTAAATTAGATCTCAAAAAAGCTTATGACTCTATTAGTTGGCAATTCATTGATCAGGTGTTAAAATCTCAAGGTTTTCACCCCCTCTTTCTGCAACTTAATTCAGAGATGGCTTGCTAGTGCTTATTATAGTGTCTTAGTGAATGGCGACGACGAATGGGTTCTTTAATGCAAGTAGGGGTTAAAGCGAGGAGATCCTCTTTCCCTACCATTTTCATTTTGGCCTTTGATTATCTTTCCAGGATTCTTAATGCGACTCATAACAACTATCCTCGTCTTAATTATAAGCATAGCTCCTCCCAAATTATAAGTCATCTGGCTTATGCAGATGATGTAATCCTTTTTACCAATGGTAGTAAGCAGGCCATCAGAAAAAGATTACGGATGCTAGATCATCTTTCACAAGTGGCTGGTCTTGAGCTAAATAGAAGGAAATGCCAGTTTTTGGCAGTTAAACAGTACAAACATCATAATTGGTTGAAAGAGTTTACTAGCTTTGTAGTTGCTGAGCTTATTTTAAAATATCTAGGGGTGCAGTTGATTAAAGGCAGGAGAAAAAAATCACAGTATGATGAGGTGGTTCACAAAATTTCTTCAGCTCTTAACTACTTGGACCAATACTTTCTCGTCTAATGGAGGTAGATTAACTTTGCTAAAGAGTAATTTATCAACCTAGCCTCTCTATACTATGCAAATGGTTAGAATGAAAAGGAGTACTCAAAAAATGATTGAAGCTATCTTTAATAAATTTCTTTCGGAAGGGCAGTACAACCAATCCCATTGGACTGTTTAGAACAAACTATGTAAACTTACAATAGCTGGGGAATTAGGAATCAAAAGCTTCCAACAGATGAGCCACCTTTATTACTGTAAACAGTGGATCAAATTTAGATAACAAGATACTATGTGGGCTAGATACTTAAAGGAGAATATTGCAGGAAATTACATCCTAATGCTCGTTCACGCAAAGTCGGGAGACTCTAAATGCGAAAGGTTCTGTCGAAGGTGAGGAAGTTGCTAATCGGCTTTTCAATTTAGGAGGTTGGAGCTCGGAACATCAATTATTATTATGATCATTGGCTTCCTGATGGTCACTTCTCTTTCACCAATGATTTTAATCATCAACTAACTGTCTCTAATTTCTGGGTAGAGGACCAGTGGGATGTGAACTTACTTAGAGGTGTACTGGATGAGGATAGTGTGCAACGCATTCTTGCCATCCCTATTGACTCCACTAGACCTGATAAAATTTTGCTAAAGCAATCCACCAAACAATCTTTTAACAGTTTGATACACAAATCCTTTACCTCATGGCCTGACACTACTTGGGGGGAGAAGATTTGGACCAGGCATTTGTCTCCATTAATGTCCTTCTTCTGCTGGAGATTATTCCATAACTATCTTCCTTTGGATGGTATTTTGAAGTTAAAAGGGTTGAGAACCGTATCTAGATGTTGGTTATGTCACTCTCATGAAGAAACTTTTTCTCATTTATTCCTTCATTGCTCTTTAACCAACCAAGTATGGAATGCTGTGTTACACCAACTAAAGATCTTTCAATTTAGACACAATTGGATATCTATCGGCATATTTTTAGGTTGTGTGTTGTATTTTGAAAAGGGGTCGCCTAACAGAAATTGTCGGTGAATTTTAGATTTTAAATTTAATTTGAATATATATAATTTTAGAAAGTAGTATTTTATTTAAAAAATAATTTTAAATTTGAAAATTTTAAGATATGAAATCAAACCGATCTCACATCCCAAATAATTTATATAAACGAGCACTACATCACAAACCGTGTATCTACCCCGAAGAATAGACACCTGCTTGATGATGGGGCTCGATTAAATAAACTAGAAGATTTGTGACATCCGTTTGCTCTGCGAACCAACTTTATAAGCCGACAAATTCCCCTGTTTAACATAAAGAAATTAAACAGGGTTTATATTACCTAGGTTCTTAAAGTTCCCTATAAGGGCAAGCCAAATTGTGGGTCATCCCGGCACTGTTAAGTCCTCTGTTCACTGAGCAAGAGAGTATTTTTGTTTTATTTTTATGATTTTTCTACACAAAGTTATTAATTTTTGAAGTTCTGGGTATTTAATAAATAAGAAAATTCCCTAATTTTCTACTTATCCAGCGCGGCGCCCTGTCATCCTCGGCATATCCGAAAGCCCACGCGGCGCGCTCCCATTCGACGCCGCCACCTGAGTCAGCAGCCACGCGTCCCGCGGTCTCGCTCCATCTTCTCATCCGGCACGATCTGAGTCGTCCATTCAATACACGCCCGATCCGACGGCTCCTGGTCATCGTCTACGACTGGTGTGCACCCATGACCGTCCACACTAAAACCCTAAGATCTCACTCGATTCTCAATGGATTTTTATGTTCTTATACTCTATGGATTTGTCTTGAAGAGACGAACATATCCATACGGTTTATGTGGCATAAAATTAACCCAATCAAAATAGAGAATATTCAGAAGCTCGGGAAGAAGAGAGAGCTCATACCTTTGCTCAGAGAAGTGAAACTTCGATCTGAGAGTTGTGTCACCTTCGATTGAGTCCAAGCAAGCTCCAGTTGAAGTCTCTGGCCCAGAGGAATTGCCTAGACTTGATTTCCACCAGACCCAATTTCAACCTTTGGAGGCTAGAACAAATGGGTGGCCTGGAGAGGGGGCTTTCACTGGGGAACTCCTTCTCTTGGTCTTGTGCGGAGTGTGGGAGAGTTTAATTTGATTTTGGTGGAGGATCCGAAACCGTCCTGTTCTAGCTCGACAATTGAGCTCCAAAATTGAGCTCGATCGGTGGGAATCGGGGCGGGAGGACAGTGGGGATCAAATGCTCTTGGCTAGGGGAAGCTTTGTGAGGAGTTTGGAGGGATTTTGTGAAGGTCGATTTCAACCAACCTTTTGGCCGAGAGGGGTTGGCTGGCTTAAATAGCCATGGCCATGGCCTCTCAGGGGGAGTTAGGGGCTGGGATCAGCTGCTCTGGTGAGGAGAAGAACAACCACAATGGCCATTTGGAGTGGGGCAGCTCAGCCATGGGAATTGCAATTTTGGTTGATTTGGACCTCTCGGCTCGGTGTTTTCCGACGACTGTGGTGGCCGGCAGGCCAGGGTGAGGTCACTGTTGTGATCAGGAGGATCGGTGCTTGAGGTTTGTGAGTTCAATTATCAAATGCCATGTGTAAAGAGGATGAATTGAAATGGAAAGGAGAAGAGGTGATTTTGGCTTGGTTTGGGTCAACCCATGTATTTGGGCTTGGTTCACCTCCCCATGGCCTCGATTTTGGGCCGAGGAGGTCGGGTGGGTCAGAGCTCACATGTGTGGTGAAGTCCACATCCAAACATATTTGGATTAATTTTGGGTTAAGGGTAACATGGTTAAGGCTAATGACTTTAAGGGAACCTAGAAAGAGCTTCCTCCATTTGCCCAATGTGGTATGGTCACATGCCAAACCTTTCATGGCTTCACATGGGGCTTAAGGATGGCTCCATGGCTCTTATATGGCTTGGGAAAAGTTAGCTTGGTTTCATGGAAATAGGTTTTAGGAATTTTAGTACTTTGGTGTGAAATTTAGATGGTTTGTCATATGGCTTATATTAGAAAAGTTTGATTATTGATTTAGAATTTATGGGTCATTTTAATTAGTGAAATGATGAATGGAGTGTCATATGGGCTTTAGCATGAAGTTTGGGCTTTTAAAATTTGGTAAAGGTGGGCTTTTAAAATGGTTTTAGGGGAATGGGTTTTTATGTTTCAAAATGGGCTTTTAAATCAAAAAATTAATAAAGGGCCATGCCAAATAAATGGTGGGTTTAGTTTAAGGATATGTCATGAGTGATTTAAAACAAATTTGGAGTGATTTGGGATTGAATTAGATTGGATTTGGGTTTATTTGGTAAAGGGGCTAAGGTGGGCCAAATTGGGCTAACTTAGGCTAGGGTTGGGCTAATGTTGAAATTGATGTAAAATTGATGTTGAGAAATGTTTATAGGTGTGTTACAAAGAGTTTTCAACTTTGGTTGGGGTTCAGTTTTGGGATTTGGGCTAAGTTAGGTGACCCACAATTTTTTTGTTATGATATTTTTAATTTAATTGTAACGACGCCAAAAACTTGACCCTGCTATATTATATGTATAGAATTGTAATTGTTTATGTTGTGGATGCTACGCAAGTATACGTATCGTATCAAGTAATATAGGGCTCTAGTAGAGTCTTGGTTATCAATCCCACAGGGAAAGAGAAAATAAAATAACAGCTAATTTTAAAATAATAATAATAAAACTAGTATATGAAAATTTGGAATTCTAAATTTAAGCGCAATAAAGTAAACTAAGTATTCTAATCAGGTAACTTAACTAAGTAGAAAATTAATACGTATTGAAAGTGTGGGAAATTAAACTAATTGCTAAATAAGACTTAACTATTCAGAAAAAGTATCTTTCCCCTTGTTTAGAAATTTAAGTGATTGATAAATTTAAATAAATAATTTTAGGGTATTGTGACAAATAGGAGCATTCCTATTCTTTACCCTTTGGTCCAAGTGTAAAGAATATCGACTAATCCTATGTTTGATTACCGAATCTGCGTGCTAAGTCTGGGAGGATACGAGCTCGCCACTTCGTAGCTCCCACGTTCCCTAGCCTCGAGGGCTAACATCTACACTTCGACTCTCAAACAATAGGACCGAATTGAATATTTTAGTCCGTCACACTAAAATGCTCAATTCTACGCCCAGGATATTATTTCCTTATTTATTTGCACCCTCCTTCCAAGGCTTTTGAATTCCCGAATATCGGATGTAATTTTTACTATAGTTGATAATCAACACATTTTAACATTTCAAATGGCCGGTTTGAAAGTAAATTAAGTTTTAAGTAAAAATTATCACAATTTATTAATATATAAAAGTACTTCTATTTTTAGTTCATCAAGTCACTTAATTTCATAACGAGGAGAAAGACTAATAAACTACTCGAATGCATGGGAACTAAACTAAGCATGGATTTTATTTAAAGTTAAAAACAATAAATACAAAAACTTATCTCAATTTATCCCTGACGGACTCCTCGCAGTTCCTTTGACTCTTCCTTCCAGATGCAATGAAGACTCACTAAAAACTCACTAACTCACTAAATACTCACTAAAGACTCAAAATAACTCACTTATAACACTCAAAGACTCCCTAAGACACACACTAAGACTTAATTTCGGCCTCTATATATAGAGGTGAGCAAAAGACCAAGAGGTGTGTAAGTATCCCTTCAAAAAGTGTCCAGGTTCAATGTATCAGAGCCATTTGAACTAGCTCGCCGTCGGCGACGAACTACCTCGCTATCGGCAAGGCTTCTAGAAGATCTTCAAACCGCGCTAGCTCGCTGTCAGTGGGCTCGGGCTCGCTGTCAGCGAGACAGTTATAATTCCTTCAGAAATGTCTCCTCGTAGCCTCGCGGTCGGCGGGCTCGATCTCGCCGTCGGCGACTCGAGACAAATTTCATTATTTTCTTCCTTTTTGCTCCAAATTTGCTCCTTTTTATGATTTTTGCTTTTATAACCTAAATTCTCCATTCTCGCAATAAAATCAAGAAAATATCTTTCTTTAAAGTGCAATTTCATCAAAAATAGGTATGAATTTCTTAATAAAATTTTCGGCGATCAAAATCCCCCAAACTTACTTATTACTTGTCCTCAAGTAATTTTAGTACTACATAAAAATAATGAGTTTTATAATAAGATTTTTCAATTTAAATAACTATGAATTAGATTAATTAATATTATACTAAAGTTAAATAAAAAATAATTCATGTAATTTAATTAATCTTATAGAAATAAATTATTTAGTTATCAGGTCTAAGATTTCTAGCTTACTATTCATTTCAGGAATGACTATATTTAAAAGAATAACTACTTAAGATATTCATATGATAAGAAATTCAAGAAAATACTATTAGGTAAAATTCTAATCCATAAACATAAGTTTAGAAATATCTATGTTTTTCCCTTTAGGTTAATTCAAATGAAGCCAATTTTTTATAAGACATCTCCTCAAGCTTCTCCTCATTTTTCTTTCTCTTTTTCTTTTTCTTTTTCTTTTTCTTTTTCTTTTTCTTTTTTTCTTTTTCTTTTTCTTTTTTTTAAAGAGGATTACTGTATCTGGAGAGCCTGTTAATAATTTTGAACTTCATTTTCATCTTCCTAAATTTGAAACTTAGAAATATTTCTTAGCTTATATATACTTCATAGTTTTTACTTCATTGATTTTCAATCTTTTCTTTTTCACTTGAATACTTAAGAATTTTAATTTTAGAATATAGTTTTCCTTACTAAAAATAGTTTACTATATTCTTATTCCCTTTAACCAAATATTTTATTCTATTTAATCAATTAAAGCACTAGAAATATTTCATTTAACCTTTTATAATAATTAAATAAAATAATTCATATTAATTAAATTGAAAAAAATTTGCTATAAAAATCATTTTATAATAATTTGAAAATAGAAATTGAGAACAAGTTAATAACTAAATTTGTATTTTACTCCCCCCCAAACTTAAATTTTTATATCTAATCTAAATAATGAAAAAGGAGGAAAGTAAATAAATCATACCTTTGAAGTTTAGGTATTTCTTTTTTTTTCTTTGAAATTTTTGCGAGCTTTTTCATTTTTCATTGAACCTGTACTGTTAGTAATCTCCATATATATATAACAATTTAAAGAAAATGCAGGGATAAAATCCGAGATAAGTATTAAACACAACAATTAAAATAACTCTACACTACACATATGAATTACTACATATTAAAAACAATTGAACTAACAGATTAACAATTTTAAAAACTTAAAACAATACAAAATAAAATAAAAACATACTAAAGAAAACTATCATCCTATTTAACATAAAAACAAATGCAATTAAATAACACAAAAACAAAAACTAACTACTATAACAATTCAAGCAAATTAATCTAACTAACATCCAATGTCTCAAAATATAAAGTACTGAATATTACAAACATATAAAGTCCTCAAAATAACTTACACCAAACAAATAAAATAAATAAAGTCCTAATCTTCAGCATCAAAGTCCCAAACTATATCATCCCCTCCTTGATCTGTAGGCTGAGAAGATTGAGCGGGATGATGCCGAGTATACCTGGGGCATTCTGGAAAGACAACATCTAAATCTCCACTCCTATAACGATGTTCAGCTTCATAGTATGCAATTTCGTATTCCGAATGTCGCTGGAGGTATTCACTATCATAATCATGTCTCCTCTCCAGATTATCAATCCTTTGATCAAAATGATCAAATCTTCTCCCCATTGTTTCTCCAAACTGCTCAAAACTCCTCCTATGCAAGGTCAATTCATTCATCAGATCTTGTAGGGTAGGGGTGGTAGGCTCAGGTGGTTCATAGCTAGTAGAAGGTATATCTCTACTTGATCGAGTGAAATAACTTCTCACTCCCGATCTCCACCCTTCATGAGATTCATACTTCTTAATGTTGGCGATTGTGAGTGGTTTCATAGGTTCCACCCATTCTTCATCATCTATAGCCTCAACTCCGGAGAGTTGGCGGAGTGCAAAAATTAATCCGAGGTGTCCCAATCCAGCTCCACTCTCATTTCGAGGAGTGGCCGGGATTTTTGATAAATAATTCTCCCGATGTTGATGCTTCGTTATTCGAATACGAAATTCGAATCGTTTCATCTCGTGTTACCTCACTGTGGTGATATGTGGGTAACGAGTAGAACAAATAAAGTAATGCCGAAGCTTTGGAGATCGCATTTAATTTAGAAAGAGGAAAATTCACTCTTTCCTGTCTGCTTAATTTTCCAAACTCCGGTTCCATCGATGAGAAAGCTAATGACTTCCTCCAAGTGGTCCTTCCATCGTTCCAAAAGTTTCATACTAGCTAAAGTGCGAGTCATGAACTTCATAGAACGCGTTAATTCT
Organism: Papilionanthe hookeriana x Papilionanthe teres; assembly: GCA_022702705.1. Classification (NCBI taxonomy): domain Eukaryota; kingdom Viridiplantae; phylum Streptophyta; class Magnoliopsida; order Asparagales; family Orchidaceae; genus Papilionanthe; species Papilionanthe hookeriana x Papilionanthe teres. Next base: position 171,758,001 of record CM040423.1, on the reverse strand, counting down.
TGCAGCATTGAAATCTACAAAAACCCTCGTACCTTTATCGGTGCATCTTCGACGGCGATCAAATTGGCATAAAATTCTTTAACCACTTCTACATATCGCTCTATATTAAACGTAACGTAAATTCTCCCAACCTCGTTCCTTAATAATATGCTCTACTTCTCCTCCGGATTTTTGAATACCCGATCCGCAATGCACTTTCTTCCTTGTATGTTTTCAAAATATTTAGCCTGTGCTCGTGCATTGATGAATCGGTTTTCGTCGAATTCTACTCAACGTTTTTGTCGTGGAGCCATACGATCGATCTGTGAAAATCGTGAAAATTTTCACTAAACTTAAAAATAATACTAAGAAGGCTTCCTACAACATTTGTAAGCAATTTAAATCAAATTCCATGGATTTCCACCGAATATTTCTTCCATATTTTGATTTTTCCCAAAATTTGCAATGTGGTGAAAATATATGGTGAAAATCAAAAATTTTTGCATAGGAGTGAAGCTCTTACCAAGGGAAGATGAAATCTGGTGTCAAAAAGTGTTGAAATCGCTTTAAATCCAAGATCTATTAAGCCCTAGGTCGGTTTTTGTGAAAATGAGAGGTTGGGGATGATGAATGGTGTTTTTGACCGGTCAAAATATATGTTTTTTCTGACCTCACTGTCAGCGAGATTTTTCTCGCCGTCGGCGAACTAATATTTTTCGGAACCAAAAACTCTCGGGAAAAATTCGCTGTCGGCGAGAAATTCTTCACTGTCAGCTAGATCGATCTCGCTGTCGGTGGGATTTTTCTCGCCGTCGGCGAGATTCCAAAAATTTTAAATTTCTGAAATTTGTCACTCATTTTCGTCCTTGATTTGCCTTATATTATATTTCCGATCACATCATTTATTAATTTAATATGAAGATTAGCTACTTATACACAAACAAATTCACACAACACAACAAATTAACTTTAATATTGAAATCCATGAGATGTACAAACTAACATAATTTTAACTCTATAATCAAACTTCCAACTTCAATTCTTACTACTAATTAGCATCGCAAACCAATCCACTACACACTAAATGCTGATATAAAACTATGACGCATATCTCAATTAAGTTTGAGATATTCAAATCATCACTCCACACATAATAAAATCTAAATCAAATCAAATAACATAAATTCAAACATACTATAGAAATCTTTACTACTACTCTTCAAGGTCAGAATCTTCATCTTCTCTGATATTTCCTATACGACGACGATGCACAAATAAGTTATAGAAAGGCCTGAAGAGAAACTCCGGCGCATTCTTCGGTGATCCAACCCTTCTGTCTCGGCAAATGAAGAAAGCTAGCTTCCAGATGTCCAGAATGATCAAAGTGTTCCTTCATCCTCCAGTCAATGCGATCAAATAAATCAGACATATTGTCGATTAAATCTCTCATATTCTGCAGTTCTTTCTCCATTCCATTAATTTTCTTCATAAGTAACTCCGTTTTATCTGAAATAGGCCTTGCTATAGGATTATTCCGTGAAGCTCTATCGGAGATGAATGTAATGTCTTCATTATTGTCCAAAGTAGGGAACATATCCGTAGGATCAAGCGGCTTCCAAGGTAACAGAACCTTTTCCCAAGCTTCATAAGAAACCCGGTACCGATCGCATAATGCAAAAATAAGTAGATGGGTGTCCTAGTCCATGAGCTGACCCATGCACAATTAAACCCAATGCAGACTTAACAATTATTGATCCAACATCAATAGGCAATTTGAATACAATAATTCAATATAGCGCATTCTTTCGAAACCTTGTTTACCCTCATAGTAGGTAACAATTTAGATGAGATGAAAAAGTGCCGGTGCTTTGAGACGAGATTTAAAAGTGATGCGGAGAAACTAACATACCTGTCTTCACGCATTTCCCAATCTTCCGGTTCATCGATCGGATATCGAAATATCTCATTCATATTATATCGAGAAGGCACAAAATTTGAATAGTGACATACGCGGGTGTTTTCTATAGAGAATAATTCATTTACTCTTTATGGAGTAAACGTCACCCATCTTCCTCGGACGTAGATATTCCCATTGTTGATCGCATGTAAGTTAGAGTAGAACTCTTTCACAACCGGAATAACAACGACAGACGTAGTGTAACAAAATACCTCCCAAGACTGCTGCGCGATCATTTCTTCTATCTTCGTAGTGGAATTCTCTAATCCTCGATTGACAAATCCCCATTCCTTGATAACTCTTTTCTTTACCAAAACCTTGTTGAAGATTCGCTGCGCTTCCTCACTCACAAATTTCCTCCGGTTAAACACTCCAGATTTAGAGGAATCTAAGAATTTGGAGGCCATTATGGTGAATGGAAGGAATTATAGTGAAGAAGGTAAATTTAGAATGAATTAAGAATGGGTTTTCACTAAGGATTTGGTGTTTAAACCGTCCAGATCGGCATTCAAAGTATAAATAACTCATCTTTATAACTTCCTCGCTGTCGGCGAGAAGTTTCTCGCCGTCGGCGACTCAGCTTATAAACCGCCTTTCGGGTTCTCGCTGTTGGCGGGACGTTTCTCGCAGTCAGCGAGCTCGATAAATAAACTGATATTAATTTAGGCGCGAATGTCGGCATATTTTTAGGTTGTGTGTTTTATTTTGAAAAGGGGGTCGCCTAACAGAAGTTGTCGGTGAATTTTTAATTTAATTTAAATAAATAATTTTGAAAAGTAGTATTTGATTTTGAAAATAATTTTAAATTTGAAGGTTTTAAGATATGAGATTAAACCGATCTCACATCCCAAATAGTTTATATAAAAGAGCACCGCACCACAAACCGTGTGTCTATCCCTAAGGATAGACACACCGCTCGACCGGTGGGGCTCGATTAAATAAACTAGAAGATTTGTGACATCCGTTTGGTCCGCGAACCAATTTTATAAGCCGACAAATTCCCCGCTTAATATGAAAGCATTAAACGGGGTTTATATTACTCGGGTTCTTTTAAAATTCCCTATAAGGGCAAGCCCCTATAGTTAATTACATCTTAAGTGATGGGAATCACCTAAGAAAACTCTCGATAATAATCAATAATTCTCGCTCTCAAGGATTTCAAAGTTTAAGTTTTCAAGGGATTGAATTTTGGAATTTTAATAGGGAATGGATCAAATTTGGAACATTTTGTTTTGGGAATCAAAGGAAGAAAAGTAGGAGAAATCACAGATTCGAAGCGAACTTCGATAATTTCCCGACTATCCTATTGTTTGGCTTGAGTTTAGGAAAGTCCTAATATTTATTTAAATGTTTTGATCTTGCCAATTTTAATTAATTAGGGCTTATATTTGTATGATAAAATCAAACAAATAGCCTCGAAGATGTGAGGGTTTATTGTCGTACCGGACGACTACCTCGGAACCCTAAGACCGGTTAGGGCATAATTTGCAATGCAAGTGCCTAACGAAGAGTTGAGGAATTATGTTGCACTAGGCAAGCTACCTCAAAGTCCTATGACTTTGTTATTTAATTCTAGGAAAGTTTTGCTGAAGTAGACTCAGGTTTTGCAGATGACGATGGCTGTGCTGCCCACCATGCTCCGAGCTCCTTGTTGTTGCAGAGGTTCAATTTTAGAAGTCATAAATCAGGGGATGAGAAAAGTGTTTTGGTTTAGAGAAAATCTTAATTTCCAAGTGTTTTTTACGTTTTAATTAAAACAAATCTTAAAGTTGATTATAACGACACCGGTTAAGATCCCACGGTTCCATCCTTCCAGAGCATCATTATTTTTATCGGATTCACTTAGTCCGGATGAATTTGCTAAACTCAACTGAATGAGTTCCACACTTTCATTTAGACCGTGGAAATCCCGTTAGCAACACGTAGGTTACATCATCCGAGGTATTCCCGATCATCCAACAGGACGTTTTAATTTAGTTGTAATTATAGTTTTGTGTTCTGTTTGTGATTAAATTTTGAGTTGTTTTATATTTTGAAATGTTGTGGCGGTGAATTTTATCTTGCAATGACTTTTAATTTAGTTTTGGTTTTAGTTTTAGGGACTATCCTAAAGGTGTGGGTTTTCATGCAATAGTTGTTTATCATGCAAGAAAAGTAAGTGCAATGCAGTTAAATAAATTGCAATAATGTAAATTGCGAAAAAGTAAATTGCAATAAAATAAAAGCGTACTCGGAGGGTCTTCCCGTCATTCCAAGCTGCACTTAAAACACAATTAGAATATTTAAGCAAGTTCCTAGGTAAAGCTAAGGGAAGGGTTATGGTTTTCTACCAAGTTCCTAATCCTATAGCTAGTCATTTCCTATGACGTCTAGGTCTTTGTGTTTTGGTTTGAGGACGATTTTCTTCATCAAAGAACAATTGAGTTCAATTGTTCTTATAAATATCCTATCATATTGAGGGAGTGCTTAAGAAGAATCTTAAACATCTTTTCAATATTTCTAGGATTGTTTTAAGTCCAAATGAATTCAATTACACAAATGAATTAATCGTCCGAGGTTTAGTTAAGTTTTGTTATTGTCTTACTCGATGAACTAGGATGTTTGAATGTCCTATAAGTGAAGTAACATTTCATTTAATATTCTGTTTAGGAGTTATAATAACTAAAGCTTTCGAGGGTAAATTGGTATTCAAATGGTTTTTGATTTAGTTTAATTTCCATTAATGGGTTTAAATTTGGAATAGTGTTCAAGTTATTTTAGATTTATTTTGAATTCTTTATGTCTTTGGTGATGTTATATTTAATTCAACTTAATTTAATTTAATTTAATTTAATTGAGTTTTAATTTAATTCAATTTAATTCAATTTAGTTTGATTTGATGTTACATTAAATTAATTTGATTTGATTTAGTTTTAATTTAATTTGATTTAATTTAATTTAATTTAATTTAATTTAATTTAATTTAATTTAATTTTTAATTTTAATTTAATTTAATTTAATTTAATTTAATTTAATTTTTAATTTTAATTTAATTTAATTTAATTTAATCCAATTTAATTTACTTAATTTAATTTAATTTTTTTTAATTTAATTTATATTTTTTTTAATTTTAATTAAAATTTTAAAAGAGTTTAATAATTTAATTTTAGTTTAATGATTAAGTCTTTTAATGTTTTGAATTTGAGTTATCATTTTAATTAAGAATTGAATATTAATGAGATGATTAATTTAGGGAATTTTAAATTAATAAATCTCTTCCTAATAATATCTCTATTTTAATAACTCCAATTTTATTATTCTTCCAAATTTAATCAATTATTTAATTAAGGTTTAATTATTTTAAATTGTTTAATGGATTTCTACCCTTTAATTATTTAAATTTCAATCATCCAAATCAGATTAGGATCAAATATTTTACTTATTAATTTTTTATTAAACCTAAAGTTTTAATTAAGGGTTAAAATTTTAATTACCATTTTGCCCTTTAAGCTTAATAATTTCATAACTCACTTGAATTGAACTCAAATGAACTTGAAATTTTTATGTGACTTCACTCATATCTCAATAAAGACATGAGAGGAGAAAATGTGATTTTTTTGTATTTAATTTATTTATATAATTATTTTTGAGGGAAAATAGAGATTTCCAAGAAAAATTGAATAACATGACCAAGGGAAAGTTTCTGTCCTTAAGAAAATTAGGGGATATTCCTAATGACCAGAGGACCACTTAGACCAATTTTAGTGATTTTTTGAATTATATTATTTTTATTATAATTATTTTAAGTTTTGGAGTGTTAATTAATTTAAAAATAAAATAAATGTTGAAAAATGAATTTTATATTTTCAAAAATCTCTCTGATATCAAGGAAATTAGAGAATCAAATTTTGCAATTTTCTGATTTTTCTATTATTTATTATAATTATTTTAGTGAAAATGCTAGAAAATACATTTTTCTAATTTTAAAATTGCCCTAGGGCTTTAAAATTTAATATCTCATAAAATATACCTAAGAAAAATATGGGGTTTGTTCCTAAGTGATTAAAATTTAAAATGTGACATTTTGGTGAATTTTATTATTTTTGTGATTTTTATTATTTTTTAATTATTAAAATATTAAAATAATATTAAAAAGTCAACTTTTTTAGAAAATTGAAATTTTAATTTTCTTAAATTCCCTAGTATCAGAGAGGCTCCAAAACCAATTTGGTGAATTTTTGAAAGATATTTTGAAAGTTATGAATTTTTAAAGTTTAAAATGACTAAGTGGCTTAATCAACCCATTTAGTAGGGCTAACCAAGTCCAATTGACCTCAAATTTTTATGGTGGGTTCCTCTGATCCTAAAGGTCAGTGGAGAATTGATTTCAAGTCAATTTGATGTATGGTTAGCTCTAATTAATAAGAGATCTATTTTGGGTGTTTAAGCCAATTAGGGTTGTTTTAAATGAACTAACTCAAAACCTATTTTTCCTAGGGTCCTCTGGTCATAAGGAACATCACCAAATTTTCCTAGAATTTATTTCACAACATGCTATTTATTGGAATTAAAATACTCAAAACGAGTAACATGAATTTGAAAAATCAATAACTCTTCATAGGATGGCCTCGACTTTGGAAAATTCAGGGAATGTTCCCAAATTCGGAGGCTTCAAAAGCCCTATGGTCTCATGCCATGGTGAATTGTATACATGCATGGAGAATTAAAAATATGCAGAGAGTAAATAAATTATTAAAAATAAAATACTTGATGAAATTAAATAATTTCTTTTCCGCATTATTCTCCTCTATTCACCGAGCAAGAGGGTATTTTTATTTTATTTTTCTGATTTTTCTACACAAAGTTATGAATTTTTGAAGTTTAGGGAATTAAATAAATCAGAAAAATCCCTAATTTTCTATTTATCCACGCGGCGCCGCGTCAACCTCGGCAACTCCGAACGCACACGTGTCGCGCTCCCATTCGACGCCGCCATCTGAGTCGGCAGCCCGGGCCCCGCGGTTCTCGTACCGTCTCCTGATCCGACGCGATCCTGGCCGTCCGTCCGCGCGTGTATCGAATGGACGGCATCCGTTCATCGTCCCCGAGCGTCCTCACCCGAGAGCCGTCCACACTAAATCCCTAAGATCTCACTCGATACTCAATGGATTTTCATGTTCTTATGCTCTATGGATTCGTCTTGAAGAGACGAACACATCTATATGGTGATCATGCATTGAAATTAAAGCATTTGAAATGGAGAATCTCCAAAAGCTCGGGATGAAGAATTAGCTCATACCTTTGCTCAGAGAAGTGTGGCTTCGATCTGAGGGTTGTTGCACCTTCGATTGGATCCCAGCGAGCTCCGGATGAAGTCTCTCGGTCCAGTGAATTGTCCAGGTGGGATTTCGACCAAGCCCGATCACAAAGCTTGGTGGCTGGAGCAACCGGGTGGCTCGGAAATGGGGCTTTGCTACTTGGACACCTTCCCTCAGTCCGGTAAAGGTGTAGAACCAATCAATTTGGGGATTGGCTCACCGTGGAGAAGTGTCCTGGTTTTGGGCCTAGATTTCAACTGCGAAATCGAGCTCGCAGAGAAGAAATGGCGGGGAGATCTCGGTGGGGATCAAGTGCTCGTGTATGGGGAGGAGTCCGAAACAATTTTGGCGCAGTTTCCTTAAGGTTTTTTCAGCACCTCTCATGGCCGAGAGGAGTGGTGTTTAAATTGGAGGGGGTGGAGGGCCTCCCGGGAGAGTTGAGGGCTTGGGATCGACTCGCTCTTGGCAAGAGAAGAACGAGCTCAATGGCCACCGAGGATGGGGCGGCTCGGTAGGTGAGAATTCCAAGTTGGGCTCACATGTGAGCTCTCGGCCAAAATGTTTTCCGGTGACCAGGGCCGGGCCGTGCAGGCATGGGTCACCCTCGGGTCCAGGTGGGTCGGGATTAGAGGTTTGTGCGATCGATTGGCCATGGACATGTGTAAAAGGTTTGAATCGAAATGGAATGGGAAAGGGCTAGTTTTGGGTCTAAATGGGTCAACCCTTGGTTTTTGGGTTAGGTTCACCCTCCAAGGTCAATTTGGGCTGAAGGGAAAGTCACTTGGACCAGCTTCGATTAGTGGGGTCAAGTCACAATCCAAGTACAATTAAGTCTAAGCATTGTTTAGTGGAGTCATGGAAGTGGTTAATCACTCTTAAGAGAATATGGAAAGGGCCTCCTCCTCTTGCCATCTTGGGTATGGTGAGGTGGAAAGGTCCCATAAAATCTAATCCCCAAACATCAAAAATTTCAACTTCTAATATAAAATTTAGAGGCATTTCGTTTCTTCTTGATATATTTCCTACTCTTTGACATTTATCACAAGTTTTAATATATCTGTATACATCTCTAAATAGAGTAGGCCAGTAAAATCCAGATTGTAGAATAATTATCTTATAAGCAGTTTTATCACTCCCAAAATGTCCTCCAAAATCAGAATCATGACATTTTTGAATAATTGGTTCAGTTTCTTCATAAGGTACACATCTTCTAATAATTAAATCCTTACATTGCTTATATAAATATGGTTCATCCCAAAAATAGGTTTTCGTATCATGGATGAATTTTTTCTGTTGTTGCAAAGTTAGCATAGCTGGTAAAATATTACTAACTATATAGTTTACTATATCGAGCATACCATGGTATTTTCCATTCATTGATATTATATAGTTGTTCATCGGAAAATCGTCTATAATTTCATTTTCAATATCGGATAATTCATGATTTTCTAATCTTGATAAATGATCCGCAATTTGATTATCAGTTCCTTTCTTATTAACGATCTCAAAATCAAATTCTTGCATTAATAGCATCCATCTAATTAATCTTGGTTTGGAATCTTTCTTTTGCATTAAATATTTGATAGCAGAATGATCAGTATGCACGATACATTTTGTTCCAATCAGATAAGGTCTAAATTTATTAAAATCATATACTACCGCTAATAATTCTCTTTCTGTAACTGTATAATTTATTTCAGCATCATTTAGAGTTTTACTAGCATAGTATATAACTTTAAAAATCTTTTCATATCTTTGCCCAAGAACTGCTCCTACAGCATAATCACTAGCATCACACATAAGCTCAAATGGTTTCTCCCAGTTAGGTGAAACTATTATAGGTGCTTGTAATTAATTTTTCTTTTAAGAGTTCAAAAGCATTCAGGGATTCGATTGTAAATTCAAATTTCTTGTTCTTTTCTAGAAGTTGGCATAGAGGTTTAGTAATTTTTGAAAAATCTTTTATATAGCGTCTGTAGAATCCAGCATGTCCAAGAAAACTCTTACCCCTTTTACCGTAGTTGGAGGTGGTAATTTAGCTATAACTTAAATTTTTGCAGGGTCCACTTCCATGCCTTTTTCCGAAATTCTATGCCCTAATACAATGCCGCCTGCAACCATAAATTGACATTTCTCCCAATTTAGAACTAAATTTGTTTTCTCACATACTTCTAATACTTTTTGAAGATGAGTTAAGCATGTGTCAAATGATGTTCCAAATACAGAGAAATCATACATAAATACTTCTATTCCATTGTCAATTAACTTACTAAATATAGACATCATACATCTCTGGAATGTTGCTGGTGCATTACATAATCTAAAAGGCATTCTTCGAAAAGCGAAAGTTCCATAAGAACTAGTAAATGTAGTTTTCTCTTGATCCTCAGGAGCAATTTGTATTTGATGATAACCGGTGTATCCATCTAGAAAACAAAAATACTTATGTCCGGCTAATCTATCTAACATCTGGTCTAGAAATGGTAAAGGGAAGTGATCTTTCCTGTGGCGGTATTTAATTTCCTATAATCAATACATATACGCCAACCGGTAACTTGTCTTATAAGAATAAGATCGTTATTTTCATTGGCAATGACGCGTCACTCCTCCATTCTTAGGAACACAGTGAATCGGGCTTACCCAAGCATCGTCGGATATGGGATATATGATACCATTATCTAACCATTTTAAAATTTCTTTCTTAACTACTTCTTTCATTATCGGGTTTAATCTCCTTTGGGGATCTGCTTTAGGTTTATGCTCATCATCTAAAATAATTCTATGCATACAGATTAAAGGTCTAATTCCTTTAATTTCTGCTAAAGTCCAACCAAAAGTTTTCTTATATTTTTTTAAAGTTTCTAAACGTTTTTGTTCTTGAGATTCGATTAATGCATATGAAATAATAACTGGTAAAGTTGAAGAATTACCTAAATAAGCATATTTCAAATGATCAGGTAATATTTTTAGCTCAAGTTCAGGAGGTTTAATAATTGATGGAACTATATTCTTGTCGTTGTTTTCAGTATTATCCAAAAATTCAAATCTTTCCCGAATATAATCTAGTTCTTTATTATTATCTTCAATTAATTCGAGTGTTTTCTTTTTCTAATTTATCTTCGTAATATTCCTTAAAATGTTCTTGTTGTAAATTTTCAAGTATTTCCATCCGAAAACATTCATCATCTTTTTCTAGCGCAGGATATTTCATTGATTTTTCAATATTAAAGGTAACTTTTTGGTCATTTACTCTCATAGTTAATTCACCTTTCTGAACATCAATCATAGTTTTTCCAGTAGCTAAAAATGGTCTTCCTAAAATGATAGGAATTTCTTTATCTTCCTCCATATCTAAAACAATAAAATCTACTCGGGAAGATAAATTTATCCACTTTTACTAACACATCTTCAATAACTCCCTTAGGATAGGTAATCGAACGATCAGCTAATTGAAGGGTTACTCGAAGTAGGTGTAATTTTTCCTAATCTTAATCTCTTAAAAATCGATAGAGGCATTAGATTGATGCTTGCTCCTAAGTCACACAAAGCTTTTCCATAAAATTTTTCTCCTATAGCACAGGGTATAGTGAAACTACCAGGATCTTTCAATTTTTCAGGAAGCTTCTTCTGAATAATAGCACTACACTCTTCACTAAGTGCGACTCGTTTCATTATCGGTGAATTTTCTTTTCTTATTTAGAATATCTCGTCATAAATTTTACATAATTTGGCATCCGATCTAAAGCTTCGACAAAAGGTATATTGATTGTTAATTTCTTTAATATTTCAAGGAATTTAGCAAATTGTTTATCTTTTTTTATGTCGAGCTAGTCGTTGAGGAAATGGTGGTGGAGGTTTTTCAACGTAAATTTTCATAGGTATTAAAGGATGTTCTAAGTTTGAATCTTGTTGAATTGTTTCCTTTTCAATTTCCACTTCCTCTTTTTGGCTTTCAAGTTCTTTTTTAAATTGAGGTTCTAATTCTTTTCCACTCCTTAGTTGTATTGCTTTAATTTGTTCTTTTCCTTGATCTTTAGGATTTATTTCCACATTACTAGGAAAAGTTCCAGGTATTCTATTATTTAGCGCAGATAGCAATATGTCCAAGTTGAGTTTCGATATTTTTAATAGATGTTCCTTGAATTTGTAGTTGATTTCCTTGAATTTGTAGTTGATTTCCTTGATTTTGTAGTTGATGACCCATATTCAAAATTAATTCATCCATAGATAATTTCTTATCTTTGAATTGAGGGTTATTGTTATTAAATCCAGAGTGGGTAATTAGGTTTATAGTTTTGATTTGCTTGATTAGGTTGATTCATCCATTGTTGATTAGATGTGTTATTCCAATTAAAATTTGGATGAGTTTTCCAACCAGGATTATAATATTTTGAATAAGGGTTATTAGTTCTATTATTAATAGCATTTAAAGTTTCATAATTAGATTGAGATTCTATGATTTGTCCAGATGAGTTTTCTTCTAGAGTAGGAGAGTAGTTCATTCCAAAATGATTTAATTTCTTAGATATAACAGCAATTTGATAAGCTAACATAGATATTGCATCGTTTTCATGAATGCTGGCTATCTTTTTCGGATTTACTCTATCAGCAGGCCATTGGAAATTATTTGTTTCCATTTCTTCGATTAGTGCATAAGCTTCATCAAATGGTTTAGACATTAATGAACCTCTAGCAGCAGCATCGATGATTGATCTTAAAGATCCTACTAATCCATTATAAAAGGTTTGAATAATCAGCCAATCTGGTAATGCATGATGTGGGCATTTCCTAAGAAGTTCCTTAAATCTCTCCCAAGATTCATATATTGATTCTCCATCTAACTGACAAAAAGAAGTTATATCATTTCTAAACTTAGCAGTTTTAGATGGTGGAAAATATTTGGATAGAAATTTTTGTGATAATTCTCCCCAAGTTTTAATAGATCCAGGTGCTAACGAATTCAACCACATTTTAGTCTTATCTCTTAATGAAAAAGGAAAAATTCTAAGTCTTATAGCATCGTCAGATACTCCTTGATATTTAAAAGTAGCACAAAGTTCTAGAAAACTAGCAAGATGTAAGTTAGGATCTTCAGTAGGTGAACCACTAAATTGATTGTTTTGTACCATTTGGATAACTGCAGGTTTAAGTTCAAATGAATTAGCAGCTACATCAGGGTTTTGAATAGTTAAATGAATTTCATCTGATGTAGGGTTGGCATAATCTCTTAATGGTCTTTGTTGGTTCATACTTTGAATTTCAGGAATATTCGCCATTTGTGTTAAATTTATTATTTGTTTCTTTTGTTTTCTAATTCTTTTAATTGTACGCTCTAATTCAGAATCGTAAGATATTAAATTTTTGTTTCCAAATTTACGCATACAATTTTAGAATAGATATTAATTTATTTATTATGATTATTTTAAAATAGTCCGTTACTCTAGTAAATTTTTCTTACTTTCCCCGGCAACGGCGCCAAAAACTTGACCCACAATTTTTTGTTATGATATTTTTAATTTAATTGTAACGACGCCAAAAACTTGACCCCGCTATATTATATGTATAGAATTGTAATTGTTTATGTTGTGGATGCTACGCAAGTATACGTATCGTATCAAGTAATACAGGGCTCTAGTAGAGTCCTGGTTATCGATCCCACAGGGAAAGAGAAAATAAAATAACAGCTAATTTTAAAATAATAATAATAAAACTAGTATACAAAAATTTGGAATTCTAAATTTAAGCGCAATAAAGTAAACTAAGTATTCTAATCAGGTAACTTAACTAAGTAGAAAATTAATACGTATTGAAAGTGCAGGAAATTAAACTAATCGCTAAATAAGTCTTAACTATTCGAAAAAGTATCTTTCCCCTTGTTTAGAAATTTAAGTGATTGATGAATTTAAATAGATAATTTTAAGGTATTGTGACAAATAGGAGCATTCCTATTCTTTACCCTTTGGTCCAGGTGTAAAGAATATTGACTAATCCTATGTTTGATTACCGAATCGCGGCTAAGTCGGGAGGATACCGACCGCCACTTCGAAGTTCCCACGTTCCCTCGCCCGAGGGCTAACATCTACACTTTAGCTCTCAAACAATAGGACCGAATTGAATATTTTAGTCCGTCACACTAAAATGCTCAATTCTACGCCCAGATGATATTATTTCCCTATTTATTTGCACCCTCCTTCCAAGGCTTTTGAATTCCCGAATATCAGATGTAATTTTTACTATAGTTGATAATCAACACATTTTAACATTTCAAATGGCCAGTTTGAAAGTAAATTAAGTTTTAAGTAAAAATTATCACAATTTATTAATATATAAAAGTACTTCTATTTTTAGTTCATCAAGTCACTTAATTTCATAACAAGGAGAAAGACTAATAAACTACTCAGAATGCATGGGAACTAAACTAAGCATGGATTTTATTTAAAGTTAAAAACAATAAATACAAATACTTATCTCAATTTATCCCCAAGCAGACTCCTCGTAGTTCCTTTGACTCTTCCTTCCAGTACAACAAGACTCACTAAAAACTCACTAACTCACTAAATACTCACTAAAGACTCAAAATAACTCACTTATAACACTCAAAGACTCCACTAAGACACACACTAAGACTTAATTTCGGCCTCTATATATAGAGGTGAGCAAAGGACCAAGAGGTGTGTAAGCATCCCTTCAAAAAATGTCCAGGTTCAATGTATCAGAGCCATTTGAACTAGCTCGCCGTCGGCGACGAACTACCTCGCTGTCGGCGAGGCTTCTAGAAGATCTTCAAACAGCGCTAGCTCGCTGTCAGTAGGCTCGGGCTCGCTGTCAGCTTGAAATTTATAATTCCTTCAGAAATGTCTCCTCGTAGCCTCGCCGTCGACGGGCTCGATCTCGCCGTCGGCGACTCAGCACAAATTTCATTATTTTCTTCCTTTTTGCTCCAAATTCGATCCTTTTTATGATTTTTGCTTTTATAACCTAAATTCTCCATTCCTACAATAAAATTAAGAAAATACCTTTCTTTAAAGTGCAATTTCATCAAAAATAGGTATGAATTTCTTTATAAAATTTTCAGCGATCATTAGGGTTAAGCTTGGGTTTAGGCTAAATTGGGGATTTTGGGTTTTGGTTGAATTTAAGTGGGGTTTGGGTTCAATTTTTGGGCAAATTATGTTAGTGTTTTGTTTATGGAGATGTTAGGAAAGGTTTAGAAAAGATTTGGGGTCAATTGGAGTTGAATTGGGTTGGTTTGGGCTAAGTTTGGGTTTTGGGTCAAAATTGGGCTTTAAGCTTAAAGATGAAATTGAATTAAAATGTCAATCAAATTTGGCTTGGATTTAATCTAGATTGATATTGGAGATATTGAATTGAAGTTTAGAATTGAATTGGACCAAAATTGAGGTCAATTGGGGTGATTTGGTTTGACATTGGGTTCATTTGGGTTTAAAATGGGCTAAATTGGGGGTTTTGGTAAAAGTGGGGTAAATTGGCAAAATTCGCCCATGGTGTAGTTGAACAAAATAAAATTGGGAGTATTTGGGATTTTCTGAAATTTTCTGGGAATTTTTTGAATTTTTGGATTTTTGGGTCAAGAGGGGCATTTTGGTAATTTGGAGGGTATTTGGGATATTTTTGGAAATTTTGGTATTTTTGGCTCTAAATGATCAATTTGATTGGTGGGTAAATGTTCAAGGTTAATTTTGGAAAAGTTTTGGGTGATTTGGAAATTTTGGTGGTTTTGGGTAGTTTCAATCGCTTTTAAGTAGGTTTAGTGGTCCGGGCCTCGTGGGTCAAAAATTGAAATTTTGGAAAAATGAAAATTGAGCCAGTATGAGTGAAATGGAATCATTTTGGTTGAGTCATGAAACCATATTAAGCCCATAGGAGCCATGAGAGCACTCATTTGAGGCATTCACTATGTTGTTCCTAGCCCTCTTAGCCAAGGGCTTAGGGGTTAAAGTCCATCCATATGAATTATCTACATGAGTCAGGAAGTCAAGCTAGGCATGAATAGTTTTAGGATTTGGAATGTGTGTAAAAGTGTAATGTGTGCGAGTGAACCCCCACTGTGTCGGGCCACCTGGGGTGATCCTAAGGCCAAAGGTCCTATAGGGAACTCATCCTTTAAACCTCCACATTTGATTTCAACCCTCTAGGTGATTAGGGATTTACAATCAAGCTTGTGGGGTTTGCAGGGAGTTAAGAAGTGGTTGATTTTCTAAAGGGGTAGGTTCCATCTCTAGTCCTATAAGATAGTCAAAGGAAAATCCTAAGGCTAGATCCTAAGTACTAAAAAGAGAAGAGAAGACCTCATCAAAAATGAGGTCAACAATATCATTTGAAGCTTGATGGGAGGACTGGAAGGAGAAGTATTGGTACAATATTCCTTTAGTCATCTGTTGGTTTGTATGGATGGCCAGAAACCAAGAAAAATATGAGAACAAACCTTGTTTGATCAATACTGTTGTGGTGAATTGGTGTAGCTTCATAAGCAAAAACTCTATGTTGGATAACCTCAATAAAATAAAAGTTGTTTTACTGAATTGGTCTCTGCCTTCCATGCCATGGATTAAAATCAATATTGATGGCAGTTTCACCTCATCATCTGCTGGGATTGGTGCTGTATGCAGAAACTCTCTTGGACAAGTATTGTGGTTTTTTCAAGTACCCATTTTCTCTTCTTCAGCCTTGGGATCCGAGCTTCAGGCTGTAAATTGGGCTTTGTTAACTGCTAAAGCTCTCAATTATCATTATTTGGATAGAGTCTGACTCCCAACAAGTGATTAATATTCTGCAAGGGCTCTCTCCTCCTCCCTGGAATTTGGTTTATTTACTAAGGAATATTCTCTCTACTTTTGGTTTGTTTACACTCAAATGGTCTCATATATTTAGAGAGGATAACCAACCTGCCAATTGGTTGGCCAAAACTGTTGCAACAACTAGCAATATTGTTTTTTTTTTTTTTGTTACACCTTTTGAGCCTCTAAGACTTTTACTTCTGGGGGATTTGGTTCCCTTCATCAGATGTATTTAACCTCTTTTATTGAATGAATTTTTCCTTTTCCTAAAAAATTATATATATATATATATATATATATATATATATATATATATATTCCAAAAACTTGCCATTCGGCAAGCAATCTATTAGATAAAAGGTATTACAAACTAAGCCCTAATATATGGTAGACCAGAGTTGTCTCCATGAAGCAAAAATGCTAAGGGGGGTGTTACATCAAATTAAAACAACCTTGAGCAGCAAGCCAATGAGCAGGAGCATTGGCTTCCCTAGGTGAATAGATAAAACCTAGTTGCATGACCTCTTAGTATCTGGATAAACTGTTAATCCACCTTCTGATATTCCATAGGGCAGGTGTAATATATTGAAGGTACATAATACAACTTAAAAAATCTAACTCCACCAAGAGCTTCCTCACCTTGCATTGAAAGGCAATTCTAATTGCTTAGCAAATTGCAATAATCTTAGCTTCCAAGGCATCTAGAGCCCAGGTAGGAGATTGAAAAAATAGCAGGAATTTCCCCAAGTGATTTTAAAAAGGCCACCAAAGCCAACCTTCATCTTGTTGTAGCTCCCATCAGTATTTACCTTAATCCATGGGCTAGGGGGAGGAGACCACTTGACCAACATAGGATGATGCAAAGGGACTTTATCAGGTAATCTAAATAGACAAATGTCCCTTAGATGATGGTACTTAATGAGCTTCTGAATGGAGGCCAAACAGTGGGCAACCACCAGCAAACAAGAGGGAGTCTTCTCCTCATACTTAGCTTGGTTCCTACACATCCAAATAAACCAAGCCACCAAGCAAGGAACTACCAAGAGGTCCACCTGATGCCAATCCATCAGGCTGTGAGAAAACTTTACCCAGCTCAAATTCAGTGTACAATTTTCAATTTACAAAGCAGCTCCATCCACACCTTCTGGGAGAAATAGCAGGTGAAGAACAGATGATCCAATGACTCTTTCTCACATTGGCAGAGAAAATAGAAAGAAGGCCCTCTTAAGCCTTTCATATTTAAGATGTCATTAGTAGGTAGTAGTTTGTGCCTGGTTCTCCAACAAAAGAATGACTTAGATGGGGTAAGCATCTTCCCCCAAAATTCAGCACCTCATTGAACATTATCCCAATTGAAGTGCTTGTGATAAATGAATGCTGCTAGCTTCTGAGCATGTTTATTCTTAGTAATCAACTTATCTTTTTGATCTGGTTTGAGAGCTGAATGTAGAACCTGATGTAGTTGTTCAGAATTCAGAATGTTGCTAAGAGCATTGCAATTCCAATGATTATCCTGCCAAAAGTCTTTAACACAACTTTTTAAATAAATATCAGTGTAGGTGGGAGAAAGTTTTTCTCCGCCCCAAGTCCACTGATCCAACCAGAAGTTGATATGGCCTTCACCTAGCTCCCAGATGAAAAGCAGCTCAGCCTTCTCCCTGATCTTTTGAAGCCTGGAGCCTCCCATCTTAGGTTGTACAACTGCTGGGTGCTCATGCTTATAATATTTGCCCATTAGAAACTTAGCCCTGAGGCTATCTTGAGCCCTGAATCTGATCCAAATCTTACAAGGATTGATAAAACTCATATGATCAAAGCTTTTGAAACTCAACCCCCCTAACTGAAGAGGTTTACAAAGCTTCTGCCATGGCATCCAATGGATTTTCTTATGTTGTCCAGCCCATAAGACTTTATTAAAAATCCTACCAAGATGTTGTTGGGTGCTTTTCTTCATAGAAAACAACTGTAAGGCATAAGAAGGTGGTGCAAGAAGAATGCTTTTTAATAGAGTAATTCTGCCTCCATTAGAAAGGAAAGAGTTAGACCAGCATTGGATTTGGGCCTTAATTTTATCAATCACCTCCTGAAACTGGATTTATTTGGTTCTGCCCTTCAATAGTTGCACTCCTAGATAGCTAATGGGAATGTGAGAAGATTTGAAGCCAGAATAATTAGGAATCCATGCCTTCACAAGATGGCTAACATGAGTGCTGACAAAGAATTGGCATTTTTGAAGATTTAACTCCAAACCTGAAACTGAGTTGAAGTGTTGCAAAGCTTTATAGACATCTTTAACAACAACCTTGGAAGCTCTAGAGAAAATAATAATGCCATCTGCATAAGACAGATGACTAACCAATAAATTGGACTTGTGGTGATATTGAAGCTGGGGAGACTTAGTCATAAGATCATCCAGGACTCTAGAAAGATAGTCAAAGGCCAGATTAAAGAGGGTAGAGAAGAGGGGATCTCCCTGCTTAATCGCTCTAGCGGCACTGAAAAGTCCATGGCTCTTTCCATTAACCAATACAGAATGTGCATTACAATGGAGCCACCTCCCAATCAGCTGCACAAACTCAGGAGGGAAGCCTCTAGCAGATAAACAATTAAGAATGAACTCCCAGCTTATGATATCATAAGCCTTCTTAATATCTAATTTGAAGATCATGTTATGGCCCCTACACTTCCTATGCAAATCAAGAAGCAATTCCTAAGCTAGCAAGATGTTATCAGAGATGTTTCTCCCCTTCACAAAGGCTGCCTAGTTAGCTTTGATCAGTACTTGCAGATGGGGCTAGAGCCTAGTGACCAGAATCTTGCTTAATATTTTGGAAATCATAGAAGTTAGACTGATGAGTCTAAAGTCACCCCAAGAATGTCTAAGCTTGTTTTTTGATATTAAGACAATAGTGGAGGAAGTAAAATACTTGAGAGGATCTAACCCCTGAAAAAAGGCCTGCACTGCCAACACTACATCCTTGCCAATAATGGACCAACCTTCCTTGTAAAAAGAGGCTGAGAAACCATCAGGTCCAGCAGCCTTAGTACCATCAATGAAGTCTAATTCAAGTTTAATTTCAGCTTCCAATAGAATTTGAGTTAAATAGAGTCCCTGCACATAAGTAATATTATCCTGAAAGAGCAGAAACTGAATTGGTGTGCGTTGTATAGGAACCTGAGTAAAGAGTTTTTGAAAATGATGTACAGCATCCTCAGCAATGGCATCAATTTCTATTAATTTGCTTCCATCAGATTTAGTAATAGAGAGAATCAGATTGCATTTCCTTTTAAAGTTGATATAAGCATGGAAATATTTGGTATTCCTATCTCCTTCGATAAATTTAGAAGATGCAGCTTTTTGATGAAAAAAGGCTTCTTGGTATTTGATTTGTGCCATTAGCTCTTGATGTGCCATGTGTAGATCCAATTCAGTCCGGGTCCCCCTTAAAAAGCCAGCTTCCACCAGAGCAACCTTTTCTTCAGCTTTATGGATGTTAGCATGGAGATCCCTAGACTTGTTAAATTCCAGTGAGTGAAATGCTTAGCAGTCTGTTTGTGCAAAGTCCAGAGGTTACCCCAGGGTGATTGCCCCAGAAGGGGCTTCCAGAATTTTTTCAATTCAGATAAGAAGTCTGGATGGATCAGCCACATGTTCTGAAATCTGAAGTTTCCCCCTTTCCCTCCTTCTACATTCCTTATGGAACAAAGAATAGGCTTGTGATCAAAACCAGCCATTGAGAGGTGGGTGATGTTGGTATAAGGAAAGGTCTGAAGCCAAAGAGAAATCCCCAGCATCCTATCCAATCTTTCCAGGTACTACCTCTCCTCCAGGTGAAAGAAGGGCCCTTAAAGCCCAAATTAAAGAGTGCAGCATCTGATATGAATTGATTAAAAGAAGACATGTAAGAGGTAGAGGGTGGACTGCCTCCTCTCTTCTCAGAAGCAGCAGTGAGATAATTAAAATAACCCCCCAGTATCTATAAAGAGTTCATCTGATGGCTAATGTGCAGCAAATCATTCCATAACAGTTGTTGTTGCTCGTAATTACTGCTAGCATAAATGAAAGTTACAAAGCCTGTCTGATCACCAATTGAAAATTGCAAATGAATGAACTGATTATGATCAAGAAGCACAGACCATTGCAACTCTTTTCTAGCAAATACCCAAATTTTATTAGTTACATTAATATGATAAGAGAAATTAGGAAAAGATTTAGTGATGAGGTTAGTGTTCTTTTTAACCACGGGCTCCAAAAGAGCAAAGCACCACAGTTTATGAAAATGAACTAAATGCTTAATTCTACTAATAGAAGAGAGATGTGCAACCCTCATATATTCCAGCACATTAAGTTGATCATTGAGAGAGATGTTTTCCTTTCCCCCTTGTTTTGGGGAGAGAATTGAAATGGGGACTATTAGGGGGATCACCAGGAGGTTGAAAATCCAGCAGTCCTTGTAATTATGTCTTGTTCTTCCTTCTCTTATTGCTTTTCTGAGTTTGTCATTCATTGGTAAGACAAGTAGCCATCTTACCAATATTAACATCTGAAAATTCCAGTTCAACTGTAGAACCTTGATCAACCTTCTTCTAAGCCATAGGTCTAGTGAAACCAACATCTTCAATATTCTCTGTAGGCAGCTCCTGCTCAGCATCTGACTGGACCAAATCTACACCAGGCAAAGCTGGAGCCAATTCTCCAACACACAGCACAGGAATTGCTTTATCCCCCTCTGACATCATTGGAACAGTAACATCATGCACCTCTATTGGCAAAGTATTAACTGGTATTGACATATCTTTATTAGGCCCAGCTGACATAGGAGGATCTGTCTGCCTCAAAGCAGTACTTTTAGCAACTGTCCCTGTCTTCTTATTAATACCAACTGATCTCTTTCTAGGAGGTGGACGTAATCTGTAGAAGTTTTCTTGTAAATGCACAAACATCCTACAATGATGGCAATACAAAGGTTTGAACTCCACCTCAGTCTCCTGCCAGAAGCCCTCCTCAGGGAAGTCCCTATCAGTTCTAAGCCAAATTCTCTTGACATCAGGAAGGGTAATGTCCCTCTCCACTAACACCCTAGCTGCTGCAGGCATGGCCATATCATAAGTGTGGGTGTCAGTCTTAAGAGGGGTGCTCAATGCTTGGCTGATATTGTACAATGCATTTTGGTGGTAAAGTTGTATTGGCAAAATAGGAAATTTAAACCACATTGGTATGATTGGGGGCTCTTTTAATGGATTAAAATCAGGTTTCCATTTAAGTATTTTCATATATGTTCCAGCTATCAACACTGATTACTTGCCAAATAGTTTGGCATAGTCTTCCTCATTAGACAACCTAATGAGCAAATGTCTCCCATCAAGTAAGCCCAACTTCCAAGAGCATATCAAGTTGAGTTCCTCAAAAAAATTTCTCACATATTCCATCTTAGGATGTCCCAACTGGAATTTTCTAATCAAACTGAACTTAATGGCATCTAATAGAGCCTTCATGTCATTTTTAGAAAAAAGGATAGCAGGTTGGCCTTCCTTAACTTCCACTGGTTTAATAAAAGGGCTGTTGCCCTTCCCTGCAGCAGTTTCATGCAAGACCTGGGGGAAGACCAGGTTATCAAAAGTCTTGTGAGGAGTATGTCCTTTGCCCACCACACCTGCATATGTGGCCTTGGCCCACATAGCATTAGTACTAAAATCAATAGGAAAATGATGTTCCATGACAAAATCCAACCAGAAAGTGCCAGTAGCAAACCCCCACCCCAGGGGCAGAAATCAAGCCAAGAAGGAAGCCTGTAGGCAGCAGCTCACCAAGCCCAAGCCCCCCACAACAAACCAGGCAAAGAAACAGTAATACCCAAAAACTAAACAGCAAGACCAGAAATGCCAAAGGAAGGAAAAGGCTGAAAAGCACCAGCCACCTGGAGAAAAAAGAAAGCCAAACAAAACCACTACTGCTCCACCAGGCAATGGAACAGTAACTCCCGAAATTCAAAAAAGAAAGAGCCTGGGAAGACCAAAGTAGAATTAGGAGCCACCAAATCAGCCCACTGCAGCACAAAGGGAGTACAAACAAACCTTCCACCCCCAGCTCCAGCCAACACCCCAGTCCAAGCCCCAACTGCCAGCCAGCACTCCATTAAAACCCTAGCAGAGCTTCTCTGTCTTATATATATATATATATATATATATATATATATATATATATATATATATATATATATATATATATAAACATAGCATAACTAAACAATGATTTTTTCTTAAAAAATTTAAGGCGTGATTAAAAAGTTCGATTTATTTATTTATTTATTTATTTTGGGTTTTAATCAAGTGTGCATTAGAGTAAAACGATCTATATTTTACTTCAATTTGGAAGCACAGCATTGATCCGCATTATTCTATGCTAACAGACAGAATTAATTATTAGAACCATTTAAAAATTGTGGTGTTACACATACCGTGCTCCACTGTTCTCTTCTTTTAATTAAAATTGATAGAGATTGTCTCGCTCTTTTTTGTTTTTGTTTTTTTTCTTTCTTTTTTTTTTCCTTCGAATTTGATTTGCGTGATCATATAAAATATGTTTCACTAAGATTTAGCTTATTTTCAAAGAAGTGAAAGAGAGGAAATTGCATATATTTAACTCTTAATTCACATGTTTGATTGAGTACAAATTTAAGGAAAATGCTATTTATGATTTTAAAAGGGCTCGTTAATGAATTCTTAATAAGAAATACATTTATTTATATTTAGCAAGGGCTCGTTTAGCATTACTTTTATTTCCTGTTTTTGTTTTTTTTTTTTTCTATTCTTTAAATATGTTTGCTTGATAAAATTTTTATATTTTTTATTTAAAAAATAATTTAATTTGTTTTTAAGAACACTCAAAGCATATGAAAGATCTTTTTTGTGTTTTTTTTTTAAATAACTATCTTAAATAAACGGGTTTAATTTAAATAAAAATAATAATAATAAATAAATAATAAAGTGATCCAAAACATCCCTTAAGGAACAACTTTGGGTTGCTAGTTTTTACATTAAAAATATATTTGTTTAGTGTATTTTTTATATATTTAACTACAGAAAAGCAAAATCAGTTACAGAGGAAGTCACACTAAAAAATATAGTGAGTTGACAATAAAAATCAAAAGATTGTGACTGATTAATAGTGGGTGAGATTACAACAGCAAAATAATGGTAATCAAACAATTGCAGTGATTGATGACAGTTCATAGTGGTCATCGGTGTTGATTGCTGCATAGAATTTGTATGTTTTTTAGATCTTCGGGCTCTATCCAAGTCGAGTATAGATCCCTTTCATTTAGGGAATGTGCAATATTCATTTGGTACTTTTAGTCAAAATCTCAAATCAATCCATAACTGTTGTTGTTTCTTTTTATCATAGAATTCTTTTTAGTAATGCAGTGTTTTAATGATCTCAGAATTGGCTGTTTTGATCTTTTTAGATTCTTATGTTGAAATGCTCAGTACTCTTTAAGCTTGTATAATTTGAAGATTATTTGACCTTTCAATTAATATTTTGAATCACACCAGAAATGCTCAATTTGGGCCCATTTCAACTCATAGTAATCACTTTTGGTGTAGTCGAGTTCATCTTATCAAGATGTTCTATTTGAATATAAAATTATTGAAATTAGAGTTGGGATGATACTCAACTTAACACTAAGCTTTATCCGAGCTAATATGGATTGAGATTTATGTTTTTTATTGAAATAATAATAATAATAATAATAAATTATCAATTACGATTCATGCTAGATCAAGTAGATTTTGCACTAACATGTCAATTATGTTTGAAGTGCTTTAATTCGGTAAATTGTGCCCAATTTAATAAATTATCACAAAATTTCACATATTAGCATACCATATTTTAATGCCACTGTGGAAGTCATAAAGATTTTTAAAACTAAAGTTTCATTTCGATTTTAATTATTGTCCAATTGTAGAAGTTTTTATTTTGATAGCAGTGATAAATTCTATAGTGTTAAAATTAAATTTGATTTTAACTTTGATTTCCTTTAATTAGAGATTATAAAATATAAGAAAATAAAACATACAATAAAGTAATAGAAATTTAAAATTTGTTGTGGCTTTTATAAGGCTTTAATGACAGAATTTTAAAAGAACATTATAAAAAATTGATCAAGAGTTTTAGAGAAATTGTACTTAAGCCTTATGAGTGTAAGGTAAAGCTGATTAAATTTAATTTCAGATTTCACAATTTTTTTTTTTTTGTTTAAACTAAAACTTAGGAATCAATTAAAATAAAAAATAGTAACAATTGTTAAACTTAAATTTAATCAAAATCTAAAATATATCATCAAAAATTAAAATCACCCCATGAGAGTTATATCTAATTTTCAAAACATTTATCTGCGAAATTAGTTGTCAAAAACAACATTTCCTGTACTGTATTTTATTGAAAATTCTTTAAACATACTTTTATAATCCAACGAAATGATATCACATTTGCAAAACAAATTTCGGGGGGCAATGTGAGTGTTCTAACTCAGCCCTTTGAATTTCTTCACTTTATTTCTAACTCATGTGTTGCACGTTCAAGCATGCGAAACAATTTATAGAAAGTGCCAGATTTGTTAGTTATGTGGTTGGAAAAAAATATATAAAGGAAAAATGACTTGTAGTATAATTATCAACAATTTGAATGGAGGTTATATCAAATGCCCACTTCCAAACTATATTTGATCTGTAAATAAAAAAAGAATGGCAACAAAATGGTCCTTAAGAAAGAATATATATTTTCTTAATTTGGACTCTTAGTTCTTCTCAACTTGTAGAATTAAGAATCTAACTAAAGAATAATGGAAGCTCAATTTCTTGTCAGTTTCTTGTTTGTTTAAGACCATTCCCAAATCAGATAATGATATAATGGAATTTTTATGAGTTCTCATTTTCTAATATTTATTTACCTTGGGTTTTTCCCCTCAGTCAAACAAATATGTAATTCCAAAAATGTAAGGACTCATTACTCTTATTTCATGAATATTTTAAACGTATTGAGATAGGATATTTATACATGATAATCTAACATTCACTCTCTATAAAAATCTTAAAGGTTATTAGTTGGTTCATAAATCTACATCCAAAATACTACTTATCATCTGTCTCAAAATACAATCTTTTTTAAAGAGGAATAACAATACGAGTTTCCTTTCTAGCAAAAAATCTATTTGATTTTTCTTATTGTTTGAGACCAAGATCATTCATAAAAAAAAAAAAACAATAGTTTTGTATTATCAAAATTAATGGGGATATCATTTGGTCAAAATTATGTGGATATCCAAAATAAATATGATTTATTTTTCCAATGTCAACATTATTCGGTGAATTCATACCACTTTAAATCTCTCCATTACCTCAATAAATTTTCTTATAAACCATTTAAATTTTTCTTAATATAGAATTATTATTTTTCCGTACATAGCATGGCATCATCATCTTTTATCGAACTCCATCCTGAAGCTACTATATCCTTTAAAAGCCAATCTTACTAACATTGAACTTAAATATGTTATATTCAATTTTAGTAAATATAAGTCTTCTAGTTCATATGGATAACCTCTAAATCCTTTCTTACAATTGGAAGCTTGTCGATTGATTACACGTTCTATTTATTGACATTTGTTTTATTTGCACAAACAAGCTTCCCGACAAAGTAAAGTGCATTATAATTATTTTTATAAGGTTTTAAGACCCACATGACTTACATAACTTAGTTATCTCCAAACTTTTGATTGATAAACTTGAAGATGTTCTTCTCTTCCTACTCAACATGCTCAGTTTGTTTTCACTAAGAAAAAGAAGGATTT
Organism: Papilionanthe hookeriana x Papilionanthe teres; assembly: GCA_022702705.1. NCBI lineage: Eukaryota > Viridiplantae > Streptophyta > Magnoliopsida > Asparagales > Orchidaceae > Papilionanthe > Papilionanthe hookeriana x Papilionanthe teres. Next base: position 171,732,119 of record CM040423.1, on the reverse strand, counting down.
ATTCAACTTATTATTATTGTTAATTTTCTTAAGAGATTTAACACTATTCATACATCAAAGTATTTATGCTAATAAATGATTAACTCAAGGCGTGTGATAATATGAATATACTATTTCTTCCTAATAAGATATCTATTGAGTGAACTCTTGATAATTTTACTAATTTGTTTACTACTTATCTCTCTAACGTTCTTTTCTTTATTATAAATGATGGATAGATTCAAACGATACATCAACTCTAAAAAAAGGATACAGATAAGTTTGTCCTCTTTATCTTTTTCTATTTTTTATTGTTATGGATGTGTTTCTCTTATCTTTATAGGATTGTTATTCTGAAAAGAAATTTATCCATTTTAATTGCAAGGTCTCTATTAGCACACTCATATATGTGAATAATTGCTCATTTTAGAAATTTCTCCATAAATTTTCTTTAGAGAACAAAAGCTTTAAAGAGTGATTTATTTTGCTCTCAAAAAATTTTCAATTCATTTTTATAAAATTGCTATTATGATTATTATTAGCATTAATAAAAGTGTGATTTATTTTGGTCAAGTTCTTTCATAATTCTATCCCCCATAAATGAAAAATAAGAAATTGTTCTTATGTATATTTGAATATATGAGCATTCTTTTTCTTCTCTATTCAAGTGGCTAAAGCATTATTTGGCTACTTAGAAGCACAAGCTACATTACATCACTTATCAACTCGTACTTTTATCCTTTCTAAATTGTGTTTTAAGGACTTAATAGCTAGTGTTCAAAATTTCGTTCTCTAGTTGTGCATCCCATAAGCTTCAAATAAAATGTTGGCTACAAAAATCTTTGCCTTAGAGAGGCCTAGGATTACCTTTTCCCACTATTGTGCATCAATCTAGCTAGATAAAAATTAGTTGTGTTTGAACTTATTGTACTTTTGTTAAAACTAAAGTGAAGAGTCCAAACGTATCGGGTTTGAATGCTCACCTAGCCCATAAAATAATAAAAACTGAAAAGTACAAATTATTTGCAAAATATTTCAAATTGATGGTCTACCGAATGGTTAGTGGCATGCTTGTTATGGTTCAACTTTAACTTGACAGCCAATCATGGTCACTTCTTTTCTTAAAGAAGCAAATGTTCATTGCCAATCAAAAGCATAGCAAGCTTACTTTTGGTATTATAATGTTCCTATGGATATAAATGTTGGGGCCATTATCTCTAACGATAATTGGATGCATCTTAGCTGTCATTCCTTCAATATTACTTAATTCAGTGCTATCAAAAATATATCCTTTTCTCAAGAAGATAATTTTTTTTCTTTCGGATGATAATAGCAACAAAACGTATTAAAAATATTATCATCCACATCTCTTATTTTTGTTGTAACTATTCTATGTGGCTACTCCAAAAGAAAAGCATGTTAGATGTATTTTTCTCTTTGATGCACTTGGTTTTGGAGTGTAGTGAATCCTTTCACTGTCAAGTGGTCAAAAAGAAATTATTTAAACAATAAATTCTTACAAAACAATAATGTACTTAAAAACCACCTTTTATATATATATATATATATATATATATATATATATATATATATATATATATATATATATATATATATATATATATATATATATACATATATATAGTCATACGATCAGAAGATTATTAAATTATTGTGATACTTTTTGAGAAAGTTGTAGTGAATTTAATCGCATGCACACCGTATGTACAATAAGACTTTGAACTCGCGACATCTTAATGAAATACAACTATCAATCACCAGGCCAAAATACTTACAATGTTTGCATTATATAAATTTGACTCCAACTGTGAATGATATTGTTAGAACATGGTTGAATAATAGTTGAAAAAGTGTTTATTTTGTTTTTTTATTCTATTTATTCTTTTAAATTTTCTTTTATATATAGTGTTTTTTTTATTTTAATTCTATGTTTTTCAATTGAATATCAAGTAGGCTGCATTTTGACTTAAGCTTGGACGTTTTATATGACTATTATTTTGGCCTTTTTTATTTTTTCAGGGAGAGGGCAAGATGTGCGTTCAAATTCATTGTCTTGAAACTTTGTTTCTAACACGTGCTACATACTTGAGCTATTATGTTGTCTCATGATGCTTCATCTATGTAGTCGCATACAGTTAGCTATGCCAATAAATTATGAAGATTTGTATACATACTACTCAATACTCAATTCCAATGCATTTACCTATCTAACACCTGAACTTCATTTTTTATATTACCTAAGCATCAAAACGTGCATCACTTTATAAAATTTAAACGGGGATACATAAATATCAAAAATAAAATTTAGCTGTTAGATATATAAATACATAGGAATTGAGTGTTATGTACGTAAATGGCCCTAATTTATTTGATAGGCAATCGACTGAAGCAATTGCGACCTGAGAAAATGATTATTGATTTTGATGTTATTTAAACGATTACTCAGCTTGTAACAGAATCCGCTGTACATCCAACTTCTATTCCATTCCACCTACTGCCTGACCTTTTTGAAGAATATATTAGTTTGTAGCTTCTGTTTGAGTTGTTATGCATGCACTTTAAATTAATTATTAGAGAAACGTGTCATTTAACAAAAAAAAATTACCTAATGTTTGGATTATTATTAAGAAATATTGTAACTATTAGTGGGTTTAACCAAGCAAAGCCAAGCCAACTCATGAGCCAACTCTTAGACCAATAAATGGCTCGTAAGTTGAACTAAATGAACTCAAAAGCAAAGCTCAAGCCATCCTAAAATAATTCATTAGCTTTCTTGAGCTAATTTGTTTTTAAAAAAATTATTGTTAAGTACACTCAATATATTAAAATTTAAAATTTTATCTTTAAATCATTAAAAATATATTTAAAATTTAAATATTTTATATTTTATATTAAGTAATTTTTTATTATTTATTTTCTAATTACTCATCTTATTTATCATTCTATTATAGACTAATAATTTTATTTTTTCTATTTCTTATTTAATCAAAACTTAAGTTGTATCAAACTCGAGACTTGAACTCGAGCTTTAACTTGGGCTCAATTAAATAATCAAATCAATCTCAAAATTAAGGGTGGCTCGAGTTATACCGCCTAATTGCAACTACAGGAAGAATAGAAGAGACAACATTAAAATGTGTGCATAAGAAATTGAATATAGAAAGTTGATGGAAGGGAATGAGAACTGACTACAATATTCAAGGTTTTGGAAGTTTGAAGTCATCAAGCAATCATCATAATCTTCATGAGACTATCCTCATTCCAGTCTAATGACAAATAGATCAAACTTCAACTTACAATGCATCTCCCGGCACTACAATATTTCACATGTGATAACTTAGCATCCAAAATAAAATCAAAAGATTTAAACTATCATAGGTAGTCAAATATATCAACTTCTATCAATACATGCACTCTAAGAAAAGTTAAAAGTACTTTATATTAAACAAAGTTATCTACAATTTGATCTTTACTTCCTATGAATTCAATGCTTATAATGTATCAATTTTCAAAAAATTGAAGTTTGAATTTTATCAAATTTCAAACTAAAATTCAAAATCAATTTTAATAGAGTCAAGGTTGGCATGAAATCAATAAAGAGTGTCTGAGGCATTGAACCAATGATATCCTTTAAGCACTATAAAACACCAAACAATTAACCAAGTGATGCATTAAATATTACACAGGCATATAATTTCAAGCCAACTCAAATAATATCTGAAATTCAATCGAATAATCGAACTAGTCTGAACACAAAAAACTTCAAGCCGAACTCGAATCTTGGTTTAAACATATTCGAGTTAACTTGGATCTCTAAAATGAAATGGAACTAATTCCAAGCGGTTTCAGATTTCCAAATACATTCAATCAGCCCCAGCTAAAGAACAGCGATGAAGGTGTAACTCTTTTCACTATTAATCAACCAAAAACTTAAAACACAATAACCAAACATTGTACAGAGCTTCCAGAGCAGATCCATCATAGAACAAAGTCATTTCAGAATCAAACAGCAAAGCAAGCCAACAGTATTCTCTGGTGATGAAACTAATTACACAGCAAAGCCAAATCATGGTTATAAGAGGATGTCTTGGCAATGTAGTTCGTTTACAACAATCAAAAAATCAGCAATAAGTAAGCAAATATCCTAATCAACTTATCAATCACCGCCACCGCCGCCAGCATTTAACGAGCCATCCTTCATCAATCTGATACTGAGACTGTTGAATCTTCCTCTTGAGTAATGCCTTGAAGCTTTCCTCCAATCCGTTCCAGTTTTCATCATTGCAACAAACTCGTCAAAACTAATCCTGCCATCCTGCAACCATGCAAAAACGATTATAGAATGTGGTTTATGATGAAGGGAAGTTGAGTTTTATCTGAAAATTCTAATTGGTGAGGATAAGAACCTTGTCAGTGTCAACTTCTTGTAAGATGTCATTAGCTACATCGGTGTTATCTGTCGCTCCATCTTCAGCTAGAGCCTCTCGAAGCTCCTCTGGCTCGATGTAACCATTTCCGTCCTTATCGAAGTATGAGAAGGCCCTTCGGAGGTGCTCGTCATTAGCCATCTTCTGTGAGTGAAGGGAGATAGCAACGAACTCACCATAGTCCAACTTTCCCTTTCCATTGGCATCCACCTGTTGGCGAAATTTGATTTAGTAAGATTTAGGTCCGTCGAGAAGTGTAAATGGTGGTCGAGAGTTGAAAAGAAAAGGAAAATGGGTGTTTTGTGCTCAACTGATTCTCGATGATAATATAAGTTCTCCATTATTATTATAACTGATTGTTCTCAACTGATTATTGATGACAATACAAGTTCTCCATTGTTATTCTCTTTAATTCAAGCAGATTAACCCTTTTTTTACTCTTCTATTTGTTTTGGTGTTTTTTGCATTCTTGGATACCGTGGTGCAAATTGATTCAATAATTGTTATCAGAGCCACCGAATATAATAAAATGATGTCAATACCAAAATTCAAAATTGAAAAGTTCACAGAAAATATTAATTTTAGCCTATGGAGGCTCAAGGAAGAAGAGCTTCTCTTTCATCAAGGCTGCACTAACGCTACTAACAGAGAAGGGTTTGCATCAACAGCGGAGAGGGAAGCAACTGAAGGCTCACAGCACAAAGTCTTCTTCTCACTTGATGATGAGTGGTACAGGAATATGCCACTGACATTTGGCAAAAAATAGCATCTTTGTTCTTGAAAAAGGTCCTCAGTTAGTCGGCTTTTCTCGAAGTAGTGATATACCCTTCAGATGGAAGGGAAGAAGGATCTCAAAAGGCACCTAAATGAATTTGAACAAAATCATTCTTAATCTCAAAATATTTAATGTAAGAACTGAAGAATCAAGGGATCATACTTCTTAGCTGCTTATTGAAATCATTCAAACGAGCACATTTCCAAAGAAAGTGTGAATTAAAAGGGAACAAGATGGTGATAGCTTTTCAAGAAAGATCGCCTGCATAGAGGAAAATGTGAAGGAGGAGGTAGATTAATGAAGATAGAAAAGATGATACAATATCAAACTCAGATAGGTATTGGATCATCTAATGTGTTGGCAGCCAGAAAATCCGGTGATGAATGGATAAGGATTCTGGTCATTCATTCCACGACACCAAATGAAAGCTGATTTCAAAACTTCGAAAAAGATGGAGGTAATTGTTTTGCTACGAGCTGATAAGGCATGCAAAATCATGGGCGAAGGATCAATCACTATCAAAACATTCAATGCATGAGTGATAGAACAAGTAAATTGGAGTTCTGTGGGAGTTGTCGCATGCGGCGACAAATGTTAGCAAACTCGTTGCCAATAATGCTCATAGAAACTTATGGAGGCCATCTAGAGTTAAAATAAGAGGCGGTGCTAAATATTTCATCTTTATGATTAATGATTGCTCAAGTAGAGTGAGATTATATTGCCTTAAAACCAAGAATCAAACTCTTAAAATTTTATGGAATGAAAAACACTCGTGAATTAAGTTGACAGAATCATTGAGAATCAAGTTGGCAGAAGAAACACAAAAATGCGCACTGGCAAAGGACTGTAGAATAGTTCAAACTTGTTTGACAAATTCAGCGCTGGTCAAGATACAGCTAGGCACCTCGCAGTTCTACACACTGCAGTAAAGTGGCCTCACCAAAAGGACTAATCGGATGTTGCTAGAAAGATTTAGAAACATCTTGTCTCATTCAAACGAGAAAATTGGGGAGAAACTCTGAAAGTTATTTAATAAAGAAATGACGATTATCACCGGCAGGTTTCAGAACTCCAATGAAACTCTGGATTGGGCAACAGTTTTAAGGCTTTTGCAAGTGTTCAATAAGCATATATTAAGCAAGATAAACTGCTAAGCATTAAAGTGTGTATTCATGAGGTACCCAAGTAGAGCGGAAGGTTATAGGTTATGGTGCATTAAATTAGGAATGGAGAAATGTATTATAAATAGGGATGCAACTTTCAACGAGAATAAATTTCCATTACTAATAAAAAAACTGGGCAACATACGATAAAAAAATTGAGTTCACAAAGGGAAGCATAAGGTGTAGGTGGACCCATTACTTATGAGAGCTAGCGAACATCAAGCTGTTCTTGAGCAGCAGCAAAACAAAAATTTGATGAAATGGGTAGAATACTAAAAATCAGTAGCAATATAGTCTGACCAAAGACAAAAATAATATGAAAAATCAGACAATTGTACAGGTTTGGAATGGGAACCTATCATCATACTATGAAGCCATGGACTTCAATTCAAACAAGCAATGAAAATGTGAATTCCTTGCACAATAACCAAAAGTATGAGCGACAAGAAAGGTTAGAGTTCAATGAGATATATTTGTTGGTTATCGAACAAACATCCATAAGAACTACATGATCAATTGTTGCAAACTTTGATCCAGAACTCCATCAAATGAATGGGAAGATAGCAGTCTTGTATGATGATCTTGAACAGACCATATATATGCATCTCTCTGTACGTTTCTGGAAGAAAATCAGAGTTGTCCATGAAAAAGTCCCATTATGGTTTGAAATAATCCTTTAGAGAATGGTATATTTGTTCAATAATTTTAAAAAAAATGATTGATTTGATGAGATGCAAAATTAACTGTGTATATCCTAAGATGTCACCCAACAACAACATTATAGTAATCTATTTTATATGTGTTGAACTCAATTTTGTCCATGAATCACACCCAAGGAATGGAGGGTGGGAAGGAGAGAGAAACATACAGAGAGATATGAGAGATAAGATATTTTTGTTTATAGTTTTGATAATCGCTATTACATTTAATATGTCTCTAGGGGACTAGAAATATAATGAATAAATAATTAAAATCATGACCCTATTTAACCAATTGACCCCAATCAACCGATTTTGTGGCATTTGGTTGATGGGCCTCTAGCAAGTCGCCTTCTAGTATATCAACCTGAGCAATCCTCCTGTCAGTCAAAATCTGGGTTGGTAGACCTCTGGTCAACTGCTCAACCAATCTCTAGCTGGTCAACTACTATATGCGGACATCTTCCACGTACCTTCATCTGTTCTCGTAAAGGTGTGTCTGGTGATGGGTTTTCCGTTCTGAACTTTTGGATCCACATAAGATATGGCCAAGAATTTTTTTATTGTACATATTTTGAGAATAGGTCATGCGGCAATAACAACAACAACAACAACAAAGCCTTAATCCCACTAAGTGGGGTCGGCAATAAGAACGAAAGAATTAAATATATTAATGATTAGTCATCACTAAATGACCTCAATGATTGATAATCCATTGATTTTTGCATTGTTGATTGTCATAAATAGGACAGGCATCTCTTTGAGCTTGCCCATCTCATACTATCCTTCACGGCTAACTTATGCTCTCCCTTTTATTCGTTGGTTGCTCCTCTGCCCCACAAGAGCTCATAATGGATAAGCTTATGAAATCCCATATTGACATCCCAAATAAGGTCTTGATCTAGGAGCTACTGTCGAAAGAGAGACAAAAAACGTTGTCAGGTTAGAGCAAAAGAAGGTGGTGGTTAAAAGAAGAATAATCTTGCCTTTGAGTTAGGTGGATTCTTCCATCAGTTCAACACGTCGCAAAACTTGACCCACCGCAAAGCTATAAACTTCAACTGAGCATCTAAGTTCATATGTTAATGTAGAAAACTCATCTGCAAGAGCCAACGATGTCAAAGAAATTAAGAGCTTTAGGTATTCTGAGTTCCCAACTAATTAATGACTTAACTTTGTCCTGCTTAACCCTTGGGTGTTTTTTTTTTTTTTCTAATAGTGCAAACACTCCGGGTCGGCCAAACCTTGTCCAAGCGACAAATTAATGGTCGTGTGGACAAGAGATTGGAAACAGGTGGCAGAAGAAGATGGTAGGCTTGCTAGCAAGAAGGAAGTCGATCATATCGAAAATCTTCAACCCCATTCGAAGGCGCGCAAGGACACTAATGAGGGGATTCGTTTAGATCACAAGATGTTAGCTCGTCGCTTGGACGAGATCGAATGTTCATTCGTCCACGAGGCTGGTGGATGGTCGATTAGGAAAATGCTGACTAACATTCAACTTCCGAAGACCAAGCAAATTGTTTTGCATGAGGTGCAGTAGGAGTCGAAGAGGGTCGAGGGGAAATCAATAGTCATTCAACATTATCTTTACCATTGCAGTGATCAATAAGTTGCTAGAACCCAAGACCTTTGGCAAGATGATTGAGGATGATTAAGATGTTTCAGACGTCCTTCAGGCCGAGCGGGAGTCGACTATAGCGAGAGAGAGAGTATAAGAGAGGCCACCTGCGGAATAGCCAATGAAGGTATTACTCATAATGTTTCTCTTTTTATCATTATCATTTAGAGGATGAAAATCGATAATTTGATCCTCATTGAGAGGCGAACATATCAAAATAAAATTGATGCACCTTCTGCTGCAAATACCCAAGGCGGCAACACATTAGAAGATGAAATAGTCTTGTCGAGGTGAACAGAGTCGGCTCCAAGAATGGATGCCGAACATCCCGCCAAAAGTAGTGTCAATCAGTGCCCATCCTTCTGAGCGGGGGTTATATGAAGAGCTCTACTAGACAGACCTTGCCTACGGATGAAGGGTGATTTTCAGAGGAGTCGTGCTAGAGCGGATGATAGAACAAGCAGCTGAGTCAGTTATTGTAGTTGTTCCATTGGAGGAGCCAAGGTCGAAGCCGATGTTGAGTCGGCAGTAGAGATGGTTAATGGGAGGGTCTATGGCAAGAGGCCCGTTGGATAGGGAGCATCGGCGAAAAAGGAAGGCTCCTATGGAGGAGTCTACCCAAAAGTCTAAACATGAGGCCTTTCCTAGAGTACCCAAGCTGAAGTGGATCACCTTGCAAAAGAGGAAGACAAAGGGGATAATGACCTAGGATGGTCAGTATGCTCTCGTTGATCATTTCAAGGGCTATAATTCTTTTGATTCGGCTGCTACCCGCTATGGTTCTACTCTGAGGGTCGTCATTCACTCTCTGAGAGTGGTGGTGGACCTCACATAGTCGAGCACAGTTGAATTGTCACGGAAGATCATGTGCAAGAGCTTTCCTAGCAAGCCCCTCACACTTTATCAAACATTTCAGCACAAGCATCGGGCTGGATGGAGGGGCAAGAAGACGTGCAGAGACTTGAAGTAATGCCAGGGGTGAGCGATGCATTGTGGTCAAAACTTTACGGGGACTTATTAGAAGAGCATCGGATGTTCATTATTAAGAGGCTCAGCTCGTAACACTAAATAGGACGCAATAGAGAAAAAAGATTCATTTAGCCGCCCCACTTAGTGGGATAAAGGTTTTGTTATTGTTGTTCCTGTATGCAACAACAACAAAACCTTTATCCCACTAAATGGGGTCGGCTACATGAATCCTTTTTCTCCACTGTGTCCTAATTAGTGTCATATTTTCATTTAATTCTAATAAATTAAGATCATTTTTCATACAATATTCCCAAGTCTTCTTAGGTCTACTTCTGCCTTTCTTAACATAAGTCGAATCTAAAACTTCTACTCTTCTAATCGGATCATCAGATGATCGACGTTTAATGTGACCAAACCATCTAAGATGAGTCTCTCATATTTTCATTCTATTTTTGTGTACACACACACACACACACATAATTGATGAGCAGTATTTTTAAAGAATATAATTGACTACAAGGCTACAAATATTTATAATCAATTAAAATTATTAATTAACAAAAAGAATAAAAATATATTAAGTTATATAAAATGATTTTTTAATATAATTAATAACATTTAAATCTTGCCTCAGCCTTTAACATCCTATAGCTATGTGACTAGAGTTGTCAAAACTAGCCTTTGTTCGTGAATAACTCGTGCTCGCCTCGCTAAGCAAACAAGCCAAACACCACTACATTTTTTATGTTCGAAATATAAACGGGCCGAACGTGAACAGTGGTATTTTTTAACGAGCGGAACACGAGCTGAGCTAAGGCTCGCTAGTGTTCGGCTCATTTACACCCCTACCCATGGAGGGTATTTTTTTTTTTTCGAGAAAGGTGAGCCCAAAGAAGATGTGCGTTATTCGCACCCCAGCCTCAGTGAAAAACCACACCCTCAACCACTGTGTCACGGGTAAATGCGCACCCATGGAAGGTGTTGCTAACATTTTCATAGAAAAATCTCAAGAAAAAAAAAAAAAGAAGTTGCACATAACTTCATAGTGCAAGGCTCCTTAATCAGCTTAAGGTAGGAAACATATTATTATATATACCTTTAACAATTATATATAAACCATGGGTCCTTGGGAAGACATTAAGCTTTGTATTAGGTTTACTACAGGCATTAAAAATGTACAACTTTACTTTTATTTTGGCAGAAATTTTTTTAAAATGGAACATTTCATACAATACCATAAGACTGCTAATACATCATATATTTATTAGACTGTATTTGATAATGGGGTTAAATTAAGTGGATTGCCTAATATAAAAGTCCCACATTGTATATATGAAATGCTAAATTCATTTCGGCCAAATTTGTCCAAGCCAGATAGATATGGAAATCCTCAGGTTTATTCTTTATAGAAGCGTCACATCAAGCTATGATCTTAACACAGTTAACTTGTTATATTTGTATTAGTTGGTTATTTCTATTTCAAGTAGTATTTATGTAATCAAAAGTATGTTAGTGATTTTGAGTGATTTTGGATGATCATTTTTTCCTAAGATCATATAAAGGACATGATTTTAGCCTTGATTCAGTTCACATTGCTTTGAACAACCAATTGAGGAAGCTATAGTCTAAAGGAACTTTTTGTTTAATTTATATGATGGATGCTACGAAAAGTTGTGAAAGGCAATGTAACAAGTGAAATAACCTTGGGAAAATGAAATCTAGATTAATCTCTTGGTTGGTCAAATCTTGAATTATACTAAAGGATTGATGGTCGGTTTAGGCAATCCGGATCATCTATAATTAACATGTTTCATGTGGTTTCTATTTATGACTATATTTTGTGAAAATATCGTATTTGTTACAACCGCTGTTCAATTTGAGGCTTTTTTTTTTTGGGTTGGGGGGAGGTGGGTGGGGGGGGTGTGGTCCATTTGGCATTTTTGGACTCGAGCTCTGTAGACAATCAATGATTGGCTACTTAGGATAAGAATTTGAAATTTAGACTTAAAGTTAAATTATTAATCATCTTTTTAGAATTAATTCAAAATTTAACTAAGCCAACCCCATGCCAGCCATATCAACAACGAGCCAAATAAATTTGGCCACCAACAAGTAACTTCGGCCAAATATTTTTTAAAAAAATTTAATTTTTTGGATGAGGTATAAATGTAACTATATGATTCAAGAAGAATTTCTCTTTGTAGCTGTATGACGCCTACTTTTTCTTGTTTTTGTACTTTTGTTCCCCGTTCTTATTTTGTTCATATAATTTGATACTTGCTTGTTAGTTCTCTTAATTAAATTCAAAATTTGCATAATTGTTAAATATACTAATGATAACTAAATTATAATTGATTGTCGATTTTATGTAATCATAAAATCCTGCTAATTTTTGAATATTTGGATCATTCACAATCATTTGAGTTATAATGAAATATTGATTGTATACATTTAAAGGAAGCAATTTTTGAATTATATGGAGACTAATGAACCAAGAATCTTAAAGTTCCTTTCTGTAGACATTCATATCACACATCACAAGCCCCAAACCTTCAGTCATCCTACATCAAAATTTGAAAACTCTTCATAACAATTTAATAATACAGCAAGCACGTAAAAATAAATTATACATAGATCCTCACTTATAAGTATTTCTCCAGCATATTTTTCCACTTCTTTGACACTACATTTATCTACATATGTAATTAGTATATTTTTCTATCCTTTGTTGCAAATATCCAAACTGGCTTATTTTTCAACCATCTTATCTTTAAAAGATGCTACTCAAATCGACAATTTAATCATTTCTTAATTTAAACTTTATAACGCATTGAAAATTTTCTTATTTTCATTACAATCATCTGTAAAAGAATTTTATTTCTCAAACATATAAATACAAAACACATAGCAAAAGCAAAATATAGTTTTATGAAAATAACTAAAGGTATTCACGGTAACCCTTCTTTTAATTAAAATTCTAAGGTCCTTCAATACTTTAACCATCCAATCGAACTCTGGAAATTACACCATCATTCTAGTAAATAATAAATCCAAGATACTTACACTAATCACATGTATGTTACTATCTTCTAATAATGCTAATTGATCATTATTATTATCACAACACTGTTTCTATTTTTTAGTCATTCTTAGTTTCACAAATTCTAAGAATTATCTTCTAAATATTTCTCCATTACTGTAACTTTAGACTCATTTCAATAGGCGTGCAATCAAGGAGAATTATTATATAGAAGAAAGCATATAATCAAACAGCTCACTTAGGATTTCCATTAAAAAAATCTTAAAAACCAAATAAAAAGTAGAGGGTTCAATATTGATCATTTGGTCCCATTTATGCCTATAAAAGTAGATGCTCGGTCATAGATATATTTAACAACTTCAACACAGCTTAGACACATCATTCTTTCTTAATGTGTACCAAATAATTTTTTATATTAAGCGAACATAAGATGTCTTAAAATCAATTAAAATAATTAGAAAATTTTTTATATACTCATTTAAATTAATCATTAATTATTAGGGGCTTTTACATACATAGCACCCAAAACTTTTATATTTACCCATCTCACACCACAACTTTCATAATTACAAACATCATATAAAAAGTAGCAATCATTATCACCTTTTAATAGTCAAATCTATCTTTTCATCCATAGGTAAAGAGCTGTGTGTGAAAATGAAAACATTATGTGTGAGATAGGTAAATTCATAAGAATTGGATGCTATGTATGTAACATTCCCTAATCATTATAAAAAAAAATTTGCTTTTACAAAAGAGCTTTTTAGCACAAAATCAAAATAATTCTCCAAACTAACAACCTTCAAAATTTATATTTCATTACTTCATCACATAACAACAATGTTTTGACTTGTAAGTTCAATTCCTCTAAAACTACCATAAACTTAAACATCTCCATCTTAAATATTAGTAAAACAATAATTCTCCAATCATTTGGAATTCTCTGAAGTCTAAAAATTACCATGAAAGAATTTATCAATCAAACAATTGTAATATTTCCCATAAATTTCCACATGTCCATAGGCATTTATCTAAACATTAAGCTTTCCCTCCTATACATTTTCAAATCTAGCTCTACTCTATCTTTTGAATAATCTTATAAACAATATTATTGTGCTCAACATGATTTTCTAAAACAACTTCTTTCTTAAAGCTAGTAATATATTAAAATAGTTTTTTTCAAACTATTTTGAATTAAAATCAAATTAATTCTCCAAACTAACAACCTTCAAAATTTATATTTCTTTACTTCATCACATAACAACATTGGTTTGACTTGTAAGCTCAATTCCTCTAAATACCATAATCTTAAACATCTCCTTCTTAAATATTAGTAACAAAATAATCCTCCAATCATTTAGAATTTTCTCAAGTCTAAAAACTACTTTGAAAGGATTTATTAATCAAACAATTGTAATATTCGCATAATTTCCCACATCTCCATAGGCATTTATCTAAACATTAAGCTTTCCTTCATACACATTTTCAAATCTAGCTCTACTCTATCTTTTTGAATAATCTTATAAACAATATTATTTTGTTCAACATGATTTTCTAAAATAACTTTTTTCTTAAAGCTATTAATATATCAAAATATTTTTTTTTTGCAAACTATTTCATGAATTCGTCTTTGATTAAGATATTATCATCTAAACTTCTAGTGCATGTAAATTTTCAAATCTTTAAAATCAATTATTTCTTATATTAGCTGATTAAAACGTATACTTGTCATGACTTATTTACCAAATCTATCCTACAAATTAAGAATTCTTGCCTTTCTATAAACATAAAAAACCTCAAAATTATTTTCTTTTTCACTTTTAAAGGTCAGAGTTCTTTTTATTAGTAATCTTTTGTACCTCATCACTCCATACAAAGCATCTTAATTAATGAACAATGCTTATAAGTTCTTCTTGAATTTTTACAACATTTTAATTGAGAAAAATAAAATTTCTATAATACATCAACATATTCTTACTAACTATCTCAAAAGATAGCATTTTTTGCTTTTCAAATTCCATCATCTTATCCTTGGACAAATACTTCTTTCAATAATTTTATTTACCCTCCCAAGATATATTTATAAATACTACTCTATCTTATGCAGTTAAAAATTCTCTTAGAATCACCTAATACCTATATAAAAAAAATTTAAAAAAAAAATTCTTTTTCTTTTGAATTAGAAGAAATATTTTTTTTATGCATTAAATATCCAGCTTAAAAACATATGCATTGTTCAAATTTGTTTCCAGATGTTCCATATTCCTATGTTATAAATCTGACTTTAAGAAAGAGAGATCCTATAATCCTAATTTAAATAGAATTAAAACTGAGAAACAAGTGTAGTAAGATCAAACTCAAAAGACATCAAACTAAAAAAATAAACTGCCCAAGCAAACCAATCACAGCATAATATTGGTGCTGACTAACAAATATTTTGGCCATTTATATAGTTTAGGCTATTGCCTGATTCGCTGGTAGAAATGTGAACTCTGCAAACAAGTTGATTTTGATCATGGTTTAAACAAAAAGAAAGTGCTAGAATAACGATGAATAAGATGATGGCATCCAAAATGAAAGTAAAAAAATAAATGATTTTCTGTCAAAAAACATAATACTAACAAAACATTCATAAAATTTCTAAATTATTTAATGTTTATATATTTATAAGAAAGCATTTAATGAATGTTTAGGCATGTCTCCATATGGCCTTAGAATCAGCTACTTTAATAATTAGGCTGATCAGTCACTCATAGTGAGTTCAACACACTTCACCTAAAGCGATATGGTCCAATAAGGTTGTAACGCACCTCTCATGAGGAGCCTCAGTGGTCAAAATGGAGTTGAAATCTGAGGGTTCTGACTGCAAAATTATTCATGCACGCATAAACAAACGGTCTTGCTAAGAGGACAAGCCTCTGTACTACTACTCCAAGCACAAACTACAGTTTTTAAGTTACGACCATCATCCCACTAAAGCATATCGGAAAAAAGAAAAGATCACCTGCGATAAAATTAAAAAAAAAAAAGGAGAGCAGATCAAATAATGAGATGGGAGTAGAAGTTACAAGCATAAGCAGCAGCAGTAATGGGTGGGACCTTTCGAATAAGAAAATAAATTGAGTTCCGGATAGGAGTTCTTGAATTCAACTTAAGAAAAGTTCTCAAAATCCGATTGATGAGTGAATCCAAGTGACAGTAAAGCAAGGAGTGGGACTGATACATTGAGAATGCTGGAGACCCTCCACCATTATTCGAAGCATGATGGGTAGTGAAACTCAGTATGAGGGGACTCGTACTATAAAGTGTACTTATACTAAAAGATAATATAGTTATATGAAGTCAAACAAAACCCCAATACGAAAACCTACACAAAAAAATATGGGGTAGGTGTCATGGATAAAATCATCCCTACGTGCTAGCTGAATGAATTGAGAGACTGAGTGAGTGAGTGAGTGAGTGAGTGAGTGAGTGAGTGAGAGAAGAAGAAATAAAAATTATTCACCATCACTATGTTTATCATTATCCATACTTTATTTGTAATTCATCGTATGAATCCTCATTTTCCATCCATTTATGTTAAGTATTGCACAAATGGTTAAAACCGTTATTCACAATCATCTTAGATAACTTTTGTCCATGCTATCAATCATTTACTTGTTTCCTTCCTACTCCTCAAAATTAATATTATTAGTCAAAATGTGCTCAAAACACATAGGTATATTTACTTCTAACATATCATCAATAGATGATTCTCCCACAGTCAATCTAAGATAATTATTTTTCAATCTATTATTTATAGATTTGCCATATATTTCAGCACTCCTATTTCTATAACACTCGACTATCAATGATTTTACTCTCCAAAACTCAATTCCATGAAACATTGGTGGCTTAATTAAAATTTAAGAATAATACCTACAGGTCTTGATATTTTTTTTTTAATGCAAAGTACTCTATAGATACTTTCATCATTTTAATCACCTAATCTTAGGTTTAAATTATATCCTGTTATCCTCATTATATTGTAAATAGAATAAGGATACTTAATTTCATCACTCTTAAGCATCACTATATCTCCAATTAAGATGGGTTAATGACAACTAATTTCAAACTCACTTAAATTGCACATTCTCTCATTACATGCTTTACCACTCTAATGCCTTTAATCTTCTAAATATTATTTCCATTGTTCAACCTTTTATTTTATTTTAGTAGAGGACAAACTAATTAGAATTGTCACCACAATATCATTTCTTTGCTTAAACATTCCATTAATTTCTTTGGAATAAAAATTAGAGTTCCTAGTGATTTTTTAGTGTATATAATCCATTAAAATGTCTCGAATTTCATTAAACGATCCATAAGTTTGAATATCCTATAATAATAAAAACCCAAACAATCCATTCCTTATTAAATATTTTTATTAAAAATATTTCATTTCAATCAATTGGTATCAACAAAATCTTTAAAAATCAATTAAAAACAGTTGTTGATCAAATTTATACAATATCACTTATAACTATCCATATCTCAATAGGTATCAAATCTAAACCTAAGACTATATATAAAAGTGTCGGTTCCATGTCGTCCGCAGGATCGTGAAATCCTGCGTTTCTGCGGGATTGTGAAATCCCGCATTTCCACAGGAAAGTGAGAAGCTCCATAATTGTGGGTTCTGAAAGAGGGCTGGTTCTAATAGAGAGTCGTCGCCTTTCAATTTTTAGCACATTTTTCTCTATTTTTGATTTGTTTCTTATTTTTCTATCTCTATTTAGGTTATTTTCAATTAGAGAATTATTAACATGTTATTATTACTTGATTTAGGATACTTTTACTCGGTTAGTGTAGATACTTTTACTCGGTTAGTGTAATTTGGAGATTTTATTCTCTGGTTTATGCTCTAAGAAGTGTTTTGTCATCTTCCTTAGTAAGTGGTGTAACTAAATATTGTTCAAGCATAGATGGTGGACCTTCCTCGCAGCCCACTCGTCGTTTGACCATTCGACTCACTAATTTTCAGTCAGCCAACCACAAACTCCTTCCATCTATTGTCTGACAGCAAATTTCACATCCTACCCACCTCCAAACACCATCGATCGCCACTATTCTCCTTCTCTAATAATTTTACTATCGCCTCCACATGAAATTCGCTTCCTAAACACCTTTTAGAAAACCTAGAAAAATATCATTTGGTATCAGCCCAACACCCTAAATTTATGGGCATTTTAAATTATCATTGATAAGCCTAAGCCTAGGACTAAAATCCATATTACATAAATCTTCTACCAACTCAAAGCCTTAACATTTTCTACTGTAATTCCCAACATTAATCCTAAATTTTTAAAAGCCAGCATTCATACATCCACCAAAAATCCATCCCGATATTTACCACCAAAACTTAAGGCTCCTGGACAACCTTGTCTTGTAATACTACACCCATCGAAACCCTGATCGAGAAAACAAAATACAATAGTAGAAGCTTACTATGGAGGATGTGCAACAAAAATTTCTCCAGTTGCAATAAAGGCTTACCATCTTTGAGATGAGACATCTATGAGAGGTCACCCATAGTCACAACAACAACTCGTCAGATCAAAAGAATGAAGTGATTCCATTACAACAAGCAGTTTCTATTGATGAACTAATACCCAGACGATTTGGCATAAAATATCAGAAAAAAAAAAGAAGTTTGGAGTGAAGATTTTGCCAAAGTTTGACAGTCACATCAATCCGAAATAATTCATCAACTGGCTTCAGACAGTGAAACAGGTCTGAGTATAAATACATTCCAGCTAACAAAAGGGTAAAGCTAGTCTCCATTAAATTAAAGAATATTGCAGCTTTATGATGAAAAAATTTGAGGCGTCTAAGCTATCATGAGGGGGGAAAGCAAAACACTATTTGACCCAATATGAAAAATGAGATACAGCATAAGTAATTACTACTAAACACTTCGACTAAAAAAACTTTCACTAGAGTACACAGTTGGAATTGAGTAGCTTATGTTAAAGTGTGTAACTAATGGAGCCCGAGAACACCAAACTTCAATATCTGAGAAGATTAAGATCGTCCATTAGTAACGTGGTACAGATGCAATCATATTAAACGTTATAGGGTACCCTAAAGGTGACGAGATAACGCAGCAGTAGGAATTTCATACCACCCTTCAAACAGGGTACAACAATCTGATCGTGCAGCTAGATTACACCCAAGGGAGCACAGAAGACGACTCTGCCCAAGGACAAACCAATACAGAGTGAAGAAAAGATGGAGGTTGCAATAACATTATAAATGGAGGCAATTATAACAATGTGATATCTAGACAAGTGATCGACAAATTGAACCTAGCCACACAAAAACGCACCCAACCATAGTATCTATTTGTTTAAACATAGAAATGAGAAAAAATAACGGTTGGCAAAGAAAGTTCCATGAAGGAAAAGGTGTGCAATTACATTACAGATGAAGGCATTTGTGAAAATGCAGTATCTACAAAGATGATCTACAAATTGAATCTAGCAAGCACAACCAACTTTATTCTCTATTTTTCTTAAAAAAAAAAGGAAATAAAATAACGGTTGAAAAAGGATTGATATGAACTTTTTTTTATTACAGATGAGTTCAGATAGCAAGTGTAGCACGGTGTGGTATCAGTAGAAAAAAAGTGCATTATACTCTTACCTTGGAAGGACTCCAAAGTAAGGGGCATTCATACGAAATTTTAGGATATGTTCACAAATTATCTTTTTATAGTCCTGGAGAGAAGCATTAGAATGATTAGCATTAATTGTAAAAGAAACAATCATTTTGAGGGAACTATATAAAACACAATGCAACCCCTGCTGAGTAAGGTTTAGTAGGTCATCACCTTAGATAAAGATGAGAAATCTCTAAGCCATTTCCGGAAGTTTTTATGGAGTAAGTTGGGTGCTAAGTTAAAGTTCAATTTAATAGCACACCGACAGACCAAAATGATCAATCAGGAGTGGTGAACCACAACTTTAAAAATAATCTTAAGTGTTTTGTGAGACAGAATATCGATGATGGGATCCAGGTCCTTCCAGAGAAAAAGTCTCTCCTAGCCAGGGAGAATGTTGCAGATCGCAGATATTGACTTCTTCTAAGAGCCCGAGAACGATTTAATTATACCTCAAAACTAATTTCGCTTCACAATTTTTTATAATCTATAAAATATCTTATAATCAGTTTCATAATACACTAGCAAAATAATATGTTTATAAGATTTGTTAAATAACTTTAATTAAAACACATACCTTATAATAGTTCGGCCACCCACTAGATATAGCTCGAACGTGAGTAGAGCCTTGCATGCACGAGCACCTTCTTTCTTTTGTTCCTCTATACGTGATGTTTGACTCGATAAAGGCTTTCTCCTTGCCTATTTACTTAGTCAGCTTTCCTCTACTCACAAAACGGCTTGCCTTCTCCTTTCCTTCACACGATAAGGGCACTGCACTGATCCTATGAGAAGTTTGAAACCCTCATCCCTTCCCCTTCTCCTTCCCGCACGCGAGCACAGCAGATCTCGTCTTCACCCTCTTCTCTTTTGCACGGCTCTACAACCATAACGCAAGCAAACCTCGCTTCTGGGTCTTCTTCCTCTAACCGCTAGCACTATGCCTCTTCTTCCTCTTTGATTGTGATCTCGACGCAACCCAACAAAGCAACGTACGATCTTCCCTTTTCAACCTGGTTATTCAAGTTTTTTCTCCCTTACCTCTTCCTCCTTCGATTTGGGCACAAACTTCTTCCTCTTCTCCTGAGCAAATTTTTCTGTCCGGAGTCCAATTATATGAGGACACTTGGAAACGTGCGTCCTGCGGTTAAAATATTTAAAAAAAAAAACGGAAATGAGTTTTAGCCCGACCCGACCGGATGCGTTCCGCCTGTTTAACTATCCCGCCTTTTTTACTATCCCGCCTTTTAAAATGTCGAGAAATACAATTCAAAATACTTTTTAGGGATTTTTCGAACCTTCCGCATTTTGTTTTCTGCTCTAGGGTTTTTGTCGTTGGCTCTGTTAGGGTTATGCATTTGCTTCGTTGGAGAGCTTCGAAGTCGTAAGACAATGGAGATGGATGATCCAAAGAATACACAGTTGGAAAAGCCAATAGGAACGAAATCAGAAGAGGCAGAGAACACAGTCCTAGAACAACCAAAGAAGTCAAAGGAGAGGAAAGAGGAGACGAAGAGGTTGAAGAAGGGCATTGAAGGGGAAAAGTTGTCCAGCTAATTCTGATCGTTTTTTCCCTGTTATTTTTTAGGGTTGAAAAATTATTTTGAAATTTATTCTTGGGTTATCCTTGGGTTACTCTGAAGTTAGTCTTTATTGGCAGCTATTTGAAGTTCATTCTTGGGTTATTATAGGATTATTTTTTGTTATGTTTGATTTTGTATTTTGGGGTTATTTTGGTTTATTTATGAGTTAATATTTATTTTGTTATGGGTTATTTGTAGGTTATTTTTAGGTTATTCAAAGGTTAGAAGTCTATTCTTATATTATTCTTGTGTTATTTTTTTGTTATTATTGAGTTATTATTGGGTTTGGGTTATTTATGATTTCGTTGATATCCCTTCAGTTATGAGTTATTGTTGGGATATTTTTGGGTTATTGATGAGTTATTTATAACTTAATATTTTTTGTAGTTGCAGGTTATTTATGGGTTATTATTACGTTATTCAATGGTTACTTAAAAGTGTATTCTTATGTTATTGTTGCGTTCTTTTTGGGTTACTATTTGTTTAGTTAATAGTCCTCTGGGTTATTGTTTGGGTATTCTTGGGTTATTGATAAGTTATTGTCGAGTTATGTATGAGTTAATATTTTGGGTTATTCATGGGTTATTTTTAGGTTATTCGTGAGTTATTTTTAGATTATTCCTGAGTTATTTTTAGGTTATTCCTGGATTATTTTTAGGTTATTCCTAGGTTATTTTTAGGTTATTCCTGAGTTATTTTTGGGTTACTTAGTAGTGTATACTTATGTTATTCTTGCATTATTTTTGAGTTATTATTGGGTTATTTATGATTTAGTTGATATCCCTGCAGTTCTGGGTTATTGTAGGGTATTCTTGGGTTATTGCTGAGTTATTTTTTGGGTATTCTTGGGCTATTTTTAGGTTATTCGTGGGTTATTTTTCGATTATTTGTGAGCTATTTTAGGTTATTGTTGGGTTATTAAATGGTTACTTAAAAGTGTATTCTTATGTTACTTTTTTGTTATTATTGGGTTTCATTAATATCCCTTCGATTAGTAGGTTATCGTTGGGTTATTCTTGGCTTATTGATGAGTTATCGTGAGTCTTAATAAAATGTTTCTTATTCATGAAAGTTGATGAACAAGCGATGCTATGAATCGTAGATATCGTCCATCAGCAATTAGAGAAGTCTTGAACAAGGTTCGTTCAACTTGCTCTACGAGGAGACATGATCAAAACAGAGAGAATTGAATCTGAATATGAAGCAGTTAGAGAAGACTTGCTCTAATCCCTGACCCTGTCATTGATCTCGGCAAATCTGCATTTAACTCGCTAATCTTGCGACTGGAACTTAAAAGGCGCTCGTCACCAGATTCCGCCAAGGGGTGATTATGACTTTCTACAAATTTCTTTATTGTCCAATTGCCGTCAACATCGATAGCATAGCAAACCATTGTTTGACAGCCAGTTCTTGTCTCCGCTTTTCTGTACTTCACCGTATTGGTGAATCGCGACTCTTCTTCGACTCGCTTTTCCACAAATATAATCTTTCAACTTAATTTGCTTGGAGTTAGCCTAATAACTGTTGTGGTCCTTGCGGACAGTGAATCCATCATGATGTGCATAAGAGCAATAGTGTTCATAAGTCTCTCACTCATTGTGGATAATGCTATTAAGAAAACTATGCACAATTGAATCATTGCAATTATTTTCTGACCCAAATAACTACAAATTTGCATTATATCACAGAGATGGTCAGATATGCAGATAAGAACACACTCTAAATACCAAAATATCAAAAGATTGATCACAAATATACAACAAATTAACATCCAAGCAATTAACACCACAATAACCCCGGGATAACACCAGCATGGAACAACAATAATATTTGTTAGCTCATTCTTTTTGGATTATTCTTGGGTTATTAGGTATTTCTTCAATGATAACCTGCAAATAACCACTAACCAACCCTAAAAAAATCCCAAAATAACTCTAAAATAACCCAAAAGAACTGCAAATCATATGAAAATAACTGAGAAATACATCCACATTATACATCTAAAATAATTTAAAATAATATTTAATATTTCATTCAAAAATAATTTGTTATTTTACTCGGGTTATTCTGGGGTTATTGTTGGGTTATTCTCAGGTTATTGATATTAACCCTAAAATAACCCAAAATAACCCCAAAAAAACCACAAAAAATCGTACATCTATTATACATCCAAAATAATTTGAAATAAAATTTAAAATTTCATTCAAAAATATTTTCTTATTTTACTCGGGCTATTCTAGGGTTATTGTTGGATTATTCTCATGTTATTGATTATTTCATTAGAATACCCGCAAATAACTCTACCATAACCACAAAATAATCCCACGACAATCTGACAATAAGCAGAAAACATATTAAAATAACTAAGTAATACATCCATGATACATCTAAAATAATTTCAACACATTTTGTTGCTTTCATCTAAGGTTATCATGGGGCTATTGTTGGGTTATTATCGGGTTATTAAGCATTTCTTCAGAATAACCCGCAAATAAACCCAAAATAATCTAAAAAATAACCTGCAAAAATACTGCAGCTGTAGAAACAAAAAACATGGAAGCATGTAAATAAAACATGATGTACACCACAAAAAAAGATAACATTTCGGGTAAAGTTAATCTCACCTCCGTCACAAAAGCGTTGATATTGTTTTCGTAATCCATGCTCGCTATTTCGTCGTTAAGACAGAAATCCATCTTCATCAAAGCAGCAAGGCGAACCGTAGCACAGGCAAGCAACAGCGAAACCCTAACATATTTAAAAAAATATCTTTTTAAATATAATCTTAAAGGCGGGATAGAAGCTTCTGACAGTGACGAAGCCTAAAAGATTATCAAAAGGCCGGGTCGAGAAATGCATCTGGGCGGGTCGCAAAAATTCATTTTTAATGAATGCGGGACCCATTTTTCCACGTGTCCTGATATAATTGGACTGCGGACGTGGACGAGAGTCCGGATAGAAAAATTCAACCTTCACCTTAGCTAGAGCAGGACAGTTTTCTCTTCTATCGATCTCTCCCGCTATCTCTCGGTTTCTCTGCTCTATTGGTTCGAAAGGGATGCAACTCTTATGTTGTAACTGTAGAGATGTGTATCCCTACACTAGTTCGATTTATTATTATTATTACTATTATTATTACATTTTATTGATGTTTTTTTACGGTTATTACACATCGGTGTCCAATCCTCTCCTTTGATCAGTTGGAGCCATGGCTAATTCCTCCACCTTCGAGCTTCCATCCGACACTTCTTGATTCCACCAGAGGTTCGACATCTGCCTCAATCACTTCGCAGACGGATGACCTGAGCACAACAAACTCTACGGAAAACCAGCAAATAAGTTTACAACCAAATCTTCCACTACTAAAGGTCTCGCAACGGCCTCAAAATCCACAACAATTCAGTCAGCCCCTACTTAGACCATCCTTGACTCGTCGAATTCTATTGAGAGTTAAGTGGAATAAGCTGCTTGATTCTAGTCAGTTATCTTTCGTCCCGTCAACCTCTCATGTCCTTCAAGAATCGTCATTCGAGGAGGATTTTTTTTCCTTTCTTAATCTCAAAAAATGGCATCGATGGCGCCTTCCTCTGTTCTCCTTTGTTGCTACAGTATTTTATTTTTTGCAAAAGACCCTTCTCCGGAAGATTTCTGCAGCATGCTGTCCCCAGAGCTTTTCCCTTACAGATCATTCCCTGCGGCTTTTCTTGCACAAGTTGTCTACTTCCCTGAAAACTTCACTGCAGCATTATTCATAGCAGTTCTTTCGCCTACACAAGAAAACTGCAGTAAAAAACTACCGTAGTCAACTTGAAGTATCCCTAAATTCTCTTAGAATGAAGATTTCAAGTTCTACCTCACAAAAGATCATCCTAACCCGTTGTTTGATGATTTTAAATCCAAGTTGAACATGTTGACATCTATGTTTCAACTTGAGGTTAGGTATTAGAAGTTATTAGGAATTGATTTATTTACTTTCACGATATTTCCTATTTTATGTATTACCTATTTTATGTATTTTATTTTATCTCCAGGTAGTTATTAGGAACATATTGCTTGTAACTTTAGAGATATAGGTGTTATGTTTTTCCTATTTTATGTCTTCCCTTTTATCTTTGGGTGATTATTTGGAATTGAATAATTATAATCTTCGAGATATAGGTGTTATGTCTTTCCTATTTTAGGATTCAGGTAAGCTAGATTATATCCCCTTTCATATCAATAATATATTCCGCTAAATTATCAAAACCTACAATAAACAATTAAAAGTTTCAAAGATATATATGGTGGAGAAGATGGAAACTATGTTTACTCCATTAGTACTCCCACGTGTAAATTATCATTACGTCCAGTGAACATAAATCAAATTGGAATAATGGTTTACAATAAACCCTAATCTGATTCTAACCTGATCAGTTCACAAGCCTACACTTCTATGACAAAGTATCCATTTCATTTTTTCCCTCTCTGCTTGCTTTATGCCCACAGGATGCTCTCATCTCTAAACTTCATGCTGCAGCCTGATGTTTTCAAATCGACCAAAATGGCCCAATCAGGGTCGTTAAGTTCCAGCCTATTTTCATCCAGACAAATATCCAATTTTCTTGATGAAGTTTGTACGCGAAAGTTTGGAACATAGCTAATGTGAATAAATTTTCAAGCCAAATCTAACAAGACTTGCCCCGCAAGACCAACCAACCCACAATAGCCTAACCTAAATTTAAGCATGATCAGACCTAGAACAACCCATTGCCACCATGATACTCCAAATAGAGTGTCCTTTAAATTGTTTCCAATATGCAAATATTGAAAGATAATTCTGTTCATGTAGAAAGGACCAGAAAGCAATAAAAGGAATTAGAAATCTCAATTAGTAACCAGAACTAAGTCTTAAATTAAAAGGAAACAAATCATCGAATTGCAGCAAAAATATTAGAAAGTTAACGTATGTGGATAGGTCGAATTCTTTAATGGAAAAAGGCACCGTGGTTGAAAACACAGGACATGTTGTGTAGATGCTAAAAGCTTTAGAAAGAATAGACATAAATATCATCTGCAGTCGATAAAAATGATTAGAAAATAGTCAATAGACAAGGATGGCACATGTATAATTTATTTTTGTCCTGCCCTTCTACTTTTGGGAAAGCTAAGCAACAGTCAACAGAGCAATGGAGGAAAAATTTTTTGTACCTTAATAACCATAAGATCGTTCCAAAAATACTAAGAGAAACGCACTAAAAGTGCACAAAAAAACCTGCATCGCAATGTAGATACAAGTTTACACAATTATGGAAAAATAGATAATTAACTTACTGCTTCAATAAGCATTTGCAGTTCCGAATCCACAAGCAGGGAACCAAATTTCACTAGTCCATTTCTGAGCTCCTCACAAGAAATAATGCCATCATTATCAGTGTCCATCATCTTAAATTTTCCTTTCATATCTTCAACCTCTTCAGTGGATAAATGTTCAGCAATAACCTATTGAGAAGAAAACTTTTATAAGAAAGTAAATATGATTATGAAGCCACATTTAATATTCAGTCAGTATGAAAAACCAAATAAACCAAAAGAGAAACCAACCCGCAAAGCTCTCCTTTTAAACCTATTCATTCTTGTGAATTGCTTTAGCCTTGATTTGACGACATCACCAAGAGGGACATTTGGAGCTTTCTTAGCATTTTGAATCCAGGGATGCTCTGTTGAAACATGGAACCCAATTTAGTTTTAAGAAAGACAAAAAGATATATAAGACCCATGGACTTTAAGATATGGCTAACCAAATAAATTTGATGCTTGAAATTGTGAGCTACGTGGAAAGATTTAATTTTACATTATTACATGCCATCATGTGCATAGCTAATCTCGCTGACAAGCACGAAACTGAACATAATAATAATGGTGCTAAAGTAGCTACAGGCTTCAATAAACCAGAAAATATAAATAAATGAAAAAACAACAAAAACACTTTGATCTCACATATATATTCTAAACGGTGTTTAACTTTCAATGTCGACTTATTTTTATTCATTAATTTCTGATTCTCCTTTGTTCAAATGAGAGAAAAAAAGTACATTGTAAGAATTGAATGGGTTGTTGTTTTGCTGATCCCAAATAGTTGACTTAGGATAAAGACTAGGGACGATGATTGTTAGTATTTGTCTTATTACAAAACTCTAAAGTAAAAAAATAATATTTGAAAGAATAA
This sequence comes from Papilionanthe hookeriana x Papilionanthe teres, assembly GCA_022702705.1. Lineage (NCBI taxonomy): Eukaryota > Viridiplantae > Streptophyta > Magnoliopsida > Asparagales > Orchidaceae > Papilionanthe > Papilionanthe hookeriana x Papilionanthe teres. The sequence continues at coordinate 171,704,938 of CM040423.1, read as the reverse complement.
CTATGGATCTAAATTTTATCCTCTAGCACTTTTGTTATATAAATGCAAGTTCATACCAGTGAGCTCAGTCAAATACATTATTTATACATAAAGCGATGGGTAAGTAAAAATTAGACAAAAGATATTATACAATAAAGAATGCATATTTTTTCTCAAGTCTGATAATTCCAAAAACCAAAAACATATGATGTCAGATTTTAGAAAATAGGGCAGCATCCCATTATTGATAAAAGATCCAAATAAAAGAAAGACATAAATTCAGAAATAGACCTAAATAGGATTTACATCGATATGGAAACAAAAATAAAGAAATCAAATAAAGTTAATAATAATTGTAGTAATAATTAGCCTAATAATTAGGCTAATAATTTCTAAAACTCCCCCACAAGTTGAAGCATAGATGTCCATCATGCTCAAATTGAATCCAAACAATGGTCAAGAAAGATTTTTTATAAGAATATTTGCTAACTAACCATTAAAAAGGAAAAATTGAATACAAATCTCCCCTGAATCGAAGTTATCCTTAATAAAGTGTCTGTCAATCTTCACAAACTAAATCTGATCATGCTAGACCGAATTATGGGCAATAGTAATAGCAACTTTATTATCACAGAAAAGCTGGAGAGGAACAGAGACTAGCATACGCAATTCCCGAAGAATGATGTGTAACTAGAGAGCTTCACAAATAACTAAAAACATGGAGTGAAACTCGGCTTCAGTACTGCTCCGAGCCACAATCGACTGATATTTGTTTTTCCACCTGACATGATTTCCCCACAAAAATGAGCAATATTCTAAAGTGAATCGCCGATCATGGACAGACCCGTCTCAGTCTGCATCTGTATAAACAACAATAGAACGAGAGGTGTAGCTAGAGAAAAACAAACTTGAGCCCGATGTGCTTTATAAGTAATAAAGGCTCCTGTGGACTACTCGGAGATGGTGTCATAGAATCATGCATGAATTGACTCTTAATACCTACTGAATGGCAAATGTCAAGTGGAGTATGGGCGAAACAAATGAGTTTTCCAATAAGTTGTTAGTGAGTCTTGTTCACAGGAACTCAACTGAATTCTCACTGGGATCTATTAGAACAACCACTGGTTTGCATTGAAGAATGTTATTCTCTATCAATTGATCAAAACTATATTTGCACTAAGATAAACAAATTCCCCGAGATGATCGAGCACTTCCATGCCTGAGAAGTACCGGACTGGCACCAAGTCCATTTCAAATGAAGTGGCAAGGATACCTTTCAAATATTCCAATGTTGGTAAATCATCACTTGTGAGCATAATATTGTCGACATGAGGAAAGTCGAAAGAAGAGTATGATTTGACTAGGCTTGTGAAAAACCATAATCCATTACCACCTTTGTGAACTTACCAAATCAAGCCCTTGGAGATTGCTTCAGTCCATAGAGGGACTTTCGTTGTTGGCACACTTATCACCTGTGAGCACAATATTGTAGACATAGACGATAAAGATAGCAATTTTGCCACTGGAGGAATGTCGAAAAAAGATAGTATGATCTGATTAAGCTTGTTAAAAAACATAACCCATTGCCAACTTTGTGAACTTACCGAATCAGACCCTTAGGAATTGCTTCAGTCCAGTAGAGGACTTCCGCAATTAGCACACTTGTCCCCAAGAAATATTAGAGTCAGAACTTAAAGGGAGACATATGTACACCTCCTCTGTGAGACCCCCATTTAAGAAAGCATTTTTGACATCCAATTGGAGCAAAAGCCAGTCCAAATTTATAGTAAGGGAAAATAGGACCCGAATGGTGTTTAATTTATCAACTGGAGCAAATGTCTCATAATCAATTTTATATGTTTGTGAACAGCCTTTAGCGACTAACCATGCCTTGTTGGGTTCAAATGATCCATCGGAGTTAAATTTGGAGCTAAAAATCTAATGGCACCATGTATGATTCCGCTGAAGGGCATTCATTTCATCCATTACTGCAGCTTTCTATAAAGAGTTAGCTCATGTTACTTCAATTGTGGATGGGAGGTGATGATTTGTAATGGCAGCAGCAAACACTTTATAGGTCGGCGAGATACTCAGGAAAGAGATATTTTTCTATGGAGTAAAGAGAGCTTGCCTGATTACATTCTCAACAGGAAAACTCACCTCCTTATTCAGAGTGGTATCAATTCTAGGATGTCACTACGAGCGGATTTCAGGTTCTGCAAAGAGGATGCGGGCTCTAGAGTGGGACCATGAGTGAGCCGAGTATAGACACGAAGGCTAGGAGGAGGTTTTTGGTTTTTTGGTAGGTGGTGTATCAGGGACAGAAAGCTCCTCAGATATATTGTTTGGAGAAACATCCATAGGAGTTTGATAAGGAATTGTGTCCAAGAAATCAAGCTCCCCCTCACCTGAGGCAGTGACAAAGAAATAGTGAACACTTTCAAAAAAGGAAACATTTGCACTTATATAGTGTTTATTTGTGATAGGATCAAGACACTGGTATCCTTTTTTAGTGGCATATAATCTGAGGAAGACACATTTTAAAGACCTAAGATTAAGCTTACAAAAATTAGGAGTAATGTTTCAAACAAAGCTCGTGCACCCAAAAATTTTGGGTTCAAGAGTAGTGAAGAGTCGATTGGTAAATAAACACGACATCAAGATGGCTAATAGAGTTCTAAAGTTATGAAAGATAGGTGACAGTAAGCACAGTATTATTCCAAAACCTTTTTGGGACATTAGATTTAAACAAAATGAAGTGCGCTACTTTGAGAAGGTGTCGTTTTTTCTCTCAGCAATTCCATTTTGTTGAGCGTTCGTACATGAGTCCGTACATGAGATATGATGGAAGATGCCCTTATTTACCAAGAACTCACCTAAAATAGAATTAAATAATTTATAACCACTATCAGTTCGAATGACTTGATTTGAATTCAGTCAAAATAAAGGAATGAAAGATTTTAAAGATATCAGGAGCTTCATATTGATTTTTTAAGATATAGACCTACGTCATTCGAGTATGGTCATCAATTACAGTAAGGAACCAATGTTTATTAGTGTAGTTGGGACTCGTGAAGAGGGTCCACACAACTCACCCAATAAGAGAAAAGGAAGTGGAAGGTGTGTAAGGATGAAATGGGATAAGGAATGTGATGTTTAGCTAATTGATAAACTCACATGTGAAGTTAGTAACATTTTTATTAATAAATATCAGCAAATACAATTTATTTTAAATATTCAAAACTAAGATGATTCAAATGACAGTGCAACAACATAATAAGACATTCAATGGATCAAAAAAAGCTGCAATTATTGGGATAAGTATCATCATTCTCCATGTCTTTCTCTTGGAAGAAGTAAAGCCCAACTAGTCTTAGTAATTTCAATCATCCTAACCAAACAAAGATCTTGAAAGACACAAACAACTGGAAAAAAATTAGCAATACAATCCATGTCATATGTCAGCTTCCTAACACATAATAGATTACACTTCAACATAGGGACATGTAACACAGATTTCAAAGTTAGATTGGTTGTTAACACATCCGATCTTTTACCAGTAATAAAGTTACAGGAGCCAACAGAAATTTTACAGGTGTCTTTTCTAGAGCATGTGGATAATATATTGAGAAAGCATGAGAGCATCCAGTCATGTAGTCTTTGGCATCTGAATCAACGATCCATGAACTAGAAAAGGAAGAGAACGTCATAGAAGTGTTACCTTGATGTATATTGGAGGTAAATGGGTCGAAAGTCAACTAACTGGATCCGAACAGTTTAATTATAAGCTACATCTGACTCTTAAGAAAGTTGGGTGATTCCAGAGTGTTCTGAGTAGGAGCTATTTGTACCGTAATAGATTCAGATATACTAGTGAAGCCTTTGGCAAAGGAGGATTTGGTTGAAGGTTTGTATGATAGTTTCCCATGAAGTTTCCAACACTTTTCTCGAGTATAATTGGGTTGGTGACAGTAATCACAAGTGGACCAAATGACTCGAGGAAGGTTTGACGAGTGCTAAATATTATTAGTAGCCAAGGCAGAAGATTCGAATGAGGTGGAAGAGTCGAACATGACAATTCTCTTGCTCTCTTCGCGTCGAATTTCTGTGAAAGCAGCACGAGGGGAAGGCGGTGGGTCCCGTCCAAGGATCCGGTCCCAAATTTTATTAAGGTCCTTATTAAGACTAGCCAGAAACATGTAATCTTTTTCTACAATTTTCTGGAAGAAGGAAAGATATGTCAGAGGTTCCCATGTGTAATCATAGTAAAGATCGCATTCAATCCATAAGACTACCAAATCATTGTAGTACTGGGTCAATGTTCTTGATTTTTGTTTTGCCTCGTGAATCTTCTAGGAAAACAGTTGGCAGGAGTTTTCTACATCAGAGTGGGTATCTCGAACTGAAGTCCATAGAGCATTGGCAGAATGAAGAAACATATGAACGCCAAATCGCATTCTCCATGGAGTTAATCAGCTGCGACATGCCCATAAAATTTTTCACTTCCCATGCTACGACGGGTCAGCTTTAGGAGGTTCACGAATCATGCCCATGGGATAGCCCAATTTCTCGCGTCCCTTAATGAGCAATGACAGCTCATTGGATAAAATTAGATTCGTTCAGTTTATTAGTGATTAGGAAATTCATGGGGATTTTCAGTCCTCCTGTATGTGGAGAAATAGAGATCAGGTTGACCTTCCGATGAACTCAAGTACACCTTCAGGAAAAGGCTCGGTATTGGAAGAGCCCGCTATAATTCCAATTGAGCCCAAAGCTATGTTGGGTTCCGAGACCTAAATAGATCCTGGATGTTGGATAGGAAAAAATGTAGGAAAACTGGAGAAAAAAGAATATACGGGAAAACTGGAGGAGTTGGCGGCTGGAAGGGCCTCGAGAAAATGGAGAAAGAAATCTGTCGGCGGAAAAGGTTTCCGTAGGGATCGACGCCAACTGCAGCACACTAAAAGATCGGTAGAGGCTTCTGAAAAGCATTCCTATGGACCATCAGCCGCAAGGAAGAAATAAAACCAGTGAGAAGAACAGGACGCAAGGAAGGAATAGAGCTTAAGGAACTGTAGGGATCGGTAGCAGAAATCCTACAAGGAAGAATTATGTAGGTGGTCGGGAACTAGCCCTAGGTCCCTCTGATATCATCTCAGAATTTAGAGAATAGGGCTGCATCGCTTTATTGATATAAAGAGATGCATAAATACATATTACAAGCTCCAAATAAAGGAAAGACATAAATTCGAAAATAGACCTAAGTAGGAAAAACATCAATATGGAAATGGAAATAAAGGAAAATCAAATAAAAAACAAATAAAAGCTACTGATAATTGCAGTCCTAATTAGCCTAATAATTAAGCTAATAATTCTAATATATGATATAATACATTTCAACACACAAAATCTAAGTTTGCAATTCACGACCATCAATATAAACAAATATTCATCACTTATGAAAATTTTGGGAATTTCGGTAAATAATAATTTAATAATTGCTTAATAGAAATTCATGATCACTAAACATCACATACCAATTGAAAACCAAACCTTAATTATAAAAACCAAAGCATATGAGTTTTGATCAAATCCAATTATGTAAACAAAACCAACAACTAGAACTATAAAAGAAAAATAAAACATCAAATAAAAGATCAAGGACCCATGATGGTCCCCTAGAATTTTAGAGAGCTATAAAGAATTACATCAAAACTAAAAATTCAACAATAACAACAACAAGTCTTTATCCGACTAAGTGAGGTCGACTAAATGAATCAATTTTCTCCATTGTGTCCTATTGAGTGACATATTTTCATTTAATTATAATAGATTAAAATCATTTTTAATACAATATGCCCAAGTCTTTTTAGGTCTACCTCCGCCTTTCTTAACATCAGCCGAAGCTAATATATATATATTGTCCTAACCGGATCATTAAACGGTCAACATATAATGGGACCAAACCATCAACTACGACTCTCTCTAAACTTATCCGCCACTGTAGCTACACCTCATTTCATATTTTATCTCTAAGCGTCAAGCAACTCATCCACCATTCTTATCTCAGCACACTTAACTTTGTTTTATGCTTCTCTTTTAAATGCCAACATTCTGCGTCATAGAGCATACCCGGACTCACCACTATCTTATTAAATTTTACTTTTAGTTTAAGCGGTACTTTTCTATCACACAATAGGCCCGAAGCATTCCTCCAATTAAACCAACCAACTTGAATTCTGCTAATAACATCCCCATCTATATCACCATAACTCTGAAAAATAGACCCGAGATATCTAAAACGTTCACACCTTACATCAAACTAAAAATTCATTCAATGAAAATAAAAATCAACTGGAATTGTCATTTACAAGCATTAGATACCCTTATTTATAATAGCAAAATCTGACCTCTAAAAGAGCATCTATGAATAAAGATAATAATTATGATCTAAAAAACCACTAAAATCCAGCAACCAATAAACCACCCGACTGCTACTCACAGAATCCCTTGTAATAAGCTACAGCACCCGATTGCTAGTCACAAACTAGATATAGACACAAATCACGCTGACAGAAAAGGAACCATAGCGGCTACAATACCAAGAATAATAATAATAATCATAATAATAATAATAATAATAATAATAATAAAACACCAATCATGCAAAAAAAAAGTAAGAAAAATCCTAGAAGCAACAGATCCCCATGGCGTTCACAGCAAATTAATGAACTTGAACATTTCAGCTCTAAAAAATTGTTCATAGTTTCCAGGCAAATCTAGTCATAATTGTAATCATAAATTAAATGCAAATCCCATAACCAATAATTATCTTCGGAGTCCACATCGATTGCTTGAAAAAATAATTCCAACGAATTGTTTAGTTGAAACATGCTGAGCAAATATTTATAATCGTTGTAACTCCTGTAGTAAATTCGAAGTTATTGTCACAAAAAGCCAAGCAAATCAATGTACAAGTTCTATTTCACATCGCCATCAATAATAAACACAATAAATCATCCCATATCATTTCAATTGCAACATATAATGATAGCTTAGAAGAAATTGGATGTAATTCTAAAAAAGAGAATTAAAAAGAGAAAAAACCAATGCATATGTGGCCGAATTCATTAAATAAAGTCAACTAAATACAATGAAGGCTGGATTAACATCCAAACTTTCATGATTTTGTATGGCCTCACCTCTTCAGCACTTAAGCGACTAAATCATTCATAGAAGTAGTTGTAGAGCTATAGTGGGAATGGAATTTTTTTTTAAAGTTTTAGTAAGTATTATAAATTTAAGTTAGACAACAACTATCATACAACTAATACAGTCTAGCAGAACTGCTTATTAAAAAATTGCTTCTCAAAACAATCTTTTCTGAATAGCAATAAAAACAGCGTGGTAACAGTCTAAAAATAAACTAGTAAAAAAATAGCCCCAAATGAAACCTTAGACCATTATTTTATCAAGCTAGTTCAATTCTGCTTATCTTCTATAGTGCTATTTACATCAATAAAACTTATAATTACTATGATTACAGGTCAATAGTTTTGTGAATAATTTCATGCAGATGATTAAATGGAAACTTAAAAAGTATTGCAAATCATTTAAATTAATAAAACCAGTATATTGCAAAAATTTTATTGCAAAAAAAATTATTGCAAAAAAGTTATGATATTAATCATTTAAATCAAAGTATCAATATTAGGAAATCCTTGGAAGCGATGAGTTGTATGACCGGAATACAATGAAAAGTGCGCAGTGGTCGCTGCACCTGGCACCCAAGTGTAGTGTTAAAAAAAAAATTTATTATATTACGGATGGATGCAGCGGAATAGTTAGTCCGTGAAACTAATATTATGATAGGAACTTGAAATATATGTACTCTCATAGGTAAATTAATAAATTTAGTATATATTATGGTTCATAAAAAGATAAATATATTATGCATTCAAGAAATTAAATGGGGTGAAGAAATGACTAAGGAGATTGATAGCATAAGTTTTAAACTTTGAAAGTCAGGTAAGAGTCGTACTATAAATGTAGGTGTAAAAGTGTATGAGAAATAATATTCTAAAAATTAATATAATTGGAAAAAAATTTATTTCTTTTTGTTTATATTAAAATTTTAGAATGTTATAAGTGCTTATCCTCCCCAAATAGATTTGGATATATGCTCAAAAGAAAAATTTTGAAATGACAAAAGAATTAATATAAAGAACATCTCTTAAAGAAAGAATTTTTATTGGAGAAAATTTAACGAATATGTTGATAGAATAAAAAAAGGTTAAAAGTATTCATGGTGGTTATGATTTTGTAGAAACTAATGAAGAAGGTAGAACTATATTAGATTTTATTTTTTAGCTTATGATTGCGTTATTGATAATATTTTATTCAAAAAATAGATGAGCATATTATCACATATAAAAATGAATCTAATAACATACAATTTGGTTAATTTTTCTTATAAGAAAAATAGATAGTCAAAATTATAAAGATTGTACGATCGTTTTAGATGAAAATTTAACCATCCAAAATCAATTATTTATTTTGAATTTTACAATGAATAAATGAAAGATGAAATACATATAATAAAATATTATCATAAAATTAAATTAGGGCACTTAAAGTATACAAATAAAATCATTTTTATAAATAAACTTCAAAATCTTATGATTTGGAGTGTTCATGAAAAAATTAATACTATGTAGAATAAAAATAACAGCCTCATTAAGCAAATTACAAAAAATATGATTGGAGAATTGAAAGAAAAACATTTAAGAATACAATTAATTGGTGATAAAATAATAATGTGCAAAATCAATAAAAAAAATAACAAGTTTTGTACACAAATTTAATTAGATGCAAACATTAAGAGAATTGAAAAAAATATAAGGATATTATATACTAAAGAAGGCGAAAGATATAACATAGTAATTGGGCAAATGTTCCTTTTTCAATTAAATATACAACAAATAAAGGGTAGAACAATATTCCTACCAAAGCAATGTTGCAGTCTATAAACAATATAGGTGATTTGGGGCTTTGCTTAAAGCATCCAAATTAAGTGATACGACAAGATTTATATAAATAATTCAGCTAAAATGATAATGGAACTGCTGAAATCCTGCTCAAGCAGTGCCTCGCACTGATAGAATATCACTAGCAATTTTGCAACTTCTAAGGGGAAGAAATGATGGAATCATGTGATTTTACAAATGAGCAATGAATTTGGATATAATTTTGCTATTGGTCACTCAATCTGTTACTCAAATATGCTCAATATTGAAGTAAATGCCAGGTTAAACGTAATGCTATATTAAAAAGTAAGTCCATACTAAACATCCAATAAAGGAACCAATATGACAATTGAAAGCATTGAATATTCGTAATAAAAGCAACTTTAATAGTACTATGCTTGTAAAAAATAAAAATTAACACTTCAATTTATATTGGCAGTGCCAACATAAGCCCTACATTTAGACAAAAAAAGAAAGCCTTTGTAATTTTAGAGACTTAGAAAAGATGCAAACAGTACCTAGCACTTGCTTAGCTATTAACCTTTTTTTTGGATCAGGTTCCAGCATCTGGCGAACAAGATCCTTTGCATTTTCTGAAATATTTGGCCATGGTTCTCGCTTAAAATCTAGGTTTCCACGGAGAATTGCTTGTGCAACTCCTTGTTCAGTTTCTGAAATTAAGATAAAAGTAAAGTACTGTCTATAAGAAAAATGGATATTATATTACCCAAAAATCAATGAAAAAGGTACTAATGCACTACGCTACAAGATATGGCCTACTGAGACACTTTACCAGCCCAAAATGGTGGAACTCCGCATAAAAGAATATAGAGAATGACTCCAGCGCTCCATATGTCAATTTCTTGCCCATAATTCCGTTTAAGAACTTCAGGAGCCATGTAATATGGACTTCCCACAATTTCAGAAAATCTTTCACCTGAAAAATCACACTGACATTTGAGGCTGCAGAAGAAAAAGCAAGTTGACAAATAATAACAAGATGCATGCATAAGAACTAAGGAATCGTTAACACAAAAATTCACAAATGAAGTAGTGTTTTCTAAATACAGCTCTAAAAACGTTAGTGTTTGTAACAATATCTTTTGTTGAGTTCAAATATAACAAAAAAAAGAATGAATGTTAACATTATAAAGTGATGGTTTTCAATTCCAAATTAGTTGTGTAATCATTTTATCATAAAAATATGTTTGTCTAGAATAACTCGGCATATATTTCAGAAATTCCTTATATAGAACTAGAGAGTTTTAATAAGATGTAAAAGCTGATGTTCTATGCTCAAACCCAGCTCAAAGAGGGTGACGTGTTTATAACAAGACATTTACAAGGTCAGCTACCAAAACAGCAATATTTCTCAAAAATTATCAAAAACAAAGAGTCCATATTAACTGGATTTGCATTACTACGGACTATCTGACATACTTACTGTGGTATGATTGTGCATGGTAAAGCCTTCCACATGACGATGACAGAAATTCTATAAATTGTGGGGTTAAAAACTTATACAGCAAATTAGCACACTCAAATATCATGAGATACAAATAACAACTATAGGAAACTTACCAAAAAAACCCTAATAGGATAAAGCTACCAAATTTAGCCCTTTATTGCATGCAAACAACAACTTATATGATTTTACATGATATTCTAATACAACACGCACCATTTTATAAACATTAAAATATACATTACAACATTATTTTATAAAGAAAAGGGAAAGCCCAAAATCTTCATGATTTGATTATATCAATAATTATTATCTTGTCTGACTGAAAATATCCTTGATTGTAAATAATCTAAACGTGTTGCTAAAAATTGAATAATAAAAATCACGACTTCAGCACTTTTCCACATTCTTTACCATGAGGTGTGCAACATGTTGGGAGATATGATAAGATGCGTCATGTATAAGACATCCCTCAGCACTACTAGGTTCAGTTGTGCGTCTCAAAATATTAGGGTTAGGATGCTCAAAAAAAATTATAAATAAAGTACTTAATAAAACCTTCTAAATATTTTAAATTATTGGTTTCTACCCAACAGCCTGGTGCTTCTCACACACATGCTGCTTATAGTCCATCCCCACACAACTTTCTCAAGCACAACAACGTCACTTTCTCCGTTGGAGCATTTTCGCCATCCCGGTAACTTCTAACCAATCATTCTTTACCCGCAACATTGCTTCTTGCACATCAACAATTCCAGCAGCAAATCTCCTATTCTTGTTTGTAACAATGTCTTTTCTTTTTTATACCTAAAATATTTTGCTTTATTTGCATAGGGATTCTTTTTTGGTAAATTTTTGCATTTTATAACTTCTTTATAATAAAAATTTATGTGATTGAAGTTGTAATCATCTGCATAATTGGCTTTTTTAATCTGCATTAATGCTCTGGGTTTTTATGGATTTCTGAAGAAAAATTGCGAGTGGCAATATTCACTTAATTTTCATTCTCAACCTTTAATCATAAGACAGCATATATAGGGGAATCGGTCTCTACTAATTTACAATCTACCAAATATAAAACCTAAACATGGAAAGGAAATAATTTTGAAATAAACATAAATAGGAAGAGAATAAAAACTAACCTAGGAGTTCCTCAAATTGTCTCCAATTAATCCATCCATCACTCCTTGGATGATCGACTTGGGCCATCCATGAAAATGAGTTTGATCCTCCCAAATTTCCACTTTCCCTAACGTTGGGTCGTAGATATTGTAGAGACAAAGTTTAGTAATACACTCTGAGAAGTCGCTTAAAGAAAAAGCTTTGGCAAAGAAATCAACAACTTATTAGTGTGTCGGGATATAGTTAAGCTTTATAGTTCCACCATTAACTTTTTCAGAGATAAAATGTCTATCAATTTTAATACGTTTATTACGTTTGGTCATGTCAAGATGTACAAAATTCTTGACAATACTTATAGTTGTTTTACTATCACAAAACATTTGTATCGTCTATTAAGAGTACACCTCAATTCCCACAAAAATCTCTAAATTTAGATTCCTTCACAAATTCCTAAGGCAAGTGCCCTGTAATCTGATTATGCATTGTTTCTATAAAAAACAGCTTATTTCATAATTATCCATGTTACCAAATTTCGTCATACATCGAACAATAACCTATGGCGGACCTTCTGTCAGTGAGTACCCCAGCCAACTTGCATCTATGTAGACTTCTACCTCTGTTTTTGGTTCTCTGAAAAAATAATCCATAACCAAGAGTATTCTTGAGAAATCACAGAATCCTGTAAACCATCTCGAAATACTCTTCATTTGAGTTATTCATAAGTTGGTTCACAATATAATATATGGCCTAGTATGACAGGTAGATGAGTTTTCTGACTGATCGTTGATATCATCTCATATCAATAGATATATTTTTTTCCTCTCATATTAGAGTTCTTGTTGGGATTCATTAGAGAGTATAAACAGGTTTGCATCCAATCATCCCCATCTCAAAAAACAAAGATATATTTCCTTTAAGATATAAAAACGCCCTTCTTGGAACTTGATGCATCCATGCCTAGGAAATATCTCATAGTTCCTAGGTTTATAATTTCAAATGCAGTGGCAAGCACTTCTTTGATTTTAAAAATTTCCCTATAAGCATCATCAATAAGAATCATATCATTCACATATATTATTAGTGCAGCAATCTTACCTCCCTAAGTGTATTTTATGAACAATGTATAAACAGTTTAACCTTGAGAATATCAATTAGATCTCATAGTTTTAGCAAACCTTTCGAACCATGGTCATGGTGATTACTTAAGCCCATAGAGAGACTTCATTGTTGGAATCGTTCTCAAGTCCTAATGATATCTCTATGCACCATTCCTCAAGATGCCCATTCAAGAAGACATTTTTTCTATAAATTTAGCGCAGTCTCCATTACTTATTAACTGCTACGGAGATGAGAACTCTGATAGTGTTTAGTCCGGAAACTGGTGCATACACCTCCTAATAGTCAATCTCATAGGATTGAGTGAAACCTTTTACAACTGATCTAGCTTTGAATCTCTTAATACCACCATCAATTATATACTTGATGTTGAATACTCATTTGCATCCAACTAGACTCTTATCTTAAAAAAGTTTAGTAAGAATTCATGTGTCATTATACTTTAGAGTTAAAATCTCCCTTCAAAAGTTTTCCTCCATTATGGATTTTAAGAGCTTCATGAATGAATTTAGGAATCTACAAAATTTTTATAAGGTGAGGATAGCTTCTCATAAGCTACATACTCCTTGATTGGATATTTAGTACAATTTTCCTTGTCATCAGCACCAAAAGAGACAAGAGATAACTCAGTTCTAGACTCCTCATCTGAAATTTTAGGTGAATGTGGACTCAGTTTTTGGCTTGAACAATTCTTTCTTTGTAAGTTGACTTCCATCAACTCTAGAATTTTCTTTCTCCTTGTGTACACATAAAGTTCTTTGTCATAAACTTCAGATTGGATTGGTTGGACATCCTCAAATAGAATATTTTCAGGCAGTGTGAGATAGTGTTAGTGTCATTATGTGCATCCCAAAATTGATGTTCATTTGCTCTCTCCCTGAACATTAGATTTGAGATAGTATGATTAATTTTTAAAAAAATTTGAAATTCATGGAGTTGTCGTATTTTATGGTAACAATAGAGCAGAATTTATAGCCACAAGCAGCAACCAAGTGTTTATGACTAATTAAGGAATGAACAATTTTTCTTCAGAAATCCATAGAAATCCATAAATTTATGTGATTGAAGTTGTAATCATCTGCATAATTGGCTTTTTTAATCTACATTAATGCTCTGGGTTTTTATGGATTTCTGAAGAAAAATTGCGAGTGCAAATGAGGAATGGATTACGACAACTCCATGAATTAGTCATAAACACTTGGTTGCTGCTTGTGGCAGGGATGGAAGATTGCAGCTGCAGGAGTCCACTAGCAATGATAAAATGTCGAGGGCCTACAGGCTAGCTAGAGATTTACTAGCAGCTGCAGGAAGCAGCATCAGTAGCTATAGGAGCAAGCAAAGGAACCTGAATATTACAGATGGGTTGAATGACAAATGATGCCCTACTCCTATTGTAGAAGGAAGAGGAAGCTGTGAACCGCGTCAACGAAGCTGCACGATGCAGAAGAAGACAAAGAAGAATCCAACCCCATGAGTATAAAGCGATAAGATGTGCGTTCGATCATCACACCAATCAATTTGTTCAACCAAAAGAGATGACTACTCAATTCCTGCTTGGAAGAGACGCCCTCGAATGGAAGGGATGATGGATTTGTTAGAACGACTCGATGTCACAATCAGAGTGAGGGTTGTCACTCAAATGGAGAGCTAGGCTCTATCGCGTAACATAGATCAATGGATTGCTCTGATACCATGAAGAAAAAATGTAGGAGGTGATATTCACTTAACTTTCAATACCAATCATCAACTACAAGGCTACATATATATAGACAGTATGGTCTCTCTTAATTTAAAATCTTGTCAAATATATCAACCACAAACATAGAAAGGAAATAAATTAAAAAAAACATAAATAAGAAGTAAATAAAAATTAATCAATGAGTTTCCCAATTTTTTTCTAATTAATCCAGCCATCACTCCTTGGATGGTGGGCCTAGTCCCACCAAAATGAGGTCGATCCTCTGAAATTTTCACAATTACAAAAGAAGAATGTTGTTGAGATCGAAGATGACGAGAAAGCCGAGATGGATGTTGAAACAGCTGAGTTGACAAAGGAGTGAAAGTAATTCATTATAATAATAATCCAAATGAAGACCCACATGATGATAAGAGTGTTAAAGGCTTATATTTACAAATTATAATCTTGTTATCTTCTTTCATTAATATCTTATTTTGATGTTAACATGACACTGCTTCACCAATTGAAGAAAGTATGTTGATATGACACTTCTTACTTCATGCTCTGATCTTAGTGAAATACTTATTACTTCATGCAATTTATTAATTCTAAGGCTTGCGCCTCCAAACTTATCGTTCGTCTTGCAAACAGAATGCCTCAATAACCAAAGGTAGAATTTCAAACTCCAAAACTTCATTCCTTACATTAAAATCTTAATAGACAGAGTGAAATGGATGGATGTCTCAACATACTTTTAGATATGCAAAATTGGGTGACATCCATGTGGAAGGAGAGTGGTTCCATATAATTACTTTCTCAATGATCAATTTCTTCCTTATAGCTCCACCTTCAATTGAATATTCTAATGATTGCGGTTACATGACCTTTTTCAAAATAGGAAATAAAGAGCAAGTATTTAAATTCTCTATAAATGGATACTTATTATATTTTTATTATGTTGCACTTAAATGATCAGCTCTTAACATGATAATGGCACCATTTGCAAGATACATAGAAACTCATCATATGGAATGTAAGAATTTTTTCATGAAAATAAATATCTATCATGATAAATCAAATTTGTCATTACCTTTTGGTTTTGGATCATATTCTTTTATGGGTTCCATCTAGAGAAAGAGAGAGAGAGAGAGAGAGAGAGAGAGAGAGAGGGAGGGAGGGAGGGAGGGAGGGAGGGAGGGAGGGAGAGAGAGAGAGAGAGAGGGAGAGAGATTGGGGGGGGCGGGGAGGGATGAGTGAGGGTTAACAAGAAAATAGCACAACCTCTAATAAGCATAAGCCAATAAGAACCAATCAATGGTTTCATGGACTCGCAAATATAACTCCAATAACAAAACAAATCAGAGGAAGCTGAAATTCATGGCAATGGCAGGAAACAATGCAACAGAATCAGAGTGAGGTAAGAGAATATCTTTAAAGGCAGCATAAAGAGTAGCCGCAGCCGGACCTGCTAGGATATATACACTTGGATTATCAATTCAAGATAATTTAAAATGGATTAAAAAAGTTACAGGAGAAAGCAATTTCTCTAAGAGATCAAAAACAGGAAGGAAGCATAAATTTCTATTATTGTATGATAAAAAAAACCTATCTATATTCCTATAAACATCTAACAACAAAATACAATCCATTAAACGGCCTGAGAAAATCATGAAGAAAAACTAAAGAAAACAGTATAAAATAATTAATATGCAACAATTTAAAAGTCATTGAGAGACATTCCATCCGTTATCATCCACAGAAAGAATTGCAATCCCTTCAGAGTTCACATTCTAGGCACATAAATATCATAAGATTTGTAATTTACGGCCTTTAATTATTTTCTAGAAAATTTAAATTTAAAGGTGCAACTGAAAGGCACTAAGATCTTCTAAAAGTTAAAAAGGCATCACATGTACATTTTCAAGTAGAAGAAAAGCTTTAATGATCAACCAAGCATACTAAGCCAACATAAAATGAACATTGATTAATGGAAAGTAACCATATTTCCATCCAGTTTGAAAGATGAAGGCATCATGAAAGCATAATATCATGAGAGAAACTAAGCTAGAAGTATAACAGAATAAAAAATAGCTGCCTGCACGTAGGAAGCTAAGGTTCAGCATGAACATATAAACAAAAGTTTAGTATATTTATTATTCCAATTTTATAATGTCTTATGTTGGCTATTAATTTAATTTTATTTAATTTATTCTAGTAAAAGGTGGATTCTGTTGATTTCAAACAAGTACAGCATAATTTGAGACATCTGAAGCGCCAAAAACTTTTAGGTGAAATATTTTAGTAAGCAGTTCATACAGATCTGGACCAAATTTCAATATTGGTTTGTGAATGAGGCCAAAATCCTTGCCGTTCCACAGAAATAGTAAATATACGTAGAAAAGAAAAGTTCTGCAGCATCACAAATAGAAGACGGAACAAAAGTTTTTCTTTGCACTTCATGTAGAAAAAAGATTAATAGAGTAATAAGAAATAGTTAATATTGTATTCACATCTCCACGAGCAACTAGAGTGCCACATTGCACGTTAAAACTTCTCATTTTCTAATAACTAAAATAATAGTAGCACTAAAATTTGCATCAAACTACCTGCAAGTATTGATACAAAGTTAAATTAACATGTTTGGATATTACTATATTTATAGTATTTTTCTTTCTACATTCCCTGAGACGATTTGCCAAGTTGCTATGTCAAGTTACCCTGCTGACCTTCCAGGTTACCATGCTAACTTATCAAGTTAACCTGCAAAGTTGACGAGTACAAGCTGTTGCGTACGAGTTGATGAGTACAAGTTGTTGAACTGATGAGCATCAATTGTCGAGTACGAGCTACCATGTTGATTAGCTATTGAGCACAAGTTGTTGAGTTGAAAAGTTGTCCTGTACGATTTAACAAGTTAGCGAGTACAAGCAGCCAAATACATTCATTGAATATCAACTACCGGCATAGATGGTTATTTGCCACAACCTGTCTGAATTTGTATTTAGGTTATACATCTACTGTGCACTTAACATTTTATGTATTGCTTACTATATAGTAATTGATTCGCGCTTGAGACCACAGATTCACCTACACATGCAGGATCTTAGGGAGAGCTAAAGGGGGGACTGATTTCTGGGCTTTATGGGCCTATATAACTCTAAAGTTTCGCTCTTTTTTTTTCCGAAGAATCTCTTCTTCATATCTCTCTTTTTCTCTTCTAGCTTAACTATTTTGACTATCTTTTTCCTTACTTTGAGGGTCATCTATTTTTTAACTCTTAGATCTTCAAGCATTTTATTCCATACATCTTCAATTATTTCATCTCTCTCTTTTCCTCTATACTAGTAAGATTTAGGCATAAATACACAAACAAATCGATATTCAACACAAAGAGAGAACATTTCGTAGAATGTTGAATTTTATAAACCAAAGTGTCTTTCTATTTTTACCATTTAGCGTGCTACATATCATGTTATTCACAATACAGACACAGACTTAATTGCACTATCACTTTAGTTTTCAGCTCATAAACATAAACTAACTTTTTTACTCTTTTTTGAACTACCACAACGATATGGCAGCTGCAAGCTTATATCAAATACGAATTAGTGACTGACTTTATCTGGACAATATCAGTTTTTCTAACGATATCAAATTTAAGCAAGTAGTGCAATTTTCCATATTTATAGCATATTCAACTCCAAAAACAAAAGCAGCAGATACATTGAGCAAGAGAATAAAGGTACAAAAAAGTGGTTATTGAAAAAGAACATTGAATCAGAACAAATCTAAGATTCAAATGCATAATTCTTAGCAAACAATCTAGCTAATAAGCATTTGGATAGGAATGTCACTTAAATAGTATAGCAGTGAATCTTTCATCCATCAAAATAGAAAAGAAGGCATACCGGGATTGAAGAATATGGATAACCCAAAATCGATGGCCTTGAGAGGGAGTTCTCCTTCTTATTCGCAAAGAGGAAATTCTCAGGCTTAAGATCCCGATGGATGACACCGTGCAGATGGCATAATTGCACAACCTCCATAATCGTTTTAGTAACCGCCGCCGCAGCCCTCTCCGTGTAGTGCCCGCGCGCAACGATCCTATCAAAGAGCTCCCCACCCTCACACAACTCCATGACCAAATGCACGGCATTGTCGTCCTCACAGGCCTCCCGAAGGCTGACAATACTAGGGCTCCTGGGCAAGTGCCGCATGATGGCAACCTCGCGACGGACATCCTCGACATCGACGGAGGTCCGGAGCTTGCGCTTTGAGATGGACTTGCAGGCCAGAAGCTCGCGCGTGTCCCGATTCATGCACAGATAAGTCACCCCAAACTCACCTCGCCCCAACTCCCCATCGATCATGTACTTCTCCTCGATCCCGCCCGATCTCGCGTCCCAGCTCCCGTCCGTGAGTACCGTCAACCGTTTCGCGCCGCCAACTCCTCCGTTTTGGACCTTGCCTCCGGCGCCACCCCCTCCGCCTTGCTTGCGGTCGTGGAAGTCAGCCTTGACGTCCTCACGGGCGACCGCCGCCGGCGAGCGGCAGCAGTTGCCCATCCACACCAACGTTCAAGTAAACCTAGCTATGTCTATAGCTCGACTTTCATTTACATCCGCCGAGAAGAAGAGGCATGTTTTCGGAGGGGAGAGTAAAACGAAAGTGAAGGTATTTGATTAGAGGTTCTGAGTTCTGAGGCTTTTGTCGGGGCCGTCCCGCTAGGCGCTTCAGATACTGCCGATTGTGCCTCCAACAATTACGTTTGCGACTCGGTAATGTTGTTGCGTTCTATGTAGCGACTGCAGATTCAATTTCGCCGGGATTGAAGGGCTAATAATTAATAAAAAAATGATTCGAGCCAAATATTATAATTTATCTGCCAGTAAGAAAAGAATAAGGGTGGGTGCGCCGGAAAGAATGGTGGTTTGGCCAGTGGGAAGGTAGCTACATGGAGGCTATATTTGAGTGGATTTTAGGCACTATTGCGGAGAGAATTGTGATTATGATGAGGTAAGAATTTTTTTTGACTGCTCTCCGTAATGCAAATGTGGAGTGATGGGCTCAGATGGGACCGGCGACGGAGTGTCAGTTTAGTGATATAATTCGATGGCTTAGCTTTATAATTTAAAATTAAAATAAGATTCAAATGATTGTCTTTCTAACATTAAATTTATGGGGCTTTTATATATATAACACAAAAATATAATTTATGGGGCTTTTATATATATAACACAAAAAAATATGAGAATTTACCTATATCACATCTAAACTTTGATATTTACGTATAAAGCGCCTTAAAACACTTTCTTTATCCTTCTTGAACCCTCTCCGACTATTGGAGGACTTTCTGACTACCAAATAAATAATAATTCAACAATGGCAGGAGAAAGGCGTGGCATAACAAGGGTGATAAGAAGAGATGAGAGAGGATATTATTTTTCGGCATAATGAGGGATCCTTCTCACGTGGCAAAACATTGCTCGAATCCTCAATCAGCAGAGGCAGTCCACTCAAAGACCACTAATTATATTTTTTCATGCAAATGTTTTTTTTTTCGAATAAACAGTTGGAAGAGAAGATGATGGTGGTCGTGGATAGGAGTAAAGTAACAAATTTAAGGGATAACCCAAAGAGATACTTGTTAAGGAGAGAGAAGAAGATTTCTTTGGAACATGATGTATTACTATATATATCAAAAATTCCAGCACGAATCTCAAAGAGAACAACAGACCGAGATGAAAGGGTCTCCTTTCGAGGTAAGCAATCAATTGACGATTCAAGGCCGAGCATGAAGCCGTGTCTCCAAACTCGGGATAGGTTCAAGCTATGGAGATGATTCCCCGCTCAGTAGCGGCAAGACGCACCGAAAATGAGGCGTGAATCATCCCGGAAGCAAGACTCGTCAGATACCCCACGTGCGTTACGACAAGATCCGCTTAGGACCTTTCAAGTTTGGGAGATCCGACCAAGGCAACGAACTAACCAGGTAGGTGAGACACGAGCCCTGTATGACTTTAGCAGAATGGAAAATGAGCCACGGTCACTACGAAAAAAGTTGGTCGATCACATTCGACCGACCAACCTCCATTCGGACCAAACAATCACCTTACAACCAACCGCTCGGGTTGACCGTGTCAAAAGACACTTAGCAAGATCTTCATATGGTTGAATTGCTCAACCGACCAATGCGTGCTCAAAAAAGCACATTTGTCACTCGGCCGGTCGTCTCAATCGATTGACTTCAAACTAGCAGACCAGTCAACTATTGCCAATGTTGAAATTCAAATTATAATAAAAATTTGGCATAAAATCTATACAATTGACTAGAGTCTTAATGACATTAAAAATGGTTTCCATGATCATTCCATCCTTTTTACAATCGTACAAAACACGTCTCTATAAGTACGGGGCAAAAATCAATAAAGGGACATTTTCCCTCAATTCTCCCTACAAATATCTCAGACCTATTCGAGCCTCTCTTCCTTCTCTCCTTCACTGAGATCTGACTCTCAGTGTGTGATTCACGGAGCACATACTAGTATCCAACATCCTTAAAAGTTGTTTGGTGAGTATAAACATGTTTCAAACTAGAAGTGGAGCTAACTACGAATGAGAAAATTCCCAAAGGGAGATAGTGCCCATGGAACCAAATAGAGAGGTAACACAACGAAATGTACAGGCAAAAACCAGGTGCTGCAAGCCCAGATTACTCATGATGGAGCAATTTAAGATCTTCGGGCAACAAAGTCTCCCCCCGGTGAAAGTTTATCCTTTTGAACTTAATTTTAAGCCTGTACAAGAGATTTTATTGTATAATACACGATTAAAATTATTCCTATGAAAACTTAAATCCATGTGGTCATGACCATTTAGGCTCCATTTTGGGCAGCTTATGAGGAGCGGTGGCTTTTTTCTACCGCCGCCATTATGTTTGAATAAGGCGTTCGGGACAACTTTCTCGTGCCGCACCTACCGCGATTATCAGTTTTCCTTAATACCTTGGCAAGAGCCCTTAAGCGGATTATCGTGCGTTTGGTTGAAAATTTCTCATGTGCCCTTCTCTTCTTCCGTGTGCCCTTCTCTTCCCGTGTGCCCCCTCGCCCTCACCGTTGAGCGCAATCTTCTCTCCCTCTGCTCACCTACGGCGAGTTCGAGGAGTTTGACTGGTTCGGCGAGTTCTCGGCGTGCTTTTCGTTTTCCTTCTTCCCACGGTTCCATCATCCCGGCACCGCTATTTTCATTGGATTCACTTAGTCCAAATGAATTTGCTAAACTCGATTGAATGAGTTCCACGCTTTCATTTATACCATGGGAAATCTTGTTAGAAACACGTGGGTTATATCATCCGAGGGATTCCCGATCATCCAATGAGATGTTTTAATTTAGTTGTAATTGTAGTTTTTGTTATTTTGTTTGTGATTATATTTTGAGTTATTTTATATTTTGAATGTTTTGGCGGTGAATTTTATCTTGTGTTGATTTTTTAACTTAGTTTTGGTTCAGTTTTGCGGCTATCCTAAAGGTTTCAGTTTTCACAATAAAAAGAAAGTACATCGCAGGTAAATAAATTGCTGCAAAATAAAAGCGTACTGACCCACTTTTAATATGTATGCAATTTATTTTTATAGAAACAGTACCAAAAACTTGATCCCGCTTTAAATATAGATATATGTTTTAATGTATAATGTGGATTCTACGCAAGTATACGTATCGTATCAAGTAATACAGGACTCTAGGTTATCGATCCCACAGGGAAGTTTTTAACAGATTTGTTATCAGCTAAATTTAAAAGGAATTACTTACTAACAAAGTGAACGGAAATTCAAAGTAACTATAATAAACTAAAGTAAACTAATGCTTGAAATAAGTTGATTTAAATACTTCAGAAAAAGTATCATTCTCCTTGTTTTTAGAAAATTAAGTGAATGATGAATTTAAATAGAATTTTTAAATTGTATTGTAACAAATAGGAGCATTCCTATTCTTTACCCTTTGGTCTAGGTGCAAAGAACATTGACTAATCCTATGTTTGATTATCGAATCCGTGGCTAAGTCGGGAGGATACTGGTCGCCACTTCGTAGCTCCCACGTTCCCCTCACTCGAGGGCTAACATCTACACTTCAGCTCTTAAACAGTAGGACCGAATTGAGTATTTCAGTTTGTCACACTAAAATATCCAATTCTACGCCCGATAATTAATATTTCCCTATTTATTTGCACCCGCCTTCCAAGGTTTTTGACTTCCCTGAATATTGGATGTAATTTTTACTATAGTTGATAATTCAACATATTTTAACTACTCAATCGTCGGATTGAAAGTAAATTAAGTTTTAAGTAAAAATTATCACAATTTATTTATATTATATTAGGTGCTTCTATTTAATTTCATCAATTCGAATAATTTTCATAAACAAGGAGAAAGACTAAGAAAACTACTCAGAATGCATGAGAATAAAACAAAGCATGGATTTCATTTAAAGTTAACAACAATAAACAAAGATACTTATCTTAATTTCCTCCCCAAACAGACTCCTTGAAGTTCCTTTGACTTTTCCTTCTAGTACAGCAAACTAAATAGCACTCCAATAAACTAATAAACTCACTAATGATAAACAAACTCACTCAGACTCACTAAAATAAACACACAGAAGACTCAAGAGACACACCAATGACACACACATGACACTAGAATTCGGCCTCTATTTATAGAGGTAAGTAAAGGTCCAAGGGGTGCTTAAACACCTCTTCAAAAAGTGTCTAGGTTCAATGTATATACATTTTGAACTAGCTCGCCGTCAGCGGGGAACGACCTCACCGTCAGCGGGGCTTCTAGAAGGTCTTCAAACCGCGCGATCTCGCTGTCGGAGGGCTCGGGCTCGCTGTCGGCGAGGTAGTTATAATTCCTTCAGAAATTCTCCTCACGATCTCGCCGTCGGCGGCCTCGATCTCGCCGTCGGCGAAGTAGTTATATTTGCATGAATTTCCTCCTTTTTGATCCAAATTTGCTTCATTTCATTCTTTTTGCTTTCATCACTTATAAATCTTTATTCCTGCAATAAAATAAAGAAAATACATTTCTTTAAAGCGCAATTTCATCAAAAATAGATATGAATTTATTGATGTATTTTTCTGTGATCAAAATCCACCAAACTTAATTATTACTTGTCCTCAAGTAATTTTAATACTAAATAAATAATAATAATGATTTCTATAATAGAATTTTTCAATCCAGATAATATATGAATTAAATTTAAATAACATTATAATAAAGTTGAATAGAAATATTTCTAATTAAATTAACTTTATAGAGATAAGATTATTTAGTTATCGACTCTAAGATTTCTAGCTTTCTATTTATTTCAGGAACGACTATATTTAAAAATAGTAAATTACTTAAGATATTTAGATGATAGGAAGTTCAAGAAATCACTATTTAGTAAAATACTAATCCATAAATATAAGTTTAGAAATATAATTAAGTTCTACCCTTTAGGTTGATTCCATTGAAGCCAATTTTTGATAAGGCATCTCCTCAAGCTTCTCCTCACTTATATTTTTCTTTTCTTTTCTTTTCTTTTCTTTTCTTTTTCTTTTTCTTTTTCAAGTGAGGATTATTGTATCTGGATAGCCTGTTAATAATTTTGAACTTCAATTTCTCTTCCTAAATTTGAAACTTAAAATATTTATTTGCTTATATATATTTCATAACCTTTACTTCATTGAGTTTCTATCCTTTCTTTTTCACTTAAATACTTAAGAATTTTCAATTTTTAGAATATAGTTTCCCTCATTTTAAATAGTTTACTATATTCTTATTACTTTTAACCAAATATCTTATTCTATTAATTAATTGAATTACTAGAAATATTTTCTTTAACTTTATATAATAATTAAATAAAGTAACTCATATTTATTGAATTGAAAAACTACGATAGAAAATTATTTAATAATAATTTTTGAAAATAGAAATTGAGAACAATTTTAATAATTAAATTTGTATTTTTACCTTCCCCCAAACTTAAATTTTTCTATCTATGCTATATAGTGAAAAAGGGAAAGTATATAAATAAAATTCATCATACCTTTGAGCTTCAGGTATTTCTTTTCTTTGAAATTTTCGCAGGCTTTTTCATTACTTATAGAACCTGTACTGTTAGTATTCTTCCACATATAATATTTTAAAAAGAAAGTGCAGGGATAAAATTTTAAAATAAGTATCAAACATAACAAAGAAAACTTAATCTATTACTACACATACATTTAAAATTTTTTAAAAAATACATTAAAGAAAGACTAACATCCTATATATATAAAAATTTGCAACTAATTTAACACACATAAGAAATCTAATATCACAACTAATGCAAACAAACAACATATCAAGTCCAAAGTCCACATAGAGTACTAAAATATTACACACAGAAATAATAAAGTTTGCAAAAACAATAAATCTAAACAAACCAAACAAACTGAACAAAGATGCTAATCTTCTGCATCAAAATCCCAAACTATGTCATCTCCCTGATCTCCAGGCTGTGAAGGCTGAGCAGGCTGGTACTGTGAATAACGGGGGCACTCAGGAAAGACAACATCTAAATCACCACTCCTATATCGACGCTCAGCTTCATAGTATGCAATCTCGTACTCTGAATGTCGCTGGAGATATTCGCTATCATAATCGTGTCTTCTCTTCAAGCCTCCAATCTTTTGATCTATATGCTCAAATCTTCTTTCCATATTTTCTCCAAATAACTCAAAACTCTTTCTACTCAGGGTTAACTCATTCATCAGATCTTGAAGGGTAGGAGTGGTGTACTGAGGGGGTGGTTCATAACTAGTAGAGGGTATATCTCTACTTGAAGAAGGTACATAATCCCTTGTCTCAGATCTCCATCCTTCGTGGGATTCATATTTCTTTATATTGCCTGAGTAAGGGGTTTCATAGGCTCTATCCATTCCTCATCATCTCTTGCCTCTACCCCAGATAATTGGCAAAGTGCATAGATAAGACCAGGATGTCCTAGTCCTCCTCC
This sequence comes from Papilionanthe hookeriana x Papilionanthe teres, assembly GCA_022702705.1. NCBI lineage: Eukaryota > Viridiplantae > Streptophyta > Magnoliopsida > Asparagales > Orchidaceae > Papilionanthe > Papilionanthe hookeriana x Papilionanthe teres. Next base: position 171,679,512 of record CM040423.1, on the reverse strand, counting down.
ACTTTCATTTCTAGCACTACTAATATGTTTTTATAAATAACATTTCCCACATTAATACTCTTCTGGTTCTGAATACAGAAATTCAGAACTACTTTATCTCTTGTTACCTCACTATGGTGGTAGGTAGGTAACAAAGTAGAACAAATAAAATAATGACGGGCTTTAGATGTTGCATTTAGCATGTAAAGAGGGAAGTTTACCCGTTCCCACTGTTTTATCTTCCAGACTCCTTTCCCATCAGTGAAAAAGTCGATCACCTCTTCCAGTGGTCCTTCCATAGTTCCAAAAGTTTCATACTCGCTCATGTAGGTGTCTCGTACTTCATAATAAGCGTTTATTCTAGTAGCGTTGAAATCCACAAAAAATCCTCTAACCTTAACCAGTGCATCTTCAGCCTGTGTTAAATTTGTATAAAATTCCTTTACTACTTCTAGAGCTGCTCTGTTGGTAACGTAGCAGAAGTTTTCCCATCCTCGCTCCTTTATAACTCGTTCCACTTCTCCTCCTAGATTCTTGAAAACTCGATCTTATATGCACTTTCTTGCTTGAATGTTTTGAAAATATCGAGTTTGTGCTCTTGCATTAATGAATCGAGTTTCGTCATATTCTATTCGTCATTTTTGTCGTGGAGCCATTTCTCGATCTGTGAAATTTGCAAAAATTTTAACTAAACTCCAAAATATTACTAAGAAGGCTTCCTACAACAACTAAAATCCATTTAAATCAATTTCTATGAAATTCTTCCAAATATTTTCTTCACATTTCAAAATTTTTCAAAATATCTCAATGTAGAAGAAATCAATGGTGAAAATAAAAAATTTTTGTATAGGAGTGAAGCTCTTACCAAGAGAAGATGAAATTCGGTGTCAAAAAGTCTTAAAATCGCTTCAAATTCGAGATCTCTCAAGCCCTAGGTCAGTTTTTTCGAAAATTTGAGGAAAGGGATGATGAATAGTATCGGTTGACTGGTCAAATATAGGTCTTTTCGCGTTCTCGCTGTCAGCGAGGTTTTTCTCGCCGTCGGCGAGCTAATTAATTCCATAAGGTAAAAGTTTCGGGAAAAATCCGCCGTCGGCAAGCTCGGTCTCGCTGTCAGCGGATTTTTGCGCTGTCGGCGAGATAATTCTCGCCGTCGGCGAGGTTCCAAAAAATTTTAAATTTTTAAAATTCATCAATCATTTTCAACCTCGAATTGCCTTTAATCAATCTTCTGATCACTTAATTTAATAATAATACGCAGATTAGATACTTATACTCTCAAAAAGTCACACAACACAAACAATATAACTTTATAAGTGAAATCCATGAAACTTACAATTTTCACACTGACAACTTCACACATACTTAACTTAAATGTTCAAATCCATAATACTCAGCATCGCAATCCAAACCACAACACTCTAAATGCTGAGACATAACAATTTACATAAAATCTCATCAAATTTGAGATGATCAAATCAAACTTCGACTCATAATAAAACTTAACTTCAAATCAAATACACATATATATATAAATATAACATAAACATAGAAATCTTTCCTACTCTTCAGTGTCTGAACTAACATCTTCTACGATATTTTCGATGCGACGCAGTGCACAAATAAATTGTAGAAAGGCTCCGAAAGGGAATTCGCAAGATAGATTCTTCATTAATCCATCATTTACGTCTTAGTAGATGAATAAAACCGACCTCCGGATGTCCAAGTATGATCAAAGTGCTCCTTCATTCTCCAATCAATATGATCGAACATATCGGAGATATTGTCGATGGAATTCATCACATTTTGTAATTCTTTCTCCAATCCTTTAATCTTCTTCGAATGAAATTAGTCTTATCGATAAAGGGCCTTGCTAAAGGATTGTTCTGTGATGCTCTGTTAGAATAACGGTGATCTCATCATTGTTATCCAAAGTGAGAAACATATCAGTAGGATCCAGGGGTTTCCATGGTAAAAGTAATTTTTCCCAAGCCTCATAAGAAACTTGGTACTGACTGCATAAAGCAAATATAGTAGATGGGTGTCCAACTCCATGCACTGACCCATGCACAAATAATCCCAATGCAGACTTTACTATTATTGATCCGACATCGATAGGTAATCCAATTTGAATACAGTAGTTTAAAATAGTGCATTCCTTTGAAACTTTATTTACTCTCATGGTAGGTAATAATTTTAATGATATAAAGAAATGCCAGTGCTTTGAGACAGGGTTAAGAATTGATGCAAAAAAACTGACATACCAGTCTTCTCGTAACTCCCAATCATCCGGTTCGTCGGTCAGGTATCTATAGATTTCGTTCATATTGTATCTCGAAGGCACAAAGTTGGAATAATGACAAACAGAGGTATTTTCTATAGAAAACAATTCATTTACCCTTGCAGGAGTAAATGTTACCCATCTCCCTCTGACGTAGACATTTCCATTGTTGATCGCATGTAAATTAGAGTAAAACTCTTTAACTACTGGTATAACTACAGCGGATGTCGTATAACAAAATACCTCCCAATGCCGCTGTGCGATCATTTCTTCAATTTTTGTATTAGAATTCTCTACTCCTCTATTGACGAATCCTCTTTCTTTAATCGGTCTCTTCTTCATCGAGCCTTTGTTGAAGATTCGTCGCGCCTCCGAGCCGACGAATTTTCTCGGGTTGAAAACTTCGACTTTTGTGGTTTCTAGAAATTTGGAGGCCATTTTAGATGGAAAGGATTGGTCTCTAGTCGTTCCTAAGGAAGAAAATGGTGTAAAATCGGATTTGGAATAATTTCTTACGAAGGAATGGCTTAGATCCGTTCAAAACCGTACGAAAAATCTTTAAGAAACTAGATTTTCAACTGTCTCGCTGTCGGCGGGAAGTTCCTCGCCGTCGGTGACTTAGTTATAAAACTGAATGGAGTAATGGTCCACGATCTCGCTGTCAGCGGGCTCGAGCTCGCTGTCGGTGAGATTCGTAAAAATCACCCATTTTCGCTCTGGTCCAAATATTTTCTGATCTCATCCAATAGGTTCAATTTTGTGATGATTCTTAATAAAAATTGGAGTAGTAAGATTTATTTTAATAATATAGATTCACTAATATATAGATATTTAAAAATAAAAGACTACTATGGGTTGCCTCCTATAAAGCGCTTGGTTTAATGTTGTCAGCCCGACGTAATTTAGTTAGTGTTCAGGTTGACTAAGCATTAAAACCTCTTTAAAATTTGGTCTTCTACCTTCGAAATATGGTTTTAATCTATGTTCGTTTACTTTAAATCTATGTCCTGTTTTTGGATCTTCAATTTCTATAGTTCCATATGAAAATATTTGAGTTATGGTGAAAGGTCCTAACCATCGAGATTTCAGGGAAATAATTTCAATCTAGTATTATAAAGCAAAACTTCTTGTCCTGGTTCAAAATTTCTCTGATTAATCTTCCGATCATGCCATAATTTCATTCTTTCTTTATAAATCTTATCATTATCATATGATTCATTTCTTAGTTCTTCCAATTCATTTAATTGCAACAATCTCTTCTCACCAGCTTCTTTCAAATTATAATTAAATTCTTTGATCGCCCAATATGTTTTATGTTCTAATTCAACTGGTAAGTGGCATGTTTTTCCATATATAAGCCTGTAAGAAGTCATTCCAATCAGAGTTTTATAAGCAGTCCTGTATGCCCATAATGCAGTATCTAGTCTTATAGACTAGTCTGATCTATTAGGATTTACAGACTTTTCTAATATACACTTAATCTCTCGATTAGAAACTTCAATCTAATCCACTAGTTTGTGGATGATAAGCGATTGATATCTTATGCATAATATTATACTTTTCTACTAGTTTGTGAATATATTTGTTTCTAAAATGAGTTCCTCCGTCAGTGATAATCACTCTCGGCATTCCAAATCTAGTCAAAATATTTTTCATTAAAAATTTTGAAACACTTTTAGCATCACACCTAGATAAAGCTTGTGCTTCAATCCATTTGGAAATATAATCAATAGCTACTAATATATATGAGTTTCCAAATGACGGAATAAAAGGTCCCATGAAATATAATCCCCAAACATAAAAAATTTCAACTTCTAATATAAAATTCAGAGGCATTTCATTTTTTCTTGATATGTTTCCTACTCTTTGGCATTTATCGCGGGGTTTTTATATATTTATATACATCTCTAAATAGAGTAGGCCAGTAGAATCCGGATTGTAGAATTTTATATGCAGTTTTATCTGTCCCAAAATGTCCTCCAAAATCAGAGTCATGACATTTTTGAATGATTGGTTCAGTTTCTTCATAAGGCACGCATCTTCTAATAATTAGATCCTTACATTGCTTATATAAGTATGGTTCATCCCAAAAGTATGATTTAGTATCGTGAATGAATTTTTTCTGTTGTTGCAAAGTTAACATAGGTGGTAAAATGTTACTTACAATATAATTTAAGCATACCAAGGTATTTTCAACTCATTTATATTATAAAGTTGTTCATCAGTAAAATTGTCTAAAATTTCATTATCAATATTAGATAATTCATGATTTTCCAATCTTGATAAATGATCAGCAATTTGATTATCAGTTCCCTTTTTGTTAATTATCTCAAAATCAAATTCTTGCATTAATAATATCCATCTAATTAATCTTGGTTTGGAATCTTTCTTTTGCATTAAATATTTTATAACAGAATGATCAGTATGCACAATACATTTAGTTCCTATTAGATAATGCCGAAATTTATTAAAAGCATATACAACTGCTAATAATTCTCTTTCAGTAACTGTATAATTTATTTCAACATCATTTAGAGTTTTACATGCATAATATATAACCTTGAAAATCTTATCATATCTTTGCTCAAGAACTGTTCCTATAGCATAATCACTAGCATCACACATAAGCTCAAATGGTTTCTCCCAATTAGATGAAACTATTATAGGTGTTGTAATTAATTTATCTTTTAATAATTCAAAAGCATTCAGGCATTCAGTTGTAAATTCAAATTTCTTGTCCTTTTCAAGAAGTTGGCATATAGGTTTAGTAATTTTTGAAAAATCTTTAATATAACGCCTGTAAAATCCAGCATGTCCAAGAAAACTTCTTACCCCTTTTACCGTTGTTGGAGGTGGTAATTTAGATATAACTTGAATTTTTGCAGGGTCTACTTCCATGCCTTTTTCTGAAATTTTATGCCCTAATACAATGCCGCCTGTAACCATAAATTGACATTTCTCCCAATTAAGAACTAAATTAGTTTTCTCACATACTTCAAATAATTTTTCAAGATGATTTAAGCATGTGTCAAATGTTGTTCCAAATATAGAGAAATCATCCATAAATACTTCTATTCCATTATCAATTAATTTACTAAATATAGATATCATACATCTACGGAATGTTGCGGGTGCATTACATAATCCAAAAGGCATTCTTCGAAAAGCGAAAGTTCCATAGGACTAGTAAATGTAGTTTTTCTTGATCCTCAGGAGCAATTTATATTAGATGATAACCGGTATATCCATCTAAGAAACAAAAATATTTATGTCAGGCTAATCTATCTAACATCTGGTCTAGAAATGGTAAAGGGAAGTGATCTTTTCTAGTGGCTGTGTTTAATTTTCTATAATCGATACATATTCGCCATCCAGGTAACTTGTCTTATAGGGATAAGATCATTATTTTCATTAGCTTTGACGAGTCACCACTCTTTTTTAGGTACACGATGAATTGGGCTTACTCGAAGCATCGTCGGAAATAGGATATATAATACCATTATCTAACCATTTTAAAATTTCTTTCTTGACTACTTCTTTCATTATCGGATTTAATTTCCTTTGTGGACCGGCTTTAGGTTTATGTTCATTATCTAAAATAATTACGTGCATACAGATTGGAGGACTAATTCCTTTAATATCTGCTTAAAGTCCAACCAAAAATTTTCTTATATTTTTTAACGTATCTAAAAGTTTTTGTTCTTGAGATTCATTTAATTCGGATGAAATAATAGCTGGTAGAGTTGAAGAATTACCTAAGTAAGCATACTTTAAATAATTAGGTAACATTTTTAACTCGAAGTTCAGGAGGTTTAATAATTGATGGAACTATATTTTTCAGTATTTTTCGTGTTATCCTAAAATTCAAATTTCTCTTGAATATAATCTAATTCTTCATTTATATCGGCTTTTTCAATTAATTCAATATTTTCTTTTTCTAATTTTTCTTCATAATATTCTTTAAAATGTTCTTTTTGTAAATGATCGAGTACTTCCATTCGAAAACACTCATCATCTTTTTCTAGCGCAGGATATTTCATTGATTTAGCAATATTAAAAGTAACTTTTTGGTCATTTACTCTCATAGTTAATTCTTCTTTTTGAACATCAATCATAGCTTTTCCAGTGGCTAAAAATGGTTTTCCTAAAATGATATGAATTTCTTTATCTTCTTCCATATATAGAACAATAAAATCTACAGGGAAGATAAATTTATCCACTTTTACTAATACATCTTCAATAACTCCCTTAGGATATGTAACGAGAACAATCGACCAACCGAAGAGTTACTGAAGTAGATGAAATTTCTCCCAATCTTAATCTTTTAAAAATTGATAGAGGCATTAGATTGATGCTTGCTCCTAAGTCACACAAATCTTTTCCATAGAATTTTTCTCCGATAGCGCGAGGTATAGTGAAACTACCAAGATCTTTTAATTTTTCGGGAAGTTTTTTCGAATAATAGCACTACACTCTTCACTAAGTGCAACCATTTCACTATCGGTAAATTTTCTTTTTTTATTTAGATTATCTTTCATAAATTTTACATAGTTTGGCATCTGTTCTAAAGCTTCTACGAAAGGAATATTTATCGTTAATTTCTTCAAAATTTCAAGGAATTTAACAAATTGTTTGTCTTTTTTATGTTGAATTAGTCGTTGAGGAAATGGTGGTGGAGGTTTTTTAACAGAAATTTTCATAGGTGTTAAAGGATTTTCTAAGTTTGAATCTTGTTGATTCTTTTCCTTTTCAATTTCCACTTCCTCTTTTTGACTTTCAAGTTCTTTCTGAATTCGAGGTTCTAATTCTTTTCCACTTTGTAACTATATCGCTTTAATTTGTTCATTTCTCTTGTCTTTAGGATTTATTTCCACATTACTAGGAAATGTTTCAGGTATTCTATTATTAAGTGCAATAGCGATATTTCCAAGTTGAGTTTCAATATTTTTGATAGCTTTTCCTTGATTTTGTAATTGGTTTCCTTGTATTTGTAATTGATTTCCTTGATTTTGTAAATGTTGACCCATATTTAATATTAATTCTTCTATAGATAATTTCTTATCTTTAAATTGAGGGTTATTATTATTAAATCCAGGTGTATAATTAGGTTTATAATTAGGACTTCCTTGATTAGATGGATTTCCTAATTGTTGTGTCATATTATTCGTCCATGGTTGATTAGTTGTATTATTATTCCAATTAAAATTAGGATGATTTTTCCATCCAAGATTATAATAATTTCCATAAAGATTATTGGGTCTGTTGTTAATTGCATTAATTTTTTCATATTGAGATTGGGATTCTATAAGTTGTCCAGATGAATTTTCTTCTATTATAGTTGGAGAGTAATTCATTCCAAAATGACCTAATGTTTTAGATACAGCAGCGATTTGTGAAGCTAACATAGATATTACATCATTTTCATGAATACTAGCTATTTTTTTGGATTCATTCTATCAGCAAACCATTGAAAATTATTAGTTGTCATTTCTTCAATTAGTGCATAGGCTTGATCAAATGGCTTTGACATTAATGATCCTCCAGCAGCAACATCGATGATTGATCTTAAAGATCCTACCAATCCATTATAAAAAGTTTGGATAATTAACCAATCTGGTAACGCATGATGTGGGCATTTCCTAAGAAGTTCTTTAAATCTCTCCCAAGATTCATATATTGACTCTCCATCAAGCTGACTAAAAGAAGTTATATCATTTCTAAGCTTAGCAGTCTTAGATGGTGGAAAATATTTGGATAGAAATTTTTGTGATAATTCTCCCCAAGTTTTAATAGATCCAGGTGCTAATGAATTTAACCACATTTTAGCCTTATCCCTTAAAGAAAAAGGAAAAAGTCTAAGTCTAATAGGATCGTTAGATACCCTTCATATTTGAAAGTAGCACATAGTTCTAAAAAACTAGCAAGATGTAAATTAGGATCTTCAGTAGGTGAACCACTAAATTGATTGTTTTGTACCATTTGGATAATTGCAGGTTTAAGTTCGAATGAATTAGCGGCTACATCGGGGTTTTGAATAGTTAAATGAATTTCATCTAATGTAGGGTTGGCATAATCTCGTAATGGTCTTGGTTGATTGATATTTTCATTTTCAGGTATATTTGCCATTTGTGTTAAATTTATAATTTCTCTTTTTTGTTTTCTAATTCTTTTAATTGTACGCTTTAATTTTGAATCGTAAGGTATTAAATTTTCGTTTCCAAATTTTCGCATACAATTTTATTAAATAAAATAGTCCGTTACTTTAGTAAATAATTTCTTTACTTCCCCGACAACGACGCCAAAAACTTGACCCACTTTTAATATGTATGCAATTTATTTTTATAGCAACGGTACCAAAAACTTGATCCCGCTTTAAATATAGATATATGTTTTTATGTATAATGTGGATTCTACGCAATTATACATATCGTATCAAGTAATACAGGGCTCTAGTGGAGCCCTGGTTATCGATCCCACATGGAAGTTTTTAACAGATTTGTTATTAGCTAAATTTAGAAGGAATTACTTACTAATAAAGTGAACGGAAATTCAAAGTAACTATAATAAACTAAAGTAAACTAATGCTTGAAATAAGTTGATTTAAATACTTCAGAAAAAGTATCCTTCTCCTTGTTTTTAGAAAATTAAGTTAATGATGAATTTAAATAGAATTTTTAAATTGTATTGTGACAAATAGGAGCATTCCTATTCTTTACCCTTTGGTCAGAGTGCAAAGAACATTGACTAATCCTATGTTTGATTACTGAATCTGCGGCTAGGTTGGGAGGATACTGGCTGCCACTTCAGAGCTCCCACGTTCCCCTCACCTGAGGGCTAACATCTACACTTCTGCTCTCAAACAGTAGGACCTAATTGAGTATTTTAGTCTGTCACACTAAAATATCCAATTCTACGCCCGATAATTAATATTTCCCTATTTATTTGCACCCGCCTTCCAAGGTTTTTGACTTCCTGAATATTGGATGTAATTTTTACTATAGTTGATAATTCAACATATTTTAACTACTCAATTGGCCAGATTGAAAGTAAATTAAGTTTTAAGTAAAAATTATCACAATTTATTTATATTATATTAGGTGCTTCTATTAATTTCATCAATTCAAATAATTTTCATAAACAAGGAGAAAGACTAAGAAAACTACTCAGAATGCATGGGAATAAAACAAAGCATGGATTTCATTTAAAGTTAATAACAATAAACAAAGATACTTATCTTAATTTCCTCCCCAAACAGACTCCTTGAAGTTCCTTTGACTTTTCCTTCTAGTACAACAAACTAAATAACACTCCAATAAACTAATAAACTCACTAATGATAAACAAACTCACTCAGACTCACTAAAATAAACACACAGAAGACTCAAAAGACACACCAATGACACACACATGACACTAGAATTCAGCCTCTACTTATAGAGGTAAGTAAAGGTCCAAGGGGTGCTTAAACACCTCTTCAAAAAGTGTCTAGGTTCAATGTATATGCATTTTGAACGACCTCGCCGTCAGCGGGGCTTCTAGAAGGTCTTCAAACCGCGCAATCTTGCTGTCGGCGGGCTCGGGCTCACTGTCGGCGAGGTAGTTGTAATTTCTTTAGAAATTCTCCTCATGATCTCGCCGTCGACGAAGTTGTTATATTTGCATGAATTTCCTCCTTTTTGATCCAAATTTGCTCCATTTCATGCTTTTTGCTTTCATCACTTATAAATCTTTATTCCTACAATAAAATAAAGAAAATACCTTTCTTTAAAGCGTAATTTCATCAAAAATAGATATGAATTTCTTGATGTATTTTTCTGTGATCACGTACCTGGAGGGTCTTCTCTTCATTTCCAGCTGCACTTGAAACACATGTTAGGGCATTTATATTTTTAAAAGAAAACACCTAGGTAAAGCTAAGGGAAGCATCTGGTTGTCTACCAACATCTTAATCCTATCACTAGTTGAGTTCTTAGGTGTGTTTTATGGATGATTTTCTTCATCAAAGAACAATGAAGTTCAATTGTTCTTCTAATACATCCCATTAGGTTGAGAAAGTGCTTAGGACGGGTCTTGGACATCTTTTCAACATTATTGGGATTATTCTGAGTCCAAATGAATTTCATCATATGGATGGGTTGATCATCCAGGAATTTAAGTCTTGATTCTTGTTCAGTGAACTAGGATGTTTGATTATCCTATGAGTAAGGTGACATTTCATTTGATACTTTATTTAAGAATTATAAGAGTGATAGCCTTTAGGGGGTAAGTCAGTTCATTAGAGGGTTTAACCATTCTTAATTGGAGTTTGAGTTAATGGTTTAAAGTGATTTAATTTAGTTATAAGGTTTTAGTTGGTCTTTTTAAATGTTTTAAATGTTTCAAATTATTTTAAGTTGGAAAAGTATCTTTTGGTTCAGTTAAGTTTTAATGACTTGAGCTTGGTGTAACTTAGTTATGATGTTTTCTTTTTCTTTTTGTATTAACTTTTAATTGGTCTGATTTTAATGCCTTGATTATGAATTGTTTTTTTTTAAATTGACCTTAATGTTTTAGTTTTGTTTCAGTCTTAGTTTTGGGTGATTTCAAATTAGTTTTAACATCTTAAGTTATTTTAATTTGATTTTAAATCATCTTTCATTAACTTAAGTATTTTAAGCTTTTAAATTAATTATAAAATTTCAAGATTATTTTTTTTAATTTCAAACATTATTTGTTATGGCTTCATTAGTAGAGATTAAGTGATGTTGATCAATTCATTGATTAGGGATTAAATTTCAAAGTATTAGAATCTTCCTGGCTCAAAATCCCTTAACCTTTAATAATTCTTTTTTTTAATTGACTTCCAAAGTTTAGTGATTTAATTGATTAAGGTTTCCTCTTTAAATGTTCAAGGTGATTAATGGGTTTCTACCCCTTAACTCTGTTAGTTTCAATCATCCAAATGAAAATTAGGATCAAATAATTTACCCTCCCTTTGGTTAAGCCTAAAGTTTAATTAAGGTTAAAGCCTTTTAATTACCTTAATGCTCTCTTAAGCTTATACTTCTCATAATTCATTAAATTGAGCTCATATGATTTTGAAATTTTTATGTCACCTTACTCACATGTCAATTAAGACATTAGAGGAGAAAATGTGATTTTTCAATTTTTAATTTAATGTATATAATTATTATAGTGAAAAATAGAGATTTTCAATGAAAATTCAACAACAAACTAAGATAAAGTTTTTATCTTTAGGAAAATTATGGGAGGTTTTTACTGACTAGAGGACCACTTGGACTAATTTTGGTGATTTTGTGAATTATATTTTATTTATTATAATTATCTTGATATTTGGGGTATTAATTAATTATAAAATAAAATTAAAGTTAAAAATTAAGTTTTATATTTTTTTTAAATCTCTCTAATCCCAAGGAAATCAGAGAAATAAATTTTGTATTTTTTTGATTTTTCTTTGAATTTTTAGAATTTTTTTAGTGAAAAGGTTGGAAAATCCATTTTTAATATTAAAAAATTACCCTAAGCCTTTAAAATTCAAAATATTTACTTGCAGACTTAGGAAAAATGTTTGGTTGGTTCCTAAGTGATTAGGGGACCAAATGTGACATTTTTATGAATTTTAATATTTTTATGATTTTTATTATTTTTTAATTTTTTAAATATTCAAAATTAGGTTAAAAATAAAGTTTTTTAGAAAAATTCCAATTTTAATTTTCTTAGGTTCCTCTGATCTCAGAGAGCCCTCAAAATTAATTTGGTGAATTTTTGAAATATATTTTGAGTTTTATGAATTTTTTTTAATTTAAAAAATGGTTATGTAACTTGAATGATCGATTTAGTGGGTTAAAGCTTTTCCAATTGGCTTGAAATTTTTATGTGGGATTCCCCTGACCCTAAAGATCATTGGAGAATTGATTTCATGTAATTTTGATGTGTAATTATTTCAAATTAATTTAATTTCAATTTTGGGGTTTTAGCCAAATTAGGGTTTGTTTAACTAAATTAAGCCAAGTTACAATTTTCCTAGGGTCCTCTAGTCCAGAGATACTTACCCTAATTTTTCCAGATTTTTATGATCAACATGCTAATTTTCACAATTAATTTTGCACAAAATGACTCTGAACTTCGAAAATAGATAACTTGCCTTAGTCATAGCCTCTGACCATGAAAAATTCAGGGTGTGTTCCCTAGATCAGAGGCTACAAAAGCCCTATGGTCTCATGCCATGGTGAATTATGCATGTTAATGGAGAATTAAAACATTCAAAACAATATTAAATTAATTAAAAATCACAGACTCAACAAAATGACTTGATTCTTTTTCCACATAGTTCTCCTCTGTTGACTGAGCAAGAGGGTATTTTAATTTATTTTTAGGATTTTTTATGCAAAGATATGGATTTTTAAAGTTTTCGGTATTTAAATAAATAGAAAATCCCTAATTTCCTACTTAAGTGATGTGACACCACCTCAACATGCGACGACTCCAAATCTCCATGCGATGCGCTCCCATTTGACGCTGCCATCTGAGTCAACGTGCACTTTCCGTTCCATGGTCCTGTTTGACTCCATATACGCCGTCCGTTCGATACATGCGCGATCGAAAGGCCTCTGGTCATCGTCTTCGTCTGGTTCAACCTGAGAGCCTTCCACCCTAAAACCTTAAGATCTCGCTCTAGACTCAACCAAATTAAGCGTGGTTGGTCTCTATCGATACATCTAGTCTAGACGAACACATATATACGGCTAACATGCATTAAAGTTGCACAGAACAAAATGGAGAATTGCTGGAAGCTCAGGAGGGAGTAGAGGTCAATACCTTTGCTCTGATAAGTGAATCTTCAATCAGTGATGCTTGGCACGTTCATTGTAGTCCCAGAAGCCTACATATGAAGCCTGGAGCACTGGTGAAATCCCTAGGTATGAAATTGTTCGAACCCGATTTGGTGTTATGGCTGATAGAGTAAATGACTGGCCTGGTAAGGGGTATTCAGTGGGAAACTTCTTCTCTACCTCTGGTGATGGTGTGAGAAGGTTTAATTTGATTTTTGTGGAGTTTCAGAGAGTGTCCTGGTTTCTGGCCTAAAATTGAACTTTAAAATTAAGGTCAACTTGTGGGGATTGGGGCAGGAGGACAGTGGGGCTCTTCTTCCTTAGGCTGGGAGAAGGTTTGGGAGCAGTTTGGGGGAGTTCTGTGAGAAAAATTTCAACACTTGGTGCAAGGCCGAACGGTGAGGATTTTATAACCATGGCTGCCTTGTAGAGCTTAGGGCCCGACAATGAGTGTTTTACGTTTCTTAGGGCAAGGGCTGAGCAGGCAAGGTGGCTGGAGAGGAGATGGAACACTGCCAAAGCTCAATTTTAAAATTTCAAGGACAAGAGGGTGCTCGAGCGTGGCTATTCCGGCAGCTGGCAAGGACAGTCAGGCGGATGGGCAGGCTGAGGAGGAGTGAAGGAGAAGTTCAGCTGCATTAATTGGGCTGAGGATGTTGCTTAAAGGAGGTTTAAAGGATGGGACTTAGCCTTAGCAAAGGGCTAAACCCATTGGTCTAAAGTGGTGGACCATTGGTCCATGGCTCAAGGGGCATGGGTTAGGTCAGGTCAAACCCATCGTAGGAGGCCTAGGGTTGGCTGCTAAGAGGTTGGCTTGATCAAATTTGGTTTGGTTAGGTTCAATTTGGCTCATGTGTGAACATGTGTTGGTTTGGGTTCAACTTGGGCTAGCTTGAGTTTGGGTTTAATTTAGGTCCAAATGTCTTGAGCAACATTGTGTAAATGATTGCCATAAAGAATTTTCATGAAGACATGGAATGCTTTTGAGTTGAATTGAGAGGTCAATTTGGTGGATTTTGGGATTTTGATCAATAAGGTAAGGTTTGGTCAACTTGGGTCTAAGTTGGCTTAAGGTGGGTTTTAGGCCCAATTTAATGTTTCAAATGGTTTAGAGGAATTTATTGAAGAGTTCCCAACATCAGTTGGGAGGAAATTTTTGGATTAGGCCAATCAGTTGGGTAGATTTAAGACATGTGTTCAAATTGGGTTAAAATGGGTGTTCTTGGTTTTCAAATGGATCTAGGCTAGGCTTGAGCTCAAATTGGGATAATTGAATGTTGCATGGGTTTCATGGGAGTGCCATAGAAGGTTTAGGATTGAAATTTGGGGGGGGGGGGATTTGTTGGCATTAGGTTAATTGGGGAATTTTGGATTAAATTGGCAAAATTGGGGATTTTGGATTTCAAATGGAATTGATCTCAAATGTGAATCAATTTGGACTTGGATTTGGTTTAGATTAGTATTAGGGATGTTGAATTAAAGTTTTCAATTAAAATTTGGCAAAATTGAGGTTAAATGGGTTGATTTGGTTTGACATTGGGTCCTTGTGGGTTAATTTAACTAACTTGGGATTTTCGGTTGAAAGTAGGTTATTTTGGTAGAATTGGCACATGGTTTAGTTGAACAAAATAAAATTAGGAATAATTGGGATTTTCTGGAATTTTTAGGGAATTTTTAGAATTTTTGGAATTTTGGGCCAAAAGGGTATTTGAGGGTATTTGGAGGTTATTCAGAGGGTATTGGTATATTTTGGTGGATTTAAGAGGTGGGATTTGTTTAAAAATGATTTTTAGGAATTCTGGGAATATTGGATAATTTTTGGGAAAATTTGTTGAGTTTTGGTAGTTGTAGGGGTAATTTAGGTAATTTTAGGTAGGCTTTCGGGACCCAATGTCAAAACCAACAATTTTGGGAAATTAGAATTTTGTTATGGTTGATTGGAGTGAAATAGTTTAAACTGAGCCATGGACTAATAGTTGTAACCATTTTAAACATCTCATAGGTTGTTCCTAACCCTCTTAGCCAAGGGCTAGGGGTTTGGATCCATCCTTATGAGTGCTCTAATGAACCAGGAGTCAAGATTGGGTAAAGATGGTTCAGGGTTTAGGATGTGTGTAGGACTGTAGTTTGTGCAAGTTAATCCCCACCAAGATAGGCCACCCAGGGTTGTCCTAAGTCTTGAGCATCATATAGGAATTCATCCTTGTCTTCCTGCATTTTAGTCTTAACCTTCCTAGTGGTTTGGAGGTTGATGACCATCCATGTAGAATTTCAAAGAGAATCAAGATTTGGTTTGAATTTTTATAAGGTGGGTTCCATCTCTAGTCTTCTAGGATAGTCAAGGAGAAGTCTTACAGCTAGATCCTAAGCATTAAGAGGAAAGAAAAGACCTCACCAAAAATGAGGTCAACAAATGGACCCTCTAGTTAATTACATCTTAAGTAACTGAAATTACCTAAGAAAACTCTTGGTTAAGATCATGAGTTTTGTCTTCAAGATTTCAACGTTTTGGTTTTCATGATTGCTTATAAGAAAGGCAACAGGGAAATGCTCAATGTGGGATAGTTATTTTAGGAACCCAAAGGAGTGAAGAGTGGGAGATGTCAAAGATAGTAAAGAAGCTTCAGTGACATCTCAACTAACCTATAATTTGTCTTTACATATTTGAAAGGGACATTATTTATTGTTTCAATCTTATAAATTATTCAGACATTAGAGATTTATGTCTGCACATCATATGCAAATAGCGCAAAAAAAATATGAGGATTTATGTCGTGCCAGACGACTACCTCAAAATCCTATACAGTTTAGGACTTATATCATACAATATACAATTGTACGAAGTTCTAAACGATAATATGAGGATTTACGTCGTGTTATATGAACAACCTCGATGTCTTATGGGTGTATGCTATTTATGTCTACGGGAGTTCAGTTGAAGTTCTTATTTCTTCTGTATGTCATCGTTTCATTCGCTGCACGAAGATGAATCTTCACTCGACCACGTCGCTGTTTTATACTGGAGAGGGGAGAGAAGAGAAAACATGTCTCAAATGGCCTATCTTAGGGTTTATGAATAAATATATCAGAAAAGCAATAACTAAAAGCAAACATGTGTAGTATAAAGAAACCATGCCTTAAATGGCCTATCCTAGAGTTATGTATAAACGTGCCAGAAAAATAATAACTGGAAAAATGAATACTAATGAAAAGGAAAGAACTATGCAACAATATATAGTAAGGAAAATGAAAGAGTTGTCTGGTAAAGTAAAGAAAGAAGTTGTGTAGCTGGCTAATTCTGTTGATGCATAAAAAATAACTGATAATTACAAGTGTGTATTGACACACCTAAAATATATACACTTTTTGCTATATAATTTTACTCATTTTTTATGATATTACACTTTAAAGGAAGGTATTTTGTATGCTTTTTGGTTTTAGGTACAAGAAATGATGATTGGAGAAAATGAAGCAAAAACGGTGCAATTTGGAGCAAAATACGAGCAAGAAAGCAAATTTTGGCCTAACACCTTTTGATAAGTCTTTCTATACTTAATCTCTTTTACAGTTCTTGCACATTTTTGAATGAGATTACACTTTAAAGAAAGGTTATTTTTATGCTTATTTTGTAGGGCTATCTGTTAGGAACGCAACACAACTGAAACATGGCGAATCAGAGCTAATACGGAGCCAAACGAAGCAAAATGGTAGAGCTGTGCAGAATAGGGCGCCGGCGGCGCCAGGAACCTGCGACCACAATTTTTGGGTGCCGGCAGCGTCCAAGTAAGGTGCCGGCGACATCAGGAGCGGTTATTGGCCAAATACATTGAATCTGGACGCTTTTTGAAAGGTTTCTTCATGCACCTCTTGGGAAATTTGTCCCTACACTATTTTAAACCGATTTTGAAGCCAAAAAGAGGTGAGGAGAAGTGAGAAAAACGTAGAGAATGATTAGAGATCTTAGAATAGGAGTAGAAATCTAGATTTCTATCTTTTTGGAGATATTGGAGAGGGGATTTTGAGAGAATATGTAAGAGAATGTTCTTGCATTGCATGGATCGACAGGAGACTTTGTGTGGGAGATTTTCATCTTTCTTTCAAGGGAAAAAAAGCTAAGTATTGTGTTCTTCATCATCTTATGATTTTGTAAATACTTATTTTGTGGATTTGCTTTGAAATGAAGTTTTCCGTTGTGTTTTCTTCGTGCTTTGCGATGTCTTTCTCTTACTCTTTCTTCTTCTTTGGAAATAGTGGCATAAGAAGATTATGTCATTGTTTTCATTCTACTTTTCTTTTGCAATGAGTAGGGTTCATGATTAGGATATTGAGATGCTTGCTAAAAGATGTTTTAATTATAAATGTGATGGTTTTTACTTGCACTTCATTTACATTACAATAAAGGCCTGTTGTAGTGTTAAAATTTGTTGTAATTGCATTGACCCGAAAGGGGAGGTGTAGTTCTTAACAAAGTGGAATTACATTCAATGTCCGTGAATGAATTGCGTTGTTCATGGGGATTGAGTGCAAATAAATAGGGAAATATGGTTTTGATGAGCGTCAAATTGGAGGTTTCAGGGTGACAGGCTTAGATCCCCAATTTGGTCCTAAGATTAGTAACTAAACTCGAAGGTTAGCCTTCAGGTGAAGGGTGAGTGGGAGCTCCGTAGTGACAGCCGGTATCCTCCCAGCCTAGCCTTGGATTTAGTGACTACACTTAGGATATGTCAATGTTCTTTACATGCTTGAAAGAGGGGGTATTCTTTTGAGGATAAAGAATATGATTGCTCCTATTTGGCACATACAATATTTAATGCATCACATTCCTAAACTTTATCCAATTCATTACATAAGAATAGTAGATTTCATTACCTCAAAATTTAACAAACCAATTTCCCCAAAAAGGGTTATCTTTAGAAGTAATATTTGCATTTAGTAGTAGTTATTATCCTTACATATAATCATCTGCATTTAGGAGTAGTTATTAGAAAAATCAGTTATTTCGACCTTCCAAACTAAAGTCTGATAGTAGTAGACTAGAATTTGACTAATGACCTTTTTACCTCACTTCCCTGTGGGATCGATAAACGAGACTCCATTAGAGCCATGTATTACTTGATACGATACGTATACTTGCGTTTGAAATTGTGATTTTACAAAATCATTATAAATATATAAATCTGGGATCATAAATTCTTGCATATAAATAAGTCGCCTTAAGACCAATTGGGGATCCCATTCTGTCACCATGAAACCTCCAACTTGAAGTCCATCAAAACTCATTTCCCTATTTATTTGCACTTAATCCCCATGAACTACGCAATTCATTTATGGACATTAAATAGGTTCTTCATTCTTGTTGTAAAACATTCAATTCTTTTTGGAATTAATATTCCTCAACATGTTTTAACAATTCAATTGGTCTGATTGAAAAGTAAATTAAGTTCCAAATGAAAGAAACATCTCAACTTCTATACACTTAAAGGGCACACCAATTCCACATCACCACATCATCACTACTTTATGCAAGAAGAAAGGCAAGTGAAACTACTCATAAATCATGGAGAAGATATAAGAACACATGGATTTTATATAAGAAAGAAGAGTCATACAAACCACAATAGTAAATACAACTTATCTCCTTCTCTTCCCCAAGCAAATTCCTTCAAAGTTCCCTTGATTCCTCTTCCTAATCCTTGCAACACTTGATTATCTCCTTGGAACAAAGATGAAGAAGCAATCTCTCACTTTACTCCCTCTTCTCCCCTCCTTAGAGAAGAATCTCTCTTAAAATCAGAACCCTAACTCTCTCTCACGCTTTCATCTCTACAACAACCTTCCTCTCTATTTTTGTCTTGAACACTTAATTTTATTTTAGGAATGAATTCTCCAAGAGTTTCTTCAAGCAACTCTTCAAAAATCTGACAAAACTCTTGAATTTGAAATGAACCGACATAGGGCGTCAGCGGCGTGCGCCAGTGGCTGTTTTCCTCCAAATTGCTCCATTTTGCTCCAAATTCGTTCCTTTTTGCATCTTTTCTCTCCAATCACCTATAATTATCATACCTGCAACAAATCATGAAAAATACCTTCCTTTAAAGTGAAATATTACCAAAAAAAGGTAAAAACATATAGCTAAAAGAGTATGTATTTTTGGTGCATCATGTATACATTAACAGATAAGTTTAGTGATATGCATATGGAAATTCAAAGTGGGGGAAATAAGAATTAAATTTGGGGATAGCCACAATCTAGACTTATTTTCTTTTTCATGATCCCACAGGCAACGTGAAGTATTGAAGTCCTTATATCAATATCAATTAAATCACCAACAAATCATCCTAGAGTCAGGCAGTCCTAACCCCTACCACTTAATTGATAAACGAATTTGTGAGTAGTATCTAAACTATTGGAATTGTAGTATTTGCGTGTATTATCTGAATTTTGGATAGAAGGTCTGGTGTGTTTATATGTGGCATCTAATGTGTAATATTTGGTGTGTGGTGTTTGATGGTAGTGTTTGGTGTGTGATGTTTGATGTGTGGTGTTTGATGTGTGGTTTTTGATGTGTGATGTTTGATGTGTAATGTTCGATGTGTGGTGTTTGATATGTGATGTTTGGTATGTGGTGTCTGATGTGTGGTATTCAGTGTGTACTGTTCATACTCTTATATGTAACATCTGGTGTCATTTCACAAGTGTAGTGTCTGTTGTTTAACAAGTGTAGTATTCATTGTCGTGTAAGTGTAGCATCTGTCGTCGTGTAAGTGTAGCATCTGTTGTCCTACAAGTGTATTTTGTTGTTTGATCCCCGATTACAATATACAAGAGATTAATCCTTTAATTTTCTTGTTTAAATTTCTTCCTTCACAACGGTGCCAAAAACTTGACTCCAAAGAAAAGTAAGATTTCAATTATTCCTTTAAATAGTAGGGATTTTATGCAAGTATACATATCGTTATCAAGTAATATAGAGCTTTCTGATTAAGCCCCGAATATGGATCACACAGAGATCGCGGTAAATCACAGTGATTTTCAAGAGGAGTTCTAGTCTACAATAACACGCCCTAGTATGGAAGGTCGATAAAGGTTTGGTTTTAATTAAATCCTACAATTATTACTACAATACTACTTCTAAACTAAAATACTTAGTGAAAATCAGAAAATGGGATTTATATATATTAAAAGTACTCTTCCTCATGCAATTAAATTAGTGACATGTGTAAAAGTAAAATAAGTAGTGAGAGAGATTGTGACAAATAGGAGAAAATATATTCTTTACCCTTAGTTGATTCTATAAAGAACATGGGTTAGTGGTTTGCTGAAAAATTTGATAGTTTTTTAATGTTCATTTCATACCTATTTTTGATGATATAGCACTTTAAAGAAATGTATTTTTCATGATTTCATGCAGGTACAATGATTTAAGGCCTTTTGAGCAAAAAGAAGCAAAATGGAGCAAAATGTATTTTATTGAACTAGCATTGAATGACACTGTCACTAGCGCAAGACTGTGCTAATTTATAGAGAGTTTTGACTAGAAGGCGGAAAATAGCACCGAGCCGCGCCCTATCCCAATTTTAAACTAGATTCCATATGTTTGGCCGGATTTTGGAAGGATGATTGAGGAAACTCTTGGGAAATCAGTTATAGCCAATTCAAACTATTTTGGAGCCAATTTTAGAGAGGGGGAGAGAGTCTTTAGTGTGGGGGAGTGATGAGTGAGTGTGTCTTTTCATTATTTTAGTGTAGAGAGTCCATCTAGGGTTTGTGTGTGTTCTCTTCTAAGGAGTGTAGGAGGAGAGGAAAAGTGAAATATTTTTTCTTCCTTACTTATCTAAAGAGAGAATTGTGTGTTGTTGTGAAGAAAGAAAAGGAGTAAAAGGAATTCCTTGAGATTCGCTTGGAAAAGAGTTTGAGATAAGTTGTCTTTTCTTTACTCTGTTTGTATGACGTTGCTTTTATATATATAATCCATATTTTTTCGTCTTTTCGTCACGAGTCTTGAGTAGATTTCTTTGTTTTCCTCCTTTTCATGTGATATGTTGATGTTGTGATATAGAAATGATGTGTCGATTTTTATTATAGAGAATTTGTGATGACCATTTCACTTCGTACTTCATTTACTTTTTCATCCGGCCAATTGAATTGTTAAAACTTGTTGGGAAACATATGTTCTGAAAGGATTATGAGTTCCATAACAAAAGCGAAGGTCACATTCAATGTCCATTAATGAGTAACGTCTTTCATGGGGGATGAGTACAAATAAATATGAAAATATATTTTGATGGGCGTAGAATTGGAGATTTTAGAGTGACAGGCCGAAATCTCCAATTTGGTCCTAGGGCTTGGAAACCAAAGCTAGAGTTAGCCTTCAGGGGAAAAGAAGTGGGAGCTCTGGAGTGAGAGCCAGTTGTCGGCATATTTTTAGGTTGTGTTTTATTTTGAAAAGGGGTCGCCTAACAGAAATTGTCGGTGAATTTTAGATTTTAAATTTAATTTAAATATGTATATATGGTTTAGAAAGTAGTATTTGATTTTGAAAATAATTTTAAGATATGAAATCAAACCGATCTCACATCCCAGATAATTTATATAAACGAACACCGCATCACAAACCATGTATCTATCTCGAAGAATAGACACACTGCTTGATGATGGGGCTCGGTTAAATAAACTAGGAGATTTGTGACATCCGTTTGGTCTGCGAACCAATTTTATTAGCCGACAAATTCCCCTGCTTAATATAAATGAATTAAGCAGGGTTTATATTACCTGGGTTTTTAAAGTTCCCTATAAGGGCAAGCCCCTATAGTTAATTACATCTTAAATGACGGGAATCATCAAAGAAAACTCTCGATAATGATCAGTGGTTTTGCTCTCAAGAATTTCAAAGTTTAAGGTTTTCGAAAGGATTGGATTTTTGAAATTTCAAAAGGGATTAGCTCAAATTTGGAACATTTATTTTGAGGAGTCCAAAGAAAGATAAGTAGGAGAAGCTGAGGATCCAAGAAGAATCTTGGCAACTTCCCAAACTATCCTATTGTTTGGCTCGGATTTAAGAAAATCCTAATATTATTTGATATTTCAATCTTGCCAATTTTAATTAATTTGGACTTATATTTGTATGATAAAATCATACAAATAGCCTCGAAGATGTGAGGGTTTGTGTCGTACCAAACGACTACTTCGAAGTCCTAAGACCAGTTAGGGCTTAATTCACATGACATGATCATGCAAATGCCTAACGAAGAGTTGAGGATTTATGTTGCACTAGGCAAACTACCTCGAAATCCTATGGCTTTGTTGTTTAAAACTAGGAAAGGTTTTGCTGGAGTTGACCCGAGTTTTGCTGATGACGATGGCCGTGCTGCCCACCATGCTCCGAACTCTTTGTTGTTGCAGAGGTTTAGTTTTAGAAGTCATAAATCAGGAGATGAGAGAAGTGTTTTGGTTTAGATAAAATCTTAAAATCCAAGTGTTTTTAATGTTTTAATTAAAACAAATCTTAAAGTTGTTTAAACAGAACCGATTAAGATCCCACGGTTCCGTCATCCCGACACCGTTATTTTCATCGAATTCACTTAGTCCAGATGAATTTGCTAAACTCAACTAAATGAGTTCCACACCTTCATTTAGACCGTGGGAAATCCCGTTAGCAACACGTGGGTTACATCATCCGAGGTAATCCCGATCATTCAAATAGACATTTTAATTTAGTTGTAATTATAGTTTTGTGTTCTGTTTGTGATTAAATTTTGAGTTGTTTTATATTTTGAAATGTTGTGGCGGTGATTTTTATCTTGTAATGACTTTAAATTTAGTTTTGGTTTCAGTTCAGGGACTATCCTAAAGGTTTTGGTTTTCATGCAACAGTTGTTTATCATGTAAGAAAAGTAAAGTGCATTTGCAATAAAGTAAATTAAAATAAAATAAAAGCGTACCTGGAGGGTCTTCCCGTCATCCCATGCTGCACTTAAAACACATGTTAAGGCATTTAAATATTTCAACAAGTATCTAGATAAAGCTAAGGGAAAGGTTTTGGTTGTCTATCAAAGTCCTAATCCTATAGCTAGTCATCTCCTATGACGTCTAGGTTCTTGTATTTTGGTTTAAGGATGATTTTCTTCATCAAAGAACAATTAACTTCAATTGTTCTTATAAACATCCTATCATATTGAGGAAGTGCTTAAGACGAGTCTTAAACATCTTTTCAATATTGTTGGAATTGTTCTAAGTCCAAATGGATTTAATTAATCAGGTGAAGTAATCATCCGAGGTTTAAGTTTTGTTCTTTTGCTCAGTGAACTATGATGTTTGAATATCCTATGAATGAGGTGACACTTCACTAAGTACTCCACTTAGGAATTATGATAACATGAGGTTTTAAAGGCAAATTGATGTTTAAGTGATTTGTGATTTAATTTAATTTTCATTAATGGGTTTAAGTTTAGAATAGTGATCAAGTTGTTTTAGATTTATTTTGAATTATTTATGTCTTAAGTGATGTTATATTTAATTCAATTTAATTTAATTTAATTTAATTTAATTTAATTTAATTTGGTTTAGTTTAATTTTAATTTAATTTTAATTTTATTTTAATTTGATTTTATTTTTAATTTAATTTAATCTAATATGTTTTAATTTAATTTAATTTAACTTGAATTTACTTTGATTTAATTTTAATTTGATTTAATTTTTTTTATTTTTAATGCTTTTAAAGATGATTTAATTTAATTTTTAAAGTATTAATTTAATTGAAATTTTGATTTAGTTTAGTTTAAATGTTTTAATTTTAATTTAATTTAATGATTAAGTCTTTTAGTATTTTAAATCTTGAGTTTGGATTATCATTTTAAGTGGGAATTAAATATTATTGAAGTGATTAATTTAGGGACTCTTAAATTAAAGAATAAATGTCTTCTTAATAATATCCCTATTTTAATAATTTCAATTTTTTTTATTAATCTTCCAAATTTAATTAATTAATTGATTAAGGTTTCTTTAATTAATCTTAAAAATAATTGATGGGTCTCTACCCTTTAATTATTTAAATTTCAATCATCCAAATCAGATTAGGATCAAATATTTTATTCTCTCATTTTATTAAGCCTAAAGTTTTAATTAAGAGTTAAAATTTTAATTACCATTTTGCCCTTCAAGCTTAATAATTCCATAACTCACTAAATTGAGCTTAAATGAATTTGAATTTTTTATGTGACTTCACTCACATGTCAATTAAGACATTAGAGGTGAAAATATGATTTTTCTGTATTTAATTTATTTATATAATTATTTTTTGTGGAAAATAGGGATTTTCAAGGAAAATTCAATAAGATGACCAAGGTAATTTTTCTGTTGTTAAGAAAATTATGGGATATTCCTAATCACCAGTGGACCATTTTGGACCAATTTTGGTGATTTTTTGAATTATATTTTATTTATTAGAATTATTTTGAGTATTGGAGCATTAATTAATTTTAAAATAAAATTAAAGTTGAAAAATGGATTTTATATTTTTCTTAAATCTCTCTGATCTCAAGGAGTTCAAAGAAATAAATTTTATATTTTTCTAATTTTTTTTTTATTTATTAGAATTATTTTAGTGAAAAGGTTGGAAAATACATTTTTTAATATTAAAAATTACATTAAGCCTTTAAAATTCAATATCTCACCCTAGAGACTTAAGAAAAATATTTGATTTGTTCCTAAGTGATAAGAATTCAAAATGTGACATTTTTGGTGATTTTTAATATTTTTATGATTTTTATTATTTTTTAATTATTAAAAATATTAAAATAATGATAAAAATCAACTTTTTTTAGAAAATTAAAATTTTAATTTTCCTAAGTTCCTCTGATATCAGAGAAGCTCTAAAACTATTTTTGTGAATTTTTGAAAAGTACTTTGTGAGTTATGAATTTTTAAAGTTTGATTTTACCCATTTTTGCTTAAGAGGCTTAATCAACCCATTTGGTGGGGTTAATCAAGTCCAATTGGTTTCAAATTTTTATGTGGTGTTCTCCTATCCCTAGAGGACAGTGGAGAATTGTTTTTAAGTTAATTTGATGGATGGTTAACCCTAATTAATTAAAGTTCAATTTTGAGTATTTAGGTCAATTAGGGTTGTTCAAAGTGAATTAACTCAAAACTTATTTTTCCTAGGGTCCTCTGGTCATAAGAAATATCACCAAATTTTCCTAGAATTTATTTATCAACATGCTAATTATTGAAATTAAAATACTTAAAACAGTAACATGAACTTGAAAAATCAATAACTTCTCATAGGGATGGCCTCTGACCTTGGAAAATTCAGAGAATGTTCCCAAGTTCAGAGGCTTCAAAAGCCCTATGGTCTCATGCTATGGTGAATTGTTTACGTGCATGGAGAATTAAAATAGTCCAGAGAGTAAATAAATCATTAAAAATAAAATACTTGATGAAATTACTTGATTTCTTTTCCACATGATTCTCCTCTGTTCACTGAGCAAAAGGGTATTTTTATTTTATTTTTAGGATTTTTCTACACAAAGTTATGGATTTTTGAAGTTCTGGTAATTAAATAAATAGAAAAATAGCCTATTTATCTACTTATCCACGCGGCGCCACGCCATCCTCGGTAGCTCCGAAAGGCCACGCGGCTAGCTCTGATTCGGCGCCGTCATCTGACTCAGCCATCTCGGGACCCGCCTTTCACGTAACCTCTTCTGGTCTGACGCAATCCGAGCCGTCCATCCGATACACGTGCGATCCAACGACTCCTAGTCATCGTCTACGACTGGTGTGAACCCGTGACCGTAGACCTTCAAACCCTAATTTCTCACTCGATTCTCAACGGATTTTTGTGTTCTTATGCTCTATGGATTCGTCTTGAAGAGACGAACATATCCATATGGTAAACATGCACTGAAATTAACTCAAACTAAATGGAGAATCTCTGTAAGCTCGGGAAGAAGAGTGAGTCCATACCTTTGCTCAGAGAAGTGAAGCTTCAATCTGAGGGTTGTGTCGAAGTTCGATTGGGTCCGAGCAAGCTCCGGATGAAGTCCCTTGGCACAGTGAATTGCCTAGGTACAAAAGTGACCACGGTGATCACAAAGCTTGGAGGCTGGAAGCAATGGCTGGCACTGGTGAAGGGGCTTTTGCTTGGAAACTTCTCCTCTTGTTACGGTGAAGGTGTAGAGTCAATCAATTTGAGGATTGACTCAGCTGTGGTGGAGTGTTCGGTTTTGGTTTTGGATTTCAACTACTGAAATTGAGCTCGCGGAGAGGAAATGGCGGGGGATTTCGGTGGGGATCAAGTTCTCTATGTGTAGAGAGTGGTGCGGGATGATTTTGGCGGGGTTTCGATGAGGTTTGGTTCAACACCTCTCTTGGGTGAGAGGAGGGGGTGTTTAAATAGGAGAGGCTGGAGGGCCTCCCAGGGGGGTTCAAGGGTTGGGATCAGCTGCTCTGGTGAGGATAAGAACAACTGCAGTGGCCTTTTGGAGTGAGGCAGCTTAGCAAGGTGGAATTCCAAAATTTGGCTCCTCCCAAGGTCTCGGCCATGGTGTTTTCCGGCGATCCAGGCGGCTGGCCTACAGGCATGGGTCACCCTCAGGTTCAGGTGAGTCAGGGCTTGGGTTTAGTGTAGGCAATTGGGCTTTGCCATGTGTAAAGAACTTACATTAAAGTGGCATGGGGGAGAGGCCATTTTGGCTCGATTTGGTTCAAGCCATGGTTTGGGTTGGGTTCACCTTCCCATTGTACGGCTTATTTTAGGGTTGTGTGTTTTATTTTGAAAAGGGAGTCACCAAACAGAAATTATCGGCGAATTTTAGATTTTAGTTTTAATTTAAATATATATATATATATATATATATATGATTTAGAAAGTAGTGTTTGATTTTGAAAATAATTTTAAGATATGAAATCAAACCGACCTCACACCCCAGATAGTTTATATAAACGAGCGCCGCACCACAAACCGTGTATCTATCCCGAAGAATAGACACACTGTTTGGTGATGGGGCTCGATTAAATAAACTAGAAGATTTGTGATATCCATTTGGTCTACAAACCAATTTTATAAGCCGACAAGTTCCCCTGCTTAATATAAATGAATTAAGCAGGGTTTATATTACCTGGGTTCTTAAAATTCCCTATAAGAGCAAGCCCCTATAGTTAATTACATCTTAAGTGACGGGAATCACCTAAGAAAACTCTCGATAATAATCAGTAGTTACGCTCTCGAGAATCTCAAAGTTTAAGTTTTCGAGGATTGAATTTTAGAATTTCAATAGGGAATGGATCAAATTTGGAACATTTTGTTTTGGGAATTCAAAGGAAGAAAAGTAGGAGAAATTACAGATTCGAAGCGAACTTCGGTAATTTCCCGATTATCTTATTGTTTGGCTTGGATTTAGGAAAGTCCTAATGTTTATTTAATGTTTTGATCTTGCCAATTTTAATTAATTAGGACTTATATTAGTATGATAAAATCATACAAATAGCCTCGAAGATGTGATGGTTTATGTCGTACCGAACGACTACCTCGGAATCCTAAGACCGGTTAGGGCTTAATTTACATAACATGATTATGCAAATGCCTAACGAAGAGTTGGGGATTTATGTTGCACTAGGCAAACTACCTCGAAATCCTATGGCTTTGTTGTTTAATTCTAGGAATGTTTAGCTGATGTAGAGTTGTTTTCTTGACGAAGATGGCCGTGCTCTGCCCACCGTGCTCCAAGCTCCTTGTTGTTGTAGAGGTTTAGTTTTAGAAGTCATAAATCGGGAGATGAGAAAAGTGTTCTGGTTTAGAGAAAATCTTAAAATCCGGGTGTTTTTTAATATTTTAATTAAACAAATCTTAAAGTTGATTATAACAACACCGGTTAAGATCCCGAGGTTCCATCCTTCCGGCATCGTTATTTTTATCGGATTCACTTAGTCCAAATGAATTTGCTAAACTCAACTAAATGAGTTCCACACTTTCATTTAGACCGTGGGAAATCTATTAGCAACACGTAGGTTACATCATCCGAGGTATTCCGATCATCCAACAAGACGTTTTAATTTAGTTGTAATTGCAGTTTTGTGTTCTGTTTGTGATTAAATTTTGAGTTGTTTTATATTTTGAAATAATGTGGCGGTGAATTTTATCTTGCAATGACTTTTAATTCAGTTTTGGTCTCAGTTTTAGGGACTATCCTAAAAGTGTGGGTTTTCATGCAACAGTTGTTTATCATGCAAGAAAAGTAAGTACGATGCGATTAAATAAATTGCAACAAAATAAAAGCGTACCTGGAGGGTCTTCCCGTCATCCCAAGCTGCACTTAAACATAATTTAGAATATTTAAGCAAGTTCCTAGGTAAAGCTAAGGGAAGGGTTATGGTTTTCTACCAAATTCTATTCACGTAGCTAGTCATTTCCTATGACGTTTAGGTTCTTGTGTTTTGGTTTGAGGACGATTTTCTTCATCAAAGAACAATTAAGTTCAATTGTTCTTATAAATATCCTATCATATTGAGGAAGTGCTTAAGAAGAATCTTAAACATCTTTTCAATATTGCTAGAATTGTTTTAAGTCCAAATGAATTTAATTATACGAAATGAATTAATCATCAGGAATTCGAGTTTTGTTGTTATCTTACTCGAGTGAACTAGGACATTTGAATATCACTATGAGGGAAGTAACATTTCATTTAACGTTACGTTTAGGAGTTATGACAACAAAAGCTTTTGAGAGCGAATTGATGTTCGAATGGTTTGTGATTTAATTTAATTTCGAGTTAACGAGTTTAAATTTGGAATAGTGTTCAAGTTGCTTCATATTTATTTTTGAATTTCTTTATTTTTTAGGTGATGTTATTTTTAATTCAATTTAATTTAACTTTAATTTAATTTAATTTGGTTTAGTTTTAATTTTAATTTAATTTAATTTGATTTTAATTTTAACTTGATTCTACTTATTTAATTTAATTTAATTCAATTTAGTTTGATTTGATATGATTTAATTTAATTTAATTTAATTTGATTTAATTTGATTTAATTTACTTTAATTTAATTTAATTTAATTTAATTTAATTTAATTTAAATTTTAATTTAATTTGATTTAATTTGATTTAATTTAATTTTAATTTTAATTTAATTTAATTTAATTTAATTTAATTTAATTTAAATTTAAATTTAATTTTATTTTTAATTTTAATTTAATATTTTATTTTTTATGTTTTAAAGATGATTTAATTGTAATTGTTAAAGTATTAATTTAATTGAAATTTTAAAAGGGTTTAATTTAAATAATTTAACTTTAATTTAATTTAATGATTAAGTCTTTTAGCATTTTAAATCTTAAATTTGGATTATCATTTTAATTAGGAATTAAACATTATTGAGATGATTAATTTAGGGATTCTTAAATTAAAGAACAAATCTCTTCCTAATAATATCCCTATTTTAATAATTCCAATTTTATTATTCTTCCAAATTTAATCAATTATTTAATTAAGGTTTATTTTAATTATTTTTAAATTATTTAGTAGGTTTCTACCCTTTAATTATTTAAATTTCAATCATCCAAATCAGATTAGGATCAAATATTTTACTCTTTAATTTTATTAAGCCTAAAGTTTTAATTAAAGGTTGAAATTTTAATTACCATTTTGCCCTTGAAGCTTAATAATTTCATAACTCACTAAATTGAGCTTAAATGAACTTGAAATTTTTATGTGACTTCACTCATATGTCGATAAAGGCATGAGAGGAGAAAATGTGATTTTTACGTATTTAATTTATTTATGTAATTATTTTTGGTGGAAAATAGGGATTTCAAGGAAAATTTAATAATATGACCAAGGGAAAGTTTCGTCCTTAAGAAAATTATGGGACATTCCTAATGACCGAGAGGATCACTTGGACCAATTTTGGTGATTTCTTGAATTATATTATTTTTATTATAATTATTTTGAATTTTGGAGTATTAATTAATTTAAAAAAAATAAAAGGTTGAAAAATGAATTTTATATTTTTCAAAAATCTCTCTGATATCAAGGAAATCAGAGAATCAATTTTTATAATTTTCTGATTTCTGTTTGATTTATTAGAATTATTTTAGTGGAAATACTAAAAATATACATTTTTTAATTTTAAAATTACCTTAGGGCTTTAAAATTTAATATCTCATCATAGAGACTTAAGAAAAATATGGGGTTTATTCCTAAGTGATTAAAATTCAAAATGTGACATTTTGGTGAATTTTATTATTTTTGTGATTTTTATTATTTTTTTAATTATTAAAATATTAAAATAATGTAAGAAAATCAACTTTTTTGAAAAATTGCAATTTTATTTTTCTTAAATTTCCCTGATATCAGAGAGGCTTCAAAACCAATTTGGTGAATTTTTGAAAAGTATTTTGAAAGTTATGAATTTTTAAAGTTTAAATTGGCTAAATGGCTTAATCAACCCATTTAGTAGCGTTAACCAAGTCCAATTGACTTCAAATTTTTATGGTGGGTTTCTCTGATCCTAAAGGGCAGTGGAGAATTGATTTCAAGTCAATATGATTTATGATTAGCTCTAATTAATTAGGGACCTATTTTGGGTGTTTAAGCCAATTAGGATTATTCCAAGTGGATTAATTCAAAACCTATTTTTCCTAGAGTCCTCTGGTCATAAAAAAACATCACCAAATTTTCCTAGAATTTATTTCACAACATGCTAATTATTGGATTTAAAATACTCAAAACAGCAACATGAATTTGAAAAATTAATAACTTCTCATAGGGATGGCCTCTGACCTTGGAAAATTTAGGGAATATTCCCAAGTTCAAAGGCTTCAAAAGCCCTATGGTCTCATGCCATGGTGAATTTCCTATATGCATGGAGAGTTAAAACAATGCAGAGAGTAAATAAATCATTAAAAATAAAATACTTGATGAAATTAAATGATTTCTTTTCCACATTATTCTCCTCTGTTCATTGAGCAAGAGGGTATTTTTATTTTATTTTTCTGATTTTTCTACACAAAGTTATGCATTTTTGAAGTTTAGGGAATTAAATAAATAAGAAAATCCCTATTTTTCTATTTATCCGAATCGGCGCCGCGTCAACCTTAGCATCCCCGAACAGCCACGCGGCACTTTCTGATTCGACCCCGCCATCCGACTCAGCACTCTAGGGGCCCGCTGTATCGTTCCGTCTCCTCATCCGACGCGATCCTGGCCGTCCGTCCGCGCGTGTATTAAATGAACGGCATCCGTTCATCGTCCCCAAGCCTCCTAGCCCGAGAACCGTCCACACTAAATCCTTAATATCTCACTCAATACTTAACGGATTTTCGTGTTCTTGTGCTCTATGGATTCGTCTTGAAGAGACGAATACATCTTTACGGTGATCATGCATTGAAATTAATGCATTTGAAATGGAGAATCTCCAGAAGCTCGGGATAAAGAGTTAGCTCATACCTTTGCTCAGAGAAGTGTGGCTTTAATCTGAGGGTTGTGTCACCTTTGATTGCGTCCCAGCATGCTCCAAATGAAGTCTCCGGTGCGGTGAATTGTCTAGGTAGGATTTCGACCACAGTCGATTACAAAGCTTGGAGTCCGGAACAGATGGGTGGCCTGGAGAGGGGCTTTCTTTGGTGGACTTCTTCCTCGGTGCGGTGAAGGTGTAGGACCAATCGATTTGGGGATTGGTCCACTTGTGAAGAAGTGTCCTGGTTTTTGTCTTGAAGTTTGAACTCGAAATTGAGCTCGGCTAGAGGAATTGGGGCTGGAATCCGGTGGGAATCAAGTGCTCTATGTGTAGAGAGTGGTGCGGAATGATTTTGGCGAGTTTCCTTAAGGTTTGTTCGAGCACCTCTCCCATGGCCGAGAGAGGGGGTGTTTAAATAGGAGAGGCTGGCGGGCCTCCCGGGGGAGTTAGGGATCGGGATCAGCTGCTCCTTGCAAGAGAAGAACACTGCAATGGCCACGCGGGGATGGGGCGGCTCAACGGATGGGAATTCCGAACTTTGGCTCCTTCCGAGGTCTCGACCATGGTTTTTTCCGGCGACCCGAGCGAGTGGGCCGACGGGCATGGGTCACCCTCGGGTCTAGGTGGGTCGAGGTGGAGGTTTGTGCGGTCAATTGGCCATGGACATGTGTAAAGGGTTTGAATCAAAGTGGAATGGGAAAGGGCTAGTTTTGGGTCTAAATGGGTCAACCCTTGGTTTTGGGTTAGGTCCACCAACCAAGACCAATTTGGGCTGAAGGGAAAGTCACTTATATCAGCTTGATTAGTGGGGTCAAGTCACAATCCAAGTACAATTAAGCTTAAGCAAGAGTTAGGGGAGACATGGGAGTGGTTAATCACTCTTAAGAGAATCATTAAAGGGTCCCCTCTTCTTGCCATTTTGGGTATGGTGAAGTGTCCAAGGCTTTCATGGCTCACATGTGGCTCATGCATGACTTCATGGCTCACCTTTGGCTTGGAAAAAGCTAAGTCAACTTTCATGAAAGAGGTTTTTAGGAATTTTGGTAATTTAGGGGTGATTTGATAGGATTTGACATATGGCTCAGTTTAGAAAAATTTGATGGCTAATTTAGAACTTAGGGATGATTTTAATTGAGTGAGGATGAGATGAGATTGTAATGTGGGCCTTAGGATGGGTTTGGACTTTTGAAATTATTTTAGGAATGGGCTTTTGGATTTCAAAACAAATTTTAGGTTGATAATTTTGTAAAGGATTGGATCCAATAAGTGTTAAATTTAATTTAGGAAGGTTTCATGAATGATTTGGAATAAATTTGAAGTGGTTTGGGCTTGAATTGGGTTGGATTTGGACCTCTTTGGTAAATGGGCCAATGTAGGTCAAATTAGGCTAACTTGGGCCAATGTTAGGATAGGGTTCAAATTGATGTAAATTAATGTTGGGAAATGTTTATGGGAGTGTTTCAAAGAGGTTTTGACTTTGGTTGGGTTTTGATTTTGGGGTTTGGGCTTATTTGGGTTAGGTTTGGGTTTAGGTCAAAATTGGGCTTTTTGGCTTTGGGTTGAATTTGAGTGGGGTTGGGGTCTAAATTTTAGGTAAATCATGTTAGTGTTTTGTTTTTGGGGATGTTAAGGAAGGTTTAAAAAAGGTTTGGGGTTAATTGGAGTTGAATTGGGTTAGTTTGGGTCATGGGTCCAAATTGGGCTTTAAGGCCAAAAGTGAAATTGGATTCAAATGTCAATCAAATTGGACTTGGATCTAGTCTAGATTGGTGTTGGGAATGTTAAATTGAAGTTTAGAATTGAATTGGACCAGAATTTGGGTCAACTGGGTAGGTTTGGCTTGACATTGGGTTCACTTTGGGTTAAAATGGGTCAAATTGGGGGTTTTGACAAAAGTGGGGTAAATTGACAAAATTGACCCATGGTGTAGTTGAACAAAATGAAATTGGGAACATTTGGGATTTTCTGGAATTTTCTGGGAATTTTCTGAATTTTTGGATTTTTGGAGTCGAGAGGGGTATTTTGGGTATTTGGAGGGTATTGGGAGGTATTTTTGGAATTTTTGGTATTTTTGGCTATGGATGATCAACTTAATTGGTGAGGAAATGTTCAAGGTTAATTTTGGGGAATTTTGTGTGATTTGGAAATTTTGAAAAAAATTGGGTAATTTCAAGGGCTTTGGGTAGGCTAGGCGGGTCCGGGGCCCCGGGGGTCAAAAATTGAAAATTTGGAAAATTGAAGATTGGGTAAATGTAAGTGGAATGAAATCATTTTGGTTGAGCCATGAAGCCATATCAAGCCCACATGAGCCATGAAGGGACTCATTTGAGGCATCCACGTATGTTGTTCCTAACCAGCTTAGCGAGGGCTTAGGGGTTAAGGACCATCCATGTGAATCACCTTTATGAGTCAGGAGGTCAAGTTGGGTATGGGTGTGGTTTTAGAAGGTGTGTGAAAGTGTAGTGTATAGGTGTAGTGTGTGTGTAAGTCAGCCCTTCACCAGACCAGGCCACCCAGGGCAGTCCTAAGGCCAAAGAGTCCTATAGGAACTCATCCTTTAAACTTCCACATTTGATTTCAACCCTCCAGGTGATTAGGGGTCTACAGTCAAGTTTGTGGAGTTTGCAGGGAGTTAAGAAGTGGTTTGAATTTCTAGTGGTTGGTCCCAATTCTAATCCTCTAAGATAGCCAAAGGAAAAGCCTAAGGCTAGATCCTAAGTACTAAAGTGAAGAAGAGAAGACCTCATCAAAAATGAGGTCAACACCCATGACCTTGTTTTAGGCTGAGAGGATCATGTGAGTCAACCTACCAAAGGTAGTGAAGTTCACTTCAAGGATTAGGTGGCAAAGTATGGTTTAGAGTGTATCATGTTTAAGGTAAAAAAAGGTTTAAAAAGGTTTAAGAAAGAGATCCCCTCTCTTGCTACTTTGGGTATGATCACATGTCAAACATTCCATGGCTTCATATGGCTTGTACATGACTTGTCTTTGACTCACCTATGGCTTGGCAAGAGCTTGGTCAATTTCATAAAAAAGGATTTTGTGAATTTTGGCATTTTGATGGGGATTGTTATGAGGCTTGATTTGGAATTGTTTAATTGATAAATTAGGACTTTAGGAATGATTTTAAATTGAATGTGTGATGAGGGAAAGTGTCATGTGGGCTTTAGATTGATTTGGGCTTTTGAATTTGGTGAAAATGGGCTTTTAGGAAGGTTTAAGGGAGTGAGCCATCATGTTTAGCAATGGGCTTTTAGATAAAAAAAATTTTGCAAAGGGCCATGCCAAATAAATGTTGAATCTAGTTTAAGGATGTGTCTTGAATGATTTGAAGCAAATTTGAGGTGGTTTGGAATTGAATTGGGTTGAATTTGGGTTCATTTGGTAAATGGGCCAATGTAAGTCAAATTGGGCTAATTTGGGCCAATGTTGGGCTAAGGTTGAAATTGATGTAAAATTAATGTTGGGAAAAATTTATGGGAGTGTTTCAAAGAGGTTTCAACTTTGGTTGGATTTTGGTTTTGGGACTTGGGCTTATTTGGGTTAGGTTTGGGTTTAGGTCAAAATTGGGCTTTTTGGTTTTGGGTTGAATTTTAGTGGGGTTTGGGTCCAAATTTTGGGCAAATCATGTTAGTGTTTTGTTTGTGGGGATGTTAGGGAAGGTTTAGAAAAGGTTTAGGGTCAATTGGAGTTGAATTGGTTTGGTTTGGGCTAAGTTTGGGTCAT
Organism: Papilionanthe hookeriana x Papilionanthe teres; assembly: GCA_022702705.1. Classification (NCBI taxonomy): domain Eukaryota; kingdom Viridiplantae; phylum Streptophyta; class Magnoliopsida; order Asparagales; family Orchidaceae; genus Papilionanthe; species Papilionanthe hookeriana x Papilionanthe teres. The sequence continues at coordinate 171,644,239 of CM040423.1, read as the reverse complement.
GGGTCGAAATTGGGCTTTAAGGTCAAAAGTGGAATTGGATTCAAATGTCAATCAAATTGGACTTGGATTTGGTCTAGATTGATATTATGGATACTAAATTGAAGTTTAGAATTGAATTGGACCAAAATTGGGGTCAATTGGGTAGATTTGGTTTGACATTGGGTTCACTTGGGTTAAGAATGGGCTAAATTGGGGGTTTTGGTAAAAGTGGGGTAAATTGAAAAAATTGGCCCATGGTGTAGTTGGACAAATAGAAATTGGGAATATTTGGGATTTTCTGAAATTTTCTGGGAATTTTCTGAATTTTTGGATTTTTTGGCTAAGAGGGGCATTTTGGGTATTTGGAGGGTATTGGGGGGTATTTTTGGAATTTTTGGTATTTTGGGCTATGGATGGTCAATTTAAGTGGGGGAAAATGTTTAGGACTGATTCTGAGGACTTTTGGGTGATTTGGAGATTTTGGAGGACTTGGGCAATTTCAAGGGCTTTTGGTAGGTTTGATGGGTGTGGGTCCCCGGGGTCAAAAATTGAAATTTTGGAATAATGAAGATTGATCAAATATGAGTGAAATAGAATCACTTTGGTTGAGCCATGAAGTCATATTAAGCCTATATGAGCCATGAGAGGACTCATTTGAGGCATTCACTATGTTGTTCCTAACTCTCTTAACCAGGGGCTTAGGGGTTAAGGTCCATCCATATGAATTACCTACATGAGTCAAGGAGTCAAGTTGGGTATGGGTGTGGTTTTAGGATTTGGATTGTGTGTGTGAGAGTGTAGAGTATGAGTGTAGTGAGTGTGTAAGTCAACCCTCACCGGACCAAGCCACCGGGGGTGGTCTCAAGGCCAAAGAGTCCCATAGGGAACTCATCCTTTAAACCTCCACTTTTGATCTAAACCCTCTAGGTGATTAGTGGTCTACAATCAAGCTTGTGGGGTTTGTAGGGAGACAAGAAGTGGTTTAAATTTCTAAAGGATGGGTCCCAATTCTAGTCCTCTAAGATAGTCAAAGGAAAAGCCTAAGGCTAGATCCTAAGCACTAAAGAGGGAAGAGAAGACCTCATCAAAATTGAGGTCAACACCAGTATCCTCCCAGCCTAACTATGAATTTGGGGACTGAACTAAGAATTAGCCAATGTTCTTTATGCTCTTAGAAGAGGGTAAAGAATAGGAATGCTCCTATTTAGCACAATACATTTGTATCTCTGATCTTTGTCACTAAATCATCACATTATTATTGGAGAGAAAGAGGATTTTTTCTTACAATTGAAATTTTGTTATAAATTTAGTCTTGTGTTAGTTAACTTTGTTAGAAAGTTAGAACGTACTTAGGTACAATTAATAACACAATTGTTTGTTCATCTTTAAATATTAGTAATTACTGCAATGATGTTGTGATTCGTGAAGTAATTTCTGTGCTACATTATAAAATTAATTGCCTTGTCGTGGGATCAATAACCAGGACTCAATTAGAGCACTGTATTACTTGAGCGATACGTATACTTACATTTAATTATGTTACTAAATAGAAAACTATATCAATATATATATATATATATATATATATATATATATATATATAAATATGAGTTCATAAAATTTGGCAATTTAAAAAATTCGCACCAGTTAATCTGATGCTTTGAAATCTTGAAGATGGGTTAGGTAGGGAAGATACTAGCTCTCACTCTAGAGTTCCCTCTTCTCACTCCACATGGGGGCTAACATCTCAAATCAAAACTTAAAACATCAAACCAAATTGGGGGCTTTAGCTTGTCACTCTAAAGTCCTCTACTTTTATACTTATTAAAGTGTACCTCCCTATTTATTTGCACTTAAATATTTGAATTACATTCTCACCCATATAATCTCATGTGATTCTTACCAATAGTTGACTGAGACAATACCGCATTGGTTCTTACATGTTCTCACAACGTAGTTTAACATGCAAGTTGATCAAGTTTACATGTAAATGAAGAACAAAGTAAAATTATAACAATATATTCTCACTCTACTCAATTCTATATCCTACACATGCATACTAATTCATTGTAAGAGGGAAGAGTAAAGAAAACTACTCACTACACATGGAGAAACAACAAGAACTTTTCATTGAACAAGTCTTTGAAACCACACATACAAAGTAACAAATTCAAATTAGAATACAATTAAAATACTTATCTTTGATGGAAATCAAACTCTCATTTTATAGAAAAAAATAATCTCCTTACAATCCTCTCTAAGAACAAAGTGAAAAGAAAAGAATAAATCTCTCACAATCTCTCTTTCTCTCTCACCTTGTCGCCCCACTTGGGGCTCACGCCCAAGTGATCTTCTTCTTCTCCAAGACCTATTCTCCTCTTCTAATAGTTCATCTCCCTTTTCTCAATCTTCTTCTTCAAGAATTTCCAAGTCCTAATTATAATTTTCCAACAGATGGTTAAGTGTCTCTTCAAAAAGAGTCAACATTCAATGAATCTTCCAAAGGGTGCTTTAAGTGCTTCTTCACTCCAAGAGACACATCTTTTCATTAATAACTCCTTATAAACATCCCAAATCCTAATAGAAAGTCCATTTTATTGTCTACAATGAATTCCCCAAAAGACACACTTCGCAACGCTTAAAAAATCGTCCAAATTTGACGTTTCTTCTAGAAGTTATGGCAAAAATCGTCACTGGCGGCTATGCGTCGATTTCTGGCGGTTAGGCGCCACAGCCTGGTAGCTATGTCCCAACTGGTGGCGGTTAGGTGCCAGACACAGGTACATAAGTGTCCGATTCGACCCGTTTTACTTCAGTATGCTCCATTTTGGTTCATTTTTTTTCGTTTCGCTCCAATCACTTCAAATTCTTCAATTTGATGTACCTACAACAAAAAACACAAGAAAACATACATTTAAAGTGAAATATCATTATAAAATTTAGCATAAAAGGTAGTACATTTTTAGGTGGATCATTGTTCGTGCACAAATTTTTTAAGAGTAAGGATCAAATTACCAACAACTTAAAGGGTGAAAAGGGCATCTATAACTGATTATGGATTTAGAGTTTTTCAGCCATAAAATCATGATATAGGATTTTGTGCATCATTGCCTTTACCCCGCATATCCAACTTATAGCCACTTTGATATTCCATATGTTTGACTAATAATTTATATATTTAGAAACATAGAATGAGAAGAAAGCAAATGGCATTTAAGCAATTTTACAACACAAGTCATCCCAATATTTAATACAGAACACAAACCTTAAATAATAAATGTGTAGGGAAAGGCTAAGATGCATTAAATTTTAAAAGAATATATCACAAAACCTCGCAGAAAGCCATAAGAAGAATGTGTATTTCAAGCCTACATATCCAAATGTGCTTCATACAAAACTTACTGAATTTTATTGCTTGTTTATTCACAATGCTAGACCAAACTGCTACTTGATCCCTAAAGCATTTATTTGAAAATATAAATACACCATATCTTTTGAAAAATTTACAGGTCAAACTCTCAATAATCTATAGGAATCATGAGAAAACCATCCATAATTTTACTGGGAATACATATATATATCCTGGTAGATTTTGCACTAATAATCAAGTATAGAATTATTCACTAAATGACTTAATAGCATAAAGTATTTTTGATATATCACGCAATTCCTATATATTGTAAGAAACGACACTTAAACATTCACATATGGTAGAGTTCACTAATCCCGGGCTCTCATGAGCAGATTTTATGAGTATATTCGGAAAATAAATAAAAAAATTGCCTTTAAGTATTTCTTTAATAGAAGGGATGAAGAATTCATCATTCGAATCCTCAACAATCACCGTATTCCTTTTCATCACATTTATTAAACTATCTTCAATTCGACAAGTGTGATCAAATTGTTCATTCATTCTCCAATCTAAGTGATCAAATAAATCCAAGATATTATTAATAGAATTCATAAGATTATGTACCTCTTTCTCTTACTTCTTGATCTTCTTCAAAATCACTTGGGAACTTTCAGGAAATTAATGCTGAATAGGCCGTGAACTCTGAGATGGTTGATCTGCAATGAGGCTCATATCATTCTCATCTCTTATTGCGTGACAGTCATAAAGATTATTTGGGTCTATAGGACTCCAAGGAAGAAGCACTTTTTCCCAACTTTCATATGGAACCTGTGATTGGCTGCAAAGAAGAAATATGGTGGAAGGGCGTCCAAGCCCATATTTAGATTGATGAACAATCAATCCTAATACAGATTTCACAATTATAAATCCAATATCGATCGACCTTCCAGTTTGAATATAGTAATTTAAAATATCACTTTCTTTTGTCACTTCACTAATTTTCATAGCAGGAAGTAACTTTGCAGAAATAAAGTAATGCCATTGCTTTGACCCCGGATTTAAAAAGGTAGTAGAAAACTTACAAATTCGTTGTCTCTTATCTCCTAATCTTCACTTTCATCCATCAAATAGTGATAAATTTCATTCATATTGTCTCTTGTCGCATCAAAATTCATATAATGGTAGATAGGCACGTTCTCAATCATAAATAAATAATTAATCTTCTAAGGAGTGAATGTTACAAACCTGCCTCGCACATAGATGAATCCTTGGTTGATTTCTTGAATATTTGCATAAAATTCTTTCACAACAGCCACAACTACCGCGATGGTAGTGCAGCATAACACTTTCCAACGCCTCTGCACAATAATCTCTTCTCGAGTATTTAGAGTATCCATACCTCGATTCATAAAGCCTCTTTCTTTGATAATCCTCCTCTTCATCATCAATTTGTTGAATAATCACTGCGCCTTGAAACTGATGAATTTTCATCGACTGAAAACTCTACATCTCGAGGTTTTTACAGATTTGGAATCCATTAGGTGCAAATTTAGAATGAATCCTTTCATTTTTCTGGAGTTTTGGGGTTTAAAAACACATTTTGGGAAGTTATTAAGATGAAATCCTGCCTAAAACCGCCAAAAATCGCTTTTTGAAACTCTAGGAATCATCACCAGACCTTCGGCGCCGGCGGTGCCCAAATCTCAAAATAAGGTGCATTCCTTTGGAATAGGGCGCTGGCGGCGCCAGTGTTAAAAATTACACCGAAATTCTTTTTGATCTGTAATATTCTTATTCTTCAATATGATCCTATACTTTACAATCTCTTATGATATTTATGAATGAGTAGGTCAAACATCACTAACTACAAGCACAACTGCTAAAAATCAAGGAAACAAACATAATAAAGATAAATATGGGTTGCCTCCCACAAAGCACTTTATTTAACGTCATCAGCCCGATAAAAATTCAGTTATTCAGGATGACTTAACATTAAAACCTCTTTAAAATCTGGGGATACCCTTCAAAATAAGGTTTTAATTTATGCCCACTAACTTTAAATATCTTTCCAGTTTTAAGATCCTCAATATCAACAGCTCCAAAAGAAGAAAATTTTATAACAGTAAGAGGTCCTATCCACATAGACTTTAGTTTTCTAGGAAATAATTTCAATATTGTATTATATAGAAAAACTTTCTGTCCAGGTTCAAATTTCTTTCTTAATATCTTTCGATCATGCCATAATTTTATTTTCTCCTTATAAATTCTGTCATTATGATAGGATTCATTTCTAAATTCTTCCAATTCATTCAATTGAAAAAATCACCTGCATTCTTTAAGTTAAAATTCAGCTCTTTTATCGCCCAATATGCTTTATGTTCCAATTCTATAGGTAAGCGATAAGTCTTTCCAAATACTAGTCTATAAGGAGACATTCCAGTAGGGGTCTTATAAGCAGTCCTATATGCCCTAATGCAGTATTTAATCTCACAGACCAGTCTAATTTGTGAAGATCCACAATTTTCTCCAAACATTTAATTTCTTGATTAGACACTGATCCCCAAATATTTATGCTTGCGTTTTATACTATATATTTCCTCTCAATGATAAGATCTCTTTCTTTATAATGGTACCAAAAACTTGATTCCAAAGAAAATAAAAGATCATCTTTAATTAATTTTAATATGGGATTCTACGCAAGTATAAGTATTGTTTATCATGTAATATAGTACTTTCTGATTAAGCCCCGAGATATCGAACCCACAGGGAAATATTCTAAAAATTTAAAGAAAGCAGAAAAACTACTTTTTACTTTTAAAAGTGATTTTTCCAGTTATGTTTTATAATTAAAAAATTTAAATTCTTTTTGCTAATTTTTTAGAAAAAGTAAAGTAAGCAACTAAAATTAACAAGACAATTAAATGATATGAAAGCAAATAATATCTTTTTTCTCTTTCAATGAATTATTAATAATTATTGAATTTCATTGTGGAAGTATCTAAAAGTGTTATGCCAAATAGGAGCAGTTATATTCTTTAACCTTACTTGGTTCTATAAGGAACATATGTTAATTTAATATTTTCAAACCTTGAAGATGGGTTGGTTAAGGAAGATACTAGCTCTCACTCTAGAATTCCCTATTTTCCCTCCACCTGAGGGCAAACACCTCATATCAAAACTTAAAACATCAAACCAAATTGGGGGCTTTAGCCTATCACACTAATGTCTTCTAATTCCACACCCATTGAAAAGCATATCTCCCTATTTATTCGCACTCAACTATATGAACTACGATTCTCACCTAAACAATTTCATGTGATTCACTCCAATTGTTGTTTGAGATAATAACGCATTGGTTATTACATGTTCTCACAATAACATCTCAATTGACCAAATCAAGAGATAAATGAAGTGCAAGGTAGTGGAATCATCAAACTTCTTCCAACATTAAAAATCTATATTTCACCCAACTTCCTTCCATAATTTAATTACGTCTTCATTTGAAAGGGAAAAGATAAAGAAAACTACTCAGAACTCATGGTGAAAACGCAAACACAATTTTATTTGAAAGTAGAAATCATAGTGAAAACACAACTAGTCTTACTTTAAAACCAAATGTAAAAACCAAGATAAAAACTTACCTGAAAATCCTCTCCACAAGACTCTTGAAGCTCCTCCGAAACTTTGCTTTCCATTAAAAAGACTCCTCACAGTGGGTCACCTAACACTGTAGACTCCAATGAACTCCAAACTCAAATAAAAACTAGATAAATGGATGAAAGAGAAATTGGTGAGAAGAAGGCTTCAACATCAACTCTTTCCCCTCTAAAACTCTCTTAACTCACTACACACTAAAAAACTTGACTCATAGACTCTAGAGAAGACTAACTAAGACTCACTAACTGATTTCATGTCTTCATTTTAATATTTCTTCAAAAGGTGCTTTGGTGTCTGTTCAAATCATGTCCAAATTCAATGTATCTACCAAAAGATGCATCTCTTCATTCGAATTTGCCGCCCAAAAGAAGTTAATGAAGTTTAAACCAAAAGTTTCTTCAAACACCAATTGAAAATTGTTCCAAATTTGATTTAATTTGTCACTTTTAACTGTCGCGCCTATGTGCCAGCCATCGGTGCTTAGGCGCGAGAGGCTAATTTTGCACACCTTTCATTTTTGCTCCAAATATGATCCTTTTCTGCTCCTTTCATCACAATTACTCACTTTAATCATACCTGCAAGAAACAAAACATGAAAATACCTTTCATAAAATGCAATGTCATTAAAAATAGGTATAAAAACGCACATAAAAACACTATATATTTTAGGTGTATCGAAATCCCAAACTTAAAATGTTACTTGTCCACAAGTGACATTATAATAATATAAAAATTAAACATGAAAATTATGTAAATGAGTTTCTTTAGGACGGGTTCAAAATTTTTTTTTTCTATAAATAAAATAGTCTAGTTTAGAAAAAAATTTAGTTAATAAGACCAACTTAAAGTTTATAAAGTTCTTAAGTAAAGGATTATGAAAAATATGAGTCCCTATCTAACTAAAAAATACTTGTAGATTTTTCAAGATATAAGATTAAATACTTTATTTTCCTCATTTAAAAAATTTTATTAGAAAATAATTTTACTTACTATTATATTCTTAAGCTTTATATATTCTTAAAACTTGTATTTTAAAATTTCAGGTGTGGAACAAATTTTTCATTAGGACCTTAAATCCTCAAGCTTCTCCTTGCATTTTTTAACATAATATTTATTTATTTATACTCTTTTCTTTTATTTTAATTTTTTTTCTTATCAATTAAGGATTACTATATCTGGAGAGGCCTTTAATGATTTTAAATTCCACCCTTCTATTTAATCAAATGTTTGATATATATCTTTCACTTAAAAATTATAATAATAGTGTTGACAATTATTTTTCAATAAAAGAAACTTAAGTTTTGAAAAATAAAAGTCAAATCTTCTATTTTTACAAGACTACAACATTTCCTACAAAAGATGGTTCATCTATATTTAGCATTTTTTTAGTAAGAAAATTTTAACCTTGAAATTTTCATTATCACTATTGATTTTAACTAAATTTTCTTACTCAATTCTATATTCAAAATTTTGCTCTCCTAATATAAGTTCATATACATAATTATTTTTAATCAAAAATAAAATTTTATTTATAGTATTCTTGAGAATAAATAAAATTTTAGTTTTTGAAAACTATTTTTAAATCCCCCCCCCAAACTTTAAAATTTTAATTAAGACAAAACATTTAAGCAACAGAAATGATACATGGGTAAGAATAAAAACTAAAATAACATGTTTACAGGAATCTTCATAACCTAAATATGCAAGTATAACGATTTAAAAATAGGAGCAAACAAAAATCAAATTCAAGTTTTTAATTTTTCATAAAATAGACTTTCAAAGGACTTCTAAATTAGTGGTCTTCAAAGTAAATACACAACAACTTAACATAACAAAAATCCTAACAATACTAGAAAATCTATGGTAGCAAATCTTGAAAAGTTTAAACATGCAATTTAAATAGTGGTTTCTTATAATGTTCTAAATTTTCCTAACATTTTTTGGAATTAAATTATACACTACTAAAAACACAATACACTATAACTACATAAAAATATTTACTACCATAAACATATTACAATAATACATCACATAAATCATAACTATCACAAAACAACAATCCAACACAGATATATCTAAATATGCACAACATAAATAATCCAACTATAAACCATACATATCAAAGTTCATAACAAAATACATCAAACAATAAAAAGTCTAAACATCACAAAACACAAGTAAAACATCACAAACTCATCAAATATCAATCATAATCATTACCCTCATCATCATCATCTCTCTAATTCTAATCTCTAGAAGGCACATATGGAATATAATAAGGATGAGAAGGCATCTCAGCACTGTGATCTCCTCTAACCAGTCTGTTCATATATTGCTGATAATTCTCCTCATACTCATCATGTTTCTGAATGTATCTCTCAATATTTTCCACCTTCCCATCTATATCCTTAACATGTTCTCTGGTTAGACTTACTTTCTTCAAAATCTTCTGTAACAATCTAGTCTGTGAACCAGAAAACTCACCTCTAGATGATGATGCTTGCAAAGTAGAAGCACGAGAAGTAGAAGTAGCAGAACTAGGAGCTCTAACAGGTCCTCCTTTCCAGCCAAATTCTGAATGCATAGTGTAAGTTTTCACATTTACACTGGTAATAGGTCTAAGTGGATGAAGGACCTTTTCCCAAGGTTCAAACTCAACACCAGACTGCTCACAAATTGAATGAATCAGGGAAGGAAATCCCATACCCGCTAAAGTAACAACTCTGGCACAGTTGATGATATAATAAGAAATAATAGCTCCAATGTCTATCGTCTTTCTTTGTTTAATACAATAATTGAGAACAACTCTTTATCTCGTAACATCGCTAACATGATTCGATGGTAATAACTTAGATGAGATACAATAATGCTAAGCTTTGGAGGTGGCATTTAACTTTAAGGCTTGGAAAATCACTCTTCTATTTTTTGTGATTTTCTAAAGACCTCTTCCATCAGTCAGAAAAGAGATAATCTCATAAAATTCCCCTTCCGTAGGATGATAATTTGCATAATAACAAAGTATTTTATGAGGTAGCAGGTAAAAGGTTTTGATTACTGCAGGAGAAAAATCAACTTGTTGTCCTCGAACTATCACTAAATTTTTCTCTACTGCAGGCAAGTTAGTATATAACTTTCTTACCACAGAAACAACAACAACAGTGGAGAAGCAACAGTAATTTCTTCAATTTCTTTGAGCAATCATTTTCTCAATATCTTCTCCTGGTTTACTAAAAACTCACTTAGGAATCAACTTACGTGACGATAGCGCATTAACGTAAAGATCCTCAGCTCTAGAACCGACGAACTTGTCTGAATCGAATTTATCCTTTCCCTTCGAACGCTTCAATTTTGGAGCCATTTCTAAAAATTGAAAAAATATTCACCATAAATTCCAAAATCAAACTAAACTTGCCACACTCAACTTCTAAAGGCACAATCTGCTTAATCTAAGCTATTCTTAAGCTTTTTCTTTAATTTTCACCATGAATAGTGATTTTCAGATTTCTCAAGAATGTACTCAAAATACATGATGAAAATAAAAAATTTTTTCTTAGGGGAAGTGCTCATACCTTAAGGAGTTGAGATCTAACAAATTTCGTCGAAATCAGCTCTAAATTGATCAAATTAAGTGATGCCCTAGGAAGCTTATCACGACTTTGGGAGGTTAAAGGTGATAGTGGGGTAAAAAATGTCAATTTTCAGGATTTTGATGGCTGTAAATCAGATTTCACGAACCAGCAGCTATGATTGAAAATTTGGCACATAGCTGCGAGTGCTAGCGCTTATGTACCGGGGGTTTGGCGCTTAGGCGCGACCTTGCAGATTTTGACGATTTATTAACTTGCATTAATATGCATAGTTAATCACCCTTAATTGATTTAAATAATAATTTCTACCCCATACACACTTAAATACTCCAAAATCTCACTTAAATATCAATTGATTCACACAACTCTCACACACAAACATATATTTCATTAAAATCAAAACATTTAATACAACTAAAAATTTCGATCCTAAATCCCTGGATGAAATTTTCATAAATACAAGCTCCTTACACATATAACTAAACACAAAACCACATAATTAAGATGCAACACACTTAAAACAGAAACACTAAACAAACATTACAACAATACAAACATAAAACACTAACATAGATAACTAAAACATAAGACCACACTAGAATTTAATTACATTCTCCATTGGGTGGAATATGTCCTAAACCACCATTAGTTCCATTTGAAACATATGGAATGTAAATATGATAAAATGAGCAATGGTTGAATACTATCACATCTTCTTCTTCTAACCATTTGTTGTTCAGAAACATCGCTTTATCTGCTTCTTCCACTTGGCTTGTATGACAGAATTACATTTTGAGTTGCCACCCAATGTACACAAAATGTGCATTAGTTTCATTTACCTTTGCTTCAATTGATGCCACATTAGCCTCGATCTTTGATATCCTTTTTGCAACTCCTTGAATACTAATGGCTAGAAACCCATGATATGCCTAAAATATATAGTCTTGTTAAATACATTTTTATACCTATTTCTGATGATATTACACTTTAATGGAAGATATATTTGTGTTTATCTTGCAGATATAATTAAAATGAGTGACTATAATGAAAGGAGTAATAAAGGATCAAATTTGAAGAAACAAATTGAAGAATTAAAAATTGGCCTCTAGCGCCGATGCGCCGGATGGCTGTGCATAGGAGCCACAGTTAAAGTAATGAATTTTATTTGATTTTGGCACAAATTTGAAGTGGTTTTTAAAGCATCATTTGGTTTAAACTTCTCGAACTTCCCATCAGCGCCAAAATTCATTTAAAATTTGAACAGATGGATGAATTCTTGGGGGATACATTGAATCTGTACATATTTTAAAGAGACATAAAGGTACCTTTTGGAAAATTTTAAAAAGAAGAATTGAAGATCAGAAAAATGGTAGTTGTTGGAGGGTGTGATTAGTGTTAAGAGCAATGTTTATGTTAGAGAGTTATTGAGAGCACACCTTTCCACTTCACCACTTTTATTATCAATTGTATCTAGTTTTTATTAAGAGTACAATAGAGATTCGGAGTCAACGGAGTTGGGCACAACCTCTATTGTACCTTGTAAAGGGAAAGCAAAGAAAAAGGAACTTCAAGAGTCTAGTAGAGAGAATTTTCAGATAAGTGTTTAACTTTGTTTTACATTTAGTTTTAAAGTAAGACTTGTTTTCAATATGATTTCTATTTTCAAATCAAGTTGTGATTGTGTTTTCTCCATGAATTCTGAGTAGTTTTATTTATCTTTTTCCTTTGAAATGATGAAGTAATTAAATTATGGAAGGAAGTTGTGTGAAGTATAGGATTTCAAATGTTGGAAGAACTTCTGATGATTCACTACCTTGCAATTCATTTACCTCTTGCTTTGGCCAATTAAGATGTTAAAATTTGTCGTGAGACTATGTAAGAACCAATGCAGTATTGTCTCAACAATTGGAAGAATCACATGCAATTGTATGGATGAGAATTTTAGTCCATATGGTTGGGTGCAAATAAATAAGAAGTTATGTTTATAATGGGGAGTAAAATTAGAGGACTTTAGAGTGGCAGGCTAAATGCCCCTAATTTGGTTTGATGTTTTAAATTTTGTTTTTGTGATTTTAGCCTCCAGGTGAAGGGAATTGAGGGAACTCTAGAGTGAGAGCTAGTATCTTCCCTGCCTAATCCATCTACAAGATTTCAAATCATCAAATTAACCAATGTTCTTTATAGAACCAAGTAAGGGTAATTGACACAACAAATTTTAGATACTTCCACAACGAAATTTCATAATTATTACTGATTAATTGAAAGAGGAAAAAATATTTTATTCTCATTTTATTTCATACTATTTTATAGTTGTGTTAAATTTAGTTGTTTGCTTTACTTTTTATTCAGAAAATATCAAAAATAAATTTGAAAAACTTTAAATCTTAAAATATAATTTACAAAATTATTTTAAAAAGTAAAAAGTTATTTTTCTTATTTCTTGAAAATTTTAGACATTTTCTTGTGGGTTCGATATCTTGGGGTTTAATCATAAAGTCCTGTATTACTTGATAACGATACATAAACTTGCGTAGTATCTCATAATATAAATAATTAAAGTATAACTTCATATCTAAAACATAAGGGTAAATATTCGGGGATCAACCCATTGCATAACTCTTGTACATTCTCACAAATGAACTTCTTCTTGTTGGCTTCCTCTTTCTTCTTAACTTAGCTCTAAAAAAAAACATGGAGGTGTATGTCGATGATATCATGGTTAAAAGTAAAAAACCTGAACATCACCTCTATGATCTAAAAATGGCCTTTAAAACACTCACAAAATTTAACATTAGACTAAAAACCTCCAAGTGTACCTTCGGGGCATCAATCAAAAAGTTCCTCAGCTTTCCACTAACCTCTGAAGGATTGAAGGCTGAACCAGAGAAAGTACATGTGATCTTGGACATGCTGCTTCCACGAATACTAAGTAAATCTAGAGGCCAATTGGCCAAATTTTCGGGCTCAATCGTCTCATACCGAAATCAGGTGATAAGTGCAGTAAGCGCTAAAAAAGAATCAACATTTTGAGTGGATGACTGAATGCGAGAAGATGTTTAGAAACTTGAAGGATTCCCTGGAATTACTACCACTACTCTAGAGTCCAAAATCAATGGAAGAACTATCGCTGTATCTTGGAGTCAGATGAGAGGTCTTCAACTCGATTTTGTTTTGAGAGGAGGCAAGAAAGTCATACTCAGTCTACTACATGAGCCGAGTGATTCATAGGGCCGAAACCAGGTATCCAATTATAGAAAAACTAGCCTTTGCTTTGGTCATTTCCACTCTTAAACTTCGACCATAAGTTTAGATGCATTCGGTTCGAGTCATCGTAGTCCATCTATTGAAATATGTACTCAGAAAACCAGAGCACTCCGATATAGTGCTAAAGTGGGCAGTAGATTTTAGTGAATTCAACATCACATACATCCCTCAAAAGACATCATATCCCAAGTAATCACAAATTTTTTGACCGAATTCTTCATGATAGAGGAGCAGAATGAAGGAGTTACCTCTGTTGATATGACATGGACCCTATACATTGACGGGACCTCGAAGCAAGCAACAGCAGGGTTGGGTCTGGTATTATGCAGCCTAGCTAGAGAGCATATATACCAATTAGTCTCAATAAAATTTGACATTATAAACAATCTAGCAAATTATGAAGCACTGATCGTCAGACTTCGCCTGATTTATGAAATAGGCGCCTAAGATCTTCTAGTGAGGACTAACTTCCTGCTAATTGTGAGTTAAGTTAACAATGAATTCAAAGCCAAGGATGAGATGTTGGATAAATACTTCAACAAGATGAATAAATAAATTAGACGCTTTAAGAGATTGCCACCAATTCGAAGGGAAAGAAGGGGACAAAATAACTAAAGGAAGGTAATAACTCTAGAAAACATTTTAATAAAGCAAGGAAAAATGCTTATCTAGAAAATGTAGATAAAAAGAGCTTTCAACTGTTTTATATAGTATGCAAAAGATGTTGTCTTGGTGATTTAAATTGAAAAGGCATGTGGAAAATAAAATGGACTTAACTCGTAAATCGTCCACCTTCTGACCCTATGATCTCATCCTAGACTCAACCAAATCACTTCAGGTTTGTTTTCATGGACTCATATAACATAGAAAAACTTATCTGTATGGCTAACCTAGCTTGGCATTAACCCATCATGGATGGAGAATTTAAATAAGCTCGGGAAAAAGGGAAAGTTCCATACCTCCATATGAGGGGGAAAGCCTCATTAGATGGTTGCACAAGCTTCAGGGAGGTCCAACAAGCTCACTGATGAAGTCCCTTATTGTGGTGAAATGCCTAGACCTGAATTTGATTAAGGAAATTTTTGGGTGCTGATCAAAGTCTAGGTTTGAGGCTCTCTATGATGGGGCTTCTAAGAAGGATCTTCTTCCTTCTGTGTGGGGATGGAGTAGGTTCAGTTGATTTGGGATTTGGTGCACTGTGGGAGTGTGAGAAATATGTCCTGTTTCTGGCAAGGAATTGGCCGGAGAAATTGCTCAAGGCAAGGGGTTTGGGTGGCTAAGGACATTGGGCTTGAATTCAGGAAGGTCTGAAGAATTCCTGGTGAGATTTTGGTAGAGTTTCCCTAAGGTTTCAGGTGTTCTCCTCTTTATCTGTGAAGAGGTGATTTTATAGCCATGGCAAATGAGTGGAGCTCAAGGGGCCAATGTGGGTGCTTTAGGTTACTTATGTGGAGGGAAAAGTGGCACAAGCGGCCAATTGAAGTGTGACAACTTAGATGGGTGTATTGAATTCAAATTGGGTTTAAGTGGCTCTCAGTTTTGACTCCTCGGGTGACTAGGCCTACTGATAAGGACAGGGTAGGGTGGCTAGAGGATAGGTGAGATAGTGGTCAGATGAGCCAGATATTTAATTTGAGTTGTGATGGGTTTTGGCAAAGATCATATTGGTCTAGCAACTTTAGGAAGGAAATCTCCAATTTAGGGGAACCATGGTCCATAGCTCAACTAGATTGGGCTAGGTTGATCAAGCTCAGTCTTAGGTGTCCAATTGGCTGCTGTGGTTGTCGTGGTTTGGTTACATGTGGAGTTTGGTTCACTTTGGATAATTTGGGTTCAAGTTGGGCTAGGTTGGGTTTGACCTTGGGCTAGGTCCACTTGATTGTTTAAAATGATGTGCATGATTGTCGCAAATGTTTTTTTGAGAGAATTAGAGTGATTTTAAGTTGGTTTGGGAGGTAGATTTGGTGGGATTTGGACAATTGGTTAATATTGGGCATGTTGGTTAAGACTTGGGTTTAGGTTAGGCTAAAGTTGGGTTAAGGGTCAATTGATGATTCAAATTGATGTAGGTGAATGTAATTTAGATAGAAATTGGGTAGAAATTTTGGTGTTAGGGTATTCAATTTGGTGGAATTTGATCAGGTGGTCAATTTGGGGCAAATTTGGGGATTTTTACTTGGGTTGAATTTAGGTAAGATTTGGGCTCAAATGTGGGACAATTGATGGATCCAGTTGGTGTGTAGAAATGCTATGAAGAGTTTAGAATTCAATTTTGGATCCTCCATGTGTTGGTTCTAGCCAAACCCTAGCCTGGGGCTAGGAGCTTAGGGAAGCACCTACATGACTTTCGAAATGAGTAAGGGATCAACTGTGAAGAGGTATAGGCACGTTAGGTTCAAAGTTGTGAGGTAGTGAGTGTAAGTGTAAAGTGGGTGTGAGTGGGTGTGTGAGCCTCACTTAAACTAGACCTTGTAGAATGAATCCTAAGGCTTGAACATCCTATAGTAAACTCCTCTTGGGCTTCCTTATGCTTTGTCTCATCATGCTAAGTACTTAGAGGTTAGATCTTAAGCATTTGAAAAATCCAAATGAAGCAAAGAGGTGTTTTGAATTTCTAAGGGGGAAAGGTCCCATCACTAGTGCTCTAAGATAGGCATCAGGCAAGTGTAATGGCTAGACCCTAGACTAGTCTAAGGAAAGTCTAGACCTAAATAAAAGTGAGGTTAATAAATGGACCCCCAATAGTTGTGATGTGCTGAACAAACACACCGTATGTATTGTTATTGACTGATGAGATTAACCAGACCAACACAACTGTGTGAGTCAAAACTCAAGACAAAATGCAGGATTTCAAGGAGCAAGTGTTCGCTAGGGACTATTTGATAGAAAACCGTCAAACCTGAGAACTCTAGTTGAGGAAATTAGGTGGAACACATTAGGAAGGAAAGCTCAGGGGCTCACATCCAACCAAAGAGATGACGGAGGGGAAACAAAATTTAGGCACTGATCCCATAATTTATGAAGATGGAAGAAATTTGTGGAAATTTATGGAGACTATGAAAATTTGTGGGAGTTCCAAAGTAGGATTTATCAAGGATTTGAAATTCATGAGAAAATGTCACGACATCATAGAAACTTGTGGAAGATCAAGAAATTTTTGTATTTGTTGAAAGTGATATTGTGTAAATGCAAACGTAAGATTTATGGGGTGTGAGAGGAATGTAGAATTGTGCAATGAGTGAAGGACTCGAGATTGCAAAAGAATTCGTTTTCTTTTATTTTTATCATTTCACTTTTCCCCTTATTAAGAGTATTTTCGAATTCAAAATTTTTTCTCTTTGTTTTTTTTCCACTTTCTTATTTATCTCTCGATTTCTTATTTATTTTCCAATTTCCCTTTTCTATCGTTCTTCGTTTGTTACAATTTAAGACCAATGTATGGTCTTACGACTTTTCATCTGTAGCTTAATTAGAAGTACAAACTGCAATAAAAGAAACTAACTCTTTGTTGATATGAACTTGAAAATACAGTGCAACTGAAATCATTGATGCTAGGAATCCAAAACATTTGTATTACATCTGAACAATAACTATAAAGAATTTCATGTGTTGTCTGTCTGGTGGAAAGTAGCAACCTGTCTGTTGGTGCGACTTTTTAAATTTGCCAAAATTTATGAACTCGATATATATATATATATATATATATATATATATATATATATATATATATATATATATATATATATATATAAAATGGTGGTGGCGGGTCGGGGCTCTGCTAGGGTTTTGGCAGTGATGGCTTCCTTTCTACGGCGGCTGGTGTCTCTCGGTGGTGGCTGGAGTGGTAAGTGGGTCCTCCCTATCTTGTTAAGGGTGATTGGTGTGAAGGCTGTCTGCTGGTGGGGTGCTGATAGCCAAAGTGAGTTTTCCCGGGCTTAGCTGGATTCAAACTGAGTTACTGTTCCATTGGATATGGGAAGTTCCAACACTTCTTCTTTGCCATTTTCTTATGCTTCTGCTGTTAGTAGAGGTAATAACAACAGTGGAGTTGATCTGTTAACTTTCCCCCAGCTCTTACATGATGCAGCAGCAGGTAAAGTTGTTTGCCCCTTTGTGAGACCACTTGGCTCTAAGGAAGGCAGACCTGCTATATACTTTACTTCTCAAGAGATGAACACCATGGCAGAGGCTATCAAATTCTCTATTGTGGGCCAATTCCAGTTTGGACACCCCAAAATGGAATTGGTGAGGAGTTATTTTGAAAATTTTCAGTTTATGGGTAATTGGAAGATAGGTGTTATGGATGGTAGACACCTTCTGATCAGGCTTACAAGGGAGGAAGACTATGCTAAAGTGTTAGGCATGGAGTTTCTGACCATAGCAAACTCAAGAATGAAATTGATGAAGTGGTATCCGGGTTTTGATCCGACTAAAGAACCCCCACTTAAACCTTTATGGTATTCTTTCCCCAATCTTCCTATACAGACTATACCATACTAATGCCATCTTTCAGATCAGTAGAGCATTGGGAACTCCTCTCAGGGTTGACACTCCAACCCATGATCTGGGCAATCCAGCAGCAGCTAAAGTACTTATTGAAAGAGATGTGTCTCTACCTGAGCTAGACAAGATTTGGATCACAATTTCTGATGAAGGAGAAGGTTTTTGGCAAGAGGTGGTTTTGGAAAATAAACCAGTCTTTTGTTCCCACTGCAGGATGTTTGGGCACCTTAAAGAAAAATGCTATAGACTGAAACCTACACTAAAAAAGATGGGGAAAAGGAAAACTGTAGAAGTGAAAGATCCAGTGATCACCTTGGAAGACAATCAAGCTGCCCTGGAGGATCATAATGTACCTACAGAAACCATAGTGGGAGATAATCCCCCTGAAGTTCTTCAACAGTCTTCTTTGTTAGCTGAAGGAGACATTGATCAGCTTATACAGGTTGGCAGTGGGCTACAGAAGGAAAGTTTGGACCAGATGGGCTTTGAAGAGGGGGCAGCTTCTCAGCATACAGAAGTTCTTCCTCCTCCCCTGTTATTGATGGATGGAGAACAAAAGAGATTGGAGGCCTCCTGACAAA
The DNA here is from genome assembly GCA_022702705.1 of Papilionanthe hookeriana x Papilionanthe teres. Lineage (NCBI taxonomy): Eukaryota > Viridiplantae > Streptophyta > Magnoliopsida > Asparagales > Orchidaceae > Papilionanthe > Papilionanthe hookeriana x Papilionanthe teres. The sequence goes on along the minus strand of CM040423.1, from coordinate 171,625,316 downwards.
TCCAGCTGTCCAGAAAAAAGAAGAAACATACATATGAGATACAAAAACTGGAACTTCCAAACAATGACAATCAAAGAATAACCAAAGATTTGGGCTATCCTTTTGACTCCCCAAGGGGCAGGACCAGATCTAGATCCAGAACCAATAAAAACCATTCATCACCAACCCCAAAACCCCCAGATGTTTAGCTGCCTTTGCTGGAACATTAGAGGGGTTGCCCACCCCTTATCCCTCAAAAGGCTTATCTACTTATACAAGAAACACAAACTATGGTGTATCATACTTTTGGAACCCATGGTCAATAAAACCCTGAACAAAATTTTGAAAAATTTCCCAGGCTGCACTTTTTATGCTAACTCCTCTAATAAAATTTGGCTCATTTGCAGAAAAGAACTTCATTGGACTCTCCAAGTTGATCACCCCCAATTGGCCCACTTTCATTTTAATTGGCAAGGTATAAAGTTGGCAGCCTCTTTTGTTTATGTCTAGTTGCACCCCTAAAGACGAAATTGTTCTTTGGCAAGAGCCGCCGCAAATCGTAGAGACCGAGCAATCTAGCTGGATAGTTGGAGGGGATTTTAACTGCATTGCTTCTATTGATGAAAAAAGAGGAGGCATAATTCCTAATCAACACACTATGGATCTGTTTAATGAAAATATTCAGAATGCTGGTCTGTTTGACCTTGGATATCAGGGCACTAAATTTACTTGGAGGAGAGGAAGTATTTGGGAAAGGCTGGATAGGTTCATGGCTAACATCACTTGGCATCAAAATTTCCTATATACAAACATAACTCACTTAAACTTTGCTGGTTCTGATCATAAACCTATCCTCATCACTATTGCTCCTCCCCCCAACGACCAGCAGACCCCCCCATTCAGATTTCTGAACTTCTGGGCTACCCATAGTAATTTCAAAACCATTGTTCAGAATAACTGGGTTGGAGGATTTTGTAATAACCCTTTTGATAAACTTCAAAAACTTCAAACTAAAATTGCTAAAGTGCTGAGAAGTTGGAGCTGGGGCTCTATTGGGGATATTAACAAAGGTGTTATCAGTATTGAAAGGAATATTCAAAAACTGGAAGTGGAGGCTCAGGTAGATGGCAAGTAAAAATATTGAGTTGATGGCAACTCAAGACAAGCTTATGCAAGTACATTAACCGGCGGGATCTCTTGCTTAAACAGAAAGCTTCTTGTATTAAATTCAAAGATGGTGACAGAACACTAAGTATTACCATGCTTGCATTAATTTCGAAGAAAAAGTAATATCATCTTGTCTATTACTACGATCGTGGAGAAATTATTAGAGACAATGCTGCCATTGCCAACAATGCTATTAATTTCTATAGAGATTTGCTTACTTTTAAGGCTGATTCCATTCCCGATATCGACGATAGGTCGTTTGAAGATGTCGACAACTACACACAATCGCTCCAACTAACTCGAAGTTCCTTCTCAAGATGAAATCTGGACTCGCTCTCAACTCTATAGATAGCTCTAAGGTCGCCTGGCCCGATGGCTACAATTCGAATTCTACAAGAAGACTTGGGATATTTGCAAGTTGGATGTTTGTACTGCGATTCAAAGCTTTTTCCAAGGTATGGACATCCCACACTATTTCTATGCATCTACCATGGTCCTTATCCCCAAGACCCCTGATCCCAAAAACTGGAACCAGTATAGACCTCTCAGCTTTACCATTGTTATCAGTAAAATAATAAGTAAGATAATTGTTGGCAGGCTTCAACCCCATCTGGATAAGATTATCAGCCCTTGCAGGGGGGGCAACTTGATTTATAAGCTTGATATTAAGAAAGCATATGATACCCCGGAATGGAATTTTATACTTCGGTGTTCCGTACTCTAGAGGTTTTAATGAAGATTTCGTGTTTTGATCAAGAATTGGCTTAAGTTTAATCACCATTCCATTTTGATCAATGGTCGGAGCCGGGATGGTTTTCAAGCCACTAGGGGGCTTAAACAAGGGGACCCTCTATCCCCTCTATTTTCATATTGGTCATGGACTATCTGTCTAGGCTCATTAATTATCAGATTGATCCTCTCCAGCATGCTAGATACCACCACAAATCCAACATTCTTATCTCTCACCTTCTTTATGCTGATGACATGATGGTGTTCTCCAGGGCCTCAAAAAATGTCGTCAAGCAAGTGATCAAATGCCTTAACCAGCTTTCAACTCATTTCGGCCTTCGGTTTAACAAAGCTAAGTGTGAAATCATTTTCCCAAAGAATATCAATGTCAATGTAACCCACTGGATTTTGCATCACACAGGTTTCTCTAAAGCTTCCCTTCCTATGAAATATCTTGGAGTGCAACTCATTAAAGGGAGGGTCAGGCAGACTCAGTTTGATGATATCATTGGGAAGGTGAAGGCTCAATTGGAAAACTGGACAAACTCTTTTTATCTACTTGGAGGTAGATTCACTCTTCTTCACAACGATTCTCACCACTTTTCCTAATTATGTCCTCCAAATGACTACAATGAAAAGAAGCACCGGGCACCATCTCGGAAGGTCTATTTAATAGGTTCTTATGGACTGGAAACGAGAAAGGAGATCCATTGGATGGCTTGGAATAAGTCAGGCTAAACCATTAGAGGTCGGGGGTTTGGGTTTTAAAGGCATCCAACAGTCTGCGTAAAGTTATCTATTGCAAACTCCGGATTCGGTTCAGAAGCGAGAACTCTCTTTGGGCCAAGTTCTTGATTGGGAAATATTGCAAAGGCTGCCATCCTTCTAAGGTTAGTATTAAGATGGGTGCATCTAGAATCTGGAATCATATGCTGAAGAATAGGGAAATTGCTGAATCTCTATTTAGCTGGGAGCTGGGTAATGGCCAAGTAAATTTCTGGGAAGACAATTGGTGCCCTCCCCATATGAAGGAAGCCATCCCAAACATTGATAAAACCTGTTTCACTGTTTCAAACTGTTGGGAAAGTGAGAAGTGGTCTTTACAGGAACTTTAGAAATTTGTCACTGCTGAGTCTGCTAACCAGATTGCCACCATCCCATTTGATAAAAATAACTATGACAAAATTATTTGGAGTAATGGTACTACTCACAACATTACTAAACAAATATATCTAAAGATCCATGAGTGGCCTAAAGTTCGTTGGGGAAGAAATATCTGGAACAAATACCTCACCCCTTCAATGTCTTTTCTCACCTGGAGAGTGTTTCATAAGCTTATTCCTACTGATGACATTCTAAAGCTAAAGGGGATCAGAGGACCTTCAAAATGCTATCTGTGTGGGGTGGAGGAGGAGACTGTTCAACACATGTTTTTCCATTGCAATTTTTCCCAAGAGGTGTGGAAGGGGATCATTAGAGAGATTAACATAAACACCATGCTTCTGGACTGGTTGGATCTTAGCAGCTGCTGGTTTTCTTGGCAGAAGTCCAAATTGGGTACCATCCCTCTCATGATTACTTGGTTTATTTGGATGCATAAAAATTCAATCAAATTTGATAATGGTAATAGAACAGTTGCTACTGTGGTGGGAAATTGTGTATCATTTCTTACTAAACTGATCCATCTAAAGAATTTCCCAGCCATTTTGAAGGTCCCACATAAACAACACATTAAAAGATATCACATTCAAACATTCTATCGGAAGCACCCACCCACCCCTTACATTAAGGCCAACGACGAATGGTTCCTACTCGTGCTGAGGGGCGGTCGTGGTGGTTTGTTCGGGAATCATGAGGGAAGATGCCTTGCATACTTTCAATCTCCTGTTATGGTTGAAGATGCTTTGGAATCTAATCTGGTCGCAATTTGCAAGGCTCTTGAACTTGCTATGGCTTTCAATCGGAAATTCATCATTGTGGAAAATAATTCAGCTGTGGTAACCAATGTCTTAAAGCAAAATCAACAACTAGCCAGGCTCTCTCCTAATGGATATCAATTAAAATGGCAGCATGTGTACTGGATTAACAAAATCAGAGCTTTTGCACTTCAGGCCAACATCAAGTATAGCCATATCTATAAGGAAGGGAACAGACCTGCTCATTGGCTAGCTAGAAATGCAGAATCTACTCTTCAGGTGATGGTGTCTACTACCCCTACCCCACAACTGCACTTTCTGATGGATGCTGATTGTTTAAAGGCACCTTATTTCAGAATTGTGAGCCACTGATTCTTTTGGTTCATTGTCTTTGGCTGGAGGTTCCATTTTCTATCTGCAGCACTTCAATTTTGCTCCTTGAGTCTTTCTATGTTAATGCTACTTTGGGGCTAGTTTCTTATTACCAATCTTTTAGTTTTTTTGATCTGTTTTGGTGTAGAGTCTGAGTCTGGGCAATGTTTTGTAAGTTTCATTTTCAAATTTCAACACGTAGGGAGTCTCTTGTAGCTCCTTCACTTTAAAATATATATATATATATATATATATATATATAATATATATATATATATATATATATATATATATAAAATGGCGGGTTGGTTTGGAGGGAGGTGCTTCGCTAGGGTTTCCATGGCGGAAACCGGTAAGGTGAGCGGCCGCGCTGGTGCAAGGTGGAGAAAGGTGGTCGTTAAGAAGCCGGAAGCCTTCTCGTTTCTCTTCTTCCTTTGGTTTTGGGTGGGGGTGATTCTTTCTCACTTCCCGGGCTCCTTATTTTTTGAATTTTGTTTGTGGTATCGTTACATTGGCAATGGCACATGATCTCACTCGGGCCGATCCACACTTTGTTGGAAGGGGTACTTTTGCTCGAAGTTATAGTGAGGAAAGATGGTGGAACCACTCTAGGAGATAAACTGGTGTTCCCTCAATTATTTCATGATGCAATGGATGGGAAAGCCGAGTGTGAGTTTATTAGGAAATGTACTAGGAAGGTCGGGAAGCCGGCTCGATTTTTACCGAGGAGGAGATTCTGAAACCTGTCGGAGCCTTATAAATTTACCTTGGTAGGGAAATTTCAGTTTGGCCATCCTAAAATGGATATCTTGAGAAAAGCCGTTGATGATTTCAAGCTAGTGGGCGGTTGGAAATTAGGGGTTTTTGACGAGTAGACACATTATGTTGCAGCTTGCTAAGGAGGAGGATTATGCACGGGTTTTTCTAAAAAAGTGATAATGATAGATGGGAAACCCATGAAGCTCCTCAAGTGGACAATGGACTTTGATCCAACTAAAGAACCACCTATAGTTCCAAGTGTGGTTCGGTCTCCCTAACTTAAAACTTCCTTTTAACAATCATAGAATCATCTATGATATAGCCGATGCTATGGGAAGGCCACTCAAACTTGATATCCCCTCTCGCTAATGTTACCGGGATTTCCAATGCAAGATTTCTAGTTGAAAGGGACATTACTCAACCTTATTTGGATGGGGTTTGGCTAGGCACTCGCTAATAATGGATACCGGCAACCCATTGTTATGGAATATCAACCTTTGTATTGCAAGCACTCGTCACCTATTTGGACACACCATGGAACAATGTTTTAAACTCCACCTCGAATTAAGACCTTATAATGTAAATAATAAGGTTACTAAGAAAACCGATAATCCACCTATCTCTCCAAGTGATTCCAATTGCACATCGTCCCAATTACTACCCGAGATTTGAATAATGAACTTGCTATTCTAAATCAAGGTCCGAATGGGCTTGTTGATAAGGAGGGGATTTTAAAAACTATGCTCGATCAAATTGGGCAGGCGACTATTGGAAAATATGCGGATCTACCGATAGAGATTAGAGACAATGGTATGAATAATGCTACACCGGTTACCGAAGCCGATGATGTCGAGTTCGTATAATTCCGATGCGTAAGGGGCCGAGTCTCAACAAGGAAGTAGGAGGAGGAGGAATAAGAATCTACAACATATTGATTTATCTAACACCGTCCTTAAGGAGCCTACAGCTGCCACCACATCTAGGATCACAAGTGCCTGCACGGGGAGTTGATACTACTAAGGAAGTGATCCCGCATTATTCGATGCGAGTGCCACTTTTATAACCCCTTCAAGTCCCATAATCGGGGAATCCGCCCAAATGATTCTTGAGAAATTAGCAACTACCGCCGATGGTGCTTGGTCTCAACAGAAAAGTAGAAGGAGGAGAAAAGATATTATGGAGCCGCAAAATTTATCTAAGTCTAATATTATTGGTATGGATCATTCCGATGCAACACCCCTAGAATTACTAGGGTCGGTAAGGCATTACACCATGATTAATCTCGATTTGCTGGAATGTTAGGGGTGTGGCAAGCCTCGGCACCCTTAATAGATTACTACATCTTAACGAGACTTTTAAACCTTGGATTATAGCATTACCGGAACCTATGGTGCATACCAACATCTCTAAATTCACTAAAAGATTTCCGGATTCCATTTTCACTCCAACCGCAACAATAAGATCCGGATTTTTACAAGAAAGGAGCTAAACCGCAATGTTCAACTCTGATAATTATCAATTTCTCCATTTACGAGTTGGGATGGATTCTTTCCAGTGGCGTGCTACTATCATCTATGTCTGGGTGTACTCCTATGGATGGAGTTTCTCTTTGGAATGAGTTGTGGCGGATCAAGTACAAGTAACTCTTCAAATTGGCTTGTCAGGTGGGGATTTTAACCGCATTAGAGATCCCGATGAGAAAAAGGGGGAAGAACTCCTGATCTTAATACCATGCTACAATTCTCTCGGAATATCACTAATGCAAGGATTATTTGATCTAGGATACATTGGTACCCCTTTCACATGGAAGAGAGGTAATTTGCTTGAGCGAATTGATAGAGCTTTAGCTAATGACCATTGGCTTAACACTTTTCCCATAACTCAAGTGTAGCATTTACACAGGGCAACATCTGACCACTCCCCACTACTAATTCAGATTTCTTTCAGCTCTTACAATGGGTACTCCCAGTTTAGATTTCTCAATGCTTGGTGCACTCATGATAGCTTTCTAGGCCGAAGTACACAGAGCTCGGAAGGTCCCCGATCACATTAGCCGTAGTCCTCTTGTGAGACTATGGAGATTGCAAAAGAATGTAGCTTTTAAACTTAAACTCGTGGAATAAGACTCGGTTTGGAAATATTTTTCAACAAGTGAAGGATGCGAAGCTAAAGTCCATTTGTTGGAAGCTGCAAATGATTTGGGGGAGAATCGGGCACATGAACTTGAAATTGCCTCGGTCAGTTTTATTCCAAGCACCGGAAAGGGAAGAGGATTTTCTACAACAAAAAGCCGCTCGTAAACAAGTACCTTTATGGGGACAGGAATTCTAAGTATTTTCATGCAGTCATTAAGCACGTAAGAAAAATAAATGCTATACTTAAAATCAAGGATGAGTCCGGCAATTGGGTTACCGACCAATCTTCCCTCTCACAAAGTGCTCGTATTACATTTTCAGAATTTGTTTGCTGAACAGCCTATATCTTCTACTTCATTTGTTGCTGAGATGTTTTCTGATCATCAAGATTATGTGAATCAGCTTAATTTAACTTTCTTACCTGATAAACAGGAGGTATTGCAAGCTTTAAAGAGTATTGATGGTAATAAAACAGCAGGCCCTGATGGGTTTACTTCAACATTTTATATTAAAGCCCGGGATATTGTGGGTGCTGATCTTATTCGAGCAGTTCATTCTTTCTTTCTTGGATCCGATCTTCCTAAATATTTTCGCTGCAACCAACATTGCACTTATTCCCAAAGGATCTCAAAAAAACCAAGTGGATCGATTTCGTACCTATCAGTCTTACTACTACCTTTTCTAAAATAATTAGTAAAATTCTTGTGGGAAGACTACAACCCTATCTTAACCAATTGATCGGCTCTAACCAATCTGCTTTTGTGCAGTGCGTAACTATTATTGATAATTGTCTTTTGGCTCGGAACCGTTACTTGATATTGATAAGAAATGTAGGGGACACAATTTACTTCTCAAATTGGATCTTAAAAAGGCTTATGATTCTATCGAGTTGGAAATTTATTGATTTAGTACTTAAAGCTAGAGGTTTCCATCCCGATTTTTGTACTTTAATTCAAAGATGGTCGTCTAACGTTTATTACAGGTGTCTCGGTCAATGGCCTGCAACTGTGGTTTCTTCAAAGCCGGTAGGGTCGAAACAAGGAGACCCATTGTCTCCAACCATCTTCATATTGGCTTTTGATTACTTCTCCGTAACTCGAATGCTGCTCAAACAATTTATCCTTATCTCCATTTTAAGCATGGTTCTTCACAGATGATAAGTCATTTGGCATATGCCGATGATGTTATCATTTTCACCAATGGAAGTAAGCTTGTCGTTAAGAAAACCTTGCAACCGATCGATCACCTAGCCTTGGTTGCAGTGCTCGGAATTAAACCAAAGGAAGTGTCAATTTTGGTCGGCAAAGGGTTCAATCATCAACAGTGGGTGAAAGAGTACACCGGGTTCTTTCGCTGCTGATCTCCCCTTGAAATATTTAGGTGTACAGCTAATTAAAGGAAGGAGAAAGCAATCTCGGCATGATGAAGTTGTCAAGAAGATTACATCAACTTTAAACTCGCTGGACTAATACCTTTCTATCTAATGGTGGAAGATTAACTTTACTTAAGAGTATACTCTCAACCTTTCCCCTTTATCGATTACAAATAGTTAGAATGAAAAAAAGCACCCGTGAAAATGTTAGAAACAATGTTTAATAAATTTCTCCGGGAAGGCCAAACCAAGCAATATCATTGGGCTATCCGGAACAAGGTTTGTAAACCTACCAAGGTCGGGGGACTAGGGCTGAGAAATTTCCAACAGATGAGCCATTTGTTCTATTAGTAAGCAGTGAATTAAATTCGAAGGAAAGATACCATGTGGGCAAAATTCCTATTTGACAAGTATTGCTGGAAAGATCACCCAAATTCAAGTTCGTGCCAAGACAAGGGGATTCCAAGCATTGGAGAAGTTTGCTCGAAAGTAAAGGACATGGCCAATCGATATTTCGCTGGGAAGTGGGCAAGGGGGAGGTGAATTTTTATTATGACAATCGGATAGGAGATGGAACTCTAAATTTTATCGCTGATTTCAATCACCAACTAACTCGTTGCAGATTTTTGGGTGGAGGATCACCGGAATGTCGACGAGTCGAATGAAGTTTTGGATGGGGAGAGCATACAACATATTATTCAAATCCCTATTAATCCAACTAAACCCGATAGAATCTTGTCGAAGAATTCTAATAAAAAATCTTTCAATCGGATGATTCACGACTTCACTTCAACTTTGGCCCGATACTTCGTGGGGAGAAAATCCGGACTAGGCTTTTATCACCCTCTATGTCTTACTTCGCCGGAGATTATTCCATCAAGTATCTTCCATTAGATGATATTTTAAAACTCAAAGGCCTAAGACTAGCTTCTAGATGTTGGCTCCGTCAAGCTCGGGAAGAATCTTTTTCCCACCTCTTTCTACATTGCACCGTCACTAAACAAGTGTGGATTACTCGTTTTAAAACATTTCCATCTTACTCATCTTAATCACAATTGGCTCAATTGGGAGGCTTGCCTGGGAGGACTGGAAAAGTGAAAAATTGTTCCATCTACCTTTAGTTATCTCGCTGGTTTGTTTGGATGCATAGGAATCATTTAAAGTTTGACAACGAAATTGCAATATTAATCATATGGTGGCTAACTCGCTGCAGCTTTTCCGAGAAAGAAGCCACCGTTGGAGCCTACAAATCAAAGAAAACCTACATTGCTCGAAGTGGTCCCTTCCACCTCCACCATGGATAAAAATAAATATAGATGGGAGCTTCACTAACTCTGCCGCCTGGAATTGGGGCGCTTGTAGAAATTCTGGAGGTAAGTTACCGTGGTATTTCCAAGTGCCAATCATCTCACCGTCGCCTCTCCATTCGAACTTCAAGCCGCTTACCGGGCCCCGATTACTCGCTAAAGCTTTGAACTACCAATTTGTCCGGATTGAAACCGATTCTCGGCAGCTTGTTAATATTATACAAGGATTATCCCCTCCTCCATGGAATTTGGTATACCCCTACAGAACTTTGCTCTCTACATTTGGCTCTATCACCCTCAAGTGGTCCCACATCTTTAGAGAAGGTAACCAACCCGCTAACCGGTCAGGCTAAACGTGCTACCTGCGACTCAAAGGATTATTTTTTCTGTTAAACCTGATGATCCTTTAAAGCTTTTACTTTTTGGGGATTTGACTGATATTCCCTATATTAGATGTATGTAAACTTTGTCGAGTTTTACTGAATGAATTTTCTATTTTTCTTAAATATATATATATATATATATATATATATATATATATATATATATATATATATATAAACCATGGTGGTCTGCCGATGTGAGAGAGTGTCTCGCTAGGGTTTGTTTGGGTGTCAATGGCGAGTCTGTGACCTTGGCCGGAGCTGGTAGGTTCCCTTTCCTTTTGGACTTCCTGTTCCTGCTGCCTGTTTTGTGTTGGGCTTGGTGTCTCCATTGTTTCCCTTTGTTCTTGGCCTTCCCGGGCTTTCTAGATTTTAAATTTCAGAGGTGTTACTGTTCCATTGATCTTGTGTTTGTTGCTTGGTGACTTTCTGGGGGCTCTGTTCTTCCCCCCTGGAATTTTTGCTGAACCTTGTGCTTTTTGGTCTTGCCTGGGTGGTTTTTGCTTTTGGGCTTGTTGACCTCATTTTTGATGAGGTCTTCTCTTCTTCTTTTTAGTACTTAGGATCTAGCCTTAGGCTTTTCCTTTGACTATCCAGAGGATTAGAATTGGGACCCACCACCTAGAAATTCAAACCACTTCTTAACTCCCTGCAAACTCCACAAACTTGATTGTAGACCCCTAATCACCTAGAGGGTTGAAATCAAATGTTGAAGTTTAAAGGATGAGTTCCTATAGGACTCTTTGGCCTTAGGACTGTCCTGGGAGGCCTGGTCTGGTGAAGGGTTGACTTACACACACACTACACTCATACACTATACTTTCATACACCTCCTAAAACCACACCCATACCCAACTTGACCTCCTAACTCATGGAGGTGATTCACATGGATGGTCCTTAACCCCTAAGCCCTTGGCTAAGAGGGTTAGGAACAACATAGTGAATGCCTCAAATGAGTCCCTCCATGGCTCATGTGGGCTTGATATGGCTTCATGGCTCAACCAAAATGATTTCATTCCGCTTACATTTACCCAATCTTCAATTTTCTAAATTTTCAATTTTTGACCCTCGGGACCCTACACCCGCCTAGCCTACCCAAAACCCTTGAAATTACCCAAAATTTTCAAAAAATCTCCAAATACCCAAAATTCCTCAAAACTAATCCCAAACATTCCCACATTACTCAAATTGATCATTCATAGCCAAAAATACAAAAAATTCCAAAAATACCTCCCAATACCCTCCAAATACCGAAAATGTCCCTCTTGACCCAAAAATCCAAAAATTCCGAAAATTCCCAGAAAATTCCAGAAAATCCCAAATATTCCCAATTTCATTTTTTTCAACTACACCATGGGCCAATTTTGTCAATTTACCTCACTTTTGTCAAAATCCCCAATTTGACCCATTTTAACCCAAAATGAACCCAATGTCAAATCAAACCTACCCAATTGACCCAAATTCTGGTCCAATTCAATTCTAAACTTCAATTCAACATCTCAAACACCAATCTAGACCAAATCCAAGTCCAATTTGATTGGAATTTGAATCCAATTTCACTTTTGACCTTAAAGCCCAATTTGGACCCATGACCCAAACTTAGCCCAAACTAAACCAATTCAACTCCAATTAACCCCAAAACTTTTCTAAACCTTCCCTAACATCCCCAAAAACAAAACACTAACATGATTTGCCCAAAATTTAGACCCAAACCCCACTCAAATTCAACCCAAAGCTAAAAGGCCCAATTTTGGCCTAAACCCAAACCTAACCCAAATAAGCCCAAACCCAAAAATCAAAACCCAACCAAAGTCAAAATCTCTTTGAAACACTCCCATAAACATTTCCCAACATTAATTTTACATAAATTTCAACCCTAGCCCAACATTGGCCCAAGTTAGCCCAATTTGACCTACATTGGCCCATTTACCAAAGAGGCCCAAATCCAACCCCATTAAAACCCAAATCACTCCAAACTCATTTCAAATCATTCATGACATACCCCTAAACCAAACCGAAAAATTATTTGGCCCAAACTTCTACAAAATCCCCATCCATGAATTCATTCTTAAACCTAAAGGCCCATCCCCTTAGCCTTCCTAAAAGCCCATCAAAAATAATTTCAAAAGGCCCAAAGCCCACATGACAATCCTCTGTCATCATCCATTTGATAAAACCATCTCCTAAGTTCTAAATCCATGATGAAATAAATCCAAATCAAGCCATATGCCAAATCCCATCAAATCACCCCTAAATTACCAAAATTTTTAAAAACCTTTTTCATGAAATTGACCAAACTTTTCCCCAAGCCAAAGGTGAGCCATGAAGCCATGCATGAGCCCCATGGGAACCATGAGAACCATGGAATCTACTTTCCACCTCACCGAACCATTAATGGAAAGAGAGGGGATCTCTTTCTTAAACCCTTTTAAACCCTTTTTTACCTTAAGCATGTCACACACTAAACCATGCTTAGCCACCTCACCATGGATGGAGACTTCACAACTCCTTCTAAGCTGACCTAAATGATTCCCTCAGCTCAAAATTAGGTCTTGGGAAGGTGCACCAAGCCTATTTCCATGGGTTGACCTAAACCAAGCCAAAATGAGCCTTCTCCCATTCCATTTAAATCCAACTCCTTTACACATGTCCATGGCCAATTGATTGCACTAAACCTCAGCCCTGACCCACCTAAACAAGATGGTGACCAGTGCTTGGCCGGCCAGCCACCAGGCCGCCGGAAAACACCATGGCCGAGACCTTTGGAGGAGCCAAAAAATTCAATTCTCCCTTGCTGAGCTGCCCCATGCCCAATGGCCACCATGGCTGTTCTTCCCTTGACCTAAGCGAGCTCGATCCCAAGCCTTAAACCCCCACGGGAGGCCCTCCACCCTCTCCTATTTAAACCTCAGCTCCTCTCGGCCATGAGAGTTACTGAACCAGACCTTACTGAAACCCTCCCAAAATTGCTCCATACTATTCTCCACACTTAGAGCAGTTGATCCCCATTAACAATTTGCCCTAATCCCCACCAATAGAGCCCAATTTCTCAGCCAAAATTACACCCAAAAACAGGACATCTCCCAACTCTCCACCAAATTCAAATTAAACTCACCCACACCTGCACAAGGTTAAGAGAAGGAGTTCCCAGGTGAAAGCCCCTCTCCGGGCCACCCATCTGTTCCAGACTCCAAGCTTTGTAATCGGCCGTGGTCGAAATCATACCTGGACAATTCACCAGCCCAAGGGACTTCATCTGGAGCTTGCTTGGACCCAATCGAAGGTGACACAACTCTCAGATCGAAGCTTCACTTCTCTGAGCAAAGGTATGGACTCACTCTTCTTCCCGAGCTTACGGAGATTCTCTATTTAACTCGAGTCAATTTCAATACATGTTTATCGTATGGATGTGTTCGTCTCCTCAAGACGAATCCATAGAGCATAAGAACACAAAAATCTGTTGAGAATCGAGTGAGAAATTAGGGTTAGAAGGTTGACAGTCACGGGTGCACACCAGTCGTAGACGATGACTGGGAGCCATCAGATCGAGTGTGTATCGAACGGACGGTCTGGATTGAGCCGGACAGCGTGATGGTACGTGAACCGCGGGGCCCTGGAGCGCTGAGTCGGATGGCGGCGCCGAATCAGAAGACGACGCGTGGCCTTTCGGAGCTGCCGAGGATGGCGTGGCGCCGCGTGGATAAGTAGGAAATTAGGGTATTTTTGATTTATTTAATTCCCTAAACTTCAAAAATGCATAACTTTGTGTAGGAAAATCAGAAAAATAAAATAAAAATACCCTCTTGCTCAGTGAACAGAGGAGAATAATGTGGAAAAGAAATCATTTAATTTCACCAAGTATTTTATTTTTAATTATTTATTTACTCTCTGCACTATTTCAATTCTCCATGCATGTATACAATTCACCATGGCATGAGACCATATGGCTTTTGAAGCCTCTGAATTTGGGAACATTCCCTGAATTTTCCAAAGTCAGAGGCCATCCCTATGAAGAGTTATTGATTTTTCAATTCTAGGTCACTATTCTAAGTATTTTAATTCTAATAATTAGCATATTGTGAAATAAATTCTAGGAAAATTTGGTGATGTTTCTTATGACCAGAGGACCCTAGGGAAAATGGTTTTGAGTTAACTCACTTGTAATAACTCTAATTGGCTTAAATACCCAAAATGGAGCTTTAATTAATTAGAGCTAATCATACATCAAATTGACTTGAAATCAATTCTCCACTGACCTTTAGGATTAGAGGAACCCACCATAAAAGTTTGAAGTTAATCTGACTTGGTTAGCCCTATCAAATGGGTTGATTAAGCCATTTAGCCAAAATTAAACTTAACAATTTCATAATTTTCAAAATACTTCTCAAAAAATTCACCAAATTGGTTTTGGAGCCTCTCTGATATCAGGGGGATTTAAGAAAATTAAAATTCTAATTTTCTAAAAAAGTTGATTTTTTGCATTATTTTAATATTTTAATAATTAAAAAATAATAAAAATCACAAAAATAATAAAATTCACCAAAATGTCACATTTTGAATTTTAATCATTTAGGAACAAACCCCATATTTTTTTCTAACTCTCTATGATGAGATATCAAATTTTAAAACCCTAAGGTAATTTTAAAATAAAAAAAATGTATTTTCTAGCATTTCTATTAAAATTATTCTAATAAATCAAAGAAAAATCAGAAAATTATAAAAATTGGTTTTTTGGTTTTCTTGATATCAGAGAGATTTTTCAAAAATATAAAATTCATTTTTCAACCTTTATTTTATTTTTAAATTAATTAATACTCCAAAACCCAAAATAATTATAATAAAAATAATGTAATTCAAAAAATCACCAAAATTGGACCAAGTGGTCCTCTGGTTATTAGGAATGTCCCATAATTTTCTTAAGGATAGAAAATTTCCCTTGTTCATGTTATTAAATTTTTCTTGAAAATTCTTATTTTCCACAAAAAATAATTATATAAATAAATTAAATACAGAAAAATCACATTTTCTCCTCTAATGTCTTGATTGATGTATGAGTGAAGTCAGATAAAAATTTCAAATTCATTTAAGCTCAATTTAGTGAGTTATGAAATTTGTAAGTTTAAAGGGCAAAATAGTAATTAAAATTATAACCTATAATTAAAAATTTTAGGTTTAATTAAAAGGGTGGGTAAAATATTTGATATTAAGTTGATTTTGGATGTTTGAAACTTAGGTAATTAAATGGTGGAAACCTACCAAATAATTTGACAATAATTAAATTAAACCTTAATTAAATATTTGTTTAAACTTGGAAGAATAATAAAAAAAATTGGAATTATTGAAATAGGGATATTATTAGGAAGAAATTTATTCTTTAATCTAAGAATCTTTAAATTGATCACCTTAATAATTTTTAATTCCTAATTAAAATGATAATCCAAATTCAAAATTTATAATGCTAAAATACTTAATCATTAAATTAAATTAAAATTAAAACATTTAAATTAAATCCTTTTAAAATTTCAATTAAATTAATACTTTAACAATTAAAATTAAATCATCCTTAAAGCATAAAAAATAAAATATTAAATTAAAATTAAATTAAAAAAAAATAAAATAAAATTAAAATTTAAATTTAAATTAAAATTAAAAATAAAACCAAATTAAAATTTAAATTAAATTTAAATAAATTAAATTAAAATTTAAATTAAATTAAAGTTAAAATTAAATTAAATTAAATTAAAACATATTAAATTAAATTAAATTAAATAAAAAAATAAAATCAAGTTAAAATAAAAATAAAATTAAATTAAATAAATAAAATTAAATTAAAATTAAAACTAAACAAAATTAAATTAAATTAAAATTAAATTAAATTAAATATAACATCACTTAAGACATAAAGAATTCAAAAATAAATCTAAAACAACTTGAACACTATTCCAAACTTAAACCCATTAATTAAAATTAAGTCGAATCACAAATCACTTGAACATCGATTTGCCCTCAAAAGCTCTTGTTGTCATAACTCCTAAACAGAGTGTTAAGTGAAGTGTTACTTCACTCATAGGATATTCAAATGTCCTAGTTCACTGAGCAAGATAACAAAACTTGAACTCCTGGATGATTGATTCATTGTATAATTAAATTCTCTTGGACTTAAAACAATCCTAGAGGTATTGAAAAGATGTTTAAGATTCGTCTTAAGCACTTCCTCAATATGATAGGATATTTATAAGATTAATTGGACTTAATTGTTCTTTGATGAAGAAAATCGTCCTCAAACCAAAACACAAGAACCTAGACGTCATAGGAGATGACTAGCTATAGGATTAGGAACTTGGTAGAAAACCATAACCCTTCCCTTAGCTTTACCTAGGAACTTGCTTTAAATGCTTAAATATGCTAAATTGTGTTTAAGTGCAGCCTGGGATGACGGGAGGACCCTCCAGGTACGCTTTTATTTTATTGCAATTTACATTCTTGCAATTTACCTTATTGCAAATGCACTTTACTTTTCTTGCATAATAAACAACTGTTGCATGAAAACCCACACCTTTAGGATAGCCCCTAAAACTAAAACCAAAACTAAATTAAAAGTCATTGCAAGATAAAATTCACCGCCACAACATTTCAAAATATAAAACAACTCAAAATTTAATCACAAACAAAACACAAAACTACAATTACAACTAAATTAAAACGTCTTGTTGGATGATCGGGAATACCTCGGATGATGTAACCTACGTGTTGCTAACGGGATTTCCCACGGTCTAAATGAAAGTGTGGAACTCATTTAGTTGAGTTTAGCAAATTCATCTGGAATAAGTGAATCCGATAAAAATAACGATGCCGGAAGGATGGAACCGTGGGATCTTAACCGGTGTTGTTATAATCAATTTTAAGATTTGTTTTAATTAAAACATAAAAAACACTTGGAAATTAAGATTTCTAAAACCAAACTCTTCTCTTCTCTTTTGATTACAATCTTCTAAAACTAAACCCTCTCGCAACAACAAGGAGCTCGGAGCATGGTGGGCAACACTGCCATCGTCATCAGCAAAACCTGAGTCTACTTCAGCAAAACTTTCTTAGAATTAAATAACCAAGCCATAGGATTTCGAGGTAGTTTGCCTAGTGGAACATAAATTCTCAATCTTTTTGTTAGGCATTTGCATTGCAAATTAAGCCCTAACCAGTCTTAGGATTCCGAGGTAGTCGTCCGATACGACATAAACCCTCACATCTTCGAGGCTATTTGTATGATCATGTCATACGAATATAAGTCCTAATTAATTAAAATTGGCAAGATCAAAACATTAAATAAACATTAGGACTTTCCTAAATTCAAGCCAAACAATAGGATAGTCGGGAAATTACCGAAGTTCACTTCGAATCTGTAATTTCTCCTACCTTTCTTCCTTTGAATTCCTAAAATAGAATGTTCCAAATTTGATTCATTCCCTATTGAAATTCCAAAATTCAATCCCTTGGAAACTTAAAATTTGAAATTCTTGAGAACAGAACTACTGATTATTATCGAGAGTTTTCTTAGGTGATTCCCGTCACTTAAGATGTAATTAACTATAGGGGCTTGCCCTTATAGGGAATTTTAAGAACCCAGGTAATATAAACCCTGCTTAATTTCTTTGTATTAAGCAGGGGAACTTGTCGGCCTATAAAATTGGTTCGCAGACCAAACGTATGTCACCAATCTTCTAGTTTATTTAATCGAGCCCCATCACCAAACAGTGTGTCTATTCTTCGGGATAGATACACGGTTTGCGGTGCGGTGCTCATTTATATAAACTATTCAAGATGTGAGATCAGTTTGATTTCATATCTTAAAATCTTCAAATTTAAAAAAATTAATTTCAAAACGAAATACTACTTTTTTAAATTATTTATTTAAATTAAATTAAAAAATTCGCCAACAATTTCTGGCGACTCCATTGGGGAAGGATTCCTCTCTCTATTTTTAATCAGATAGTTCTGCTTTCAAAAATCGGTAGTGTATCCATGTCCCAAGTGGATCAAACTACCCTTCTTTCCGTTGGAATACTATGTTCATTTCTACCTTGAACGAGTATAGCCAACATTCTCTCGGATTTAGGAGCCACTGTTTAGACACCCCTAAACAGAGAGGTTCCGAGATCCTTTTACCTCATTTCTGAGGTGGGGCGGACCCCTAATAGGTACTAGTTTAGGAGCGGTCTTGCGGGTCGAGGAGTTTCTACAAGACTTTCTCTTCCTTTTCCAGTTCCTAATCAATTCCTTTTACCCTTCCTACAACTCTCCTTCTTTTAATAATTCTTTGTCCTAACGAACAAATCTTTTTCGAAAAAAAATTTTCTTTTAATACCACAAATACATTAAGATAAACGGAAATGTGTTCGGACTCTTTCTTTTTTGTCATAAGTTTTACGACAAGAAGAAGCACGATTCGAGGATTAACACTTGGAATCTGCCCTGCAGAAATGGAAACCCCAAAACTGATCTTCTCCTTCGTCAACGGACTCGGACCCAGTCGTTTTCAAGGACGAACTACCTAATAATGGATCATCATTGACAGGATTCGGGACATCGACATCAAAATCCCCGATGTCACTCTCTTTTCACTCACAAGCAAAGTACCGGAAACCGAGAAGCCGTTGATTGAGTTTAACCTCAAGTCAACTCATGAATTCCTCCTCTCGTAAAAGATTCCAACCGAGAGGAGTATCGTTGTTCGCAGAAGGACTGTTGTTGCTACTCCCACTGGTCTAGTTGTCTCTGTACCTACCTCGGCTTCTACCAGACTAAAGGGGAAGGAAATTCAGAACTGTGATGAACCTGTTACCGTGGAGGGTACAGATCTTCCTGTGAGACCCCCCATTTTCGAGGTCGGGTCCAGCTCGAGAGTTCCACCACTGACACAGACTCAGAGGAGGAACAAAAATAGAAGGATTGCTAGAGAAGCCAGAGCTGCTGAAGTTGCTTTCCTGGAGGAAATCCCAGAACTGCCCGAATATACACCACTGCCTGAATACATACCACTTTTGGGAGGAAGTAGGTTCCATCCCCTCTCCCCTGTAGAGGACGAGGAAAATGTCCGCAAGATTGCTTCTGCATTGCCTCAGCCCACATATTACATTGATGGCCATAAGAAAAGGGCTAGAATTATGCCATTTGCTCGACTGCAAACCCTGATAGAAAAGTTAACAAAGAAAGAAAAATGCCCTGTATCGGAAATTTTAAGAAGGATAGGGCGGGTGCCAGCTAAGTCCCTTCTTGGGCTGCGAGTAGAACCTGCTATCGCTGCAGAAAAGCCAAATAAAAGAATGAAAGCTAGTCCACTCGTCATTGTTTCGAGACTACAAATTAGGGAGGATACCACCTTCCGGCATTTGGTCGACGAACCATCCGGTCCTAGACCTTCTGTTGCTAGAAGGATGGTATGGCGTCCCACTACCGGACAATTAAGATTAAAACAATAGCCTGAGAAGGAAAGTCTCGTCAGGAGACTTGAGTCCGAGAAAGTGATACCACAGTGAAGGGGACTCATGAGGAGGAAACCAGATAGTTATCGCATGACAACTGCAAGGATGTATAGAAAAGACCACTAGAAGATGCTATGGAGAAGCTAAGAACTGATATTCGGCGATTAGCAAGAGAAAGAGAAGAAAAATTCGGAGATGAAGTCGACTCGTCAGAGTTCATGGATGATGAATATGCAAAAATTAACATGGTTGAAACACGAGCTTCGTCAGCTTCACAAGGTGCTCCCGCAGCCGCAGAAGGAGAGGAGCCGGAAATAATGAGGATGCAGCTTTAAGAGAAAGATGATACGATCGCCCAAATGACAAAAAGGATGGAAGAGATGGCTGCAGCCCTAGCCACTCTCCAGAGTCAGGTTCAACCCCAAAGAGAAACACCCCCAGAAGTTATTCACATTGTAGACGGAGGAAAGGAGATTACATCCGTCAATGGGGATGATCAATTAAAAAAGGATGCAACACAAAGCATGATTCCAGAAAAGTATATCAGGAGTATGGTGGAACAGCAGGTGCGAGAAGCCTTGGCACAATCAAAGAGCGGGACATCCATTCGGACGGGTAGACCTTACCCCGAAGAATTCGACGCTGTCCAATATCTGAAAGGCTTCGTACCACCTCTGTTCAAGACCTTTGATGGAACCGAAAACCCTCAGCAGCATGTTGCACATTTTCATGCCGATTGTTGCAATGTCGGCGGAAGTGATGCTTTACTCTTCCGACAATTTGTCAGCAGCCTGTCAGGAATCGCCTTTGATTGGTATGCGGAATTACCGAACGGTTCGGTGAAGACATTTTCAGAATTAGAGAACCTCTTCATCAAGCGATTTGCCGGAGCTCAACACCACATCACTATAGGTGATTTAGTGGTAGAGAAGCAGAAGCCGAATGAAACTTTGGTGGACTACATACTTCGATGGAGGAATCTAAGTATGAAGTGTGAACCACAGCTACAAGAACAACATGCAGTCGGAAATTTACTGAAGAGCATTCATGGCCCGATAGCACTTCTCCTCAAGGGATTTACTATTAAGACTTTCGAGAAGTTGTTAAGACAGGCTGGAAGCTTGCAAGAGGAGGCGAAGCAATTAAGTTTCACTGACAAAACAGACAAACAGAAGCCCGTGAAAACTTTTGAAAAGAAGCCCGGGATCGTCGCAGGAGTTGATAAAGGCAATCAGCCAATACAAATACCGCCAGAACGGCCACAACAAATTCAACAGAATTACCAACAATCCCGACACAGTTATCAGTCATCTCAACAGTATGAACAACCTCCTCGTCCACAACGTACGTTAAGGGAGCTTCTGAGCAGGGAGTATCCGTTCAAGAATGAGGCAGTGCCGAAAATGTTCCGCAGTCTGATGAAGACTCCAGATTTCCAACTGCCAGAGCCTAAGAAACCAGAAGAAGTCGACAAGAAAGGTGATCCCAACTTTTGCCCTTACCACCGGATGCTTGGACACAAGATAGAAGATTGTATTACCTTCAAAAGTTGGCTCAACGACAATCTTCGAAAAGGGAACATAACAATCCCGAAGGAATACATGAAGGAACCCCAGAAAGGAGGTTCCGTCAATGTTATCTCAATGGATCTCATTGTTTCGATAGATCCCTATGCAACTGATGATGGATGGACAAAGTCTTCAAAGAAGATTTTGGATCGCATCCAAACCACTTCGGTGCGAGCCTCAATTCAGAGTTCGAAACCTATCAAGTCGGCATTATCACTTGCGATAGAAGAACCACCTCAACAAGAGACGATTGAAGAAAAGAAGAAAATTGATGAAGAAGAAAAGACCGAGACTCTTAAGGCTAGACTAGGGGCTGCATATCCTAGGATGGTTGTTTCCGATTCGGGGGAGAAACCCCTCGAACCTCCGAATCTGTATGATTATTTACTCACTCCGGTGAGATCTTATAATGATAAGGGTTATGGCGTTGGCTACGTTTTGACTGTTTCTAACGATTACGTAACTAGCAACAACCAACCTAATCCGGACATCGATTCCGATACAAGTGACAATTCTCAAATCATACACAATCTCGACGATCACAATGACAAAGAAGACATCCACCAAGGAGGCTACGAGAGTTCAACAAGCAATGAATCTATTTGCGAGTTTCGAGGAGCTCCAATACTAATAGAGTTAGAGCCTTCGCACTCTGAAGCTAATCCGGAAGAACCTGTCATTCCGATTCAGGAGGAGACACCAGAGAAACTCACTACTAGATTCAGGAGAAATTACAGAAGTCAACTTAAGAAGTGGAAGAGTTCTACCTCCGAGAATGGGTCCAAAGGACAAAGGAAAGCGTGTGGTTGTTCGAGAAGAACCAACCCCGACAGAAGAAATACCCATTCGGGAAGAAATCGAGACACATAGAAATAAAGTGGACTACAACGTGCTAGCCCATCTTAGGAAACTACCGGCCAAACTAAGCATCTACGACGCTCTCATCTTATCAAAGGAGATGAGAGAAGCTCTGATCAAGGCCTTGCTTGATCTAGAAATTTACTTAGCTCAAATAACCGGAGATTCCTTAGATGAGGTGTGCTCGTTAAAGGAACAACGAGGTGTTACCTTCATGGACAATGACCTACTACTTGGGACAGTAGATCACAACCGACCGTTGTACATTTCAGTTTCAATTGGGAAGTTTACACTCTCCAGAGTATTGGTGGATCCAGGAGCATCAATCAATATAATGAATCTTCGGACGCTAGCATACTTGGAAATTGATGCTCGCGAGCTCGAAGCGGACAAAATGTTATTAAGAGGATTCAACCGTAAAGGAGAAAGAGCCCTCGGATCAATAACACCGCTAATGTAGACCGGTGACTTAGCAAAGACAACCGCGAAATTTCACATAATCGATTCGAAACGTCATTCAACGCTCTACTCTGGGCCGACCATGGATACATGAAAACCGGATGGTACCATCATCTCTACATCAGTGCATCAAATACTACGATGGAGGGGAACAATGCATCAAAGGTGACTTACAACCGTTCTCCGTACAGGAAATTGGAATCCATGAAGATGTTACTTATTACGCACCCCCGAAAAAAACAATCTTCTCCAGAAATACCATAACGAATGAAGCAAAGGAAGTTCGAGACAACGAAGAACCTGAAGTTCTAGTCCAACAGTCACTCACCACTCCCTTACGGCGAGATGGTGAAGGTTTCTCCACAACTCGCATCCGAGGTCGAGGCCGGGGACGAGGTCGTGGCGGATGCGTTAAGACAAGCTTGGACGAGAGGAAACCAGCCATCAATGTTGATCGGGAAGATAGTTCGAAGAAGAAAAAGAGATCAAGCAAGAAGCAGCGACAATAAGTCGGAAGAAGCCACAATTCAGGATCTCTCTCGAAGATGAAAAGAACGAAGAATATAAATCGATGTATGAGAAGATTAACCACTATGTACATACTATGACCCTGACCCCGATCCATTCTAATAAGATCGAGGGTATGGTGGTCAAAGAGGTACGTAGCGGCGGTGCAAAGCCCATCAAATTCTACTGTGGTGCTCCTTCCTCCAAAACTGAAAATAATGTACAATTTGAAGATGCTACTTCATCAGAATTAATGGAATTACCTTTTCGAGTGGTACTCTCCCCGTGTTCAAAATTTAATTCAACGTGGTTTCTTACCTCGACAATGGACAAAAGGTCAATCAAAACGTTTTGAAAAATTATGGAATAACTCCGGTCGTCCACCCAATTCAAAACATGGTCTCCGATTCGGCACAAGTAGGATCGACTGACGATACTCGAATTTTGCTTGGTCGTCACTTGCGAGTCTAATGAATACCGCATGGAAACTACAGAAGAACTTGAAGATTTACAAATTGGAAACGCTCCAGCAGAGTTCGAATAAGAGATCAAATCTACAATAGAAGAGTTAACAGAAGTTAACTTAGGTACTAGCGAAGAGCCTAGACCTACCTTTGTTAGCTCCTTACTCAATAAAGAAGACTCCGAAGAAATAATCAAGTTATTAATGGAATTTAAAGACTGTTTTGCTTGGATCTACGATGAGATGCTAGGATTAGCTCCAGAGGTCGCAATCCATAAGCTAGGAGTGGATCCTACTTCTGCTCCAGTCAGACAAGGTCCCAGAAGAATGCGTCTAGAAATCTAACAATAAGTCATAGCTGAAGTTAAAAAGCTAATAGACGCTAAATTTGTCCGTGAAGAACAATACCCGACTTGGTTAGCCATTGTAGTGCCAGTCAGGAAGAAGAATGGTCAGATCAAAATTTGTGTGGATTTCAGAGATTTAAACAAGGCATGTCCAAAAGATGAATTCCCTCTACCGATCCCAGAATTAATGATCGACATTGCTTCAACACATGAAATATTCTCATTCATGGATGGATCTTCAGGATACAACCAGATAAAAATGGCTCCAGAAGATGAAAAACTTACAGCATTCGAACGCCGATCGGAGTATATTGCTACACAGTTGATGCCATTCGGATCGAAGAACGCAGGAGCAACATACCGTAGAGCGATGACAAGAATTTTTGATGATCTCAATCACAATCAAGTCGAATGCTACGTGGATGATGTGGTCATCAAAAGCAAAGTAAAGGAAAACCACCTGTATGATTTGAGGATTATTTTCGAATGATTAAGACAATTTAACCTTAAGATGAATCCCTTAAAATGTGCCTTCGGCGTCACCTCCGGGAAATTCTTAGGATTCGTTGTCCGACATCGTGGAATTGAAATCGACCCGGAAAAGATTAAAGCTATCTTAGAAATGCCACCTCCCAAAACCTTAAAACAACTACGATCTTTTCAAGGGAAGCTGGCATATCTTCGACGCTTTATCTCAAACTTGTCAGGTAGGTGTCAGCCTTTCTCGACATTAATTAAAAAGGACGCCAAATTTATTTAGGAAGAGAAATGCTAGAAGGCCTTTGAGGACATTAAACAATATTTAATGATACCTCCTGTCTTAGTAGCCCCAGTCTCAGGTAGGCCGTTGATACTTTATACCGCGGCTTTAGACGACTCACTCGGAGCACTGTTAGCCCAGGTTAATGATGAAGGTAAAGAAAATGCTCTTTACTACTTAAGCTGTCGTTTACTTCCGACGAAAATAAAGTATCCCACAATTGAAAAGCACTGTTTGGCCTTGATCTTCGCCGCTCAAAAGCTCAGGCACTACATGCTTTCTCATAAGGTCAACCTGATCTCGAAATTTAATCCATTCCAATACTTGATGACCCGTCCAACGCTTTCTGGAAGACTTGCCAGGTGGTCAATGATATTATTGCAATTCGATATAACTTTCGTGCCTCTTCATGCCGTAAAGGGACAAGTCCTAGCAGACTTCCTCGCAGCACACCCTTTGCCGGCATAATCTCCTCTCAATGACGACTTGCCAGATGAACAAAAAATGAGCTTAAAAGACCCCGATGATCGACGTTGGGAATTATATTTCGACGGAGCATCTTCAAGCACACAAAGATGAAGAATCGCAAGTGATAGTGCCGTGTAAGGCAGGAATCGGATTGATCTTTATAACACCGGAGCGGGGGATGTTAAGATACTCCTACCACTTGACAGAGCCATGTACAAACAATGAAGCAGAATACGAAGCCCTCGTAACAGGACTGGAATTAACTATTCAAATGGGGATAATGAACATCAACATCTACAGGGATTTGCAGTTAATCATTCAACAGATCGCCGGACGAGACAGAATTTTAAAGACAAAACTCGAGCAATACTTCCGGTATGCCATACGATTGCTTGGAACGCATTCCGAATGTGACGATCTACAAAATTCCCGAAAAGAAAATGCTTTAGCGGATGCGTTCGCCCGCCTTGCAAAAGAATTTGCCTGCTTGCAGGATGAATCAGTTGAAGTGTCAGTTCAGGGACGTCGGGTCCTATCACGGCTCGACATAAACTCAATACACAAATCGAAAAGAAAAAGATTCAGTTGCAGCGAGTGATAGAAAACACGGAAGATTGGCGACAACCATTAATAGACTACTCCGCAAATAGGAAAACTACCGGACGATAGGTCGTTAGCCCATCGGATCAAGAAAAGAACTCTGTCCTACGCATTAATAAACAACACGTTATACTGAAGGTCTTTCGATCAAATGTGGCTAAGGTGCCTAAGCGGGTCCGAGGCCCGTGAAATTGTTAAGGAGGTGCATTTAGGACTCTGTGGCGCTCACCAGTCAGGTCTGAAGATGAAAATGAAAATTAAAAGACTAGGGTACTACTGGCCCTCGATGATGACCGACTGCATGAGAATCGCCAAGAGCTGTCACCAATGCCAAGTGCACGGAGTGGTTCTACACCAACCTCCAAATGTGCTACATCAGACAATTGCGTCGTGGCCATTTCAATGTTGGGGGACAGATATAGTGGGTCCAATAGAACCACCATCTTCAAAAGGACATCGCTTCATTCTTGCGGCTACATATTACTTTTCTAAGTGGGCAGAGGCAGTTCCACTCAGAGAAGTCAGAGCACACCACGTGCTACAGTTTTTCAAGAACCAAGTTGTTTACCGTTTCGGAGCGCCGCGCAGGATCATCTCGGATAATGGATCGGCATTCGAAGCACGCAAATCAACAATTTTGTCGGGAGACACGGAATCGACTGGCGGTATTCAACAATTTACTATCCAAGAGCAAACGGCCTGGCTGAGGTTTTTAATAAAACTCTCGTTCAAATTTTAAAGAAAAGTTTGGACGATAATAAGATAAATTGGCACGAGAAGTTATTAGAAGCCCTATGGGCCTACCGGACAACCTTCAGAACTCCTACTCAAGCTACACCTTACGCTCTGATGTATGGGTCCGAGGCAGTGTTACCCTTAGAGGTCCAGCTTCCTTCACTCGGGATTGCGAGTTGCAAACAAAATCACGACGAAGAGAATGTCAAATTACGACTAGAGGAATTAAAAAGCCTCGGAAGGGAAAAGACTTGCAGCGCAGCAGAATTTAGAATTATACCAAGCTAAGATGGTTCAAGCCCATGACAGATTGGTCCGCCCAAGAACCTTCAAAGTTGGTGACTTAGTTCTCGTTCTCAAGAGACCTATGCTTGAACACCGCAAGATAGGAGGAAAATTTGAACCCACTTGGGAAGGGCCGTTTGTGGTTGAGGCAGTCTACTCAGGAGGCTCCTACCAGCTAGTGAATTGCTAAGGAGAACGACATATGTTTCCTATCAACGGACGATACTTGAAGAAGTATTACGCTACCTGATGTTTCAAAGGAATGAATTCTTCATCCCTAGAAGCACGGGGGAAGTAATTACTTATGACTGGGTCCGAACACAAAAATAATGAAAAAGTGCTAAAATAAATAAAATTATGATAATAAAGTTTTCCTTGTTCTCTCATCCAAATCAAAATCTTTTTCCGATCTTCTCCCACTTCATTCCTGTTGAATTTAAAAATACAAAAGGAATTTTAAAAAAATACAAAAGAAAACTCTGTCTCTAATAAATATTTTCTTAATGTTCTTGTTCTTAGTACAGCCCCTGATCCTTTTCCTTGTCTTTTCGCAGGGAAATGTTGAACGGGTGGTTGGTCCTGAACTTTAGAAATGGCGTAAGCCTTGCACTCGACGAAAAGAGGGTGAAAGATGGAGCGATAATAGAGATTGACTCAGACTTCGCACCAGCAGGCCTGCAATACGAGGAAAGTGGTCGGGTCCCGTTGACCGAGAGGAATCGCTCACGTACGATAATGAAAGTGGGTGGCCAAAGCCACCAACCCGGCAACAAGAAAAGGAAAACAAACACTGAGGATGATAAGAGAATTAAGTCTGTGATCGCTACAGCAGAGGGCAGGCTTGTCAGCGCCGCGCCCACAGAGATTCAGGAAGTACGAAGAGCTACTCTCACAGCAACTCAGTGAAGAAATAAAATCGTCATATCCGCAAGATGTTGACTAAACTAGCGACGGACCGAGCACGACGAGGCGAGTCGCTACTACCAGGTGCATATACTTCAAGGATACCGGTTCGCCAGGGAACCCGAAGAAAGGAGGCCAGCTCCGAGGATAACGGAAGAGACCAGGGAAATCTCAAGAAGATCGAAGAAGGAAGGCTACCACGCCACCGGATAAAGCCACCGGCAATGCATAACCTTGTTGCGGAGCAACCCCGGAGGATGTCCCGACGGAGACCATCCCCGAGGAGCCGAGGTATGCAGGAGAACGTGAAGGGATTGAGCCATATATCCCACAGTACGTCACCAGGCCTCGCCATTTGCAGATTATTCCAGAATACAAGCTAGAAAGAATGCAAAATGTCGAGAAGCAAACTTTTGAATACTTCGAGAGAATTAGAGGCAGGAGGATCAATATAATAGAAGGCCTCGAGCTACATACAAACGTGTTCTCAGAATACGAACAACAACAAATCGTGGATCGCATCCCGGATTTGAAAAGAATGGGTCGAGCGAGGCCGCTTAAGAGAAAACACCTACTCGGAACCCCGGAGATGGATGCCAGGGAAAGGGAGAATTACAATTCAATGTGGATGCTGCTACAACTTCGCAGAAGACGAGAAGGGAAACCCACCGGGGATACTCCGTCATGGCGAGGTAGATCCAATGCCATTAGTCATCAAAAGGATGGTAAAGAGAATGATAACATGGAGGGTATTGCCAGCAGATTGCATACCCAACAGTTGCATCATTAACATTTACAAGAAGGGTGACTACATACCCCCGCACATAGATCACCACGACTTTGTCAGACCTTCGCACAGCTTCTTTCTCGAATGAGTCTAATATCATGTTCGGATCTGACCTCCGGATAGCAGGCCTAGGTGAGTTCCGAGGGCCAGTAAAGATACCATTACCGGTAGGTTCCGTCATGATACTAAAGGACAACGGAGCAGATGTCGCTAAACATTACATACCGGGAGTACCAATGAAGCAGATCTCAGTTACTTTCGAAGGATGGATGACAGGAAAGCACCTTATCACTTCCAGCCAGACCCAGAGCTAGAGAGCCTCCGGCCTTACGAGCTGTGAGTTACATGGAAAATATCACGCCTCCAACGTACATCCATACGGCATCCTTGCCAAGGATGGCTTGGAAGGTGATGTTATTGACCATGTACCTCACTATTCAGACATGGATTTCTGACATATGCCTTTTTGGATGGATTGACAAAGATCATACGTAGTCTGTTTTGAGTTTACATGGATTGTATGAGGTGTATTCCAGATCGAGTTGTATGATGTATCTTCAACATGATTGGAATGAAAGTGACCATGTCACATTTTGGCCTTCACCTCTTTTGTGCAAATTGACTGGGAAAAGCCATTAAAGTTAAACGAACTTCGAACAAAGAACAGAAAAGAAACAAAAAGAATAAAAGAAAACTTTCCTAAAAAAAATCTAAAAAAAATGATGAATGCCAAATTCACATGAACATTAAATGAACGATAAAGCAAATTTGAATCGTTAAAGGACAAACAAAACGAACACAAATTTTAAATTAAATTTCAAATTCAACCTTCCAGATCTCAAATCAAATCTCAATCAAATTCAAATTCGACCTTCAAAATCTCAAATCAAATGTTAATCAAATTCAAACTCAATCTTCCAAATCTGAAATCCAATCTGTTCTATTCTCTCCTTTGTCTGGGATGGAAGCGGTCGATTCCATTGACACGGAGCCACGAGGTTTTTGATTTGGATTTGATGGTGAGGAATTGTATCCAATCCAAACTAGCAACTTTCGATCAACTCTTTTGAGTGGGATATGTAGCATCTATGTATTCCCTCCTAATCTATTTCTTTCCACAAAAATCTTTTACAACTTTCATGAAATCCTTGAAACACCAAAATTCCACACTTTTCAAATCAACACTACAAATCTTTGCAAAATCAATTACCATTCAAAATCAAATTCTTGGGGTTGAGGATTTTACGTCCGAGACTGCATTGCTTTAGGATTCTTTCCCTATCGCAATGAAATACATCAAAATGAAACTTTTGGGGTTGAGGATTTTACATCTGAGACTGCATTGCTTTAGGTTCTTTCCCTATCGCAATGAAATACATCAAAATCAAACTTTTGGGGTTGAGGATTTTACATCCGAGACCGCATTGCTTTAGGTTCTTTCCCTATCACAATGAAATACATCAAAATCAAACTTTTCGGGGTCGAGGATTTTACATCCGAGATCTGCATTGCTTTAGGTTCTTTCCCTATTGCAATGAAATACATCAAAATTAAATTCTTGGGGTCGAGGATTTTACATCCGAGACTGCATTGCTTTAGGATTCTTTCCCTATCGCAATGAAATACATCAAAATCAAACTTTTGGGGTCGAGGATTTTACATCCGAGACTGCATTGCTTTAGGATTCTTTCCCTATCGCAATGAAATACATCAAAATCAAACTTTTGGGGTTGAGGATTTTACATCCGAGACTGCATTGCTTTAGGATTCTTTCCCTATCGCAATGAAATACATCAAAATCAAACTTTTGGGGTTGAGGATTTTACATCCGAGACTGCATTGCTTTAGGTTCTTTCTCTATCGCAATGAAATACATCAAAATAAAACTTTTGGGGTTGAGGATTTTACATCCGAGACTGCATTGCTTTAGGTTCTTTCCCTATTGCAATGAAATACATCAAAATCAAATTCTTGGGGTTGAGATTTTTACATCCGAGACTGCATTACTTTAGGATTCTTTCCCTATCGCAATGAAATACATCAAAATCAAACTTTTGGGGTTGAGGATTTTACATCCGAGACTGCATTGCTTTAGGATTCTTTCCCTATCACAATGAAATACATCAATATCAAACTTTTGGGGTTGAGGATTTTACATCCGAGACTGCATTGCTTTAGGATTCTTTCCCTATCACAATGAAATACATCAAAATCAAATTCTTGGGGTTGAGGATTTTACATCCAATACCGCGTTACTCTGAGAACTCTCCTCATTGTAATGGTCCAATCCAATCAATTCAATTTTCTTTTGAGGTTGAAGATGTTACATCTAAAACCACAAAATTCCAATTTTCATTTCAAGTTCAAATCACTTCAAATTAATCTTAACAAAACTTCAGTCTAAATCGAAACTCAAACTAAAATCTGAGCTCACACATCAAGACTTAAACTGAAACAAAATGAAATCTAAATCGAAATTCCCCCAGATCATGTGATTTTGGATTCACCTCCTTCCCCTTTCCCAGCCGAGAGTTCGGAATCTCCGGTCCCGCGAGATATACTCGACACTCCCCGTCAGAAATTCTTTAATTTCATCCTAAGTTTGTCACTTGGACATCCGTGTTGGTTTTGTTGATCTTTTCGGTCAACGCCAATACACGCGGTGTGCTTGGTTAGCACACCACACCTATCGGGAGTCCATTTGTCGACCTCATTTTTGATGAGGTCTTCTCTTCTTCTTTTTAGTACTTAGGATCTAGCCTTAGGCTTTTCCTTCGACTATCATAGAGGATTAGAATTGGGACCTACCACCTAGAAATTCAAACCACTTCTTAACTCCTCGCAAACTCCACAAACTTGATCGTAGACCCCTAATCACCTAGAGGGTTGAAATCAAATGTGGAAGTTTAAAGGATGAGTTCCTATAGGACTCTTTGGCCTTAGGACTGCCCTGGGTGGCCTGGTCTGGAGAAGGGTTGACTTACACACACACTACACTCATACACTATACTTTCATACACCTCCTAAAACCACACCCATACCCAACTTGACCTCCTGACTCATGGAGGTGATTCACATGGATGGTCCTTAACCCCTAAGCCCTTGGCTAAGAGGGTTAGGAACAACATAGTGAATGCCTCAAATGAGTCCCTCCATGGCTCATGTGGGCTTGATATGGCTTCATGGCTCAAACAAAATGATTTCATTCCACTTACATTTACCCAATCTTCAATTTTCTAATTTTTCAATTTTTGACCCTCGGGACCCTACACCCGTCTAGCCTACCCAAAACCCTTGAAATTACCCAAATTTTTCAAAAAATCTCCAAATACCCAAAATTCCTCAAAACCAATCCCAAACATTCCCACATTACTTAAATTGATCATTCATAGCCAAAAATACCAAAAATTCCAAAAATACCT
Organism: Papilionanthe hookeriana x Papilionanthe teres; assembly: GCA_022702705.1. Lineage (NCBI taxonomy): Eukaryota > Viridiplantae > Streptophyta > Magnoliopsida > Asparagales > Orchidaceae > Papilionanthe > Papilionanthe hookeriana x Papilionanthe teres. The sequence goes on along the minus strand of CM040423.1, from coordinate 171,593,556 downwards.
CCCAATACCCTCCAAATACCGAAAATGTCCCTCTTGACTCAAAAATCCCCGATGTCACAAAATTCCTAGAAAATTCCAAAAAATTCCAATATGTGAGATCAGTTTGATTTCATATCTTAAAATCTTCAAATTTAAAAAAATTAATTTCAAAACGAAATACTACTTTTTTAAATTATTTATTTAAATTAAATTAAAAAATTCGCCAACAATTTCTGGCGACTCCATTGGGGAAGGATTCCTCTCTCTATTTTTAATCACAAAATACCTCCCAAGATGTGAGATCAGTTTGATTTCATATCTTAAAATCTTCAAATTTAAAAAAATTAATTTCAAAATGAAATACTACTTTTTCAAATTATTTATTTAAATTAAATTAAAAAATTCGCCGACAGGGCTGGCTATCCCTGTTTCCTTCTGGTCTGTTTTTGGGATCAGTTGTTTCCTGGGGTGTGGTATTGGGGGCTGTTGCTGATGGCCAACCCCTCTACCGACTTTTTCCCTATTGGCAGCTCCACCAATACGTGTGGGCTAAAGCCACCTATGCTGGAGTTGTGGGGAAAGGGCAAGTTCCTCATAAGTCCTTTGAGCATTAGGTTTTTCCCCAAGAGATGCATGATACTGTTGCAGGCAAAGGTAACAGTCCTTACATCTGGCCTTTGGGTTCCAAGGATGGCCTGCCTGCTGTTTTGTTCTCCAAACAGGATATGAACTGCCTAAATGAGGCTGTTAAATTTTGTATGATTGGTAAATTCCAAATAGGGCACCCCAAAATGGAATATGTGAGGAAATACTTTGATGAACTAAATCTTGTCTGTACTGGAAGCTGGGCCTTTTAGATGGGAGACATCTGCTGATAAGACTTTCCAATGAGGAGGACTATGCTAGAATTTTTTGGGAAACAATCTATACTGATTGCTGGCACTTATATGAAAGTTTTGAAATGAACACCAAATTTTGATCCTTCTAAAGAGCCACCAATCATCCCAATGTGGTTCAAATTTCCAGATCTACCTATTCAATTGTATAATCAAAATTCCATGTTTAATATAATCTAAGCATTGGGCACTCCACTAAAAATTGACACTCACACTTTTGATATGGCAAGACCAGCTGCAGCTAGAGTACTGGTAGAAAGTGATATAACATTACCTGATATTCAGAAGATTTGGATTAGAATAGATGAAGATGTTCCAGAAGAGGGATTTTGGCAGGAAGTTGAAGTGGAGTTCAAACCACACTATTGCAAACACTGTAGAATGTTTGGCCATTTACTGGATCAGTGTTACAGACTACACCCCCCTTCCAGGAAGAAAGCTGGGCCTGGTAAGAGGGCAGATGCTCTACCTGCCATCTCTACTTCCCCTCCTGAAGTTCCTATGGCAGACACCAATCTGGAGCAAACCCCGGATGCCAACCCACTGGAAGGCCATGAGGTTGACAGGCTAGAGGGGCATGGTATGGAAAAAGATCTGACAGAAATCATGAATGAACAAGAAGCTGAACCAATTGATGTTTCCAGCCCTCTGGGTCTCATAACATCAATTCCAGCTCCTGAGAACACAGTGGAAATTGCTACAGATCAAATCAAGGAGGCAATTGTTGATTTGCATAGTGCTTGGCAGATATAGAAAAGTAGCAAGAGAAGAAAAAGCAAAACTAAACTACAGGGATTACTTGGACTTCAGTCTCCAGGAGACCCCTCAGATAGCCCTCAAGCCCCTCACCTAAGAACTAGTAGGAAAGGAAAAAATATCTCTCAATGATCAACTTCATGTGTTGGAATATTAGGGGGACTGCTCACCCTTCCTCTCTAAACAGAATAAAACAGTTTGTTAAATTACACAAACTATGGTGTTTTGTACTTCTGGAACCTATGGTTCATAAAAACAAAAGTAAAATTGTTAAGTCCTTTCCAAATTTTACCTATTTTTCTAATCTCAGCAACAAGATCTGGGTCTTTGCAAGGAAGGAACTACAATGGTCTATCATTATAGACAACTCCCAATTTATACACCTTCAATTTGCCATTGGGGAACAGCTGGGTTTTGCTACCTTTCTTTATGCCAGTTGCTCTCCTACCCAACAACAGTTGCTGTGGTCTGATTTGCTCTCCATTGCTAATAGCATGAGCTCTTTCTGGATGGTTGGGGGAGACTTTAATTGCCTCTCTTCCTCAACTGAGAAGAAAGGTGGTACTCCCCCATTTACCTCTTCTATGAACAAATTTAATCTTTTCATAAATAATGCTAAGCTCTTTGACTTGGGCTTTACTGACCACCCTTTCACATGGAGAAGAGGGCTTGGGAAAGATTGGATAGAGTCTTGGTAAATTCCTCTTGGCTCCAGATTTTCCCCTTCACTTTTGTCACTCATTTGTCTATGGTTTGCTCTGATCACAGACCTTTACTCATCTCCATACAAAATTCTGGTGGGAAGGCTGGCAGAAACTTCAGATTCCAAAATATGTGGACTCTACACCCTGAATTTCTGTCTGAAGTGGGAAAGATCTGGAAACCTACTCAGGGCAGCTCACCTTGGGGAAAGCTTTGGTCTCTTCATAAAGTAATTGCTCAACATCTCAACAGCAAGAACTGGACATCTTTTGGGAATCTCCAGGATAATATTCAAAAGGCAGAATTAGAGGTTGCACATACTGAAGCTGCTTTCTTACATGGGGATAAGAATGAAGCAGAATTATTCAGAGCAGCTGAACAGCTGCTCACACAGGTCAATTATCAGGCAGAATTTTATAAGCAGAAAGCTGCATCTGCCAAGTTTATTGATGGTGACAGAAATACCAAGTACTATCATGCTTATATCAACTTCAAAAGGAAATGTAATATGATCCTTACCATTACTAATGAAGCTGGAATCAAAATCACTGATGCTGTTGACATTGCTAGAGATGTTGAGAGACACTTTAGCAAACGTTTTACACTGGTTCCCTCTAGCTCCACTTCTATTCAATATTTTCTATTTCAGGATAACTATAATTATGTGCAGGAACTGCATTTATCTGATATTCCTGAGGAAATTGAAATTAAGAGTGTTATTGATACCATTAAAGACTCTAAAGCTGCTGGCCCTGATGGCTTCACATCCTCCTTTTACAAAGCTAGCTGGTCTATTACTGGTCGGGATGTTGTTCAAGCCGTGCAAGCATTCTTTCAAGGCATGGACCCTCCTAAATATTTTTCTGCTTCCACCATTGTGCTCATTCCCAAAAATAAAATCAGACAAAATTGGGGTGACTATAGACCTATCAGCTTAACTTCTGTGATGTCCAAGGTGCTAAGTAAAATCCTTGTATCAAGAATTCAACCTTATCTGATCCATATTATAAGTGAGAGCCAGGCTGCCTTTGTTAAAGGAAGAAATATTTCAGACAATATCCTTTTGGCTCAGGAAATGCTTTTGGACTTAGATAAAAGGTGCAGAGGCCACAATATCATTTTTAAACTTGATATAAAAAAATCATATGATACTATTAGTCGGAAGTTTATATTAAATGTGTTATCTGCGCAGTAGGATTTCAACCCAGCTTTGTTCATCTCATCGGCAGGTGGTTAAAGTGCAATGCTCATTCCGTGCTTGTGAATGGGAATAAACATGGCTTTTTCAGTGCTTCATGAGGTATCAAACAAGGAGACCCTCTCTCCCCAACTATTTTCATTTTAGCATTTGACTATCTGTCTAGATGTTTAGACCATGTCTTTGCTGCTTCTCCCAACCTTGACTACCACCACAAGTCCAACATTAGGGTAAGCCACCTATCCTATGCTGATGATATTATAATATTTTCTAAGGCATCTAAAGTCGCTATCGTGGTGGTTCAGAAGACTTTAAACCATTTTAGGGATGTTTCTGGGCTGGAACTCATTCTTAATAAGTGCCTTTTCTACCCAAGTAAAAATGTGAGTCTTAATCTAAGAAGATGGATCTCTGATTACACTAGTTTTCACTCAGCAACCCTCCCCATCAACTATCTTGGAGTTCATCTTATCAAAGGAAGATCTAAACACACCCAGTTTCAGGAGATCATTGAAAAGAACAAAAATCAAATTTCTAGCTGGTCCAACTCTTTCCTCTCAACTGGTGGGAGGATAACCTTGCTGAAAAGTATTCTTACTGCTCTCCCTTCCTATGCTCTCCAGATGTTCTCCATGAAGAAGAGCACAAATATGTAGATTAACAAGCTTTTTAATAGATTCCTTTGGGCTGGACAGCACAAGCAGTTTCACTGGTTTCCCTGGCAGCAGCTATGCAAACCCACTCAGGCTGGGGGCCTTGGCTTTAGGAGCTTTGATCAGCTGAGCTTCACCAATATGTGTAAACTGTGGATCAGGTTCAGAGCAAAAGATAATCTATGGGCCAAATTTCTCCATGGTAAATACTGCAGATTGGAACATCCAACTACAGTTAAACCAAAGCTGGGTGACTCCAGGCTTTGGATTTCTATGCTGAAAGTAAAGGAAAAAGCTGAACATCTGTTCATCTGGGAGTTAGGGGAGGGGCAAATCAATTTTTGGCTGGATCAGTGGGTCTGGAATGGAACAAAGCTTTCTGCTATCCCAACACCTGATCAGTCCAACACTTATGTGAAAGATTTCTGGACTGATAATAGCTGGAATTGCAGGCTCCTGAATAATTTGTTAACTCCTGAGCAGGTGCAGCAGGTCACTCTAACTAAGGTTATACCTGATCAAAAGGACAAACTGCTTACAAAGAACAAAAGGTCCCAAAAGCTCTCTTCCTACATTTATCATAAATTTTACACCTGGGATCACTTTCAGTGGGGTGCTGAATTTTGGGGTAAATTTCTTACTCCTTCCATCTCATTTTTCTCGCCGAGACTGAGACATCTTGCCATACCCACTGCTGAAATTCTCAAACTCAAGGGTTTAAAAGGACCTTCCTGGTGCCATTTGTGCTCTCAAGATGAGGAATCTATTAACCATCTTTTCTTCAAATGTCCCTTCTCTCAAGAGGTTTGGAAACATCTCATTAGTAGGCTTACACTTAACACTCTCAATTTGAGTTGGGATATTTTGGACACCTGCTGGGTGGATTGGCATGAGGAAAAACTTTTGGAGATACCTTGTTTGGTGGCTTGGTTCCTCTGGATGTGTAGGAATAAAGCTAAATTTGATGGAAGGGCTTCCTCCCCTCTTCAGGTAGATGTCCAATTTCTCAATTACATTCTGAAGCTTATTAAGTTCCATCATTTCAGAGATATTTGTAGGGTGGGGCTGAAGGCTGCCAAGAAGATTGCTGTTGTTGGTTGGAACCCCCCTCCCCTGTGGGTCAAAGTTAATACTGATGGCAGTTGTATTAAATCTGATGCTGGCATTGGTGGGATCTATAGAGACTGCCATGGACATTGCTTGCTGTATTTCCATTCACCCACATATGCTGTTGATGCCTTGGAAGCTGAGATGATTGCCATCCTTTGGGCCATCAAGATTGCTAAGTTATGTAAAATTACCAGGCTGCTGGTGGAATCTGATTCTAGTTGCTGCATCAACTATCTTATTAAGTCTGAACCTGCTCCTTGGAATATCAAGAGACGGATGAATAGTATGCTAAGCCATATGGACAACATGGTGGTTAAGTTTACCTTCATTCCCAGGGAAGGTAATACTCCTGCTCATTGGTTAGCCACACATGGCTACTGTAATGAAGTTATAAAGGTTGATGACATCATTTCTCCCCCTCTCAAGCTTTTGATTCATGGAGATAATTTGGGCATTCCTTTTGTTAGATGCTAGTTTCCTTCCCTTCTTGGTTTACACAAAGTCAGACATGCTTTTTGTTGGTATACTTGTAACAAGGGTGTCTTTTCTTTTTTTTAGTTAGTTATTTCTGTGGTAGCTTTTATTTTAGATGAGGGGATCTTCTAGTCTTAGGGATCCTTCATCACCTCTTTTATTAGTCTTTGTACTCATTTGTAGTCTTAACATGTAGGGAGCCCTTGGTTTCTCCTTTTAATTAAAAAACAAATATATATATATATATATATATATATATATATATATATATATATATATATATATATATATATATATATATATATATATATATATAGTAGGAAGGAGCTACATGGCTCCCTACGTGTTAATCAAAATGTGTAATACAAAGAGATTATATCTCAACCCATACAACTCCACACAAAACTTCAAAATTGAAAATACATTGGAAGCTATAAAAACCCTAACCCTAGAACACCAAATGTTGAACATATCAAAACTCCTCAAGTCAGTCCCCATAAAATTCTGTTAAAGAACTATTAACATGAAATCCTTCAAAACAGTAAGTCCAAAAAACTCCTAGAAATCCCTATGGGAGGGGGAAAATGCCCACAAAGAAAGACCTAGATGCCAAAAATTCTGAAGTAAGGAGCTTTAATCCTGTCAGTTTCCATAAACAGTTGCAGTTGGGGAGGAGGGTCAGTTGAGACAGTAATTTGCTGAGTTGAGTTAGCATTTTTGGCAAGCCAATTGGCCGGCCTGTTTCCTTCCTTGTAAATGAATTCATACTTGATATCAGAATGTTGAGAGATAGCTTTAATGTTGTTGATCCAATAAGCATGGTGCCAATTTAGGTGATGATTGTTCTGCATGGATTGTAATAGAAGATCTTAATCACATTCCACAATAAGAGAGTGCCATTGGAAAGAATGAGCAAGCTGTAGAGCCCTGAATACTACAGCAAGTTCAGTTTCCAGACCATCTTGTGCCACAATAGGATTTTGAAAGTAATAAAGGCATTTGCCATTGTGGTTTCTGAAGATTCCCCCACAGCCAACACCCCTATAAGAGAAGGATCCATTAGTATTAACTTTGATGAATGGGTAAGGTAGGGCTTTCCAGTAGACAGTGAGGATTTTATATCTTTTGGGGAGAACATTTACAGGACTGTTAAGAATGGTGGGGAACTTTTTCAGCTGTATTAGTTTGGTGAGGTAGGAGTGGCAGTTCCCCACAATAGTTGAGATTTTGCTGGTCTTATCCTCATACTTAACACTGTTTCTATGCATCCATATAAACCATGCAATGATCAAATGAACATCACCCACTTTAGTCTTTTTCCAGGACATCCAGCAGTTGTGAAACTCATACCATTCTAGGAGTAAGGTGTTAATGTTAAAGAGATTTATGACTCCCTGCCACACCTCCTGAGAGAAACTACAGGTAAAAAAGAGATGCTGTAATGATTCGTCATTGGTCCAGCAGAGATAACACTTAGAAGGCCCCCTAAGCCCCTTAAGCTTTAGAATATCATCAGTAGGCAGCATATTATGGAACAGTCTCCAGGAAAAGAAAGACATAGATGGAGTGAGGTACTTATTCCAAAATTTTCTGCCCCATCTGCATTGAGGCCAATCATTGATCTTTAGATAGATATGTTTGGTGAGGCTATGCAAACCACCACTGCACCAAACAATTTTATCTGAATTGGTTCTGTCTAAAGGGAGGGTAGAGATTTTCTGAGTTGAATCAGCAGTTACCAACTCCTACAGTTTAATAGTAGACCATTGCATATTGTCCCAACAACTAGCCACAGATAAATACTATTTTTCAATGGTGGGGAGAGCTTGTTTCATGTGAGGAGGGCACCAATTATCATGCCAAAACTGGACTTGGCCATTTCCCAGCTCCTAGTAATATAATGATTCAGCTAAATCTCTGTTGAGAAGCATGCGTTTCCAAATCCTTGAAATACCTAGTTTAAGTTGAGCCATAGTGGGGTGACAATCTTTGCAATATTTACCTTTCATGTAAACAGCCCACAAAGAGCTTTGTTGTCTGAACTGTACCCAGAGTTTACAGAAATTCACTTTCTGCAGCTGAAGAAGACCTTTGAAACCTAGCCCTCCAGCTTCAATAGGCTTGGCCAGCTTTTGCCAAGACACCCAATGGATCTGCCTCCTATTGCCTGCCCATAAAAATCGATTGAAAATTCTCTCAAGTTGGGTTCCTGAACTCTTCTTCATACAAGTCATTTGAAGAACATAGTTAGGGAAAGTTGTGAGGATGCTATTGAGAAGGGTAATTCTGCTCCCAGAAGATAGATAAGAGGTGGTCCAGTTGGATAGCTGATTGTGCACTTTCCCTATAATTTCCTCAAACTGAGTTTGTTTGACTCTCCCTTTGATGAGTTGCACCCCTAAGTATTTCATAGGGAGGGTGGCTTAGAGAAGCCAGTAAATTGAAGGATCCAATGAGAGACAGTAGCAGTAGTGTGCTTAGGGAACAATAATTTACATTTTGCTTTGTTTAACTGAAGGCCAGAAACTTTCTGAAAATGGTTGAGGCAGTGAGTAACTTTCTTAACAGCATTCTTGGAAGCCCTTGAAAAGATCATGATGTCATCAACATATAGTAGATGGGAGATAACTACATTTGATTTATGATGGTATCTAGTATAGTGGAAAGGAGAGACCCAATTTTTAATTAGCCTGGATAAATAATCCATCACTAAGATGAATATGGAAGGGGATAGGGGATCACCTTGTTTAAGCCCCCTAGTGGCTTAAAAACCTCCCCAACACTGACCATTGATTAGAATGGAGTGATGGTTGAACTTCAACCATCTCTTGATAATTAAGCAGAAATCCACAGAAAAGCCCCTAGTGTGTTGTACCTAGAGGATGAAATTTCAATCCAATGTATCATAAGCTTTTTTCACATCAAGTTTATAAATAAGATTACCCCCCCTACAGGGACTATCAAGGTCAATGAGCAGTTCTTGAGCAAGAAGCACATTGTCAGAGATGGTTCTGCCTTGGACAAATGCAGCCTGAGGTGAGCTGATAATTCTTTTGAGGTGGGGCTGGAGCCTACCAACAATAACTTTGCTGATAATCTTACTGATTACAGTGGTGAGACTGATTGGTCTATAGGGGTGTAGTGATTTTTGGCACTAGAACAATAGTGGAAGCATGGAAATACTGAGGGAGATCCATACCTTGGAAAAAACTTTGGATTGCTGCACTGACATCATTTTTGCATAGGTCCCAAGTCTTCTTATAAAATTCAGAGTTGTAACCATCTGGTCCTGCAGCTTTCGAGCTGTCAATGGAATTCAGTGCCACCCAGATTTCTTCCTGAGTAGGGATATCAGTGAACTTGAGACAATTTGTGTAGTGTTGAACATCAGCAAAAAAACTACTTTCAATCAGAGGGCTGGAGAATTGTTTGAAGGTGAGAAGATCTTGGAAGAAGTTTACAGCACTGTGTGCAATTTCTACTACATCCCTGAGAATCAATTCGTGATCAGTCACAATAGATAGAATGGTATTGCACTTCCTCTTAAAATTGATACAAGCATGGTAGTATTTGGTGTTCCTGTCCCCATCCTTAAATTTGATGCAAGAAGCTTTTTGCCTTAGGATAAGGTCCTGCCAGTTGATGTAGGTTAGAAGTTTTTCTTGTAAAGCCACAAAGTCTTTGTATTTATTTTCATCTTCCTGAGCCTCAGCTTCCAATCTAGTAACTTCCACCTCAGTGTTAATGACCCCTTGGAAAATATTCTCAATGGATTCCCAGCTCCATCTCCTCAAAGCTCTGGATAGTTTGACCTGAAGGATCTGAAGTTTGGTAAAAGGGTTGTCACTGGAACAACCAGTCCAGTTTTCAGTAATGACTTTGTTAAAATTTGGACGGGAAGACTAGAAATTTAGAAATCTAAATGGGGAGGTGGACAGGTTGGTTGGGGGGAAGGAAATGGTAAGGAGGAGGGGTTTATGATCAGAGCTAGCAAAATTTAGGTGAGTGATGGTGGTGTACAGAAAAGTATGATGCTAGGAATCATTGGCCAAAAAACGATCCAGTCTCTCCCAGATGGTACCTCTTCTCAAGTAAATTTGTTTCCCTGAAATCCAAGGTCATACAACCCAGCTTGTTGGATACTGTCATTGAAATTAGCCATTTTATTCAGGTTTGGAAGTCTGCCACCTCTCTTTTCATCAGCTGAGGCAATGCAGTAAAAATCACCTCCCACAATCCAGCTGAGGAGTTCCATTTTGCTGATAGCAGTAATCACATTCCACAGCTCCCTCCTATCAGCTTTAGTACAACCAGCATAAACAAAAGAAGCAGCAAATTTGTTACCATTCAAAGTGAAATGGAAATGGACAAGTTGTGGGTGATCAACCTGGATATTCCAATGCAATTCTTTTCTACAGATTAACCAAATTTTGTTTGAGGAGTTGGCAAAAAAGGTACAACCAGGAAATTTATTAAGGATCTTATTCTGATTTTTATAAACCATGGGTTCCAAGATGATAATACACCAAAGCTGGTGATTTTTTGTAGAGATGTCTAAGCCTTTTGAGAGATAAGGGGTGAGCCACCCCTCTAATGTTCCAACATAGACAGTTGATCATGCAGGGGTCTTGAGATGGGAGAGGAATGAGTTGACATGGTTCTGGATCTGGATCTGGTTCTGCCCTTGGAGGAGTCCAGTGGAGATCCCAGAGCTTTTGTTATTTCTGGAATTTCCTGAATTTGAGTTGCCAGTTTCTGCAGCTCAGTGGAATTTTTGTTCTTTTTCCTATTCTTCTGGAGTTTCCAATTAGCATCAAGTTTCTTTTGTTCCTCATCCAGAAGAGAGTGAGAAGGGCAAGGGACAACACAAAACTGCTGTGCAGACTCCTCAGCAGGTTCTAGTTGTTCCAAAGTTTCCAATTGTTCCAATGTTCCCATTTGTTTCACTTGTGCCCCTGGGGGTTGCCCCCCCCCACACAGCAGGTTCTGCAGCCATAGGGGCATTTTCACAGAGTTTCTCCTGTGTAAGTAGATCTTCCATTAGGGGGTTCTCTGGAGCTGGATTCTCCACTGTTCTCCTTTTTTCCACCCTTTTTATGGGAGGTTTTAATCTGAAGCATTTTTTCCTTTTGATGTCCAAACATCCTATAGTGAGTGCAGAAAATTGGTTTGTTCTCTAAAACTACTTCTTGCCAAAATATCTCTCCTTCATCTGAGATAGTAATCCAAATTTTGTCTAAATCTGGGAGTGAAACATCCCTCTCTACTAAAACCTCAGCAACAACTGGATTTCCCAATTCATAAGTTGGTGGATCCACCCTTAATGGTGTTCCCAGAGCCCTACTTATTTGAAATAAAGCATGTGTATGATAAAGCTGAATAGGGAGATTAGGGAAAGTAAACCATAAAGGTTTTAGAGGAGGTTCTTTTGCTGGATCAAAACCTGGTACCACTTCATCAACTTCATCGTGGAGTTAGCAATGGTCATTGCTTCCATGCCCAATACTTTAGCATAATCTTCCTCCCTAGTTAACCTTATGAGTAAGTGCCTTCCATCCAAAGCACCTAGCTTCCATTGTCCAAAAAATTGAAAATTTTCAAAATGCCTCCTGACCAATTCCATTTTGGGATGTCCAACTTGGAATTAGCCCACAATAGAGAACTTATCTGCATCAGCCAGTGAACTCATCTCCTGGGAGTTAAATAAGACTGCAGGTCTGCCCTCCTTTGAACCCAAAGATCTGACAAAGGGGCATTCAAATTTGCCTGCAGCCGCATCATGCAGGAATTGAGGGAATGTCAAGTGCTCCACAGCATTAAAAGAGGTGCCTCTGCTGACAGCAGAAGCATAAGTTGGGGGGGTAGTAACACTGGAGCTAGCCATTCTCCAAGCTGAAATACCCCACAATGCCGAAACAAAAACAACAAGTAGAAACCAAAGCAGATAACAATAGCTAAAATTAGAAGAAGAAACCAGGAAACTGGGAGGAGACCAGTCGAGGATCCAGAAAACCAACAGAGCTAGAAGAACCCAAAAACCAGAAATAGAAACTGTACAACAGTTCTTCAATATAACAGTAAAATTCAAATGGAAGGGAGGCCGGGAAAGGGCAGAGCAAGTCCCAAACTCCCAGAACACCAAAACACCCCAGCCAAACAATAGAAACCAGCCACCAACCAGGAGAACAACTTACCAGAACTGGAGAAAGGAGGGTGGCGCCGCCAGGGGGGTCATCCCTGACCCCCAAACTCTAGCAGAGCATTCCAAGCCGCCATATATATATATATATATATATATATATATATATATATATATATATATATAACCAAAAAACCAAAAATATTATTTAAGAAACGTCTTACATCTAACATGTGGGATTGCAATTAAATCCCCATGTAAAAGAGAACTAAATAAAGGAAAGGAAGAGTAATTGGCACTATAAATAACATCATGAGAAGAAGAAGCCTTGGTTGCTAGCCAATTAGCGAGGTTGATTTCCTTCCCTATAAGTATGGCTCCATAGAATTGTGATAGATGAAGAGAGAATGTTAATTTTGTTCAGCCAAATCTGAAGAAACCAATGCACATCAACTTGAGACAATATGATTTGCAATAAATACAGAGAATCCATTTCCAAGTGAACAAAATGATGATGTTGCATAATAGCAATTTTTAAACCCCAAAAGGCAAGCAATTGCTTCGACTTACAAAGCATTAAATGCAATAATAGGTGCTGAGAAAAACCATATACAATGTCCTTTATAATTTCCGCATAGACCTCCAATACCAGATGAAGAAGTTTTGAAGCTCCCATCAATATTAATTTTAAGCCGTGGATTCTTAGGTGGTCTCCATATAACAAGCATAACTTTGTTTTTAATGCCTTGAGTTGAAGAAAGAACAGAATTCGAATCTTACTAAGAAAAGTAATACAATTTCTGATGACAAGATCAAAAGAGAACACCTTATTATTGAAAATTAAATCATTCACTGGCTAGCCATAAAAACCAAAAAATCACAAAAGGGATGAAATAATAAGGAGAAGTTTTCCAATTTGCCCAACGAAGCCTTAATAGAACTCCAAGGAGATAACCGAGTTTGCAATCCCATAATAGCTAACACACCTTTCCATACCTCTTGTGCCCAGTTGCAATGTAAAAATATATGCCCAATGGTCTCTTCATCACAATGACACAAATGACACCTGGATGGACCTCTAAGTCCTTTAAGTTTAAGAATATCATTTGTTGGTAGCATCTCTTTAAACAATTTCCAACAAAAAAAGGACATAGAAGGTGTGATGTATTTATTCCAAAGTTTAGCACCCCAGTCGTTTTTTTGCCAATTAAAACAGGTTTGATAAATGAATTTAGATAAACTATAATTATGAGGCTTTTTGACGATCAGTCTATCTTTTTTTCCAATATGAAAAGGAGTATTTAAGATCATATTATGAAAATCTCGAGGACATATTCTTGAAATTTATGCAAATTCCAAATACCATCACTCCAACAGTCAGCAATGTGTCGAATAGGAAAATTTGGATTAAAATGTGCTTGAAAGGACTCATTAAACAGCCAATTATCAAACCAGAAGCTAATTTGACCATTACCTATTTCCCATATGAACATCTTTTCAGCATGGAATCTAACTTTAAGTAGCTCCTTCCAGTTTTTAGAATCTCCAGGTTTAAGGCCGACTTGAGAAGGATGATTGTTAAGACAATATTTAGCATGCATAAATCTTGCCCACAATGACTTTTGTGCTCCGAAGTTAATCCTTTGCTTGCAGTAGAATGTAAAGCCGAGATGCTCGAAAGCTTTTAAAACCTAAGCCACCACAATCAAGAGGCTTACATAACTTCTCCCAATTGGTCCAATGCATTTGCTTATGATGTCCTTCCCAAACAAATTTATTAAACATAATAGAAATCATTTTCTCGTGTACTCTTCTTCATTTTTATCATCTCGCATTATATAAAGAGGAAATGCAGTTAACACACTCCTTAAAAGTGTTAATCTTCCACCATCGGATAGAAAAGAGTTGGACCAACAATTAAGTTGAGAAGATATTTTAGCAATGATATCATCATAGTGAGAAAGTTTCCTTCTTCCTTTGATTAGAGGGAAACCCAAATACTTTAGAGGATATTGAGTTTCTCTATAGTTAGTGAAATCTGAAATCCAATTTTTCATTTGGGCAGTAATTCTAGAACTTGTAAGAAATTGACATTTAGCTTTGTTAAAAACCATTCCAGAAATTTCTTCAAAATCAGACAAAACTTTCATGAGACATTTAATAGATTGTTTACTTCCATTAAAGAAAACTATTACATCATCAGCATAAGGCTAAATGGCCGACTAAATGAGTAGATCTATGTTGATATTGAGTGTACTCGATGAGTAAACTGCATATGATTCAAGCATTCGTGAAAGATAATCAAAAACAAGGATGAAAATATAAGGTGACAATGGATCTCCCCGTCTAATGCCCCTTCCGTATTTAAAGTATCCATGGCTAAAACCATTTATAAGCACACTCGTAATAATTATTGTTTAACCATCTATAAATGAGATTACGAAGTTAGAGCCGAATCCTCTATCCGCAAGAACATTAAGAATAAAAGTCCAAATGATGGAATCAAAAGCCTTAGCAATATCCAATTTAAAAACAATATTTGATCCTCTCGCAGCATTTATCAATATCGCTAACAGCTTCTTGTGCTGAAAGAACATTGTCACATATGTATCTTCCCTTTATAATAGCACCTTGATTTTCGTAAATGAGATTCTCCAATAAAGGTCATAACCGTGCAACTAAGACTTTACTTATGATTTTGGAGAAGGTGGAAGATAGGCTAATGGGTCCGAAATCCTCGCCAGTTGGACTTTCTTTTATCCTTAGGGATTAAAACAATAGTATTGGAAGCAAAATACTTAGGGAGATCATTTCCCGTAAAATAACTTTGTATTGCCAAGACCACATCAGATTTGATAATCAACCAATTTTTTTTTATAAAAGTTAGCTGTAAATCCATCTAGCCCAGCTGTCTTACCTCCATCAATTGTTTTAAGAGCCTCAAAAACTTCATTAGCATCAGGAGGTTGAACCAAATAATCCATATTAATATTAATGAAATCAGATCTTATAAGATTAGGAGAATAAGCAGCAGATTTCACAGGCTGATAAGAGAATAGTTTGGAAAAATAAGCAATAACATCATTAGCAATATCCATAGAGTTGAATAACCATGTATTATCAGCAGATTTGATCTTCAATATCACATTAACAGATCTTTTAAACTTAATGGCAGCATGAAAAATTTTTGAGTTTCTGTCTCCATGCTTAAACCAATTGATAACTGCTTTTTGCCGAAGGAAGAGTTCTTCATTCATAATAGCCGAGTTTAATCTACTATATGCTTCATTTAGATTATAATCGAATCTAAACCATCCTCAACCGTATTTTCTAAATCGCTTACCATAGCTTCAGACTTCGTAACTTTCCGATGCACATTTCCAAAAATGAACTCAATTCTAATGTTTCAGCTTATTAGCAATCCTTTTGTGTAATTACCAAAGCTTAGAAAGAGGATCAGAATAAAATATTTGCAAAGGAGCTTTCCAATTATCAGTAGTTAATTGATTATAATCAGGATGAGAAGACCATACATTAAGGTATCTAAAACTAAATTCTTAACAGTTGGAGAAAGAGCACATGCAATCAGTAAAGGAGAGTGATCAGAGTTTAGCCTTGCAAGGTGCTTAACTTTAGTAATAGGGAACATATTCAAACAAAGTTGATTAACCGAACTTCGTCAATTCTTTCATAAATATTACCTCTCCTCCATGTAAAAGGAGATCCTTCAAATCCAATATCAAAAAGATTAGTCGAAGTAATATTATTAGTGAAGTTCAGCATTGCATTTAGATTAGGATTTCTCCCACCCTTTTTCTCACTAGGGTGTGCGATGGAATTGAAATCCCCACCAACAATCCAAGCATCAGTCATTGAACTACTAATATGATGTAAAATATTCCATAAATCAATCCTATCAAGCATTCGAGTAGCAAGATATATAAAAGAAGCAAAGCCATTGAACCGATCCAATTCAAAGTGAAAATGCAACGACCGAGAGTGATTAAACAAGATATTAATTTTCAGCTCTTTTCTATAGAGTAACCAAATTTTATTGGAACAATTAGCTAGAAAAGTATAACCAGGAAATTTTTTAGTGAATCTATCAAAGTTAGATTTCACCAAAGGCTCTAGAATGACAATAATCCAAAAATGATGAATCCTGTTTAAATTTAGAAGTCTATTAAGGGAGCCAGGATCAGCCACCCCCTAATATTCCAGCATAAGAATTTAATCATTAATAATATTTTTTCCTCCTCTAGTCATCCTAGAAGAAGAATTTGCTGCTGCAGGATTATGAATAATGTTGCTTTCAGAGAGATTCTTTAACTCCGGTGATTTCTTCTTTCTTGCTTTTTGAATCATCCAATCATTACTAATTTCATTACTAATGGTCATCATACTCGCCGATATTTCAGTAACTATCCGAGTTGGTTGTTGAAATACAGGATAATTAGTAGGCTTAGGATGAACCTCAATTGATTGATAATGAGTAAGAGGATCTTCTTGCGGAGATTCATGAGTAATTGGAGCTTCAGAATCGTGAGACCATGATCAGCAAAAGAAATAGATGATTTGACAGTATGTCCAATAATTTCTCCAATCACATTAACAGTATTAATAATTCCAGAAACCTGAACAAGTTCAACAACAATAGGCTCATCAACAGGTTCAATAATAAACTCAGTAGCAGAATTGATTGTTCGATCAACAATAGGTTCATCAACAAATTCAACAGTAGATTCCTTAGCAATAATAGAAATTGGATCAAGCAGGTTCAAGCATCGAAGCAATAATAACAGAGCTCAACAACAAAATTAATTATTTGAACATCGAGCTCCTTAGTAGTTAATTGTAACTCTTCTCCAGGAGAAACAATGATAAGTAGATTTAACAGAATTAATAGCAGTTTGCAATTCCTTCTCAGCCACAATAATAGTCTGATTTGATAATTTTGGATCTTTAATCCTATTTGTCTTCAAGTGAGGATGAAGCCTAAAACAATTACCATTGGAATGTCCAAACATTTTACAATGGTGACAGTAATATGGCTTATTCTCCATTATGACATTTTGCCAATATCCATTATGAGGTGTACCAATCCAAATTTCTTCAACATCAGCAAGAGATACATCTCTTTCTACAAGAATCCTTGCCACAGAAGGCATAGTTGAGTTGAAAGGTAGGCATATCCAGCTTCAATGGTCTTCCTAAGGCAGTTCCAATAAGCATATAAAATTTGATGATTAAATAGATGAAGTTTCGCATTAGGTAATTTATACCAAATAGGAATGACAGGTGGTTCTTGATGGGGATCAAAAGAAGGAGACCATTTTAGAAGTTTCATAGGAATTCCATCAATCAAAACGAATTTTTTGGAGAATAAGTTAGCATAATCCACTTCTTTAGAAAGTTGGATCATAATATGCCTTCCATCAAAGAGTCCAACCTTCCAAGAACCCAATAATCTAAAATTCTCAAAGCACTTTCGTATGACTTCCATTTTAGGATGACCAAGTTGAAATTTACCAATTAAAGTAAATTTATGAACATCCACAAGTGAAGAGATTTCATGGATCCGAAAGAATTAAGGCAGTGCTTACCTCCCTTCTTCTCAATTT
This sequence comes from Papilionanthe hookeriana x Papilionanthe teres, assembly GCA_022702705.1. Lineage (NCBI taxonomy): Eukaryota > Viridiplantae > Streptophyta > Magnoliopsida > Asparagales > Orchidaceae > Papilionanthe > Papilionanthe hookeriana x Papilionanthe teres. The sequence continues at coordinate 171,576,028 of CM040423.1, read as the reverse complement.
TCTTAATAAATTGGCAATCACCCTTACCATTAGCAGCATCATGATAAAGCCGTGGAAAACCAGTTTATCGGAGGAAGTCGAAGAATCAAGACTAGTCACTTCAAGAAAAGTCTTTGCCGGGGAATGAATTTGATCAGCCATAAAAATCCGGATGAAATCAAGAAGCCTCGAAATGAAAAATTTAAAAAAGAACAAAACCGGAAAGCAGTAAAATGGATGAATCAATAGAAAATGCAATGACAGAATGAAAACTAATAGAAATAGTCTTCAATTTATCAAAACATCAAGGAAACAGATGAGAACTGAGAAGGAAATCAAGAATCGCTCCAAGAATGCTCCACAAAATCCGGCTCCATCTTTTATGTATATTCTTATATGTATATATATATATATATATATATATATATATATATATATATATATATATATAGGGGAAAAAAATGGGAGATCCAGATTTCCAGGAAGTTTTCTTGAGGCGATTTGCAAATTCTACTCAATTCTTTTGATTTTTGTTGGAGTTTTCTTCTGTTTGATCCTTCTTTTCTTGTTTCCTGCTGAATTCTGATTTTCGGGTAGGCTTATGCAATTTGGATTGGAGGTTTTTTTTGCTTCTTTTGGTTTTCCCGGGTTCTTGAAATTCAAATCTTTTGAATTTTCTTGTTCTTTGTCTGGTTCTCTTTTCATGGCTGATTCTTCTTCTATTGCTATTCCTGTCAACACTTCTTTTGTGGATGTGGTAAATGCTACTGCAGATCTGTCAGATAAATTGGTTTTTCCTAATTGCTATCATGAAACAATCATTGGTAGGGGTAATTGCCCTTTTATTAAACAAGTAAGCAAGAAGGGAGGTAAGCTTCGCCTTAATCTTCACTGGATTCCGAGCTTGCTTCCTTGGTTGAAGTTCATAAATATACTCTTGTGGGGAAGTTTCAATATGGGCATCCTAAGATGGAAAGAATAAGGAAATGTTTTGAAGATTTGAAATTGTCCGGTTCATGGAAGGTTAGGTCGTTTGATAGAAGACATATTATGATTAAGCTTTCTAAAGATGAGGACTATGCAAATTTGTTTTCTAAAAAGTTCTTGATGATGGATGGAAAATATATGAAAATTCCGAAATGGTCTCCCGATTTTGATTCTAATCAAGAAGCTCCTATTATTCCTGTTTGGTTTAGAATTCCTAATCCGAAATTACAATATTTCAATCATCAAGTGATCTATGCAATTGGTACTGCTTTGGGAAGCCTCTAAAATTGGATATCTCTACTTTTAATTTGTCTAGACCTTCTTTAGCAAGGATTCTAGTTGAAAGAGACATTACTCTTCCTGATGTTGAGGAAATTTGGCTTGGATCTCCACATAATGGTTATTGGCAACCACTATTTATAGAACAAAGGCCTGCATACTGTTGTAATTGCAAGATGTTTGGTCATTGTAAAGACAACTGTTATAGGATTCATCCTAATCTTAGGCCTGCAAATGCTAAGGTGGTTATTTCTACTGCAGATAACTCCAAACCTGATGTAGTGCCTGCTGTACCTGATCTAGTGCCTGCTGTTCCTGATGTAGTGCCTGCTGTAATGCCAGCTATTGTGCCTGCTGTAGAAGTTGGGAGGATGGCTTCTGTTGATTCCGGCATTCTTCCTTCAATTCCTTCGAGATTCCCGAAATTACTTTATCTTTATCTAATCCTGCATCTATTTCTGATGATTCTTATTCAACCTTGGTTCAACTTAAACAAGGAGTTATTTTTACTGATAATGAGCCTGTTACAAACAATTCTGCCATGGAAGTGATGGATCCTGTTGGTAATTCTAATTTATCTTTATAGAATGTTATTCAGAAATCTGTAACTGTTTCTAATGTACCAGATGTTCCATCTTTTATTCATTCTGAAACTTCTTCTGATTTGATCATTCTTGAGAAAGAAGATACTGTTATTGAACATGTTGGAAGAGATTTAAACTTTTCAAATAATATACAGTATAATTCCCAAACCTGTTGATTATCCCATTTTTCAAAATGTTGCTCAAGATGGGTTAACTTCTTCCTAGGATAACCTTGATCCTGCTGCTAATGATCTTAAGGATGATTGGTTGATCAAGAAGTCTAAAAAGAAAAAGAAATCTGCTGATTTATTGTCTTTATCTGAAGCTAACATTATTCCTTCTTCCTCTTCTAGGTTTACTAGAAGTGGAAAGCTTGCTCTTCATGATTAAGTTCATATGCTGGAATATTAGGGGAGTGGCCAATCCTGGCTCCCTTAATAGAATTCTGAGTCTAAACAAGATTCATAAGTTTTGGGTGATTGTGCTTTTGGAACCTTTGGTGAAATCTAATTTTGATAAATACATCGGAAAATTTCCTGGATTTTCTTTTTTATCAAATTGTTCTAATAAGATCTCGTCTGCTTTATAGAAAGGAATTATTGGTGAATGTTCTTCTTGATCATTCCCGCATTTTACATTTTCATTTTCAGTTAGATCATTTTCAGGGTTTTGCATCCTTTGTGTATGCTGCTTCTCTCCCTAATGACAGATTAGAGCTTTGGAATAAAATTCATGAGATTAGTTTAACAATGTCAGAAAGTTGGATGGTAGGTGGAGATTTCAATTGCATTGCTCATCCTAGTGAGAATAAAGGAGGCAGGAATCCAAATTTAATAGAGATGCTGAAATTTACTAATGATATTCATTCTGCCAAGCTTGTTGATATTGGCTTTGATGGTTCTCCTTTTACTTGGAAGAGAGGATCATTATATGAAAGGCTTGATAGAATATTAGTTAATCAATCTTGGATTAACATGTTCCCTATTTCCAAAGTTAAACATTTGGCTAGAATGGGTTCTGATCATTCTCCTTTGCTTGTTTGCTGTGCTCCTTTTTCTCGTGGTGAAATCTAATTCATTCGAGTATCTAAATGTTTGGTCCGATCACCCCGATTTCAGTAAAGTAATTGAGAGGAATTGGTGTGCTCCTATCACTGGTTTTCCAAATCCTATTATCAAATTATGGTTTTTACATAAAAGACTAGCTAAGGAGCTTAAAGTATGGAACTGGAATGTATTTGAAAATATTCATCAAAAGGTCTGTTCAGCTGAAGTTTTTGTTTCTGCTGTGGAAAAAGAGGTTGAAGCTGGGAGAGCTTCTGAACAACAATTATCTGCTGCCTATGCCAATTTAAATTTTGCAATTCATCAAGAAGAGTTATTTCTGCAGCAGAAAGCTGCTGCAAACTAGTTCCATCATGGGGACAGAAATTCTAAATTTTTCCATGCTCTTATTAAATACAAAAGATCAGTCAACACTATCCTCCAAATTAAGACAATTGACAACAGATCTCTGTTAAATACTAAGATATTGCTGAGAATACTGTTTCTTATTTCAGTGAGTTGTTTGCTGCCCAGACCACTAACTCTAATATGTTTTCTGCTTCTATATTTTCTTCTTCTGGATTCATTAATCAATCATTGGATTTAGCTGCTGCTCCTAATGAACATGAGATTTCTATTGCCATTAACTCTATGGAAAGTGATAAGGCTGCAGGACCAGATGGGTTCACTCCTGATTTTTATAAAAAATTTTGGCATATTATCAAATCTGATATTACTTCTGTTGTACAAAGTTACTGTCGGCACTATTTTTAGGTTGTGTGATATTTTGAAAAGGGGTCGCCTAACAGAAGTTGTCGGCGAATTTTTAATTTAGTTTAGATAAATAATTTTGAAAAGTAGTATTTGATTTTTGAAAATAATTTTAAATTTGAAGGTTTTAAGATATGAAATCAAACCGATCTCGCATCCCAAATAGTTTATATAAACGAGCACCGCACCACAAACCGTGTATCTATCCCTAAGGATAGACACATCGCTTGATGGTGGGGCTCGATTAAATAAACTAGAAGATTTTGACATCCGTTTGGTCCGCGAACCAATTTTATAAGCCGACAAATTCCCCTGTTTAATATGAAAGCATTAAACGGGGTTTATATTACTCAGGTTCTTTAAAATTCCCTATAAGGGCAAGCCCCTATAGTTAATTACATCTTAAGTGACGGGAATCACCTAAGAAAACTCTCGATAATAATCAATAATTCTGCTCTCAAGAATTTCAAAGTTTAAGTTTTCAAAGGATTGAATTTTTGAATCTCGATAGGGAATGGATCAAGTTTGGAACATTTTATTTTGGGAATTCAAAGGAAGAAAAGTAGGAGAAATTACGGATTCGAAGTGAACTTCGATAATCTCCCGACTATCCTATTGTTTGGCTTGGATTTAGGAAAGTCCTAATGTTTATTTAATGTTTTAATCTTGCCGATTTTAATTAATTAGGGCTTATATTTATATGATAGAATCATACAAATAGCTCGGAAGATATGAGGGTTTATGTCGTATCGGACGACTACCTCGGAATCCTAAGACCGGTTAGGGCTTAATTTGCAATGCAAATGCCTAACGAAGAGTTGAGGATTTATGTTGCACTAGGCAAACTACCTCGAAGTCCTATGGCTTGGTTATTTAATTCTAGGAAAATTTCTGTTGAAGTAGGTTCAAGTTTCTTGTGACGACGATGGCCGTGTCGCCCACCATGCTCCGAGCTCCTTGTTGTTGCGGAGGTTTAGTTTTAGAAATCATAAATCGGGGATGAGAAAAGTGTTTTGGTTTAGAGAAGTCTTAATTTTCAAGTGTTTTTTGTGTTTTAATTAAAACAAATCTTAAAGTCGATTATAACGACACCGGTTAAGATCCCACGGTTCCATCCTTCCGGCATCATTATTTTTATCGGATTCACTTAGTCCGGATGAATTTGCTAAACTCAACTAAATGAGTTCCACACTTTCATTTAGACCGTAGGAAATCCCGTTAGCAACACGTAGGTTACATCATCCGAGGTATTCCCGATCATCCAACAGGACGTTTTAATTTAGTTGTAATTGTAGTTTTGTGTTCTGTTTGTGATTAAATTTTGAGTTGCTTTATATTTTGAAATGTTGTGGCGGTGAATTTTATCTTGAAATGAATTTTAACTTAGTTTTGGTTTCGAGTTTTAGGGACTATCCTAAAGGTGTGAGTTTTCATGCAACATTTATTTTATCATGCAAGAAAAGTAAAGTGCATTTGCAATAAAGTAAATTGTAATAATGTAAATTGCAAGAAAGTAAATTGCAATAAAATAAAAGCGTACCCGGAGGGTCTTCCCGTCATCCCAAGCTGCACTTAAAACACAATTAGAATATTTAAGCAAGTTCCTAGGTAAAGCTAAGGTAAGGGTTATGGTTTTCTACCAAATTCCTAATCCTATAGCTAGTCATTTCCTATGACGTCTACGTTCCTTGTGTTTTTGGTTTGAAGACGATTTTCTTCATCAAAGAACAATTAAGTTCAATTGTTCTTATAAATATCATATCATATTGAGGAAGTGCTTAAGAAGAATCTTAAACATCTTTTCAATATTTCTAGGATTGTTTTAAGTCCAGAATGAATTTAATTATGTAAATGAACCGATCGTCCGAGGTTTTCAAGTTTTGTTAACTTGCTCGATGAACTAGGACATTTGAATATCCTATGAGTGAAGTAACATTTCATTTAATGTTCCGTTTAGGAGTTATGATAACTAAAGCTTTCGAGGTAAATTGGTATTCAAATGGTTTGTGATTTAGCTTAATTTCGATTGAAGGGTTTAAATTTGGAATAGTGTTCAAGTTATTTTAGGCTTATTTCTTTATGTCTTAGGTGATGTTATTTAATTCAACTTAATTTAATTTAATTTAATTTAATTTAATTTAATTTAATTCAATTTAATTCAATTTAGTTTGATTTGATGTTACATTAAATTAATTTGATTTAATTTAATTTTAATTTAATTTGATTTAATTTAATTTAATTTATTTAATTTAATTTAATTTTTAATTTAATTTAATTTAATTTAATTTAATTTTTAATTTAATTTAATTTAATTTAATTTAATTTTTAATTTAATTTAATTTTTAATTTAATTTTTAATTTGATTTAATTTGATTTAATTTGATTTAATTTAATTTTTTAATTTAATTTTATTCATTTTAATTTTAATTAAAATTTTAAAAGAGTTCAATAATTTAATTTAAGTTTAATTATTAAGTCTTTTAATTTTTTAAATTTGAATTATCATTTTAATTAAGAATTAAACATTAATGAAATGATTAATTTAGGGATTTTTAAATTAAAGAATAAATCTCTTCCTAATAATATCCCTATTTTAATAATTCCAATTTTATTATTCTTCCAAATTTAATCAATTATTTAATTAAATTTTAATTATTTTAAATTGCTTAATGGGTTTCTACCCTTTAATTATTTAAATTTCAATCATCCAAATCAGATTAAGATCAAATATTTTATTTGTTAATTTTTTATTAAACCTAAAGTTTTAATTAATGGTTAAAATTTAATTACCATTTTACCCTTTAAGCTTAATAATTTCATAACTCACTAAATTGAACTAAAATGAACTTGAAATTTTTATGTGACTTCACTCATATGTCAACAAAGACATGAGAGGAGAAAATGTGATTTTTCTGTATTTAATTTATTTATTTAATTATTTTTGGTAGAAAATAGAGATTTCCAAGGAAAATTTAATAACATGACCAAGGGAAAGTTTCTGTCCTTAAGAAAATTAGGAGACATTCCTAATGACCAGAGGACCACTTGGACAAATTTTGGTGATTTTTTGAATTATATTATTTTTATTATAATTATTTTAAATTTTAGAGTGTTAATTAATTTAAAAATAAAATAAATGTTGAAAAATGAATTTTATGTTTTTCAAAAATCTCTCTGATATCAAGGAAATCAGAGAAGCAAATTTTGCAATTTTCTGATTTTTCTATGATTTATTATAATTATTTTAGTGAAAATGCTAGAAAATACATTTTTTTAATTTTAAAATTACCCTAGAGCTTTAAAAATTAATATCTCACCAAATAGACCTAAGAAAAATATGGTGTTTGTTCCTAAGTGATTAAAATTCAAAATGTGACATTTTGGTGAATTTTATTATTTTTGTGATTTTTATTATTTTTTAATTATTAAAATATTAAAATAATATTAAAAATCAACTTTTTAGAAAATTGAAATTTTAATTTTCTTAAATTCCCCTGATATCAGAGAGGCTCCAAAACCAATTTGGTGAATTTTTGAAAGATACTTTGAAAGTTATGAATTTTTAAAGTTTAAAATGACTAAGTGGCTTAATCAACCCAATTAGTAGGGACTAATCAAGTCCAATTGACCTCAAATTTTTATGGTGGGTTCTTCTGATCCTAAAGGTCAATGGAGAATTGATTTGAAGTCAATTTGATGTATGGTTAGCTCTAATTAATTAGAGACCTATTTTGAGTGTTTAAGCCGATTAGGGTTGTCTAAAATGAACCAACTCAAAACCTATTTTTCCTAGGGTTCTTTGGTCATAAGGAACATCACCAAATTTTCCTAGAATTTATTTCACAACATGCTATTTATTGGAATTAAAATACTCAAAACGGTGACATGAATTTGAAAAATCAATAACTCTTCATAAGGATGGCCTCGACTTTGGAAAATTCAGGGAATGTTCCCAAATTCAGAGGCTTCAAAGCTCCTATGGTCTCATGCCATGGTGAATTGTATACATGCATGGAGAATTAAATGTATGCGGAATAAATTATAAAAGATAAAATACTTGATGAAATTAAATGATTTCTTTTCCACATTATTCTCCTCACGTTCACCGAGCAAGAGGGTATTTTTATTTTATTTTTCTGATTTTTCTACACAAAGTTATGAATTTTTGAAGTTTAGGGAATTAAATAAATCGAAAAATCCCTAATTTTCTATTTATCCATGCGGCGCCGCGTCAACCTCGGCGGCTCCGAAACGCCGCGTGGCGCGCTCCCATTCGACGCCGCCATCGACTCGGCGCTCCCGGGGCCCGGCTGTATCGCTCCGTCTTCGATCCGACGCGATCCCGGCCGTCCGTCCGCGCGTGTATTAAATGGACGGCATCCGTTCGTCGTCCCCAAGTGTCCTCACCCGAGAGCCGTCCACACTAAATCCCTAATATCTCACTCGATACTCAATGGATTTTCATGTTCTTATGCTCTATGGATTCGTCTTGAAGAGACGAACACATCTATACGGTAATCATGCATTGAAATTAAAGCATTTGAAATGGAGAATCTCCAGAAGCTCGGGATGAAGAATTAGCTCATACCTTTGCTCAGAGAAGTGTGGCTTCGATCTGAGAGTTGTTGCACCTTCGATTGGATCCTAGCGAAGCTCCGGATGAAGTCTCCGGTCCGGTGAATTGTCTAGGTTGGATTTCGACCACGGCTCGATCACAAAGCTTGGAGGCTGGAGCAGCCGGGGGCTCGGAGATGGGGCTTTTCTTTGGTGGACACCTTCCCTTGGTCGCAGTGAAGGTGTAGAACCAATCAATTTGGGGATTGGCTCAGCTGTGGAGAAGTGTCCCGGTTTTGGGTGGAATTTCGGTTGAGAAATTGAGTTGTGTCGGTGGGGATTAGGGCAAATTGACACTTGGGATCAACCGCTCTACAGGGTGGAGAAGGGTTTGGAACAATTTTGGCGAGTTTCGGCAAGGTTTGTGCAACTCTCCTCTCATGGCCGTGAGGGGGTCGGGTTTAAATAGAGGTGGCTGAAGAGCCTCCGGGGATGGCCGAGGGTTGGGATCAGCTGCTGCTGGTCATGGGAAGAATAGCCATGGTGGCCATTGGGCATGGGGCGGCTCGGCGAGGTGGAATTCCAAAGTTGGCTCACATGTGAGCTCTCGGGTGTGGTGTTTTCCGGCGATCCAGGGCGGGCGGCGGCGAGCATGGGTCACCATCTTGACCGGGGAGGTCGGGGCTTGGCAATGGTGAAGTCGATTGGGCTTGGACATGTGTAAAGTGTTTGGATTAAAATGGTATGGGGGAGAGGCCACTTTGGCTTGAAATTGGTCAACCCATTGGTTTGGGTTGGGTTCACCTCCCCATGGTTGGTCTTGGGCTGAGAAGATCGATTAGGCTAGGCTGGTCGAGAGGTGGTGATGTCCTTATCCAAGAATATTTGGATTAAATCTTGGTTAAGGGGAAACATGCTTAAGGCTAATGACTTTTAGGAGATGGTTAAAGGACCTCCTCCTTTTGCCATTAATGGCATGGTCACATGCCAAACTTTCATGGCTTCATATGGCTTGTGAATGGCTCATCCTTGGCTCCATTTGGCTTGGGAAAAGCTTGGGTCAATTTCATAAAAAAAGGATTTAAAAAAATTTTGATATTTTGATGGGAATTTGTATGGGGCTTGATTTGGAATTGTTTAATTAATGACTTTGGAACTTAGGGACAATTTTGATTAAATGGATGATGAGGGGAAGTGCCATGTGGGCTTTGGATGAATTTGGGCTTTTGAATTTGAAGGAAGTGGGCTTTTAGGAAAGTTTAAGGGGAAATGGGCTTTTTGATTTTAGGATGGGCATTTTGGTAAAGATTTTGTGAAGGACCTTGTCAAATAAATGTCATAATTTGTTTAGGGATGTTCTATGAAGGGCTTGGAGTCAATTTGGTGTGATTTGGAGTTGAATTGGTTTGAATTTGGGTTTATTTGGTAAGTGGGCCTATGTAGGTCAAATTGGGCTAACTTGGGCCAATGTTGGGCTAGGGTTGAAATTGATGTAAAATTAATGTTGAGAAATATTTATGGGAGTGTTTCAAAGAGGTTTTGACTTTGGTTGGGCTTTGATTTTGGGGTTTGGGCTCATTTGGGTTAGGTTTGGGTTTAGGTCGAAAATGGGCCTTTTAGCTTTGGGTTGAATTTGAGTGGGGTTTGGATCTAAATTTTGGGCAAATCATGTTAGTGTTTTGTTTGTGGGAATGTTAAGGAAGATTTAGAAAAGATTTGGGGTTAATTGGAGTTGAATTGGGTGAGTTTGTGTTAGGTTTCGGTCATAGGTCCAAATTGGGCTTTAAGGCCAAAAATGGAATTGGATCCAAATGTCAATCAAATTGAACTTGGATTTGGTCTAGATTGGTATTGGGAATGTTGAATTGAAGTTTAGAACTGAATTGGACTAGAATTTGGGTCAATTGGGTAGGTTTGGTTTGACATTGTGTTCACTTAGGGTTAAAATGGGTCAAATTGGGGGTTTTGACAAAAGTAGGGTAAATTGACAAAATTGGCCCATGGTGTAGTTGGACAAAATAAAATTGGGAATATTTGGGATTTTCTGGAATTTTCTGGGAATTTTCTGAATTTTTGGATTTTTGGGTCAAGAGGGGTATTTTGGGTATTTGGAGGGTATTGGGAGGTATTTTTGGAATTTTTGGGTATGGATGATCAATTTGAGTAAAGTGGAAATTTTTGGGAATGATTTTGGAGAATTTTGGGTAATTTGGAAATTTTTGAGAAATTTGGGTAGTTTCTAGGGTTTTGGGTAGGCTAAGCGGGTGTAGGGTCCCGGAGGTCAAAAATTGAAAATTTGGAAAATTGAAGATTGGGTGGATGTAAGTGGAATGAAATCATTTTGGTTGAGCCTTGAAGCCATATCAAGCCCACATGAGCCATGAAGGGACTCATTTGAGGCATTCACTATGTTGTTCCTAACCCTCTTGCCAAGGGCTTAGGGGTTAAGGACCATCCATGTGAATCACCTACATGAGTCGGGAGGTTAAGTTAGGTATGGTTGTGGTTTTAGGAAGTGTGTGAAAGTGTAGTGTATAAGTGTAGTGTGTGTGTAAGTCAGCCCCTTCACTGGACCGGGCCACCTGGGCAGGTCCTAAGGCCAAAGAGTCCTATAGGAACTCATCCTTTAAACTTCCACATTTGATTTCAACCCTCTAGGTGATTAGGGGTCTACAGTCAAGTTTGTTGAGTTTGTAGGGAGTTAAGAAGTGGTTTGAATTTATAAAAGGTGGGTCCCAATTCTAGTCCTCTAAGATAGTCAAAGGAAAAGCCTAAGGCTAGATCCTAAGCACTAAAAAGAAGGGAAGACCTCATCAAAAATGAGGTCAACAAATGGACCCCCAATAGGTGTGGTGAGCTGACGGAGCACACCGCGCGTATTGGCGTTGACCGAACAGATCAATAAAACCAACACAGATGTCCAAGTGACAAACTTAGGACGAAGTAGAAGAATTTCCGCTGGGGAGTGTCAAGCATACCTCCGAGACTGGAGATTCCCGAACTCTTGCTTGGGGAAAGGAAAAAGAAGGTGAATCCCAAATCACATGACTCGGGGAATTTCAATTTAGATTTTATTTTGTTTCAATTTAAGTTTTGATGTAGGAGCTTAGATTTTAGTTTGGAGTTTTAATTTAAATTGAAGTTTTGTCAAAATTAATTTGAGGGATTTGATTTGAAATGAAAATTGGAATTTTGAGGTTTTAGATGTAACATCTTCAACCTCGAAAGAAAATTGAATTGATCAGATTGAATCATTACAATGAGGAGAGATCTCAGAGCAATGTGGTACCAGATGTAAAATCCTTAACTTCAAGAGTTTGATTTTAATATACTTCTTCTTTTAATATACTCCTTAACTTCGAGCAATGTGGTCGACAAATCATTATACTTCTTCTTCTAATATTAAGATTGTTGCTGATTGCTTGGAAAGATCATAAATGGAATTCGAAATGCTTCAACATCATCTTAATCCTGAAATTATTAACAAGATTTTATCCATTCCTATTTAGTTTAATGGAAAGGATATATTAATACCTAAGAATTCATCTACTCAGAGTTTTTCTAAGTTTGTTTATCACTCTTGCTTCAACTGGCATAAAAATGATTGGGGTACTAAATTATGGAATAAATTTATCACTCCATCTATGTCCTTCTTTTGTTGGAAATTATTCGAAGCTACTCCCTACTGATGATATTTTGAAGCTTAAAGGTATTAGAGGTCCTTCTATTTGTCCTTTTTGTCTTCTTGATGAGGAATCTTTATTCCATATTTTCCTTAATTGCAATCGGATTCAATGAATACGGAAGGAGATTCTATCCGGATTAGGTCGAGTGAAAAATTTTTTGTGTGGTCTTCTATTGAGGCTTGTTGGCGGGATTGGAAAGATGGTTCTTGCTACTACACTCCCTTGATTATCTTCCGGTTCATTTGGTTGGCTCGAAATGATGTTAAACATCTTAATGTCTCTTTCTCTTCTCAATCTATTATTCGGAATTGCTGGTCTTATCTTAACAAACTGCAGAATTTTATTACTCCTTCTCAGACTCATAAGAAAAGGCAAATTGTTTTAGTACAATGGAAGGCTCCTATGGATCCTTGGTTGAAAATTAATACAGATGGCAGCCTTAAAGCTACTTCTGCTGGTATTGGAGGACTTTGCAGGGATTTTAGAGGACAATGTCTATGGTTCTTTGCTACCCCTGTCATGGCTTGTTCTGCACTAGAATCTGAAATAATTGCTGTTTTTTGGGGATTGAAAATTGCTAAAAAAATGAACTTAAATTTTCTTCATTTTGAACTTGATTCCTTGCTTCTCTTACAGATTTTGATACAGAAATCTGCTATACCATGGTTCCTTCATATATGGATAAAAAAGATCAAGGTTATTACTGCTTCCAAGCATATTATTTGGTCTCACATCTACAGAGAAGGGAATCAGCCTGCAAATTGGCTTGCATCTACTGCATCTTCTTCCTTTAATATAGTTTGTAGTTCTGCTGTCTCATCTTTTCCTTTTTTAGTTCTCTAGTACATGGGGATTTAATTAAGATCCCTCATGTTAGATGAATCAACTCTTCAATTTAATATATTTTGCTTCTGTTAAATATATATATATATTAATTTAGTTATCTATTGAGTCACACAATTAAATACAAGTATACATATCACTTAAGTAATACATGGCTCTAGTGCAGTCCTAGATATCGATCCCACAGGGAGGCAATTAATTTAATAATGTAGCACAAAAATCACTTCTCGAATCACAGCATAATTACAGTAATTTTAATTCTTAAAATGGAGATAAATAGTTGTAGTTACTAATTCTACCAAAGTACGTTCTAACCTTCTAGCAAGTTAAACTAACACATGTTTGAATTTATAACAAAGTTCAGTTGTAAGAAAGAATCTTTCTCCTCTTTAATTATAAAATGATGATTTTTGTGACATAGATCGGTGATGCAAATATATTGTGCCAAATAGGAGCATTCCTATTCTTTACCCTTTTCCAAGCGCATAAAGAACATTGGCTAAACTTAAGTTCATTCCCCAAATCCGTGGTTAGAAGGGGAGGATACGGCTCTCACTCCGGAGCTCCCACTTCCCTTCCACGAAGGCTAACTCTCGCTTTGGTTTCCAAAACCTAGGACCAAATTGAGGATTTCAGCCTGTCACTCTGAAATCTCCAATTCTGATCCCATCAAAGTATATTTCCCTATTTATTTACACTCAACCCCCATGAACTACGTCACTTATTCATGGACATTGAATGTGACCTTCACTTTTGTTGTGCAACTTATAATCCTTTCGAACATAAGTTTCCCGACAAGTTTAAATAATTTAATTGGCCGACTCGAAAAGTAAATGACGTACGAAGTGAAAAAGGTCATCACATTTTCTCGATAGTAAATCGGCACATCATTTCCATATCACAACATAACACATCACATGAAAAGGAGGAAGACAAAGAAATCTACTCAAGACTCATGAGGAAAATATGACAAAAAATGGATTTTATATATAAAAGCAATGTCATACAAATAGAGTAAAGAAAAGACAACTTATCTCAAACTCTTCCCCAAGCAAATCTCAAGGAATTCCTTTGACTCCTCTTCCTTCTTCATAATAACACACAATTCTCTCTTTAGATAAGTAAGGAAGAAGAAATCCCTCACTTTCCCCTCTTCCTACACTTAGAAGAGAATACACAAACCCTAGATTTCCTAAAAATGAAAAGACACACTCACTCTTCACTCTCCACACTCTAAACTCTTCCCCCTTCACTAAATTTGGCTCCAAAGTAGTTTAAATCTAGCCATAACTCATTCCCTAAGAGTTTCTTCAAGCATCCCTCTAAAATCCGGCAAAATAAATTGAATCTAGTTTGAATTCATGATAGGACACGGTCCGGCGCGGGATAGGGTGCCGTCCGACGCTATTTTCTGCCTTTTGGGTCCAAAGTCTTTGTAAATTGGCGTGGTCCGATACTGGTGACAGCACTTCTTAGCGCTAGTTCAATAAAATGCACTTTTGCCCCCATTTTACTCCAAATTTTCTCCTTTTCGCTTCCTTTTGCTCCAAAGGCCTAAAATCATTGTCCCTACATGAAATCATGAAAAACACCTTTCTTTGAAGTGCAATATCATCAAAAACATGTATGAAATGGACATTAGAAGGCAATTAAATTTTCGGTGGATCAAGATCCCCCAAACTTAGCTATTTCTTTTCCTCGAAGTAATCTTAGTTAATATATAAAATAATGATCCACTACAATGAAGTTTCTTTCTAGAATACCATAATTTTAACTTAGATAAGTACAATATTAAAATTTTCGAAATATCTTTGAATAATTCAAGTAAATTCTGCAGGTGTAAGACTATCTAGTAATCAAGTCTATAAATTCTAGCATTTTATTCATTTTAAAAATGACTATAGATTGTCCTAGTAAGGAACTTAAAAGGATCACATGAAAAGAAGTTTATGAGAACACTACTAGTAAAGATGCTAATCCATACATATAAGTTCAGGAAAGTAATTAAATTCTTCCCATTAGGTAGTTCCAAGTGAAGCCAATTTTTAATTAGGCATCTCCTCAAGCTTCTCCTCGCTTTTCTTTCTTTTCTTTTTTTTTCTTTTCTTCCTTCTTTCATTTCTTCTCTTTTTTTTTTTGCTTTTTCAAGTGAGGATTATTGTACTGGATAGACTTTAGTAATTTTAAACTTTACCCTTCTCACCCTAAATTTGAAACATACCACAATCCTTTACCATATAGGCATTTCTTTAGCTTATTATTGATTCATCATAGAGTCTCGATCCTTTCCTTTCACATAAAGTTTTAAGATTCTTAATACTCCAAACATACGAGTTTTTCTTACTTTGAATAGTTAACTATAGTCCTATTTTCTTATACCAAATTTCTTAGCCTAGAAAATTACTTCTCATTACCAAATACTTTCATTTAATTTCACAAAATACTTAAATAAATTCAAAATACAATTATCTGAAATTGAGTTCTATCATAGGAAATCATGTTAATAATTTTGAAAATATTTTTAAATGAGAACAACTAAAAGTTAATTCTTTCCCTCCCCCAAACTTAAATTTTTTAATATTAATACAATTAACATGGGAAGGAAGAGAAGATATAAACTTATATAACTCATACCTCAATATGTTGGGCTTTTCATACCTTTGAGTTTGGGTAGGTTTTCCTCATAAATTAAAACAGTAGGCCTGAAATAATTAAGAGCATTTCTATACACAAATATGGGTTAGAATTTTGCAAGGGAAGAAGTTTAAGATTTTTAAAACATAAAATATCAACTAAGCACATGAAATTAACATCCAACTGTTACTTTCACAGATTACTAAAGCACATGCAAACTCTACTTATTACATCACATTCATCACAATTAAGCATAAAGTTCGCTACAAACACAACCAAATCAAAATTACATCACAAGTAAAAATTAGAGAGAGTCTTAGGTACTTTACATAAAAAAAATACAAATAAAAAATAAAATGAAAATGAAACAACATAAACTATCAATCATCATCCGTAGGTGCTCCACCATCATCAGGTTCATCAGGATGATATGGAGTGTACTCAAGGTAAGTAGGAAATATAACATTAGTGTCTCCCTTGAAAAATCTCATCTGTGTGTCATGATAAGCTATCTCATATTCTCGCCACCGCACTTGATAATCATCTTTTATCTTATTCCTTTCTTCTAGCCCTTCTACTCTGGTGTTCAACCTTTCTAACTTATCCATAACATTATGCAGAGTAGTTTCCTTAGACGTAAACGGTCTCTCATGACTAGAAGAAGGTTCATCAACTTTCTTACTCCATTTCCATCCTACATGCGCTTCATAGGTTTTCAGATTTAGTTTAGTAATGGGCTTCAAGGGATGGACTACCTCATCATTATCTTATGTTGCTACACCTGACTGAATACACAAGGCATGAATCAGGCTGGGGTGCCCAGTCCATATGTAGTCTCTCCTTTTGAACATGTCACAATACCCTTATAAATAATAACCCCAATATTGATATTCTTTATGTTTTGAATACATTAAATTAGAATAACTCTATCTACAGTAACCTCGTTGTGATGGTTGGTAGGCAAAAGTCTTGTAGAAATGAAATAATGTCAGGCTTTCGATACAGGATTCAGAGTAGAAAGGGGGGAAATTAACTTTTTGTTTCTGTTTAATTTTCCATTCCCCTTTTTTCGTGAGTCAAAAAGTTCATAATAGTATCTAAGGCTTCAATAGTAACAAGAAAATTTTTGTATTCACATAAAACGATTTCTCTCAACTGATAGAATGCATTGATACGAGCAGGGGTAAACTCAACCATTTGTCCTCTAAACAGGATATATTTGCTCACAGAATAATAAAAATTTGCAAAAAACTCTCTCACAATCCCAGACATCACTTCAATAGTAAAATAATAGAAAATTTCAGATTGACTATTTGAAATAAGTTCTTCAATCACACCTCCAGAATTTTTAAAGTCTTTTTCTTGAACACACTTCTTAGTGCTAAGAAATGTAGTAAAGTGGGAATAAACCTTGAAATTCACAAATTTACTCTCATCGTAATCAAATTTTCTCTTTCCCTTAGCCATTCTTGGAGCCATTTGTCTAAAAATATCAAATTTATCCAAATCAATTTCAAAATTACAATGTAATAGACTCCAAGATAAGTTTAAATAGATAAGAACTCCAATGCCATTAAAAATCTCCAAATTTTCTTTAAAAACCTCAAAATTTAGATCTTCCTAATGCAGGAGATTTTCATGATCAAAATAAAAAAAAAATTAGGTTGAAGTGTAGCTCTTACCAAGAGAAGATGAAATTCGAACTTTTTTGGTCACAAAATCGCTTTAAATCCAATTGCAAGTGAGCCACTAGGTGCAAAAATCGGCCTTGACTAGGGGTAGAAGACGATGGTTTAGGCAAATATGGTGGGTCCCGGGGTTAAATCTTGAAATTTTAGAGTTTAAGGCCTTTTTCTAGTCGAGTGCTGTCTGGCGCTGGTGACAGCATCGTTTAGTGCAATTTTCTGCTCTTGTGAACAAAAAACTCTGTCTTTTGGCATGGTCCGACACTAGTGACAGCGTCGTTAGGCACTAGTTCAAAAACTGGGCTTTCAACTTTCTTTTGAAATTTCAATCTTTTCAATCCCACTCTGTTGTCTAATTAGTCCAATTAAGCATTGAATAACATACTAAAGCCATGGAAAATGATATTTTTAAACACAAACAACACAAAACATCACTTTGATATCTAAAATCCAAGTTACAAACACATACAAATAACACTAAAGGCTACATATCCTCAAGCCATAAAATTTTAAAATTCAGTGTCGCTCACAACCAAAACACAATAACCGAGAACTAAACAAGAAAGCAAGTCCAAATATAACATCCAAGCAAAGCAATCAGTTCAAATACATAAACACAGAAATACAATAATTAAGTCTTCATTCTTCCTCAAAACTATCATCAACTCTTAAATCTCCAATTAATTGAACGTGAATGAACAGATTGTACAATGAACGAAATGGAAATTCTTCAGTAGAATCCTCCTCAATCCAACCTTTCTTTCTCATCAAATCTATCGGAATTCCTTCAAGGTACCTAGAATGATCAAAGTGTTCATTCATTTTTCAATCCAAATGATCAAAGAAGTCAGATAGAATGTTGACTGCATTCATCAGGTGTTGCACTTCCTTCTCTAATTTCTTAATTTTCTTCAAGATAATCTGTGAAATTTTAGGAAAGTAAGGAGGAATAGGTGTCGAACTCTGAGATGGTTGATCTTCGATGATACTCATGTCATTCATATCACCAACTTGCTCGGTTACTATGTTCATCCGTTGGGTCTATAGGCTTCCAAGGTCGAAGTACTCTTTGCCAATTCTCATATGGCACTTGTAATTGACTTGCAGAGGAGAAATATGGTGGAAGGATGTCTAAGCCCATACTTTGATCCATGAACGATCAATAACAAAATAGATTTAACAATTACCGAACCAACAACAATAGACATCCTCATTTGAATACGGTAGTTCAAGATTGCACACTCCTTAGTTACTTTCCTGATTTTCATAGTTGAGAGAAATTTTGCGGATATAAAATAATGTAAGTGCTTCGAGGATTTAATAGTGTGGTCGAAAAACTTACATACCTATTATCACTTATCTCTCATTCATCCCTTTCATCCGTCAGATATATATATATATATATATATATATATATATATATATATATATATATATTTTTTTTTGGGAAAGAAGCCACAAAGGCTCCCTACATGTTACTACAAACTATAATTACAAAAATCCTTACCAATAGTGGTAAGACCTCCCCATCAACATACTCCACCCAAACTAAAACTAGGACATAAACAAATAGAACGGGCCTAACTAAATAGCAAACGAGAGAAACATAATATAGTCCACTCATCCTGGAGCAGTACACGAGTGCGGTAGAGAGAAACGCGGTAACTCGGTAAGTCCAAAATGACTTGGTGGATGAGATAAAGATCCATGCATAAGTCCGGAGGCTCGGACATGAGACCAACAGCCTTATGGGGCCAAGTGGGGACCTCGAATAATCCCGGCACCAAATTTGGGGAGTCGGGTAGTAGTCTTGATGTAAGGGGCGGAAAGATTGTCACCGTTGATAAGGGTCTTTAGCTGTGTAGGAATGATGGTTGAGGCCCTCACATTTTGGGAAGAAGCTCCAACTTTGGCTAGCCAACCAGCAGGTTGATTACCTTCCTTGTGAATGAAGGTGAATTGAACATTGAGTTTGGAGACACTGGCAAGGATTCTACTCCTCCAGTGACCATGGTGCCAGGGAGGGTTGGAGGGGCAGGGGTTCAGCAATGTAATAATTTCCTCATTATCACCTTCCACAATAATATTATACCAGTTACAGCTAATGGCCATGGAAAGCCCCCAAAAGATGGAAATGAGATCAGCTTCCAAAGTATCAGCAGCATCAACAGGTGCATGGAAGAAGAGCATGCAATCACCCCTGTGGTTCCTGAAGATTCCACCAAATCCAGCACCTTCCTCATTGCAGCAGCCATTATAATTTAGTTTGAGGAAGGGGGAATAGGGGGGCTGCCATTTGACCAGTGTGATTCTATGGTAAGGAGCCTCATGAGTGGTCTCTAGCCCACAAATATTAGAGAAATTATTATATCTGATGAGTTTTTGGATGTAGGAGAGACAATTGTGTGCAACTTTTTGTTCACTGGGTAGAATGTCATCAAAGGTGGCTTTGTTCCTTGCCATCCAAAGGAACCGGGCACAAATAAGAGGGATCGCACCAATCCCTTGCTTGTTCCAAGCTGCCCGACAAGAGTGAAGGCGGACCCAAGAAAGACTTTGTGTGTTGATTTGACGAGTCTTTGGAAGATTAACCTCCAAACAAGCTGAGAAAACCTGCATTTAAAAAACAGGTGTTTGATAGATTCTTCCTCCCTCATGCAAAGTCTACAACAAGAAGGACCTCTCAGACCTTTTAATTTGAGGATGTCATCAGTAGGAAGGATCTTCAGGAAAGTTCTCCAAGTAAAGAAAGTCATAGATGGTGATAAGTATTTGTTCCGGGGACATTCACTCCGAGGGACGAGCTCCCACTCGTAGAGTTTGGAGTAGATGGCTTTAGACAAGCTATGCTTGGGCACGGGAATGCCGGATGATAGAGTCCACGCTACGCTCGTCAAAACTAGTGGTGGCCACTGCCTAGCGGATTCGGGAGTAAGCACGGTTTGAAGATCCTCCAAAGACCAATTAGCCCGACCTAACACTCAGATACTTTTAGTTTAAGGTTGGGAATATTAGTCCCAGGGTTGAGCCATTCAGTTGGGCACCAGTTATCCAACCAGAAGGTGAGATCCCCTTTACCCAACTGCCAGCTAAACAGACTTTCAGCTTGCAGCCTAATTCTGAGCATAGCTTTCCATAGCTTAGAGTCACCCACTTTGCTGCTAACCAGGGTCGGGTGGATCAGTTTGCAATATTTGCCCATCAGAAATTTAGCCCATAGGGAGTTCTGGGATCTAAATTTGATCCACAACTTACATAGATTCACTTGAATTATATGCTTTATAGTTTTAAACCCCGATCCACCAGCCCAAGTAGGCTTAGCCACTTTGGTCCGGGAGGTCCAATGACACTTGCTTTCTTTGGCCAGCCCAAAGAAACTTGTTAAACGCCTTTTCAAAGAGAGTTTGGATTCCTTTGTTCATAGTGGTCATCTGGAGAACATAAGCAGGCAAAGTGGTGAGAATACTTCTTAGGATAGTTATCCTACCTCCACTGGAAAGGTACTTGTGAGTCCAATTTGCCAAATAAGAGTTGATTTTCTGCAGGATGCCTTCAAAGTGCCTTTGCTTTGTTCTGCCCATATCAAGCTGAACCCCTAAGTACTTGAGAGGCGAGTGAGTGCTAGTAAAGCCGGTGAAATTACTAACCCGGTTTCGACCTCCACGAAGTATTTGAAGAAAATAGGAGATGGCTTTTGGACTTATTGAACACCATACCGGAAGATTGCTTGGAAGGAGTTCGGGCATTTGACAATCATTTTGACAGCATTCTTGGAAGCATTGGAGAATACCATAACATCATCTGCATACACTAAGTGAGATACTAAAATATTAGACTTGTGGTGATACCCGTTGGAGGGGTGTGTTATGCTAGTTTGGTTCAATAATTTGGAGAAATAATCCATAGCCAAGATGAAAAGGGTGGGAGAGAGTGGGTCTCCTTGCTTGAGACCCCTAGAAGCAGAGAAGTAGCCCCAAGTAGACCCATTGAGCAGAATAGAGTGGGCATTAGCCCCCAGCCATCTTCTGATAAGATTGCAGAAAGAATTCTGAAAACCCCTTGCTGTAAGAGTGTCTATAAGAAAGTCCCAGTGGATGGTATCATATGCCTTCTTAATATCAAGCTTGTAAATTAAATTGCCACTTCTGCACTTAGTATTCAAATTCAATAGAAGCTCTTGTGCTAACAAGATATTATCAACAATGGACCTACCTTTAACAAAAGCTGCTTGATTAGAGCTGATAACTTTCTCCAAAATGGGTTGTAGTACGTTGACTAACACCTTGCTTATAGTTTTGCTGATCACAGATGTGAGACTAATAGGTCTGAAGTGATCCCAACTAGTTTGTGTAGTGTCTTTGGGGATTAAAACAAAGTTGGAAGCATGGAAGTATTGAGGAATGTCTTCTCCCAGAAAGAAACTAGTGATGGCAGCAGTCACCTCAGCTTTAATGATCACCCAAGCCTTGATGTAAAAATCAGAAGTGTACCCATCAGGGCCTGCAGTCTTAGAGCTGTCAATAGAATTAATGGCCTTCCAGATCTCCTCTTCAGATGGGGGAGTAGTGAGATTAAGCTGACTAATGTAATCATAATGATCGGTGAAAAGGGCGGTGTTTATGCTTGGCTCTTTGAAATGGGTATTGTTGAAGTAGGGAATGAAAGTATTGGGTAGCATCCCTACCAATCTCCAAGTGATTGGAGATCCAATCCCCATTCTCCTTTTTGATACTATGTATGAAATTACATTTCCTCTTATATTTGAGGTAGGCATGATAGTAGGCAGTGTTCCGATCTCCCTCTATGAAATGATTAATGGAGGCCTTCTGTTGAAGAAATTTATCCTGAATATCAATAGAGTGCATCAGTTTGGCTTCAGCAGCAAGGAGATGGGACTGGAGGGCACTGTTATTAAGGCTTTGCTCTTCCAATTCTAAGACATCCCTTTCCGCCTGCTCCACCACTTTAAATACATTGCCAAATTGATTCCAGTCCGAGTTAGATAATTTCCTACTTAGCTCGTGATGAAGGAGGCACGGCTTGTGCCATGGGTCCATCCGTGTAGAATCTTGCCGGTTATCTTTGACCACCTGCAGGAAGGAGGGATGGGTAGACCGGATATTCCGATATCCGAAAGGTTTAAAGGAGGAGTGCGGGGGAGCGAGTAATAGATATGAGGAGAGGCCCATGGTCGGAGCAAATAAGAGCAAGATGAGTGATCTGGGTATGCAGGAAATGACTGTGCCAGAGCTCATTGGCTAGAAATCTATCCAGCCTTTCTTTAGTAGAATTCCTTTTCCAAGTGAAACTAGGACCCCTAAATCCCAGATCATAAAGCCCAGCTGCATCAATATTATCACTGAAGGTGTTCATTATAGTTACATTAGGTCCGTGGCCACCCGGTTTTCAGCGGGAGTAGTAATACAATTGAAATCACCCCCAATGATCCGGGGGCAATTAATGACAATGCTTAGATTATGGATATGATCCCGGAGCAGGAGTTCCGTCGGCTTTTCTGCACCCGAGCATACACAAAGGTGGCATTAGCGACTCGTCCAACGAAAGGAGATAGAGATATTAACCATCTGTCGAAGATCCAAGCAAGACAGTCCAATTAAGTTCTTTCCTGCAAAAGACCCATATCTTATTGTTGGAATTAGCAAAATGAGTGAAACCATGAAAAGAGTTGATAATTTTATTGGAATGCTGGTGCACCAGAGGCTCAAGTAAGGCAAAGCACCAAAGGGAGTGTTTTTTGGTAAGATAGTGAATCCTTTTAAGTGAGGGTGGGTGGGCCACACCTCTAATGTTCCGAGCATAGAAAGTTTATCATGCAATAAAGTAGGTAGGAGGGGTGGGGGAAGGTGGGTGGGATTTTGACCTGGTTCTCCCCCTTAAAGGGAGTGAGGAAGAGGGTTCAGCTAGTAAGGAATGAGAGGTAGTGGAACTGGAGTTGATGTCTAATTTATTTCTTTTTTTCTTTTTAGCATTCTGCACTTCCCAATTATTTTCCAAAATGTTCTGAATGAGTTGGGTGGGGGGAGGTTGGGGAATAACAGTAGAAGGGGCTAAATCAGGAGAACCAATGTTCGGGGGGTAGAATAGGAAAAGGAGAGGAGGGAGGGTCAGGTCGAATGGGTTTCTCGGGGGGGTGGGGATGGAGGGGCTGTCAAAGGTCGAGGCAAAACGAGCGGTGATAGGAGATTGAATTGGGTGAGGGTCGAGCTGAATGGATTTGCCTGGGGGTGGGGATGGAGGGACCGTCAAAGGTTGAGGCAAAACATCGGTGATAGGAGATTGAATTGGGGTAGAAGAGGGGCCGCTAACCAAAGGTTCAGCCACAGGAGCCTTTACGGGAGGTGGGTGTAGTCTATAACACTTCTCTATAGTATGCCCAAACATCTTGCAATTAGTGCAATAGTGAGGTTTCTGCTGCATGATAACTTCCTGCCAAAAACCCTCAGCAGCAGTACCCACCCAGATTCTATTGACTTCAGGTAAGGAGATGTCTCTTTCAATTTGGATCCTAGCCGCTTCGGGTAGGCCTCTATTACAAGTGGTTGCATCCATTCTGAGGGGGGTTCCAATAGCTCTAGCAATCTGGAATAAGGCATTATGGTTGAAATATCTGTATGGGAGATTAGGGAATTTAAACCAAATTGGAATGATGGGTGGTTCCTTGCTAGGATCAAATCCTGGTGTCCATTTTAGAAGTTTCATATCCATACCAGCAATAGTTACATTTTGTTTTGCAAATAGCTTAGCATAATCTTCCTCATTGGAGAAGTGGATAAGGAGGTGCCTTCCATCAAGAAGCCCCATTCTCCAATTACCGATAAATGCCGAGTGACTCAAAAAAGCCCCGACAAGCTCCATCTTTGGATGTCCCGGGGTGAATTTCCCTATAAGTGTTAATCTGACTTCTTCATTCAGAGTGTTAATTTCCTCATCAGAAAAGTAGACAGCTGGGCAGCCATCCTTGACATCAATGGGATGAATGAAAGGGCAGGATACTTTCCCTGCAGCAGCATCATGAAAAATCCGGGGGAAGAAAAGATTGGAAGACTGGTTCAGATTAGGGCCTTGGCCCAGCACACCTGCATAAGATGCCTTAATCCAGTCACTCCTGGTAGCGAGAATCCACGGGGTTTGCCATGGACAAGACCAATCCGGGGAAAAGATCGGTAGCAAAGTGACAACAAACGGAATCACGGCGAGTCTCCGGTAATTAGCTCGGTAGAAGGAAAACTAAACTTCCCGATCCACGACAAGTCTCCAAGAGCCAATGGAACAAGTAGAGAAATTGAATTATCGAGCCGGGAGAGCAAAAACCCAGCAAAGAGGTCACCAACACTACTACGGACCACGGGAGGACCACACACCCAACACCTCCTCAAGCCCACCACCACCGACGGAGTCGGCCGCCGGCGGACTCATGGCCGAAACCCTAGCGAGCTCCAAATCCAGCCGCCATTATATACATATATATATATATATATATATATATATATATATATATATATATATATATATCATTCATGTTGTCCTTCATTGGGGGCTAAGTTTGAATAGTGGCAGATTGACACATTCTCAATCATGTATAAATCATTAATCTTTGTAGGAGTAAATGTGACAAACCTACCTCGTACATAGACTAATCCTTGGTTGATTCCATGAAGATTGGCATAAAACTCCTTCACAATTGGGACAACTATAGCGATAGTAGTATAACAAAGCACCGCCCAACGTCTCCGTATATTGATTTCATCAATTCTAGTAGTAGGATAATTTGTACCTCGATTCACAAAGCCTCGCTCTTTAATCGACCTCATCTTTAAGATATTCTTGTTGTATAGACGCAGTGCTTCAAAACTGATGAACTTCTTAAAAATCTAAAATCTTGAAGTTTCTATCGAGTCAGAATCTATTTGGACAAGATTTGGGATCTTCCTTTTAATTCCTCTAGTAGTTCATGAGTCTAGAGGAGGTTTTTGGGAGTTAAAGTTGAAGAATTGCTGCCTAGAACCACCAAAACTTGAATTTAAAGACGAGAAACTGTTTTCTGAATAGTGGCGCGGTCCGACATTGATAACGACGACCGTTCGGGGCTAGTTCAAATTTTGCCAAACTTTGTTTTGTACAAATTCTTTCCAAACATCGATTTAATTCATTTCTTAAATGTTGTTAATGATATTTAAGGAAGGGTAGGACTTAAATAATTAACAAACAAACACAAAAAATACATCAAAACAAGAAAACATTCAATAACTGTGGGTTGCCTCCCATAAAGCGCTTGGTCAGCCCGACATAACTTCAAGTTACACAGGTTAATCCAACATTAAAACCTCTTTAAAATTAGGTCTATTGCCTTCAAAATATGGTTATAATCTTTGTCCATTAACTTTGAATATTCTTCCAGATTTAGGGTCTTCGATAATCACAGCTCTAAATTGATAGATTTTTATGACAGTGAAAAGTCCTGTCCATCTAGATTTTAGTTTCCCAAGAAATAATTTCAATCTTGTATTGTATGGTTAAACTTTTTATCTTTGTTAAAATTCTTTTTTAAAATCTTAAGATCATGCCATATTTTTCTTCTCTCCTTGTATATTTTATTATTATCATATGATCTATTTCTGATTTCTTCCAATTCATTTAATTGCAACAGTCTTTTCTCACCTACGTATTTCAAATTAAAGTTCAATTTCTTTATCGCCTAATCACGGGAAAATATATTAAGAAATTCATACCCATTTTTATGAAATTGCACTTTAAAGAAAGGTACTTTATTTATTTTATTGTAGGAATGAAGATTTATAAGTGATGAAAGCAAAAAGCATGAAATGGAGCGAATTTGGATCAAAAAAGGAAGAAATTCATGCAAAATGAACTAAGTCGCAAACGGCGAGATCGAGCCGGCCGACGGCGTGATCATGAGGAGAATTTTTGAAGGATTTGCATCTACCTCGCCGACAGCGAGCCCGAGCCCGCCGACGGCGAGATTGCGTGGTTTGGAGACCTTCTAGAAGCCCCGCCGACGGTGAGGTCGTTTCTCGCCGATGGGGAGACTGTTCAAAATGCCAGATACATTGAACCTAGACGCTTTTTGAAGAGGTGTTTAAGCACCCCTTGGACCTTTTCCTACCTCTATAAATAGAGGCCGAATTCTAGTGTCTAATAAGGAGTCTTAGTGTCTACTTGGTGTCTATTTTAAGAGTTTTAGAGTGTAATTAGTGAGTTTTTGAGTCGAAAGTTGAAGTTTGAGTAAGTGTAATTAGTGAGTTTAGAAGTGTGCTGTACTAGAAGGAAAAGTCAAAGGAACTTCGAGGAGTCCGTCAGGGAGGAAATCGAGATAAGTATCTTTGTTTATTGTTGTTAACTTTAAATGAAATCCATGCTTTGTTTAATTTCCATGCATTCTGAGTAGTTTTCTTAGTCTTTCTCCTTGTTTATGAAGTTATGTGAATTGATGAAATTAAATAGAAGTGCCAAATATATTAAAATAAATTGTGATAATTTTTACTTAAAACTTAATTTACTTTTCAATCTGGCCCATTGATTTGTTTAAATATGTTGAATTATCAACTATAATAAAGATTACATCCAATATTCAGGGAAGTCAAAAGCCTTGGAAGGAGGGTACAAATAAATAGTGAAATATTATTTATCGGACGTAGAATTGGACATTTTAGTGTGACAGAATAAAATATTCAATTTGGTCCTTTTGTTTGAGAGCTGAAGTGTAGATGTTAGCCCTAAGGTGAGGGGAACGTGGGAGCTACGAAGTGGCAACCAGTATTCTCTCAGCTTAGCCGCAGATTCAGTAATCAAGCATAGGACTAGTCAATGTTCTTTACACCTGGACCAAAAGGTAAAGTATAGGAATGCTCCTATTTATCACAATACAATAAACATTCTATTTGAATTCATCATTCACTTAATTTTCTAAAAACAAGGAGAATGATACTTTTCTGAAATCTTTAAATCAATTTTATTTAAAGAATTAGTTTACTTTAGTTCGCTTTATTTACGTATTCTAAATTTTCGTATACTATATTAGTAAGTAAATACTTTTAAATTTAGCTGTTACAAACCTAGTAAAACTTCCTCGTGGGATCGATAACCAGGACTCCACTGGAGCCCTGTATTACTTGATACGATACATATACTTGCTTAGAATCCACATTATACATTCCATCATAAAATCAAATATATATATTAAAACAGGATCAAGTTTTTGGTGCCGTTGCTATTAACATAATTTGCAAACATAAAAAAAGTGGGTCAAGTTTTTGGCGCCGTTGCCGGGGAAGTAAAGAAATTATTTGCTAGAGTAACAGACTATTTTAAAATTTGTTTTACAAAATTGTATGTGTAAATTTGGAAACAAAAATTTAATACCTTACGATTCAGAATTAGAGCATACAATTAAAAGAATTAGAAAACAAAAAAGAGAAATTATAAATTTAACACAAATTGCAAATATTCCTGAAAATGAAAATATCAATCAACAGAGACCATTAAGAGATTATGCCAACCCTACATTAGATGAAATTCATTTAACTAATCAAAACTCTGATGTAGCTGCTAACTCATTTGAACTTAAACCTGCAATTATCCAAATGGTACAAAACAATCAATTTAGTGGTTCACCTACAGAAGATCCTAATTTACATCTTGCTAGTTTTTTAGAACTATGTGCTACTTTCAAATATGATGGAGTATCTAACGATGCTATTAGACTTAGAATTTTTCCTTTTTCTTTAAGGGATAAGGCTAAAATGTGGTTAAATTCGTTAGCACCTGGATCTATTAAAACTTGGGGAGAATTATCACAAAAATTTCTATCCAAATATTTTCCATCATCAAAAACTGCTAAGCTTAGAAATGATATAACTTTTTTTAGTCAGTTTGATGGAGAACCAATATATGAAGCTTGGGAGAGATTTAAAGAACTTCTTAGGAAATGCCCACATCATGCATTACCAAATTGGTTAATTATTCAAACTTTCTATAATGGATTAGTAGGATCTCTTAGATCAATCATCGATGCTGCTCATTGGAGGATCATTAATGTCAAAACCATTTGATGAAGCCTATGCACTAATCAAAGAAATGGCAACCAATAAATTTCAATGGCTCGCCGATAGAATGAATCCGAAAAGATAGCCGGTATTCATGAAAATGATGCAATATCTATGTTAGCTTCGCGGATCACTCGCTATATCTAAAAAATTAGATCATTTTGGAATGAAATACTCTCCAACTATATTAGAAGAAAACTCATCTAGACAACTTATAGAATCTCAACCCTCATATGAAACTATGAATGCTATTAACAACAGACCCAATAATCCTTATGCGAATTATTATAATCCTGGATGGAAAAATCATCCTAATTTTAATTGGAATAATAATACAACTAATCAACCATGGATGAACAACATAACACAACCATTAGGAAATCCCTCTAACCGCACCACAAACCGTGTATCTATCCCTAAGGATAGACACACTGCTTGATGGTGGGGCTCGATTAAATAAACTAGAAGATTTTGACATCCGTTTGGTCTGCGAACCAATTTTATAAGCCGACAAATTCCTCTTTTAATATGAAAGCATTAAACGGGGTTTATATTACTCGGGTTCTTTAAAATTCCCTATAAGGGCAAGCCCCTATAGTTAATTACATCTTAAGTGACGGGAATCACCTAAGAAAACTCTCGATAATAATCAATAATTCCGCTCTCAAGAATTTCAAAGTTTAAGTTTTCAAAGGATTGAATTTTTGAATCTCGATAGGGAATGGATCAAGTTTGGAACATTTTATTTTGGGAATTCAAAGGAAGAAAAGTAGGAGAAATTACGGATTCGAAGTGAACTTCGATAATCTCCCGACTATCCTATTGTTTGGCTTGGATTTAGGAAAGTCCTAATGTTTATTTAATGTTTTAATCTTGCCAATTTTAATTAATTAGGGCTTATATTTATATGATAGAATCATACAAATAGCATCGGAAGATATGAGGGTTTATGTCGTATCGGACGACTACCTCGGAATCCTAAGACCGGTTAGGGCTTAATTTGCAATGCAAATGCCTAACGAAGAGTTGAGGATTTATGTTGCACTAGGCAAACTACCTCGAAGTCCTATGGCTTGGTTATTTAATTCTAGGAAAGTTTTGCTGAAGTAGGTTCAAGTTTTGCTGACGACGATGGCCGTGCTGCCCACCATGCTCCGAGCTCCTTGTTGTTGCAGAGGTTTAGTTTTAGAAATCATAAATCGGGGGATGAGAAAAGTGTTTTGGTTTAGAGAAGTCTTAATTTTCAAGTGTTTTTTGTGTTTTAATTAAAACAAATCTTAAAGTCGATTATAACGACACCGGTTAAGATCCCACGGTTCCATCCTTCCGGCATCATTATTTTTATCGGATTCACTTAGTCCGGATGAATTTGCTAAACTCAACTAAATGAGTTCCACACTTTCATTTAGACCGTGGGAAATCCCGTTAGCAACACGTAGGTTACATCATCCGAGGTATTCCCGATCATCCAACGAGGACGTTTTAATTTAGTTGTAATTGTAGTTTTGTGTTCTGTTTGTGATTAAATTTTGAGTTGCTTTATATTTTGAAATGTTGTGGCGGTGAATTTTATCTTGAAATGAATTTTAACTTAGTTTTGGTTTCAGTTTTAGGGACTATCCTAAAGGTGTGAGTTTTCATGCAACATTTATTTTATCATGCAAGAAAAGTAAAGTGCATTTGCAATAAAGTAAATTGTAATAATGTAAATTGCAAGAAAGTAAATTGCAATAAAATAAAAGCGTACCGGAGGGTCTTCCCGTCATCCCAAGCTGCACTTAAAACACAATTAGAATATTTAAGCAAGTTCCTGAGTAAAGCTAAGGTAAGGGTTATGGTTTTCTACCAAATTCCTAATCCTATAGCTAGTCATTTCTATGACGTCTACGTTCCTTGTGTTTTTGGTTTGAAGACGATTTTCTTCATCAAAGAACAATTAAGTTCAATTGTTCTTATAAATATCATATCATATTGAGGAAGTGCTTAAGAAGAATCTTAAACATCTTTTCAATATTTCTAGGATTGTTTTAAGTCCAAATGAATTTAATTATGTAAATGAACCGATCGTCCGAGGTTTTCAAGTTTTGTTAACTTGCTCGATGAACTAGGACATTTGAATATCCTATGAGTGAAGTAACATTTCATTTAATGTTCTGTTTAGGAGTTATGATAACTAAAGCTTTCGAGGTAAATTGGTATTCAAATGGTTTGTGATTTAGCTTAATTTCAATTGAAGGGTTTAAATTTGGAATAGTGTTCAAGTTATTTTAGGCTTATTTCTTTATGTCTTAGGTGATGTTATTTAATTCAACTTAATTTAATTTAATTTAATTTAATTTAATTTAATTTAATTCAATTTAATTCAATTTAGTTTGATTTGATGTTACATTAAATTAATTTGATTTAATTTAATTTTAATTTAATTTGATTTAATTTAATTTAATTTATTTAATTTAATTTAATTTTTAATTTAATTTAATTTAATTTAATTTAATTTTTAATTTAATTTAATTTAATTTAATTTAATTTTTAATTTAATTTAATTTTTAATTTAATTTTTAATTTGATTTAATTTGATTTAATTTGATTTAATTTAATTTTTTAATTTAATTTTATTCATTTTAATTTTAATTAAAATTTTAAAAGAGTTCAATAATTTAATTTAAGTTTAATTATTAAGTCTTTTAATTTTTTAAATTTGAATTATCATTTTAATTAAGAATTAAACATTAATGAAATGATTAATTTAGGGATTTTTAAATTAAAGAATAAATCTCTTCCTAATAATATCCCTATTTTAATAATTCCAATTTTATTATTCTTCCAAATTTAATCAATTATTTAATTAAATTTTAATTATTTTAAATTGCTTAATGGGTTTCTACCCTTTAATTATTTAAATTTCAATCATCCAAATCAGATTAAGATCAAATATTTTATTTGTTAATTTTTTATTAAACCTAAAGTTTTAATTAATGGTTAAAATTTAATTACCATTTTACCCTTTAAGCTTAATAATTTCATAACTCACTAAATTGAACTAAAATGAACTTGAAATTTTTATGTGACTTCACTCATATGTCAACAAAGACATGAGAGGAGAAAATGTGATTTTTCTGTATTTAATTTATTTATTTAATTATTTTTGGTAGAAAATAGAGATTTCCAAGGAAAATTTAATAACATGACCAAGGGAAAGTTTCTGTCCTTAAGAAAATTAGGGGACATTCCTAATGACCAGAGGACCACTTGGACAAATTTTGGTGATTTTTTGAATTATATTATTTTTATTATAATTATTTTAAATTTTAGAGTGTTAATTAATTTAAAAATAAAATAAATGTTGAAAAATGAATTTTATGTTTTTCAAAAATCTCTCTGATATCAAGGAAATCAGAGAAGCAAATTTTGCAATTTTCTGATTTTTCTATGATTTATTATAATTATTTTAGTGAAAATGCTAGAAAATACATTTTTTTAATTTTAAAATTACCCTAGAGCTTTAAAAATTAATATCTCACCAAATAGACCTAAGAAAAATATGGTGTTTGTTCCTAAGTGATTAAAATTCAAAATGTGACATTTTGGTGAATTTTATTATTTTTGTGATTTTTATTATTTTTTAATTATTAAAATATTAAAATAATATTAAAAATCAACTTTTTTAGAAAATTGAAATTTTAATTTTCTTAAATTCCCCTGATATCAGAGAGGCTCCAAAACCAATTTGGTGAATTTTTGAAAGATATTTTGAAAGTTATGAATTTTTAAAGTTTAAAATGACTAAGTGGCTTAATCGACCCAATTAGTAGGGCTAATCAAGTCCAATTGACCTCAAATTTTTATGGTGGGTTCTTCTGATCCTAAAGGTCAATGGAGAATTGATTTGAAGTCAATTTGATGTATGGTTAGCTCTAATTAATTAGAGACCTATTTTGAGTGTTTAAGCCAATTAGGGTTGTCTAAAATGAACCAACTCAAAACCTATTTTTCCTAGGGTTCTTTGGTCATAAGGAACATCACCAAATTTTCCTAGAATTTATTTCACAACATGCTATTTATTGGAATTAAAATACTCAAAACAGTGACATGAATTTGAAAAATCAATAACTCTTCATAAGGATGGCCTCTGACTTTGGAAAATTCAGGGAATGTTCCCAAATTCAGAGGCTTCAAAAGCCCTATGGTCTCATGCCATGGTGAATTGTATACATGCATGGAGAATTAAATGTATGCAGAATAAATTATAAAAGATAAAATACTTGATGAAATTAAATGATTTCTTTTCCACATTATTCTCCTCCGTTCACTCGAGCGAGAGGGTATTTTTATTTTATTTTTCCGATTTTTCTACACAAAGTTATGAATTTTTGAAGTTTAGGGAATTAAATAAATCGGAAAAATCCCTAATTTTCTATTTATCCATGCGGCGCCGCGTCAACCTCGGCGGCTCCGAAACGCCACGTGGCGCGCTCCCGTTCGACGCCGCCATCTGACTCAGCGCTCCCGGGGCCCGCTGTATCGCTCCGTCTTCTGATCCGACGCGATCCTGGCCGTCCGTCCGCGCGTGTATTAAATGGACGGCATCCGTTCGTCGTCCCCAAGTGTCCTCACCCGAGAGCCGTCCACACTAAATCCCTAATATCTCACTCGATACTCGATGGATTTTCATGTTCTTATGCTCTATGGATTCGTCTTGAAGAGACGAACACATCTATACGGTAATCATGCATTGAAATTAAAGCATTTGAAATGGAGAATCTCCAGAAGCTCGGGATGAAGAATTAGCTCATACCTTTGCTCAGAGAAGTGTGGCTTCGATCTGAGAGTTGTTGCACCTTCGATTGGATCCTAGCAAGCTCCGGATGAAGTCTCCTGGTCCAGTGAATTGTCTAGGTTGGATTTCGACCACGGCCGATCACAAAGCTTGGAGGCTGGAGCAAGCTGGGGGCACTGGAGATGGGGCTTTGCTTGGTGGACACCTTCCCTTGGTACGAGTGAAGGTGTAGAACCAATCAATTTGGGGATTGGCTCACCTGTGGAGAAGTGTCCTGGTTTTGGGTGGAATTTCGGTTGAGAAATTGAGTTGTGTCGGTGGGGATTAGGGCAAATTGACACTGGGGATCAAGCTGCTCTAAGGGTGGAGAAGGGTTTGGAACAATTTTGGCAGAGTTTCGGCAAGGTTTGTGCAACTCTCCTCTCATGGCCGTGAGGGGGTCGGGTTTAAATAGAGGTGGCTGGAGAGCCTCCCAGGGATGGCCAAGGGTTGGGATCAGCTGCTCTGGTCATGGGAAGAATAGCCATGGTGGCCATTGGGCATGGGGCAGCTCAGCGAGGTGGAATTCCAAAGTTGGCTCACATGTGAGCTCTCGGGTGTGGTGTTTTCCGGCGATCCAGGCGGCTGGCCGGCAGGCATGGGTCACCATCTTGACCAGGGAGGTCAGGGCTTGGCAATGGTGAAGTCAATTGGGCTTGGACATGTGTAAAGTGTTTGGATTAAAATGGTATGGGGGAGAGGCCACTTTGGCTTGAAATTGGTCAACCCATTGGTTTGGGTTGGGTTCACCTCCCCATGGCTGGTCTTGGGCTGAGAAGATCCGTTAGGCTAGCTGGTCAAGAGGTGGTGATGTCCTTATCCAAGAATATTTGGATTAAATCTTGGTTAAGGGGAAACATGCTTAAGGCTAATGACTTTTAGGAGATGGTTAAAGGACCTCCTCCTTTTGCCATTAATGGCATGGTCACATGCCAAACTTTCATGGCTTCATATGGCTTGTGAATGGCTCATCCTTGGCTCCATTTGGCTTGGGAAAAGCTTGGGTCAATTTCATAAAAAAGGATTTAAAAAAATTTTGATATTTTGATGGGAATTTGTATGGGGCTTGATTTGGAATTGTTTAATTAATGACTTTGGAACTTAGGGACAATTTTGATTAAATGGATGATGAGGGGAAGTGCCATGTGGGCTTTGGATGAATTTGGGCTTTTGAATTTGAAGGAAGTGGGCTTTTAGGAAAGTTTAAGGGGAAATGGGCTTTTTGATTTTAGGATGGGCATTTTGGTAAAGATTTTGTGAAGGACCTTGTCAAATAAATGTCATAATTTGTTTAGGGATGTTCTATGAAGGGCTTGGAGTCAATTTGGTGTGATTTGGAGTTGAATTGGTTTGAATTTGGGTTTATTTGGTAAGTGGGCCTATGTAGGTCAAATTGGGCTAACTTGGGCCAATGTTGGGCTAGGGTTGAAATTGATGTAAAATTAATGTTGAGAAATATTTATGGGAGTGTTTCAAAGAGGTTTTGACTTTGGTTGGGCTTTGATTTTGGGGTTTGGGCTCATTTGGGTTAGGTTTGGGTTTAGGTCAAAAATGGGCCTTTTAGCTTTGGGTTGAATTTGAGTGGGGTTTGGATCTAAATTTTGGGCAAATCATGTTAGTGTTTTGTTTGTGGGAATGTTAAGGAAGATTTAGAAAAGATTTGGGGTTAATTGGAGTTGAATTGGGTGAGTTTGTGTTAGGTTTCGGTCATAGGTCCAAATTGGGCTTTAAGGCCAAAAATGGAATTGGATCCAAATGTCAATCAAATTGAACTTGGATTTGGTCTAGATTGGTATTGGGAATGTTGAATTGAAGTTTAGAACTGAATTGGACTAGAATTTGGGTCAATTGGGTAGGTTTGGTTTGACATTGTGTTCACTTAGGGTTAAAATGGGTCAAATTGGGGGTTTTGACAAAAGTAGGGTAAATTGACAAAATTGGCCCATGGTGTAGTTGGACAAAATAAAATTGGGAATATTTGGGATTTTCTGGAATTTTCTGGGAATTTTCTGAATTTTTGGATTTTTGGGTCAAGAGGGGTATTTTGGGTATTTGGAGGGTATTGGGAGGTATTTTTGGAATTTTTGGGTATGGATGATCAATTTGAGTAAAGTGGAAATTTTTGGGAATGATTTTGGAGAATTTTGGGTAATTTGGAAATTTTTGAGAAATTTGGGTAGTTTCGAGGGTTTTGGGTAAAGTAGCGGGTGTAGGGTCCGGAGGTCGAAAATTGAAAATTTGGAAAATTGAAGATTGGGTGGATGTAAGTGGAATGAAATCATTTTGGTTGAGCCTTGAAGCCATATCAAGCCCACATGAGCCATGAAGGGACTCATTTGAGGCATTCACTATGTTGTTCCTAACCCTCTAGCCAAGGGCTTAGGGGTTAAGGACCATCCATGTGAATCACCTACATGAGTCAGGAGGTTAAGTTAGGTATGGTTGTGGTTTTAGGAAGTGTGTGAAAGTGTAGTGTATAAGTGTAGTGTGTGTGTAAGTCAGCCCCTTCACCAGACCAGGCCACCCAGGGCAGTCCTAAGGCCAAAGAGTCCTATAGGAACTCATCCTTTAAACTTCCACATTTGATTTCAACCCTCTAGGTGATTAGGGGTCTACAGTCAAGTTTGTTGAGTTTGTAGGGAGTTAAGAAGTGGTTTGAATTTATAAAAGGTGGGTCCCAATTCTAGTCCTCTAAGATAGTCAAAGGAAAAGCCTAAGGCTAGATCCTAAGCACTAAAAAGAAGAAGGGAAGACCTCATCAAAAATGAGGTCAACAAATGGACCCCCAATAGGTGTGGTGAGCTGACGGAGCACACCGCGCGTATTGGCGTTGACCGAACAGATCAATAAAACCAACACAGATGTCCAAGTGACAAACTTAGGACGAAGTAGAAGAATTTCCGCTGGGGAGTGTCAAGCATACCTCTGAGACTGGAGATTCCTGAACTCTTGCTGGGGAAAGGAAAAAAGAAGGTGAATCCCAAATCACATGACCTGGGGGAATTTCAATTTAGATTTTATTTTGTTTCAATTTAAGTTTTGATGTAGGAGCTTAGATTTTAGTTTGGAGTTTTAATTTAAATTGAAGTTTTGTCAAAATTAATTTGAGGGATTTGATTTGAAATGAAAATTGGAATTTTGAGGTTTTAGATGTAACATCTTCAACCTCGAAAGAAAATTGAATTGATCAGATTGAATCATTACAATGAGGAGAGATCTCAGAGCAATGTGGTACCAGATGTAAAATCCTTAACTTCAAGAGTTTGATTTTAATATACTTCTTCTTTTAATATACTCCTTAACTTCAGAGCAATGTGGTCAACAAATCATTATACTTCTTCTTCTAATATTAAGATTGTTGTTGATTGCTGGAAAGATCATAAATGGAATTCTGAAATGCTTCAACATCATCTTAATCCTGAAATTATTAACAAGATTTTATCCATTCCTATTCAGTTTAATGGAAAGGATAGATTAATACCTAAGAATTCATCTACTCAGAGTTTTTCTAAGTTTGTTTATCACTCTTGCTTCAACTGGCATAAAAATGATTGGGGTACTAAATTATGGAATAAATTTATCACTCCATCTATGTCCTTCTTTTTTGGAAATTATTCAAGAAGCTACTCCCTACCGATGATATTTTGAAGCTTAAAGGTATTAGAGGTCCTTCTATTTGTCCTTTTTGTCTTCTTGATGAGGAATCTTTATTCCATATTTTCCTTAATTGCAATCGGATTCAGCAAATCTGGAAGGAGATTCTATCCAGATTAGGTCAGAGTGAAAAATTTTTTGTGTGGTCTTCTATTGAGGCTTGTTGGCAGGATTGGAAAGATGGTTCTTGCTACTACACTCCCTTGATTATCTTCTGGTTCATTTGGTTGGCTCGAAATGATGTTAAACATCTTAATGTCTCTTTCTCTTCTCGATACTATTATTCGGAATTGCTGGTCTTATCTTAACAAAGCTGCAGAATTTTATTACTCCTTCTCGGACTCATAAGAAAAGGCAAATTGTTTTAGTACAATGGAAGGCTCCTATGGATCCTTGGTTGAAAATTAATACGGATGGCAGCCTTAAAGCTACTTCACTGGTATTGGAGGACTTTGCGGGGATTTTAGAGGACAATGTCTATGGTTCTTTGCTACCCCCGTCATGGCTTGTTCCGCACTAGAATGCGAAATAATTGCTTTGTTTTTGGGGATTGAAAATTGCTAAAAAAATGAACTTAAATTTTCTTCATTTTGAACTTGATTCCTTGCTTCTCTTACAGATTTTGATACAGAAATCTGCTATACCATGGTTCCTTCATATATGGATAAAAAAGATCAAGGTTATTACTGCTTCCAAGCATATTATTTGGTCTCACATCTACGGAGAAGGGAATCAGCCTGCAAATTGGCTTGCATCTACTGCATCTTCTTCCTTTAATATAGTTTGTAGTTCTGCTGTCTCATCTTTTCCTTTTTTAGTTCTCTAGTACATGGGGATTTAATTAAGATCCCTCATGTTAGATGAATCAACTCTTCAATTTAATATATTTTGCTTCTGTTAAATATATATATATATTAATTTAGTTATCTATTGAGTCACACAATTAAATACAAGTATACATATCACTTAAGTAATACATGGCTCTAGTGCGAGTCCTAGATATCGATCCCACAGGGAGGCAATTAATTTAATAATGTAGCACAAAAATCACTTCTCGAATCACAAGCATAATTACAGTAATTTTAATTCTTAAAATGGAGATAAATAGTTGTAGTTACTAATTCTACCAAAGTACGTTCTAACCTTCTAGCAAGTTAAACTAACACATGTTTGAATTTATAACAAAGTTCAGTTGTAAGAAAGAATCTTTCTCCTCTTTAATTATAAAATGATGATTTTTGTGACATAGATCAGTGATGCAAATATATTGTGCCAAATAGGAGCATTCCTATTCTTTACCCTTTTCCAAGCGCATAAAGAACATTGGCTAAACTTAAGTTCATTCCCCAAATCTGTGGTTAGAAGGGGAGGATACTGGCTCTCACTCCAGAGCTCCCACTTCCCTTCCCCTGAAGGCTAACTCTCGCTTTGGTTTCCAAAACCTAGGACCAAATTGAGGATTTCAGCCTGTCACTCTGAAATCTCCAATTCTGATCCCATCAAAGTATATTTCCCTATTTATTTACACTCAACCCCCATGAACTACGTCACTTATTCATGGACATTGAATGTGACCTTCACTTTTGTTGTGCAACTTATAATCCTTTCGAACATAAGTTTCCCAACAAGTTTAAATAATTTAATTGACGACTCGAAAAGTAAATGACGTACGAAGTGAAAAAGGTCATCACATTTTCTCGATAGTAAATCGGCACATCATTTCCATATCACAACATAACACATCACATGAAAAGGAGGAAGACAAAGAAATCTACTCAAGACTCATGAGGAAAATATGACAAAAAATGGATTTTATATATAAAAGCAATGTCATACAAATAGAGTAAAGAAAAGACAACTTATCTCGAAACTCTTCCCCAAGCAAATCTCAAGGAATTCCTTTGACTCCTCTTCCTTCTTCATAATAACACACAATTCTCTCTTTAGATAAGTAAGGAAGAAGAAATCCCTCACTTTCCCCTCTTCCTACACTTAGAAGAGAATACACAAACCCTAGATTTCCTAAAAATGAAAAGACACACTCACTCTTCACTCTCCACACTCTAAACTCTTCCCCCCTTCACTAAATTTGGCTCCAAAGTAGTTTAAATCTAGCCATAACTCATTCCCTAAGAGTTTCTTCAAGCATCCCTCTAAAATCTGGCAAAATAAATTGAATCTAGTTTGAATTCATGATAGGACACGGTCCGGCGCAGGATAGGGTGCCGTCCGACGCTATTTTCTGCCTTTTGGGTCCAAAGTCTTTGTAAATTGGCGTGGTCCGATATCGGTGACGGCACTTCTTAGCGCTAGTTCAATAAAATGCACTTTTGCCCCCATTTTACTCCAAATTTTCTCCTTTTCGCTTCCTTTTGCTCCAAAGGCCTAAAATCATTGTCCCTACATGAAATCATGAAAAACACCTTTCTTTGAAGTGCAATATCATCAAAAACATGTATGAAATGGACATTAGAAGGCAATTAAATTTTCGAGTGGATCAAGATCCCCCAAACTTAGCTATTTCTTTTCCTCGAAGTAATCTTAGTTAATATATAAAATAATGATCCACTACAATGAAGTTTCTTTCTAGAATACCATAATTTTAACTTAGATAAGTACAATATTAAAATTTTCGGAAATATCTTTGAATAATTCAAGTAAATTCGCAGGTGTAAGACTATCTAGTAATCAAGTCTATAAATTCTAGCATTTTATTCATTTTAAAAATGACTATAGATTGTCCTAGTAAGGAACTTAAAAGGATCACATGAAAAGAAGTTTATGAGAACACTACTAGTAAAGATGCTAATCCATACATATAAGTTCAGGAAAGTAATTAAATTCTTCCCATTAGGTAGTTCCAAGTGAAGCCAATTTTTAATTAGGCATCTCCTCAAGCTTCTCCTCGCTTTTCTTTCTTTTCTTTTTTTTTCTTTTCTTCCTTCTTTCATTTCTTCTCTTTTTTTTTTTGCTTTTTCAAGTGAGGATTATTGTACTGGATAGACTTTAGTAATTTTAAACTTTACCCTTCTCACCCTAAATTTGAAACATACCACAATCCTTTACCATATAGGCATTTCTTTAGCTTATTATTGATTCATCATAGAGTCTCGATCCTTTCCTTTCACATAAAGTTTTAAGATTCTTAATACTCCAAACATACAGTTTTTCTTACTTTGAATAGTTAACTATAGTCCTATTTTCTTATACCAAATTTCTTAGCCTAGAAAATTACTTCTCATTACCAAATACTTTCATTTAATTTCACAAAATACTTAAATAAATTCAAAATACAATTATCTGAAATTGAGTTCTATCATAGGAAATCATGTTAATAATTTTGAAAATATTTTTAAATGAGAACAACTAAAAGTTAATTCTTTCCCTCCCCAAACTTAAATTTTTAAATATTAATACAATTAACATGGGTAGAAAGAAAAGATATAAACACATATAACTCAAACCTCAATATGTTGGACTTTTCATACCTTTGAGTTTGGGTAGATCTTCTTCATAAATTAGAATAGTAGGCCTGAAATAATTAAGAGCATTTCTATACACAAATATGGGTTAGAATTTTGCAAGGGAAGAAGTTTAAGATTTTTAAAACATAAAATATCAACTAAGCACATGAAATTAACATCCAATCGTTACTTTCACAGATTACTAAAGCACATGCAAACTCTACTTATTACATCACATTCATCACAATTAAGCATAAAGTTCGCTACAAACACAACCAAATCAAAATTACATCACAAGTAAAAATTAGAGAGAGTCTTAGGTACTTTACATAAAAAAAATACAAATAAAAAATAAAATGAAAATGAAACAACATAAACTATCAATCATCATCTGTAGGTGCTCCACCATCATCAGGTTCATCAGGATGATATGGAGTGTACTCGAGGTAAGTAGGAAATATAACATTAGTGTCTCCCTTGAAAAATCTCATCCGTGTTGTCATGATAAGCTATCTCATATTCTCGCCACCGCACTCGATAATCATCTTTTATCTTATTCCTTTCTTCTAGCCCTTCTACTGCGGTGTTCAACCTTTCTAACTTATCCATAACATTATGCGGAGTAGTTTCCTTAGACGTAAACGGTCTCTCATGACTAGAAGAAGGTTCATCAACTTTCTTACTCCATTTCCATCCTACATGCGCTTCATAGGTTTTCGATTTAGTTTAGTAATGGGCTTCGAGGGATGGACTACCTCATCATTATCTTATGTTGCTACACACCGATCGAATACACAAGGCATGAATCAGGCTGGGGTGCCCAGTCCATATGTAGTCTCTCCTTTTGAACATGTCACAATACCCTTATAAATAATAACCCCAATATTGATATTCTTTATGTTTTGAATACATTAAATTAGAATAACTCTATCTACGGTAACCTCGTTGTGATGGTTGGTAGGCAAAAGTCTTGTAGAAATGAAATAATGTCGGGCTTTCGATACGAGATTCGAGTAGAAAGGGGGAAATTAACTTTTTGTTTCGTTTAATTTTCCATTCCCCTTTTTTCGTGAGTCAAAAAGTTCATAATAGTATCTAAGGCTTCAATAGTAACAAGAAAATTTTTGTATTCACATAAAACGATTTCTCTCGAGCGATAGAATGCATTGATACGAGCAGGGGTAAACTCAACCATTTGTCCTCTAAACAGGATATATTTGCTCACAGAATAATAAAAATTTGCAAAAAACTCTCTCACAATCCCCAGCATCACTTCAATAGTAAAATAATAGAAAATTTCTGATTGACTATTTGAAATAAGTTCTTCAATCACACCTCCAGAATTTTTAAAGTCTTTTTCTTGAACACACTTCTTAGTGCTAAGAAATGTAGTAAAGTGGGAATAAACCTTGAAATTCACAAATTTACTCTCATCGTAATCAAATTTTCTCTTTCCCTTAGCCATTCTTGGAGCCATTTGTCTAAAAATATCAAATTTATCCAAATCAATTTCAAAATTACAATGTAATAGACTCCAAGATAAGTTTAAATAGATAAGAACTCCAATGCCATTAAAAATCTCCAAATTTTCTTTAAAAACCTCAAAATTTAGATCTTCCTAATGCAGGAGATTTTCATGATCAAAATAAAAAAAAAATTAGGTTGAAGTGTAGCTCTTACCAAGAGAAGATGAAATTCGAACTTTTTTGGTCACAAAATCGCTTTAAATCCAATTGCAAGTGAGCCCTAGGTGCAAAAATCGGCCTTGACTAGGGGTAGAAGACGATGGTTTAGGCAAATATGGTGGGTCCCAGGGTTAAATCTTGAAATTTTAGAGTTTAAGGCCTTTTTCTAGTCGAGTGCTGTCTGGCGCTGGTGACAGCATCGTTTAGTGCAATTTTCTGCTCTTGTGAACAAAAAACTCTGTCTTTTGGCATGGTCCGACACTAGTGACAGCGTCGTTAGGCACTAGTTCAAAAACTGGGCTTTCAACTTTCTTTTGAAATTTCAATCTTTTCAATCCCACTCTCGTTGTCTAATTAGTCCAATTAAGCATTGAATAACATACTAAAGCCATGGAAAATGATATTTTTAAACACAAACAACACAAAACATCACTTTGATATCTAAAATCCAAGTTACAAACACATACAAATAACACTAAAGGCTACATATCCTCAAGCCATAAAATTTTAAAATTCAGTGTCGCTCACAACCAAAACACAATAACCGAGAACTAAACAAGAAAGCAAGTCCAAATATAACATCCAAGCAAAGCAATCAGTTCAAATACATAAACACAGAAATACAATAATTAAGTCTTCATTCTTCCTCAAAACTATCATCAACTCTTAAATCTCCAATTAATTGAACGTGAATGAACAGATTGTACAATGAACGAAATGGAAATTCTTCAGTAGAATCCTCCTCGATCCAACCTTTCTTTCTCATCAAATCTATCGGAATTCCTTCAAGGTACCTAGAATGATCGAAGTGTTCATTCATTTTTCAATCCGAATGATCGAAGAAGTCGGATAGAATGTTGATTGCATTCATCGGGTGTTGCACTTCCTTCTACTAATTTCTTAATTTTCTTCAAGATAATCTGTGAAATTTTAGGAAAGTAAGGAGGAATAGGTGTCGAACTACGAGATGGTTGATCTTCGATGATACTCATGTCATTCATATCACCAATCGCTCAGTTACTATGTTCATCTACGTTGGGTCTATAGGCTTCCAAGGTAGAAGTACTCTTTGCCGATTCTCATATGGCACTTGTAATTGATTACGAGAGGAGAAATATGGTGGAAGGATGTCTAAGCCCATACTTTGATCCATGAACGATCAATAACAAAATAGATTTAACAATTACTTGAACCAACAACAATAGACATCCTCATTTGAATACGGTAGTTCAAGATTGCACACTCCTTAGTTACTTTCCTG
This sequence comes from Papilionanthe hookeriana x Papilionanthe teres, assembly GCA_022702705.1. Classification (NCBI taxonomy): domain Eukaryota; kingdom Viridiplantae; phylum Streptophyta; class Magnoliopsida; order Asparagales; family Orchidaceae; genus Papilionanthe; species Papilionanthe hookeriana x Papilionanthe teres. The sequence continues at coordinate 171,533,019 of CM040423.1, read as the reverse complement.
ATTTTCATAGTTGAGAGAAATTTTGCGGATATAAAATAATGTAAGTGCTTCGAGGATTTAATAGTGTGGTCGAAAAACTTACATACCTATTATCACTTATCTCTCATTCATCCCTTTCATCCGTCAGATATATATATATATATATATATATATATATATATTTTTTTTTTTTGGGAAAGAAGCCACAAAGGCTCCCTACATGTTACTACAAACTATAATTACAAAAATCCTTACCAATAGTGGTAAGACCTCCCCATCAACATACTCCACCCAAACTAAAACTAGGACATAAACAAATAGAACGAGGCCTAACTAAATAGCGAAACGAGAGAAACATAATATAGTCCACTCATCCCTGGAGCGGTACACGAGTGCGGTAGAGAAAGCGCGATAACTCGGTAAGTCCAAAACAGCTTGGTGGATGAGATAAAGATCCATGCATAAGTCCGAGAGGCTCAGACATGAGACCAACAGCCTTATGGGGCCAAGTGGGGACCTCAAATAATCCCAGCACCAAATTTGGGGAGTCAGGTAGTAGTCTTGATGTAAGGGGCAGAAAGATTGTCACTGTTGATAAGGGTCTTTAGCTGTGTAGGAATGATGGTTGAGGCCCTCACATTTTGGGAAGAAGCTCCAACTTTGGCTAGCCAACCAGCAGAGTTGATTACCTTCCTTGTGAATGAAGGTGAATTGAACATTGAGTTTGGAGACACCGGCGAGGATTCTACTCCTCCAGGTGACCATGGTGCCAGGGAGGGTTGGAGGGGCAGGGGTTCAGCAATGTAATAATTTCCTCATTATCACCTTCCACAATAATATTATACCAGTTACAGCTAATGGCCATGGAAAGCCCCCAAAAGATGGAAATGAGATCAGCTTCCAAAGTATCGGCGGCATCAACAGGTGCATGGAAGAAGAGCATGCAATCACCCCTGTGGTTCCTGAAGATTCCACCAAATCCAGCACCTTCCTCATTGCAGCAGCCATTATAATTTAGTTTGAGGAAGGGGGAATAGGGGGGCTGCCATTTGACCAGTGTGATTCTATGGTAAGGAGCCTCATGAGTGGTCTCTAGCCCACAAATATTAGAGAAATTATTATATCTGATGAGTTTTTGGATGTAGGAGAGACAATTGTGTGCAACTTTTTGTTCACTGGGTAGAATGTCATCAAAGGTGGCTTTGTTCCTTGCCATCCAAAGGAACCATGCACAAATAAGAGGGACTGCACCAATCCCTTGCTTGTTCCAAGCTGCCCAACAAGAGTGAAGGCAGACCTAAGAAAGACTTTGTGTGTTGATTTGACAGTGCTGGAAGATTAACCTCCAAACAAGCTGAGAAAACCTGCATTTAAAAAACAGGTGTTTGATAGATTCTTCCTCCCTCATGCAAAGTCTACAACAAGAAGGACCTCTCAGACCTTTTAATTTGAGGATGTCATCAGTAGGAAGGATCTTCAGGAAAGTTCTCCAAGTAAAGAAAGTCATAGATGGTGATAAGTATTTGTTCCGGGGACATTCACTCCAAGGGACGAGCTCCCACTCGTAGAGTTTGGAGTAGATGGCTTTAGACAAGCTATGCTGGGCACAGGAATGCCAGATGATAGAGTCCTGCTTCGCACTGTCAAAACTAGTGGTGGCCACCTGCCTAGCGGATTCAGGAGTAAGCACAGTTTGAAGATCCTCCAAAGACCAATTAGCCTCACCGACACTCGGATACTTTTAGTTTAAGGTTGGGAATATTAGTCCCGGGGTTGAGCCATTCGGTTGGGCACCGGTTATCCAACCAGAAGGTGAGATCCCCTTTACCCAGTCGCCAGCTAAACGGACTTTCGACTTGCAGCCTAATTCGAGCATAGCTTTCCATAGCTTAGAGTCACCCACTTCTTGCTAACCGGGGTCGGGTGGATCGGTTTGCAATATTTGCCCATCGAAATTTAGCCCATAGGGAGTTACGGGATCTAAATTTGATCCACAACTTACATAGATTCACTTGAATTATATGCTTTATAGTTTTAAACCCCGATCCACCGACCCAGTAGGCTTAGCCACTTTGGTCCGGGAGGTCCAATGACATTGCTTTCTTTGGCCGGCCAAAGAAACTTGTTAAACGCCTTTTCAAAGAGAGTTTGGATTCCTTTGTTCATAGTGGTCATCCGGAGAACATAAGCGAGGCAAAGTGGTGAGAATACTTCTTAGGATAGTTATCCTACCTCCACCGGAAAGGTACTTGTGAGTCCAATTTGCCAAATAAGAGTTGATTTTCTGCGGGATGCCTTCGAAGTGCCTTTGCTTTGTTACGCCCATATCAAGTTGAACCCCTAAGTACTTGAGAGGCAGGTGAGTGCTAGTAAAGCCAGTGAAATTACTAACCCAGTTTCTGACCTCCACAGAAGTATTTGAAGAAAATAGGAGATGGCTTTTGGACTTATTGAACACCATACCAGAAGATTGCTGGAAGGAGTTCAGGCATTTGACAATCATTTTGACAGCATTCTTGGAAGCATTGGAGAATACCATAACATCATCTGCATACACTAAGTGAGATACTAAAATATTAGACTTGTGGTGATACCCGTTGGAGGGGTGTGTTATGCTTAGTTTGGTTCAATAATTTGGAGAAATAATCCATAGCCAAGATGAAAAGGGTGGGAGAGAGTGGGTCTCCTTGCTTGAGACCCCTAGAAGCGGAGAAGTAGCCCCAAGTAGACCCATTGAGCGGAATAGAGTGGGCATTAGCCCCCGACCATCTTCGATAAGATTGCGGAAAGAATTCCGAAAACCCCTTGCTTGTAAGAGTGTACTATAAGAAAGTCCAGTGGATGGTATCATATGCCTTCTTAATATCAAGCTTGTAAATTAAATTGCCACTTCGCACTTAGTATTCAAATTCAATAGAAGCTCCTGTGCTAACAAGATATTATCGAGCAATGGACCTACCTTTAACAAAAGTCTGCTTGATTAGGGCTGATAACTTTCTCCAAAATGGGTTGTAGTCCGTTGACTAACACCTTGCTTATAGTTTCTGCTGATCACGGATGTGAGACTAATGGGTCCGAAGTGATCCCAACTAGTTTGTGTAGTGTCTTTGGGGATTAAAACAAAGTTGGAAGCATGGAAGTATTGAGGAATGTCTTCTCCCGTAAAGAAACTAGTGATGGCAGCGAGTCACCTCGGCTTTAATGATCACCCAAGCCTTGATGTAAAAATCGGAAGTGTACCCATCGGGGCTGCAGTCTTAGAGCCGTCGATAGAATTAATGGCCTTCCGGATCTCCTCTTCGGATGGGGGAGTAGTGAGATTAAGCTGACTAATGTAATCATAATGATCGATGAAAAGGGCGGTGTTTATGCTTGGCTCTTTGAAATGGGTATTGTTGAAGTAGGGAATGAAAGTATTGGGTAGCATCCCTACCAATCTCCAGTGATTGGAGATCCAATCCCCATTCTCCTTTTTGATACTATGTATGAAATTACATTTCCTCTTATATTTGAGGTAGGCATGATAGTAGGCAGTGTTCCGATCTCCCTCTATGAAATGATTAATGGAGGCCTTCTGTTGAAGAAATTTATCCTGAATATCAATAGAGTGCATCAGTTTGGCTTCAGCAGCAAGGAGATGGGACTGGAGGGCACTGTTATTAAGGCTTTGCTCTTCCAATTCTAAGACATCCCTTTCAGCCTGCTCCACCACTTTAAATACATTGCCAAATTGATTCCAGCCCCAGTTAGATAATTTCCTACTTAGCCTGTGATGAAGGAGGCACAGCTTGTGCCATGGGTCCATCTGTGTAGAATCTTGCCAGTTATCTTTGACCACCTGCAGGAAGGAGGGATGGGTAGACCAGATATTCTGATATCTGAAAGGTTTAAAGGAGGGGGTACTGGGGGAGCAGTAATAGATATGAGGAGAGGCCTATGGTCGGAGCAAATAAGAGCAAGATGAGTGATGCGGGTATGCGAGAAATGAGCGTGCCGAGCTCATTGGCTAGAAATCTATCCAGCCTTTCTTTAGTAGAATTCCTTTTCCAAGTGAAACTAGGACCCCTAAATCCCAGATCATAAAGCCCAACTGCATCAATATTATCACTGAAGGTGTTCATTATAGTTACATTAGGTCTGTGGCCACCCAGTTTTTCAGCAGGAGTAGTAATACAATTGAAATCACCCCCAATGATCCAGGGGCAATTAATGACAATGCTTAGATTATGGATATGATCCCAGAGCAGAGTTCTGTCAGCTTTTCTGCACCCAGCATACACAAAGGTGGCATTAGCAGCCTGTCCAGCAAAGGAGATAGAGATATTAACCATCTGCTGAAGATCCAGCAAGACAGTCCAATTAAGTTCTTTCCTGCAAAAGACCCATATCTTATTGTTGGAATTAGCAAAATGAGTGAAACCATGAAAAGAGTTGATAATTTTATTGGAATGCTGGTGCACCAGAGGCTCAAGTAAGGCAAAGCACCAAAGGGAGTGTTTTTTGGTAAGATAGTGAATCCTTTTAAGTGAGGGTGGGTGGGCCACACCTCTAATGTTCCGAGCATAGAAAGTTTATCATGCAATAAAGTAGGTAGGAGGGGTGGGGGAAGGTGGGTGGGATTTTGACCTGGTTCTCCCCCTTAAAGGGAGTGAGGAAGAGGGTTCGGCTAGTAAGGAATGAGAGGTAGTGGAACTGGAGTTGATGTCTAATTTATTTCTTTTTTTCTTTTTAGCATTCTGCACTTCCCAATTATTTTCCAAAATGTTCTGAATGAGTTGGGTGGGGGGAGGTTGGGGAATAACAGTAGAAGGGGCTAAATCAGGAGAACCAATGTTCAGGGGGGGTAGAATAGGAAAAGGAGAGGAGGGAGGGTCAGGTCGAATGGGTTTACTGGGGGGGGTGGGGATGGAGGGGACTGTCAAAGGCCGAGGCAAAACAAGCGAGTGATAGGAGATTGAATTGGGTGAGGGTCGAGGCTGAATGGATTTACCGGGGGGTGGGGATGGAGGGACTCGTCAAAGGTTGAGGCAAAACATCAGTGATAGGAGATTGAATTGGGGTAGAAGAGGGGCTGCTAACCAAAGGTTCAGCCCTAGGAGCCTTTCTGGGAGGTGGGTGTAGTCTATAACACTTCTCTATAGTATGCCCAAACATCTTGCAATTAGTGCAATAGTGAGGTTTCTGCTGCATGATAACTTCCTGCCAAAAACCCTCAGCAGCAGTACCCACCCAGATTCTATTGACTTCAGGTAAGGAGATGTCTCTTTCAATTTGGATCCTAGCTGCTTCAGGTAGGCCTCTATTACAAGTGGCTGCATCCATTCGAGGGGGTTCCAATAGCTCTAGCAATCCGGAATAAGGCATTATGGTTGAAATATCTGTATGGGAGATTAGGGAATTTAAACCAAATTGGAATGATGGGTGGTTCCTTGCTAGGATCAAATCCTGGTGTCCATTTTAGAAGTTTCATATCCATACCAGCAATAGTTACATTTTGTTTTGCAAATAGCTTAGCATAATCTTCCTCATTGGAGAAGTGGATAAGGAGGTGCCTTCCATCAAGAAGCCCCATTCTCCAATTACCGGTAAATGCCGATGACTCAAAAAAGCCACGACAAGCTCCATCTTTGGATGTCCCGGGGTGAATTTCCCTATAAGTGTTAATCCGACTTCTTCATTCGGAGTGTTAATTTCCTCATCGGAAAAGTAGACAGTAGGGCGACCATCCTTGACATCAATGGGATGAATGAAAGGGCGGGGATACTTTCCTGCAACGAAGCATCATGAAAAATGCGGGGAAGAAAAGATTGGAAGGTCTGGTTCGGATTAGGGCCTTGGCCCAAGACACCTGCATAAGATGCCTTAATCCAGTCACTCCTGGTAGCAGAATCCACAGGGTTTGCCATGGACAAGACCAATCCAGGGAAAAGATCAGTAGCAAAGTGACAACAAACAGAATCACAGCAGTCTCCAGTAATTAGCTCAGTAGAAGGAAAACTAAACTTCCCAGTCACAGCAAGTCTCCAAGAGCCAATGGAACAGTAGAGAAATTGAATTATCAGAGCCCGGGAGAGCAAAAAACCCAGCAAAGAGGTCACCAACACTACTACAGACCCTGGGAGGACCACACACCCAACACCTCCTCAAGCCCACCACCACCAGCAGGTCAGCCGCCGCGGACTCATGGGCGAAACCACTAGCGAGCTCCAAATCCAGCTCGCCATTATATACATTATATATATATATATATATATATATATATATATATATATATATATATATATATATATATCATTCATGTTGTCCTTCATTGGGGGCTAAGTTTGAATAGTGGCAGATTGACACATTCTCAATCATGTATAAATCATTAATCTTTGTAGGAGTAAATGTGACAAACCTACCTCGTACATGGACTAATCCTTGGTTGATTCCATGAAGATTGGCATAAAACTCCTTCACAATTGGGACAACTATAGCGATAGTAGTATAACAAAGCACTGCCCAACGTCTCTGTATATTGATTTCATCAATTCTAGTAGTAGGATAATTTGTACCTCGATTCACAAAGCCTCGCTCTTTAATCGACCTCATCTTTAAGATATTCTTGTTGTATAGACGCAGTGCTTCAAAACTGATGAACTTCTTAAAAATCTAAAATCTTGAAGTTTCTATCGAGTCAGAATCTATTTGGACAAGATTTGGGATCTTCCTTTTAATTCCTCTAGTAGTTCATGAGTCTAGAGGAGGTTTTTGGGAGTTAAAGTTGAAGAATTGCTGCCTAGAACCACCAAAACTTGAATTTAAAGACGAGAAACTGTTTTCTGAATAGTGGCGCGGTCCGACATTGATAACAGCACCGTTCGGGGCTAGTTCAAATTTTGCCAAACTTTGTTTTGTACAAATTCTTTCCAAACATCGATTTAATTCATTTCTTAAATGTTGTTAATGATATTTAAGGAAGGGTAGGACTTAAATAATTAACAAACATACACAAAAAATACATCAAAACAAGAAAACATTCAATAACTGTGGGTTGCCTCCCATAAAGCGCTTGGTCAGCCCGACATAACTTCAAGTTACACGAAGTTAATCCAACATTAAAACCTCTTTAAAATTAGGTCTATTGCCTTCAAAATATGGTTATAATCTTTGTCCATTAACTTTGAATATTCTTCCAGATTTAGGGTCTTCGATAATCACAGCTCTAAATTGATAGATTTTTATGACAGTGAAAAGTCCTGTCCATCTAGATTTTAGTTTCCCAAGAAATAATTTCAATCTTGTATTGTATGGTTAAACTTTTTATCTTTGTTAAAATTCTTTTTTAAAATCTTAAGATCATGCCATATTTTTCTTCTCTCCTTGTATATTTTATTATTATCATATGATCTATTTCTGATTTCTTCCAATTCATTTAATTGCAACAGTCTTTTCTCACCTACGTATTTCAAATTAAAGTTCAATTTCTTTATCGCCTAATCACAGGAAAATATATTAAGAAATTCATACCCATTTTTATGAAATTGCACTTTAAAGAAAGGTACTTTATTTATTTTATTGTAGGAATGAAGATTTATAAGTGATGAAAGCAAAAAGCATGAAATGGAGCGAATTTGGATCAAAAAAGGAAGAAATTCATGCAAAATGAACTAAGTCGCAAACGGCGAGATCGAGCCTGCCGACGGCGTGATCATGAGGAGAATTTTTGAAGGATTTGCATCTACCTCGCCGACAGCGAGCCCGAGCCCGCCGACGGCGAGATTGCGTGGTTTGGAGACCTTCTAGAAGCCCCGCCGACGGTGAGGTCGTTTCTCGCCGACGGGGAGACTGTTCAAAATGCCAGATACATTGAACCTGAGACGCTTTTCGAAGAGGTGTTTAAGCACCCCTTGGACCTTTTCCTACCTCTATAAATAGAGGCCGAATTCTAGTGTCTAATAAGGAGTCTTAGTGTCTACTTGGTGTCTATTTTAAGAGTTTTAGAGTGTAATTAGTGAGTTTTTGAGTCGAAAGTTGAAGTTTGAGTAAGTGTAATTAGTGAGTTTAGAAGTGTGCTGTACTAGAAGGAAAAGTCAAAGGAACTTCAAGGAGTCCGTTGGGAGGAAATCGAGATAAGTATCTTTGTTTATTGTTGTTAACTTTAAATGAAATCCATGCTTTGTTTAATTTCCATGCATTCTGAGTAGTTTTCTTAGTCTTTCTCCTTGTTTATGAAGTTATGTGAATTGATGAAATTAAATAGAAGTGCCAAATATATTAAAATAAATTGTGATAATTTTTACTTAAAACTTAATTTACTTTTCAATCTGGCCCATTGATTTGTTTAAATATGTTGAATTATCAACTATAATAAAGATTACATCCAATATTCAGGGAAGTCAAAAGCCTTGGAAGGAGGGTACAAATAAATAGTGAAATATTATTTATCGGACGTAGAATTGGACATTTTAGTGTGACAGAATAAAATATTCAATTTGGTCCTTTTGTTTGAGAGCTGAAGTGTAGATGTTAGCCCTAAGGTGAGGGGAACGTGGGAGCTCTGAAGTGGCAGCCAGTATTCTCTCAGCCTAGCCGCAGATTCAGTAATCAAGCATAGGACTAGTCAATGTTCTTTACACCTGGACCAAAAGGTAAAGTATAGGAATGCTCCTATTTATCACAATACAATAAACATTCTATTTGAATTCATCATTCACTTAATTTTTTAAAAACAAGGAGAATGATACTTTTTCTGAAATCTTTAAATCAATTTTATTTAAAGCATTAGTTTACTTTAGTTCGCTTTAGTTACGTATTCTAAATTTTCGTATACTATATTAGTAAGTAAATACTTTTAAATTTAGCTGTTACAAATCTTTTAAAACTTCCCTGTGGGATCGATAACCAGGACTCCACTGGAGCCCTGTATTACTTGATACGATACATATACTTGCTTAGAATCCACATTATACATTCCATCATAAAATCAAATATATATATTAAAACAGGATCAAGTTTTTGGTGCCGTTGCTATTAACATAATTTGCAAACATAAAAAAAGTGGGTCAAGTTTTTGGCGCCGTTCTTAGGGAAGTAAAGAAATTATTTGCTAGAGTAACAGACTATTTTAAAATTTGTTTTACAAAATTGTATGTGTAAATTTGGAAACAAAAATTTAATACCTTACGATTCAGAATTAGAGCATACAATTAAAAGAATTAGAAAACAAAAAAGAGAAATTATAAATTTAACACAAATTGCAAATATTCCCGAAAATGAAAATATCAATCAACGGAGACCATTAAGAGATTATGCCAACCCTACATTAGATGAAATTCATTTAACTAATCAAAACTCGATGTAGTTGCTAACTCATTTGAACTTAAACCCGCAATTATCCAAATGGTACAAAACAATCAATTTAGTGGTTCACCTACTGAAGATCCTAATTTACATCTTGCTAGTTTTTTAGAACTATGTGCTACTTTCAAATATGATGGAGTATCTAACGATGCTATTAGACTTAGAATTTTTCCTTTTTCTTTAAGGGATAAGGCTAAAATGTGGTTAAATTCGTTAGCACCTGGATCTATTAAAACTTGGGGAGAATTATCACAAAAATTTCTATCCAAATATTTTCCATCATCAAAAACTGCTAAGCTTAGAAATGATATAACTTTTTTTAGTCGAGTTTGATGGAGAACCAATATATGAAGCTTGGGAGAGATTTAAAGAACTTCTTAGGAAATGCCCACATCATGCATTACCAAATTGGTTAATTATTCAAACTTTCTATAATGGATTAGTAGGATCTCTTAGATCAATCATCGATGCTGCTGCTGGAGGATCATTAATGTCAAAACCATTTGATGAAGCCTATGCACTAATCAAAGAAATGGCAACCAATAAATTTCAATGGCCTGCTGATAGAATGAATCCGAAAAAGATAGCCGGTATTCATGAAAATGATGCAATATCTATGTTAGCTTCGCAGATCACTGCTATATCTAAAAAATTAGATCATTTTGGAATGAAATACTCTCCAACTATATTAGAAGAAAACTCATCTAGACAACTTATAGAATCTCAACCCTCATATGAAACTATGAATGCTATTAACAACAGACCCAATAATCCTTATGCGAATTATTATAATCCTGGATGGAAAAATCATCCTAATTTTAATTGGAATAATAATACAACTAATCAACCATGGATGAACAACATAACACAACCATTAGGAAATCCCTCTAACCGCACCACAAACCGTGTATCTATCCCTAAGGATAGACACACTGCTTGATGGTGGGGCTCGATTAAATAAACTAGAAGATTTTGACATCCGTTTGGTCTGCGAACCAATTTTATAAGCCGACAAATTCCCCTGTTTAATATGAAAGCATTAAACAGGGTTTATATTACTCAGGTTCTTTAAAATTCCCTATAAGGGCAAGCCCCTATAGTTAATTACATCTTAAGTGACGGGAATCACCTAAGAAAACTCTCGATAATAATCAATAATTCCGCTCTCAAGAATTTCAAAGTTTAAGTTTTCAAAGGATTGAATTTTTGAATCTCGATAGGGAATGGATCAAGTTTGGAACATTTTATTTTGGGAATTCAAAGGAAGAAAAGTAGGAGAAATTACGGATTCGAAGTGAACTTCGATAATCTCCCGACTATCCTATTGTTTGGCTTGGATTTAGGAAAGTCCTAATGTTTATTTAATGTTTTAATCTTGCCAATTTTAATTAATTAGGGCTTATATTTATATGATAGAATCATACAAATAGCACTGGAAGATATGAGGGTTTATGTCGTATCGGACGACTACCTCGGAATCCTAAGACCAGTTAGGGCTTAATTTGCAATGCAAATGCCTAACGAAGAGTTGAGGATTTATGTTGCACTAGGCAAACTACCTCGAAGTCCTATGGCTTGGTTATTTAATTCTAGGAAAGTTTTGCTGAAGTAGGTTCAAGTTTTGCTGACGACGATGGCCGTGCTGCCCACCATGCTCCGAGCTCCTTGTTGTTGCAGAGGTTTAGTTTTAGAAATCATAAATCAGGGGATGAGAAAAGTGTTTTGGTTTAGAGAAGTCTTAATTTTCAAGTGTTTTTTGTGTTTTAATTAAAACAAATCTTAAAGCTGATTATAACGACACCGGTTAAGATCCCACGGTTCCATCCTTCCGGCATCATTATTTTTATCGGATTCACTTAGTCCAGATGAATTTGCTAAACTCAACTAAATGAGTTCCACACTTTCATTTAGACCGTGGGAAATCCCGTTAGCAACACGTAGGTTACATCATCCGAGGTATTCCCGATCATCCAACAGGACGTTTTAATTTAGTTGTAATTGTAGTTTTGTGTTCTGTTTGTGATTAAATTTTGAGTTGCTTTATATTTTGAAATGTTGTGGCGGTGAATTTTATCTTGAAATGAATTTTAACTTAGTTTTGGTTTCAGTTTTAGGGACTATCCTAAAGGTGTGAGTTTTCATGCAACATTTATTTTATCATGCAAGAAAAGTAAAGTGCATTTGCAATAAAGTAAATTGTAATAATGTAAATTGCAAGAAAGTAAATCGCAATAAAATAAAAGCGTACCTGGAGGGTCTTCCCGTCATCCCAAGCTGCACTTAAAACACAATTAGAATATTTAAGCAAGTTCCTAGGTAAAGCTAAGGTAAGGGTTATGGTTTTCTACCAAATTCCTAATCCTATAGCTAGTCATTTCCTATGACGTCTACGTTCCTTGTGTTTTTGGTTTGAAGACGATTTTCTTCATCAAAGAACAATTAAGTTCAATTGTTCTTATAAATATCATATCATATTGAGGAAGTGCTTAAGAAGAATCTTAAACATCTTTTCAATATTTCTAGGATTGTTTTAAGTCCAAATGAATTTAATTATGTAAATGAACCGATCGTCCGAGGTTTTCAAGTTTTGTTAACTTGCTTCGATTAACTAGGACATTTGAATATCCTATGAGTGAAGTAACATTTCATTTAATGTTCGTTTAGGAGTTATGATAACTAAAGCTTTCGAGGTAAATTGGTATTCAAATGGTTTGTGATTTAGCTTAATTTCAATCGAAGGGTTTAAATTTGGAATAGTGTTCAAGTTATTTTAGGCTTATTTCTTTATGTCTTAGGTGATGTTATTTAATTCAACTTAATTTAATTTAATTTAATTTAATTTAATTTAATTTAATTCAATTTAATTCAATTTAGTTTGATTTGATGTTACATTAAATTAATTTGATTTAATTTAATTTTAATTTAATTTGATTTAATTTAATTTAATTTATTTAATTTAATTTAATTTTTAATTTAATTTAATTTAATTTAATTTAATTTTTAATTTAATTTAATTTAATTTAATTTAATTTTTAATTTAATTTAATTTTTAATTTAATTTTTAATTTGATTTAATTTGATTTAATTTGATTTAATTTAATTTTTTAATTTAATTTTATTCATTTTAATTTTAATTAAAATTTTAAAAGAGTTCAATAATTTAATTTAAGTTTAATTATTAAGTCTTTTAATTTTTTAAATTTGAATTATCATTTTAATTAAGAATTAAACATTAATGAAATGATTAATTTAGGGATTTTTAAATTAAAGAATAAATCTCTTCCTAATAATATCCCTATTTTAATAATTCCAATTTTATTATTCTTCCAAATTTAATCAATTATTTAATTAAATTTTAATTATTTTAAATTGCTTAATGGGTTTCTACCCTTTAATTATTTAAATTTCAATCATCCAAATCAGATTAAGATCAAATATTTTATTTGTTAATTTTTTATTAAACCTAAAGTTTTAATTAATGGTTAAAATTTAATTACCATTTTACCCTTTAAGCTTAATAATTTCATAACTCACTAAATTGAACTAAAATGAACTTGAAATTTTTATGTGACTTCACTCATATGTCAACAAAGACATGAGAGGAGAAAATGTGATTTTTCTGTATTTAATTTATTTATTTAATTATTTTTGGTAGAAAATAGAGATTTCCAAGGAAAATTTAATAACATGACCAAGGGAAAGTTTCTGTCCTTAAGAAAATTAGGGGACATTCCTAATGACCAGAGGACCACTTGGACAAATTTTGGTGATTTTTTGAATTATATTATTTTTATTATAATTATTTTAAATTTTAGAGTGTTAATTAATTTAAAAATAAAATAAATGTTGAAAAATGAATTTTATGTTTTTCAAAAATCTCTCTGATATCAAGGAAATCAGAGAAGCAAATTTTGCAATTTTCTGATTTTTCTATGATTTATTATAATTATTTTAGTGAAAATGCTAGAAAATACATTTTTTTAATTTTAAAATTACCCTAGAGCTTTAAAAATTAATATCTCACCAAATAGACCTAAGAAAAATATGGTGTTTGTTCCTAAGTGATTAAAATTCAAAATGTGACATTTTGGTGAATTTTATTATTTTTGTGATTTTTATTATTTTTTAATTATTAAAATATTAAAATAATATTAAAAATCAACTTTTTTAGAAAATTGAAATTTTAATTTTCTTAAATTCCCCTGATATCAGAGAGGCTCCAAAACCAATTTGGTGAATTTTTGAAAGATATTTTGAAAGTTATGAATTTTTAAAGTTTAAAATGACTAAGTGGCTTAATCAACCCAATTAGTAGGGCTAATCAAGTCCAATTGACCTCAAATTTTTATGGTGGGTTCTTCTGATCCTAAAGGTCAATGGAGAATTGATTTGAAGTCAATTTGATGTATGGTTAGCTCTAATTAATTAGAGACCTATTTTGAGTGTTTAAGCCAATTAGGGTTGTCTAAAATGAACCAACTCAAAACCTATTTTTCCTAGGGTTCTTTGGTCATAAGGAACATCACCAAATTTTCCTAGAATTTATTTCACAACATGCTATTTATTGGAATTAAAATACTCAAAACAGTGACATGAATTTGAAAAATCAATAACTCTTCATAAGGATGGCCTCTGACTTTGGAAAATTCAGGGAATGTTCCCAAATTCGGAGGCTTCAAAAGCTCCTATGGTCTCATGCCATGGTGAATTGTATACATGCATGGAGAATTAAATGTATGCAGAATAAATTATAAAAGATAAAATACTTGATGAAATTAAATGATTTCTTTTCCACATTATTCTCCTCTGTTCACTGAGCAAGAGGGTATTTTTATTTTATTTTTCTGATTTTTCTACACAAAGTTATGAATTTTTGAAGTTTAGGGAATTAAATAAATCAGAAAAATCCCTAATTTTCTATTTATCCATGCGGCGCCGCGTCAACCTCGGCAGCTCCGAAACGCCACGTGGCGCGCTCCCATTCGACGCCGCCATCTGACTCAGCGCTCCCGGGGCCCGCTGTATCGCTCCGTCTTCTGATCCGACGCGATCCTGGCCGTCCGTCCGCGCGTGTATTAAATGGACGGCATCCGTTCGTCGTCCCCAAGTGTCCTCACCCGAGAGCCGTCCACACTAAATCCTTAATATCTCACTCGATACTCAATGGATTTTCATGTTCTTATGCTCTATGGATTCGTCTTGAAGAGACGAACACATCTATACGGTAATCATGCATTGAAATTAAAGCATTTGAAATGGAGAATCTCCAGAAGCTCGGGATGAAGAATTAGCTCATACCTTTGCTCAGAGAAGTGTGGCTTCGATCTGAGAGTTGTTGCACCTTCGATTGGATCCTAGCAAGCTCCAGATGAAGTCTCCTGGTCTGGTGAATTGTCTAGGTTGGATTTCGACCACGGCCGATCACAAAGCTTGGAGGCCTGGAGCAACCGGGGAGCTCCGGAGATGGGGCTTTTGCTGGTGGACACCTTCCCTTGGTCTGGTGAAGGTGTAGAACCAATCAATTTGGGGATTGGCTCACTGTGGAGAAGTGTCCTGGTTTTGGGTGGAATTTCAGTTGAGAAATTGAGTTGTGTCAGTGGGGATTAGGGCAAATTGACACTGGGGATCAACTGCTCTAAGGGTGGAGAAGGGTTTGGAACAATTTTGGCAGAGTTTCGGCAAGGTTTGTGCAACTCTCCTCTCATGGCCGTGAGGGGGTCGGGTTTAAATAGAGGTGGCCGGAGAGCCTCCCAGGGATGGCCGAGGGTTGGGATCGAGCTTGCTCGGGTCATGGGAAGAATAGCCATGGTGGCCATTGGGCATGGGGCGGCTCGGCGAGGTGGAATTCCAAAGTTGGCTCACATGTGAGCTCTCGGGTGTGGTGTTTTCCGGCGATCCGGGCGGTCGGCCGGCGAGCATGGGTCACCATCTTGACCGGGGAGGTCGGGGCTTGGCAATGGTGAAGTCGATTGGGCTTGGACATGTGTAAAGTGTTTGGATTAAAATGGTATGGGGGAGAGGCCACTTTGGCTTGAAATTGGTCAACCCATTGGTTTGGGTTGGGTTCACCTCCCCATGGCTGGTCTTGGGCTGAGAAGATCAGCTTAGGCTAGCTGGTCGAGAGGTGGTGATGTCCTTATCCAAGAATATTTGGATTAAATCTTGGTTAAGGGGAAACATGCTTAAGGCTAATGACTTTTAGGAGATGGTTAAAGGACCTCCTCCTTTTGCCATTAATGGCATGGTCACATGCCAAACTTTCATGGCTTCATATGGCTTGTGAATGGCTCATCCTTGGCTCCATTTGGCTTGGGAAAAGCTTGGGTCAATTTCATAAAAAAAGGATTTAAAAAAATTTTGATATTTTGATGGGAATTTGTATGGGGCTTGATTTGGAATTGTTTAATTAATGACTTTGGAACTTAGGGACAATTTTGATTAAATGGATGATGAGGGGAAGTGCCATGTGGGCTTTGGATGAATTTGGGCTTTTGAATTTGAAGGAAGTGGGCTTTTAGGAAAGTTTAAGGGGAAATGGGCTTTTTGATTTTAGGATGGGCATTTTGGTAAAGATTTTGTGAAGGACCTTGTCAAATAAATGTCATAATTTGTTTAGGGATGTTCTATGAAGGGCTTGGAGTCAATTTGGTGTGATTTGGAGTTGAATTGGTTTGAATTTGGGTTTATTTGGTAAGTGGGCCTATGTAGGTCAAATTGGGCTAACTTGGGCCAATGTTGGGCTAGGGTTGAAATTGATGTAAAATTAATGTTGAGAAATATTTATGGGAGTGTTTCAAAGAGGTTTTGACTTTGGTTGGGCTTTGATTTTGGGGTTTGGGCTCATTTGGGTTAGGTTTGGGTTTAGGTCGAAAATGGGCCTTTTAGCTTTGGGTTGAATTTGAGTGGGGTTTGGATCTAAATTTTGGGCAAATCATGTTAGTGTTTTGTTTGTGGGAATGTTAAGGAAGATTTAGAAAAGATTTGGGGTTAATTGGAGTTGAATTGGGTGAGTTTGTGTTAGGTTTCGGTCATAGGTCCAAATTGGGCTTTAAGGCCAAAAATGGAATTGGATCCAAATGTCAATCAAATTGAACTTGGATTTGGTCTAGATTGGTATTGGGAATGTTGAATTGAAGTTTAGAACTGAATTGGACTAGAATTTGGGTCAATTGGGTAGGTTTGGTTTGACATTGTGTTCACTTAGGGTTAAAATGGGTCAAATTGGGGTTTTGACAAAAGTAGGGTAAATTGACAAAATTGGCCCATGGTGTAGTTGGACAAAATAAAATTGGGAATATTTGGGATTTTCTGGAATTTTCTGGGAATTTTCTGAATTTTTGGATTTTTGGGTCAAGAGGGGTATTTTGGGTATTTGGAGGGTATTGGGAGGTATTTTTGGAATTTTTGGGTATGGATGATCAATTTGAGTAAAGTGGAAATTTTTGGGAATGATTTTGGAGAATTTTGGGTAATTTGGAAATTTTTGAGAAATTTGGGTAGTTTCAAGGGTTTTGGGTAGGCTAAGCGGGTGTAGGGTCCCGGAGGTCAAAAATTGAAAATTTGGAAAATTGAAGATTGGGTGGATGTAAGTGGAATGAAATCATTTTGGTTGAGCCTTGAAGCCATATCAAGCCCACATGAGCCATGAAGGGACTCATTTGAGGCATTCACTATGTTGTTCCTAACCCTCTTTGCCAAGGGCTTAGGGGTTAAGGACCATCCATGTGAATCACCTACATGAGTCAGGAGGTTAAGTTAGGTATGGTTGTGGTTTTAGGAAGTGTGTGAAAGTGTAGTGTATAAGTGTAGTGTGTGTGTAAGTCAGCCCCTTCACCAGACCAGGCCACCTGAGGCAGTCCTAAGGCCAAAGAGTCCTATAGGAACTCATCCTTTAAACTTCCACATTCGATTTCAACCCTCTAGGTGATTAGGGGTCTACAGATCAAGTTTGTTGAGTTTGTAGGGAGTTAAGAAGTGGTTTGAATTTATAAAAGGTGGGTCCCAATTCTAGTCCTCTAAGATAGTCGAAAGGAAAAGCCTAAGGCTAGATCCTAAGCACTAAAAAGAAGAAGGGAAGACCTCATCAAAAATGAGGTCAACAAATGGACCCCCAATAGGTGTGGTGAGCTGACGGAGCACACCGCGCGTATTGGCGTTGACCGAACAGATCAATAAAACCAACACGTGATGTCCAAGTGACAAACTTAGGACGAAGTAGAAGAATTTCATCTGGGAGTGTCAAGCATACCTCTGAGACTGGAGATTCCTGAACTCTTGCTGGGGAAAGGAAAAAAGAAGGTGAATCCCAAATCACATGACCTGGGGGAATTTCAATTTAGATTTTATTTTGTTTCAATTTAAGTTTTGATGTAGGAGCTTAGATTTTAGTTTGGAGTTTTAATTTAAATTGAAGTTTTGTCAAAATTAATTTGAGGGATTTGATTTGAAATGAAAATTGGAATTTTGAGGTTTTAGATGTAACATCTTCAACCTCGAAAGAAAATTGAATTGATCGATTGAATCATTACAATGAGGAGAGATCTCGGAGCAATGTGGTACCGGATGTAAAATCCTTAACTTCAAGAGTTTGATTTTAATATACTTCTTCTTTTAATATACTCCTTAACTTCGAAGCAATGTGGTCAACAAATCATTATACTTCTTCTTCTAATATTAAGATTGTTGCTGATTGCTGGAAAGATCATAAATGGAATTCCGAAATGCTTCAACATCATCTTAATCCTGAAATTATTAACAGGATTTTATCCATTCCTATTCAGTTTACTGGAAAGGATAGATTAATACCTAAGAATTCATCTACTCGGAGTTTTTCTAAGTTTGTTTATCACTCTTGCTTCAATCGGCATAAAAATGATTGGGGTACTAAATTATGGAATAAATTTATCACTCCATCTATGTCCTTCTTTTGTTGGAAATTATTCAAGAAGCTACTCCCTACTGATGATATTTTGAAGCTTAAAGGTATTAGAGGTCCTTCTATTTGTCCTTTTTGTCTTCTTGATGAGGAATCTTTATTCCATATTTTCCTTAATTGCAATCGGATTCAGCAAATCTGGAAGGAGATTCTATCCAGATTAGGTCAGAGTGAAAAATTTTTTGTGTGGTCTTCTATTGAGGCTTGTTGGCAGGATTGGAAAGATGGTTCTTGCTACTACACTCCCTTGATTATCTTCCGGTTCATTTGGTTGGCTCGAAATGATGTTAAACATCTTAATGTCTCTTTCTCTTCTCAATCTATTATTCGGAATTGCTTGGTCTTATCTTAACAAGCTGCAGAATTTTATTACTCCTTCTCGGACTCATAAGAAAAGGCAAATTGTTTTAGTACAATGGAAGGCTCCTATGGATCCTTGGTTGAAAATTAATACGGATGGCAGCCTTAAAGCTACTTCATGTGGTATTGGAGGACTTTGCAGGGATTTTAGAGGACAATGTCTATGGTTCTTTGCTACCCCTGTCATGGCTTGTTCTGCACTAGAATCTGAAATAATTGCTGTTTTTTGGGGATTGAAAATTGCTAAAAAAATGAACTTAAATTTTCTTCATTTTGAACTTGATTCCTTGCTTCTCTTACAGATTTTGATACGAAATCTGCTATACCATGGTTCCTTCATATATGGATAAAAAAGATCAAGGTTATTACTCGCTTCCAAGCATATTATTTGGTCTCACATCTACGAGAAGGGAATCGACCTGCAAATTGGCTTGCATCTATCGCATCTTCTTCCTTTAATATAGTTTGTAGTTCTGCATTGTCTCATCTTTTCCTTTTTTAGTTCTCTAGTACATGGGGATTTAATTAAGATCCCTCATGTTAGATGAATCAACTCTTCAATTTAATATATTTTGCTTCTGTTAAATATATATATATATTAATTTAGTTATCTATTGAGTCACACAATTAAATACAAGTATACATATCACTTAAGTAATACATGGCTCTAGTGCGATCCTAGATATCGATCCCACGAGGAGGCAATTAATTTAATAATGTAGCACAAAAATCACTTCTCGAATCACGAGCATAATTACGGTAATTTTAATTCTTAAAATGGAGATAAATAGTTGTAGTTACTAATTCTACCAAAGTACGTTCTAACCTTCTAGCAAGTTAAACTAACACATGTTTGAATTTATAACAAAGTTCAATTGTAAGAAAGAATCTTTCTCCTCTTTAATTATAAAATGATGATTTTTGTGACATAGATCAGTGATGCAAATATATTGTGCCAAATAGGAGCATTCCTATTCTTTACCCTTTTCCAAGCGCATAAAGAACATTGGCTAATTATAAGTTCATTCCCCAAATTCGTGGTTAGACTGGGAGGATACTGGCTCTCACTCCAGAGCTCCCACTTCCCTTCCCCTGAAGGCTAACTCTCGCTTTGGTTTCCAAAACCTAGGACCAAATTGAGGATTTCAGCCTGTCACTCTGAAATCTCCAATTCTGATCCCATCAAAGTATATTTCCCTATTTATTTACACTCAACCCCCATGAACTACGTCACTTATTCATGGACATTGAATGTGACCTTCACTTTTGTTGTGCAACTTATAATCCTTTCGAACATAAGTTTCCCAACAAGTTTAAATAATTTAATTGTCAACTCGAAAAGTAAATGACGTACGAAGTGAAAAAGGTCATCACATTTTCTCGATAGTAAATCGGCACATCATTTCCATATCACAACATAACACATCACATGAAAAGGAGGAAGACAAAGAAATCTACTCAAGACTCATGAGGAAAATATGACAAAAAATGGATTTTATATATAAAAGCAATGTCATACAAATAAAGTAAAGAAAAGACAACTTATCTCAAACTCTTCCCCAAGCAAATCTCAAGGAATTCCTTTGACTCCTCTTCCTTCTTCATAATAACACACAATTCTCTCTTTAGATAAGTAAGGAAGAAGAAATCCCTCACTTTCCCCTCTTCCTACACTTAGAAGAGAATACACAAACCCTAGATTTCCTAAAAATGAAAAGACACACTCACTCTTCACTCTCCACACTCTAAACTCTTCCCCCTTCACTAAATTTGGCTCCAAAGTAGTTTAAATCTAGCCATAACTCATTCCCTAAGAGTTTCTTCAAGCATCCCTCTAAAATCTGGCAAAATAAATTGAATCTAGTTTGAATTCATGATAGGACACGGTCCGGCGCAGGATAGGGTGCCGTCCGACGCTATTTTCTGCCTTTTGGGTCCAAAGTCTTTGTAAATTGGCGTGGTCCGATACTGGTGACAGCACTTCTTAGCGCTAGTTCAATAAAATGCACTTTTGCCCCCATTTTACTCCAAATTTTCTCCTTTTCGCTTCCTTTTGCTCCAAAGGCCTAAAATCATTGTCCCTACATGAAATCATGAAAAACACCTTTCTTTGAAGTGCAATATCATCAAAAACATGTATGAAATGGACATTAGAAGGCAATTAAATTTTCAGTGGATCAAGATCCCCCAAACTTAGCTATTTCTTTTCCTCAAGTAATCTTAGTTAATATATAAAATAATGATCCACTACAATGAAGTTTCTTTCTAGAATACCATAATTTTAACTTAGATAAGTACAATATTAAAATTTTCAGAAATATCTTTGAATAATTCAAGTAAATTCTGCAGGTGTAAGACTATCTAGTAATCAAGTCTATAAATTCTAGCATTTTATTCATTTTAAAAATGACTATAGATTGTCCTAGTAAGGAACTTAAAAGGATCACATGAAAAGAAGTTTATGAGAACACTACTAGTAAAGATGCTAATCCATACATATAAGTTCAGGAAAGTAATTAAATTCTTCCCATTAGGTAGTTCCAAGTGAAGCCAATTTTTAATTAAGCATCTCCTCAAGCTTCTCCTCGCTTTTCTTTCTTTTCTTTTTTTTTTCTTTTCTTCCTTCTTTCATTTCTTCTCTTTTTTTTTTTGCTTTTTCAAGTGAGGATTATTGTACTGGATAGACTTTAGTAATTTTAAACTTTACCCTTCTCACCCTAAATTTGAAACATACCACAATCCTTTACCATATAGGCATTTCTTTAGCTTATTATTGATTCATCATAGAGTCTCAATCCTTTCCTTTCACATAAAGTTTTAAGATTCTTAATACTCCAAACATACAGTTTTTCTTACTTTGAATAGTTAACTATAGTCCTATTTTCTTATACCAAATTTCTTAGCCTAGAAAATTACTTCTCATTACCAAATACTTTCATTTAATTTCACAAAATACTTAAATAAATTCAAAATACAATTATCTGAAATTGAGTTCTATCATAGGAAATCATGTTAATAATTTTGAAAATATTTTTAAATGAGAACAACTAAAAGTTAATTCTTTCCCTCCCCCAAACTTAAATTTTTTAATATTAATACAATTAACATGGGAAGGAAGAGAAGATATAAACTTATATAACTCATACCTCAATATGTTGGGCTTTTCATACCTTTCGAGTTTGGGTAGGTTTTCCTCATAAATTAAAACAAGTAGAGCCTGAAATAATTAAGAGCATTTCTATACACAAATATGGGTTAGAATTTTGCAAGGGAAGAAGTTTAAGATTTTTAAAACATAAAATATCAACTAAGCACATGAAATTAACATCCAACTGTTACTTTCACAGATTACTAAAGCACATGCAAACTCTACTATTACATCACATTCATCACAATTAAGCATAAAGTTCGCTACAAACACAACCAAATCAAAATTACATCACAAGTAAAAATTAGAGAGAGTCTTAGGTACTTTACATAAAAAAAATACAAATAAAAAATAAAATGAAAATGAAACAACATAAACTATCAATCATCATCTGTAGGTGCTCCACCATCATCAGGTTCATCAGGATGATATGGAGTGTACTCAAGGTAAGTAGGAAATATAACATTAGTGTCTCCCTTGAAAAATCTCATCTGTGTGTCATGATAAGCTATCTCATATTCTCGCCACCGCACTTGATAATCATCTTTTATCTTATTCCTTTCTTCTAGCCCTTCTACTCTGGTGTTCAACCTTTCTAACTTATCCATAACATTATGCAGAGTAGTTTCCTTAGACGTAAACGGTCTCTCATGACTAGAAGAAGGTTCATCAACTTTCTTACTCCATTTCCATCCTACATGCGCTTCATAGGTTTTCAGATTTAGTTTAGTAATGGGCTTCAAGGGATGGACTACCTCATCATTATCTTATGTTGCTACACCTGACTGAATACACAAGGCATGAATCAGGCTGGGGTGCCCAGTCCATATGTAGTCTCTCCTTTTGAACATGTCACAATACCCTTATAAATAATAACCCCAATATTGATATTCTTTATGTTTTGAATACATTAAATTAGAATAACTCTATCTACAGTAACCTCGTTGTGATGGTTGGTAGGCAAAAGTCTTGTAGAAATGAAATAATGTCAGGCTTTCGATACAGGATTCGCAGTAGAAAGGGGGAAATTAACTTTTTGTTTCGTTTAATTTTCCATTCCCCTTTTTCGTGAGTCAAAAAGTTCATAATAGTATCTAAGGCTTCAATAGTAACAAGAAAATTTTTGTATTCACATAAAACGATTTCTCTCAACTGATAGAATGCATTGATACGAGCAGGGGTAAACTCAACCATTTGTCCTCTAAACAGGATATATTTGCTCACAGAATAATAAAAATTTGCAAAAAACTCTCTCACAATCCCCAGCATCACTTCAATAGTAAAATAATAGAAAATTTCTATTGACTATTTGAAATAAGTTCTTCAATCACACCTCCAGAATTTTTAAAGTCTTTTCTTGAACACACTTCTTAGTGCTAAGAAATGTAGTAAAGTGGGAATAAACCTTGAAATTCACAAATTTACTCTCATCGTAATCAAATTTTCTCTTTCCCTTAGCCATTCTTGGAGCCATTTGTCTAAAAATATCAAATTTATCCAAATCAATTTCAAAATTACAATGTAATAGACTCCAAGATAAGTTTAAATAGATAAGAACTCCAATGCCATTAAAAATCTCCAAATTTTCTTTAAAAACCTCAAAATTTAGATCTTCCTAATGCAGGAGATTTTCATGATCAAAATAAAAAAAAAATTAGGTTGAAGTGTAGCTCTTACCAAGAGAAGATGAAATTCGAACTTTTTTGGTCACAAAATCGCTTTAAATCCAATTGCAAGTGAGCCCTAGGTGCAAAAATCGGCCTTGACTAGGGGTAGAAGACGATGGTTTAGGCAAATATGGTGGGTCCCAGGGTTAAATCTTGAAATTTTAGAGTTTAAGGCCTTTTTCTAGTCGAGTGTCTGTCCGGCGCTGGTGACAGCATCGTTTAGTGCAATTTTCTGCTCTTGTGAACAAAAAACTCTGTCTTTTGGCATGGTCCGACACTAGTGACAGCGTCGTTAGGCACTAGTTCAAAAACTGGGCTTTCAACTTTCTTTTGAAATTTCAATCTTTTCAATCCCACTCTGTTGTCTAATTAGTCCAATTAAGCATTGAATAACATACTAAAGCCATGGAAAATGATATTTTTAAACACAAACAACACAAAACATCACTTTGATATCTAAAATCCAAGTTACAAACACATACAAATAACACTAAAGGCTACATATCCTCAAGCCATAAAATTTTAAAATTCAGATGTCGCTCACAACCAAAACACAATAACCGAGAACTAAACAAGAAAGCAAGTCCAAATATAACATCCAAGCAAAGCAATCAGTTCAAATACATAAACACAGAAATACAATAATTAAGTCTTCATTCTTCCTCAAAACTATCATCAACTCTTAAATCTCCAATTAATTGAACGTGAATGAACAGATTGTACAATGAACGAAATGGAAATTCTTCAGTAGAATCCTCCTCAATCCAACCTTTCTTTCTCATCAAATCTATCGGAATTCCTTCAAGGTACCTAGAATGATCAAAGTGTTCATTCATTTTTCAATCCAAATGATCAAAGAAGTCAGATAGAATGTTGACTGCATTCATCAGGTGTTGCACTTCCTTCTCTAATTTCTTAATTTTCTTCAAGATAATCTGTGAAATTTTAGGAAAGTAAGGAGGAATAGGTGTCGAACTCTGAGATGGTTGATCTTCAATGATACTCATGTCATTCATATCACCAACTGCCTGGTTACTATGTTCATCTGTTGGGTCTATAGGCTTCCAAGGTAGAAGTACTCTTTGCCAATTCTCATATGGCACTTGTAATTGACTGCAGAGGAGAAATATGGTGGAAGGATGTCTAAGCCCATACTTTGATCCATGAACGATCAATAACAAAATAGATTTAACAATTACTGAACCAACAACAATAGACATCCTCATTTGAATACAGTAGTTCAAGATTGCACACTCCTTAGTTACTTTCCTGATTTTCATAGTTGAGAGAAATTTTGCAGATATAAAATAATGTAAGTGCTTCGAGGATTTAATAGTGTGGTCGAAAAACTTACATACCTATTATCACTTATCTCTCATTCATCCCTTTCATCCGTCAGATATATATATATATATATATATATATATATATTTTTTTTTTTTTGGGAAAGAAGCCACAAAGGCTCCCTACATGTTACTACAAACTATAATTACAAAAATCCTTACCAATAGTGGTAAGACCTCCCCATCAACATACTCCACCCAAACTAAAACTAGGACATAAACAAATAGAACAGGCCTAACTAAATAGCAAACAGAGAAACATAATATAGTCCACTCATCCTGGAGCAGTACACAGGTGCGATGAGAGAAACCGGCGAGTAACTCGGTAAGTCCAAAATAGCTTGGTGGATGAGATAAAGATCCATGCATAAGTCCGAGAGGCTCGGACATGAGACCAACAGCCTTATGGGGCCAAGTGGGGACCTCAAATAATCCCAGCACCAAATTTGGGGAGTCAGGTAGTAGTCTTGATGTAAGGGGCAGAAAGATTGTCACTGTTGATAAGGGTCTTTAGCTGTGTAGGAATGATGGTTGAGGCCCTCACATTTTGGGAAGAAGCTCCAACTTTGGCTAGCCAACCAGCAGGTTGATTACCTTCCTTGTGAATGAAGGTGAATTGAACATTGAGTTTGGAGACACTGGCAAGGATTCTACTCCTCCAGTGACCATGGTGCCAGGGAGGATTGGAGGGGCGGTGGGTTCAGCAATGTAATAATTTCCTCATTATCACCTTCCACAATAATATTATACCAGTTACAGCTAATGGCCATGGAAAGCCCCCAAAAGATGGAAATGAGATCAGCTTCCAAAGTATCAGCAGCATCAACAGGTGCATGGAAGAAGAGCATGCAATCACCCCTGTGGTTCCTGAAGATTCCACCAAATCCAGCACCTTCCTCATTGCAGCAGCCATTATAATTTAGTTCTGAGGAAGGGGGAATAGGGGGCCGCCATTTGACCAGTGTGATTCTATGGTAAGGAGCCTCATGAGTGGTCTCTAGCCCACAAATATTAGAGAAATTATTATATCCGATGAGTTTTTGGATGTAGGAGAGACAATTGTGTGCAACTTTTTGTTCACTGGGTAGAATGTCATCAAAGGTGGCTTTGTTCCTTGCCATCCAAAGGAACCAGGCACAAATAAGAGGGACTGCACCAATCCCTTGCTTGTTCCAAGCTGCCCAACAAGAGTGAAGGCAGACCTAAGAAAGACTTTGTGTGTTGATTTGACAGTGCTGGAAGATTAACCTCCAAACAAGCTGAGAAAACCTGCATTTAAAAAACAGGTGTTTGATAGATTCTTCCTCCCTCATGCAAAGTCTACAACAAGAAGGACCTCTCAGACCTTTTAATTTGAGGATGTCATCAGTAGGAAGGATCTTCAGGAAAGTTCTCCAAGTAAAGAAAGTCATAGATGGTGATAAGTATTTGTTCCAGGGACATTCACTCCAAGGGACGAGCTCCCACTCGTAGAGTTTGGAGTAGATGGCTTTAGACAAGCTATGCTGGGCACAGGAATGCCAGATGATAGAGTCCTGCTTCTGCCTGTCAAAACTAGTGGTGGCCACCTCCTAGCGTATTCGTGGAGTAAGCACGGCTTGAAGATCCTCCAAAGACCAATTAGCCCCAGCCAACACTCGGATACTTTTAGTTTAAGGTCGGGAATATTAGTCCCGAGGTTGAGCCATTCAGCTTGGGCACCGGTTATCCAACCGAAGGTGAGATCCCCTTTACCTAATCGCCAGCTCAACGGACTTTCGACTTGCAGCCTAATTCCGAGCATAGCTTTCCATAGCTTAGAGTCACCCACTTTCGTCGCTAACCGTGGTCGGGTGGATCAGTTTGCAATATTTGCCCATCAGAAATTTAGCCCATAGGGAGTTCTGGGATCTAAATTTGATCCACAACTTACATAGATTCACTTGAATTATATGCTTTATAGTTTTAAACCCCGATCCACCAGCACCAAGTAGGCTTAGCCACTTTGGTCCGGGAGGTCCAATGACATCGCTTTCTTTGGCCGACCCAAAGAAACTTGTTAAACGCCTTTTCAAAGAGAGTTTGGATTCCTTTGTTCATAGTGGTCATCCGGAGAACATAAGCGAGTGCAAAGTGGTGAGAATACTTCTTAGGATAGTTATCCTACCTCCACTGGAAAGGTACTTGTGAGTCCAATTTGCCAAATAAGAGTTGATTTTCTGCAGGATGCCTTCAAAGTGCCTTTGCTTTGTTCTGCCCATATCAAGCTGAACCCCTAAGTACTTGAGAGGCAGGTGAGTGCTAGTAAAGCCAGTGAAATTACTAACCCGAGCTTCGACCTCCACAGAAGTATTTGAAGAAAATAGGAGATGGCTTTTGGACTTATTGAACACCATACCAGAAGATTGCTGGAAGGAGTTCAGGCATTTGACAATCATTTTGACAGCATTCTTGGAAGCATTGGAGAATACCATAACATCATCTGCATACACTAAGTGAGATACTAAAATATTAGACTTGTGGTGATACCCGTTGGAGGGGTGTGTTATGCTAGTTTGGTTCAATAATTTGGAGAAATAATCCATAGCCAAGATGAAAAGGGTGGGAGAGAGTGGGTCTCCTTGCTCGAGACCCCTAGAAGCAGAGAAGTAGCCCCAGTAGACCCATTGAGCGGAATAGAGTGGGCATTAGCCCCTGACCATCTTCCGATAAGATTGCGAAAGAATTCTGAAAACCCTTGCTCGTAAGAGTGTCTATAAGAAAGTCCCAGTGGATGGTATCATATGCCTTCTTAATATCAAGCTTGTAAATTAAATTGCCACTTCTGCACTTAGTATTCAAATTCAATAGAAGCTCTTGTGCTAACAAGATATTATCAGCAATGGACCTACCTTTAACAAAAGCTGCTTGATTAGGGCTGATAACTTTCTCCAAAATGGGTTGTAGTCTGTTGACTAACACCTTGCTTATAGTTTTGCTGATCACAGATGTGAGACTAATAGGTCTGAAGTGATCCCAACTAGTTTGTGTAGTGTCTTTGGGGATTAAAACAAAGTTGGAAGCATGGAAGTATTGAGGAATGTCTTCTCCCAGAAAGAAACTAGTGATGGCAGCAATCACCTCAGCTTTAATGATCACCCAAGCCTTGATGTAAAAATCAGAAGTGTACCCATCAGGGCCTGCAGTCTTAGAGCTGTCAATAGAATTAATGGCCTTCCAGATCTCCTCTTCAGATGGGGGAGTAGTGAGATTAAGCTGACTAATGTAATCATAATGATCAGTGAAAAGGGCAGTGTTTATGCTGGCTCTTTGAAATGGGTATTGTTGAAGTAGGGAATGAAAGTATTGGGTAGCATCCCTACCAATCTCCAAGTGATTGGAGATCCAATCCCCATTCTCCTTTTTGATACTATGTATGAAATTACATTTCCTCTTATATTTGAGGTAGGCATGATAGTAGGCAGTGTTCCGATCTCCCTCTATGAAATGATTAATGGAGGCCTTCTGTTGAAGAAATTTATCCTGAATATCAATAGAGTGCATCGGCTTGGCTTCGGCAGCAAGGAGATGGGACCGGAGGGCACCGTTATTAAGGCTTTGCTCTTCCAATTCTAAGACATCCCTTTCAGCCTGCTCCACCACTTTAAATACATTGCCAAATTGATTCCAGCTCGATTAGATAATTTCCTACTTAGCCTGTGATGAAGGAGGCACAGCTTGTGCCATGGGTCCATCTGTGTAGAATCTTGCCAGTTATCTTTGACCACCTGCAGGAAGGAGGGATGGGTAGACCAGATATTCTGATATCTGAAAGGTTTAAAGGAGGGGGTACGGGGGAGCAGTAATAGATATGAGGAGAGGCCTATGGTCAGAGCAAATAAGAGCAAGATGAGTGATCTGGGTATGCAGGAAATGACTGTGCCAGAGCTCATTGGCTAGAAATCTATCCAGCCTTTCTTTAGTAGAATTCCTTTTCCAAGTGAAACTAGGACCCCTAAATCCCAGATCATAAAGCCCAGCTGCATCAATATTATCACTGAAGGTGTTCATTATAGTTACATTAGGTCTGTGGCCACCCAGTTTTTCAGCAGGAGTAGTAATACGATCGAAATCACCCCAATGATCCAGGGGCAATTAATGACAATGCTTAGATTATGGATATGATCCCGGAGCAGTAGTTCCGTCGACTTTTCTCGCACCCGACATACACAAAGGTGGCATTAGCGACTCGTCCAAAGAAAGGAGATAGAGATATTAACCATCTGCTGAAGATCCAAGCAAGACGATCCAATTAAGTTCTTTCCGCAAAAGACCCATATCTTATTGTTGGAATTAGCAAAATGAGTGAAACCATGAAAAGAGTTGATAATTTTATTGGAATGCTGGTGCACCGCAGGCTCAAGTAAGGCAAAGCACCAAAGGGAGTGTTTTTTGGTAAGATAGTGAATCCTTTTAAGTGAGGGTGGGTGGGCCACACCTCTAATGTTCCAACGATAGAAAGTTTATCATGCAATAAAGTAGGTAGGAGGGGTGGGGGAAGGTGGGTGGGATTTTGACCTGGTTCTCCCCCTTAAAGGGAGTGAGGAAGAGGGTTCGACTAGTAAGGAATGAGAGGTAGTGGAACTGGAGTTGATGTCTAATTTATTTCTTTTTTTCTTTTTAGCATTCTGCACTTCCCAATTATTTTCCAAAATGTTCTGAATGAGTTGGGTGGGGGGAGGTTGGGGAATAACAGTAGAAGGGGCTAAATCAGGAGAACCAATGTTCAGGGGGGTAGAATAGGAAAAGGAGAGGAGGGAGGGTCAGGCTGAATGGGTTTACTGGGGGGGTGGGGATGGAGGGGACTGTCAAAGGCTGAGGCAAAACAGCAGTGATAGGAGATTGAATTGGGTGAGGGTCAGGCTGAATGGATTTACTGGGGGGGTGGGGATGGAGGGGACTGTCAAAGGTTGAGGCAAAACATCAGTGATAGGAGATTGAATTGGGGTAGAAGAGGGGCTGCTAACCAAAGGTTCAGCCCTAGGAGCCTTTCTGGGAGGTGGGTGTAGTCTATAACACTTCTCTATAGTATGCCCAAACATCTTGCAATTAGTGCAATAGTGAGGTTTCTGCTGCATGATAACTTCCTGCCAAAAACCCTCAGCAGCAAGCATCCACCCGCATTCTATCGACTTCGGTGTAAGGAGATGTCTCTTTCAATTTGGATCCTAGCCGCTTCGGGTAGGCCTCTATTACAAGTGGCCGCATCCATTCCGAGGGGGTTCCAATAGCTCTAGCAATCCGGAATAAGGCATTATGGTTGAAATATCTCGTATGGGAGATTAGGAATTTAAACCAAATTGGAATGATGGGTGGTTCCTTGCTAGGATCAAATCCTGGTGTCCATTTTAGAAGTTTCATATCCATACCGAGCAATAGTTACATTTTGTTTTGCAAATAGCTTAGCATAATCTTCCTCATTGGAGAAGTGGATAAGGAGGTGCCTTCCATCAAGAAGCCCCATTCTCCAATTACCGGTAAATGCCGGTGACTCGAAAAAGCCCCGACAAGCTCCATCTTTGGATGTCCTGGGGTGAATTTCCCTATAAGTGTTAATCCGACTTCTTCATTCGTAGTGTTAATTTCCTCATCGGAAAAGTAGACAATGAGGCAGCCATCCTTGACATCAATGGGATGAATGAAAGGGCAGGATACTTTCCCTGCAGCAGCATCATGAAAAATCTGGGGGAAGAAAAGATTGGAAGGCTGGTTCAGATTAGGGCCTTGGCCCAGCACACCTGCATAAGATGCCTTAATCCAGTCACTCCTGGTAGCAGAATCCACAGGGTTTGCCATGGACAAGACCAATCCAGGGAAAAGATCAGTAGCAAAGTGACAACAAACAGAATCTCAGCAGTCTCCAGTAATTAGCTCAGTAGAAGGAAAACTAAACTTCCCAGTCACAGCAAGTCTCCAAGAGCCAATGGAACAGTAGAGAAATTGAATTATCAGAGCCCGGGAGAGCAAAAAACCCAGCAAAGAGGTCACCAACACTACTACAGACCCTGGGAGGACCACACACCCAACACCTCCTCAAGCCCACCACCACCAGCAGGTCAGCCGCCGGCAGACTCATGGCTGAAACCCTAGCAGAGCTCCAAATCCAGCCGCCATTATATACATTATATATATATATATATATATATATATATATATATATATATATATATATATATATATCATTCATGTTGTCCTTCATTGGGGGCTAAGTTTGAATAGTGGCAGATTGACACATTCTCAATCATGTATAAATCATTAATCTTTGTAGGAGTAAATGTGACAAACCTACCTCGTACATAGACTAATCCTTGGTTGATTCCATGAAGATTGGCATAAAACTCCTTCACAATTGGGACAACTATAGCGATAGTAGTATAACAAAGCACTGCCCAACGTCTCTGTATATTGATTTCATCAATTCTAGTAGTAGGATAATTTGTACCTCGATTCACAAAGCCTCGCTCTTTAATCGACCTCATCTTTAAGATATTCTTGTTGTATAGACGCAGTGCTTCAAAACTGATGAACTTCTTAAAAATCTAAAATCTTGAAGTTTCTATCGAGTCAGAATCTATTTGGACAAGATTTGGGATCTTCCTTTTAATTCCTCTAGTAGTTCATGAGTCTAGAGGAGGTTTTTGGGAGTTAAAGTTGAAGAATTGCTGCCTAGAACCACCAAAACTTGAATTTAAAGACGAGAAACTGTTTTCTGAATAGTGGCGCGGTCCGACATTGATAACAGCACCGTTCGGGGCTAGTTCAAATTTTGCCAAACTTTGTTTTGTACAAATTCTTTCCAAACATCGATTTAATTCATTTCTTAAATGTTGTTAATGATATTTAAGGAAGGGTAGGACTTAAATAATTAACAAACATACACAAAAAATACATCAAAACAAGAAAACATTCAATAACTGTGGGTTGCCTCCCATAAAGCGCTTGGTCAGCCCGACATAACTTCAAGTTACACAGGTTAATCCAACATTAAAACCTCTTTAAAATTAGGTCTATTGCCTTCAAAATATGGTTATAATCTTTGTCCATTAACTTTGAATATTCTTCCGCATTTAGGGTCTTCGATAATCACAGCTCTAAATTGATAGATTTTTATGACAGTGAAAAGTCCTGTCCATCTAGATTTTAGTTTCCCAAGAAATAATTTCAATCTTGTATTGTATGGTTAAACTTTTTATCTTTGTTAAAATTCTTTTTTAAAATCTTAAGATCATGCCATATTTTTCTTCTCTCCTTGTATATTTTATTATTATCATATGATCTATTTCTGATTTCTTCCAATTCATTTAATTGCAACGATCTTTTCTCACCTACGTATTTCAAATTAAAGTTCAATTTCTTTATCGCCTAATCACAGGAAAATATATTAAGAAATTCATACCCATTTTTATGAAATTGCACTTTAAAGAAAGGTACTTTATTTATTTTATTGTAGGAATGAAGATTTATAAGTGATGAAAGCAAAAAGCATGAAATGGAGCGAATTTGGATCAAAAAAGGAAGAAATTCATGCAAAATGAACTAAGTCGCAAACGGCGAGATCGAGCCTGCCGACGGCGTGATCATGAGGAGAATTTTTGAAGGATTTGCATCTACCTCGCCGACAGCGAGCCCGAGCCCGCCGACGGCGAGATTGCGTGGTTTGGAGACCTTCTAGAAGCCCCGCCGACGGTGAGGTCGTTTCTCGCCGACGGGGAGACTGTTCAAAATGCCAGATACATTGAACCTAGACGCTTTTTGAAGAGGTGTTTAAGCACCCCTTGGACCTTTTCCTACCTCTATAAATAGAGGCCGAATTCTAGTGTCTAATAAGGAGTCTTAGTGTCTACTTGGTGTCTATTTTAAGAGTTTTAGAGTGTAATTAGTGAGTTTTTGAGTCGAAAGTTGAAGTTTGAGTAAGTGTAATTAGTGAGTTTAGAAGTGTGCTGTACTAGAAGGAAAAGTCAAAGGAACTTCAAGGAGTCTGCTTGGGGAGGAAATCGAGATAAGTATCTTTGTTTATTGTTGTTAACTTTAAATGAAATCCATGCTTTGTTTAATTTCCATGCATTCTGAGTAGTTTTCTTAGTCTTTCTCCTTGTTTATGAAGTTATGTGAATTGATGAAATTAAATAGAAGTGCCAAATATATTAAAATAAATTGTGATAATTTTTACTTAAAACTTAATTTACTTTTCAATCTGGCCCATTGATTTGTTTAAATATGTTGAATTATCAACTATAATAAAGATTACATCCAATATTCGGGAAGTCAAAAGCCTTGGAAGGAGGGTACAAATAAATAGTGAAATATTATTTATCGGACGTAGAATTGGACATTTTAGTGTGACAGAATAAAATATTCAATTTGGTCCTTTTGTTTCGAGAGCCGAAGTGTAGATGTTAGCCCTAAGGTGAGGGGAACGTGGGAGCTCCGAAGTGGCAGCAAGTATTCTCTCAGCCTAGCCGCAGATTCGCAATCAAGCATAGGACTAGTCAATGTTCTTTACACCCTGACTAAAAGGTAAAGTATAGGAATGCTCCTATTTATCACAATACAATAAACATTCTATTTGAATTCATCATTCATTTAATTTTCTAAAATAAGGAGAATGATACTTTTTCTGAAATCTTTAAATCAATTTTATTTAAAGCATTAGTTTACTTTAGTTCGCTTTAGTTACGTATTCTAAATTTTCGTATACTATATTAGTAAGTAAATACTTTTAAATTTAGCCGTTACAAATCTTTTAAAACTTCCCCGTGGGATCGATAACCGTGGACTCCACTGAGCCCCGTATTACTTGATACGATACATATACTTGCGTAGAATCCACATTATACAATCCATCATAAAATCAAATATATATATTAAAACGAGATCAAGTTTTTGGTGCCGTTGCTATTAACATAATTTGCAAACATAAAAAAAGTGGGTCAAGTTTTTGGCGCCGTTGCTTAGGGAAGTAAAGAAATTATTTGCTGTGAGTAACGTGACTATTTTAAAATTTGTTTTACAAAATTGTATGTGTAAATTTGGAAACAAAAATTTAATACCTTACGATTCAGAATTAGAGCATACAATTAAAAGAATTAGAAAACAAAAAAGAGAAATTATAAATTTAACACAAATTGCAAATATTCCCGAAAATGAAAATATCAATCAACGGAGACCATTAAGAGATTATGCCAACCCTACATTAGATGAAATTCATTTAACTAATCAAAACTCGATGTAGCTGCTAACTCATTCGAACTTAAACTCGCAATTATCCAAATGGTACAAAACAATCAATTTAGTGGTTCACCTACGTAAGATCCTAATTTACATCTTGCTAGTTTTTTAGAACTATGTGCTACTTTCAAATATGATGGAGTATCTAACGATGCTATTAGACTTAGAATTTTTCCTTTTTCTTTAAGGGATAAGGCTAAAATGTGGTTAAATTCGTTAGACACCTGGATCTATTAAAACTTGGGGAGAATTATCACAAAAATTTCTATCCAAATATTTTCCATCATCAAAAACTGCTAAGCTTAGAAATGATATAACTTTTTTTAGTCAGTTTGATGGAGAACCAATATATGAAGCTTGGGAGAGATTTAAAGAACTTCTTAGGAAATGCCCACATCATGCATTACCAAATTGGTTAATTATTCAAACTTTCTATAATGGATTAGTAGGATCTCTTAGATCAATCATCGATGCTGCTGCTGGAGGATCATTAATGTCAAAACCATTTGATGAAGCCTATGCACTAATCAAAGAAATGGCAACCAATAAATTTCAATGGCCTGCTGATAGAATGAATCCGAAAAAGATAGCCGGTATTCATGAAAATGATGCAATATCTATGTTAGCTTCGCAGATCACTGCTATATCTAAAAAATTAGATCATTTTGGAATGAAATACTCTCCAACTATATTAGAAGAAAACTCATCTAGACAACTTATAGAATCTCAACCCTCATATGAAACTATGAATGCTATTAACAACAGACCCAATAATCCTTATGCGAATTATTATAATCCCTGGATGGAAAAATCATCCTAATTTTAATTGGAATAATAATACAACTAATCAACCATGGATGAACAACATAACACAACCATTAGGAAATCCTCTAACCGCACCACAAACCGTGTATCTATCCCTAAGGATAGACACACTCGCTTGATGGTGGGGCTCGATTAAATAAACTAGAAGATTTTGACATCCGTTTGGTCCGCGAACCAATTTTATAAGCCGACAAATTCCCTCGTTTAATATGAAAGCATTAAACGGGGTTTATATTACCCAGGTTCTTTAAAATTCCCTATAAGGGCAAGCCCCTATAGTTAATTACATCTTAAGTGACGGGAATCACCTAAGAAAACTCTCGATAATAATCAATAATTCCGCTCTCAAGAATTTCAAAGTTTAAGTTTTCAAAGGATTGAATTTTTGAATCTCAATAGGGAATGGATCAAGTTTGGAACATTTTATTTTGGGAATTCAAAGGAAGAAAAGTAGGAGAAATTACGGATTCGAAGTGAACTTCGATAATCTCCCGACTATCCTATTGTTTGGCTTGGATTTAGGAAAGTCCTAATGTTTATTTAATGTTTTAATCTTGCCAATTTTAATTAATTAGGGCTTATATTTATATGATAGAATCATACAAATAGCCTGGAAGATATGAGGGTTTATGTCGTATCGGACGACTACCTCGGAATCCTAAGACCGGTTAGGGCTTAATTTGCAATGCAAATGCCTAACGAAGAGTTGAGGATTTATGTTGCACTAGGCAAACTACCTCGAAGTCCTATGGCTTGGTTATTTAATTCTAGGAAAGTTTTGCTGAAGTAGGTTCAAGTTTTGCTGACGACGATGGCCGTGCTGCCCACCATGCTCCGAGCTCCTTGTTGTTGCAGAGGTTTAGTTTTAGAAATCATAAATCAGGGGATGAGAAAAGTGTTTTGGTTTAGAGAAGTCTTAATTTTCAAGTGTTTTTTGTGTTTTAATTAAAACAAATCTTAAAGCTGATTATAACGACACTAGGTTAAGATCCCACGGTTCCATCCTTCCGGCATCATTATTTTTATCGGATTCACTTAGTCCGGATGAATTTGCTAAACTCAACTAAATGAGTTCCACACTTTCATTTAGACCGTGGGAAATCCTCGTTAGCAACACGTAGGTTACATCATCCGAGGTATTCCCGATCATCCAACAGGACGTTTTAATTTAGTTGTAATTGTAGTTTTGTGTTCTGTTTGTGATTAAATTTTGAGTTGCTTTATATTTTGAAATGTTGTGGCGGTGAATTTTATCTTGAAATGAATTTTAACTTAGTTTTGGTTTCAGTTTTAGGGACTATCCTAAAGGTGTGAGTTTTCATGCAACATTTATTTTATCATGCAAGAAAAGTAAAGTGCATTTGCAATAAAGTAAATTGTAATAATGTAAATTGCAAGAAAGTAAATTGCAATAAAATAAAAGCGTACCCGGAGGGTCTTCCCGTCATCCCAAGCCGCACTTAAAACACAATTAGAATATTTAAGCAAGTTCCTAGAGTAAAGCTAAGGTAAGGGTTATGGTTTTCTACCAAATTCCTAATCCTATAGCTAGTCATTTCCTATGACGTCTACGTTCCTTGTGTTTTTGGTTTGAAGACGATTTTCTTCATCAAAGAACAATTAAGTTCAATTGTTCTTATAAATATCATATCATATTGAGGAAGTGCTTAAGAAGAATCTTAAACATCTTTTCAATATTTCTAGGATTGTTTTAAGTCCAAATGAATTTAATTATGTAAATGAACCGATCGTCCGAGGTTTTCAAGTTTTGTTAACTTGCTCAGTGAACTAGGACATTTGAATATCCTATGAGTGAAGTAACATTTCATTTAATGTTCTGTTTAGGAGTTATGATAACTAAAGCTTTCGAGGTAAATTGGTATTCAAATGGTTTGTGATTTAGCTTAATTTCAATTGAAGGGTTTAAATTTGGAATAGTGTTCAAGTTATTTTAGGCTTATTTCTTTATGTCTTAGGTGATGTTATTTAATTCAACTTAATTTAATTTAATTTAATTTAATTTAATTTAATTTAATTCAATTTAATTCAATTTAGTTTGATTTGATGTTACATTAAATTAATTTGATTTAATTTAATTTTAATTTAATTTGATTTAATTTAATTTAATTTATTTAATTTAATTTAATTTTTAATTTAATTTAATTTAATTTAATTTAATTTTTAATTTAATTTAATTTAATTTAATTTAATTTTTAATTTAATTTAATTTTTAATTTAATTTTTAATTTGATTTAATTTGATTTAATTTGATTTAATTTAATTTTTTAATTTAATTTTATTCATTTTAATTTTAATTAAAATTTTAAAAGAGTTCAATAATTTAATTTAAGTTTAATTATTAAGTCTTTTAATTTTTTAAATTTGAATTATCATTTTAATTAAGAATTAAACATTAATGAAATGATTAATTTAGGGATTTTTAAATTAAAGAATAAATCTCTTCCTAATAATATCCCTATTTTAATAATTCCAATTTTATTATTCTTCCAAATTTAATCAATTATTTAATTAAATTTTAATTATTTTAAATTGCTTAATGGGTTTCTACCCTTTAATTATTTAAATTTCAATCATCCAAATCAGATTAAGATCAAATATTTTATTTGTTAATTTTTTATTAAACCTAAAGTTTTAATTAATGGTTAAAATTTAATTACCATTTTACCCTTTAAGCTTAATAATTTCATAACTCACTAAATTGAACTAAAATGAACTTGAAATTTTTATGTGACTTCACTCATATGTCAACAAAGACATGAGAGGAGAAAATGTGATTTTTCTGTATTTAATTTATTTATTTAATTATTTTTGGTAGAAAATAGAGATTTCCAAGGAAAATTTAATAACATGACCAAGGGAAAGTTTCTGTCCTTAAGAAAATTAGGGGACATTCCTAATGACCAGAGGACCACTTGGACAAATTTTGGTGATTTTTTGAATTATATTATTTTTATTATAATTATTTTAAATTTTAGAGTGTTAATTAATTTAAAAATAAAATAAATGTTGAAAAATGAATTTTATGTTTTTCAAAAATCTCTCTGATATCAAGGAAATCAGAGAAGCAAATTTTGCAATTTTCTGATTTTTCTATGATTTATTATAATTATTTTAGTGAAAATGCTAGAAAATACATTTTTTTAATTTTAAAATTACCCTAGAGCTTTAAAAATTAATATCTCACCAAATAGACCTAAGAAAAATATGGTGTTTGTTCCTAAGTGATTAAAATTCAAAATGTGACATTTTGGTGAATTTTATTATTTTTGTGATTTTTATTATTTTTTAATTATTAAAATATTAAAATAATATTAAAAATCAACTTTTTTAGAAAATTGAAATTTTAATTTTCTTAAATTCCCCTGATATCAGAGAGGCTCCAAAACCAATTTGGTGAATTTTTGAAAGATATTTTGAAAGTTATGAATTTTTAATGTTTAAAATGACTAAGCGGCTTAATCAACCCAATTAGTAGGGCTAATCAAGTCCAATTGACCTCAAATTTTTATGGTGGGTTCTTCGATCCTAAAGGTCAATGGAGAATTGATTTGAAGTCAATTTGATGTATGGTTAGCTCTAATTAATTAGAGACCTATTTTGAGTGTTTAAGCCAATTAGGGTTAGTCTAAAATGAACCAACTCAAAACCTATTTTTCCTAGGGTTCTTTGGTCATAAGGAACATCACCAAATTTTCCTAGAATTTATTTCACAACATGCTATTTATTGGAATTAAAATACTCAAAACAGTGACATGAATTTGAAAAATCAATAACTCTTCATAAGGATGGCCTCTGACTTTGGAAAATTCGGTGAATGTTCCCAAATTCGGAGGCTTCAAAAGCTCTATGGTCTCATGCCATGGTGAATTGTATACATGCATGGAGAATTAAATGTATGCGAATAAATTATAAAAGATAAAATACTTGATGAAATTAAATGATTTCTTTTCCACATTATTCTCCTCTCGTTCACCGAGCAAGAGGGTATTTTTATTTTATTTTTCCGATTTTTCTACACAAAGTTATGAATTTTTGAAGTTTAGGGAATTAAATAAATCGGAAAAATCCCTAATTTTCTATTTATCCATGCGGCGCCGCGTCAACCTCGGCGGCTCCGAAACGCCACGTGGCGCGCTCCCATTCGACGCCGCCATCCGACTCGGCGCTCCCGGGCCCGCTGTATCGCTCCGTCTTCTGATCCGACGCGATCCTGGCCGTCCGTCCGCGCGTGTATTAA
This sequence comes from Papilionanthe hookeriana x Papilionanthe teres, assembly GCA_022702705.1. Taxonomy (NCBI): domain Eukaryota; kingdom Viridiplantae; phylum Streptophyta; class Magnoliopsida; order Asparagales; family Orchidaceae; genus Papilionanthe; species Papilionanthe hookeriana x Papilionanthe teres. Next base: position 171,493,916 of record CM040423.1, on the reverse strand, counting down.
ATGGACGGCATCCGTTCGTCGTCCCCAAGTGTCCTCACCCGAGAGCCGTCCACACTAAATCCCTAATATCTCACTCGATACTCAATGGATTTTCATGTTCTTATGCTTCTATGGATTCGTCTTGAAGAGACGAACACATCTATACGGTAATCATGCATTGAAATTAAAGCATTTGAAATGGAGAATCTCCAGAAGCTCGGGATGAAGAATTAGCTCATACCTTTGCTCAGAGAAGTGTGGCTTCGATCTGAGAGTTGTTGCACCTTCGATTGGATCCTAGCAAGCTCCGGATGAAGTCTCCCGGTCCAGTGAATTGTCTAGGTTGGATTTCGACCACGCTCGATCACAAAGCTTGGAGGCCTGGAGCAACTGGGGGCTCCGGAGATGGGGCTTTTGCTCGGTGGACACCTTCCCTTGGTCCGGTGAAGGTGTAGAACCAATCAATTTGGGGATTGGCTCACCGTGGAGAAGTGTCCCTGGTTTTGGGTGGAATTTCAGTTGAGAAATCGAGTTGTGTCAGTGGGGATTAGGGCAAATTGACACTGGGGATCAACTGCTCTAAGGGTGGAGAAGGGTTTGGAACAATTTTGGCAGAGTTTCGGCAAGGTTTGTGCAACTCTCCTCTCATGGCCGTGAGGGGGTCGGGTTTAAATAGAGGTGGCCTGGAGAGCCTCCCGGGGATGGCCGAGGGTTGGGATCAGCTCGCTCGGGTCATGGGAAGAATAGCCATGGTGGCCATTGGGCATGGGGCAGCTCGGCGAGGTGGAATTCCAAAGTTGGCTCACATGTGAGCTCTCGGGTGTGGTGTTTTCCGGCGATCCGAGCGGCTGGCCGGCGAGCATGGGTCACCATCTTGACCGGGGAGGTCAGGGCTTGGCAATGGTGAAGTCAATTGGGCTTGGACATGTGTAAAGTGTTTGGATTAAAATGGTATGGGGGAGAGGCCACTTTGGCTTGAAATTGGTCAACCCATTGGTTTGGGTTGGGTTCACCTCCCCATGGCTGGTCTTGGGCTGAGAAGATCGGTTAGGCTAGCTGGTCAAGAGGTGGTGATGTCCTTATCCAAGAATATTTGGATTAAATCTTGGTTAAGGGAAACATGCTTAAGGCTAATGACTTTTAGGAGATGGTTAAAGGACCTCCTCCTTTTGCCATTAATGGCATGGTCACATGCCAAACTTTCATGGCTTCATATGGCTTGTGAATGGCTCATCCTTGGCTCCATTTGGCTTGGGAAAAGCTTGGGTCAATTTCATAAAAAAAGGATTTAAAAAAATTTTGATATTTTGATGGGAATTTGTATGGGGCTTGATTTGGAATTGTTTAATTAATGACTTTGGAACTTAGGGACAATTTTGATTAAATGGATGATGAGGGGAAGTGCCATGTGGGCTTTGGATGAATTTGGGCTTTTGAATTTGAAGGAAGTGGGCTTTTAGGAAAGTTTAAGGGGAAATGGGCTTTTTGATTTTAGGATGGGCATTTTGGTAAAGATTTTGTGAAGGACCTTGTCAAATAAATGTCATAATTTGTTTAGGGATGTTCTATGAAGGGCTTGGAGTCAATTTGGTGTGATTTGGAGTTGAATTGGTTTGAATTTGGGTTTATTTGGTAAGTGGGCCTATGTAGGTCAAATTGGGCTAACTTGGGCCAATGTTGGGCTAGGGTTGAAATTGATGTAAAATTAATGTTGAGAAATATTTATGGGAGTGTTTCAAAGAGGTTTTGACTTTGGTTGGGCTTTGATTTTGGGGTTTGGGCTCATTTGGGTTAGGTTTGGGTTTAGGTCAAAAATGGGCCTTTTAGCTTTGGGTTGAATTTGAGTGGGGTTTGGATCTAAATTTTGGGCAAATCATGTTAGTGTTTTGTTTGTGGGAATGTTAAGGAAGATTTAGAAAAGATTTGGGGTTAATTGGAGTTGAATTGGGTGAGTTTGTGTTAGGTTTCGGTCATAGGTCCAAATTGGGCTTTAAGGCCAAAAATGGAATTGGATCCAAATGTCAATCAAATTGAACTTGGATTTGGTCTAGATTGGTATTGGGAATGTTGAATTGAAGTTTAGAACTGAATTGGACTAGAATTTGGGTCAATTGGGTAGGTTTGGTTTGACATTGTGTTCACTTAGGGTTAAAATGGGTCAATTGGGGGTTTTGACAAAAGTAGGGTAAATTGACAAAATTGGCCCATGGTGTAGTTGGACAAAATAAAATTGGGAATATTTGGGATTTTCTGGAATTTTCTAGGAATTTTCTGAATTTTTGGATTTTTGGGTCAAGAGGGGTATTTTGGGTATTTGGAGGGTATTGGGAGGTATTTTTGGAATTTTTGGGTATGGATGATCAATTTGAGTAAAGTGGAAATTTTTGGGAATGATTTTGGAGAATTTTGGGTAATTTGGAAATTTTTGAGAAATTTGGGTAGTTTCGAGGGTTTTGGGTAAATTTAGCGGGTGTAGGGTCCCGGAGGTCAAAAATTGAAAATTTGGAAAATTGAAGATTGGGTGGATGTAAGTGGAATGAAATCATTTTGGTTGAGCCTTGAAGCCATATCAAGCCCACATGAGCCATGAAGGGACTCATTTGAGGCATTCACTATGTTGTTCCTAACCCTCTTAGCCAAGGGCTTAGGGGTTAAGGACCATCCATGTGAATCACCTACATGAGTCAGGAGGTTAAGTTAGGTATGGTTGTGGTTTTAGGAAGTGTGTGAAAGTGTAGTGTATAAGTGTAGTGTGTGTGTAAGTCAGCCCCTTCACCAGACCGGGCCACCTGTGGCGGTCCTAAGGCCAAAGAGTCCTATAGGAACTCATCCTTTAAACTTCCACATTCGATTTCAACCCTCTAGGTGATTAGTCACAAATGGGTGCCTGGTTTTAGCTCAGAGGAGCTAAGAAGTGGCTCAATTTATAAAAGGTGGGTCCCAATTCTAGTCCTCTAAGATAGTCAAAGGAAAAGCCTAAGGCTAGATCCTAAGCACTAAAAAGAAGAAGGAAGACCTCATCAAAAATGAGGTCAACAAATGGACCCCCACTGTGTGTGGTGAGCCGACGGAGCACACCGCGCGTATCAAGGCCAACACCGAACAGATCAATAAAACCAACACGTATGTCCAAGTGACAAACTTAGGACGAAGTAGAAGAATTTCCTACTGGGAGTGTCAAGCATACCTCTGAGACTGGAGATTCCTGAACTCTTGCCGGGGAAAGGAAAAGAAGGTGAATCCCAAATCACATGACCTCGGGAATTTCAATTTAGATTTTATTTTTGTTTCAATTTAAGTTTTGATGTAGGAGCTTAGATTTTAGTTTGGAGTTTTAATTTAAATTGAAGTTTTGTCAAAAATTAATTTGAGGGATTTGATTTGAAATGAAAATTGAATTTTGAGGTTTTAGATGTAACATCTTCAACTCGAAAGAAAATTGAATTGATCGATTGAATCATTACAATGAGGAGAGATCTCGTAGCAATGTGGTACCGTATGTAAAACTTAACTTCAAGAGTTTGATTTTAATATACTTCTTCTTTTAATATACTCCTTAACTTCAGAGCAATGTGGTCAACAAATCATTATACTTCTTCTTCTAATATTAAGATTGTTGCTGATTACCGGAAAGATCATAAATGGAATTCTCAAAATGCTTCAACATCATCTTAATCCTGAAATTATTAACAAGATTTTATCCATTCCTATTTAGTTTAATGGAAAGGATAGATTAATACCTAAGAATTCATCTACTCAGAGTTTTTCTAAGTTTGTTTATCACTCTTGCTTCAACCGGGCATAAAAATGATTGGGGTACTAAATTATGGAATAAATTTAACACTCCATCTATGTCCTTCTTTTGTTGGAAATTATTCAAGAAGCTACTCCCTACTGATGATATTTTTATGTCATAAAAGGTATTAGAGGGGTCCTTCTATTTGTCCTTTTTGTCTTCTTGATGAGGAATCTTTATTCCATATTTTCCTAATTGCAATCGATTCAGCAAATCTGGAAGGAGATTCTATCCGCATTAGGTCAGAGTGAAAAATTTTTTTGTAGTCTTCTATCGAGGCTTGTCATGTGATCAGAAAGATGGTTCTTGCTACTACACTCCCTTGATTATCTTCCGGTTCATTTGTCGTCTCGAAATGATGTTAAACATCTTAATGTCTCTTTCTCTTCTCAATCTATTATTCGGAATTGCTGGTCTTATCTTAACAACCGCAGAATTTATTACTCCTTCTCGTACTCATAAGAAAAGGCAAATTGTTTAGTATAATGGAAGGCTCCATGGATCCTTAGTCGAAAATTAATACGTATGCATGCCCTTAAAGCTACTGGTATTGAGGATTCCTTTAAGTAGTGGATTTTAGAGGACAATGTCTATGGTTCTTTTCGTTTACCCCCGTCATGGCTTCGTTTCGCACTAGAATCCGAAATAATTGCTGTTTTTCTAGGATTGAAAATTGCTAAAAACGAACTTAAATTTTCTTCATTTTGAACTTGATTCCTTGCTTCATGCATTTTGATATTGCAATCTGCTATACCATGGTTCCTTCATATATGGATAAAAGATCAAGGTTATTATCAAGCTCTGCCATTATTTGGTCTCACATCTACAGAAGGGAATCGCCCGCAAATTGGCTTGCATCTATCGCATCTTCTTCCTTTAATATAGTTTGTAGTTCCCTTCTCGTCTCATCTTTTCCTTTTTTAGTTCTCTAGTACATGGGGATTTAATTAAGATCCCTCATGTTAGATGAATCAACTCTTCAATTTAATATATTTTGCTTCGTTAAATATATATATATATTAATTTAGTTATCTACTAGGCCACACACTATGAATACAAGTATACATATCACTTAAGTAATACATGGCTCTAGTGGGCCCTAGATATCGATCCCAATAGGAGGCAATTAATTTAATAATGTAGTACAAAATCACTTCTCGAATCACAAAAGATAATTACGTAATTTTAATTTAAAATGGAGATAAATAGTTGTAGTTACTAATTCTACCAAAGTACGTTCTAACCTTCTAGCAGCAAACTAACACATGTTTGAATTTATAACAAAGTTCAGTTGTAAGAAAGAATCTTTCTCCTCTTTAATTATAAAATGATGATTTTTGTGACATAGATCAGTTGATGCAAATATATTGTGCCAAATAAACACATTCCTATTCTTTACCCTTTTCCAAGCGCATAAAGAACATTGGCTAAACTTAAGTTCATTCCCTAAATCTCGTGGTTAGAAGGGGAGGATACTCCAGCCTCACCTGCAGCTCCCACTTCCCCTTCCCCTGAAGGCTAACTCGCTTTGGTTTCCAAAACCTAGGACCAAATCGAGGATTTCACCACACTGGAATCTCCAATTCCGATCCCATCAAAGTATATTTCCCTATTTATTTACACTCTAACCCCATGAACTACGTCAACACGTTTATTCATGGACATTGAATGTGACCTTCACTTTTGTTGTGCAACTTATAATCCTTTCGAACATAAGTTTCCCAACAAGTTTAAATAATTTAATCGTCAACTCAAAAGTAAATGACGTACGAAGTGGAAAAAGGTCATCACATTTTCTCGATAGTAAATCGGCACATCATTTCCATATCACAACATAACACATCACATGAAAAGGAGGAAGACAAAGAAATCTACCTGACTCATGAGGAAAATATGACAAAAAATGGATTTTATATATAAAAGCAATGTCATACAAATAAAGAGTAAAGAAAAGACAACTTATCTCAAACTCTTCCCCAAGCAAATCTCAAGGAATCTCTTTGACTCCCTCTTTCCTTCTTCATAATAACACACAATTTCTCTTTAGATAAGTAAGGAAGAAGAAATCCTCACTTTCCCCTCTTCCTACACTTAAGAGAATACACAAAACCGCATTTCCTAAAAATGAAAAGACACACTCACTTCCTTCACTCTCCACACTCTAAACTCTTCCCCCTTCACTAAATTTGGCTCCAAAGTAGTTTAAATCTAGCCATAACTCATTCCCTAAGAGTTTCTTCAAGCATCCCTCTAAAATCTCGGCAAAATAAATTGAATCTAATAATTCATGATGATTACCGGTCCGGCCATAGATGTGGTGCCGTCCGACGCTATTTTCTCGCCTTTTTGGGTCCAAAGCCCAAATTAAGTGGTCCGATACTGGTGACAGCACTTCTTAGCGCTTTAAAGTTCAATAAAAATGCAATTTTTGCCCCCTCATTACCCAAATTTTCTCCTTTTCGCTTCCTTTTGCTCCAGTTTAAAAATCATCATTCCTACATGAAATCATGAAAAACACCTTTCTTGAAGTGCAATATCATCAAAAACATGTATGAAATGGACATTAGAAGGCAATTAAATTTTCAGTGGATCAAGATCCCCAAACTTAGCTATTTCTTTTCCTCAAGTAATCTTAGTTAATATATAAAATAATGATCCACCACAATGAAGTTTTCTAGAATACCATACTTTAACTTAGATAAGTAATATTAAAATTTTCAGAAATATCTTTGAATAATTCAAGTATATTCGGCAGGTATAAGGCTATATAGTTATCAGGTCTATACCCTAAAGATTTTATTCATTTTAAAAATGACTATAGACGTCCTTAGTAAGGAACTTAAAAGGATCACATGAAAAAGAAGTTTATGAGAACACTACTAGTAAAGATGCTAATCCATACATATAAGTTCAGAGTAATTAAATTCTTCCCATTAGGTAGTTCCAAGTGAAGCCAATTTTAATTAAGCATCTCCTCAAGCTTCTCCTCGCTTTTCTTTCTTTTCTTTTTTTTTTCTTTTCTTCCTTCTTCATTTCTTCTTTTTTTTTGCTTTTTCAAGTGAGGATTATTGTACTGATAGACTTTAGTAATTTTAAACTTTACCCTTCTCACCCTAAATTTGAAACATACCACAATCCTTTACTATATAAAGTATTTCTTTAGCTTATTATTGATTCATCATACAGTCTCAATCCTTTCCTTTCACATAAAGTTGTAATATTCTTAATACTCCAAACATACAGTTTTTCTTACTTTGAATAGTTAACTATAGTCCATTTTCTTATACCAAATTTCTTAGCCTAGAAAATTACTTCTCATTACCAAATACTTTCATTTAATTTCACAAAATACTTAAATAAATTCAAAATACAATTATCTCGAAATTGACTAACATAGGAAATCATGTTAATAATTTTGAAAATATTTTTAAATGAGAACAACTAAAAGTTAATTCTTTCCCTCCCCAAACTTAAATTTTTTAATATTAATACAATTAACATGGAAGGAAGAGAAGATATAAACTTATATAACTCATACCTCAATATAAGCCGGCTTTTCATACCTTTCGAGTTTGGGTAGGTTTTCCTCATAAATTAAAACAAGAGGGCCTGAAATAATTAAGAGCATTTCTATACACAAATATGGGTTAGAATTTTGCAAGGGAAGAAGTTTAAGATTTTTAAAACATAAAATATCATCCAAGCACATGAAATTAACATCCAACCTGGCATTTCTTACGCATTACTAAAGCACATGCAAACTCTACTATTACATCACATTCATCACAATTAAGCATAAAGTTCGCTACAAACACAACCAAATCAAAATTACATCACAAGTAAAAATTAGAGAGAGTCTTAGGTACTTTACATAAAAAATACAAATAAAAAATAAATAAAATAAGAAACAACATAAACTATCAATCATCATCTCTGTAGGTGCTCCACCATCATCGTGTCTATCAAAGATGATATGGAGTGTACTCAAGGTAGTAGGAAATATAACATTAGTGTCTCCCTTGAAAAATCTCATCTGTGTGTCATGATAAGCTATCTCATATTCTCGCCACCGCACTCGATAATCATCTTTTTTTATCTTATTCCTTTCTTCTAGCCCTTTCACTTCCGGTGTTCAACCTTTCTTAACTTATCCATAACATTATGCAGTAGTTTCCCTTAGACGTAAACGGTCTCTCATGACTAGAAGAAGGTTCATCAACTTTCTTACTCCATTTCCATCCTACATGCGCTTACAGTTTTCGATTTAGTTTAGTAATGGGCTTCAAGGATGGACTACCTCATCATTATCTTATAGTTGCTACACCCGACCGAATACACAAGGCATGAATCAGGCCGGGGTGCCCAAATTCATATGTAGTCTCTCCTTTTGAACATGTCACAATACCCTTATAAATAATAACCCCAATATCGATATTCTTTATGTTTTGAATACATTAAATTAGAATAACTCTATCTACAGTAACTCATGTGATGGTTGGTAAAAAGTCTTGTAGAAATGAAATAATGCCAAAGCTTTCGATACAGATTCATAGAAAGGGGAAAATTAACTTGTTTCGTTTAATTTTCCATTCCCTTTTTCGTGAGTCAAAGTTCATAATAGTATCTAAGGCTTCAATAGTAACAAGAAAATTTTTGTATTCACATAAAACGATTTCTCTCAACCGATAGAATGCACGATGCCATAGGCAAACTCAACCATTCGTCCTCTAAACAAAAGATATATTTGCTCGCCGTAATAATAAAAATTTGCAAAAAACTCTCTCACAATCCCCGCATCACTTCAATAGTAAAATAATAGAAAATTTCTGATTGACTATTTGAAATAAGTTCTTCAATCACACCTCCAGAATTTTTAAAGTCTTTTCGAACACACTTCTTAGTGCTAAGAAATGTGAAAAAGTGGGAATAAACCTTGAAATTCACAAATTTACTCTCATCGTAATCAAATTTTCTTTCCTTAGCCATTCTTGGAGCCATTTGTCTAAAAATATCAAATTTATCCAAATCAATTTCAAAATTACAATGTAATAGACTCCAAGATAAGTTTAAATAGATAAGAACTCCAATTTCATTAAAAATCTCCAAATTTTCTTTAAAAACCTCAAAATTTAGATCTTCCTAATGCAGGAGATTTTCATGATCAAAATAAAAAAAAATTAGGTTGAAGTGTAGCTCTTACCAAGAGAAGATGAAATTCGAACTTTTTTGGTCACAAAATCGCTTTAAATCCACCGCAAGTGAGCTCTAGGTGCAAAAATCGGCCTCGACTAAAAGTGTAAGACGATGGTTTAGGCAACATGGTGGGTCCCAGGGTTAAATCTGAAATTTTAGAGTTTAAGGCCTTTTCTTAGTCGAGTGCTGTCCGGCGCCGGTGACAGCATCGTTTAGTGCAATTTTCGCTCTTGTGAACAAAAAAAACTCGGTTTTGGCATGGTCCGACACTAGTGACAACCGTCGTTAGGCACTAGTTCAAAACTCGGGCTTTCAACTTTCTTTTGAAATTTCAATCTTTTCAATCCCACTCTGTTGTCTAATTAGTCCAATTAAGCATTGAATAACATACTAAAGCCATGGAAAATGATATTTTTAAACACAAACAACACAAAACATCACTTTGATATCTAAAATCCAAGTTACAAACACATACAAATAACACTAAAAGGCTACATATCCTCAAGCCATAAAATTTTAAAATTCAAAGGTCGCTCACAACCAAAACACAATAACCGAGAACTAAACAAGCAAGTCCAAATATAACATCCAAGCAAAGCAATCAGCTCAAATACATAAACATCACGTAAATACAATAATTAAGTCTTCATTCTTCCTCAAAACTATCATCAACTCTTAAATCTCCAATTAATCGAACGTGAATGAACAAATATTGTACAATGAACGAAATGGAAATTCTTCAAAAGAGAATCCTCCTCAATCCAACCTTTCTTTCAATTAAATCTATCGGAATTCCTTCAAGGTACCTAGAATGATCAAAGTGTTCATTCATTTTTCAATCCAAATGATCAAAGAAGTCGATGTAATGTTGATCGCATTCATCGTGTGTTGCACTTCCTTCTCTAATTTCTTAATTTTCTTCAAGATAATCTCGTGAAATTTTAGGAAAGTAAGGAGAATAGGTGCCTAAATCTCCGAGATGGTTGATCTTCAATGATACTCATGTCATTCATATCACCAACTCGCCCGGTTACTATGTTCATCCGTTGGGTCTATAGGCTTCCAAGGTAGAAGTACTTTTGCCAATTCTCATATGGCACTTGTAATTGACTAGGCAGAGGAGAAATATGGTGGAAGGATGTCTAAGCCCATACTTTGATCCATGAACGATCAATAACAAAATAGATTTAACAATTTACCGAACCAACAACAATGTATTACATCCTCATTTGAATAAGCGTAGTTCAAGATTGCACACTCCTCAGTTACTTCGATTTTCATAGTTGAGAGAAATTTTGCAGATATAAAAATAATGTAAGTGCTTCGAGGATTTAATAGTGTGGTCGAAAAACTTACATACCTATTATCACTTATCTCTCATTCATCCCTTTCATCCGTCGATATATATATATATATATATATATATTTTTTTTTTTGGAAAGAAGCCACAAAGGCTCCCTACATGTTACTACAAACTATAATTACAAAAATCCTTACCAATAAGCAGAAGACTCCCCATCAACATACTCACCCAACTAAAAACTGTGACATAAACAAATAAAATGTGCCTAACTAAATAAAGAAATGAGAAACATAATATAGTCCACTCATCCCTGAAAGCAAAGACACAAAAGTAAAAGAGAGAGAACCGCAACTCGCAAGTCCAAAATAGCTTGGTGGATGAGATAAAGATCCATGCATAAGTCCAGAGGCTCGTACATGAGACCAACAAACCCCATGGGCCAAGTGGGGACCTCAAATAATCCCAGCACCAAATTTGGGGAGTCAAAGTAGTAGTCTTGATGTAAGGGGGCGTAAAGATTGTCGTTGATAAGGGTCTTTAGCCGTGTAGGAATGATGGTTGAGGCCCTCACATTTTGGGAAGAAGCTCCAACTTGCCAGCCAACCAAATAGTGTCGATTACCTTCAGAATGAGGTGAATTCAACATTGAGTTTGAGACCGGCAAGGATTCTACTCCTCCAAAGGGACTATGGTGCCAGGGAGGGTTGAGGGCAAAGGGTTCAAAGAATGTAATACCTCTCATTATCACCTTCCACAATAATATTATACTGCCATGTACTTAATGGCCATGGAAAGCCTCAAAAGATGGAAATGAGATCAGCTTCCAAAGTATCGCAGCATCAACAGTGCATGGAAGAAGAGCATGCAATCACCCTCGTGGTTCCTACACTTCCACCAAATCCAAAGACTCCTTCCCTCATTGCGCAGCCCATTATAATTTAGTTCTTAAGGGGAATGTGGGGCCGCCATTCGACCTGGGTGATTCTATGGTAAGGAGCCCTACGAGTGGTCTCTAGCCCACAAATATTAGAGAAATTATTATATCTGATGAGTTTTTGGATGTAGGAGAGACAATTGTGTGCAACTTTTTGTTCACCGGGTAGAATGTCATCAAAGGTGGCTTTGTTCCTTGCCATCCAAAGGAACCGTAATAAATAAGAGTGGACCGCACCAACTCGTTGTTCCAAGCCGCCCAACAAGAGTGAAGGCACTCCAAGAAAGACTTTGTGTGTTGATTTGACAAGGCTGAAGATTAACCTCCAAACAAGCCGAGAAAACCTCGCATTTAAAAAACAGGTGTTTGATAGATTCTTCCTCCCTCATGCAAAGTCTACAACAAGAAGGACCTCTCGCACCTTTTAATTCGAGGATGTCATCGTAGGGAAGGATCTTCAGGAAAGTTCTCCAAGTAAAGAAAGTCATAGATGGTGATAAGTATTTGTTCCAGTGACATTCACTCCAAGGACGAGTCTGGCCTCCCGTAGAGTTTCCGGAGTAGACGGGCTTTAGACAAGCTATGCTGCACAGGAATGCCGATGATGCAGTCCCCGCTCTCGCCCGTCAAAACTAGTGGTGGCCACCGCTCTAGAAGGTGCATTCGGTGAGTGCTACGCTTGGAAGATCCTCCAAAGACCAATTAGCCCCACCAACACTCGCATACTTTTAGTTTAAGGTCGGGAATATTGGGCCCTGTGGTTGAGCCATCCGCCTGGGCACCAAGCATCCAACTGTATGCGAGATCCCCTTTACCCAATCGCTACGAACAGATTTTCAAATTTTGTACTTAATTTCCGAGCATAAATTTTCCATACTTGTAGTCAAATTAATTTTCACGTTTAACCAGTAGCTCCGTGACTACTACCATTCCGCCATCGAAATTCTACCCCCACAGGGAGTTCCTGGATCTAAATTTCCGATCCACAACTTACATAGATTCACTTGAATTATCTGCTTTATAGTTTTAAACCTCAAAATTCACCTCACCCCAAGTAGGCTTAGCCACTTTGGTCCAGGAGGTCCAATGACATCGCTTTCGGGGCCACCAAAGAAACTTGTTAAACGCCTTTCAAAAGAGAGTTTGACTTTGTTCATAAGTGGGTCATCCGGAGAACATGCTGTGCAAAGTGGTGAGAATACTTCTTAGGATAGTTATCCTACCCACCGGAAGGTACTTGTGAGTCCAATTTGCCAAATAAGAGTTGATTTTCTGGCAGATGCCTTCAAGTGCCTTTTGCTTGCTCGCCCATATCAAGCCGAACCCCTAAGTACTCGAGAGGCAGTGAGTGCTAGTAAAGCCAAAGGAAATTACTAACCCAAGCTCTCGACCTCCAATTTAAGTATTTGAAGAAAATAGGAGATGGTTGGGACTTGATTAACACCATACCGAAGATTGCCGGAAGGAGTTCGGTATCTGACAATCATTTTACGCATTCTTGCCATCAATAAATACCATAACATCATCTCGCATACACTAAGTGAGATACTAAAATATTAGACTGTGGTGATACCCGTTGGAGGGGTGTGTGTTATGCTAGTTTGGTTCAATAATTTGGAGAAATAATCCATAGCCAAGATGAAAAGGTGGGAGAGAGTGGGTCTCCTTGCTTCGAGACCCCTAGCGTAGAGAAGGGCCTCCAAGTAGACCCATTTGAAAGCAACAATAGAGTGGGCATTAGCCCCCAGCCATCTTCTCGATAAGATTGCAGAAAGAATTCTGAAAACCCCTTGCCGTAAGAGTGTCTATAAGAAAGTCCCAAGGATGGTATCATATGCCTTCTTAATATCAAGCTTTGTAAATTAAATTGCCACTTCGCACTTAGTATTCAAATTCAATAGAAGCTCCTGTGCTAACAAGATATTATCAGCAATGGACCTACCTTTAACAAAAGCCGTTTGATTAGGGCCGATAACTTTCCAAAATGGGTTGTAGTCCGTTGACTAACACCCGTTTATAGTTTTGCCGATCACGTATGTGAGACTAACAGGTCCGAAGTGATCCCAACTAGTTTGTGTAGTGTCTTTGGGGATTAAAACAAAGTTGGAAGCATGGAAGTATTGAGGAATGTCTTCTCCCGTAAAGAAACTAGTGATGCATGCTGTACCACCAGCTTTAATGATCACCCAAGCCTTCGATGTAAAATCATGTACCCATCGTGGCCTCTAGCCTAGAGTCAATCGTACCAATGGCCTTCCGCATCTCCTCTTCGATGGGGAGAGGAGATTAAGCTGACTAATGTAATCATAATGATCGTTAGAAAAGGGCAAGAGCTTATGCCGGCTCTTGAAATGGGTATTGCTGGGGTTAGGAATGAAAGTATCAAGTAGCATCCCTACCAATCTCCAAGTGATCGGAGATCCAATCACGATTCTCCTTTTGATACTATGTGAAATTACATTTCCTCTTATATTTGAGGTAGGCATGATAGTAAAAGTGCTGTTCCGATCTCCCTCTTATGAAATGATTAATGGAGGCCTTCCGTTGAAGAAATTTATCCCGAATATCAATAGAGTGTACCGCTTGGTCAGCACAAGGAGATGGGACCGAGTACCGTTATTAAGGCTTTGCTCTTCCAATTCTAAGACATCCCTTTCAGCCCGTCTCCACCACTTTAAATACATTAAATTGATTCAAACTCGCTAGATAATTTCCTACTTAGCCCGTGATGAAGGAGGCACAGCTTGTGCCATGGGTCCATTCCGTGTAGAATCTTGCCAGCTTATCTCTTGACCACCCGCAGGGAAGGAGGGATGGGTAGACCAGATATTCTGATATCTGAAAGGTTTAAAGGAGGGGTACCGGGGGGGACAAAGTAATAGATATGAGGAGAGGCCTATGGTCGAGCAAATAAGAGCAAGATGAGTGATTTGGGTATGCAGGAAATGATCGTGCCGTAGCTCATTGGCTAGAAATCTATCCAGCCTTTCTTTAGTAGAATTCCTTTTCCAAGTGAAACTAGGGACCCTAAAACTTCCAGATCATAAAGCCTAACCGCATCAATATTATCACCGAAGGTGTTCATTATAGCTTACATTAGGTCTCAGGCCACCCGCTTTTCACAGAGGCAGAATACAATCGAAATCACCTCCCAATGATCCAGGGCAATTAATGACAATGCTTAGATTATGGATATGATCCCGTAGCAGAAGTTCTCATTTAGCCTTTTCCGCACCCAAGATACAAAGGTGGCATTAGCAAATGGCCCGGAAGAAAAGGAGATAGAGATATTAACCATCTCAATAAGATCCAAAGAAGATGATTCAATTAAGTTCTTTCCCTAAAGACCCATATCTTATTGTTGGAATTAGCAAAAATGAGTGAAACCATGAAAAGAGTTGATAATTTTATTGGAATGGTTGGTGCAACGTAGGCTCAAGGCAAAGCACCAAAGGGAGTGTTTTTTGGTAAGATAGTGAATCCTTTTAAGTGAGGGTGGGTGGGCCACACCTCTAATGTTCCAAAGATAGAAAGTTTATCATGCAATAAAGTAGGTAGGAGGGGTGGGGGAAGGTGGGTGGGATTTTGACTTGTTCTCCCCCTTAAAGGGAGTGAGGAAGAGGGTTCAGCCTAGTAAGGAATGAGAGGTGAAGTGAACCGGAGTTGATGTCTAATTTATTTCTTTTTTTCTTTTAGCATTCTGCACTTCCCAATTATTTTCCAAAATGTTCTCAATGAGTTTGGTGGGGGAGGTCGGGGAATAACAAGAGAAGGGGTTAAATCAAAGAGAACCAATGTTCAGTGGGGGGTAGAATAGGAAAAGGAGAGGAGGGAGGGTCAGGCCGAATGGGTTTACCGGGGGGGTGGGGATGGAGGGGACCGTCAAAGGCCGAGGCAAAACAGCAAAGTGATAGGAGATTGAATCGGGTGAGGGTCGCTCGAATGGATTTACCGGGGGGGTGGGGATGGAGGGGACCGTCAAAGGCCGAGGCAAAAAACATCGCTGATAGGAGATTGAATTGGGGTAGAAGAGGGGCTGCTGCTAAATCCAAAGGTTCAGCCCTAGAGCCTTTCTGGGAGGTGGGTGTAGTCTATAACACTTCTCTATAGTATGCCCAAACATCTTGCAATTGCGTGCAATAGTGAGGTTTCGCCGCATGATAACTTCCCGCCAAAAACCCTCAGCAAAGAAGCATTCACCCAAACATTCTATCGACTTCAGGTAAGGAGATGTCTCTTTCACCTGATCCTACTATTTTGTGTAGCCTCTATTGCTGAGCAAGTGGCCGCATCCATTCCCGAGGGGGTTCCAATAGCTCTAGCAATCCGGAATAAGGCATTACAGCTGAAATATCTCAGATTAGAGATTAGTGGAATTTAAACCAAATCGAATGATGGGTTGCCTTCGAAGTAGATCAAATCCCCCGGTGTCCATTTTAGAAGTTTCATATCCATACCAGCAATAGTTACATTTTGTTTTGCAAATAGCTTAGCATAATCTTCCTCATTGAGAAGATAAGGAGGTGCCTTCCATCAAGAAGCCCCATTCTCCACTACGTAAATGCCGCCGACTCAAAAAAAGCCCCGACAAGCTCCATCTTCGATGTCCTGTATAATTTCCTATAAGTGTTAATCCGACTTCTTCATTCGCAGTGTTAATTCTCATCGTAAAAGTAGACAAATGCGTTGTACCATCCCGACATCAATGGGATGAATGAAAGTGGCAAGATACTTCTTCGCAAAGCAGATCATGAAAAATCATGGGAAGAAAAGATTGGAAGGCCGGGTTCGCATTAGGCCTTGCCCAACACACCCGCATAAGATGCCTTAATCCGCCACCTGCAGCGTAATCCACAGGGTTTGCCATGGACAAGACCAATCCAGCGTGGAAAAGATCAAGAGTAAAGTGACAAATAAACAGAATCACAACAGCCTCCCGCAATTAGCTCGCAGAAGGAAACCAAACTTCCCAAATACGCAAGTCTCCAAGAGCCAATGGAAATCGCAGAGAAATTGAATTATCGGGGAGTCTCTGAGAGCAAAAAACCCAGCAAAGAGGTCACCAACACTACTACGTACCCCGGGAGGACCACACACCCAACATCTCCTCAAGCCCACCACCACCAAGCAGTCACCACGTTGCACTCATGGCTGAAACCCTAAAGGTAGGCCCAACCAAAATTTCGCCATTATATACATTATATATATATATATATATATATATATATATATATATATATATATATCATTCATGTTGTCCTTCATTGGGGGCTAAGTTTTAATAGTAAGTGGCAGACTAATACATTCCTTGACCGTATAAATCATTAATCTTTGTAGGAGTAAATGTGACAACCTACCTCGTACATAGACTAATCCTTGGTTGATTCCATGAAGATCGGCATAAAACTCCTTCACAATCGGGACAACTATGCATGATAGTAGTATAACAAAGCACCGCCCAACGTCTCCGAATATTGATTTCATCAATTCTAGTAGTAGGATAATTTGTACCTCGATTCACAAAGCTCGCTCTTTAATCGACCTCATCTTTAAGATATTCTTGTTGTATAGACGCGTTGCTTCAAACCGATGAACTTCTTAAAAATCTAAAATCTTGAAGTTTCTATCGAGTCGAATCTATTTGGACAAGATTCGGGATCTTCCTTTTAATTCCTCTAGTAGTTCATGAGTCTAGAGGAGGTTTTTGGGAGTTGTGTTGAAGAATTACGGCTTTCTAGAACCACCAAACTGAATTTAAAGACGAGAAACCGTTTTCCGAATGTGGCGCGGTCCGACATCGATGGCCGCACCGTTCGGGGCTAGTTCAAATTTTGCCAAACTTTGTTTTGTACAAATTCTTTCCAAACATCGATTTAATTCATTTCTTAAATGTTGTTAATGATATTTACAAAGGGTAGGACTTAAATAATTAACAAACAAACACAAAAAATACATCAAAACAAGAAAAACATTCAATCAAAAGTGGTTGCCTCCCATAAAGCGCTTGGTCGACTCGACATAACTTCAAGTTACACAAAGAATCCAAGACAAAACCTCTTTAAAATTAGGTTCATTGCCTTCAAAATATGGTTATAATCTTTGTCCATTAACTTTGAATATTCTTCCGCATTTAGGGTCTTCGATAATCACAAATTTAAATCACAGATTTTTATGACGTTGAAAAGTCCTCGTCCATCTAGATTTTAGTTTCCCAAAAAATAATTTCAATCTTGTATTGTATGGTTAAACTTTTTATTCATAAATTCTTTAAATCTTAAGATCATGCCATATTTTTCTTCTCTCCTTGTATATTTTATTATTATCATACGATCTATTTCCGATTTCTTCCAATTCATTTAATTGCAATGATTTTCTTTCACCTACGTATTTCAAATTAAAGTTCAATTTCTTTATCGCCCGATCACAAAATGAAAATATATTAAGAAATTCATACCCATTTTTATGAAATTGCACTTTAAAGAAAGGTACTTTATTTATTTTATTGTAGGAATGAAGATTTATAAGTGATGAAAGCAAAAAGCATGAAATGGAGCGAATTTGGATCAAAAAAGGAAGAAATTCATGCAAAATGAACTAAGTCGCAAAACGGCGAGATCGAGCCGCCAACGCGTGATCATGAGGAGAATTTTTGAAGGATTCGTATCTACCCCGCCGACAACAGCCCGAGCTCGCTCGACGGCGAGATTGCGTGGTTTGGAGACCTTCTAGAAGCCCCGCCGACGGTGAGGTCGTCGCCGACGGGGGAGACTCGTCTCCAAAATGCCGATACATTGAACCTAGACGCTTTTGAAGAGGTGTTTAAGCACCCCTGACCTTTCCTACCTCTATAACAAGAGGTCGAATTTCTAGTGTCTAATAGGGAGTCTTAGTGTCTACTTGGTGTCTATTTTAAGAGTTTTAGAGTGTAATTAGTGAGTTTTTGAGTCGAAAGTCAAGCTCGAGGTGTAATTAGTGAGTTTAGAAGTGTGTCAGCATTTCAGAAGGAAAAGTCAAAGGAACTTCAAGGAGTCTGTCAGAGGAAATCGAGATAAGTATCTTTGTTTATTGTTGTTAACTTTAAATGAAATCCATGCTTTGTTTAATTTCCATGCATTCTGAAAGTGCTTTTCTTAGTCTTTCTCCTTGTTTATGAAGTTATGTGAATTGATGAAATTAAATAGAAGTGCCAAATATATTAAAATAAATTGTGATAATTTTACTTAAAACTTAATTTACTTTTCAACTGCCCATTGATTTGTTTAAATATGTTGAATTATCAACTATAATAAAGATTACATCCAATATTCGTGGAAGTCAAAAGCCTTGGAAGGAGGGTACAAATAAATAGTGAAATATTATTTATCGGACGTAGAATTGGACATTTTAGTGTGACAATAAAATATTCAATTTGTCCTTTGTTTCGAGAGCCGAAGTGTAGATGTTAGCCCTAAGGTGAGGGGAACGTGGGAGCTTCCGAAGTGGCAACAAGATTCTCTCGCCCCAGCGTTGCATTCGCAATCAAGCATAGGACTAGTCAATGTTCTTTACACCCTGACCAAAGGTAAAAGTATAATGCTCCTATTTATCACAATACAATAAACATTCTATTTGGAATTCATCATTCACTTAATTTTTTAAAACAAGGAGAATGATACTTTTTCTTCGAAATCTTTAAATCAATTTTATTTGTAGCATTAGTTTACTTTAGTTCGCTTTAGTTACGTATTCTAAATTTTCGTATACTATATTAGTAAGTAAATACTTTTAAATTTAGCCGTTACAAATCTTTTAAAACTTCCCCGTGGGATCGATAAACTGTGACTCCACTGAGCCCCGTATTACTTGGATACGATACATATACTTGTGGAATCCACATTATACATTCCATCATAAAATCAAATATATATATTAAAACAGATCAAGTTTTTGGGTGCCGTTGCTATTAACATAATTTGCAAACATAAAAAAAGTGGGCTGGAGAAAGCTTTTGCGCGTTGCCTGGGGAAGTAAAGAAATTATTTGCTGTGCAATGTACTATTTTAAAATTTGTTTTACAAAATTGTATGTGTAAATTTGGAAACAAAAATTTAATACCTTACGATTCGTAATTGTAGCATACAATTAAAAGAATTAGAAAAACAAAAAAAGAGAAATTATAAATTTAACACAAATTGCAAATATTCCCGAAAGAAAATATCAATCAACGAGACCATTAAGAGATTATGCCAACCCTACATTAGATGAAATTCATTTAACTAATCAAAACTCGATGTAGCCGCTAACCCATTCAACTTAAACCCGCAATTATCCAAATGGTACAAAACAATCAATTTAGTGGTTCACCTACCGAAGATCCTAATTTACATCTTGTTTTTAGAACTATGTGCTACTTTCAAATATGATGGAGTATCTAACGATGCTATTAGACTTAGAATTTTTCCCTTTTCTTTAAGGGATAAGGCTAAAATGCGGTTAAATTCAGAAGACTCCTGATCTATTAAAACTTGGGGAGAATTATCACAAAATTTTCTATCCAAATATTTTCCATCATCAAAATCGCTAAGCTTAGAAATGATATAACTTTTAGTCAAATTGATGGAGAACCAATATATGAAGCTTCGGAGAGATTTAAAGAACTTCTGTGAAATGCCCACATCATGCATTACCAAATTGGTTAATTATTCAAACTTTCTATAATGGATTAGTAGGACTTAGATCAATCATCGATGCTGCTGCTGGAGGATCATTAATGTCAAAACCATTTGATGAAGCCTATGCACTAATCAAAGAAATGGCAACCAATAAATTTCAATGGCCTCCATTTGACAGAATTAATCCGAAAAAGATAGCTTGCATTCATGAAAATGATGCAATATCTATGTTAGCTTCGTATCGCTATATCTAAAAATTAGATCATTTTGAACAGTCACTCTCCAACTATATTAGAAGAAAACTCATCTTAGACAACTTATAGAATCTCAACCCTCATATGAAACTATGAATGCTATTAACAACGTAATCTAATAATCCTTATACAAGGCACTATTATAACTCGATGGAAAAATCATCCTAATTTTAATTGGAATAATAATACAACTAATCAACCATGGATGAACAAATATAAATACAACCATTAGGAAATCCTTAACCAAGGAAATTCTAATTATAAACCCGTTATCCACCAGATTTAATAATAATAACCTCAATTTAAAGATAAGAAATTATCTATAGAAGAATTAATATTAAATATTGGTCAACATTTACAAAATCAAGGAAATCAATTACAAAATCAAGGAAATCAATTACAAATACAAGGAAACCAATTACAAAATCAAGGAACAACCTATTAAAAATATTGAAACTCAACTTGGACATATCGCTACCGCGTTTAATAATTGAATACTTGGAACATTTCCCCGGTAATGTGGAAATAACCTAAAACAAGGAAATGAACAAATTAAAGCGTACAATTAGTCAAGTGGAAAAGAATTAGAACTCACCGTAAAGAACTTTAAAGTCAAAAAGAGGAAGTGAAATCAAAGGAAAAGAATCAACAAGATCCGAACTTAGAAAATCCTTTAATACCAATGAAAATTTCGTTAAAAAAACCTTCACCACCATTTCCTCAATGACTAAATCAACATAAAAGATAAATGGGGCCATAAATTCCTTAAAATTATGAAGAAATTAACAATAAATATTCTTTTTGTAGAAGCTTTAGAACAGATGCCAAACTATGTAAAATTCATGAAAGATATTCTCAATAAAAAAAGAAAATTTACCGATAAGAAGAGTGAAAAGGCTATTCCTCGTAAAAAAGCTTCCCGAAAAATTAAAAGATCCCGGTAGTTTCACTATACCCGCGCTATTGGAGAAACATTCTATGGAAAAGCTTTATGTGACTTAGGAGCAAGCATCAATCTAATGCCTCTATCAATTTTTAAGAGATTAGGGATTGGGAGAAATTTCACCACGCGTAACCTTTTAGTTAGTTGGTCACATAATTCAAGGGAGTTATTGAAGATGTTTTAGTAAAAGTGGATGCACTTATCTTCCTGTAGATTTGTTGTTTGAGATGGCAATAAGATATAAAGAAATTCATCATCTTAGGAAGCACCATTTTTAGCCAATTGGAAAGCTATGATCGATGTTCGTAAAGGAGAATTAACTATGAGAGTAAATGACCAAAAATTTACTTTTAATATTGCTAAATCAATGAAATATCCCCGTACCTCAGGAAAAGATGATGAGTGTTTTCGAATGGAAGTACTCAATCATTTACAAAAAGAACATTTTAAGGAATATTATGAAGAAAATTAGAAAGAAAATACCGAATTAATTGAAAAAGCCGATATAAATGAAGAACTAGATTATATTCAAGAGAAATTTGAATTTTTGGATAATACAGAAAACATTGAAAAAAATATAGTTCCATCGATTATTAACCTCCGAATTTGTTAAAAATGTTACCTAGTCATCACTATGTTTACTTAGGTAATTCTTCAACTCTACCGCTATTATTTCATCTAAATTAAATGAATCTCGGTGAACAAAACTTTTAGATACTTTTAAAAAAATATAAGAAATTTTTTGTTGACTTTGTTGATATTAAAGAATTACCTCAACTGTATAAATAATTATTTTAGATAATGAACATGCTTAAAGTAGATCCCAAGAGGACATTAAACCTGATAATGAAAGAAGTATTAAGAAAGAAATTTTAAAATTAAGGATAATGGTATTATATATCCTATTTTTGACAGTGCTTGGGTAAGCCCAATTCACCGTGTGCCTAAGAAAGGAGGAGTGACCGTAAAAGCTAATGAAAATAATGATCTTATCCTATAAGACAAAAGTGCATCGGATGGCGAATATGTATCGATTATAGAAAATTAACTCAACCACCGGTAGCTGATCACTTCTAACATTTCTAGACCAGATGTTAGATAGATTAGCCGGACATAAGTATTTTTATTTCTTAGATAATACACCTCATATCACATCAACAATGTTCTGAGATCAAGAGAAAACTACATTTACTAGTCCTTATGGAACTTTCATTTTTCAAGGATGCCTTTTGGATTATGTAATGCACCCGCAACATTCCTAAATGTATGATGTCTATATTTAGTAAATTAATCGGGAAATGGAATAAATATTTGCGACGATTTCTCTCGTATTTTAAAATCATTCGACACACGCTTAAATCATCTCGAAAAGTATTGAAGCAAGTGAGAAAACTAATTTAGTTCTTAATTGGGAGAAATCTTAATTTATGGTTGCAGTGCGGCATTGTATTAGGGGCATAAAATTCTCGTAAAAGGGCATGGAAGTAGACTCCGCAAAATTCAAGTTATAGCTAAATTACCACCTCCAACTATGGTGAAAGAGGTAAGAAGTTTTCTTGGACATGCTGGATTCTACAGAGGTTATATAAAAGATTTTTCAAAAATTACTAAAACTCATGTACAACTTCTTGAAAAGGACAAGAAATTTGAATTTACAACCGAATGCCCGAATGCTTTCGAATTATTAAAAGATAAATTAATTACAAGACCTATAATAGTTTCACGAATCGGGAGAAACCATTTGAGCTTATGTGTGATGCTGATTATGCTATAGAGCAAGCTTCTTGGGCAAGATATGATAAGATTTTCAAAGTTATATATTATGCTGAAGAAACTCTAAATGATGTGCCGAAATAAATTATAATAGCTTACCGAAAGAGAATTAGCAGTTGTATATGCTTTTAATAAATTTCGCATTATCTAATAGGAACTAAATGTATTGTGCAAGCTACCGATCACTCGCTATAAAATATTTAATGCAAAAAAGAAGGATTCTAAACCAAGATTAATTAGATGGATGTTATTAATTCAAGAATTTGATTTTGAGATCGTTAACAAAAAGGGAACCGATAATCAATTATGGATCATTTAATAATATTAAAATTCAATTATCTGGTACTTATTAATGAAATTATGTATAGCTTTCCTCATGAACAACTTTATAATATAAATGTGTGGAAAATACCTTGGTATGCCGATATAGTAAATTATATTGTAAGTGACATTTTACCACCTATGTTAACTTTGCAACAACAGAAAAAATTTATTCATGATACTAAAACATACTTTTGGGATGAACCATACTTATATAAGCAACGTAAGGATTTAATTATTAGAAGATGCGTGCCTTATGAAGAAACCGAACCAATTATTCAAAAATGTCATGATTCTGATTTTGGAGGACATTTTGAGACAGATAAAACTGCGTATAAAATTCTACAATCTAGATTCTACTAGCCTACTCTATTTAGATAAGTATACAGATATATAAAAACCTGCGATAAATGCCAAAGAGTAGGAAATATATCAAGAAAAAATGAAATGCCTCTGAATTTTATATTAGAAGTTGAAATTTTTGATGTTTGGGGATTAGATTTCATGGGACCTTTTATTCCTTCATTTGGAAACTCATATATATTAGTAGCTGTTGATTATGTTTCCAAATGGATTGAAGCGCAAGCTTTACCTAAGTGTGATGCTCAAAGTGTTTCAAAATTTTTAATGAAAAATATTTTTACTAGATTTAGAATGCCGAGAGTGATTATCACTGACAGAGGAACTCATTTTAGAAATAAATATATTCAGAAACTAGTAGAAAAATATAATATTATTCATAAGATATCAATCGCTTATCATCCACAAACTAATGGATTAGCTCGAAGTTTCTAATCGAGAGATAAATCATATTTTAGAAAAGTCTGTAAACCCTAATAGATTGGACTGGTCTATAAGACTAGACACTACATTATGGGCATACATGACTACTTATAAAACTCCGATTGGAATGACTCCTTACAGGCTTATATATGGAAAAACTTGCCACTTTCCAGTTGACTTAGAACATAAAGCATATTGGGCGATTAAAGAATTTAATTATAATATGAAAGAAGCTGGTAAGAAGAGATTATTGCAATTAAATGAATTAGAAGAATTAAGAAAGGATGAAATTATGGCAACCAGGACAAGAAGTTTTACTATATAATACTAGATTGAAATTATTTCCTAGGAAATTGAAATCTCGATGGTTAGGACCTTTCACTTTAACTTAAATATTTTCATATGGAACTATAGAAATTGAAGATCCAAAAACAGGACATAGATTTAAGGTAAACGGACATAGATTAAAACCATATTTCAAAGGTAGAAGACCAAATTTTAAAGAGGTTTTAATGCTTAGTCGACCTGATTACTAACTGAAATTAGGTCGGGCTGACGACGTTAAACCAAGCGCTTTATGGGAGGCAACCCATAGTAGTCTTCTATTTTAATTATATACAAATTAGTGATTCTATATTATTAAAACAAATCTTACTACTCAATTTTTTTAATTAGAATCATCACAAATTCGAACCTATATGATGAGATCAGAAAATATTCCGACCAGAGCGAAATTGGGCAATTTTAAGAAATCTCGCCGACGGCAAGATCGATTCTCGCCGACAGCGAGATCAACGCCTAATTACATTTAAGTTTATTAACGAGCTCGCTGATGGCGAGAAACTGCACGCCGACAGCGAGATCGCATGCCATATCTTAAATCAGTTTTATAACTAGCTCGCCAACGGCGAGAAACTTCCCGCTGACGGCGAAGTAGTTGAAAAATTGGTCTCTTAAGTTTTATGTGCGGTTTTGGACGGTTCTAAAGCCATTTCTTTGTAGAAAACCATCCCAAATTCATTTTTACACTGTTTTCTTCCCTAGAAACGACTAGAGACCATTCCTTTCAATTCGAAATGGCCACCAAACTCTTAGAAACCACAAAAACTGGAGTTTTCAACCAATGAAAATTCGTCAGTTCGGAGGCGCAGCGTATTTTCAACAAAGTTTTGAGGAAGAAGCGACTTATTAAAGAAAGGGGATTTGTCAACAGAGGAGTTGAAAATTCCACCACAAAAATTGAAGAAATGATCGTGCAGTGGCATTGGGAGGTATTTTGTTATACGACATCCACTGTAGTTACTCCTGTAGTTAAAGAGTTTTA
This sequence comes from Papilionanthe hookeriana x Papilionanthe teres, assembly GCA_022702705.1. Taxonomy (NCBI): domain Eukaryota; kingdom Viridiplantae; phylum Streptophyta; class Magnoliopsida; order Asparagales; family Orchidaceae; genus Papilionanthe; species Papilionanthe hookeriana x Papilionanthe teres. The sequence goes on along the minus strand of CM040423.1, from coordinate 171,468,662 downwards.
CTCTAATCTACATGCGATCAACAATGGAAGTGTCTACGTCAGAGGAAGATGGGTAACATTTACTCCTTCAAGGGTAAATGAATTATTTTCTATAGAGAATACCCCTGTCTATCATTATTCAAACTTTGTTCCTTCAAGATACAATATGAACGAGATTTATAGATACCTGACCGATGAACCTGATGATTGGGAGTTGCACGAAGACGGGTATGTCAGTTTTTCTACATCACTTCTTAACCCTGTCTCGAAGCATTGGCATTTCTTTATCTCATCAAAATTATTTCCCACTATGAGGGTAAATAAGGTTTCAAAGGAATGCACTATATTAAATTACTGTATTCAAATTAGACTACCTATCGATGTTGGATCAATTATAGTAAAGTCTGCATTGGGATTAATTGTGCATGGGTCAGTTCAAGAACTTGGACACCCATCGACTATAATTGCTTTATGCAGTCAGTACCAAGTTTCTTATGAGGTGTGGGAAAAGGTACTTTTGCCATGGAAACCACTCGATCCTACGGATATGTTTCCAACTTTGGATAACAATGATGAGATTACCATTATTTCTGACAGAGCATCACAGAACAATCCTTTAGCAAGGCCCCTTACTGATAAAACAAATTTCATTCTAAAAAAGATTAAAGGATTAGAGAAAGAGTTGCAAAACGTGATGAATTCCATCGATAATATCTCTGATATGTTTGATCACATTGACTGGAGGATGAAGGAGCACTATGATCATACTGGACATCTAGAGGCCAGTTTTATTCATTTACTGAGACAGAAAGGGTGGATTGATGAAGAAGCTACTACAGAATTCCCTTTCAGGCCTTTCTACAATATATTTGTTCACCTACGTCACATCGAAAATATCAGAGAGGATGTTAGTTCAGACACTAAGGAGTAGTAAAAATTTATATCTTATGTTATATTTGTCTGTATATTTGTGTTGATTTGGATTTAGGTTTTATTATGATTTAAACTTTAAATTTGATTATCTCAGATTTGATGAAATTATATGTATTTGTTATGTCTCAGCATTTAGAGTGTTGTGGTGTGGATTGTAATGCTGAGTGGTTATGAGAGTTTGAAGTATTGAAGTCTTAAGTGTTAGTGTTTAAAAGTGTGAAGTTTGTAAGTCTCATGGATTTCATATATAAAGTTATATTGTTTGTGTTGTGTGAACTTTTTATGAGTATAAGTATCTAATCTTCATACTAAATTATTAAATTAAGTGATCGAGAAGATTGATTAAGGGTAAATCGAGGTTGAAAATAATTGACAAATTTCAAAAATTTAAAATTTTGGGATCTCGATCTCGCCGACAGTGAGATCGCGAAATGTACTATATTTTACCAGTTAACTGACACTATTCATCATCCCCTTCCTCAAAACTTCAAAAAAACCAACATAGAGCTCGTGAGATCTTGGATTTGAGGAGATTTCAACACTTTCTGACATCGGATTTCATCTTCCCTTGGTAAGAGCTTCACTCATATGCAAAAATTTTTGATTTTCACCATGGATTTCTTCTACATTGGGAAATTTTGAAAAAATTCGAAATGTGGAGAAAATACTTGGAAGAAATTCATGGAGATCGATTTAAATGGATTTTAGTAACTATTGGAAGCCTTCTTAGTAATATTTGGGAGTTTAGTTAAGATTTTTTGCAAATTTCACAGATCGAAAATAGCTCCACGACAAAAGCAAAAGTTGGATTACGACGAAACCCGATTCATAAATGCAAGGGCACAATCAAGATATTTTCACAATATTCAAGCGAGAACATACATTCAAGATCGAGTTTTCAAAAGTCCTGGAGGAGAAGTTGAGCAAATAATTAAAGAAAGAGGATGGGAAAATTTCTGTTTCATGACCAACAGAGATGTCATGTAGAAGTGGTAAAGGAATTTTATGCGAACCCGACACAGGCTGAAGATGCACCAGTTAAGGTTAGAGGATTTTTTGTGGAATTCAGCGCTGCAAGAATAAATGCTTATTACGAGGTATGTGACACCTACACCAGTGAGTATGATACATTTGGAACAATGGAAGGACCACTAGAAGAGGTGATCGACTTTCTCACTAACGAGAAATGAGTTTGAACGATAAAGCAGCAAGAATGGGTAAACTTCCCTCTTTCTATGTTAAATATGTCATCTAAAGCCTGACACTATTTTATTTGTTCTACTTTGTTACCTACTTACCACCATAGTGAGGTAATAAGAGATAGAGCAGTTCTGAATTTCTGTATTCAGAACCAAAAAAGTATTAATGTGGGAAGTGTAATTTATAAGAATATATTAGCCACCTCAAGAAGTGAAAGTGGAGGAGGACTAGGACATCCTGGTCTTATCTATGCACTCTGCCAATTATTTGGGGTAGAGGCAAGAGATGATGAGGAATGGGTTGAGCCTATGAAACCCATTACTCTGGCTAATATTAAGAAATATGAATCCTACGAAGGATGGAGATCTGGGACAAGGGACTATGTACCTTCTTCAAGTAGAGATATTCCCTCTACTAGTTATGACCCACCTCCCTAAAGTACTCCTACCCTTCAAGATTTGATGAATGAGATGATTGTATAGCGGAAAAGTTTTGAGAAAATAGAAGAAAAACTGGAGCATATTGATCAAAGGATTGGAGGCTTGGAGAGAAGACATGATTATGATAGTGAATATCTCCATCGACATTCAAAATATGAAATAGCATATTATGAGGCTGAATGTCGTTACAGGAGAGGTGAATTAGATGTTGTCTTTCCTGAGTGCCCCCGCTACACACGATATCGACTGCTCGACCTTCTCGACTCTGGAGATCAGGGAGATGATATAGTTTGGGATTTTGATGCTGAAGATTAGAGACTTTATTTGGTTTGCTTAGGTTAATTGTTATTTTAAGAACTTTATGACTTTGTGTGTAATTGTTATGTACTTTCTGTGGACTGTTGATTTGGTGTGTTTGTTTGTTTGCTTATGGTGTAATGTTAGACTTTTTATGTGTGTTAAGTTAGTTTGCAATTTTTCTTTTAGATAGGATGTTAGTTTTTCTTTAATGTGTTGTTTAAGTTTTTATAAGTTATGAACTTTTAATATGTTTAGATTGTTTTAATATGATTAAAGTAGGTTAGTTGATTGTATGTGTAGTAATAGATTAAGTTTTCATTTGTTGTGTTTTATACTTATTAAAAATTTCTTATCCCAGCACTTTCTTTTAAATACTATATATATGGAAGAATACTAACAGTACAGGTTCTTTAAATAATGAAAAAGCCTGCAAAAATTTCAAGGAAAAGAAATACCTAAAGCTCAAAGGTATGATTCATTGTATATTTTCCTTTTCACCATTTAGAAATAGATAGAAAAATTTAAGTTTAGGGGAGGAAAAATACAAATTTAATTATTAAATTGTTCTCAATTTCTATGTTTAAAAAAATTATTATTATTTGATTTTCTGTAATAATTTTTAATTCAGTAACTTGAATTAATTTATATAATTATTATAGAAAGTTTAATAGAATAAGATATTTGGTTAAAAGGAATAAGAACATAGTAAACTATTTAAAATAAGGGAAACTATATTCTAAAATTGAAATTCTTAAGTATTTAGGTGAAAAAGAAGAGATTGAAACTCAATGAAGTAAAGACTATAAAATACATATAAGCAAAGAAATATTTTAAGTTTCAAATTTAGGAAGAGAAAGTTGAAGTTCAAAATTATTAACAAGCTATCCAGGATATAGTAATCCTCACTTGAAAAAGAAAAGAGAAGGATTGAAAATCAATCCAAAAAGAAAAAAAAAGAAAAGAAAAGAAAAAAAATATAAGTGAGGAGAAGCTTGAGGAGATGCCTTATCAAAAATTGGCTTCGATGGAATCAACCTAAAGGGTAAAACTCAAATATATTTCTAAACTTATATATATGGATTAGTATTTTACTAAATAGTGTTTTCTTGAACTTCCTATAATCTAAATATCTTAAGTAAATTACTCTTTTTAATATAGTCTTTCCTGAAATAAATAGCGAGTTAGAAATCTTAGATCCGATAACTAAATAATCTTATATCTATAAAGTTAATTTAATTACTAAAAAATATTTCTATTTAACTTTACTATAGTATTATTTAAATTTAATTAATAGTATATACTGAATTGAAAAATTCTATTACATAAATCATTATTTTTATTTAGTACTAAAATTACTTGAGGACAAGCAATAATTAAGTTTGGGGGATTTTGATCACAGGAAAATATATTAAGAAATTCATACCCATTTTTTATGAAATTGCACTTTAAAGAAAGGTACTTTCTTTATTTTATTACAGGAATAAAGATTTATAAGTGATGAAAGCAAAAAGCATGAAATGGAACGAATTTGGATCAAAAAGGAAGAAATTCATGCAAAATGAACGAAGTCGCTGACGGCGAGATCGAGCCCGCCGACGGCGAGATCATGAGGAGAATTTTTGAAGGATTTGCAACTACCTCGCCGACAGCGAGCCCGAGCCCGCCGACGGTGAGATCGCGCGGTTTGGAGACCTTCTAGAAACCCTGCCGACGGTGAGGTTGTTTCTCGCCGACTGTGAGACTGTTCAAAATGCCAGATACATTGAACCTGGACGCTTTTTGAAGAGGTGTTTAAGCACCCCTTGGACCTTTGCCTACCTCTATAAATAGAGGCCAAATTCTAGTGTCTAATAGGGAGTCTTAGTGTCTAGTTGGTGTCTATTTTATGAGTTTTAGAGTGTAATTAGTAAGTTTTTGAGTGGAAGTTGAAGTTTTAGTAAGTGTAATTAGTGAGTTTAGAAGTGTGCTGTACTAGAAGGAAAAGTCAAAGGAACTTCAAGGAGTCTGCTTGGGGAGGAAATCGAGATAAGTATCTTTGTTTATTGTTGTTAACTTTAAATGAAATCCATGCTTTGTTTAATTTCCATGCATTCTGAGTAGTTTTCTTAGTCTTTCTCCTTGTTTATGAAGTTATGTGAATTGATGAAATTAAATAGAAGTGCCTAATATATTAAAATAAATTGTGATAATTTTTACTTAAAACTTAATTTACTTTTCAATCTGGCCCATTGATTTGTTAAAATATGTTGAATTATCAACTATAGTAAAGATTATATCCAATATTCAAGGAATTCAAAAGCCTTGGAAGGAGGGTGCAAATAAATAGGGAAATATTATTTATCGGACGTAGAATTGGAAATTTTAGTGTGACAGACTAAAATATTTAATTTGGTCCTATTGTTTGAGAGTTGAAGTGTAGATGTTAGCCCTCGGGTGAGGGGAACGTGGGAGCTCTGAAGTGGCAGCCAGTATCCTCCCATCCTAGCCGCAGATTCAGTAATCAGGCATAGGACTAGTCAATGTTTTTTACACCTGGACCAAAGGGTAAATAATAGGAATGCTCCTATTTGTCACAATACAATAAACATTCTATTTGAATTCATCATTCACTTAATTTTCTAAAAACAAGGAGAATGATACTTTTTCTGAAATCTTTAAATCAATTTTATTTAAAGCATTAGTTTACTTTAGTTTGCTTTAGTTACGTATTCTAAATTTCCGTATACTATATTAGTAAGTAAATACTTTTAAATTTAGCTATTACAAATCTTTTAAAACTTCCCTGTGGGATCGATAACTAGGACTCCACTAGAGCCTTGTATTACTTGATACGATACGTATACTTGCGTAGAATCCACATTATACATTCCATCATAAAATTAAATATATATATTAAAGCGGGATCAAGTTTTTAGTGTCGTTGCTATTAACATAATTTGCAAACATAAAAAAGTGGGTCATCGCCGAATGTGCCTTCTATTCTAATTCAACTAGCAAGTGACAAGTCTTTCAAAAAAAAATCCATAAGGGATTCCTATAGAAGTTTTAAAAGTAGTTCTGTGTGCCCATAAAGCAGTGTCTAATCTAGCAGGCCAATCCAAATTCTCAGGATTAATTACTTTCTCCAAAATTCGTTAAATTTCATGATTAGATACCTCTGTTAAGCCATTAGTTTGTGGATAATAAGCTGTAGAGATTCTATACATAATATTATATTTTTCCACCACTCTCTAAATCCAATTATTCTTAAAATGAGATCCTCCATCTGTGATGATTACTCTAGGCATTCCATATCTTGTAAAAATATTTTTCATTACAAACCTCAAAACAATTCCAGCATCATACCTAGGTAAAGCTACTGCCTCAATCCATTCTGATACAAAATCAACAGCAATCAGTATATATATATTTTCAAATGAAGGTATAGATGGTCCCATAAAATCTAACCCCCAAGCATAAAAAATTTCAACTTCCAAAGTAAAATTAACAGACATTTCATTTCTTCTAGATATATTGCCTATTCTTTGACATCGATCACAAGTTTTGATAAATCTATCAACATCTGTGAAAATTGTAGGACAAAAAATCCAGATTGAAAAATCTTATGTACAGTTTATTAATTCTAAAATGTTCTCCAAATTCAGAATCATGGCATTCTCGAATAATTCTTTCAGTTTTTTCAAAAGGCACACATCTCCGAATAATAAGATCTTTACATTGCTTATACATGTAAGGATCATCCCAAAAATAAAATTTAGCATCATGCTTAAATTTTTTCCACTGTTGCCTTGTTGGTTCAGGTGATAAAATATTACTAATAATGTAGTTTACAATATCAACATACCACGGTAAATTTCCTTCATTAATATTATATAATTGCTCTTCAGGAAAAGTTTCTATGATTTCCCTTTCAAATTCATCCAAATTAAGTTGTTCAAGTCTTGATAGATGATCAGCTATTTGATTATCAACCCCTTTTATATTAACGATCTCATAATTGAATGCTTGCATTAAAAGTATCCATCGAATCAATCTTGGTTTAGCATCCTTCTTTTGCATTAAATATTTAATAGCAGAATGATAAGTATGCACTATACATTTGGCTGCAATTAAGTAAGATCTAAATTTTTCAAAGGCATAAACGATAACTAGTAACTCTCTTCCTGTAGTGGTGTAATTAATTTGAGCATCAGTAAGAGTCTTACTAGCATAGTATATAACTAAACATTTTCTTGTGCCCTTGCCCTAAAACCACTCCAATAGCATAATCGCTAGCATCACACATTAATTCAAATGGTTTCTCCCAGTCAGGTGAAACTATTATAGGGGTAGCGATTAATTTTTCTTTTAATAGATCGAATGCTTTTAAGCATTCATCGTTAAAATCAAACTTCCTATCTTTTTCCAAAAGTTGGCATAGAGGCTTAGTTATTTTTGAAAAGTCATTAATATATCGCTTGTGGAATCCTACATGTCCCAAAAAGCTTCTTACCCCTCTCATAGTTGTTGGAGGTGGTAACTTTTCTACAATTTGAATCTTCGCAGGATCTACTTCCATGCCATATTCAGATATTTTATACCCAAGCACAATTCCTCGTGCAACCATAAATTGACACTTTTCCCAGCTTAGGACAAAATTTGTTCTTTTTCATACCTCTAAAACTTTTTTTAAGTTACCTAAGCATGCTTCAAATGAATCTCCAAATACTAAGAAATCATCCATAAAAACTTCTATTTGATCATCTATTAATTTGCTAAATATGGACATCATACATCTTTGAAATGTTGCAGGCGCATTACATAATCTAAAGGGCATTTTTCTAAAAGCAAAAGTTCCATAAGGGCTAGTAAATGTAGTCTTTTCTTGATTCTCAGGAGAAATGGGTATTTGGTGATACCCTATATATCCATCCAAAAAGTAATCAAACTTGTGTCCAGCAAGTCTGTCTAGCATTTGGCCTAAAAAAGGTAAAGGGAAGTGATCTTTTCTGGTGGTGGCGTTTAATTTTCTGTAATCAATACATATTCACCAACCAGTGACATGTGCTGTAACATATTTTCATTTCATTCATTGACATCAACAGTCACTCCTCCTTTCTTAGGAACACAATGAATTGGGCTTACCCAAACACTATCATAAATAAGAAATATAATTTTAGCATGTAACCACCTTAAAATCTCATTTTTAACCACTTCTTTCATTATTGGGTTCAGTATCCTTTGTGGATCAACTCTAGGTTTATGTTGTTCATTCAACAAAATTCTATGCATACAGATCGATGGACTGATTCCTTTAACATCAGCTGTGGACCAACCAAAAGCCTTTTTGTATCTTTTTAAGGAGTCCAATAATTTTTGTTCTTTATATTCATTTAAATCTAAAGATATAATGATTGGTAAGGTAGATGATTCTCCTAAAAACATGTACTTCAAATGATTAGGGATAATTTTTAGCTCAAGTTTAGGGGGTTTAATGGTAGATGGAATTAAAATTTTATCTCCATTTTCCATAGTATCCAATCTTTCAAATCTTTCGTGAACAAATTCTAACTTTTCATTCTTCATATCATCCAAATCATCTTCACTTTCACTTTCACTTTTCATCTTCACATTCCAAATTTTTTTCAAATACTTCTTTAAAATGATCTTCTCTCAAATAATCACAGATTTCCATTCAAAAGCACTCATCATCTTTTTCAGTTGAAGGGTATTTAATAGATTTCAGAATATTGAAATTTACCTCTTGATCATTAACTCTCATAGTTAATTCTCCTTTTTAAACATCGATCATAGCTCTCCCAGTAGCAAGTAATGGTCTTCCCAAAATAATTGGAATTTCTTTATCTTCCTCCATATATAATACAATAAAGTCCACAGGAAAGATGAATTTATCCACCTTCACTAAGACATCTTCAACAGCACCTTTAAGATAAGTGATAGAACGATCAACCAACTGAAGAGTTACAGATTTAGGTGAAATTTCTCATATTCCCAATCTTTTAAAAGTTGACAAAGCTTAAGCTTAATACAAGCTCCAAGTTTACATAAAGCTCTTAAGAAAAAATTCCCACCTATAGCACACAGGATAGTGAAACTACCTAGGTCTTTAAGTTTTTCAGGAAGTTTCTTCTAAATAATTGCACTACACGCATCGCTAAGTGCAACAGTCTCGTGATCTTTGAACTTTCTTTTCTTTTTAAGAATATCCTTCATAAACTTTACATAATCAGACATCTACTCTAATGCTTCAACAAAGGGAATATTAATCGTTAATTTCTTAAGAATTTCCAAAAACTTTACAGATCTATTACCTCTGTTATATTTCTTTAGTCTTTGAGGAAAAGGCAAAGGTAGTTTTTTTAACAGTTATCTTCATTGGTTCAAGCAGATATTCGTCTGGATATATCCTATTAGAACCATTCTCAATGTTCATTTCCTCTCTTTCAACTTCGACTTCTTTTTGAACTCTTGTTTCTAATTCTTTTCCACTCCTTAATTTAATAGCCTTAATTTGCTCCTTGTTTTGATCTTTTAGGTTGATCTCAAATTTGCTAGGAAGATTTCCAGAAGTTCTATTATTAAGTGCAGTAAATATATGTCCCAATTGATTTTCAAAGTTCTTTATCGCAACATTTTGAGCTTGAATTTGATTACCCATATTTAGGATCACTTCTTCAGTAGATAACTTCTTTTCCTTAAATTGGTGGATAAAATTAAAGCTAGGAGGATACGAAGGTCTATAATTGGTATTTCCTTGGTTATTCAGATTTCCAACTGGATTTATTGAATTGTTTCACCATTGTGGGTTAACAACAACATTAGTATTATTCCAGTTGAAGTTGGGTGATTTCTCCAACTAGGATTATAATAATTCGAACAAGGATTATTAACTTTGTTATTTATGACATTCAAGGTTTCATAAGGTGTTTGAGAATCTATCATCCCTCCTAATGAATTTTCTTCTAACACTGCGAGTGTTAGAGAATAATTCATTCCATATTGATCTATTTTTTTTAGAAAGTGCATCAATTTAAGATACTATCATAGTTATCACATCAGAATTATGAATACTAGCTAATCTCTTAGGATTTACCCGCTCACAGGTCCATTGAAAAACATTAGTAGCCATGTCTTCAATTAATGAATATGCTTCATCAAAAGTTTTCGATATTATCCATCAGTAGCAGCATCAATAATCGATCTCAAAGATCCAACTAATTGATTCACCAAAAATATATACGGTTTTTGCTATATAATTTTACTCATTTTTTATGATATTTCACTTTAAAGAAAGGTATTTTTCATGATTTGTTGCAGGTATGATGATTTTAAGTGATTGGAGAGAAAAGAAGCAAAAGGAACGAATTTGGAGCAAAAAGGAGCACAAAGGAGGAAAACAGGTTCTGGCACCACCGGTGCCATTTTCCAAAGACTTAAGCAATATTTTGACGATAGAGTGCCGCCGGCGCCCAAAGTCGGTGGAATTCAAATTTGAAGAGTTTTGACAACTTTTTTAAGGGATGCCTATGAAAACTCTTGGGATTTTGTTCCTAACTTATAAATAACTATTTTTGGACAAAAATGAGGGGGCTCTCTTGGTTTCTCTTACACTCTCTTGGTGGTCTTGGAGTGTGTTAAGTGTTAGGATTTAGGAGAAGAGTGTGTAGAAGTGAGGATTTGAGAGGAATTCTTCTCTAAGGAGTGAAGGAGAAGAAGTGAAGTGAGAGATTGCTTCTTCATTTCCATTTTAGAGAGGGAATTAAGTGTTATAAAGAAGACAGAAAATGATTCAAAGGAACATCAAGGGAATTGCATTGAGGAAGAGAAAGGGATAAGTTGTATTTTCTTTTGTGTTTTGTATGACTTTTCTTTTATATATAAAATCCATATTTTATTGTATCTTCTTCATGAATTCTGAGTAGTCTCCCTTGTCTTTCTTCTTGCATAGAGATGTGATGATGGATTGATGTGGATTTGATGTGCTTTTAATGTATTGAAGAAATTGTGATGGTTTTTCATTTTAAACTAAATTTACTTTTTGATTTGGCCAATTGAAATGTTAAAATATGTTGTTGAACATTTATTCTGAAAGGATTTAATGTCCGACAACAATAATGAAGAATCCATTCAATTTCTATTGATGAATTGGGTAGTTCATGTGAATTGAGTGCAAATAAATAGGGAAATGTGTTTTGATGGACTTCAATTTAGAGATTTCAGGGTGACAGACTGAGATCCCCAAATTGGTTCTAAGATTAGTGAGTAAACTCGAAGGTTAGCCTTCAGGTGAAGGGTGAGTGGGAGCTCCATAGTAAGAGCCGATATCCTCCTAACCTAGCCTTAGATTTAGTGACTAAACTTAGGATATGTCAATGTTCTTTTCATGCTTAGAAGAGGGGGTACTCTTTTAAGGGTAAAGAAACATTTATGCTCTTATTTGGCACAATAACATACATATTTTTTTCATATCATCCACACATCACATTCTCATTGCAAGAGGAAAGATACTTTTCTCATATATCAAAAACCTTTCAAATACATAGTTTAGTGTGTATGTTAGTTAATTTTGTTTTCAAAGTTGTTAGAAGTAATTGTAGTTTAATTACTTGTTACTATTTTCTGCATAGTGGTAGTAGAAGTAAGTATTAAACTTTAAGTCCAATATGAGTATCTGATTTCAGTGCTATATTATATATATTGTGAAACACTTTCTTATTCTTCGTACTTCTCTGTGGGATCGATAACCAGGACTCCATTTGAGCCCTGTATTACTTGATACGATACGTATACTTGCGTTGACTGCTTGGACTTTACAAAATCATTATAAATAAATAAATTTGAGTTCATAAATTCTTGCAAAAATATAAGTCCCACATCAAGTTTTTGGGACCGTTTCCGGGGAAGGTAACAAAGTAATTAAGTTAGTAAGTAAGAAAGTATAAATGGTATTTATTGATAATATAGTAACAGAGAACCTTTATTTTGTAGTGTGTAATTGTGTGTTTGTTTACTTTTTAAAAGTATTTATGTGATTGTATATGCGTCATAGTGGATCTATAGGTTTAGTGCCTTACGATTCAGAATTAGAGCGTACTGTCAGAAAAATTAGATAATAGAAAAAACAAATTGAAAATCCTTATGAAATGGTGAATAATCAAGATAATCAGAGAAATGATCTTGGAAATTTTCCAAGACCATTAAGAGATTATGTTAACCCAACAACAGACGAAATTCACATAACTATTCAAAATGCTGATGTCACTGCTAATTCATTTGAACTTAAACCTGCTATTATCCAAATGGTAGAAAATAATCAATTTGGAGGAGCACCTAATGAGGATCCAAATTTACATCTCACTAGTTTTCTAGAACTGTGTGCTACTTTTAAATATGATAAAGTGTTTAGTGACGCTGTCAGACTTAAGACTTTTCCTATATCATTAAGGGATAAAGCTAAGGCGTGGTTAATTTTGTTAGCACCTGGATCTATTAGAACTTGGTGAGAATTATCTCAAAAGTTTCTATCAAAATATTTCCCTCCATCAAAGACTACTAAACTAAGAAATGATATTACATGCTTTTGTTAGTTTGAAGGAGAGTCAATATATGAAGCTTGAAAGAGATTTAAAGATCTTCTTAGGAAGTGCCCACATCATGCTTCACCAGATTGGTTAATAATTCAAACATTTTATAATGGATTAGTGGGATCATTGAGATCACTTATAGATGCTGCTGCTGGTGGATTGTTAATGTCAAAACTTTTTGATGAAGCATACATATTAATTGAAGAAATGACTACTAACAATTTTCAATGGCCCTCTAAAAGGGTAAATCCTAAGAGAGTAGCAAGAGTTCATGATTCAGATATGATGACTATGGTAGTTTCAGAAATTGCAGCCCTTTCTAAGAAAATAGATCAATATGGAATGAATTATTCTCAACCACCTCAAGTGTTGGAGGAAAATTCATTTGGACAGATAACAGAATCTCAAACACCTTATGAGAATTTAAATGCTATTAATAGTCCTAACAATCCTTATTCAAATTATTATAATCCTGGTTGGAAGAATCTCCCAGATTTTAATTGGAATAATAGTAATGCCAATTTTAACCCACATTGGGCTAACAGTTCTATAAATCCATTTAGAAATTTGAACAATCAAGGAAATACCAATTTTAGACCATCTTATCATCCTAGATTCAATAGTAAATCACAATTTAAGGATAAGAAGTTGTCTACTGAAGAAATGATTCTAATCAATTACAAGCTCAAAGTGTTGCTATAAAAAATATTAAAAATCAATTGGGGCATATTTTCACTGCACTTAATAATAGACCTTCTGGAACACTTCCAAGTAATGTTGAGATCAATCCAAAAGATCAGAGGAAGGAATAACTTAAGGCTATTCAATTAAGGAGTGGAAAAGAATTGGAAACTAGAGTGCAAAAAGAAGTTGAAATAGAAAAGGAGAAGGTGGAAATCGAAAAGGGTTCAAACAAGATTTATCTAGACTTGGATTATCCTCTTGAGCCAATGAAGATAACTGTGGAAAAACCACCACCTCCATTTCCTCAAAGATTGAAGAAGCAAAATAGGGATAACAGATTTGGAAATTTTTTGGAGATCCTTAAGAAATTAATGATAAATATTCCTTTTGTTGAAGCAATAGAATAGATGCCTGACTATGCCAAGTTTATGAAGGATATTTTGAGTAAGAAAAGAAAGTTTACAGATCATAAAACTGTTGAACTTAGCAGAGAGTGTAGAGAAAATATTCAGAAGAAGCTTCCGGAAAAACTTAAAGATCCTGTTAGTTTCACTATTCCGTGTACTATAGGTGAAAATTTTTTCGGAAAAGCTTTATGTGATCTAGGAGCTAGTATTAATCTTATGCCTTTGTCAACTTTCAAAAGGTTGGGAATAGGATAAATTTCTCTTACATCTGTGACTCTTTAGTTGGCCGATCATTCCATTACTTACCTTATAGGAGTGGTGGAAGATGTGTTAGTGAATGTGGATAAATTTATCTTTCCTGTGGATTTTATTGTACTTGATGTGGAGGAAGATAAAGAAATTCCAATCATTTTGGGAAGACCATTCCTTGCTACTGGAAGAGCAGTGATTGATGTTCAGAAGAGAGAATTAACTACGAGAGTTAATGATCAAGAGGTGACCTTTAATATTTTAAAATCTATGAAGTATCCCTCAATGGAAAAAGATAATGAATGTTTTAGGATGGTGGTCTGTTAATATTTGAGAAAAGATCATTTTGAGAATATATTTTAAAAAGAAGTAGAGTATAAAAATATGTTTGAAGAAGAAACTGAAGATGATGAAAATTCAGATTGTAAGAAGAATGAAGATTTGGAGTATGTTCAGGAGAGATTTGAAGTATTAGACACTATGGAAGGCGGAAATAAAAGCTTAATTCCATCTATTATAAACCTCCTAAACTTCAGATGAAAATTCTCACTGATCATTTAAAGTATATGTTTTTAGGAGAATCATCTACCTTGCCAGTTATTGTATCTTCGGAGTTAAACGATTATCAAGAACAAAAGTTGTTGGAAACTTTAAAAAGATACAAGAAAGCTTTTGGATGGACTTTTGCAGTTATTAAAGGAGTTAGTCTTTCGATTTGTATTCACAAAATTTTATTAGATAAAGAACATAAACCGAGAGTTGATCCGCAAAGGAGATTGAATCCTATAATGAAAGAAGTAGTTAAAAAAGAGATTTTAAAATGGCTAGATGCTGAATGTATTTATCCTATTTCAGATAGTTCTTGGATGAGTCCAATACATTGTGTATCAAAAAAGGGAGGAGTGACTGTTGAAGTGAATGAATGTAATGAAATTATACCCACAAGACAAATTAATGGATAATGATTTTTTATTGACAATAAGAAATTAAATGCTACCACCAGAAAAGTTCACTTTCCTCTTCCTTTTCTCGATCAAAAGCTAGATAGACTTGGTGGACACAAGTACTACTATTTTCTGGATGGATATACTGGTTACCATCAAATACCTATTACTCCTGAGGATCAAGAAAAAACAATATTTACTAGCCCTTATGGAACCTTTGCTTTTCGAAGAATGCCTTTTGGACTGTGTAACACACCTACAACATTTCAGAGATGTATGATGTCTATCTTCAGTAGTATGATAGATAATGGAATAGAAGTTTTTATGGATGATTTCTCTAAATTCAGGACTTCATTTGAAATTTTTCCTGGAAAACTTAGCCAAAGTTTTGGAGCTTTGTGAGAAAACAAATCTAGTTCTAAAATAGGTGAAATGTCAATTTATGGTTGCAGGAGAAATTGTACTTGGGCATAAAATTTCTGAACATGGTATGGAGGTCGATCCTGCTAAAATTAGAGTGATTAAGAGATTGTTGCCACCCACTACTGTCAGAGAGGTGAGGAGTTTATTAGGACACGCTGGATTTTACAGGCGATATATTAAAGATTTTTCTAAAATTTCCAAACATTAGTGCTGACTTTTAGAAAATGATAAAAAAATTGATTTTAATGATGAATGTTTGAGAGCTTTCGAATTATTTAAAGAGAAATTAATCACTGCACCTATAATTGTTTCACCAAATTGGGAGAAACCATTTGAACTTATGTGTGATGCTAGTGATTATGCGATCAGAGTAGCATTGTGCATGATAAAGTTTTCAAAGTCATTTACTATGCTAGTAAAACTCTTAATGAGGCTCAAATTAATTATACCACAACTGAAAGATAGTTATTAGCTATAGTATTTGCTTTTGAAAAATTTAGACCTTATTTAATTGGAGCTAAAAGTATTGTGCATACAAACCATTCGGTTATCAAATATTTAATGCAAAAGAAGGATGTGAAACCTAGAGTAATTAGATGGATACTTCTTCTGCAAGAATTTGATTTTATGATAGTTTATAAGAAGGGAACTGATAATCAAATATCTGATCATCTGTCAAGATTATAATATGATAAATTATCTGAATTTGAAAAGAAAATTACATAAAGTTTCCCTGATGAGAAACTATATACTATTATGAGAAGCAATTTGCCTTGGTATGCTGATATTGTGAATTATATTGTACGTGATATTGTACCACCTAATTTAACAAGGCAACAACAAAAGAAGTTTAAATATGATGCAAGATTTTATTTTTGGGATGAGCCCTATCTATATAAACAGTGTAAGGATCTGATTATTAGGAAATGTGTGCCACAAGAAGAAACAAATTTGATTATTCAATGATGTTATGATTCTGAATCTGGAGGTCATTTTGGTACTGATAAAACTGCTTTTAAGATTCTACAATATGGATTTTATTGGTCTACTCTTTTTAGAGATGTTTATAGATATTTTAAATCATGTGATCGATGTCAGAGAGAAGGTAATAGCTCTAGAGAAAATGAAATGCCTCTAAATTATAATTTGGGAGTTGAAATTTTTGATGTATGGGGATTAGATTTTATGGGACTATTTACTCCTTCATTTAGAAATTTTAATATATTGGTTGCTGTTGATTATGTCTGGAAATGGATTGAAGCTATTGCTTTACCTAGATGTGATGCTCGGAGTGTTTCAAAATTTTTAAAGAAAAATATATTTACAAGATATGGAATGCCGAGAGTGATCATAACAGATGGTGGATCTTATTTCAGGAATAATCGAATTAAGAGATTAATTGAGAAATATAATATTATTCATATAATCTCTACTATTTATCATCCCCAGACTAGTGGTTTAGCAGAAGTGTCTAATCGTTAATTAAAAGAATTTTGGAGAAAACTGTGGATAATAATAAATTAGATTGGTCTGCTCGATTAGATACTGCTTTATGGGCTTATAGGACTGCTTTTAAAACCCTATTGGAATATCTCCTTATAGACTTGTGTTTGGTAAGACTTGCCATTTACCAGTTAAATTGGAGCATGAAACATATTAGGCGATAAAAGAGTTGAATTTTAATTTGAAAAATGCTGGAGAAAAAAGATTTAGGCAATTGAATGAATTCGAAGAGATTAGAAATGCATCTTATCACAATGATAGGATCTATAAAGAGAAAATGAAATTGTGGCATGATCAGAAGATATTGAAAAAGAACATGGAATTTGGACAAAAAGGTTCGTTATACAACACAAGATTGAAGTTATTTCCTGGAAAGCTCAACTCTAGATGGTTAGGACCTTTTATTGTTGTAAAAGTTCATTCTTTTGGAGTTGTTGATATTAAAGATCCTAATACTGAAAAGAATTTCAAAGTTAATGGGCATAGATTAAAGCCTTACTTTGATGGGTTTCAACCTGACTTCAGAGAGGTTTTAATGCTGAGTTATCCCGATTAACTAAATGGTTTGTCGGGCTGACGAAGTTAAACCAAGCGCTTTATGGGAGGCAACCCATATGTATCTTTGTGGTGTTTTTACTTGTTCGATGTAGTTGTGCTTTTTAGATAATTGTTTTTGAATCCTAATTACTCCTAAATACTTTAAAAATTGATAAATGGTGGATCGAATCGAGATATTGAAATATTTTGGGCCAAACTTAGTTAGGTGAGAATTTTTTACCACTAGCGCCGCCGACGCCCTATCACAGATATAATACTGAACTTACAGGTTTGAGTGCCGCTGACGCCCAAAACCTGTTGACGGTTTTTGAAGTTTCAAAATGCGAGTTTTGGCATTTTTGAGCGGGATCTTCGTCCTTATAACTCCATAAACTCCATTTTAGACTTCCTAACTCCAGAAAAAAGAAAACTACCATTCCCAATTCACATCCCATGGATTCCTACTCCATTGAAACCCCTCGATCTCACATTTTCAACCGAAGGAAGTTCATAAGTTTCGAGACGTAGCATTTTTTCAACAAAGTTATGATGAAAAGGAGGATTATCAAGGAAAGATGCTTCATAAATTGAGGAATGGATAATCCTACTGCTAGAATTGAAGAGATAATTAACGAGAGACGTTGGGAAGTGCTTTGCTACACGACCATTGTCGTTGTTGTTCCTGTAGTGAAATAATTTTATGTAAATCTTTACAGGATCAACCAAGGGTTTGTATTTGTGTGTGGTAGATTTATGCAATTCACTCCTGCACAAATTAACGATCTCTTTATGATCGAGAATATACCTATTTGCCATTATTCTATTTTTAATACCACGAGTGATAATATGAATGATGTGTATCGATATTTGACGGATAAGAATGAGGATTGGTAAATTAGAGAAAATGGATACATTAGTTTCCCATCTGCATCTCTAAATCTAGTGTCAAAGGAGTGGCACTACTTTATTTCGGCAAAGTTATTTCCAACATTGAAGATTGGCAAGGTAACCAAGGAAAGTGCCATTTTGAATTTCTGAATTCAAACTGGGAGGCCGATTAACATTGGTAATATAATTGTGAAATCAGTTTTGGGATTAATTGTTCATGGATCTAAATATGGGCTTGGACACCCGTACACCATATTTCTGTTATGTATTCAATCAAAAGTTCCAAATGAAAGTTGGGAAAAGGTTCTTCTTCCATGGAGGCCTATTGATCCAACTAATCCTTATGACTACTAAACAGTGGGAGATGAAGATGACATGAATTTGCTTGCTGATCAACCAACACGGACTTTACAACCGATTCAACCTTATTTTCTTGAAGGTTCCAGAATGATATTGAAGAGGATCAAACAGTTGGAGAAAGAGGTACAGAACGTTATGAATACAATCAAAAATATTTCTGATTTATTCGATCATATAGATTGGAGAATGAAAGAACAATTCGATCACACTGGTCGAATTGAGATGGGCTTGATTAACCTAGTGAAGAAGAACACGGTGATTATTGAGGAATCATATGATAAATGTCCAATTCATCCATTCTATAATTTTTTCGTGCATCAGCAATAGATTGGAGACATTAGAGGAGAGGATAGTTCTGAAACCGATGTGGAGTAATTAATTGATTCTACTTATGTTTGTTGTGTGTTTAATCTACTTTGCTTAATTATTCTTGGTGTGTGTAGTATTTGCTTTGCTTTGTAATTTGAATTTGGATTTGGAAATGCTTAATTTCATTGTGTGCTTAGATTTTTGTGTTTACCTATCGTAGAGTACTTGCAGCACTAAACATCTAAGTGTTGTTAGTTTGGTTTGAATGAACATATTTGGAGTTTATGTTGTAACTTGGATTATATATATATATAAGTTTGTTGTGTATTGTTTGTGTAAAGAATTGTGTTAATTATTGCTTATGAGATGAAGTAAATGCTTATTGAAGTGTTAAACATCATTGTGGATGTCGAAACAATCGAAATTACGAAAAAAATTTTGGACGCAGAAAATATTTTGGACTGGCGCCGCCGGCGCCCAAATCTAGAGAGTTTGGCATATTATTTTAAATAGAGCGCCGCCGGTGCCCTATCGAGTGCCGCTAGCGTCCAAAAACAAAAAAAAGGCCGAAAACCCTCGACTTCGCGATTTTTACCCTGGGACCCGTAAATTTTTCCATTGCTCTCGTCTTCCTTCTCTATTTTCATGATTTTGAAGATCCAGGGCTTGCTAGATCTCCTATTTAAGGTGATTTCAAAGCTTTTCGAGGTCGGATCTACACTTCTCTTGGTAAGAGCTTCACTTTAAATTTAAAATTTTTTATTTTCACCATGGAAATCTCTCACATTGCTTAGGTTGGAATTTTTGGAGTTTTAAAGAGATTTTGAGATTTCCATGATGAAATTTGCTCTTACTTGTTTAGTACAGTATTTGGAGTTTCTTACATTGTGAATTTGGGATTTATTGGAATTTTCTTGTAAATTTTAGAAATTCACATGGCTCCAAGGATGAGTAAAGGGAAGAGGAAATTTGATTTTGATGAAGAAAAATTCATTAATATTAAAGCCTAATTTCGCTTTAACTCTTACCTTTACAATAAGAAGTGTATCCAAGATCGAGCTTTTGATAATCCTGGTTGATCTATAGAACAGTTAATTGTAGAACAAAACTGAGAACGATTTTGTTATTTTACTGCGAATGCTATTATGGGAGTTGTTAGAAAGTTCTATTCAAATGTACCTTGGACTGAGATTGAGTATGTGCTAGTTAGAGAAAAAATAGGTTAGTTTACTACTCAGCGTATCAATGCTTTCTATCAGACTCGGGAACCATTTGTTTGTGAATAAAAAAACTTTGACACTCGAGGGGAAAATAAGAGAGAAGTGATTGCTTTTCTGACAGATGGGCGAGGGGAATGGAAAGTAAGTTAAAAATAATTGATTAACTTCCCCGCTTCCACATTGAATGTTGCATCAAAAGTTTGGCATTATTTCATCTCTGTGAGACTATTACCATCTTATCACCATAGCGAAGTTACAAGGGATAGAGCAATTCTGAACTATTGTATTCCGAAGATGAAAAAGATTGATATTAGAGCTATTATCTGCAAGAACAATCAGACTATTGATAGAGGCGAGACCACTAGTGATTTAGGGCATCCTGCTTTAGTTCATGCCCTGTGTGTTCAGTCTGGAGTGGAGTTTAACAATTCTAAAGAAGTGGCTATACCATTAAGACCAATTATAAAGACTATTATCCGTACTTACGAGTCTCATGTGGGAGCCCGAGTTGAGCGTAGGAGTATTGATATTCCTACAAGGAGTTATGATCTTCCTTCAACATCTGAGCTGCCTACCTTATCTGATATTTTGGAGCAACTGAGATTACAGAGTGCTAGTGTGGATAGACTCCATGGTAGGATGGATGTGTTTAAGGCGAGGAGTGATGTGAATGAAGATTATCTGCAGAGGAGAGTTGAGTTTGATATTTCCTATTATGATGCTCAGGTCAGATTTATGAGGGGAGAGTATGATGTGATATTTCCTACTTGCCCCAGCTATACACCATATTGACCTGACTCTGCTGATGACCCTACTGATGACTCTGCTGATGATACTGGTGATGGAGATTGGTAGATTGTTTGTTTCTATTTCTATTGTTCTTGTTGTGTTGTGTTGAACTGTTATGACGTAGAAGTTATTTATTTTTCATGTGATGTGTAACGTTGTTGGTGTACTGTTATGTTGTACTGAAACATTGAAATTGTTAACTGGACTGTGTAGTATTGTGATAGTTTGTTTAATATTGTAGTGTTTTGTTGGATGTTTAGATGTTTAATGTTAATTTCTCTTTACCCATGCAAATATTTAAAATTCTTATACCACTACTACTAATTATTTCAAGCCTACTAGTCGTAAATTTTAACTAATACCAGATAGCTTTTGAAGATTTCAAGATCCCAGCACAGAAAGGTTAGTTTTCTTTTACTCTCTACTGTTTCAAATTTACTGAAAAATTTAAGTTTGGGAGAGGGTAGAGAAATATTAACTTTTATTTGTTCTCAATTAATATATTTTCAAAATTATTATCATAAATTCTTGCAGTTGAACTTCACTATAGATAACTAAAACTTTTTATTTCAGTTGAATATTATGGAAGGATAGGATGGAAATTTTCAGTAATAAAGGTTAATTTTATAGAAGTAAGATATTTGGTATGAAAGGATTTGATTATAATTAATTATTTCAAGTAAAGAAAACTGTTTTTTTTTGAAATGTTAAGGGACTTAAAGTATTGTGTGTTAAGAAGAGATTGTGACTTTATGATGAATAATAAAGCTTGTACTTAACTATAAAAAGGAGGTGTCTCAAGTTTGAACTTTAGAAAGAGGAAAGTGAAGATCAAAATCTTTAAAGGCTATCCAGATATAGTAATTCTCATTAAAAAAAGGAAAAGAAAAGAAAAGAAAAGAAGGAAACAATCCCGAAAAGAAAAAGAGAAAGAAGAAAAAGAAAAGAAAAAGAAAAAAAAATATTTATGAGGAGAAGCTTGAGGAGATGCCTAATAAAAAATTGGCTTCACTTGAGTCACCCTAATGGGAGAACTTGAATTCATTTCTGAATTTATGTTTAAAGTATTGGCCTACATTCTAATAAAGTTTGCATGAACTCCTTTTTCACATAGTCTTTCGAGGCACTCTTTATGTGAAACATTATGGTTCATCTTGAAATAAATAGAAGACTAGAACCCTTTGACTTAATTGCTGAATATTCTTATACCTGTAATATTGACTTGAGTTACTAAATTTCTTTCTGAAATCTAACCAATATATTCTTTTGAATGAAAAATTTAGTGTCCTACAGTTGTAAAGTACATTGCCTAGAGTTATAATTTTATGTAATAAAAAGATTATTTGAGGACAAGTAATAGTTAAAGTTTGGGGGATTTTGATGCACCAAAAATATATAAGATTTTTGCTATATAATTTTACCCATTTTTAGTGATATTGCACTTTAAAGAAATATATTTTCATGATTTGTTGTTGGTATGATGATTTTAGGTGATTGGAGCGAAAAGAATCAAAAAGAACGAATTCAGAGTAAAAAGGAGCAAAAAGTAGCAAAAAGGAGGAAAACAGGTTCTGGCACCACTAGCGCCAGAATGGGCGCCGCTGGCACATTTTCCAGAGACTTCAACAATATTTTGATGATAGAGTGCCGCCGACACCATATCAGCTTGTATCGGGCACTGCCGGTGCCCAAAGTCAGTGGAATTCAAATTTGAAGAGTTTTGGCGACTTTTTAAAGGATGCCTATGGAAAATCTTGGGATTTCATTCCTAACTTATTAGTAACTACTTTTGGACGAAAATGAGGGGGCTCTCTTGGTTTCTTTTTCTCTCTCTTGGTGGTCTTGGTGTGTGTTAAGTGTTTTGGTTTAGGAGAAGAGTATGTAGAAGTGAGGATTTGAGAGGAATTCTTCTCTAAGGAGTGAAGGAGAAGAAGTAAAGTAAGAGATTGCTTCTTCCTTTCCATTCTAAAGAGTGAATTAAGTGTTGTAAAGAAGAGAGAAAATGATTCAAAGGAACTTCAAGGGAATGCATTGGGGAAGAAAAAGAGATAAGATGACTTTTCTTTTATATATAAAATCCATGTTTTATTGTATCTTCTTCATGAATTCTGAGTAGTCTCCCTTGTCTTTCTTCTTGCATAGAGATGTGATGATGGATTGATATGGATTTGATGTGCTTTTAATGTATTGAAGAAATTGTGATGGTTTTTCATTTCGAACTTAATTTACATTTGGATTTGGCCAATTGAAATGTTAAAATATGTTGTTGAACATTAATTCTGAAAGGATTTAATGTGTTACAACAATAATGAAGAATCCATTCAATTTTCATGGATGAATTGGGTAGTTCATGGGAATTGAGTGCAAATAAATAGGGAAATGTGTTTCAATGGACTTCAATTTAGAGATTTCAGGGTGATAGGCTGAGATCCCCAAATTGGTTCTAGGATTAGTGACTATACTCGAAGGTTAGCCTTCAGGTGAAGGGTGAGTGGGAGCTCCGTAGTGAGAGCCTGTATCCTCTCAGCCTAGCCATAGATTTAGTGACTAAACTTATGATATGTCAATATTCTTTTCATGCTTAAAAGAGGGGGTACTCTTTTAAGGGTAAAGAAACATTTATGCTCCTATTTAGTACAATAACATAGATATTTGTTCCATATCATCCACACATCACATTCTCATTGCAAGAGGAAAGATACTTTTTTCATATATCAAAAACCTTTCAAATACATAGTTTAGTGTGTCTGTTAGTTAATTCTATTTTTAAAGTTGTTAGAAGTAATTGTAGTTTAATTACTTGTTACTGTTTTCTGGATAGTAGTAGTAGAAGTAATAAACTTTAAGTGTAATCTGAGTATCAGATTTCAGTGTTATATTATATATATTGTGAAATACTTTCTTATATTTCGTACTTCCCTGCTGGATCGATAACTAGGACTCCATTAGAGCCCTGTATTACTTGATACGATACGTATATTTACATTGAGTGATTGGACTTTAAAAAATCATTATAAATATATAAATTTGAGTTCATAAATTTATGCAAAAATATAAGTCCCACATCACTAATCCATTATAAAATGTTTGAATTATTAACCAGTCTGGTAAAGCATGATGTGGACACTTTCTCATAAGATCTTCGAATCTTTCCCAAGCTTCATATATAGACTCTCCATCAAACTGACTAAAAGCTGTGATATCATTCCTCAACTTAGTAGTTTTTGAAGGAGGGAAATATTTTGACAGAAACTTTTGTGAAAGCTCTCCCCAAGTTCTGATAGATCAAAGTGCTAACGAATTTAACCACACCTTAGCCTTATCCCTTAATGAAAAAAAAGTATAAGCCTAAAAGCATCGTTTGACACTCCATCGTATTTAAAGGTAGCAAACAGTTCTAGAAAACTAGTCAGATGAAAGTTAGGATCTTCATTAAGTCTTCCTCCAAATTGATTATTCTGCACCATTTGGATAATAACAAGTTTAAGCTCAAATGAATTAGCAGCAACATCAAGGTTTTGGATAGTTAAGTGAATTTCATCCGCTATCGGATTAGCATAATCTCTTAAAGGTCTTAGTATATTTTCATTTTGATTGTTTAATTTGTTCGCCATTTTGTGAGGATTTTAAGATTGTTTTTGTTGTTTTCAAAATTTTCTAATAGTATGCTCTAATTCAAAATCATAAGGCACTAAACATATATATCTGATACTACGCATACAAACACAATAATCAAACTAACAATAAATAAACACACACAATTATGACTTGTAATTCAAATATAAGATTTCAAATCCTATAAAATTAATTTTAGCAGTTACCTTTCCTTCCCAGCAAAGGCGCAAAAAACTTGGTGCGACTTTTTTAATTGCCAAAATTTATGAACTCAGATATATATATATATATATATATATATATATATTAATTTAGCTTTCTATTGAGTCACACATGTAAACGCAAGTATACATATCGCTCAAGTAATACAAGGCTCTATTGGAGTCCTGGATATCGATCCTACAGGGAGGCAATTAATTTTATAGTGCAGCACCGAAATCACTTTTCAAATCACATCACAATTGCAGTAATTATAATTCTTAAAATAGATACAAACAGTTGTAGTTACTAATTCTACCAAAGTACGTTCTAACCTTCTAGCAAGTTAAACTAGCACAAGACTAAATTTATAACAAAGTTCAGTTGTAAGAAAGAATCTTCCTCCTCTTCAATTATAATATGATGATTTTTGTGACATAGATCAGTGATGCAAATGTATTGTGTCAAATAGCAGCATTCCAATTCTTTACCCTTTTCCAAGCGTATAAAGAACATTGGCTAATCCTAAGTTCAGTCCCTAAATCTGTAATTAGGTTGGGAGGATACTAGCTCTCACTCTAGAGCTCCCACTTCCAATACCCTGAAGGCTAACTCTCACTTTGGTTTCCAAACCTAATGACCAAATAGAGGATTTCAGCCTGTCACTCTGAAATCTCCAATTCTACACCCATCAAAGTATATTTCTTTATTTATTTGCATTCAACCCCCATGAACTACATCACTCATTCATGGACATTGAATGTGACCTTCACTTTTATTGTGGAACTCATAATCCTTTTGAAACATAAGTTTTCGAATAAGTTTTAAGAATTTAATTGCCCAGATCAAAAAGTAAATGAAGTACGAAGTGAAAAGGTCATCACAATTTCTCCATAATAAATTGGGCACATCATTTCCATATCACAACACCAACACATCACATGAAAAGGAGGAAGACAAAGAAATCTACTTAAGACTCATGAACACTATATGACAAAACATGGATTTTATATATAAATGCAACGTCATACAAACGGAGTAAAGGAAAGACAACCTATCTTAAATTCTTCCCCAAGCGAATCTCAACGAATTCCTTTGAGTCATCTTCTTTCTTCATAGTAACACACAATTCTCTCTTTATATAAGTAAGAAAGAAGAAATCTCTCACTTTCCCTCTCCTCCTACACTCCTTAGATGAGACATACAAACCCTAGATTTCCTAAATAATGAAAAGACACACTCACTCTTCACACTCCACACTCTAAACTCTTCCCCCTTCATTAAATTTGGCTCCAAAGTAGTTAAATATGGCCATAACTGATTTCCCATGAGTTTTTTCAAGCATCCCTCTAAAATCTGGCCAAGTACATTGAATCTAGTTTGAATTTAGGATAGGACGCGGTCCGACGTAGGATAGGGTGCCGTCCGACACAATTTTCCACCTTTTGGGTCCAAAGTCTCTGTAAATTGGTGCGATTTGGCACTGGTGATAGCATCGTTCAGCGCTAGTTCAATAAAATACACTTTTGCCCCATTTTGCTCTAAATTTTCTCCTTTTTGCTTCCTTTTGCTCCAAAAGCCTAAAATCATTGTACCTACATGAAATCATGAAAAATATCTTTCTTTAAAGTGAAATATCATCAAAAAAATGTATGAAATAGATATTAAAAAGCTATCAAATTTTCAGTGAATCGTCTGTCTTCTGTGGTCACCCTGTGAACAAGCTAAGCTCCTAAGCTAAACTCCGTGACAAAAGTCCCCTGACGTGCGCTCAAAGGTACGACTATGTCACAGCTCCAATGGCTGAAGACCCTGCATGTATGGGCTTTGCTCTTATCTTCACTCATCCGGTGTGAAGAAATTGAAACTCGGTGCTATGCTACTCAGGGTATGCAGTGCTTTGACAAATCCACTCCATTTACTTTTAATATTAGAACTGATTCAACTGGCAATGGGATCTCGACTGAACCTCTGAATTCTCCAGACCCAACTTTTTGTCACTCATGAATGAGACTATGCAGAAAGGTCTCACAAAATCATGGTGATTAATTTGGGGCGGTATGTAATCTCCCTCTGCATAGATATTTATAATGCAGCTATTCAGAATTAAGTCTGCTAGCAATATATGCCATTAAATCATCTCTTTTATCATCTTCTTTATCTCTGATGACATTGGATCAACTTCATCATTTTGTAAAATTCCCGACAGATTTCCACGTTTGTCCTTTGCAAAGTTGTAATAGCAACTACATTGGATCGTGATTCTGCCTTTTCCTCTTTTCTATTTCGACGGCTCAGAATATGTGTTCTCTCTCAAGTGGCCAACTCGGTCTAAGTCTCTTGGGCTGAAAAAACAATCTAGAATCCTTTCTTGATTTCATCGAGGATAAGTCAGTGTACAGTTTGAGGCCTTCAAGGATATTCAAAAATCTCTCTTGGATTTCTTCGTAATGCTCAAACTCTTTCTTTTTGAAACAACATATCTTTGCTATCATGTAATCTAAAATTTCTTTCTTCTTCCATGGCTGAACATATTCTGGTATGTATGGCTCTACCTCGGCGTGTTCTTAGCTCTACAGTAACATCGAAGCTGCTGAATATGCTTTGAATGTGTCATAACCTTCCAAGTGTAGAACATTACAATTCAAACATTCTGAAAATGCTTCAGTAGCTGACGACTGCTTTGGTAAACCCAGCTGCAAGTCGGATACCCAGTGAAAATTTCCTCAATCAGATCCTATGTTGGCATAGGGTTCTGATGCACCTAAAATTTATAGTACTTTTATACACAATTTATACCTATTTTTGATGATATTACACTTTAATGGAAGGTATTTTTTATTTTTTTATTGCATGTATGATTAAATGGATGAATGTTATGAAATGAGTGAAAAATTATCAAATTTTGAGTAAAATGAAAAAAGGTGAAAAATTGATTTGTGGTGGCTAAGCGCCAGAACCGGATGCTTACATGTGAGAGCCTCACGGCAAAGCGCCCAGACTTGGAGCTCACATGTCAAGAGCCTTGCGTTTAAGTGCCGAGACCCCGCGCTTATGCGTGACAGTTACTTAGGAGGATTTAAATAATTTTTGGCACCATTTTTAAAAGGTGTTTGAGGTATCCTTTGGTGCAAACGTGGGTAACTTTCTATTGGTGCCAACATTAATTTAAACTACTCTTTAATGGATGCATCTCTTGGAGGATTCATTGAATCTATACATAATTTGAAGAGACACGAAGGCACCTATTGAAAAATTATAAACGGAAGACTTGAAAATCTAAAAATGGTTGTTGTTGGTGGGCATATGATTTATGTTTATTGTGTAGGAGAGTTCTTTTAGTAACACACCACTCCACTTCACAATTTCTACTTACTTTACTATAGTTTGTATTAGGAGTAGAAAAGAGAATTGGTGTTCTTAGACTTGGTCACCACCCTCTAAAGATTATTTTAAGGAAAAATAATGTTTTTAAAGGAACTTCATGAGTTTGGTTGAGAAGATTTTTAGATAAGTCTTTATCTTTGTTATTACATTTGGTTTTTTATTAAGACTTCTTGTGTTTTCGCTATGATTTCTTCTTTAAAACCAGATTGTGATTGTATTTTCTCCATAATTTCTGAGCAGTTTTTTTATCTTTTCCTTAAAATGATGAAGTAATAAAGTTATGAATGAATGTTGTGTGAAGTATAGGAATTCAATGTTGGAAGAAGTTGTGATGATTCAAAACATTGCACTTCATTTACTTCTTGATTCGGCCAGTTAATTTGTTAATATATGTTGTGAGAACATGTAAGAACCGGTATGCTATTGGTAAGAATCACATGAAATTATATGAGTAAGAATGTAGTTCGGATGGTTGAGTGCAAATAAATAGGGAGATATACTTTGATGGGTGTATAATCAGAGGACTTTAGAGTGGCAGGCTAAAGCCCTGAATTCAATTTATTGTTTTATGTCTTGATATGTAATGTTAGCCCCCAGGTGGAGGGAGACGAGGAAACTATAGAGTGAGAGCTAGTGTCTTTCCTGCCTAGCTCGTCTTTAAGATTAATAAAATATTAGATTAACCTATGTTCTTTATAACATCTCTGGTAAGGGTAAAGAATATAATTGCTCCTATTTGGCACAACACATTTTAGATACTTTCATAACAAAATTCCATGACTTGTTACTGATTCATAGTAAGGAAAAATATGTTTTATTTACATGTTCTTTAATCTTATAAAAATAGATATAATAATTCTTTGCTTTCATTTCAAATTATAAAAAATGTCAAAAAAAGAATCAAACTTTCTTTCCTAGAATATCATCTTTAGTTTGGGTAAGATCTTTCTTAAAAATTTAAAAGTTATTTTTCTATTTTCTTTATTTTAAGAAAATTTCTAACATTTTTCCTTGTGGTTTCGATATCTAGGGGCTTAAACAAAAAGTCCTATATTACTTGATAACGATACGTATACTTGCGTAGAATCCCATTTTAAAATAGTAACAATTTAAAACTCTTATTTGCATTGACATCATGTTTTTGACATGATGTAAATAAAGAGATATCATTAAAAAGGAAGTACAAATTTATATATAAAACATAAACATAAATATCAGGGATCTGGTCCTTAGTGAACTTTGGCTCGGTCTATATAGTAGACGAGCTGATGTTTGTTTCTTTCATTTCTTTCTCATAAAATTTTTCTAGAATTGGAGGAAGCTCCATAGTTGTTTTTCTGGCCTTTCTTCTCTCTATTATATCCATGAGACATCGCTTGCGTTGGTTGGCATTCCTTAACTGTGTGCACATTAATGACGCGTCTGCAATCCTCTCTGTCATGGCATTAACCAAATCTCCCTCCGGTTTTGTGATCATCGATGGGATTTTCTTATTTCTCACTACACGGAGGTGCGAGTCAGTAAAACACTCTGTGGCTCCGTGTTTTAATATTTCTCCTTCCTCTTGGTGACTGATTCGAATCAAAGATTGCAGGCCCTTGGTTTCCCTGTGGTTGAACAACTCTATGAGGGGGCCCTCATAATCCACATTGACTTGAGAAAAATCCTTGTCAAAATTTACCACACCTCCCTCGAGTGCCTTCTCTTCTCTGAGCGCTAGATGTAAGCCGTCCTAAAAGTAAAAACTAGCTTTCTTTCAAACATTTTCCTGCATAAAATAGGGGAAACATCAGTAAGGTAGTACTTTGCATGAATAAGAACCATAACAAATTATTATAATTCTTTAGATTTTTAACTTTTATTAGATGCCATTTTCTTATTTAATATAATTTTACAAGATTTTGAATTAAAATATTATAATTATGGGAGTGTTTTATTTCATGAAATTTTTTTTATTCCATTTGATTTTTATTACAAAATTTATTTAATTTAGGACTCAGTTACAGACACTAGCCACAAGACTATATCAAAATAGTCATTCTTTTTTAGATTTATCACGTCACGTAGTACTTCTTTAGTTATCGTCTGTTTATCGATAACATGGGCATATCTCCGTAAAAATCCACCAGCTGGAGTAAACCTTCTCTACCATAAATGGTCCCTCCCAGGTGGGTTTAAATTTTCCACTTATCATGCGATGTGAAAGAAAAGGCTTTTTGAGAATGAGGATAAGGTCACCAACTTTGAACGACTTCGAGTGTACCAATTTCTCGTGGGTTTGAATCATCTTTGCTTGATAGAGTTCTAAATTCTATTGAGCAAGCAATATTTTCCCTTCGAGGCTTTGCAAATCAAAGTTTAGCATTGTCTTCTATTGTTATCTGATTGGCGACGATGACTCTGAGTGACGGTAGCTGAATCTCTAATGGAAGCACTGCCTCAGACCTATACACAAGTGCGTAAGGTGTAGACTATATCAGCGTTCTGACTGTTATCCTGTAAGCCCATAATGCTTATAAAAA
Source organism: Papilionanthe hookeriana x Papilionanthe teres (assembly GCA_022702705.1). Classification (NCBI taxonomy): domain Eukaryota; kingdom Viridiplantae; phylum Streptophyta; class Magnoliopsida; order Asparagales; family Orchidaceae; genus Papilionanthe; species Papilionanthe hookeriana x Papilionanthe teres. The sequence continues at coordinate 171,438,191 of CM040423.1, read as the reverse complement.
TTTCTTGTGCCATTCTCTTTTATTGTCATTGAGCGTCTTTTTTAAAAACTGCACAAGTGTCTTGTTGAAGGCTTCTGCCAAGCCATTTACTCTGAGGTAAAATATGGTAGAGTACCACAAATCTATATAATATCGTTTGACGAAGTTGTTGATCTTGGTACTCTTGAAGGAGGACCCATTATCTGATAATTCTGTACAATACACTGAAGTGGTTGATGATCTTGTTCTTGAAAAACTGTAAGATCTGCTGCGCTGTCACTTCTCATAACGGAACTGCCTCTAACCATTTGGAGAAGTAATCTGTAGTTGCAAGTATGAACCTGTGTCCTTTAAAAGTCGGAGGGTCTATCGGTCCCACTATATATGTGCCCCAACACTCGCATGGCCATGAAGCGATTGTGGGATGTAGGACATTCGAGGGTTAGTTCAATACCACTCTATGCACTTGGCATTGATGACATCTCTTAGCTGATTCCATACAATCTGTCATCATTGCTAACCAATAGTATCCAAGTCGTTTGAATTTCTTTTTTATCTTTGTCCCTGATTGGTGAGCTCAACATAATCTGGTATATATTTCTTTGACAATATAATGTGTTTCTGCTCTACTCAATCATCTCAACCACATCTGATTGAAAGATCTTCTATATAGAATATTATCGATTAAGGCACACGACAAAGCCCTCTTCTGAATTTGATGCGTTGCTGACTTGCCTTCTAACAATTTTCTTGTTTGCAAATATTCTATTAATGGCTAACGCCAATCTTCTGTATCATCTGCCATAGTAGCTGGTATCTCTTTGTTTCTGAGCTTTTACAAACTGTCAAGGTCGATGTGTAACAAAACTTGACAAACTTGTACTTCAATGTCTATAGAATCTTTGGGTGGCCAAGCCAATTCTTTTGCAAGCTTAGCTAAAGCGTCTGCTTGAGCATTATCTACTCGAGGTGTTTTATAGAACGTCACACTAAGAATCTGCTCTAGCAATTTTATCATATACTATTGGTATTCTTTTAATCTTAGCTTTAGAATCTTATATTGTCCTGCCACTTGCTGGATGATGAGTTGCGAGTCCCCATTAATGGTAATGTCCGTTATTTCCATTAATATTACCAGTTCCAATCTCGCAATTAAAGCTTCATAATCTGCTTCATTATTAGTGCACAGATCTGTCAAGTGGTAGGAGAATCTTAGCACTCCCTGATTCAGTGTCACAAAGATCAGACCAATTCCTGCTTTACCTGATATCACTATTTGCAATCCTTTATCTCTTCGGGCTGATGACACTTCATCCAATTACATTTCACAACACATTACACTGGGCTGTTCCACTTATAGTAGTTGTTTGTCTGGTAGTTCATCTTGAGAAGGGAACCAGCTGGCAGTTGGTTTGCTGCAAGAAAGTCTACAAGAATCTACACTTTGATAGCGCGAAGGGGCACATAAGTTATATTGAATTGCAATAAAATCATTGACCACCTTGTGTTGACCTCATTTTTTATGAGGTCTTCTCTTCTTCTCTTTAGTACTTAGGATCTAGCCTTAGGCTTTTCCTTTGACTATCTTAGAGGACTAGAATTGGGACCCACCACTTAGAAACTCAAACCACTTCTTAGCTCCCTGCAAACTCCACAAACTTGACTATAGACCCCTAATCACCTAGAGGGTTGAAACCAAATGTGGAAGTTTAAAGGATGAGTTCCTATAGGACTCTTTGGCCTTAGGATTACCCTGGGTGGCCTGGTCTGGTGAAGGGCTGACTTACACATACACTACACTTATGCACTACACTTTCACACACCTCCTAAAACCACACCCATACCTAACTTGACCTCCTGACTCATGTAGGTGATTCACATGGATGGTCCTTAACCCCTAAGCCCTTGGCTAAGAGGGTTAGGAACAACATAGTGGATGCCTCAAATGAGTCCCTTCATGGCTCATGTGGGCTGGATATGGCTTCATGGCTTAACCAAAATGATTTTATTCCACTTACATTCACCCAATCTTCAATTTCCCAAATTTTCAATTTTTGACCCCCGGGACCCTACACCCGCCTAGCCTACCCAAAGCCCTTGAAATTACCCAAATTTTTCAAAATTTCCAAATCACCCAAAATTCCCCAAAATCATTCCTAAACATTTCCACATTACTAAAATTGATCATTCATAGCCAAAAATACCAAAAATTCCTAAAATACCTCCCAATACCCTCCAAATACCCAAAATACCCCTCTTGACCTAAAAATCCAAAATTTCAGAAAATTCCCAGTAAATTCCAGAAAATCCCAAATATTCCCAATTTCATTTTGGTCAAATACACCATGGGCCAATTTTGTCAATTTATCCCACTTTTATCAAAACCCCCAATTTGACCCATTTTAACCCAAAGTGAACTCAATGTCAAACCAAACCTACCCAATTGACCCAAATTCTGGTCCAATTCAATTCTAAACTTCAATTCAACATTCCCAACACCAAGCTAGACCAAATCCAAGTCCAATTTGATTGACATTTGGATCCAATTTCACTTTTGGCCTTAAAGCCCAATTTGGACCCATGACCCAAACCTAACCCAAACTCACCCAATTCAACTCCAATTAACCCCAAATCTTTTCTAAACCTTCCTTAACATCCCTACAAACAAAACACTAACATGATTTGTCCAACATTTAGAACCAAACCCCACTTAAATTCAACCCAAAACTAAAAAGCCCAATTTTGACCTAAACCCAAACCTAACTCAAATGAACCCAAACCCTAAAATCAAAACCCAACCAAAGTCAAAACCTCTTTGAAACACTCCCATAAACATTTCCCAACATTAATTTTACATCAATTTCAACCCTAGCCCAACATTGGCCCAACTTAGCCCAATTTGACCTATATTGGCCCATTCACCAAAAGAGCCCAAATTCAACCCAATTCAAACCCAAATCACTCCTAATTTGCTTCAAATCACTCATGACACATCCATGATCTAAACCCAACAATTATTTGGCCAAAGCCTTTACCAAAATTTCATCCTAAAATCCATTTTAAAATCCAAAAGCCCACTTCCCTAAACCATTTTAAAAGCCCATCTAAAACCATTTCAAAGAGCCCAAAATCTACCCTAAAGCCCACATGACATTTCCATTTGCCATCCACTTAATCAAAGCCATTCCCTAAGTTCTAATCCCATCATCAAATAATTCCAAATCAAGCCTCATGCCAAATCACCCCTAAATACCAAAATTTTTCTTAAATCCATTTCCATGAAATTGACTCAACTTTTCCCAAGCCGAAGGTGAGCCATGCAAGCCATGGACAAGCCACATGGAGCCATGGAAGGTTTGACATGTGATCAAGCCATTAATGGCAAAAGGAGGGCCCCCTTTCCTAATCCTTCTTAAACCCTTTTTTACCTTAAGCATGTCACACACTAAACCATGCTTAGCCACCTCATCTTGGATGGAGACCACACCATTTTCTCTTGGTTTACCCAAGTGATCCTTTTCAGCCCAAAACCAGGCCTTGGGTGGTGAACCTAGCCCAAAATCATGGGTTGACTCATTTGAACCCAAAATGGCCTTTCCCCCCATTCCATTTCAATACAAGCTCTTTACACATGGCATTGGCCAATTGATTGCACTAAGCTCCAGCCCTGACCTCCCTGATGACAACAGTGACCTGACCCTGGCCAGCCAGCCTCCACAGCCGCCGGAAACCACCAGGCTGAGAGCTCACATGTGAGCCCAAACTTGGAATTGTCACCTGCTGAGCTGCCCCATCCCCAGTTGCCATTGTAGCTGTTCTTCTCTTGCCAAGAGCAGCTGATCCCAAGCCCTAACTCTCCCTGGGAGGCCCTCCACCTTCTCCTATTTAAACACCACCCCCTCTCGGCCATGAGAGGTGCTGAACCAGACCTTACTGAAACCCTGCCAAAATTGTTCCGAACACTCTCCATACTTAGAGCAAGTTGATCCCCGCTTCAATTTTCCACTAATCCCCACCAACAGAGCCCAATTTCTCAACCAAAATTCCACCCAAAACCAGGACACTTCTCCACAGTGGATCAATCCTCAAATTGATTGGTCCTACACCTTCACCAGACTAAGAGGAGAAGTTTCCCACTGAAAGCCCCATCTCCAGGCCACCCAGTCGCTCCAGCCTCCAAGCTTTGTGATCGGCTGTGGTCGAAATCATACCTAGGCGATTCACCAGACCAGGAGACTTCATCTGGAGCTTGCTGGGATCCAATCGAAGGTGACACAACCCTCAGATTGAAGCCACACTTCTCTAAGCAAAGGTATGAGCTAATTCTTCATCCCGAGCTTCTGGAGATTCTCAATTTCAAATGCTTTAATTTCAATGCATGATCACCGTATAGATGTATTCGTCTCTTCAAGACAAATCCATAGAGCATAAGAACACGAAAATCCATTGAGTATTGAGTGAGATATTAGGGATTTAGTGTGGACGGCTCTCGGGTGAGGACGCTTGGGGACGATGAACGGATGCCGTTCATTTAATACACGCGCGGACGAACGGCTTAGATTAGGTCGGATCAACGGATGATACGCGGAAGGCGGGACCCGGGCTGCTGACTCAAGTGGTGGCGTCGAATGGGAGCCCGCCACGCGGCACTTCGGAGATGTTAAGGTTGACACGGCGCCGACTCGGATAAATAGAAAATTAGGGATTTTCTGATTTATTTAATTCCCTAAACTTCAAAAATGCATAACTTTGTGTAGAAAAATCAGAAAAATAAAATAAAAATACCCTCTTGCTCGGTGAACGAGAGGAGAATAATGTGGAAAAGAAATCATTTAATTTCATCAAGTATTTTATTTTTAATGATTTATTTCCCTTCTGCATTGTTTTAATTCTCCATGCATATAGGAAATTCACCATGGCACGAGACCATAGGGCTTTTAAAGCCTATGAATTTGGGAACATTCCCTGAATTTTCCAAAGTCAGAGGCCATCCCTATGAGAAGTTATTGATTTTTCAAATTCATGTTACTGTTTTGAGTATTTTAATTCCAATAATTAGCATGTTGTGAAATAAATTCTAAGAAAATTTGGTGATGTTTCTTATGACCAGCGGACCCTAGGAAAAATAGGTTTTGAGTTAGTTCATTTAAAATAACCCTAATTGGCTTAAACACTCAAAATAGGTCCCTAATTAATTAGAGCTAACCATACATAAAATTGACTTGAAATCAATTCTCCACTGACCTTTACGATCAGAGGAACTCACCATAAAAATTTGAAGTCAATTGGACTTGGTTAGCCCTACTAAATGGGTTGATTAAGCCATTTAGTTAATTTGAACTTTAAAAATCCATAACTTTAAAAATACCTTTCAAAAATTCACCAAATTGGTTTTGGAGCCTCTCTGATATCAGAGGAATTTAAGGAAATTAAAATTTCAATTTTCTAAAAAATTTAATTTTTTGCATTATTTTAATATTTTAATAATTAAAAAATAATAAAAATCACAAAAATAATAAAATTCACCAAAATGTCACATTTTGAATTTTAATCACTTAAGAACAAATCTCATATTTTTCTTAGGTCTATTTGGTGAGATATTAAATTTTAAAGCCCTAGGGTAATTTTAAAATTAAAAAAATGTATTTTCTAGCATTTTCACTAAAATAATTATAATAAATCAAATAAAAATCAGAAAATTGCAAAAACTGATTCTCTGATTTCCTTGATATTAGAGAGATTTTTAAAAAAATATAAATTCATTTTTCAACCTTTATTTTATTTTTAAATTAATTAATACTCCAAAACTTAAAATAATTCTAATAAAAATAATATAATTCAAAAAATCACCAAAATTGGTCCAAGTGGTCCTCTGGTCATTAGGAATGTCCCATAATTTTCTTAAGGACAGAAACTTTCCCTTGGTCATGTTATTAAATTTTCTTTGGAAATCCCTATTTTCTACCAAAAATAATTATATAAATAAATTAAATACGAGAAAAATCACATTTTCTCCTCTCATGTCTTTATTGACATATGAGTGAAGTCACATAAAAATTTCAAGTTCATTTAAGCTCAATTTAGTGAGTTATGAAATTATTAAGCTTAAAGGGCAAAGTGGTAATTAAAATTTTAATCCTTAATTAAAACTTTAGGTTTAATAAAATTAACAAGTAAAATATTTGATCTTAATCTGATTTGGATGATTGAAATTTGAATAATTAAATGGTAGAAACCTACTAAATAATTTAAAATAATTGAAATAAACCTTAATTAAATAATTGATTAAATTTGGAAGAATAATAAAATTGGAATTATTAAAATAGGGATATTATTAGGAAGAGATTTATTCTTTAATTTAAAAATCCCTAGATTAATCATCTCAATAATATTTAATTCCTAATTAAAAATGATAATTCAAATTTAAGTTTTAAAATGTTAAAGGACTTAATCATTAAAATTAAATTAAAAAGTTAAATTATTAAACTCTTTTTAAATTTTCAATTAAATTAAAATTAAAAATAAAATTAAATTAAAGATTAAATTAAATCAAACAAATTAAATTAATTTAAATTAAATTAAATCAATAAAATTAAATTAAATAAATTAAATAAATTAAATAAATTAAATTAAATTAAATTAAATTAAATTAAATTAAATTAAATTAAATTAAAATTAAATCAAATTAAATTAAATTAAAGGAAATTAAATCAAAATTAAAACTAAATTAATTTAACATCAAATCAAACTAAATTGAATTAAATTAAATTAAATTAAAATTAAATTAAATTAAATTAAAGTTAAATTAAATTGAATTAAATAACATTACCTAAGACATAAAGAAATTAAATATAAAGCAACTTGAACACTATTCCAAATTTAAACCCGTTAATGGAAGTTAAACTAAATCATAAACCATTTGAACATCAATTTGCCCTCGAAAGCTTTTGTTGTCATAACTCCTAAACAAAACATTAAATGAAATGTTACTTCACTTATAGGATATTCAAATGTCCTAGTTCAATCGAAGCAAGATAACAAAAACTTGAATTCTCGGACGATTAATTCATTTGTGACTTAAAACAATTCTAGCAATATTGAAAAGATGTTTAAGATTCTTCTTAAGCACTTCCTCAATATGATAGGATGTTTGTAAGAACAATTGAAATTAATTATGCTTTGATGAAGAAAATCGTCCTCAAACCAAAACACAAGAACCTAGACGTCATAGGAAATGACTAGCTATAGGATTAGGAACTTGGTAGAAAACCATAACCCTTCCCTTAGCTTTACCTAGGAACTTGCTTAAATATTCTAATTGTGTTTTAAGTGCGGCTTGGGATGACGGGAAGACCCTCAGGGTACGCTTTTATTTTATTGCAATTTACTTTCTTGCAATTTACTTTATTGCAATTTATTTAATCGCATTGCACTTACTTTTCTTGCATGATAAACAATCTGTTGCATGAAAACCCACACCTTTAGGATAGTCCCTAAAGCTGAAACCAAAACTAAGTTAAAAGTCATTGCAAGATAAAATTCACCGCCACAACATTTCAAAATATAAAACAACTCAAAATTTAATCACAAACGAACACAAAACTACAACTACAACTAAATTAAAACGTCCTGTTGGATGATCGGGAATACCTCGGATGATGTAACCTACGTGTTGCTAACGGGATTTCCCACGGTCTAAATGAAAGTGTGGAACTCATTCAGTTGAGTTTAGCAAATTCATCTGGACTAAGTGAATCCGATAAAAATAACGATGCCGGAAGGATGGAACCGCGGGATCTTAACCGGTGTCGTTATAATCAACTTTAAGATTTGTTTTTAATTAAAACACAAAAGCACTTGGAAATTAAGATTTTCTCTAAACCAAAACACTTTTCTCATCTCTCGATTTATGACTTCTATAACTAAACCTCTGCGATAACAAGGGGCTTGGAGCATGGTGGGCAGCACGGCCATCGTCGTCAGCAAAACTTGAATCTACATCAGCAAAACATTCCTAGAATTAAACAATAAAGCCATAGGACTTCGAGGTAGTTTGCCTAGTGCAACATAAATCCTCAACCTCTTGTTAGGCATTTGCATTGCAAATTAAGCCCTAACCGGTCTTAGGATTCCGAGGTAGTCGTCCGATACGACAAAAAACCCTCACATCTTCGAGGCTATTTGTATGATCATGTCATACGAACATAAGCCCTAATTAATTAAAATTGGCAAGATCAAAACATTAAATAAATATTAGGATTTTCCTAAATCTGAGCCAAACAATAGGATAGTTTGGGAAGTTGCCAAGATTCCTCTTGGATCCTCAACTTCCCCTACTCTTCTTCCTTTGGATTCCCAAAACAAAATGTTCCAAATTTGATCCATTCCCTATTGAAATTCCAAAATTCAATCCTTTGAAAACTTAAACTTTGAAATTCTTGAGCGCAGAATTATTGATTATTATCAAGAGTTTTCTTAGGTGATTCCGTCACTTAAGATGTAATTAACTATAGGGGCTTGCCCTTATAGGGAATTTTAAAGAACCCGAGTAATATAAACCTCGTTTAATGCTTTCATATTAAGCGGGGGAACTTGTCGGCTTATAAAATTGGTTCGCGGATCAAACGGATGTCACAAATCTCCTAGTTTATTTAATCGAGCCCCATCATCGAGCGATGTGTCTATTCTTCGGGATAGATACACGGTTTGTGGTGCGGTGCTCGTTTGTATAAACTATTTGGGATGTGAGATCGGTTTGATTTCATATCTTAAAATTTTCAAATTTAAAAATTATTTTTAAAATCAAATACTACTTTTCAAACTATTTATTTAAATTAAATTAAAAATTCGCCGCACAATTTTTTGTAGGCGGCCCCTTTTCAAAATAAAACACACAACCTAAAAATGTGCCGACAATTTCTGGCGACTCCGCTGGGGACAGTTCCTCTCTCCATTTTAATCAGACAATTCTGGTTTCAAAAAATCGATAGTGTATCCATGTCCCTTGTGGATCAAACTACCCTTCTTTCCGTTGGAATACTATGTTCATTTCTACCTTGAACAAGTATAGCTAACATTCTCTCGGATTTAGGAGCCACTTGTTTAGACACCCCTAAACAGAGAGGTTCCGAGATCCTTTTACCTCATTTCCGAGGTGGGGTGGACCCCCAATAGGTGTTAGTTTAGGAGTAATCCTTCGAGTCGAGAAGTCTTGCATAAGACTTTCTTTTCCCTTCCAACCCTGAATCGGATTCATTACCTTCTCTACACCTTTGAACATTCCGTTCTAAATAAACAAACCCTTTAATGAATGATTCTTTTAACAAATAATTCCTTCTTATGAATACATGAACAAGAATGAGTTTGGACTCTTTTCAATTCCTTTCTTTTCGTCACGATGAGAAGAAGCATAACTTGGGATCGACAATCGGAATCTACCCTGCAGAAATGGAAGCCCCAAAGCTGATCTTCTCCTTCACCAATGGACTCGACTTCGTTGTTTACAAGGATGAACTGCCCGACAATGGGATCATCCGATTTGGACAAGGATTCGAGAACAAAAATGTCAAGATCACCGACGTTTCCCTTTTCGCATTGACAAACAAAGTATCTGAAGCTGAGAAGCCGTTGATCGAGTTCAACCTTAGGTCGACCCAAGAGTTTCCTCCCCTGCAAAAGATTCCGACGAGAGGAGTGCTTGCTGTCCGCAAGAGGACTCGTTCTTCTACCCCCACCGGTCTAGTTGTCTCTGCACCTACCCCGGCTTCGCCGGATTAAAGGGAAGGAAATCCGGAACTATGGTGAACTCGTTACCAGTGGAGGGTACGGACTTTCTGTGAGACCTTCGTTTTTGAAATCGGGTCCAGCACAAGAATTCCATCACTAACACGGACCCAAAGAAGGAACAGAAGTAGGAAGATTGCCAGGAAGGCCAGAGCTGCCGAAGTTGCTTTCCTGGAGGAAATCCCAGAAATCCCTGAGTACACACCACTACCTGAATACATACCATTGCCTAAAGATACACCATTTTTGGAAGGAAGTAGATTCCATCCCCTTTCCGCCGCGACTGACGAGGAAAATGTCTGCAGGATTGTTTCTACATTACCTCGACCAACATACTACAACGACAACAGAAAGAAAAGGGCTAGGATCACACCATTTGCCCGACTACAGACTGTGATCGAGAAGCTAGCAAAGAAAGAGAGATGCCCCGTGTCAGAGATTCTAAGAAGGATAGTGCGGGTGGCAGTCAAATCCCGTCTTGGGCCACGAGTAGAACCTGCCATCATTACAGAAAAGTCAAATAAAAGGATAAAGGCTAGTCCGCCTATCGTTGTTTCAGGGTTGCAGGTTAGGGAGGATACCACCTTCCGACATTTGGGCGACGGACCATCCGGTCCTAGACCTTCTGCTGCTAGAAGGATGGTATGGCGTCCCACTACTTGGACGAGTTAAGGTTGAAACGACGGCTCGAGAAGGAATGTCTCGTCGGGAGACTTGAATGCGAAGAAAGTGCTACTTGCGGTAAAGGGGACTCGTGAGAAGGGAACCCGGCGAGCTATCACACGACAACTGTGAGGATGCACCGAAAAGACTGCTAGAGGACGCTATGGAAAAGTTGAGGACTGATATTCGATGATTAGCAAAAGAAAGAGAAGAGAAATTCGGAGACGAGATTGATTCATCAGAATTCATGGACGATGAGTATGCAGAAATCAACATGGTCGAAACACGAGCTTCGTCGGCTTCACGAGGTGCTCCTGCGGCCGCGAGAAGAGAGGAGCCGGAAGTGATGAGAAGACAGCTTCAAGAGAAAGACGATACGATCGCCCAAATGGCGAAGAGAATGGAAGAGATGGCTGTAGTCCTAGCCACTCTCCAGAGTCAAGTGCAACCCCAAAGAGAGACTCCCCCAGAGGTCATTCACATTGGAGACGGAGGAAAGGAGATTACATCCGTCAACGGGGATGATCAGCTAAAGAAAAATACAACACAAAGTATGATTCCGGAAAAGATATCAAGAGCTTGGTGGAACGACGAAGTGCGAGAAGCCTTAGCACAATCGAAGAGCGGGACATCCATTCGGACGGGTAGACCTTACCGGAAGAATTCGACGCTGTCCGATACCCAAAGGCTTCGTACCACCTCTCGTTCAAGACCTTTGTTGAAGCCGGGAATCCCCGACACGGCATGTTGCACACTTTCGTGCCGATTGTTGCAATGCGGTCGGGAGCGATGCGTTACTCTTCCGACGGTTCGTCGGCGGCTGTCGGGGATCGCCTTTGATTGGTATGCGAGAATTACCGAATGGTTCGGTGAAGACGTTCTCGAACTAGAAAACCTCTTCATCGAGCGATTTGCGGAGCTCGGCACCACATCACTCATAGGTGATTTAGTGGTAGAGAAGCGAAGCCGAACGAAACTTTGGTGGATTACATACTTCGATGGAGGAATCTAAGTATGAAGTGTGAACCACAATTACAAGAACAACATGTAGTCGGCATCTTTCTTAAAAGCATTCACGGCCTGATAGCACTTCTCCTCAAAGGATTCACTATTAAGACTTTTGAGAAGTTGTTAAGCAAGGCCGGGAGCTTGCAAGAGGAGGCGAAGCAATTAAGTTTCGCCGATAAGACAGACAAGAAAAAGCCTGTAAAGACTTTTGAAAAGAAATCCGGGATCGTTGCAGCAGTCGACAAAGGCAAGCAACTGATACAAATATCATCCGAACGGCCGCAGCAACCTCGACGAATTACCGGCAACCCCGACCCAGCTATCGGTCATCTCCACGGTATGAACAACCGCCTCGTCCGCAACGTACATTAAGGGAGCTTCGAGCGAGGGAATATCCGTTCAAGAATGAGGCGAGTGCCGAAAATGTTCCGTAGTCGATGAAGACTCCAGATTTCTAGTTGCCAGGAGCCTAAAAGACCGGAAGAAGTTAACAAGAAAGGTGATCCCAACTTTTGCCCCTACCACCGGATGCTTGGGCACAAGATAGAAGATTGCATTACCTTCGAAAGTTGGCTCGATGACAACCTTCGGAAGGGGAATATAACAATCCCGAAGGAGTACATGAAGGAACCCCGGAAAGGAGGTTCCGTCGATGTTATCTCGGCCCGATCTCATCGTTCCGATAGATCCCTATACAGCCGATGATGGATGGACTACCGCTTGGACAAGGTCTTCGAAAAGATTTTAGACGGCATCCAAACCGCTTCGGTGCGAGCTTCGATTTAGAGTTCGAAGCACTGTCAAGTCGACACTATCACTTGCGATAGAAGAACCACCTCAACAAGAGACGATTGAAGAGAAGAAGAAAATCGACGAAGAAGAGAGGACCGAGGTTCCTAAGGCTAGACTAGGGACTGCTTATCCTAGGATAGTTGTTTCGGATTCGGTAGAGAAATCCCTCTAACCTCTGACTCTGTATGATTATCTGCTCACTCCGGTGGGATCTTATAATGATAAGGGTGATGGTGTTGGCTACATTTTGACTGTTTCTAATGATTACGTAACTAGCGACAATCCGGACATCGATTTCGATACAAATGACAATTCTCAAATCATACACGATCTCGACGATCACAATGACGAAGAAGACATCCATCAAGGAGGCTACGAGAGTTCAATAAGCAACGAATCTATCTGTGAGTTTCGAGGAGCTCCAGTCACAATAGAATTAGAGCCTTCCGACTCTGAAGCTAACCAAGAAAAACCTGTCATTCCGATTCAGGAAGAAACACCAGCAAGCTCAACACTAGATTCAGAAGAAATTACAGAAGTCAACTTAAGAAGTGGAAGAGTTCTACCTCCGAGAATGGGTCCAAAGGACAAAAGAAAGCGGGTGGTTGTTCGGGAAGAACCAACCCGGCGGAAGAAATACCCATTCGAGAAGAAGCCGAGACACATGGAAATAAAGTGGACTACAACGTGCTTAGCCCATCTTAGGAAACTACCGAGCCAAACTAAGCATCTACGACGCCCTCATCTTATCGAAGGTGATGAGAGAAGCTCGATCGAGGCCTTACTTAATCCGGAAATTTGCTTGACTCGAATGGCGCGAGATTCCTTAGATGAGGTTTGTTCGTTAAAGGAACGACGAGTGTTACCTTCACGGACAATGACCTGCTTGCTTGGGACGATGAGATCACTGACCGAGCCGTTGTACATTTCGATTATAATTGGGAAGTTTACACTCTCCGAGTATTGGTGGATCAGGGAGCATCAATCAATATAATGAGTCTTCGAACACTAGCATATTTGGAAATTGATGCTCGCGAGCTCGAAGCGGACAAAATGTTATTAAGAGGATTCGACCGAGAAAGGAGAAAGAGCCCTCGGATCGATAACGCTACTAATGAATACCGGTGACTTAGCAAAGACAACGACGAAAATTTCACATAATTGATTCGAAACATCGTTCAACGCTCTCTTGGGCCGACCATGGATACATGAAAACGAGGATGGTACCATCATCTCTACATCGGTGCATCAAATACTATGATGGAGGGAAACGGTGCATCGAAGGTGACTTACGACCACTCTCCAGTACATGAAATTGGAATTCATGAAGATGCGGCTTATTATGCACCTCCGAAGAAAACAATCTTCTCCGGAAATACCATAACGAATGAAGCAAAGAAAGTTCGGGACGACGAAGAACACGAAGTTCTAGTCCAACGGTCACTCACCACTCCCTTACGGCGAGATGGTGAAGGTTTCTCCACAACTCGCATCCGAGGTCGAGGCGGGGACGAGGTCGTGGTAGAGACGTTAGGACGAGTTGGACGGAGGAAACCGGCCATCAATGTTGAGTGGGAAGACGGTTCGAAGAAGAAAAAGAAATCAAGCAAGAAGCGACGACAATAAGTCGGAAGAAGCCGCAATTCGAAGATCTCTCTCGAAGATGAAAAGAATGAAGAATATAAATCGATGTACGAGAAGATTAACAACCACTATGTACATACTTATGACCACGACCCCGATCCATTCTAATAAGATCGAGGGTATAGTGGTCGAAGAGGTACGTAGCGGCGGTGCAAAGCCCATCAAATTCTACCGTGGTGCTTCTTCCTCCAAAGCTGAAAATAATGTACAATTTGAAGATGTCACTTCATCGGAATTAATGGAATTACCTTTTGAGTGGTACTCTCCACTGTGTTCAAAATTTAATTCGGCGTGGTTTCTTACCTCGACAATGGACAAAAGGTCAATCACAACATTTTGAAAAATTATGGAATAACTCGGTCGTCCACTCGATTCGAAAGCATGGTCTCGGATTCGGCATAGTAGGATCGGTTGACGATGCGAATTTTGCTTGGTTGTCACTTGCGAGTCTAATGAAAGCTGCATGGAAACTACGGAAGAATTTGAAGATTTACAAATTGGAGACGCTCCACCGAATTCGAAGAAGAGATTAAATCTATAATAGATGAGTTAACGGAAGTTAACTTAGGTACTTAGCGAAGAGACTAGACCTACCTTTGTTAGCTCCTTACTCGATAAAGAAGACTCCGAAGAAATAATCGAGTTATTAATGGAATTTAAAGGCCGTTTTGCTTGGAGCTACGATGAGATGCCGGGATTAGCTCCGGAGGTCGCAGTCCATAAGCTAGGAGTGGATCCTACTTCGTCCCGGTCGGACGAGGTCCCGAGAAGAATGCGTACTAGAAATCGAACAACAAGTCATAGCCGAAGTTAAAAAGCTAATAGACGTTAAATTTGTCCGTGATGAACAATACCCGACTTGGTTAGCCAATGTGGTGCCGATCGAAAGAAGAATGGTCGGATCGAGAATTTGTGTGGACTTCGGAGAGATTTAAACAAGGCATGTCCGAAAAGATGAATTCCCTCTACTGATCCCGGAATTAATGATCGACATTGCTTCGACACATGAAATATTCTCATTCATGGATGGATCTTCGGGATACAACCGGATAAAAATGGCTCCGAGAAGATGAAAAGCTTACGACATTCGGAACGCCGATCGGAGTATATTGCTTACACGGTGATGCCATTCGGACTCGAAGAACGCGGAGCATGACCTACCGGAGAGCAATGACAAGAATTTTTGATGATCTCATCCACAATCGAGTCGAATGCTACGTGGACGATGTGGTCATCGAAAGCAAAGTAAAGGAAAACCACTTGTATGATTTGAGAATTGTTTTCGAACGATTAAGACAATTTAACCTTAAGATGAATCCCTTAAAATGCGCCTTCGGCGTCACCTCCGGGAAATTCTTAGGATTCGTTGTCAGACATCGTGGAATTGAAATCGACCGGAAAAGATTAAAGCTATCTTAGAAATGCCGCCTCCCGAAACCTTAAAACAACTACGATCTTTTCAAGAGAAGTTGGCATATCTTCGACGCTTTATCTCGAACTTGTCGAGTAGGTGTCGGCCTTTCTCGGCACTAGTTAAAAAGGACGCCAAATTTATTTGGGAAGAGAAATGCCAGAAGGCCTTCGAGGACATTAAACAATATTTAATGACACCTCCTGTCTTAGCGGCCCGAGTCTCGGAGTAGACCGTTGATACTTTATACCGCGGCTTTAGACGACTCTCTCGGAGCCTGTTGGCCAGAGTCGATGATGAGGGTAAAGAAAATGCTCTTTACTACCTAAGCCGTCATTTACTTCCGACGGAAATAAGGTATCCCGCAATTGAAAAGCATTGTTTGGCCACGATCTTCGCCGCTCAAAAGCTCGGGCACTACATGCTTTCTTATAAGGTCGACCGATCTCGAAATTTAATCCATTGCAATACTTGATGACTCGTCCGACGCTTTCCGGTGGACTTGCCGGATGGTCGATGATATTATTGCAATTCGATATAACTTTCGTGCCTCTTCATGTCGTAAAGGGACAAGTCTTAGCGGACTTCCTCGCGGCACACCCTTTGCGGCAGAATCTCCTCTTGATGACGATTGCGCGAATGAACAAATAATGAGCCTAGAAGACCACGATGATCGACGTTGGGAATTATATTTCGACGGAGCATCTTCGGCACACAAAAGACGAAGAATCGCAAGTGATAGTGCACAGTAAGGCGGGAATCGGATTAATCTTTATAACACCGGAGCGGGGGATGTTAAGATACTCCTACCACCTGACGGAGCCGTGTACGAATAACGAAGCGAGAATACGAAGCCCTCATAACGGGACTTGGAATTAGCTATCCGAATGGGGATAACGAGACATCAACATCTACGGGGATTCGCGATTAATCATTCAACGGATCGTCGGACGATACAGAATTTTAAAGCCGAGACTCGAGCGATACTTCCGGTATGCCATACGGTTGTTGGAACAGATTCGAATGTGACGATCTACAAAATTCCCGAGAATAGAAAATGCTTTAGCGGATGCGTTAGCTCGTCTCGTAAAAGAATTTGCCGTTTGCAAGATGAATCGAGTGGAAGTGTCGGTTCACGGACGTCGGGTCCTATCACGGCTCGACATAGACACAATACACAAATCGGAAAAGAAGAAGAATCGGTTGCGACGGTGACGGAAAACACGGAAGATTGGCGACGGCCATTAATGGACTACACGCGAAACGGGAAAGCTGCCGGACGATGGGTCGTTAGCCCATCGGATCGAGAAAGAACTGCGTCCTACGCATTAATAAACAACACATTATACAGAAGGTCTTTCGATCGAATGTGGCTAAGGTGCCTAAGCGGGTCCGAGGCGCGTGAAATTGTTAAAGAGGTGCATTCGGGACTCTGTGGCGCTCACCGGTCGGGTCGAAGATGAAAATGAAAATTAAAAGACTAGGGTACTACGGCCCTCGATGATGACCAGGTGCATGAAAATCGCCGAAGGCGTCATCGATGCCGAGTGCGCGGAGTGGTTACGCACCGACCTCCGAATGTGCTTACATCCGACAATTGCGTCATGGCCATTTGAATGTTGGGGCACGGATATAGTGGGTCCGATAGAACCACCATCTTGAAAGGACATCGCTTCATTCTTGCGGCTACGGATTACTTTTCCGAGTGGGCGGAGGCGGTTCCACTTAGAGAAGTGAAAGCACACCACGTGCTACGGTTTTTAAGAACCAAGTTGTCTGCCGTTTCGGAGTGCGCGCGGGATCATCTCGGATAATGGGTCGGCATTCGAAGCACACAAATCAACAATTTTGTCGGGAGACACGGAATCGGCGGCGGTATTCAACAATTTACTATCCGAGAGCAAACGGCCTCGGCGAGGCTTTTAATAAAACTCTCGTTCAAATCTTAAAGAAAACTTTGGACGATAATAAGAGAAATTGGCACGAGAAGTTATTAGAAGCCTTATGGGCCTACCGGACAACCTTCGAACTCCTACTCGAGCTACACCTTACGCTGCGGTGTATGGGTCCGAGGCAGTGTTACCTTTAGAGGTTCGGCTTCCTTCACTCGAAGTGCGAGTTGCAAATAAGATCACGATGAGAAGAGAATGCCAAATTACGACTAGAAGAATTAGAAAGCACTGGAAGGCAAAAGACTTGCGGCGCGACGAGAATTTAGAACTATACCGAAGCTAAGATGGTTCGAAGCCGCATGACGGTTGGTCGCCTGAGAACCTTGAAAGTTGGTGACTTAGTTCTCGTTCTCGAGAGACTTATTCTTGCACACTGCGAAGATAGGAGGAAAATTTGAACCCACTTGGGAAGGGCCGTTTGTGGTTGAAGCGGTATACTCGGGGAGGTTCCTACCGGCTAGTGAATTGCCGGGGAGAACGACATATGCTTCCGATCGACGGACGATACTTGAAAAAGTATTACGCTACTGATGTTTCGAAGGAATGAATTCTTCATCCACTAGAAGCACGGGCGAAGTAGTTACTTATGAGCGGGTCCGAACCAAAAATAATAATAAAATGTGCTAAAATAATAAAATCATGATAATAAAGCTTTCCTTGTTTTCTCTTCCAAATCGAAATCTCTTTCTGATCTTATCCCACTTCATTCTTGTTAAATTTAAAAATACAAAAAGTAATAAAAAAATGTGTCTTTAATAAACATTTTCTTAATGTTCTTGTTCTTAGTACGACCCACGATCCTTTTCCTTGTCTTTTCGCGGGGAAATGTCGAACGGGCGGTTGGTCTCGAACTTTAGAAATGGCGTAAGCCTTGCACTCGATGAAAAGAGGGTGAAAGATGGAGCGATAATCGAGATTGACTCGGACTTCGCACCGGCGGGCCTACGGTACGAGGAAAGTGAGCTGGGTCCCGAGTTGATGAGGAAGAAGCTGCCGAGGCGGACGAGTGATGAAAGTGGGTGGCCCGAAGCCACCGATCCGGCGACGAAAAGAAAGGCAAACACTTGAAGAAGACAAGAAAATGAAGTACGTAGTCGCTACGGCGGAGAGGCGAGGCTTGTCGGCGCCGCGCCCGCGGAGATTCGAGAAGTTCGAAGAGTTACTCTCGCGACAACGCAACGAAGAAATAAGAATCGCCGTATCAGTAAGATGTTAACCAAACTAGCGGCGGACCGGCGCGACGAGGCGATTGCTACTGCCGGCACATACACTTCAAGGACACCGGTTCACCGGGAACACGAAGAAAGGAGGCCGGCTCTAGGATAACGAAAGGACCGGGGAAATCTCACGAAGATCGGAAGAAAGAAGGCTACCACGCTACCGGATAGAACCACCGGTGATGCATGACCTTGTTGCGAAGCAGCCCGGAGGATGTCCGACGGACATCATCCCGAGGAGCCGAGGTATGCGGGGAGAACGTGAAGGGATTGAGCCGTATATCCCACAATACGTCACCAGGCCTCGCCATTTGCAGATTATTCCGGAATACGAGCTGGAAAGAATGCAGAATGTCGAAAAGAAAACCTTTGAGTACTTCGAGAGAATCAGAGGCAGAAGGATCAATATACTAGAGGGCCTCGAGCTACATACAGACGTATTCTCGGAATATGAACAACAACAAATCGTGGATTGCATCCGGGATTTGAAAAGAATGGGCCGAGCGGGCCGCTAGGAAAACACCTACTCGGAACCCGGAGATGGATGCCGGGGAAAGGAAGAATTACAATACAATGTGGATGCTTGTTACAACTTTCGCGGAAGACGGGAAGGGAAACCCACAGGGATACTCCGTCATGGGCGAGTGGATCCAATGCCGTTAGTCATCGAAGAGAATGGTAAAGAGATTGATAACATGGAGAGTACTGCAGGCGGATTGCATGCCCAATAGTTGCATTATTAACATCTACTGAGCGGGGTGATGCATACCCCCGCACATAGATCACCACGACTTTGTCGGACCTTTCTGCACGATCTCTTTCCTGAATGAGTGTAACATCATGTTCGGATGCGACCTCCGGATAGCGAGGCCCGGAGTGAGTTCCGAGGGCCGGTGAAGATACCATTACCGGTAGGTTCCGTCATGATGCGAAGGGCAACGGAGCGGATATCGCTAAGCATTGCATACCGGGAGTACCGGTGAAGCGGATCTCGGTTACTTTCGGGAGGATGGACGACGGAAGACACCTTACCATTTCCGGCCAGACCGGAGCTAGAGAGCCTCCGGCCTTACGAGCTGTGAGCTACATGGAAAATATCACACCTCCGATGTACATCCTTACGGCATCCTTGCCGAGGATGGCTTGGAAGGTGATGTTATTGACCATGTACCCCATTATTCGGACATGGATTTTTGACGAGATGCTTCTTTGGATGGATCGATAAAGATCATACATAGTCCGTTTTGAGTCTACATGGATTGTATGAGATGTATTCCGGATCGAGTTGTATGATGTATCTTCGACATGATTGGAATGAAAGTGACCATGTCACATTTTTGGCCTTCACCTCTTTTGTACAAATTGACTGGGAAACGCCATTAAAGTTAAATGAACTTCGAACAAAGAATAGAAAAGAAATAAAAAAATAATAAAAGAAAACTTTCCTTAAAAATCTAAAAATGATAACCACCAAACTCACATGAACATTAAATAAACGATAAAATAAATTTGAATCGTTAAAGGATAAACAAAATGAACATAAATTTCAAATCAAATTTAAATCAAATCTCGAATTCGATCTTCCGATCGATCTCGAATTGAAATCTCGAATCCAAGAATCTCGAATTCGAATCTTTCCAAATTTCAAATCCAATCTCAAGCAAATTCAAACTCAATCTTCCAAATCCGAAATCCAATCCGTTCTACTCTTTCCCTTGATGCGGGATGGAAGCGGTTGATTCCATTGACACGGATCGAATCTGATGGCGAGGAATTGTATCCAATCCGAACCAGCAACTTTCGATCAACTCTTTTGAATGGGATATGTAACATCTACATATTCCCTCCTAATCTATTTCCTTCCATGAAAGTCTTTTACAACTTTCATAAAATTCTCGAAACACCAAAATTCCACACTTTTCGAATCAATCTTTGCAAAATCTTTGAAATCATACTACATTCAAATTCAAACTTCATGGGGTTGAGGATTTTACATCCGAGGCTGCATTGCTTTAGGATCTTTTCCCTATCGCAATGAAATACATCAAAATCAAACTTTTTGGAGTTGAGGATTTTACATCCGAGGCAGCATTGCTTTAGGATCCTTTCCTTATCGCAATGAAATACATCAAATTCAAATTCTTGGGGTTGAGGATTTTACATCCGAGACTGCATTGCTTTAGGATCCTTTCCCTATCGCAATGAAATACATCAAATTCAAACTTTTTGGAGTTGAGGATTTTAAATCCGAGACTGCATTGCTTTAGGATCCTTTCCCTATCACAATGAAATACATCAAATTCAAATTCCTGGGGTTGAGGATTTTACATCCGAGACTGCATTGCTTTAGGATCATTTCCCTATCGCAATGAAATACATCAAATTCAAACTCTTGGGGTTGAGGATTTTACATCAGAGCTGCATTGCTTTAGGATTCTTTCCACTATTGCGATGAAATACATCGAAAATTCGAACTCTTGGGGTTGAGGATTTTACATCGAGGCTGCATTGCTTTAGGATTCTTTCTCTATCGCAATGAAATACATCAAAATCAAACTTTTGGAGTTGAGGATTTTACATCCGAGAGCTGCATTGCTTTAGGATTCTTTCCTATCGCAATGAAATACATCGAAATCAAATTCTCGGGGTTGAGGATTTTACATCCGAGCTGCATTGCTTTAGGATTCTTTCCCTATTGCGATGAAATACATCGAAAATCAAACTTTTGAGGTTAAGGATTTTACATCAATACCGCATTGCTGCGAGACCTCTCCTCATTGTAATGACTCGATCCGATCGATTCAATTTTCTTTTGAGGTTGAAGATGTTACATCTAAAACCACAAAATTCCAATTCTCATTTCAAATCGAATCCCTTCAAATTAATCTTGACAAAACTTGATCTAAATTGAAACTCGAACTAAAATCTAAGCTCACACATATAAACTTAAACTAAAACAAAATGAAATCTAAATTGAAATTCCCCCAGATCATGTGATTTGGGATCCACCTCCTTTTCCTTTTCCCCAGCGAGAGTTCAGGAATCTCCAGTTTCAGAGATATACTTGACACTCCCCAGCGGAAATTCTTCTACTTCGTCCTAAGTTTGTCACTTGGACTTTTGTGTTGGTTTTGTTGATCGCTTCGGTCAACACCGATACGCGCGGTGTGCTCCGTCGACTCACCACACCTATTGGGGGTCCATTTGTTGACCTCATTTTTGATGAGGTCTTCTCTTCTTCTCTTTAGTACTTAGGATCTAGCCTTAGGCTTTTCCTTTGACTATCTTAGAGGACTAGAATTGGGACCCACCACTTAGAAACTCAAACCACTTCTTAGCTCCCTGCAAACTCCACAAAACTTGATTGTAGACCCCTAATCACCTAGAGGGTTGAAATCGAATGTGGAAGTTTAAAGGATGAGTTCCTATAGGACTCTTTGGCCTTAGGATTACCACAGGTGGCACAGTACGGTGAAGGGCTGACTTACACATACACTACACTTATGCACTACACTTTCACAACCACACTCATACCTAACTTGACCTCTGACTCATATGGTGATTCACATGGATGGTCCTCAACCCTAAGCCCTTGGTAAGAGGGTTAGGAACAACATGTGGATGCTCAATGAGTCCTTCATAGCTCATGTGGCCTGATATGGCTTCATGGCTCAACCAAAATGATTTCATTCACTTACATTCACCCAATCTTCAATTTCCCAAATTTTCGATTTTTGACCCCAGGACCCTACACGCCTAGCTACCCAAATCCATGAAATTACCCGAATTTTTCAAAATTTCCAAATCACCCAAAATTCCTCAAAATCATTCCCAAACATTTCCACATTACTCAAATTGATCATTCATAGCCAAAAATACCAAAAATTCCAAAAATACCTCCGATACCCTCCAAATACCCAAAATACCCCTCTTGACCTAAAAATCCAAAAATTCGAGAAAATTCCCAGAAAATTCCAAAAAATCCCAAATATTCCTAATTTCATTTTGTTCGACTACACCATGGGCCAATTTTGTCAATTTACCCCACTTTTATCAAAACCCCCGATTTGACCCATTTTAACCCAAAGTGAACTCGATGTCGAACCAAACCTACCCGATTGACCCAAATTCTGGTCCAATTCAATTCTAAACTTCAATTCAACATTCCCAACACCAATCTAGACCAAATCCAAGTCAATTTGATTGACATTTGGATCGATTTCACTTTTGGCCTTAAAGCCCAATTTGGACCCATGACCCAAACCTAACCCAAACTCACCCAATTCAACTCCAATTAACCCCAAATCTTTTCTAAACCTTCCTTAACATCCCTAAAAACAAAACACTAACATGATTTGTCCAATATTTAGACCCAAACCCCACTTAAATTCAACCCAAAACCAAAAAGCCCAATTTTGACCTAAACCCAAACCTAACCCAAATGAACCCAAACCCTAAAATCAAAACCCAACCAAAGTCAAAACCTCTTTGAAACACTCCCATAAACATTTTCCAACATTAATTTTACATCAATTTCAACCCTAGCCCAACATTGGCCCAACTTAGCCCAATTTGACCTATATTGGCCCATTCACCAAAAGAGCCCAAATTCAACCCAATTCAAACACAAATCACTCCCAATTTGCTTCAAGTCACTCATGACACATCCATGAGCTAAACCCAACAATTATTTGGCCAAAGCCTTTACCAAAATTTCATCCTAAAATCCATTTTAAAATCTAAAAGCCCACTTCCCTAAACCATTTTAAAAGCCCATCTAAAACCATTTCAAAAAGCCCAAAATCTACCCTAAAGCCCACATGACATTTCCATTTGCCATCCACTTAATCAAAGCCATTCCCTAAGTTCTAATCCCATCATCAAATAATTCCAAATCAAGCCTCATGCCAAATCACCCCTAAATACCAAAATTTTTCTTAAATCCATTTCCATGAAATTGACTCAACTTTTCCCAAGCCAAAGGTGAGCCATGCAAGCCATGGACAAGCCACATGGAGCCATGGAAGGTTTGATAAGTGATCAAGCCATTAATGGCAAAAGGAAGGCCCCCTTTCCTAATCCTTCTTAAACCCTTTTTTACCTTAAGCATGTCACACACTAAACCATGCTTAGCCACCTCATCATGGATGGAGACCACACCATTTTCTCTTGGGTGACCAAGTGATCCTTTTCAGCCCAAAACCAGGCCTTGGGTGGTGAACCTAGCCCAAAATCATGGGTTGACTCATTTGAACCCAAAATGGCCTTCCCCCCATTCCATTTCAATCCAAGCTCTTTACACATGGCATTGGCCAATTGACTGCACTAAGCTCCAGACCACGACCTCCCGATGACAACGGTGACCGACCACGGCCGGCCAGCCACCACGGCCGCCGGAAACCACCATGGCCGAGAGCTCACATGTGAGCCCAAACTTGGAATTCTCACCTGCTGAGCTGCCCCATCCCCAGTGTCCATTGTAGCTGTTCTTCTCTTGCCAAGAGCAGCTGATCCCAAGCCCTAACTCTCCCTGGGAGGCCCTCCACCCTCTCCTATTTAAACACCACCCCCTCTCGGCCATGAGAGGTGCTGAACCGAACCTTACTAAAACTACGCCAAAATTGTTCCAGAACACTCTCCATACTTAGAGCGAGTTGATCCCCAGTGACAATTTGCCCTAATCCCCACCAACGGAGCCCAATTTCTCGGCCAAAATTCCACCCAAAACCAGGACACTTCTCCACGGTGGATCAATCCTCAAATTGATTGGTCCTACACCTTCACCGGACGAGAGGAGAAGTTTCGCACCGAAAGCCCCATCTCCGAGGCCACCCGGTTGCTCCAGGCCTCCATGCTTTGTGATCGGGCTGTGGTCGAAATCATACCTAGGCGATTCACCGGACCAGGAGACTTCATGCGGAGCTTGTCGGGATCCAATCGAAGGTGACACAACCCTCGGATTGAAGCCACACTTCTCCGAGCAAAGGTATGAGCTAATTCTTCATCCCGAGCTTACGGAGATTCTCCATTTCAAATGCTTTAATTTCAATGCATGATCACCATATAGATGTATTCGTCTCTTCAAGACGAATCCATAGAGCATAAGAACACGAAAATCCATTGAGTATTGAGTGAGATATTAGGGATTTAGTGTGGACGGCTCTCGGGTGAGGATGCTTGGGGACGATGAACGGATGTCGTTCATTTAATACACTCGCGGACGGACGGCTCAGATTAGGTCGGATCGACGGATGATACGGAAGCGGGACCGGGGCTGAGTCAGTGGCGGCGTCGAATGGGAGCGCGCACGTGCCTCGGAGATGTTAAGGTTGACGCGGCGCCGACTCGGATAAATAGAAAATTAGGGATTTTTCGATTTATTTAATTCCTAAACTTCGAAAATACATAACTTTGTGTAGAAAAATCAGAAAAATAAAATAAAAAT
This sequence comes from Papilionanthe hookeriana x Papilionanthe teres, assembly GCA_022702705.1. NCBI lineage: Eukaryota > Viridiplantae > Streptophyta > Magnoliopsida > Asparagales > Orchidaceae > Papilionanthe > Papilionanthe hookeriana x Papilionanthe teres. The sequence goes on along the minus strand of CM040423.1, from coordinate 171,413,297 downwards.
ACCCTCTTGCTCGGTGAACGAGAGGAGAATAATGTGGAAAAGAAATCATTTAATTTCATCAAGTATTTTATTTTTAATGATTTATTTCCCTTCTGCATTGTTTTAATTCTCCATGCATATAGGAAATTCGCCATGGCATGAGACTATAGGGCTTTTGAAACCTCTGAATTTGGGAACATTCCTTAAATTTTCCAAAGTTAGAGGCCATCCCTATGAGAAGTTATTGATTTTTCAAATTCATGTTACTGTTTTGAGTATTTTAATTCCAATAATTAGCATGTTGTGAAATAAATTCTAAGAAAATTTGGTGATGTTTCTTATGACCAGCGGACCCTAGGAAAAATAGGTTTTGAGTTAGTTCATTTAAAATAACCCTAATTGGCTTAAACACTCAAAATAGGTCCCTAATTAATTAGAGCTAACCATACATCAAATTGACTTGAAATCAATTCTCCACTGACCTTTAGGATCAGAGGAACTCACCATAAAAATTTGAAGTCAATTGGACTTGGTTAGCCCTACTAAATGGGTTGATTAAGCCATTTAGTTAATTTGAAATTTAAAAATTCATAACTTTAAAAATACCATTCAAAAATTCACCAAATTGGTTTTGGAGCATCTCTGATATCAGGGGAATTTAATAAAATTAAAATTTCAATTTTCTAAAAAATTTAATTTTTTGCATTATTTTAATATTTTAATAATTAAAAAATAATAAAAATCACAAAAATAATAAAATTCACCAAAATGTCACATTTTGAATTTTAATCACTTAGGAACAAATCCCATATTTTTCTTAGGTCTATTTGGTGAGATATTAAATTTTAAAGCCCTAGGGTAATTTTAAAATTAAAAAAATGTATTTTCTAGCATTTTCACTAAAATAATTATAATAAATCAAATAAAAATCAGAAAATTGCAAAAACTGATTCTCTGATTTCCTTGATATCAGAGAGATTTTTAAAAAATATAAAATTCATTTTTCAACCTTTATTTTATTTTTAAATTAATTAATACTCCAAAACTTAAAATAATTATAATAAAAATAATATAATTCAAAAAATCACCAAAATTGGTCCAAGTGGTCCTCTGGTCATTAGGAATGTCCCATAATTTTCTTAAGGACAGAAACTTTCCCTTGGTCATGTTATTAAATTTTCTTTGGAAATCCCTATTTTCTACCAAAAATAATTATATAAATAAATTAAATACAGAAAAATCACATTTTCTCCTCTCATGTCTTTATTGACATATGAGTGAAGTCACATAAAAATTTCAAGTTCATTTAAGCTCGATTTAGTGAGTTATGAAATTATTAAGCTTAAAGGGCAAAGTGGTAATTAAAATTTTAATCCTTAATTAAAACTTTAGGTTTAATAAAATTAACAAGTAAAATATTTGATCTTAATCTGATTTGGATGATTGAAATTTGAATAATTAAAGGGTAGAAACCTACTAAACAAATTAAAATAATTGAAATAAACCTTAATTAAATAATTGATTAAATTTGGAAGAATAATAAAATTGGAATTATTAAAATAGGGATATTATTAGGAAGAGATTTATTCTTTAATTTAAAAATCCCTAGATTAATCATCTCAATAATATTTAATTCCTAATTAAAAATGATAATTCAAATTTAAGTTTTAAAATGTTAAAGGACTTAATAATTAAAATTAAATTAAAAAGTTAAATTATTAAACTCTTTTTAAATTTTCAATTAAATTAAAATTAAAAAATAAAATTAAATTAAAGATTAAATTAAATCAAACTAAATTAAATTAATTTAAATTAAATTAAATCAATAAAATAAAATTAAATTAAATCAAATTAAATTAAATTAAATTAAATTAAATTAAATAAATTAAATTAAATTAAATTAAATTAAATTAAATTAAAATTAAATCAAATTAAATTAAATTAAATGAAATTAAATCATATTAAACTAAATTAATTTAACATCAAATCAAACTAAATTAGAATTAAAAATTAAATTAAATTAAAATTAAATTAAAATTAAATTAAAGTTAAATTAAATTGAATTAAATAACATTACCTAAGACATAAAGAAATTAAATATAAAGCGACTTGAACACTATTCCTAATTTAAACCCGTTAATTGAAGTTAAACTAAATCATAAACCATTTGAACATCAATTTGCCCTCGAAAGCTTTTGTTGTCATAACTCCTAAACAGAAAATTAAATGAAATGTTACTTCACTTATAGGATATTCAAATGTCCTAGTTCACTGAGCAAGATAACAAAAACTTGAATTCTCGGACGATTAATTCATTTGGACTTAAAACAATTCTAGCAATATTGAAAAGATGTTTAAGATTCTTCTTAAGCACTTCCTCGATATGATAGGATGTTTATAAGAACAATTGAAATTAATTATGCTTTGATGAAGAAAATCGTCCTCGAACCAAAACACGAGAACCTAGACGTCATAGGAAATGACTAGCTATAGGATTAGGAACTTGGTAGAAAACCATAAGCCTTCCCTTAGCTTTACCTAGGAACTTGCTTAAATATTCTAATTGTGTTTTAAGTGCGGCTTGGGATGACGGGAAGACCCTCCAGGGTACGCTTTTATTTTATTGCGATTTACTTTCTTGCAATTTACATTATTGCAATTTATTTAATCGCATTGCACTTACTTTTCTTGCATGATAAACAAGCGTTGCATGAAAACCCACACCTTTAGGATAGTCCCTAAAACTGAAACCAAAACTAAGTTAAAAGTCATTGCAAGATAAAATTCACCGCCATAACATTTCAAAATATAAAACAACTCAAAATTTAATCACAAACAGAACACAAAACTACAATTACAACTAAATTAAAACGTCTTGTTGGATGATCGGGAATACCTCGGATGATGTAACCTACGTGTTGCTAACAAGATTTCCACGGTCTAAATGAAAGTGTGGAACTCATTCAGTTGAGTTTAGCAAATTCATCTGGACTAAGTGAATCCGATAAAAATAACGATGCCGGAAGGATGGAACCATGGGATCTTAACCGGTGTCGTTATAATCAACTTTAAGATTTGTTTTTAATTAAAACACAAAAGCACTTGGAAATTAAGATTTTCTCTAAACCAAAACACTTTTCTCATCTCCTGATTTATGACTTCTATAACTAAACCTCTGCAATAACAAGGGGCTTGGAGCATGGTGGGCAGCACGGCCATCGTCGTCAGCAAAACTTGAATCTACATCAGCAAAACATTCCTAGAATTAAACAACAAAGCCATAGGACTTCGAGGTAGTTTGCTTAGTGCAACATAAATCCTCAACCTCTTGTTAGGCATTTGCATTGCAAATTAAGCCCTAACCGGTCTTAGGATTCCGAGGTAGTCGTCCGATACGACAAAAACCCTCGCATCTTCGAGGCTATTTGTATGATCATGTCATACGAACATAAGCCCTAATTTATTAAAATTGGCAAGATCAAAACATTAAATAAATATTAGGATTTTCCTAAATTTGAGCCAAACAATAGGATAGTTTGGGAAGTTGCCAAGATTCCTCTTGGATCCTCAACTTCCCCTACTCCTCTTCCTTTGGATTCCCAAAACAAAATGTTCCAAATTTGATCCATTCCCTATTGAAATTCCAAAATTCAATCCTTTGAAAACTTAAACTTTGAAATTCTTGAGAGCAGAATTATTGATTATTATCGAGAGTTTTCTTAGGTGATTCCCGTCACTTAAGATGTAATTAACTATAGGGGCTTGCCCTTATAGGGAATTTTAAAGAACCAGGTAATATAAACCCTGTTTAATGCTTTCATATTAAGCAGGAGAACTTGTCGGCTTATAAAATTGGTTCGCAGACCAAACGGATGTCACAAATCTCCTAGTTTATTTAATCGAGCCCCATCATCAAGCGAGTGTGTACTATTTTTCGGGATAGATACACGGTTTGTGGTGCGGTGCTCGTTTGTATAAACTATTTGGGATGTGAGATCGGTTTGATTTCATATCTTAAAATTTTTAAATTTAAAAATTATTTTTAAAATCAAATACTACTTTTCAAACTATTTATTTAAATTAAATTAAAAATTCGCCGCACAATTTTTTGTAGGCGATCCCTTTTCAAAATAAAACATACAACCTAAAAATGTGCCGACACCTTGCTAAATGTTCAGAGAGTACTGGTCGGGTCATTAAATATTGCAACGGATAAACTTTCAAAATTAGGTTGACTGATACACCTAAAATATATAGTGTTTTTATTCACATTTTTATACCTATTTTTGATGATATTACACTTTAATAGAAGTTATTTTGTGTTTTTCTTGTAGGTATGATGAAAATAATTAACTATGATGAAAGGAACAAAAAAGATCAAAATTAGAACAAAATTATGAAGTTTGAGAAATTTGGCCTCTGGTGCCTAAGCGCCAAAGTGCCGGTGCTTAAACACCACAGTTAAAAATCAAATTTTAAATCAAATTTGGCGCCATTTTTAAGGGGTGTTTGAAGCAACATTTGGTGGTTACTTCCTTAACTTCCTTTGGGTGGCAGATGTGATTGAAGGGATGCATCGTTTGGATTGAAGGGATGCATCGTTTGGTGGATACATTGAATCTGGACATGATTTGAAGAGACACCAAGGCTCCTTTTAGAAAATTATAAAAAAGAGGCCACATAATTTGTAAAAAGGGTTGGGCGTTCTTTATTGAGTGGGAGTTCTATTTTTAGAGAGAGTCTTTTGAAGTTTCGAGAGTGTGTGAAATTAGTTTAGTGAAGTTCTATAGTTGTTAGTAGAGAGTAGAGTGTAAGAAAGGAAAAAGGGTTAGTGTGAAGCCTTCTGCTCACCAATTTTCTTGCATCCTTGTATCTAGTTTTTATTGAAGTCTAAAGTTTTTATTTGAGTCATCAGATTTGGGCGACAACCTCTGTAGAGTTGTATCGTGGAAAGAAAAATTTAAGAGGAACTTGCAGAGTATTTTGGAGAGGATTTTCAGATAAGTATTTATCTTTGTTTTTACACTTTGTTTATAATTAAAATTTTTTGTTTTTTCATTATGGTTTATGCTTTCAAATCAAGTTGTGTTTATATTTTCTCCATGAAATATGAGTAGTTTACTTTATCTTTTTCTTTCTTAGATGATGAAGTAATTAAATTATGGAAGTACGTTGTGGAAAGTATAAGTGTTTAATGCAGGAAGAAATTGTGATGATTTAATTCCTTTTACTTAATTTACTTCTTGATGTGGCCAATTATAATGTTAAAATTTGTTGTGAGATTATGTAAGATCCAATGCGGTATTGTCTCAATCAACAATTGGAAAGAATCACATGCAATTATATGGGTGAGAATTGTAGTCCATATGATTAAATGCAAATATAGAGGGAGATATGTTTTATTGGGGAGTAAAATTAGAGGACTTTAGAGTGACAGATTAAAGCCCCCTAATTTGTTTTGTTATTTTAGATTTTGTTATGAGATGTTAGCCCCCAGGTGGAGGGAATAGAGGGAACTCTAGAGTGAGAACTGGTATCTTCCATGCCTAACCCATCTACAAAATTTCAAAATTTCAAATTAACAAATTTTATTTATAGAACCAAGTAAGGGTAAGTAATATAATTGCTCCTATTTGGCATAATACATTTTAATACTTCCAAAAAATAAATATCCATAATTATTACTGATTCATTGAAGAAGGAAAAAGATATTTGATTCTTATAGCTTTTATATCGTGTTTAGAGTATTGATATTTTTAATTTCCTGCTTAATTTTTTATTAAAAATATCAAAAATAACTTTTCAAACTTCGTTCCTTAAAACATAATTACAAAAATCAATTGAAAAAGTAAAAAGTTATTTTTCTTATTTCTTTAAAGTTTTAGACATTTCCCTGCGGGTTTGATATCTTGGGGCTTAATCAGAAAGTCTTATATACTTGATAAACGATACATATACTTGTGTATTATCCCATACTATAAATCATAAATTTACTATCTAAATTGTAAGCATAAATATTCGGGGATCATGTTTTCAGTGCCGTTGTCGAGGAACATAATTAAAATGTTGTTTAAAGAAAATTAAAAAAAAATCAAAAATTTTTTACTTTTCTTTGTTTTTTGTCAGTGTGTTTTATTTTATTTTATTTATCTTTGTATGCGGAGTTTAGGGTCTGAGAGACTTTTGCCTTACGATTCTGAATTAGAAAGAACAATAAAAAAATAAAAAAAAATTAAAAATTCTAAAAAAGATAAAAATATTCAAGAAATGGAAAATCTTCAAAATGAAAATGTTTACACCCATCAAGAATTTAGTCCTTTAAGAGAATATGCTAACCCTACAGTGGATGAACTTCATGGTAGTATTCAACACCCTGCTGTAGCTGCTAATTTCTTTGAGTTTAAACCTGTTATTATCCAAATGGTGTCTAATAATCAGTTTGGGGGAGCACCAATTGAAGATCCTAATTTACATCTTTCCAACTTTCTAGAGTTGTGTGCTACTTTTAAATACGATGGTGTTTCGGATGATGCTATTAAACTTAGACTTTTTCCTTTCTCACTAAGGGATAAAACTAAGATATGGTTAAATTCATTAGCACCTAGATCTATCAGAACTTGGAGTGATTTAGCACAAAAATTCCTTGCTAAATATTTTCCACCATCAAAGACTGTGAAGCTTAGAAATGATATCACATCTTTTTGTCAGTTTGAAGGTGAATCTATAAATGAGGCATGGGAACGATTTAAAGATCTCCTCAGAAAATGTCCACATCATTCGATACCAGATTGGTTAATAATTCAAACATTTTATAAAGGATTAGTTGGATTACTTAGATCTATTATCGATGCTGTTGCAGGAGAATCACTGATGTCTAAACAGTTTACTGATGCTTATGCTTTGATTGAAGAAATCGCTACTAATAATTTTCAATGGTCTTCCGAAAGGTTAAATCCTAAAAAGGTAGCCAATATTCATGAAACTGATACTTTTGCGATGTTAGCAAATCAAGTTGCTACAATTTCAAGGAAGATAAACTAATTTGGAATGAATTTTTCTCAGCCAATTGCCATGATTGAAGAAAATTCATTAAGTCAAACGGTTGATTCTCGTATTTCACTAGATACTTTGAATGCTAGCTAAGCCCAATAACCTTTATTCTAATTTATTATAACCCAGGTTGGAAGAACCATCCAAACTTTAACTGGAATATTAATAATCAGGGTTGTATTAATCAACAAAAGGGGAACTACCAAGTAAACCCATTGGGGAACTGAAACAACCAAGGGAATAATATTTGTAGACCAACCTATCCTCCAGGTTTTAACAATGCTTCACAATTTAAGGAGAATTTGTTTATTGAAGAAGTGGTGTTAAAAATGGGAAATCAATTGCAAAGTTAAGTAGCTACAATTAGAAATATTGAAAATCAATTGGGACAAATTGCTAATTCATTAAGTAATAGATCCCGGTATGCTTCCTAGTAATACTGAAGTAAATCCAAGAGATAAGAATAAAGAGCATGTAAAAGCAATTCAACTAAGAAATGAAAGAGAGTTGGAAGGTAGAGTTCAAAAAGAAATTGAAGTAGAGAAAGAAGAGATTGAAGAACCAAAAGAGGATGCTCCGGAAGGTTTGGAAAGACCTATTTCTCAACTTAAGGAAGATTTGGAAAAACCACCACCTCCATTTCCTCAGAGACTCCAACAACAAAAGTTGAATAAGTAATTTTAAAAGTTCTTAGAGATATTTAAGAAGCTTACAATCAACATTCCATTTGCTGAAGCTTTAGAATAGATGCCAAGCTATGTAAAATTTATACAGGATATTCTCAACAAAAAAAGAAGTTTGAAGGTAATGAGACAGTTACACTTAGTGAGGAGTCCAGTCCAATAATTCAGAAGAAGCTTCCTGAAAAGCTTAATGATCCTGGTAGTTTCACAATTCCATGTGCAATCAAAGACAAATTTTATGGAAAAGCTTTATGTGTTTTGGGTGTAAGCATTAACCTTATGCCTCTATCAATATTTAAAAGACTAAGATTAGGAGAAATAACTCCAACTACTGTAACTCTACAATTAGTAAATCATTCGATCACATATCATAAAGGAGTTATAGAAGATTTTTGGTAAAAGTGGATCAATTTATCTTTCCTGTTGATTTCATTGTGTTGGATATGGAGGAAGATAAAGAGATACCCATAATTTTGGGAAGACCTTTCCTAGCCACAAGCAGAGCAAGGATAGATGTGCAAAATAGAGAATTAAGAATGAGAGTTAATGATCAGAATGTTACATTAACCATTTCAAAATCCATAAAATATCCTACAAAAGTTAAAGATGATGAATGTTATAGGATGGATGTTATCAAATATTTAAGTGAATGTCATTTCAAATCAACTTATGAAGAGAAATCTGAAAGAGAAGAATTGTAACATGAGTAAGAAGAGGAGTTACATCATTCTGAAGATTTTCATAAGGAAGATCTAAATTATGTTCATGAAAATTTTGAATTGTTGGACATGACTGAAAAAGATGAATCTTTTGGTCAATCAATTGAAAAACCTCTTGAACTTGAGTTAAAGATGCTTCCTGATCATTTGAGGTATATTTTTTAGGTGAGTCCTCAACTTTTCCAGTGATAATTTCCTCTCAATTAACTAAAAAAGAAGAAGAGAGCTTGTTTTAAATTTTGAAGAAGTAAAAGAAAGCCTTTGGATGGACGATAGCTGATATTAAAGGAATCAATCATTCAATTTGTATGCATAGAACCCTTATGGAAGATAGCTGCAAACGTAGGGCTGAGCCTCAAAGGAGATTAAATCCTATTAAGAAAGATGTTGTTAAGAAAGAAATTTTAAAGTGGCTGGATGCTGGGATTATCTACCCTATTTCAGATAGTGCATGGGTTAGTCCTATTCACTATATTCCTAAGAAAGGAGGAGTAACTATGACCGTTAATGAGAAGAATAAGATTATACCAACAAGACAAGTTACAGGGTGACGAATATGCATTGATTATAGAAAATTAAATCTTGCTACAAGGAAAGATCATTTTCTACTCCATTTCTAAATCAGATGTTGGATAGACTGGCTAGACATAAACACTTTTGTTTTCAGGATGGATATACTGAGTACCACCAAATTCAAATTGCTCCTGAGGATCAAGAGAAAATAACATTTACCAGTCTTTATGGTATGTTTGCTTTTAGAAGAATGCCTTTTGGTTTATGTAATGCCCTGCTACATTTTAGAGATGTATGATGCCTATTTTCTGTGATTTAATTGAAAAAGGGATTGAAGTTTTTATGGATGACTTTTCAATATTTGGAAGTTGATTTGAATCATGTTTAGAACATTTATCTAAAGTTTTAAAATGTTGTGAAGAAACTAATTTGGTCCTTAATTAGGAAAAATGCTAATTCATGGTAGCAGGAGGAATTGTATTAGGACATCGAACATCAGAAAAACGTTTGGAGGTAGATCCTGTAAAAAATTAAGTTATCTCTAATTTACCTTGTCCAACGAATGTAAATGGAATTAGAAGTTTTCTGGGAAATGCTGGATTCTACAAGCGTTACATTAAAGACTTTTCAAAAATTTCAAAACCCTTATGTCATTTATTGGAAAAGGATGTAATTTTTTAGTTTACTTCTCGAGCATTATCATCTAGTGATTCATGGACTGGATTATTAAAGAAGATTTTGAAGAAGGTGAGTCTTACCCGAGAGCATGTTAAAGATATGGATGGTATAATTGAAAATATTGAAAGGTATAATGTTAAACATGATGAATATGAGGAGAATTATCAGCAGTATATGGATAGAGTGATTAGAGGTGATCACAGTGCTAAGATGCCCCCTTATCCATATTTTATACCTTATGTGCCATCCAGAGACTGGAATGAAGATGAAGATGATGAGGATGATGATTGGGATTATTGTGTTGAGCCTGTTTTGTGTTGTGATTTCTTATGTGTTGTTATGTTTTTATTTGATGTTTTTATATGTGATGTATTTGTGATATGAACTTTGCTATTGTATAAAACATAGTTAGACTATTTCGTTTTATGCACATTCATATGTTTATGTGATAAATCAATGTTTTATGTTGTAGTTTGTGATATATTTGTGGTTGTAAATGTTTTAATGTGTATTTAGTGTTTGAATTTTTATTAGTCTAAATTAATTCCAAATCTGTTAGGAAATGTAGAACACTATTAAAAACCACTATTTGAAAATTGCATGTTTAAAACTTTTCAAAATCTACTTCCAGTTATTATCTAGTATTGTTGTGATTTTAGTTATGTTAAGTTGGTGTGTATTTGCTTTGAAAACCTCCACTACTGTAGAAGTCTTTTAAAATTTTTATTTTATGAAAAACTGAATTTAGTTTCTTTTTACTCCTGTTTTTTTTAAACTGTTATACTTGCATATTTAGGATATTGAAATTTTTGCAAGCATGTTATTTTAGATTTTAATTCTTACTCATGTATCATTTCGTATGCTTAAATGTTTTTATCTTAACTAAAAATTAAAGTTTGGTGGATTTTAAAAGACTAAATTTTTCAAAAACCTAAAATTTTATTTGATCTCAAGAATAATTAAAATAAATTTGGTTTTTCATTGAAAATAATTATGTATATGAAGTTATATTAGGGAAACAAAATTTTGAATATAGAAATGAATAAAAGAATTTAGTTAAAATTTATAGTTATAATGAAAAATTTAAAGTAAAAACTTTCTTAATAAAAATGTTAAATATTATTAAACTATCTTTAGTAAGAAATGTTGTATTTTTGGATGAATAGAAGATTTGAATTTTATTTTTCAAAGCTTAAACTTAATTTATTGAGGAGTAATTTTCAACACTAATATTATGATTATTAAGTGAATGATACATATCAGACCTTTATTTTAAATGGAAGGGTGTAATTCAAAATCATTAAAGGCCTCTCAGATACAGTAATCCTTGCCTTATAAAAAAAAGAAGAAAAAAAGAAGAAGAAAAAAAAAGAGAAAAGAAAAAGAAAAAGAGAAAAAGTGAAAAATAGTGTGTGAAATGGAAGGAGAAGCTTGAGGATTTAAGGGCCTAATCAAAAATTGGTTCCATACCTAAAGTTTAAAATATAAGTTTTGAGAATATCTAAAACTTAAGGTTATAATATAGTAAGTAAAATTATTCTCAATTAAAATTTTTAAGTGAGAAAAATAAAATGTTTGAATCCTATATTTTAAAAAATCTACAAATATTTCTGAATTAGATAGAAACTTATATTTTCATTATCCTTTATTTAAGAACTTTTTAAACTTTAAGTTGGTCTTATTTACTAAAATTTTTTCTAAATTGGATTATTTCATTTCTGGAACAAAATTTTGAAACCTTCCTAAGAAAGTCATTTAAATAATTTGTATGTTAAAATTTTTATGGTTAAGAGTCACTTGAGGACGAGTAACATTTTAAGTTTGGGAGATTTTGATACACCTAAAATATATAGTGTTTTTATGCACATTTTTATACCTATTTTTGATGATATTGCACTTTAATGGAAGGTATTTTGTGTTTTTTTTGTAGGTGCGATAAGAATGATTAATTGTGATGAAATGAGCGACAAATGATCAAAGGTATTTTATGTTTTTCTTGCAGTTATGATGAAAATGATTAATTATGATGAAAGGAGAAAAAAAGATCAAAATTATGAAGTTTGAGACTTTTGGCCTCTAGCGCCTAAGCACCAAAGTGCCGACGCTTAAGCGCCACATTTAAAAATCAAATTTTAATCAAATTTGGTGCCATTTTCAAAGGGTGTTTGAAGCAAATTTTGGTGGTGATTTCCTTAACTTCCTTTGGGTGGCAGATGTGATTGAAGGGGTGCATCTTTTGGTGGATACATTGAATCTATACATGATTTGAAGAGACACCAAGAAACCTTTTAGAAAATTATAAAAATGAAGCCTCATAATTTGCAAAGAGTGTTGGGAGATCTTCTTTGAGTCGGAGTTCTATTTTTAGAGAGAGTCTTTTGAAGTTTTGAGAGTGTGTTAAATTAGTTTAGTGTAGTTCTATAGTTGTTAGTAGGAGTAAAAAAAGGAAAAAGGGTGGTGTGAAGCCTTCTTCTCACCAATTTTCTTTCATCCTTGTATCTAGTTTTTATTGAAGTCTAAAGTTTTTATTTGAGTCATCAGAGTTGGCCTCCAACGTCTGTAGAGTTGTATTGTGGAAAGAAATATTTCAGAGGAACTTCCAGAGTCTTGTGGAGAGGATTTTCATATATGTATTTATCTTTGTTTTTACACTTTGTTTTTAAGTAAGATTTGTTGTGTTTTCCTTATGGTTTATGCTTTCAATTCAATTTGTGTTTATGTTTTCTCCATGAAATCTAAGTTGTTTACTTTATCTTTTTCTTTCTTAGATGATGAAATAATTAAATTATAGAAGTATGTTGTGGAAAGTATAAATGTTTAATGCTGGAAGAAATTGTGATGATTCAATTCCTTGTACTTAATTTACTTCTTGATGTGGCCATTTAAGATGTTAAAATTTGTTGTGAGATTATGTAAGATCCAATGCGGTATTTTATCAACCAACAATTGGAAAAAATCACATGCAATTATATGGGTGAGAATTCTAGTCCATATGATTGAATGCAAATATATAGGGAGATATGTTTTATTGAGGAGTAAAATTAGAAGACTTTAGAGTGACAGGCTAAAGCTCCCTAATTTGGTTTGTTATTTTAAATTTTTTTATGAGATGTTAGCCCCAGGTGGAGGAAATAGAGGGAACTCTAGAGTGAGAGCTGGTATCTTCCCTGCCTAACCCATCTACAAAATTTCAAAATTTCAAATTAACCAATTTTCTTTATAGAAACAAGTAAGGGTAAAGAATATAATTGCTGCTATTTGGCACAATACATTTAAATACTTCCACAACATAAATATCCATAATTATTACTCATTCATTGAAGAAGGAAAAAGATATTTGATTCTTATAGCTTTTATATCGAGTTTAGGGTATTAATAATTTTAATTTCCTGCTTAACTTTTTATTAAAAATGTCAAAAATGACTTTTCAAACTTAGTACCTTAAAACATACTTACAAAAATCAATTAATAAAGTAAAAAGTTATTTTTCTTATTTCTTTAAAGTTTTAGACATTTCCCTGTGGGTTCGATATCTCGGGGCTTAATCAGAAAGTCCTATATTACTTGATAAATGATACGTATACTTGCATAGTATCCCATATTATAAATCATAAATTTACTATCTAAATCATAAGCATAAATATTCGGGGATCATTGACCTTATGAGATAACATGTAATGTCTAAGCTTTTGAGTGGTGAAAATTTAAGCTAGACAATGTTTCTCAAGAGGAGGATACTTTACATTCATCAGTATTAGACGTTGACTCATGTAGTAGAGGACGCTCTCATTTCCCTCATCATTGACTTGAGAAAGTAAGGCTCCGAGGGACTTGTCTAAAGCTGTGGTATAAATTATCAATGGACTACTCAAGATTAAGGCTACTAAAATAGGAGGTGTCATTAGATATCGTTTAATATCTTCAAAAGCTCGTTGGCATTTGAAGTAAGTTCGGAAAGGAGAGATACCTTCTGAACCGATTATATATAAATCATCTTAAAGTATGCCAATTTACCTTGAAAAGAACATAGTTGCTTCAAGTCTTTATGGGGAGGCACTTCCAAGATAATTTTAATCTTATATGAGTCGATTTCGATTACCATATGATGGACAATGAATTCTCTAAATTTCCTAGAGGTAATGTCGAAGGCGCACATTATGGGATTCTTTTTGAGATTGTATTGCCATAATCGTTCAAATACGGTCCTCAAATTATACATGTGGTTATCATTTACTTTGCTCTTAATGACCAAATCATCCACATAACATTCCAGTTGTTTATGAATGAGGTCATTGAAGATCTTCGTCATTGCTCTTTAATATGTAGCACCGGTGTTCTTCAGTCCAAATAGCATCATGGTGTAGCAGTAAATCCTGATCAGAGTTCTAATGCTGCAAGTGTTGCATCTTCTGAAGTCATCTTAATTTATTTGTAACTTGTAGATCCATCCATGAATGAGAAGATCTTGTGTGCTGATGCGATGTTCACCATTAGTTCCGGTATTAGCAACGTGTACTCATCCTTTGAACATGCTTTATTTAAGTCTTTGAAGTTGACTCACACTCAAATATGTCCATTCTTCTTTTTCACAGGTACAACATTGGCTAATCATATCGGATACTGTTCTTTTCACACAAAGTTAGTATCTATCAACTTCATCACCTTAATTGTGACTTGTTGTTCTATATTGAGGTGCATTCTTCTAAGGGTGTTCTTTACTGGTGTTATACTTTGATCTACTCCGAGTTGGTGAACCGCAACCCCTGGAGATAATCTGGGCATTTCTTCATAAATCCAGGCGAAATAATCTTTGAATTCTGACAATAATTTGATCAAATCTGTAGATTCCTCTTCAGTAAAAAGCAAACTTATGAAAGTTGGTCATGGATGCTCCTCAGTCTCGAGATTGATTTCCTTTAGTTCATCTATTATTGATTTGATTTCATCTTTGAACTTTGGCACATTGTCATCTATCGGTTGATTTTAAAATCCATCTTGAATGTCCAGGCAATCTTCTTCTGGATGGCTAGTAACAACTATGCAAAATCTTGAATCATTGATCGGTCCAATCGTTTCAAACCCATGACTATTCTTTCCTTTTGGTTGTATCTTATCTTTTGACATCTACTTCAGCACATATCCTTGTTGAATTAATGTTTGTACACACAGTAAAAAGTAACCAAAGGGTACTTTCATTAATTCATTAGAATATCTTTCTTCAAGAATTACACAAGGTTCAAAAGTAGAAGGAGAAGCTTAGTAAAACTTGATCAGTTTAAAAGCACCAATATGGACTTCCTTGACTTCCATACTCTCGGTCCTTTAAGGATGGACTAGAGTTAGGGTCATGTCTTAAACATAATGGTTAATCTGATGGTACATTGACTCATACTCATTCCTTTTTGTATCTTCCAAAGAGATTTTAAAATGAGGATTCTTCTGATATATCATCATTATATCTTTTCTGAATTCATCCTCCTTAGAGCTTCCTACTACATCGATACTGATAATCAGCTTTGTCAGTTCAACAATCTGGTGAGTTCTCCCTCGCCCGCATCCCCGGCCTCAACCTCGGATGTGTGGGCTAAAAGAATCTCCACCAAATCATTGTGAAGGAGTGGTGAGAGATCGTTGAAGCAGAGGTGAATGTTCTTGTTCTCATAATCTTTCTAAATCTGCGGTCTTATTTGGAAAACTATCTCTTGAAAATTATGTTTTCTTTAGTGGAGCGTAGTAGGCAACGTCCTCATGAATGCCCACCTCATGTATTGAAAAAGGTCGTAAATCTCCTTTAATGCAATGTTCTTGTCCATCTTTATAGTACTTAATGCATTGGTGAAGCGATCACGAGATCATGTTGTATTCTTGAAGCCACGGTCGACCAAGCAGGGTGTTGAACAAAGTATCTGCATCAATGACATGGAATTTTTCGGATGTTACTAGATCTCCAACTTTCTTTTGTAGTGT
Source organism: Papilionanthe hookeriana x Papilionanthe teres (assembly GCA_022702705.1). Lineage (NCBI taxonomy): Eukaryota > Viridiplantae > Streptophyta > Magnoliopsida > Asparagales > Orchidaceae > Papilionanthe > Papilionanthe hookeriana x Papilionanthe teres. Next base: position 171,397,708 of record CM040423.1, on the reverse strand, counting down.
TATAGATCCAAGGGCTCTTTCTCCTTTCTAATTGAATCCTCTTAACAACATCTTATTCATAGTAAGCTAACATCCGTAGACTCATTATGTTAAGAGACACTCGAGGATCTACAAAAGCTCTAGAAAGTATGAATTTGTCGATGATGACGAAAATGTAGGGTAGATAGTTGTTATCGGCTCTTCGTCAGTGAAGGTTACGCCAGGCTGTCCTTGCAAAATACAAACTCCATCGGAGGATGTGCTAGCCAACTGTTCTAAGCAAAGGTCTGGATTAAGTAGAGCCTTTATCAGATTTTCTTTCATCCTCTTTGACAGGATCAGAGTGTAGTGTTGACCTCATTTTTGGTGAGGTCTTTTCTTCTCTCCTTAGTGCTTAGGATCTAGCCATAGGTTTTCCCTTTGACTATCTTAAAGGACTAGAAATGTGACCCATCACTTAGAAATTCAAAACACTTCTTGACTCCCTTCAAACCCAACAAGCTTGATTGTAGACCCCTAATCACCTAGAGGGTTGAAATCAAATGTGAAGGTTTAAAGGATGAGTTCCCTATAGGACTCTTTGGCCTTAGGACTACCCTGGGTGGCCTGGTCTGGTGAGGGTTGACCTGCACACATCACACTCTCACACACATTCTGAACCCTAAACCCACTAAAATACCCCAATAACCTCCAAATAGCCAAAATACACTTTTTAACCCAAAAATCTAAAAATTTCAAAAATTCCCAGAAAATTTCAGAAAATTCCAAATATTCTCAATTTCATTTTGTTCAACTACACCATATGCCAATTTTGTCAATTTGACCCAATTTTATCAAAATCCCTATTCCACCCATTTTTGACGTGATCGTCGACGAGGTTGTCTGAACGACCTAAGATGACAAAACAGACCGCACCGTTGGGTCCGGAACGTCGATTTTAGCCGGGTAGGATACCCATTTTCCTAGTGTTCCGTGCACGAGCAAATAGCATGGAAATCGATGCAGGCTATTTAAACTTAAAAAAAAAGGAATTCCCCCTTATATAAACCCATGCAAAACCTAACCCTAAGCCCCCGGGGGATTCTTTTCATTCGGCGCCCCCCACTCATTTTCACAAAAAAAGCGAGCTCCTCTTCTTCCCGAATCTTCCCTCTCCCGAAGCTTCTCCATTTTTGTTTTCCCCTCTCCCAAAAGCTTCCTCCAGATTTTTACTTTCTCTCGCAAGTGAGAATACCTCCCCTATCCCACTTCGACTCGAGGCACTAGCTCACAGACACAAGGCATGCGAGAACCCCCTCCTCTCTTCCTCGCCAACATTATCTTTTCCTAACGAACAGCTCACGTATATTGCTGGCAAAGTTTTACTCATAGTGCCTTTCTTCCTATCTTTGACTGCTTGCTTCAAGCTCAAGGTCAATATTCTTGAGAAACAAGATTCGGCTCCTCTTGCAAGAAAGAAATTTGCTAAGTTTCTCCAGCTTCTCAAAAAGACGTATCAGAAAAACCCTTGCCAATTAGGTGTATTTTTTTAATACTGTTTTTTTTCTTAAATGTGTTATAAGTTATTTTCTATTATCATTTCTTTTTTATCTCTCATTTTATTTTCTTCTTATCCTATTTTAAGAGTTACAGACATTAGTATAAATTTAGGATGAACTGTGCTCCAATTGAAGTTTGCAATTGCTGAAATCTTGTTAGCAGGTCTTCATTCCTAGCTGTTTACAAGAATTTGATAGTTGTAATTTTGATTGTTACTATTGGATTGTAAGATACTGTTAACCGTAGGATTAGATCTGTATTCTCCAAGTCATCAAAATAAGCTCTTTGGTCTGATTTGCAAGAGATCAAGTGAGAATAATATAAAGGATGTTTTAAAAATTTGTGTTCTAACTAAACTGCATGTTCTTCTTTCATAGTTTGCATTAATAAAAAAGTTTATCATTTATGAACAATTTTGTTGAATACAAATTTTTTTATTTATTTTTTTAAATTGTAAATTGATTCAGAGGCATGGATGTCAATCAAAACTTCTGTGTACTCTTTATCTTCACTTTTATGATTTTTAATCATCCTATGATATGAGCATGCTTTCTTATTAGAGAGTTTGATACAAAAGATAAAGCAATAATGAATCAGACATGTAAGATTTATCCTTGGAAGATTTACACTTACACATCTAACACTTAAACTTCAATGTTTACATATATGCCACACAATTCTTTTTCATTTACATATTTAACACACTAACTTATGTTTTTACAAATATATCACTTTACCCTATGCATGAAAAGCTGTGTTCCATTTTTTAAGGGTTTGAATAGTTACATTTTGACGCGATGTGAATGGTAAGGTGGTATGCATTTATGGGTTGAAGTTTGGATGTTAGATACGCAAATGCATAGGAGTTAGTGTGCATGTAAATTTCATTTTTATTACCTTTACATTTGGAATTACCATATAGTACTACAAATTTTTGTGTTTGTTGCGAGGTAAATTTGGGCTCGCCTCGATGTTAGCTACGCCTCACAAAGCTATGTAAAGAGAATGCTAGCAAACGTGATAGCTGAGTCAGACAATTCTTCATAAAGGTATAATTCTGCTCATACCAAATTTCATTTATGCATTCACATTCATGAGTTTGATCTCAGGAAAATTTTTTTAAATTTATTTGTGGCATAGATTTCTCCTTTCATGAATAAAATTAAAATAAAGATTGTGGGTCTCAAATGACGACTAAAACTCATGATATAACACAAGTACAAAATCTTTGTGCAAATAGCTTTGAGTGAATCCTCTTGGAAACGAGGAATGTTCTTAATAATACTTTTCTTGAATTTCCTAATCAATTTAAGCTATATGAGCTTATCATTTGGAGATGCATGTTTTGTTTAGAATTAATGTGCACATTTGGATTAATACTTCATTGCGATTAATTTGAATCTCTTTTGCTTAAGTTAGCTAGATGTTTAAAACTTGAAAATATTTCTTTTTAAGATTTACTTGAAGAATGTGATTTTCGAGCTTGACAGAGATGATATGCAGCTTATTTATTTCTTTATTTATTGGAAGTTGTATGTCGTGATGTGGCTCAAAATTTCTTCTTATTTCACTATGAAACATGTTTTTGAAGAGGTAATTGTTGGCTTGAGATCAATAATTCAATGTTTGGAAGACTTAAATATGTGTTAGTAAATACCTCTTTTGATTTGGATGTTTTGAATATGAAGTGTGGAAACTATGTGTAAATGCATAAGAATTGATTGTTAGATGTGTAAGTAAAGCCCATGTATTAAATGTGCAAAGACATCGAAACTGATTGACTTAGATATTCGATATAAATGTCTTTCTTTTTGCATGATTTTCATTATACGCATTTGTACACTTATTTATGTAACATTTCATTGAACTGAATTCTCATACCAATTTGTTGGTGTGCCTTTGGAGGTTCGTTGGAGTGCGGACGGTATACCGACAACTCAAAGTAAGCGACGAGGTGATTTCGAATCAAGTATCTGCTGGGTAGCTTTCCCTCCTTGCAAAGTTGGCTATGAAAGAAGGTGAAGCCATTGCAACATATAAATGCAGTTTCTAATTACTTATTCTTACTCTTGAGCTTGCCTTGCAACTTCAAAAATATTTATCCTCTTTACAATATTTGATTTCACTTGGATGAAGCATTTGAGAAATTGTAGGTTTCATTTTTTTTTCTGAATCTCTTTAGATTTCTCCATTTTTGCTACTCGTTTATATGTGAAGCTTATGTTTAGATCAATTTTGCAACTCAAAACTGCTCTATGTCTAGTCCTACATGCTTCTAATTGATCTGAAGTCAATGCTTTATTGGTTTATGAAGTTTATGAATGATTAGCACTAGTTATACAAGAATTCTTTGTGTTTTTGCTCTTAAGTTCAATATATTATCAAATCTGATAAAAGATTATTTGGGTATTAAATTTTGGACGCTTGGCATGTAAATTCGAACCTAAACTTATTGATATATTTGCATACACGTTTCTTATACTTAAGCCTATGAAATTGTAAAGTTTGATTACTCATATATATTTCTTATACTTAAGCCTATGTGTAATACTGGTTATTTAAACTTAAAATACTTTATGTATTAAACATGAATCTAGATATAAATTTATATATTCATTTAATTCCAATGCATTTACATACTTAATACATAATAAAAATATATAAATATATAATTTTCAGAATTTTTTTAAATAATATTTACATATGTATAATGTTTACATTTTTATAATATTTAAATATATAACACTCAATTTAAACATTAATTTAAAATTTTGGTATTTCATATGTGTATCACTTAAAAATTAAATGTACATTTATTATCTATCAAAATTACTGTACTTATGTAAATATACACCTAAATTATTGTATTGAATATAAAAATATTAAATATCTTAACTTTTTACATGAAAAAAAAAAGTTTTTAGATCTTTAAATCATTATGAGCTTACGTCTTAAATTGAAGGATACAAATTTATATCTTAAACCTTAAGCATATGATATCCAAAAATAAGTCTAAACATTCCCATAAACTCAATAACAATAATAATAAAACATACATAACGATAGTACATACTAAGATAAATGTAAATACATGCATATATATCTATATAAAACTATAACAATAAGTAACAAATGAATGATAATAACAATGCTGAAAAGGGGAAGAGAGATTATTATTATTATTATTATTATTTTATACTAAGTTAAAGTTATATGTTTGAGGAGCTTGAAATGAATGTTAAATATGTAAACACATATGCATTGACTGACATGTATGTAAACCTTCCCCGTATTCTTATGTACGCATCTTAACACTATTTGAGAGAATGTTCATATTTGATTGTAAATATGTAAATGAGACGACGATAGCGATCACAACAACAAAACAAAAGACGATCTTCAATCGAATTCTTCATAATTTAAATAATAAACCCATAGGATTTCGAGGTAGTTTGCCTAGCGCGACGTAAATCCTAACTTCGTCTTTAGGCTTTTGCACAGCTCTGTTGTGCAATATAAGCCCTAACACTTTAGGATTCCGAGGTTGTCGTCCGATACGACATAAACCCTCACATCTTCGAGGCTATTTGCATGACTGCGTCATGCAAATATAAGACCTAATTAATTAAAATTGGCAGGATTGCAATATTAAATAAATTCCCAAATTGAAGCCAAACAATAGGATAGTTTGGGAAGTTGCCAAGATTCTTCTTGGATCCTTAACTTCTCCTACTTCTCTTCCTTTGGACTCATGAAAATAACTGTTCTAAATTTGATCTATTCCCTATTGAAATTTCCAAAACTCAAATCCTTTGAAAACCTTAAACTTTGAAATTCTTGTGAGCAAACCCACTAATCCTTATTTAGAGTTTTCTTAAATGATTCACTTCATTTAAGATGTAATTAACTATAAGGGCTAGCCCTTATAGGGAACTTTAAGAACCTAGGTAATATAAACCCTGCTTAATTCCTTTATATTAAGCAGGGGAACTTATCGTCTTATGAAATTGGTTCGTAGACCAAACGGATATCACAAATCTTCTAGTTTATTTAACCGAGCCTCATCTTCAAGCAGTGTGTCTGCTCTCCGGGATAGATATACAGTTTGTGGTGCGGTGCTCGTTTATATAAACTATTCAGGATATGAGATCAGTTTGATTTCATATCTTAAAATTTTCAAATTTAAAATTATTTTCAAAATCAAATACTACTTTTCAAATTATTTATTTAAATTAAATTAAAAACTCGCCGACAATTTCTGTAGGCGACGTCTTTTCAAAAATACAACACACAAACCTAAAAATATGCCGACATGTAGTAAATGCTTAGTTTAGCTGGAAACTTCCTAAGATAAGCTAGAACATTGTAATCCCGTTTATTTAAATTTCTAATCTCATTTTGAATTTGGACTTCTTCTGTTACTGGAGCAATTTCTTCTTGGGTAATTACTTGCTTTCCTTTCTGCATTTGAGCTGTTCTTGGCGGTAGCATCTTTCCACTTCTGAGATTCACCTCCATTATTTCTTCCAATTATGGACTCAGAGGTTCTCTTGGTGTCATAGCTGATTCTTCTAGTAATTTTTTGTATATGAGAAGTCTAAGTTAATGGTAAGTGAAGTTCCCTTGCACTTGAGGACAGACACCTCACTTCCCGTACTGTCGTATTTGGTGTTGTTGATATCTTCTTCATTTTTGTCAATGTTCTCATCGAAAACTAGCATGGTTTGAGGATCATTTTGAGAATCGAAATCAGGGTTAGATGGGTTTGATTAGTTACGTCATCACTAGAGATAGTAAGAATGTAGCGAAAATCATCACTGTCATAATTATAAGATCCTGAGGGGGGGAAGAGGAAATTATACAGAGTTAACGGTTTGAAGGATTTCTCCCCCAAATCTGAGACAACCAATCTAATAGAGGCAAGCTCTATCCTAACCTTCATGTTATTAATCTTCATCTCATCCAAGAAATCCTTCTTCTTGATTTTCTGCTGCTGTGGTTTCTCCAGTGTAATCTCCATCTTTGGCTTAGAAGGTGGTAGACTCCGTGCAGTGGCTTGCTCTGAAGTAGCCTGTATCTGATCCAGAATCTTATTGGAATACTTTATCCAAACCATGCTCCATCCATCTTTGTCAACATATGGATCTATTGGGTAGAATGGCTTGGCCGAAATCATATTTACAGAACCTCTTTTAGATTCATTTAAATATCCTTTCAGGACTGTTATATTTATTTCATTATAATTCTTGTCAAGCTAATACTTAAAATTGAAGCATCTCTCTATGGTATGTCGAAGTAACCTGTGTTATCGACACAAGTTGGGATGATCCTTATTATTCATCTCTTTTGGCTTCTTTGGCTCGAGCAATCTGAACTCAGGCTTCTTCATCAAGTTTCCGAACATCTTCTCTACGACCTGACCCGACCCGCAATAATGTAGTAATATTTGCTTCTAAAAGATGGCCAAAAGCTTGACCCAATTTATAAATAGCGGCTAGTGTATTAAAAAATGATATAAATTTTTAGAAAATATTTTACACACTAGAAGTACTACGCAAGTATACGTATCGTTTCAAGTAATATAGGGTTTTCTTTTTTAACCCCAGTATCGATCCCACGGGGAAAAATTATAGTAATAAATTTCCTAAATATTATATTTCGAAAATATCTTTTTATCCTCTAATTTAACTTCAAATTACTATTAATTTACTAGATGCAAATAAAGGAAACAATAATAAAATGATTTATGAAAACTATATAAAATAAACAACTTTCTTTCCTTCAATTAATCTAAGATTTTTAAGATAATTAAATATTCATTGGAGAATTTGATTTATGGTATTATGCCAGATAGAAGCATTCCTATTCTTTACCCTTTGATCCAAACACAAAGAACATTGGCTAATTTACAGATCAGGTCCGGATGTATTGTTAGTAGAATGGGTTAATCTAGGCTCACACAACTAGATGTCCAAGGGTGGCTATGGTCAGCCCTACTAGTGACCCTTTCCTAATCTATAAATTAAATTATAAGAATTTAGTCTGTCACTCTAAAAACTTATCAATTCTACACCCTTTAAATCTTATCTTCCTATTTATTTGCACTTCACCTTGAATAGCCCGCACATGGCCTTCGACTACCCAAGGATTCATGTGACATTTACAAGTTAAGAGTTCTTCTCCTTCAAGGTCTCAAAACCCTTCAACAGATTTTAACAATTTAAATGGCCAATTTAAAAAGTAAAGTAAAATCAGGTATTAATGTGATCACAATGTTTTGAAAATTTTTTGAATTTCAATTCTCCATCGAATCTTTTAAATTATCTTATCTATCTCTTCAAAATTAAAGGAAGAAAGTAAACTAACTACTCAGAACACATTGAAAATAAATAACAAAACATGATAAATAAACTTTGAATCAAATATAAAAATACTTATCTCAAATATTTCTTCTACAGATCATCTGATTCCTACTGACTCCACAGTGCAATGAACTCCAGATGCAACAACTTGAAAATAAACTCACTAAACTAAACAAAAGTGGCACTAAATTTCTCTCTCTAAGGATGAGAGATCCTAAAGTGGATAAGAGAAAGGGTTACAATGGGAGGGGCACGTTTTCTGAAGAAATGGACTCCTATTTATAGGCTTCAAGGGTTGCCTTGAGGCACCTCTTCAAAACATGTCCACATTCAATGAATCTTCTAGAAGGTCTGTCTGGCGCCTAGGGGCCGGAATATGGCGCCTAGGGGCCGGAATATGGCGCCTAGGCCGGACACACGTCCAGTTCTTCACACCTCTTCACTTTAGCTCGCACCTCTTCGCGATTAAAACCATTTTGGAGCTTCCAAATGCAATGTATCTCATATCCTCTTATCAAGGAACAACTGCCAGTCTTCTAGAATGTCCAATAACCGCTCCCTCTGTCAAAATAACCGATCAAACATTGTCAAAAACTTGACAGTTTTTGTATCTAGTCTGGCGCTTAGGTGCCAGGCCATATTTTTTATACTTTTTGTATTTTGCTCCATTTTTGCTCCTTTTTGCTCCATTTTCCTTTTTAGACCTTTTTACACCACCTACATCCAAAAACACACAAAATACCTTTCATTAAAGCATAATATCCTTAAAAATTAATAAGAATTAAGACATAAAGAAATAGGTATTTTTTTATAGATCACGACCTCAACTCTGAAAGAGTAATTCCTGCATAGCCATTCTGAAATCGTCAGACCCTGTCGTCCATCTGTCCTCTACGACCTCTACTACTTACTGGACAGATTATTCTGCTGTGGATGGAGTTAACAATGTAATTGAGACTAACTGTATTGTGGAGGCTGACTATACTTAGGCGACTGACTGTGCTGCTGCGGTGACTGCTCAGCCTGAATCCTTATTGGTAGCTTCTCTTTATCAACCATTTCCACTACGCTAAATCTCTTCTCATATGCTTTGATTGGTCTCATTTTCTCTACTTTCCCTGCCGACTCCATATGCTTAACCTCCTCTTATAAACTGATAGCCTTGCTGAGTATCTTCTCGAAGGACTTAATAGTAAGACCCATAAGCATGAAAGATAGTGGACCGTGGATACTCATGATGAGTATCTTGATCACGTGCTGTTCTTGTAGCTGAGGCTCTCACTTTATTGAAAGGTTTCTACATCTCAGAATATGGTCAACTAGTGTCTTATCGAGCTTTGTTGACCTTATTTTTGATGAGGTCTTCTCTTCTCTCTTTAGTACTTAGGATCTAGCCTTAGGCTTATCCTTTGACTATCATAGAGGATTAGAATTTGGACCCACCACCTAGAAATTAAAACCACTTCTTAACTCCCTGCAAACTCCACAAACTTGATTGTAGACCCCTAATCACCTAGAGGGTTGAGATCAAATGTGGAAGTTTAAAGGATGAGTTCCTATAGGACTCTTTGGCCTTAAGACTGCCCTGGGTGGCTTGGTCTGGTGAGAGCTGACTTACACACACACTACACTTATACACTATACTTTCACACACCTCCTAAAACCACACCTATACCCAACTTGACCTCCTGACTCATGAAGGTGATTCACATGGATGGTCCTTAACCCCTAAGCCCTTGGCTAAGAGGGTTAGGAACAACATAGTGAAAGCCTCAAATGAGTCCCCTCATGGCTCATATAGGCTTTATATGGCTTCATGGCTCAACCAAAATGATTTCATTCCACTTACATTTACCCAATCTTCAATTTTCTAAATTTCCAATTTTTTACCACCGGGACCCCATACCCGCCTAGCCTACCCAAAATCCTTGAAAGTACCCAAATTTTTCAAAATTCTCCAAAATCACCCAAATTCCTCAAAATCAATCTCAAACATCCTCCCACCACTCAAATTGACTATTTTTTACCCAAAATACTCAAAATTCCAAAATATACCCCCAATACCCTCTAAATTACCAAAATGCCCCCTTGATCCAAAAATCCAAAAATTCAAAAAATTCCCAGAAAATTTCAAAAAATCCCAAATATTCCTAATTTCATTTTGTCCAACTACACCATGGGCCAATTTTGTCAATTTACCCCACTTTTGTCAAAATCCCTAATTTGACCCATTTTTACCCAAAGTGAACCCAATGTCAAACCAAACCTACCCAATTGACCCAAATTCTGGTCCAATTCAATTCTAAACTTCAATTCAACATCCCCAACACCAATCTAGACTAAATCCAAGCCCAATTTGATTGATATTTGAATCCAATTTCACTTTTGACCTTAAAGCCTAATTTGGACTCATGACCCAAACTTAGCCAAAACTAACCCAATTCAACTCCAATTAACCCCAAATCTGGTATTGTTTCTTATGACCAGAGGACCCTAGGGAAAATGGTTTTTGAGTTAACTCACTTGTAATAACCCTAATTGGCTTAAACATCCAAAATGGAGCTTTAATTAATTAGAGTTAATCATACATCAAATTGACTTGAAATCAATTCTCCACTGACCTTTAGGGTCAGAGGAACCCACCATAAAAGTTTGAAGTCAATTGGACTTGGTTAGCCCTATGAAATGGGTTGATTAAGCCATTTAGCCAAACTTAAACTTCAAAAATTCATAACTTTCAAAATACTTTTCAAGAATTCACCAAATTGGTTTTAGAGCCTCTCTGATATCAGGGGAATTTAAGAAAATTAAAATTACAATTTTCTAAAAAAGTTGATTTTTTACATTATTTTAATATTTTTAATAATTAAAAAATAATAAAAATCACAAAAATAATAAAATTCACCAAAATGTCACATTTTGAATTTTAATCACTTAGGAACAAGCCCCATATTTTTCTTAAGTCTCTATGATGAGATACTAAATTTTAAAGCCCTAAGGTAATTTTAAAATTAAAAAAATGTATTTTCTAGCATTTCCACTAAAATAATTCTAATAAATCAAAGAAAAATCCGAAAATTATGAAAATTAGTTCTCTGGTTTCCTTGATATTAGAGAGTTTTTTGAAAAATATAAAATTCATTTTTCAACATTTATTTTATTTTTAAATTAATTAATACTCCAAAATTTAAAATAATTATAATAAAAATAATATAATTCAAAAAATCACCAAAATTGGTCCAAGTGGTCCTCTGGTCATTAGGAATGTCCCATAATTTTCTTAAGAATAGAAACTTTCCCTTGGTCATATTATTAAATTTTCCTTGAAAATCTCTATTTTCCACCAAGAATAATTACTTAAATAAATTAAATACAGAAAAATCACATTTTCCCCTCTAATATCTTGATTGACATATGAGTGAAGTCACATAAAAATTTCAAATTCATTTAAGCTAAATTTAGTGAGTTATGAAATTATTAAGTTAAAAGGGTAAAATGGTAATTAAAATTTTAACCTATAAAATTTTAGGTTTAATTAAAATGGTGGGTAAAATATTTGATACTAAGTTGATTTTGGATGTTTGAAACTTAGGTAATTAAAGGGTGGAAACCTACCAAATAATTTAAAAATAATTAAAATAAACCTTAATTAAATGATTAATTAAATTTGGAAGAATAATAAAAATTGGAATTATTAAAATAGGGATATTATTAGGAAGAGATTTATTCTTTAATTTAAAAATCCCTAAATTAATCACCTCAATAACATTTAATTCCTAATTAAAATGATAATCCAAATTCAAGATTTAAAATGATAAAAGACTTAATCATTAAATTAAATTAAAGATTAAAACATTTAAATTAAATCCTTCCAAAATTTCAATTAAATTAATACTTTAACAATTAAATTAAATCATTTTTAAAATATAAAAAAAAGAGATATAAAATACTAAATTAAAATTAAAAATTTAAATTAAACTTAAATTAAATTAAAACATATTAAATTAAATAAAATTAAATTAAATTAAAACATATTAAATTAAATTAAATTAAATTAAATTAAAATATATTAAATTAAATTAAATTAATAAAATTAAATTAAAATTAAAACTAAACCAAATTAAATTAAATTAAAATTAAATTAAATTAAATTGAATTAAATATAACATCACTTAAGACATAGAGAATTAAAAAATAAATCTAAAACAACTTGAACACTATTCCAAACTTAAACCCATTAATTAAAATTAAGTCGAATCACAAATCACTTGAACATCGATTTGCCCTCAAAAGCTCTTGTTGTCATAACTCCTAAATGGAGTGTTAAGTGAAGTATTACTTCACTCATAGGATATTCAAATGTCCTAGTTCACTGAGCAAGATAACAAAAGTTGAACCCCTGGATGATTAATTCATTTGTATAATTAAATTCTCTTGGACTTAAAACAATCCTAGAGGTATTGAAAAGATGTTTAAGATTCGTCTTAAGCACTTCCTCAGTATGATAGGATATTTATAAGAACAATTGGACTTAATTGTTCTTCGATGAAGAAAATCGTCCTCAAACCAAAACACAAGAACCTAGACGTCATAGGAGATGACTAGCTATAGGAGTAGGGCCTTGGTAGAAAACCGTAACCCTTCCCTTAGCTTTACCTAGGAACTTGCTTTAAATGATTAAATATTCTAAATTGTGTTTAAGTGTAGCTTGGGATGACGGGAAGACCCTCCATGTACGCTTTTATTTTATTGCAATTTACCTTCCTGCAATTTACCTTATTGCAAATGCACTTACTTTTCTTGCATGATAAACAACTGTTGCATGAAAACCCACACCTTTAGGATAGCCCCTAAAACTGAAACCAAAACTAAATTAAAAGTCATTGCAAGATAAAATTCACCATCACAACATTTCAAAATATAAAACAACTCAAAATTTAATCACAAACAGAACACAAAACTACAATTATAACTAAATTAAAACGTCTTGTTGGATGATCGGGAATACCTCGGATGATGTAACCTACGTGTTGCTAACGGGATTTCCCACGGTCTAAATGAAAGTGTGGAACTCATTTAGTTGAGTTTAGCAAATTCATCTGGACTAAGTGAATCCGATAAAAATAACGATGCTGGAAGGATGGAACCGTGGGATCTTAACCGGTGTTGTTATAATCAACTTTAAGATTTGTTTTAATTAAAACATAAAAACACTTGGATTTTAAGATTTCTAAAAACAAACTCTTCTCTTCTCTTTTGATTACAATCTTCTAAAACTAAACCTCTGCAACAACAAGGAGCTCGGAGCATGGTGGGCAGCATGGCCATCGTTATCAGCAAAACCTGAGTCTACTTCAACAAAACTTTCTTAGAATTAAATAATCAAGCCATAGGATTTTAAGGTAGTTTTCCTAGTGCAACATAAATCCTCAATCTTTTTGTTAGGAATTTGCATTGCAAATTAAGCTCTAACCAGTCTTAGGATTCCTAGTAGTCGTCCGATACGACATAAACCCTCACATCTTCGAGGCTATTTGTGTGATCACATCATACAAATATAAGTCCTAATTGATTAAAATTGCAGGATCAAAACATTAAATAAACATTAGGGCCTTCCTAAATTCAAGCCAAACAATAGGATAGTCGGGAAATTACCGAAGTTCGCTTCGAATCTGTGATTTCTCCTACCTCTCTTCCTTTGAATTCCTAAAATAGAATGTTCCAAATTTGATCCATCCCCTATTGAAATTCCAAAATTCAATCCCTTGGAAACTTAAACTTTGAAATTCTTGAGAGCAGAACTACTGATTATTATCGAGAGTTTTCTTAGGTGATTCCCGTCACTTAAGATGTAATTAACTATAGGGGCTTGCCCTTATAAGGAATTTTAAGAACCCAGGTAATATAAACCCTGCTTAATTTCTTTGTATTAAGCAGGGGAACTTGTTGGCTTATAAAATTGGTTCGCAGACCAAACGGATGTAAAAAATCTTCTAGTTTATTTAATCGAGCCCCATCACCAAACAGTGTGTCTATTCTTTGGGATAGATACACGGTTTGCGGTGCGATGCTCGTTTATATAAACTATTCGGGATGTGAGATCAGTTTGATTTCATATCTTAAAATCTTCAAATTTAAAAAATTATTTTCAAAAACAAATACTACTTTTTTAAATTATTTATTTAAATTAAATTAAAAATTCGCCGACAATTTCTGTAGGCGACCCCTCTTTTCAAAAATACAACACACAAACCTGAAAATATGCCGACAAGCTTTTGTTGTTCCACTATGAGATCTCCTATAGTAACATGGTACTGTTTGATGAATAATTTGACAAACATGTTCTCCCTTTTTGTGAAGGTCTTCACTGATCTATTAGGTATTTTCTAATGCTAGTTGAAAGCTATCCCTGACAAGCTGCTGATGAACTGTCAGAATAATAATGCTTCATTTCCTTCTGTGTTATAACAACTGACTTTGAATTGTGCTATATGTTAATGAGGGTTTCCTGATCCATCGAACGTCTTGAAAATAGAGGTGTAACGCCTTTGGTGTAAGGCACGACATTAAACTCCTTTGGGTAGGGTCCACCCTTTGAAACTGATGCACCGCCTTTGGACTGAGCCAAGGTCTGCCGAACTTGCTATTTAATTAGATACCTGATATCCTTTTCTGATAGACTTGTAGCTGAATCCTCTTGGTAGAATTGAATTCTCTTATTTAATCCATGTTATGTTTGACCTCAGGCTGGTTAACTTACTGAGATGCTATTGGTCGTGACTGCAACTGTCCACGTAGTGTGGCCATAGAGGAACCTAGAGCCGGAACCAATCTAAAAGACTTATGGCTCGGTGAGGAAAGCGTTATCAGAGTCTTCTTCATACAGAATTTCAGTCCCGTTGGTAGATGAGAAGGTAGGTGCGGTGAAGGCAAAACTAGTAGCAGTAGAGATGACAACTCTTCTAGGCACAGAGACAAAAGAATTAATGGGGGTGGTAGGAACCTTCACCTTCTTAGCAAAATGGAAGTCTTGATGGGAATTCAGGTTGAACTTAGCAGACACTGTTGATTTTCAAGGGCAGCAACTTTCAAGACGACGATTTGGGCTTTTCCAGGTACGACTTCAAACTCACCGAAGCCGGTCCCAATCTGGATCATTGGTGCAGCAAGACGGGCCTCATGTGAAGTGGGCATGTTTCATGAGAAAGTAAGCTAGGGGTCGACAACATAAGTATTGAAAGAAACATTCCAAAAGTGAGCGAAGGCCTAAACCCTTATAATCATAGTGTAAACACAACGAAAAATGTCATTCTGTGAACTGGGCACAATTTCATTTTATTTTGAATTTTAGTATTTTATCTTGTCTTTGATTTTCATATATTTTTTAAAAGGAGTTTAAGATTTAAGGAAAAATGATTCGATTTGTCGATAGCAAGATTGAACCTGGGAGGCACAAAGAGAGAGTGAAGTATAGGACCTTATCCAGAATCCCCTTTGCAACATATATTACTCTGGTGAAGCTTATTCACCAACACACTTATTGGGGGTCCAAACCCACAAAATATAGATAAATCCTAAATATTCTTCAACCCCTCTATTTAAGGATGGTTAAACGGACGGTTATGAAATTGTGGAGAGTTGATCGTACATTCCCAAGAAAGAAGTGGGTAAAGCATGTCAATAGAAGAATGCTAATCTTATTCATGAGGGATATGAAAACAATACTAATGTATGAAAATAACATTTCCTTATCCTAATGAAGAGATAAACTAGTCCCCAGTGGAGTCGCTAGAAAATCGTCGGCCGTTAAAATTTTTTTAGAGGTTATCGATCACCCAAAAGAGTATCCCGATGCCCGGTTTAAAATAGATTTAACTTAATATAAATATGATTTGAAAAGTATCATTTTTTAATTTGAAAATTTGAAATCAAACCGATCTCATATAAAAAATAGTTTAAATAATCGAACACTACACCACAAGCCATGTTTCTAATTTGAAGAATATGTACATTGCTTAGTGGTGAAGCTTGATCAAATAAACTAAAGAGTTCATGACATCTGTTTGGTCTGTGAATAATTTATGTTGACCAAAAACATCCCCTATCTAATATGAAGAAATTATATAAGGTTTACATTAATATGGGATCTTAAAGTTTTCTATAAGGGTAAGCCCCTATATTTAATTACAACTTAGATAATCGAAGTCACATAAGGAAACACTTGATTTAGATCAGAAAATACTGTATTCATGACTTCAAATGGTAGGATCTTCAAGAAAATACTGTAATAGGAAATTAAATAGATGAGTAGCTCAAGTTTGGAACAATTATTATAGGAATCCAAAGGAAGAGAGTGCTAGGGGAAAACACAGCTCCAAGAAAAATCTTGGTGATTTCCCAAATTATCCTATTGTTGGGCTCCAATTTGAGATACTTATTTAGTGTTTCATCCTGTCAATTTTATTATTTAAGGCTTACATTCACTTGATACTAATCATGTGAATAGCCTAGAAGTTAGGATGATTTATGTCATATCGGATGATAAACTCAAAAACCTAAGACGAGTTAGGGCTTATACTGCATCAGGTGCAAAGGCCTAAAGAGATAAAGTGAGGATTTATGCTGAACTAGTTAAACTACCTTAAAGTATTATTTGTTTCTAAGGAATTTTGTTGTTGAAGATGTCTGTACTGCCCACTATCCATGCTCCTAGCTCCTCGTTGACGAAGGTTTAATTTTAGAAATGTCAAATGTAAGAGATGGGGAGAAGTTTCATGTTTTAGAAATGTTTAAATTGAGGTGTCTTATTGTCTTATTAGAGGAGTATTTAAGTTGATCATGGCAACACCGGTTAGGATCCCACGGTTCCCTCATTCTGGTACCAACATTTTCTTCAGATTTACTTAGTTCAGATGAATTTACCAAATTCAACTAAATGAATTCAGTACATTCATTCAGATCATGGGAAATCTCGTTAGCAGCCATAGGTTGCCTCCTTCGAGGGAATCCCGATCACCCAAAGAAACTTATTAATTTAGTTTCACTTGTGATATATTTCTGTTTGTGATTAAATTTTGAGTTTTCTTATATTTTAACTATTGTTGCGGTGAATTTTTTCTTTTTTTTGTTTGAATTATAATTTTGGCTTTGGTTTTGTGGCTATCCTAAAAGTTTTGGTTTTGACATGCAGGGTGACCTTGTTATTTATCATGCAATTTCATAAGTAGAAAAGGTACGAGAAAGTAAATGAAAGTAAATTGCAGTGCAATAAAATAAATGTGTACGTGCCTTTTCTTTCCGTTCCTTTACTTGAAAGTTCAGCCTTGCAATGCATATATAAATAATTTTGTGGGAATTGAAACATACTTGTGAGAAAAGCTAAGCAAGCCTATAATTAGGTTCGCCATGGGCCTACCGAGTCCTATATCATAACTTGGTGGGTCCTATTTTAAATGTATAGATGATTTCTCAAGTAAGACGTAATAAGTTTATTCGTCCTTCAAGATATCCAAAGGGTTATGAGAAAGGTCGAGAGACCAGGCCCCGGACATCTCACAATTTCTTGAAAAGTCACTAGTTTGTTCAAACTTATTATCCTACTTGATGAATCATCCATATCATACCCTTATGCACAATGAATTGATGTTCAAATAATCCCATGAGTGGGGTAATTATCACTTGAAATTCTATTTATAATTATATGAGTGAAAGCCCTGAGGGGTAAATTGATTTATTAAGAATTTAGTTAATTTAATTTTAAAATTAGGCTGGTAGTGTTTCAAACATGTTCACAATTAATTTACCATCTTTTCTAATCCATATTAGTCTAGTTTGATTACGCCTAGCTCAATACCAAGACCTTAAGACTTAATGGGTATATATGCAATTTTAGGAATAGTTAACTTATGTGATTATGGTTCTTAATCCTTATCAAAGTATTGAATTTATCATTAAACACCAACTAAGGGTATTAGATTAAATAATTATTAACTTCCAAAGTAAAACCCCTAACCCTGGAATCATTTAATATTGATTATCTTCCAAGTTAAGATAATTAAAGAAATTATAAATTTATATTTTCTGTAACAAAAGTGATGTTAGTTTCTACCAATTATTCCTTTGTGTTTCAATCATCCAAGAATGTCAAATAGATTGTTCAATGCCCATTTTATCATTTGGTTATACATAAATATTAATTAAGGTTTAATTCTTTAATTATAACTCTGCCCTTATTTGGTTTATGTCATAATCTATTAAATATAACTCAAATGACTTTGAAATTTTTATGTTACCCCACTCATGGGTCAATTAGAACACTAGAGGAGAAAACATGATTTTTATAATTTTAATTTAACTTATATAATTATTTACATGTAGAAATAAGGATTTTTAAAGATAATTTAATAGCATAATCAAACACAATATTTATCTTAAGAAAATTACTGGAGATTTACCTAGACAAGTGGACTAGTTGGACCAATTTTCATGATTTTTTGAATTTTATTATAATTATTACAATTATTTTAAAATTTGGATAATTAATTAAACATAAAATATTGCTTATGTGGAAAATTAAGTTTTATATTTTTTATAAATTTCTCTGAGGTCAGGAAACCTAGAGAAATAAGTATTATATTCTTGTGATTCATATTCTAATTATTTGAATTATTTTTAGTGAGAAATTAGGAAAAATCCATTTTTTAAGTTTAAAAATTATTTTTAGCCTTTTAAAATTATTATCTTTATTTAGAAAATTAGGAAAATTATTTAATTGTTCCTGAATGATTAAGAGAACAAATGTGACATTTTGGTGGATTATAATATTTTGTGGATTTTAAAATTTTTAATTAATGTTAATAATTTTTACTAGTTTAAAAAAAAATCAAAAAAGACTTAAAAATAAAATATTTATTTTAATTACAATATTAATTTTTTATTAAATTCCCCTAGTTATAAGGAACTCCCAAAACCAATTTTATATTTTTTCAACTTATATTTTAATTATTATAATTTTTTTAATGCAAAAACTATTATTTAACTTGGAAAATAAAATTAGCCGATCAAATTAACTCCAAATGACTTGGAAATTTTTTATTGGAGATCCGCTGACCCTAATCCCCAACGAAGAATAAAAAATAAGCAATTTACCTTTGTATTTAATCCATTTTATTTTAATTTTATTTTAGAGGCTTAATTACTATTAATGAGATTTTGAATTTGTTGGATCAAATTTAAAATTTTAATTTAGTCCTCTGGTCATAGTAAACCTACCAAAATTTACTTTGTATTTTTTATTAATATTTTAATTATTGTAATTTTTATATCAACATAGAGACATTTGACTTGAAAATTATGGTTTTCCATAGAGAGATTCTCTCTGACCTTGGAAAATTAAGGATGGTCCCTCATGATAGAGAGAAAGAAAACCTCAAAGTTCAAGTCATGGTGACATATCTAGAGATAATTAAGCTATAAATATGATTTATTGTTTTTAATTAATTAAAAATGAAATATACATCAAATAAACACCAAACAATTTCCACACTGTTCTACTCTGTTCACTGAGCGAGAGGGTATTTTTATTTTATTTTTTGTGATTTTTCTACACTAAGTTATGGATTTCTGAAGGTGGACTGAATTAAATAATTATTTTAATCCTTATTTTTCTATTTAAACGCGTGGCACCGCGTCATCCTTGGCAGCTCCGAAGTCTCCACGCATCGCTCCACCATTTGACGCTTTCTTCTGACTCAGAAACCATGCGTCCGAGCTTTGTTCACCATCTCCTCGTCCGACTGCTTCAGCGCTATCCATCTAATACATGTGCGATCCAACGGCTCCTGGTCATCATCCCTTACTCACTTAACCTGTAAATTTTCTACCTTTATAACCCTAAGATCTCAGCCTAGACTCAACCAAATCACTTTAGATTTATTTCTATGGACTGATATGACCTAGACAAACTTATATTTATGGCTAACCTAGCCTGAAATTAGCCTAACATGGATGGAGAATCGAAATAAGCTCTGGAAAGAGGGAAAGTTCAATACGTCTATCTGAAAGGGGAAGTCTCAATCAGATGGTTGTAGAAACTTCAGGGAGGTCAAACGAGCTCACAGATGAAGTCTTTTGCTCTGGTGAAATGTTAGACCTGAATTCGATCAAGGTCAATTTCAGGTGTTAATCAAAGTCTAGGTTTGAGGCTCTGTGTAATGGGGTGTCTATGGGGGATCGTCTTCTTTTAGTGTGGGGATGGTGTAGGGTTAGTCAATTTAGGATTTGGTGTGTTGTGGGGGTGTGGGGAAATATGTCCTATTTTCGATAAGGAAATGCTCTTAGAAATTGGATTAGGGTAGGGGGTTTGGGTGGCTAACCGACTAAGGACAGTGGGCTTGAATTTAGGAAGGTCTGGAGGAGCTCTAGTGAGATTTTGGTAGAGTTTCCCTAGGGTTTCAGGCACTCTCCCCTTTGGCTGTGAAGAGGTGATTTTATAGCCATGGCCATTGAGTGGAGCTCAGAGGGAAAATGTGGGTGTTTTAGGTTGCTTATGTGGAGGGATGAGTAGTGCAAGTAGCCAATGGAAGTGTGACAGCTTGGATTGGTGTAATGAATTCAAATTGGGTTTAAGTGATTCTCAATTTTGGCTCCTCCGGTGACTAGGCTGGTCGGTAAGGACAGGGGTGGGTGGCCAGAGGTCAGGTTAGCTGGTGATCAGGTGAGCTACGTATTTAATTTGAGTGGTGATGGTTTTTGGCAAAGATCCTATTTTTGTAGCCACCTTAGGAAGGAAATCCCCCAAATTAGGGGACCCTTAGTCCATAGCTCAACTACATTAGGCCAGGTAGATCTAGCTCAGTCCTAGGGGTCCAATTAGCTGATGTGGTTGAATTGGTTTGGTTACTTGTGGAGTATTGTTCAATTTAAGTCATTAGGGTTCAAGTTGGGCTAGGTTGGGTTTGAGCTTAGGCTAGCTCCAATTGATTATTCAAAACGATGTGCATGATTGTCACAAATGTTTTGGAAGAGAATTGGAGTGATTTTGAGTTGGTTTAGGAGGAAGATTTGTTGGGATTTGAACATTTGGTCAACATTGGGCATGTTGGGATAGACTTGGGTTTAAGTTAGGATAAAGTAGGGTTAAGGGTCAATTGATGTTCACATTGATGTAGGTGATTGTCATGAAGGGTTTTGGATAGAAATTGGGTTGAAAATTTGGGGTTAGGATATTCAATTTGGTGGAATTTGATCATGCGGTCAATTTGGAGAAAAATTGGGGATTTTAAATTGGGTTCAATTTGAGTGAGTTTTGGGCTCAAATGTGGGTCAATTGATGGATCAATTTGGTGTGTAGAAATGATATGAAGAGTTTAGAATTCATTTTGAGAAAATGAACTTAGCTAAGGGGTTCAATTTGGAGGATTTAGGTCATATGGTCAAAATTGGGGCCTTTTGATTTGGATTGAAATTTAGATTGAAATTATTTTTGAAATTTGGTCAAAATGGGCTTGAATGTGGTTTGAATCGAGATTATCCATGGTGAATTTGAGTTTAGAATTGAAATTGTGGAGGATTGGGGTCAATTGGGTGGACATTGGAGGTGATTTGGGCTTAAAGAGGCAATTTGGGGCTTTTAATCAAAATGGGTCAATTTGATCAAATTGGTTCTAGTGAAGTGGTTCAAATTGATTTTTGGGCACATTTGGGATGAATTTGGAGTTATTCGGAATTTTTTGAATTTTTAAATTTTGAGAGGCATTTTGGTCATTTTGGTTATTTTAGGGGGCATTTATGGGAATTTTGGCAAATTTGAATTGTTTTGGGTATTTTAAGTGGTAAGGATTGCTTTGAGATTATTTTTGGAGAAAAATTGGCTAAACTTGGCATTTTTTGGGAATTTTTTTAAAAATTAGGGTTTAGGGGGTGGGGGGGCAATTTGGTAATTTTGTGGAGTTTTAGGGGGTAAAAGTTGGATTTTTTAGTAAAATTGGGGTTAAATGAGAATTTTAACCTATTTTAGCCATGGACTAAAGGAATTCTCCACTTTGGATCCTCCATGTGTTGGTTCTAGCCAAACTCTAGCCTAAGGCTAAGAGTTTAGGGAATTACCCGCATGAGTTTCTATAAGGATAAAGGATCAAGTGTGAGGAGGTATAGCCATGTTTGGTTTTAAGTTGTGAGGTAGTGAGTCTAAGTGTAATGTGGGTGTGAGTGGGTGTGTGAGCCTCACCCAGACCAGACCTTCCAAGGTGAATCCTAAGGCTTGACCATCCTATAGGGAACTCCTCTTGATCTTCCTTATGCTTTGTCTCATCTTCCTAAGTACTTAGAGGTTAGACCTTAAGCATTTTAAAACTACACGTAAAGCAAAGAGGTGTTTTGAATTTTGAAGGGGGAAGAGTCCGATCACTAGTCCTCTAAGATAGTCACCAGGCACGTCCTATGACTAGACCCTAGGCTAATCTAAGGAAAGACTAGACCTTAACAAAAGTAAGGTCAATAGTGTTTCCTTAAATTACCAGTTCCAAAAACACTTAGATGTTTGGGGTACAACACTTTTGGATATTATAATGAATCAATCTCCTATGGATACAAACATTCTTTGGGTATAGTTGAGACACCCCGAGCTTGGGCGAAATCATCTTATACTTGTTGCTCGATAAAAAATTTTAGGTCTCCTTGGGGGTTAGATGGTGTCTCTGATTTTTCCTTGCAGTCTTCATCCACAACTACATCAGCTTCAGGTTTCTCCATTTCTGTGTATCGAGGGACTGAATCTAGGATATCTTCCATCATTTTCTCTAATCTCTCTATCTTCTCATCTCTCTATTTTAATTATTTTAATAGATTCTGGGCAGCATCAAGTGTTTTACCTTCATCAACCATAGCTCCTTGGAATCATTTTCATCTTAAGATTCCCTTATTGATGATTTAGCTTCTACAACCAGGAAAATAACAACATCACTTGATGTGATTTCTTCTTTTTTGACTTGTTTGATACTAGCTTCCAATTTAGTCATGACTTAATTTATTGGATGTCCTTTAAATACCTCAAATCGAATGGGATTTATTAAGATTCTCTGTTTGAGTCTGATGAGCCATCAACTTGAAAGATATTACATTCTTCAATCACCATATCTTTCAAAGCTGAATTGGTCTCAGGATCTGATATGTCTTAGATTTGTGATACCTTCCCTAAATTAGATGGGATGGAAAGCAATGAGAGTTTCATTCTTATAGAAAAGCTGAAGTTGTTGAAACCCATTCCAAAATTGAATGGGGACCCAATGTTTAGATAAGGGCTAAATTACATCTATTTTTGGGAGACAAAAGTAGTATGGGAGGCATCTTATATGTAATGTGTATAGAAATATCATAATAGAGACTTAAATTTATAATCTTTGAAAAATTCTTGAATGAAACTAAGATCAGAGTTAGGTTTGAAAAAAATATTGAGGAGAAGTGATGATGGCACATGTCCCGAAACCCTACTCATTAAATAGAGTTTAGGTGAGCATGTAGGAACTCGAACATTAAAGGCAAGAGACAGGACCCAAAAATACGTTTGATGGACCCTTTAAAAAAGGACTACTAAAAGATAGACAATTTTAACTCATTACAAAAGATGGATTGAGGAACAAAAACTCCTAGTGGAGTTGTTAAAAATTGACCTTGGTGGGATTTTTATGTCTCCACACACCATAGAACATTTTGAAAGACTTCTATCTTGATGATCAAACATGACATTTTGAAGAATAACATATCCTTTTTAAGGAAGAATAGATTACATTAAAAATTGGGTCTAATCACCCGGATAATGTTGCACTTCTTTAGTTTATAGATCTAAAGTATTTCCCCTAAACTTACAGCTGTAAGAAAACAATTCTGTTAATTTTGGGTTCTCTTTCTCTACAAGTGCAGTCCCTCTTAGTTAATTACATCTTTAGATCCGTGAGCCCTAAAACAAACTCTCAATTAATGTAATGATACAATTGTAGGAAGTTGGACTTTCATGATTGAGGTAGTTGAAGATATGTATAGGATTCAAATTGGAAAAATTAGGCTCCAAGGAATGGGACTTACAATTAGATGGCAATGTTTCATAGGAAAGGCCAAAATGTAGGGATTCAATCATCTGATGGAGTGGGTCTATACCTGAAGAGTGATTATTGAAGAGTTTTGAAGATTCTTATAAAGATTGAATCAATTAGATGAAGATGAATCAAGTCACTTGATTTGACTGAGAGAAGTGATCTAAAGCCCTATGTTGAGGACACAATCAGTTAGAATGATTTATAGATAAGAAGTGAAACCTTAGACACTATAAGAAATTCTAATGGGTGCACTAACTTGAACTTTGTGAATAACATTCCCAGTTAAGATGCTCGTGGATTTTTTTCATCCTAAGAACATTGGTATCCATCGATTATGATTGACGACATAACCAGGTATTAGCTTAAGTGCATATCATGAAGGATTCATAGTTTTAAAGTGGTATGCAATATCTTTAATAGTAATCATGGGTTTTGTCACTCTAAGGTATTCTCTCTAGTCTAAGGTTGTAGGTTTGTTATTTGTATGTCCTAGTCCTTAGCACGAGCTAGGGTACCTATCAAACAAACCAAGATTTTTATACTTAGAGTAATCTATGATAAGTGATTGCCTTCGGTTTAGTGTCTAAGTTAGCTAACCTAAGGTTCATGTTACATCTACCTAGGTTCTTCTCTCAATCTTTATCTTGGTGTTTTTTAAATGTTATTTCAAGTTCAGTATTTAATTCATGTCTTATTTTAGCTTCTAAGTTTGTCAATCATTGTGAGAAATTAGAACTTTTCTAAATTTTGAGTTTAATTTGTTTAAAATATTACCTTGATGTTTGCACAGAAAACCATCTTATTAATGGTTTCCACTCTTCTTTTTTTGTTTTATGTAATTTTTTTATATTTTTATTTGAAAAAATATATATATGGAACAACACATAAATGAAATAAACAATATATATTTAGCCTTAGATTAGACTTAGGATAGGATCAAGTTGAGACAAAATAGTTTTATAGCTTGAGTAAGCTCAATATTGAGCTTAGATTGGGTTGACGGGTTGATTTGGGTTGACCTGGGTTAACTTAGATTAACTTGGGTGGTCCTAGGTTGACTTAGGTTTGACTTGAACTAACCTGGTTGACCTGGATTTGAGTCTAGTCAGCCTCGGGTTGGGTTAGGTCAAGCTTGGATATGGGTTGGGTTATATTGAACCTGGGTTGGGTCAGGTTGGACCTGATTTAGGTCAGGTTTTGGTTAAGTTTTGAGTTTGGTTTAAGTTAAGATATTAATTAGGTTTTCGTTTAGGTTATGTCTAGTTTTTGGGTTTGGGTTAGGTTATGTTAGGGTTTGGGTTTTAGTTTAGATTCGAGCAAGGTTTTGGGTTTGGGTTTGGTGTAGGTTCGGGCTAGCTTTTGGGTTTGGCTTAAGTTAGTTTAGCTTAGGGTTTGGGTTTGGCTTTGCTTTAGACTAAGCCTTAGTGGATTAAGGTTTGATTTAGCTTAGGGCTAGGTTTTGGATAAGGTTGAACTTAAGGGGGTTAGGGTTTAACAAGGCTCAGGTTTACCTATGTCGATCCCAAACCTAAGCCCAGTCCAACGATTTTAATGCCGTTGATGTAGCCCAACTAGATTTAAGAAAATAAATTCTTAATTAAAAAAAAGGAAGGAGATAAGCTAACAAAAAAAAGGCTGGTCGAAAGTGAGGAGGCTTGCTGCAGAACTTCTTCCTTCTCCTCCTTGGATTAATGAAGAATGTAGAGTGTTAAATATCTCAAATGGAGAGTGTCAGAGTGTGAACATTGATGAGCCCCTGACATGTGCTGTTTCTCTACGTGTTTTATATTTATAAGTACGAGCACACACTAGAAGTTCTATACAAGTATACATATTGTTCAAGTAATGTAGAGCTCTAGTGGAGTCCCGTTTATTGATCCGACAGGGAAGCGAGGTAAGTGGTCCTTAGTCAAATTTTATTCTACTACAATCAACCCTTAGATTGGACAATTGATTTAAGTTGATTTTCTAACAAGTACTCCTAAAGGCAAGTCTTAAAATCAAAACAAATAATAACTACTCCTAAATAAAAATATTAATTATAAAGAACCCTTTCTGGATGAATTAGATTGGAGAAATTTGAGATGTTAAAAACTACTATTCTTATGTAGTGAATTGGATAAAGTTTAGGTATGGGATAAAATAAATATTGTATGTGCCAAAAATGAGAATTTTATTCTTTACAATCTTTCGAGTGCATAAAGAACATTGACTAATTCAAGGTTTGGTCCCTAAATCTGTGGTTAGGCTTGGAGGATACTAGCTCTCACTCAAGAGCTCCCACTTCCCCCTCACCTGAGAGAAAACATCTCGCTTTAGTTTCCAAACACTTGGACCAAATTTGGGATTTTAGTCTGTCAACCTAAAATCTCTAATTTTACGTCCATCAAAGTATATTTCTTTATTTATTTGTATACAACCCACATGAACTACATCACTCATTCATGGAGATCGAATGTGGTTCCAAATTTTTGAGAATTACACAGCTCTCTCGCATCATAAAGCAATTACAATGAATTTTAACACTGCAATGGACTCTTATTGTAACGTAAATGAAGTGAAAGTTAAAACCATCATATTTATAATTAAAACTTCTTCTAGCATGCATCTCAATAACCTAAACATGAATCTTATTCATTGCAAAAAATGTAAAAGGAAAATAATACATATTCTTTTCATGCCACTATTTGCAAATAAGAAGAAAAGGTAAGAGAAAGACATCACAAAGCACGAAAAAACATAACGGAAAACTTCATTACATGAAAGCAAATCCACTACATAAGTGTTTACAAAATCATAAGACAATGAAGAACACAATACATAGCTTTCTCCCCTTGAAGGAAAGATGAAAATCTCTCTCACAAAGTCTCACACTGATCCATGCAATGCTAGAACATTCCCCTTTGGATTTTGTTAAAATCCCCTCGCCAATCACTCCAAAAAAAGTAGAAATCTACATTTTTACTTATATTCTAAGATTTATAACTATTCTCCATGTTTTCCCATTCACACACACCATCTTCATTAGTTAATTATTGATACACCTTATTCATGATGTCTCTTGTGGGGAAAAAATTAGAGTAATGGTAAATTGGAATGCTTTCAATCATAAATAAATTATTTATTCTTGAAGGAGTGAATGTTATCCACCTACCTCAAACATAGACGACTCCTTGGTTGATCCCATGAAGATTTGCATAAAAGTTTTTCACCACAAGCACGACTACTCCAATAGTAGTGTAACATAACACTTCCCAACATCTTTGCACATTGATTTTCTGGACTTGGGTACTAGGTGTATTTCACCCTTGATTCTCAAAACCTCTTTCTTTGATCAATCTCTTCTTCAAAAGAATATCATAATGTTTTTTTTGCATCAAAACTGATGAATTTCCTTCTATTGAAAACCACATATCTTGAAGTTCCTTTGGAGTTGGAAGCCATGGGATGCTTATATGGTGGGTGACTGATACAACAAAAATATATACTATTTTTGGTGATATTGCACTTTAAAGAAAGGTATTTTTCATGATTTGTTGCAGGTATGATGATTTTAGGTGATTCGAGAGAAAAGAAGCAAAAAGGAACTAATTCAGAGCGAAAAGAAGCAAAAAAGGAGGAAAATAGATTCTGGCGCCACCGACACCATTTTTCAGAGAACTCAGTAATTAATTCAATGATAGAGCATGGACGGCGCCCTACCAGGCACTGCTGGCTCCCAATGTTGGTGGAATTCAATTTTGAAGAGCTTTTGCGACTTTTTGAAGGGATTCCTATTCAAACTATTGGGATTTCGTTTCTAGCTTATAAATAACTATTTTTTGGATGAAAATGGTGTGGTCTTAGTGTGTGTTCTAAATTTTTAGTGTGGTTCTAGAGAGGGAGAGTGTGTGTTGAGTGTTAGGGCTTAGGAGAAAAGTGTGTAGAAGTTAGAATTTGAGAGGAATTCTTCTCTAAGGAGTGAAGGAGGAGTAAAGTGAGAGATTGCTTCTTAATTTCCATTCTAAAAAGGGAATTAAGTGTTGCAAAGAAGAGAGAAAATGATTCAAAGGAACTTCAAGGGAATTGCATTGAGGAATAGAAAGAGATAAGTTGTATTTTCTTTTGTGGTTTGTGTGACTTTTCTTTTATATATAAAATTCGTGTTTTATTGTGTCTTCTTCATGAATTCTGAGTAGTCTCCTTTGTCTTTCTTCTTGCATAGAGATGTGATGATGGATTGATGTGGATTTGAAGTGCTTTGAATGTATTGAAGAAATTGTGATTGTTTTTCATTTCAAACATAATTTAATTTTATATCTGGCCAATTGAATTGTTAAAATATGTTGTTAAACAGTAATTCTGAAAGGATTTAGTGTCCTACAACAATAATGAAGAATCCATTCAATTTTCATGGATGAATTGAATAGTTCATGGGAATTGAGTGAAAATAAATAGGGAAATGTGTTTTGATGGACTTCAAATTGGAGGTTTCAGGGTGACAGGCTGAGATCCCCAATTTGGTCCTAAGATTAGTAACTAAAGCCGAAGGTTAACCTTCAGGTGAAGGGTGAGTGGGAGCTCCGTAGTGAGAGCTGCTATCCTCCAAGCCTAGCCTTAGATTTAGTGGCTAAACTTAGGATATGTCAATGTTCTTTTCATGCTTGGAAGAGGGGGTACTTTTTTAAGAGTGAAGAAACATTTATGATCCAATTTGTCACAATAACATAGATAATCGTTCCATATCATCCGCACATCATATTCTCGTTGCAAGAGGAAATATACTTTTCTTATATATAAAAAATCTTTCAAATATATAGCTTAGTGTGTGTCTGTTAGTTAATTATATTTTAAAAGTTATTAGAATTAATTGTAGTTTGATTAATTAGTACTATTTTCTGCATAGTGGTAGTAGAAGTAAACATTAAAATTTAATTGCAATTTGAGTATCAAATTTCAGTGCTACATTAACTATTGTGAAATACTTTCTTCTATTTCGTAGCTTCCCTGTGGGATCAATAACCAGGACTCCATTAGAGCCTTGTATTAGTTGATACGATAAGTATAATTGCGTTGAATTCTTGGACTTTACAAAATCATTATAAAAATATTTAAATTTGACTTCATAAATTCTTGCAATATAAAAGTCCGTAAATCGCCAGCCAAGCTTTTGGCTCCGTTGCCTGGGAAGGTAACGAAGTAACTAAGTAAGTAAGTAAGTAAGTATAAACGATATTTATTGATAATATAGTAACTGCAAACCTTTACTTTGTAGTGTGTAATTGTGTGTTCGTTTACTTTTTAAAAGTATTTGTGTGATTGTATAAGCATTGTAGTGGATCTATAGGTTTAGTGCCTTACGATTCGGAGTTAGAGTGTACCGTTAGAAAAATTAGAAAACAACAAAAAAATGAAAATCCTTGTGAAATGGCAAATAATCAAGATAATCAGAGAAATGATATTGGAAATTTACCAAGACCTTTAAGAGATTATGCTAACCCAATAGCAGATGAAATTCACATAATTATTCAAAATCCTGATGTTGCTACTAATTCATTTGAACTTAAAAATGCTATTATCCAAATGGTACAAAATAATCAATTTGGAGGAACACCTAATGAGGATCCAAATTTACATCTTGCTAGTTTTTTAGAACTGTGTGCTACTTTTAAATATGACGAAGTGTCTAGTGAAGCTGTCAGACTTAGACTTTTCCTATTTCATTAAGTGATAAAGCTAAGGCATGATTAATTTCGTTAGCACCTGGATCTGTTAGAACTTGGGGAGAATTATCTCAAAAGTTTCTACCAAAATATTTCCCTCCATCAAAGACTGCTAAGCTAAGAAATGATATTACATCTTTTGGTCAGTTTGAAGGAGAGTCAATAAATGAAGCTTGGGAGAGATTTAAAGATTTTATTAGGAAGTGCCCACATTATGCTTTACCAGATTGGTTAATAATTCAAACATTTTATAAGGGATTAGTGGGATCATTGAGATCTATTATAGATGCTGCTGCTGGTGGATCGTTAATGTTAAAACCTTTTGATGAAGCATACACATTAATTGAAGAAATGACTACTAATAATTTTCAATGGCCCTCTGAATGGGTAAATCCTAAGAGAGTAGCTAGTGTTCATGATTCAGATATGATGACTATGATAGTTTCTCAAATTGCATCCCTTTCTAAGAAAATAGATCAATATGGAATGAATTATTCTCAACCACCTCAAGTGTTAGAGGAAAATTCATTTAGACAAATAACAGAATCTCAAACACCTTATGAGACTTTAAATGCTATTAAAAGACCTAACAATCCTTATTTAAATTAGTATAATCCAGGTTGGAAGAATCACCCAAATTTTAATTGGAATAATAGCAATGCCAATGTTAACCTACATTGGGAGAACAGTTCTATAAATCATTTTAGAAATTCAAACAATCATAGAAATACCAATTTTAGAGCAACTTATCTTCCTAGATTCAATAGTAACCCGCAATTTAAGGATACGAAGTTGTCTTCTGAAGAAATGATTCTGAGTTTGGGAAATCAATTACAAGCTCAAGGTGTTGCTATGAAAATATTGAAAATCAATTGGGGTGTATTTTCACTGCAGTTAATAATAGACCTTCTGGAACTCTTCCAAGTAATGTTGAGATCAATCCAAAAGATCAAAACAAGGAACAACTTAAGGTTATTCAATTAAGGAGTGGAAAAGAATTGGAAACAAGAGTGCAAAAAGAAGTTTAAATAGAAAAGGAGAAGGTTGAAATAAAAAAACGTTCAAACAAGATTTATCCTCCTCTTGAGCCAATGAATGTAACTGTTGAAAAACCACCACCTTCACTTCCTCAGAGGTTAAAGAAACAAAACAGTGAAGATAGATTTGGAAATTTTTTTGAGATCCTTAAGAAATTAACGATAAATATTCCTATTGTTGAAGCATTAGAATAGATGCATGACTATGCCAAGTTTATTAAGGATATCCGGAAAAAGAAAAGAAAGTTTACAGATCATGAAACTGTTGCACTTAGCTAAGAGTGTAGTGCAATTATTTAGAAGAAGCTTCCGAAAAAACTTAAAGATCCTAGTAGTTTCTCTATTCCAAGTGCTATAGGTGAAAATTTTTTCGGAGGAGCCTTATGTGATCGGGGAGCTAGTATTAATCTTATGCCTTTATCAACTTTTGAAAGGTTGGGAATAGGAGAAATTTCTCCTATATCTGTGACTCTTCAGCTGGCCGATCGTTCCATTACTTACCCTAAAGGAGTGGTGGAAGATGTGTAAGTGAAAGTGGACAAATTTATCTTTCCTGTGGATTTTATTGTACTTGATTTGGAGGAAGAAAAAGAAATTCCAATCATTTTGGGAAGACCATTCCTTGCTACTTGAAGAACAGTGATTGATGTTCAAAAAGAAGAATTAACTATGAGAGTTAATGATCAAGAGGTGACCTATAATATTTTGTAATCTATGAAGTATCCCTCAATGGAAAAATATAATGAATGTTTTAGGATAGAGGCCTGTGAATATTTGAGAAGTGATCATTTTGAGAATATATTTGAAAAAGAAGTAGAGTATTGTTGACCTCATTTTTGATGAGGTCTTCTCTTCTTCCCTTTAGTACTTAGGATCTAGCCATAGGCTTTTCCTTTGACTATCTTAGAGAACTAGAATTGGGACCCACCACTTAGAAATTCAAACCACTTCTTAACTCCCTGCAAACTCCAGAAACTTGACTGTAGACCCCTAATCACCTAGAGGGTTGAAATCAAATGTGGAAGTTTAAAGGATGAGTTCCTATAGGACTCTTTGGCCTTAGGACTGCCCTGGGTGGCCTGGTCTGGTGAAGGGCTGGCTTACACATACACTACACTTATACACTACACTTTCACACACCTCCTAAAAACACACCTATACCCAACTTGATCTCCTGACTCATGTACGTGATTCACATGGATGGTCCTTAACCCCTAAGCCCTTGGCTAAGAGGGTTAGGAATAACATAGTGGATGCCTCAAATGAGTCCCTTCATGGCTCATGTGGACTTGATATGGCTTCAAGGCTCAACCAAAATGATTTCATTCTACTTACATTCACCCAATCTTCAATTTTCCAAATTTTCAATTTTTGACCCCCGGGACCCTACACCCGCCTAGCCTACCCAAAACCCTTGAAATCACCCAAATTTTTCAAAAATCCCAAATCACCCAAAATTCCTCAAAACCAATCCCAAACATTCCCACATTACTCAAATTGATCACCCATAGCCAAAAATACAAAAAATTCCAAAAATACCTCCCAATACCCTACAAATACCCAAAATACCCTTCTTGACCAAAAAATCCAAAAATTCCGAAAATTCGCAGAAAATTACAGAAAATCCCAAATATTCCCAATTTCATTTTGTTCAACTACACCATGGGCAAATTTTGTCAATTTACCCTACTTTTGTCAAAACCCCCAATTTAACCCATTTTAACTCTAAGTGAACCCAATGTCAAACCAAACCTGCCCAATTGACCCAAATTTTGGTCCAATTCAATTCTAAACATCAATTCAACATTCCCAACACCAATCTAGATCAAACCCAAGTCCAATTTGATTGACATTTGGATCCAATTTCACTTTTGGCCTTAAAGCCCAATTTGGACCCATGACCCAAACCTAATCCAAACTAACCCAATTCAACTCCAATTAACCCCAAATATTTTCTAAATCTTCCTTAACATTCCCACAAACAAAACACTAACATGATTTGCCCAAAATTTAGACCCAACCCCACTCAAATTCAACCCAAAGCCAAAAAGCCCAATTTTGACCTAAACCCAAACCTAACCCAAATGAACCCAAACCCTAAAATCAAAACCCAACCAAAGTCAAAACCTCTTTGAAACACTCCCATAAACATTTACCAACATTAATTTTACATCAATTTCAACCCTAGCCCAACATTGGCCCAACTTAGCCCAATTTGACCTATATTGGCCCATTCACCAAAAGAGCCCAAATTCAACCCAATTCAAACCCAAATCACTCCCAATTTGCTCCAAGTCACTCATGACACATCTATGAGCTAAACCCAACAATTATTTGGCCCAAAATTCTACAAGATTCCCATCCATAAATCTATTTTTAAACCAAAAGCCCTCTTACATGGAAACCTTCTTAAAAGCCCAAATTTCATGCTAAAGCCCATATGACAATTGCTCTACATCACACCCTTAATTAAAATCAATCCCTAAGTTTGAAAATTCATCATGAAGCCATTCAAAATTAAGCCCCATACAAATTCCCATCAAAATACCAAAATTTTCTTAAAATCCATTTCCATGAAATTGACTTGACTTTTCCCAAGCCAAAGGTGAGCCATGAAGCCATGCATGAGCCACATGGAAGCCATGAGAGCCTCTTTACATGTCACCATGCCATTTTGGGCAAAAGGAGGAGACTCTTTCCTTAATTCCTAAAGGTGATTAACCACTCCCATGATTCCACTAAACCTTGCTTAAGCTTAATTGTACTTGGATGGTGACCATTCCCCACTGATTAAACTGACCTAAATCACTTTCTATTCATCCTAAACCAGGCCTTGGGTGGTGAACCTAGCCCAAAATCATGGGTTGACTCATTTGAACCCAAAATGGCCTTCCCCCCATTCCATTTCAATCCAAGCTCTTTACACATGGCATTTGTCAATTGTCTAGACTAAACCCCAGCCCTGACCCACCTGAACAAGATGGTGACCAATGCCTGGCCAGCCAGCCACCAGGTCGCCGGAAAACACCATGGCCGAGAGCTCACATGTGAGCCAACCTTGAAATTCTCACTCGCCGAGTCGCCCCATCCCCAATGGCCACCATGGTCGTTCTTCCCATGCCCGAGCAGGCTGATCCCAAGCCCTAACTCTCCCTGGGAGGCCCTCCACCCTCTCCTATTTAAACACCACCCCCTCACAGCCATGAGTGGAGAGTTGTACAAACCTTGCCGAAACTCTGCCAAAATTGTTCCAAACCCTTCACCATCCTTAGAGCAGTTGATCCCCAGTGTCAATTTGCCCTAATCCCCACCAACGAGCCCGATTTCTCAACCGAAATTCCACCCAAAACTAGGACACTTTGCCACGGTGAGCCAATCCTCAAATCGACTGGTCCTAAACCTTCACTCGGACCAAGAGGAGAAGTTTCCCACCGAAAACCCCATCTCCCGGCCACCCGGTTGCTCCGGTCTCCAAGCTTTGTGATCGAGCTGTGGTCACTTTCATAGCTAGGTAATTCACCGGACTAGGAGACTTCATCCGGAGCTTGCGGGATCCAATCGAAGGTGACACAACCCTCAGATCGAAGCCACACTTCTCTGAGCAAAGGTATGGCCTCACTCTTCTTCCCGAGCTTCTGAACATTCTCCATTTTTATTGAATCAATCTCATGCCATATAAACCGTATAGATGTATTCGTCTCTTCAAGATGAATCCATAGAGTATAAGAACACGAAAATCCATTGAGTATCGAGTGAGATATTAGGGATTTAGTGTGGATGGCTCTCGGGTGAGGACGCTTGGGGACGATGAACGGATGCCGTTCATTTAATACACGCGCGGACGGACGGCCAGGATCGCGTCGGATCAGGAGATGGAACGACACAGCGGGGCCCCGGAGCGCTGAGTCAGATGGCGGCGTCGAACCAGAACGCGCCGCGTGGCCTTTCGGAGCTGCCGAGGTTGACGCGGTGCCGACTCGGATAAATAGAAAATTAGGGATTTTCTGATTTTTTTTTTAATTCCCTAAACTTCAAAAATCCATAACTTTGTGTAGGAAAATCAGAAAAATAAAATAAAAATACCCTCTTGCTCAGTGAACAGAGGAGAATAATGTGGAAAAGAAATTATTTAATTTCATCAAGTATTTTATTTTTAATGATTTATTTACCTTCTGCATTCTTTTAATTCTCCATGAATATGGGAAATTCACCATGGCATGAGACCATAGGGCTTTTGAAGCCTCTGAATTTGGGAACATTCCCTGAATTTTCCAAAGTCAGAGGCCATCCCTATGAAGAGTTATTGATTTTTCAACTCTAGGTTGCTAGTTTGAGTATTTTAAATCCAATAATTAGCATGTTGTGAAATAAATTCTAGGAAAATTTGGTGATGTTTCTTATGACCAGAGGACCCTAAGAAAAATAGTTTTTGGATTAGTTTATTTAAAATAACCCTAATTGGCTTAAACACCCAAAATAGCTCTTTAATTAATTAGAGCTAACCATACATCAAATTGACTTGAAATCAATTCTCCATTGACCTTCAGGATCAGAGGAACCCACAATAAAATTTTGAAGTCAATTGGACTGGGTTAGCCCTACTAAATGGGTTGGTTAAGTCATTTAGCCATTTTGAACTTTAAAAATTCATAACTTTCAAAATACCTTTCAAAAATTCACCAAATTGGTTTTGGAGCCTCTCTGATATCAGGGGAATTTAAGGAAATTAAAATTTCAATTTTCTAAAAAATTTAATTTTTTGCATTATTTTAATATTTTAATAATTAAAAAATAATAAAAATCATAAAAATAATAAAATTCACCAAAATGTCACATTTTGAATTTTAATCACTTAGGAACAAATCCCATATTTTTCTAAGGTCTATTTGATGAGATATTAAATTTTAAAGCCCTAGGGTAATTTTAAAATTAAAAAAATGTATCTTCTAGCATTTTCACTGAAATAATTATAATAAATCAAAGAAAAATCAAAAAATTACAAAAATTGATTCTCTGATTTCCTTGATATCAGAGAGATTTTTGAAAAATATAAAATTTATTTTTCAACCTTTATTTTATTTTTAAATTAATTAATGCTCCAAAACTTAAAATAATTATAATAAAAATAATATAATTCAAAAAATCACCAAAGTTGGTCCAAGTGGTCCTCTGGTCATTAGGAATGTCCCATAATTTTCTTAAGGATAGAAACTTTCCCTTGGTCATATTATTAAATTTTCCTTGGAAATTCCTATTTTCCACAAAAAATAAATATATAAATAAATTAAATACAGAAAAATCACATTTTCTCCTCTCATGTCTTTATTGACATATGAGTGAAATCACATAAAAATTTCAAGTTCATTTAAGTTCAATTTAGTGAGTTATGAAATTATTAGGCTTGAAGGGCAAAATGGTAATTAAAAAAAATATTTTAACCCTTAATTAAAACTTTAGGTTTAATAAAAAATTAACAAGTAAAATATTTGATCTTAATTTGATTTGGATGATTGAACTTTAAATAATTAAAGGGTAGAAACCTACTAAACAATTTAAAATAATTAAAATAAACCTTAATTAAACAATTGATTAAATTTGGAAGAATAATAAAATTGTAATTATTAAGATAGGGATGTCATTAAGAAGAGATTTATTCTTTAATTTAAAAAAAAATTCCTAAATTAATCATCTCATTAATATTTAATTCCTAATTAAAAATGATAATTCAAATTTAAATTTTAAAAATGTTAAAGGACTTAATCATTAAAATTAAATTAAAAGGTTAAATTATTAAACTCTTTTTAAATTTTCAATTAAACTAAAATTAAAAATAAAATTAAATCAAAGATTAAATTAAATTAAATCAAACAAGTAAATTAGATTAAATAAAATAAATAAATTAAATTAAAATAAATAAATTAAATTAAAGTAAACAAATTAAATTAAATTAAACTAAATTAAATTAAATTAAAAAATATTAAATTAAATTAAATTAAATTAAATTAAATTAAATTAAATCATATTAAATAAATAAATTAAATTAAAATAAATAAATTAAATTAAATTAAATTAAATTAAACAAATTGAATTAAATTGAACTAAATTAAATTAAAATTAAATTAAAATTAATTAAATAAAATTAAATTAAGAAACATATTAAATTAAATTAAATTAAATCAAATTAAATTAAACTAAATTAAATTAAATTAAACTAAACCAAATTAAATTAAATCAAAGTTAAATTAAATTGAATTAAATAACATCATCTAAGACATAAAGAAACTAAATATAAATCAACTCGAACACTATTCCAAATTCAAACCCATTAATTTAAATTAAATCACAAATCATCGGAACACCAATTTGCCCTCGAAAACTTTAATTATCATAACTCCTAAAACGTAACATTAAATGAAATGTTACTTCACTTATAGGACATTCAAATGTCCCAGTTCACTGAGTAAGATAACAACAAAACTTGAATTCCCAGACGATTAATTCATTTATATGATTGAATTCATTTAGATTTAAAACAATCCTATCAATATTGAAAAGATGTTTAAGATTCTTCTTAAGCACTTCCTCAATATGATAGGATGTTCATAAGAATAATTGAACTTAATTATTCTTTTATGAAGAAAATCGTCCTCAAACCAAAACACAAAGAACCTAGACATCATAGGAAATGACTAGCCATAGGATTAGGAACTTGGTAGAAAACCATGACCCTTCCCTTAGCTTTACCTAAGAACTTGCTTAAATATTCTAATTGTGTTTTAAGTGCAGCTTGGGATGACGGGAAGACCCTCCAGGTACGCTTTTATTTTATTACAATTTACTTTCTTGCAATTTACATTGTTGCAATTTATTTAATCGCATTGTACTTACTTTTCTTGCATGATAAACAACTATTGCATGAAAACCCACACCTTTAGGATAGTCCCTAAAACTGAAACCAAAACTAAATTAAAAGTCTTTGCAAGATAAAATTCACCGCCACAACATTTCAAAATATAAAACAACTCAAAATTTAATCACAAACAGAACACAAAACTACAATTATAACTAAATTAAAACGTCCTGTTGGATGATCGGGAATACCTCAGAAGATGTAACCTACGTGTTGCCAACGCGATTTCCCACGGTCTAAATGAAAGTGTGGAACTCATTTAGTTGAGTTTAGCAAATTCATCTGGACTAAGTGAATCCGATAAAAATAACGATGCCGGAAGGATGGAACCGTGGGATCTTAACCGGTGTCGTTATAATCAACTTTAAGATTTGTTTTAATTAAAACACAAAAAACACTTGGATTTTAAAACTTCTCTAAACCAAAACACTTCTCTCATCTCCTGATTTATAACATCTAAAACTAAACCTCTGCAACAACAAGGAGCTCGGAGCATGGTGGGCAGCACGACCCTCGTCATCAGCAAAATAAGTCTACTTCAGCAAAACTTTCTTAGAATTAAATAACTAAGCCATAGGACTTCGAGGTAGTTTGCTTAGTGCAACATAAATCCTCAACCTTCTGTTAGGCATTTGCATTGCAAATTAAGCCCTAACCGGTCTTAGGGTTCCGAGGTAGTCGTCTGATACGACATAAACCCTCACATCTTCGAGGCTATTTGTGTGATTCTATCATATAAATATAAGCCCTAATTAATTAAAATTGACAAGATCAAAACATTAAATAAACATTAGGACTTTCCTAAATTCAAGCCAAACAATAGGATAGTCGGGAAATTACCGAAGTTCGCTTCGAATCCGTAATTTCTCCTACCTTTCTTCCTTTCAATTCTCAAAACAAAATGTTCCAAACTCGATCCATTCCCTATTGAAATTCCAAAATTCAATCCTTTGAAAACTTAAACTTTGAAATTCTTGAGAGCAGAATTATTGATTATTATCGAGAGTTTTCTTAGGTGACTCCCGTCACTTAAGATGTAATTAACTATAGGGGCTTGCCCTTATAGGGAATTTTAAAGAACCTGAGTAATATAAACCTCGTTTAATGCTTTCATATTAAACAGGGAATTTGTCGGCTTATAAAATTGGTTCGCAGACCAAACGGATGTCACAAAGCTTCTAGTTTATTTAATCGAGCCCCACCATCAAGCAGTGTGTCTATCCTTAGGGATAGATACACGGTTTGTGGTGTGGTGCTCGTTTATGTGAACTATTTGGGATGTGAGATCAGTTTGATTTCATATCTTAAAATTTTCAAATTTAAAATTATTTTCAAAATCAAACACTACTTTTCAAATTATTTATTTAAATTAAATTAAAAAATTTGCCGCACAATTTCTGTTAGGCGACCCCCTTTTCAAAATAAAACACAACCTAAAAATGTGCCGACAATTTCTGGCGACTCCGTTGGGGATGATTCCTCCATTTTTAATCAGACAATTCTGCTTTCAAAAATCAGTAGTGTATCCATGTCCCTAATGGATCAAGCTACCCTTCTTTCCATTGGAAATACTAAGTTCATTTCTACCTTGAACAAGTATAGCCAACATTCTGTCGGATTTAGGAGCCACTGTTTAGACACCCCTAAACAGAGAGGTTCCGAGATCCTTTTACCTCATTTCTAAGGTGGGGTGGACCCCCAATAGGTGTTAGTTTAGGAGTGATCCTTCGAGTCGAGAAGTCTTGCATAAGACTTTCTTTTCCTTTCCAACTCTGAATCGGATTCATTACCTTCTCTACACCTTTGAACATTCCGTTCTAAATAAACAAATCCTTTAATGAATGACTCTTTTAACAAATAACTCCTTATAAATACATGAACGAGAATGTGTTCGGACTCTTTTCAATTCCTTTCTTTTCGTCCTGATGAGAAGAAGCATAACTTCGGGACCGACAATCGAATCTACCCCGCGAAATGGAAGCCCCAAAGCTGATTTTCTCCTTCACCAATGGATCGGACTTCGTTGTTTATAAGGATGAGCCGCCCGACAATGGGATCATCCGGTTTGGACAAGGATTCGAGAACACAAATGTCAAGATCACCGACGTTTCCCTTTTCGCATTGACAAACAAAGTATCTGAAGCTGAGAAGCCGTTGATCGAGTTCAACCTTAGGTCAACCCAAGAGTTTCCTCCCCTGCAAAAGATCCCGATCGAGAGGAGTACTCGCCGTCCGTGAAGGACCGTTCTTGCTACCCCCACCGGTCTAGTTATCTCTGCACCTACCCCGACTTCTGCCAAATTAAAGGGGAAGGAAATCCAGAACTATGGTGAACCTGTTACCGTGGAGGGTACAGACTTTCCTGTGAGAGCTTCTGTTTTTGAAATCGGGTCCAGCTCAAGAATTCCATAACTAACACGGACCCAAAGAAGGAACATAAGTAGGAAGATTGCCAAGAAGGCCAGAGCTACCGAAGTTGCTTTCCTGGAGGAAATCCCAGAAATCCCCGAGTACACACCACTACCTGAATACATACCATTGCCTGAAGATACACCCTTTTTGGAAGGAAGTAGATTCCATCCCCTTTCCGCCGCAGCTGACGAGGAAAATGTCCGCAGGATTGTTTCTACATTATCTCGACCAGCGTACTACGACGACAGCAGAAAGAAAAGGGCTAGGATTACACCATTTGCCCGACTACAGACTGTGATCATGAAACTAGCAAAGAAAGAGAAATGCCCCGTATCGGAGATTCTAAGAAGGATAGGGCGGGTGCCAGTCAAATCCCGTCTTGGGCCACGAGTAGAACCTGCCATCGTTACAGAAAAGCCAAGTAAAAGGATGAAGGCTAGTCCGCCTATCGTTGTTTCAGGATTGCGGACTAGGGAGGATACCACCTTCCAAGCATTTGGCCGACGCGACCATCCGGTCCTCGACCTTCCGCCGCTAGAAGGATGGTATGGCGTCCCACTACTGGACAGCTAAGATTGAAACAACAACTCGAAAAGGAAAGTCTTGTCGGGAGACTCGAATCAAGAAAGTGCCACCGCAAGAAAGGGGACTCGTGAGAAGGGAACCCGACAGCTATCACATGACAACTGCGAGGATGCACAGAAAAGACCGCTAGAGGATGCTATGGAAAAGTTGAGGACTGATATTCGACGACTAGCAAAAGAAAGAGAAGAGAAATTCGGAGACGAGACTGATTCATCGGAATTCATGGACGATGAGTATGCAGAAATCAACATTGTCGAAACACGAGCTTCGTCAGCTTCACAAGGTGCTCCTGTAGCCGTAGAAAGAGAGGAGCCAGAAGTGATGAGAAGACAGCTTCAAGAGAAAGACGATACGATCGCTCAAATGGCGAAGAGAATGGAAGAGATGGTCAGTAGCACTAGCCACTCTCCAAAGTCAAGTGCAACCCCAAAGAGAGACACCCCTGCAGGTCA
Source organism: Papilionanthe hookeriana x Papilionanthe teres (assembly GCA_022702705.1). Taxonomy (NCBI): domain Eukaryota; kingdom Viridiplantae; phylum Streptophyta; class Magnoliopsida; order Asparagales; family Orchidaceae; genus Papilionanthe; species Papilionanthe hookeriana x Papilionanthe teres. The sequence goes on along the minus strand of CM040423.1, from coordinate 171,356,639 downwards.
TTCACATTGTAGACGGAGGAAAGGAGATTACATCCGTCAACGGGGATGATCAGCTAAAGAAAGATACAACACAAAGTATGATTCCAGAAAAATATATCAAGAGCTTGGTGGAACAGTAGGTGCGAGAGGCCTTAGCACAATCAAAGAGCGGGACATCCATTCAGACGGGTAGACCTTACCCGGAAGAATTCGACGCTGTCCAATACCCAAAAGGCTTCGTACCACCTCTGTTCAAGACCTTTGATGGAACCGGTAACCCCCGACAGCATGTTGCACACTTTCGTGACAGTTGTTGCAATGCCGGCGGGAGCGATGCGTTACTCTTCCGACAGTTCGTCAGCAGCCTGTCAGGGATCGCCTTTGATTGGTATGCAGAATTACCGAATGGTTCAGTGAAGACGTTCTCAGAACTAGAAAACCTCTTCATCAAGCGATTTGTCGGAGCTCGGCACCACATCACTATAGGTGATTTAGTGGTAGAGAAGCGAAGCCGAACGAAACTTTGGTGGATTACATACTTCGATGGAGGAATCTAAGTATGAAGTGTGAACCACAATTACAAGAACAAGCATGCGATCGGCATTTTACTTAAAAGCATTCACGGCCCGATAGCACTTCTCCTCAAAGGATTCACTATTAAGACTTTCGAGAAGTTGTTAAGCAAGGCCGGGAGCTTGCAAGAAGAGGCGAAGCAATTAAGTTTCGCCGACAAAACATACAAGCAAAAGCTTGTGAAGACTTTTGAAAAGAAATCCGGGATCATTACAGCAGTCGACAAAGGCAAGCAACCAATACAAATATCATCCGAACGGCCGCAGCAACCTCAACAGAATTACCAGCAACCCCGACCTAGCTATAAGTCATCTCAATAATATGAACAAATGCCTCGTCTGCAACGTACATTAAGGGAGTTTCTGAGCAGGAAATATCCATTCAAAAATGAGGCAGTGCCAAAGATGTTCCGTAGTCTAATGAAGACTCCAGATTTCCAGCTGCCGAGCCTAAAAGACCGAAGAAGTCAACAAGAAAGGTGATCCCAACTTTTGCCCTTACCACCAGATGCTTGGACACAAAATAGAGGATTGCATTACCTTCAAAAGTTGGCTCAATGACAACCTTCGGAAAGGGAATATAACCATCCCGAAGGAGTACTTGAAGGAACCCCATAAAGGAGGTTCCGTTAATGTTGTCTCGACTGATCTCATCGTTCCGATAGATCCCTATACAACTGACGATGGATGGACTACCGCTTGGACAAGGTCTTCGAAAAAGATTTTAGACAGCATCCAAACCGCTTCGGTGCGAGCTTCAATTCAGAGTTCGAAACCTGTCAAGTCAGCATTATCACTTGCGATAGAAGAACCACCTCAACAAGAGACGATTGAAGAGAAGAAGAAAATTGATGGAGAAGAGAGGACCGAGGCTTCTAAGGCTAGACTAGGGGCTGCTTATCCTAGGATAGTTGTTTCCGATTCGGGGGAGAAATCCCTCGAACCTCTGACTCTGTATGATTATTTGCTCACTCCGGTGGGATCTTATAATGATAAGGGTGATGGCGTTGGCTACGTTTTGACTGTTTCTAACGATTAGGTAACTAGCGGCAATCCGGACATCGATTTTGATACCAACGACAATTCTCAAATCATACACAACCTCGATGATCATGATGACAAAGAAGACATCCATCAAGGAGGTTACGAGAGTTCAACAAGCAACGAATCTATCTGCGAGTTTCGAGGAGCTCCAGTCACAATAGAATTAGAGCCTTCAGACTCTGAAGCTAATCCGGAAGAACCTGTCATTCCAATTCAAGAAGAAACACCAGCAAGCTCAACACTAGAGTCAGAAGAAATTACAGAGGTTAACTTAAGAAGTGGAAGAGTTCTACCTCCGAGAATGGGTCCAAAGGACAAAGGAAAGTAGGTGGTTGTTCAAGAAGAACTAACCCCGGCAGAAGAAATACCCATTCGAGAAGAAGACGAGACACATGAAAATAAAGTGGACTATAACGTGCTAGCCCATCTTAGGAAACTACCGGCCAAACTGAGCATCTACGACGCTCTCATCTTATCAAAGTAGATGAGAGAAGCTCTGATCAAGGCCTTACTTGATCCAGAAATTTGCTTAGCTCAAATGGCTGGAGATTCCTTAGATGAGATTTTCTCGTTAAAGGAACAGCGAGGTGTTACCTTCACGGACAATGACCTACTACTTGGGACAGCAGATCACAACCGACCGTTGTACATTTCAGTTACAATTGGTAAATTTACACTCTCCAGAGTATTGGTGGATCCAGGAGCATCAATTAATATAATGAGTCTTCGAACACTAGCATACTTGGAAATTGATGCCCATGAACTCGAAGCCGACAAAATGTTATTAAGAGGATTCAACCAGAAAGGAGAAAGAGCCCTTGGATCAATAATACTACTAATGAAGACCGGTGACTTAGCAAAGACAACCGCAAAATTTCACGTAATCGATTCGTAAATGTCGTTCAACGCTCTATCGGGCCGACCATGGATACATGAAAATAGGATGGTACCATCATCTCTACATCGCTGCATCAAATACTACGATGGAGGGGAACAGTGCATCAAAGGTGACTTACAACCATTCTCCGTACATGAAATTGGAATCCATGAAGATGCAGCTTATTATGCACCTCCGAAGAAAACAATCTTCTCCAGAGATACTATAACAAATGAAGCGAAGAAAGTTCGGGACAACGAAGAACCTGAAGTTCTAGTCCAACAGTCACTCACCACTCCCTTACGGCGAGATGGTGAAAGTTTCTCCATAACTCGCATCCGAGGTCGAGGCCGGGGACGAGGTCGTGGTAGAGACGTTAGGACAGTTGGACAGAAGAAGACAGCCATCAATGTTGAGTGGGAAGACAATTCTGAAGAAGAAAAAGAAATCAAACAAGAAGCAGCGACAATAAGTCGGAAGAAGCCGCAATTCAAGATCTCTCTCGAAGATGAGAAGAACGAAGAATACAAATCAATGTACGAGAAGATTAACCACTATGTACATACTATGACCCTAACCCCGATCCATTCTAATAAGATCGAGGGTATGGTGGTCAAAGAGGTACATAGCGGCGGTGCAAAGCCAATCAAATTCTACCGTGGTGCTCCTTCCTCCAAAATTGGAAATAATGTATAATTTTAAGATGTCACTTCATCAGAATTAATGGAATTACCTTTTGAGTGGTACTCTCCCTGTGTTCAAAATTTAATTCAGCGTGGTTGCTTACCTCGACAATGGACAAAAGGTCAATCACAACATTTTGAAAAATTATGGAATAACTCCGGTCGTCCACCCAATTCAAAGCATGGTCTCGGATTCGGCACAGTAGGATCAGTTGACGATACTGAATTTTGTTTGGTTGTCACTTGCGAGTCTAATGAAAACTGCATGGAAACCACAGAAGAATTTGAAGATTTACAAATTGGAGACGCTCCACCAGAATTCGAAGAAGAATTTAAATCTACAATAGATGAGTTAACGGAAGTTAACTTAGGTACTAGCGAAGAGCCTAGACCTACCTTTGTTAGCTCCTTACTCAATAAAGAAGATTCCGAAGAAATAATCAAGTTATTAATGAAATTTAAAGACTGTTTTGCTTGGAGCTACGATGCGATGCCAGGATTAGCTCCAGAGGTCGCAGTCCATAAGCTAGGAGTGGATCCTACTTCTGTCCCGGCCGGACAAGGTCCCGAAGAATGCGTCTAGAGATCGAACAACAAGTCATAGCTGAAGTTAAAAAGCTAATAGACGCCAAATTTGTCCGTGAAGAACAATACCCGACTTGGCTAGCCAATGTGGTGCCGATCGAAAGAAGAATAGTCAGATCAGAATTTGTGTGGACTTCAGAGATTTAAACAAGGCATGTCCAAAAGATGAATTCCCTCTACCGATCCCAGAATTAATGATCGACATTGCTTCGACGCATGATATATTTTCATTCATGGATGGATCTTCGAGATACAACCGGATAAAAATGGCTCCAGAAGATGAAAAGCTTACAGCATTCAGAACGCCGATCGGAGTATATTGCTACACGGTAATGTCATTCAGACTGAAGAACGCAGGAGCAACCTACCAGAGAACAATGACAAGAATTTTTGATGATCTCATCCACAATCAAGTCGAATGCTACGTGGACGATGTGGTCATCAAAAGCAAAGTAAAGGAAAACCACCTATATGATTTGAGAATTGTTTTCGAACGATTAAGACAATTTAACCTTAAGATGAATCCCTTAAAATGCACCTTCGGCGTCACCTCCGGGAAATTCTTAGGATTCGTTGTCTGAAATCGTGGAATTGAAATCGACCCGGAAAAGATTAAAGCTATCTTAGAAATGCCGTCTCCCAAAACCTTAAAACAACTACGATCTTTTCAAGGGAAGTTGGCATATCTTCGACGCTTTATCTCGAACTTGTCAGGTAGGTGTCAGCCTTTCTCGGCACTAGTTAAAAAGGACGCCAAATTTATTTGGGAAGAGAAATGCCGTAAGGCCTTCGAGGACATTAAACAATATTTAATGACACCTCCTGTCTTAGCAGCCCCGGCCTCGGGTAGACCGCCGATACTTTATACCGCGGCTTTAGACGACTCCCTCGGAGCCCCGTTAGCCTGTGTCAATGATGAGGGTAAAGAAAATGCTCTTTACTACTTGAGCCGTCGTTTACTTCCGACGGAAATAAGGTATCCCGCTATTGAAAAGCATTGTTTGACCTCGATCTTCGCCGCTCAAAAGCTCGAGCACTACATGCTTTCTCATAAGGTCAACCTCGATCTCGAAGTTTAATCCATTGCAATACTTGATGACCCGTCCAACGCTTTCTGGCAGACTTGCCAGATGGTCAATGATATTATTGCAATTCGATATAACTTTCGTGCCTCTGCGTGTCGTAAAGGGACAAGTCCTAGCAGACTTCCTCGCAGGCAGAATCTCCTCTCAATGATGACTTGCCAGATGAATAAATAATGAACCTAGAAGACCCTGATGATCGATGTTGGGAATTATATTTCGACGGAGCATCTTCAGCACACAAAGACGAAGAATCGCAAGTGATAGTGCCCGGTAAGGTAGGAATATGATTAATCTTTATAACACCGGAGCGGGGGATGTTAAGATACTCCTACCACTTGACACAGCCGTGTACAAACAACGAAGCAGAATACGAAGCCCTCATAACAGGATTGGAATTAGCTATTCAAATGGGGATAACAGACATCAACATCTACGGGGACACTCAGTTAATCATTCAACAGATCGCCGGTCAATACAGAAAACACAGAAGATTGGCGACAACCATTAATAGACTACCTGCAAACAGGAAAACTACCAGACGATAGGTCGCTAGCCCATCAGATCAAGAAAAGAACTCTGTCCTACGCATTAATAAACAACACGTTATACAGAAGGTCTTTCAATCAAATGTGGTTAAGGTGCCTAAGCGGGTCCGAGGCCCTTGAAATTGTTAAAGAGGTGCATTCAGGACTCTGTGGCGCTCACCAGTCGGGTCCAAAGATGAAAATGAAAATTAAAAGACTAGGGTACTACTGGCCCTCGATGATGACCGACTGCATGAAAATCGCCAAGAGCTCGTCACCAATGCCAAGTGCACTGAATGGTTCTACACAACCTCCAAATGTGCTACATCCGACAATTGCGTCGTGGCCATTTGAATGTTGGGGCACGGATATAGTGGGTCCAATAGAACCACCATCTTCAAAAGGACATCGCTTCATTCTTGCGGCTACTGATTACTTTTCCAAGTGGGCGAGGCGGTTCCACTTAGAGAAGTGAAAGCACACCACGTGCTACGCTTTTCAAGAACCAAGTTGTCTACCATTTAGGAGTGCCACGCCAGATCATCTCGGATAATGGGTCAGCATTCGAAGCACACAAATCAACAATTTTGTCGGGAGACACGGAATCGACCGGCGATATTCAACAATTTACTATCCAAGAGCAAACGGCCTAGTCGAGGCTTTTAATAAAACTCTCGTTCAAATCTTAAAGAAAACCCCGGATGATAATAAGAGAAATTGGAACGAGAAGTTGTTAGAAGCCTTATGGGCCTACCGGACAACCTTCGAACTCCTACTCGAAGCTACACCTTACGCTCTGGTGTATGGGTCCGAGGCAGTGTTACCTTTAGAGGTTCAGCTTCCTTCACTCAGAATTGCAGTTGCAAACAAGATCACGACATAAGAGAATGCCAAATTATGGCTAGAAGAATTAGAAAGCCTGGAAGGGAAAAGACTTGCAGCGCAGCAGAATTTAGAACTGTACCAAGCCAAGATGGTTCAAGCCCATGACAAACTGGTCCGCCCAAGAACCTTCAAAGTTGGTGACTTAGTTCTCGTTCTCAAGAGGCCTATTCTTGCACACCGCAAGATAGGAGAAAAATTTGAGCCCACTTGGGAAGGGCCGTTTGTGGTTGAAGCAGTATACTCAGGAGGTTCCTACCAGCTAGTGAATTGCCAGGGAGAACGACATATGCTTCCGATCAATGGACGATACTTGAAAAAGTATTATGCTTACCTGATGTTTCGAAGGAATGAATTCTTCATCCCTAGAAGCACGGGCGAAGTAATTACTTATGACTGGGTCCGAACCCAAAAATAATAAAAAATGTGCTAAAATAAATAAAATCATGATAATAAAGTTTTCCTTATTTTCTCTTCCATATTAAGATCTTTTCCCTGATCTTTCCCCACTTCATTCCTGTTAAATTTAAAAATACAAAAAATAATAAAAAAATTTGTTTTTAATAAACATCTTCTTAATGTTCTTGTTCTTAGTACAGCCCCTGATCCTTGTCTTTGTCTTTTCGCAGGGAAATGTCGAACGGGCAGTTGGTCTTGAACTATAGAAATGGCGTAAGCCTTGCACTCGACGAAAAGAGGGTGAAAGATGGAGCGATAATCGAGATTGACTTGGACTTCGCACCAGCAGGCCTACAGTACGAGGAAAGTGACTGGATACCAGTTGACCGAGAGGAACTGGCTCGGCCGGACAAGTGATGAAAGTGGGTGGCCCAAGCCACCAATCCAACGAAGAAGAAAAGAAAAGCAAACACCGAAGAAGACAAGAAAATGAAGTCCGTAGTCGCTACAGCAGAGGGCAGGCTTGTCAGCGCCGCGCCCGCAGAGATTCAAGAAGTTCGAAGAGCTACTCTTACAGCAACGCAACGAAGAAATAAGAATCACCGTATCCGTAAGATGTCAACCAAACTAGCAGCGGACCAGCACGACGAGGCAGCTGCTACTGCCGGTACATACACTTCAAGGACGCCGAGCTCACCGAGAACCCGAAGAAAGGAGGCCGGCTCCTAGGATAACGAAAGGACCAAGGAAATTTCACAGAGATCGAAGAAAGAAGGCTACCACGCTACCGGATAGAACCACCGGTGATGCATGACCTTGTTGCGAAGCAACCCCGGGGATGTCCCGACGGACATCATCCCCGAGGAGCCGAGGTATGCGGGAGAACGTGAAGGGATTGAGCCGTATATCCCACAATACGTCACCAGGCCTCGCCATTTGCAGATTATTCCGGAATACGAGCTGGAAAGAATGCAGAATGTCGAAAAGAAAACCTTTGAATACTTCAAGAGAATCAGAGGCAGAAGGATCAATATATTAGAGGGCCTCGTGCTACATAAAGACGTATTCTCAGAATATGAACAACAACAAATCGTGGATTGCATTCGGGATTTGAAAAGAATGGGCCGAGCTGGCCGCCTAAGGGAAAACACCTACTCAGAACCCAGGAGATGGATGCCAAGGAAAGGAAGAATTACAATACAATGCGGATGCTGTTACAACTTTGCGGAACGCAGGAAGGGAAACCCTCCGGGAATACTCCGTCATGGCCAAGTGGATCCAATGCCACTAGTCATCAAGAGAATGATAAAGAGATTGATAACATGGAGGGTACTGCCGGCGGATTGCATACCCAATAGACTGCATTATTAACATCTGCATGCGAGGTGACCGCATACCCCCGCACATAGATCACCATGACTTTGTCGGACCTTTCGCATGCGTCTCTTTCCCGAACGAGTGTAACATCATGTTCGGATCCGACCTCCGGATAGCGAGGCCCGGGTGAGTTCCGAGGGCCGGTGAAGATACCTTTACCGGTAGGTTCCGTCATGATACCGAAGGGCAACGGAGCAGATATCGCTAAGCATTGCATACCAGAAGTACCAGTGAAGCGGATCTCAGTTACTTTCATGAGGATGGACGACGGGAAGACACCTTACCATTTCCAGCCAGACTCGGAGCTAGAGAGCCTCCGGCCTTACGAGCTGTGAGCTACATGGAAAATATCACACCTCCAATGTACATCCATACGGCATCCTTGCCAAGGATGGCTTGGAAGGTGATGTTATTGACCATGTACCTCACTATTCGGACATGGATTTTTGACGGATGCTTCTTTGGATGGATCGATGAAGATCATACATAGTCCGTTTTGAGTCTACATGGATTGTATGAGATGTATTCCAGATCGAGTTGTATGATGTATCTTCGACATGATTGGAATGAAAGTGACCATGTCACATTTTTTTGGCCTTCACCTCTTTTGTGCAAATTGACTGGGAAACACCATTAAAGTTAAATAAACTTTAAACAAAGAACAGAAAAGAAATAAAAAAAAAGAGAATAAAAGAAAACTTCCCTTAAAAATCTAAAAATGATAAACACCAAATTCACATGAACATTAAATAAACGATAAAATAAATTTGAATCTTTAAAGGACAAAAAAAAAATGAGCACAAGTTTTAAATCAAGTTCAAATTCAATTTTTTTCAAATTCCAAATCCAACCTCAATCAATTTCAAATTCAATCTTTCCAAATTTCGAATCAAATCTCAATCAAAGTTCAAATTCAATCTTCCAAATTTCAAATCAAATCTCAATCAAATCTCAAATTTGATCTACCAGATCTCAAATCAAATCATAATCAAATTTCAAATTCAATCTTTGCAGATTCCAAATCTCAATCAAATCTCAATTAAATTCAAATTCGATCTTCCAGATCCCAAGTCAATCTTCAATCAAATTTCAAATTCAATCCTTTCAAATCTCAAATCAAATTTCAAATCAAATTTCAATCGAGTTCAAACTCAACCTTCCAAATATGAAATCCAATCCGTTCTACCCTCTCCCTTGTCTGGGATGGAAGCAGTTGATTCCATTGACACGGATCGAATCTGATGGCGAGGAATTGTATCCAATCCAAACCAGCAACTTCCGATCAACTCTTTTGAACGGGGTGTGTAACATCTACATATTACCTCCTAATCTATTTCCTTCCATGAAAGTCTTTTACAACTTTCATGAAATTTTTGAAACACCAAAATTCCACACTTTTCAAATCAACACTACAAATCTTTGCAAAGTCGATGACTACATCAAAATCAAACTTTTGGGGTTGAGGATTTTACATCCGAGACTGCATTGCTTTAGGTTCTTTCCCTATCGCAATGAAATACATCAAAATCAAACTTTTGGGGTTGAGGATTTTACATCCGAGACCGCATTGCTTTAGGTTCTTTCCCTATCGCAATGAAATACATCAAAATCAAACTTTTGGGGTTGAGGATTCTACATCCGAGATCGCATTGCTTTAGGTTCTTTCCCTATCGCAATGAAATACATCAAAATCAAACTTTTGGGGTTGAGGATTTTACATCCGAGACTGCATTGCTTTAGGTTCTTTCCCTATCGCAATGAAATACATCAAAATCAAACTTTTGGGGTTGAGGATTTTACATCCGAGACTGCATTGCTTTAGGTTCTTTTCCTATCGCAATGAAATACATCAAAATCAAACTTTTGGGGTCGAGGATTTTACATCCGAGACTGCATTGCTTTAGGTTCTTTCCCTATCGCAATGAAATACATCAAAATCAAACTTTTGGGGTTGAGGATTCTACATCCGAGACTGCATTGCTTTAGGTTCTTTCCCTATCGCAATGAAATACATCAAAATCAAACTTTTCGGGTTGAGGATTGTACATCCGAGACTCGCATTGCTTTAGGTTCTTTCCCTATCGCAATGAAATACATCAAAATCAAACTTTTGGGGTTGAGGATTTTACATCCGAGATCGCATCGCTTTAGGTTCTTTCCCTATCACAATGAAATACATCAAAATCAAATTCTTGGGGTTGAGGATTTTACATCCGAGACTGCATTGCTTTAGGTTCTTTCCCTATCACAATGAAATACATCAAAATCAAACTCTTGAGGTTAAGGATTTTACATCCGATACCACATAGCTCTAAAATCTCTCCTCATTTTAATGATTCAATCCAATCAATTCAATTTTCTTTTGAGTTTGAAGATGTTACATCCAAAACCTCAAAATTCCATTTTCAAATCAAATCCCTTCAAATTAATTTTGACAAAAATTCAATCTAAATTAAAACTCCAAATTAAAATCTAAGCTCACACATCAAAACTTAAACCGAAACAAAATAAAATCTAAATCGAAATTCTCCCAGGTCATGTGATTTGGGATTTACCTCCTTTTCCTTTCCCCAGCGAGAGTTCAGAGATCTCCAGTTTCAGAGATATACTTGACACTTCCCAGCGGAAATTCTTCTACTTCGTCCTAAGTTTGTCACTTAGACGTTTGTGTTGGTTTTGTTGATCGCTTCGGTCAACGCCAATACGCGCGGTGTACTCCGTCAGCTCACCACACCTATTGGGGGTCCATTTGTTGACCTCATTTTTGATGAGGACTTCTCTTCTTCCCTTTAGTACTTAGGATCTAGCCTTAGGCTTTTCCTTTGACTATCTTAGAGGACTAGAATTGTGACCCACCACTTAGAAATTCAAACCACTTCTTAACTCCCTGCAAACTCCACAAACTTGACTGTAGACCCCTAATTACCTAGAGGGTTGAAATCAAATGTGGAAGTTTAAAGGATGAGTTCCTATAAGACTCTTTGGCCTTAGGACTCGCCCACAGGTGGCCCAGTCCGGTGAAGGGCTGGCTTACACATACACTACACTTATACACTACACTTTCACACACCTCCTAAAAAGACACCTATACCCAACTTGATCTCCTGACTCATGTATGTGATTCACATGGATGGTCCTTAACCCCTAAGCCCTTGGCTAAGAGGGTTAGGAACAACATAGTGGATGCCTCAAATGAGTCCCTTCATGGCTCATGTGGACTTGATATGGCTTCAAGGCTCAACCAAAATGATTTCATTCCACTTACATTCACCCAATCTTTAATTTTCCAAATTTTCAATTTTTGACCCCCGGGACCCTACACCCGCCTAGCCTACCCAAAACCCTTGAAATCACCAAAATTTTTCAAAAATCCCAAATCACCCAAAATTCCTCAAAACCAATCCCAAACATTTCCACATTACTCAAATTGATCACCTATAGCCAAAAATACCAAAAATACCTCCCAATACCCTCCAAATACCCAAAATACCCTTCTTGACCCAAAAATCCAAAAATTCAGAAAATTCCCAGAAAATTCCAGAAACTCCCAAATATTCCAAGTTTCATTTTGTTCAACTACACCTTGGGCCAATTTTGTCAATTTACCCTACTTTTGTCAAAACCCCCAATTTGACCCATTTTAACTCTAAGTGAACCCAATGTCAAACCAAACCTGCCCAATTGACCCAAATTTTGGTCCAATTCAATTCTAAAGTTCAATTCAACATTCCCAACACCAATCTAGACCAAACCCAAGTCCAATTTGATTGAAATTTGGATCCAATTTCACTTTTGGCCTTAAAGCCCAATTTGGACCCATGACCCAAACCTAATCCAAACTAACCCAATTCAACTCCAATTAACCCTAAATCTTTTCTAAATCTTCCTTAACATTCCCACAAACAAAAAACTAACATGATTTGCCCAAAATTTAGACCCAAACCCCACTCAAATTCAACCCAAAGCCAAAAAGCCCAATTTTGACCTAAACCCAAACCTAACCCAAATGAACCCAAACCCTAAAATCAAAACCCAACCAAAGTCAAAACCTCTTTGAAACACTCCCATAAACATTTCCCAACATTAATTTTACATCATTTTCAACCCTAGCCCAACATTGGCCCAACTTAGCCCAATTTGACCTATATTGGCCCATTCACCAAAAGAGCCCAAATTCAACCCAATTCAAACCCAAATAACTCCCAATTTGCTCCAAGTCACTCATGACACATCTATGAGCTAAACCCAACAATTATTTAGCCCAAACATCTACAAGATTCCCATCCATAAATCTATTTTTAAACCAAAAGCCCTCTTACATGGAAACCTTCTTAAAAGCCCAAATTTCAAGCTAAAGCCCATATGACAATTGCTCTACATCACACCCTTAATTAAAATCAATCCCTAAGTTTGAAAATTCATCATGAAGCCATTCCAAATTAAGCCCCATACAAATTCCCATCAAAATACCAAAATTTTCTTAAAATCCATTTCCATGAAATTGACTTGACTTTTCCCAAGCCAAAGGTGAGCCATGAAGCCATGCATGAGCCACATGGAAGCCATGAGAGCCTCTTTACATGTCACCATGCCATTTTGGGAAAAAGGAGGAGACTCTTTCCTTAATTCCAAAAGGTGATTAACCACTCCCATGATTCCACTAAACCTTGCTTAAGCTTAATTGTACTTGGATGGTGACCATTCCCCACCGATTAAGCCGACCTAAATCACTTTCTATTCAGCCTAAACCAGGCCTTGGGTTGTGAACCTAGCCCAAAATCATGGGTTGACTCATTTGAACCCAAAATGGCCTTCCCCCATTCCATTTCAATCCAAGCTCTTTACACATGGCATTTGCCAATTGCCTACACTAAACCCCAGCTCTGACCCACCTGAATAAGATGGTGACCAATGCCTGGCCGGCCAGCCACCAGGTCGCCGGAAAACACCATGGCCGAGAGCTCACATGTGAGCCAACCTTGAAATTCTCACCTGCTGAGCTGCCCCATCCCCAATGGCCACCATGGCTGTTCTTCCCATGCCCAGAGCAGCTGATCCCAAGCCCTAACTCTCCCTGGGAGGCCCACCACCCTCTCCTATTTAAACACCACCCCCTCACGGCCATGAGTAGAGAGTTGCACAAACCTTGCCGAAACTCTGCCAAAATTGTTCCAAACCCTTCACCATCCTTAGAGCAGTTGATCCCACGAGTGTTAATTTGCCCTAATCCCCACCAACGAGCCCAATTTCTCAACCGAAATTCCACCCAAAACCAGGACACTTTGCCACAGTGAGCCAATCCTCAAATCGACCGGTCCTACACATTCACCTGGACCAAGAGGAGAAGTTTCCCACCGAAAGCCCCATCTCCAGAGCCACCCGGTTGCTCCGAGCCTCCAAGCTTTGTGATCGGCCGTGGTCACTTTCATAGCTAGGCAATTCACCGGACCAAGAGTCTTCATCCGGAGCTTGTCGGGATCCAATCGAAGGTGACACAACCCTCGGATCGAAGCCACACTTCTCCGAGCAAAGGTATGGCCTCACTCTTCTTCCCGAGCTTCTGAACATTCTCCATTTTTATTGAATCAATTTCATGCCACATAAACTGTATAGATGTATTCGTCTCTTCAAGACGAATACATAGAGTATAAGAACACGAAATCCATTGAGTATCGAGTGAGATATTAGGGATTTAGTGTGGACGGCTCTTGGGTGAGGACGCTTGGGGACGATGAACGGATACCATTCATTTAATACACGCGCGGACGAACGGCCAGGATCGCGTCAGATCAGGAGATGGAACGACACAGAGGGGCCCCGAGCGCTGAGTCATATGGCGGCGTCGAACCAGAACGCGCCGCGTGGCCTTTCGGAGCTGCCGAGGTTGACGCGGCGCCGACTCGGATAAATAGAAAATTAGGGATTTTCTGATTTTTTTTAATTCCCTAAACTTCAAAAATCCATAACTTTGTGTAGGAAAATCAGAAAAATAAAATAAATATACCCTCTTGCTCAGTGAACAGAGGAGAATAATGTGGAAAAGAAATTATTTAATTTCATCAAGTATTTTATTTTTAATGATTTATTTACCTTCTGCATTCTTTTAATTCTCCATGAATATGGGAAATTCACCATGGCATGAGACCATAGGGCTTTTGAAGCCTCTGAATTTGGGAACATTCCTCGAATTTTCCAAAGTCGAGGCCATCCCTATGAAGAGTTATTGATTTTTCAAGTTCATGTTACTGTTTTGAGTATTTTAATTCCAATAAATAGCATGTTGTGAAATAAATTCTAGGAAAATTTGATGATGTTCCTTATGACCGAGAGAACCTCTAGGAAAAATAGGTTTTGAATTAGTTCATTTAAAACAACCCTAATCGGCTTAAACACTCAAAATAGGTCTCTAATTAATTAGAGCTAAACATACATCAAATTGACCTGAAATCAATTCTCCACTGACCTTTAGGATCAAAGGAACCCACCATAAAATTTTGAGGTCAATTGGACTTGGTTAGCCTCACTAATTGGGTTGATTAAGCTACTTAGTCATTTTAAACTTTAAAAATTCATAACTTTTAAAATACTTCTTAAAAATTCACCAAATTGGTTTTGGAGTCTCTCTGATATCAAAGGAATTTAAAAAAATTAAAATTTCAATTTTCTAAAAAAGTTGATTTTTAATATTATTTTAATATTTTTAATAATTAAAAAATAATAAAAATCACAAAAATAATAAAATTCATCAAAATGTCACATTTTGAATTTTAATCACTTAGGAACAAACCCCACATTTTTCTTAGGTCTATTTAGTGAGATATTAAATTTTAAAGCTCTAGGATAATTTTAAAATTAAAAAAATGTATTTTCTTGCATTTTCACTAAAATAATTATAATAAATCATAGAAAAATCAAAAAATTATAAAATTTAATTCTCTGATTTCCTTGATATCAGAGAGATTTTTGAAAAATATAAAATCCATTTTTAAACATTTATTTTATTTTTAAATTAATTAATGCTCCAAATTTTAAAATAATATTAATAAAAATAATATAATTCAAAAAATCGCCAAAGTTGGTCCAAGTGGTCCTCTGGTCATTAGGAATGTCCCATAATTTTCTTAAGGACAGAAACTTTCCCTTGGTCATATTAAAATAAATAAAATAAACCTTAATTAAACAATTGATTAAATTTGGAAGAATAATAAAATTGGAATTATTAAGATAGGGATGTCATTAAGAAGAGATTTATTCTTTAATTTAAAAAATCCTTAAATTAATCATCTCATTAATATTTAATTCCTAATTAAAAATGATAATTCAAATTTAAATTTTAAAATGTTAAAGGACGTAATCATTAAAATTAAATTAAAAGGTTAAATTATTAAACTCTTTTTAAATTTTCACTTAAACTAAAATTAAAAATAAAATTAAATCAAACAAGTAAATTAGATTAAATAAAATAATAAATTAAATTAAAATAAATAAATTAAATTAAATTAAATTAAATTAAATTAAATTAAACAAATTAAATTAAATTAAACTAAATTAAATTAAATTAAAAAATATTAAATTAAATTAAATTAAATTAAATTAAAACATATTAAATAAATAAATTAAATTAAAATAAATAAATTAAATTAAATTAAATTAAACAAATTGAATTAAATTGAACTAAATTAAATTAAAATTAAATTAAAATTAAATTAAAATTAATTAAATAAAATTAAATTAAGAAACATATTAAATTAAATTAAATTAAATCAAATTAAATTAAACTAAATTAAATTAAATTAAACTAAACCAAATTAAATTAAATCAAAGTTAAATTAAATTGAATTAAATAACATCATCTAAGACATAAAGAAACTAAATATAAATCAACTTGAACACTATTCCAAATTCAAACCCATTAATTTAAATTAAATCACAAATCATTGGAACACCAATTTGCTCTCGAAAACTTTAATTATCAAAACTCCTAAACAGAACATTAAATGAAATGTTACTTCACTTATAGGACTTTCAAATGTCCCAGTTCACTGAGTAAGATAACAACAAAACTTGAATTCCCGGACGATTAATTCATTTGTATTGTTGAATTCATTTAGACTTAAAACAATCCTATCAATATTGAAAAGATGTTTAAGATTCTTCTTAAGAACTTCCTCAATATGATAGGATGTTCATAAGAACAATTGAACTTAATTATTCTTTGATGAAGAAAATCGTCCTCAAACCAAAACACAAAGAACCTAGACATCATAGGAAATGACTAGCTATAGGATTAGGAACTTGGTAGAAAACCATGACCCTTCCCTTAGCTTTACCTAGGAACTTGCTTAAATATTCTAATTGTGTTTTAAGTGCAGCTTGGGATGACGGGAAGACCCTCCAGGTACGCTTTTATTTTATTGCAATTTACTTTCTTGCAATTTACATTGTTGCAATTTATTTAATCGCATTGTACTTACTTTTCTTGCATGATAAACAACTGTTGCATGAAAACCCACACCTTTAGGATAGTCCCTAAAACTGAAACCAAAACTAAATTAAAAGTCATTGCAAGATAAAATTCACCACCACAACATTTCAAAATATAAAACAACTCAAAATTTAATCACAAACGTAACACAAAACTACAATTACAACTAAATTAAAACGTCCTGTTGGATGATCGGAAATACCTCGGATGATGTAACCTACGTGTTGCTAACGGGATTTCCCACGGTCTAAATGAAAGTGTGGAACTCATTTAGTTGAGTTTAGCAAATTCATCTAGACTAAGTGAATCCGATAAAAATAACGATGCCGGAAGGATGGAACCGTGGGATCTTAACCGGTGTCGTTATAATCAACTTTAAGATTTGTTTTAATTAAAACACAAAAAACACTTGGATTTTAAAACTTCTCTAAACCAAAACACTTCTCTCATCTCCTGATTTATGACTTCTAAAACTAAACCTCTGCAACAACAAGGAGCTCGGAGCATGGTGGGCAGCACGACCCTCGTCATCAGCAAAACAAGTCTACTTCAGCAAAACTTTCTTAGAATTAAATAACTAAGCCATAGGACTTCGAGGTAGTTTGCTTAGTGCAACATAAATCCTCAACCTTCTGTTAGGCATTTGCATTGTAAATTAAGCCTTAACCGGTCTTAGGGTTCTGAGGTAGTCGTCTGATACGACATAAACCCTCACATCTTCGAGGATATTTGTGTGATTCTATCATATAAATATAAGCCCTAATTAATTAAAATTGACAAGATCAAAACATTAAATAAACATTTGGACTTTCCTAAATTCAAGCCAAACAATAGGATAGTCGGGAAATTACCGAAGTTCGCTTCGAATCCGTAATTTCTCCTACCTTTCTTCCTTTGAATTCTCAAAACAAAATGTTCCAAACTCGATCCATTCCCTATTGAAATTCCAAAATTCAATCCTTTGAAAACTTAAACTTTGAAATTCTTGAGAGCAGAATTATTGATTATTATCGAGAGTTTTCTTAGGTGACTCCCGTCACTTAAGATGTAATTAACTATAGGGGCTTGATCTTATAGGGAATTTTAAAGAACCCAGGTAATATAAACCCTGTTTAATGCTTTCATATTAAACAGGGGAATTTGTCGGCTTATAAAATTGGTTCGCAGACCAAACGGATGTCACAAAGCTTCTAGTTTATTTAATCGAGCCCCACCATCAAGTAGTGTGTCTATCCTTATGGATAGATATACGGTTTGTGGTGCGGTGCTCGTTTATGTGAACTATTTGGGATGTGAGATCAGTTTGATTTCATATCTTAAAATTTTCAAATTTAAAATTATTTTCAAAATCAAATACTACTTTTCAAATTACTTATTTAAATTAAATTAAAAAATTCGCCGCACAATTTCTGTTAGGCGACCCCCTTTTCAAAATAAAACGCAACCTAAAAATGTGCCGACAAGTATGAAAATATGTTTGAAGAAGAAATTGAAAATGAAGAAAATTTAGGTAGTAAGAAGAATGAAGATTTGGAGTATGTTCAGGAGAGATTCGAAGTATTAGACACTATTGAAGGTGGAAATAAAAGCTTAATTCGATCTATAATAAATCCTCTTGAACTTAAGATGAAAATTCTCCCTAATCATTTGAAGTACATGTATTTAGGAGAATCATCTACCTTGCCAGTTATTGTATTTTCGGAGTTAAACGAATATCAAGAACAGAAGATGTTGGAAATTTTAAAAAGATACAAGAACGCTTTTGGATGGACTTTGGCAGATATTAAAGGAGTCAGTCCTTCGATTTGTATGCCTAAAATTTTATTAAATGAAGAACATAAACTGAGAGTTGATCCACAAAGGGGATTGAATCCAATAATGAAAGAAGTAGTTAAGAAAGAGATTTTAAAATGCCTGGATGCTGGAATTATTTATCCTATTTCGGATAGTGCTTGGGTGAGTCCAATACATTGTGTACTGAAAAATGGAGGAGTGACTGTTGAAGTGAATGTATGTAATGAAATTATACCCACAAGACAAATTAATGGATGATGAATTCGTATTGACTATAGGAAATTAAATGCCGCCACCAGATAAGATCACTTTCCTCTTCCTTTTCTCGATCAAATGCTAGATAGACTTGCTGGATGGATATACTAGTTTCTGGATGGATATACTGGTTACCATCAAATACCTATTGCTCCTGAGGATCAAGAAAAGATAAGATTTACTAGCCCTTATGGAACCTTTGCTTTTCGAAGAATGCCTTTTGGACTGCGTAATGCACCCGCAACATTTCAGAGATGTATGATGTCTATCTTTAGTAGTATGATAGATAATGGAATAGAAGTTTCCATGGATGATTTCTCTGTATTCGGGACTTCATTTGAAATTTCCTGGAAAACATAGCAAAAATTTTGGAGCTCTGCAAGAAAACAAATTTAGTTCTGAATTGGGAGAAATGTCAATTTATGGTTGCAGGAGGAATTGTGCTCGGGCATAAAATTTCTTAATATGGTATGGATGTCGATCCTGCTAAAATTAAAGTGATTGAGAGATTGCCGCCACCCACTACCATGAGAGAGGCGAGGAGTTTCTTAGTCCACGTTAGATTTTACAGGCGATATATTAAAGACTTTTCTAAAATTAACAAACCTTTGTGCCGACTTCTAAAAAATGATAGAAAATTTGATTTTAATGATGAATGTTTGAGTGTTTTTGAATTATTAAAAGAGAAATTAATCACTGCACCTATAATTGTTTCACCAGATTAGGAGAAACCATTTGAACTTATGTGTGATGCTAGTGATTATGCGATCAGAGTAGCATTGGGGCAAAAGAATGATAAAGTTTTCAAAGTCATTTACTGTGTTAGTAAAGCTCTTAATGAGGCTCAAATTAATTATACCTCTTTTGAAAGAGAGTTATTAGATATAGTATTTGCTTTTGAAAAGTTTAAATATTATTTAATTCGAGCTAAAAGTATTGTGCATACAGACCATTCAGCTATCAAATATTTAATGAAAAAAAGGATGCGAAACCTAGACTGATTTGATGGATATTTCCTCTGTAAGAATTTGATTTTATGATAGTTGATAGGAAGGTATCTGATAACCAAATAGCTGATCATCTGTCAAGATTTGAGTATGATAAATTATCTGAATTTAAGAGGGAAGTTACAGAAACTTTCCCTAATGAACAACTTTATACTATTATGGTAAAAAATTTGCCTTGGTATGCTGATATTGTGAAGTATATTGTGAGTGATATTGTGCCATCTGATCTAAAAGGCAACAACAAAAGAAGTTTAAAAATGATGCAAGATTTTATTTTTGTATGAGCCCTATCTATATAAACAGTGTAAGGATCTGATTATTAGGAGATGTGTGCCACAAGAAGAAACAAATTTGATTATTCAATGATGTCACGATTCTGAATTTGGAGGTCATTTTGGTGTTGATAAAACTGATTTTAAGATTTTACAATCAGGATTTTATTGGTCTACTCTTTTAAAAGATGTTTATAAATATATTAAATCATGTGATCGATGTCAGATAGTAGCTAATATCTCTAGAAGAAATGAGATGCCTCTAAATTATAATTTGAAAGTTAAAATTTTTTATGTATGGGGATTAGATTTTATGGGACAATTTACTCCTTCATTTAGAAATTTATATATACTGGTTACCGTTGATTATGTCTCAAAATAGATTGAAGCTATTGCTTTACCTAGATGTGATGCTCGGAGTGTTTCAAAATTTTTAAAGAAAAATATATTTATAAGATATGGAATGTCGATAGTGATTATAACTGATGGTGGAACCATTTCAGGAATAATCAAATTAAGATATTGATTGAGAAATATAATATTATTCATAGAATCTCTGCTGCTTATCATCCCCATACTAGTGGTTTAGCAGAAGTGTCTAATCGTGAAATTAAAAGAATTTTAGAGAAAACTGTGGACAATCATAAATTAGATTGGTCTGCTCGATTAGATACTGCTTTATGGGCTTATAGGACTGCTTTTAAAACCCTTATTGGAATGTCTCTTTATTGACTAGTGTTTGGTAAGACATGTCATTTATCGGTTGAATTGGATCATACAACATATTGGGTGATAAAAGAGTTAAATTTTAATTTGAAAAATGTTGGTGTAAAATGATTTATGCAATTGAATGAATTGGAAGTGATTAGAAATGCATCTTTTCACAATGACAGGATCTATAAACAGAAACTGAAATTGTGGCATGATCAGAAGATATTGAAAAAGAAACTGGAATTTGGACAGAAAGTTTTGTTATACAACAAAAGATTGAAGTTATTTCCTGGAAAGCTCAAGTCTAGATGGTTAGGACTTTTTACAGTTGTAAAAGTTCATTCTTTTGGAGTTGTTGATATTAAAGATCCTACTACTGGAAAGATTTTTAAAGTTAATGGGCATCGATTAAGGCCTTACTTTGACGGGCTTCAACTAGACTTCAAAGAGGTTTTAATGCTGAGTCATCTTGATTAACTGTATGGTTTGTCAGGCTGACCAAGTTAAACCAAGCGCTTTATGGGAGGCAACCCATATGTATCTTTATGGCGTGTTTGCTTATTTGTTGTAGTTGTGCTTTTTAGATAGTTATTTTTGAATCCTAATTACTCTTAAATACTTTTAAAATTGATAAATATTGGATCAAATTGAGATATGGGAATATTTTGGGCCAAATGATATTCGGTGAGAATTTTTTACCACTAGCGCCGCCGACGCCCAATTACAGAGAAGTTACTGAACTTACAGGTTTGAGTGTCGCTGGCACCCTATCGAGCGCCACCGACGCCCAAATCCTGTTGACGGTTTTTGGAGTTTCAAAATGTGAGTTTTGACAGTTTTGAGAGGGATATTCATCCTTATAACTCTCAAAAATCCATTTTAGACTTCCTAACTCCAGAAAAACGAAAACTACCATTACCAATTTGCATCCCAAGGATTCCTACTCTATAGAAACCCCTCGATCTCGCATTTTAATTGAAAGAAGTTTGTAAGTTTCGAGGCGCAGTACTTGTTCAATAAAGTGATGATGAAGAGTAGGATTATTAAGGAAAGAGGCTTCATAAATCGAGGTATGTATAATCCTACTACTAGAATTGAAGAGATAATTAAGGAGAGAAGTTGGAAAGTACTTTGCTAGACTACCGCTGCAGCGGTTATTCTGGTTGTGAAAGAATTCTATGTAAATCTTCACGGGATCAACCAAGGGTTCGTCTTTATGCTAGGTAGGTTTGTGCAATTCACTACTACAAGAATTAACAATATCTTTATGATTGAGAGTGTACCTATTTTCCATTATTCTAATTTCAATGCCACAAGTGATAATATGAATGATGTGTATCGTTATTTGACGGATGAGAATGAGGATTGGAAAATTAGAGAAAATGGATATATTAGTTTCCGTTCTGCATCTCTAAATCCAGTGTCAAAGCAGTGGCATTACGTTATTTCAGCGAAGTTATTTCCAACATTGAAGATTAGCAAGGTAACCAAGGAAAGTGTCATTTTGAATTTATGTATTCAAACTGGGAGGTCGATTGACATTGGTAATATAATTGTGAAATCAGTCTTGGGATTAATTGTTCATGGATCTAAATATGGGCTTGGACACCCGTCCACCGTATTTTTGTTGTGTAGTCAATCACAAGTTCCATATGAGAGTTGGGAAAAGGTTCTTCTTCTATGGAGGCCTATTGATCCAACTAATCTTTACGACTACCAAATAGTGGGAGATGAAGATGACATGAATTTTCTTGCTGATCAACCAACATAGACTTCACAACCGATTCAACCCTATTTTCCTGAAAGTTCCAGAATGATACTGAAGAGGATCAAACAGTTGGAGAAAGAGCTACAGAACGTTATGAATGCAATCAATAACATTTCTGATTTATTCGATCATATAGATTGGAGGATGAAAGAACAATTTGATCACACTGATCGAATTGAGATGGGCTTGATTAATCTTATGAAGAAGAACGCGGTGATTGTTGAGGATTCATCTGATGAATTCCCATTTTGTCCATTCTACAATTTGTTCGTTCATCAACAATCAATTGGAGACATCAGATGAGAAGATAGTTCTGAAACTGATGTAGAATAATTATTGGATTCTTCTTATGTTTGTTATGTGTTTAGTTTACTTTGCTTAATTTTTCTTAGTGTGTGTAGTATTTACTTTACTTTTCTTTGTTATTTAAATTTGGATTGGATATGCTTACTTTCATTGTATGCTTAGATTTAAGTGTTTGCTTTTCATAGCGTACTTGCAACACTAAACATCTAAGTGTTGTTGGTTTGGTTTGAATGAACATATTTGGTGTTTATAATGTAACATGGATTTTATATATAAAAGTATGTTGTGTATTATTTGTGTAAAGAATTGTGTTAATTATTGCTTGTGAGATGAAGTAGATGCTTAATGAAGTGTTAAACATCATTGTGGAGGTCAACAAAATTGAAATTACAAAAAAACTTTCGGACCCTGAAAAAATTTTGGACTGGCGCTGCCGGGGCCCAAATCCAGAGAGTTTAGCATTTTTTATAAAATAGAGCACCCCCCAAATACAGAAAAATGCCGAAAACCCTTTAATTCACGATTTTACCCTGGGACCCATGGTTTTTTTCATTGCTTTCGTCTTTCTCCTCCATTTTCACGAGTTTGAAGACCTAGGGCATGCTAAATCTCAGATTTGAAGTGATTTGAAAGCTTTTCAAGACTGGATCTACACTTCTCTTGGTAAGAGCTTCAGTTTAAGTTAAAAAATTTTTATTTTCACCATGAAAATCTCTCACATTGCTTAGGTTGGAATTTTTGGATTTTTAAAGAGGTTTTGAGATTTACATGATGAAATTTCTCTTAATTTTTAGAATAGTATTTGGAGTTTGTTACATTGTAAATTTGGAATTTATTGGAATTTTCTTGCAAATTTTATAAATTCACATGGCTCAAATGATGAGTAAAGGGAAGAGAAAAATGGATTTTGATGAAGAAAAATTTGTTAATATTAAAGCCCAATTTCTCTTTAACTCTTACCTTTACAATAAGAAGTCTATCTTCTAAGGAACTAGAACAGTTAATTGCAGAGCGGAACTTGAAACGATTTTGTTATTTTACTATGAATACTACTATGGGAGTTGTTAGAGAGTTCTATGCAAATGTACCCTGGACTGAGGCTGTGTATGTGTTAGAGGAAAAATGGTTGAGTTTACTCCTCAGCGTGTTAATGCCTTCTATCAGACTCGGGAACCATTTGTTTGTCAATATGAAAACTTTGATACTCGAGAGGCAAATATGAGAGAAGTGATTGCTTTTCTGACGGATGGAAGAGGGGAATGGAATGTAAGTCAAAAACAGATGATTAACTTCCCCGATTCCACAATAATTGTTACATCAAAAGATTGGAAGTATTTCATCTCTGCAAAACTATTACCTTCTTATCACCATAGCGAAGTTACAAGGGATAGAGCAATTTTGAACTATTGTATTCAGAAGATGAAAAAGATTGATATTAGAACTATTGTCTTTAAGAACATTTAGACTATTGCTAGAGGCGAGACCACTAGTGGATTTGGGTATCCTGCATTAGTTCTTGCCCTGTGTGTTCAGTCTGGAGTGGTGTTCAGCAGTTCTGAAGTAGTGGCTATACCGTTGAGACCAATTACAAAGACTATTATCCATACTTATGAGTCTCATGTGGGAGCCCGAGATGAGAGTAGGATTACTGATATTCCTACTACGAGTTATGATGTTCCATCTACATCTGAGCCGCCTACATTTTCTGATATTATGGAGCAGCTGAGATTACATAGTGCTAGTGTGGATAGGCTCTATGGTAGGATGGATGTGTTTGAGGCCAGAAGTGATGTGAATGAAGATTATTTGAAGATGATAGTTGAGTTCAATATTGCCTATTATGATGCTCAGGTCAGATTTATGACGGGGGAGACTGATGTGATATTTCCTACTTGCCCCAGCTATAGACCATGTAGATCTGATCCTACTGACCCTGTTGATGATCTTGGTGATGATGATTGGTAGATTGTTTGTTTCTATTTCTATTTTTATTATTTTGTTGTGTTGTACTATTGTGATGTAGTAGTTATTTTCTTTTATTGTGATGTGTAACCCTGTTGGTGTATTGTTATGTTGTATTAAAAAAATTGAAATTGTTAAATGAACTGTGTTGTGATGTAATAGTTTGTTTAGTATTGTGATGCTTTGTTGAATGTTTAAATGTTTAAAGTTAATTTCTCTTCACCTTGCAAAAGTTTTAAATATTTATATATCACTATTACTAATTATTTCATGTCTGTTAATTGTAAATTTTGACTAATACCAGATAGTTGTTGAAGATTTCAAGATCCCAGCACAAAAAGGTTAATTTTCTTTTACTCTTTACTGTGTCAAATTCATTTAAAAATTAAGGTTTTTGGGAGGGTAGAGAAATATTAACTCTTATTTGTTCTCAATTATTATATTTTCAAAAATTATTAGCATAACTTCTGGCAGTTGAACCTTACTGTAGGTAACTAAAACTTTTTATTTCAGTTGAATATTATGGAAGGATTGGATGAAAGTTTTTAGTAATAAAGCTAATTTTATAAGGGTATGATATTTGGTATGAAAGGATTTGATTATAGTTAACTATTTAATGTAAAGAAAACTATATTTTTGAAATGTTAATAGACTTAAATTATTGTGTGTTAAGAAAAGATTGTGACATTATGAAGAATAATAAAGCTTGTACATAATTATAAAGTACAACAGTGTCTCAAATTTGAACTTTAGAAAGAGGAGAGCGAAGTTCAAAATCATTAAAGGCTATCCAGATATAGTAATCCTCATTAAAAAAAGAAAAGAAAAATAAAAGAAAATAAGGATTGAAAAACAATCCTAATAAGAAAAGAAAAAGATAAAAGAAATAAAAAGGTAAATATGAGGAGAAGCTTGAGGAAATGCCTAATAAAAAATTGGCTTCACTTGAATCGCCCTAAAGGGAGAATTTGATTTCATTTCTGAATTTATATTTAATGTATTGGCCTACATTCTATTAAAGTTTGCATGAACTCCTTTTTCACAAAATCTTTCAAGGCACTCTTAATGTGGTAAATTATGGTTTATCTTGAAATGAATAGAGGACTAGAACTCTTAGACTTGATTGCTGAATAGTCTTATACCTGTAGTATTGACCTGAGTTACTAAATATCTTTCTTAAGATCTAACCAATATATTCTTTTGATTGAAAAATTTTAGTATCTTACATGGGAAAAGTGCATTGCCTAGAGTTATATTTTTTATGTAGTAAAAGGATTACTTGAGGACAAGTAATAGTCAAGTTTGGGGGACTTTGATGCACCAAAAATATATACTATTTTTGCTATATAATTTTACCCATTTTTGGTGATATTGCACTCTAAAGAAAGGTATTTTTCATGATTTGTTTTAGGTATGATGATTTTAGGTGATTGTAGCGAGAAAGAAGCAGAAAGGAATGAATTCAGAGCAAAAAAGAAGCAAAAGAGAGGAAAACAGATTCTGGCTCCGCCGGTGCCATTTTCTAGAGAACTCAGCAATTAATTCGACGATAGAGGGTGGAATTCAAATTTGAAGAGTTTTGGTAACTTTTTGAAGGGATGCCTATGGAAACTCTTGGGATTTTGTTTCTAACTTATAAATAACTATTTTTGGACAAAAATGGTGTGGTCTTAGTGTGTGTTCTGAAGTTTTAGTGTGGTTCTAGAGAGGGAGAGTGTGTTGAGTGTTAGGGCTTAGGAGAAAAGCGTGTAAAAGTTAGAATTTAAGAGAAATTCTTCTCTAAGGAGTGAAGTGAGAGATTGCTTTTTATTTTCCATTCTAAAGAGGGAATTAAGTGTTGCAAAGAAGAGATAAAAGAATTCAAAGGAACTTCAAGGGAATTGCATTAGGGAAGAGAAAGAGATAAGTTGTATTTAAGTTTGTGGTTTGTATGACTTTTCTTTTATATATAAAGTCCATGTTTTATTGTATCTTCTTCATGAATTCCGAGTAGTCTTTTTTGTCATTCTTCTTGCATAGAGATGTGATGATGGATTGATGTAGATTTGAAGTGCTTTTAATGTATTGAAGAAATTGTGATGGTTTTTCATTTCAAACTTAATTTACTTTTCGATATGGCCAATTGAATTGTTAAAATATGTTGTTGAACATTAATTCAGAAAGGATTTAGTGTTCTACAACAATAATGAAGAATCCATTCAATTTTCGTGGATGAATTGCGAAGTTCATGGGAATTGAGTGCAAATAAATAGGGAAATGTGTTTTGATGGACTTCAAATTAGAGTTTTCAGGGTGACAGGCTGAGAACCCTAATTTTGTCATAAGATTAGTAACTAAACTCAAAGGTTAGCCTTCAGGTGAAGGGTGAGTGGGAGCTTCGTAGTGAGAGCTGGTATCAACCAAGCCTAGCCTTAGATTTAGTGACTAAACTTAGGATATGTCAATGTTCTTTTCATGCTTAGAAGAGGGGTACTCTTTTAAAGGTAAAGAAACATTTATGCTCCTATTTCACATAATAACATAAATAATCGTTCCACATCATCCACACATCATATTCTCATTGCAGGAGGAAAGATACTTTTATTATATATTAAAAACCTTTCAAATATATATCTTAGTGTGTGTTTATTAGTTAAATTGTTTTAAAAGTTATTAGAAGTAATTGTAGTTTGATTAATTGGTATTGTTTTCTGCATAGTGGTAGTAGTAGACATTAAAATTTAATTGCAATTTGAGTATCAGATTTTAGTGCTACATTACCTATTGTGAAACACTTTCTTCTACTTCGTAGCTTCCCCGTGGGATTGATAACCAGGACTCCATTAGAGCCCTGTATTACTTGATACATTACTTATACTTGCGTTGAATGCTTGGACTTTACAAAATCATTATAAACATATATAAATTTGAGTTCGTAAATTCTTGCAATATAAAAGTCTGTAAATAGCCAGTGAGTGACTTTTCATTTTTCTAACTTATTTTCCTTTTAAATACAGGTTTGAGGAGTTATAAGGTGAAAAATATGTCCAAAATCACCAAAAACTGTAGATAGAAACTTCTAAATTAAACTGCAGAATTGTAGCACTGTTGGAGCTGAAATGTGGTGTCTTCAGTGCACATTCAGTAAGTTGGCACCGTTTGGCGCCAAATATGGCGTCGTCGGCGCCAGTACAATATTTTACATTATTTTGCTTACGGTCCAAAATCATTCCCAAATCTTTAATATAATCCATTGATTACCATAATTTATGAAATTTATAATTGTATAAGACTCTATTGTATAATTAACTAATATTAAAAACATCTAAAACAAAACAAATAAGATCAATTAACAAAGATAACTAATGGTTGCCTCCCACAAAGCGCTTCGTTTAATGTTGTCAGCATGACATACCCAATTTTTACTCTAGAAAACTCAACATTAAAACCTCTTTATAATTAGGTCTAAGCCCCTCAAAATAAGGTTTTAACCTATGTGCATTCACTTTAAATATGTTCTTAGTTTTCTGATCCCTTCTATCTACAACTACAAAAGGATAAACTTTAATGACAGTGTAAGGTTCCAACCATCTAGACTTCAATTATCTAGGAAATAACTTTAATTTTGTAATATAAAACAAAACATCTTATCTAGGCTCAAATTACTTTCGTATTATCTTTCGATCATGCCAATTTTTTATTTCTTTTTATATTCTGACATTAGCATAAGATTCATTTCTAATTTCTTCAAGTTCGTTCAATTTTAATAATCTTTTCTTGCCAGCATCCTTTAAACTGAAATTAGATTTCTTAATAGCCCAAAATGCTTTATTTTTTAGTTCTACTGACAAGTGACCAGTCTTTCCAAAAATAAGTTTATACTGGGTCATTTCTATAAGAGTTTTATAAGCAGTCCGATAAACCCATAAAGCAGTGTCTAATCTAACAGACCAATTTAATTTGCTAGGATATAGTGTTTATTTTTCCAAAATTCATTTAGTCTCATGATTAGACACTTCAGCTATACCACTAGTCTAGGGATGATAAGTAGTAAAAATCATATGCACCATGTTATATTTAAAAACAAATTTCTTAATTATTTATTCCTAACATGAAACCCTACACAAGTAATAATTACTGTTAGCATTCCATATTTTGTATATATATTTTTAATTAAAAATATTGAAACACTCTGAGAATCACATCTAGGTAAATCTATAGCTTCAATCTGTTTTGATACATAATCTACTGCAAATTAATAAATATAAATTTTCATATGAACGCATAAATGATCCCATAAAATCTAATCCTCAAACGTAAAAAATCTCAACTTCTAATGTAAAATTTAAAGGCATTTCATATCTTTTTGAAATGATTTCCTACTCGCCGACACCTATCACAAGTTTTAATATAAGAATTATCATCACTACAAAGAGTTGGCCAATAAAATCTTGATTGCATTATTTTAGTGCAGTTTTATCAATTCCAAAATGACCTCTAAATTCAAAATCATGACACTTTTGGATGATTTGTTTTATTTCTTCATAAGGTACACATCTTTAAATAACTAAATTATTACATTGCTTATCCAAATATGGGTCATCCCAAAAGTAAAAGTTTACATCATAAATGAATTTTCTCTGTTGATGCTTTGGCGGTTCATTTGGTAAAATATCATTTACAATAAAGTTCGCAATATCCGCATACCATAAGACATGATATTCATTAATAATATACAATTTTTCATCAGGGAAGGTTTCATTTATTTCCCATCCAAAATTAGCTGTTTTTTTTCTGTTCTAATCTAAATAAATGATTAGTTATTTAATTATTAGTTTTTTTATATCTCTTATAACAAAATCAAATTCTTGCATCAGAAGTACCCATCAAATCAATCTTGGGTTTGCATCCTTCTTTTGCATTAAGTATCTGATAGCAGAATGGTATGTATGCATAATACATTTAGTCCCTATTAAATAGGATCTAAACTTATCAAAATCATAAAAAATTGCTAATAACTCTTTTCTATGGTAGAGTAATTAATTTGAGCTTATTCAGAGTTTTACTAGCATAATATTTAATTTTAAAAACTTTGTCAGATCTCTGTCCTTACACAGCTCTAATAGCATATTCAATAGCCTCACACATCAATTCAAATGGTTTCTCCTAATCAGACGAAATAATTATAGTCGCAATGATTAAATTTTCTTTCAACAAGTTGAAGGCATCAAGACATTCTTCATTAAAATCAAATTTTACATTTTTTTCTAAAGTTAGCATAGAGGCTAAGTAATTTTCAAAAAATATTTTATATACCATCTGTAAAAACTAGCATGTCCTTAAAAACTTCTAACACCTCTTAGGTAATTTTGCAATAACTTAAATTTTTGCCGAAAATAGTTACTTGCCATTTTTAGAAATTTTATGCCCAATCCCAATTTAGAACTAAATTCGTCTTTTCACAACATTCTAGCACTTTCCCCAAATGATTTAAACAAGATTCAAATGAAGTTATGAACACTGAAAAATCATTCATAAAAACTTCAATACCTTTTTCAATAAAATCACAAAAAATTGACATCATACTTCGTTGAAATGTTGCATGTGTGTTACATAGTACAATGGGTATTCGTCTAAAAGAAAATGTGTCATAAAGACTAGTAAATGTTGTCTTCTTTTGATCCATAGGAGAAATTAGAATTTGATAATATCCAGTATATCCATCCAAGAAGAAAAAATATTTGTGCCCAACTAACCTATCTAGCATTTGATCCATAAAAGGTAAAGAAAAATGATCTTTCCTGGTGGACGAATTCAATTTACTATAGTCGATACAGATTCTCCAATTAGTGACTTGTCTTTTTGGTATTAATTCAATTTTCTCATTCACTTCTACAGAGACTCCCCATTTCCTTGGAACACAATGAATTGGACTTACAAAAGCATTGTCTGAAATCAGATACATTATTCCAGCATCTACCCATTTCAATATTTCTTTCTTAACGACTTCTTTCATTACTCGATTCAATCTCCTTTAAGGATTAGCCATAGGTTCATAATGTTCATCCAATAAATTTCTATGCATACAGATTGAAGGACTAATTATGTTGATATCAACTAATTTCCATCTAAAAGCTTTCTTATACTTTATCAAAGTTTCCACTACTCTTTGCTCTTGTGATTCATTAATTTTAAGGATACATTAACAGGTAATGTGGATAAATCTCCCAAAAAGATATGTTTTAAATGCATTTAAAGTATTTTCGTTTCCACTTCAGGCAAATTTATAATTGAAGGATCAAAGCTTTTATTATTATTTTCCATAATATACAGTATTCAAATCTTTCCCGAAGATAATCAAATTTCTCATTACCCATTTCAACAGATTTTTCTTTTATTTCATCTTCACTTTCAAATTCAAGTTCTTCTTGATCTTATTTTTCTTAAATTTATACCTTAAAATGCTCATTACTTAATTATTCACAAATTTCCATTCTAAAGCATTCAACATCTTTTCCTTTTGTGGGATATTTCTTGGATTTGGATATATTAAAAGTAACCTCTTGATCATTGACTCTTTTGGTTAATTCTCCTTTCTAAACATCTATCATAGCTCTCTTAGTTGCAAGAAATGGTATTCCAAGAATAATAAGAATATCTTTATCTTCTTCCATATCTAAAACAATGAAATTCGTAAGGAAATAAAATTATCAACCTTAACTAACACATCTTCTACAACTCGCTTAGGATAATTGATTGAAAGATCAGCTAACTAAAGTGTTACAGTAGTGGAAGAAATGTCTCATGGACCAAACCTTCTAACAATAGAATGAGGCATAAGATTAAAACTAGCTCCCAAATCACATAAAGCTCTTCCAAAGAATCTTTTACCAATAGCACATGGAATAGTCAAACTTCTAGGGTCCTTAAGCTTTTTAGGAAGCTTTTCTGAATAATTGGCTACACTCCTCAATACGTGCAACGACCTCATTGTTAGTAAATTTCATTTTCTTTTTAAGTATATACTTCATAAATTTTACATAACTTGGATTTTACTCCAAGGCGTCAACAAATGAAATGTTTATGGTTAACTTATTAAGTATTTTCATAATTTTTATAAATTTTTTATCTCTATTTTGCTGTTTTAATCTTTAAGAAAATGGAGGTGGGGGTTTTTCTATAGTAATTTTCATTGGTTTAATAGGATACTCTAAGTCTTGATAAGTATCTTTGTCAGACTTTTCAATTTCCATCCTTTCTTTTTCAACTTCAATATCTTTTTAAACTCTTATTTACAATTCTCTTCCACTTCTCCGTTGAATAGCTTTAATATGCATTTATTCTTATCTTTAAGATTAATTTCAACATTATTGGGTAGAGTTCCTGGGGGCCTAATACTAAGTACATAAAGAACATTGGCTAATCCAAGATTTAGTCATAAATATGTGGTTACATTGGGAGGATAATGACTCTCACTCCAGAGCTCCCACTTCTCCTCACCTGAGGGCTAACACTCTCAATTATACACCTATCAAATTATATTTCCTTATTTATTTTCATTTAATCTCTTGTACTACGTTCTCGTCCATGACATTGAATGTGATTCTCGCTTTATTGTTGAATGCACAGCCCTTTCTGATTTTATGTTGCACAACAAATTTTAACGTTTCAATTGGCTAGATCAAAAAGTAAGTGAAGATCAAAGTTGAATTCATCATAATTTTTATAAAATATTTTTGCACAACAGTTCTGATTCATCCCAAATCAATATCTCATTGCAGGGAGAAGGAAAATGGAATGTACTCCGAATTCATGAGGAAGTTACAACAAAAAAAGGATTTTATATATAAGAATATGTTCTTAGAAAACAAAAAGTAATAAACAAAAATTGTCTAAAAAATTTCCCCACGTAAATTCCCTGAAGTTCCTTTAACTTTCTCTTTATAACACCACTCAATTCTCTCTTAGAAAGTAAGGAAGAAAAAATCCCTCACTTTCCCTCTTCTCCTACAACTCTTTGAGAAAATCTTAACACTCAACACATACACCACACTTATTCCAACTCTCCTCTTCTTTCCCCCCCTTTCTGACTTAAACTCATTCTATTTTATGTTTACGAAGAACGTCCCCAAGAGTTGCAACAAGAACCTCTCCAAAAATCGTTCCAATGCAATGAATTTTCAGGAATAATAGTCACTTGCGCCATCGACGCTGAAATCTAGGTCTTTCTATATTTGGGTGTCGTTAGTGGCCATTCTAGCGCTGTTGACATCAGAATTGTTTCTGAATCTGTATTCTCTGATTTTTGGCACCGTTGTCGTCAAATTTAGCACTGTTTACGCTAGTACATTTTGCAAAAAAGCTCCATTTGACTCAAAATTTCTTCCTTTTTTGCTTTCATTATGCTCCACATGCTAAAAATGAATATACCTGCAAAAATCATCAAAATAACTTCCTTTAAGGTGTAATATCACAAAAAATGAGCATAAACTGTATATGAAAATTAAACATTTTTTTGGTGTATCACAATCTCTACTATTCTTATTATTTGGTGGAGCCATGTACTAGTAGTGTTTCAGAATACAAAGGCCTGATTGTAGGAAATGAGTTAGCTGATCTGATTATCATCAAGAGAATCAAAGTTTATAGTGATTCTCTATTCATAATTATTCAAGTGCTAGGACCTATAAGGTTCCCATGTCCGAGCTTTTTGCCTACCTAATCACATTACTAAAACTTGTCCTTGAGGTTATGATCATTAAAATATTTGAATCACTAAAAAGTTATGAGTTCTGATGGAAATCCCATCACAGTTGTGATCTGAGAAAGAAGGGTCCTACCATCAGTGTATTCTAGTTCCTTAGAAGATAGACCTTCTGCTACCGAAGATGTCATCATGGTTGTTTCTGATGAGAAACTTGATGATTGGTGTCAGTCCAACAATATGTACTTGATGAAGGGGGTTTTCCTTGATGATTACTGCATCACCTCTCAAATTCAGAAGAGGGTGGTCACATTTACCATCATTAAAGATAGTTTGTATCAACATTTTTTAAAGTAGATGCAGTTACAATGTGTTGAGAAAGATAAAGCCTAAAAGATGATGGTTGAAGTTAACGATGGTTTTCGTAACAATCAATCAGTTCCTAAGATGAAAATCAAGATTAAGCATCTTAGTTATTACTGGCCTTCGAAGATCCTTGATTACATAGAATATGTTAAGTGGTGTCATCAGTGTCTGGTGTTCAGCGCTCTGCCTCACTAACCCCAAATGCACTACACTGACAGTGGTAACATGGCTTTTTGAAGCCTAGGGTAATTCTATGGGAGGGCCTACAAACTCTTCATCGTCTAAAGCTCACCAATTTTTTCTTGCAGCCACTAATTACTATTCCAAGTGGACAGAAGCTATCCACTTGAAATAGGTAAAGGCACATAATTATACCACTTTTCCTTAAGAATTATATTGTTTATAGATTTGGTGTGCCGTGTTGGATTATTTTTGATACTTATCCCAGATATTTATGCTTACATTTTATATATGAGTTTATACTTATACTACCTTTTAATTATATCTATTTCTTTAAAATGATGCCAAAAACTTGATGTCGATGCAAATGATAGTTTAATTGGAATTCTACACAAGTATACGTATCATTATTAAGTAATATAGAGCTTTCTGATTAAGCCCTGACTATCGATCCTATGGAGATCAGGTTAATCACGGTGTCTTTCAAGAGAAATTCTAGTCTACAATAACACGCCCTAGCTTAAAAGGTCGATAAAGGTTTGACTTTAGTTAAATTTTATAACTATTACTACAATACTACTTCTATGCAAAAATACTTGATGAAAATTACAAAGTGGGGTTAGATATATTAAAAGTACCGTTCCTCATACAATGAAATTAGTGACATGTGTAAAAGTAAAACAAGTGGAGAGAGATTATAAAAAATAGGAGCAATTATATTCTTTATCCTTACTAGAGATGCTATAAACAATATTGGTTAATGTAAAGTTTGAATAGTTCTAAAGACGGGCTATGCAAGGAAGATACTAGCTCTAACTCTAGAGTTCCCTCTTATCCCTCCGCCTGGAGGACAACATCTCACATCAAAACCTAAAATTATAGACAAAATTAAGGGCCTTTAGCCCATCATACTAATGTTCTCTAATTCTACACCCTTCAATGTTTATCTCCTTATTTATTTGCACTCAATTATATGAATTACATTCTCATTCATACAATCTCAAGTGATCCTACCACAGTTGATTGAGACAATATCATGCCGGTTCTTACATGTTCTCACAACATATTATAACATGAAAGTTGATTAAGTTTACATGTAAATGAAGAACAAAGTAAAATAATCATAATATATTCTCACTCTACACAATTCTATATCCTTCTTATGCATACTAATTCATTGTAAGAGGGAAGAGTGAAGAAAACTACTCACTACACATGGAGAAACAACAAGAACTTTTCATTACACAAGACTTTAGAAACATGTGAACAAATTACTAGATTCAAATAAAATGAAAATACATATCTTTGACGGAAATCAAACTCTCCTTGTATAAAATAAGCAATCTCCTTACAATCCTCTCCAAGAACAAAGTGAAAAGAAAAGAAGAAATATATCATACTCTCTCTTTCTTTCTCACCTTATCACCGCACTTGGGGCTCTCACCCAAGCCTTCTTCTTCTTCTCCAAGCCTTCTTCTCCCCTTCTAATTAGTTCTAGAGTTTAAGAGTTTAAAGGGTTATTTATAATTTCCCAAGAGGTGCTTAAGTGTCTTGTCAAATGTGTCCATATTCAATGAATCTTCCAAAGGGTGTCACAAGTGTCTCTTCAATAATAATTGATTTTAACTACCTCAAATCCTTCTAGAAAGTCCACTTAATGATTTCCATTGAATTCACCAAGAGAAGCATGAAGCACCACTTCAAAAATCATCCAAATCTGATGTATATTCTAGAAGCTATGTCAAAAACCATCACCAGCACTTAAGCGCAAATTTTGGGCGCTTAGCCCCTCTCTGGTGGTTCCTAAGCACCATGTTTGTGTGCTTAGACACCTGAAATAGGTACGTAAGTGTCCAGTTCGGCCCCTATTGCTCCGGTGGGCCCCAGTTTGACCCGTTTTGCTGCAGTTTCATTTATTTTGGTCCATTTTTGTTCATTTTGCTCTAATCACTCAAAGATCTTCAATTTTATGTACCTACAACCAAAAACATAAGAAAACATACATTTAAAGTGCAATATCATTATAAAATATAGCATGAAAAATAGTACATTTTTAGGCATATCAGAATCTCCTAAACTTAAACATTACTTGTCCTCAAATAATACTACACTTTTAAAATAATTAATGTAGATTAGAGTTAATGGGCCATCCTTTAGAATTGCTAAATTTTTTTTCTAAATATGTGATATTTCAACCTAGAAGAACTACTAGTGAATCAGACTAGCCTAGGGTCTAAAATATTCATCATCAAACTTTGGAATTTGTTTTCTTATCTAATTCAGAAATATATGCAGATTTTTTAAACAACAGATTTTATGAACTTTACTTTCTAAACTTAAGAACTCTTTTAAAAATAATTTATACTAATATAAGTGTAGAAAACAAGCTTAGGATTTTTCTAAGTTTTT
Source organism: Papilionanthe hookeriana x Papilionanthe teres (assembly GCA_022702705.1). Classification (NCBI taxonomy): domain Eukaryota; kingdom Viridiplantae; phylum Streptophyta; class Magnoliopsida; order Asparagales; family Orchidaceae; genus Papilionanthe; species Papilionanthe hookeriana x Papilionanthe teres. Next base: position 171,320,434 of record CM040423.1, on the reverse strand, counting down.
TACTCTAAAGAAACTCAAGTGAAACCAATTCATGATTAGGACCTCTCCTCAAGCTTCTCCTCACACTTTTGTTTTTGCATTTTCTTTTTCTTCTTCAAGTTATTACATAAGAATCATGAATACTAGCCACTCTTTTTGGATTTACCAGTTCAGAGGGCCATTAAAATTATTAGTAGCCATCTCTTTAATTAAAAAATATGCCTTATTAAATGGTTTTGACATTAATGATCCACCAACAGCAGCGTCAATAATCTATCTAAGAGATCTCACTAATCCATTATAAAATGTTTGATTTATTAAATAATCTGGTAAAGCATGATGTGGGCACTTCCTAAGGAGATCTTTAAATCTTTCCTAAGCTTCATATATTGATTCTCCTTTAAACTGACAGAAAGATGTAATATCATTTCTATGAATAATAGTTTTTGATGGAGAGAAATATTTTGATAAAAATTTTTTTGATTGGTCTCCCAAAGTTCTGAAAGATCCTAGTGCTAAAGAATTTAACCACACGTTAGCTTTATCTCTTAATGATAAAGGAAAAAGTCTAAGCCTAACAGTGTCGTTCGACACTCCGTCATATTTAAATGTAGCACGTAATTCTAGAAAACTAGCAAGATGTAAGATAAGATCTTCATTCACTGATCCATGAAATGAATTATTTTGTTCCATTTTTATAATAGCAGGTTTAAGATCAAATGAGTTAATAAGTACATCAGGATATTGAATAGTTAAGTGAATTTCATATATTGTAGGGTTAGCATAATCTCTTAAAGTTCTAGGTTGATGTTCATTTTCATGTCTGTTCGCCATTTTGCTCAAAATTTTAAATTCTTTTTATTGTTTTCAAAATTTTTAAATGTTACGTTCTAATTTTGAATCTTAAGGTAATAAACCTTAGGGTCTAACACTATGCATACACAAACATGAATTAAAGGTTATCAGTTACTACTATATTTATTATTGTATCCCCGGCAATGGTGCCAAAAACTTGACCACGACTTTCTGACTTAAAGTAATATTTCAAAAGTATTTTCAATTCAGTTACAAAGTATAATCAGTTTAATTAAAAAGCAACCAATCTATACGTAAGTATACATATCACTCAAGTAATACAAGGATCTAGTGAAGTCCTGGTTATCGATTCCACAGGAAGGAAGCAAACCATAAAGCGTAGCACAGAAATCCAATATTTTAATTTAAGAAAAAAAGTAAATACTAAAGTTAATAAAGTTTAATGATGCTAGAGAATTTAAAAGTGCTAAAATACTTTCTAAACTTTAGATTAAAGTTAACTATTATTACACTATGTTTTGTAAAATAAGGTTCAAATTTTGAGAAAGTGTCCTCCCCTTACAATGATATTATGGTGAGTGAATGATATAGATTAGTATAATTATTGTATTGTGCCAAATAGGAGCATACCTATTCTTTACCCTCTTCCAAGTGCTATAAAGAACATTGGCTAATCCTAGGTTTAGTTCTTAAATCCATGATTAGGCAGGGAGGATACCGGCTCTCATTCCAGTTCTCCCACTTTCCTTCATCTGAAGGCTAACTCTCGCTTTAGTTTCCAAACACTAGGACCAACTTGGGATTTTAATCTGTCACTCTAAAATCTCCAAGTCTATGCCTAACAAACCATATTTCTCTATTTATTTGTACCCAACCACCATGAACTACATCACTCAATCATGGACATTGAATGTAATCTCTACTTTTATTATAGAAAGCATAACCCTTTTGAATCGTTTGTTTCACATTATATTTTTACAATTCAATTGGTTAGATCGAAAAGTAAATGAAGAATGAAGTGAACAATCATCACAGTTTCTTATCTTTCATGACACATCCAATCTAAGCCATCACTTCACTATTCATCATTCCAAGGAGAAAGACAAAGAATTCTACTCAGAATTCTTGAGGAAGATACTACAAAACAAAGATTTCATATATAAAAGCAAAGTCATACAAACTATAAAAAATAAATACAGCTTATCTTAAGTTCTTCCCCAAGCAAATCCTATGATGTTCCTTTTAATCTCCTTCTCTCTTCACAACAAAACACAATTCTCTCTTGTAATAGTGGGGAAGAAGCAATCTCTCACATTCCCTCTCCTTCTACAATTCTTTTGACAAGAATCCCTCATGAAACAACACTTAACACCAAACACTAGACATTAAACTCTCTCTAAAGACTTTGTTTTTACTCACACACACTTTAATTTTTTTACATATAAACACACACCACCAATTATGGCACCCAAAGTAAGTTCAAATAGTCTAGGAACAAATTTCCAAAGAGTTGCCTTATGAATCCCTCCAAAACTAGTCCAAATACGTTGAATTTGGCCTCCACCAACATTGGGCAGCATCAAAGCCCAATATGGCGTTGTCAGTGCCTTATTGTGCAATTTAATTATGGATTCTTTGGAAAAATGCACAATCAGAGCTCATTTAGGAGCACTGTCGGCGCCAGAAGTTCAAACTCCTAATTTTTGCATTTTTTCACTCCAATTTAGTTTTTTTTCATTTTTTATTACTCCATTAGCCTAAAATTATCATACCTACAGTAAAACATGAAAAATACCTTCCATTAAAGTGCAATATCACCAAAAATGAGTACAAAATGTATATGAAAAGTCAAATATATTTTTGGTGCATCATAGTGTCTCACCCATTTTAAATGGATGTGGTAGATACACTTGCCTATTTATGAATGAGATGAATTTATTAAAATATGTACATTTAATTCTTGCCCTGATAAGAGCCATTATGGGTTGGACCATCCTGTCCATCTGATTTACTTTGATAATTGAATGACTTGGTTGATATAAAATCACCTTGTCAAGGAAAGATCCTGTAGGCTCTAGCATTATGATTATTTTACCTATTCACATTTGGGTGGGATATCTTTAATAGGAGCCATTCTACTTGGTCCTTGATGAAGGTACCATATACAAGTCATATCATTTCATTCATTTGACCATTGGATGTCCGAGTCAACTCAGGTAATTTTTATTGCCTTATCAGAAAGGTGCGTAATTAGTTTATACCTCCTTGATTGTTTAAAGGATTCATGTCTTCTAATCAGGTTATTTTTAATATTCATGCTAATCATTGATACATCCTTGATGAGATTTATAATGCCACTTTATGAGGAAACCCCAGTGAGCATTTAATTGCTAATGAGTCTAGAGCAATTTGATAGTCTGCCTGACCAATTATTTTTAGTTGAAATATTTTTGATGTCCAACTAAAACCTCAAAGTTTTCCTCGGTGAGATTTTCCTTAGCCTATTCTCATAGAGTTGACCATTAATAAATCCTCAATGAGAATTGTCTAACTAGCTTATGAGGAATCCCTAACAAAGATTATGTCACTAATTCTTGTTAAAGAATTCTACCAATAGGATTAGTCACTTATCCTCTCTAATACTTGTTATCGACTCAGTTGATTTCCATCGCCTTATCAAAATAAATGTAGTAGTGTTTAGACCACCTTGGGTGTCTAGTCGATCCATGTATTGTTAGAATATACTGATATTTGATGATACCATGATGTTTTGTACAGTAGGAACAAGTTTGATTGCTTCTTACTAAAGCACTTATGTTGCTAGATTGCCTTGTTCATCTAGCATTTGATGTCTCTCAATCCATATGACTCATTAGCTAGATCATTTATGAGAACATCTTATCTTTTGAAATCTTTAATTTCATGGCCACCTATTATGATGTTTCTCAAACCATATGACTCTTCAATCAGCTTTTTTATGAGAACACTTGTCTTTTGACATTCTTTGTTTTATAGCCGCATATTATGTTGTTTGTCGAGCCTTATGACTCTTTAGTCGACACTTTTATGAGACCATCTTGTTTTTTGACATCATCAGCTTTATAGCGAGCAATTACAATGTTTATCGAGTCATATTACTCTTCAGCCTACTCTTTTATGAGAACATCATATCTTTTGACATCTTTGGCTTCATAGCCATTGATCCATGAAAAAATACCTGTTTTTATGCCTTGATTTTTATCAAATTTTTAAGGATATTATGCTTTAATGAAAGGTATTTTTGTGTTTTGGATGTAGGTGATGCAAATATGTTCAAAAAGGAAAAAGGATAAAAAAGGAGCAAAAAGGAGCAAAAAGGAGAAAAATGGAGCCAAAATGCAAAAATTGCCAAAATAATGGGCCTGGCGCCTAGGTGCCAAAATTCGACGCCTAAGCGCTAGCTCGATACCAAATCTGTGATTATTTTTATAAATACATTGGCAGTTATTTTAACGGTTAGAGCGGTTATTAGACCATCTATAAGATTGGCAGTTATTCCTGGATTATAGGACATGCAATGCATTGTATTTAGACGCTTGGAAATGGTTTAGATCGCGATAAAGTGAGATCCAAAGTGAAGAGGTGCAAAGAACTGGACGCGGAGTCTAGTGACTAGGTGCCAGATGCCGGCGCCTAGGCGCCCGACACACTTTCTAGAAGATTCATTGAACTTGGATAAATTTTGAAGAGATGCTTTAGGCAACCCTTGAAGCATATAAATAGGAGGCCATTTCTATAGAGAAAAACATCCAATAAGAAGCACGCCCTAGTCTGCTCCAATCAGAGAGAGAGAATTAGAGAGATAATTTTAAGGGCCACAATTGTAGTTTACTTTCTTTCATAAATTAGTGAGTTCATTTTATTTAGAGTTTGAATTGAGAGTTTGAAAGAGTTGGTTCTTTTGAAGTCTATTTCGCTTTGGAGTCAGAAGGAATCGGAGGTTCAGTTGGAGAAATACTTGAGATAAGTATTTGTAATTTGATTCAAAGTTTTGTTTATATGTTTTGTTATTTAAATTCAATGTATTCTGAGTAGTTACTTTACTTTCTCCTTTCAATTATGAAAAGATACATAAGATAATATTAAATTCGTTGGAGAAATAAAAACTAAATATGTTTAAATATTGTGATGATATTAATACCAGATCTTAATTTACTATTTAAATTGGCCATTTAAATTATTAAAATCTGTTGAAGAATTTTGAGACCTAGAAGGAGATGAATTCTTAACTAGTAGATATCACATGAATCTTTGGGTAGTCGATGGCCTTGTGCTGGTTATTCAAGGTAAAGTGCAAATAAATAGGAAAATATTATTCAATGGGCATAGAATTGATAAGTTTTTAGAGTGACAGACTAAATTCTTGTAATTTGGTTTATAGAGAGGGACAGGTCACTAGTAGGGTCAACTATAGCCACCCATGGACATCTAGTAGTGTGAGTCTAGATTAACCCATTCTACTAACAATTCATCTATACTAGATCTATAGATTAGCAAGTATTCTTTATACTATCGAGCAAAGGTAAAGAATAGGAATGAATTGATAAGTTTTTAGAGTGACAGACTAAATTCTTGTAATTTGGTTTATAGAGAGGGACAGGTCACTAGTAGGGCCAACTATAGCCACCCATGGACATCTAGTAGTGTGAGTCTAGATTAACCCATTCTACTAACAATTCATCTATACTAGATCTATAGATTAACCAGTATTCTTTATACTATCGAGCAAAGGTAAAGAATAGGAATGCTTCTATTTGGCACAATACCATAAATTTATATTCTCCACGAATATTATATTATCTAAAAGTCTTGGATTAATTGTAAGGAAGAAAGTTGTTTGCTTATTATTATTTACATCAGTCATTATTTTTTATTGCTTTAATTTTTCATTTAGTAAATTAAATATTAAATTTATAACTTTAAAAGAAATATATAGAAATAAAATTAAAATATTTAAAAATCTATAAACCTCCTCGTGGGATCGATACTTTGGACTCTATTTAAAGACCTATATTACTTGAAACGATGCGTATACTTGCGTAGTACCTCTAGTGTGTAAAATATTTTCCTTAAAATTATATTTATATACACTAGCCGCTATTATTATTTGGGTCAAAGTATTGGCTATAATATATTTTTAAGCATAAATTGCTGCGTTGTCCGGGAATCGAGGTCAAGTTTTTGGTGTCGTTGCAGGGGAGGGCAAATTTTTAGATTTTAAATATTTATTTTATTTTTATTTTATTTATTTCTTTTATTGTCAAAATACAAAAATATAAAATACAAAAACATTTATACAAGCAAAAATAACAAAAATATAAAAAAGTAACTATAGATTTTATTTCTTGCTATTTTATTTTATTTTTATTTACTTCTTATGAGCAGTTCTGGATCTGAAGGATTATTACCTTTAGATTATAAATTAGAAAGAACTGTTAGAAGAATTAAAAAAGGAAAAAAATTCAAAAACATCAAGAGATGGCTAATTTACATAACAATTTACAGAATCCAATTGAAATTAATGAGCAAAATATTTACAAACCATTAAGGGATTATGCTAACCCTACAGTTGATGAACTTCATAATAGTATTCAAATACCTGCTATAGATGCTAATTCTTTTGAGTTTAAACAGTCTATTATTCAAATGGTTCAAAATAATCAATTTGGGGGAACACCAAATGAGGATCCAAATTTACACCTTGCTAGTTTTTTAGAACTTTGTGCTACCTTTAAATATAACAATATTTCTGATGATGTTATTAGACTTAGACTCTTTCCTTTCTCTTTAAGAGATAAAGCAAAGATGTGGTTGAACTCATCAGTAACAAGTTCTATTAAAACATGGGCTGAAATGGCATAAAAATTCCTTGCTAAATATTTTCCTCCTAAAACTGCTATATTAAGAAATGACATTACTTCATTTAGTCAATTTGACGGGGTGACAATTTATGAAACTTGGGAAAGATTTAAAGAACTATTAAGAAAGTGTCCTCATCATGCTTTACCTGATTGGTTAATTATTCAAAAATTTTATAATGGACTTATTGGATCACTAAAATCAATTATTGATGCTGCTGCTGGAGGTTCTTTAATGGCTAAATCATTTAAAGAAGTTTATACATTAATTGAAGAAATGACTAACAATAATTTTCAATGGCCTTCTGAAAGGATTAATCCTAAAAGAATGACAAATATTCATGATAACAAAACCTTTTCTATCTTAGCTTCACAAGTAGCTGCAATATCTAACAAATTAGATAATTTTGTTATCAATGTATCACATAACAACTCCGCTAATATCGAAGATTATCAAACTATTGAAACTTTACAAGTTATTGCTAGTAAAAATAACCCTTATTCAGATTATTATAATCCTGGATGGAAAAATCACCCTAGTTTTAACTGGAATAATTCACAACAATAATGGGGTAATAATCAATCTCATCCAACTGGAAATTGGAACAATCAAGTAAATTCAAACTATAAACCTCCTGGATTTAATAATCAATAGAAAAAGTTATCTATATAAGAATTAATTTTATAACCGAGTAATCAATTACAAAATCGAAACACTACTAGTCATAATATTAAGAATCAAATGGGATAAATCGCTAGTTTAATTAATTACAGACCTCCAAGAACACTTCCTAGTAATGTTGAAATCAATCAAAAAGAAAATGGAAAAAAACATGAACATGCTAAGGCTGCACAACTTAGAATTGGAAAGGAATTAAAAGAAAGAATTGAGAATGAAATTGAAAATGAGATTGAGGTTGAAGAGATTGAAAAACCTAAAGAAACTCCTTCTCCTAGTATAGATCAGACTGTTATTTCTGTGAATATGGAAGTTGAAAAACCACCACCACCTTTTCCTCAAAGATTAAAACAGCAGAAGCTTGATCATCAATTTTCTAAGTTCTTTGAAATTTTTAAGAAACTTACTATTAACATACCTTTTGATGAAGCTTTGGAACAAATGCCAACTTATGCAAAATTTATGAAGGATATTTTAAGTAAGAAACAAAAATTTTAAGCTTTTGAAACTGTTGCATTAAGTGAAGAATGTTGTGCAATAATTCAAAAGAAATTACCTCAGAAACTTAAAGATCCTGGAAGTTTCGCTTTACCTTGTGCTATTGGAGAAAAATTTTGTGGAAAAGCTTTATGTGATTTAGGAGCAAGTATAAATCTCATGCCATTTTCTATTTTTCGAAGGTAGAATTTAGGAGAGATTACTCCCACCACTGTAACCCTTTAGTTAACTGATAGATCTATCACTTACGCTAAAGGAGTTATAGAGGATGTTCTTGTTAAAGTGGATAAATTTATTTTCCCTGTGGATTTCATTGTACTTGATATGGAAGAAGATAAATAAATACCAATTATTTTAGGGAGACCTTTTCTAGCTACCGGACGGGCTATGATTGATGGGCAAAAAGGACAATTAACTATGAGAGTTAATGATCAAGAGATTAAATTCAATGTCCTTAAATCAATGAAGTACCCTGATAAAGAAAAATGCTATTGAATGGATATTATTGATTATCTAATTGAAAAACATTATCAAGAAAAATTTAAAGTCATTTCTGAAGAAAAAATTGAATTATTAACTGACGAAAATGAAGAACTAGAAGAAGAATTATTTAAAGAAACTCATTATATTAAAGATAACTGAGAAATTTTGGACCTAACTAAAAATGATATACTTTTACCCTCGATTAAAAAAGCCCCAGAACTGGAATTAAAAATGCTACCTGTACATTTAAAGTATGCTTTTCTTGGAAATTCATTAACTTTACCTGTTATTATTTCTTCTAAACTAAGCTTAGATCAAGAAGAAAAATTAATAGGAGTGTTAAAGAATTATAAGAAAGCTTTTGGTTGGACTATTGCTGATATAAGAGGAATAAGCCCTTCTATCTGTATGCATAGGATTTTAATGGAAGAAGATTTTAAACCTACTATTGAACCTCAAAGAAGATTAAATCCTATCATGAAAGAGGTTGTTAAAAAAGAAATTTTAAAATGGTTAGATGTTGGAATTTTTTATCCTATTTTGGATAGCCAATGGGTTAGTCCTATTCATTGTGTTTCAAAGAAAATAGAAGTAACTGTCACTGTCAATGATAAAAATGAACTAATTCCTACAAGACAAGTTACTAGATGGAGAATTTGCATTGATTATCGGAAATTAAATGACACCACTAGAAAGGATCATTTTCCTTTACCTTTCTTGGATCAAATGCTTGATAAATTAGCTGGACACTCATATTTCTGTTTTCTGGATGGATATTCTGGTTATCATCAATTACCTGTCGCTTTTGAGGACCAAGGGAAAACAACATTTACAAGTCCTTATGGAACATTTGCGTTTAGAATAATGTCATTCGGTTTATGTAATGCACCTGCAAATTTTCAAAGATGTATGATGTCAATATTTTGTGATTTGATTGACTAAGGAATTGAAATATCTATGGATAATTTTTCAGTTTTTGGAACTTCTTTTAAATCTTGTTTGGAAAATATTTCCAAAGTTCTGAAAAGATGTGAAGAAACAAACTTAGTTCTTAACTGGGAAAAATGTCAATTTATGGTCACAGAAGGCATTGTACTTGGTCACAAAATTTCACAAAAAAGGATGAAAGTTGATCAAGCAAAAGTGAAAATTATTGCTGAACTGCAACCACCTACTACTGTTACTGATGTGATAAGTTTTCTGGGTCATGTTAGATTTTATAGAAGATATATAAAAAATTTTTCTAAAATTGCTAAATCTCTTAGTCATTTATTAGAAAAAGAAGCTAAATTTGAATTTAAAGAAGATTGTCTTAATGCTTTCAATATTTTAAAAGAAAAATTAATAACTGCACCTATAATTATTGATTCTAATTGGAATAAACCTTTTGAATTAATGTGCGATGCAAGTGATTTTGCAATTGGAGTTGTATTGGGACAAAAATATGAGAAAATTTTAAAAGTTATATATTATGCTAGTAAAACTCTTACTGAAACTTAAAGAAATTACCCTACTACTAAAAAAGAGCTTTTAGCTATAGTCTATGCCTTTGATAAATTTATACTTATCTTCTTGGTACCAAATGCATAGTTCATATTGATCATTCCGCTATTAAATATTTAACGTCAAAAAAAGATGCTAAACCTACACTGATAAGATGGGTTTTACTTCTGCAAGAATTTAATTTTCAAATAGTGGATAGAAAAGGAACTCGCAACCAAATTGCTGATCATTTATCTAGAATTAAGAATGATATTATTATTGAAGAAAATATAAATGAGATGTTTCCTGATAAACAGTTATAAGTTATTCAAGGATGCCAAACACCTTGGTATGCGGATATAGTTAACTATTTAGTTAGCAATATTCTACCTTATGGATTGAATAACATATATATTAAGAAATTTAAAAATGATGCTAAATCTTATATTTGGGAAGATCCTCATTTATTTAAATTAGGAAGAGATTCTGTAATTCGAAGAAGTGTATCTTATGAAGAAACTTTTGCTATTATTCAAAAATGTCATGATTCCGAATTTGGAGGACACTTTGGAGTAGATAAAAATGCATTTAAAATTTCAAATTTAGCATTTTATTGGCCTACCTTATTTAAAGATGTGAGACATTATGTTCAAACATGTGATCGATGTCAAAGGATGGGAAATATATCTAGGAAAGATGAAATGCCTTTAAACTATATATTGGAAGTTGAAATTTTTGATATATGGGGTTTAGACATTATGGGACCATTTGTACCATCATCTGGAAAGATTTATATTTTATTAGCAGTTGATTATGTTTCAAAGTGGATTGAAGCTGTAGCTTTACCTAACTGTGATTCCAAAAGTGTTTCGAAATTTTTAAAGAAAATGATTTTTACAAGATTTGGAATGCCTAAGGTAATTATCAAAAATGGTGGAAGTCATTTTAGAAATATAAGAATTCAATCATTACTGGAAAAATTTGTAATCAAACATAGAATTGCAACAGCTTATCACCAAAAAACAAGTGGAATGGCTGAAGTATCAAACAGAGAAATTAAAAGAATTTTAGAGAAGACTGTTAATCCTAAAAGAGCTGATTGGGTTGATAGACTTGATTCTGCATTATGGGCTTATAGAACAGCTTATAAGACACCAATTGGAATGTCACCTTACCGGTTAGTTTATGGTAAACATTGTCACTTACCTGTTGAACTAGAACATAAAGCTTTTTGGGCGATAAAGGAGTTTAATTTTGATTTGAATATTGTAGAAGAAAAACGATTATTACAATTAAATGAGATGGATGAAATAAGAAATGAGTCACATGAAAATGCAAAGATTTAAAAAGAGAAAATGAAGATATTACATGATAAAAAGATTTAGGAAAAATATTCGAGCCTGGACAAGAAGTATTATTATTTAATACTTGTTTAAGACTTTTTCTTGGAAAATTAAGATCTAAATGGATGAGACCATATATAATTGAGAAAGTATACCATTATGGAGTTGTGGATATTAAAGACCCCAAAACGGGAAAAATATTTAAAGTTAATTGATTAAGACTGAAGCCTTATTTGGGAGAGATAAAAATGATTTATAATGAGGCTTATAAGTTGAGTCTACCTGATTAAAAACATAATTAGGTCGGGCTGATGATGTTAAACCAAGCACTTTGTGGGAGGTAACCCATAGTTATTTTTGTGTGTTTTTTACATTTTTAATGTAAGGTTATGCCTCGATCTTGTCTAATTTTATACAACTGTAGAAAATTGGATGCTAACAAGTCCTTATTGACTTAAGCAAAAGATTATCTCGAAGTATATAAAGTTTGGACTTTGGATCACTCCATTTCGTATGCGAGTAAAAAGGAGATCAAGTTAACCTTCATTATGATTGTTTATAATTTGATTTAATTTTAATTACTGAGTCTATATTGATCTTACCATTGTAATTTACCTTTTTTGGAGATCGAAAATTTGAAATTTGACGTTAGGTAAAATGGAGTCGAACATGGTTCCAGCGCCTAGGAGCCAGAATTCGGCGCCTAAGCGCTAGGGTAGATTGTGTATCAATGGGTTCGACGCCTAGGAGCCAGATTAGGCGCCTAAGCGCCACAGTTACTGGGTCGTGTAAAAACAAAAAATTTTCAGTTTTTCACACGATTTTTTCCTATAAACTACCCCATCTTCGTTCTCAATCCCTAAGCAACCATAGTTACGACCTTTACACTTCATTCTTGAGGAGATAAGAGAAGATTTTGAAGAAATGGAGAGAAGAAATCATGGAGAAGAGGCTAGAGATAAGTGTTTTAAGGATCCTCAACCTTTCTTTAATGGTTTTATTGCTGTAAGTTTGGAGAAATTTTTGAGTCGCCTAGATAAGTTTGAAGCGGAATTCAAAAGTATTGGAAATCGCCTCCATGAGATCTATCATCAAATTGAACATCTGGAATGGAAGGCAAACCTTTAATTCGATCATCTAACAGTCTGTCAAGATGCTCAAGTGGAGATGTATGAGAAGAACAAATGGATCGACGAGAAAATGACTACGGATTTTCCAAGGGCGTTAGTGTTCTTCCCAAGTCGGCCGAGTAATCTTCATTGCGATGAGAATGGAAATTTCTAAGTTGAACATTAGATAGTAAGTATGGTTAGATCAAGACTTTATCTAGTGTGTCATTGCATCGATTTAGTAAATCAAATGTATTGTGTGTGTGTTTGTTTTATTGTTCAATGTGTGTTGTATTTGCTTTGAATTGTGTTGTTTTATTGTTTGTTAGGACTTGAATCTTATTATTATACTTATCTGTATTGTATTGAGCCAAATTGAAAATTATGAATGGAATTAGAAGAGTTTGATTTAAACTTGTGTTTAATTGAAGGATTTAATTTTTAATTTTTAAAATTTTTGTAAAATATTTAGGAAGTTGGAAACTGAAGCAATACTCTCATATGAGTAATTAGAAGTTGATTTTGTTAGTTTTGGTGGAAAATAAAATTTTTAAAGTGATCTTTTTGGTTGGCGAGTCTGGCGCCTAGACGCCAGAATTCGGCGCCTAGGTGCCGGTTCAGCCTACTAATCGAAAATAAGGATTTAAACCCCCAAAAGCCATGGCCGACGCCTAAGCTTCATCTCCTTCCTCATTTTCGCGAAAATACACCCCTTAGATCCATCTTGAGGTCAAAAAGTCAAGTTTTTCAGCTCAAAATCACTTGATTTCTTCATCTTAAGGTCAGATCTACCTTCTAATCCATTTATTTTTTATTTCTACCATGGATTTTCCTATTTTTGCTAAAAACCGAAATTTTTGAGAAAAATTTTTATTTTTAGAAATACTCCATGGATTTTCTTAACTCATTTTAAGTTTCTTAACCTTAAAAGAGTTTAGATATTTGATTCCTTAATTTATTTGTGTTTTCTTTCACGTTTAGATGTCACCTAAATCTAAGCGTGAAAAGCACGAGAAAATTTCGACAGCAGCAAGTTGGCTACTGCGGCAGCGCGCTTTCGTTATCACGAATTTGTGTCATCAAGGAAATTTATCTCAGAGCACAGTTTTTACAATCTAGGAGAGATGATAGTGAACATGATTGTTGCACACAACTGGCAGTGATTCTGTTATTTCACTGCCGTTGTTGTTATTCCTGTTGTACGAGAGTTTTATGCCAACTTTATGGATGCGGAAGACTATGAAGTCTTCGTTAGAGGTGTCGGAGTGGGATTCACTCCGGAATGGATCAATATTTTCTACGGCCTACCACCTACCGTCGAGTGCTACTATTCTGGTCTATCTCCATCTGAAGGAGATCTGGAGATGATTATTGCATATCTGACTGACGGCACTAAAGCTTGGAAGATCCAGAACGACAAAAAGGGTAAACTTTAAATCTTCTAAGCTGAATGGTATTTCAAAGGCCTGACACTATTTTATTTCTGCTAGACTACTTCCTTCCAACCACCTGAGTGAAGTTACCAGAGATAGAGCTATCCTGAACTACTACATTAAGGAGAGGAAACCGATAGATGTTGGCAGCATTATCTATGATTCTGTGGAATCGATTGCACGACCCAACACTTCTGTGGGATTAAGATTCCCATCTGCGATATATTCTTTATACATGAGCTATGGAGTTATTGCTGATATTTCAGAGGAGAAGCTGAAGACTACAAAGCCTATTGGGCAGGAGAGTGTTAGTATTTATGATCGTCTTCGCGGGAAGAGATATACTGATCCTTCTACTTCTGTACCTACTCCAGGTAGAGCTTCTAATTCTAGACCTTTTACTTCTACTACTGAGCCAACATCTAGTTTCTGGGAATCCATGCATGATCAATTTCTGGAGTAACAGAATGAGTTATTTCTAACTCACTGCAGAGTAGATACTATAGATATGAAGATTGATCATATATCTGAATATACCCCAAGGAAGATGTTGACCTCATTTTTGATGAGGTCTTCCTTTCTTCTTTTTAGTGCTTAGGATCTAGCCTTAGGCTTTTCCTTTGACTATCTTAGAGGACTAGAATTGGGACCCGCCTTTTAGAAATTCAAACCACTTCTAAACTCCCTGCAAACTCCACAAACTCGACTATAGACCCCTAATCACCTAGAGGGTTGAAATCGAATATGGAAGTTTAAAGGATGAGTTCCTATAGGATTCTTTGGCCTTAGGATCGCCTACAGGTGGCCCGGTCCGGTGAAGGGGCTGACATACATTACACTTACACACTACATTTCCACACACTTCCTAAAACCACACCCATACCCAACTTGACCTCCCGACTCATGTAGGTGATTCACATGGATGGTCCTTAACCCCTAAGCCCTTGGCAAGAGGGTTAGGAACAACATAGTGAATGCCTCAAATGAGTCCTTTCATGGCTCATATGGGCTTGAAATGGCTTCATGGCTCAACCAAAATGATTTCACCCCACTCAAATTCACCCAATCTTCAATTTCCCAAATTTTCAATTTTTGACCCCCGGGACCCTACACCTACTAAACCTACCCAAAACCCTTCGAAATTACCCAAATTTTGGCAAAATTTCCAAATTACCTAAAATTTTCCAAAATCAATCCCAAACACCTCCACATCACTCAAATTGATCATCCATACCCAAAAAATACCAAAAATTCCAAGAAAACCTCCCAATACCCTCCAAATACCCAAAATACCCTTCTTGGCCTAAAAATCCAAAAATTCAGAAAATTCCCAAAAAATTCCAGAAAATCCCAAATATTCCCAATTTCATTTTGTCCAACTACACCATGGGCCAATTTTGTCAATTTACCCTACTTTTGTCAAAACCCCCAAATTGACCCATTTTAACCCAAAGTGGACCCAATGTCAAACCAAACCTACCCAATTGACCCCAATTTTGGTCCAATTCAATTTTAACCTTCAATTCAACATTCCCAATACCAATTTAGACCAAATCCAAGTCCAATTTGATTGACATTTGGATCCAATTTCACTTTGGGCCTTAAAGCCCAAATTTGGACCCATGACCCAAACTTAGCCCAAACTAACCCAATTCAACTCCAATTAACCCCAAATCTTTTCTAAACCTTCCTTAACATCCTCATAAACAAAAAACTAACATGATTTGCCCAAGATTTTGACCCAAACCCCACTCAAATTCAACCCAAAATCAAAAAGCCCAATTTTGACCTAAACCCAAATCTAACCCAAATAGGCCCAAACCTCAAAATTAAAACCCAACCAAAGCCAAAACCTCTTTGAAACACTCCCATAAACATTTCTTAATATTTATTTTACATCAATTTCAACCCTAGCCCAACATTGGCCCAAGTTAGCCCAATTTGACCTACATTGGCCCATTTACCAAATAAACCCAAATTCAACCCAATTCAAACCCAAACCACCTTAAATCTATTTCAAATTATTCATGAAACATCCCTAAACCAAAAACAACAACTATTTGGCCCAAACTTCTACAAAAATTCCCATCCATGAACACATCCTTAAACTTAAAAGCCCACTTCCCTTAAACCTTCTTAAAAGCCCATTTCCTTCAAAATTCAAAAGCCCAAATCTACCCTAAAGCCCACATGACATCTCCATTTGTCATCCATTTAATTAAATCCATTACCTAAGTCCTAAAATCATCATTGAATTATCCCAAATGAAGCTTCATCCAAATTCCCATCAAATTACCAAAAAATTTCTTAAAACCCTTTTCATGAAACAAATCAACCTTTTCCCAAGCCAAATGAAGCCATGAACAAGCCATTCTCAAGCCACATGAAGCCATGAGGGCTTTGACTTGTCATTAGTCCATTTATGGCAAGAAGAGGGGTTCTTTCTTAAACCTCCTTTAACCCTTTTTACCTTAATCATGTCACACACTAAACCATGTTTAGCCACCTCATCATGGATGGAGACTTCACCACTCCTTCTAAGCCGACCTAAATGATTCCCTCAGCTCAAAATCGAGCTTGGAAGGGTGCACCAAGCCCAAAATGGTGGGTTGACCCAAACCAAGCCAAAGTGAGCCTTCTCCCATTCCATTTAAATCAAACTCCTTTACACATGTCAAACCTCAATTGCCTACACTAAACCCCACCACGACCCACCCGACCAAGATGGTGACCATTGCCGGCCGGCCGGCCACCAGGGCCGCCGGAAAACACCATGGCCGAGAGCTCACATGTGAGCCAACATTGAAATTCTCACTTGCCGAGCCGCCCCATGCCTAGTGGTCACCATGGCTGATCTTCTCCTCACCAGAGCAGCGTCGATCCCAAGCCCTAACTCCCTCCGAGAGGCCTTCCACCCTCTCCTATTTAAACTCCACCCCTCTCGGCCATGAGGGAGCTGAAAAAAAACCTTAAGGAAACTCGCCAAAATCACTCCGCATCACTCTCTACACATAGAGCACCCGATCCCCACTGAATTCCAGCCCCAATTCCTTCTAGTCGAGCCCAATTTCGAGCTCAAACTTTAGCCCAAAAACCGGGACACTTCTCCACAGGTGAGCCAATTCCCAAATTGATTGGCTCTACACCTTCACCAGCACCAAGGGAAGGTGTCCACCACCAAAAGCCCCATCTCCGAGCCACCCAGTTGCTCCAGCCTCAAGCTTTGTGATCGGGCTTGGTCGAAATCATATCCAGACAATTCACCAGACCAGGAGACTTCATCTGGAGCTTGCTGGGACCCAATCGAAGGTGCAACAACTCTCGCATTGAAGCCACACTTCTCTGAGCCAAGGTATGAGCTAACTCTCCATCCCGAGCTTCCGGAGATTCTTCATTTCGAATGCCTTAGTTTCAATGCATGTTAGCCGTATAGATGTGTTCGTCTCTTCAAGACGAATCCATAGAGCATAAGAACATGAAAATCCATCGAGAATCGAGTGAGATCTTAGGGATTTAGTGTGGACGGCTCTCGGGTGAGAACACTTGGGGACGATGAACGGATGCCGTCCATTCGATACACGCGCGCACGGACGGCCGGGATTGCGTCGGACCGGAGACGGTACGAGAACCGCGGGGCCCGGGCTGCCGACTCGGGTGGCGGCGTCGAATGGGAGCGCGACGCGTGTGCGTTCGGAGTCGCCGAGGTTTCGCCGGCGCCGCGTGGATAAATAGAAAATTAGGGTATTTTCTTATTTATTTAATTCCCTAAACTTCAAAAATCCATATCTTTGTGTAGAAAAATCACAAAAATAAAATAAAAATACCCTCTTGCTCGGTGAACGAGAGGAGAATAATGTGGAAAAGAAATCATTTAATTTCATTAAGTATTTTATTTTTTATGATTTATTTACTCTCTGCATACATTTAATTCTCCATGCATGTATACAATTCACCATGGCATGAGACCATAGGGCTTTTGAAGCCTCTGAACTTGGGAACATTCCCTGAATTTTCCAAGGTCGAGGCCATCTCTGTGAAAAGTTATTTATTTTTCAAATGCATGTTGCTGTTTTGAGTATTTTAATTCCAAAAATTAGCATGTTGTGAAATAAATTCTAGAAATATTTGGTGATGTTCCTTATGACCGGAGAACTCTAGGAAAAATAGGACTTGAGTTAATTCACTCAGTATTAACCCTAATTGGCTTAAACACCCAAAATAGGTCTTTAATTAATTAGAGTTAACCAGGTATCAAATTGACTTGAAATCAATTCTCCACTGACCTTTAGGATCAGAGGAATCCACCATAAAAATTTGAGGTCAATTGGACTTGGTTAGCCCTACTAATTGGGTTGATTAAGTCACTTAGCCATTTTAAACTTTAAAAATTCATAACTTTTAAAATACTTTTCAAAAATTCATCAAATTAGTTTTGGAGCCTCTCTGATATCAGGGGAACCTAAGAAAATTAAAATGTCAATTTTCTAAAAAAGTTGATTTTTAATAATATTTTAATATTTTTAATAATTAAAAAATAATAAAAATCACAAAAATAATAAAATTCACCAAAATGTCACATTTTGAATTTTAATCACTTAGGAACAAATCCCACATTTTTCCTAGGTCTATTTAGTGAGATATTGAATTTTAAAGCCCTAAGGTAATTTTAAAAATTAAAAAATGTATTTTCTAGCATTTTCACTAAAATAATTATAATAAATCATAAAAAAATCAGAAAATTGCAAAATTTGTTTCTCTAGTTTCCTTGATATCAGAGAGATTTTTGAAAAATATAAAATTCATTTTTCAACATTTATTTTATTTTAAAATTAATTAACACTCCAAAACTTAAAATAATTATAATAAAAATAATATAATTCAAAAAATCACCAAAATTGGTCCAAGTGCTTCTCTGGTCATTAGGAATGTCCCCTAATTTTCTTAAGGACAGAAACTTTCCCTTGGTCATGTTATCAAATTTTCCTTGAAAATCTCTATTTTCCACCAAAAATAATTATATAAATAAATTAAATACAGAAAAATCACATTTTCTCCTCTCATGTCTTTATTGACATATGAGTGAAGTCACATAAAAATTTCAAGTTCATTTAAGTTCAATTTAGTGAGTTATGAAATTATTAAGCTTAAAGGGTAAAATGGTAATTAAAATCTTTAATCCTTAATTAAAACTTTAGGTTTAATAAAAAGTCAACAAGTAAAATATTTGATCTTAATCTGATTTGGATGATTGAAATTTAAATAATTAAAGGGTAGAAACCCATTAAATAATTTTAAAATGATTAAACTTTAATTAAATAATAGATTAAATTTGGAAGAATAATAAAATTGGAATTATTAAAATAAGGGATCTTTATTAGGAAGAGATTTATTCTTTAATTTAAAAATCCCTAAATTAATTATATCAACTAATACTCAATTTTTAATTAAAATGATAACTCAAATTTAAAATATTAAAAGACTTAATTAAATTATTAAACTCTTTTGAAATTTCAATTAAAATTAAAAATAAAGTAAATTAAAGATAAATTAAATTAAGATTAAATTAAATTTAATAATTAAACTAAATTAAATTAAACAATTAAATTAAATTAAATTAAATAATTAAAATTAAATTAAATTAAATTAAATTAAATAATTAAATTAAATTAAATCAAATCAAATTAATTAAACACCAAATCAAATTAAATTGAACTATGTTAAACTAAATTAAAACTCAATTAAATTAAGTTAAATTAAATATAACATCACCTAAGACATAAAAGAAATTAAATATAAAACAACTTGAACACTATTCCAAATTTAAACTCTTTAATTTAAACCAAATCATTTGAATACTAATTTACCCTTGAAAGCTTTGATTATTATAGCTCCTAAATAAAACATTAAATGAAGTGTTACTTCACTCATAGGATATTCAAATGTCCTAGTTCACTGAGCAAATTAATAAAACTTGAAAACCTCGGACGATTGATTCATTTATATAATTAAATTCATTTGTACTTAAAACAATCCTGGAAATATTGAAAAGATGTTTAAGATTCTTCTTAAGCACTTCCTCAATATGATAGGATATTTATAAGAACAATTGGACTTAATTGTCCTTTGATGATGAAAATCGTCCTCAAACAACAAAAAACCCAAAGAACCTAGACGTCATAGGAGATGACTAGCTATAGGATTAGGAATTTGGTGGAAAACCATAACCTTTCCCTTAGCTTTACCTAGGAACTTGCTTAAATATTCTAATTGTGTTTTAAGTGCAGCTTGGGATGACGGGAAGACCCTCCAGGTACGCTTTTATTTTATTGCAATTTACTTTCTTGCAATTTACTTTCCTGCAATTTACTTTATTGCAGATGCATTTATTTTTCTTGCATGATAAACAATTGTTGCATGAAAACCCACACCTTTAGGATAGTCCCTAAAACTGAAACCAAAATTAAGTTAAAAGTCATTGCAAGATAAAATTCACCGCCACAACATTTCAAAATATAAAACAACTCAAAATTTAATCACAAACAGAACACAAAACTACAATTACAACTAAACTAAAACGTCCTGTTGGATGATCGGGAATACCTCGGATGATGTAACCTACGTGTTGCTAACGGGATTTCCCACGGTCTAAATGAAAGTGTGGAACTCATTCAATTGAGTTTAGCAAATTCATCTGGACTAAGTGAATCCAATAAAAATAATGATGCCAGAAGGATGGAACCGTGGGATCTTAACCGGTGTCGTTATAATCAACTTTAAGATTTGTTTTAAATAAAACATAAAAAACACTCGGAAATTAAGATTTTCTCTAAACCAAAACACTTTTCTCAACTCCCGATTTATGATTTCTAAAACTAAACCTCTGCAACAACAAGGAGCTCGGAGCATGGTGGGCAAGCACGACCATCGTCATCGCGCAAAACCCGAGTCTACTTCAGCAAAACTTTCCTAGAATTAAAACAACCAAGCCATAGGACTTCGAGGTAGCTTCGCTCTAGTGCAACATAAATCCTCAACTCTTCGTTAGGCATTTGCATTGCAAATTAAGCCCTAACCGGTCTTAGGATTCCGAGGTAGTCGTCCGATACGACAATAAACCCTCACATCTTCTGAAGCTATTTGTTTGATTTTATCATACAAATATAAGCCCTAATTAATTGAAATTGGCAAGATCGAAATATCAAATAAACATTAGGACTTTCCTAAATTCAAGCCAAACGATAGGATAGTCGGGAAATTATCGAAGTTCACTTCGAATCAGTGATTTCTCCTACCTTTCTTCCTTTGGATTCACAAAACAAAATGTTCCAAAAATTTGATCCATTCCCTATCGAAACTCCAAAGTTCAATCTTTGAAAACCTTAAACTTTGAAATTCTTGAGAGCGAGTAATCATCGATTATTATCGAGAGTTTTCTTAGGTGATTCCCGTCACTTAAGATGTAATTAACTATAGGGGCTTGCCCTTATAGTGGAATTTTAAAGAACCCGTGTAATATAAACCCCTGTTTAATGTTTTCATATTAAGCGTGGGAAACTTGTCGGCTTATAAAATTGGTTCGCAGACCAAACGGATGTCACTAATCTTCTAGTTTATTTAATCAAGCCCCACCATCAAGCGGTGTGTCTATCCTTAGGGATAGATACACGGTTTGTGGTGCGGTGCTCGTTTATATAAACTATTTGGGATGTGAGGTCGGTTTAATCTCATATCTTAAAACTTTCAAATTTAAAAATTATTTTCAAAATCAAATACTACTTTTCAAATTATTTATTTTAATTAAATTAAAAATTTGCCGACAGATTTCTGTTAGGCGACCCCTCTTCAAAATAAAACACGACCTAAAAATATGCCGACAGAAGAGTGATTATGATGCTGAGTATTCAGAGTCTTAAGTTAGATTCTTGAAGGGTGAGCATGATGTTCAGTTCCCTACCTATCCTAGAATTTCACCGTATGTTGATCCAAATGATGTGGAATTTTCATTTGGTGATGACGATGATGAGGCTACAGATAGTGATTAGTAGCTTGATTTACCTCTTGAGATGAGTTGATTCTGTTTTTAGTTTATTTCTTGTTTGTTAGTACTGATTAGTTTGTTGTTAGTTAGTGTCGATTTGTTTAAATAACTTTGTGTGAATTTTATTTTTTTTTGATGTTGAGACTGTTTTTAGAGTATCTAGTGTGATATGTGTTTAAGACTGAAATATGGATGAATTTTTTTCATTTTCTATGATGAATGTTTATTTCCGATTCAGACTTACCGTTTAGTATTCTTGAATAGTTAGTGATGTTGTTTTGTTTCTGTTATTGTGATTAGTATAGTCGTTTAATTTAGCTAATGATATAAAAATTAAGCCTGCTTACTTTTATATATGCTTCATTATTTAAGTAATATTCATAAAAAGCATGTGTAGAAGTAAATTTTTCTTTGTAGACTATTTTTACATACTTATAAAAATTCCTTTTTAAAATTATGCCTTTCTTTCTCTCATACTTTAAAATTTTTCATGATATATCAAAACTTAAGTTTGGGGAAAGGGAAAATACATGCAAATTTTAATTTTATTTGTCCTTAAGTGCTAATATTTTCTTTAATAAAAAATATTAACATAACATAAGGAATGAAAAATCTATTTAAGATTACTTAAATTTTTGAAATTATAAATAATTTACTAGACTAAACCAAAATTTTAATAACTTTGATTGATTTTAGGAATAGAATTATTCAATTTAAAGAAGAGTAAGATTAAGAATTGTTTCTATTCATGGTAGAGATAATTGAATTTCAGAAGTATTAAGAAATCAAGAATTATAACTTGAAAAAGAAAAGATTGAAAGTCTTTTTGAAATCTATTAAGTTAAAATGTATAAGTTTGAAAATATAAGTTAAGGATAGTGAAGTTCAAAACCATTAATAGGCTATCCAGATACAGTAATCCTTATTGTGAAAAGAAGAAAAAAGAGTAGAAGCTTGAGGAGATGACTAATCAAAAATTGGCTTCACTTGAATTATCTTATAAGAAGAAAACTAATTACATATTTTACTTAATTTTTATACATGCATCTTTATTAGAAAAGATTTTCATGAAGAACTTTTTCTTGTAAATAATTTATGTGATCTTAATATAATAAACTACATTTATTTTCGAAATGAATGAAAAATTTTTGAAGTCTTACAATTTGGTAGTTAAATATTATTTAAATTCTTAAAATTAAACTTAGTTAGTGAAATTTGGTTAATTATTTACTAAAGCCTTTATAAAATAAAAAATTACAAGGAATCTTAAATATTTACCTTTTATTCCAAATGTTATACATTTTATCTAGTAAAAAGGGTTACTTGAGAACAAGTAACGTTTATGTTTGGGGGATTTTGATCCATGAAAAAAATACCTATTTTTATACATTGATTTTTATTAAATTTTTAAGGATATTATGCTTTAATGAAAGGTATTTTTGTGTTTTTGGATGTAGGTGGTGCAAAAATGTTCAAAAAGGAAGAAGGATAAAAAAGGAGCAAAAAGGAGCAAAAAGGAGCAAAAATGGAGCCAAAATGCAAAAATTGCCAAAATAATGGGCCTGGCGCCTAGGCGCCAGAATTCAGCACCAAAGCGCCAGCTCGATACCAAATTTGTGATGGTTTTTGTAACTACTTTGGGCGATTATTTTGATGGTTAGAGCGGTTATTGAACCATCTAGAAGATTGGCAGTTATTCCTGGATTATAGGACATGTGATACATTGTATTTAGATGCTTGGAAACGGTTTGGATCGGGAAGAGGTGCGATCCAAGGTGATGCCGGTGCCTAGGCGCTAGACACACTTTCTAGAAGAATCATTGAACTTGGATACATTTTGAAGAGATTCTTTAGGCAACCCTTGATGCCTATAAATAGGAGGCCATTTCTACAAAGAAAAATGCCCAACAAGAAGCACGCCTTAGTCTGCTCCAATCAGAGAGAGAGAGAATTAGAGAGATAATTTTAAGGGCCACAATTGTAGTTTACTTTCTTTCATAAATTAGTGAGTTCATTTTATTTAGAGTTTGAATTGAGAGTTTGAAAGAGTTGGTGCTTTTGAAGTCTATTTCACTTTGGAGTCAGAAGGAATCAGAGGTTCAGTTGGAGAAACACTTGAGATAAGTATTTGTAATTTGATTCAAAGTTTTGTTTATATGTTTTTCTATTTAAATTCAATTTGTTCTGAGTAGCTACTTTACTTTCTCCTTTCAATTATGAAAAGATAAATAAGATAATATTAAATTCGTTGGATAAATAAATACTAAATAAGTTTAAATATTGTGATGATATTAATACCAGATCTTAATTTACTATTTAAATTGGCCATTTAAATTGTTAAAATCTGTTGAAGAATTTTGAGACCTAGAAGAAGATGAATTCTTAACTAGTAGGTATCACATGAATCCTTGGGTAGTCGAAGGCCTTGTGTGGGTTATTCAAGGTTAAGTGCAAATAAATAGGAAAATATTATTCAATGGGCGTAGAATTAATAAGTTTTTAGAGTGACAGAGTAAATTCTTGTAATTTGGGTTATAGAGAGGGAACGGGTCACTAGTAGGGCCGACCATAGCCACCCTTGGACATCTAGTAGTGTGAGCCTAGATTAACCCATTCTACTAACAATACACCCAGACCTGATCTATAGATTAGCCAATGTTCTTTATGCTATCGAGCGAAGGTAAAGAATAGGAATGCTTCTATTTGGCACAATACTATAAATTTATATTCTCCATGAATATTGTATTATCTAAAAAGTCTTGGATTAATTGAAAGGAAGAAAGTTGTTTGCTCATTATTATTTACATCACTCATTATTATATTATTGCTTTAATTCTGCATTTAGTAAATTAAATATTAAATTTATAACATTAAAAGAAATACATAAAAATAAAATTAAAATATTTAAAAATCTATAAACCTCTTCGTGGGATCGATACTTGGGTCTTTATTTAAATACCTATATTACTTGAAACGATACGTATACTTGCGTAGTACCTCTAGTGTGTAAAATATTTTCCATAAAATTATATTTATATACACTAGCCGCTATTATTATTTTGGTCAAAGTATTGGCTATAACATATTTTTAAGCATAAATTACTGCGTTGTCCGCGGATCGAGGTCAGCCATCTAAAAGCAATATGATTCAATTGTTGGCTTTTTATGAGAACATCTTCTCTTTTGAAAGCTTTAGCTTATAGCCACCTATCATGATGTTTCTTTAGCAATATGAGCCTTCCTTCAGCTCTTTTATGAGAACATGTTGTCTTTTGACATCTTCATCTTTATAGGCACATATTACAATATCTCTTGAGTTGTATGACTTTTTAGTCAGATCTTTATGAGAATGTATTATCATTTGACATTCCTAGCTTTATAGACACTCGACTTTGAGCATTCTCTACAATAACTATATGTGAATTTCTAGTCAGTTCTTTACATGAGAGTATAGTAGATGACTTCAGTCACAAGAGTTGATTGAGCCTTATCAGTTGACCACACAATATAATCATTGGTCAGTTGCAATAAAAGTCAAGATAACTCAGGCTTTATAACTACCTGACTAAACTATGGGTGCTTCACTCAATGAGAACCATGTATGATTCTCTATTCGGTTCTTTGTATGAGATCATAATAGAAAACTTGGGTAACACGAGATGATCAAGCCTTTTTAGTTGGCCACACTGTTTAAGCCATTGGTCAGTTGCCACTTTAATCAGGATGCCTTGGACTTTATAATCAACTGATTGTTATGATGGGTGTTCTTTCATGAGAACCATGCCTTTACAGTCGATTCCTATAGTAAGAAAATAAAATAAGACTAGGGTCACACAAGATGATCGAGTGTTCTCAATTGACCGCACTATTTAAGTCACTGTCAGTTCCCACTTTATTTAGGATACCTCAAACTTTATAATAGCCTGACTGTTGCGATGAGAGTTCTTTTGATAGAAACATTGTAATTGCAGTTGGTTGCTCTATAAAGAATATAACAGAAGACTTGATTTACATGAGATGATCAAGTCTCTCCCCTATAGTTACGAATATAGGTTGGTAGAGGCCACGATCGTTCTGACATTTTGAAGTATGGGTTAGCCAGATCGAACTATTGTTCTGAATATGGTCAGAAAGATCCCCTCAACTATACCTGGTCATGTGAACTTGGCCTAACTAAGCTTTCTTTCTTTTATCTTTTCTTAGGAAGTCTCCTCAGCTCTAAGGAAGATTTTCATTAGATGCTTTGAACATGTGTGTTATGCCTTAACTACAAAACACATTTGTTGGGGGTCATTAGTTAACATCAAATTTTGATATAACACGTGCGGGATGTCTACTTTAATGCTATGGGACATTATTTCACTCTCTCACATCATCCCATAATCCAAGATCCATCAGGACAACCTGGTACCTGTCTTGAACAAGGGATTAAGATTGGTACCAATTCAACCCTACCCAAGAGTGCTCACAATTAAGTGATAATAATTTTTACATGGGATATATTTAATATTTAACATAGTTTTTAAAGACCATATTCCATATGTTTGGAGCCTCTCATGGTCATGGGTAGTCATTGAACATTTCGAAAAAATCTAGGTTCAAAACGACTCACCTGTGTGGAGGTCTAAAAGCACGTCGACACTAAAATCCTAAGTTCAAAACTTTTGGAATGTTTATTTTTAAATTAAAGGGCCATATGTTAATGATATGTGGTTTCCCATAGCATCCAAATTAGAAATAAACTCCTCAACTAATGTTCGAGCACTAAATTGGGGTTTGGACAGTTTGCGTTGTACTCAGTCTTAGCAGTAATTTTTATCCAATACAGTGTACCCCCAGTGTCCACCTTGATGTAAGAGAGAGCATTTTCATTCCTGGATATCCTTCAGTGGTTCAAGGATTCATAGGAATCCTCTTCACAAAGCCTTGACCAAGACTAAGAAACATAAAAAGAAAAACTTATTTAGGTGTGGCTTTGGGGCCAATCCTAAGAGGTACAAATGACAACAAAGTGGGTGCATATGCAGCTCACTTTAGGTGCATAGATGCTCAAATAGCTTGGGTGCTATTCTCTGGCTTTAACGACAGATCCACTGGATCTTTAGGATAGAGTTGGTGTTGGTGACCCCATCAGAGTTATATGGTTTCTCTTACCCACACTGTGCACATACATTTAGATGTTGTGATTATGCCACCTTGTGTTAGATGGTTTGCTAGACAAAAGCTAGGGTGTAGTTAAGATTTTTCTTATCCGGCCTATTATTCCTTGGATCCATGTCTATCTAAGCAATTTTTGTGTCGATTTGTTCTTTTTTTTTAGTTTAAACTTGTGCATTAGTGTATTAGATCGATCTTCTTAGACCAAGCCATGTCCAATAGGGAGGAGCTGTACTGAGTCGTTGAGAACTCCTTCTTCTAGGCAAGGTTCACCACATTGTAGGTAGCTTTTATACTAATTTGGTTTTCATTTAGGTCGAGATTTTTTAAGCCTTCATTATTTAACTTTTAAAGTTCGTAGGGGAGTTTGTACTAGAAATAACGTACAAGCATGGGTCTGAGGTGCTTAATATGGGAGTCATGTGACAGAAACCAGGAGCAAATAGTTTGTGTCTCGTACCTTAATTCTAGATTTTTACTTTGATATATAGCTTTATGACCAGTCATGTATATGCAGAGTCTAGCCATCTTTTTTTTGCTTTTTGCGATATGATGTCAACCCAGTGTATTTTCTCTTTTCTAGGAAATAATGCCGACTCAGTGACACAAAACTTATGTTATTTATTTATACTTGATTTGATATACATTTATGTGTGCTAATATTTTTGTTTTCTTGAATGTGGTTTGTCTGGAAATCCTACGAATATGTAACTTTGGCTCTAAAGGTCCTAATGTAATCTATTTGATAAAAATGCTTATTAAAAACTGAGATAAAATTAAATCTTTGGACTAAAATATTCCAACTATTTAAAACCTACACTTTATTACTTTGCATGGAATTCAAGTTGATTATACAATGGTTTGCATAATATGAAAATATCTCAAGTTATCCCAATAGGGTTTTCGCATTAGGACTTAAGATAATTGCATCATTCTGCATGTTCTGATTAGAAGTCACCATGCTTCTTCAACCAGACTGGCCTAGGAATGATTTTTACTTGGGAGTTTGTCTAGCATGCTTAAAGTATTAGAGGTTTCCCGACCAAGGTTAGGTATAAGTCTTTTGTGGAGAGGTTTTGGCTTTATAGCCAGATCCCACTTCTCTTTTCTACTCTAGTGGCATCTTTGATATTAATTTGGTGTGTATTAGTCCCACATTCATATATTCTACTTTTAAAGGGTCATAGAGCATTAGAGTTCTCCTTAATTTGACCTTAGGTCAATTGCGGTTTCCTTAAAGACTCAATTCACGGATTACTGACAAGGATTTCCTGGTCAAGTTGGGTCAACTAGTTTCATGATTTGGTAGACTTAGGGTGGTCCTAGTAGCTTGTGATGATGGGTTCATGGTATCCTGGCCTGACTATCTCAACTTGAGTAGGATTTCTTCACCATCATTTTTTAGGCCCCTTTTATCCCATTTGTCTTTTTGCAGCTTCGTTGATGTCATCTTGAAGACCCCTATTACCAATATAACACTGCCTGTTTGTGATACAGTGATTCACCCCTGCATTTATGGTCTGGTTAGTTCTTCAAGCATAGTGATGTTCCTATCAAGTTGACTTATTTATTTAACAGGCCTTACTCATCAGTGTGCCTCTGTCCATTTTTTGATATAAGGGATTTACCCTCTCCCATGTAGATTGGTATAGGCCTTAAAATAGCCATCTTTTTGGTTACCTAGCCACCAATTACATTGGTAATGTAAGCAAGACAGCTTTTATCAAGTGTGTTCTTGGGTATCTCTCAAGATGTAATTAACTAAAGTGAGATGTTCCTCTGGGAGTGCTCTTGAACACATAACAAAAATAATCTATTTGATTCTCTTGTTGTTGGTGGCTTATATAGGGATTCTCTTCTTAGATATCATGTTTTGAAGTATTTCAATCTGATTTTGTTTGAATGTATACTCTCAACATATCACATGAGGATTACTGTATATAAGCCTTTCACATTTATTTTTAAATTTGTTTATCTATTTCGTCGTATATCCTTATTTTTAATTCGTCTCCCCTTTAGACCATTTCTATGATATGAGGGGGAGATTTATTTGAAAAAGTAGATTATAGATCGACATATACATAGCAAGCTGGACACTCTGAGTTTAAAAAGAACAAAAAATAGGCGTCGTAACAATTTTTTCCTTCAAAAAGATTGGTTTGCTAGGCATTGTTTTATGAAAAATAATAGAAGAATCAAATATGGAATAAACCATTTTTGAACCTTCCAAATATTTTTAAGCACGGACCATCACGAGTTTCAGTCAGCCTACCACATTAATAGTTTCTAGGTGGGAGGCTTCATCATGACTAATTGCATGGGCCTCCTTCTTGGCTGGTTGGACGAAAACCAATGTTTCCCACTTAGCCTCCCAAGAATTGGAGGCTGTTCAATCCACCTTAGTAGCTTGACCAATGGTGTTTGGTTATAAAACTCGGTTGACATTTGCTCGGCCGAGATACTGATTGACAGAAAGTCGATGCCCTTTGATAACCCTAGTATTCAGTAGCACTTAATCTGGAACCTCCTTCTTTAACTTATTTGAAGCTCTTCTAGATTAGAATAGGTAACATCCAAACATAGAAAAAAATAGGAAGAAATTAAGCTTCCAATCAATCACTTTATTTTTCAGATCTAGCAGTTGGAAACTATCGATAATGATGAACTGAATAAAGCAATTAAGGCTGACCCATAATGAAATGAGATAAACGTGAATCTCATCAACTATGGGATTTTTGACGGATTACATAATATGATGAAATCATAATGGTTGTTATAGAGCAGAGGAAAATCAGAGAATGAATGAGTTTGTAATTAGTGAACATGGCCAGCGACTCTCGGTAGAAAGGCAATCAAAGTCCAAAGTGGAAATGATTTTTGTAGAAATTGAGGTCAACACTAAATGGAGCAGTTTCTTGATCGTTCTTGCCAGTGATAAAATGCTTAATAATCTAATCAAATACATAGGTCTTTTATAATTGATCGACTTCCCCCTGAGTCATCGATGATTAGTCATTCAACTCAACTGACCTGAAGGCCTTTGGAGAATACTTTGGAGCCATTAAGTAGTGCATAAAGACAGAAAGCTAAGAGAATGAAGAAAAGTGACAAGAAAATAAAAGAGTAAAGACGTGATATATATAGAAAATGGAAGAAGCAAAACCACCACATAGAGGTAAAAATGAAACTATAAAATAATTTGAAAAATGCGTGAATAAAAATACTATATCAACAAAAGAATTGAAATGGAAAAAAAATATATTTTATTACAAAAATAGACATTACAAATTACAAGTAATGCTTAAAATTAGGCTGAGAGGAAATATTATACAAACGATCGGTCACCACTTCATCCAAGAGATATCATTATCAAATAAACCTTATATAAAAAACTACTTCCCTAAACTCAAATTGGTTCACTTGATCCGTCTTGATTATAGCCTAGAGTATGGGGGATTTCTCTTGGATGTCTGATAGGTGCTAGCAAAGAGTGGTCATCTCCCTTTGCTATGGGTCTCAAGAGAATTGTTAGCGCAGTCTATCCCACCATACTTACTTGAATGTCGGCTGCCATTGACTGGCGCCTAAGTAATCTCTGTTAGAACATTGTTTGGGTTCTCACCAATGTTTGTTAGAGGCGAGTCATGACCCAAGACTATTATAACTGGGTCTGCTGCACCAAGAGACTATGTAAACAATAAGACCCACAAGAAAAAAAATTAAAATCTAACAAGTAAGATCGAGGCTCCTCTTAGAAAGGTGTCAATCCAACTTAAACAATCCATTTGACACGATGCTCTCACCTGGTCACAATAGAGCATTTTTTAACTTCTTGTGTTCTGGGCGGTGGCGGAAAGCACTAGTAGCATTTTGCATATTGGGTGGTGGCAGAGCACTAGCAGCTTCTTGCATAGTAAGAGGTGACAAAGCACCAGTAGCCTCTAATGTATCCCTTTTTTGGTTGATGGGCTTTGTTTTGCAGTACAAGTTGAGCTGATAAATTGATGGTTGGGTTGGTCGTCTGAGTATTCCTTCCTTTGATGTCGAGGAACAAATTGGGTACTCCACCTGATCCTTTAGTTTGACTACTTTTCGCTTCTTAACAATAACTTCTTTCTTTCTTTCACCTTCTAAGTGTTACTACGCCTTCAATCTCCCAAAGGCAACATAGAGAAACTATTTTTTGGGGATTTGACATGCTCTCCATTACAATGCTTGAAATTCAACTAACAAGCTTAAAAATGTGTTATTTTTTGTATAGATTTTATTTTCATTTTTTATGATGCGTGTTTTTGGTTTCAAGTATAAGAGTTGGAGTTTCAGAAAAAAAGGAGCAAAAATGGAGTAAAACAACAAATGGAGCAAAGGAGTACAAAGTGAATTGGTATCTAGGCACCAGCTTCTATAGCCTAAGTGGCAGACTTTGTACGTGGAAACATAGAGCCTGGCGCCATTACGCTAGGACTGGTGCTTAGGCGCCATGCAGTTATTTCATGCTTCTTGAAGGCTGGCGCCTATGCGCCACAATTGGGCGCCTAAGCGCCAGAATTGGTTTTTATTTAAATACAATTTATTTGGACAAATTTTGAAGAGGCATCTGAGGTGACTCTTGGGGATTTCGAGTGTTGTTTTAAGGGTGTGTCTCTTCGAGAAAAAAACTCTCTTGGCTAAGTGGGTGGCTTGGTGTCTTTTCATTTGGAAAGTCTCTTTTGGAGTTTTTAGTGACTCTTGGCTCTTAGAAAGAAGACAGAAATGGAGGAATTGAGATATTTCTTCATTTATGGTATTTAATTTTGAGAGATTGGAGAGGAGTGTAAGGGTTTTCTATTTGGTATGGAAGGAGGACGTGAATCTTCTGCAAAGATAAGTCTTGTATTCTTTTTGTATTTGCTTTGAATTATCACAATATAGTTGTGTAATTTCAATGTCATTTGCAATGAAGAATCCATGTTACTTCTCCATGCTTAGTGAGTAGTTTTCCTTACTCTTTCCTCTTACGATGAAGTAGTGGCATGTGTTGGAAAATTTATTTTATCATAGAATAATTTTAATTTCTATGTGATGAGTAATATCTCCGTTACTTCATTGGCATAATGTACTAGCCATAGGTTATGTTAAAAATCTATTGTAAGTTGAGACTAAGACTCGGAAGAGCAGTGACTTCACAGCTTGAGTGCACTCACATTGTCAGGTTGGCTATGGTGAAGTAGTTCAGGCAACAATGCAACGTTTAAAGGAAACATACTTCATGATCTGTTTCTATTAAGAGATTCATGGTGACAATTGATGTAAGTGAATGAGTTCCTTACCATGAGTTGCAAGGCTTGTAACCACCTTTGAATCTCTGCTAGTTCTGTAAACCTAATAGAATACTAAGTGTAGGTATACACTCAGAAGAGGGTAGGTAGACATATGTTCCTTGTTGTCACAAATATTTT
Organism: Papilionanthe hookeriana x Papilionanthe teres; assembly: GCA_022702705.1. Lineage (NCBI taxonomy): Eukaryota > Viridiplantae > Streptophyta > Magnoliopsida > Asparagales > Orchidaceae > Papilionanthe > Papilionanthe hookeriana x Papilionanthe teres. The sequence goes on along the minus strand of CM040423.1, from coordinate 171,288,082 downwards.
TACATAAATCTATCAATTTTTCTACTACTAATGCCACTATATTAATTGCAAGAGGGAAGGGATTTTGATTATATAAGAACATTCCAAAATTTAACCATCCTTAGTAGATTAGACTTTTATTGTTGTTAAGTAGTAAATTTAGGAAAATTAAACTTGTAAAAGAAAATTTTTGGCCAAGATGAGTTATTGTTGACTAAAACTTTTACTGAAGTTCTTACGAATTAACACCCTTCCTTATGAGATTGATGCTTTTGGTTTTTGAAAGAAAGCTCTATATTACTTGAAAATGATATTTGCACTTGCGTAGTATCCCTAATGTGTAAAAATTTAAAATATGGAGAAAAATTTTATTTATTAAAAATTGCGTGTTGCATGCAGTCATCTACCAAGTTTTTGGTGTCATTTTCTAGGAATGAAATTGAAGTAGATACACACCATGCACACACATATTGTGTTAGGATAAAATTTTTGAGGCTGTTGTTAGGGAATGAAATTGAAGTAGATACACACTAAGCACACACATATAGTTTGGGATCATCAATCAATTTAACTGAGAAAGGATATAAAGCAAATATGGAATGTGAAGATTCATGTCACGTCTTGTTTATTAGGATTAAAGCAGGAAATCAAGAGTGTTCTATTATTGAATCATTGATTAATAATAAATGTGATATATCTTTTGAATTAAATTCTTTTTTTCATGTCACATCAACATTTTCATGAAGTATGATAATCATGGAACTAAAATATGTACATTAAAAATATGTCAGCAGTGATTTTGAATATATCTAATGGTCTAAAAGAAATAAGAATGTTGAAGGAGGGATCGCCAACATCAGGTTATGAGGCCCACTTTTCTGAATATGCTTATAGTGATGAAAGAACCTATCATAAATGTTTATAAGAAGCAACTTAAATCCCATTATAGTGGGATTTTAGAAAATATAGTTCGTTAGAGGTGAAGTTACCTATGAACTTTGATCAATGCTAAGTTGAATCTCATGCCTCAAAAGATATTTGTCTTGGATTAGGAGTCAAAGCTCTTATTTTTTGATTTTATAAGTGTTGTTAACAGAGCAAGATTGACTCAAATCTACTAAGGCAAAAAAAAAAAACGAATCAATCAAACAAACAAGAAGAATGTATTAAACTACTAGTATATAAGTGATCCTTGTAAGGTTACAGTGGATGAGAAACTGGAACATGACAATAAAGTGGTAGTATATGAGTGGCATCAAATTGATTAGTGTTTTCTTAATGTTGATTTTGTGGTGGGAGAACTCTATTATAATATAATGTGGTTCTTTGTTATTAAACTTCCTCTCAGGACTAAACGATGTGAGCTTTTTAGCTTTTTAAAAGCTCCAATACATATATAGATTAAAGAAATTTGTAAAAGATAACAAATATTTTACATGAAATCCCTTGAGAATGAAAAAAAAGGCATGAACCCTAACTCAATTAAAATGATTCAATATACAAGTAAAATTATACAAATTTAGTCTTTCTCTTAATGAATAAAAATATGAAATTGCAAAGTTGGGAATACAAGCTTTGTCTTATGCGATTATAATAAAGATTCCTAATGAAGTAATATATCGTGAAAACAACTGAACTCTGATGGCCGAACGATGACAATTAAATGATGGAAGTCAGAAAATGATTGTTATATAATGATGATTAATTAGGTGATGTCATATACATAATAGTGGTCTAGCAATGGTGCTTAAGCGACAATAGTCGTTGGTTGTAGGCATTGGTCATCAAAAAGTATATGTTTATTTATATTTTTCTTATAGCATTGTTTGATAAATCTACCCAAAAAAATTTCCATATACTCTATCAGACAATCCATGTCGATTCCCTTAATCGTAAGCTATTCTTTCAAATTCTAAATGACTAAATAGTATTAAAATTAAATGATCATGTTAGATTCGTTTTAAACGTTGACTTTGAATATAAACATGTAAGATTCCATTATCAGTTGATTCCTCAAATAATGTCATGAAATTTCTATCTTTAATCTCTTATGCACTTAGATCATAATATTTTAGATGTTGTTAGGCTCATCTTTTGAAACCATTAATTTTAATCTTGCAATTATTAAAATTAATTATCAGATGAATTGAAATTTAATTAAAACTTTAAATTCAAATATTATATCGACCAAACGAATTTTGAATGATACACGTAGTTTATCATTGCATGCCGGCCCGTGAAGGACAAGTAATGAGCATTTCAGATGACGGAAGATGAGAAAATCCCAAAACGCGCTATGCAATCAGATTTGTTTCCCATAGCCGTAACAAAAACCTCTAGTAGGTATTCCATCAAATTAAATTAACCTTAATTGTTTATAATTATCATAATGGTTAAGCTAGCTTGCTAGTGCCCAACGGCACTCAGTAATCATTGCCACATGCTATGGCGTCGTTTATAATCATTATTTAATTAAGAAAATATTAAGCATATACAAAGTTATTTAGCTCGTTGAGTTTGTCAACTTGTTTCTTCAGAGGTTGTGGTAAGTAGAACTCTATTTATTTATACTAAACAAGTTTACTGGATTTCAAAAACATTGAAAAAAGATAAATAATGGAAATCTTTTGTTTGTTGATGCGATGGAATTGTGTAGTGGATTTTTAAGGAGCGAGGAGGGGCAGTTTATGAGACTACTCTGGAGGAACGAATTCACATCCTTGAGGGATAAAAAGATTTGCAAACATACCACTTAATTCCTATATAGTTATAGATCTAACACCAAACTTTAGTTTTCAAATATATGCCACTTCATCTTTACATGAAATGTTGTTTTTTATGATGCAAATCATAGAAGTAATAAATGCCCAAGTATTTTAGGATGGATTCTATGTGGGATGATGGTGATGTAGTTGGCTTTCTTTAAAATGCCACCATACGATGGATTTTCCATTGGAAAAATGCCAAATTTGTAGCAAAATGATAGAAGTTAGGGAGAGTTAAGATGTTTGATTAAGCCGTTTAGGAGTTTTTCTTTCGAGGTCACAAGATAAACTTGAAGAATACATTCCACAATCTAATCAATATCAAAACGGTAGTATATGGAAGCGCGCATCATGTGGGAAAAAATATTGGATTAGCATATATATTGGTGGTTCCAATGTGATGACATTAGGTAGTTAATCGTGAGGGTAGACGACTCTTGAGATCTTGTTGCAATGATTTTACTCAACTAAGCTTACTGATAGTTGAAGCCATTGCAAATTTTTTAGCCTTATCAGAATTGTATTGTAATAATATATCTTATTTTGGAGCGACAAGAGAATGAATTATGTCCATGTTGGCGATGAAGGTGTGATCGCCAATATTCTTTGCTATGTCTTCTTTGTCAAATTCATAAAGAAACATAGAAAAATTTCAGCATATAAATAAATTATGACAAGTGAGTTTTAGTATCTTAGAACTTGTCTTGTTATTGTATAATGTTTTTTATATAGTCAATGCATGAACTAGGAGAGGTTATTAACAACAAATGATATGTTAGTATGAGTGGGAGACAAATTTTATTCCAATCAAGTTGTACTATCACTAGGAACAGAACCATCATGAAGTTTAAGATTCCACTAATAAAGTGAAATAAGTAATTATAATTTTTCTTCATTTATAGGTGTTGAGAGATTCCAAATGTAATTTATTAAGATGAAAGAGTTCAATTCTAGAAGAGATAACCTCAACATTGAGAAACAATGAAAATAGCCATTAGATAAAACTAAAATGTGAGCAAAGAGGCCGTTGATGAAATTAATGATGTTTTTAGTGTTATTTGTGATTAGATGTAGACTAAGAATATGTTTTCACAAGTTTTATAAAAATACATAATGATAAATTAGCTTTGGAATTATTAGAATGGCGAACAGCACAAAATGTGCTTAATTTAATAAATCATGCTATGGAACTTATTTGAGTTCATAAAAAGCTTTGCATGGTTTGCATAAATAGTTTGGGTGAATTGTGTCAATGACAAGGAGTTGAGCCATGGATATTATTTCAGTTAGTTTGCGTTGAAAAAAGGTGTTCTTTTCAAGTAAATCAAGATAAATTCATTTGTAAGAATAGTTATAATGGTTCGTTTTAAAGATGGATTGAATTTTAGTGTAATCAATGCAAGTTCTTAATTAAAAAAATCATTTGCCACCAAGCAATCATGCATTATACTATTAAATACTACTAGATGATATTATTTTCAGGAAAATCATCTGTAATGGATAATATTTTGTAATAAATTAGATAGAATTAATTCCTAGTTTATTTTCTGAACTAATGAAGTAACTTCTTCGCTCATGGCTTGGTGCCACTATGGTTTATGGTTTGGCTAACAAATCTTGACTCAAGTGAGTAATTGGATTCTTGTTATTTATAAAATTGAGCTTAAATTTACAAATATTACTTGGGATCTAGAGATCATGGAATGTGTAATGTTAAGAGCGAAATATGTGACTTTTAGATGACATGCTTTCTATGTTTTACATCTTTTATACTATGAATTATGTCCTAGTCGACGTACCTGTTTTAAACACGGCGCTCCCGTGCCAGATTCTGTACCCCCACGCTTAGCTTGGAGGACCTGCGCCAGATTGTACATGCCCGCGCTTGCTTAATTTTTCATCTATCAGCTCACTCGTACTAAAAAAGAAGTGCACTCGTGTCGTCCCAAGCGCACACCATCTTTGTGGCTGAGATTTTGTAGGAATCATTTTTAGCAAACATTTTCTTGATGTTGCTGAGATTTTCCTATAAGTTAACTTCTGAGGCCAATCTTAGTGTATCATGGGCAGTTAAAGGTTGTAAGAAATTTAGAGTTTTGATCAGAGAAAGTGTTTCTCTTAGGTTCTCCTTCCTTTGGATTAGAATCTCAAGTGGTGAGTTTCCACCTCTAAAATCTTGTATGTTCTTGAGAGATCTATTGTCTGAGAGGAAAATGTGCCACTATTATGGAGAGGAAAGTAGTATTGTAATTTTTTATTCCTATTTATTTCTTGGAATGAAATACTTGATTGATTTTCAATCTATGATTTTCTCAACAATGCATGGTTAGAATTATCAACATGTCTTTATGATATTGGGGTAATGATTTGAATTGTGGTTTTATAAGATGATTTCCTGTTAATGTTTTCTCATGCTTTCATGGCCTACATCGTTAGTTAAGCTCCATTCTAAATTTATTCCTAGTCAAAGCAACTAGGATGATAAAATGTTTCATGAAACTATGACTTCTAACTGTTGCAAAGTGGAAACAAAGGGTTAACTACATAAATTTGAGAGAATATACATAATCCAGTGGGATTCTACAATCATTTTGGGGACTAGAATAATTTTGTGAAATGCCATGTGGATTGATGAAGCCTTAACTTCATGGGTTCTAGGCTTTATTTAACCTAGAAATAGGCATAAGAAGTAAAATATCCCCGATTGACAACAATCAAGTAGGAAAATGACTAGAAAATCACAATCATCATCATCCCTGAATCACAGAGCCACGAGCCTCATCAATCTTGAAGCAACTCTTGAGATCATTTGCTTTTTTTATGTTTGCTCTCTTTGTGATCTGTTTTGTTTTTATTAGAACTAGGATTTCAAACATTTTTTTGATAACCGCCAAGCTAAGTTAACTAAATTAGTTAACTAGAAATTTTCTGTAGAAGAAAATATTACACTTTTACCATGGGATTGAAACAAGATAGTTTTTAACAGCGTTACTACTTGACACGTGCACCTACATTGTACGACCAATTTATGTTCTGGTAAGCTCTGGTGTGTCATGTAACAGTAAAGTTAACATTGATGTGGTTAAGAATACAGGGTTGTTGGATATATAGCAGATACGTTGAGAGGATGAATGGCAAAGGTGATGATGTTAATCACTAGATAAATGCATCAGATTAGTAAATTCATCTTGAAATAATTTTGAAGGTTTTTATTTCATCACATACTAGATGTAGATGCTATTTTTTCCTTGCTTTGGCTTTAAAATATTATCTCCAAAATTTGAAGATTATTAACTACAAAATACAATGGTGAGATTTCTATTGAAACTTTAATTGGTTTTTTGAATCAGAATTTTGAGATAAGATTGTTTTGCGTAACATGGACAAAAAGAATATTATTTTTAGAAAATATTTGGGTGGAAGAGCAAAGTTGGGTTTTTCCAACCTTACTAATTCTTAAAGCAAGATGCTTCACATATAAGAAAATAATTAAAACCATCATATTCTGAGTGAAAGAATAAATCTTTTGTAGTAGTGATGGTAGGAGGTGTCACATAGCCAGCTTTTTATTTTCGAGTAATAAGGTTTTCTATCACAAGGCTTATGCTTTTAATATGAGGATGTCAAAGAATCTTTTTATATGTACATTTTTAGTCTTTTTTTGTCATTGGTTGTGAGTGATTTTAGTGACACGTTTTTTTATCATTGGTTGTGAGTGATTTTTTCCCGATGAGAGAATTATGGGAGAGATTGGCATATAAATCAATAAGTCTATCTAAGGCAAATTTAGATGAAATTGAGAAGGTAATGTAAGTCATATACAATTTAAAGAAGTAGAAACAAAGGGATAGGAAGAGGGAGAGGGACATAGGAAGAGAGAGAGCGTGATAAAAGTGAACATATAATGGAAAAAATGAGTTGACCTTGTTGGATCCAATGAATGTTAAGTGGATTGGGATTTGGTGGATGAGCTAGATTGTCTTCAATAAATGAGAATATTAGATCTTATATAAAGAGGTTAAGGCAAAGATATTTGTGTTGAATAATTATTATAATTGAATTATTTAAGAACATGCTAGCATGTTGAATGAGAACTAGACACAGAGGTGCATGCTTTGGTGGAAACAAATGTCACACGATTGACTACCTCATTGACCATAGAGGACAGCGTGTTGATAATAATAGGGTGTATGTTAAACTATTTAACTCTATGATTACGTATTTAAATACTTGATAATATTCACACACACATCACATTATATTCCAAGATAATTTGTGTTTTGCAAACACAAAATATTAAAATTTATCACTTGAAAAGGTATTTGGAAAAAGTTTGAGAGTAAATAAATTCATGAGCATTTTATGGTAGAATTTATGTTGGGTGATAAAAGAAAATTTAGCTTTTTAATAATAAGTAATATTAAATTTCAACTTCTCATAATATTATCAACAAAAGACCTCAAAACAATAAAAAAAAAAGAAGAAGAATAAACTCGTAGAATTCTAATGGTAGCCTCAATTTTTTCTCCAATTTAGGGTGAAATATATACTTTCAACCAATAAGGCCTTCTAAAATTTACTAATAAAATCCAAATTTCATTAGGCACAATATAAGATATTTATTGGCAAAATTTGATAATATATTTAAATTTATTTTATTAGTAATATATAAAAATTATTTATTAAAGATAAAAATGAGTAGTTATGGTGAATATTTTAAAAACTATCATAATATTAACGTAGTGAAGAAATGATTTCTTTGTAAATTAATAACCAAATTTATATTAAAATATTACCAATGAGCAGTTGGGACAAAATAAAATGTATATAACCTAATTTTTAACAACAAAGAAATTTGTAGTTTTAATGGTTGGTTTTCTTAAGATTAAGTAATATTCGATGAAGGTGCCTTATTTGTTGAATCCTCATTACCTAAAATATCTTTTTCAAGTAACCCTTTATTGAAATCTAAAGCTAATGATAAAGCAAGAGATTCATGATTGATGAAAATGAATTTCTTATTTGTTGCAATTAAAAATTTGTGGTTGCAATATTATTTTAGAATTTTAGAGTTGTAGGAAAATTATGCATACATAGATAATTTGAAAAAAACACACAAGAAAAAAAGATTTTTATGTGGATAACTTATGAAATAAGAACAATAAATTTGTTCAGCTCAATAGAAATAGTTTTATGGGTATATAAGTTAAGAATTACAATGGGCTAAATTCCCTTGTAACTTAAGAAGGTGCTTCTATAATGTAATAGAATTGAAACATAGTGGGCATATTTTTTGATGATACTAGGTAGAGTCAAAGGGTATTATGCTAACAATATGTGGATTGTATGAAATGGTTGTTAATTAGGGACATTGGTGATTTTGTGATGGTAAAAATGTGGAATATTAAGAGATTTGGAAGATTGACATAGATATTTGTGACTAAAATACATAAAATTTTGATTGTTGGCAGACATTAATTGATGGAAGATACAAGCACGAATGTTAAGAAATATAAAAAAAATCAAATAATGGAGGGCATTTAGTGTTCTTTTAATTGAGGTAGAGACGGGTTCACCTGGAAGAGGAGTGACTAACACTAAATGTTTACCAAATCCATTTGGTGGATAATAGATTAAGCTGTAAATTAATTAATTATTAGGCACTAAAACTTAATGGCTATTGAACATAAAAATTTCATGACTGCCATGTTGACCACATAAGTCTATAATATTATGAGTTTATTTTGATAATACAATTACATGATTGATGAAAAAAATATTTTAAATAAGTAATTATAGAATGGACAAAATGAAAATATGATGATGATCGAAAGACAAAAGTCATAGACATGATCTAGTGACCACAATCAAAATGACATGAAGGATAGGCTCAAATGCAAATTGAAGTCAAATTATTTAGTCTTATTGTTTTATTTTCAATTAACAGCACGTCTCTTAGGATAATTGTTCATATATAATAAGTTAATTAAATATCTTTTATATGTAAGTACCCACAATTACTTTAAAAATATAGTTACTCTGTGGCATTGGATGGTTATGCTAATTAGGGATTGAAGGTGTTAATTTTTCAATTTTTTTAGATCTTAAGGATTGTATAGATAAAATAAATTGTACATAATTTTGGATCATACATATGATTTATTAGATCATTGATATGATCTAATATGATCTTATCAATCCAAATTATAATCATTAAATCATATTTATCATAGCTTTAAGCTCATAATTCAATTATAAATTATACATGCATTTTAATGTATATCATTAATGCATTCATATAATCAACCAATTTTTACGCATATTTTTTTTCTAAAACTTGTTTTTACTTACTTATAACCATTAAGAATATTTAGATCTAATTTTTATCTTATGTGTAACTTTCTTTGAGATCTTAAAATGATAAATAGTTTATGAGTGTTTTAGTTTCTTATTATCTCATTCAAACCCACTTTCACAATCTTTATTGATGAGTATTTAGAGTAATAGTATGAGTAAGCCGCAAATATTATTATATCATTTATGCAACCCTTTTGTGATGAAAATAATTAGACATGTATCTAGAGTAAGATAAAGATTTAGATATGAAAATAAATATGATGTTTGGGTAGCATTTACCCATCAAGAAGTGTGTTTAGTATCATAAATTCTTCATTTGCTGGAGGGGTGTAGCAGTTTGGCTACCATGAGCATTAGTTATCTTATGCCAAAAGGACATAAGAAGAAAATTTGGGTCGATCAGGGTTAAAGCATGTAAACATCATTTTTAGTTACACTCTTTTTTTATTTTGATTCTAATTTTATTTTTTTTCATATAATTATCTTAATCACATAAATGTTTTAAATGCATTATTTTACATACCCTTGGTATGTTGCCCCTACCTTGTGAGTTTTAAAATTTTTTTGGTGGTGGGCAATATATGACAGACTATGGGAGACATTGAAAAAATATAGAGTACTTGAGTTAATCATTCTTTGACAGAAGAAGAGATCATAAAATTTAAATGGCTAGTATTAGATATTGATAGTGGAAGTTAGACATCAAATGGTGGTTAGCATAGTCTTTTTTCCTAATAAAAGGGAAACTATTTGATCTAGATGGTTAGCATTAGGTGTTATTAGTTGTAAAATATGGAATATCACTAATTAGGAATCATTAGACAACATCCATTAGAAGGTGGTTGATGCAAACATTATTTAGACAAGAGCGGAGACCAGGTGGCTGAGTAGCTTAAAGCGGTAGAGGGTAGGAAACTAGAGATGAAAGATTGATGTTCCTAGTAGTGGTCCAAAAGATGAATTATCAATAAATTAAAAATATTCTCTACTCTTGTATATTTAGGATTTAAATAAATAGATTATAACTTTTTAGAAGGGTGTCATTATTCTCGCACTAGAATTTATAAATTGATGCATTGAATTGGACTTTTTGAATCATATAATCCATCTTTGAAAAAGTGATCAGATGTTATCAATTATGGGTTGTCACAATGAGCATACATGATTCATGTTAGGTTGAGTCAACCAATAAAGATGGTCTATCAATGTCATCAAAGATTATGGTTTGTATATGGTTATCGTCAGTGGTATCATAAAACAAAAAGCTAAGAGATTCTTTTTTAGTATTTTATTTCCATGAGTCTAATAAAATCATATATTAAAATTCTGGTTGTTGGTTCATAAAAAAAATTTAAAAAGACATAAATATGTTGAACCCATATTTTTCTTAAAATTACACCCAAGGAATAGAATGTATGCATTGAGAGGAGGGGGGGGGGGGTTGGATGGTGGTGGAGATGGAAGAGAGATAAAGAAGTCCTGAATTTCTATTAAGATTACTTAGCAGTCTAAAAAGATGTCCCTCATGTTCTAAATTTTATCACATTTATTACAATTGAATCTTATTTCTTTTGGAGGAATGTGTTATACTCTTTCAAATAAAAAGGAATATGTGGCATAAATATTGCCTAGTGGAACCCTATATAATTATTACATTCATATGCTATGGAACTCATACTCCTTACAGAACATTGAGAATTTTCCATTTTAATTTTTCTTGAGTCACTAAAATCAACCTTTGAGATTAACGATTAAGAGAATTTACTTCATCTAAATATTATTGAGCATTTGTATTTGTTCAACTAATTTTTTGGAATGCCTGAACCGACTAGCCGATCTTTCTTGAGAGATCAAATACTCGCAACAGGGGAGGAGGTGGGCTTGGCCGCCTGATATTGAGTTTTACTCACTTTCTGTCCAACCCTCCTTTCTATTTTTATTTTGCAGCTTGTGAAGGAAGGTTGCCTTTTGCTAGTCTATTAAATCTATTGTTTGGTTTACATAACCTAGGGTCCATCCTTTTCCCTTACTCTAGTTGGTTCGAACTGACCTTCATGAGGCTATTTTTGCTATACTATTTAGTTTTCTAAATTTCTTGTCACTTTGATCTAGAAATTGTGAGAAGAATGATATAATAATAATTACTTGGACATTTTTTTGTAGTTTAATAACAGATGGCAGAGCATTAAGGTCAGAACATTTCATTATAAATAGGTGTACACTCTAAATTGTTTAACATTTGTATGTATTTTGTGCAAATTTTAGAGTGACTATGAGAGAAATTAGTTTAGGTAGGTTTTTTAATAGATGGATATTGGGGCTCAAAATTTCTTTAGGCAGATTTTGTGTTTGCTCTCCCTACGCTTGGACCTATTATGCAAAGTTTACTCCTTAAGTGGGAGACGACAAGTGTCAACTAATCATATCGCTTCACCCAAGAAAGGGAGACATTAGTGAGTTTTAATGATCAAGGGATGCCGACACAATCATCATTTGCTTGTCACTTAACCATTGTGGTGATTGTGGTGTATCTAATAACTGAATTGTTTACTACTTGTGAAGTTCTCACAAAAAGCAAAGCGGACCTTTAATCATTGGCCAAAAAGCTCAAGCCTAATGGTGGAGATTGGAGCAAGTGAAAAATAATGCACTGAGTCTTCAACAGAAGGTTATGGACCTGAAAGAGGATGTTGTGGAGTTGAAATATATTCAAAGGCAATATGGACGCTACTTTGAGGGATATTCATGGGATACTCTAAGACCTTATGGAGTTGACAGCTAGATTGCTTCTTCTTATGTAGAGACTAAAACTTCCTAGCTTCAAAGTGTTCATTTAGTGAGAAATTTTCTTTATGAAGGTTACTCTATTCCAATTTTGTTTCTATAGATGATGTTCGTGTCAACCAACTTGACCTTGTTTATGATTAATTGGCATTACAATTTTTATAGTATTTCTAAAGGAAACTTCTCTTGTAATATTTATTTTTAATTTGAATATTTTGTCTTTAAATTTTGTTATGTTTTTCTTCTAAAGCTAATTTGGTTGAAATGACCGACGATAATTTTTTCATTAGATGTGATCATTCTGTGAGTTCTTTCTTTCACGTGATCTTATAATAAAGAGAGAATTAACTTAATCAATTTTTTTTAAATCAATCAAAACAATTGAGATGTAAACTTTTTTAAATACTCCATTGTTTTTCAAGCCTTGTGCTCTATAAATAGAAATTATGATTGGTACCCCTAAGGTTGACAGATACATTGAGCGTATTTAAGACTATTTGTAGATATTATCTCTATGTCTCATGAATATGGCTGGGTGGCTATTAGACCAGAAAACCATTGGTCCAGGTAGTAGTGTGGTTGAGCAACAGTTTGAGCAGCTACTGATCCATGTGATATTTATACTTACAAATATGAAATGAAAATTGGAAAGAGCATCAAAAACTTGATCACGACGTATATATATATATATATATTTTTTTACTTTATTTTTTTTTATTTTTTTTTTAAAACAAAAGGAGCAAGCATCACTCCCTACATGTTGATCTGAAAAGAACGTTACAAAGGCAAACAATAAGAAAAGGTGAAAGGAGGACCTCTAAAACTAGTTGATCCCCACATCCAAAACATAAACTACCTCAAAACTACCTAACTAAACAAAAACAAACATTCTGGTTACATGTATACCAACAGAACAAATAAGCCCTTTGAGGACCAAAAAGAGAAGAGGAAGACTAGTATCTAATGAAAGGCAGATCCTAAGTTATCACCATGGATCAAAAGCTTCGAGAGGGAGGGGAATGATATTATCAGCTTTAGTGTCCTCATTGTAGCAGCCCCGTGTGGCTAACCAATGAGCAAGGAGAGTTGCCTTCCCTAGGGATGAAAGCAAACTTAACCACCATGTTATCCATATGGCCGGGCATCCTGTTCATCCATCTCTTGATATTCCAAGGAGCGGTGTTCAATCTTGGTAATATAATTGATGCAAGCAACTAGAATCGCATTCTACCAGCAGCACTGGAGATCTTACAAATCTTGGCAATCTTGATGGCCCAAAAGATGGCAATGATCTCGGACTTCCAAAACATCAACAGCAGATGTGGGAGCATGGAAATACAAGCAGCAACGGCCCCGGTAGTCTCCGTAGATCCCACCAATACCAACATCGAATTAGAACAACTTCCATCGTATTAACTTTAACCCATCGAGGAGGGGAGGGTACCAAGCTACAACGAGAAAACTTTTGTTAGCCATTGGTCTTACCCCGCAAATATCCTTATAGTGATGTAGCTTGATAAGCTTGTGGATGTAGCCGAGACATTGGACCGCAACCTCGAAGAGGAGAGGAAACCTTCCCCTCAAACTTAGCTCTATTTCTACACATCCAGGAGGAACCAAACTACCAAGCAAGGGATCTCCAAATGCCGTTCCTTATGCCAATCCACCCAGCAGGTATCCAAGCTATTCCAGTCTCGTATTTAGAGTGTTAATAGAGAAACGACTAATGAGATGTTTCTAGACTTCCCGAGAGAAGAGACATTTGAAAAATAGATGGTCGACGGATTCTTCATCTTGAGAGCACAACTCGGCACTGTGAAGGTCCTTTCGGACCCTTAAGTTTGAGGATGTCATATGTAGGAATGGCAAGATGTCTCAATCTCCAAGCAAAAGAAGGAGATAGAGGGGTAAGGAATTTGCTCCAAATTTCGATGCCCCACTTGAACCGATCCCGTGTATAAAATTTTTGGTAAATGTAAGAAGAGAGCTTCGAGAGCTTTTATTCTTAGTAATCGGTGTGTCCTTCCGTTCAAGAGTAACATTAGTTAACTTAACTTGCCGCACCTACTCGGGAGTTAACAAGGTATTCGGTAGCTTGTAATTCCAACAGATCCTCGGTCCGTAAATCCTTAACGGAGTGTGGGACCGATCAGGTTTTGGGTTGTCGGTGAGCTTAGAACCATTCCGCATCCACCGATCCAACCAAAAGTTTATCCGCCCCTCACCCAACTCCCAGATAAATAGGTGTTCAGCCTTTTCTTTAACATTCAGCATAGAAATCCAAAGCCTGGAGTCACCCAGCTTTGGCTTAACCAAAGTTGGATGTTCAAATCTACGATACTTGCCATGGAGAAATTTGGCCCAAAGAGTATCGTTGGCTCGAACCCGATCCACAATTTACACATATTGGTGAAGCTCATCCGATCAAAGCTCCCGAAGCCAAGACCCCCGACCGAGTGGGTTTACAAACCTGTCGCCAAGGCGACCAGTGAAATTGCTTGTGTTGTCCAGCCCATAAAAATCACGTTGAAGAGTTTGTCGATCGATAAGAAGTGCTCTTCTTCATGCTGAACATCCGGAGAGCATAGGAAGGGAGAGCAGAAAGAATACTTCTCAGCAAGGTAATTCTTCCACCATTAGATAGGAAGGAGTTGGACCAGCTAGAGATTTGATTTTTTATCTTATCTATAACTCCCTGAAACTGAGTCTGTTTAGATCTGCCTTTAATGAGATGCACTCCAAGATAATCAATTGGGAGGGTTGCTGATTGAAAGCCAGTGTAATCAGAGATCCATCTTCTATGGCATAAGCTAACATGCTTGCCTGGGTAGAAAAGACATTTAGTAAGATTGAATTCCATCCTAGAAACATCCTTGAAATGGTTTAAAGTCTTCAGAACAACCTTGATAGCAGCTTTAGATGCCTTAGAGAAAATTATGATGTCATCGGCATAGGATAAGTGACTTATCCTAATGTTGGACTTATGGTGGTAAGCAAGGTGAGGAGAAGCAGCAAAAGCATGGTCTAAACACCTAGACAGATAATCAAAAGCCAAAATAAAGACAATAGGGGAGAGGGGGTCTCCTTGTTTGATACCTCTAGAAGCACTAAAGAATCCTTGCTTATTCCCATTCACCAGCATAGAATGAAAATTGCACTTTAGCCACCTGTTGATGAGCTGAACAAAGCTGGGTTGAAAGCCTCTAGCTGTTAAAATATTCAATATGAACTCCCAGCTGATAGTATCAAAAGCTTTTTTAATGTCAAGTTTGAAAATGATGTTATGACCTCTGCATTTCTTATCTAAATCCAAAAGCAATTCTTGGGCCGACAGAATATTGTCCGAGATGTTTCTTCCTTTAACAAATGCTGCTCGGTTCTCATTGATGATGTGAATCGGATGTGGTCGAACTCTTGAGACAAGGATTTTACTTATTACTTTGGACATTACGAGTAGTTAAGCTGATAGGTCTATAGTCACTCCGAGTTTTGTCCGACTTTGTTCTTGGGAATAAGCACAATGGTGGAAGCAGAAAAAAATTTGGGAGGATCCATGCCTTGGAAGAAGGCCTGCACAGCTTGAGTAACATCCCTGCCAGTAATTGACCAGCTAGCTTTGTAAAAAGAGGATGAGAAACCATCAGGACCAGCAGCTGTAGTGTCTTTAATAGTATCAAGAGCCTTCTTAATCTCAATCTCCTCAGGAATATCAGTTAGATTCAGATCCTGCACATAGTTATGGTCGTCCCGAAAAAGATCCTCGCTTAATAGGATTACGGTTAGATGGAACCCGAGCAAAGAGGTGGCTAAAGTGTCTCTCGAAGCATCCTTGGCAATATCGATTGCCTCGGTGATTTTGATGCCGGCATCATTGGTAATGGTAAGTATCATATTACATTTCCTTTTGAAGTTGATATAGGCATGATAGTACTCGGTATTTCGTCCCCATCAATAAATCTGCGATGCAGACTTTCGTTTATAAAATTCAGCTTGGTAGTTAACCTCGTGTGAGTAGTCGTTCGGATGCTCTAAAAAGATCAGCTTCATCCATGTTCCCGATTGAGAAGGCAGCTTCGTATTTGCAACCTCAGCTTCAGCCTTTTGTATATTTTCCTGTAGGTTCCCAAAAGTGTTCCAGTTCCAGCTCCTGAGATGATGGGCTGTCAACTTGTGCAAGGACCAAAGGTTTCCCCAAGGGGAGCTACCCTGAGTGGGCTTCCAGATCTTACTCACTTCGCCGAAATTCGGGGTGGAGGGTCCACATGTTTTGAAATCCGAAGTTGCTAGCAGCCTTGCCATCGTTGTTTTGTAGAGAGATGAGTAGAGGCCTATGGTCGAGCAAACCATGGACAAATGGGTAACAAAAGTGAAGGGGAAAAGCCGATACCGAGGAGAATTGACCAAGACTCTGTCTAATATTTCCCAAGTACTCCCTCTCCTCCATGTGAAAGGTGGGCCAATAAAACCCAAATCAAAGAGCTTGGCATTATTAATAAAATGATTAAACATGTTCATAGAAGAGGTAAGTGGGGGGGGGAACCACCTTTTTTCTCAGAAGGGGAAGAGAGACAGTTAAAATCTCCACCAACCATCCAGAAATTGTTCATGGTATTAGCAAGAGCGGTTAGCTCAGACCACAAGAATCGTTGTTGGGCATGAGAGCAACCGGCATAAATAAAGGAAGCAAAACCCAACTTGTTCCCCAATGGAAAATTGAAGGTGAATAAGCCGGGGGTTATCAATAAGAATTGACCATTGTAATTCCTTCCTAGCAAAAATCCAGATCTTATTGCTAAGGTTAGAAAAAAGGTAAAATTAGGGAAAGACTTAGTAATTTTACTCTTGTTTATAGGAACCATAGGCTCCGGGAGTACAAAACACCATAATTTGTGTAGTTTAACCAACTGTTTTATTCTCGTTCGGAGAGGAAGGGTGAGCAACCCCCCGATATTCCAGCACATGAAATTTAACATTAAGAGATAGATTTTCCTTTCCCCCTAGTTCTAGGGAGAGGTGCTAGAGGGCTGTCTGGAGGGTCTCCTGGAGATTGAGGTCCCGATAAACCTTGCAGTTCAGTTTTGCTTTTTCTTCTTTTGTCGTTTTTCGTACACTGCTCGTGCACAATGTAAATCTACATCTGCCTCCTTGATATGAGCTATGGCAATTTCCACTGTATTCTCAAGAGCTGGGATAGAAGATAAAGGACCCATAGGGCTGGGAACCTCAGTGGATTCAACTTCCTGCTCACTTCTGATTTCTACTCGAGCTACCTCGGCTTCTTGCCCCTCGGTTCTCTCAAATCCTTCCGAGTGGGTTAACATTCCCGGGAGATAGCTCCGGAAGAATGCCATCCATAGGAACATCCGGAGGTGAAATAGATAATTCGAGAATCTTTTCCGCCTCTCCTGCTAGGCCCGACTTTTTCTTGGAAGGGGGTGTAGTCTATAACACCTGCTCCAATAAGTGGCCAAACATTCTGCAATGTTTACAATAATGTGGCTTGAACTCCACTTCAACATCCTCGCCAAAATCCCTCTTCCGGAAACTCTTCATCCGTTCTAATCCAAATCTTATGAATATCCGGTAAAGTTATGTCTCTCTCTACCAAGTACTCTTGCTTCTTCGTTGGTCTTGCCATATCAAAGGTGTGAGTATCAATTTTGAGTGGAGTGCCCAGAGTGCTTGGCTTATATTGAACATGGCATTTTGATTATACGAGTTGGATGGGTAAATCGGAAGTTTAAACCACATAGGGATGATTGGTGGCTCTTTTGATGGATCAAATCCTGGTGTCCATTTTAAAATCTTCATATAGGTTCCAAGCAATAAGTATGGATTGTTGCCCAAAAATTCGAGCATAATCCTCCTCATTAGAAAGTCGAATCGGCAGGTGTCTCCCATCTAGTAAGCCCGGCTTCCACTCGCCAATAAGACTGAGATCATCAAAGTGTTTCCTCACATATTCCATTTTGGGGTGTCCCATTTAGAATTTACCTATCAGACAAAATTTAACAGCCTCATTCAGGCATTGCATATCCTGTTTAGAGAACAAAACCGGCAGCAAACCATCCTTAGAACCCACGAGCCGGATGAAAGGACTTTTTCCTTTACCTCGCAGCAGTTGTCGTGTAATTCCTGGGGAAAAACCAAATGGTCAAAGGACTTATGTGGAGCTCGTCCTTTACCCACAACTCCGAGCATAGGTAGCTTTGGCCCAAGAGATGTTGGGGGAGTTGTCAATGGGGAAAAGTCTGGAAGAGGGGTTAGCCATGAGCAAACACCCCCAAGCCCACACCACCAGAACCCAAGAACAGATCCAAAGGAGACCAGTCCAACCAAAGGCTGAAAGTCAACCAGGCAAGACAAACCAAACAAATTCCAGGAGATGCAGAACTCCCAGAAAGCACCAAGTCGCAAACTCAAGATCAATAGAACAGTAACTCCTCAGAAATTTGAAAACAGTAAAGCCCGGGAAGACAAAAAACAAAAGGAAGGCGTGGAGGCAGACAGCCCTACCCAAAGTGGAGCTCAGGAACAGGAAAACCAAGGGGACGAGAGAACCTACCAACGCCGGCCGGTGACACGGCCCGCCATCAACAACCCGTCAACCCTAGCGAGCATTTCCCTCCTCGGCCGCCATTATATATATATATATATATATATATATATATGTTGATGATTTTGATTTATAATGTGAATACTACGCAAGTATACGTATCTTTTATCAAGTAATATAGGA
This sequence comes from Papilionanthe hookeriana x Papilionanthe teres, assembly GCA_022702705.1. Taxonomy (NCBI): domain Eukaryota; kingdom Viridiplantae; phylum Streptophyta; class Magnoliopsida; order Asparagales; family Orchidaceae; genus Papilionanthe; species Papilionanthe hookeriana x Papilionanthe teres. The sequence continues at coordinate 171,269,458 of CM040423.1, read as the reverse complement.
CTTTCTGATTAAGCCTCGAGATATCGAACCCACGGGGAAAATTTGAAAATCTTTAAAGGAATTAGAAAATTATCTTTTTACTTTTTTATGGCTTTTGAAAGTATGTCTTGATTTTGAAAAGTTTTGAAAGTTGATTTGTCTTTTGAAATTTCCTTAATAAAATGTTAAGCAAGAAATTAAACTTATAATAACTAATAACACTGTATGAAAAACACTATTAACTAGAATATCTTTTCTTTCCTTTTATGAAGTAGTAATAATTATTAAAGTATTGTTATGGAAGTATTTAAATTTGTTGTGACAGATAGAAGCAAATGTGTTCTTTACCCTTACTTGGTTCTATAAAGAACATAGGTTAATTTGAAATTTTTATCATTTTGAACATGGTTAGGCAAGGAAGATACCAGTCTCTCACTCTAGAGTTCCCTGGATTCCCACCAACTGGGGGCTAACTTCTCATAACAAAACCCAAAACTTCAAACTAAATTAGGGGGGTTTTAGCCTGTGACTCTAAAATCCTCTAATTTTACTCCCTTCCATAAAAATATCTTCTAATATTACATTCAATTATATGGACTACAATTCACACCCATATAATTGCATATGATTCTTACTAAATTTTATGAGACAATACCGAATTGGATCTTACATAATCTCAAGAAATTCTACAACTTAACATGCCAAATTAAGAAGTAGACAAAGTTTTCAGAATCAATCTTCACAACTTTTTCCAACTTTAAACACTTATACTTTCCACAACAATTCTCTATAAACTAATTACTTCTCCATTTAAGAAAGAAAAAGATAAAGTAAACTACTCAGAATGCATTGAAAAAATATAAAAACACATTGATTTGAAATTAAAAGCCATAAGAAAAACAACAAACAAAAATATGTGTTAATTAAAAAACTAAATATAAGAACAAAAGTAAACTCTTATCTGAAAATTCTCTCCACAAGACTCAGAAATTTCCTCTGGAACTTTAACTCTTCACTTAACTACTCCTCAGAGCGGTTCTCCCAACTCTGATGACTCAGAATAACTTCAGACTTCAATAAAAACTAAACTTAAAAGAAAGAAAAGAAGTAGGAAGAAGAAGACTTCACTCCGACCCTTTTATCCTTTCTACTCTCTACTCCTACTCTTAATAAAAACTCTCACAAAATAAAAGTAAAATAATGTAAAAACTTGCAAGTGAAAGAACCCTCCAAAAGGCAAAGGAAGAGCTCCTTTTATACTCTCTACTCCTACACCTAATGAAAACTCTCTTCAAAATGCAAAGGAAGAGCTCCTTTTCTTTCCTAAGACTCTATTTAAATAGTAAACCAAAAGGTGCCTTGGTGTCTCTTCAAAATGTGTCCAGATTCAATGTATCCACCAAAGAATGCACCCCTTCATTTAAACTTGCCGCCCAAAGGAAGTTTTGGAAGTTACCACCAAGAGTTGCATCCCAAGAAAAACACAAAATACCTTCCATTATTAAATTTTGATTTTTAAATTTTCATTTTTCATCATTTTTTGCTCCAAATTTGATCTAATTTTGCTCTTTTCATCATTACCATCTATTTTCATCATACCTACAAGAAAAATACAAAATACCTTCCATTAAAGTGCAATATCATTAAAATTAGGTATAAAAATGTGCATAAAAATACTATTTATTTTAGGTGTATCAGTAACCGGTTGAAAGTTCAAGTGGCTTACAACAGAACTTTGTCGATCTAAAAAATGGTGAGGTCCTTCCGTCCACTTAGTGCTTAGGATCTAGCCTAAGGGCTTTCCTTGTGACTATCTTAGAAGACTAGAGATGGAGCCCACCAACATAGAAATTCAAACCACTTCCTCGCTCTCTATGGAACCCACATGAATGATCAAGAACCTCCAGCACTTGAAATGTTAAGACAAACTTTTGCTAGTTCAAGGATATGTACTCATATATTGTTGGACTTAGGACAACCCTGGGTGGCTAGGTCTTGGTATTTTACACATTAAAGCACATCTAAACTTCTCACATGTCTCAAATCTCTAAGTCACACCCATTAGACAAACCGTCTTTACCCTTTAAGAAACTAACATGGATAGTCTAAAGCCTCTTGCTTTGATTAAGATGGTTAGGATCAACATATTAAGGTTCATAAAGTGGTTGCCATTAGTCTGGCTTGGTACTAAGGTGGTTAAGTATGGCAAAGACCCATGGTCAAATACTCCCGAACCCTAAATCAACCTAAAATGCCAAATTTTACAAAAATTCACCAAAATTATCAAAATGGCCCTGGAACCCAAAATTTCCAAAAGTGGCTTAAATCCTCAAATTCTCTCCAAAAATCATGACAAACCATTTAAAACTACCCAAATTGATCAAAACCCCACAATTTCCTCAAAATTCCTAAAATGCTCATAATTTTGCTTATAAAATGCCCTTCATATCCCAAAAATTCCCAAAACCTGTCAAAAGACATTAAAACTCACCTAATCCAATCCAAACCACCCAATGGGACCAATTTTACCAAATTGACCGATTTTGACTACAATCGCAGTTTCGACCCTAAAGGCCCAAAACCCCCAATTCACACCCAATTTATCAAATTTGCCCCCCAATCTTCATCCAATTCAATCTTAACTTACTCTATTTCAATGTACAAATTCAATTTCAATCAAACAGAAGCCTAATTTGATTAGCCCATAATCAATTCTAAAGTTTAAAGTCCTTCATGCATGATTAAAAGCCAACTTGCATAAAACCCCATGGGATCAATTTTAAGAGCCAAGTTTTAGCCCACATGAATAAAAATCAACCATTCATCATTTCATGGAAAATAAATCACCCCACCATGGCATCATACCAAACCTAGCCATGCATGCATGAAACTTTATCCGAATTAGGCATTTTGTCCATTTTCATTTAAAAAATCATATAATCCAAAATTTCGTTTACTTGAAACTTTTCCATGGTCTCATGCATAGCATGGCATGCCTCATGGACCCTTCCATGGGCATCATAAGGTCAAATTTACCAAATTTGGCAAGTGGAGGTGATCACTCCCTCTTTCATATCCACTTGGATTTGCTCTTCTCATACAAAGTCTAACCTTGGTTTTGTGACCCAAACCAGACATTGGACTTCACAAAAACCTGCTCAAGGGTCTTGGGTTTTACTCTAACCACATTGAGACCATGTTTAGCCATGTGACCAAGGGGTTGAACCCAACCAAGACCAACTTACCTAAACCTCATTTCCACTTTGGATTTTCACCATGGAGCCACCTTGGGACCAAATTGGCTTGACCACTCAACGTCCCTGAACTTGGCAGTGACCTGACCCTAGCTGGCCAGCCACCACAGCCACCAGATAGCATCATGCCTAAGAGGTCCCAATAAGGGAAAACCCAAAATTAAACCCACCTGAGCTGGATTAACCCAATTGGCCACTAGAGCTCTTCTTCCTTTCTCTTAAGTGACCTCTCTGCCACCTTTGCTTACCCTGTTGGCCACCATGGCCATGGATATAAATGAGACCCCCTCCCCATGGACAAATACGGAGAGTGCACAAACCTTAACCATACTCTACCAAAATTTCTCTAGACCATCTAGTAGTATAGAGAAGTTCATCCCCACCATTCTCCTACCATAATTCCCTCTAGTTAGCCTTTATTTCAAACTCTAAATACAGGGATTTTCACGAGCATCTCAGGAACTCAATCAATTCCCCAAATTGATTGAATATTGAGCTTCACCAGAGCAAGAGAGGAAGCAGCCCAATAAAATTCCCATCAATTAAGCTCTCTATACCATACTTCTACCTAAGCCATGCCACCTGCTGAAGGAAGTCCTACATTGCTCCAACCACAACTCAAGGCAACACATGGAGAAGATTCACTAGACCACAATGAAAGTATTGAACCATTCTAATTGAGTCTATGATCCCTAATATTTATGCTTACATTTTATATATGAATTTATAATTTTTTAATGATATCTCTTTCATTACAACAACACTAAGAACTTGATTCTAATGTAAACAAGAGTTTTAATTGATATTATAAAATGGGATACTACTCAAGTATACGTATCATTATCAAGTAATATATGACTTTTTGATTAAGCCCCGAGATATCGAACCCACAGGGAAAGTGTTAAATATTTTTCACAATAAAAAAATAACTTTTTACTTTTTAAGAAAGATCTTACCAAAACTAAAGATAATATCCTAGGAAAAATTTTTTTTTACTCTTTTTGATAATTTTTATAATTTTAAATGAAAGTAAATAACTACTTTAACTAAATTTTTGTAATATGAAAGCAAGTGCAAATAAAATATCTTATGTATAACATAATATATTTTTATCTTATGTGTAACATTCTTTGAGATCTTAAAATGATAAGTAGTTTATGAGTGCTTTAGTTTCTTAGTATCTCATTCGAACCCTCTTTTAAAATCTTTATTGATGAGTATTTAGAGTAGTAGTATGAGTAAGCCACAAATATTATTACATCATTTATGCAACCATTTTGTGAAGAAAATATTTAGACATATATCTAAAGTATGATAAATATTTAGATATGAAAATAAATATGCTTGGGTAGCATTTACCCATCAAGAAGTGTGTTTAGTATCGAAAATTCTTCATTTACTGGAGGGGTGTAGCAGTTTGGCTACCATTAGCTTTAGTTATCTTAAGCCAAAAAAACATAAGAAGAAAATTTGGGCTCTTCAGTGTTAAAGCATGTAAACATCATTTGTGCTCATTATTTACACTCTATAATTATTTTGATTCTAATTTTATTTTTTGCATAAAATTTTTTTAATCTCATAAAACTTTTAAATGCATTATTTTACATACCCTTGGTATGTTTCCCCTTCTTTGTGAGTTTTAGAATTTATTTGATGGTGGACAATATACGACAGACTATGGGAGACATTGAAAAAATATAGAGTACTTGGATTAATTATTCTTTGACATAAGAAGTAATAATAAAATTTAAATGGCTAGTGTTAGATATTGTTAGTGGAAGTTAGACATCAAATGGTGGTTAGCATGGTTTTTTTCCTAACAAAAGGGAAACTATTTGAGGTTTTATTAGTTGTAAAATTTGGAATATCACTAATTAGGAATCATTAGACAACATCCATTAAAAGGTGGTTGATGCAAACATTACTTAGACATTAACGGAGACCAGGTGGCCGAGTAGCTTAAAGCAATAGTGAGTAGGAGACTAGAGATGACAGATTGATGTTCTATACTCTTGTATATTTTGGATTTAAATAATTAGAACTATAAATTTTGAGAAGGGTGTCATTATTATTGCATTAGAATTTACAAATTGATGCTTTGAATTGGACATTTTGAATCATATCATCCTTCTTCAAAAAAGTGATCAGATGTTATCAATCATAGCTGAGTCAACCAATAAAGATGGTCTATCAATTTCATCAAAGATTATGGTTTGTATATAGCAATCAGCAGTGGTATCTTAGAATAAAAAGCTAAGAGTTTCTTTTTGAGTATATTATTTCCATGAGTCCAATAAAATCATATATTAAAATTTTGGTTGTTGGATCATAAAAAAAAATTATAAAAAGACATATGATTTGTTGAACCCACATTTGTCTTCAAATAACACCCAAGGAATAAAATGTATGCACTGGGGGGGGGGAGGGTGGACGAAAGGGAAGAGAGATAGAAGTCCTGAATTTCTAATAAGATTCCTTAGCAAAAGTAAAAAAGAATGCCCCTTATGTTCCACAGTTTCTCCCATTCATTTACAATTGAATCTTCTTTCTTTTGGAGGGATGCATTACATTCTTTCAATTAATAAGGAATACGTGGCATAAATATTTCCTAGTGGAACCCTATATAATTATTACATTCCTATGCTATGGAACTCATACCCTCACAAAACATTGAGAATTGACAATTTTAATTTTTCTTGAGTCACTAAAATCAATCTTTGAGATGCACAATTAGGAGAATTGATTTCATATAACTATTATTGAGCATTTGTATTTGTTTGACTAATTTTTTTGAAATGCCTAAACTGGCTGGTTGATCTTTCGTGAGAGATCAAATACTCACAAATGGGAGGGGGCTGGGGCTGGCTGCCTGAGATTGAGGTTTACTCATTTTTTGTCCAGCCCTCCTTTCTATTTTGATTTTGTAGCTTGTGAAGGAAGGGTTGCCTTTTGATAGTTTGTTAAATTTTTTGTTTGTCTTCCATAACCCAGGGTCCATCATTTTCCCTTACTCTAGTTGGTTCAAATTGACCTTCATGAGGTTATTTTTTCCTATATTATTTAGTTTTCAAATTTTCTTGTCACTTTGATCTCAAAATTGTGAGAAGAATGTTATAATAAGAATTATTTGGAGTTTTTTTTGTAGTGTAATAACAGATGACAAAGCATAAAGGTTAGAACAATTCAATATAAATTGGTGTACACTCAAAATTGTTTAAGATTTGTAGAATTCTTTATCCTATGTATTTTGTGCAAATTGTAGACTGACTTTGAGAGAAATTAGTTTAGGTAGATTATTAATAGATGAATATTGGGGCTCAAAATTTCTTTAGGCAAATATTGTGTTTTCTCTTCCTACGATTGGACCTATCATGAAAAGTTTACTCCTCAAGTGGGAGACGACAAGTGTACTAATCCTATCACTACACCCAAGAGAGGGGGACATTAGTGAGTGTTAATTATTAGGGTATGCCGACACAATCATCATTTGCTTGTCACTTAAACATTGTGGTGATTGTGGTGTATCTACTAATAGAATTGATTACTACTTGTGAAGTTCTCACAAAAGCAAAGAGGACCTTTACTTATTGGCCAAAAAGCTCGAGCCTTATGGTGGAGATTAGAGCAAGTGAAAAATAACGTGTTGAGTCTTCAACACAAGGTTGTGGACCTGAAAGAGGATGTTGTGGAGCTGAAATATATTGAAAGACAAAATAGACGCTACTTTGAGGTATATTCATGGGATACAGTGAGGCCTTATGGAGGTGACAACTAAATTGCTTCTTCTTATGTAGAGACTAAAAATTCCTAGCTTCAAGGTGTTCATTTAGCAAGAAATTTGCTTTATGAAGGTTACTCTAAGCTATTTGTATTTTTATAGATGATGTTAGTGTCAACCATCTTGACCTTGTTTATGATTGATTGTGGAATTACAATTTTTATAGTATTTCTAAAGGAAACTTCTATTGTAATATAAATTTTTAATTTCATTATTTTGTCTTTAAATTTTATTATGTTTTTCTTCCAAAGCTAATTTGGTTGAAATGAGTGACGAGAATTTTTTCATTAGTTGTGATCATTCCATGAGTGCTTTTTTCACGTGATCTTAAAGTAAAGAGAGAATTAACTTGATCAAAATTTTTTAAAATCAATCACAAATTTTGAGATGTAAACTTTTACAAATACTCCCTTGTTTTTCACGTCTTGTGCTCTGTAAATAGAAATTATGATTTATACCCCTAAGGTTCACAGATATAGTAAGGGCATTTAAGACTATTTGTAGATATTATCCCTATCTCATGGATATGGCTGGGTGGCTATTAGACAAGGCAACCCTTGTTCCATGTAGTTGTGAGGTTGAGCAACTGTTTGAGCAGCTACTGGCTGAAAGTTTAAGTGACACACTACAGAACTTTGTCGACCTATAAAAATGGTGAGGTCCTTCCTTCCCCTTGGTGCTTAGGATCTAGCCCTAGGAATTTCCCTGTGAATACCTTAAATAACTAGAGATGGAGCCCACCAACATAGAAATTCCAACCACTTCCTTGCTCTCTTTGGAACCCACATGAATGATCATGAACCTCCAACACTTGCAAGGTTGAGACAAACATTTGATGGTTCAAGGATATGTCCCCATATATTGTTGGACTTAGGACAACCCTGAGTGTCTTGGGCTTGGTCTTTTACACACTCAAGCACATCTCAACTTCTCACTTGTCTCAAATCTCTAAGTTACACCTTTTAGACTAACCTCCTTTACCCTTTAAGAAACTCACATGGATAGTCCAAAGCCTCTGGCTTTGATTGAGATGGTTAGGATCAATATATGATGGTTCATAAAGGGCTTGCCATTAATCTAGGCTTGGTACCAAGGTGGTTAAGTATGACCAATACCTCGAACCCTAAATCCACCTAAAATACCTAATTTTACCAAAATTCACCAAAATTATCAAAATGGCCCAAGAACCCCAATTTTTTAAAAGTGGCTTAAATCTTTAAATTCTCTCCAAAAATCATAACAAACCATTTAATATATACTCCTAACTTCATTCCACATCAACTACAATTTAGAAGATGTTAAATTCTACTAAAAGATTCGATTAGCAGCTAGCTCTTCGCTTGGAATTTTGGAGCTTTATTGGAGCCTTCTTATTCTTTCGGCTTTTCTTCTCTAGGTCTTCAATGCTAGTGAGCTTTAGGGCTGGATTTTCTTAATCCAGCCTTCTAAATGGCTTTAATGGCACCTTCCTTCAAAGATGTGGTTGCAGGTAAGTCTGTTGTTGCAGCAGATTTTATTTTCCTGGCTGAATTTCATAAGCAAATGGCAGAAACTGATCCTAATGGCTTACTCCAGAAAGCCACCCATAAGAATAGTAAACCTGCCCTTTTCCTTACTAAAGAAGATACATAAATTCTCATGTATCCTTTATGGTTCACTTTGATCGGTAAATTTTCTTTTGGGCAACCTACATTCGACATTATTCGTAAATTCTTTGTTGATTTGCATTCTGTTGGAGGATGGAAATTGGGGTTGATTGATAACCTAAATTTGATGATTAAGTTACAACTTGAAGAGGATTATACTTCTTTATTTGCGAAAGAAGTTTTAATCAAAGAGAAGTTTTATATGAAGCTTCTCAAATAGACTATTGATTTTAATCCCTCTGTAGAATCCCCTATTGTGCCTATCTGGATTAGAGTTCATAGTTTAAAACTTCAATTCTTTAACTTGAAAGTTTTGTATTATTTGGGAGATATTTTTGGGAAACCCTTAAAAATTGATGCTGCCTCTACTGATCATTCCAGGCCTGCATTGGCTAGAATCTTGGTGGAGAGGGATGTTACTTTGAATTTACCTGACTCCATTTGGATGGAAGATGCTAATGAAGGTTATTGGGAAAAAATTGAAACTACATTTGTTCCACATTATTATTTTCATTATAAAATATTTGGTCACCTTTTTTCTCATTGTTCCATGCCCATCCGAAATTGCAACATGCTAAAAATAATTCTGCGCGTCGTGTAGAGAGGCATGTTGCCTCTAATAAAAGTAATAATGATCCCAAACATGATATTAATATTAGTGATATTGTGCAAAATCTTGTGCCTGTTAATACTAATTCTCTTATGACTGTGGAAAATGGTAATAGGGTGGTGGATAATTTTTTGATTCTAGTTGCTGGGATTGAACCTAATAGTGATGCTTCAAAAATTTTATGTGATGCTGACAATAAAGATTATCTAGCTCTGGCTCAAGATAATATGGTTGTTAATTTGAATGTTGTTAACACAGATATTTATATGAATTCTAATAATGCTTTGAAGGTTAATCCTTACATGGATATGGTTAATAAGAGTTGTATTGTTCCTAAAGAGTTTGTTCAGAAGAATATCCCAAATGCTAAGGATATTCTAAATTTGGATAAACATTTGGTTTTGCATTCAAGCCCTATTATGGAGGAAAATTCTGCTCTTACTCACCTTGAATTAGAAGAGGGCTGGCTGGTTCAAAAGTCCTCGAGAAAAAAGAAATTTAAAAAAAATAAAGAGCTCAGATACATGAATCCTACAATTAATCTATCTCTTTCTATGGGGAAGACTATTGATCAACCTCCTCCATATCATATATTTAATTCTACTACTTGCAAAATTATTATTGATGAAGTTTTATACTTTAATTTGGAATGTGAGAGGCATTGCTAAATTATGTGCTTCTGATCATCTTAAGAATTTGACTTGTTCTTAAAAACTTAATTTTCTAGGCCTTCTTGAGCCTATGGTTGCTATGGAAAATAATGTTATCTATTTATGGAGATTTGGTAATCTTAATTCTTTTGCCAACATCTATAATAAAAATTGGTTTTTATGGAGAGACCTAGTGAAGGTTGATATTCTTATCAATCATTAATAATGACTTCATTTAAGGATTCACTTTTCTCATGAATCTTTTCTCTTTTCTGTCATATAAGCTGGTTGTACTAAGCAGGCTCGTATTGATCTTTGGAATATGATTAATACTATTAATTCTATTACTGTTGCTTGGCTTATGGGAGGGGATTTCAATATTCTATCTTCCGCTTCTGAGAAAAGAGGAGGTTGTAATCTTAATTTGAAACTCATTGATGAGTTTAATGATATGCTGATGTATATGGGGCTTTATGATTTGGGTTTTCATGGAAGCCCTTTCACTTGGCGTAGAGGGACTGTTTTTGAATGACCTGATAGATATGTTGCTAATTCCAATTGGATTAATCAGTTTTCCCTGCATAAAGTGAATCGTTTGTCTATTGCGGCTTCTGACCACGCTTCTATTCTTCTTAAACTTAAGAATAGTAATTTTGTGCCCCACTATCAATTCCGTTTTTATAATATGCGGCTTCTACATCCTACTTATCATCATTTTCTTAAAGATAACTAGAAAGTGAATGAGAATGGGTCTTCTGGGTATAAACTTTGGATGTTGCATAAGCACTTTGCTAAAGTCCTTAAAAGGTGGAATTGGGATGTTTTTGGGAATCTGCATAGAAATATTGACTCTTGAAAATAAAGTTAAAAATCTTAAACTTGAAAATAAAGTTAAAAATCTTAAACTTGATTTTGCTTCTAATGCTATTGATCTGGAGTTTTTAATTCAGGGGCAATAAAAATTGAATGAAGCCATCAATATGGAAGAATATTTTAATGCTCAAAAAGCTGCTAAGAACAAATTTTTGAATGGTGACAAAAATACTAACTTTTTTCATGCTTGTATCAAGAATAGAAGACAAGTTAGTTGGATTTCTAGAATTGTTAATCAAGATGACACTATTCTTCATAATAATGATGATATTGCTAATAATGGAGTTTCTTATTTCTCTAATGCCTTCAATAATAGTGGTGGCTCTCTGCTTCCTATTGATCATATGGTCTATAATGGAGTCCCTGAGATTAATAACTCTCTATTTACTTGTATTCCCAGTTGTTATGAAATTAAAGATATCATTGATCTGATAAAGAATGGTAAAGCTGCTGGACCTGATGGTTTTACAGTGGAATTCTATAAACATGGTTGGGATATTAGTCATTCTGATGTTACTGACACTATTTAGGATTTCTTTAGAGGTAAAGATTTACCAAAATATTTTATGTCTTCAAATAATATTTTGATTCCCAAGTGGAGTAATGCTACTAGTTGGGGTGCTTTTCATCTTATTAGTTTAAATAAAGCTCTCCAAGATAATTGCTAAAATTATGGCCAAACATTTGCAACCTATTCTTCATAACATCATTAGCATGAACCGGTCAACTTTTATGAAAGGAAGGAACATTTGTGACAATGCTCTTATTGTTCAAGAGCTTCTTTTAGATATAGATATGAATCGAAGAGGTGGGAATATTCTCTTTAAAATGGAAATTCAAAAGACTTTTGACACTATTCGTTGGGAATTCATTATGGATAATTTTAAAACTATTGGTTTCAATGCTACCTTCTGTCAGCTTATTTATCGTATTCTCAGTGAAAATTATTACTCTCTTCTTATAAATGGTAGCAAACAAGGTTTTTCACTGCAAATAAAGGAAGTTAACAAGGTGATCCATTGACACCTTATATCTTTATTATAGCTTTTGACTATTTATCAAGATGTTTGAATGGCTTGTTTAATTCTTATCCTTCTTTGAATTATTATCATAAAGGTTAGTTAAAGATTAATCATCTTTGCTTTGTTGATGATATAATCATCTTTACCAATGCTAATAAGCATTCTATTAAGCAGGTATGGGAGTTGATTTTGAAGTTTCAGAATGCTTCTGGTTTGTTCTTTAATACTTCCAAGTGCTTCTTTTATTTTTTTAAGAGAATTCATGTTTCGAAAAGAAAGTGGATTTCTGATTATACTGGGTGCAATAAGGATAAGCTTCCTTTGAATTATTTGGGTTTCAGTTTGAGCAAAGAAAGAAATCATAATACTCTATTTTTAAGTCTGGTTGATAAAATTAAAAGTAAGATTTTATCTTGGGCAAATCGTTTCCTCTCTTTTTGAGGACGTGTTACCATTCTTAAGAGTGTTCTCACTTGTTTACATCTTTATGCATGTGGCTATTATTAAAAAGATTTATACTCTTTTCAATAGGTTTTTCTGGTAAGGTAAGGATCATTCTAAGATCCATTGGAAGAGTTGGGGCAAGCTTTGTAAACCAACTAAAAAGGGTTGAATGGGATTTAGAAGTTTATCTGATTCTATTAAGATTAACTTTATGAAATTATGGTACAGATTTCGTCAAAATTATTCTTTATGGGCATCCTTCATGCATTCTAAATATTGTGGTAATCAACATTCTCTTGTTATTACTTATAAAAGGGCTGATTCTTTTATTTAGTGTGAGGTGTTGAAAGCTGCTAGTACAACTGAAGATTTGATTACTGGGACATTGGTAAAGGGGATTGTTCTTTCTAGTATGATGACTGGATGGGAAATGGGGCTTTAGCTTATTTTTATGGTGGTTCTTCTGATATTAAAATCAAAGTTAAAGACTTGTGGTATGAGAATCATTGTTGTTTAAGGAACATTAAGCAGTTGGTGCACAATACTGATGCTAATTTTAATGCTTCTATTCCTATCATTTCTGATAAACCTGATATACCTATGATTAAAGTTCGGTTGGGTGATTCTTGTGCTAAGAGCTTTACTTGAACCTTTCCTTACTCACAGGGATTGAATCCTAAATGGATTTGGAATCTTTGGCTTAAGCCTTCCATCTCCTTCTTTGTTTGGAGAGTTTTTCATAATATTGTTCCTACTGATGATATTCTCAAAATGAATGGCTTGATATTACCTTCCTGTTGTACCTTATGCAAAGTTATTGATGAATCTATCAATCATCTTTTTCTTACTTTCCCTTTTGCTATTGATATTTGGAGCAAGAGTATTGAGATTTTGAATCCCACCAACAATCTTATTCGTCATACCAATATTGTTGATATGATTGCTGCATGGAGGAAGTTGGGACACGATTTTTTTGATTCTATTCCTACTATTATTATTTGGTTCATTTGGATTACTCGTAATGATGCTAGATTCAATAATTTGATTCCTAAGGTGGCATATACCCTTAGTATGATATTTGGGTATCTGTTTAAAAGACTGAAGCTTTTAACTCCTAAAAAGAAGTTATCGGTTACTATGAAAGGTGTTTTACAGAATCTGAGTGAAGAAAGAAGTATTTGAGAGGACGAAGTCTCATTTACTTTGCCTCAAAAGAGAATGCTAGTGTTTCACTTTTTCCATGTTATTTGCATACTTGGAGGTTTGGAAGGCATGTTAAAGTCTCTTTAAATTTGAAAAAAAACATTTTTTTGTGGCTTGTTCTATCTCATTCTATTGTTCACTATGGCACATATGAAAAGTTTGGTGCTTATGGGAGAAAGATTTGGAGAAAAGAGGCGGAGTGCTTGTCGTGGCTTAGTTATACTCATCTATCTACTCTACTCTTTAAACTCATCATTACACACATGTTTGATGTTGGCCTTGGTAAGGCAAAGTCCAAGCTTAACATGTTCGAAATTTGAAATTGCTCATGAGATATTTAAGTGCTTTTCTTGCATCTTTGGTTGGTTAAAGAAAATTCAAGTTTGATGGTTTATTGGAAAGTTTGTTTGCTCTTTCTTGAGAGCCAAAGCTTATTCATCAAATATCTAAAGCATTTCTTATTTCATGTGCAAGATGGAAATGAAATTGGCTTAGTGACCCATTCTTGTGATTTTCGGATTTGGAAATGTACACACATACAACTTCCTAATTTGAAGCCATATCAGCTTGTTTCTCACTTATTCCAACATGTATTCACACATACATCATTTAAGCTTCAATTTCACATACTTTTAATCTCATTCCATGCATGAAAATGATTTCGTCAAAATTAATCTTTATGGGTATCCTTCATGCATTCTAAATATTGTGGTAATCAACATTCTCTGGTTATTACTTATAAAAGGGTGGATTTTTTATTTAGTGTGAGGTGTTGAAAGCTGCTAGTACTACTGAAGATTTGATTACTGGGACATTGGTAAAGGGGATTGTTCTTTCTGGTATGATGACTGGATGGGAAATGGGGCTTTAACTGATATTTATGGTGGTTCTGCTGATATTAAAATCAAAGTTAAAGACTTGTGTTATGGGAATCATTGGTGTTTAAGGAACATTAAGCAGTTGGTGCACAATACTGAGGCTAATTTTAATGCTTCTATTCCTATCATTTCTAATAAACCTTATATACCTATGATTAAACTTTGGTTGGGTGATTCTTGTGCTAAGAGCTTTACTTGCACCTTTTCTTACTCACAGGGATTGAATCCTAAATGGATTTGGAATCCGTGGCTTAAGCCTTCCATCTCCTTCTTTGTTTGGAGAGTTTTTCATAATATTTTTCCTACTGATGATATTCTCCAAATGAAAGGCTTGATATTACCTTCCTATTGTACCTTATGCAAAGTTATTGATGAATCTATCAATCATCTTTTTCTTACTTTCCCTTTTGCTATTGATATTTGGAGCAAGAGTATTGAGATTTTGAATCTCACCAACAATCTTATTCGTCATACCAATATTGTTGATATGTTTGCTGCTTGGAGGAAGTTAGGACACGATTTTTTTGATTCTATTCCTATTATTATTATTTGGTTCATTTGAATTACTCGTAATGATGCTAGATTTAATAATTTGATTCCTAAGGTGGCATATACCCTTAGTCTCATATTTGGGTATCTGTTAAAAAGATTGAAGCTTTTAACTCCTAATAAGAAGTTATCGGTTACTATGAAAGGTGTTTTACAGAATCTGAGTGAAGAAAGAAGTATTTGAGAGGGCGAAGTCTCATTTACTTTGCCACAAAAGAGAATGCTAGTGTTTCACTTTTTCCATTTTATTTGCATACTTGGAGGTTTGGAAGGCATGCTAATGTCTCTTTAAATTTGAAAAAGAACATTTTTTTGTGGCTTGTTCTATCTCATTCTATTGTTCACTATGGCACATATGAGAAGTTTGGTGCTTGTGGGAGAAAGATTTGGAGAAAAGAGGGGGAGTGCTTGTCATGGCTTAGTTATACTCATCTATCTACTCTATTCTTTAAACTCATCAATACCTACATGTTTGATGTTGGCCTTGGTAAGGCAAAGTTCATCCTTAACATGTTCCAAATTTGAAATTGCTCATAAGGTATTTAAGTGCTTTTCTTGCATCTTTGGTTGGTTAAAGAAAATTCAAGTTTGCGGTTTTATTGGAAGGTTTGTTTGCTCTTTTTGGAGAGCCAAAGCTTATTCATCAAATATCTAAAGCTTTTCTTATTTCATGTGCAAGATGGAAATGAAATTGGCTTAGTGACGCATTCTTGTGATTTTCGGATTTGGAAATGTACACACATACAACTTCCAAATTTCAATCCATATCAGCTTGTTTCTCACTTATTCCAACATGTATTCACCCGTACACCACTTAAGCTTCAATTTCACATACTTTTCATCTCATTCCATGCATGAAAATGATTTCGTCAAAATTATTCTTTATGAGCATCCTTCATGCATTCTAAATATTATGGTAATCAACATTCTCTGGTTATTACTTATGAAAGGGCTGATTCTTTTATTTAGTGTGAGGTGTTGAAAGCTGCTAGTACAACTGAAAATTTGATTACTGGGACATTGGTAAAGGGGATTGTTCTTTCTGGTATGATGACTGGATGGGAAATGGGGCTTTAGCTGATTTTTATGGTGGTTCTGCTGATATTAAAATCAAAGTTAAAGACTTGTGGTATGAGAATCATTGGTGTTTAAGGAACATTAAACAGTTGGTGCACAATACTGATGCTAATTTCAATGCTTCTATTCCTATCGTTTCTGATAAACCTGATATACCTATGATTAAAGTTCGGTTGGGTGATTCTTGTGCTAAGAGCTTTACTTGCACCTTTCCTTACTCACAGGGATTGAATCTTAAATGGATTTGGAATCCTTGGCTTAAGCCTTCCATCTCCTTCTTTGTTTGGAGAGTATTTCATAATATTGTTCCTACTGATGATATTCTCAAAATGAAAGGCTTGAGATTACCTTCCTGTTGTACCTTATTCAAAGTTATTGATGAATCTATCAATCATCTTTTTCATACTTTCCCTTTTGCTATTGATGTTTGGAGCGAGTATTGAGATTTTGAATCTCACCAACAATCTTATTCATCATACCAATATTGTTGATATGTTTGCTGCATGGAGGAAGTTGGGACACGATTTTTTTGATTCTATTCCTACTGTTATTATTTGGTTCATTTGGATTACTCGTAATGATGCTAGATTCAATAATTTGATTCCTAAGGTGGCATATACCCTTAGTCTGATATTTGGGTATCTGTTTAAAAGCCTGAAGCTTTTAACTCCTAATAAGAAGTTATCGGTTACTATGAAAGGTGTTTTACAGAATCTGGGTTTTTCTAATTCTGAGCCTATTAAATGTTACTCTATTGTTAAATGGCGTAGGCCATGGGCTCCGTTTATTAAAATTAACATTGATGATTTCTGGAATTCCATTTCTGTTAGTTTTTGACCTCTCTTTTGTTTGAAGTCTAGTTTCTTTATAGATTGCCTAAGGTCTAGCCATAGGACTTCCTAGTGACTTTTCTTAGTGGACTAGCAATGGAACCCTCCCCATAGAAATTCAAACGCTTCGTACTTCACTTGAATTTTCATGTGCTTAAGGCCTAACCTCCAGCTTAGGGAGGAAGAGACCAAGCATAAGGAAGTCTAAGTGAAATTTCGATAGGTGACTAAGCCTTAGGATTAGCCCTCGGGGAGCCTGTGTCACACACTGACATTCACATTTACACATTATATTCTACACTCACATCCCAAATTGAATACATTTCACTTCGACCTTCGGACCCTTTGGAAACTCGCGTGAGTGGTCCTACTAGCCTTAAGCCTATGGCCAAAATTGCTAAGTTCACCACATAGAGGACCAAAGGAAGCTTTCCTTAGCTCGTAAACCATCTAGAATGGTTCCATACTTCATGGTCTGACAATACCTCACTTTTCCCACAATTTCAATTTTTACCTCGAAATTACCAAATTGCCCCTGAAAAGGGGCCCAAAACCCAAAATTCCACAGTCACCCGGGGTTCCCAAAAATTATTCCAGAGCGTTCCTCTCGTCGAACTGAGAAGTTTGACTGTAAACATGCCATACTTTTGAGCTACCGGTGGACCCCTCGCGATTAAAATAGTCGCTACTTGAACAACATTCTGGGCTCCGTAAAACCCTCCGCAGTGGTCAGAAACGCTCCTGGACACTGCCATTTAACTCGAAATTTCATTTTACACTGCCCCAGATTTTTAATTCGACCATTTGAACATTTTTGCAAAAAAACCCCAAAATGACCAAAATGCCCCTATAGGACCGAAATTTGCAAAATTCCAGATAAATCCCAAAAAATTCCCAAAAATTCACAAAATATTTTGACATTCCATTCTTTCCCAAAATTGACATCCAAATTTCGATATTATCAGCGACGAGTTAAAATATCTGGTTGAATCAAATTTGACACTTTTTGGCCTATTTAACCATGAACTTGCCCAGAAGACCTCAGATTCGGAAACGGACTGTGTCGTTGCGTTCGAAACATCAAAATTATTTGAGAAGCTTATATAACAAGCTATATTTTGACGCACGACGAAATTGGCCAGAAATCGGCGTGAGTTTTAAAAAAAACTACATTTTTGCCACCCAAATCTCAACCTAACTTAGCCCATGCCTAAACCAAACTCATGCATGCCTCCGCTCTCTTTAATTCACAAAAACTAGCTGAGGCCCCTCCGTCTTTGTAGTGATTTTGCCCTGGCAGAACCTCTCCCTCTAGGTTTTGTGATTTTTTCTCCTTGCCCTGGCGGAGCCCTCCTCCTCTTGCGCCAAGGGTGGCGTGGCCTCTTCTCCTCCTTGCAAAATCTGCCATGGGAGCATCTTCTGGCCCTAAGTCACATCCATGGCAGCCCCTTTCACTTTTATGGTGCTTGGTCACTTCTCCAAGGCTTTTCTTTTCATTTCCATCATCTCAAAGATGGGTAAGAGGCTTCACCTTCTTTGGACCTTTGGGTATTACCCATGGGAAAGTTTAGGGCTTATTCTTCCTTCTCTCATGGCTATAAGATGGCCTTCTTTCTCAGTTTTTAAGGTTGGCCGAATTTTAGAGGAAGGAAGGAGATGTTGCTATTTGCTTATTTGATCCAATGTTAAGGTGAAAATTTCATTTTCTTTTATGCTTAGGCTAGGTTTCTTGCCTTATGATTGTGATTCTTGGTTAAATCCTTGAAGAAGTGCACCTCTTTCTTGCCTTACATGTTGTCTAATTGTTTGGGGAAAGAATTTCATGATGGTTTAAATCTATTGTGATTAGTTATTTGGCGATTCCGACATTGTCGGAGTCACCTCTTTGCCTCTTTTTGGCTTGGCTGAAATCTCCATGAGGGGAGGATGGAATTTTGCTTTGCCTTATGTGATGTTTAAATGGCTTTATTTGTGCTTCTTTGGTAGCCAAAGGCATGCCTACTTTTTTTAAAATTTGATGCACTTCTTATGGAAAGTTTGAAGCTTTGCTTTGTTCTCTTCTAAACTTGTTATGTTTTATGTAGAAGTTTAAAGTGGCATACTTTGCTTTGTACTATTTTAAAACTAGCATGTTTCATGTGAAGATTTTAAAGTTTGGCATGCTCTACTCCTTTTAAAGTTGGCATATTTAATGAAGGGGCTTTAAATGGCATGCTCATCCTCCTTTAGATTTAGTACATTGCATATGAAGGCTTTTAAAATGCTTCACCTCATTCTCTCTTAACTTGGTATGCTTCATGTTGAAGTTCAAAAGGGCATGTTTACTTTTTTTGCTTGATGTATCTTATAAGGAAGCCTTTAAAGTTGTTTTGCTCTATTCTATTTTAACTTGATATGATTCATATGAAAGCCTTTTTTTAAAGTTTGAAATATTGTATTTCTCTTTAAGCCTAGTATGTTTCATATGAATGTTTTAAAATTTAACTTATTCATTCTTTTGAGCCTTGGTGTATTTCATAAGATGCATATTTAGAGAGGGAAAAGAAAAAAAAACAAAGAGAAAGAAATAAAAAATAAGGAAGGAAATGGAAAAAAAATGAGAGAGTGAAGAAAGAAGTATTTGAGAGGGCCAAGTCTCATTTACTTTGCCTCAAAAGAGAATGCTAGTGTTTCACTTTTTTCCATGTTATTTGCATACTTGGAGGTTTGGAAGGCATGCTAATGTCTCTTTAAATTTGAAAAAGAACATTTTTTTGTGGCTTGTTCTATCTCATTCTATTGTTCACTATGGCACATATGAAAAGTTTGGTGCTTGTGGGAGAAAGATTTGGAGAAAACAGGGGGAGTGCTTGTCATGGCTTTGTTATACTCATCTATCTACTCTATTCTTTAAACTCATCATTACCTACATGTTTGATGTTGGCCTTGGTAAGGAAAAGTCCATGCTTAACATGTTTCAAATTTGAAATTGCTCATGAGATATTTAAGTGCTTTTCTTGCATCTTTGGTTGGTTAAAGAAAATTCAAGTTTGAGGGTTTATTGGAAAGTTTGTTTGCTCTTTTTGGAGAGCCAAAGCTTATGCATCAAATATCTAAAGCTTTTCTTATTTCATGTGCAAGTTGGAAATGAAATTGGCTTAGTGACCCATTCTTGTGATTTTCGGATTTGGAAATGTACACACATACAACTTCCAAATTTGAAGGCATATCAGCTTGTTTCTCACTTATTCCAACATGTATTCACACATACATCACTTAAGCTTCAATTTCACATACTTTTCATCTCATTCCATGCATGAAAATGATTTAATAAAATACTTGCAATTTTTGGATTTAGAATGTACACACATAAAACACCCAAATTTGAAGCCATGAGATCTTCTTGTTCACTTATTTCAACATATATTCACATGTATAACATCAAGGCCATGTTTTATTACATGTTTTACCCAATTCCATGTGTTTGGAGTGCTTTTCTTTTGTTGGAATGTACATGAAATAATTTGGTAAAAATACTTTCAATTTTTAGATTTGTAAGTGACCTTACTTGAAATACACATGCATAAGGTTATATATGTTGGTTTTTCACATGTTTCAGTAGTCTTTCATATATATAACATATAGGCTTTATTTTTACACATTCTCCACCTCATCCCATGCATACATAAGTGAGTTTACATCATGTTTGCACTTACCAAAGTGCAAAATCTGCACACATTCCTTTCTTCAGAAATGATTCACATCATTCCTGCACATGCTCAATGACAAAATCTGCACTTATACATTACTGTAGAAGTACTTTACATAATTCCCATGCTTTCTTGAAATTAAAATCTGCACCTATATGTTATTTTAGAAAGAGTTTTGGACATATGCTTTCTACCCCCACATGAAAAACTGCATTGGTAGCTATTTTGTGGGTGAATCTAAGACTTCTCTTTGCTGCCCTTGTGTTAAATTTGCGTGGCTAAGCATCAAATGAGTTATTTTTAAGTGAGAAGAAGAAGAAAGAAAATTGGCATTGTTTAGCACTTTAAAGAAAAGGGTTCTAGCATGCTTGGGAGCTTTAAATTTCATATGATTGGTGAGAAGTTCTTTCTCCTTTACATTCTTTTAGCTTGCTGTCACATACATGATTCTACCTGCTGTCACATTACCATATTTACTTAATATGCTTGGCATGATGTACATATGCTCTACTTTCTCTCATCATCATGCTATTGTGAACGTGTGATGCTTGACATACGATGTTAAATGTTGAATGATTGTTACATATATACATGGGGATTTGTATGGCTTTGGATTGCTAAATTGCAAGTGTGAAAAATTACTTTTTTATGTCGTTATGCTGCTCGATTTTTCTTGGTTGGATTCGAGATATGATATACACCCTACATGACATACATCCTACATGACCCACATCCTACATGATACCCTACATGAAATATCACATATGATACACATCCTAGATGATACATTCCCTACATCAAATGTTTCATATGATATACACCCTACATGACATACATCCTACATGACCCACATCCTACATGATACATTCCCTACATGATACATTCCCTACATTACACATTCCCTACATGATACACATCTTATATGACATTTTCCCTACATGATATACACCTTATATGATACATGCCCTACATGTTACCTTACCCCACATACTATTTCACCTCATTTATAACATCGTCTTTGTCATCCTACATTACACATTTAAAAACATTTGAGTCTTTCTATCATCCTCGATTTTTTTATCCACCTATGGGCTCACACTTGTTATATTTCACAGTCACCCAGTGCACCACATTGGAGGGGTTTTTATTTACCTATTTTACATGTGTTACGATCTCCTCTCCATACATGTCTTTGACGTCTATCTTGAGGAGTAACCCATCTCCTTTACGACGTTGTGTTAAATTGATCACTTCCTCCTCTTTCTCTTCCTTGACCTCAGTCCTTTGATTTTCACATTGTTTCTTGGTTCAATTCACGTGCTTTTGCTGGACAAATAAGTGCGCACGTATAGTTTTCCGCTATATGTGGGGCCATCAAACAAGGTTGTAAGTGCGATGGGGACGATGATAGAATTGCAATAGAGAACCAACCCGAGAGAATCATAGAATAGTATCTCCTGACTCAGAGACCTTGGAGAGGGTAGAGAAAGGAAATTATCGATACTATTCACCCGTCATTGGGGTTTCTACCGCCGACGGTCTAAAGATGTTAACAGACCTAGTTCGATTAAGGTAGTCAACTTGTGGATCAAATTACTTTACAAAAAATACACATACATATTTTTAAATAATAATAATAATACAAAATTACCTCCACCACAAAATAACCTACTTACCTACAGCTTTTTACTTGCATGATATCCATATTGAAATGAATGAAAATTTTACGAATGGTCCATAGTTGGCTACTCGAGTCGGGTTAGGGTTGCATTCTGCAGAAAGTCAGTCTAGTAGTCAATACCTAAGGTGGGACATACAACACAGCTTTGATTCCTTTGCACCATCGCGCTTACGGGCCTTTTGAACTTGTAGTCCTTTATTTTCTGTTGTTTTTCCTACGTTGCCTTCTTCGGATTTACTACGGATTTTCTTTATATATTTGTTTTCTACAGATTTTCTTTACAAACTTGCTTTTCAGGATCTCCTACGAGACATTACCTCTTTCAAACTTCCGGTTTTCGTTTGATTCATTTTGGTCTACTACACAGGTTTTACACTTAGTCTTTCTTTCGAACAATGCGACACATACACACACATTTGTTAGGCTTTCGTGCTTTACTTTTAGTACGTGTGCTTGGCTTTCTTATTTTACTTTTTGGTACACATATATTTGCTTGGCTCAGTTTGCCTACCTTACATTATCGTACATATACATGCTTGGGACAATTTCCTGCTTTACTTTTGACTACTTTACATTACTGCACATATACCTGCTTGGGATAATTTCCTGCTTTACTTTTCAGTACTTTACATTACTGCATATATAACTTCTTGGGATGAAATAAATCACTTCACAACATTTCAAAATATAAGACAACTCAAGATTTAATCACAAACAAAATAAAATCTCAACTTCAACTAAATTAAATCACCCTTTGGATGAACGGGAGTTACTTGGACGACGCAACCTACGTGTTGCTGATAAGGTCTCCCACGGTCTGAATGAAAGTACCAAATCCATTAAGTTAGATTTAGTAAATTCATCCGGACTAATGGAATCCGATGAAATAATGTAACCGGAATGAGGGAGCCGTAGGGTCCTTACCGGTGGCATTATAATCAACTTTAATATTTGTTTAAATAAAATACTAAGCCACCTCAATTTTCAACATTCTAAAACACACTACTTATCTCACCCCTACATTTTTCACCTCTAAAACTGAAACTTCTGCAACAACAATAAGAGGCTAGAGGCAACACACTGAGGACAGCACGATTGAAGATGTGGAAGGTCATGTTCGAGAGAGCAAACAATGAGTCTACAATAGTAACCTTCTTTCCTAGTAATAACACAAGCCATAGGACTTCGAAGTATTTACCCAATGCAATATAAAGCCTCACCTAATCTTTTTGGCATTTGCACCTGGTGCACTATAAGCCCTAACTCGTCTAGATTTCTGAGGTTGTCATTCCGATACGACATAAATCCTTACATTTTCCAGGCTATTCACATGATCGACATCAAGTCAATGTAAGTCCTACTTAATTAAAATTAGCAGGATGAAACATAAATTAAATCTTTCCCTAAATTGAGACAAACAATAGGATAGTTTGAGAAGTCACCGAGAATATTCTCAGATCTGTGCCTTCTCCTAGTTCTTCCTCCTTTGGAATCCACAACAACTCTTTCTCAAGACTTGACACCACTCACCTATTAGATTCTGACTATCACATTTCGTTGAAGAAAATCTCAGCCTTTTGAAGTCGTAAGAACATATTTCCTAATTTGTGTTGAAAGTTTTCTTAGGTAATCCCAATTATCTAAGATGTAATTAACTATAAGGCCTTATAGGAAACTCTTCCTAAACCAACTTAATATAAACCCTATTTAATCTTTTGTATTAAATATAAGAACTTGTCGGCAAATAAAACAGTTTCGCATACCAATGGATGTCATTTACTTCTTTAGTTTATTTGATCGAGCCTCATCCTTAAATTTTGTGTTTATCCTTCGGGATAGATACAAGGTTTGAGGTATAGTGCTCTTTCATTTGAACTTCAGAAAGATATGAGATCAGTTTGACTTCATATTTTTCTAAACAAAATTTATAATTAAATTTAAACTGTCCTTCCAAAGTGGGCGATGAGATTTTGATTCCAGTGGCCGATAACTTCTAGTTGGCAACCCCAACCAAAACTCACATTAAAAACTTTTACTTTTCATACGCAGACAGCTTCTGGCGACTCCGCTGGGGATTAGTTTTTCTTTCCATACAAATCAGGAAACTTCTTCTTACATATCGAGGATGTGTCTATGTCCCTCATAGATCAGATTACCATTCTTCCGTCGATATGCTTCACTCATTTCTTTCTTGGGTAAGTATCATCGACTCTCCTTGACTTCAGGACCGCTTGTTTAAGCCACCTTTAAAAAAAAGGGTCTAGGAGGCTTTAGACTTTTTCTCTGATCTTTTGTGGAGTCGGACCCCTAATAGGTGTGTCGGTGGGCAAGTTCCACCAGAGTAAGGTACATTGTGAAGAGGGTCCCGAACCGGATTTCGCACTTCACTTATCCTTCTCAGCCGTCAGGCATAATCTTGCTACTTTGCACCTATTTCAAATCTCGAAACCTTTCTAAATTCTAACTTCACTAAAACGACAACAACAAAATCAAAAATACATAAAACAAGACAACTACTTGTAAAGGAACTAAACAAAAAGAAAAAGAAAAAAAAACAAGGATGTTTACCCAGTTCACAGATTAACCTTTGTTAGTTTGTAGTGTTTACATTACAATTACGAGGTTTTGGCCCATATGCTAATTCTTGAAATTGTCTCTTTTGTGATCGACAGAAGCGATGTCGATCCCGACGCTTACGTTTTCCTGCAATTTGCCTACCTCTCGTGGAGCTCGTCTCGTTGCTCCTACAATTCGATTTGGAGCCGGCTTTGACCAGTTCGAGGTCATTCTGGGAAAAGCTCCATTTGTCACAGTGAAGGTCGCAACTCCTGAAATTCAATAGCCTTCCACCGAGTTCGACCTGAACTCCCGTCACGACTTTCCCACTGTTAAGAGGGCAAAAGTTGTTCCTACTCCTGTCAAGTCAGCTGTGTATGTGCCCCGGAGGACCGTTGCTCCTACTCCTGCTGGATTCGCAGTGATCGCTCCTACTTTCCCATCTGCAATGGGAAAGGAAATCCTGTGCGAAGATAATGAGGAAGACCAAGTTGTCTAGTCAGTTTTCAAGGTTGGTTCCTGCTCCAAGACTCAGAAGAGGAATCGCCGACGCAGAAGTTCAAGGGTCGTTAGGGCCAAGGTCGCCAGTTTGCTGATTATGAATGAAATTCCTCATATGGAGGAACTCGTTGTGCTTGAAGCCGCTCCTCTCCTTCGAGGAAGCAGGTTTCATCCATTAATGGATGTCACCGGAAATGAAAACCTTCACTAAATTGTTGCTACGTTACCGCCACTTACCCACAGACGGGGTGACCTAAAAGAGCAACCCTCAGTTATCACTCAAGTCTGTGCCATGGTTCACAGACTCACGGAAAGAGAAGGATGTTCTGTTTCTGAACTACTCAAGAGAACAGGATGTGCAGTGTCCCCCAAGATGAGAAAGGAAATTTTGAGAAAGGATAAGTCTGAGATAGCGTCAGCCCGTGTCCCAGTGAGATTCCATCTGGGAGAACGCATTACCACTACCGCCAATACAGATACAGCTGCTACCGCTTCAGTGCCCGTCAGGCATAGACCGGTCAAGTCTCGGCTGGGTCCGAGAGTACCACTTGTCACAAGTAAATGGAAATACCCGTCTGAAAAGAATGGAGTAGGATTACGATCCTCCACACCTCATCCGCACCCTAGGGAGCACACCTCCTCTTACTGTCACGATGTCCCTACCTGGTACCCTGCCTTAAAACATCAGGTTCAAAAAGAAAGGTGTGGATACCGAAGGTTTCTATGACAGTACAGTCAGAAAAGTCTGTCGAGCACAATATAGAACATGAGTCATACATTCCCATCGGCGTCACTCCTGTTGCTTCAGAGTCAATAGCAGAACGAGGATCAATGGAAGACAATATTTAGAAACTTCGAGAAGAGATTTCAGAGTTAGCTAGGGAGCAAGGATTGGAGGTTGATGATGAGGATCTCCATCTGTTAGATTAAATGGAAGAAGAAGAGTTCATGGAAATTAACGTGGTGGAAACTAGGGCCACCTCAGCTGCGCGTGAAGCTCCTGCTACCGAGGGGAACACCACAGAGGAATACCAGAGAGCCATCCAGACCCGGGATGAACGAATACTCCAACTAGAGAAACAAATGGAAGAGGTGACTGCCGCCATGACAACAATGGTTACGATACATGGACAGACACAGTCACGACCTACAGCATCTCCGAAAATCAATTAACCAGAAATTGTACACATCACAGATGAAAGAAGAGAGGTCGCGTTCGCCAGTGGAGAAGAACAGTAGAAGAAAGATCTGACTTCTAATCTGCCAAATGTTGATTAGATGATCGAGCAGAAGGTTTAGGAGGTCTTAGTTCAATCTAAAGGTGGTGCATCAATTTCTAAGGGTAGACCTTACCCGGATGAGTTCGATGTCGTGCCTTAACCTACGGGCTTCGTACCACCGACCTTCAAAATGTTCGATGGCACCAGAAATCCTCGCCAACACATCGCTCACTTCAGGGCTAGTTGTTGCAACACAGGAGGGAGTGAAGCACTGCTTTTCAGATAATTCATCAGCATTCTGTCAGGGATAGCCTTTGATTGGTACACAGAACTTCCCAACAGATCGGTGAAGATGTTTACAAAAATGGAGAGTTTGTTCGTTAAGAGATTCGCCGGCGCGTAACACCACATCACCATTGGAGATCTCGTAGTAGAGCGGCAGAAGCCCCACGAGTCCTTGGTTGATTACATTCTCAGATGGAGAAACTTGAGCACGAAATGTGAACCTCAACTACAAGAGCAGCATGTGATCGAGATACTCCTCAAAAGTATCCACGGTCAGGTGGCCTTCATGCTCAAAGGTTTGACCATTAAATCCTTCGAGAAGCTACTCAGTAAGGCGAGCAGTCTTCAGGAGGAACTCAAGCACATGGAACCTACAGAGAAAACAAAGAAGTCAAGACTGGTCAAGGCTTTTGAGAAAACGTCAGGTACGGTAGTGACAGTCGACAAAGGTAGGCAACCATTGAGGATTCGACGTACGCTTTCGATACCGATCGTCTTCTCGATATGACGCATTCAAGCACCGTCTTCTCAGTACAGTTAGCCATACAGTTAGTCGTCTCTTCAGTACAACCATCAGTACATCCAACATCCTCCACATCACATCCAACCTCAGCAGTACGGTCACCCCCGTCCACAACAGTCTTCCCAGCAGGGACAGCCAAGAGCATATACACACCGAACGATAACAGAACGACTGAACAAAAATTACTCCTTTAAAGATGACGCCGTGGCGAAGATGTTCCGGAGCTTAATGAAGAAGCCCGAGTTCAAACTGCCAGAGCCCAAGAAACCAGAAGAAGTCGGTAAGAGCAATGAACCCAACTACTGTCTGTATCACAGACTACTCGGGCACACAATAGATGGATGCTTCATCTTCAAGGATTGGCTTGAGAAGAACTACAAAGAGGGGAATATCACGATCCCGAAGGAATATTTAAAAGAACCTGCAAGAGGTTCTATAAATATGATCTCGACCGAACCACTCTCTCAACTAGATCCCTACACTGGAGAAGGAGGATGGAGTATGACCTGGGACGACCTCAAGAGAGCTTTGGATCAGATTCGATCAGACTCGAAGCAAGTTACCGTTCAGAGTTCTCCACCAGAACAACCAAAGACAAAGACCGAGACAGGGGAGTCTTCACGATGACTGAAACCGAGGAAGAAGGATATCGTGCGAGGAACTAAGGATGATAGGTCGAAGGGTAGGATAGAGGCTGCCTCGGTTAGATTGGTTGTTTCAGATTCAGGGGTCAAATCTCTCAAACCCCAGACACTGTACCATTATGTCTGCACCCTTCCGGGCTCTTTTGAATCTAATTATTTCGATTCCGGTTAGATTTTGGTTGTTTCTACTAATGACGTAACTAACCACGACCAATCTATCCTCGATTTTGATTCCCAAACCGATCCTCAAATCACATTAACTTCCGATGAGAACTTCAACAAAGAGGAAAACATCGACAATACCAGCTACGAACCTTCAGAGGAAGAGGAACCAATCCTCGAATGCAAAGGAACTCCGATCAACCTGGATTGTTCAGATACAGAGTTAACACAAGAAGAACCGATTACAATACCAGAAGAGCCCCTGGGTCCAATAAAGGAGGAAATTATAGAGGTGAACCTAATAAGTGGGAAAGTATTACCTCCAAGAACATCGCCAACAGATAAAGGAAAACAAGTTATTACTCAAGAGCAACCGCCTCTAGCAGTGGAAGAGATACAAGTTCGAGAAGAAAACAGAAACCCAAATAAAGTGGATTACAATGTACTAGCACATCTTAGGAAGTTGCCGACCAAGCTAAGCATCTACGACGCTCTGATCCTGTCCAAGGAGATGAGAGAAAATTTGGTTAGAGCTTTGCTCGACCCAGAAATATGCTTAACTCACTTGGCCAGCTCATCCTCAGATGGAGTTTATGCTTTGGGAGAACAGCCCGGTGTGACCTTCACCGACGACGACTTACTACTTGGTACAGTCAAACACAACCGACCGCTCTACATTTCCATCAACATCGGCAAGTACGTGCTCTCCAGAGTTCTAGTTGATCCATATGCTTCTCTTAATATAATGAGTTTATGGACATTAGCTTACTTGGACATCGACGCTCGAGAACTTTCTACGGACAAGATGATGCTAAGAGGCTTCAATTAGAAAGGAGAAAGAGCATTAAGATCGATTACGCTACAGATGAAGGTTGGAGATCTAGTAACAACCACAAAATTCCATATCATCGATGCGAAAACTTCGTTCAACACTCTACTTGGTCGACCGTGGCTTCACGAGTATAACATGGTTCCATCGTCTCTACATCAGTGCATCAAATACTACAAAAATGGATAAGAAAATTGCATCAAAGGGGATTTACAGCCATTCTCGATACATGAAATAGGCATCCACGAGGATGCTGCCTACTACGCTCCGCCAAAGAAGACAGTCTTCTCCAGAGATGTTGTGACAAACAAAATCAAAGACCCAAAAAAGCTGCAAGGACAGAACCGTGTTGCTCCGCATCAACAATCTCCCACCATCCACTTTACCATGGGGCGGTGAAGGTTCTTCTAGCTCACGCATCCGAGGTCGAGGCCGGGGACGTGGACGAGGAAGAACTTACCAGCTTGTTGGATGGATGAAACCAATAATGGATATCGACTCGGAAAGAAGCTCCGAAGAGGAAAAAGAAATGATGATAATCAACTAGAAGAAACCTCAGTTCGAGATCACTTTGGAAGATACAGCAACAAAAAGTGAATACGAGTCAATGTATGATCGAATCAACCATTATGTTCAAGCCATGACCTTGACTCCGATCAATTCTCAAAAGGTCGAGGGTCTGGAGGTCAAGGAAGTTCATAATGGTGGGATCAAACCGATCAAGTTCTACAAAGCTTCTTCTTCTACCTCTACACCTGTTGTAAACTTGGAGGAAAATGATAATGAATTAATGGAATTACCTTTTGGTTACTTTTCTCCTTGTGTACAAAATTTAATTCAACAAGGACACATGAAAGATAAGCTACAACTTTTTGAAAAATTATGGAATATAAAAAAGATGGAAACTCAATTTAAAAGAGGGTCTCGGATTTGGAGCAGTAGGACCAGTCAATGATTCGGGATTTTGCATGGTTGTTACTAGCCAGTCTGACGAAAGTTGCTTTGACATACAAAAGATTTGAAGATTCTACGACGACGATGCTCCGCCAGAGTTTGAAGAAGAAATTAAGACAATGATGGATGAACTTAAAGAAATCAATCTCGGGACTAAAGAGCAGCCCCGACCAACTTTCCTAAGTTCTCTACTCAACGAAGAAGAGGTTACAAACTTGGTAGAATTATTGACGGAATACAAAGATTGCTTCGCCCTGAGTTACGAAGAAATGTCAGGACTATTCCCAGAGGTCGCAGTACACCGCCTTGGGGTGGATAAAAATATGACACTGGTAAAACAAGCACCTCGAAGAATACGTCTTGATATGGAACAACAAGTTACAACAGAAGTAAAGAAATTAATAGACGCTAATTTCTTCAAAGAAGAACAGTATCCGACATGGTTAGCCAATGTCATACCAGTTAAGAAGAATTAATAGAGACGGTGATAGAATTACAATAAAGAATCGACCCGAGAGAATCATAGAATAGTATCTCCTGACTCAGAGACCCTAGAGAGGGTAGAGAAAGGAAATTACAGATACTATTCACCAGTCGTTGAGGTTTCTACCGCCGACGGTCTAAGGATGTTAGCAGTCTTAGTTCGATTAGGGTAGTCAACCTATGGATCGAATTACTTTACAAAAAATACACATACATATTTTTCAAAAATAATAATAATACAAAATTACCTCCACCAGAAAACGCACCTACTTACATTTAGCTTTTTACTTACATGACATCCAAATTGAAATGAATGAAAATTTTACAAAGGTCCGCGGTTGGCTACTCGAGTCGGGTTAGGGTTGCCTTTTGCAGAAAGTCGTTCTAGTAGTTAGTACCTAAGGTGGGACATACAGCACAGCTTTGAGTCCTTTGCACCATCGCGCTTACGGGCCTTTTGGACTTGTAGTCCTTTGTTTTTTGTGGTTTTTCCCACGTTGTTTCCTATGGATTTTCTTTACGAATTTGTTTTCCCAGATTTCCTATGAGACGTTACCTCTTGCGGACTTTTGGTTTTCTTGTGATTCCCTTTTGGGTCTACTACACAGGTTTTACACTTAGTCTTTCTTTCACACACTGTGGCACACACACACACACACTTGTTTGTTAGGATTTCGTGCTCTACTTTTAGTACATGTGCTTGGCTTTCTTATTTTCCTTTTTGGTACACATATACTTGCTTGGCTCAGTTTGCCTACCTTACATTATCGTACATATACCTGCTTGGGATACTTTCCTGCTTTACTTTTGACTATTTTGCATCACTCCACATATACCTAGTTGGGACAGTTTCTTGATTTACTTTTCAGTACTTTACATTACTGCATATATAACTGCTTGGGATGAAATAAATCACTTCACAACATTTCAAAATATAAGACAACTCAAGATTTAATCACAAACAAAATAAAATCTCAACTTCAACTAAATTAAATCACCCCTTTGGATGAACGAGAGTTCCTTGGATGACGCAACCTACGTGTTGCTGATAAGGTCTCCCATGGTCTGAATGAAAGTACGAAATCCATTAAGTTGGATTTAGTAAATTCATCCGGACTAAGGGAATCCGATGAAATAATGTAACCGGAATGAGGGAGTCGTGGGGTCCTAACCGGTGGCGTTATAATCAACTTTAATATTTGTTTAAATAAAACACTAAGCCACCTCAATTTTCAACATTCTAAAACACACTACTTCTCTCACCCCTACATTTGTCACCTCTAAAACTGAAACTTCTGCAACAACAACAAGAAGCTCGAGGCAACACACCGAGGGCAGCACGATCGAGGATGTGGAAGGACATGTTCGAGAGAGCAAACAACGAGTCTACAACAACAACCTTCTTTCCTTAGTAATAACAACAAGCCATAGGACTTCGAGGTATTTGCCCAGTGCAATATAAACCCTCACCTCATCTTTTAGGCCTTTGCACCTGGTGCACTATAAGCCCTAACTCGTCTAGGTTTCCGAGGTTGTCATTCCGATACGACATAAATCCTCACATCTTCCAGGCTATTCACATGATCGACATCAAGTGAATGTAAGTCCTACTTAATTAAAATTGGCAGGATGAAACATAAATTAAATCTTTCCCTAAATTGAGCCAAATAATAGGATAGTTTGAGAAGTCACCGAGAATCTTCTCGGATCCGTGCCTTCTCCTAGTTCTTCCTCCTTTGGATTCCACAACAACTCTTTCTCAAGACTTGACACCACTCACCTATTGGATTCCGACTATCACATTTCGTTGAAGAAAATCTTAGCCTTTTGAAGTCGTAAGAACATATTTCCTGATTTGTATCGAAAGTTTTCTTAGGTAATCCCAATTATCTAAGATGTAATTAACTATAGGGGCTTGCCCTTATAGGAAACTTTTCCGAACCCAGCTTAATATAAACCCTATTTAATCCTTCGTATTAAATAGGGAACTTGTCGGCAAATAAAATGGTTTCACAGACTAAACAAATGTCATTTACTTTAGTTTATTTGATCGAGCCTCATCCTCAAATTTTGTGTTTATCCTTCAGGAAAGATACAATGTCTGAGGTATAGTGCTCTTTCATTTGAACTTTAGAAAGATATGAGATCAATTTGACTTCATATTTTTCTAAACTAAATTTAAAATTAAATTAAAAATGTCCTTCCAAAGCGAGAGATGAGATTTTGATTCTTGCGGTAGATAGATTCTAGTGGGCAACCCAAACTAAAACTTACATTAAAACTTTTACTTTTTAAGCGCCGACACTAGTGTGGGAGGTGTTTGTAGAGATTTTTTGGAAGCTATTTTATGTTGGTTTTCGGCTTGTACTATTCCTGTCTTTCCCCTTGTTGCTGAAGCTGATGCTCTGGTGTTTGGCCTTCAGGTGGCAATGAAAATTGGTTGGAACTTTATTGAAATTGAGACTGATTCCTTGATTTTGTGGAAGTGTTGTTCTTTGCAGATGGCTCATCACTGGAGTATTAATCTACAATTGAATAGAATTATGGCTTTGTCTTGGAATATGGTCATCAAATGGTCTCACACTAAGCGTGAAGGCAATATGGTTGTGCATTGGTGGCTAAATTGGGTTTAAAGATGTGAGGTGCTTGGATTTCTAGGTTTTTTCTTCAGTGACTTTTGCTAATTGCTACTAAAGATTTGTGTTAGTGAGTTTTTTGTATGTCTTCTTGTTTGTTCTTGGTTGTGTGAGTTGTATTTTTTCTTTTTTGGGATAAAGGACCTTTAGGCTTTTTCTTTTGTGTGTGTATTGTTGTTGTGGTTTTAGCAAGGACCTTTATCCTATTTTTTGTAACTCCTTTTTTCATTCAACGCGTAAGGAGCCGAATAATTCTCTATCTACTAAATAAATCTCGACAAACCATTTCAAACTACCTAAATTGATTAAAATCCAACAATTTCCTCAAAATTGCCAAAATGCCCCAAATTTTGCTTACTATAATGCCTTTCATATCCCAAAAATCCCAAAACCTGTCAAATGATTTTAAAACTCACCTAAACTAATCCAAACCACCCAATGGGGCCAATTTTAGCAATTTGACCAATTTTGACTAAAATCCCAGTTTTTACCCAAAAGGCCTAAAACCCTTAATTCACATCAATTAATCAAATTGGCCCCCGAATCTTTACCCAATTAACTCTTAACTTACCAAATTTCAAAGTATAAATTCAATTTCAATCAAGCAAAAGCCCAATTTTATTAGCCCATAATCAATTCCAAAGTTCAAAGTCTTTCATGCATGATTAAAACCCACTTGCGTAAACCCGCATGGGTTCAATTTTAAGAGCCCAATTTTAGCCAACATGAATAAAGATCATCCATTCACCATCTCATGGAATTTAAATCACCCCACCATGGTATCATACCAAACTTAGCAATGCATGCACGAAACTTTATCCAAATTAGGCATTTTGTCACTTTTCATTTAAGAAATCATAGAATGCAAATTTCCATTTGCATGAAACTTTTCCATGGCCTCATGCATAGCATCTCATGCCTCATGGACTCTTCTATGGTCAACATAAGGTCAAATTTACTAAATTTGGCAAGTGGAGGTGACCACTCTCTCTTTCAGATCCACTTGGATTTGCCCTTCTCATGCAAAGTCTAACCTTAGTTTTATAACCCAAACCATCCATTTGACTTCATAAAAGTCTACTCAAGGGTCTTAGGATTAACTTTAACCACGTTAAGACAAAGTTTAGCCATGTAACCAAGGGGTTGAAACAAACATAGCCCAACTTACCCAAAACTCATTTCCACTTTGGATTTTCACCATGGAGCCACCTTGGGACCAAATTGGCTTGACCACCAAACCTTCTTGAACTTGGAGTTGAACTGACTTGGCTAGCCACCACAGCCACCAGATAACACCATGCCCAAGAGGTCCCAACAAGGGAAAACCCAAAATAAAACCCATCTGAGCTGGCTCAACCTAATTGGCCATTAGAGCTCTTCTTCCCTTCACTTAAGCAGCCTCTCTACCACCTTGGCTTGCCCTGTTGGCCACCATGGCCATGGATATAAATGAGACCACCCACATGGACAAATAGGAAGAGTGCACAGACTTTAAACATACTATAACAAAATTTCTCTAGTCCCTCTAGTAGTCTAGAGAAGTTAATCCCCGCCATTCTCCTACCATAATTTCCACTAGTTAGCCTTTATTTCAAAATTGAAATCCAGGGCTTTTCATTGCCATCCTAGTAACTCAATCAATTCCCCAAATTGATTGAATATTGTGCTTCATCGGAGTAAGAGAGGAAGCACCCCAATAAAGTTCCCATCAATTAAGCTCTGTATACCAAACTTCTACATAAGCCTTGCCACCTGCTGAAGGAAGTCCTACATAGCTCCAACCACAACTCAAGGAAACACTTGAAGGAGAATCACCAGACCACAATGAATGTGTAGAACCATACTAATTGAGGCTATTCTCCCTGATATTTATGCTTACGTTTTATAAATAAATTTATACATTTTTTAATGACATCTCTTTTTTTACAATAACACCGAAAAATTGATGCCAATGTAAATAAGAGTTATATTATAAAATGAGATACTATGCAAGTATATGTATCATTATCAAGTAATTGAGGACTTTCTAATTAAGCCCCGAGATATTGAACCCACAGGGAAAGTTTTAAATATTTTTAACAATGAAAATAAAAAAATAACTTTTTCTTTTTTTAAAAATGATCTTACCAAAACTAAATATAATATTCTAGGAAAAAAAATTGATTCTTTTTGATAATTTTTATAATTTGAAATGAAAGTAAACAACTACTTCAACTAGATTATTGTAAGATTAAAGCAAATCCAAATTATATTTTTCCTTAGTATGAATCAGTGACAAGACATGGAATTTTATTGTAGAAATATCTAAAATGTGTTGTGCCAAATAGAAGCAATTATATTCCTTAACCTTACTAGAGATGCTATAAAGAACATAGGTTAATCTATTGCTTTATAAATGTTGAAGACGGGCTAGGGAGGAAAGATAGTAGCTCTCACT
Organism: Papilionanthe hookeriana x Papilionanthe teres; assembly: GCA_022702705.1. Lineage (NCBI taxonomy): Eukaryota > Viridiplantae > Streptophyta > Magnoliopsida > Asparagales > Orchidaceae > Papilionanthe > Papilionanthe hookeriana x Papilionanthe teres. The sequence continues at coordinate 171,234,065 of CM040423.1, read as the reverse complement.
TTAGAGTTTCCTCTTGTCCCTCCACGTGGGGAATAACATCACGTATCAAAACATAAAATAATAAATCAAATTGGGGGCTTTAGCCTGTCACTCTAAAGTTATCTAATTCTACACCCATCAAAGTAAATCTCCCTATTTATTTGCACTTAACCATATGGATTACATTCTCACCCATAAAATCTCATATGATTCTTTCCAATTGTTTACTGAGACAATACCATACCGGTTCTTACATGTTCTCACAACATATATTAACATCCTAATTGGCCAAATCAAGAAGTAAATGAAGTGCAATGTTTTGAATCATCACAACTTCTTCCAACATTGATTTCCTATACTACACTCAACATCCTTCCATAACTTTATTACATCATCATTTGAAGGAAAAAAGATGAAGAAAAATACACATAATTCTGGGAGATAATACAATAACAACTTGGTTTAAAAGGAAATAGTCATAGTGAAAACACAGAAGGTCTTAATTAAAAACTAAATGTAATAACAAAGATAAAGACTTATCCAAAAATCCTCTCTACTGAACTCTTGAAGTTCCTTTGAAAACTTTGCTTTCCTTACTATACTCCTTAGAGGTTGGCCCCAACTCTAAGGACTTAAAATCTTAGTTCTAATCCTAATAAAAATTGTATTTAAGTAGAAATGGTGAAGTGGAGTTGTGTGTTAATGAAAGAACACTCCTACATAAACCACACACTCTACAACAAGCACAATACTAATAAAAACTACTCACTCTCTCTACGCACACACACACACACGTTTTGATCTTCAAGTCCTCTTTTATATTTTTCCAATAGCTGTCTTAGTATCTCTTCAAATTGTGTCCAAATTTAATGAATTCCAGTAGATGCATACATTCAAGAGTAATTTAATTTAATTTTGCACGAATAGGAAGTTACCTACATTTGTACCAAGAGATGCCTCAAAAACCTCTTCTAAATGGCGCTAAAAATTAAATAACTCTTCTTTAGTAACTGTTGCACATAAGCATGATGTCTCGGTGCTTAGTCGAGAGACTTCTGGCGTGTAAGCTCCAGATTTGGGTGCATAGCCACGGGGCTCTGGCGCTTAAGCGCGGGTCGAGGAACTTAGCCGCCACATATTACTTTTGCATCTTTCTTATTTTTTGCTCCAAATTTGGTCCTTTTTCACTCCTTTCATCACATTCATCCATTTAATCATACCTACAAGAATAATACCCAAAATACATTCCATTAAAGTCCAATATCATAAAAAATAAGTATAAAAATGTGTATAAAAATATTATATATTTTAGGTGTATCAGGCTACACCCCTTGAACCAAGGAATAGACCATTTTCTCTAATTTTAGGCTCGATTTGGGCCTTTGTGAAACAAACATGTATATCATTCTTAATCAACTGTATAGGAACAAACCCTACATAATTTGGTTGAGAATATAGAGATAAACTAGGTTTAGAAAATGAATGGTTCTCAGGTTACACTAGTTGGGGATGAAGGTCAGGAGCCGTCCGATCTCGCATGTATCAAATGGACAGACCATAATGCGCCGGACAGAAGATCTGCTCAAGAACCGCAAGATGCATGGTGGGTGACTCAGATGGTGGATTCAAATGGGAATGCGTCGTGTGATTTTTTGTAGCTACGGAGGAGGGACATGGGGCTGACATGAATAAGTAAAAAAATAGCCTATTTTCTATTTAAGTAATTCAAAAAACTTGGAAAATTCATAGCTTGGTGCAGAAAATAATAAAATATAATAAAATACAACAATGCTCAGTAATTAGAGGAGAATCATGTGGACCAAAATCAATATTATTTTACTTATATTTACTTTTAAGTTAATTAAATATTGTAAAATTTCATTAATTCATAATTAATAAAAATAATATGAAATTTTGGGGGAATTTTCTCTCTATTATTAGTGATGTTCTCTGATTTTTCCAAAGTTAGAGAGCACTTATAGTGTGGTAACCCTTAATTTCCAAAGTTAAGTCACCCTTTTAATTAAAATAATAATATAAAGTAAAATAAAGACTCGGGAAGAAAATAAGGTTTGTTTTGCTTTCATTGTGCTCGAAGAGTGTACGAAAAATAAAACTCAAGTTTAAATATTTTTAAAATGTAATTTCTTGATTTAAGTCACCAAAACCCATAAAAAATTTAAATAAATAAAATATAACATAAAAAAAATTATTCATCGTGAAGAAAATCAGTATATTAACCTTCTCTAAAAATTTTAAATTAAAATGAGTTGATTGAACCATTAAAATATATTTTTTTAAGGAAAATAAGATTTTTGCACTAAAATAATTATAATAAATAAAATATAATTAAGAAAATTTTAAAAAGTAGTTTGGGGTGATCCTTGTGATTAGGGGAACCCAATAAAAATAAAATTGATATTAAAATAAAAATTTCATTTTTAAACTTATTTTTAAATTTAAATGATTAAAATTAATTTAAAATCACAAAAAATAAAAAAAATGTATCAAAATGATTTTAATGGTCCCCTGACCACTTAGGATCAATTAGAACATTATTACTATTTTTTTAAATAAAGATATAAATTTTTAAATGCCAAAATATGTATTTTCTTAATTTTCACTAAAATAATTATAAAAAAATAAATATCATAGAAATATAAAATAAATTTCTCTGCGTTCCTTGTAGTCAGAGAGATCAAAGAAAAATATAAAATTCATTTTTCAAGGTAAATGTATTTTCTATTTAATTAATTGCCAATATAAACAAATAATTATAAAATTTAAAATATAATTCAAAAATTCATGAAATTTAACCCAAGTGGTCCTCTGGCCTAGGTGAACTCCTAATAATTTTCCCAAGGTCGGAAATTTTATCTTGTTTGATAAAATGATTTAACTTTAAAAATTTATATTTTTGGATTAAAATAATTATAAAAACTAAAATAAAAATAAAGAAAGTATGATTTCTTCTTTGGTATTAATTTGAAAGGTTAATGAAGATAGGAGCCTTAGGGGAAAATTTGAAATTTCTACATTTCCACTCCTTGATTAAAATTTAGGACTAGCTAAGGGTTTAAAGGATAATACTTGAGCCTAAGCATTGTTCAAAGGTGATTGAAACATGAGGGTAAGAGGTAGAAACCAATTAAACTCCTTTCTAGCAAAGAAGGGTGAAAATGTCATTATTAAAATTGTTGAATATTGGAAGATCAAGTTGACTAGAATGCTTTAAATGTTTGGGACAAAAGTTAGGAAGTCATTAACCCACTAATCTAAAATCCCAAACCAATGGTTGAGTCATAGGTTAATCTATAATTAAATCTTCCTAATATGACTTTCCTAGATTACACGTTCGCCCCCAATGTCTTAAGAGTTTCGTAGTATGCTAAGTTTAATTTAGAGGTACTTGAGGGTTAGTTTAAAGATAAACTACGATTAATTACCTTCAAACACTACAAGCTCAAACTTGCATGTCCTCTCTATGATGGGTCAATTGAGATATAAATACCGAGCGATGGTCAAACCCAATAAACCTCAGAGTGAAACAATCAACAAAATAATATATTCAAGTGAACTCGAAATGGTTCAAATGTTTCTTAAAAGTTATTCTAGATTATACTTTGAACACTTTTGTAATCTTCTAAATATTTTTATGAGCAATTGAAGTTATTATGCTTTTTAAAGAAGATCAACATTAAAACCTTTTAGGGACCCAACCTTTAGGGACCCACCAAGTTATGAATTGTGGTCTCTCTTGAACTTAACTCATTAGGGCTTCAGTGCTACTTGGTAATTGTTATTACTTTGTAATATATACAAGATTTTGAATGCTAATATTTCAGCGATAGCATCGAGAAGATGACATGTACGTGCTTACAGTTTATTTACTGTCAATTTATTTCTGCAATTTATTACTGCTTCAATATATCATGCATATTTAATTGAGACATTTTAAAAGAAAAAATCAAAAAATAATTTTCAAAACTATGATAAATCTATTTAAAACAAAAAAGAAACATTTTCAAAACACCAAACAATAAAATATAGTTTCAAAAGTAAACATACACTTTTAAACCTTAAAAACACCCATAATTCACTCCTTTTGGATTATGGTAATCTATCAGATGAGGTAACCTATGGTTGCTAATGAGATTTCCCCGGTCTAAATGAGCTTAGCAACTTATTTAGATTAAGTCAATCTGGAGGAAAATAGTAGTACCAGAATGAGGGAACTGTGGGATCATAACCGGTGTCACTCTAATTAAAATAAAATTCCCTCAAATAAGACACTTGAACAACAATAATAACAAAGTAAGGATACTAAAACATAAACGGTAAAAGCTTTTGAACTTTAGAATTTAGGGCTTCAACTTCAACTAGGAGCTTGGAGCAAACTCCATGGGCAGCACGACGAGGACATACAGAAGAACATATTCGAGAGAGTACACAAGTCTACAGTAGAAAAGTTCTTTTCTTAGTTTAAATAATAAACAATAGGACTTTGAGGTACATAAATCCTTAACTTATATTTTAGGCTTTTGCATAATCATGTTATGTAATTTAAGTCACAACCCCTCTTAGGATTCCAAGCTTGTCATTCGATACAACGTAAACCCTCCTATCTTCCAGGCTATTTATATGATCGGTATCATGCAAATGTAAGTCCTAAATATTTGTAATTTGCAAGATGAGACATTAAATAATATCTCTTCAAAAGTGAAACCAAACTGTAGAATAGTTTAGGAAGTCACCAAGGTTCTCCTCAGGATCCGTGACATCCCCTTGTTTTCTCCCTTCAGATTCTTAAAATAATTGTTCTTATTTGATCCCTCTTTTTTGACATTCTTTTATTCTGTCTTGAAAACTTAAAATTTGAATTTATTGAAGGCAAAACTACTAATATTTATTGAGAGTATTCTTAAGCAGCTTCAATCACTTAACATGTAATTAGCTATAGGGGCTTGCTTCTTAAACAACTTTGGAACCCAACTTAATCTAAAACCAATATTAATCTTCAATATTAAATAGGGGAACATATTGCTCAACATAAAAATTTTTTGTAGAATAAAAAGGATGTCATAAATTCTTTATTTTATGTAATTGAGCCTCACTATCAAGTGATGTGTCTATTCCTCGGGATATTTACACATTTTGCGGTTTTGTGCTCTATCATTTAAACTATTAAATCTATGTGATCGGTTTGGTTTCATATTTTCAAAATTAATATATATATATATATATATATATATATATATATATATATATATATATATATAAGAAAGGGCTACAAAAGGCCCCCTACATGTTCGAATGGAAACAATAGTACATAACCATGGAGAAGTGGCCCCAAACACCTAACAAGTCAAAAGTCTTCTCCAAAAACAAAAAAAAAATAGCATAAGAAAGATACATCTACAAACATTCCATAGAACCAAACCGACCGTCAATAGTTCAGTCTGAGGTAGGGAGCGGCTAATAGATCACCAGCAATGAGAAGTTTGAGGTGGGAAGGGGGTGGTAAATAAAGACAACCTGGAGGAGAGGGCACTAGCTTTTACAAGACAGTCAGCAGGTTTATTTCCTTCTCTGAAGTTGAACTGAAAGCAGACTTTGAGTTGTGTTTTAAGTAGCTGAATCTTATGGGTCCAATAATTATGATGCCAATGAAGAGTATTGTTGTTTTCAATCATCTGAAACATCTCTTGAGAATCTCCCTCCACAATTAGAGGGGTCCAATGTAACTTCACTGCCAACTTCATAGCCCAAAAAACTGATTGTAATTATATATCTAAAGCATCTATAGCCACTATGGGGACCCTGAAGAACAGCAGACACACCCCCTGCTGGTTTCTGAAAATGCCATTCATGCAAGCATTTCCATTTTTATAGCTACCATCAGTGTTCACTTTGACCCAATTATGATTTGGGGGAAGCCAAAATAGCTTGGTGATGTTGGGGGTTGTGCTGGTGTGAGAGGAGGTAATGGAGCAAATGTTTGTGAAGTTCTTGAATTTAATAAGCTTCTGCAAGTAGGACATACAGTGACCAGCCACATTCTTCTCTTTAATAAGCACATGCTCAAAAATTGCCTTATATTTGGCCATCCAAATGAACCAAGTAGTGAGGAGGGGAAGAGCAGTAGTACCAGCATTGTTCCAATCAGCCCAGAAAGTGATTAGATTGTCTCATTGTAAATTTAATGTGTTGAGTGTAGTCTACTGAAGAAGATCAGACTAGACTTGCTTGGAGAAACTGCAAGCGAAGAATAGATAAGTAACGGATTCTTCCTCCTTATGACATAAACTGCAGCAAGAAGGTCCTTCGAGCTCTTTTAGTTTAAAGATATCATCAGTGGGTAGGAAGTGGTTGAAAGTCCTCCAGCAGAAGAAAGCCATAGAAGGAGAAAGATAGTTCCCCCAGAAAATCTCTCCCCAGGGTACAACATCCCAATTAAACAGTTTAGTGTAGATAGCTTTGGAAGAACTTTGGTTTTTAATAGATGGTCATTCAGGAGTGTCAGGTCTAGATCTATCAAATGAAATAGTGGTGATCTTCTGTGCAGAAGGGGCCATCACGATGGAATGAAGAAAAGAAGTAGACCAGTTGTCACCCTCCCAACAATCAGCCACCAAAAGGTTAAGATTGTTGATAGGGGTGCTTGGTTGTAACCAGTCTTGGGGGCACCAGTGATCCAGCCTGTAAATTAATGTTGCCTTTACCCAAATGCCGGATATAGAGTTGTTCGACCACTCTGTCTTTTTTACCATAGCTTTCCAAATTTTGGAGTCCCCTAATTTAAGGGTAACCATGGAAGGGTGGGTATGTTTACAGTATTTTCCCATCAGTAAATTAGCCCAGAGGGAGTCCTGGGCTCTGAAATTGATCCATAGCTTGCAATGGTTCACTTTAATCATTAGGTTTAAGCCTTTAAAACTCAGGCCACCAGCCCATTCAGGCTTAGCAATTTTCTGTCAGGATGCCCAATGTATTTTCTTCCTTTTACCAGCCCAGAGAAAGTGGTTAAAAGCCCTTTCTAATTGCACTTGGGTGCTCTTTTTCATGGTGGTCATCTGCATAAGATAATTGGGGAGGGTAGTAAGGATGCTTTTAATTAAGGTAAGTCTCCCCCCAGATGATTAATAAATGTGGATCCAGTTAGAAAAATAAGTGCAGATCTTGTTATGGGTATCATCAAAATGGGTCTGCTTTGTTCTGCCAATGTTGAGCTGAACCCCCAAATATTTGATAGTTAAGGTTATGCTGGAAAAGCCAATATGATTGAGAGCTCACTGTTTAGTGTCCTGAGACAGCTTCTCAGAGAATAAAATTTTACACTTAGCTTTATTAAAACTAAGGCCAGACTGTTCCTGAAAAATCTGGAGGCACTTATAAATGTTGCTCACAGCCCTTTTAGAAGCAATGGAGAAAATCATGACATCATCTACATATATTAGATGAGAAATAGGAATATTGGATCTATAAAGATATCTAACCTGCTGGTGATTATTTTGCAGATGATTAAGCATTGAGGAGAAGTGGTCCATGGCAAGAATAAAGAGAATGGGGGAAGAGGGGTTCCCCTGCTTAATGTCCCTGGTAGCAGCAAAAGGTCCCCGCTGGAACCATTTATCAGAAGGGAGTGGGAATTATTGCCGAGCCATCTTTGAATCAAATTACAAAAACTTTCATTGAAACCCCTAGCTGATAGCACCTCTAAAATGAAATCCCAGCTGATAGTATCATAAGCCTTCATGATGTCCAATTTATAGATGAGATTACCCTCTCTACACTGCTTGTTTAGGTCCAAGAGCAATTCTTGGGCTAACAGCACATTATGAGAAATGGACTTGCCTTTAATTAAAGCTAATTGATTCAGATTGATAATTTTATTTAAATGAGGCTGAATCCTTATGACAAGGATCTTACTAATTATCTTGCTTATAACTGAGGTAAGACTAATCGGTCTGAATTGATCCCAACTATTCAGTTCAGTGTTCTTTGGAATAAGGACAATATTGGAAGAGCTAAAGAAATAAGACATATCCTTCCCATGGAAAAAACGGATAATTGCAGCAATAACATCAGCTTTAATAACAGTCCAGGCTTTTTTTGTAGAAATCAGCAGTGAGTCCATCAGGACCAACTGATTTATTGCTGTCAATACTGCAGAGGGCTTGCCAAATTTCAGCTTCAGTGGGAGGTTCAGTGAGGGATAATGAATTGATATAATGGAAATGGTCCTGTGAGCTGGTGGGGGTGATCAGAACCCTACCACCAGAGGGGTGGGATACCAGGTTATGAAAATACCTGATAGCACTCCTTCCAAACTCCAAATTGTTCTTCAGCTAAATCCCATCCTCATCCTTTATGCTGTGAATGATGTTGCAGCTTCTTCTATATCAGATGTAGGCATGAAAAAATTTTGTATTTCTATCCCCCTCAACAAAACTTTTGATAGAAGCTTTCTGTTTTAGGAACATGTCTTGAATGTCAATAGAATTAGAAAGTTTAGTTTGAGCAGCTAAGAGAAGGTCAATGGCCTCCCCCCTCAAGGCCAGCTGCTCCAATTTATTTACCTCCTCTTCAGCATCATTTACTGCAGAAAAAACATTTCCAAACTCTCTCCACTTAAATTTTTTGAGAACTTTACAGGTTTTAAGATGAAGTAGCCTCAGCTTAATCCAAGGATTAGAGTGAGTCTCCCCTTGCCACAGTGATTGGATGAGAGTAACAAAGTTTGGATGGGTCGACCAGAAATTTTGGTATCTGAAGGGGGACAGTAGAAATTTTGTAGGGGAGCAAAAATAGAAAGGATGAGGGGTCTGTGGTCAGAACAAAGGATGGGGAGGTGGGTAATAGAGGAATGTAGAAACTAGGAGTGCTAAGCTTCATTTAACAAGAATCTGTCCAACCTTTCCCAAATCTTGCTTCTCCTCCAGGTGAAAGGTGGGCCCTTAAAACCAAGATCAAACAAACCTGTAGTTTGGATATTGCCACTGAAAAAGTTTATAGTGCTAAGGGTGGGGGTCCTACCCCACAATTTCTCAGCAGAAGTGGCATTGCAATTGAAATCTCCCCCTACCCCCACCAGCCAAGGGAGATCAATAGAACTGCTGATAAGGTGTAAGGGATCCCAGAGACTGATTCTATCTTGTTTTCTACATCCTGCATAAATAAAAGTAGCACAGATTTTGTGTTAAGTAAAGTGTAATGAGAGGTGAGTAAATTGGTGGTGATCAATGAAAATAGACCAATTGACCTCAGCTCTACAAAGGATCCAGATTTTATTACTGATGTTAGCATAAAAAGTGAAACCATGAAAATTTTTGAGGATTTTAGTAGAGTTTATATGAACCATATGTTCCAAAAGCACAATACACCAAGGGGTGTGTTTCTTATTAAGATTTTTTAGTCTTCTTAGTGAGTGTGGACAGGCCACCCCTCTAATGTTCCAATAAAGGAGGTTTATCATTTGAGATTGGAGGAGGGGAAGGGGAAAGAGATTTATGGGAGCTGGATCTAGTTCTTCCTATAGTGAGGGGAGGGGGTGGGGGTGAAAACTCTCTAGGCTTGAAATTGGAAGTTTCAGCAAGTTTCTGGAGTTCAGATCTATTTTTCTTCTTCTTCTTAGAGGAGTAAATTTCCCATTCCTCCTCCATAGAATCAGAAACAACTCTCAGTTTGGAGGGGGAAGGGGGAAGAAAGGTCAGAGGGGGAGAGGTAGACAAAATGACAGGTGGGGTGGGGTTTTGGATAGGTGAAATTAAATTTGTTTGGGGTGGGGGATTGAGATTAAGATAAGTAGAAATATGCACTTGAGTGGGAGGAGGTCTCACTTTAGGTGGAGGGGGCATCTCACTGGGGGGATGAGGATCTAACTGAGTAGTTCCCACCTCAACAGCTTTTTCCTGAGTAGAATCAGTCCTGACTTGGGCTGGAGCTCTCTTGGGGGGTGGATGAAATTTGAAGCACTTGTCTGTAGTATGCCCAAACATCCTATAGTGAGTGCAATAATAAGGTCTTTGTTGCATGATTACCTCTTGCCATTGTCCATCTTCTTCAGATCCAATCCAGATTTTCTTCACTTCAGGCAGGGTGATGACCCATTCAATTTGAATTCTAGCATATTCAGGTTTAGTTTTGTGAAGAGTGGTTGAGTTCAGCTTAAGAGGAGTTCCAATGGCTCTACCAATTTGAAACAAAGCACTTTGATTGAAAAATCTGTAAGAAAGGGCAGGGAGTATAAACCATGTAGGAACTATGGAGGGATCCTTGCTTGGATCAAAATATGGAGTCCACTTGATCAGTTTCATTTCCATTCTTGCTATAGTTATCATCTGTTTAGCAAAACATTTGGCATAGTCTTCCTCTGATGACAGATTAATTAGCAGGTGCCTTCCATCTAGCAACCCTATTCTCCAGTTGCTGATGAAGTTAAGGGATTCAAAGAAGTTCTTAACAAGCTCCATCTTTGGGTGACCCAAAGCAAACTTCCCAATCAATGTTAATTTCACTTCCTCATTTAAAATTTCCAGTTCTTGCTTAGTGAAATATACTGCTGGACAGCCGTCCTTGACTCCTATAGGTTTAATAAAAGGGCAAGAACCTTTGCCAGCAGCTGCATCGTGCATACTTTGAGGAAAAACCAGTGAAGCAGGATCATTAAATGAAGGGCTCCTTCCAACCACCCCAGCATAAGTGGCTTTGGCCCACTCAATATTGGTGTTTAAATCAATGGGAGTAGCCATGACAGTTAGCTATAAATGTAGACAGCTCTCAGGCCAGAGAACTTAAGGCACAGAAATCCACTGAACCAAAAGGAATTCCACTGGGATCAGAAGCAGAAATCCCAGTAGAGAAACCTCTTCAGCCAGAAGACAAAAATTCAATGGAACAGTAGTGAACTGCCAAACCAAGAAAGAAACCATAAGATACAGAAAAGAGCCAGGAAACACAGAAAACTTCAGCCTCAAGCCTGGAACAGCAGCCCAGACTCAAGTCTAGAAAGCAAGACCAGAGATAAAAACCAATGTAACAGTAGAAATTGAAAAAGGAAAAGCCCACGAAAGACCTTTCCTCCAGAAAACGAGCAAAAGACTACCACTCCAAACACCACCCCAAACAAAGTCGACACCAACCTTCCCTTACCTGAGCCTCCACCCAAAGGGCTGCCGCTGGCAACTCATGTTAGAAACCCTTGCATAGCAAACTCAGCCGCCAACACCATCATGATTTTATGTATATATATATATTGCAAAAAAACTTTCCTAACTGGCAAGCAATATATTAACTGATAAGGAGCTTACAATTATATTCTTACATAAGGAAGACCAAAGTTGTATCCATGTATCAAAAAGGAAAAGGGAGGGGGAGGGATAACATCAACATTTGTGACTTCATTACAGCATCCTTGTGAGGCTAGCCAGTGGGCAGGGGTATTACCCTATTTAGGTGTATAAGCAAATTCCCCTACCATGCTATCTTTGAAGTTGGCCAATCTATTCATCCATCAAGGGGTAGGCTCTGACCTATGAAGAAACTTGATGCAACAACTGGAATTAGAAACTTCAAATATTTTCTCAATTTTAGGATCTTTATATCCTCTGCTCTATAGGGATAAACTTTTATTACAAAAAATGGGCCCATCCACCTAGACTTTATTTTTCCATCAAATAATCTCAATCTAGCATTATATTGCAAACCTTGTTATCCTGACTTAATATTTTTCTTCTGAATCTTATGATCATGCCACATCTATTTTTTTACATATCTTAGCACTTTCACATGATTCATTCATTATCTCTTCAAGCTCATTTAATTGCAATAATCTTTTCTCACCAGCATCCTTTAAATTATAATTTAACTCTTTAATAGCCCAATATGCTTTATGCTCAAGTTCAACTGGTAAATGACAAACTTTCCCAAAAATTAATCTATATGGGGACATTCTTATAGAGTCTTATATGCAGTCTTATAAGCCCACAAAGTAAAATCCAGTTTGATTGAGAAATTATTTTTTTTTATTAACAGATTTTTCTAAAATTTTTTTTTATTTCATAACTGGATAATTCAACCAAACCACTAGTCTGGGGATGATAAGCAGTAGAAATTATATTGATGATATGATATTTCCTTACTAATTTCTCCATAATTCCAGTTCTAAAATTACTTCCTCATCAATTATGATTACTCTTGGCATTCTAAATCTACAAACTATGTAGTTTCTTAAAAACTTTGCAACAGTTTCAGCATCGCATCAAGGTAAAGCAACAGCTTCTATCCATTTAGATACATAGCCCACTATCATCAATATGTATAAATTTCTAAAAGATGGTATAAATGGTCCCATGAAATCAAATCCCCAAAGCGTCAAATATTTTAAATTCCAACATATAATTGAGGGGCATCTCATTTCTTCTAGATATATTGCCTACACACTGACATCGGTCACAATTTTTAATATAAGAATTAACATCCTTAAAAATTAAAGGCCAATTAAACCCATATTACAGAATTTCATATGCAGTTTTATAACACCAATATGTCTCACAAAACTAGAATCGTGACATTTTTGAATAAGTAAATATGATTTGAATTTATTAAAAGCATATACTATAGGTAATAACTCTTTCTTAGTTGTGGAATAATTAATTTGAGCATCATTAAGAGTTCTACTAACATAGTAGATTACTTTGAAAATTTTATCATGTTTTTGTCCTAAAACAGTACCAATAGCATAATCACTTGCATCATACATTAACTCAAAAGGCTTTTACAAATCTGGTGAAATAATAATGGGTGCAATGATTAATTTTTCTTTTAATAATTCAAAAACTTTTAGGCAGTCTTCATCAAAATTAAAAATGACATCTTTTTCTAATAACTGGCATAGAGGGTTAGTAATTTTTTAAAATTATTTAATATAACGCCTGTAAAATCCAGCATGTCCTAAAAGACTCCTAATCTCCCTTACATTTGTTGGGCAAGGTAAATTAGCGATCACTTGAATTTTTGCAGGCACTAGTACTATACATTCTCCTAGAATTTTCTTTCCTAAAACAATTCCTCTTGCTGCCATAAATTGGCATTTTTCTTAATTAAGAACTAAATTTGCTTCTTCACAGCATTTAAGTACTTTAGATAAATGTTCTAAACTTGATTAAAATGAAAATTCAAAAACTCAAAAATCATCGATAATCATTTCAATTCCCTTTTCAAAATCAGAAAAAATTGGCATCATACATCTTTGAAATGTAGCAGTGGATTTACATAAACTTAAGGGCATTCTTCTAAAAGAAAATGTACCATAAAGACTGGTAAACGTTGCTTTCTCTTGATCCTTAATAGCAAATTGTATTTTTTGATAACCAGTATATCCATCCAGAAAACAAAAATACTTTGCCCAGCTAGTCTATCAAATATTTGATCCAGAAAAGGTAGTGGAAAATGATCTTTCCTGGTAGCAAGATTTAATTTTCTAAAATCAATGCACATTCACCATCCTGTAACTTATCTTGTTATTATTAATTCATTCTTTTCATTAACAGTTACAATTACTCCTCCTTTCTTAAGAACACAGTGAATAGGACTAACTCATGCATTATCTGAAATAGGGTAGATAATTCCAGCCTCTAACCACTTTAAAATTTCTTTTTTAACAACATCTTTCATAATAGAATTTAATCTCCCTTGAGGATCAGCATTGAGTTTGTAGTTTTCTTTCATAAGGATTCTGTGCATACAAATTGAAGGACTGATTCCTTTAATATCAGCTATAGTCCATCAAAAAGTTTTCAAATATTTCTTTAAAGTTTCAAGCAAATTCTCTTCTTTTTCAGTAGTTAATTTTGAGGAAATTATAATAGGAAAAATAAAGGAATAACCTAACAAGGCATATTTTAAATGTTCACGAAGTAACCTTAATTCAAGTTCAAGAGTTTTTTCAATTAAAAAACAAAAAGATTCTTCTTTTTATCATGTTCAAAACTTCAAAACTTTCTTGAACATAAATTAATTCTTCCTCATTAAAATCATCAGAATAGTGTACTTCCTCTTCTTACTCGTGTTCAAACTTTTCACTTTCAGAACTCTCTTCATAAGTTGCTTTAAAATGGCATTCACTCATATATCTCATTACATCCATCCTGAAACATTCATCATTTTTACTTTTATAGGATATTTCATTGATTTCAAAATATTAAATGTAATGGTTGGATCATTAACATGCATAGTTAATTTCGCTTTCTGCACATCTATCATTGCTCTACTTGTAGCTAGGAAAGGTCTCCCTAAAATAATAGGTATCACTTTATCTTCCTCCATATGAAGCACTATGAAATCAATATGAAAGATAAATTGATCCACTTTTACTAAAACATCTTCTATAACTCCTTTAAGATATGTTATCGAACGATCTGCTAACGGCAAAGTTACAGTAGTCGAGGTTATTTTTCCTAATCCCAGTCTTTTAAAAATAGATAATGGCATAAGGTTAATGGTTACGCCTAATTCACATAAGGCTTTCCCATAAAATCTATCTCCAATTGCACATGGAATTATGAAGCTACCAGGATCATTAAGCTTTTCATGAAACTTCTTTTGAATTATTGCACTACACTATTCACTAAGTGCAACAGTCTCATTATCTTTAAACTTCCTTTTTCTGTTGAGACTATCATTCATAAACTTCACATAGCTTGGCATTTGTTTTATGGATTCAACAAATGGAATAGTAATTGTATGTTTCGTAAAAATTTCCAAAAATTTTAAATTTTGCTTTTCCAACTTTTGTTTTTGAAGTCTCTGAGTAAATGATGGTGGTGGCTTTTCTAAATCAATTTTTGGTGGAGAAATAGGTCTTTCCAAACCTTTCGGAGCGTCCTCTTTTGGTTCTTCATTCTTTTCCTTCTCTACTTCAATCTCTTTTTGAACTCTACCTTCCAAATCTCTTCCACTTCTCAATTGAATAGTTTTAACTTGCTCTTTATTTTTGTCTCTTGGATTTATCTCCGTATTACTAGGAAGTGTTCCTTGGGATCTATTACTTAATGAATTGGCTATTTGTCCCAATTCATTCTCAATATTTCTAATATTAGTTCCTTGACTTTGCAATTGATTTCCCATTTGTAAAACCACTTCTTCCGTAGACTTCTTCTCCTTAAATTGGGAAGTATCATCAAAACCTGGAGGAAAAGTAGGTCTATAATTATTATTTCCTGGGTTGTTCCAGTTACTCAATGGGTTTACTTGATCGCTCCCCCATTGTTGTTATCAGCACATTGATTATTGGTATTCCAGTTAAAGTTTGGATGGTTCCTCCAACCTGGGTTATAATAATTGGAATATGAATTATTAAGATTATTTGCGACATTCAAAGTTTCTAATGATATTTTAGAATCTACCATTTGTTCTAATGAATTTGCTTCAATCATTGAAATTGGTTGAGAAAAATTCATTCTGTATTGGTATATCTTCCTTAAAATTGCAGAAACTTGATTTGCTGACATTGCAAAAGCATCAGATTCATGAAAATTGGCTACCTTTTTAGGATTTAACCTCTCAGAAGGCCATTGAAAATTATTTGTAGCCACATCTTTGATTAAGGCATAAGCATCATTAAACTATTTAGACATCAATGAACCACCAGCAACAGCATTGTCGACATATTTTTTAGGTTGAGTGTTGTATTTTTGAAAAGAGGTCGCCTACAGAAATTGTAGGCTAATTTTTAATTTAATTTAAATAATTAATTTGAAAAGTAGTATTTGATTTTGAAAAAAATTTTAAATTTGGAAATTTTAAGATATGAAATCAAACCGATCTCACATCCCGAATAGTTTATATAAACGAGCACCGCACCACAAACTGTATATCTATCCCGGAGAGTAGACAAACTGCTTGATGATGGTGCTCGGTTAAATAAACTAGAAGATTTGTGACATCTGTTTGGTCTACGAACCAATTTTATAAGACGACAAGTTCCCCTACTTAATATAAAGGAATTAAGCAGGGTTTATATTACCTGGGTTCTTAAAGTTCCCTATAAGGGCAAGCCCCTATAGTTAATTACATCTTAAATGACGAGAATCATTTAAGAAAACTCTCGATAATGATTAGTGGTTTTTCTCTCAAGAATTTCAAAGTTTAAGGTTTTCAAAGGATTTGAGTTTTGGAGATTTTAATAGGGATTGGATCAAATTTGGAACAGTTATTTTCAGGAGTCCAATGGAAGAGAAGTAGGAGAAGCTGAGGATCCAAGAAGAATCTTGGCAACTTCCCAAACTATCCTATTGTTTGGCTTGAATTTGAGAAGATTATTTAATGTTGCAATCCTGCCAATTTTAATTAATTAGGACTTATATTAGTATGAGATAATCATACAAATAGCCTCGAAGATGTGAGGGTTTATGTTGTATCAAACGACTACCTCGGAGTCCTACGACCGGCTAGGGATTAATTTGCATAACATGATTATACAAATGCCTAAAAAAAAGTTAAGGAATTATGTTGCATTAAGCAAAATACCTCGAAGTCCTTTGGCTTTGTTGTATAAAACTAGGAAAGGTTTTGCTGAAGTAGATTCAAGTTTTGCTGATGACAATGGCCGTGCTTCCCACCATGCTCCAAGCTCCTTGTTGTTGCAAAGGTTTAGTTTTAGAAGTCATAAATCAAAGGATGAGAGAAGTGTTTTGGTTTAGATAAAATCTTAAAATCCAAGTGTTTTTAATATTTTAATTAAAACAAATCTTAAAGTTGTTTAAACAGAACCGATTAAGATCCCACGGTTTCGTCATCCCGACACCATTATTTTCATTGAATTCACTTAGTCCGGATGAATTTGCTAAACTCAATCTGAATGAGTTCCACACTTTCATTTAGACCGTGGGAAATCCCGTTAGCAACACGTGGGTTACATCATCCGAGGTATTCCCGATCATTCAACGAGACGTTTTAATTTAGTTGCAATTGTAGTTTTGTTGTTCTGTTTGTGATTAAATTTTGAGTTGTTTTATATTTTGGAATGTTGTCGCGGTGAATTTTATCTTGCAGTGACTTTTAATTTAGTTTTGGTTTCAGTTCAGGGACTACTCTAAAGGTTTTGGTTTTCATGCAACAGTTATTTATCGTGCAAGGAAAGTAAAATACAGTGCATGTAAGTAAATTGCAAGAAAGTAAATTGCAATAAAATAAAAGCGTACCTGGAGGGTCTTCCCGTCATCCCAAGTTGCACTTAAAACACATGTTAAGACATTTAAATATTTCAACGAGTATCTAGGTAAAGCTAAGGGAGAGGTTTTGGTTGTCTACCAAAGTCCTAATCCTATAGCTAGTCATCTCCTATGACGTCTAGGTTCTTGTGTTTTGGTTTAAAGACGATTTTCTTCATCAAAGAAACAATTAAATTCAATTGTTCTTATAAACATCCTATCATATTGAGGAAGTGCTTAAGACGAATCTTAAACATCTTTTCAATACCTCTAGGATTATTTTAAGTCCAAGAGAATTTAATTATACAAGTGAATTAATCATCCAGGGGTTTCAGTTTTGTTCTCTTGTGCAGTGAACTAGGATATTTAAATATCCTATAAGTGAAGTAACACTTCACTTGATACTTCATTTAAGAGCTATAATAATAAGAGCTTTGAAAGGGAAAATCAACTTATTAAATATTTTAATGATTTAAACTTAACGATTTAATTTTAATTTTGACTTGATTATAAAAAATTAATTTAAGTTTGGAATAGTGTTCAAATTATTTTTTAGATTTAATTCTTAATGATTTCATTTAGGTTTGTTTTTAAATGATTTTAATTCAATTCAATTTAATTTAATTTAATTCTAATTTAATTTGATTTGATTTTAATTTAATTTTAATTTTAATTTTAATTTAATTTAATTTTAATTTATTTTAATTTAATTTGATTTAATTTTAATTTAATTTAATTTAATTTAATTTAATTTAATTTTAATTTAATTTAATTTCAATTTATTTTACTTTTAATTTAATATTATTTGATTTTAATTTAATTTTAATTTTAATTTAATTTAATTTTAGTTTAATTTATATTTGGATTATTATTTTAATTATTTTTTTAATTAAGAATTAAGTATTATTGAAGTGATTTATTTAGGGATTTTTAAATTAAAGAATAAATATCCGCTTAATAATATCCCTACTTTAATAATTCCAATTTCTATTATTCTTCCAAAATTTTAATTAATTAATTAATTAAAGTTTTATTTTAATTATTTATGAAATGGTTAGTAGGTTTCTACCCTCAATCATTTAAGTTTCAATCATCCGAAATCAGTTTAAAATCAAATATTTTACCCTCCCCTTTTGATTAATCCTAAAATTTTAATTAAAGGTTGAAATTTTTAATTACCATTTTTGCCATTCAAGGTTAATAATTCTATAACTCACTAAATTAAGCTCAAATGAACTTGAAATTTTTATGTAACCTCACTCACATGTCAATTAAGACATTAGAGGAGAAAATGTGATTTTTTTGTAGTTAATTTATTTATGTAATTATTTTTGATGGAAAATAGGGGTTTTCAAGGAAAATTCAATAACATAACCAAGGAAATATTTCCGTCCTTGAGAAAATTACGGAATGTTCCTAATGACCAGAGGACCATTTAGACCAATTTTGGTGATCTTTTTAATTATATTTTATTTATTAGAATTATTTTGACTTTTGGAGTATTAATTAATTTTAAAATAAAATTAAAGTGGAAAAATGGATTTTATATTTTTCTTAAATCTTTCTGACCTCAAGGAGTTTAGAGAAACAAATTTTGCATTTTTCTGATTTTTTTTTGATTTATTAGAATTATTTTAATGAAAAGGTTGGAAAATACATTTTTTAATATTAAAAATTACATTAAGCCTTTTAAAATTCAATATCTTATCCTAGGGACTTAAGAAAAATATTTAGTTTGTTCCTAAGTAATTAGAATTTAAAATGTGACATTTTTGTGATTTTTAATATTTTTATGATTTTTATTATTTTTTAATTATTAAAAATATTAAAATAATTATAAAATCAACCTTTTTAGAAAATTACAATTTTAATTTTTCTAAGTTCCTCTGATATCAGAGAAGCTCCAAAACTATTTTTGTGAATTTTTGAAAAGTATTTTGTGAGTTATGAATTTTTGAAGTTTAATTTTACTCACGGGGCTTAATCAACCCCTTTGGTGGATCAAATCAAGTCCAATTAGTTTCAAATTTTTATGTGAGACTCTCCTGACCCTAAAGGACAGTGGAGAATTATTTTCAAGTCAATTTGATTTATAGTTAACCCTAATTAATTAAAGTTCAATTTTGGGTATTTAGACTAATTAGGGTTATTCCAAGTGAATTAACTCAAAACTTATTTTTTCTAGGTTCCTCTGGCCATATGAAACATCACCAAATTTTCCTAGAATTTATTTCTCTGCATGCTAATTATTGGAATTAAAATACTCAAAACAGTAACATGCAATTGAAAAATCAATAACTTCTCATAGGGATGGCCTCTGACCTTAGAAAATTCAAGAAATGTTCCCAAGTTCAGAGGCTTTAAAAGCCCTATGGTCTCATGCCATGGTGAATTGTCTATGTGCATGGAGAATTGAAATAGTGCAGAGAGTAATTAAATCCTTAAAAATAAAATTCTAAATGAAATTACTTGATTTCTTTTCCAAGTTATTCTCCTCTGTTCACTGAGCAAAAGGGTATTTTTATTTTATTTTTAGGATTTTTCTACACAAAGTTATGGATTTTCTAAGTTCTGGTAATTAAATAAATAAGAAAATACCATAATTTCCTACTTAACCACATGGCGCCGCGTCAACCTTAGTAGATTCGAAAGGACACGCGGCGTCTCCTGGTTCGCGCCTCCATCTGAGTCAGCTGCCAAGGGACCCGCGGTTCACGTACCGTCTCCTGATCCAACACCATCTGTGTTGTCCGCTCGATACACGCGCAATCCAACGGCTCCCAGTCATCGTCTATGACTGGTGTGAACCCGTGACTGTCCACACTAAAACCCTAAGATCTCACTCAATTCTCAACGGATTTTTGTGTTCTTATGCTCTATGGATTCGTCTTGAGGAGACGAATACATCCATATGGTAAACATGCATTGAAATTAAGGCATTTGAAATGGAGAATCTCCAGAAGCTCGGGAAGAAGAGAGAGCTCATACCTTTGCTCAGAGAAGTGAAGCTTCGATCTGAGAGTTGTGTCACATTCGATTGGGTCCAAGCAAGCTCCAGATGAGGTCCCTTAGCCTGGTGAATTGCCTAGGTACAAAAGTGACCACAACCGATCACAAAGCTCGGAGGCTGGAGCAACCGGGTGGCTCTGGAGAGGGGGCTTCCACTGGGGAACTCCTTCTCTTGGTCTGGTGAAGGTGTAGAGTCAATCAATTTGAGGATTGACTCAGTGTGGTGAAGTGTCCTGGTTTTGGGCTTGAATTTCAACTCTGAAATTGAGCTCACAGAGAGGAAATGGCAGGGGGATTTCAGTGGGGATCAAGTTCTCCAGGTGTGGGGAAGAGTCTGGAATGATTTTGGCAGAGTTTCTGTATGGTTTGTTTCAATGTCCTCTTTGGCCGAGAGAGGTGGGGTTTAAATAGGAGAGGCTAGAGGGCCTCCCAGGGGGGTTTGAAGGCTTGGATCAGCTGCTCAGGGGAAGAGAAGAACAGCCATGGTGGCCATTGGGCATGGGGCAGCTCAGCAGGTGGGAATTCCAAACTTTGGCTCCTTCCAAGGTCTCGGCCATGGCGTTTTCCGGCGACTGTGGTGGCCGGCCGGCCAGGGTCAGGTCACCATCTTGATCAGTGAGGTCAGGGCTTGACAATGGTGAAGTCAATTAGAGTTGGCCATGTGTAAAGGGCTTGAATTGAAATGGAATGAGGGAAGGCTAGTTTTGGGTCTAAATGAGTCAACCCATGGTTTTGGGCTAGGTTCACCATCCAAGGCTTGCTTGGGCTGAAGAGAAAGTTGTTTGGTTCAGCTTAATCAGTAGGGTCAAGTCACCATCCAAGCATAATTAGGCCTAAGCATGGTTAAGGGGAATCATGGGAGTGGTTAATGACTTTTAAGAGTTATGGAAAGAGCCTCCCTCTTTTGCCCAATGTGGTATGGTCATATGTCAACAACTCACATGGCTTGCATGTGGCTCAAGAATGGCTTCATGGCTCACCTTTGGCTTGGGAAAAAGTTTGGTCAATTTCATGAAAAAGGGTTTTAGAAATTTTGGTAATTTATGGATGATTTGATGGGATTTGGCATATGGCTTGATTTGGAATTATTTCATTATGGATTTAGAACTTAGGGGATGGTTTTATCAAATGGATGATGATAGAGGATTGTCATGTGGGCTTTAAGATGGATTTTGGGCTTTTTGAAATCATTTTGGATGGGTTTTTTAGGAAGGCCTAAGGAAGTGGGCCTTAGGTTTTTAAATAGGTTTATGGATGGGAATTTTGTAAAAGGTTGGGCCAAATAATTGTTGGGTTTGGTTTAGAGATGTGTCATGAGTGATTTGAAGCAAGTTTGAGGTGATTTGGAATTGGATTGGGTCTAATTTGGGTTTCTTTGGTAATAGAGTCCAAAATGGGTCAAAATGAGCCATCTTGGGCTAAAGTTGGGCTAATGTTGAAATTGATGTAAAATTAATATTGGGAAATGTTTATGGGGGTGTTACAAATAGGTTTCAACTTTGGTTGGGTTTTGATTTTGGGATTTGGGCCCATTTGGGTTAGGCTTGGGTGTAGGCCCATTTAAGGAATTTTGGGTTTGGGTTGAAATTGAGTAAGGTTTGGGTCCAAATTTTGGGTAAATCATGTTAGTTTTTTGTTTGTGGGGATGCTAGGAAGGCTTTAGAAAAGATTTGGGTCAAATTGGGATTGAATTGGGTTGGTTTGAGCTAGGTTTAGGTCATGGGCCAAAATTGGGCCTTAAGCTTTTAAAATGAAATTGGGTTCAAATGCCAATCAAATTTGGCTTGAATTTGGTCTAGATTGATATTGGGGATATTGAATTGAAGTTTAGAATTGAATTGAACCAAAATTGAGACCAATTGGGGTGATTTGGTTTGACATTAGATTCATTTGGGTTTAAAATGGGCTAAATTGGGGGTTTTGGTAAAAGTGGGGTAAATTGTCAAAATTGGCCCATGGTGTAGTTGGACAAAATAAAATTGGGAATATTTAAAATTTTTTGAAATTTTCTGGGAATATTCTGAATTTTTTGGATTTTTGGGCTAAGAAAGGCATTTTTGGTATTTGGAGGGTATTGGGGGTATTTTTAAAAATTTTGTTATTTTTGGCTGGAGATAGTCAATTTGAGTGGGGGAAAATGTTTAGGATTGATTCTGAGGACTTTTGGGTGATTTGGAGATTTTGGAGGATTTGGGCAATTCCAAGGGTTTTTGGTAGGTTTGATGGGTATAGGGTCCCCGGGGTCAAAAATTAAAATTTTGGAAGAATGAAGGTTGATCAAATATGAGTGAAATGGAATCACTTTGGTTGAGCCACGAAGTCATATTAAGCCCATATGAGCCATGAGAGGACTCATTGGAGGCATTCACTTTGTTGTTCCTAACCCTCTTAACCAGGGGCTTAGGGGTTAAGGTCCATCCATATGAATTACCTACATGAGTGAGGGAGTTAAGTTGGGTAAGGTGTGGTTTTAGGATTTGGATTGTGTGTGTGAGAGTGTAGAGTGTGAGTGTAGTGAGTGTGTAAGTTAACTCTCACCAGACCAGGCCACCCAGGGTAGTCCTAAGGCCAAAGAGTCCTATAGGGAACTCATCCTTTAAACCTTCACATTCGATTTCAACCCTCTAGGTGATTAGGGGTCTACAATCAAGCTTGTGGGGTTTGCAGGGAGACAAGAAGTGGTTTAAATTTCTAAGGGATGGGTCCCAATTCTAGTCCTCTAAGATAGTCAAAGGAAAAGCCTAAGGCTAGATCCTAAGTACTAAAGAGAGACGAGAAGACCTCATCAAAAATGAGGTCAACAAGCATCGATAATAGATCGAAGAGATCTAACAAATCCTTTATAAAATGTTTGAATTATTAACCAATCTGGTATCGAATGATGTGGGCACTTTCTTAGGAGATCTTTAAAACATTCCCATGCTTCATAGATAGATTTCCCTCCAAACTGACAAAAAGATGTAATATCATTTCTAAGCTTTGTAGTCTTTAATGATAGAAAATATTTAACAAGAAATTTTTGTGATAAATCACCCTAATTTCTGATAGATCTTGGTGCTAAAAAATGTAACCATATCTTAGCATTATCCCGTAATGAGAAATGAAAAAGACTACGTCTCATCTGAAACACCATCATATTTAAATGTAACACACAATTCTAAAAAATAGGCAAAAGATAAATTTGGATCTTCAGTTGGTGCTCCACCATACTGATTATTAGATACCATCTGGATAATAGCAGGTTTAGTTCAAATGATTTAGCCACTAAATTAGGATTTTGACTACAACAATGAAATTCATCAACTTTAGGGTTAGCATAATCTCTTAAAGGTCTAAATTCTTGATGGATTTCAGTATTTTGATTATTTTGATTTGCCTTTTCTTGAATATTTTTATCTTTTTTTATTTTTAATTTTTTTTATTTTTTTTATAGTTCTTTCTAATTTAGAATCATAAAGCACAAGTCTTTCAGAACCTGAACTACGTATAAAATTTTAAAAATCACAATAAAACAACAAAAAAAACAATACAAAAAATTCCTAAAATAAATCTAACAAGTTTAAATAAGACTTTAAAAAGTTAAAATTAATTTTTTTTATTTTTTTTCTTTCTTTGGCAACGGTGGCAAAAAATTTATCTATGATATTTATGCTTACATTTTATATATGAATTGATACTTCTCTTTAATGATATCTCTTTTTCTACAAGAGCGCCAAAAATTTGATGCCAATGTAAATAAGAAATTTAAATGACATTTTAAAATGGGAAACTATACAAGTATACGTATTTTTGACAAGTAATCTAGGACTTTCTGATTAAGCCCCAAGATATCGAACCCATAGGGAAAGTGTTAAATATAAATTTATATTTTTAGGAAAGAAAATAGAAAAATAACTTTTTACTTTTTTTCGAAAAGATATTACCCAAACTAAAGACAATATTTTAGGAAATAAAATGTGATTTTTTTTGTTAATTTTTCTAATTTGAAATGAAAGTAAGAAACTACTGTTGACCTCATTTTTGATGAGGTCTTCCTTTCTTCTTTTTAGTGCTTAGGATCTAGCCTTAGGCTTTTCCTTTGACTATCTTAGAGGACTAGAATTGGGACCCGCCTTTTAGAAATTCAAACCACTTCTAAACTCCCTGCAAACTCCACAAACTTGACTATAGACCCCTAATCACCTAGAGGGTTGAAATCAAATGTGGAAGTTTAAAGGATGAGTTCCTATAGGACTCTTTGGCCTTAGGACCGCCTCAGGTGGCTCGGTCCAGTGAAGGGGCTGACATACATTACACTTACACACTACATTTCCACACACTTCCTAAAATCACACCCATACCCAACTTGACCTCCTGACTCATGTAGGTGATTCACATGGATGGTCCTTAACCCCTAAGCCCTTGCGCAAGAGGGTTAGGAACAACATAGTGAATGCCTCAAATGAGTCCTTTCATGGCTCATATGGGCTTGAAATGGCTTCATGGCTCAACCAAAATGATTTCACCCCACTCAAATTCACCCAATCTTCAATTTCCCAAATTTTCAATTTTTTGACCCCCGGGGCCCTACACCTACTAAACCTACCCAAAACCCTTGAAACCCAAATTTTTGCAAAATTTCCAAGTTACCTAAAATTCTTCAAAATTATTCCCAAACATTTCTACACCACTCAAATTGACCATCTATGTCCAAAAATACCAAAGATTCCAAAAATACCCCCCAATACCCTCCAAATACCCAAAATACCCTTCTTGGCCTAAAAATCCAAAAATTCAGAAAATTCCCAGAAAATTCCAGAAAATCCCAAATATTCCCAATTTCATTTTGTCCAACTACACCATGGGCCAATTTTGTCAATTTACCCTACTTTTGTCAAAACCCCCAAATTGACCCATTTTAACCCAAAGTGAATCCAATGTCAAACCAAACCTACCCAATTGACCCAAATTTTGGTCCAATTCAATTCTAAACTTCAATTCAACATTCCCAATACCAATTTAGACCAAATCCAAGTCCAATTTGATTGACATTTGGATCCAATTTCACTTTGGGCCTTAAAGCCCAAATTTGGACCCATGACCCAAACTTAGCCCAAACTAACCCAATTCAACTCCAATTAACCCCAAATCTTTTCTAAACCTTCCTTAACATCCTCATAAACAAAACACTAACATGATTTACCCAAGATTTTGACCCAAACCCCACTCAAATTCAACCCAAAATCAAAAAGCCCAATTTTGACATAAACCCAAATTCAACCCAATTCAAGCCCAAACTACCCCAAATTTGCTTCAAGTTATTCATGAAACATCCCTAAACCAAAACCAACAACTATTTGGCCCAAACTTCTACAAAAATTCCCATCCATGAACACACCCCTAACTTAAAAGCCCACTTCCCTTAAACCTTCTTAAAAGCCCATTTCCTTCAAAATTCAAAAGCCCAAATCTACCCTAAAGCCCACATGACATCTCCATTTGTCATCCATTTAATTAAATCCATTACCTAAGTCCTAAAGTCACCATCAAATTATTCCAAATCAAGTTTCATACAAATTTCCATCAAAACATCCAAAATTCTTAAAACCCTTTTCATGAAACAAATCAACCTTTTCCCAAGCCAAATGAAGCCATGAACAAGCCATTCTCAAGCCACATGAAGCCATGAGGGCTTTGACTTGTCATTAGTCCATTTATGGCAAGAAGAGGGGTTCTTTCTTAAACCTCCTTTAACCTTTTTTACCTTAATCATGTCACACACTAAACCATGTTTAGCCACCTCATCATGGATGGAGACTTCACCACTCCTTCTAAGCTGACCTAAATGATTCCCTCAGCTCAAAATCAGAGCTTGGAAGGGTGCACCAAGCCCAAAATGGTGGGTTGACCCAAACCAAGCCAAAGTGAGTCTTCTCCCATTCCATTTAAATCAAACTCCTTTACACATGTCAAACCTCAATTGCCTACACTAAACCCCAGCTCGACCCACCTGACCAAGATGGTGACCATTGCCAGCCGGCCGGCCACCGTGCCGCCGGAAAACACCATGGCCGAGAGCTCACATGTGAGCCAACATTGAAATTCTCACTTGCTGAGCCGCCCCATGCCCAGTGGTCACCATGGCTGATCTTCTCCTCACCGGAGCAGCTCGATCCCAAGCCCTAACTCCCTGCGAGAGGCCTTCCACCCTCTCCTATTTAAACTCCACCCCTCTCGGCCATGAGGGGAGCCGAAACAAAACCTTAAGGAAACTCGCCAAAATCACTCCGGATCACTCTCTACACATAGAGCACCCGATCCCCACCGAATTCCGCACCGATTCCTTCTAGCGAGCCCGATTTTGAGCTCAAACTTTAGCCCAAAACCAGGACACTTCTCCACAGGTGAGCCAATTCCCAAATTGATTGGCTCTACACCTTCACCGGACCAAGGGAAGGTGTCCACCACTAAAAGCCCCATCTCCAGGGCCACCCGGATTGCTCCAGCCTCCAAGCTTTGTGATCGGGCTTGGTCGAAATCATATCCGGACAATTCACTGGACCGGGAGACTTCATCCGGAGCTTCGCTGAGACCCAATCGAAGGTGCAACAACTCTCGGATTGAAGCCACACTTCTCTGAGCCAAGGTATGAGCTAACTCTTCATCCCGAGCTCCTGAAGATTCTCTATTTCAAATGCCTTAGTTCCAATGCATGTTAGCCGTATAGATGTGTTCGTCTCTTCAAGACGAATCCATAGAGCATAAGAACATGAAAATCCATTGAGAATCGAGTGAGATCTTAGGGATTTAGTGTGGACGGCTCTCGGGTGAGAACACTTGGGGACGATGAACGGATGCCGTCCATTCGATACACGCGCGCACGGACGGCCGAGATTGCGTCGGACCGAGAGACGGTACGAGAACCGCGGGGCCCGGGCTGCCGACTCGGGTGGCGGCGTCGAATGGGAGCGCGACGCGTGTGCGTTCGGAGCCGCTCGAGGTTTCGTCGGCGCCGCGTGGATAAATAGAAAATTAGGGTATTTTCTTATTTATTTAATTCCCTAAACTTCAAAAATCCATATCTTTGTGTAGAAAAATCACAAAAATAAAATAAAAATACCCTCTTGCTCAGTGAACGGAGGAGAATAATGTGGAAAAGAAATCATTTAATTTCATTAAGTATTTTATTTTTTATGATTTATTTACTCTCTGCATACATTTAATTCTCCATGCATGTATACAATTCACCATGGCATGAGACCATAGGACTTTTGAAGCCTCCGAACTTGGGAACATTCCCTGAATTTTCCAAGGTCGGAGGCCATCTCTGTGAAAAGTTATTTATTTTTCAAATGCATGTTGTCGTTTTGAGTATTTTAATTCCAAAAATTAGCATGTTGTGAAATAAATTCTAGAAATATTTGGTGATGTTCCTTATGACCAGAGAACTCTAGGAAAAATAGGACTTGAGTTAATTCACTCAGATTAACCCTAATTGACTTAAACACCCAAAATAGGTCTTTAATTAATTAGGGTTAACCAGGTATCAAATTGACTTGAAATCAATTCTCCATTGACCTTTAGGATCAGAGGAATCCACCATAAAAATTTGAAGTCAATTGGACTTGGTTAGCCCCACTAATTGGGTTGATTAAGTCACTTAGCCATTTTAAACTTTAAAAATTCATAACTTTTAAAATACTTTTCAAAAATTCACCAAATTGGTTTTGGAGCCTCTCTGATATCAGGGGAACCTAAGAAAATTAAAATTTCAATTTTCTAAAAAAGTTGATTTTTAATAATATTTTAATATTTTTAATAATTAAAAAATAATAAAAATCACAAAAATAATAAAATTTACCAAAATGTCACATTTTGAATCTTAATCACTTAGGAACAAATCCCACATTTTTCCTAGGTCTATTTAGTGAGATATTAAATTTTAAAGCCCTAGGGTAATTTTAAAATTTAAAAAATGTATTTTCTAGCATTTTCACTAAAATAATTACAATAAATCATAAAAAAATCAGAAAATTGCAAAATTTGCTTCTCTGGTTTCCTTGATATCAGAGAGATTTTTGAAAAATATAAAATCCATTTTTCAACATTTATTTTATTTTTAAATTAATTAACACTCCAAAACTCAAAATAATTATAATAAAAATAATATAATTCAAAAAATCACCAAAATTGGTCCAAGTGCTTCTCTGGTCATTAGGAATGTCCCCTAATTTTCTTAAGGACAGAAACTTTCTTTTGGTCATGTTATCAAATTTTCCTTGAAAATCTCTATTTTCCACCAAAAATAATTATATAAATAAATTAAATACAGAAAAATCACATTTTCTCCTCTCATGTCTTTATTGACATATGAGTGAAGTCACATAAAAATTTCAAGTTCATTTGAATTCAATTTAATGAGTTATGAAATTATTAAGCTTAAAGGGTAAAATGGTAATTAAACTTTTAACCCTTAATTAAAACTTTAGGTTTAATAAAAAGTCAACAAGTAAAATATTTGATCCTAATCTGATTTGGATGATTGAAATTTAAATAATTAAAGGGTAGAAACCCATTAAATAATTTTAAAATGATTAAACTTTAATTAAATAATAGATTAAATTTGGAAGAATAATAAAATTGGAATTATTAAAATAAGGGATCTTTATTAGGAAGAGATTTATTCTTTAATTTAAAAATCCCTAAATTAATTATATCAACTAATACTCAATTTTTAATTAAAATGATAACTCAAATTTAAAATATTAAAAGACTTAATTAAATTATTAAACTCTTTTGAAATTTCAATTAAAATTAAAAATAAAGTAAATTAAAGATAAATTAAATTAAGATTAAATTAAATTTAAATAATTAAATTAAATTAAATTAAACAATTAAATTAAATTAAATTAAATAATTAAATTAAATTAAATTAAAAAAAATTAAATTAAATTAAATAATTAAATTAAATTAAATTAAATTAAATTAAATTAAATAATTAAATTAAATTAAATTAAATCAAATTAATTAAACATCAAATCAAATTAAATTAAATTAAACTAAATATAAAGCAACTTGAACACTATTCCAAATTTAAACCCTTTAACTTAAATCAAATCATTTGAATACTAATTTACCCTTGAAAGCTTTGATTATTATAACTCCTAAATGGAACATCAAATGAAGTGTTACCTCACTCATAGGATATTCAAATGTCCTAGTTCACTGAGCAAGTTAACAAAACTTGAAATTCTTGGACGATTAATTCATTTGTATAATTAAATTCATTTGGACTTAAAACAATCCTAGAAATATTGAAAAGATGTTTAAGATCCTTCTTAAGCACTTTCTCAATATGATAGGATATTTATAAGAACAATTGAATTTGATTATTCTTTGATGAAGAAAATCGTCCTTAAACCAAAACACAAAGAACCTAGACTTCATAGGAAATGACTAGCTATAGGATTAGGAATTTGGTAGAAAACCATAACCTTTCCCTTAGCTTTACCTAGGAACTTGCTTAAATATGCTAATTGTGTTTTAAGTGCGAGCTTGGGATGACGGGAAGACCCTCCAGGTACGCTTTTATTTTATTGCAATTTACTTTCTTGCAATTTACATTATTGCAATTTACTTTATTGCAACTGCGTTTATTTTTCTTGCATGATAAAACAACGCGTTGCATGAAAACTCACACCTTTAGGATAGCCTCTAAAGCCGAAACCAAAATTAAATTAAAAGTCATTGCAAGATAAAATTCACCGCCACAACATTTCAAAATATAAAACAACTCAAAATTTAATCACAAACGGAACACAAAACTACAATTACAACTAAATTAAAACGTCCCGTTGGATGATCGGGAATACCTCGGATGATGTAACCTACGTGTTGCTAACGGGATTTCCCACGGTCTAAATGAAAGTGTGGAACTCATTCAGTTGAGTTTAGCAAATTCATCTGGACTAAGTGAATCCGATAAAAATAATGATGCCGGAAGGATGGAACCGTGGGATCTTAACCGGTGTCGTTATAATCAACTTTAAGATTTGTTTTAAATAAAACATAAAAAGCACTTGGAAATTAAGATTTTCTCTAAACCAAAACACTTTTCTCAACTCCCGATTTATGATTTCTAAAACTAAACCTCTGCAACAACAAGGAGCTCGGAGCATGGTGGGCGGCACGACCATCGTCATCAAGCAAAACCCGAGTCTACTTCACAGAAACTCTCCTAGAATTAAAACAACCGAAGCCATAGGACTTCGAGGTAGCTTGCCTAGTGCAACATAAATCCTCAACTCTTCGTTAGGCATTTGCATTGCAAATTAAGCCCTAACCGGTCTTAGGATTCCGAGGTAGTCGTCCGATACGACAATAAACTCTCACATCTTCTAGGCTATTTGTTTGATTTTATCATACAAATATAAGCCCTAATTAATTGAAATTGGCAAGATTGAAATATCAAATAAACATTAGGACTTTCCTAAATTCAAGCCAAACGATAGGATAGTCGGGAAATTATCGAAGTTCACTTCGAATCGGTGATTTCTCCTACCTTTCTTCCTTTGGATTCACAAAACAAAATGTTCCAAAAATTTGATCCATTCCCTATCGAAACTTCAAAATTCAATCTTTGAAAACCTTAAACTTTGAAATTCTTGAGAGCGGAATCATTGATTATTATCGAGAGTTTTCTTAGGTGATTCCCGTCACTTAAGATGTAATTAACTATGGGGCTTGCCCTTATAGAGAATTTTAAAGAACCCGTGTAATATAAACCCTGTTTAATGTTTTCATATTAAGCGGGGAAACTTGTCGGCTTATAAAATTGGTTCGCGGACCAAACGGATGTCACTAATCTTCTAGTTTATTTAATCAAGCCCCACCATCAAGCAGTGTGTCTATCCTTAGGGATAGATACACGGTTTGTGGTGCGGTGCTCGTTTATATAAACTATTTGGGATGTGAGGTCGGTTTAATCTCATATCTTAAAACCTTCAAATTTAAAATTATTTTCAAAATCAAATACTACTTTTCAAATTATTTATTTTAATTAAATTAAAAATTCGCCGACAGATTTACGTTAGCGACCCTCTTCAAAATAAAACACGACCTAAAAATATGCCGACAACTACGTTAACTAAATTTTTGTAAGAAGAAAACTAATGCAAATGAAATATCTTTTTCTTTAATATGAATCAGTAATATGTCATAAAAATTTTCAATGTAAGTATGCTAAATGTGTTGTGCCAAATAGGGGCAATTGTATTCTTTACCCTTACTAGAGATGCTATAAAGAACATATATTAATCTATTGTTTTATAAATCTTGAAGACGGGTTGAGCAAAAAAGATACTAGGTCTCACACTTGAGCTTCCTCTTCTCCCTCCACTCCGAGGGCTTATAACTCATATCAAAATATAAAAAAATAAATCAAATTCGAGGACTTTAGCTTGTCACTCTAAAGTCCTCTAACTCTACACCCATTAAAGTATATGTCTCTATTTATTTCCATTCAATCATATGGACAACATTCTCACCCATATAATCTCCTGTGGTACTTGCCAATTAATGACTGAGAAAATACCATACAGATTCTTACGACAACGTGCTAGCCCATCTTAGGAAACTACCCATTCGAGAAGAAGCCGAGACGCATGAGAACAAAGTGGACTACAACGTGCTAGCCCATCTTAGGAAACTACCGGCCAAACTGAGCATTTACGACGCTCTCATCTTATCGAAAGGAGATGAGAGAAGCTGCGATCGAGGCCTTACTTGATCCGGAAATTTGCTTAGCTCAAATGGCCGGAGATTCCTTAGATGAGGTTTGCTCGTTAAAGGAACGAGCGAGGTGTTACCTTCACGGACAATGACCTACTACTTGGGACGACGGATCACAACCGACCGTTGTACATTTCGATTACGATTGGGAAGTTTACGCTCTCCAGAGTATTGGTGGATCCAGGAGCATCAATCAATATAATGAGTCTTCGAACACTAGCATACTTGGAAATTGATGCTCGTGAGCTCGAGGCCGACAAAATGTTATTAAGAGGATTCGACCAGAAAGGAGAAAGAGCCCTCGGGTCAATAACGCTACTGATGAAGACCGGTGATTTAGCAAAGACAACCGCAAAATTTCATATAATCGATTCGAAACGTCGTTCAACGCTCTACTTGGGCCGACCATGGATACATGAAAACGGGATGGTACCATCATCTCTCGCATCGGTGCATCAAATATTACGATGGAGGGGAACGAGTGCATCAAAGGAGACTTACAACCATTCTCCGTACATGAAATTGGAATCCATGAAGATGCGACTTATTATGCACCGCCGAAGAAAACAATCTTCTCCAGAAATACCGTAACAAATGAAGCAAAGAAAGTTCAGGACAACGAAAAACCTGAAGTTCTAGTCCAACAGTCACTCAACACTTCCTTCCGGCGAGATGGTGAAGGTTTCTCCACAACTCGCATCCGAGGTCGAGGCCGGGGACGAGGCCGTGATAGAGACGCTAGGACAATTGGACGAGAAGAAACCAACCATCAATGTTGATTGGGATGATAGTTACGAAGAAGAAAAAGAAATCAAGCAAGAAGCGAGCAACAATAAGTCGAAAGAAGCCGCAATACAAGATCTCCTCGAAGATGAAAAGAACGAAGAATACAAATCGATGTACGAGAAGATTAACCACTACGTACATACTATGACCCTAACTCCGATCCATTCTAATAAGATCGAGGGTATGGAGGTCAAAGAGGTACGTAGTGACGGTGCAAAGCCGATCAAATTCTACCGTGGTGCTTCTTCCTCCAAAGCTGAAAATAATGTACAATTCGAAGATGTCACTTCATCGAGAATTAATGGAATTACCTTTTGAGTGGTACTCTCCTCGTGTTCAAAATTTAATTCAACGTGGTTTCTTACCTCGACAATGGACAAAAGGCCAATCACAACATTTTGAAAAGTTATGGAATAACTCCGGTCGTCCTCCCGATTCAAAGTATGGACTCGGATTCGGCACGGTAGGGTCGGTTGACGATGCGAATTTTGCTTGGTTGTCACTTGCAAATCCAATGAAAGCTGCATGGAAACTACGGACGAACTCGAAGATTTACAAATTGGAGACGCTCCACCGAATTCGAAGAAGAAATCAAATCTACGATAGATGAGTTAACGGAAGTTAACTTGGGTACTAGCGAAGAGCCTAGACCTACCTTTGTTAGCTCCTTACTCGATAAAGAAGACTCCGAAGAAATAATCAAATTGTTAATGGAATTTAAGAACTGTTTTGCTTGGAACTACGATGAAATGCCGGGATTAGCCCCGGAGGTTGCGGTCCATAAGCTAGGAGTGGATTCCACTTGTCCCGGTCGGACAAGGTCCCGGAAGAATGCGTCTGGAAATCGAACAACAAGTCATAGCCGAAGTTAAAAAGCTAATAGACGCTAAATTTGTCCGTGAAGAACAATACCCGACTTGGCTAGCCAACGTAGTGCCGGTCGAAAGAAGAATGGTCGGATCGGAATTTGTGTGGACTTCGGAGATTTAAACAAGGCATGTCCAAAAGATGAATTCCCTCTACCGATCCAGAATTAATGATCGACATTGCTTCGACACATGAAATATTCTCGTTCATGGATGGATCTTCGGGATACAACCGGATAAAAATGGCTCCGAGAAGATGAAAAGCTTACGGCATTCGAACGCCGATCGGAGTATTTTGCTACACGGTGATGCCATTCGGATCGAAGAACGCGGGAGCAACCTACCAAAGAGCAATGACAAGAATTTTTGATGATCTCATCCACAATCAAGTCGAGTGCTACATGGACGATGTCGTCATCAAAAGCAAAGTAAAGGAAAACCACTGTATGATTTGAGAATTGTTTTCGAACGATTAAGACAATTTAACCTTAAGATGAATCCCTTAAAATGCGCCTTCGGCGTCACCTCCGGGAAATTCTTAGGATTCGTTGTCCGACATCGTGGAATTGAAATCGACCCGGAGAAGATTAAAGCCATCTTAGAAATGCCGCCTCCCAAAACCTTAAAACAACTACGATCTTTTCAAGGGAAGGCTGGCATATCTTCGACGCTTTATCTCAAGCTCGTCGGAGTAGGTGTCGGCCTTTCTCGGCACTAGTTAAAAAGGACACCAAATTTATTTGGGAAGAGAAATGCCGAAGGCCTTCGAAGACATTAAACAATATTTAATGACACCTCCTGTCTTAGCAGCCCCGAGTCTCGGGTAGACCGTGATACTTTACACCGCGGCTTTAGATGACTCTCTCGGAGCCTCGTTAGCTCGGAGTCAATGATGAGGGTAAAGAAAATGCTCTTTACTACTTAAGCCGTCGTTTACTTCCGACGGAAGTAAGGTATCCCTCAATTGAAAAGCATTGTTTGGCCCTGATCTTCGCCGCTCAAAAGCTCAGGCACTACATGCTTTCTCATAAGGTCAACTTGATTTCGAAGTTTAATCCATTGCAATACTTGATGACTCGTCCAACACTTTCCGGCAGACTTGCCAGATGGTCAATGATATTATTGCAATTCGATGTAACTTTCGTGCCTCTACGTGCCGTAAAGGGACAAGTCTTAGCAGACTTCCTCGCGAGCACACCCTTTGCCGGCCGAATCTCCTCTCAATGACGATCCGCCGGATGAACAAATAATGAACTTAGAAGAACCTCGACGATCGACGTTGGGAATTATATTTCGACGGAGCATCTTCGAGCACACAAAGACGAAGAATCGCAAGTGATAGTGCCGGTAAGGCGGGAATCGGGCTAATCTTTATAACACGGAGCGGGGGATGTTAAGATACTCCTACCACTTGACGGAACCGTGTACAAACAACGAAGCGGAATACGAAGCCCTCATAACGGGATTGGAATTAACCATTCAAATGGGGATAACGGACATCAACATCTACGGGGATTCACGGTTAATCATTCAACGGATCGTCGGACGATACAGAATTCTAAAGCCAAGACTCGAACAATACTTCCAATATGCCATACAGCTGTTGGAACGGATTCCAAATGTGACAATCTACAAAATTCCTAGAAAAGAGAATGCTTTAGCAGATGCTTTAGCCCGTCTCGCAAAAGAATTTGCCTGTTTGCAAGATGAATCGATGGAAGTGTCGGTTCACGGACGTCGGGTCCTATCACGACTTGACATAGACATGATACACAAATCGGAAGGAGAAAAAGAATCGGTTGCAGCGAGTGACGGAAAACACGGAAGATTGGCGACGGCCATTGATGAACTACACCGCAAACAGGAAAACTACCGGATGATAGGTCGCTAGCCCATCGGATCAAGAAAAGAACTCGTCCTACGCATTAATAAACAACACATTATACGGAAGGTCTTTTGATCAAATGTGGCTAAGGTGCCTAAGCGGGTCCGAGGCCCGTGAAATTGTTAAAGAGATGCATTCGGGACTGCGTGGCGCTCACCGGTCGGGTCCAAAAATGAAAATGAAAATTAAAAGACTAGGGTACTACCGGCCCTCGATGATGACCGATCGCATGAAAATCGCCGAAGGCCGTCACCAATGCCAAGTGCACGGAGTGGTTCTACATCAACCTCCAAATGTGCTACACCGACAATTGCGTCGTGGCCATTTGAATGTTGGGGCACGGATATAGTGGGTCCGATAGAACCACCATCTTCAAAAGGACATCGTTTCATTCTTGCGGCTACGGATTACTTTTCCAGTGGGCGAGCAGCGGTTCCACTTAGAGAAGTGAAAGCACACCACGTGCTACGGTTTTCAAGAACCAAGTTGTCTACCGTTTCGGAGTGCCGCGCGGGATCATCTCGGATAATGGGTCGGCATTCGAAGCACACAAATCAACAATTTTGTCGGGAGACACGGAATCGACGGCGATACTCGACAATTTACTACCCAAGAGCAAACGGCCTCGGCCGAGGCTTTTAATAAAACTCTCGTTCAAATCTTAAAGAAAACCTTGGACGATAATAAGAGAAATTGGCACGAGAAATTGTTAGAAGCCTTATGGGCCTACCGGACAACCTTCGAACTCCTACTCGAAGCTACACCTTACGCTCCGGTGTATGGGTCCGAGGCGATGTTACCTTTAGAGGTTCGGCTTCCTTCACTCGAATTGCGATTGCAAACAAGATCACGACGAAGAAAACGCCAGATTACGACTCGAAGAATTAGAAAGCTTGGAAGGGAAAAGACTTGCAGCGCAACAGAATTTAGAACTCTACCAAGCTAAGATGGTTCAAGCCCATGACAAACTGGTCCGCCCAAGAACCTTCAAAGTTGGTGACTTAGTTCTCGTTCTCAAGAGACCTATTCTTGCACACCGCAAGATAGGAGGAAAATTTGAACCCACTTGGGAAGGACCGTTTGTGGTTGAAGCGAGTATACTCGGGAGGTTCCTACCGGCTAGTGAATTGCCGGGGAGAACGACATATGCTTCCAATCAACGGACGATACTTGAAAAATATTACGCTACTCGATGTTTCGAAGGAATGAATTCTTCATCCCTAAGAAACACGGGTGAAAGTAATTACTTGTGGTTGAGTCCGAACCCAAAAATAATAAAATGTGCTAAGATAAATAAAATCATGATAATTAAGTTTTCCTTGTTTTCTTTTTCAAATCAAAATCTCTTCCCTCATCTTATCCTACTTCATTCTGTTAAATTTCAAAATATAAGAATAATAAAAAATGTATCTTTAATAAACATTTTCTTAATGTTCTTGTTCTTAGTACGACCCACGATCCTTTCCTTGTCTTTTCGCGGGGAAATGTCGAACGGGCGGTTGGTCTTGAACTTTAAGAATGGCGTAAGCCTTGCACTCGATGAAAAGAGGGTGAAAGATGGAGCGATAATCGAGATTGACTCGGATTTCGCACCGGCGAGCTTACGATACGAGGAAAGTGACCGGGTCCCGGTTAGCGAGAAGAACTGCCGGACGGACGGTGATGAAAGTGGGTGGCCCAAGCCACCAATCCAACAACAAGAAAAGAAAAGCAAACACCGAAGAAGACAAGAAAATGAAGTCCGTAGTCACTACGGCGGAGGGCGAGGCTTGTCGGCGCCGCGCCGCGCGAGAGATTCAAGAAGTTCGGAGGGCTACTCTCACGGCCACGCAACGAAGAAATAAGAATCGCCGCATCCGTAAAATGTTAACAAAACTAGCTGCGGACCGGCGCGACGAGACGACTGCTAATGCCGGCACATACACTTCGAGGACACCGGTTCACCAGGAACTCGAAGAAAGGAGGCCGGCTCCTAGAATAACGAAAGAACCGGGGAAATCTCCGGAAGATCGGAAGAAAGAAGGCTACCACGCCACCGGATAGAACCACCAGCGGTGCATGACCTTGTTGCGAAGCAACCCCGGGGGATGTCCCGACGGACATCATCCACGAGGAGCCGAGGTATGCGGGGGAACGTGAAGGGATTGAACCATATATCCCACAATATGTCACAAGGCCTCGCCATGCACGGATCATTCCGGAATACGAGCTGGAGAGGATGCGGAATGTTGAAAAGAAAACTTTCGAATACTTCGAGAGAATTAAAGGAAGAAGAATCAACATACTAGAAGGCCTCGAGCTACACACCGACGTATTCTCGGAGTATGAACAACAGCAAATCGTGGATCGTATCCGGGATCCGAAAAGAATGGGCCGAGCAGGCCGCCCGAGGGAAAACACATACTCGGAACCCCGGAGATGGATGCCGGGGAAAGGAAGAATCACAATACAATGCGGATGCTGCTACAACTTTCTCGAAGACAGGAAGGGAAACCCACCGGGGATACTTCGTCATGGGCAAGTAGATCCGATGCCATTAGTTATCAAGAGAATGGTAAAAAGATTGATAACATGGAGGGTACTGCCGACAGATTGCATACCCAATAAGTTGCATTATCAACATCTACAAACGAGGTGACTGCATACCCCCACATATTGATCACCACGACTTCGTCGGACCTTTACGCACGGTCTCTTTCTTGAATGAGTGCAACATCATGTTCGGATCCGACCTCCGGATAGCGAGCCCGGGTGAGTTCCGAGGGCCGGTAAAGATACCTTTACCGGTGGGTTCCGTCATGATATTGCAAGGTAACGGAGCGGATATCGCAAAGCATTGCATACCGGGAGTGCCGATGGAGCGAATCTCGGTTACTTTCGGGAGGATGGACGACGGCAAAATACCTTACCATTTCCAGCCGGATCCAGAGCTAGAGAACCTCCGGCCTTACGAGTCTGTGAGTTACATGGGAAATATCACACCTCCAACGTACATCCAGCTGGCATCCTTGCCAAGGATGGCTTGGAAGGTGATGTTATTGACCATGTACCTCACTATTCAGACATGGATTTTTGACGGATGATTCTTTTGATGGATCAACAAAGATCATACACGATCCGTTTTGAGTCTACATGGATTGTATGAAATATATTCCAGATCGAGTTGTACGACGTATTTTCAACATGATTGGAATGAAAGTGACCATGTCACGTTTTTGGCCTTCACCTCTTTTGTGCAAATTGATTGGGAAACGCCATTAAAGTTAAATGAACTTCGAACAAAGAACAGAAAAGAAAGAAAAAGAGAATAAAAAAAAAAATCTGAAAAATGACAAACACCAAGTTCACATGAACATTAAATAAACAACAAAATAAAATTTGAACCATTAAAAGATAAACGAAATCAACACAAATCTCAAATTCAATCTTTCCAAATTCCGAATCAAATTTCAATCTTTTCAAACTTCAAAATCAAATTCTATCCTTCCAAACTTCAAAATCAAATTCTCAATCAAATTCCAAATCCACTCTCGATCAAATTTCAAATTTGATCTTCCCAAATCTCAAATCAAATTCTCGATCAAAATCCAAATCCAATCTCGATCAAGTTTCAAACTTGATCTTTCAAATTTCAAATCAAATCTTAAATCAAGTTTCAATCGAGTTCAAACTCATCCTTCCAAATTTCCAAATTTCCAAATTCAATCTTTCCAGGCTTCAAGTCTCAATCAAATTCAAATTCAAAACTTTTGGGTCGAGGATTTTACGTCCAAGACTGCACTGCTTTAGGATTTTCTTCCTATTGCACTGAAATACACCAAAAATCAAACTCTTGAGGTCGAGGATTTTACATCCAAGACTGCACTGCTTTAGGATTCTCTTCCTATTGCACTGAAATACATCAAAATTCAAACTCTTGAGGTCGAGGATTTTACATCCAAGACTGCACTGCTTTAGGATTCTCTTCCTATTGCACTGAAATACATCAAAATTCAAACTTTTGGGTCGAGGATTTTACATCCAAGACTGCACTGCTTAGGATTCTCTTCCTATTGCACTTCGAAATACATCAAAATTCAAACTTTTGGGTTGAGGATTTTACATCCAAGTACTGCACTTGCTTAGGATTCTCTTCCTATTGCACTTCGAAATACACCAAAATTCAAGACTTTTGGGTCGAGGATTTTACATCCAAGACTTCACTGCTTTAGGATTCTTTCCCTATTGCACTGAAATACATCAAATCAAAATTCAACCTTTGGGTCGAGGATTTTACATCCAAGACTGCATTGCTTTAGGATCATTTCCCTATCGCAATGAAGTACATCACAACAAAATCAAACTCTTGAGGTCGAGGATTTTACATCCAAGACTGCACTGCTTTAGGATTCTCTTCCTATTGCACTGAAATACATCAAAATTCAAACTCTTGAGGTCGAGGATTTTACATCCAAGACTGCACTGCTTTAGGATTCTCTTCCTATTGCATTGAAATACATCAAAATTCAAACTTTTGGGTCGAGGATTTTACATCCAAGACTGCACTGCTTTAGGATTCTCTTCCTATTGCACTGAAATACATCAAAAATCAAACCTTTGGGTCGAGGATTTTACATCCAAGACTGCATTGCTTTAGGATCATTTCCCTATCTCAATGAAGTACATCACATCAAAATCAAACTCTTGAGGTCGAGGATTTTACATCCAAGACTGCACTGCTTTAGGATCCTTTTCCTATTGCACTGAAATGCATCAAAATTCAAACTTTTGAGTCGAGGATTTTACATCCAAGACTGCACTGCTTTAGGATTCTCTTCCTATTGCACTGAAATACATCAAAATTCAACCTTTGGGTCGAGGATTTTACATCCGAGACTGCATTGCTTTAGGATCTTTTCCCTATCGCAATGAAATACATCAAATCAAAATCAAACTCTTGAGGTTAAGGATTTTACATCCAACACCGCATTGCTCTGAGATTTCTTCTCATTGCAACGATTCAATCTAATCAATTCAATTTTCTTTCGAGGTTGAAGATGTTACATCTAAAACCTCAGAATTCCAATTTTCATTTCAAATCAAATCCCTCAAATTAATTTTGACAAAACTTCGATCTAAATTGAAACTCCAAACTAAAATTTAAACTCACACATCAAAACATAAATTGAAACAAAATAAAATCTAAATCGAAATTCCCTCGGATCATGCGATTTGGGATTTACCTCCTTTTCCTTTCCCCGGCGAGAGTTCGAGAATCTCCGGTTCCGGAGATATACTTGACACTCCCCGGCGAGAACTCTTCTACTTCGTCCTAAGTTCGACACTTGGACATACGTGTTGGTTTTGTTGATCGCTTCGGTCAACACCAATACGCGCGGTGTGCTCCGTCGGCTCACCACACCTATTGGGGGTCCATTTGTTGACCTCATTTTTGATGAGGTCTTCCTTTCTTCTTTTTAGTGCTTAGGATCTAGCCTTAGGCTTTTCCTTTGACTATCTTAGAGGACTAGAATTGGGACCCGCCTTTTAGAAATTCAAACCACTTCTAAACTCCCTGCAAACTCCACAAACTTGACTATAGACCCCTAATCACCTAGAGGGTTGAAATCAAATGTGGAAGTTTAAAGGATGAGTTCCTATAGGACTCTTTGGCCTTAGAGCGCCTACTGGGTGGCTCGAGTGCAGTGAAGGGGCTGACATACATTACACTTACACACTACATTTCCACACACTTCCTAAAACCACACCCATACCCAACTTGACCTCCCGACTCATGTAGGTGATTCACATGGATGGTCCTTAACCCCGAGCCCTTGGCTAAGAGGGTTAGGAACAACATAGTGAATGCCTCAAATGAGTCCTTTCATGGCTCATATGGGCTTGAAATGGCTTCATGGCTCAACCAAAATGATTTCACCCCACTCAAATTCACCCAATCTTCAATTTCCCAAATTTTCAATTTTTGACCCCGGGACCCTACACCTACTAAACCTACCC
Organism: Papilionanthe hookeriana x Papilionanthe teres; assembly: GCA_022702705.1. Classification (NCBI taxonomy): domain Eukaryota; kingdom Viridiplantae; phylum Streptophyta; class Magnoliopsida; order Asparagales; family Orchidaceae; genus Papilionanthe; species Papilionanthe hookeriana x Papilionanthe teres. The sequence continues at coordinate 171,192,564 of CM040423.1, read as the reverse complement.
AAAACCTTGAAACCCAAATTTTGCAAAATTTCCAAGTTACCTAAAATTCTTCAAAATTATTCCCAAACATTTCTACACCACTCAAATTGACCATCTATGTCCAAAAATACCAAAGATTCCAAAAATACCCCCCAATACCCTCCAAATACCCAAAATACCCTTCTTGGCCTAAAAATCCAAAAATTCAGAAAATTCCCAGAAAATTCCAGAAAATCCCAAATATTCCCAATTTCATTTTGTCCAACTACACCATGGGCCAATTTTGTCAATTTACCCTACTTTTGTCAAAACCCCCAAATTGACCCATTTTAACCCAAAGTGAATCCAATGTCAAACCAAACCTACCCAATTGACCCCAATTTTGGTCCAATTCAATTCTAAACTTCAATTCAACATTCCCAATACCAATTTAGACCAAATCCAAGTCCAATTTGATTGACATTTGGATCCAATTTCACTTTGGGCCTTAAAGCCCAAATTTGGACCCATGACCCGAGCTTAGCCCAAACTAACCCAATTCAACTCCAATTAACCCCAAATCTTTTCTAAACCTTCCTTAACATCCTCATAAACAAAACACTAACATGATTTGCCCAAGATTTTGACCCAAACCCCACTCAAATTCAACCCAAAATCAAAAAGCCCAATTTTGACATAAACCCAAATTCAACCCAATTCAAGCCCAAACTACCCCAAATTTGCTTCAAGTTATTCATGAAACATCCCTAAACCAAAACCAACAACTATTTGGCCCAAACTTCTACAAAAATTCCCATCCATGAACACACCCCTAACTTAAAAGCCCACTTCCCTTAAACCTTCTTAAAAGCCCATTTCCTTCAAAATTCAAAAGCCCAAATCTACCCTAAAGCCCACATGACATCTCCATTTGTCATCCATTTAATTAAATCCATTACCTAAGTCCTAAAGTCACCATCAAATTATTCCAAATCAAGTTTCATACAAATTTCCATCAAAACATCCAAAATTCTTAAAACCCTTTTCATGAAACAAATCAACCTTTTCCCAAGCCAAATGAAGCCATGAACAAGCCATTCTCGAAGCCACATGAAGCCATGAGGGCTTTGACTTGTCATTAGTCCATTTATGGCAAGAAGAGGGGTTCTTTCTTAAACCTCCTTTAACCTTTTTTTACCTTAATCATGTCACACACTAAACCATGTTTAGCCACCTCATCATGGATGGAGACTTCACCACTCCTTCTAAGCTGACCTAAATGATTCCCTCAGCTCAAAATCGAGCTTGGAAGGGTGCACCAAGCCCAAAATGGTGGGTTGACCCAAACCAAGCCAAAGTGAGTCTTCTCCCATTCCATTTAAATCAAACTCCTTTACACATGTCAAACCTCGATTGCCTACACTAAACCCCAGCCCACGACCCACCGACCAAGATGGTGACCATTGCTCGGCCGGCCGGCCACCGGGCCGCCGGAAAACACCATGGCCGAGAGCTCACATGTGAGCCAACATTGAAATTCTCACTTGCCGAGCCGCCCCATGCCCAGTGGTCACCATGGCTGATCTTCTCCTCACCAGAGCAGCTGATCCCAAGCCCTAACTCCCTCTGAGAGGCCTTCCACCCTCTCCTATTTAAACTCCACCCCTCTCGGCCATGAGGGGAGCTGAAACAAAAACTTAAGGAAACTCTGCCAAAATCACTCCAGATCACTCTCTACACATAGAGCACCTGATCCCCACTGAATTCCAGCCCCAATTCCTTCTAGGCGAGCCCAATTTTGAGCTCGAACTTTAGCCCAAAACCGGGACACTTCTCCACGGTGAGCCAATTCCCAAATCGATTGGCTCTACACCTTCACTCGGACCAAGGGAAGGTGTCCACCACTAAAAGCCCCATCTCCAGAGCCACCCGGTTGCTCCGGCCTCCAAGCTTTGTGATCGGGCTTGGTCGAAATCATATCCGGACAATTCACCGGACCGGGAGACTTCATGCTGGAGCTTGCTAGGACCCAATCGAAGGTGCAACAACTCTCAGATTGAAGCCACACTTCTCTGAGCCAAGGTATGAGCTAACTCTTCATCCCGAGCTCCTGAAGATTCTCTATTTCAAATGCCTTAGTTCCAATGCATGTTAGCCGTATAGATGTGTTCGTCTCTTCAAGACGAATCCATAGAGCATAAGAACATGAAAATCCATTGAGAATCGAGTGAGATCTTAGGGATTTAGTGTGGACGGCTCTCGGGTGAGAACACTTGGGGACGATGAACGGATGCGCGTCCATTCGATACACGCGCGCACGGACGGCCGGGATTGCGTCGGACCAGGAGACGATGACGAGAACCGCGGGGCCCGGGCTGCCGGCTCGGGTGGCGGCGTCGAATGGGAGCGCGACGCGTGTGCGTTCGGAGCTGCCGAGGTTTCGCCGGCGCCGCGTGGATAAATAGAAAATTAGGGTATTTTCTTATTTATTTAATTCCCTAAACTTCAAAAATCCATATCTTTGTGTAGAAAAATCACAAAAATAAAATAAAAATACCCCCTTGCTCGGTGAACGAGAGGAGAATAATGTGGAAAAGAAATCATTTAATTTCATTAAGTATTTTATTTTTTATGATTTATTTACTCTCTGCATACATTTAATTCTCCATGCATGTATACAATTCACCATGGCATGAGACCATAGGGCTTTTGAAGCCTCCGAACTTGGGAACATTCCCTGAATTTTCCAAGGTCGAGAGGCCATCTCTCGTGAAAAGTTATTTATTTTTCAAATGCATGTTGCTTGTTTTGAGTATTTTAATTCCAAAAATTAACATGTTGTGAAATAAATTCTAGAAATATTTGGTGATGTTCCTTATGACCGAGAGAACTCTAGGAAAAATAGGACTCGAGTTAATTCACTCGGATTAACCCTAATTGGCTTAAACACCCAAAATAGGTCTTTAATTAATTAGAGTTAACCAGGTATCAAATTGACTTGAAATCAATTCTCCATTGACCTTTAGGATCAGAGGAATCCACCATAAAAATTTGAAGTCAATTGGACTTGGTTAGCCCCACTAATTGGGTTGATTAAGTCACTTAGCCATTTTAAACTTTAAAAATTCATAACTTTTAAAATACTTTTCAAAAATTCACCAAATTGGTTTTGGAGCCTCTCTGATATTAGGGGAACCCAAGAAAATTAAAATTTCAATTTTCTAAAAAAGTTGATTTTTAATAATATTTTAATATTTTTAATAATTAAAAAATAATAAAAATCACAAAAATAATAAAATTTACCAAAATGTCACATTTTGAATCTTAATCACTTAGGAACAAATCCCACATTTTTCCTAGGTCTATTTAGTGAGATATTAAATTTTAAAGCCCTAGGGTAATTTTAAAATTAAAAAAAATGTATTTTCTAGCATTTTCACTAAAATAATTACAATAAATCATAAAAAAAATCAGAAAATTGCAAAATTTGCTTCTCTGGTTTCCTTGATATCAGAGAGATTTTTGAAAAATATAAAATCCATTTTTCAACATTTATTTTATTTTTAAATTAATTAACACTCCAAAACTCAAAATAATTATAATAAAAATAATATAATTCAAAAAATCACCAAAATTGGTCCAAGTGCTTCTCTAGTCATTAGGAATGTCCCCTAATTTTCTTAAGGACAGAAACTTTCTTTTGGTCATGTTATCAAATTTTCCTTGAAAATCTCTATTTTCCACCAAAAATAATTATATAAATAAATTAAATACAGAAAAATCACATTTTCTCCTCTCATGTCTTTATTGACATATGAGTGAAGTCACATAAAAATTTCAAGTTCATTTGAATTCAATTTAATGAGTTATGAAATTATTAAGCTTAAAGGGTAAAATGGTAATTAAACTTTTAACCCTTAATTAAAACTTTAGGTTTAATAAAAAGTCAACAAGTAAAATATTTGATCCTAATCTGATTTGGATGATTGAAATTTAAATAATTAAAGGGTAGAAACCCATTAAATAATTTTAAAATGATTAAACTTTAATTAAATAATAGATTAAATTTGGAAGAATAATAAAATTGGAATTATTAAAATAAGGGATCTTTATTAGGAAGAGATTTATTCTTTAATTTAAAAATCCCTAAATTAATTATATCAACTAATACTCAATTTTTAATTAAAATGATAACTCAAATTTAAAATATTAAAAGACTTAATTAAATTATTAAACTCTTTTGAAATTTCAATTAAAATTAAAAATAAAGTAAATTAAAGATAAATTAAATTAAGATTAAATTAAATTTAAATAATTAAATTAAATTAAATTAAACAATTAAATTAAATTAAATTAAATAATTAAATTAAATTAAATTAAAAAATTAAATTAAATTAAATAATTAAATTAAATTAAATTAAATTAAATTAAATTAAATAATTAAATTAAATTAAATTAAATCAAATTAATTAAACATCAAATCAAATTAAATTAAATTAAACTAAATATAAAGCAACTTGAACACTATTCCAAATTTAAACCCTTTAACTTAAATCAAATCGAGTTGAATACTAATTTACCCTTGAAAGCTTTGATTATTATAACTCCTAAATGGAACATCAAATGAAGTGTTACCTCACTCATAGGATATTCAAATGTCCTAGTTCATCGAGCAAGTTAACAAAACTTGAAATTCTTGGACGATTAATTCATTTGTATAATTAAATTCATTTGGACTTAAAACAATCCTAGAAATATTGAAAAGATGTTTAAGATCCTTCTTAAGCACTTTCTCAATATGATAGGATATTTATAAGAACAATTGAATTTGATTATTCTTTGATGAAGAAAATCGTCCTTAAACCAAAACACAAAGAACCTAGACGTCATAGGAAATGACTAGACTATAGGATTAGGAATTTGGTAGAAAACCATAACCTTTCCCTTAGCTTTACCTAGGAACTTGCTTAAATATGCTAATTGTGTTTTAAGTGCGGTTTGGGATGACGGGAAGACCCTCCGGGTACGCTTTTATTTTATTGCAATTTACTTTCTTGCAATTTACATTATTGCGATTTACTTTATTGCGAATTGCGTTTATTTTTCTTGCATGATAAAACAAGCTGTTGCATGAAAACTCACACCTTTAGGATAGCCCCTAAAGCTGAAACCAAAATTAAATTAAAAGTCATTGCAAGATAAAATTCACCGCCACAACATTTCAAAATATAAAACAACTCAAAATTTAATCACAAACAGAACACAAAACTACAATTACAACTAAATTAAAACGTCCTGTTGGATGATCGGGAATACCTCGGATGATGTAACCTACGTGTTCTTAACGGGATTTCCCACGGTCTAAATGAAAGTGTGGAACTCATTCAGTTGAGTTTAGCAAATTCATCTGGACTAAGTGAATCCGATAAAAATAATGATGCCGGAAGGATGGAACCAGTGGGATCTTAACCGGTGTCGTTATAATCAACTTTAAGATTTGTTTTAAATAAAACATAAAAAGCACTTGGAAATTAAGATTTTCTCTAAACCAAAACACTTTTCTCGACTCCCGATTTATGATTTCTAAAACTAAACCTCTGCAACAACAAGGAGCTCGGAGCATGGTGGGCGGCACGACCATCGTCATCGGCAAAACTCGAGTCTACTTCGACAGAAACTCTCCTAGAATTAAAACAACCGAGCCATAGGACTTCGAGGTAGCTTGCCTAGTGCAACATAAATCCTCAACTCTTCGTTAGGCATTTGCATTGCAAATTAAGCCCTAACCGGTCTTAGGATTCCGAGGTAGTCGTCCGATACGACAATAAACTCTCACATCTTCTGAAGTTATTTGTTTGATTTTATCATACAAATATAAGCCCTAATTAATTGAAATTGGCAAGATTGAAATATCAAATAAACATTAGGACTTTCCTAAATTCAAGCCAAACGATAGGATAGTCGGGAAATTATCGAAGTTCACTTCGAATCAGTGATTTCTCCTACCTTTCTTCCTTTGGATTCACAAAACAAAATGTTCCAAAAATTTGATCCATTCCCTATTGAAACTTCAAAATTCAATCTTTGAAAACCTTAAACTTTGAAATTCTTGAGAGCGAGAATCATTGATTATTATCGAGAGTTTTCTTAGGTGATTCCCGTCACTTAAGATGTAATTAACTATAGGGGCTTGCCCTTATAGGGAATTTTAAAGAACCCGAGTAATATAAACCACTGTTTAATGTTTTCATATTAAGCAGGGAAACTTGTCGGCTTATAAAATTGGTTCGCGGACCAAACGGATGTCACTAATCTTCTAGTTTATTTAATCAAGCCCCACCATCAAGCGGTGTGTCTATCCTTAGGGATAGATACACGGTTTGTGGTGCGGTGCTCGTTTATATAAACTATTTGGGATGTGAGGTCGGTTTAATCTCATATCTTAAAACCTTCAAATTTAAAATTATTTTCAAAATCAAATACTACTTTTCAAATTATTTATTTTAATTAAATTAAAAATTCGCCGACAGATTTCTGTTAGGCGACCCCTCTTCAAAATAAAACACGACCTAAAAATATGCCGACAACTACGTTAACTAAATTTTTGTAAGAAGAAAACTAATGCAAATGAAATATCTTTTTCTTTAATATGAATCAGTAATATGTCATAAAAATTTTCAATGTAAGTATGCTAAATGTGTTGTGCCAAATAGGGGCAATTGTATTCTTTACCCTTACTAGAGATGCTATAAAGAACATATATTAATCTATTGTTTTATAAATCTTGAAGACGGGTTGGGCAAAAAAGATACTAGGTCTCACACTTGAGCTTCCTCTTCTCCCTCCACCTGAGGGCTTATAACTCATATCAAAATATAAAAAAATAAATCAAATTGAGGACTTTAGCTTGTCACTCTAAAGTCCTCTAACTCTACACCCATTAAAGTATATGTCTCTATTTATTTCCATTCAATCATATGGACAACATTCTCACCCATATAATCTCATGTGGTACTTGCCAATTAATGACTGAGAAAATACCATACAGATTCTTACATGTTCTCACAATAATATTTAACATTTTAATTGGCCAAATCTATAAGTAAATGAACTGTAAGGTTTTAAATCATCAAAACTTCTTCTAACATTGATTTCCTATACTTCACACAAAATTCTTTCATATCTTTTTTACTTCATCATTTTAAGGAAAAAGATAAAGAAAAATACTCGTAATTCCTGGAGAAAATAGAATCACAACTTGGTTTAAAAGTAGAAATCTTAGTGAAAACATAAGAATTCGTAATTAAAAACCAAATGTAATAACAAAGATAAAGACTTATCTGAAAATCCTCTTTACCAATCCCTTCAAGTTCCTTTGAAAACTTTGCTTTCCCTCAAAAACTCCTTAGTGGTTGGAATCCAACTCAATGGACATCAATTCTCTCTTCTAATCCAAATATAAACTATAATAAAGTACAATACAAAAGGTGAAGTGGAGTGGTGTGTTACTAAAATAGCACTCCAACACAATAAACATAAACAACCCCCTCCAACATCAACAACTTTTTTTATCTATAAGTTCTTTTTTATAATTTTTCAACTGGTTTCTTCGTATCACTTCAATTTGTGTCCATATTCAATGCATCATCCAAATGATGCATCCATTCAAGAGTATTTTGAGTTGAATTTGGCGCCAATAAGAAGTTAACCACGTTCTTACCAATAGGTGTCTCAAATACCTCTTCAAAATGATTCCAAAAATTAAATAACTCCTCTTTAGTAACTGCCACGCATAAGTGCGAGGTATCAACGCTTAGCCGAGGGGCTTCTGGCTCATATGCTCCAGTTTTTGGGGCATAGGCACATCAACTTGGCGCGTAAGTGCGGGTTCCGATGCATAGCCACCGCAGATCACTTTTTAAATTTTCTTCTTTTTTTCTCTAAATTTTATCCTTTTTAACTTCTTTCATCACATTCATCCATTTAATCATACTTATAAGAAAATACACAAATACATTCCATTAAAGTACAATATCATCAAAACTATGTATAAAATGTGTATAAAAATACTATATCTTTTAGATGTACCACCAGGTTGTCCAAAATAAAATAAATAATGATCATCTCATCAAAATAAATACACTTATGTAAGCTTTGTGTTGTAGAGATGACATAAATATGCTACCTTTGATTGATTTAGTTTACATGTTATTATGGTGTGCTAACTTTGTTTTACGAGGATGATATATGAAATACCACCTTAGATTTACTTTACATGTTATTATGGTGTGCTTACTCTATTTTGTAGGGATAAAAGAAATGTTTTACTAACCTAGGTTCTTTTCTTTTGAGTCTTCTATTGTGGTGTTAGGAGATGTTATGGTGAAGTAGTTATAAACATATGAACTATCAGAAAGAGTACAAAACATGAAGCAAATGATGAACCTCAACTAAACAATCAGTGATAGCTTGGATGATGTTGGTTGACCAGCTTGACGTAAGTAAGGGTCAACACTAACAAATGTTAGTTTGTCTGTATCCATTCAATAGGTATGTCTAACTTATAGTTCGATATCAACATTTTTGCCATTTTTGGATTACCGATAGGTTCCCTTAAGGACTAAACCTTCTATCCCAACTTAAATAACTTCAACTTAACTTTTTCTAAAAGAAATTTGTAATTGAAACTACAAGACAAAAAATTGCTACATTCACAACAATAGAAACATCATGCATCTACTAAATTTTGTAGACATATGCATGACATGTTACTCATGTCTGTTGTTTCTAAGCCCTCACTCATTGCACGGAAAGGAGTGAATTGACGTGTAAGAACCATTAACTTAAAGTGTAAGTTCTACCCATGCATACTAATTGGTTTTTTTGAATAGGACTTTGATGCATTCATCATCAAAGACTTGCATTGCCCGCTTTGATGCACTCAACACCAATTGATTTTAAATATTTGAGCATGGTGAGGCAAAAGAAAAATTTTAGTTTTAAATTTCAAAATATCATTGCATTATTCTTAGGATATTATGCATACCATACCCATTTAGGTAGCTTGATTGATAGTCAAGTAATAATGCCTATAAATATTTATTAACATCAAACACTATTTTGGCATCATCGAGACTAGCCATGAATGGTTTTAAATGTGATTAGGGGGTTTAAATGGTAGCCCTTTCAAGATAGAATTGTAGGTTTTTTGCATTGCATAAAATAGGGTTCCCAAGTTTCACTTCTCTCGGTGAAATTCATCCTAGGAATCTGATGTTATTCGTCTAGCTACAACTTAAATCCTCACTTTTAGGTTCCTGCATGATTGTATGTTGTGTAGTATAAGTCCTAATAAAACATCATATTAAAATATTAAAATCCTTTTGAGAGGACTACAAGCTCAAACTCTTAAGAATGAAATCACAGCCTTAATCGAGAGTTCTTTTAAGTAACTTCTTTTAATTAAGTTGTAATTTAAGTATAGGAGCATGCCCTTATAGGAATAAGAAGACCATTGAACAGACAAAAAAACCTAAAACTCTGATTGTAAACTACCTTCATATGGTCCTTTTCACGGACATCCTTCCAACAAATTTTTGATCTAATCTCATTTCGAATGTACGCTTTATAGTTATCCACACAAATTTCACTTCATGAAAGTCCACCACATGTTTTATTCTCACTTTTCCTCATCATCATATATCCTTCCCTTCCGAATTCTCTCTTCTCTAGCTTATATAATCTTGAAGATATTTTATTTGGAAAAGGAATTATAGTCAACAGAGGAGTTTGTGACTCCTTACAAAACAACAAAATACAGGCAAGCTGAAAGGGTGCCAATAACTTGATGATGCCCAAAGCTGGAGTGATCATGCTAAGGAACTTCAGGGCATGATCACACCTGGCCCTTGCTTGATCATGGAAAGGAACTTTAGGACATGGTCAGACCTAGGCTTATGTAAGCACGCTAAGCCAAAAATGGGCAGACTCCCTTTTAACTAATTTCATCATGCCAGACCAAAGGGTGATATTCGTGCAAGCCTTTTGTGATAAAAAGTGAGGTTAAGAGCCACTCCTTCTTTGTTCCTTAGTAGGGTGATCTCGAAGCCACTGCTAGTTTTCTTCAATTTTTAAGTTAGATTCTGTGATCATGGAGCCATGGTCTGTCGCTCTTCATCGGCTACTAAGCCAGACAATCTTGGCATCACAACTGGATGTTTTATCTTTCTTGGCTGAATGGGCAAAATTTGGCATCATGATCTGGCACTCTTTGTTTGATCATTATCAAGGAAACCTTGGCATTGTGGCTGGCTGACTTAACATGCTTGGTTGCATCGGACGATCCTGGTGGCACGGTCTGTAGCTCTTCCTCTGATCCTCAATTAGGTGATCCCTGTGCCAGGCTGTTTTCACATTTTGGCTGGATCATGTAATTTGGGACTATGCTCCTTCACTCAATATTTGATGCTCAACTAAGCGATCTTGGTGCCATGACTGGCTATCATCACTTTCTGGACTAGATCAGGTGATCCTGACACCAAGATGTGATAATATTCATTTTTGAAATCTTTTGTCAGTAGATTTCTTGGTCAGTTCCCTGGGTATTTTTCTAACCTGAAAATTTTGGACCATTGATTAGTTTTTGAAAGCCTTACTCATACATTATGTGGGAATGAAATTTGATATACAAGATAAGCTGAAGAAATATTTTTAATTTATGATTGTCTACGTGAAATATAGAGTGAAATTCACAAAAAGAAAAAAAATAAACTTGTTGAGAACATTTTCACTCCAAGTCCAGAGGACCTTGTTTTCTGTACGAGTCTTTAATTTGTAAGCTTCAGCTCCCACCTGAATGCTGATGATATAGTGTCCACACCAGGTTTGGTCCAACTTTCTCGCTACTTGTCTTCGTGCCGTGTGGTCAACCTTTTTTAGCAGTATGTCTTTAGAGGAGAAGCCTTTTTTAGATGTATCAATTTTAGTATCGGGCAGCCCTTATCTTAACATCTACCTGACTCAGAGCCGATTGTGATTTGGCTTCTTGTATTAGGTCATGTGCAAGACTTTCTCCTTCATTGTTTGCTTCCAGCTACTCTAAGAGGTTTTCTTTGTTAAACGCCATTACAACAAGGACTCTTGATCTATTATGGTTTTATTTAATTGGTAGCACGTCTTCCTTTTCATGCACTGCTGTTGACCTCATTTTTGATGAGGTCTTTTGCTTCTATCTTTAGTACTTAGGATCTAGCCTTAGGCTTTTCCTTTGACTAATCTTAGAGGACTAGAAATGGAACCCACCACCTAGAAATTCAAACACTTCTTGACTCCCTACAAACCCCACAAGCATGATTGTAGACCCCTAATCACCTAGAGGGTTGAAATCAAATGTGGAGGTTTAAAGGATGAGTCCCCTATAGGACTTTTTGGCCTTAGGAATACCCTGGATGGCCTGGTCTGGTGAGGGTTGACTTGCACATACACTACACTCTCACACACATTCCAAGTCCTAAAACCATACTCTCACCCAACTTGACTTCCTGACTCATGTAGGTAATTCATATGGATGGTCCTTAACCCCTAAGCCCCTGGCTAAGAGGGTTAGAAACAACATAGTGAATGCCTCAAATGAGTCCTCCCATGGCTCATATCAGCTTAATATGGCTTCATGGCTCAACCAAAATGATTCCATTCACTCACACTTGATCAATCTTCTTTTTTTCAAAATTTCAGTTTTTGACAACCGGGGCCCCGGACCCACCAAACCTACCAAATACCCTTGAAATAGCCCAAAATTTACAAAATTGCCTAAATTACCCAAAATCCCTCAAAATCAATCCTAAATACTCTCCATCACTCATATTGATCATCCTTAGCCAACTATACCAAAAATTCCAAAAATACCCCCCAATACTCTCTAAATACCCAAAATGCCTTTCTTAACCAAAAATTCCAAATATTCCCAGAAAATTCTAGAAAATCCCAAATATTCTCAATTTCATTTTGTTCAACTACACCATATGACAATTTTTTCAATTTAACCCACTTTTACCAAAACCCCCAATTTGACCCATTCTTAACCCAAGTGGACCCAATGTCCCACCAAAACACCCCAATTGACCTCAATTTTGGTCCAATTCAATTATAAACTTCAATTCAATATCCCCAATATCAATATATACCAAATCCAAGTCCAATTTTATTGACATTTTGGCCCAATTCCAATTTGGGACTTAAGGCCCAATTTTGACCCATAACCCAAACTAGCTCAATTCAACTCTCATTGGCCCCAAATATTTTCTAAAGCCTTCCTAACATCCCCATAAACAAAACACTAACTTGATTTGCCAAAAATTTGAACCTAAACTCCACCCAAACCTAACCCAAAACCAAAATCGCTTAAATTAACCTAAGCCCAAACCTAACCCAAATGGGCCCAAATCCCAAAATTAGAGCCCAACCAAAGTTGAAAACTTTTTGTAACACTCCCATAAAAATTTTTCAACATTAATTTTACACCAAATTCAAGCTTAGCCCAACCTTAGCCCAAGTTAGCCCAATTTGGCCCACCTTGGCCCCTATACCAAAAAAGCTCAAATTCAACCCAATTCTACTCCACATCACACCAAGTTGATTCCAAACCATTCATGAAACATCCCTAAACTAAACCCAACATTTATTTGGCATGGTATTTCACAAAATTCTTCATCCAAAATTCGATTTTGAAGTATAAAGGCCCACCCATTTAAGCCTTTTAAAAAGCCCACTTCCACCAAACCCAAAAGCCCAAAAATTCATCCAAAGCCCACATGGCAATTCCTTCTCATGATCCACTTGATAAAATCATTCCCTAAAGTTTGAAACCTATGATTAAATCATTTTAAATTAGGCTTTATCCAAATACCCATCAAAATGCTAAAATTCCTAAAATCCATTCCAATGAAATTGACTAAGCCATCCCCAAGCCCAAATGAAGCCATGAAGCCATCTTTAAGCCCCATGTAAAGCCATGAGAAGTTTGACATGTGACCATCCCATAAATGGCAAGATGAGGAGCCTCTTTAAGGATTCTCTTAAAGGTGATTAAACCTTTTCATGCTTCCCCTAAACTATGTTTAAACTTAAACATGCTTGGATAGTGACTTCTCCCCACTAATCTAGCTGACTCACTTGACCTCCCTCAGCCCAAACCAGAGCTTGGAGAGGTGAACCCAGCCCATTTGCATGACTTGACCCATTTGGATTCAAAATCACCCCTCTCCCCATACCACTTAAAGCTAAACTCTTTACACATGTCCATGGCTAATTGACTTCACCATTGCGAACCCATGATCCTTCTGATCAAGATGGTGACCTAACCCTGCCAACCAGTCGCCTGGGTCGCCAGAAAATTCCATGGCCAAGAGCTCCATGTGAGCCAAAATTTTCAATTCTTCCTTGCTGAGTTATCCCAGTCCAATTGAACAACATGGTTGTTCTTCTCTTGCATAAAGCAGCTGATCCCAAGCATCAAACCCCCTGGGAAGCCCTCCAGCCATGTATATTTAAACCCACCACCCTCTCGGCCAAAGAAGGTGTTGAACCTAACCTTACCAAAACTCTACCAAAATCACTCCAGAACCCTCTCCAGACATAGAGAACTTGATCCTCACTGAAATCCAGCCCTAAAGCCCTCTCTGCGAGTCTAATTTTGGAGTTGAAATTCAAGCCCAAAATCATGACACTTTACCACAGTGAGCCAATCTTCAAATTGATTGACTCTACACCTTCACCAGACCAAGAGGAGAAGTTCCCCAGTAAAAGCCCCCTCACCAGGCCAGCCATTGCTTCCAGCCCCCAAGCTTTGTGATCGGCCTTGGTCACTTTTGTACTTAGGCATTTCCCTAAAGTAAGAGACTTCATCAGAAGCTTGCTTGGACTCAATCGAAGGTGTCACAACCCTTAGATCGAAGCTTCACTTCTCTGAGCAAAGGTATGAACTCACTCTTCCTCCTGAGCTCCTGGAGATTCTATATTTAGTTTGAGTTGATTTTAATGCACCTTAACCGTATAGATGTGTTCATCTCTTTAAGATGAATCGATAGAGTATAAGAACGCAAAAATCCATGGAGAATCGAGTGAGATCTTAAGGTTTTAGTGTGGACGGTCACGGGTGCACACTAGTCGGAGACGATGACCAGTAGCCATTGGATCGTGCGTGTATCGAGTGGACGGTCGAGTTCAAGTCGGACAGCGCAATGGTATGTGAATGGCGGGCCCCCGTAGCGCTGACTCAGATGGAGGCGTCGAATCATGGATGACGCGTGGGCTTTCGATCCGGATTAGGATGACGCGGCGCCGAGTCGGATAAGTAGAAAATTAGGAGTTTTTTAGATTTATTTAAACACCAGAACTTCAAAAATTATATCTTTGTATAGAAAAATCACAAAAATAAAATAAAAATACCCTCTTACTCAGTGAACAGAGAAGAATAATGTGGAAAAGAAATCAAGTTAATTGGATGAGTATTTTATTTTTAATAATTTATTTATTATTTCCTATGTTTTGATTCTCCATTTGCATAGACAATTCACCATGGCATGAGACCATAGGGCTTTTGAAGCCTCTGATCTTGGAAACATTCCTTGAATTTTTCAAGGTCAGAGGCCACCTCTGTGAAAGTTATTGATTTTTCAAGTTCATGTCACTGTTTTAGGCATTCTAATTCCAATAATTAGTATGTTGTAAAATAAATTCTAGGAAAATTTGGTGGTGTTTCTTAGAACCAGGGCACCCTATGAAAATATATTTTGAGTTAATTCATTCATAATAACCCTAATTGGTCTAAACTCCCAAAATTGAATTTGAATTCATTAGGGTTAACCACACACCAAATTACTTGAAAACAATTCTCCGTTGTTCTTTAGGGTCAGAGGAACCTTACATAAAATTTTGAAATCATTTAGACTTGATTAACCCCACCAAATGGATTGATTAAGCCTCATAAGCAAAATGGAATTTTAAAAATCAATAACTCTAAAAATACTTTTCAAAAATTCACAAAAATGGTTTTGGAGCTTCTCTGATATCAGGGGAGTTCAGAAAAATTAAAATTGGAATTTTATAAAAAAAGTTCATTTTTCACAATATTTTAATATTTTAATAATTAAAAAATAATAAAAATCACAAAAATATTAAAAATCATTAAAATGTCACATTTTGACTCCTAATCTCTTAGGAACAAACTAAATATTTTTCCTATGTCCCTAGGACAAGATATTGAATTTTAAAGGTTTAATGTAATTTTTTTATATTAAAAAAATGAATTTTCAACCTTTTTCACTAAAATAATTCTAATAAATCAAAGAAAAATTATAAAATTATAAAATTTGTTTCTTTGGACTCCTTGAGATTAGAGAAATTTAAGAAAAATATAAAATCTATTTTTCAATTTTTATTTTATATTAAAATTAATTAATACTCTAAAACGTAAAATAATTATAATAAATAAAATATAATTAAAAAAATCACTAAAATTGGTCTAAGTGGTTCTCTGGTTATTAGAAACATCTCATAATTTTTTTAAGGACAGAAACTTTACCTTGGTCATGTTGTTGAATTTTCTTTGAAAACCCCTATTTTCTACTAAAAATAATTATATAAATAAATTAAAGTCAGAAAAATCACATTTTCTCCTCTAATGTCTTAATTGACATGTGAATGAGGTGACATAAAAATTTCAAATTCATTTGAGCTCAATTTAGTAAGTTATGAAATAAATAAGCCTTAAAGGGCATAAAGGTAATTAAAGAATTTTAACCCTTAATTAAAACTTTAGGTTTAATCAAAATGGAGGGTAAAATATTTGATTTTAATTTTCTCTTGGATGATTGAAACTTAGGGAAATTAAAAGGGTAGAAACCCATTGAACACTTTCAAAATATCAAAATGAAACTCTAATTAATTAAATAATTTAAATTTTGGAAAGATTATATTTAAAATTTGGATTATTAAAATAAGGATATTATTAAGAGGATATTTATTCTTTAATTTAAAAATCCCTAAGTAAGTGACTTCAATAATATTTAGTTCTTAATTAAAAATTAAAACAATAATCCAAACTAAATAAATTAAAAGTTAAAAGAAAATAACCCTTAAATGAATTAAAGCTTAAAATGTCAAATGGTCCAATAATTAAAATCAAGTTTAAAATCTTGGAGTTAAATTAAATTAAATTAAATTAAGTCAAGTCAAAGTTTAAATTAAATTAAATTAACACCTTAACAATTAAATTAAATTAAATTAAAAATTTTGAAACTAAAATTAAATTAAATTAAAAATTAAATTAAAATTAAAAATTAAATTTAAATTAAATTAAATTAAATTAAAATTAAATTAAATTAAATTAAAATTAAATTAAATTAAATTAAAATTAAATTAAATTAAATTAAAATTAAAATTAAATTAAATTAAATTAAATTAAATTAAATTAAATTAAATTAAATTAACATCACTTAACAACAAACATAAATGAAAACATTAAGAGTTAAATCAAAACATATGAAAGATTTCAACCTTTTTCAATATAAGTAAATCTAAAACGTAAAAAGTTAATCTGAAATATAATATCACTTAAAGTGTAAAGATTTATATTAAGTCTAAAATAATTCAAACCCTATTCCAAACTTAATAATCTTTAATTAATTTTTATAATTGAATCAAATCAAATTAAGTCATTAAAATATTTATTACTTTGCCCTTAAAAGGCTTTTATTGTTATAACTCTTAAATGAAACATCAAGTGAAGAGTCACTTCACACATAAGATATTCAAATGTCCTAAGTTCACTGAGCAAGAAACAAAACAAAATTAAAATCCTTTGATGATTAATTCACCAATACAACAAAATTCATTTGAACTCAAAATAATCCAGAAGTATTGAAAAGATGTTTAAGATTCATCTTAAACACTTCCTCGATACGATGGGGTGTTTTAGAAGAATAATTGAACTTAATTATTCTTTGGTGAAGAAAATCATCCTTAAACCAAACCAACAACCTAGACTTCATAGGAAATGACTAGCAATAGGATTAGGATTCTGATAGACAACCAAAACCCTTTCCCTTAGCTTTACCTAGGTATTTCTTGCAAAAATATGTTTAAATGCTCTAACATGTGTTTTAAGTGTAGCTTGGGATGACAGGAAGACCCTCTAGGTACGCTTTTATTTTATTGCAATTTACTTTATTGCAATTTACTTACATGCACAGTACTTTACTTTTTCTTGCATGTTAAATAAGACTGTTGCATGAAAACCAAGACATATAGGATAGCCACAAAACTGAAACCAAAACTAAATTAAAAGTCACCATAAGATAAAATTCACCGCCACAACATTCCAAAATATAAAACAACTCAAAATTTAATCACAAATAGAAAAACAAAACTACAATTGCAACTAAATTAAAACGTCTCGTTGAATGATCAAGAATACCTCGGATGATGTAACCCACGTGTTGCTAACATGATTTCCCACGGTCTAAATGAAAGTGTGGAACTCATTCAGTTGAGTTTAGCAAATTCATCTGGACTACGTGAATTCGATGAAAATAACGGTGTCGGGATGACAGAACCGTGGGATCTTAATCGGTTTTGTTTAATCAACTTTAAGATTTGTTTTAATTAAAACATTAAAAACACTTGGATTTTAAGATTTTCTCTAAACCAAAACACTTCTCTCATCTCCTGATTTATGACTTCTAAAACTAAAACCTCTGCAAAAACAAGGAGCTTGTAGCATGGTGGGCAGCACGACCATCGTCAAAACTTGAATCTACTTCAGCAAAACCTTTCCTAGTTTTAAATAACAAAGCCATAGGATTTCGAGGTAGTTTGCTCAGTGCAACATAAATCCACAACTTTTTGTTAGGCACTTGCATAATCATGTTATGTAAATTAAGCCCTAACCAGTCTTAGGATTCCGAGGTAGTCGTTTGGTACAACATAAACCCTCACATCTTTGAGTCTATTTGTATGATTATGTCATACAAATATAAGTCCTAATTAATTAAAATTTGCAGGATTGCAATATTAAATAAATTCTCAAATTGAAACCAAACCATAAGATAGTTTGGGAAGTTGCCAAGATTCTTCTTGGATCCTCAGCTTCTCCTACTTCTCTTCCTTTGGACTCCTGAAATTAACTGTTCCAAATTTGATTAATTCCCTTTTGAAATTCCAAAATTCAATCCTTTGAAAACCTTAAAGTATGAAATTCTTGAGAGCAAATCCACTGATCATTATAGAGTTTTCTTAAATGATTCCTGTCATTTAAGATGTAATTAACTATAGGGGCTTGCCCTTATAGGGAACTTTAAGAACCCAGGTAATATAAACCCTGTTTAATTTCTTTATATTAAACAGGGGAACTTGTCGGCTTATAAAATTGGTTTGCAGACCAAAAGGATGTCACAGATCTTCTAGTTTATTTAACCGAGCCCCATCATCAAGTGTGTCTATTCTTCGGGATAGATATACGGTTTGTGGTGCGGTGCTCGTTTATATAAACTATTTGGGATGTGAGATCGGTTTAATTTCATATCTTAAAATTTTTAAACTTAGAATTATTTTCAAAATCAAATACTACTTTCTAAATTATATATATATATATATATAAATTAAATTTAAAATTTAAAATTCGCCGATAATTTCTGTAGACGACCCCCTTTTCAAACACATAACCTTAAAATATGCCGACAACTGCATCAACAATGTTTGTGGAGTTGAGGTCAATAGAGTTGTGCAAATGGCACACAGATCGGGCTGGAGGACCTCCTTCTGATTTTATTTAGTACCCTGAACCTTTTTACTTAGTAGGAAAAGGATGAATTTTTTTAGTAGCTTCGGCTTTGTCATTGGTTCCCAGTTGATGAAGTTATGCAAATTTGAGGTTTATATCAGGCAGAAGTTTCAAACCTTCTTGTCCAGGAACTGTGTCTTGTTATTTGTGATAATAATTATTTTTAAGCCATAGTGATAGAGTAAGTCAGTCTAGATGAAGTTCCTTACAACACTTCTATGAATCATTCTAAGAATTTTTCTTTAATCTACTTTGGATGGTTCCAGAATATCTAGGCTGCAAAAAATAATGGGCTAGTGATTTGTTGTCATTGAAGTTTTAATAAACCATTTTGTTGGCATCTCTCACATCTCCTAGAGAATTATTCAACATGCTTCAATAATTTTGGCCAAATATACCCTGCTGTTGGACTTGATAAGCTAGCGTCCTTCCTCTGGAATGACTTCTGTATTAATGAATATCTTTAAGGATGTACTTTACCTTATTTTTTTTAATGCACCTAAGTACATTGAAATTGCTAATTTTTAGAAGAACTTCCCTTCTATCAACAAGTTTTTTTGTGGCTTTGAATTTAAATCTTCAAGTGTTCGTTACCTCTTCTGCGACATTCCTCATTTCTAGGTATTCGACTTAAGGTTTTATCCAGCTTTTTTCTTGTTCACCTTCCACCATCGTAGCCTCAGCCTCTTCAATAACTGGTTAGTAAAGTATTTCTGGCTCCTTGTTCCCCAAACAAACACATCAAGATAATAAAGTCAACCACCTAATTTACCTCTCAGCAAAAGTATTTAATCTATAATTGTGGGATTTTATAGAACTCTATCTTGGCCTTATTGAGTTATCTTATCATCATTTCATCTCTGGCTTTAAATTCTCTATCTATTTGATTCATCACAAGTTGTAAATCTAATTTGATGATGAGGATAGGCCAAGCATAGTCCAGCAATCAGAGCCTCTTATTCTTCTTAGTTTTTTGTTAACTTGAACTCCACAAATATTGAATGTAATACATGATATTCTATGAGCTACATTGAGCGAGCTCAATCCCTGCTTTACTTATTTTTTGAGTTGCCAACTATGTATAGGATCCATCACTGTCGCCCGTCATGATTTTCTTTAGTGAGGTCCCCCCCTGCTCTGAGAAGTATGCCAAAATATCAGTGATTTCATGTGCTTTTATGACCTACCATTGAATATAAGTAATATCAAACTCAATTAACTCCACCACTATTAGATTAACTGGTTGGAATTTTCTAGCTGGGTGTCGCACAAAATTTAGTTGGTGATCCATGATTGCTCGAATGGACATCTGGATGTAGGGTTGTAACATGTGAAGTTTCACAATCATGACAAAGGTTAGTTTTTTCATAATCAGGTATTTGAAATCCATCTTTCAAAATTAAATTCTCGACTACTCCTAGACTAATACCAAACTGGTTGCCTCTACTCCTACCCTTAAGCATTGGAAGATTTTTATGTTCAATATTGAGCTCTATTGAATTGGTGGTGAAGCTAAGGCATCCTAAATAATTTGGAAAGCCTATTAGCACTTATCCGTCCACCAGAAACTTATGGCCTTTCAGCGAGTTATGAAGAATAATATACACTTATCAACCGAACTCGAGATGACGTGACTCAGGGCAGTGATCTTCTGGTTAAATTATAAACTTCCTTGATGTACCATGGGACAGGCTTGTCGATCAATGCTTGGATTTTTTTTCCAAGTTTGTGATGAGCCTGTCACCGTGGAGGGTACAGATTTTGCCACAATACCATCTATTTTTGAGATTGGGTCCAGTTCAAGAATTGCACCCCTAACTCGGACTCAAAGGAGAAATAGAAGCAGAAAGATCGCCAAGAAAGCCAGAGCTGCTGAAGTTGCTTTTCTAGAAGAAATTCATGAGGATAGAGAAGAACTGCCTGAGTATATACCTCTGTTGGAAGGTAGCAGGTTTCACCCTCTCTATGCCGCATTAGACGAAGAGAATGTCAGCAGGATCGTCGCTGCATTACCACGACCTGCGTACTACAGCAATTACAAGAGAAAAGGGATAAGACTACGCCATTTACTCGGCTGCAGACTATGATAGAAAGATTCGCAAAGAAAGAAAGATGCCCTGTATTAGAAATCTTAAGAAGAATAGGACGAGTGCCAGTTAAATCCTGCCTCGGACCACGAATAGAGCCTGTTGCTGCCATAGAGAAACCAAAGAAGAAGATAAAAGCCAGTCCACCCATTGTTGTATCGGGTCTACAAATTAGGGAGGATACCACCTTCCAGCATATAGCCGACAGACCATCCGGTCCTAGGCTTCCGGCTGCGAGAAGGATGGTATGGCGACCTACTACTGGCGAGTTAAGAACAAAACAATGTCCTGAGAAGAAAAGTCTCATCAGGAGACTTGAATCAGAAGAAAGTGCTACTGCAATAAAGGGGACTCCCGGGAAGGAAGTTCAACAACCGTCACGAGACAACTGCGAGACCGTGCGAAAAGGGCCACTAGAGGATGCTATGGACAAGTTAAGGACCGACATCCGATGGTTAGCAAAAGAAAGAGAAGAAGAATTAGGAGATGAAGTTGACTCATCAGAGTTCATGGATGAGGAGTATGCCGAGATCAACATGGTTGAGACACGAGCATCGTCAGCTTCGCAAGGTTCTTCGGCAGCTGCTGAAAGAGATGAACCGGAAGTGTTGAGAGCACAGATTCGGGAGAGAGATGACACAATTTCCCAAATGGCAAAGAGGATGGAAGAAATGGCTACTGCCTTAGCCACTCTCCAGAGTCAGGTACAACCTTAGAAAGAGATACCCCCAAAAATTATCCATATTACAGATGGAGGAAAAGAGATCACATCCATCAACGGAAATGAACAACCAAAGAAAGATCCTGCACAAAGCATGATTCCAGAAAAGGATATTAAGAGCATGGTAGAACAGCAGGTGCGAGAGGCCCTAGCACAATCCAAGGGCGGAGCATCTATTCAGACGGGTAGACCTTACCCCAAAGAATTCGATGCAGTCCAATACCCGAAAGGCTTCGTACCACCTCTGTTTAAGACTTTTGATGGAATGAGAAACCCCCGGTAGCATGTCACACATTTTTGTGCTAGTTGCTGCAATGCCGGTGGGAGTGACGCTTTACCCTTCCACCAGTTCATCAGCAGTTTGTCAGGGATTGCCTTTGACTGGTACGCAGAATTGCCGAACTGTTCAGTAAAGACCTTTTCAGAACTAGAAAATTTCTTCGTTAAACGATTTGCCGGAGCTCAGCACCACATCACTATCGGTGATCTAGTGGTGGAGTAACAAAAGCCGAACGAGACTTTAGTGGATTACATACTTCAATGGAGAAACTTAAGCATGAAGTGTGAACCACAGCTTCAAGAACAACATGCAGTCGGCATCCTACTTAAAAGTATCCATGGCCCGATAGCACTTCTCCTTAAAGGATTTACAGTCAAGACATTCGAGAAGTTGCTTAGCAAGGATGGGAGCTTGCAAGAAGAGGTAAAGCAGTTAAGTTTCTAGACAAGACTGATAAGCGGAAGCCTGTGAAAACATTCGAGAAGAAATCTAGAATTATCGCGGAAGTAGATAAGGGCAAGCAACCGGTTCAGATACAGTCAGAGCGGCCACAGATTAGTTATTAACCACCACAACAGACTTATCAGCAACCTCAGCAGAGCTATCAGCAACCTCAGCAAGGCTATCAACAACCTCGACCGAGCTATCACTCGCCTCAGCATTATGAACAACCGCCTTGTTCATCGCGTACCTTAAGAGAACTTCTAAATAAAGAATATCCATTTAAAACTGAAGCAATAGCGAAGATGTTTCGCAACTTAATGAAGACACCGGATTTTCAGCTACCAGAGCCCAAGAAGCCGGAGGAAGTCAATAAGAAAGATCATCCAAACTATTGCCCTTACCACCAGATGCTCGGACATAAGATAGAGGATTGCATCACTTTTAAGAGTTGGCTTGATGACAATCTCCGAAAAGGGAACATAACGATCCCAAAGGAATACATGAAGGAAGCCCAGAAAGGAGGTTCCGTCAATGTTATTTCAACGGATCCTATTGTTCTGATAGACCCTTACGCGACTGATGATGGATGGAGTACCATCTGGACAAAGTCTTCAAAGAAAATTTTGGATCACATCCAAACCGCTTCGGTACACACTTCAACTCAGAGTTTGAAACCTATTGAGCCGGCACTATCACTTGCTATTGAAGAACTGTCCCAGAAGGAGGAGAAGATCGTGGACAAAAAGAAGACTGATCCTGTCAAAGGAGATGAGAGAGGCTCTGATCAAGGCTTTACTTGATCCAGAGATTTGTTTAGCCCAAATGGCCGGTAATTCCTTCGACAAGGTTTGCTCGTTAAGAGAACAGCGAGGTGTTACCTTCACGGACAATGATCTATTACATGGAATAGCAGATCACAACCGACCGTTTTACATTTCAGTCACTATTGGAAAGTTTACGCTCTCCAGAGTGTTGGTTGATCCGCGGGCATCGATCAACATAATGAATCTTCGGACACTAGCATATTTGGAAATTGATGCTCGCAAGCTTGAAGGGGACAAGATGCTATTAAGAGGCTTCAATCAAAAATGAGAAAGAGCTCTTGGATCGATAACACTACTAATGAAGACCGGTGATTTAGCAAAGACAACCGCAAAATTCCACATAATTGATTCTAAAACATCGTTCAATGCTCTACTGGGTCAGCCATGGATCCATGAAAACCGGATGGTACCATCGTCTCTGCACCAGTGCATAAAGTATTACGAAAGAGGGGAACATTGTATCAAAGGTGACTTGAAACCATTCTCCCTGCACGAAATTGGAATTCATGAAGATGCGGCCTACAACGCGCCCCTGAAGAAAACAATCTTTTCCAGAAATACCATACTAAACGAAGCAAAAGAAATTCTAGACGATGAAGAACCTGAAGTTCTAGTCCAACAGTTACTCACCACTCCTTTATGGTGAGATGATGAAGATTTCTCCAGGACTCGCACCCAAGGTCGAGGCCGGAGACGAGGACGTGGAAGAAATGTTGGAACAGTTGGACAGAAGAAATAGGTCATCGATGTTGATTGGGAGAACAATTTCGAAGAAGAAGAAATTAAGAATGAAGCAGCGACAATAAGTCAAAAGAAACCCCAGTTCAAGATCTCTCTCAAAGATGAAAAGAATGAAGAATACAAATCAATGTACTAGAAGATTAACCATTATGTACATACTATGACCCTGACCCTGATCCATTCTAATAAGATCGAGGGTATGGTGGTCAAGGAAGCGCATGGTGGTGGTACTAAGCCAATCAAGTTTTACCGTGGTGCTTCTTCTTCCAATAATGAAAAAGATGTACAATTTGAAGATGTTACTTTATCTGAATTAATGGAATTACCTTTTGAATGGTACTTTCCCTGTCTTCAAAATTTAATTCAACGTGGTGTCTTACCTCGATAATGGACAAAAGGCCGATCACAACACTTTGAAAAATTATGGAATAATGTCGGTCGGCCTCCCAATTCAAAACATGGTCTCGGATTCGGCACAGTAGGATCAGTGGACGATACGGGATTTTGCTTGGTTGTCACTTGTGAACCTAATAAAGACTGCTTGGAAGCTTCAGAAGATCACGAAGATCTACCAATCGGAGACGCTCCACCAGAATTTGAAGAAGAAATCAAATCTACAATAAACGAGTTAAAGGAAGTTAACTTAGGTACTAGCGAGAGCCTAGGCCTACCTTTGTTAGCTCCTTACTCAATAAAAAAGATTTCGAGGAAATAATCAAGCTACTAATGGAATTCAAGGACTGTTTTGCTTGGAGTTATGATGAAATGCCAAGATTAGCTCCAGAAGTCCTAGTTCACAAACTAGGAGTAGATCCTACTTCCTTTCCAGTCAGACAAGCTCCCAGGAGAATGCGTCTAGAAATTGAGTAGCAAGTAATAGCTGAAGTTAAGAAGCTAATAGACGCTAAATTTGTCCGTAAAGAACAATACCCTACTTGGCTAGCCAATGTGGTATCAGTCAGGAAGAAGAATGGACAAATCAGAATTTGCGTGGATTTTAGAGATTTTAATAAAGCATGTCCAAAGGATGAATTTCCACTACCAATTCCAGAACAGATGATCGACATTGCTTCAACACATGAAATCTTCTCATTTATGGATGGATCATCAGGATACAACCAGATAACGATGGCACCAGAAGACGAAAAGCTCACGGCATTCAGAATGTCGATCGGGGTGTATTGCTACACAGTAATGCCATTCAGATTAAAGAAAGCAGGAGCAACATACCAAAGAGCGATGACGAAGATTTTTGATGATCTCATTCACAACCAAGTTGAGTGCTATGTAGATGATGTGGTCATCAAAAGCAAACTGAAGGAAGATCACCTGTATGATTTGAGAATTGTTTTCGAGCGACTAAGACAATACAACCTTAAGATGAATCCCTTAAAATGCGCCTTCGGCGTCACCTCCGGGAAATTCTTAGGATTTGTTGTCCGACATCACGAGATTGAAATCGATCCGGAAAAGATTAAAGCTATTTTAGAAATGCCTCCTCCCAAAACTTTGAAACAACTACGATACTTTCAAGGGAAGTTGGCATATCTTCGATGCTTTATCTCAAACTTGTCAGGTAGGTGTCAGCCCTTCTCAGCATTAGTTAAGAAGAACGCCAAATTCGTTTGGGATGAGAAATGCCAACGGGCTTTCAAGGACGTTAAACAATATTTAATGACACCTCCTGTCTTAGCAGCCCCAGTCTCAGGTAGACCATTGATACTTTATACCGCGGCTTTAGACGACTCCATTGGAGCCCTACTAGCCCAGGTCAATGATGAGGGAAAAGAAAATGCTCTCTACTACTTAAGCAGTTGTCTAATTCCGACGGAAGTAAAGTATCCTCCGATTGAGAAATACTGTTTGGCCCTGATCTTCGCCGCTCAAAAGCTCAGGCATTACATGCTTTCTCGTAAATTTAACCTTATTTCGAGAGTTAATCCGTTGTAATACTTGATGACCCGACCGACGCTTTCTGGCAGACTTGCCAGGTGGTCGATGATACTATTGCAATTCGACCTAACTTTTGTTCCTCTTCGCGACGTAAAGGGACAATTCGTAGCAGACTTCCTCGCAGCACACCCTTTACCGGCAAATTCGCTTCCCAACGATGATTTGCTTGATGAGCACATAATGAGCCTAGAAGACCTTGATGATCGACATTGGGAACTATACTTCAACGGTGCGTCCTCAGCACAGAAGAACAAAGAATCGCAAACGATAGTACCCGGTAAGGCAAGAATTAAACTAATCTTTATAACACTGGAGCGGGGAATGTTAAGATACTCCTACCACTTAATAGAACCGTGGACAAACAACGAGGCAGAATACGAAGCCCTTCTAACAGGACTGGAATTAACCATTCAGATGGGAATAACAGATATCAACATCTACGGAGATTCTCAGTTGATCATTCAACAGGTCGCCGGACAGTACAAAATTCTAAAACCAAGACTTGAGCAGTACTTTCAGTATGTCATGAGATTGTTGGAACAAATTCCAAACGTAACAATCTACAAGATTCCCAGAAAAGAAAATGCTCTCGCCGATGTGCTAGCTCGCCTTACAAAGGAATTTGCCTGCTTGCAGGATGAGTCAGTTGAAGTGTCATTTCAAGGATGACAGGTGCTATCACAGCTCGACATGGATACAATACACAAATCAATAGAAAAAACAGAAGAAACAATTGCAGCAGTGACAGAAAATACAGAGGATTAGCGGCAGCCATTAATAGACTACTTGCAAACAGGAAAACTACCTGACGATAAGTCATTAGCTCATCAAATCAAAAAAAGAACTTTGTCTTACGCATTAATAAACAATACATTATACAGAAGGTCTTTTGATCAGATGTGGCTAAGATGCCTGAGCGGGTCCGAGGCTCGTGAAATCGTTAAAGAAGTACATTCAGGACTTTGTGGCGCTCATCAGTCGGGTCCGAAAATGAAAATGAAGATTAAAAAATTAGGGTACTACTGGCCCTCAATGATGACCGACTGTATGAAAGTTGCCAAAAGCTGTCACCAGTGCCAAGTGCACGGAGTGGTTCTGCATCAACCTCCAAATGTGCTACATCCGACAATCGCATCGTGGCCATTTGAGTGTTGGGGCACAAATATAGTGGGTCTGATAGAACCACCTTCTGCAAGAGGACTTTGCTTTATTCTAGCAGCTATAGACTACTTTTTTAAATGGGCAGAAGCTATACCACCCAGAGAAGTGAAGGCACACCACGTGCTACAGTTTTTCAAGAACCAAGTTGTCTACCATTTTGGGTTACCATGCAGGATCATTTCAGATAATGGGTCTGCATTCAAAAGTACAAAGATCAACAATTTTGTCAGAAGACACGGGATCGATTGGTAATACTCAACGATCTACTACCCAAGAGCAAACGGCTTGGCCGAGGCTTTTAATAAAACTCTCGTTCAAATTTAAAAAAAATCTTTGGACGATAATAAGAGAAATTGGCACGAGAAGTTGTTAGAAGCCTTATGGGCCTACAAGACGACTTTTAGGACTCCTACTCTGTCTACGCCTTACACTTTAGTGTACGGGTCCAAGGCCGTCTTGCCCCTAGAAGTTCAGCTTCCGTCACTCTGAATTGCAGTTGCAAAAAAGATCACTACAATAGAAAATGCCTGACTACGAATGGAAGAATTGGAAAGCTTGGAAGGGAAAAGACTTTCCGCGCAAAAGAATTTGGAACTGTATCAAGCCAAGATGATCCAGGCCCATGATAAATTTATCCATCCCAGGACATTCAAAGTCGGTGACTTAATTCTTGTTCTCAGAAGACCTATTCTTGCACACCTCAAGATAGGTGGTAAATTTGAACCAACATGGGAAGGGTCGTTCGTGGTCGAGACAGTCTACTCAGGAGGTTCCTACCAACTGGTGATTTGCCATGGATAACGACTTATGCTTCCAATCAATGGACGGTATTTGAAGAAGTATTACGCAACCTGATGTTTCGAAGGGTGGCCTCTAAAGTAGAATCTTATCCCTAGAAACACCGTGTGAAGTAATCACTTTATGACTGGGTCCGAACCCAAAACAAAATAAAATGGATGATAAAAAAAATTTCATCAACAAAAATGTTAAAAAGAAAACATGGGAAATCATAATAATAAAATGTCAATCTTTCCTTTTAAATCAATTCATTCCTGATATTTTTTCATCTCTTCCTTCTTCCTTTAAATTTAAAAGAAGTGAATAAGAATTTTTAAGTGTTTTTCTTATTGTTCTTGTTCTTAGGACAGCCTCTAATCCTTTCCTTTTTTTTCGCAGGGAAATGTCGAACGGGCGGTTGGTTCTAAACTTTAGAAATGGCGTGAGTCTAGCACTTGATGAAAAAAGGGTGAGGGATGGAGCAGTGATAGGGATTGACACAGAATTCACACCAGCCCGCTTACAATACGAAGAAAATGATTGGATCCCAGTTGATCGAGAAGAACTTCACAGCCTGACAGTGATGAAAATGGGTGGCCAGAGCCACCAATCCAGCAACAAGAAAAGAAAAACAAACGCCGCACATGCAACCGGAGAAGATAAGAAAATTAAGTCCATGGTTTCCACAACAGAGGGTAGGCTTGTCAGCGCCGCGCCCGTCGAAATTCAAGGGGTAAGGAGAGCTACTCTCACTACTACCCAGCGAAGAAATAAGAATCATCGCATTCGCAAAATGTTGACCAAGTTAGCAGAAGATCAACATGAACAAACAGTGGATATTGTTAATACAAATGCTCCAAGGAGACCGGTTCGTCAGGAACCAAAAAGAAGAACGTCAATTCCAAGAAAGTCGGAACAGATAAGAGAAATACCAAGAAAAGAAAAAATAGAGTCGATACCTCGACGCCGAGCATACGTACTAGATCCGAAGAGTCTTGTTGTGAAAGCAACCCCGGAGGATGTCCCTACGAAGACTATCCCAGAGGAGCCGAGACATGCAGAAGAACATGCTGGGGTTGAGCCATACATCTCGCAGTATGTTACTAGACACTGAGGACTTCATATAATCCCGAAATACGAGCTGGAGAAAATGCAACTAGTTGAGAAGAAAACCTTTGAATACTTTGAAAGAATTGGAAACAAGAGGGTCAACATCTTGGAAGGCCTCGAGCTACATACAGATGTTTTCTCAGATTATTAGCAACAAAAAATTGTAGATTGTATCTTTGATTTACAGAAAATGGGTCGAGCTGGCCGCCTGAGAGAAAAGACATATTCAGAACCCCGAAGATGGATGCCAGGAAAAGGAAGAGTTATAATCCAATGCGGATGTTGCTACAATTTTGCCATAGACAGAAAAGGAAATCTACCAGGGTTACTCCGTCGCGGTGAGGTGGATCCAATGCCAAGAATTATCAAGAGAATGGTGAAAAGGATGATAACATGGAGGGTACTGCCTGCAGATTGCATACCCAACGTACTGCATTATCAATATCTACAAGGAAGGCGACTGCATACCTCCGCATATAGACCATCATGACTTTATTACACCCTTTTGCGCAGTGTCATTACTCAGCCAGTGCAACATCATGTTCGGATTCGACCTCCGGATGGCAGGCCTCAGTGAGTTCCGAGGGCCGGTGGAGATACCACTTCCGGTAGGTTTCATCCTGGTGTTAAAAGGAATCGGAGCAGACGTTGCGAAGCATTGCATTCCAGGAGTGCCTGTGGAGCGGATCTCAGTTACTTTTAGAAGAATGGACGATTGAAAGATGCCTTACCACTTTCAGCCATATCCAGAATTGGAGAGTCTCGGGCCCTACGAGCTGTGAGTTACATGGGGAATAGCACACCTCCAACGCACATCCATGGGGCATTCCTACCAAGGGTGGCTTGGAAGGTGATGTTATTACACATGTTTCTTACTATTCATACATGGATTTTTGACAGACGCTTTTGGATGGATCAACAAGAATCTTAAACAATCCGTTTTGGATTTACATGGATTGTATGAGACATAAGATTTCTGAGGAAAATGTCATCATGACTAGATCAAGTTGTATGATGTACTTGCAGCAAATTGGAATGAAAATGACTACGTCATATTTTGCCTTCACCTTTTTTGTGCAAATTGACTGGGAAACGCCATTAGTGTTAAATGAACTTTGAACGAAGAACAGAAAAGAAAAGAAAATAAATAAGAATTTTTCTTAAAAAATCTGAATATTAAAATGAACTTCAAAATTCACATGAACACTAAATAAACAACAAAAATAAAAAAATTGGATCGTTAAAGGACAAAAAAAAATGAATCTAAATCTGAAATAGAATTCCGATCTGAATCCTCTGATTCGAACCTTTCAATTCTTCTCTCAATCGAAATCTGTTTGAAACTCTTTTGAAATTTGAATATTTTCATCGACTTATTGCTAAGTCAAGTCTTTTCAACTTGGCACACTGACCAGCTCCTTTCAATTCTTTTTCTTCTATGTCTTAGAGGATCGACTAGTTCTATTGACACGGAGCCACAAACTTTGTTCGATTTGGTTCTGAAGGCATGAGACTGGGTCCCTCTTCATACAGATAAATCCTCGTGGCTAGAGCCTAACTTGTAGTCCTCTTTCAAACTTTCGAGACTGGTACCTAAATTCCAGTTCTCTTCTTTCGAGGTCGGTACCTAAATTCCGACTCTTATTCGAGATCGATACCTAAATTTTGATTCTCTTTCGAATTGATGCCTAAATTTCAATTCTAAATTCCGAGACTGGTACCTAAATTCCAGTTCTCTTCCTTCAAGGTCGGTACCTAAATTACGACTCTCATTCGAGATCGATACTTAAATTTAGATTCTCTTTCGAATTGATACCTATATTTCAATTCTAAACTTTCCGAGACTGGTACCTAAATTCCAGTTCTCTTCTTTCGAGGTCGGTACCTAAATTCTGACTCTCATTCAAGATCGACACCTAAATTTCGATTCTCTTTCGAATTGATATCAAAATTTCAATTCTAAATTCCGAGATTGGTACCTAAATTCCAGTTCTCTTCCTTCAATGTTGGTACCTAAATTCTGACTCTCTTTCGAGATCGATACTTAAATTTTGATTCTTTTTCAAATTGATACCTAAATTTCAATTCTAAATTCCGAGACTGGTACCTAAATTCCAGTTCCCTTCCTTCGAGGTCGGTACCTAAATTTCGACTCTCATTCGAGATCGATACCTAAATTTTGATTCTCTTTCGAATTGATAACTAAATTTCAATTCTAACTTTCCGAGACCGGTACCTAAATTCCAGTTCTCTTCTTTCGAGGTCAGTACCTAAATTCTGACTCTCATTTGAGATCAATACCGAAATTTCGATTCTCTTTCAAGTTTGATACATAAATTTCAAATCTCACTCTCGAGATCAGTACCTAAATTCTGATTCTCATCCTTTGTGAGGTCGGTACTTAAATTCTGACTCTCATTTCGAGATCAGGTCAGCATATTTTTAGGTTGTGTTGTATTTTGAAAAGGGGTCGCCTACAGAAATTGTCGGCGAATTTTTAATTTAATTTAAATAAATAATTTGAAAAGTAGTATTTGATTTTGAAAATAATTTTAAATTTGAAAATTTTAAGATATGAAATCAAACTGATCTCACATCCTAAATAGTTTATATAAACGAGCACCGCACCACAAACCGTGTATCTATCCCGAAGAATAGACACACTGCTTGACGATGGGGCTTGATTAAATAAACTAGAAGATTTGTGACATCCGTTTGGTCTGCGAACCAATTTTATAAGCCGACAAATTCCCCGCTTAATATGAAAGCATTAAACAGGGTTTATATTACTTGGTTCTTAAAATTCCCTATAAGGGCAAGCCCCTATAGTTAATTACATCTTAAGTGACGGAATCACCTAAGAAAACTCTCGATAATAATCGGTAGTTCTGCTCTCAAGAATTTCAAAGTTTAAGTTTTCAAAGGATTGAATTTTTGAATTTCAATAGGGAATGGATCAAATTTGGAACATTTTATTTTGGGAATCCGGAGGAAGAAAGGTAGGAGAAATCACAGATTCAAAGCGAACTCCGGTAATTTCCCGACTATCCTATTGTTTAGCTTGGATTTAGAAAAGCCCTAATGTTTATCTAGTATTTTGATCTTGCCAATTTTAATTAATTTGGACTTATATTTGTATGATAAAATCATATAAATAGCCTTGAAATGTGAGGGTTTATGTCATACCAAACGACTACCTCGGAGTCCTAAGACCGGTTAGGGCTTAATTTACATGACATGATCATGCAAATGCCTAACGAAGAGTTGAGGATTTATGTTGCACTAGGCAACTACCTCGAAGTCCTATGGCTTAGTTATTTAATTCTTAAGAAAGTTTTGCTGAAGTAGACTCAGGTCTTGCTGATGACGATGGTCGTGCTGCCCACCATGCTCCGAGCTCCTTGTTGCAGGGGTTTAGTTTTAGAAGTCATAAATCAGGAGATGAGAAAAGTGTTTTGGTTTAGAGAAATTCTTAATTTCCAAGTGTTTTTTATGTTTTATTTAAAACAAATCTTAAAGTTGATTATAACAACACCAGTTTAGATTCCACGGTTCCATCCTTCCTGCATCGTTATTTTTATCGGATTCACTTAGTCCAGATGAATTTGCTAAACTCAACTGAATGAGTTTCACACTTTCATTTAGACCGTGGGAAATCCCGTTAGCAACACGTAGGTTACATCATCCGAGGTATTCCCGATCATCCAACAAGACGTTTTAATTTAGTTGTAATTGTAGTTTTGTGTTCGGTTTGTGATTAAATTTTGAGTTATTTTATATTTTGAAATGTTGTGGCGGTGAATTTTATCTTGTAATGACTTTTAATTTAGTTTTGGTTTCAGCTTTAGGGACTATCCTAAAAGTGTGGGTTTTCATGCAACGAGTTGTTTATCATGCAAGAAAAGTAAGTGCGATACGATTAAATAAATTGCAATAAGGTAAATTGCAATAAAATAAAAGCGTACCTGGAGGGTCTTCCCGTCATCCCAAGCTACACATAAAACACAATTAGAATATTTAAGTATTTAAAGCAAGTTCCTAGGTAAAGCTAAGGGAAGGGTTATGGTTTTCTACCAAGGTCCTACTCCTATAACTAGTCATTTCCTATGACGTCTAGGTTCTTGTGTTTTGGTTTGAGGACGATTTTCTTCATCAAAGAACAATTAAGTTCAATTGATCTTATAAATATCCTATCATATTGAGGAAGTGCTTAAGAAGAATCTTAAACATCTTTTCAATATTGCTAGAATTGTTTTAAGTCCAAATGAATTTAATTATACAAATGAATTAATCATCCGGGAATTCAAGTTTTGTTGTTATCTTACTCAGTGAACTAGGACATTTGAATATCCTATGAGGGAAGTAACATTTCATTTAACGTTCTGTTTAGGAGTTATGACAACAAAAGCTTTTGAGGGCAAATTGATGTTCAAATGGTTTATGAATTAATTTCAGTCAACGGGTTTAAATTTGGAATAGTGTTCAAGTTACTTCATATTTATTTTTTGAATTTCTTTATGTCTTAGGTGATTTTATTGTTAATTCAACTTAATTTAACTTTAATTTAATTTAATTTAATTTGGTTTAGTTTTAATTTTAATTTAATTTAATTTGATTTTAATTTTAGCTTGATTCTGTTTTTTAATTTAATTAAATTCAATTTAAGTTGATTTGATATGACGTCATTTAATTTAATTTAATTTAATTTAATTTTAATTTAATTTAATTTAATTTAATTTAATTTAATTTAATTTAATTTAATTTAATTTAATTTAATTTAATTTAATTTAATTTAATTTGATATGATTTAATTTAATTTAATTTAATTTGATTTAATTTAATTTTAATTTGTTTTAATCTAATTTTATTTAATTCAATTTAATTTAAATTTTAATTTAATTTTATTTTTAATTTTAATTTAATTTAAATTTTAAAAGGGTTTAATTTAAATAATTTAACTTTAATTTAATTTAATGATTAAGTCTTTTAACATTTTAAATCTTAAATTTGGATTATCATTTTAATTAGGAATTAAATATTATTGAGATGATTAATTTAGGGATCCTTAAATTAAAGAACAAATCTCTTCCTAATAATATCCCTATTTTAATAATTCCAATTTTATTATTCTTCCAAATTTAATCAATTATTTAATTAAAGTTCATTTCAATTATTTTTAAATTGTTTAGTAGGTTTCTACCCTTTAATTATCTAAATTTCAATCTTCCAAATCAGATTAGGATCAAATATTTTACTCTTTAATTTTATTAAGCCTAAAGTTTTAATTAAAGGTTAAAATTTTAATTACCATTTTGCCCTTCAAGCTTAATAATTTCATAACTCACTAAATTGAGCTTAAATGAACTTGAAATTTTTATGTGACTTCACTCATATATCAATAAAGACATGAGAGGAGAAAAGGTGATTTTCCTGTATTTAATTTATTTATGTAATTATTTTTGATGGAAAATAGTGATTTCCAAGGAATATTTAATAATATGATCAAGGGAAAGTTACTGTCCTTAAGAAAATTATGGGACATTCCTAATGACTAGAGGACCACTTAGACCAATTTTGGTGATTTTTTGAATTATATTCTTTTTATTATAATTATTTTGAGTTTTGGAGTATTAATTAATTTAAAAATAAAATAAAGGTTGAAAAATAAATTTTATATTTTTCAAAAATCTCTCTGATATCAATGAAATCAGAGAATCAATTTTTTACAATTTTCTGATTTTTCTTTGATTTATTAGAATTATTTTAGTGGAAATGCCAAAAAATACATTTTTTAATTTTAAAATTACCTTAGGGCTTTAAAATTTAATATCTCATCATAGAGACTTAATAAAAATATGGGGTTTGTTCCTAGGTGATTAAAATTCAAAATATAACATTTTGGTGAATTTTATTATTTTTGAGATTTTTATTTTTTTTTTTTTATTAAAATATTAAAATAATGCAAAAATCAACTTTTTTAGAAAATTGCAATTATAATTTTCTTAAATTCCCCTAATATCAGAGAGGCTCCAAAACTAATTTGGTGAATTTTTGAAAAGTATTTTGAAAGTTATGAATTTTTAAAGTTTAAATTGGCTAAATGGCTTAATCAACCCATTTAGTAGGGTTAACCAAGTCCAATTGACTTCAAATTTTTATGGTGGGTTCCTTCGATCCTAAAGGTCAGTGGAGAATTGATTTCAAGTCAATTTGATGTATGATTAGCTCTAATTAATTAGGGACCTATTTTGGGTGTTTAAGCCAATTAGGATTATTCCAAGTGGATTAACTCAAAACCTATTTTTCCTAGAGTCCACTGGTCATAAGAAACATCATCAAATTTTTCTAGAATTTATTTTACAACATGCTAATTATTGGATTTAAAATACTCAAAATAGCAACATGAATTTGAAAAATCAATAACTTCTCATAGGGATGGCCTCTGACCTTGGAAAATTCAGGGAATATTCCCAAGTTCAGAGGCTTCAAAAGCCCTATGGTCTCATGCCATGGTGAATCTCCTCTGTTCACTGAGCAAGAGGGTATTTTTATTTTATTTTTCTGATTTTCCTACACAAAGTTATGCATTTTTGAAGTTTAGGGAATTAAATAAATAGAAAAATAACCTATTTTTCTACTTATCCATGCGGTGCCAACTCAACCTAGGCATCTCCGAAGCGCCGCGTGTCGTCTTCTGATTCGGCGCCGTCATCCAATTCAGCACTCCGGGGGCCCGCTGTATCGTTCCGTCTCCTCATCCGGCGCGATCCTGGCCGTCCGTCCGCGCGTGTATTAAATGAACGACATTCGTTCATCGTCCCCAAGCCTCCTAGCCCGAGAACCGTCCACACTAAATCCCTAATATCTCACTCAATACTTAACGGATTTTCGTGTTCTTGTGCTCTATGGATTCGTCTTGAAGAGATGAATACATCTATACGGTGATCATGCATTGAAATTAAGGCTTTTGAAATGGAGAATCTCCAGAAGCTCGGGATAAAGAGTTAGCTCATACCTTTGCTCATAGAAGTGTGGTTTCAATCTGATGGTTGTGTCACCTTCGATTGGGTCCCAGCAAGCTCCAGATGAAGTCTCCTGGTCTGGTGAATTGTCTAGGTATGATTTCGACCAAGCCCGATCACAAAGCTTGGAGTCTGGAACAGATGGGTGGCCCGGAGAGGGGGCTTTTGCTTGGTGGACTTCTTCCCTCGGTCCGGTGAAGGTGTAGGACCAATCAATTTGAGGATTGGTCCACTGTGAAGAAGTGTCCTGGTTTTTGTGCTGAATTTTGAACTCAAAATTGAGCTCGCCTAGAGGGAATCGGGTCGGAATCCAGTGGGGATCAAGTGCTCTATGTGTAGAGAGTGGTCTGGAGTGATTTTGGCAGAGTTTCCTTAAGGTTGGTTTAGCACCTCCCATGTCCGAGAGAGAGGGTGTTTAAATAGAGCTGGCTGGAGGCTCTCCCAGGGGGAGTTAGGGCTTGGGATCAGCTGCTCTGGTGAGGAGAAGAACAGCCATGGTGGTCACTGGGCATGGGGCGGCTCAGCGAAGGTGGAATTTCAAAGTTTGGCTCACATGTGAGCTCTCGGGTGTGGTGTTTTCCGGCGGCCGGTGGCTGGCCGGCCGAGCATCGGTCACCATCTTGTTCGAGTGGGTCGGGCCGGGGTTTAGTGTAGGCGATTGGCAAATGCCATGTGTCAAAAGCTTGGATTAAGATGGCATGGGGAAGGCCATTTTTGGCTTGATTTGGTCAAGTCCACCTTTTGGGCTTGGTTCAACTCCCCATGGCCGATTTGGCTGAGGGAGGATCAGATGAATCAGCTAGGAAAGGGTAGAGACGTCACCATCCATGAATATTTTGATTAATCATTGATTAAGGTGAAGCATTAAAAGGGTTAAAACCTTTTTAAGGGGGCTTAAAAGAGGCTCCTCCTTTTGCCTTTAATGGCTTGATCACATGTAAAACCTTCCATGGCTTCATGTGGCTTGTCCATGGCTTGCATGTGGCTTCATGGCTTGTCTTTGGCTTGGGGAAAAGCTTGGTCAATTTCATGAAAATGGAATTTGGAGATTTTGGCAATTTAGTGAAAAATTTAGATGGTGCTTGATTTAGGTTGATTTGATGATTAATTTGGGACTTAGGAATTGATCTCAATTAAAGGGATGATGAGAAGGAATTGTCATGTGGGCTTTGGGCATTTTGAAATTATTTTTGATGGACTTTTAGGAAGGCTATGGGGATGGGCCTTTAGGTTTCAAAACAAATTTTAGGATGAGAATTCTACAAAGGATTAGATCCAATAAGTGTTGAATTTAATTTAGGAATGTTTCATGAATGATTTGGAATAAATTTGAAGTGGTTTAGGCTTGAATTGGGTTGGATTGGGACCTCTTTGGTAAATGGGCCAATGTAGGTCAAATTGGGCTAACTTGGGCCAATGTTGGGCTAGGGTTCAAATTGATGTAAAATTAATGTTGGGAAATGTTTATGGGAGTGTTTCAAAGAGGTTTTGACTTTGATTGGGCTTTGATTTTGGGGTTTGGGCTTATTTGGGTTAGGTTTGGGTTTAGGTCAAAATTGGGCTTTTTGGCTTTGGGTTGAATTTGAGTGGGATTTGGGTCTAAATTTTGGGTAAATCATGTTATTGTTTTATTTGTGGGGATGTTAGGGAAGGTTTAGAAAAGGTTTGGGGTTAATTGGAGTTGAATTGGGTTAGTTTGGATTAGGTTTGGGTCATGGGTCCAAATTGGGCTTTAAGGCCAAAAGTGAAATTGGATTCAAATGTCAATCAAATTGGACTTGGATTTGGTCTTGATTGGTGTTTGGAATGTTGAATTGAAGTTTAGAATTGAATTGGACAATAATTTGGGTCAATTGGGTAGGTTTGGCTTGACATTGGGTTCACTTTGGGTTAAAATGGGTCAAATTGGGGGTTTTGACAAAAGTGGGGTAAATTGACAAAATTGGCCCATGGTGTAGTTGAACAAAATGAAATTGGGAATATTTGAGATTTTTTGGAATTTTCTAGGAATTTTTTGAATTTTTGGATTTTTGGGTCAACAGGGGTATTTTGAGTATTTGGAGGGTATTAGGAGGTATTTTTGGAATTTTTGATATTTTGGCTATGGATGATCAACTTGATTGGTGAGGAAATGTTCAAGGTTAATTTTGGGGAATTTTGGGTGATTTGGAAATTTTGAAAATTTTGGGTAATTTCCAGGGCTTTGGGTAGGCTAGGCGGGTGTAGGGTCCCGTGGGTCAAAATTTGAAAATTTGGAAAATTGAACATTAGGTGAATGTAAGTGGAATAAAATCATTTTGGTTGAGCCATGAAGCCATATCAAGCCCACATGAGCCATGAAGGGACTCATTTGAGGCATCCACTATGTTGTTCCCAACCCTCTTAGCCAAGGGCTTAGGGGTTAAGGACCATCCATGTGAATCACCTTTGTGAGTCAGGAAGTCAAGTTAGGTATGGGTGTGTTTTTAGGATGTGTGTGAAAGTGTAGTGTACAGGTGTAGTGTGTGTGTAAGTCAGCCCTTCACCAGACCAGGCCACCCAGGGCAGTTCTAAGGCCAAAGAGTCCTATAGGAACTCATCCTTTAAACTTCCACATTTGATTTCAACCCTCTAGGTGATTAGGGGTCTACAGTCAAGTTTGTGGAGTTTGCAGGGAGTTAAGAAGTGGTTTGAATTTCTAGGTGGTGGGTCCCAATTCTAATCCTCTAAGACAGTCTAAGGAAAAGCCTAAGGCTAGATCCTAAGTACTAAAGAGAGAAAAGAAGACCTCATAAAAAATGAGGTCAACAGATCAGTACGTAAATTTTTATTCTCATCCTTTTTTTCCATCAATACATAAACTCTAACTCTCACTCCAAGGCAGGTACCTAAATTCCAGTTCTCTTCGCAATCCCGAGGTTGAAATCTAGGTTTTAATTCTCATTTCAAATCGAAATTTCAAATTCAAAATTTCCTTAAATCGATTTCAAATTAAACTTCAATCGAAATCCAAACTCACACATTGAAACTTGAAATTTAAAAGTAAACCGAAATCTAAATCGAATTCCTCAGAACTTGTGATTTGGAGTTCACCTCCTTTTCCATTCCCTAGTGAGAGTTCAGGAATCTCTGGTCTTGGAAATATATCTGATACTCCCCAGCAGAAATTCTTCTACTTAGTCCTAAGTTTGTCACTTAGACATCTGTGTTGGTTTTGTTGAACTCTTCAGTCAACGCCAATATGCGCGGTGTGCTTGGTTAGCACACCACAGCTATTGGGGGTCCAATTGTTGACCTCATTTTTGATGAGTTCTTTTGCTTCTTGATCTATAAAAAATACCTATTTCTTTATGTCTTAATTCTTATTAATTTCTAAGGATATTATGCTTTAATGAAAGGTATTTTTTGTATTTTTGGATGTAGGTAATGTAAAAACGCCTAAGAAGGAAAAAGGATCAAAAAGGAGCAAAAATGGAGCAAAATACCAAAAGTATAAAAAACTATGGCCTTCTGGCGCCTAGGCGCCAGAAACTGGCGCCTAGGCGATACGAAAACT
The DNA here is from genome assembly GCA_022702705.1 of Papilionanthe hookeriana x Papilionanthe teres. Lineage (NCBI taxonomy): Eukaryota > Viridiplantae > Streptophyta > Magnoliopsida > Asparagales > Orchidaceae > Papilionanthe > Papilionanthe hookeriana x Papilionanthe teres. The sequence continues at coordinate 171,153,113 of CM040423.1, read as the reverse complement.
GTCAAGTTTTTGACAACATTTGATCAATTATTTTGACGGAGTGAGCGGTTATTGGACATTCTAGAAGGCTGGCAGTTGTTCCTTGATAATAAGACATGTGATACATTGCATTTGGACGCTCCAAAATGGTTTTAATCACGAAGAGGTGGGAGCCAAAGTGAAAAGGTCCGAAGGACTGGACGCGGTGTCCGGCGCCTAGGCGCCAGATTCCGGCGTCTAGACGCCAGACCGACCTTCTAGAAGATTCATTGAATGTGGACTTGTTTTGAAGAGGTGCCTTAAGGCAACTCTTGAAGCCTATAAATAGAGGTCCAATTCTTCAGAAAACGTGCCCCTCCCATTGTACCCCTTTCTCTTATCTACTTTAAGATCTCTCATCCTTAGAGAGAGAATTAGAGAGAGAAATTTAGGGCCACTTTTTTTTAGTTTAGTGAGTTTATTTTCAAGTTATTGCATCTGGAGTTCATTACATTGTAGAGTCAGTAGGAATCAGGAGATCTGTAGAAGAAATATTTGAGAAAAGTATATTTTTATATTTGATTCAAAGTTTAATTATCATGTTTTGTTATTTATTTTCAATGTGTTCTGAGTAGTTAGTTACTTTCTTACTTCAATTATGAAGAGATAGATAAGATAATATAAAGATTCGATGAAGAATTAAAATTCAAAATATTTTCAAAACATTGTGATGACATTAATACCTGATCTTACTTTACTTTTTAAATTGGTCGTTTGAATTGTTAAAACCCGTTGAAGAGTTTAAAAATCTTGTAAGAGAATAACTCTTAAGTTCTAAATGTCACATGAATCCTTGGATAGTCGAAGGCCATGTGCGGGCTATTCATGGTGAAGTGCAAATAAATAAGAAGATAATATTTAATGGGCTTAGAATTGATAAATTTTTAGAGTGACAGACTAAATTCTTATAATTTGATTTATAGATTAGGAAAGGGTCACTAGTAGGGCCGACCATAGCCACCCTTGGAAATCTAGAAGTGTGAGCCTAGATTAACCCATTACTACTAACAATACATCTGGACCTATTCTGTAAATTATTCAATGTTCTTTGCACCTGGATCAAAGGGTAAAAAATAGGAATGCTTCTATTTGGCACAATACCATAAATTAAATTCTCCAACAAATATTAAATTATCTTGAAAATCTTAGATTAATTGAAGGAAAGAAAGTTGTTTATTTTTTATAGAGTTTATAAAATCATTTTCTTATTATTGTTTTCTTTAAATTGCATCTAGTAAATTAAAGAGTAATTATAATCAAAATAAAAAATAGTTTTACTATTATATTTCTCTTTCGCTTTATAGAAAAATTATTTCTATAAATCTTCCCTGTGGGATCGATACTGGGGTTTTTGTTTAAAAACCCTATATTACTTGAAACGATACGTATACTTGAGTAGTAGCCCTAGTGTGTAAAAATATTACTTATATAATATTAATTTTATACTCTAGCCGCTAATTATAAATCGAGTCAAAGCTTTTTGGCTATCTTTTGGCAGCAACATCACTGCGTTAAGCGCGGCAGTCGGGTCAAGTTTTTGGCGTCGTTGCTGAGGAAGAAATCAAAGGAAGAAAGAAATAAAATAGTTAAATTTTATTGCTTGTTTTATGTGAAGATTTGGTTCTAAAGGATTAATACCTTTAGATTATGAATTGGAAAGAACAATTAGAAAAATTAAAAAGGGAAAACTAATTCAAAATGTTCAAGAAATGGCTACTTTACAAAATCCAATTGAACTTAATGATCAAAATGTTCATAAACCTTTAAGGGATTATGCTAACCCTACAGTTGATGAACTTCATATTAGTATTCAAATACCCACTGTAGATGCTAATTCTTTTGAACTTAAACCGTCTATTATTCAAATGGTGCAAAACAATCAATTTGGTGGATCACCAAATGAGGATCCAAATTTACATCTTGTTAGTTTTTTAGAACTTTATGCTACCTTTAAATATAACAATGTTTCGATGATGCTTATTAGACTTAGACTCTTTCCTTTTTATTTAAGAGACAAAGCAAAGATGTGGTTAAACTCATTAGCGATCGGTTCTATTAAAACATGGGCTGAAATGGCACAAAAATTCCTTGCTAAATATTTTCCTCCTTCTAAAACTGCTAAATTAAGAAATGATATTACTTCGTTTAATCAATTTGACGGGGAGACAATATATGAAACTTAGGAAAGATTTAAAGAACTATTAAGAAAATGTCCTCATCATTCTTTACCTGATTGGTTGATTATTCAAACATTTTATAATTGATTAATTGGATCTTTAAAATCAATTATTGATGCTGCTATTGGAGGTTCTTTAATGTCTAAATCATTTGATGAAGCTTACACTTTAATTGAAGAAATGGCTAATAACAATTTTCAATGCCCTTCTGAAAGGATTAACCCTAAAAAGATGGCTACTATTCAAGATAATGAAGCCTTTTCTATCTTATCTTCACAAGTTGCTGCAATATCTAAGAAATTAGAAAATTTTGCAATTAATATTTCGCATAATAATTCTGCTAATATTGAAGATCCTCAAACTATTGAAACTTTACAAGCTATTGCAAGTAAAAATAATCCTTATTCAAATTATTATAATCCTGGGTGGAAAAATCATCCTAATTTTAACTAGAGTAATTCACAATAACAATGGTGTAATAATCAATCTCATCCCACTGGAAATTGGAATAATCAAGTTAATTCAAATTATAAACCTCCTGTATTTAATAATCAACAGAAAAAGTTATCAATATAAGAATTAATTATGCAAATGAATAATCAATTACAAAATCAAAATACTGCTATTTGTAATATTGAAAATCAAATGAGGCAAATTGCTACTTTAATTAATAACAGATATGTAGGAACACTTCCTAGTAATGTTGAAATCAATCCAAAGGAAACTGGAAAAGAACATGAACAAGTTAAAGCTGTACTACTTAGAAGTGGAAATGAATTAAAAGAAAGATTGCAGAATGAAATTGAAAAAAAGATTGAGGTTGAAGAGATTGAAAAACCTAAAGAAACTCTCTCTTCTAGTTAAGATCAGACTGTTATACCTGTTAATGTGGAAGTTGAAAAACCACAACCACCTTTTCCTTAAAGACTTAAACAGCAGAAACTTGATCATCATTTTTCTAAGTTCTTTGAAATTTTTAAGAAACTTACTATTAACATACCTTTTGCTGAAGCTTTGGAACAAATGTCAACTTACCCAAAATTTATGAAGGATATTTTAAGCAAAAAATAAAAATTTGATGCTTTTGAAACAGTTGCATTAAGTGAACAATGCAGTGCAATAATTCAAAAGAAATTACCTGAAAAGCATAAGGATCCTGGAAGTTTCACTATACCCTGTGCTATTGGAGAAAAATTTTACGGAAAAGCTTTATGTGATTTAGGACAAGTAATAATCTCATGCCATTTTCTATCTATCGAAGATTGGATTTAGGAGATATTACTCCCACCACTGTAACTCCTTAGTTAGCTGATAGATCTATCACTTATTCTAAAGGAGTTATAGAGGATGTCCTTGTTAAAGTGGATAAATTTATCTTCCCTGTAGATTTCATAGTACTTGATATGGAAGAAGATAAAGAGATACCTATTATTTTAGGAAGACCTTTTCTAGCTATAGGATGAGCTATGATTGATGTACAAAAAGGAGAATTAACCATGAGAGTCAATGATCAAGAAATTAAATTTAATGTTCTTAAATCAATGAAGTACCCTGATAAAGAGAAATGTTATCGAATGGATATAATTGATTATTTAATTGAAAAACATTATCAAGAAAAATGTAAAGTTATTTCTGAAGAAAAATTTGAATTTTTAACTAATGAAGATGAAATAGTAGAAGAAGAAGAGACTCATTTTATTAAAGATAATTGGGAAACTTTAAACAAGACTCAAAATGATATACTTTTACCATCAATTAAAAAAGCACCTGAACTGGAATTAAAAATGTTACCTTCGCATTTAAAATATGTTTTTCTTGGAAATTCGTTAACTTTAACTGTTATTATTTCTTCTGAACTGAGTAAAGATCAAGAAGAAAAATTACTAGGTGTGTTAAAGAATTATAAAAAAGCTTTTGGTTGGACTATTGCTGATATAAAAAGAATAAGCCCTTCCATTTGCATGCATAGAATTTTAATAGAAGAAAATTTTAATCCTACTGTAGAATCGCAAAGAGGATTAAATCCTATTATGAGAGAATTTGTTAAAAAAGAAATTATTAAGCGGTTAGATGCTGGTATTATTTATCCTATTTCGGAACGTCAATGGGTAAGTCCTATTCATTGTGTTCCGAAGAAAGGAGGAGTAACTGTCATTGTTAATGATAAAAATGAACTTATTCCGACAAGACAAGTTACTGGATGGCGAATTTGTATTGACTATAGGAAACTAAATAAAGCAACAAGAAAGGATCATTTTCCTTTACCTTTCTTGGATCAGATGCTCGATAAATTAGCTGGACACTCATATTTCTGTTTTCTGGATGGATATTCTGGTTATCATCAATTACTTATTGCTCCTGAGGACCAAGAAAAGACAACATTTACAAGTCCTTATGGAAAACTTGCTTTTAGAAGAATGCCTTTTGGCTTATGTAATGCACCTGCAACTTTTCAAATATGTATGATGTCAATATTTTGTGATTTGATTGACAAAGGAATTGAAATATTCATGGACGATTTTTCAGTCTTTGAATCTTGTTTGGAAAACATAGCCAAAGTTCTGAAAAGATGCGAAGAAACAAATTTAGTTCTTAACTGGGAAAAATGTCAATTCATGGTCACAGAAGGCATTGCACTTGGAAACAAAGTATGACGAAAAGGGATGTAAGTAGATCAAGCAAAAGTGAAAATTATTGCTTAATTGTAGGCACCTACAACTGTTACTGAAGTGAGAAGTTTTCTAGGTCATGCTGGATTATAGAAGATATATAAAGGATTTTTCTAAAATTGCTAAACCTCTTTGTCATTTATTATAAAAAGATACACAATTTGAATTTAATGAAGAATGTATTAATGCTTTTAATATTCTAAAAGAAAAATTAATAACTTCACCTATAATTGTTGCACTTACTGGAATAAATCTTTTGAATTAATGTGTGATGCAAGTGATTTTGCAATTGGAGTTGTATTAGGACAAAAATATGAGAAAATTTTCAAATTTGTACATTATGCTAGTAAAACTCTCACTGAAATACAAAGAAATTACACTACCTTTGAGAAAGAGCTTCTAGCTATAGTATATGCATTTGATAAATTTAGACCTTATCTTCTTGGTACTAAATGCATAGTTCATACTGATCATTCTGCTATTAAATATCTAATACCTAAGAAGGATTCTAAACCTAGACTTATAAGATGGGTTTTACTTCTACAAGAATTTAATTTTCAAATAAGTAGATAGAAAAGAAGCTGAAAACCAAATTGCTGATCATTTGTCTAGAATTAAAAATGATATTATTTCGAAAGAAAATATAAATGAGAAATTCCCTGATGAATCTTTATGTGTTATTCAAAGATACAAAACACCGTGGTATGCTGATATTGTTAATTATTTAGTTAGCAATATTTTACCTTATGACTTGGATAACAAATTTATTAAGAAATTTAAATATGATGCTAAATCTTATATTTGGGAAGAACCTCATTTATTTAAATTGGTAAAGATTCTATGATTCAAAGATGTGTACCTTATGAAGAAACTTTTTCTATTATTCAAAAATATCATGATTCTGATTTTGGAGGACACTTTGGCATAGATAAAACTGCATTTAAAATTTTAAATTCTGGATTTTATTGGCCTACCTTATTTAAAGATGTGAGACAATATGTGAAAACATGTAATCGATGTCAAAGGATGGGAAATATATCTAGGAAAGATGAAATGCCTTTAAACTATATATTGGAAGTTGAAATTTTTGATATATGGGGATTAGACTTTATGGGACAATTTGTTCCATCATCTGGAAAAATTTATATTTTATTAGTTGTTGATTATAATTCAAAGTGGATTGAAGCTGTTGCTTTACCAAACTGTGGTTCCAAAAGTGTTTCTAAATTCTTAAAGAAAATGATATTTTCAAGATTTGGAATGCCTAAGGTAATTATCACTGATGGTGGAAGTCATTTCAGGAATATAAGAATTCAATCATTACTTCAAAAATTTGGAATCAAACATAGAATTGCAACTGCTTATCACCCTCAAACTAGTGGAATGACTGAAGTATCAAACAGAGAAATTAAAAGAATTTTAGAAAAGATTGTTAATCCTAAAAGAACTGATTGGGTTGATAGACTTGATTCTGCATTATGGGCTTATAGAACGGCTTATAAGACGCCAATCGGAATGTCACCTTACCGGTTAATTTATGGTAAACATTGTCTCTTACCTGTAGAACTTGAACATAAAGCTTATTGGTTGATAAAGGAATTTAATTTTAATTTGAATAAAGCAGAAGAAAAACGATTATTGCAATTAAATGAGATGGAAGAAATTAGAAACGAATCATATGAAAATGCGAGGATTTATAAAGAGAAAATGAAGATGTTGCATGACAAGAAAATTTGAGGAAAAACTTTTGAGCCTGGACAAAAAGTTTTACTATTTAATTCTTGTTTAAGTCTTTTTCCTGGAAAATTAAGATCTAAATTGTTGGACCTTATTTTGTTGAGAAAGTATACCATTAGGGAGCTGTGGATATTAAACATCCCAAAACTGGAAAATTTTTTAAAGTAAATGGATTAAGATTGAAGCTTTATTTGGGAGATATTAAGAAGATTTATAAAGAGGCTTATGAATTGAGTCAACCTGATTAAAGATTTACTTAAGTCGGGCTGACGAGGTTAAACCAATCGCTTTGTGGGAGGCAACCCATAATTATCTTGTGTTTTTGTGTTTTAATGTAAGGTTATGCCTCGATCTTGATTAATTTTATATTACTTTAGAAAAAAATGATGCTTATAAGTATTGGTTGACTTAGGCTGAAATTTATTTTGATGTATGTAGAAATTAAAAATAGGATCACTCTATCTTAAATATTAGTAAAAAGGAGATCAATTTAACCTTCATTATGATAGTTTACAATGTGAGTTATCGAGTCTAAATTACTCTTATCAATATAATTTACCTATCTTGGAGAACGAAATTTTAAAAATTTGATGATTAGGCGAAATAGAGTTGAACGTAGTTCCGGCGCCTAGGCGCCAGAATTTGGCGCCTAAGCGCCAGAATCAACTATGTATAAATAGGTCTAACGCCTAAGCGCCAGATTCGGTGCCTAAGCACCACGGTTACTGGGTCGTGCAAAAACCGAAAATTTTCAGTTTTTCACATGAATTTCCCCTTTAAATCTACCCATCCTCTACCCTAACCATCAAACAATCAGAATTACGTCCCTTACATTTCATTCTTGAGAGATTTGAGAAATTTTTGAAGAAATGGAAAGGAGAAATCATGGAGAAGAGGCTAGGGACAAGGTCTCAAGGGATCCTCAACCCTACTTGAATGGTTTCATCGCTGTAAGTTTAGAGAAAATTTTTAGTCGTTTAGATAAGTTTGAAGAAGATTTTAAAATGATTGGAGATCGACTTCATGAGATGTTTCATCAAGTTGAACATCTAGAATGGCAAATGAAACTTCAATTTGATCATATTGCGGCTTATCAAGATGCTCAAGTTGAAATGTATGCGAAGAACAAGTGGATTGATGAAAAGACGGCTACAGATTTCCCGAGAGCGTTAGTCTTCTTTCCAAGTGGAATACACAATTTCCCTTGTGAAGATTAGAATATTCTGGTAAAGAGATAGTTATTATGGTTTGTTGAGTTTTTGTATCGATTTAGAGAATCAATTGTGTTTGTTGGTATATTTTCTTTCATGTTCAATGTGTGTTCTATTTGCTTTGAACATGTTATTATTGAGTGTGTATTAGGAACTTGAATCAAATGTAGTACTTATCTGGAATGTATTGAGTCAAAATTGAAGATTTTAAATGGAAATTAGTGAGTTTGATTGAAAACCTTATGTTTGATTGCTGGATTCAATATTTAATTTTTATAAATTTTTGAAAAATATTGTGGAAGTTAGAAACTAAAGCCCTACTTTGATATGAGTAATTGGAAGTTGAATTTATGAATTTTGGTGGAAAAATAAATTTTAAAAAATATTTTTGTGAAAGGCGAGTCTGGCGCCTAGGCGCCAAATTTGGCGCCTAAGCTCCAGTTCGGCCTGCTACCCGAAAATTACCATTTAGACCCCCAAAAGCCATTTTTGACGCCTAAGCTTCATCTTTTTCCCCATTTTCGCGAGAATACATCCTCTAGATCAATTTTGAGGTCAAAACATTAAGGATTTGAGCGTGAAACCACTCGATTTCTTCGTCTCAAGGTCAGATCTACACTTTAAATCATTTATTTTTGATTTTCACCATAAATTTTCCTAGTTTTTGCTAAGAACCGAAATTTTGAAAAAAATTTTAATTTTTAGTGATTTCTTTAGATTTTTAAACTTATTTTAAGTTTTATAAACTTAAAAAGAGTTTAAATCTTTGATTCCTAAATTAGTTCTTGTTTTGTTTCACGTTTAGATGGCTCCAAAATCTAAGCGCGGGAAAGGACGAGAAAACTTTGATAGCAGCAAATTTCCAACTGCGGCTGCGCATTTTCGCTTCCACGAACTTGTGTCCTCGAGAAAGTTCATCTCGGAAAGATGTTTTTATCATCCTGGGGAGATGATCGAAAGCATTATCGTTGTGCACAACTGGCAACGATTTTGTTACTTTACTGCTATTGCTGTTATCCCGATTCTTCGAGAATTTTATGTAAATTTTCTGGATGCTGAAGATTCTGAAGTCTTTGTTAGAGGAATCAGAGTAGGATTTACTCCAGAAAGAATCAACATATTTTATGGCCTACCACCGACTATTGAGTGCTATTATTCTGGATTATCACCATCTGAGGGTGATTTGGATATGATTATTGCCTATTTGACTGACAGTACTGGATCTTGGAAGATCAGGAACGACAAAAGGGTAAATTTCAAATCTTCCAAGCTGAATGGTGTATCTAAAGCATGGCACTACTTTATTTCTGCAAGATTGTTACCTTCCAACCACCTGAGTGAAGTGACTAGAGATCGAGCGATCTTAAATTACTGCATTCAGGAGAGGAAGCCTATTGATGTTGGAAGCATTATTTATGATTCTATGGAATCTACTGCGAGATCCAGCACTTCTGTTGGATTGGGATTTCCTTCTTTGATTTATTTGTTATATGTTAATGATGAAGTTAGTGCTAATATTTCTGAGGAGAAGCTAAAGTCCACTAAGCCAATTGGGCAGGAGAGTGTTAGTATCTATGATCGTCTTCGAGGGAAGAGATCGACCGCTCCTTCTACTTCTGCACATACTTCAGGTAAACCATCTACTTCTAGACCCTCTACTTCTGCTGAGCCACCATCAGATTTTTGGGAATCAATGCATGATCAGTTTTTAAAACAACAGTAGGAGTTATTTCAGACTCACTGCAGGATATATACTATTGATAGAAAACTAGATCATTTATCTGATTATACCCAGAGGAAGAGTAGTTACGATGCAGAGTATGATGAAGCCCTAGTCAGATTTCTAAAGGGTTAACATGATGTTAGTTTTCCTACTTTTCCTAGCTTTACACCATTTGTTGATCCTAAGGACGTTGAGTTTTCCTTTGGTGATGATGATGACGATGAGGCGACAGCTAGTGATTAGTAGTAGAGAGATCTTTATGTAGTGCTACTCTGTTGTTAGTTTGTTTTGTTTGGATTATTTGTTAGTTTTATTTTTGATGTATGTTGTTTAGTTTATGTACTTGTGTGGATGGATTATGTGGTTAAAACATTTTCAGTATATTGTGTTGAGACTGATGTTAGAGTTAATTTATATGTTGTTTAGTTTAATGTTTAGTACTTACTTATTTTGCTCTGTTTTAATTCTGTTTCAAATTTAATATCATCCTAAAATTAACCTGCTTACCTTTCTATATACATGCTTCAATTTTATCTTAATTATTCATAAAAGCATGTTTAGAAGTTAATTTTTCTTTAAAGATTGTTTTTTTACATACTTACTAAAAATACTTATAATTTTCTTTCTCTCATACTTTCAAATTATCATAGTATACCAAAACTTAAGTTTGGGGGAAGGGAAAATCCATTCAAAATTAATTTTTTTTTTGTCCTTAAAGAGCTAATACTTTCTTAAAATAGAAACTTTTTAACATAACTTAAGGAATGAAGAATTTATTTGAGATCACTTTTATTTTTAAAATTATAAATAATTTAGTGAAAATTAACCAAAATTTTACTAACTTTGATTGATTCTAAGAATAGAATTATTTAACTTAAAGAAGAATGAGAAAAAGAATTTTTCTATTCATGATAGAAATCATAGAATTTTAGAAATATTAAGTAATAAAAAATTATCACTTGAAAAAGAAAAGATTGGAATTCTTTTTGAATTTTTATTTATGTTATAATAATTAAGGGGAGATGTATAAGTTTTGAAAAATATAAGTTAAGGATAGTGAAGTTCAAAACCATTAACAGGCTATCCAGATATAGTAATCCTCTCTATAAAAAAAAAAGAAAAAAGAAAAGAAAAAAGATAGAGAACTAATTACATACTTTACTTAATTTTTATGCATAAATATTTATTTAGAAAAGATTTTTCAAGAAGATCTTTTTCTTGTAAATAATCTATGAAAGCTTAATATAATAGACTTCTATTATTTTCAAAATGAATGAAAAGTTTGAAATCTTATGATTTGGTAGTTAAATATTCTTTAAATTCTGAAAATTAAACCTAGTTAGTGAAATTGGGTTAATAATTTACTAAAGACTTTATAAAATAAAAAATTATAAGGAATCTTAAATATTTATCTTTTATTTCCAAAGTTATATTTTATGTAGAAAAAAGAGTTACTTGAGAACAAGTAACCTTTAAGTTTGGGGGATTTTGATCTATAAAAAAATACCTATTTCTTTATGTCTTAATTCTTATTAATTTCTAAGGATATTATGCTTTAATGAAAGGTATTTATTGTATTTTTGGATGTATGTAATGTAAAAAGGTCTAAGAAGGAAAAAGGAGCAAAAAGGAGAAAAAATGGAGCAAAATACCAAAAGTAGAAAAAATTATGGCCTGGCGCCTAGGCACCAGAAACTGGCGCCTACGCGCCAGACTCGATACTAAAACTGTCAAGTTTTTGACAATGTTTGATCTGTTATTTTGACGGAGTGAGCGGTTATTGGACATTCTAGAAGGCTGGCAGTTGTTCCATGATAATAGGACATGTGATACATTGCATTTGGACCCTCCAAAATGGTTTTAATCGCGAAGAGGTGCGAGCCAAAGTGAAGAGATACGAAGAACTAGACGCGGTGTCCGGCGCCTAGGCGCCAGACCGACCTTCTAGAAGATTCATTGAATGTGGACATGTTTTGAAGAGGTGTCTCAAGGCAACTCTTGGAGCCTAAAAATAGAGGTCCAATTCTTCAGAAAACTTGCCCCTCCCATTGTACCCCTGTCTCTTATCTACTTTAAGATCTCTCATCCTTAGAGAGAGAATTAGAGAGAGACATTTAGGGCCACTTTTGTTTAGTTTAGTGAGTTTATTTTTAAGTTATTGCATTTGGAGTTCATTACACTGTGGAGTCAGTAGGAATCAGAAGATATGTAGAAGAAATATTTGAGATAAGTATATTTTTATATTTGATTCAAAGTTTAATTATCATGTTTTGTTATTTATTTTCAATGTGTTCTGAGTAGTTAGTTACTTTCTTACTTCAATTATGAAGAGATAGATAAGATAAAATAAAAATTCGATGGAGAATTAAAATTCAAAATATTTTCAAAACATTGTGATGTCATTAATACCTCATCCTACTTTACTTTTTAAATTAGTCGTTTGAATTGTTAAAACCTGTTGAAGAGTTTAAAAACCTTGTAGGAGAAGAACTCTTAACTTGTAAATGTCACATGAATCCTTGGGTAGTCGAAGGCCATGTGCGGGCTATTCATGGTGAAGTGCAAATAAATAGGAAGATAATATTTAAAGGGCGTTAAATTGATAAGTTTTTAGAGTGACAGACTAAATTCTTATAATTTGATTTATAAATTAGGAAATGGTCTCTAGTAGGGTCGACCATAGCCACCCTTGGACATCTAGAAGTGTGAGCCTAGATTAACCCATCACTACTAACAATACATCCGGACCTATTCTCTAAATTAGTCAATGTTCTATGCACCTGGATCAAAGGGTAAAGAATAGGAATGCTTCTATTTGGCACAATACCATAAATTAAATTCTCCAATGAATATTAAATTATCATAAAAATCTTAGATTAATTGAAGGAAAGAAAGTTGTTTATTTTTTATAGAGTTTATAAAATCATTTTCTTATTATTGTTTTCTTTAAATTGCATCTAGTAAATTAAATAGTAATTATAATCAAAATTAAAATTTTTTTTACTATTATATTGCTCTTTCGCTTTATAGAAAATTTATTTCTATAAATCTTCCCTGTGGGATCGATATTGAGGTCTTTGTTTAAAACCCTATATTACTTGAAACGATATGTATACTTGCGTAGTACCCATAGTGTGTAAAAATATTACTTATATAATATTAATTTTATACACTAGCCGCTAATTATAAATCGAGTCAAAGCTTTTTGGCTATCTTTTGGAAGCAACATCTTTGCGTTAAGCGCGGCGGTCGTGTCACTTCTCCCTTTAGTACTTAGGATCTAGCCTTAGGCTTTTTGTTTGACTAATCTTAGAGGACTAGAAGTGGAACCCACCCTTTAGAAGTTCAAACACCTCTTAACTCCCTGTAAACCCCACAAGCTTGATTGTAGACCCCTAATCACCTAGAGGGTTGAAATCAAATGTGGAGGTTTAAAGGATGAGTTCCCTATAAGGACTTCTTGGCCTTAGGAATACCCTGGGTGGCTCGAGTGCAGTGAGGATTGACTTGCACATACACTATACTCTCACACACATTCCAAGTCCTAAAACCACACTCTCACCCAACTTGACTTCCTGACTCATGTAGGAAATTCATATGGATGGTCCTTAACCCCTAAGCCCCTGGCTAAGAGGGTTAGGAACAACATAGTGAATGCCTCAAATGAGTCCTCTCATGGCTCTTGTGGGCTTAATATGGCTTCAAGGCTCAACCAAAGGGATTCCATTCTACTCAAATTAAATCATTCTTCATTTTTCCAAAATTTTAATTTTTGACCCCCTGGGCCCTACACCTACTAAACCTACCAAAAGCCTTTGAAACTACCCAAAATTTACAAAATCACCCAAATTACTCAAAATTTCTCAAAATCAATCCTAAACATTTCCCTCCACTCAAATTGATCATCCATAGCCAAAAATACCAAAAATTCCAAAAGTACCCCCAATACCCTCCAAATACCCAAAATGCCCTTCTTAGCCCAAAAATCCAAAAAATCAGAAAATTCCCAAAAAAATTCCAGAAAATCCCAATCATTCCTAATATCATTTTGTACAACTACACCATGGGCCAATTTTGTCAATTTACCCCACTTTTAACAAAACCGCCAATTTGGCCCATATTAAACCCAAGTTAACCCAATGTCAAACCAAACCACCCCAATTGACCTCAATTTTTGTCCAATTCAATTATAAACTTCAAATAAACATCCCCAATATCAATTTAGACCAAATCTAAGTTCAATTGGATTGACATTTAAGCCCAATTTCAATTTGAAGCCTAAGGCCCAATTTTGGCCCATGACCTAAACCTAGCTCAAACCCATCCAATTCAACTCCAATTGGCCCCAAATCCTTTCTAAAGCCTTCCTATAACCCCCATAAACAAAACACTAACTTGATTTGCCAAAAATTTAAACCTAAACTCCACCCAAACCTAACCCAAAACCAAAATCCCTTAAATTGACCTAAGCCCAAACCTAACCCAAATGGGCCCAAATCCTAAAATTAGAGCCCAACCAAAGTTGGAAACTGTTTGTGACACTCCCATGAACATTTCTCAACATTAATTTTACATTAAATACAACTTTAACCCAACCTTAACCCAAGTTAGTCCAATTTGGCCCACCTTGGCCCCTTTACCAAAAGACCCCACATTAAACCCAATTCAATTCAAAATCACTTCACACTTATTCCAAACCACTCATGACACATACCTAAACCAATTGCAACAATTATTTGGCATGATCCTTCAAAAAATTTCCATCCACCAATTTATTTTCAAACATAAAGGCCCACTTTCTTAAACAATTCTAAAAGCCCACTTCCACCAAATCCAAAAGCCCAAAATTCATCCAAAGCCCACATGACTTTTATCTACATCATGCATTCAATTAAAATCATCCCTAAGTCCTAAACCAATGATCAAATAATTCTAAATGAAGCTTCATCCAAATTTCCACCAAAATATCCAAAATCCTTAAAATCCATTTTTATGAAATTGACCAAACTTTTTCCAAGCCAAATGTGAGTCATTGAGCCATGTACAAGCCACTTGGAAGGAAGCCATGGAAGCCACTTTCCACCTCACCAAGCCATTAATGGCATGAAGAGGGGGTCTTTCTTAAACCTTCATTAAGCTTTTTTTAGCATCATCCATGTTACACTCTAAACCATGCTTAGACACCTCACCTTGGATGGAGACTTCACCACCCCTTCCAAGATGACCTAAATGATTCCCTCAGCTCAAAATCAGGTCTTCGTGTGGTGCACCAAGCCTATTTCCATGGATTGACCAAACCAAGCTCAAAATACACTCTCCCCCATTCCTTTTTAATCAAGCTTTTTACACATGTCAAACTCCAATTGACTTCACCAAATTCAACCCCTGACCCCACTAAGTCAGATGGTGACCCATGCCTGGCGGCCAGCCACCACAGCCACCGGAAAACACCATGGCCGAGAGTTCCATGTGAGCAAAAAAATTCAATTCTCCCTTGATGAGCTGTCCCAACCCTAATGGAAACTGAAGCTCTTCTTCTCCTCCCCTGAGCAGCTGATCCCAGCCTCTAATTGCCCCTGGGAAGCCCTCCAACCATGTCTTTTTAAACCCACCACCCTCTCGGCCAAAAGAGGAGATGAACCAGACCTTATGGAAACTCTGCCAAAATTGCTCCAGGACCTTCTCCTAACCCATAGCAGTTGATCCATAGTGTTCTTTTGCCCTAATCCCCATTTATAGAGCTCAATTTTTGAGTTGAAAATCCACCCAAAAAACAGGACACTTCACCACAGTGAGCCAATCTCCAAATTGATTGGTCCTACACCTTCACCAGACCAAGAGGAGAAGTTCCCCAGCAAAAGCCCCCTCACCAGGCCAGCCATTGCTTCCAGCCTCCATGCTTTGTGATCGGCCTTATTCACATTCATACCTAGACAATTCCCCAGAGCTAGAGACTTCATCTCGAGCTTGCCTGGACTCAATCGAAGGTGACACAACTCTCAGATCGAAGCTTCACTTCTCTGAGCAAAGGTATGAACTCACTCTTCCTCCCGAGCTTCCAGTGATTCTCCATTTTGTTTAAGTTAATTTCATAGCCTATAAACTGTATGGATGTGTTCGTCTCTTCAAGAAGAATCCATAGAGCATAAGAACACGAAAATCCATTGAGAATCGAGTGAGATCTTAGGGTTTTAGTGTGGACGGTCACGGGTGCACACCAGTCGTAGACGATGACCGGGAGTCATTGGATCGCGCGTGTATCGAGTGGACGGTTCAGATTGAGCCGGACCAGGGAATGTTACATGAACCGCGGGCCCCCAGAGTGCTGAGTCGGATGGCGGCGTCGAATGGGAATGCGCCGCGTGGGCTTTCGGAGCTGCCGATGTTGCGCTGGCGTTGAGTCGGATAAGTAGATAAATAGGGTATTTTTGAATTATTTAAATGCCCAAAACTTCAAAAATTTATATCTTTGCATAGAAAAATTACAAAAAAAAAAATAAAAATACCCTCTTGCTTAGTGAACAGAGGAGAATAATGTGGAAAAGAAATCAAGTTAATTGGATGAGTATTTTATTTTTAATAATTTATTTACTATTTTTAGTATTTTGATACTTCATTTGCATAGACAATTCACCATGGCATGAGACCATAAGGCTTTTGAAGCCTCTGATCTTGGGAGCATTCCCTGAATTTTTCAAGGTTAGAGGCCATCTCTGTGAAAAGTTATTGAATTTTCAATTTCATGTCACTGTGTTAGGTATTTTAATTCCAATAATTAGCATGTTGTAAAATAAATTCTTGGAAAATTTGGTGATGTTCCTTAGGACCAGAGGACCTCATGAAAAAAATTTTTTGAGTTAATTCATTCATAATAACCTTAATTGGCCTAAACCCCTAAAATTGAACTTGAATTAATTAGGGTTAACCACACATCAAATTGACTTGAAAATAATTCTCCACTGATTTTTAGGATTAGAGAGACCTCACATAAAAATTTGAAATCAATTGGACTTGATTAACCCTACCAAATGGGTTGATTAAGCCTCATAAGCAAAATGTAACTTTAAAAATTCCTAACTCCAAAAATACTTTTCAAAAATTCATAAAAATGATTTTTGAGCTTTTATAAAATCAGTGGAATTCAGAAAAATTAAAATTGGAATTTTCTAAAAAAGTTGATTTTTCACAATATTTTTAATATTTTAATAATTAAAAAATAATAAAAATCATAAAAATATTAAAAATCATAAAAATATTAAAAATCATAAAAATATCACATTTTAATTCCTAATCACTTAGGAACAAACCAAATATTTTTTCTAAGTCCCTAGGATAAAATATTGAATTTTAAAGGCTTAATGTAATTTTTAATATTAAAAAATGAGTGTTTAACCTTTTTCACTAAAATAATTCTAATAAATCAAATAAAAATCAGAAAATTATAAAATTTATTTTTCTGAACTCCTTGAGGTCAGAAATATTTAAGAAAAATATAAAATCTATTTTTCAACTTTTATTATATTTTATAATTAATTAATATTCTAAAACTCAAAATAATTATAATAAATAAAATAATTCAAAAAATCACCAAAATTAGTCCAAGTGGTCCTCTGGTCATAAGGAACATCCCATAGTTTTCTTAAGGACAGCCACATTTCCTTGGTCAACTTGTTGAATTTTCTTTGAAAACCCTTATTTTCTACTAAAAATAATTATATAAATAAGTTAAATTTAGAAAAATCACATTATCTTCTCTAATGTCTTAATTGACATGTGAGTGAGGTGACATAAAAATTTCAAATTCATTTGAGCTCATTTTAGTGAGTTATGAAATAAATAAGCTTAAAAGGGCATAAAGGTAATTAAAAATTTTAACCCTTAATTAAAACTTTAGGTTTAATCAAAATGGGGGATAAAATATTTGATTTTCTCTTGGATGATTGAAACTTAGGGAAATTAAGGGGTAGAAACCCATTAAACATTTTGAAAATATCAAAAATGAAACTTTAATTAATTAAATGATTTAGATTTTGGAAAGAATATATTTAAATTTGGATTATTAAAATAGGGATATTATTAAGTGGACATTTATTCTTTAATTTAAAAATCCCTAAATAAGTCACTTTAACAATATTTAATTCTTAATTAAAAAATTAAAATAATAATCCAAATTAACAATAAAAACTAAAATTAAAACTAAAATTAAATTAAATTAAATTAAATTAAAATAAAATTGAATTATAAATTAAATAAATTTAAATTAAATTAAAATTAAAATTAAATTAAATTAAATCAAAATTAAATTAAAATTAAATTAAAATTAAATTAAATTAAATTTTAATTTAAATCAAATTGAATTAAATTAAACTAAAAATCATTTAACAACAAACCTAAATGAAATCGTTAAGAATTAAATCTAAAATAATTTGAACACTATTCCAAACTTAAAATTATTAATTAAAACTTCATAATTAAATTAAAACAGTTTAAACCATTAACTCAAACTTTTAATTAATTATGATTAAAATTCTGGATAGACCAACTTGCCCTTAAAGGCTTTATCGGCATATTTTTAGGTTAAGTGTTGTATTTTTGAAAAGAGGCCGCCTACAGAAATTGTCGGCGAATTTTTAATTTAATTTAAGTAAATAATTTGAAAAGTAGTATTTGATTTTGAAAATAATTTTAAGATATGAAATCAAACCGACCTCACATCCCAGATAGTTTATATAAACGAGCGTCACATCACAAACCGTGTATTTATCCCGAAGAATAGACACACTGTTTGGTGATGGGGCTCGATTAAATAAACTAGAAAATTTGTGACATCCGTTTGCTCTGCTTAATACAAATAAATTAAGCAGAGTTTATATTACCTGGGTTCTTAAAATTACCTATAAGGGCAAGCCCCTATAGTTAATTACATCTTAAGTGACATGAATCACCTAAGAAATCTCTCGATAATAATCAGTAGTTCTGCTCTCAAGAATCTCAAATATTAAGTTTTCAAGAGATTGAATTTTGGAATTTCAATAGGGAATGGATCAAGTTTGGAACATTTTGTTTTGGGAATTCAAAGGAAGAAAAGTAGGAGAAATTATAGATTCGAAGCGAACTTTGGTAATTTCCCGACTATCCTATTGTTTGGCTTGAATTTAGGAAAGTCCTAATGTTTATTTAATGTTTTGATCTTGCCAATTTTAATTAATTAGGACTTATATTCCTATGACATGATCATACAAATAGCCTCAAAGATGTGAGGGTTTATGTCGTATTGGATGACTACCTCAGAATCCTAAGACTGGTTAGGGCTTAATTTGCAATGCAAATGCCTAACAAAAGGTCGAGGATTTATGTTGCACTAGGAAAACTACCTCGAAGTCCTATGGTTTGGTTATTTAATTCTAAGAAATTTTTGTTGAAGTAGACTCAGGTTTTGCTGATGACGATGGCCCTGCTGCCCACCATGCTCCGAGCTCCTTGTTGTTGCAGAGGGTTTAGTTATAGAAGGTGAAAATCAAGAGATGAGCAAAGTGTTCTGGTTTAGAGAAGTTTTAAAATCCAAGTGTTTTTTTAGTGTTTTAATTAAAATAAATCTTAAAATTGATTATAACAACACCGGTTAAGATCCCACAGTTCCATCCTTCTGGCATCGTTATTTTTATCGTATTCACTTAGTCCAAATGAATTTACTAAACTCAACTAAATGAGTTCCACCCTTTCATTTAGACCGTGGGAAATCCTGTTAGCAACACGAAGGTTACATCATCCTAGGTATTCCCGATCATCCAACAAGACGTTTTAATTTAATTGTAGTAGTAGTTTTGTATTCTGTTTGTGATTAAATTTTGAGTTGTTTTATATTTTGAAATGTTGTGGCGGTGAATTTTATCTTGTAATGACTTTTAATTTAGTTTTGGTTTCAGTTTTAAGGACTATCCTAAAGGTGTGGGTTTTCATGCAACAGTTGTTTATCATGCAAGAAAAGTAAAGTGCATTTGCAATAAAGTAAATTGCAATGAGGTAAATTGCAATAAAACAAAAACGTACCTGGAGGGTCTTCCCATCATCCCAAGCTGCACTTAAACACAATTTAGTATTTTTAATCATTTAAAGCACGTTCCTTGGTAAAGTTAAGGGAAGGGTTATGGTTTTCTACCAAGGTCCTACTCCTATAGCTAGTCATCTCCTATGACGTCTAGGTTCTTGTGTTTTGGTTTGAGGACGATTTTTTTCATCAAAGAACAATTAAGTTCAATTGTTCTTATAAAAATCCTATCATATTGAGGAAGTGCTTAAGACGAATCTTAAACATCTTTTCGATACCTCTAGGATTGTTTTAAGTCCAAGAGAATTTAATTATACAAAATGAATTAATCTTCCAGGAGTTCAAGTTTTGTTATCTTGCTCAGTGAACTAGGACATTTAAATATCCTATGAGTGAAGTAATACTTCACTTAACACTCCGTTTAGGAGTTATGACAACATGAGCTTTTGAGGGCAAATTAATGTTCAAGTGATTTGTGATTTAATTTAATTTCAATTAATGGGTTTAAGTTTGGAATAGTGTTCAAGTTGTTTTAGATTTATTTTGAATTATTTATGTCTTTGGTGATGTTATATTTAATTCAATTCAATTTAATTTAATTTTAGTTTAATTTAATTTGGTTTAGTTTTACTTTCAATTTAATTTTATTTAATTTAATTTAGTTCTAATTTTATTTTAACTTGATTTTATTATTTTTTTTAATTTAATCTAATATGTTTTAATTTAATTTTATTTTATTTAATTTAATATGTTTTAATTTAATTTAATTTAATTTAATTTAATTTAATTTAATTTAATTAAGTTTAATTTAGATATAATTTAAATTTAATTTAAATTTTTAATTTTAATTTAATATTTTATATTTTTTTATATTTTAAAGATGATTTAAATTAATTGTTAGAGTATTAATTTAATTGAAATTTTAAAAGGATTTAATTCAAATGTTTTAATTTTTAATTTAATTTAATGATTAAGTCTTTTAGCACTTTAAATTTTGAATTTAGATTATCATTTTAATTAGGAATTAAATATTATTGAGGTGATTAATTTAGGGATTCTTAGATTAAAGAATAAGTTTCTTCCTAATAATATCCCTATTTTAATAATTCCAAATTTTTTATTATTCTTCTAAGTTTAAACAATTATTCAATTAAGGTTTATTTTAATTATTTTCAAATTGTTAGGTAGGTTTCTACCCTTTAATTACCTAAGTTTCGAACATCCAAAATCAACTTAGTATCAAATATTTTACCCACCCTTTTAATTAAACCTAAAATTTTTTATTATAAGTTAAAATTTTAATTACTATTTTGCCCTTTAAACTTATTAATTTCATAACTCACTAAATTGAGCTTAAATGAATTTGAAATTTTTATGTAGCTTCACTCATATGTCAATCAAGACATTAGAGGAGAAAATGTGATTTTTCTGTATTTAATTTATTTATATAATTATTTTGGTGGAAAATAAGAATTTTCAAGGAAAATTTAATAACATGACCAAGTGAAAGTTTCTATCCTTAAGAAAATTATGGTACATGCCTAATGACCAGAGGACCACTTGGACCAATTTTGGTGATCTTTTTAATTATATTATTTTTATTATAATTATTTTGAGTTTTGGAGTATTAATTAATTTAAAAATAAAATAAAGGTTGAAAATCTCTCTGATATCAAGGAAAGCAGAGAACCAATTTTTATAATTTTCTAATTTTTCTTTGATTTATTAGAATTATTTTAGTGGAAATGCTAGAAAATACATTTTTTAATTTTAAAATTACCTTAGGGCTTTAAAATTTAATATCTCATCATAGAGACTTAAGAAAAATATGGGGTTTGTTCCTAAGTGATTAAAATTATTGTTGCAGAGGTTTCGTTTTAGAAGGTGAAAATTAAGGGATGAGAGAAGTGTTTTGGTTTAGAAGTCTTAAAGTCCAGGTGTCTTTAATGTTTTATTAGGGGAATATAAAAGTTGATTATAACAACACCGGTTAAGATCCCACGGTTCTATCATTCCAGCACCGTTATTTTTATCGGATTCACTTAGTCCAAATAAATTTGCTAAACTCAACTGAATGAGTTCCACACTTTCATTTAGACCATGGGAAATCCCGTTAGCAACACGTAGGTTACATCATCCGAGGTATTCCCGATTATCCAACAAGACGTTTTAATTTAGTTATAATTGCAGTTTTGTTGTTCTATTTGTGATTAAATTTTGAGTTGTTTTATCATTTGAATGTTGTGGCAGTGAATTTTATCTTGTTGTGACTTTTAGTTTAGTTCTGGGTTTCAGTTTTGTGGCTATCCTAAAGGTTTTAGTTTTCATGCAACAATCTTGTTTAACATGCAAGAAGAGTAAAGTATAGCTCATATAAATAAATTGCAATAAAGTAAATTGCAATAAAATAAAAGCTTACCTGGAGAGTCTTCTCGTCATTCCAAGCTGTACTTAAAACACATGTTAAGGCATTTAAATATTTATAACAACTACCTAGGTAAAGCTAAGGGAAAGGTTTTGGTTGTCTACCAAATTCCTAATCCTATTGCTAGTCATCTCCTATGACGTCTAGGTTCTTATATTTTGTTTAAGGATGATTTCCTTCATCAAAGAACAATTAAATTCAATTGTTCTTCTAAAACATCCCATCATATTGAGGAAGTGTTTAGGACGAGTCCTGAACATCTTTTCAATAATTTTGGAATTATTTTGAGTCCAAATAAGTCTTATTGTACTGGAGAATTGATCATCCAAAAAATTAGTTTAGTTTTTTGCTCAGTGAATTAGGATGTTTGATTATCTTATAAGTAATGTGAGATTTCACTTAATACTCTATTTAAGAGTTATAATAATGAAAACCTTTAAGGACAAATTAATTTATTAAAGATTTTAATGATTTAAAATTGGAATTGGTGATTTAAAGTGGTTTAATTTAGTTATAAATTTTAATAATTTAAGTTTGGAATAGAGTTCAAGTTGTTTTATTCTTAAGTGTTTTAAACCATTTGAATTGAAAGAGGAGTTTAAATTGTTATTTAATTTAGACTTTAGTGATTTAATTTTAATTTAATTGCAACATTCTAGATTAACTTTTAATTTGTTTGATTATTATATTTATTTATTTTAATTAAGAATTTATTTTTATGGAATTGATTTTGATGTTTCATCTTTGTTTTAAATTTGCTTTCAAGTGATTTTTGAAATTAATAATTTTTTTTTGTTTCAAATGATTTAAATTTATTTCAATTTAATTATCAAGTTATTTAATGTTTTATGTTTTAATTTAATTAAGGTTCACTTTCCTTTTAATTATTTAATTATTAATTTCAATTATCACTTTCTATTTAATTAAAAGTTAAATATTATTAAAGTGATTCATTTAGGGATTTTAGTTTAAGTTATTATAGTCTCTCTAAATTATATCCCCATTTTAATAATCCAAATTTTAATTTATTCTTCTAAAATTCAAATTGTTTAATTAATTAAGGTTTACATTAAATATTTTCAAGATGATTAATGGGTTTCTACCCCTTAATTCTATAGGTTTCAATCTTCTAATGAAAATTTAAAATCAGATATTTCACCCCCTCCCCCCCTATTTTGATTAAACCTAAATGTTAAATAGGGTTAAAATCCTTTAATTACCTTTATGCCCCTTTAGGCTTATTTATTTCATAACTCACTAAATTGAGCTCAAATGAACTTGAAATTTTTTATGCCACTTTACTCATATGTCAATTAAGATATTAGAGGAGAAAATGTGATTTTTCTGATTTTAATTTAATTTATATAATTATTTTAATGAAAAATAGGGATTTTCAATGGAAATTCAGCAACATAACCAAGGAAAGGTTTCTATCTTTAAGAAAATAATGAAATGTTTCTAATGACCAGAGGACCACTTGGACCACTTTTGGTGATTTTTGAATTATATTTTATTTATTATAATTATTTTGAGTTTTAGAGTGTTAATTAATTATAAAATAAAATAAAGGTTGAAAATTAAGTTTTATATTTCTCTTAAATCTCTCTAACCTCAAGGAGTTCAGAGAAACAATTTTTTTAATTTTCTGATTTTTCTTTGATTTATAAGAATTAATTTAGTGAAAAGGTTGGAAAATTTATTTTTTAATTCAAAAATTGTTTTAAGCATTTAAAATTCAATATCTTTACTTTGAGACTTAGGAAAAATATTTGGTTTGTTCCTAAGTGATTAGGAGTCAAAATATGACATTTTTATGATTTTTATTATTTTTATGATTTTTATTATTTTTTAATTATTTAAAATATTAAAATATGGTGAAAAATGAAGATTTTAGAAAATATTAAGTTTAATTTTCTTAGACTCCTCTAATATCAGAGAAGCCCCAAAACCTATTTGGTGAATTTTTAAAGTGTATTTTTGGAGTTATTAATTTATAAAGTTTAATTTTACTTATGTGACTTAATTAATCCATTTAGTGGGGTTAAACTTTTCCAATTGATTCTAAATTTTTATGTGAGGTCCCTCTGATCCTAAAGATCAGTGGAGAATTTTTTTCAAGTTCTTTTGATGTGTGGTTAAACCTAATTAAATAAAGTTTAGTTTTGAGTAATTAGGCCCATTAGGGTTATTCTTAATGAACTAACTCAAAATATAATTATCCTAGGGTCCTCTGGGCCTAAGAAACTTCCCTAAATTTTCCTAGAATTTTCTAAATAATATGCTAATTAATGGAATTAAAATACAAATAACAGTGACATAAACTTGAAAAAGACATAACTTGTCATAGAGATGGCCTCTGACCTTGAAAAATTCAGGGAATGTTTCCAAGATCAGAGGATTCAAAAGCCCTATGGTCTCATGCTATGGTGAATTGTCTATGCAAATGGAGAATCAAAATACTTAAATGAGTAAATAATTAATTAAAAATAAAATACTCATAAAAAAAACTTGATTTCTTTTCCACATTAATCTCATCTTTTCACTGAGCAAGAAGGTATTTTTAGTTTATTTTTTATGATTTTTCTACACAAAGATATGAATTTTCTATATTCTGGGTATTTAAATAAATCAAAAAATCCATATTTTCCTACTTATCCACGCGGCTCCTACTCATCCTCTGTAGCCCCGAAAGCCCACACGTAGCGCTCCCATTTGATGCTGCCATCTAACTCAGCGCTCTGGGGGCCCGCGGTTCACGTACCGTTCTCTGGTCCGGCACAATCTGGACCGTCCACTCGATACACGCTCGATCGGACGGCACCTGTTCATCGTTTACGAATAGTGTGCACCTGTGACCATCCACACTAAAACCCTAAGAACTCTTTCATTTCTCAACAGATTTTCGTGTTCTTATGCTCTATGGATTTGTCTTGAAGAGACGAATACATTCATATGGTTTACATGCTATGAAATTAAGCCAATTAAAATAGAGAATCACTGGAAGCTCGGGAGAAAGAAGAGGTCTATACCTTGGCTCTGAGAAGTGAAGCTTCAATCAGAGAGTTGTGGAACCTTTGATTGCACCCAAGGAGGCTCTAGATGAAGTCTCTGGCTCTGGGGAATTTCCTAGGTACAACTTCCACCAAGTCTAATTTCAAAGCTTGGCCGATAGAGAGAGTGGCTAGCCTGGTGAGGGGGCTTCCACTGGGGAACTCCTTCTCTTGGTCCTGTGCAGGTGTGGGTGAGTTTAATTTGATTTTGGTGGAGGTTTCAGAGATGTCCTGATTCTGGGCTGAGAATTGAGCTCCAAAATTGAGCTCAATCAATGGGGTTTAGGGCAAAAGGACACTGGGGATAATTGCTCTAGGTTAGGAGAAGGTCCTAGAGCAATTTTGTCAGTGTTTTGTTAATCTCTGATTCATCACCTTGTTTGGCTGAGAAGGTGATGGGTTTAAATAGACATGGCTGGTGGGCCTCCCAGGGGGAGTTAGTGCTTGGGATCAGCTGCCTTGGTCAAGGGAAGAACAGCCATGGAGTCCAATTGAGTTGGGACAGCTCAGCTACCGAGTTTGAATTTTTTGAATCAAATGGGTGCTCTCGGCCATGGTGTTTTCCTGCGACTGTGGTAGCTGGCCGGCCATGCATGGGTCACCTTCAGGGTCAGGGAGGTCAGGGCTTGAATTTGGTGCAAGCAATGGAGGTTGGCCATGTGTAAAGAGCTTGGCTTTAAGTGGTATGGTGAGGGGGTCATTTTATGTTCAATTGAATCAAGTCATGGGTTTGGGTTGAGTGCACCACCCAAGGCTGGTTTGGGCTGAAGAGAAAGTCACTTGGGTCAGCTTGATTAGTGGGGTCAAATCACAATCCAAGTACAATTAAGTTTAAGAATAGGTTAAGGGAAGCATGGGAATGTTTAATCAACTTTAAGGGAATCATTAAAGGGCTCCCATCTATTGCCATAAATGGATTGATGACAAGGCTAAGCTATCTTGGCTTCATATGGCTTGTGAATAACTCCATTGTGGCTTCATTTGGCTTTGGAAAAGTTAAATCATTTGCATGAAGAAGGATATTGACATTTTTGACGAATTTAAGGTAGATTGTCATGAGGCCAAGATCGGAATAATTTGATGATCAATTAGAACTTTAGGGAGTAATTTAAATCAAAGGGGTCATGAGGGGAAATTTCATGTGGGCTTTGGAATGGGCTTTTAAAATGGTTTAAGGGAGTGGGCTTTTAAATTTTGAAATGAACTTTTGGTTGAAAATTTGGTAAGGGATTGGGCCAAATAAATGTTGGGTTTAGTTTAGGGATGTGTCATGAACATTTTAGAAAACATTTGGTATCATTTATAGTGGAACTGGATTTAATTTGGGCTTTTTTGGTAAAGGCGCCAAAGTGGCTCAAATTGGGCTAACTTGGGTTGAGGTAGGGCTAAAGTTGGATTTAATGTAAAATTAATGTTGAGAAATGTTTATGGGAGTGTCACAAAGAGTTTTCAACTTTGGTTGGGCTTTGATTTTGGGATTTGGGCCCATTTGGGTTTATGGTGGGTTTAGGTCAAAAATGGGGATTTTGGTTTTGAGTTAGGTTTGAGTGGAGTTTAGGTTCAAATTTGGGGAAAATCTTGTTAGTTTTTTGTTTGTAGGGATATTATAAAGGTTTAGGAAAAGATTTGGTGTCAATTGGAGTTGAATTGGGTTGGTTTGGGTTGACATTGAGTCCATTTGGGTTAAAAATGGGTCAAATTGATAAAAGTGAGTTAAATTGACAAAATTGGCCTATGGAATAGTTGAACAAAATGAAATTGGGAATAGTTGGGATTTTCTTGAATTTTTTGGGAATTTTTGGAATTTATGGAATTTTTGGTTAAGAAGGGCATTTTGGGTATTTAGAGGGTATTGAGGGGTATTTTTGGAATTTTTGGTATATTTGGCCATGGGTGATCAATTTGAATGATGGGAAATTTTTAGGATTGGTTTTGATGAATTTTGGGTAATCTAGGAAATTTTGCAAATTTTGAACAATTTCAAGGGCATTTGGTTTTTCTGATTCACTTAGTCTAGATGAATTTACCAAACTTAAATAAATGAGTTTATTACATTCATTCGGACCTAGGAAAATCACTTTAGCTTCCGTAGGTTTCCTCCTCCGAGGGATTCCCGATCATCAAAAGAGGGTGTATTAATTTTAATTATCTTTTGTTTTGTTTTTAAAATGTTATTTAACTTTGGAAAGAAATTTTGCTTTGAGTTTTGCTTTCTTTGTCAATTTCAATTTTTTTTATTTTTGTTTTGGATTTGACATGCAAGTTTGCAAGTAAGTACAGGTAGTAAAATAAATGTAGTAAAGGTCAAGTAAAAGTAAATTGCACTATAATAATATAAATGTGTACCTGTCATTTTCTTACACTCCAGTTGAAGGATTAACCATTTTAATGCATATATAATTTTGCGGGAATTTAATTAATTGCCGGAAAGGAAAATGGGAAAAGTAGTTCAAGATGAGTGCATATCGATTCCTATGCATAACTTGGTTGTTTCTTATTCATTTTTTTAGGGTGCTTTCTTGAGCAAAGACATAATGGGTTCAACAGTCCTCCAAGATATTCAAAAGACTGTAAAGAAGTGTCGGAGATATCCTTACACCTTCTTTAAGATATTTTGGAATGTCTCGAGTTCTTCTAAACTTATTATTCTAATAAATCATTCGTCTATTATATTTAGATGGTTGCTCAATGAACTTTGATGTCTTAATTATCCTTATAAGTGGGTTAACCATCACATTATGTTTCATTTATGATTTATGTGAGCGGAGGCCCTAAAGGACAAATTGACTAATTAAGGGGCTTAGCCAATTTAAACTTAGAGTTGGGCTAGTAGTATTTCCAAATTATTTGTGATTTGTTAGATTTTCTTTTCTAAGCCTCATTAACCTAGCTCACTATTAAGCCCTTACGATTTCGTGGGTAGATTTATAACTTTAGGAATGTTAAATTAGGTGAGCTTAATCATGATTAAACATCATGTTATAATCCAACAATTTGCTAGGGGTATTTAATTAGTGAATTATAGTCATCCAAAATCAAACCCCTCACCTTAGGATCATTTAAATTGATTAACTTTCAAATTATAGCAATTGAGAGAAGTTACAATTTTATCCTTGTGATAAAAAGTAGATAATTGGTTTCTACCACTTAAACCCTTATATTTCAATCATCTTGATAATTAATATATGTTACCTATTTCCCCTTTAATCTAACCTAAATATTAATTAGGGCCTAAATTTCATAATTATCATTTTGCCATTTGAGGCCTTATTACCTCATATATTCTTAAATTTAACTCAAATGACTTTGAAATCTTTATGTTACCCCACTCATGGGTCAACTAAAATATTAGAGGAAAAAAATATGACTTTTCAAATTTTATTTTATTTTTAGAATTTT
The DNA here is from genome assembly GCA_022702705.1 of Papilionanthe hookeriana x Papilionanthe teres. Classification (NCBI taxonomy): domain Eukaryota; kingdom Viridiplantae; phylum Streptophyta; class Magnoliopsida; order Asparagales; family Orchidaceae; genus Papilionanthe; species Papilionanthe hookeriana x Papilionanthe teres. Next base: position 171,124,656 of record CM040423.1, on the reverse strand, counting down.
TTTAATGTAAAAAAGGTATGTTTCATGTTAATTCATTAACTTATCAACAGATAAAATTTACAAGATTTTTTGAATTTTATTTTAACTATTATAATCATTTGTTTATTTTAAGTATTAATTAAATATAAAATACTTTTTAAGTTGAAAATTACATTTTATATTTTTCCTAAATCTCCTTAAGTCCAGAGAATCCAGAGAAGTAAATTTCATATTTTTTTTGAATTTTCTTTTATTTATTGAATTTATTGTAGTGAAAAATTAGGAAAATTTTATTTTTAGCCTTTAAAAATTCATAAATTCACTTGGGAAATAGGGAAACTTATTTTAATTGCTCTGAAATGACTAGAAAACAATTTGGAACATTTTTGTATAGTTTTACATTTCTGTGAGTTATATGATTTTTTTATTATTTCTAATTATTTAATTATTTAAAAATTAGGAAAATGGATTAAAAACTAAGTTTTCACTTAGGGCTTAATTTTATTTTTCATGGGTGCCCCTCATCACACAGAACTCCAAAAATCATTTTTTAATTTTCTTAATTATATTTTATTTATTATTATTATTTTAATGAAAAAAATCACATTTTACTTGAAAATTCAAATTTTGTGCTCAAATTAACTCAAATTGATTTCAAATATTTACAATGGGTTAATATAATTATTATTTACAGTGTGGACAATATTTATGGTTTTTCTATTTTTATTTTAATTATTTAATTTTTTCAGGCTTTTAACGAGTTGACTACATTTAGTCCCATCTTAATTACTTAAAAATAAAAAGCATAATAAGTAATTTTGATTTTTATTCCACATTATTCTTCTATATTCACTAAGCAATAATGTAATTTTCTTTTTTTTTTACTATTTTTCTACACCAAGATATGAATTTTATAAGGTAACTGAATTAAAATAAATCTGAAAATCCTAATTTTATTTATCTTACTCGGCACTGTATCAACCTAGGCAGCTCTGAACTGCCTTGCGGCATACTCCCATTTGACGTCGCCTTCTGAGTCAGCTGCCACATGGCTTCGCATTCATGTACAAGTCTTATGTCTGACGCAATTCTGGTTCTCCATTCATTGCACGCACGATCTGAAGGCTGATTCACCATCTTCATCGTGTATTTCGTGAGCCGTTCACACTAAAACCCTAAGATCTCTCACTACACTTAACAAAATCACTTCAGGTTTGTTCCTTCACCTTCATCTAGCAAAGACAAACCTATCCATATGGTTTAACATGCACTGAATCAAACTTTTCTTCACAATTTTCTAAACTGATCTCAATTTAGGGGAAAGAGTTAATTATCTTTGTCCAAGAGGTGTGGCCTCAACTAGATGCTTGCAAACTCTTCAGTGGAGTATGGCGAACCTCCTAGATGTGTCACTTTGGCCTAGTGAATTATTTTGTTCAAAACTCCTCTAGCAGGGGGAAGGAATTAGGAGAAAGTATTGTGTAGAGGGAATGGGGCTTTCTGTGGGTAACTTCTCTTTTTTTCTCTGGGGATGTGTACGGAAGAATAAATTTAAGGTTTTGTGGAGTTTAGAGAGGCGTCTTATTTTTTGTTTGATTTTTTGTGGCTAAATTTACCATAGGCAGTGAGGGGAGTGGCTGAGAGATGGTTGGAATGAGCTTCTCTCAGCTGTTAAAAGGCCCGGGGATAATTTAGCTAAGTTTTATTTGGGTTTTTGATCTTCTCCTTTCTTGGCCATGAAGGAGTGGTGTTTAAATAGAGGGGCTTGGGGTGGCTGACTGAGCTTCAATTTGGGTTTGGTTTGCTTTTTAGATTGAGAGAATAATGGTGCAAGTGACCACTCAGGTTTAGACACATTGGATGGGTGCAATTGAGTTTTGGTCCATGGGGGAGTCTTCTCGGCTTTGGGTTTTCTAGCCTCTAGGCCAGCTGAATAGAATAGGGAAGGTGACTAGCTGGGTTAGGAGAGACAGAGGGAGGATTAATGTAATTAACTTGGATTTTGATGGCCGGTGGCAAAGATATATTTGGGCTTAACCATTCTTGGGAGATAATCCCCTAAATCATGGGAACTTTGGTTCATGGCTCAACTAGGTTGGGCTAGGAGGACCTAGGTTGGTCAAAATTTTTAGGAATTTTTCGGGTATTTTGTGAAGTTTGAGAAATATGAGGTATTTTGGTCAATTTAAATGATTTGGAATGGTTTGAATAATATTTGGAGAGATTTGAAAATTTGGGAAATTTTAGGGAATTTGGTCAAAATTTAGGGTCTAGGGGTATTTGGTAATTTTGGTGATGTTTGGGGCTAAGAAGCCAAATTTGGGTTGTTGATAAAATTAGGGTGTATTGAGAATGTTGATCATGATGTCACATTCTTTGAGTCATGGGGCAAGGGAAAACATTTTTTGGATTCTCCTGTCGGTGCAGAAAAGATGGTTTGGGAGTAGTTTTTAATTTATGTATATATATGTATATATGTGTATATATATTAGGAAAATATCATTTTTAATTTTAAAATATATGAAATCGGACCGATCCCATATAAGTTCTAGTTTAAATAATTAAGTACTTCAGCGCAAGCCATGTATCTATCCCGAAGAATGCATACATTGCTTAGTAGTGAGGTTTGATCAAATAAACCAAAGAATTTATGGCATATGTTTGGTCTCTAAACCATTTATATTGATTGACAATTTCCCCTATCTAATATGAAAGATTTAGACAGGGTTTATATTAATCCGGGGTTTTTAAGTTTCCTATAAGGGCAAGCCACTGTAGTTACTTACATCTTAGACAACTGAAGTCACCTAAGAAACCTCTTGATATAGATCAGAAAAGGTTGTATTCATGACTTCCAAAAGGTAGGATCTTCAAGAAAATGTAGTAATATGGAGTCCAATAGGTGAGTGGTTCAAATTTCGGAAGAATTATTATAGGAATCCAAAGGAATAGAAAGCTAAAATAAGGCAAAGACCAAAGAAATTTCTTGGAGTTTTTCCTAAACTTTCATATGGTTTGGCTTTGGTTTGAGATATTTATTTAATGTTTCATCCTGCCAATTTTATTATTTACAGCTTACATTCACTTGATCATGTGAATAGCCTGGAAGATAAGAGGATTTATGTCATATTATTTAGGGCTTATATTGCATTAACTACAAAGGCCTAAAAAGATAAGGTGAGCGTTTATGTTGCACTAGGAAAGCTACCTCAAAGTCTTATGGCTTGTTGTTTGATTTAAGAAGTTTTACTATTGAAAATGGTCGTGCTGCCCACTGAGCATGCTCCAAGCTCTTTGTCATATCAGGTCCAGTTTTAGAGGTGTCAGATTGAGTAGATGAGAGAAGTGTCATGTTTCAGAAAGGGTTTAAATTGAGATGTCTTAATATCTTATTAAAATAATATTTAAGTTAATTATAGAGACACTAGTTAGGATCATAGGGTTCCCTCATTTCGGCAACACTATTTTCTTTGGATTCACTTAGTCCAAATGAATTTACCAAACTCAACTAAATGAGTTCCATATTTTCATTTAGACGGTGGAAAATCTTGTTAGCAGTCGTAGGTTGCATCATCTAAGGGATTTCCAATCATTCGATAGAGATATTTTAATTCAATTGCAATTGTGATTTTGGTTTCATTTGTGATTAATTTTTGGGTTGTTTTATCTTTTGACTGTTGTGACGGTGAATTTTATGTTTGTTTTATTTTAATTTTGATTTTAGTTTTGATTTTGTGGCTATCCTAAAAGTTTTGTTTTTCATCTAGGATGACATTATTTTTTATCATGCAAGCTCATAAGCAAGAAAAGTACAGTAAAGGAAGTATAAAAAAGAAGGTAACGTCAACTTAAAAATGTGTACCTGACGAGTCTTCTCGTTTCTCCAACTGAAACTTTAGCATCTTTTTTATAAACATTTATAATTTTCAGGAAAGAATAGCCTATAGATATGTTCTTCATGGGCCCACTAAGTCATATGTCATAACTTGGTGGGTCATATTTATTCATTGAAGAGATGTCTTCCTTTAATAAGTATGACAGGATCAGTCATCCTAAAAGATGTCCAGAAGACTTGTGAAAAGGTCAACGGAATACCTAGATATTTCACAACCCTTTTAAATTATCTTGAGTTCATTTGAACTTATCATACTCACTAAATGATTCATCCATTTAATACCCTTATGCTCAATAAACATTGATGTATAATCATCTCAAAAAGAGGGGTAACTATAACTTGATTTTTTATTTATGAATTTTGTAAATGGGGCCTTTAGAGGCAATTTAATTTATGAAAGAATTTAATCAATTTTGATGGGATTGTAGTCTTTCATATATTTTTAAAATTAGTTGTGTTTTCTTTTTTAAACCTCGTTAATCAATATTTGATTAAGCCTAGTCTCACTACCAAGCCCTTATGACTTCGGTGTTTATATTTAAAACTTTTAGAAAAGTTATGTTACATGAACATAATTCTTGTAAATATATTGTATCATTATTTTATCATTAATTAGAGGTGTTGAATTAGTGAGTTATCAACTTCCAAAGTCAACCCCTAACCTTATGGACCATTTAATTTAATTTTCATCCAAATTAATATGATTAATAAAACTATAAGCTTATTTTTCTATGTGAAAAAAATGAGATGGGATTCTACCATTATTCCCTTCAAGTCTTGGATTAATTGAAAGGAAGAAAGTTGTTTGCTTATTTTTATTTACATCAATCATTACTTTTTTACTGCTTTATTTCTGCATCTAGTAAATTAAATATCAACTTTTTAACTTTAAAAGAAATACATAAAAATAAAATCAAAATATTTAAAAAATCTATAATCCTCCTCGTGGGATCGATACTGGAGTCTTTATTTAAAGCCCTATATTACTTGAAGCGATACGTATACTTGCGTAGTACCCCTAGTGTGTAAAATATTTTCCATAAAATTTATATTTATATACACTAGCCGCAAATTATTATTTGAGTCAAAGTATTGGCTATAACATACTTTTGATAGCATAAATTACTACATTGTTTGGCGATTGCAAACCATGTTTTTGGTGCATTGCTGCGGATCGAGGGTCAAGTTTTTAGCGTCGTTGCTAGGGAGGTAAAATTTAAAGATTTTAAATATTTTATTTTATTTATTCTTTTATTGTCAAAAATATAAAGTACAAAAACATAAAAAAAAACAACAAAAAAAATAATAATAATTTTATTTCTTGCTATTTTACTTTTTATTTACTTTTTATGTGTAGTATTGGATCTGAAGGATTATTACCTTTAGATTCTAAATTAGAAAGAACTGTTAGAAGAATTAAAAAAGGAAAACATTCAAAAATATCAAGAGATGGCTAATTTACATAATAATTTACAAAATCCAATTGAAATTAATGAACAAAATGTTTACAAACCATTAAGGGATTATGCTAACCCTACAGTTGATGAACTTCATAGTAGTATTCAAATACCTGTTGTAGATGCTAATTCTTTTGAGCTTAAACCGTCTATTATTCAAATGGTTCAACATAATCAATTTGGGGGAACACCAAATGAGGATCCAAATTTACACATTGCTAGTTTTTTAAAACTTTGTGCTACCTTTAAATATAACAATGTTTCTGATGATGCTATTAGACTTAGACTCTTTCCTTTTTCTTTATGAGATAAAGCAAAGATGTGGTTGAACTCATTAGCAACAGGTTCTATTAAAACATGGGCTGACATGGCACAAAAATTCCTTGCTAAATATTTTCCTCCTTCTAAAACTGCTAAATTGAGAAATGATATTACTTCATTTAGTCAATTTGATAGGGAGACAATTTATGAAACTTGGAAAAGATTTAAAGAATTATTAAGAAAATGTCCTCATCATGCTTTACCTAATTTGTTAATTATTCAAACATTTTATAACGAACTAATTGGATCACTTAAATCAATTATTGATGCTGCTGCTGGAGGTTCTTTAATGGCTAGATCATTTGAAGAAGCTTATACTTTAATTGAAGAAATGGCTAACAATAATTTTCAATGGCCTTCTGAAAGGACTAATCCTAAAAGAATGACAAGTATTCATGATAACGAAGTCTTTTCTATCTTTCATAAGTAGCTGCTATATCTAAGAAATTAGATTATTTTGCTATCAATATATCACATTACAACTCTGCTAATATTGAAGATTCTCAAACTATTGAAACTTTACAAGCTATTGCTAGCAAAAATAACCCTTATTCCAATTATTATAATCTTGGATGGGAAAATCACCCTAATTTTAACTGGAATAATTCACAACAACAATGGGGTAATAATCAATCTCATCCAACAGGAAATTGGAACAATCAAGTAAATTCAAACTATAAACCACCTGGATTTAATAATCAACAAAAAAAGTTATCTATAGAAGAATTAATTTTACAACTAAGTAATTAATTACAAAATCAAACCACTGTTATTCGTAATATTGAGAATCAAATGGGACAAATTTCTAATTTAATTAATTGCAGACCTCTAGGAACACTTCCTAGTAATGTTGAAATCAATCCAAAAGAAACTGGAAAAGAACATGAACATGTTAAAGCTGTGCAACTTAGAAGTGGAAAGGAATTAAAAGGAGGAATACAAAATGATATTGAAAATGAGATTGAGGTTGAAGAGATTGAAAAACCTAAAGAAACTCCTTCTCCTAGTTAAGTTCAGACTGTTATTCCTATTAATGTGGAAGTTGAAAAACCACCACCACCTTTTCCTCAAACATTAACACAACAGAAGCTTGATCATCAATTTTTTATGTTCTTTGAAATTTTTAAGAAACTTACCATTAACATACCTTTTGCTGAAGCTTTGGAACAAATTCCAACTTATGCAAAATTTATAAAGGATATTTTAAGTAAGAAATGAAAATTTGAAGCTTTTAAACTGTTGCATTAAGTGAAGAATGTAGTGCAATAATTCAAAAGAAATTACCTTAGAAACTTAAAGATCCTGGAAGTTTTACTATACCTTGTGCTATTAGAGAAAAATTTTTTGGAAAAGCTTTATGTGATTTAGGAGCAAGTATTAATGTCATGTCATTTTCTATTTTTCAAAGGTTGAATTTAGGAGAGATTACTCCCACCACTGTAACCCTTCAGTTAGCTGATAGATCTATCACCTACTCTAAAGGAGTTATAGAGGATGTTCTTGTTAAAGTGGATAAATTTATTTTCATTGTACTTGATATGGTAGAAGATAAAGAAATAACAATTATTTTCGGGAGACCTTTTCTAGCTGCTGGACGAGCTATGATTGATGTGAAAAAAGGAGAATTAACCATGAGAGTTAATGATCAAGAGATAAATTCAATGTTCTTAAATCAATGAAGTACCCTGATAAAGAAAAATATTATCGAATGGATATTATTGATTATATAAATGAAAAACATTATCAAGAAAGATGTAAAGTCATTTCTGAAGAAGAATTAAATTATTAACTGATGAAAATGAAGAACTAAAAGAAGAAGAATTATCTAAAGAAACTCATTATATTAAAGATAACTGGGAAATTTTAGATGTAACACCAAATGACATACTTTTACCCTGTTGACCTCATTTTTGATGAGGTCTTCTCTTCTTCTTTTTAGTAATTAGGATCTAGCCTTAGGCTTTTCCTTTGACTATCTTAAAGGACTAGAATTGGGATCCACCATCTAGAATTTCAAACCACTTCTTAACTCCCTGCAAACTCCACAAACTTGACTATAGACCCCTAATCACCTAGAGGGTTGAAATCAAATGTGGAAGTTTAAAGGATGAGTTCCTATAGGACTCTTTGGCCTTAGGACTGCCCTGGGTGGCCTGGTCTGGTGAAGGGCTGACTTACACACACACCACACTTATACACTACACTTTCACACACCTCCTAAAACCACACCCTTACCTAACTTAACCTCCTGACTCATGTAGGTGATTCACATGGATGGTTCTTAACCCCTAAGCCCTTGGCTAAGAGGGTTAGGAGCAACATAGTGAATGCCTCAAATGAGTCCCTCCATGGCCCATCTGGGCTTGATGTGGCTTCATGGCTCAACCAAGATGATTTTATTTCACTTACATTCACCTAATCTTCAATTTTCCAAATTTTCAATTTTTGACCCCCGGGACCCTACACCCGCCTAGCCTACCCAAAACCCTTGAAACTACCCAAAATTTGCAAAATCACCTAAATTACCCAAAATTCCTCAAAATCAATCCCAAACATTTCCACATCACTCAAATTGATCATCCATACCAAAAAATACCAAAAATTCCAAAAATACCTCCCAATACCCTCCAAATACCCAAAATACCCCTCTTGACCCAAAATCCCAAAAATTCAGAAAAATTCCCAGAAAATTCCAGAAAATCCCAAATATTCCCAATTTCATTTTGTTCAACTACACCATGGTCCAATTTTGTCAATTTACCCCACTTTTGTCAAAACCCCCAATTTGACCCATTTTAACCCAAAGTGAACCCAATGTCAAACCAAACCTACCCAATTGACCCAAATTCCGGTCCAATTCAATTATAAACTTCAATTAAACATTCCCAACAACAATCTAGACCAAATCCAAGTCCAATTTGATTGATATTTGGATCCAATTTCACTTTTGGCCTTAAAGCCTAATTTGGACCCATAACCCAAACCTAACCCAAACTCACTCAATTCAACTCCAATTAACCCCAAATCTTTTCTAAATCTTCCTTAGCATTCCCAAAAACAAAACACTAACATGATTTACCCAAAATCTAGACCCAAACCCCACTCAAATTCAACCCAAAACCAAAAGGCCCAATTTTGACCTAAACCCAAACCTAACCCAAATGAGCCCAAACCCCAAAATCAAAGCCCAACCAAAGTCAAAACCTCTTTGAAACACCCCCATAAACATTTCTCAACATTAATTTTACATCAATTTCAACCCTAGCCCAACATTGACCCAACTTGGCCCACTTGGACCTATATTGGCCCACTCACCAAAAGAACCCAAATTCAACCCAATTCAAACCCAAATAACCCCCAATTTGCCTCAAGTCACTCATGACACATCCAAGAGCTAAACCCAACAATTATTTAGCCAAAAACTTTACCAAAATTTCACCCCAAAATCCATTTTAAAATTCAAAAGCCCACTTTCCTAAAACCATCTTAAAAGCCCATCTAAAACCATTTCAAAAAGCCCAAAATCTACCCTAAAGCCCACATGACATCTCCACTTGCCATCCACTTAATAAAAGCCATTCCCTAAGTCCTAAATTCATCATCAAATCATTCCAAATCAAGTTTCATACAAATTTCCATCAAATTACCAAAAATTCTTAAAATCTATTTTCATGAAATTGACCAAACTTTTTGCCAAGCCAAAGGTAAGCCATGAAGCCATGCATGAGCCACATGTGAGCCATGAGAGCCTTGGACACTCCACCATGCCATATTGGGTAAGAAGAGGGAGGGCTTTCCTTAATCCCTAAAGCTCATTAGCCTTAATCATGTTTCACCTAAACTTAAATTTAATCCAAATATATTTGGATGGAGACTTCTCCATGCCAAACCAGCTGATCCCTTTGATCCCCCACAGCATCCAAAGCCACCTTGAGGGGTGCACCAAGCCTAAATGGGTGGGTTGACCCATTTAAGTTCAAAACTAGCCATGCCCCATTCCACTTTGGATCAAAGCCTTTACACATGGCATTTGCCAATTGCTTGCACCAAGTCCCAGCCCTGACCCACCTGACCTTGAGGGTGACCCATGCCTAGCCGGCCGGCCACCAGGCCGCCGGAAAACACCATGGCCGAGAGCTTACATGTGAGCCAACTTTGGAATTCTCCCTTGCTGAGCTGTCCCATCCCTAGTGGCCATTTTAGCTGTTCTTCTCTTACCAAGAGAAGCTGATCCCAAGCCCTAACTCTCCCTGGGAGGCCCTCCACCCTCTCCTATTTAAACACCACCCCTCTCGGCCATGAGAGGTGCTGAAACAAACCTTAAGGAAACTCTGCCAAAATCATTCCGGACTACTCCCCATACATAGAGAACCCGATCCCCACCGAAATCCCCCCGCCATTTCCTCTCCGCGAGCTCAATTTCGTAGTTGAAATCCAAGCCCAGTAACCAGGACACTTCTCCACAGTGGAGCCAATCCCCAAATTGATTGGTCCTACACCTTCACCGCACCAAGAGAAGGTGTCTACCAGCAAAAGCCCCATCTCCAAGGCCACCTGAGTTGCTCCAGCCTCCAAGCTTTGTGATCGAGCCGTGGTCAAAATCCTACCTGGCAATTCACTGCGACCGAGAGACTTCATCCGGAGCTTGCTGGGATCCAATCGAAGGTGAAACAACCCTCAGATCGAAGCCACACTTCTCTGAGCAAAGGTATGGCTTCACTCTTCTTCCCGAGCTTCTGAACATTCTCCATTTTTATTGAGTAAAATTCACCCCACATAAACCGTATGGATGTGTTCGTCTTCTCGAGACGAATCCATAGAGCATAAGAACGTTAAGTTTGGTCAAGTATTGAGTGAGATCTTAGGCCTAGAAGATGGACGGTTCTCGGGCTAGGAGGCTTGGGGACGATGAACGGATGCCGTTCATTCAATACACGCGCGGACGGACGGCTCAGATGGCATCGGACCAGGAGATGGTACGTGAACCGCGGGGCCCGGGCTGCTGACTCAAGCGGCGGCGTCGAATGGGAGCGTGACGCGTGTGCGTTCGGAGATGCCGAGGATGACGCGGCGCCGACTCGGATAAATAGAAAATTAGGGATATTTTCTATTTATTTAATTCCCTAAACTTGGAAAATTCATAACTTTGTGTAGGAAAATCATAAAAATAAAATAAAAATACCCTCTTGCTCGGTGAACGGAGGAGAATAATGTGGAAAAGAAATTATTTAATTTGATCAAGTATTTTATTTCTAATAATTTATTTACTCTCTGCATATTTTTAATTCTCCATGCATGTATACAATTCATCATGGCATGAGACCACAGGGCTTTTGAAGCCTCTGAATTTGGGAACATTCCCTGAATTTTCCAAAGTCAGAGGCCATCCCTATGAAAAGTTATTGATTTTTCAAATTCATGTTACTGTTTTGAGTATTTTAATTCCAATAAATAGCATGTTGTGAAATAAATTCTAGGAAAATTTGGTGATGTTCCTTATGACCAGAGGACCCTAGGAAAAATAGGTTTTGAGTTATTTCATTTAAAACAACCCTAATTGGCTTAAACACCCAAAATGGATCTCTAATTAATTAGAGCTAACCATACATCAAATTGACTTGAAATCAATTCTCTACTGACCTTTAGGATCAGAGGAACCCACCATAAAAATTTGAAGTCAATTGGACTTGGTTAGCCCTACTAAATGGGTTGATTAAGCCACATAGTCATTTTAAACTTTGAAAAATTCATAACTTTCAAAATATCTTTAAAAAATTCACCAAATTGGTTTTGGAGCCTCTTTGATATTAGGGGAATTTAGGAAAATTAAAATTTCAATTTTCTAAAAAAGTTGATTTTTAATATTATTTAAATATTTTTAATAATTAAAAAATAATAAAAATCACAAAAATAATAAAATTCACCAAAATGTCACATTTTGAATTTTAATCACTTAGGAACAAACCCCATATTTTTCTTAGGTCTATTTAGTGAGATATTAAATTTTAAAGCTCTAGGGTAATTTTAAAATTAAAAAAATGTATTTTCTAGCATTTTAACTAAAATAATTATAATAAATCATAGAAAAATCAGAAAATTGCAAAATTTGATTCTCTGATTTCTTTGATATCAGAGAGATTTTTGAAAAATATAAAATTCATTTTTCAATATTTATTTTATTTTTAAATTAATTAACACTCCAAAACTTAAAATAATTATAATAAAAATAATATAATTCAAAAAATCACTAAAATTAATCCAAGTGGTCCTCTGGTCATTAGGAATGTCCCCTAATTTTCTTAAGGACAGAAACTTTCTCTTGGTCATATTATTAAATTTTCCTTGGAAATCTCTATTTTCTACCAAAAATAATTACATAAATAAATTAAATACAGAAAAATCTTATTTTCTCCTCTCATGTCTTTATTGACATATGAGTGAAGTCACATAAAAATTTCAAGTTCATTTAAGTTCAATTTAGTGAGTTATGAAATTATTAAGCTTAAAAGGTAAAGTGGTAATTAAAATTTTAATCCTTAATTAAAACTTTAGGTTTAATAAAAAATTAACAAGTAAAATATTTGATCCTAATCTGATTTGGATGATTGAAATTTAAATAATTAAAGGGTAGAAACCCATTAAGCAATTTAAAATAATTAAACCTTAATTAAATAATTGATTAAATTTGGAAGAATAATAAAATTGGAATTATTAAAATAGGGATATTATTAGGAAGAGATTTATTCTTTAATTTAAAAATCCCTAAATTAATTATCTCATTAATATTAAATTCTTAATTAAAATGATAACTCAAATTTAAAATATTAAAAGACTTAATCATTAAACTAAAGTTAAAATTATTAAACTCTTTTAAAATTTTAATTAAAATTAAAAATAAAATTAAATTAAAAATTAAATTAAATTAAGTAAATTAAATTGAATTAAATTAAATTAAAATTAAAATTAAAAGTTGAATTAAATTAAAGATTAAATTAAATTAAATGAATTAAATTAAATTAAATTAAATTAAATAAATAAAATCAAATTAAATTAAGTTAAATCAAATTAAAGATTAAATTAAATGAATAAATTAAATTAAATTAAATTAAATTAAAATAAAATAAAATAAATTAAATTAAATTAAATTAAATTAAATTAAATTAAATTAAATTAAATTATATTAAATTAAAATTAAATCAAATCAAACTAAATTAAGTTAACATCAAACCAAACTAAATTGAATAGAATTAAATTAAATTAAATTAAATTAAATTAAATTAAGTTGAATTAAATATAACATCACCAAAGACATAAAGAATTCAAAATAAATCTAAAATAACTTGAACACTATTCCAAATTTAAACCCATTAATTGAAATTAAACTAAATCACAAACCATTTGGACACCAATTTACCCTCGAAAGCTTTAGTTATCATAACTCCTAAACAGAATATTAAATGAAATGTTACTTCACCTATAGGATATTCAAACATCCTAGTTCACTGAGTAAGATAATAACAAAACTTAACTAAACCTCGGACGATTAATTCATTTGTGTAATTGAATTCATTTGGACTTAAAACAATCCTAGAAATATTGAAAATATGTTTAAGATCTGCCTTAAGCACTTCCTCGATATGGTAGGATGTTCATAAGAACAATTGAATTTAATTGTTCTTTGATGAAGAAAATCGTCTTCAAACCAAAACACAAGGAACCTAGACGTCATAGGAAATGACTAGCCATAGGATTAGGAATTTGGTAGAAAACCATAACCCTTACCTTAGCTTTACCTAGGAACTTGCTTAAATATTCTAATTGTGTTTTAAGTGCAGCTTGGGATGACGGGAAGACCCTCCAGGTACGCTTTTATTTTATTGCAATTTACATTATTGCAATTTCTTTAATCGCATCGCACTTACTTTTTCTTGCATGATAAACAACTGTTGCATGAAAACCCACACCTTTAGGATAGTCCCCGAAACCGAAACCAAAACTAAGTTAAAAGTTATTGCAAGATAAAATTCACCGCCACAACATTTCAAAATATAAAACAACTCAAAATTTAATCACAAACAGAACACAAAACTACAATTACAATTAAATTAAAACGTCCTGTTGGATGATCGGGAATACCTTGGATGATGTAACCTACGTGTTGCTAACGGGATTTCCCACGGTCTAAATGAAAGTGTGGAACTCATTTAGTTGAGTTTAGCAAATTCATCTGGACTAAGTGAATCCGATAAAAATAATGATGCCGGAAGGATGGAACCGTGGGATCTTAACCGGTGTCGTTATAATCAACTTTAAGATTTGTTTTAATTAAAATATTGAAAACACTTGGAAATTAAGATTTTCTATAAACTAAAACACTTTTCTCATCCCCTGATTTATGACTTCTAAAACTAAACCTCTGCAACAACAAGGAGCTCGGAGCATGGTGGGCAGCACGACCATCTTCATCGACAGAAACCTGAGTCTACTTCAGCAAAACATTCCTAGAATTAAACAACAAAGCCATAGGACTTCGAGGTGGTTTGCCTAGTGCAACATAAATCCTCAACTCTTCGTTAGGCATTTTCATGATCATGTCATGTAAATTAAGCCCTAACCGGTCTTAGGACTCCGAGGTAGTCGTTTAGTACGACATAAACCCTCACATCTTCAAGGCTATTTGTATGATTGTGTCATACGAATATAAGTCCTAATTAATTAAAATTGGCAAGATCAAAACATTAAATAAACATTAGGACTTTCCTAAATCCAAAACCTAACAATAGGATAGTTGGGAAATTACCGAAGTTCGCTTCGAATCCGTAATTTCTCCTACCTTTCTTCCTTTGAATTCTCAAAACAAAATGTTCCAAACTTGATCCATTCCCTATTGAAATTCCAAAATTCAATCCTTTGAAAACTTAAACTTTGAAATTCTTGAGAGCAGAATTATTGATTATTATCGAGAGTTTTCTTAGGTGACTCCCGTCACTTAAGATGTAATTAACTATGTGGGCTTGCCCTTATAGGGAATTTTAAAGAACCTGAGTAATATAAACCCCGTTTAATGCTTTCATATTAAGCGAGGGAATTTGTCGACTTATAAAATTGGTTCGCGGACCAAACGGATGTCACAAATCTTCTAGTTTATTTAATTGAGCCCCACCATCGAAGCGGTGTCTATCTTTAGGGATAGATACACGGTTTGTGGTGCGGTGCTCGTTTATATAAACTATTTGGGATGTGAGATCGGTTTAATCTCATATCTTAAAACCTTCAAATTTAAAATTATTTTCAAAATCAAATACTACTTTTCAAAATTATTTATTTAAACTAAATTAAAAATTCGCCGACAACTTTTGTTAGGCGACCCCCTTTTCAAAATAAAACACATAACCGAAAAATATGCCGACAATTTCTGGCGACTCCGCTGGGGAAAATTCCTCTCTCCATTATAATCAGATAATTCTGCTTTCAAAAATCGGTAGTGTATCCTTGTCCTTAATGGGTCAAACTACCCTTCTTTCCGTTGGAATACTATGTTCATTTCTACCTTGGACAAGTATAACCAACATTCTCTCGGATTTAGGAGCCACTGTTTAGATACCCCTAAACAGAGAGGTTCCGAGATCCTTTTACCTCATTTCCGAGGTGGGTCGGACCCCAATAGGTGTTAGTTTAGGAATGATCCTTCGAGTCGAGAAGTCTTGCATAAGACTTTCTTTTCCTTTCCAACTCTGAATCGGATTCCTTTCCTTCTCTACACCTTTGAACATTCCATTCTAAATAAACAAATCCTCTAATAAGTGATTCTTTTAATAAATGATTCCTTCTTATAAATACATGAACAAGAATGAGTTTGAACTCTTTTCAATTCCTTTCTTTTCATCCTAAAGAAAAGAAGCATAACTTGGGACTGACAACCAGAATCTACCCCGCAGAAATGGAAGCCCCAAAGCTGATTTTCTCCTTCACCAATGGACTGGACTTCGCTGTCTATAAGGATGAGCTGCCCGACAATGGGATCATCCGGTTTGGACAAGGATTTGAAAACACGAATGTCAAGATCATCGACGTTTCCCTTTTCACACTGACGAACAAGGTATCTGAAGCTAAGAAGCCGCTGATTGAGTTCAACCTTAGGTCAACCCAAGAGTTTCCTCCCCTGCAAAAGATCCCGACTGAGAGGAGTACTGCTGTTCGCAGGAGGACTGTTCTTACTACCCCCACTGGTCTAGTTGTTTCTGCACCTACCCCGACTTCTGCCAAATTAAAGGGGAAAGAAATCCAGAATTATGGTGAACCTGTTACCGTGGAGGGTACAGATCTTCCTGTGAGACCTTCTGTTTTCGAAATCGGGTCCAGCTCAAGAATTCCATCACTGACAAGGACCCAAAGAAGAAACAAAAGTAGAAGGATCGCTAGAGAAGCCAGAGCTGCTGAAATTGCTTTCCTGGAGGAAATCCCAGAACTGCCTGAATATACACCACTGCCTGAATACATACCACTTTTGGGAGGAAGCAGGTTCCATCCCCTCTCCGCCGCAGAAGATGAAGAAAATGTTCGCAAGATTGCTGCCGCATTGCCTTAGCCCGCATATTACAACGATAGCCGCAAGAAAAGGACTAGAACTACGCCGTTTGCTCGACTGCAAACTTTAGTAGAGAAGTTAGCAAAGAAGGAAAAGTGCCCCGTATCGGAGATTCTACGAAGGATAGGGCGGGTGCCAGTCAAATCCCGTCTTGGGCCCCGTGTAGAACCCGCCATCATGACAGAAAAACCAAGTAAAAGAATGAAGGCTAGTCCGGGATTACAGATTAGGGAGGATACCACCTTCCAGCATTTGGCCGACAGACCATCTAGTCCTAGACCTTCTGCTGCTAGAAGGATGGTATGGCATCCCACTACTGGGCAGTTGAGATTGAAACAACAGCTCGAGAAAGAAAGTCTCGCCAGGAGACTTGAATCTGAAGAAAGTGCTACTGCGATAAAGGGGACTCGTGAGAAGGGGACCCGGCAGTTATCGCACGACAACCGCGAGGATGCACAGAAAGGCCCGCTAGAAGATGCCATGGAAAAATTGAGAACTGATATCCGACGATTAGCAAAAGAAAGAGAAGAAAATTCGGAGACGAGATTGATTCATCGGAATTCATGGACGACGAATATGCAGAAATCAACATGATCGAAACACGAGCTTCATCAGCTTCACAAGGTGCTCCTGCAGCCGCAGAAAGAGAGGAGCCAGAACTGATGAGAAGGCAGCTTCAGGAGAAAGACGACACAATCGCCCAAATGGCGAAAAGGATGGAAGAGATGGCTGTAGCTCTAGCCACTCTCCAGAGTCAAGTGCAACCACAAAGAGAGACACCCCCAAAGGTCATTCACATTGTAGACGGAGGAAAGGAGATTACATCCGTCAATGGGGATGATCAGCTGAAAAAGGATACAACACAAAGTATGATCCCCGAAAAGGATATCAAGAGCTTGGTGGAACAGCAGGTGCGAGAAGCCTTAGCACAATCAAAGAGCGGGACATCCATTCGGACGGGTAGACCTTACCCGGAGGAATTCGACCCTGTCCAATACCCGAAAGGCGTCGTACCACCTCTGTTCAAGACCTTCGATGGAACCGGGAACCCCCGACAACATGTTGCGCACTTTTGTGCCAGTTGTTGCAATGCCGGCGGGAGCGATGCATTACTCTTCCGATAGTTCGTCGGCCGACTCGTCGAGAATCGCCTTCGACCGGTATGCGGAATTACCAAATGGTTCGGTGAAGACGTTCTCGAACTAGAGAACCTCTTCATCAAACGATTTGCCGTAGCTCAAGCACCACATCACTATAGGTGATTTAGTGGTAGAGAAACAAAAGCCGAACGAAACTTTGGTGGATTACATACTTCGATGGAGGAACTTAAGCATGAAGTGTGAACCACAACTGCAAGAACAACATGCAGTCGGCATCTTACTTAAAAGCATTCATGGCCCGATAGCACTTCTTCTCAAAGGATTCACTATTAAGACTTTCGAGAAGTTGTTAAGCAAGGCCGGGAGCTTGCAAGAGGAGGCGAAGCAATTAAGTTTCGCCGACAAGACGGACAAGCAAAAGCCTGTGAAGACTTTCGAAAAGAAATCCGGGATCGTTGCAGCTAGCCGACAAAGGCAAGCAACCGATACAAATATCGTCCGAACGGCCGCAGCAACCTCGACGAATTGCCAGCAACCCCGACCCGGCTATCGGTCATCTCCACGAGTATGAACAACCGCCTCGTCCGCAACGTACATTAAGGGAGCTTCGAGCGGTGGAATATCCATTCAAGAATGAAGCAAGTGCCGAAAATGTTCCGTAGTCCGATGAAAACCCCGGATTTCCGATCTGCCGGAGCCTAAGAGACCAGAGGAAGTCAACAAGAAAAGTGATCCCAACTTTTGCCCCTACCACCGGATGCTTGGGCACAAGATAGAAGATTGCATTACCTTCAAAAGTTGGCTCAACGACAACCTTCGAAAAGGGAATATAACGATCCCGAAGGAGTACATGAAGGAACCCCGTAAAGGAGGTTACGTCAATGTTATCTCAACCGATCCCATCATTCCGATAGATCCCTATAAGACCGACGATGGATGGACTACCGCTTGGACGAGGTTTTCAAAAAGATTTTAGACAGCATCCAAACTGCTTCGGTGCGAGCTTCAATTCAGAGTTCGAAACCTGTTAAGTCGGCACTATCACTTGCGATAGAAGAACCACCTCAACAGGAGACGATTGAAGAGAAGAAGAAAATTGACGAAGAAGAGAGGACCGAGGCTTCTAAGGCTAAACTAGGGGCTGCTTATCCTAGGATAGTTATTTCTGATTCGGGGGAGAAATCCCTCGAACCTCTGACTCTGTATGATTATCTGCTCACTTCGGTGGGATCATATAATGATAAGGGTGATGGCGTTGGCTACGTTTTGATCGTTTCTAACGATTACGTAACTAGCGACAATCCGGACATCGATTTCGATACCAACGACAATTCTCAAATCATACACAATCTCGACGATCAAAATGACGAAGAAGACATCCATCAAGGAGGCTACGAGAGTTCAACAAGCAACGAATCTATCCGCGAGTTTCGAGGAGCTCCAAGTCACAATAGAGTTAGGAGCCTTCGGACTGCGAAGCTAATCCGGAAGAACCCGTCATTCCAATTCAAGAAGAGACACCAAAGCAAGCTCAACACTAGATTCGAAGAAATTACGAAGTCAACTTAAGAAGTGGAAGAGTTCTACCTCCGAGAATGGGTCCAAAAGACAAAGGAAAGCGTGTGGTTGTTCAAGAAGAACCAACCCCGACAGAAGAAATACCCATTCGAGAAGAAGCCGAGACACATGGGAATAAAGTGGACTACAACGTGCTAGCCCATCTTAGGAAACTACCGACCAAACTGAGCATCTACGATGCTCTCATCTTATCAAAGGAGATGAGAGAAGCTCTTATCAAGGACTTACTTGATCCGGAAATTTGCTTAGCTCAAATGGCCAGAGATTCCTTAGATGAGGTTTGCTCGTTAAAGGAACAACGAGGTGTTACCTTCACGGACAATGACCTACTACTTGGGACAGCAGATCACAACCGACCGTTGTACATTTCAGTTACAATTGGGAAGTTTACACTCTCTAGAGTATTGGTGGATCCAGGAGCATCAATCAATATAATGAGTCTTCGAACACTAGCATACTTGGAAATTGATACTCGTGAGCTCGAGGCCAACAAAATGTTATTAAGAGGATTCAACCAGAAAGGAGAAAGAGCCCTCGGGTCAATAACGCTATTAATGAAGACCGGTGACTTAGCAAAGACAACCGCAAAATTTCACATAATTGATTCAAAAACGTCGTTCAATGCTCTACTGGGCCGACCATGGATACATGAAAACAGGATGGTACCATCATCTCTACATCAGTGCATCAAATACTACGATGGAGGTGAACAGTGCATCAATGGTCACTTGCAACCATTCTCCGTACATGAGATTGGAATCCATGAAGACGCAGCTTATTATGCACCACCGAAGAAAACAATCTTCTCCAGAGATACCGTGACAAATGAAGCAAAGAAAGTTCGAGACAACGAAGAACCCGAAGTTCTAGTCCAACGAGTCACTCACCACTCCTTCCGGCGAGATGGTGAAGGTTTCTCCACAACTCGCATCCGAGGTCGAGGCCGGGGACGAGGCCGTGGTAGAGACGCTAGGACAGCTTGGACGAGAGGAAACCAGCCATCAATGTCGATTAGGAAGACGAGCTCGAAGAAGAAAAAGAAATCAAACAAGAAGCAGCGGCAATAAGTCGGAAGAAGCCGCAATTCAAGATCTCCCTCGAAGATGAAAAGAATGAAGAATACAAATCAATGTACGAGAAGATTAACCACTACGTACATACTATGACCCTAACCCCGATCCATTCTAATAAGATCGATGGTATGGTGGTCAAAGAGGTACGTAGCGACGGTGCAAAGACAATTAAATTCTACCGTGGTGCTTCTTCCTCCAAAACTGAAAATAATGTACAATTTGAAGATGTCACTTCATCAGAATTAATGGAATTACTTTTTGAGTGGTACTCTCCCTGTGTTCAAAATTTAATTCAAAGTGGCTTCTTACCTCAACGATGGACAAAAGGTCAATCACGACATTTTGAAAAATTATGGAATAACTCCGGTCGTCCACCCAATTCAAAGTATGGACTCGGATTCGGCACAGTAGGATCAGTCGACGATACTGAATTTTGCTTGGTTGTCACTTGCGAGTCTAATGAAAACTGCATGGAAACTACAGACGAACTCGAAGATGTACAAATTGAGACGCTCCACCGTAATTCGAAGAAGAAATTAAATCTACAATAGATGAGTTAACGGAAGTTAACTTAGGTACTAGCGAAGAGCCTATACCTACCTTTGTTAGCTCCTTACTCAATAAAGAAGACTCCGAAGAAATAATCAAGTTATTAATGGAATTTAAAGACTGTTTTGTTTGGAACTACGATGAAATGCCGGGATTAGCTCCGCAGGTCGCAGTCCATAAGCTAGGAGTGGATCCTACTTCGTCCCGGCCGGACAAGGTCCCGTGAAGAATGCGTCTAGAAATCGAACAACAAGTCATAGCCGAAGTTAAAAAGCTAATAGACGCCAAATTTGTCCGTGAAGAATAATACCCGACCCGGTTAGCCAATGTGGTGCCGACCAAAAGAAGAATGGTCGGATCGAATTTGTGTGGATTTCGTAGATTTAAACAAGGCATGTCCAAAAGATGAATTCCTCTACCGATCCTGTAACTAATGATCGACATTGCTTCGACACATGAGATATTCTCATTCATGAATGGATCTTCGGGATACAACCGTATAAAAATGGCTCCGTAAGATGAAAAACTTACAGACATTCGTAACGCCGATCGGAGTATATTGCTACACAAAGTGATGTCATTCGGATCGAAGAACGCAACGAAGCAACATACCGTAGAGCGATGACAAGAATTTTTGATGATCTCATCCACAATCAAGTCGAATGCTATGTGGACGATGTGGTCATCAAAAGCAAAGTAAAGGAAAACCACTCGTATGATTCGAGAATTGTTTTCGAACAATTAAGACAATTTAACCTTAAGATGAATCCCTTAAAATGCGCCTTCGGCGTCACCTCCGGAAATTCTTAGGATACGTTGTCCGACATCGTGGAATTGAAATCGACCCGGAAAAGATTAAAGCTATCTTAGAAATGCCGCCTCCCAAAACCTTAAAACAACTACGATCTTTTCAAGGGAAGCTGGCATATCTTCGACGCTTTATCTCAAACTTGTCAGGTAGGTGTCAGCCTTTTTATGCACTAGTTAAAAAGGACGCCAAATTTATTTGGGAAAAGAAATGCCAGAAGGCCTTCGAGGACATTAAACAATATTTAATGACACCTCCTGTCTTAGCAGCCCCGACCTCGTGTAGACCGCGATACTTTACACCGCGGCTTTAGACGACTCTCTCGAGCCCCGTTAGCCTGTGTCAATGGTGAGGGTAAAGAAAATGCTCTTTACTACTTAAGCCGTCGTTTACTTCCGACGAAAGTAAGGTATCCCGCAATCGAAAAGCATTGTTTGGCCCTAATCTTCGCCGCTCAAAAGCTCGAGCACTACATGCTTTCTCATAAGGTCAACTCGATCTCGAAATTTAATCCATTGCAATACTTGATGACTCGTCCGATACTTTCCGGCAGACTTGCCGGATGGTCAATGATATTATTGCAATTCGATATAACTTTCATGCCTCGCGTGCCGTAAAGGGACAAGTCTTAGCAGACTTCCTCGCAAAGACACCCTTTGCCGGCAGAATCTCCTCTCAATGACGATTTGCCGGATGAACAAATAATGAGCCTAGAAGACCCCGATGATCGACGTTGGGAATTGTATTTCGACGGAGCATCTTCAAGCACACAAAGACGAAGAATCGCAAGTGATAAGTGCCCGTAAGGCAGGAATCGGGCTAATCTTTATAACACCGGAGCGGGGATGTTAAGATACTCGTACCACTTAACGAACCGTGTACAAACAACGAAGCGAGTACGAAGCCCTCATAACAGAGATTGGAATTAACTATTCAAATGGGGATAACGGACATCAACATCTACGGGGATTCGCAGTTAATCATTCAACAGATCGTCGGACAAGACAAAACTTTAAAGCCAAGACTCGAGCAATACTTCCAAGTATGCCATACAGCTTGTTGGAACAAATTCCGAATGTGACGATCTACAAAATTCCCGTAAAAGAAAATGCTTTAGCAGATGCTTTAGCCCGTCTCGCAAAAGAATTTACCCGTTTGCAAGATGAGTCGATGGAAGTGTCGGCTCACGGACGTCGAGTCCTATCACGACTCGACATAGTACACAATACACAAATCAGAGAAAGAAAAAGAATTAGTTGCAACAAGGTGACGAAAAACACGTAAGATCGGCGACAACCATTAATAGATTACCTACAAACAGGAAAACTACCGGACGATAGGTCACTAGCCCATCGATCAAGAAAAGAACTCGTCTTACGCATTAATAAACAACACATTGTACGTAAGGTCTTTTCGATCAAATGTGGCTAAGGTGCCTAAGCGGGTCCGAGGCCCGTGAAATTGTTAAAGAGGTGCATTCAAGACTCCGTGGCGCTCACCAGTCGGGTCCGAAGATGAAAATGAAGATTAAAAGACTAGGGTACTACTGGCCCTCGATGATGACCGACTGCATGAAAATCACCAAGAGCTGTCACCAATGCCAAGTGCACGGAGTGGTTCTACACCAACCTCCAAATGTGTTACATCCGACAATTGCATCGTGACCATTTGAATGTTGGGGCACAGATATAGTGGGTCCAATAGAACCACCATCTTCAAAAGGACATCGCTTCATTCTTGCGGCTACGCATTACTTTTCCAAGTGGCGCAGGCAGTGCCCACTTAGAGAAGGGAAAGCACACCACGTGCTACGCTTTTCAAGAACTAAATTGTCTACCGTTTCGGAGTGCCGCGCAGATCATCTCGTATAATGGGTCAGCATTCGGAAGCACGCAAATCAACAATTTTGTCGGGAGACACGGAATCGACCGGCGATACTTAACAATTTACTACCCAAGAGCAAACGGCCTCGCCGAGGCTTTTAATAAAACTCTCGTTCAAATCTTAAAGAAAACTTTGGACGATAATAAGAGAAATTGGCACGAGAAGTTGTTAGAAGCCTTATGGGCCTACCGGACAACCTTCAGAACTCCTACTCAAGTTACACCTTACGCTTTGGTGTATGGGTCCGAGGCAGTGTTACCTTTAGAGGTTCAGCTTCCTTCACTCAGAATTGCAGTTGCAAACAAGATCACAACAGAAGAGAACGCCAAATTACGACTAGAAGAATTAGAAAGCCTAGAAGGGAAAAGACTTGCAGCGCAACAGAATTTAGAACTATACCAAGCTAAGATGGTTCAAGCCCATGACAAACTGGTCCGCCCAAGAACCTTCAAAGTTGGTGACTTAGTTCTCGTTCTCAAGAGACCTATTCTTGCACATCGCAAGATAGGAGGAAAATTTGAACCCACTTGGGAAGGACCATTTGTGGTCGAAGCAAGATACTCGTGGAGGTTCCTACCAGCTAGTGAATTGCCGGGGAGAACGACATATGCTTCCGATCAACGGACGATACTTGAAAAAGTATTACGCTACCTGATGTTTTGAAGGAATGAATTCTTCATCCCTAAGAAACACGGGCGAAGTAATTACTTAAGATTGGGTCCGAACCCAAAAATAATAAAATGTGCTGAAATAAATAAAATCGTGATAATTAAGTTTTCCTTGTTTTCTTTTCCAAATCAAAATCTCTTCCCTGATCTTATCCTACTTCATTCCTGTTAAATTTGAAAATACAAAAAATATATATATATATAAAAAATGTGTCTTTAATAAATATTTTCTTAATGTTCTTGTTCTTAGTACAACCCCTGATCCTTTTCCTTGTCTTTTCGCAGGGAAATGTCGAACGGGAGGTTGGTCCTGAACTTTAAGAATGGCGTAAGCCTTGCACTCGATGAAAAGAGGGTGAAAGATGGAGCGATAATCGAGATTGACTCGGATTTCGCACCAGCGAGCCTACAATACGAGGAAAGTGACCGGGTCCCGACTGATCGAGAAAACCGCCCGAGCGACGAGTGATGAAAGTGGGTGGCCCAAGCCACCAATCCAGACACAAGAAAAGAAAGGCAAACACTGAAGAAGACAAGAAAATGAAGTCTGTAGTCGCTACAGCAGAGGGCAGGCTTGTCAGCGCCGCGCCCACAGACATTCAAGAAGTTCGAAGAGCTACTCTCACAGCAACGCAACGAAGAAATAAGAATCGCCGTATCCGTAAGATGTTAACCAAACTAGCTGCGGACCAGCGCGACGAGACAGTTGCTAATGTCAGTACATACACTTCAAGGAAACCGGTTCACCAGGAACCTGAAGAAAGAAGGCCAGCTCCTAGGATAACAGAAAGAACCAGGGAAATCTCACAAAGATCAGAAGAAAGAAGGCTACCACGCCACTAGATAGAACCACCAGTAACGCATGACCTTGTTGCGTAGCAACCCCGGGGATGTCCCGACAGGCATCATCCCCGAGGAGCCAAGGTATGCGAGGAGAACGTGAAGGGATTGAACCGTATATCCCACAATATGTCACCGAGCCTCGCCATCTCGCAGATCATTCCGGAATACGAGCTGGAGAGAATGCGGAATGTTGAAAAGAAAATCTTTGAATACTTCGAGAGAATTAGAGGCAGAAGAATCAATATACTAGAAGGCCTCGAGCTACACACAGATGTATTCTCAGAATATGAACAACAACAAATCGTGGATTGCATCCGGGATTTGAAAAGAATGGGCCAAGCAGGCCGCCTAAGGGAAAACACATACTCAGAACCCCGGAGATGGATGCCAGGGAAGGGAAGAATCACAATACAATGTGGATGTCTGTTACAACTTTGCGGAGGACAGGAAGGGAAACCCACCGGGAATACTCCGTCATGGCCAAGTGGATCCAATGCCATTAGTCATCAAGAGAATGGTAAAAAGATTGATAACATGGAGGGTACTGCCAGCAGATTGCATACCCAATAGCTGCATTATTAACATCTACAAGCGAGGTGACCGCATACCCCCACACATAGATCACCACGACTTTGTCGGACCTTTCGCACGAGTCTCTTTCCCGAACGAATGTAACATCATGTTCGGATCCGACCTCCGGATAGCGAGCCCAGTGTGAGTTCCCGTGGCCAGTGAAGATACCTTTACCGGTAGGTTCCGTCATGATACTGAAGGGCAACGGAGCAGATATCGCCAAGCATTGCATACCAGGAGTACCAGTAAAGCGGATCTCAGTTACTTTCAGGAGGATGGACGACAGGAAGACACCTTACCATTTCCAACCAGACCCAGAGCTAGAGAGCCTCCGGCCTTACGAGCTGTGTGTTACATGGAAGATATCACACCTCCAACGTACATCCAGCCGGCATCCTTGCCAAGGATGGCTTGGAAGGTGATGTTATTAACCATGTACCCCACTATTCAGACATGGATTTTTGACAGATGCTTCTTTTGATGAATCGACAAAGATCATACATAGTCCGTTTTGAGTCTACATGGATTGTATGAGATGTATGCCAGATCAAGTTGTATGATGTATCTTCGACATGATTGGAATGAAAGTGACCATGTCACATTTTTGGCCTTCACCTCTTTTGTGCAAATTGATTGGGAAACGCCATTAAAGTTAAATGAACTTCGAACAAAGAACAGAAAAGAAATAAAAAAAGAGAGAATAAAAGAAAACTTTCCTTAAAAAAAAAAATTTAAAAAATGACGAACACCAAATTCACATGGACATTAAATAAATAAAATAAATTTGAATCGTTAAAAGACAAACAAAATGAACATGGATCTCAAATCAAATTTTAAATCAAATTTCAAATTCAATCCTTCCAGATCTCAAATCAAATTCTCAATCAAATTTCAAATCCAATCTCGATCAAATTTCAAATTTGATCTTCCAAATTTCAAATCAAATCTAAATCAAATTTCGAATGCAAGCTTCCCAAATTTCAAATCAAATTTCAAATCAGATTTCAAATCAAATTTCAATCAAATTCAAATTCAATCTCCCAAATCTGAAATCCAATCTGTTCTACTCTCTCCCTTGTCTGGGATGGAAGCGGTTGATTCCATTGACACGGATCGAATCTGATGGCGAGGAATTGTATCCAATCTAAACCATCAACTTTCGATCAACTCTTTTGGATAGGATATGTAACATCTACATACTCCCTCCTAACATATCTCCTTCTATGAAAACCTTTTGCAACTTTCATGGAATTCTCGAAACACCAAAATTCCACACTTTTTAAATGAACACTACGGATCTTTACAAGATCAAATACATCAAATTCAAACTTTTGGAGTTGAGGATTTTACATCCGAGACTGAATTGCTTTAGGATCATTTCCCTTTCGCAATGAAATACATCAAATTCAAATTCTTGGGGTTGAGGATTTTACATCCGAGACTGCATTGCTTTAGGATTCTTTCCCTATCGCAATGAAATACATCAAATTCAAACTTTTGGAGTTGAGGATTTTACATCCGAGACTGCATTGCTTTAGGATCATTTCCCTATCGCAATGAAATACATCAAATTCAAACTTTTTGGAGTTGAGGATTTTACATCCGAGACTGCATTGCTTTAGGATCATTTCCCTATCGCAATGAAATACATTGAATTCAAACTTTTTGGAGTTGAGGATTTTACATCCGAGACTGCATTGCTTTAGGATCTTTTCCCTATCGCAATGAAATACATCAAATTCAAACTTTTTGGAGTTAAGGATTTTACATCCGAGACTGCATTGCTTTAGGATCTTTTCCCTATCGCAATGAAATACATCAAATTCAAACTTTTTGGAGTTGAGGATTTTACATCCGAGACTGCATTGCTTTAGGATCCTTTCCCTATCGCAATGAAATACATCAAAATAAAACTCTTGAGGTTAAGGATTTTACATCCGAGACTGCATTGCTTTAGGATTCTTTCCCTATTGCAATGAAATACATCAAAATCAAACACTTGAGGTTAAGGATTTTACATCCGAGACTGCATTGCTTCAGGATTCTTTCCCTATTGCAATGAAATACATCAAAATCAAATTCTTGGGGTCAAGGATTTTACATCCGAGATTGCATTGCTTTAGAATTCATTCCTTATTGCAATGAAATACACCAAAATCAAACTCTTGAGGTTAACGATTTTACATCCGATACCGCATTACTCTGAGATCTCTCCTCATTGTAATGATTCAATCCAATCAATTCGATTTTCTTTTGAGATTGAAGATGTTACATCTAAAACAACGAAATTCCAATTTTCATTTCAAATCAATTCCCTTCAAATTAATTTTGACAAACTTCAATCTAAATTGAAACTCCAAACTAAAATCTAAACTCACACATCAAAACTTAAATTGAAACAAAATAAAATCTAAATTGAAATTTCCCCAGATCATGTGATTTGGAATTCACCTCCTTTCCCTTTCCCCAGCGAGAGTTCAGGAATCTCCAGTTTCAGAGATATGCTTGACACTCCCCAACGGAAACTCTTCTACTTCGTCCTAAGTTTGTCACTTGGACATCTGTGTTGGTTTTGTTTATCGCTTCGGTCAACACCAATACGCACGGTGTGCTCCGTCAGCTCACCACACCTATTGGGGGTCCATTTGTTGACCTCATTTTTGATGAGGTCTTCTCTTCTTCTTTTTAGTACTTAGGATCTAGCCTTAGGCTTTTCCTTCGACTATCTTAAAGGACTAGAATTGGGATCCACCATCTAGAATTTCAAACCACTTCTTAACTCCCCGCAAACTCCACAAACTTGACTATAGACCCCTAATCACCTAGAGGGTTGAAATCAAATGTGGAAGTTTAAAGGATGAGTTCCTATAGGACTCTTTGGCCTTAGGACTGCCCTGGGTGGCCTGGTCTGGTGAAGGGCTGACTTACACACACACCACACTTATACACTACACTTTCACACACCTCCAAAAACCACACCCATACCTAACTTAACCTCCTGACTCATGTAGGTGATTCACATGGATGGTTCTTAACCCCTAAGCCCTTGGCTAAGAGGGTTAGGAGCAACATAGTGAATGCCTCAAATGAGTCCCTCCATGGCCCATGTGGGCTTTATGTGGCTTCATGGCTCAACCAAGATGATTTTATTCCACTTACATTCACCTAATCTTCAATTTTCCAAATTTTCAATTTTTGACCCCCGGGACCCTACACCCGCCTAGCCTACCCAAAACCCTTGAAACTACCCAAAATTTGCAAAATCACCTAAATTACCCAAAATTCCTCAAAATCAATCCCAAACATTTCCACATCACTCAAATTGATCATCCATACCAAAAAATACCAAAAATTCCAAAAATACCTCCCAATACCCTCCAAATACCCAAAATACCCCTCTTGACCCAAAATCCCAAAAATTCAGAAAAATTCCCAGAAAATTCCAGAAAATCCCAAATATTCCCAATTTCATTTTGTTCAACTACACCATGGTCCAATTTTGTCAATTTACCCCACTTTTGTCAAAACCCCCAATTTGACCCATTTTAACCCAAAGTGAACCCAATGTCAAACCAAACCTACCCAATTGAACCAAATTCTGGTCCAATTCAATTCTAAAATTCAACTCAACATTCCCAACACCAATCTAAACCAAATCCAAGTCCAATTTGATTGATATTTGGATCCAATTTCACTTTTGGCCTTAAAGCCTAATTTGGACCCATAACCCAAACCTAACCCAAACTCACTCAATTCAACTCCAATTAACCCCAAATCTTTTCTAAATCTTCCTTAGCATTCCCACAAACAAAATACTAACATGATTTGCCCAAAATCTAGACCCAAACCCCACTCAAACTCAACCCAAAACCAAAAGGCCCAATTTTGACCTAAACCCAAACCTAACCCAAATGAGCCCAAACCCCAAAATCAAAGGCCAACCAAAGTCAAAACCTCTTTGAAACACCCCCATAAGCATTTCTCAACATTAATTTTACATCAATTTCAACCCTAGCCCAACATTGACCCAACTTGGCCCACTTGGACCTATATTGGCTCATTCACCAAAAGAACCCAAATTCAACCCAATTCAAACCCAAATAACCCCCAATTCGCCTCAAGTCACTCATGACACATCCATGAGCTAAACCCAACAATTATTTAGCCCAAACCTTTACCAAAATTTCATCCCAAAATCCATTTAAAAATTCAAAATCCCACTTTCCTAAAACCATCTTAAAAGCCCATCTAAAACCATTTCAAAAAGCCCAAAATCTACCCTAAAGCCCACATGACATCTCCACTTGCCATCCACTTAATAAAAGCCATTCCCTAAGTCCTAAATTCATCATAAAATCATTCCAAATCAAGTTTCATACAAATTTTCATCAAATTACCAAAAATTCCTAAAATCCATTTTCATGAAATTGACCAAACTTTTTGACAAGCCAAAGGTGAGCCATGATGCCATGCATGAGCCACATGTGAGGCATGAGAGCCTTGGACACTCCACCATGCCATATTGGGTAAGAAGAGGGAGGGCTTTCCTTAATCCCTAAAGCTCATTAGCCTTAATCATGTTTCACCTAAACTTAAAATTAATCCAAATATATTTGGATGGAGACTTCTCCATGCCAAACCAGCTGATCCCTTTGATCCCCCACAAGATCCAAAGCCACCTCGAGGGGTGCACCAAGCCCAAATGGGTGGGTTGACCCATTTAGGTTCAAAACTAGCATTGCCCCATTCCACTTTGGATCAAAGCCTTTACACATGGCATTTGCCAATTGCTTGCACCAAGTCCCAGCCCTGACCCACCTGACCTTGAGGGTGACCCATGCCTGGCCAGCCGGCCACCAGGCCGCCGGAAAACACCATGGTCGAGAGCTTACATGTGAGCCAACTTTGGAATTCTCCTTTGCTGAGCTTCCCCATCCCCAGTGGCCATTTTAGCTGTTCTTCTCTTGCCAAGAGCAGCTGATCCCAAGCCCTAACTCTCCCTGGGAGGCCCTCCACCCTCTCCTATTTAAACACCACCCCTCTCGGCCATGAGAGGTGCTGAAACAAACCTTATGGAAACTCTGCCAAAATCATTCCAGACTACTCCTCATACATAGAGAACCTGATCCCCACTGAAATCCCCCTGCCATTTCTTCTCTGTGAGCTCAATTTCAGAGTTGAAATCCAAGCCCAAAACCAGGACACTTCTCCACAGTGAGCCAATCCCCAAATTGATTGGTCCTACACCTTCACCGAGACCAAGAGAAGGTGTCCACCAGCAAAAGCCCCATCTCCGAAGCCACCCGGTTGCTCCAGCCTCCAAGCTTTGTGATCGAGCCGTGGTCAAAATCCTACCTGGCAATTCACCGGACCGGAGACTTCATCCGGAGCTTCGCCGGGATCCAATCGAAGGTGAAACAACCCTCAGATCGAAGCCACACTTCTCCGAGCAAAGGTATGGCTTCACTCTTCTTCCCGAGCTTCTGAACATTCTCCATTTTTATTGAGTAAATTTCACCCCACATAAATCATATGGATGTGTTCGTCTTCTCGAGACGAATCCATAGAGCATAAGAACATTATGTTTGGTCAAGTATCGAGTGAGATCTTAGGCCTAGAAGATGGACGGTTCTCGGGCTAGGAGGCTTGGGGACGATGAACGGATGCCGTTCATTCAATACATGCGCGGACAGACGGCTCAGATGGCGTCGGACCAGGAGATGGTACATGAACCGCGGGGCCCGGGCTGCTGACTCAAGCGACGGTGTCGAATGGGAGCGCGACGCGTGTGCGTTCAGAGATGTCGAGGATGACGCGGCGCCGACTCAGATATATAGAAAATTAGGGGTATTTTCTATTTATTTAATTCCCTAAACTTGGAAAATTCATAACTTTGTGTAGGAAAATCATAAAAATAAAATAAAAATACCCTCTTGCTCAGTGAACAGAGGAGAATAATGTGGAAAAGAAATTATTTAATTTCATCAAGTATTTTATGTTTAATAACTTATTTACTCTCTGCATATTTTTAATTCTCCATGCATGTATACAATTCACCATGGCATGAGACCATAGGGCTTTTGAAGCCTCTGAATTTGGGAACATTCCCTGAATTTTCCAAAGTCAGAGGCCATCCCTATGAAAAGTTATTGATTTTTCAAATTCATTTTACTGTTTTGAGTATTTTAATTCCACTAAATAGCATGTTGTGAAATAAATTCTAGGAAAATTTGGTGATGTTCCTTATGACCAGAGGACCCTAGGAAAAATAGGTTTTGAGTTAGTTCATTTAAAACAACCCTAATTGGCTTAAACACCTAAAATGGATCTCTAATTAATTAGAGCTAACCATACATTAAATTGACTTGAAATCAATTCTCCACTAACCTTTAGGATCAGAGGAACCCACCATAAAAATTTGAAGTCAATTGGACTTGGTTAGCCCTACAAAATGGGTTGATTAAGCCACTTAGTCATTTTAAACTTTGAAAAATTCATAACTTTCAAAATATCTTTCGAAAATTAACCAAATTGGTTTTGGAGCCTCTCTGATATTAGGGGAATTTAAGAAAATTAAAATTTCAATTTTCTAAAAAAGTTGATTTTTAATATTATTTTAATATTTTTAATAATTAAAAAATAATAAAAATCACAAAAATAATAAAATTCACCAAAATGTCACATTTTGAATTTTAATCACTTAGGAACAAACCCCATATTTTTCTTAGGTCTATTTAGTGAGATATTAAATTTTAAAGCTCTAGGGTAATTTTAAAATTAAAAAAAATGTATTTTCTAGCATTTTTACTAAAATAATTATAATAAATCATAGAAAAATCAGAAAATTGCAAAATTTGATTCTCTGATTTCCTTGATATCAGAGAGATTTTTGAAAAATATAAAATTCATTTTTTAACATTTATTTTATTTTTAAATTAATTAACACACCAAAATTAAAATTATTATAATAAAAATAATATAATTCAAAAAATCACTAAAATTGGTCCAAGTGGTCCTCTGGTCATTAGGAATGTCCCCTAATTTTCTTAAGGACAGAAACTTTCCCTTGGTCATATTATTAAATTTTCCTTGGAAATCTCTATTTTCTACCAAAAATAATTACATAAATAAATTAAATACAGAAAAATCACATTTTCTCCTCTCATGTCTTTATTGACATATGAGTGAAGTCACATAAAAATTTGAAGTTCATTTAAGTTCAATTTAGTGAGTTATGAAATTATTAAGCTTAAAAGGTAAAGTGGTAATTAAAATTTTAATCCTTAATTAAAACTTTAGGTTTAATAAAAAATTAACAAGTAAAATATTTGATCCTAATCTGATTTGGATGATTGAAATTTAAATAATTAAAGGGTAGAAACCCATTATGCAATTTAAAATAATTAAAGCTTAATTAAATAATTGATTAAATTTGGAAGAATAATAAAATTGGAATTATTAAAATAGAGATATTATTAGGAAGAGATTTATTCTTTAATTTAAAAATCCCTAAATTAATTATCTCATTAATATTCAATTCTTAATTAAAATGATAACTCAAATTTAAAATATTAAAAGACTTAATCATTAAACTAAAGTTAAAATTATTAAA
This sequence comes from Papilionanthe hookeriana x Papilionanthe teres, assembly GCA_022702705.1. Lineage (NCBI taxonomy): Eukaryota > Viridiplantae > Streptophyta > Magnoliopsida > Asparagales > Orchidaceae > Papilionanthe > Papilionanthe hookeriana x Papilionanthe teres. The sequence goes on along the minus strand of CM040423.1, from coordinate 171,091,728 downwards.
CTCTTTTAAAATTTTAATTAAAATTAAAAATAAAATTAAATTAAAAATTAAATTAAATTAAAAATTAAATTAAATTAAGTAAATTAAATTGAATTAAATTAAATTAAAATTAAAATTAAAAGTTGAATTAAATTAAAGATTAAATTAAATTAAATGAATTAATTTAAATTAAACTAAATTAAATAAATAAAATCAAATTAAATTAAGTTAAATCAAATTAAAGATTAAATTAAATGAATAAATTAAATTAAATTAAATTAAATTAAAATAAAATAAATTAAATTAAATTAAATTAAATTAAATTAAACTAAATTAAATTAAATTAAATTAAATTAAATTAAATTAAATTAAATTAAATTAAATCAAATTAAATTAAAATTAAATCAAATCAAACTAAATTAAGTTAACATCAAACCAAACTAAATTGAATAGAATTAAATTAAATTAAATTAAATTAAATTAAGTTGAATTAAATATAACATCACCAAAGACATAAAGAATTCAAAATAAATCTAAAATAACTTGAACACTATTCCAAATTTAAACCCTTTAATTGAAATTAAACTAAATCACAAACCATTTGGACACCAATGTACCCTCGAAAGCTTTAGTTATCATAACTCCTAAACAGAATATTAAATGAAATATTACTTCACCTATAGGATATTCAAACATCCTAGTTCACTGAGTAAGATAATAACAAAACTTAACTAAACCTCGGACGATTAATTCATTTGTGTAATTGAATTCATTCTGGACTTAAAACAATCCTAGAAATATTGAAAAGATGTTTAAGATCTGCCTTAAGCACTTCCTCGATATGGTAGGATGTTCATAAGAACAATTGAATTTAATTGTTCTTTGATGAAGAAAATCGTCTTCAAACCAAAACACAAGGAACCTAGACATCATAGGAAATGACTAGCTATAGTATTAGGAATTTGGTAGAAAACCATAACCCTTACCTTAGCTTTACCTAGGAACTTGCTTAAATATTCTAATTGTGTTTTAAGTGCAGCTTAGGATGACGGGAAGACCCTGCAGGTACGCTTTTATTTTATTGCAATTTACATTATTGCAATTTCTTTAATCGCATCGCACTTACTTTTTCTTGCATGATAAACAACTGTTGCATGAAAACCCACACCTTTAGGATAGTCCCTGAAACTGAAACCAAAACTAAGTTAAAAGTTATTGCAAGATAAAATTCACCGCCAAAACATTTCAAAATATAAAACAACTCAAAATTTAATCACAAACAGAACACAAATCTACAATTACAATTAAATTAAAACGTCCTGTTGGATGATCGGGAATACCTCGGATGTTGTAACCTACGTATTGCTAACGGGATTTCCCACGGTCTAAATGAAAGTGTGGAACTCATTCAGTTGAGTTTAGCAAATTCATCTGGACTAAGTGAATCCGATAAAAATAATGATGCCGGAAGGATGGAACCGTGGGATTTTAACCGGTGTCGTTATAATCAACTTTAAGATTTGTTTTAATTAAAATATTGAAAACACTTGGAAATTAAGATTTTCTATAAACTAAAACACTTTTCTCATCCCCTGATTTATGACTTCTAAAACTAAACCTCTGCAACAACAAGGAGCTCGGAGCATGGTGGGCAAGACGACCATCTTCATCAAGCAAAACTCCGAGTCTACTTCAATGAAAACATTCCTAGAATTAAACAACAAAGCCATAGGACTTCGAGGTGGTTTGCTCAGTGCAACATAAATCCTCAACTCTTCGTTAGGCATTTGCATGATCATGTCATGTAAATTAAGCCCTAACCGGTCTTAGGACTCCGAGGTAGTCGTTTAGTACGACATAAACCCTCACATCTTCGAGGCTATTTGTATGATTGTGTCATACGAATATAAGTCCTAATTAATTAAAATTAGCAAGATCAAAATTTTAAATAAACATTAGGACTTTCCTAAATCCAAAGCCTAACAATAGGATAGTCGGGAAATTACCGAAGTTCGCTTCGAATCCGTAATTTCTCCTACCTTTCTTCCTTTGAATTCTCAAAACAAAATGTTCCAAACTTGATCCATTCCCTATTGAAATTCCAAAATTCAATCCTTTGAAAACTTAAACTTTGAAATTCTTGAGAGCAGAATTATTGATTATTATCGAGAGTTTTCTTAGGTGACTCCGTCACTTAAGATGTAATTAACTATGGGGCTTGCCCTTATAGGGAATTTTAAAGAACCTGTGTAATATAAACCCCGTTTAATGCTTTCATATTAAGCTGGGGAATTTGTCTGGCTTATAATATTGGTTCGCAGACCAAACGAATGTCACAAATCTTCTAGTTTATTTAATCGAGCCCCACCATCAAGCAGTGTGTCTATCATTAGGGATAGATACACGGTTTGTGGTGCGGTGCTCATTTATATAAACTATTTGGGATGTGAGATCGGTTTAATCTCATATCTTAAAACCTTCAAATTTAAAATTATTTTCAAAATCAAATACTACTTTTCAAAATTATTTATTTAAACTAAATTAAAAATTCGCCAACAACTTCTGTTAGGCGACCCCCTTTTCAAAATAAAACACATAACCTAAAAATATGCTGACATACCCTCAATTAAAAAAGCCCCTGAACTGGAATTAAAAAGGTTACATGCTCTTATCTTGGAAATTCATTAACTTTACCTGTTATTATTACTTCTAAACTAAGTTTAGATCAAAAAGAAAATCTGATAGGAGTGTTAAAAAATTATAAGAAAGCTTTTGGTTGGACTATTGCTGATATAAGAGGAATAAGCTCTTCCATCTGTATGCATAGAATTTTAATGGAAGAAGATTTTAAACCTACTATTGTACCTCAAAGAAGATTAAATCCGATCATGAAAGAGGTTGTTAAAAAAGAAATTTTAAAATGGTTAGATGCTGGAATTATTTATCCTATTTCGGACAGCCAATGGGTGAGTCATATTCATTGTGTTCCAAAGAAAGGAGGAGTAAATGTCATTGTCAATGATAAAAATGAACTAATTCCTACAAGACAAGTTACTGGATGATAAATTTGCAATGATTATCGGAAATTAAATGACGCCACTAGAAAGGATCATTTTCCCTTACCTTTCTTGGATCAAATGCTTGATAAATTAACTGGACACTCATATTTCTGTTTTCTGGATGGATCTTCTGGTTATCATCAATTAACCGTCGCTCCTGAGGACCAAGATAAAACAACATTTACAAGTTCTTATGGAACATTTGCATTTAGAAGAATGTCTTTCGGTTTATGTAATGCACCTGCAACTTTTCAAAGATGTATGATGTCAATATTTTGTGATTTGATTGACAAAGGAATTAAAATATTTATGGACAATTTTTCAGTTTTTGGAACTTCTTTCGAATCTTATTTGGAAAATATTTCAAAAGTTCTGAAAAGATGTGAAGAAACAAATTTAGTTCTGAACTAGGAAAAATGTCAATTTATGGTCATAGAAGGCATTGTACTTGGTCACAAAATTTTACAAAAAGGGATGGAAGTTGATCAAGCAAACTGCAACCACCTACTACTGTTACTGAAGTGAGAAGTTTTCTGGGTCATGCTTGATTTTATAGAAGATATATAAAGTATTTTTCTAAAATTGCTAAACCTCTTTGTCATTTATTAGAAAAAGAAGCTAAATTTGAATTTAATGAAGACTGCATTAATTCTTTCAATATTTTAAAAGAAAAATTAATAACTGCACCTATAATTATTGCACCTAATTGGAATAAACCCTTTGAATTAATATGTGATGCAAGTGATTTTGCAATTGGAGATGTATTGGGACAAAAATATGAGAAAATTTTCAAAGTTATATATTATGCTAGTAAAACTCTTTCTGAAACTCAAAGAAATTACACTACTACTGAGAAAGAGCTTTTAACTATAGTTTATTCCTTTGATAAATTTAGACCTTATATTTTTGGTACCAAATGCATAGTTCATACTGATTATTCCGCTATTAAATATTTAATGACAAAAAAAGATGCTAAGCCTAGACTGATACGATGGGATTTACTTCTACAAGAATTTGATTTTCAAATAGTGGATAGAAAAGGAACTGATAACCAAATTGTTGATCATTTATCCAGAATTAAGAATGATGTTATTACTGAGGAAAATATAAATGAGAAATTTCCTGATGAACATTTATATGTTATTGAAGGATGCCAAACACCTTGGTATGTGGATATAGTTAACTATTTAGTTAGCAATATTCTACCTTATGGATTGAATAACAAATATATTAAAAAATTTAAAAATGATGCTAAATCTTATATTTGGGAAGATCCTCATTTATTTAAATTAGGAAGAGATTCTTAATTCGAAGATGTGTACCTTATGAAGAAACTTTTGCTATTATTCAAAGATGTAATGATTCTGATTTTGGATGACACTTTGGAGTAGATAAAACTACATTTAAAAATTTAAATTCAAGATTTTATTAACCTACCTTGTTCAAAGATGTGAGACATTATGTGAAAACATGTGATCGATGTTAAAGGATGAGAAATATATCTAGAAAAGATGAAATGTCTTTAAACTATATATTGGAAGTTAAAATTTTTTATATATGAGGTTTAGACTTTATGGGACCATTTGTACCATCATCTGGAAAGATTTATATTTTATTAGCAGTTCATTATGTTTCAAAGTGGATTGAAGCTGTAGCTTTACCTAACTGTGATTCCAAAAGTGTTTCAAAATTTTTAAAGAAAATGATTTTTTCAAGATTTGGAATGCCTAAGGTAATTATCACAGATGGTGGAAGTCATTTTAGAAATATAAGAATTCAATTATTACTGGACAAATTTGGAATCAAACACAGAATTTCAACTGCGTGTCACCCTCAAACAAGTGGAAAGGCTGAAGTATCAAACAGAGAAATTAAAAGAATTTTAGAGAAGGTTGTTAATTCTAAAAGAACTGATTGGGTTGATAGACTTTATTCTGCATTATGGGCTTATAGAACAGCTTATAAGACACCAAATCGGATTGTCACCATACTGGTTAATTTATGGTAAACATTGTCACTTACCTGTTGAACTTGAACATAAAGCTTGTTGGGCGATGAAGGAGTTTAATTTTGATTTGAATAGTGCAAGAGAAAAACGATTATTACAATTAAATGAGATGGATGAAATAAGAAATGAATCATATGAAAATGAAAAAATTTATAAAGAGAAAATGAAGATGTTACATGATAAAAAGATTTAAGGAAAAATATTCTAGCCTGGACAAGAAGTATTATTATTTAATACTCGTTTAAGACTTTTTCCTGGAAAATTAATATCTAAATGGATAGGACCATATATAATTGAGAAAGTATACCATTATGGAGCTGTGGATATTAAAGACCACAAAACAGGAAAAATATTTAAAGTTAACGGATTAAGATTGAAGCCTTATTTGGGAGACATTAAAATGATTTATAAAGAGGCTTACGAGTTGAGTCTACCTGATTAAAGACTTAATTAGGTCGGGCTGATGATGTTAAATCAAGCACTTTGTGGGAGGCAACCCATATTTATTTTTGTGTGTTTTTACATTTTTAATGTAAGGTTATGCCTCGGTCTTGACAAACTTTATATAACTTTAGAAAATTGGACGCTAACAAGTCTTCATTGACTTTAGTTAAAAATTATCTCGAAGTATATAAAGTTTGGACTTTGGATCACTCCATTTCATATGTGAGTAAAAAGGAGATCAAGTTAACCTTCATTATGATTGTTTATAATTTTTGTTACTAAGTCTATATTGATCTTACCATTTTAATTTACCTATTTTGGAAAATGAAACTTTGAAATTTGACGATAGGCGAAACGGAGTCGAACGTGGTTCCGGCGCCTAGGCACCGAAATTTGGCGCCTAAGCACCAGAGTAAAATTGTGTATCGATGGGTCTGGCGCCTAAGCGTGAGATTTGGCGCCTAAGCACCACAGTTACTGGATTGTGTAAAAACCGAAAATTTTCAGTTTTTCACAAGATTTTCTTCTTTAAATTACCCCATCTACGTCCCCAATCCCTAAGCAATCAAAATTACATCCTAGATACTTCATTCTTGAGAGTTTAGAGAGGTTTTTTGAAGAAATGGAGAGAAGAAATCTTGGAGAAGAGGCTAGAGACAAAGGTTCAAAGGATCCTCAACCCTACTTCAATGGTTTTATCACTGTAAGTTTGGAGAAAATTTCAAGTCGTCTAGATAAATTTGATGCAGAATTTAAAAGTATTGGAGATCGCCTCCATGAGATGTATCATTAAATTGAACATCTGGAATGGCAGGAGAAGCTTCAATTTGATCATCTAGCGGCTTATCAAGATGCTCAAGTGGAGATGTATGCGAAAAAAAAATGGATCGACGAGAAAATGGCTACAAATTTTCCGAGGGCATCAGTATTTTTCCTAAATAGGCCTAGTAATCTTCCTTGTGAAGAGAATGGAAATTTCTAATTTGAAAATTAGATAGTTATTGTGGTGTGATCTAGACTTTTATTAGTGTGTCGTTGTATCGATTTAGTAAATCGAATCTGTTGTTTGTGTGTTTGATTTATTATTCATTGTGTGTTGTATTTGCTTTGAAATTGTGTAGTTTGAATGTTTGTTAGAACATGAATATATTACTATACTTATCTGTATTGTATTGAGCCAAAATTGAAGATTATGAATGGAATTAGAAGAGTTTGATTTAAACCTTGTGTTTTATTGGTGGATTTAATTTTTAATTTTTCAAATTTTTGGAAAATATTTTGGAAGTTGGAAACTGAAGCACTACTCTAATATGAGTAATTGGAAGTTAAATTTATGAGTTTTGGTGGAAAATAAAATTTTTAAAGTGATTTTTGTGAAAGGTGAGTCTGGCGCCTAGGCGTCGGTTCAGCCTGCTTACCGAAAATTAGCATTTAAACCCCATTAGCCATGGTTGACGCCTAAGCTTCATTCACTTCCTCCTTTTCATAAAAATACACCCCCTAGATCCATGTGGACGTCAATACATCAAGTTTTTGAGCCCAAAATCACATGATTTCTTCATCTCGAGGTCAGATCTACCTTCTAATCCATTTATTTTTTATTCTTACTATAGTTTTTCCTATTTTTTGCTAAAAACTAAAATTTTGAGAAAAATTTTTATTTTTAGAGTTTCTCCATGGATTTTTAAACTCATTCTAAGTTTCTCAAGCTTAAAAAGAGTTTAAATATTTGATTCCTAAATTTATTTGTGTTTTCTTTCACGTTTAGATAACACCAAAATCTAAGCGAGGAAAGGCACAAGAAAATTTCGACAGCAGCAAGTTTTCGATTGCGACAACGCATTTTCGTTATCACGAATTTGCGATGCCAAGAAAGTTTGTCTCGGAGCGCAGTTTTTACAATCCTGGTGAAATGATCGAGAACACGATAGTTGCACAGAACTGGCAACGATTCTGTTATTTCACTGCTGTTGCCATTATTCTTATTGTACAAGAGTTTTATGCCAACTTTTTGGATGCAGAAGACTACGAAGTCTTCGTTAGAGATGTCTGAGTAGGATTTACTCTAGAACGGATCAATTTTTTCTACGGCCTGCCACCTACCATCGAGTGCTACTATTCTGGTTTATCTCCAACTGAGGGAGATCTTAAGATGATTATTATATATCTAACTGATGGCACTGGAACTTGGAAGATCCGGAACGACAAACGGGTAAACTTTAAATCTTCTAAGCTAAATGGTATTTCAAAGGCATGACATTATTTTATTTCTGCTAGACTTCTACCTTCCAACCACTTGAGTGAAGTTACTAGAGATCGAGCTATCCTGAACTACTGCATTTAGGAGAGGAAGCTGATAGATGTTGACTGTATTATTTATGATTCAGTGGAATCGATTTCTAGATCCAGCACTTCTGTGGGTTTAGGATTCCCATCCTTGATTTATTCTTTATGCATGAGCAATGGATTTTTTGTTGATATATCAGAGGAGAAGTTGAAGACTACAAAGCCAATTAGGCAGGAGAGTGTTAGCATTTATGATCGTCTTCAAGGGAAGAGATCTACTGGTCCTTCTACTTCTGTACCTACTCCAGGTAGAGCTTCTACTTCTAGACCTTCTACTTCTACTGCTGAGCCACCATCTAGTTTCTGGGAATCGATGCATGATCAATTTCTGGAGCAGCAGAATGAGTTATTTCTAACTCACTGCAGAGTATATACTTTAGACAAGAAGATTGATTATTTATCTGAGTATACCCAAAGGAAAAGTGAGTATGATGCTTAGTATTCAGGGTCTTTAGTGAGATTCTTGAAGGGTGAGCATGATGTTCAGTTTCCTATCTGTCCTAAATTTTCACCGTATGTTGATCCAAAGGATGTGGAGTTTTCTTTTGGTGATGACGATGATGAGGCTACAGATAGTGATTAGTAGCTAGATTTACCTCTGAGATGTGTTGATTCTGTTGTTAGTTTATTTCTTGTTTGCTAGTGCTGTTTTTTGTTTGTTGTTTGTTGTTTGTTAGTTTAGATTTATTTATGAAACTATGTGTGGACTGTTTGATGTTGAGACTGTTTTAAATATTTAGTGTATTGTGTTGAAGACTGAAATTATGATGAATTAATGTTTATTTCTGTTTCAGCCTACTATTTAGTATTCTTAAATAGTTAGTAATGTTGTTCTGTTTCTGTTTCTATTAGCAGTATAGTCATTTAATACAGCTACTGATATAAAAAAAATGATGAGCCTGCTTACTTTTATATATGCTTCATTATTTCAGTAATATTCATAAAAAACATGTGTAGAAGTAAATTTTTCTTTTTAGACTATTTTTACATACTTATAAAAATTCCTTTTTAAATTATACCTTTCTTTCTCTCATACTTTAATTTTTTCTCATGATATACGAAAACATAAGTTTGGGGGAAGGGAAAATACATGCAAATTTAAATTTTATTTGTCCTTAATGAACTAATATTTTCTAAAAAAATATTAACATAACATAAGGAATGAAGAATCTATTTAAGAACATTTAAATTTTTGAAATTATAAATAATTTAATAGACTTAACCAAAATTTTAATAACTTTGATTGATTTTAAGAATATAATTATTCAACTTAAAGAAGAGTAAGATTAAGAAATTTTTCTATTCATAGTAGAAATAATTGAATTTTTGAAGTATCAAGAAATAAAAAATTATAACTTGAAAAAGAAAAGAATGAAATTCTTTTTGAAATTTATTCATGTTATAGTAATTAAGTGAAAATGTATAAGTTTGAAAATATAAGTTAAGGATAGCGAAGTTCAAAACCTTTAACAGGCAATCCAGATATAGTAATCCTCTATGTATAAAAAAAAAAGAGAGAGGAGAAGCTTGAGGAGATGCCTAATCAAAAATTGGCTTCACTTGAATTAGCTTATAAGAAAAAAAATTGATTACATATTTCACTTAACTTTTATTCATGTATCTTTATTAGAAAAGATTTTCATAAAGATCTTTTTCTTGTAAATAATTTATATGATCTTAATATAATAAACTACAATTATTTTCAAAGTGAATGAAAAATTTTCGAAATCTTATGATTTGGTAGTTAAATATTCTTTAAATTCTTAAAATTAAACTTAGTTAGTTAAATTTGGTTAATAATTTACTAAAGCCTTTATAAAATAAAAAATTATAAGAAATCTTAAATATTTACCTTTCATTCCAATTGTTATACATTTTATATAGTAAAAAGGGTTACCTAAGGACAAGTAACTTTTAAGATTAGGGGATTTTAATCCATGAAAAAAATACCTATTTTTATGCCTTAATTTTTATCAAATTTTTAAGGATATTATGCTTTAATAAAATGTCTTTTTGTGTTATTGATGGAGGTAATGCAAAAAAGTCCAAGAAGGAGAAAAAGATGAAAAAGGAGCAAAAATGGAGCCAAAATACAAAATTGTCAAAATAATTGGCCTGGAGCCTTGGCGCCAGAATCCGGCGCCTAAGCGCCAGTTCGATACAAAATTTTGTAAGATTTTTGACTACTTTGGACGGTTATTTTGACGGAGTTAATGGTTATTGGACCATCTAGAAGATTGGTAGTTATTCCTAGATTATAGGACATGTGATACATTATATTTGGACACTTGGAAACGGTTAGGATCGCGAAGAGGTGCGATTCAAAGTGAAGAGGTGCGAAGAACTGGACGCAGAGTCCGGCGCCTAGGCTCTAGAATCTAGTGCCTAGGCGTCAGACACACATTCTAGAAGATTCATTGAACATGGACACATTTTGAAGAGGTGCCTCAAGGCATCCCTTGAAGCCTATAAATAAGAGGCTACTCCTTCAGAGAAAAACGCCTACAAACCAACCAAAAAACCACCAAAGCCCAACCTAGCTCCATAGTACCATTTAGAGAGAGAAATTAGAGAAATATTTTAAGGGCCATATTTATAGTTTCTTTTTTTAATTAGTGAGTTTATTTTAGAGTTTGTATTAAGAGTATTTGAAGAGTCAGTATTTTTGAAGTCTATTTACTTTGGAGGCAGAAGGATTTAGAGGTTCAGTTAGAGAAACACTTGAGATAATTATTTGTATTTTGATTCAAAGTTTTATTTATATGTTTTGTTGTTTAAATTAAATGTGTTCTGAGTAGTTACTTTACTTTCTTCTTTCAATTATGAAAATATAAATAAGATAATATAAAATTCGTTGGAGAATTAAAATCAATATATATATTTTAAAGATCGTGATGATATTAATACTAGATCTTAATTTACTATTTAAATTGGTCATTTAAATTGTTAAAATATGTTGAAGAGTTTTTAGACCTAGAAGGAGATGAATTCATAATTTGTAGATATCACATGAATCCTTGGGTAGTCGAAGGCCTTGCGCAGGTTATTCAAGTTGAAGTGCAAATAAATAGGAAGATATTATTTAATGGGTGTAGAATTGATAAGTTTTTAGAGTGACAGGCTAAATTCTTGTAATTTGGTTTATAGAGAAGGAAAGGGTCACTAGTAGGGCCGACCATAGCCACCCTTAGACATCTAGTAGTGTGAGCCTAGATTAACCCATTCTACTAACAATACATCCAGACCTGATCTATAGATTAGCCAATGTTCTCTATACTATCGAGCGAAGGTAAAGAATAGGAATGCTTTAATTTGTCACAATACCATAAATTTATATTCTCCACGATTATTACATTATCTAAACAGTCTTGGATTAATTGAAAGGAAGAAATTTGTTTGCTTATTTTTATTTACATCAATCATTACTTATTTACTGCTTTATTTCTGCATCTAGTAAATTAAATATCAACTTTTTAACTTTAAAAGAAATACATAAAAATAAAATCAAAATATTTAAAAAATCTATAATCCTCCCTATGGGATCGATATTGGAGTCTTATTTAAAGCCCTATATTACTTGAAGCGATACATATACTTGCGTAGTACCCCTAGTGTGTAAAATATTTTCCATAAAATTTATATTTGTATACACTAGCCGCTATTATTATTTGTGTCAAAGTATTGGCTATAACATATTTTTGATAGCATAAATTACTGCATTGTTTGGCAATTACAAACCAAGTTTTTGGTGCATTGCTGCGGATCGAGGGTCAGTTATGATTTTTCTAAGGTCCTCTGATTGATATAAATCAATTAATTCATATTTTTCCACTTAAGTGGCTCAGCACCACGCAATCCTACGGTGCGTAAAAGCAACACTCGTCTCCTTCTAATTGGGCGCTACCATTTGAGTCATCTCAGAGCTTTATGCATATCAAGTTTGTCCGGTGCAATCCCAACCCTACATTTGATACACGCGCGATCCAACAGTCCCTGATCTTCATCTTCACCTGGTGTGCTCAAAGAACCATCTACACTATAGACCTAATATCTCACTCGATACTCAATCAAATCACTTCGATTTTGTTTCTAGAGACTCATCTGACCTAGAAAAACTTATCTATAGAATAACATAACTTGAAATCAACCTAATGTGCATGATGAATCAAAATAAGCTTGGGAGTGGGAGAGAGTTCAATACCTCTGTCTAAGAAGGGAGGCTTCAATTAGATGGTTGTAGTAACTTTGATTGGTCCCAACGAACCTCCAGATGAAGCCACTTGCCTTGGTGAAATGACTAGACTCAAGTTTGATCAGGACCGATTTTAGGTGTTGATTGAAGTCTGGTAAGGAGGTTCTCTATGATGAGGCTTTGACGGAGGAGCTTCCCCTTTAGCATCGTGAACGTATGGGTGGAATTAATTTTGATTTGGTGCACTGTGGAGCTGTGGTGGAAAATACCCTAGTTTTGACTAAAATTTCAGTAAAGAAATTGGCTTAGGACAGTGGGGATGAGTGCCTGAAGGCAGTGGGTTTACACTCAGGAAGGTTTAAGGAAGCTCTGATGAGGTTAAGGCAGATCCTTAAGAAATTTTTAGCACCCTCTCTTGGCTGTGGAGAGCTCTGTTTATGGCCATGGCTGCCTGGTGAAGCTCAGGAGGCAAATATCAGTGGAATTTTCTGCTTAGGTAGAGTGATGAAAAGGTCCTTTGGACAGCCAGTATGGGTGAATTTAGGTTTAAAGTGGAGGAAGTGGCTCTTGGTTTGAGCTCCATTGACAACTAGGCCCGACAGGCCTGGCCAGAGGAGGTGGGTAGTGGTCAGGTGAGTGATCCCTGAATATTTATTCTTACATTTTACACTTTATATTTCTTCTCAATGATAATATCTCTTCCTTTACAACAGAACCAAAAACTTGATTCTGAAGCAAATAAGAAATCAAATTTAATTATTTTTAATATGAGATTCTATGCAAGTATACGTATAATTTATCAAGTAATATAAGACTTTCTGATTAGGCTCCGAAATATTGAACCCACTGGGAAATGTCTAAAAATTTTAAAGAAAATAGAAAAACAACTTTTTACTTTCCAAAATTATTTTGCAAGTTATGTTTTATAATTAAAAGGTATAAATTCTTTTTGATAATATTTTTATAAAAAGTACGTAAGCAACTAAAATTAAGAATACTATTAAATGATATGAAAGTAAATGAGAATAAAATAACTTTTTCCTTTTTCAATGAATCAATAATAATTATTGAATTTCATTGTGGAAGTGTCTTAATGTGTTGTACCAAATATGAGTAGTTATATTCTTTACTCTTACTTGGTTCTTTGAAGAACATAGGTTAATATGAAGTTTTGAAATCTTGTTGATGGGTTAAGAAGGGACCTCTTCTCCCTCCACCTGGGGGCTAACATCTCATAACAAAAATAAAACATCAAACCAAATTGGAAGCTTTAGCCTATCACACTAAAGTCCTCTAATAATACACTCATTAAAAAGCATATCTCCCTATTTATTTGCACTCAACTATATGGACCAAAGTTCTCAACCATACAAATTCATGTGATTCACTCCAATTGTTTTTTGAGACAATACTACATTGGTTCTTATATGTTCTCACAACAAACTTTAACATCTTAATTGGCCAAATTAAGAGGTAAATGAAGAGCAAGGTAGTGGAATCATCACAACTTCATCCAACATTAAACATCTATACTTCACACAACTTCCTTACATACATTAATTACTTCATCATTTGAAAGGAAAAAATAAAAATAAAACTACTTAAAACTCATGGAGAAAACGCAAACACAATTTGATTTGAAAGTAGAAATCATAGTGAAAACACAACAAGTTTTACTTTAAACCAAATGTCAAAACAAAGATAAAAACTTATCTGAAAAGCCTCTCTACAAGACTCTTGAAGTTCCTCTAAAACTTTTGCTTTCCACTAAATAACTCCTTAGGGGGTGGCTCCCAACTCTAATGATTCTCTCTCCTAAATTCTAATACAAACTATGATAAAGTAAAGTGAAAATGTAAAGAAAGTATGGCAATAAAAAGATACTCTTTCTTCCTCTTTCCCTTCAACCACTTTAAGATTTTTTCCAACTTCTCCCACCAATACCTCTTTTCAAAATTCTTCTCATTTTCTAATCTTCAAGTCTTCATTTTAATAACTTCAAAAGGTTCTTTGGTGTCTTTTCAAATCATTTCCAGATTCAATGTATCTACCAAAAAAAGCATCTCTTCATTCAAATTTTCCGTCCAAAAGAAGTTAAGGATGTCTCTACCAAAAGATGTATCAACCAAAAGTTGTATCTACCAAAACTTTCTTCAAACACCGCTTGGAAATGATAATAAATTTGATCCAATTCGTCACTTTGAACTGTCGAGCCTATGCAATGGCGCTTAGGCGCCAAAGGCTAATTTTGTACACCATTCATTATTTCTCCAAATTTGATTCTTTTTTGCTCCTTTCATCACAACATTTTAATCATACCTGCAAGAAAAATATGAAAATACCATTCATTAGAGTGAAATATCATAAAAAATAGGTATAAAAATATGCATAAAGCACTTTATATTTTAAGTGTATCAAAATCCCCCAAACTTGAAATGTTACTTGTCCTCAAGTGACACTATAATCATATATAAATTAAACATTCAAATTATGTAAATGAGTTTCTTTAGGATGGTTTCAAAATTTTGTTCTAGAAATGAAATAGTCCAATTTATAAAAAAAATTAGTAAATGAGACCAATTTAAAGTTTAGAAAGTTTTTAAGTTCTTAAGTTTATGAATTTGTTTAAGTCTAATTTAGGTAAGGCTTAAAGGTTAATTAAGTCTGACTTAATTAGGTATTAAGTTTGATTAAACCTTAGTTGGTTACAGTTTAATGATTTAATTAGGTCTAATAGGTTAAACCTAATTGTGACTTTGGTTTGATTAAACTTAGTTAGTTAAGGTTTAATGATTTAATTAGGTCTAATGGGTTAGACCTAATTGAAGTTTGGGTTTGATTAAACCTTAGTTAGTTAAGGTTTTATAATTTAATTAGGTCTAATGGGTTTGACCTAATTGAAGTTTAGGTTTGATTAACCTTAGTTAGTTAGGTTTAATAATTTAATTAGGCTAATGGGTTAGACCAATTGAAGTTTAGGTTTGATTAAACCTTAGTTGGTTAAGGTTTAATGATTGAATTAGGTTTAATGGGTTAGACATAATTAGGGATTAGGTATGATTAAACATTAGTTAGTTAAGGTTTAATAATTTAATTAGGTCTAATGTGTTAGACCTAATTAGGGTTTAGGTATGATTAAATCTTAGTTAAGTTTAATGATTTAATTAGATCTAATGGGTTAGAACTAATTAGGGTTTATTGAGTGAAACCTAATATAATTAAGGTCTAACTTAGTTTAATTAGGTCTTAATGATGTCTTTGACCTAATTAGGATTTATTAAGTTAAACCTAATGTGGTTAAGGTCTAACTTGGTTTAATTAGGTCTTAATGATGTCTTAGACCTAATTAGGGTTTATTGAGTTTAACCTAATGTGATTAAGGTCTAACTTGCTTTAATTAGGTCTTAATGATGTATTATACCTAATTAAAATTTATTGAGTTAAATCCAATGTGATTAAGGTCTAACTTTGTTTAAAAAGGTCTTAATGATGTCTTAGACCTAAATAGGGTTTATTGAGTTAAACCTAAGTTTATTAAGGTCTAACTTAGTTAATTAGGTCTTAATGATGTCTTAGACCTAGTTGGGTTTTTTTAAGTTAAACCTAATTTAATTAAGGTCTAACTTGGTTTAATTAGGTCTTAATGTTGTCCTAGACCTAACTAGGATTTTGATTTATATTAAACCAAATTTAATTAAGGTTTAATAAAGTTAATTAAGCTTAATGTTGGACTAAACTTAACTATTTTTTGGTTTAAGTCCATTTGATGTTTGGACTCAGATTTGACTTAACTCATTTCGATGCATTTTTATTATGTTTTTATGTTTTATGTATTTTAGGAGTTGTCCAGTAGATGCTGTCGGCCAACGGAATCAAAATCCTGTCAGCCACTTCGAAAGGACTTTTAATTTAAGTATATATTTATTTTAGGGAAAACATGGGAAGTCAAACTAATATGGTACCCCTAATATTTTAAACTTGAGCACTACACATCAAGCTACGCATCTATCATGAAAGATAGGAATGTTGCTCAATAGTGTGGCTCGATTAAATAAACTAAAAAATCAATGACATCCATTTGGTCTGCGAAACCTGTATTTTGACCCACAGATTACCTTATGTAACACAAAAAGGAAATAAATAAGGTTTATATTAATATTGGGTTCGTTTAAGTTTCCTATAAGGGTAAGCCCCTATAGTTAATTACATCTTAGATAGCCCAAGTTACCTATAAAATCTTTCGATAAAGATCAGGAAAGATATCTTTACAACTTTAAGAGGGTAAGGATTTTTCAGCGAAACTGTGGTGATCGGAATCCAAGGGGTGAAAGGTTCAAATTTTGGAACAATTGATTGTGGGAATCCAAAGGAGGAAGAATTAGGGAATGTCATAGATTCAAAAGGAAATCTTGGTGACTTCCTGATCTATCATATTGTTTGGCTTAATTTTGAGAAAATTTATTGTCTGTTTCATCCTCTCAATTTTATTTATTTCGGGTTTACATTCACTTGATATCGATCATGTGAATAACCTGGATGTTAGGAGGATTTATGTCTTATCGGATGACAAATTTGGAAACCTAAGGCGAGTTGGGTTTATATTCCACTAAGTGTAAAGGCCCAAAAGATAAGATGAGGGTTTATGTTGCACTAAGGGAGCAAACTCAAAGTCCTATAGCTTGTTTGTTTATTTCTAAGGATGAGAATTGCCATTGTATATCTTTTGTTTTGCTTTCTTAAACATGTTTTTCAACATCTTTGAATGTGTTGCCCACGGAGCATGCCCCGAGCTCGTTGTTGTTGCAGAATGTTTAGTTTAAGAAGTGACAATCACGGGGTGAAGGAAGTATCATTTTCTGGAAGGTTTAAAATTGAGGTGGCTTAGAGTTTTAATTAAAACAAATGTTTAGTTTGATTATGGTGACACCGATTAGTATCCCACGGTTCCCTCGTTCCGGCATCAACATTTTCATCAGATTCACTTAGTCCAGATGAATTTACTAAATCCAACAAAATGGATTCCATACTTTCATTCAGGTCGTGGGAAATCTCATGAGCAACATGTAATATACCTCCTCCGAGGGATTCCCGGTCATTCATGAGACGTCTTAATTTTAGTTAAAATTGCAAGTTTTGTATTCTTGGTGATTAAATTTAGATTTTATTTTTAAAGATGTGGGGTTCAATCATTTTTCATAATTTAAAATATGCGGGAAAGTAAAGCAAGAAAGCCAAGCTAAAAAGCAAATCAAAAAGCTAAATTAAACAAGAGTATATGCTATGAAAAACAAACTGAACTAAACAGGTGTGTATGTGCTGAAGTGTATGTAATAAAGGCAAAATGTGGAGTCCAAGTGGTAAACTAAAAGAAAGATGAAAGAAAACCAAAAGGTTGAAGAAGAACGACACGTAAGAAATTTGAAAACAAATCCATGGAGAAAACTCATAGGAAAAAGAAAAGAAACTGTAAGGTAAACCAATAAAAATTTTATGAAAAACTCGTAGGAAATCCGTAGAAAAATAAAATGTAAGAAAACTACAAAAATTAGAGTACAAGTCCAGGAGGACCGTGAGCATGATGGCACAGAGGACCAAGAGCTGTGTTATATGTATCCCAACCATAAATGAGAACTACCAAACCGCCACCCTATGGAGGGCAGTTCTAACTCAATCTGAGTAATTAGCCGTGGACCTTTTTAAATTTTTTATTCATTTCAATTTGGATCGCATGCAAGTGAAAACTTATGGTTGGGGAGGCTATTTTGTTGTGGAAGAAGTTTCATTTTTTTAATACATGTGTGTATATGTTTTTTTCCTATATTTTGCGAAATAATATGATCCACAGGTTGACTACCTTAATCAAACTAGGACTGTTAACAACCTAGGAGTGACGGCAGCAAAAATTCCCAGTGAAGGGTGAATAGTATCATCAATTCCTTTCCTCAAACCTCTCCAGGGTCTTTGAGTCAGAAGATACTATTCTAGAAATACATCATATCCCTTGTCTAAGCAATTCATCTTCATCCCCCCTAACCGTCCTACTTACGGCCTTGCTTTATAGCTCCACATATAGAAAAAGGGTATACGTGCATGCTTATGCGTCGTACATAAACATTGGACTTAGGCCAAGAACCCGGGACAAGGAGGAGAGAGAGGATGAAACTATCCTGCCTAAAAAAATAACATAACAGAGGCAGATCATCCCTGAAAACTGAATAAAATGAATGGCCCAATATTCCACTGACTCGATTCATTGGAAGCAAAAGGAATGAGCCGGTGTAAAAGTAGAAGGAAGCTCCAAACGTGGTGGAAAAGGGGCAGCCACGGAGCAAGTAAATACATAATGACAAACCCCCACAAGTGACTGTAAAGGGGTGACCGTAAAACATATAAAACAAGTGAACCTAACCTCTCCCAACATTGTGCAGAGAGGTGGTTGTGAAACATGTAAGATAAGGAAAACAAGTCCCTCCTAAATAGTGCAAGGGACAACTCTCCAAAATGGAAAGCCAGAAAAGGGAAGAGTCTAAATCGCTACAAGAAATTTTCTTCCTAAAAACCACATCCCCCTCATGCTTCTGTCCTTTAAACAACATAAACTCTCCCATACATGCCATAACAAAAAGTATAAATAGGTAGGTACATTGAAATTGTGTTCCATAACGAAGAGATTAAACAAGTAGAAGGTGCATTGAGATAGTGTAGAGAGCAAGTTTGAAAGAGAAAGGGCTCCAAACATTAACATGTAAAATTAAAGCAATCTAAACATTAATCTCATTTCAAAACTTCCACTTTGAAGTAGTAAGTATGCCACTTCTCCACTTTTCTTTTTTCTCACTAGAAAGCAACACAAATAATGCCCACCAATGTAAATTTTAAGCGAGTGCAGCATGAAAACAATTTAAACCAACGTGTAAGGTCACCATCAATGCAATTTTTGACATAGGGGCGGCATAGAAACAATGTAAACCAACATATAAGAAGGCTACCAATGAAGATTATTATGTCGGGGCAGCATAGAAACAATGTCAACCAACATATAATGCAGATTTTCATGTAGGGACAACATAAAAATGATTAAAACCAACATATGAGAAGGTTATTGATGCAGATTTTCATATAGGGCCGGCATATGAATGATTTAAACCAACTCGGAGCAAGATAAACAATGCCGATTTTCACTTAGGGGCCGCATATGATTGATTTAAGTCAACCCCAAACAAGTTAAACAATGCAGATTTTCATGTAATGGTAGCATAGGACTGATTTAAACCAACCCCAAAAAACGTTAAAGCATTGAGATTTTTGCATAATGGCAGCATAGGGATGCTCCAAACCAATCCAAAAAATGCTAAAGCATGCAGTTTTTTACATAATTGCTGCATGGGGATGCTCCAAACCAATCCAAAAAATGTTAAAGCATGCAGATTTTTACTTAATGGTTGCATGGGGATGATGGCATTCTTTCATATGAGTAATAAACATAACCAAAAAGTGCTACAAGTATATATTTAATAATGCCCACTCTTCCAACAAGTATCTGACGTCAACAACTATTTCCATAAGTGGCACATGTAAATATTTCAAAAGTGAAGTGAAGTGAATGTGAAATGTGAAGTGTATGTATGAAGCATGTAAATATTTTTAAAAGTGAGTGAAGTATATGTGAAAAATGGAGTTTATGGATGAAGCATGTAGATACTTCGAATTTGAGTGAGGCACGTGTGGAATGTGAAGTTTATGTGTGTAGCATGTAGATATTTCAATTTGAGTAATGCACATGTGAAATGTGAAGTTTATGTGTGTAGCATGTAGATATTTCAAAAATAAGTGAAGTGTATGTAGAATGTGAAGTGTATGTAGAATGTGAAGTGTATGTGAATGGTGAAATTTATGTAGGAAGCATGTGAATATTTTGAAAGTGAAGTGAAGTGTTATGTAAAAAGTGAGGTTCATGTATGGATCATGTAAATATTTTGAAGGAGAAGTGAAGTTTTATGTAAAAAGTGAGGTTCATGTATGGAGCTTATGAATATTTTGAAATTAAAGGGAAGTGAATGTGAAATGTGAAGTGTATATAAAAATTGAAATTATTGTATGGAATGAGGTGGAATATGTGTGAAATCAAAGCTTGGGTGTTATAAATGTGAATACTTGATGAAATAAGAGAAGAAAAAGCACACATGGCTTTATTTTTCAATGTTATCTATGTGAATATTTTGAAATCCGAAAATTGTAAATAATAAATGAATCTCTTCATGTTTCAAAATGCAAAGCCCCAAAGCTAAATCATGTGTGATAACATCAATATCGCATGCTAAACTTTCTAACCAACATGTATCAAGCTTGAAGGAACATGGGAAAAGCAAGCTAAATCTTCCAAACAAAGTGTGTCAAGCATAGGAAAGACATAGTTAAAGCCAAACCACCACATCTCATGCAAGCACTAAACCATGTATCAGAGTAAAAAAAGAGAAGAGTAAATTCCACCTCCATGAGCATACACCTCACAAAGATGTAAAGTCCCCAAAGCATCGAAGTAAAACATGTTAACCATGAGAACTAAGCATGTATAATCCTCAAATGAAACATAACAACATGTAAAACATTAGAAAAAGTGTAGAATATGCTATGTAAAGCCTTCCATCTCAAGTTCTCACACTAAAGCCAAATGTACTTGATGCCACTGCCCCCATCTAATAAGTAAAAGTAGAGAGCATACAAGAGTAATGGAAAAGAGAAGATGGGTTAGTCATAAAGTAGTAAAAGAGAGCTTACAAATATTTTCCCAACCATTCCAATGATATCCATGAAGTTTCAAATCATCCAAAAGTTAGGCTAGCATGAGAAAGTCCTTCTCAATATCATCTTTTTTTTTTCCTCTTCATTCTTTTCTTTCTTTCTTTCCTTTCTTATGTTAAACATTGGCCTCAAGTATAATCTAGAAATTTAAAGTAGGAAAGAAAGAAAGGAACAAAAAGGAAAAATAACTCCAAGTTTAATTCAAGTTTTTGCCATAAGAAATAACTTCAAAGCCCAAGTCTAAACTCAAAATTTTGACATGTAGAGTGGCTTCAAAGCTTAAGCACAAACTCAAATTTTTTCCTTGTAGGATGGCCTCAAAACTTAAGCATGAACATAAAATTTTGGCATGTAAAATAACTTAAAAAGCCAAGCATAAAAATTCAATATTTTTCCATTTGGAATGGCTCCAAAAACCAAGCATAAATTTGAAATTTTGTCATGTAAATGGCTTCAAAATCGAGGCATCAACTTAGAGTTTTGCCACGTAAAATAGTTTCAAAAGCCAAACATAAAACTAAAACTTTGCCAAGTAAAATGGCTCTAAAACCTAACCATAAGCTTGCAATTTTGACATGTAAGACCTTAGCCAGAAGCCACAAAAATTTAAGCCATGGGAGGGGAAATTTATACCTTAACGAGTAAAATCACCAACCAAGCCAAAAAGGCAAGAAAGAGTGCCAAATAACTTACCCAAAAAGAGAACAAATAAGTATTCAACCAAGCTTTGAATCAAAGGAATTTTAGACAGCACCTCCCCCTTTTCCTCAAATTTCAGCCAACCAAAAAGAAGTAACAAAAGGGGCTATTTTGTAGCCAAATAGAAGAAGAAGAAGAAGAAGAAGAAGAAGAAGAAGAAGAAGAAAAAGAAGAAGAAGAAGCCCCCAACCTACCTATGGTTAAAAGCCCTTAGTAGAAAAGGTGTGCAACAAAGAAGTTGATGGTGATAATAAAAATCGCTGGAGGAAGTGACAGGAGCAAGTCAGAGGCCGAAATCCCTATGGAGAAGCAAGGAGCATGCCTAGGGTTTCAGTTTTAGTCAAACCTAAAGGGAGGAAGAGGGGAGAGGGTTGCGACTTGGTGTCGAGCAGGGAGAGGGAGGCGAGGTGTTAAGTGTTGGCTAGGGGTCGGCTAGGGATTTAGCAATTTAGGGATTAAAAAAAAGGCTTACTTTATTGTTTTGTTACCTATGTTGCGCCAAATTTTTTGAAATTTTCCCTCGCTTGGAACTGTGACAAAGTGTATGTCATTCCCAAGCATATTCGACTTTCTGGACGCATTTGTGCACTCTATTTTGAGATCTGAGGTCATTTGGGCAACGTCATTGTCGAGGGGGTCAAAAATACGTCAAATTCAATTCATCTCGAAATTTTGGCTTGTCATCGATCATATTGAAAATTGGATTTCAGTTTTGAGGGATTATGAAGTATTTGCAATTTTTGGGATTTTTTTTAGAAATTTTTGGCTTGTACGGGTATGTTGGTAATTTTGGAGATTATTGGGGTAAGTGGTCAAATGGCTGAACTAAAATCTAGGGGTAGTTCAAAAGTAAAATTGGAGTCAAACGACAGTGTCCGGGGGCATTTCTGATCAATGTGGACTGTTTTACAAATCTCGGAGCGCTTTTAAGTATCAGTCATTTTTGGTGTCGAGGAGCTCAAAGGTAGCTCGGAAGTATGGTATGTTTACAGTCGAAATTCTCAGTGTGACAAGGGGAAAATCCTAGAATGGTTTTTAGAGAGCTTGGGTGACTCTGGACAATTTTGGAAATTGGAGCCTTTTCAGGAGTAATTTGTCAATTTGGAGTAAAAAATGAAATTTTAGGGAAATTGAAATGGCTTGAAGGTAAGAAGAATGGTAACATTCTGGTTGAGTCATGGACCAAGGAAAACCTTCTTTTGGTTCTCTATGTGTTGGTCCTAGAAATCTTAGCCATGAGCTTAAAGTTGGTGGGACCACCCATATGAGTTTCCAAAGACTTAAGGGATCAAAATGGGATGTGTTTGGTTTAGAATTATGATTATAAAGTGTGATGTGTAGGTGTAAATGTACGTGTGACTGTGCTCCAAACCTCACGGGGTTTATCCTAAGGCCTGACCACCTATATAAATCCCACTTGGCTTTCTTATGCTTGGTCTCTTCCTCCCAAAAGCTGGAGGTTAGGCCTTAAGCATATGAAATTTCTAAGTGAGGGAAATAAGCATGTGGATTTTCTATGTGGTAGGGTTCCATTGCTATTCTTCTAAGAAACTCACCAAGAGAGTCTTATGGCTAGTCCCTAGGGTATCTAAGTAGAGACTAAACCTCCACAAAAAGTGAGGTCAACAAATAGACTCCCAATAGGTGTGGTGTGCGAGAAGAGCACACCGCACGTATTGGTGTTGACCAAAGTGATCAAAAAAACCAACACAACTATATGTGCCAAAACTCAAGTCAGGACATAGAATCTTGTGAGAAAGTATCCGCTGGGGATTGAAATTTCGCAAGGGAAAAGAAAACTTCAGCTGGGGTACAATGGGTGTAAACCTTCAAAATGCAACAAAGATTTCACTCTTTCACATTCTAAAGGGGACTCAATTTGATTTGGTTTAAGAACTTGAGTTTGGGTTATCAGGAAGAGATTTGGAGTAATTACCGTAATTTTGATTTTGAAGTTTTGCTTTTGAATTTGAGTTTACGATTTCAATTTAATTTGAATGGGGTTATCTTCTTTTCGAACTAGGAATTTTGATTTAGAGCGTTGAAGGTAATTGAATGAACTTGCATCGCTCACGGGATATATGACATGTAGAAAGTGTATGGAAACTCTATGAAAAATATAGGGGAATGTAAAGTAAGTGTAAGGAATCGGACGACCCTGCACCGATCCTAGTATGTATGACATGTCGGTAATGTATAGAAACTATATGGAAAATGTAGGCAAATGTACGGTATGTGTAAGGAATCAGATGACTCTGCACTAATCCTATAATGTATGAAATGTAGGGAATGTAGGGAATGTATGGAAACTGTATGGAAAATGTAGGGAAATGTAAAGTAACTGTAAGGAATTGGACGACCCAACACTGATCCTAAAATGTATGACATTTAGGGAATGTATGGAAACTGTATAGAAATGTATGGAAACTTGAGAAATTGTCATTAATCATAGGGGAATTTGATTAGAGAACAAGCAGTTTGTGCAAGATGTAGGATATTTGTAGGATTCATCGGATTTGAAGAGACTTGAAAGCTTGTAAGATTACAAAATTGTAGAGATTTCCTGAGAGTTTGGAATGCAAATATTATAAAGAATCGATTTATGCTGAGTTTTGATTTTGGAAACTTGATTTGAACCATGGTGATGGGAAAGGATCCTAAAACAATGTAGTGACGGATGTCACGATCCTCAACATCTAGAATTTGAATTTTGAATTTGAATCATTGAGATAAGGAGGACTCCTAAAGTAATGCAGTGTCGGATGGAAAATCCTCAACCTCTAGAATTTGAAATATGAATTTGAATCATTTCGATAGGGAGGGGTCTTAAGGCAATGAGGTGTCAGATGCAAAATCCTTAGCCTCTAAAATTTGAAATTTGAATTTAAATCATTGCAATAAGGAGGGATCCTAAAGCAATGGGGTGTCGAATGTAAAATTCTCAACCTCTAAAATTTGAAATTTGAATTTGAACCATTGCAATAAAGAGGGCTCCTAAAGCAATGCGGTGTCGGATTGTAAAATCCTCAACCTCATGCAGTGCAAGAATCTATTAAGAAGGGTATGTGCAGAGATGCATGAAAAGTAAAATGCAAGAGGCATAGTTTTATTTTATTATTAGCTTTTCATTTGTTTGATATTGAGTTTTATTTTTTTGTATTTATTTTAAGATTTGGACCCAATTTCAGACAAGCGTGGCACCGGTGCTTTATAGGACCATACTGTCTTTAAAACATTACGATGCGCAGTACTGCTCAAGTTATCGTCCACTAACAGGAGGCACATGTAAAGAATAACCCACTCTTTAAGGTGTTATCATAATTATATTCTTTCAAGTACACATAAAGATGTGTTATTTCTAAGATCACCACACCTGAAGAGACAACAACATCGTAGCTTCGTTTGTAATAGTTGTCATTCTTTGTCATTGATTTGTAAGGGTTGTCCAAGTTGTCATTCGGAAGTCGCTCTGACGCTTCTTGAATTAACGTTAGCGTTACATCATCTAGGCATTAAAGGACTTCAGGTTCAAATTTTCATTAATTGTTAATAACATAGCCCTTTCGTTTAATTCCTTCTTTCTGAGCCTAAGCAGATTTTAGAATTTCAGCTCATGTGATCAAAATTTTTTTCACTGTTGAAGGATATTTCTGAACCAATTAATCACCGACCAAAAGGCATAAAATCACTCGACTATTTTAAAAGCATAATATCAGAAGAACATCCTTAAGATAGTCTTTCAAGTTTTATTAATCGGGGGAGGATTAAGACACCAATTTTTGGTTATATGCTTACCTCAAGCTTCTTCTCAGGGAGTCTTCTTATTTCCTCTAATTTATTGAGCTTTTCGCACAATTTTTTTTGTTCTTTTTCATTGAGGATTACTATATCTGGTGGAGCACATGTTAAAGATTTTGAATGTCTGAATTAGGACACAAATTCTTGATTTCATGCTCACCTCAAGCATCTCCTCAGTTGGGCTTTCACAAAACCGTTTTCCAGTTCTTTTCCTTTTACTCCTTTTATTTTATGAGAACTACTGTTGTTGACCTCATTTTTGATGAGGTCTTCTCTTCTTCTCTTTAGTACTTAGGATCTAGCCTTAGGCTTTTCCTTTGACTATCTTAGAGGACTAGAATTGGGACCCACCTTTTAGAAATTCAAACCACTTCTTAACTCCCTGCAAACTCCACAAACTTGACTGTAGACCCCTAATCACCTAGAGGGTTGAAATCAAATGTGGAAGTTTAAAGGATGAGTTCCTATAAGACTCTTTGGCCTTAGGACCGCCTACAGGTGGCCTGGTGCAGTGAAGGGGCTGACTTACACACACTACACTTATACACTACACCTACACACTACACTTCCACATACCTCCTAAAACCACACCCATACCTAACTCGACCTCCCGACTCATGTGGGTGATTCACATGGATGGTCCTTAACCCCTAAGCCCTTGGCAAGAGGGTTAGGAACAACATAGTGAATGCCTCGAATAGGTCCCTTCATGGCTCACATGGGCTTGACATGGCTTCATGGCTCAACCAAAATGACTTCTTTCCACTTACATCCACCCAATCTTCAATTTTCCAAATTTTCAATTTTTGACCCCGGGACCCTACACCCGCTGCATTCTACCCAAAACCCCGAAATTACCCAAATTTCTCAAAAATTTCCAAATTATCCAAAATTCTCCAAAATCAATCCCAAACATTTCCACATCACTTAAACTGATCATCCATACCCAAAAATACCAAAAATTCCAAGAAAACCTCCCAATACCCTCCAAATACCCAAAATACCCCTCTTGACCTAAAAATCCAAAAATTCAGAAAATTCCCAGAAAATCCCAGAAAATCCCAAATATTCCCAATTTCATTTTGTCCAACTACACCATGGGCCAATGTTGTCAATTTACCCTACTTTTGTCAAAACCCCCAATTTGACCCATTTTAACCCTAAGTGAACCCAATGTCAAACCAAACCTACCCAATTGACCCCAATTTTGCTCCAATTCAATTATAAACTTAAATTCAATATCCTAAATACCAATCTAGACCAAATCCAAGCCCAATTTGATTGACATTTGGATCCAATCTCACTTTTGGCCTTAAAGCCCAATTTGGACCCATGACCCAAACCTAACCCAAACTCACCCAATTCAATTCCAATTAACCCCAAATCTTTTCTAAATCTTCCTTAACATTCCCACAAACAAAAAACTAACATGATTTGCCCAAATTTAGACCCAAACCCCACTCAAATTCAACCCAAGGCTAAACGACCCATTTTTGACCTAAACCCAAACCTAACCCAAATGAGCCCAAACCCCAAAATCAAAGCCCAACCAAAGCCAAAACCTCTTTGAAACACCCCCATAAACATTTCTCAACATTGATTTTATTTCAATTTCAACCCTAGCCCAACATTAGCCCAAGTTAGCCCACTTGGACCTACATAGGCCCACTTACCAAATAAACCCAAATTCAAACCAATTCAACTCCAAATCACAACAAATTGATTCCAAGCCCTTCATATAACATCTCTAAACCAATTATGACATTTATTTGACAAAGTTCTTCACAAAATTTTTACCCAAATGCCCATCCTAAAATCAAAAAGCCCATTTCCCTTAAAACTTTCCTAAAAGCCCACTTCACCACATCCCAAAGGCCCAAAATCTACCCTAAAGCCCACATGACATCTCCATTTGTCATCCACTTAATTAAATCCATTACCTAAGTCCTAAATTCACCATCAAATTATTCCAAATCAAGTTTCATACAAATTTCCATCAAATTACCAAAAATTCTTAAAACCCATTTTCATGAATTTGACCAAACCTTTTCCCAAGCCAAAGGTGAGCCATGCAAGCCATGGACAAGCCACATGAAGCCATGGAAGGCTTGACATGTGATCAAGCCATTAATGGCAAAAGGAGGAGACCCTTTCCTAATCCTCCTTAACCCCTTTTTACCTTAAGCATGTCACACACTAAACCATGTTTAGCCACCTCATCATGGATAGAGACCACACCACTCTCCCTTGGCCGACCCAATCGATCCTCTCGGCCCAAAATCGAGGCCATGGGGAGGTGCACCCAACCCAAACCAATGGGTTGACCAATTTCAAGCCAAAATGGCCTCTCCCCCATTCTATTTTAATCCAAACACTTTACACATGTCCAAGCCCGATCGACTTCACCATTGCCAAGCCCCGACCCCCCGGTCAAGATGGTGACCCATGCTTGCCGGCCGCCCGCCTGGATCGCCGGAAAACACCACACCCGAGAGCATCATGTGAGCCCAAGCTTGGAATTCTCACTCGCCGAGTTGCCCCATGCCCAATGGCCACCATGGCTGTTCTTCTCCTCACCGGAGCAGCTGATCCCATGCCTCAACTCCCCGGGAGGCCCTCCACCCTCTCCTATTTAAACTCCACCCCTCTCGGCCATGAGAGGAGCCGAGCACAAACCTTGCCGAAACTCGCCAAAATTGTTCCGGACCCTTCTCCACCCTTAGAGCGAGTTGATCCCCGGTGTCAATTTGCCCTAATCCCCACCGACAAAATCCAATTTCCCAACCGAAATTCCACCCAAAACCAGGACACTTCTCCACAGTGAGCCAATTCCCAAATTGATTGGTTCTACACCTTCACCGGACCAAGGGAAGGTGTCCACCGACAAAAGCCCCATCTCCGAGCCACCCGGTTGCTCCAGCCTCCAAGCTTTGTGATCGGGCTTGGTCGAAATCACATCCGGACAATTCACTGCGACCGGGAGACTTCATCCGGAGCTTGCGGGATCCAATCGAAGGTGCAACAACTCTCGGATTGAAGCCACACTTCTCCGAGCAAAGGTATGAGCTAATTCTTTATCCCGAGCTTCTGGAGATTCTCCATTTCAAATGCCTTAATTTCAATGCATGTTAACCGTATAGATGTGTTCGTCTCTTCAAGACGAATCCATAGAGCATAAGAAAATGAAAATCCATTGAGTATCGAGTGAGATATTAGGGATTTAGTGTGGACGGCTCTCGGGTGAGAACACTTGGGGACGATGAACGGATGCCGTTCATTTAATACACGCGCGGACGGACGGCCAGGATCGCGTCGGATCGGAAGACGGAACGATACAGCGGGCCCTGGGAGCGCTGAGTAAGATGGCGGCGTCGAATGGGAGCGCGCCACGCGGCGTTTCGGAGCTGCCGAGGTTGACGCGGCGCCGCGTGGATAAATAGAAAATTAAGGTATTTTTCTATTTATTTAATTCCCTAAACTTCAAAAATTCATACCTCTGTGTAGAAAAATCAGAAAAATAAAATAAAAATACCCTCTTGCTCGAGTGAACGAGAGGAGAATAATGTGGAAAAGAAATCATTTAATTTCATCAAGTATTTTATTTTTTATAATTTATTTACTCTCTGCACTATTTGAATTCTCCATGCATGTATACAATTCACCATGGCATGAGACCATAGGGCTTTTGAAGCCTCTGAATTTAGGAACATTTCCTGAATTTTTCAAAGTAAGAAGCCATCCCTATGAGAAGTTATTGATTTTTCAAATTCAAGCTACTCGTTTTGAGTATTTTAATTCCAATAAATAGCATGTTGTGAAATAAATTCTAGGAAAATTTGGTGATGTTCCTTATGACCGAGAGAACCCTAGGAAAAATAGGTTTTGACTTAGTTCATTTAAAACAACCCTAATTGGCTTAAACACCCAAAATAGGTCTTTATTTAATTAGAGTTAACCAGGCATCAAATTGAATTGAAATCAATTCTCCACTGACCTTTAGGATCAGAGGAATCCACCATAAAAGTTTGAGGTCAATTGGACTTGGTTAGCCCCACTAATTGGGTTGATTAAGCCACTTAGCCATTTTAAACTTTAAAAATTTATAAATTTTAAAATACCCTTCAAAAATTCACTAAATTGGTTTTGGGGCCTCTCTTATATCAGGGGAACCTAAGAAAATTAAAATTTCAATTTTCTAAAAAAGTTGATTTTTAATAATATTTTAATATTTTTAATAATTAAAAAATAATAAAAATCACAAAAATAATAAAATTCACCAAAATGTCACATTTTGAATTTTTATCACATAGGAACAAACCCCATATTTTTCTTAGGTCTATTTTATGAGATATTAAATTTTAAAGTCCTAGGGTAATTTTAAAAATTAAAAAAAATGTATTTTCTAGCATTTTCACTAAAATAATTATAATAAATCATAGAAAAATCATAAAATTACCAAATTTGCTTCTCTGGTTTCCTTGATATCAGGGAGATTTTTGAAAAATATAAAATTCATTTTTCAACATTTATTTTATTTTTAAATTAATTAACACTCCAAAACTTAAAATAATTATAATAAAAATAATATAATTCAAAAAATCACCAAAATTGGTCCAAGTGGTTCTCTGGTCATTAGGAATGTCCCCTAATTTTCTTAAGGACAGAAACTTTCCCTTGGTCATGTTATTAAATTTTCCTTGGAAATCTCTATTTTCTACCAAAAATAATTATATGAATAAATTAAATACAGAAAAATCACATTCTCTCCTCTCATGTCTTTATTGACATATGAGTGAAGTCACATAAAAATTTCAAGTTCATTTGAGTTCAATTTAG
This sequence comes from Papilionanthe hookeriana x Papilionanthe teres, assembly GCA_022702705.1. Classification (NCBI taxonomy): domain Eukaryota; kingdom Viridiplantae; phylum Streptophyta; class Magnoliopsida; order Asparagales; family Orchidaceae; genus Papilionanthe; species Papilionanthe hookeriana x Papilionanthe teres. The sequence goes on along the minus strand of CM040423.1, from coordinate 171,061,565 downwards.
TGAGTTATGAAATTATTAAGCTCAAAGGGTAAAGTGGTAATTAAAATTTTAATCCTTAATTAAATTTTTTAGGTTTAATAAAAAATTAACAAGTAAAATATTTGATCCTAATCTGATTTGGATGATTGAAATTCAAATAATTAAAGGGTAGAAACCCATTAAAGAATTTTAAAATAATTAAACCTTAATTAAATAATTGATTAAATTTGGAAGAATAATAAAATTGGAATTATTAAAATAGGGATATTATTAGGAAGAGATTTATTCTTTAATTTAAAAATCCCTAAATTAATTATCTCATTAATATTCAATTCTTAATTAAAATGATAACTCAAATTTAAAATATTAAAAGACTTAATCATTAAACTAAAATTAAATTATTAAACTCTTTTAAAAAAATTCAATTAAAATTAAAAAATAAAATTAAATTAAAATTAAATTAAATTAAATAAATTAAATTAAATTAAATAAAATTAAATTAAAATTAAATTAAATTAAATAAATTAAATTAAATTAAACTAAATTAAATTAAATAAATTGAATTAAATTGAATAATTAAATTAAATTAAATTAAATTAAATTAAATTAAATTAAATTAAATTAAATTAAATTAAATCAAATTAAATTAAAATTAAATCAAATCAAATTAAATTAATTTAACATCAAATCAAACTCAATTGAATTAAATTAAAATTAAAACTTAATTAAATTAAATTAAATTGAATTAAATATAACATCACCTAAAACAGAAAGAAATTAAATATAAAATAACTTGAACACTAATCCAAATTAATTGAAATTAAACTAAATCACAAATCATTTGAACACCAATTTATCCTCAAAAGCTTTAGTTATCATAACTCCTAAACAGAATATTAAATGAAATGTTACTTCACCTATAGGATATTCAAATGTCCTAGTTCACTGAGCAAGATAACAAAACTTGAGATTCTTGGATGATTAATTCATTTGTGTAATTGAATCCATTTGGACTTAAAACAATTCTAGCAATATTGAAAAGATGTTTAAGATTCTTCTTAAACACTTTCTCAATATGATAGGATGTTTATAAGAACAATTGAATTTAATTGTTCTTTGATGAAGAAAATCGTCTTCAAACAAAAACACAAGGAATCTAGATGTCATAGGAAATGACTAGCTATAGGATTAGGAACTTGGTAGAAAACCATAACCCTTACCTTAGCTTTACCTAGGAACTTGCTTGAATATTCTAATTGTGTTTTAAGTGCAGCTTGGGATGACGGGAAGACCCTCCAGGTACGCTTTTATTTTATTGCAATTTACTTTCTTGCAATTTACATTATTGCGATTTACTTTATTGCAAATGCACTTTACTTTTCTTGCATGATAAACAACTATTGCATGAAAACCCAAACCTTTAGGATAGACCCTAAAACTGAAACCAAAACTAAGTTAAAAGTCATTGCAAGATAAAATTCACCGCCACAACATTTCAAAATATAAAACAACTCAAAATTTAATCACAAGCAGAACACAAAACTACAATTACAACTAAATTAAAACATCCTGTTGGATGATCGGGAATACCTCGGATGATGTAACCTACGTGTTGCTAACGGGATTTCCTACGGTCTAAATGAAAGTGTGGAGCTCATTCAGTTGATTTTAGCAAATTCATCTGGACTAAGTGAATCCGATAAAAATAATGATGCCGGAAGGATGGAACCGTGGGATCTTAACCGGTGTCGTTATAATCAACTTTAAGATTTGTTTTAATCAAAACACAAAAAAACACTTGGAAAATTAAGACTTCTCTAAACCAAAACACTTTTCTCATCTCCTGATTTATGATTTCTAAAACTAAACCTCTGCAACAATAAGGAGCTCGGAGCATGGTGGGCAGCACGGCCATCGTCGTCAACAAAACTTGAACCTACTTCAGCAAAACTTTCCTAGAGTTAAATAACCAAGCCATAGGATTTCGAGGTAGTTTGCCTAGTGCAACATAAATCCTCAACCTTTTGTTAGGCATTTGCCTTGCAAATTAAGCCCTAACCGGACTTAGGATTCCGAGGTAGTCGTCCGATACGACATAAAACCTCACATCTTCAAGGCTATTTGTATGATTCTATCATATAAATATAAGTCCTAATTAACTAAAATTGGCAAAATCAAAAACATTTAAATAAATATTAGGACTTTCCTAAATCCAAGCCAAACGATAGGATAGTCGGGAAATTACCTAACTTCACTTCGAATCTGTGATTTCTCCTACTTTTCTTCCTTTGGATTCCCAAAACAAAATGTTCCAAATTTGATCCATTCCCTATTAAAATTCCAAATTTCAATCCCTTGAAAATCTTAAACTTTGAGATCCTTGAGAGCAGAATTATTGATTATTATCGAGAGTTTTCTTAGGTGATTCCCATCACTTAAGATGTAATTAACTATAGGGGCTTACCCTTATAGGGAATTTTAAAGAACCTGAGTAATATAAACCCTGTTTAATGTTTTCATATTAAGCGAGGGAATTTTGTCGGCTTATAAAATTGGTTCGCGGACCAAACGGATGTCACAAATCTTCTAGTTTATTTAATCGAGCCCCATCGTCAAGCAGTGTGTCTATCCTTAGGGATAGATACACGGTTTGTGGCGCTGTGCTCGTTTATATAAACTATTTGGGATGTGAGATCGGTTTAATCTCATATCTTAAAACCTTCAAATTTAAGATTATTTTCAAAATCAAATACTACTTTTCAAATTATTTATTTTAATTAAATTAAAAATTCGCCGACAGCTTCTGTTAGGCGACCCCCCTTTAAGATAACACACAACCTAAAAATATGCCGACAGATTTCTGGCGACTCCGCTGGGGACAATTCCTCTCTCCATTATAGTCAGATAATTCTGCTTTCAAAAATCGGTAGTGCATCCATGTCCTTAGTGGATCAAACTACCCTTCTTTCTGTTGGAATATTATGTTCATTTCTACCTTGAACAAGTATAGCCAACATTCTCCGGATTTAGGAGCCACTCGTTTAGACACCCCTAAACGAGAGAGGTTCCGAGATCCTTTTACCTCATTTCGAGGTGGGGCGGACCCCCAATAGGTGTTAGTTTAGGAATGATCCTTCGAGTCGAGAAGTCTTGCTTAAGACTTTCTTTCCCTTTCCAACTACGAATCGGATTCCTTACCTTCTCTACACCTTTGAACATTCCGTTCTAAATAAACAAACCCTCTAATAAGTGATTCTTTTAACAAATGATTCCTTCTTATAAATACATGAACAAGAATGAGTTCGGACTCTTTTCAATTCCTTTCTTTTCGTCCTAAAGAAAAGAAGCATAACTTAGGATCGACAACCGAATCTACCCTGCGAAATGGAAGCCCCGAAGCTGATTTTCTCCTTCACCAACGGACTCGGACTTCGCTGTCTATAAGGATGAGCTGCCCGACAATGGGGTAATCCGATTTGGACGAGGATTTGAAAACACGAACGTCAAGGTCACCGACGTCTCCCTCTTTGCACCGACAAACAAGGTATCCGAAGCCGAGGAGCCACCGCTCGAGTTCAACCTTAGGTCGACCCAAGAGTTTCCTCCCCTGCAAAGGGTCCCGACTAGGAGAAGTACTCGCCGTCCGCGAGAGGACCGTTCTTACTATCCCCACTCGGTCTAGTTGTTTCCGCACCTACCCCGACTCTCGCCAAATCAAAGGGGAAAGAAATCCGGAATTATGGTAAACCTGTCACCGTGGAGGGTACGGATCTTCTGTAAGACCTTCTGTTTTCGAAATCGGGTCCAGTTCAAAGATTCCGTCACTGACAAGGACCCAAAGAAGAAACAGAAGTAGAAGGATCGCCAGAGAAGCCAGAGCTGCTGAGATTGCTTTCCTGGAGGAAATTCCAGAGCTTCCAAAATATACACCGCTACCAGAATATACACCACTCGCTCGACTACATACCACTTTTGGGAGGAAGCGGGTTCCATCCCCTCTCCGCCGCGAGAGGATGAGGAGAATGTTCGCAAGATTGCCGCCACATTACCTCGGCCCGCATACTACAACGATAGCCGCAAGAAAAGAACTAGAACTACGCCGTTTGCTCGACCGCAAACTTTGGTAGAAAAGTTAGCAAGGAAGGAAAAGCGCCCGTATCGAAATTCTACGAAGGATAGGGCGGGTGCCGGTCAAATCCCGTCTTGGGCCCCGAGTAGAGCCCGCCGTCATGACGGAAAAGCCAAGCAAAAGAATGAAGGCTAGCCCGCCCGTCGTAGTCTCGGGATTACGGATTAGGGAGGATACCACCTTCCAGCATTTGGCCGACGGACCATCCGGTCCTAGACCTTCTGCCGCTAGAAGGATGGTGTGGCGTCCCACTATCGGGCGATTGAGATTGAAACGACAGCCCGAGAAAGAGAGTCTCGCCGGGAGGCTTGAATGCGAAGAAAGTGCTACTTGCGATAAAGGGGACTCGTGAAAAAGGGACCCGGCAGCTATCGCATGACAACCGCAAAGACACACCGAAAGCTCCGCTAGAAGATGCCATGGAAAAGTTGAGAACCGATATCCGACGGTTGGCAAAAGAAAGAGAAGAAAAGTTCGGAGATGAGATCGATTCATCGGAGTTCATGGACGACGAATATGCGAGAAATCAACATGGTTGAGACACGAGCTTCATCGGCTTCGCAAGGTGCTCCTGCGGCCGCGAAAGAGAGGAGCCGAGGCGATGAGAAGACGGCTTCGGGAAAAGACGACACGATCGCTCAAATGGCAAAAAGGATGGAAGAGATGGCCGTAACTCTGGCCACTCTCCAGAGTCAAGTACAACCACATAGAGAGACACCCCCAGAGGTCATTCACATCGTAGACGGAGGAAAGGAGATTACATCCGTCAATGGGGATGATCGGTCGAAAAGGACACAACACAAAGTATGATCCACGAAAAGGATATCAAGAATTTGGTAGAACAGCGAGTGCGAGAAGCCTTAGCACAATCGAAGAACGGGACATCCATTCGGACGGGTAGACCTTACCCGGAAGAATTCGACGCTGTCCAATACCCGAAAGGCTTCGTACCACCTCCGTTCAAGACCTTCGACGGAACCAGGAACCCCAGACGAGCATGTTGCACACTTTCGTGCCGGTTGTTGCAATGCCGGCGGGAGCGATGCGTTACTCTTCCGACGGTTCGTCGATAGTACGTCGGGAATCGCCTTCGACCGGTATGCGGAGTACCCAATGGTTCGGTGAAGACATTCTCGGAGCTAGAGAGCCTCTTCATCAAGCGATTTGCCGGAGCTCGGCACCACATCACTATAGGTGATTTAGTGGTAGAGAAACAAAGGCCGAATGAAACTTTGGTGGATTACATACTTCGATGGAGAAACTTAAGCATGAAGTGTGAACCACAACTGCAAGAACAACATGCAGTCGACATCTTGCTTAAAAGCATTCACGGCCCGATAGCACTTCTCCTCAAAGGATTCACTATCAAGACTTTTGAGAAGTTGTTAAGCAAGGCCGGAAGCTTGCAAGAAGAGGTGAAGCAATTAAGTTTTGCCGACAAGACGGACAAGTAGAAGCCGGTGAAGACCTTCAAAAAGAAAACCGAGATCATTGCAGCAGTTAATAAAGGCAAGCAACCGATGCAAATACCACCAGAACGGCCGCAGCAACCACAACAGAATTACCAGCAACCCCGGTCCAGCTATCAGTCGTCTCCGCAGTATGAACAACCGCCTCGTCCGCAACGTACATTAAGGGAGCTTCTGAGCAGAGAATATCCGTTCAAAAATGAAGCAGTACCGAAAATGTTCCGTAGCCTAATGAAGACTCCAGATTTCCAGCACGCGAACCTAAAAGACCGGAGGAAGTCAACAAGAACGGTGATCCCAACTTTTGCCCCTACCACCGGATGCTTGGGCACAAGATAGAAGATTGCATTACCTTTAAAAGTTGGCTCAACGACAACCTTCGGAAAGGAAATATAACAATCCCGAAGGAGTACATGAAGGAACCCCGGAAAGGAGGTTCCGTCAATGTTATCTCAAGCTGATCCCGTCATTCCGATAGATCCCTATGCAGCCGACGATGGATGGACTACCGCTCGGACGAGGTCTTCGAAGAAGATTTTAGACGACATCCGAACCGCTTCGGTGCGGGCTTCAATTCGGAGTTCGAGACCCGTTAAACCGGTACTATCACTTGCGATAGAAGAACCACCTCGACGGGAGACGATCGAAGAAAAGAAGAAAATTGACGAAGAAGAGGGGACCGAGACTCCTAAGGCTAGACTAGGGGCTGCTTATCCTAGGATAGTTGTTTCCGATTCGGGGAGAAATCCCTCGAACCTCCGATTTTGTATGATTATCTGCTCACTTCGGTGGGATCATATAATGATAAGGGTGATGGCGTTGGCTACGTTTTGATCGTTTCTAACGATTACGTAACTAGCGACAATCCGGACATCGACTTCGATACCAACAGCAATTCTCAAATCATACACGATCTCGACAATCAAAATAACGAAGAAGACATCCATCAAGGAGGCTACGAGAGTTCAACAAGCAACGGATCTATCTGTGAGTTTCGAGGAGCTCCAGTTACGATAGAGTTAGAGCCTTCAGATTTTGAAAATAATCCGGAAGATCCTGTCATTCTGATTCAGGAGGAGACACCGACGAGTTCAACACTAGATTTAGAAGAAATTACAGAAGTCAACTTAAGAAGTGGAAAAGTTCTACCTCCAAGAATGGGTCCAAAAGACAAAGGAAAGTAGGTGGTTGTTCAAGAAGAACCAACCCCGGCAGAAGAAATACCCGTTCGAGAAGAAGCCGAGACGCATGAGAACATAGTGGACTACAACGTGCTAGCCCATCTTAGGAAACTACCGGCCAAACTGAGCATTTTCGATGCTCTCATCTTATCAAAGGAGATGAGAGAAGCTCTGATCAAGGCCTTACTTGATCCGGAAATTTGCTTAGCTCAAATGGCCGGAGATTCCTTAGATGAGGTTTGCTCGTTAAAGGAACGACGAGGCGTTACCTTCACGGACAATGACCTACTACTTGGGACAGCGAGATCACAACCGACCGTTGTACATTTCGGTTACAATTGGGAAGTTTACGCTCTCCCGAGTATTGGTGGATCCAAGAGCATCAATCAACATAATGAGTCTTCGAACACTAGCATACTTGGAAATTGATGCTCGTGAGCTCGAGGCCGACAAAATGTTATTAAGAGGATTCAACCAGAAAGGAGAAAGAGCCCTCGGGTCAATAACGCTACTGATGAAGACCGGTGACTTAGCAAAGACAACCGCAAAATTTCACATAATTGATTCAGAAACGTCGTTCAATGCTCTGCTGGGCCGACCATGGATACATGAAAACAGGATGGTACCATCATCTCTGCACCAGTGCATCAAATACTACGATGGAGGGGAACAGTGCATCAAAGGCGACTTGCAACCATTCTCCGTACATGAGATTGGAATCCATGAAGATGCAGCTTATTATGCACCGCCAAAGAAAACGATATTCTCCAGAGATACCGTAACAAATGAAGCAAAGAAAGTTCAGGACAACGAAGAACCTGAGGTTCTAGTCCAACAGTCACTCACCACTCCCTTACGGCGAGATGGTGAAGGTTTCTCCACAACTCGCATCCGAGGTAGAGGCCGGGGACGAGGTCGTGGTAGAGACACTAGGACAATTGGACAGAAGAAACTAGCCATCAATGTTGATTGGAAAGATAGTTCTGAAGAAGAAAAAGAAATCAAACAAGAAGCAGCGGCAATAAGTCGGAAGAAGCCGCAATTTAAGATCTCTCTTGAAGATGAGAAGAACGAAGACTACAAATCAAAGTACGAGAAGATTAACCACTACGTACATACTATGACCCTGACCCCGATCCATTCTAATAAGATCGAGGGTATGGTGGTCAAAGAGGTACATAGCGGCGGTGCAAAGCCAATCAAATTCTACCGTGGTGCTTCTTCCTCCAAAACTGAAAATAATGTACAATTTGAAGATGTTACTTCATCAGAATTAATGGAATTACCTTTTGAGTGGTACTCTCCCTGTGTTCAAAATTTAATTCAACGTGGTTTCTTACCTCGATAATGGACAAAAGGTCAATCTCAACATTTTGAAAAATTATGGAATAACTCCGGTCGTCCACCCAATTCAAAGTATGGACTCGGATTCGGCACAGTAGGGTCGGTTGACGATACCGAATTTTGCTTAGTTGTCACTTGCGAATCCAATGAAAGCTGCATGGAAACTACGGACGAACTCGAAGATGTACAAATTGGAGACGCTCCACCAGAATTCGAAGAAGAAATTAAATCCATAATTGATGAGTTAACGGAAGTTAACTTAGGTACTAGCAAAGAGCCTAGACCTACCTTAGTTAGCTCCTTACTCAACAAAGAAGACTCCGAAGAAATAATCGAATTATTAATGGAATTTAAAGACTGTTTTGCTTGGAACTATGACGAGATGCCAGGATTAGCTCCAGAGGTCGCAGTCCATAAGCTAGGAGTGGATCCTACTTCTGTCCCAGTCAGACAAGGTCCCCGAAGAATGCGTCTAGAAATCGAACAACAAGTCATAGCCGAAGTTAAAAAGCTAATAGACGCTAAATTTGTCCGTGAAGAACAATACCCGATTTGGTTAGCCAATGTGGTGCCAGTCAGAAAGAAGAATGATCAGATCAGAATTTGTGTGGACTTCAGAGATTTAAACAAGGCATGTCCAAAGGATGAATTCCCTCTACCGATCCCAGAATTAATGATCGACATCGCTTTAACACATGAAATATTTTCATTCAGGGATGGATCTTCAGGATACAACCAGATAAAAATGGCTCCAGAAGATGAAAAGCTTACAACATTCAGAATGCCGATCGGAGTATTTTGCTACACGAGTAATGCCATTCGGACCGAAGAACGCAGGAGCAACTTACCGAGAGCAATGACAAGAATTTTTGATGATCTCATCCACAATCAAGTCGAATGCTACGTGGACGATGTGGTCATCAAAAGCAAAGTAAAGGAAAACCACTGTATGATTTGAGAATTGTTTTCGAACGATTAAGACAATTTAACCTTAAGATGAATCCCTTAAAATGCGCCTTCGGCGTCACCTCCGGGAAATTCTTAGCATTCGTTGTCCGACATCGTGGAATTGAAATCGACCCGGAGAAGATTAAAGCTATCTTAGAAATGCCGCCTCCCAAAACCTTAAAACAACTATGATCTTTTCAAGGAAAGGCGGCATATCTTCGATGCTTTATCTCGAACCTGTCGAGTAGGTGTCGGCCTTTCTCGGCACTAGTTAAAAAGGACGCCAAATTTATTTGGGAAGAGAAATGCCGGAAGGCCTTCGAGGACATTAAACAATATTTAATGATACCTCTGTCCTAGCGAGCCCAGGTCTCGGAGTAGACCGCGATACTTTACACCGCGGCTTTAGACGACTCTCTCGGAGCCTCGTTGGCCGGGTCGATGATGAGGGTAAAGAAAATGCTCTTTACTACTTAAGCCGTCGTTTACTTCCGACGGAAGTAAGGTATCCCGCAATTGAAAAGCATTGTTTGGCCTTGATCTTCGCCGCTCAAAAGCTCAGGCACTACATGCTTTCTCATAAGGTCAACTTTGATCTCGAAGTTTAATCCATTGCAATACTTGACGACTCGTCCAACACTTTCCGAACGGACTTGCCGGGTGGTCGATGATATTATTGCAATTCGATATAACTTTCGTGCCTCGCGTGCCGTAAAGGGACAAGTCTTAGCAGACTTCCTCGCAGCACACCCTTTGCCGGCAGAATCTCCTCTCAATGACGATTTGCCAGATGAACAAATAATGAATCTAGAAGACCTTGATGATCGACGTTGGGAATTATATTTCGACGGAGCATCTTCAGCACACAAAGGCGAAGAATCGCAAGTGATAGTGCCCGGTAAGGCAGGAATCGGGCTAATCTTTATAACACCGGAGCGGGGAATGTTAAGATACTCCTACCACTTGACAGAACCATGTACAAACAATGAAGCAGAATACGAAGCCCTCATAACGGGACTGGAATTGACTATTCAAATGGGGATAACAGACATCAACATCTACAGGGATTCGCAGTTAATCATTCAACAGATCGCCGGACAATACAGAATTTTTAAACCAAGACTCGAACAATACTTCCAGTATGCCATACAATTTGTTGGAACAGATTCCAAATGTGACAATCTACAAAATTCCCGAAAAGAGAATGCTTTAGCGAGATGCTTTAGCCCGTCTCGCAAAAAGAATTTGCTCGTTTGCAAGATGAATCGGTGGAGGTGTCGGTTCACGGACGTCGGGTCCTATCACGGCTCGACATAGACACAATACACAAATCGGAAAAGAAAAAGAATCAGTTGCAACGAGTGACGAGAAAACATAGAAGATTGGCGACAACCATTGATAGACTACCCGCAAACAGGAAAGCTACCGGACGATAGGTCGCTAGCTCATCGGATCAAGAAAAGAACTCTGTCCTACGCATTAATAAACAACACATTATACGGAAGGTCTTTTGATCAAATGTGGCTAAGGTGCCTAAGCGGGTCCGAGGCCCGTGAAATTGTTAAAGAGGTGCATTCGGGACTGCGTGGCGCTCACCGGTCGGGTCCGAAGATGAAAATGAAAATTAAAAGACTAGGGTACTACGGCCCTCGATGATGACCGACAGCATGAAAATCGCCAAGAGCTGTCACCAATGCCAAGTGCACGGAGTGGTTCTACACCAACCTCCAAATGTGCTGCACCCGACAATTGCGTCGTGGCCATTTGAATGTTGGGGCACGGATATAGTGGGTCCGATAGAACCACCATCTTCAAAAGGACATCGCTTCATTCTTGCGGCTACAGATTACTTTTCCAAGTGGGCAGAAGCAGTTCCACTTAGAGAAGTGAAAGCACACCACGTGCTACAGTTTTTCAAGAACCAAGTTGTCTACCGTTTCGGAGTGCCGTGCGGGATCATCTCGGATAATGGGTCAGCATTCAGAAGCACACAAATCAACAATTTTGTCAGGAGACACGGAATCGACTGGCAATAATCAACAATTTACTACCCAAGAGAAAACGGTCTCGCTGAGGCTTTTAATAAAACTCTCGTTCAAATCTTAAAGAAAACCTTGGACGATAATAAGAGAAATTGGCACGAGAAATTGTTAGAAGCCTTATGGGCCTACCGGACAACCTTCGAACTCCTACTCAAGCTACACCTTACGCTCTAGTGTATGGGTCCGAGGCGATGTTACCTTTAGAGGTTCGGCTTCCTTCACTCGAATTGCGGTTGCAAACAAGATCACGACGAAGAAAACGCCGGATTACGACTCGAAGAATTAGAAAGCTCGGAAGGGAAAAGACTTGCGGCGCAACAGAATTTAGAACTATACCAAGCTAAGATGGTTCGAGCCCATGACAAGCCGGTCCGCCCAAGAACCTTCAAAGTTGGTGACTTAGTTCTCGTTCTCAAGAGACCTATTCTTTCACACCGCAAGATAGGAGGAAAATTTGAACCCACTTGGGAAGGACCGTTTGTGGTTGAAACGAGTATACTCGGGAGGTTTCTACCGGCTAGTGAATTGCCGGGGAGAACGACATATGCTTCCGATCAACGGACGATACTTGAAAAAGTATTACGCTACCTGATGTTTCGAAGGGATGAATTCTTCATCCCTAAGAAACACGGGCGAAGTAATTACTTATGATTGGGTCCGAACCAAAAAAAAAAAATAATAAAATGTGTTAAAATAAATAAAATCATGATAATAAAGTTTTCCTTGTTTTCCTTTCCAAATCAAAATCTCTTCCCTGATCTTATCCTACTTCATTCCTGTTAAATTTTAAATATAGGAGAAATAAAAAAAAATGTCTTTAATAAACATTTTCTTAATGTTCTTGTTCTTAGTACAGCCCCTGATCCTTTTCCTTGTCTTTTCGCAGGGAAATGTCGAACGGGCGGTTGGTCTTGAACTTTAAGAATGGCGTAAACCTTGCACTCGATGAAAAGAGGGTGAAAGATGGAGCAATAATCGAGATTGACTCGGACTTCGCACCGACAGGCCTACGATACGAGGAAAGTGACCGGGTCCCGATTAACCGAGAAGAACTACCCGGGCAGACAGTGATGAAAGTGGGTGGCCCAAGCCACCAATCCAACAACAAGAAAAGAAAAGCAAAAACCGAAGAAGATAAGAAAATGAAGTCCGTAGTCACTACAACGGAGGGCAGGCTTGTCAGCGCCGCGCCCACAGAGATTCAAGAAGTGCGGAGAGCTACTCTCACAGCCACACAACGAAGAAATAAGAATCGCCGTATCCGTAAGATGTTAACAAAACTAGCCGCGGATCAGTGTGACGAGACAATTGCTAATGCCAGCACACACATTTCAAGGACACCGGTTCACCAGGAACCTGAAGAAAGGAGGCCAGCCCCTAGGATAACAGAAAGAATCAGGGAAATCCCCAGAAGATCGAAGAAGAAGGCTACCACGCCACCGGATAGAACCACCAATAATGCATGACCTTGTTGCGAAGCAACCCGGGGTATGTCCCGACGAGCATCATCCCCGAGGAGCCGAGGTATGCGGGGGAGCGTGAAGGGATTGAACCATATATCCCACAATATGTCACAAGGCCTCGCCATCCGCGGATCATTCCGGAATACGAGCTGGAGAGGATGCAAAATGTTGAAAAGAAAACCTTTGAATACTTCGAGAGAATTAAAGGAAGAAGAATCAACATACTAGAGGGCCTCGAGCTATATACCGACGTATTCTCCGAGTATGAACAACAGCAAATCGTGGATTGTATCCGGGATTTGAAGAGAATGGGCCGAGCAGGCCGCCCGAGGAAAACACATACTCGGAACCCCGGAGATGGATGCCGGGGAAAGGAAGAATCACAATACAATGCGGATGCTGCTACAACTTTGCTTCGAAGACGAAAGGGAAACCCACCGGGGATACTCCGTCATGGGTAAGTAGATCCGATGCCATTAGTCATCGGGAGAATGGTAAAAAGATTGATAACATGGAGGGTACGCCGGCGGATTGCATACCCAATAGCTGCATTATCAACATCTACAAACGGGGTGATTGCATACCCCCACATATAGACCACCACGACTTCGTCGGATCTTTACGCACGGTCTCTTTCTTGAACGAGTGTGACATCATGTTCGGATCCGACCTCCGGATAGCAGGCCCGGGTGAGTTCCGAGGGCCAGTAAAGATACCTTTACCGGTGGGTTCCGTCATGATACTGAAGGGCAACGGAGAAGATATCGCTAAGCATTGCATACCAGGAGTGCCAGTAAAGTGGATCTCAATTACTTTCAGGAGAATGGACGACAGTAAGATACCTTACCATTTCCAACCAGACCCAGAGCTAGAGAACCTCCGGCCTTACGAGCTGTGAGTTACATGGGAAATATCACACCTCCAACGTACATCCAGCCGGCATCCTTGCCAAGGGATGGCTTGGAAGGTGATGTTATTAACCATGTACCCCACTATTCGGACATGGATTTTTTGACAAATGCTTCTTTTGATAGACCAACAAAGATCATACACGATCCGTTTTGAGTCTACATGGATTGTATGAAATGTATTCCAGATCGAGTTGTATGATGTATTTTCAACATGATTGGAATGAAAGTGACCATGTCACGTTTTTGGCCTTCACCTCTTTTGTGCAAATTGATTGGGAAACGCCATTAAAGTTAAATGAACTTTGAACAAAGAACAGAAAAGAAATAAAGAAAAAAGAATAAAAGAAAACTTACCTAAAAAAAAAATCTTAAAAAATGACAAACACCAAATTCACATGAACATTGAATAAACGATAAAATAAAATTTGAACCATTAAAAGATAAACGAAATCAACACAAATCTCAAATTCCATCCTTCCAAGTTTCAAATCGAATTTCGAATTCGATCTTTCCAAATTCCGAATCAAATTTCAATCTTTTCAAATCACAAATCAAATTCTCAATCAAATTACAAATCCAATCTCGATCAAATTTCAAATTTGATCTTCCAAATTTCAAATCAAATCTTAAATCAAATTTCAATCGAGTTCAAACTCATCCTTCCAAATTTCCAAATTCAATCTTTCCAGATTCCAAATCCAGTCTCAATCAAATTCAAATTCAATTTCTTCCAGATCTCGAATCAAATATCAATCAAATCAAATTCAACCTTTTGGGTCGAGGATTTTACATCCAAGACTGCACTGCTTTAGGATTATTTTCCTATTGCACTGAAGTACATCAAGTTCAACCTTTTGGGTCGAGGATTTTACATCCAAGACTGCACTGCTTTAGGATCCTTTTCCTATTGCACCTGAAATACATCAAAATCAAACTTTTGGGTCGAGGATTTTACATCCAAGACCGCACTTGCTTTAGGATTCTTTCCTATTGCACTTGAAGTACATCAAGTTCAACCTTTTGGGTCGAGGATTTTACATCCAAGACTGCACTGCTTTAGGATCCTTTTCCTATTGCACTGAAGTACATCGAATTCAAACTTTTGGGTCGAGGATTTTACATCCAAGACTGCACTGCTTTAGGATTCTTTCCTATTGCACTGAAGTACATCAAATTCAACCTTTTGGGTCGAGGATTTTACATCCAAGACTGCACTACTTTAGGATTTTTTTCCTATTGCACTGAAGTACATCAAAATCAAACTTTTGGGTCGAGGATTTTACATCCAAGACTGCACTGCTTTAGGATTCTTTCCTATTGCACTGAAGTACATCAAATTCAACCTTTTGGGTCGAGGATTTTACATCCAAGATCGCACTTGCTTTAGGATTCTTTCCTATTGCCTTCGAAGTACATCAAATTCAACCTTTTGGGTCGAGGATTTTACATCCAAGACTCGCATTGCTTTAGGATTCTTTTCCTATTGCCACTGAAGTACATCAAAATCAAACTTTTGGGTCGAGGATTTTACATCCAAGACTGCATTGCTTTAGGATTCTTTCCTATTGCACTGAAGTACATCAAATTCAACCTTTTGGGTCGAGGATTTTACATCCAAGACCTGCATCGCTTTAGGATTCTTTTCCTATTGCACTGAAGTACATCAAGTTCAACCTTTTGGGTCGAGGATTTTACATCCAAGATCGCATCGCTTTTGGATCCTTTTCCTATTGCACTGAAATACATCAAATTCAACCTTTTGGGTCGAGGATTTTACATCCAAGACTGCACTGCTTTAGGATTCTTTCCTATTGCACTGAAATACATCGAATTCAAAACTTTTGGGTCGAGGATTTTACATCCAAGACTGCACTGCTTTAGGATTCTTCCCTATTTCACTGAAATACATCAAATTCAAACCTTTTGGGTCAAGGATTTTACATCCAAGATCGCACTTCGCTTTAGGATTCTTTCCCTATTGCACTCGAAATACATCAAAATCAAACTCTTGAGGTTAAGGATTTTACATCCAACACCGCATTACTCCGAGATCTCTTCTCATTGCAACGATTCAATCTAATCAATTCAATTTTCATTCGAGGTTGAAGTCGTTACATCTAAAACCTCGGAATTCCAATTTTCATTTCAAATCGAATCCTTTAAATTAATTTTGACAAACTCCAATCTAAATTGAAACTCCAAATTGAAATCTAAACTCACACATCAAAACTTAAATTGAAACAAAATAAAATCTAAATCGAAATTCCCCAGGTCATGTGATTTGGGATTCACTTCCTTTTCCTTTCCCCAGCGAGAGTTCAGGAATCTCCGGTTTCGAGATATACTTGCTACTCCCCAAGTGAAAACTCCTCTATTTCATCCTAAGTTTGTCACTTGGATGTTTGTGTTGGTTTTGTTGATCGCTTCGGTCAACATCAATACGCGTGGTGCGCTCCATCAGCTCACCACACCTATTGGGGGTCCATTTGTTGACCTCATTTTTGATGAGGTCTTCTCTTCTTCTCTTTAGTACTTAGGATCTAGCCTTAGGCTTTTCCTTTGACAATCTTAAAGGACTAGAATTGGGACCCACCTTTTAGAAATTCAAACCACTTCTTAACTCCCCGCAAACTCCACAAACTTGATCGTAGACCCCTAATCACCTAGAGGGTTGAAATCAAATGTGGAAGTTTAAAGGATGAGTTCCTATAAGACTCTTTGGCCTTAGGACTGCCCTGGGTGGCCTGGTCTGGTGAAGGGGCTGACTTACACACACTACACTTATACACTACACCTACACACTACACTTCCACATACCTCCTAAAACCACACCCATACCTAACTTGACCTCCTGACTCATGTGGGTGATTCACATGGATGGTCCTTAACCCCTAAGCCCTTGCGCAAGAGGGTTAGGAACAACATAGTGAATGCCTCGAATGGGTCCCTTCATTGCTCACATGGGATTGACATGGCTTCATGGCTCAACCAAAATGACTTCTTTCCACTTACATCCACCCGATCTTCAATTTTCCAAATTTTCAATTTTGACCCCGGGACCCTACACCCACTTAGCCTACCCAAAACCCCCGAAATTACCCAAATTTCTCAAAAATTTCCAAATTATCCAAAATTCTCCAAAATCAATCCCAAACATTTCCACATCACTTAAACTGATCATCCATACCCAAAAATACCAAAAATTCCAAGAAAACCTCCCAATACCCTCCAAATACCCAAAATACCCCTCTTGACCTAAAAATCCAAAAATTCAGAAAATTCCCAGAAAATTCCAGAAAATCCCAAATATTCCCAATTTCATTTTGTCCAACTACACCATGGGCTAATTTTGTCGATTTACCCTACTTTTGTCAAAACCCCCAATTTGACCCATTTTAACCCTAAGTGAACCCAATGTCAAACCAAA
Organism: Papilionanthe hookeriana x Papilionanthe teres; assembly: GCA_022702705.1. Lineage (NCBI taxonomy): Eukaryota > Viridiplantae > Streptophyta > Magnoliopsida > Asparagales > Orchidaceae > Papilionanthe > Papilionanthe hookeriana x Papilionanthe teres. The sequence goes on along the minus strand of CM040423.1, from coordinate 171,044,672 downwards.
CCTACCCAATTGACCCAAATTTTGCTCCAATTCAATTCTAAACTTCAATTCAATATCCTAAATACCAATCTAGACAAAATCCAAGCCCAATTTGATTGACATTTGGATCCAATCTCACTTTTGGCCTTAAAGCCCAATTTGGACCCATGACCCAAACCTAACCCAAACTCACCCAATTCAATTCCAATTAACCCCAAATATTTTCTAAATCTTCCTTAACATTCCCACAAACAAAAAACTAACATGATTTGCCCAAATTTAGACCCAAACCCCACTCAAATTCAACCCAAGGCTAAAGGACCCATTTTTGACCTAAACCCAAACCTAACCCAAATGAGCCCAAACCCCAAAATCAAAGCCCAACCAAAGCCAAAACCTCTTTGAAACACCCCCATAAACATTTCTCAACATTGATTTTATATCAATTTCAACCCTAGCCCAACATTAGCCCAAATTAGCCCACTTGGACCTACATAGGCCCACTTACCAAATAAACCCAAATTCAAACCAATTCAACTCCAAATCACATCAAATTGATTCCAAGCCCTTCATAGAACATCCCTAAACCAATTATGACATTTATTTGACAAAGTTCTTCACAAAATTTTTACCCAAATGCCCATCCTAAAATCAAAAAGCCCATTTCCCTTAAAACTTTCCTAAAAGCCCACTTCACCACATCCCAAAGGCCCAAAATCTACCCTAAAGCCCACATGACATCTCCATTTGTCATCCACTTAATTAAATCCATTACATAAGTCCTAAATTCACCATCAAATTATTCCAAATCAAGTTTCATACAAATTTCCATCAAATTACCAAAAATTCTTAAAACCCATTTTCATGAAATTGACCAAACCTTTTCCCAAGCCAAAGGTGAGCCATGCAAGCCATGGACAAGCCACATGAAGCCATGGAAGGCTTGACATGTGATCAAGCCATTAATGGCAAAAGGAGGAGCCCCTTTCCTAATCCTCCTTAACCCCTTTTTTACCTTAAGCATGTCACACACTAAACCATGTTTAGCCACCTCATCATGGATAGAGACCACACCACTCTCCCTTGGCTGACCCAACTGATCCTCTCAGCCCAAAATCAGGCCATGGGGAGGTGCACCCAATCCAAACCAATGGGTTGACCAATTTCAAGCCAAAATGGCCTCTCCCCCATTCCATTTTAATCCAAACACTTTACACATGTCCAAGCCCAATTGACTTCACCATTGCCAAGCCCATGTCCAAGCCCAATTGACTTCACCATTGCCAAGCCCTGACCCCCCTGGTCAAGATGGTGACCCATGCCTGCCGGCCAGCCGCCTGGATCGCCGGAAAACACCACACCCGAGAGCATCATGTGAGCCCAAGCTTGGAATTCTCACCTGCTGAGTTGCCCCATGCCCAATGGCCACCATGGCTGTTCTTCTCCTCACCAGAGCAGCTCGATCCCATGCCTCGACTCCCCCGGGAGGCCCTCCACCCTCTCCTATTTAAACTCCACCCCTCTCGGCCATGAGAGGAGCCGAGCACAAACCTTACCGAAACTCGCCAAAATTGTTCCGGACCCTTCTCCACCCTTAGAGCAGTTGATCCCCAGTGTCAATTTGCCCTAATCCCCACTGACAAAATCCAATTTCCCAACTGAAATTCCACCCAAAATCAGGACACTTCTCCACAGTGAGCCAATTCCCAAATTGATTGGCTCTACACCTTCACCAGACCAAGGGAAGGTGTCCACCAGCAAAAGACCCATCTCCAGGCCACCCAGTTGCTCCAGCCTCCAAGCTTTGTGATCGGGCTTGGTCGAAATCACATCCGGACAATTCACTGGACCGGGAGACTTCATCCGGAGCTTGCCGGGATCCAATCGAAGGTGCAACAACTCTCGGATTGAAGCCACACTTCTCCGAGCAAAGGTATGAGCTAATTCTTTATCCCGAGCTTCTGGAGATTCTCCATTTTAAATGCCTTAATTTCAATGCATGTTAACCGTATAGATGTGTTCGTCTCTTCAAGACGAATCCATGGAGGAAAAGAACATGAAAATCCATTGAGTATCGAGTTTGATATTAGGGATTTAGTGTGGACGGCTCTCGGGTGAGAACACTTGGGGACGATGAACGGATGTCGTTCATTTAATACACGCGCGGACGGACGGCCAGGATCGCATCGGATCAGAAGACGGAACGATACAGCGGGCCCCGGGAGCGCTGAGTCAGATGGCGGCGTCGAATGGGAGCGCGCCACGCGGCGTTTCGGAGCTGCCGAGGTTGACGCGGCGCCGCGTGGATAAATAGAAAATTAGGGTATTTTTCTATTTATTTAATTCCCTAAACTTCAAAAATTCATACCTCTGTGTAGAAAAATCAGAAAAATAAAACAAAAATACCATCTTGCTCAGTGAACAGAGGAGAATAATGTGGAAAAGAAATCATTTAATCTCATGAAGTATTTTATTTTTTATAATTTATTTACTCTCTGCATTATTTTAATTCTCCATGCATGTATACAATTCACCATGGCATGAGACCATAGGGCTTTTGAAGCCTCTGAATTTGGGAACATTCCCTGAATTTTTCAAAGTCGAGGCCATCCCTATGAAAAGTTATTGATTTTTCAAATTCAAGCTACTTGTTTTGAGTAGTTTAATTCCAATAAATAGCATGTTGTGAAATAAATTCTAGGAAAATTTGGTGATGTTCCTTATGACCGAGAGAACCCTAGGAAAAATAGGTTTTGACTTAGTTCATTTAAAACAACCCTAATTGGCTTAAACACCCAAAATAGGTCTTTATTTAATTAGAGTTAACCAGGCATCAAATTGACTTGAAATCAATTCTCCACTGAACTTTAGGATCAGAGGAATCCACCATAAAAGTTTGAGGTCAATTGGACTTGGTTAGCCCCACTAATTGGGTTGATTAAGCCACTTAGCCATTTTAAACTTTAAAAATTCATAAATTTTAAAATACCCTTCAAAAATTCACTAAATTGGTTTTGGGGCCTCTCTTATATCAGGGGAACCTAAGAAAATTAAAATTTCAATTTTCTAAAAAAGTTGATTTTTAATAATATTTTAATATTTTTAATAATTAAAAAATAATAAAAATCACAAAAATAATAAAATTCACTAAAATGTCACATTTTGAATTTTAATCACATAGGAACAAACCCCATATTTTTCTTAGGTCTATTTTATGAGATATTAAATTTTAAAGTCCTAGGGTAATTTTAAAAATTAAAAAAAATGTATTTTCTCGCATTTTCACTAAAATAATTATAATAAATCATAGAAAAATCATAAAATTACAAAATTTGCTTCTCTGGTTTCCTTGATATCAGGGAGATTTTTGAAAAATATAAAATTCATTTTTCAACATTTATTTTATTTTTAAATTAATTAACACTCCAAAACTTAAAATAATTATAATAAAAATAATATAATTCAAAAAATCACCAAAATTGGTCCAAGTGGTTCTCTGGTCATTAGGAATGTCCCCTAATTTTCTTAAGGACAGAAACTTTCCCTTGGTCATGTTATTAAATTTTCCTTGGAAATCTCTATTTTCTACCAAAAATAATTATATGAATAAATTAAATACAGAAAAATCACATTCTCTCCTCTCATGTCTTTATTGACATATGAGTGAAGTCACATAAAAATTTCAAGTTCATTTGAGTTCAATTTAGTGAGCTATGAAATTATTAAGCTCAAAGGGTAAAGTGGTAATTAAAATTTTAATCCTTAATTAAATTTTTTAGGTTTAATAAAAAATTAACAAGTAAAATATTTGATCCTAATCTGATTTGGATGATTGAAATTCAAATAATTAAAGGGTAGAAACCAATTAAACAATTTTAAAATAATTAAACCTTAATTAAATAATTGATTAAATTTGAAAGAATAATAAAATTGGAATTATTAAAATAGGGATATTATTAGGAAGAGATTTATTCTTTAATTTAAAAATCCCTAAATTAATTAACTCATTAATATTCAATTCTTAATTAAAATGATAACTCAAATTTAAAATATTAAAAGACTTAATCATTAAACTAAAATTAAATTATTAAACTCTTTTAAAAAAAATTCAATTAAAATTAAAAAATAAAATTAAATTAAAATTAAATTAAATTAATTAAATTAAATTAAATTAAATTAAATTAAATTAAAATTAAATTAAATTAAATAAATTAAATTAAATTAAATAATTAAATTAAACTAAATTAAATTAAATAAATTGAATTAAATTGAATAATTAAATTAAATTAAATTAAATTAAATTGAATAATTAAATTAAATTAAATTAAATTAAATTAAATTAAATCAAATTAAATTAAAATTAAATCAAATCAAATTAAATTAATTTAACATCAAATCAAACTCAATTGAATTAAATTAAAATTAAAACTCAATTAAATTAAATTAAATTGAATTAAATATAACATCACCTAAAACAGAAAGAAATTAAATATAAAATAACTTGAACACTATTCCAAATTAATTGAAATTAAACTAAATCACAAATCATTTGAACACCAATTTACCCTCAAAAGCTTTAGTTATCATAACTCCTAAACAGAATATTAAATGAAATGTTACTTCACCTATAGGATATTCAAATGTCCTAGTTCACTGAGCAAGATAACAAAACTTAAGATTTTTGGACGATTAATTCATTTGTGTAATTGAATCCATTTGGACTTAAAACAATTCTAGCAATATTGGAAAGATGTTTAAGATTCTTCTTAAACACTTTCTCAATATGATAGGATGTTTATAAGAACAATTGAATTTAATTGTTCTTTGATGAAGAAAATCGTCTTTAAACAAAAACACAAGGAATCTAGACGTCATAGGAAATGACTAGCTATAGGATTAGGAACTTGGTAGAAAACCATAACCCTTACCTTAGCTTTACCTAGGAACTTGCTTGAATATTCTAATTGTGTTTTAAGTACAGCTTGGGATGACGGGAAGACCCTCCAGGTACGCTTTTATTTTATTGCAATTTATTTTCTTGCAATTTACATTATTGCGATTTACTTTATTGCAAATGCACTTTACTTTTCTTGCATGATAAACAACTGTTGCATGAAAAACCACACCTTTAGGATAGACCCTAAAACTGAAACCAAAACTAAGTTAAAAGTCATTGCAAGATAAAATTCACCGCCACAACATTTCAAAATATAAAACAACTCAAAATTTAATCACAAGCAGAACACAAAACTACAATTACAACTAAATTAAAACGTCCTGTTGGATGATCGGGAATACCTCGGATGATGTAACCTACGTGTTGCTAACGGGATTTCCCACGGTCTAAATGAAAGTGTGGAACTCATTCAGTTGAGTTTAGCAAATTCATCTGGACTAAGTGAATCCGATAAAAATAATGATGCCGGAAGGATGGAACCGTGGGATCTTAACCGGTGTCGTTATAATCAACTTTAAGATTTGTTTTGATCAAAACACAAAAAAACACTTGGAAATTTAAGACTTCTCTAAACCAAAACACTTTTCTCATCTCCTGATTTATGATTTCTAAAACTAAACCTCTGCAACAATAAGGAGCTCGGAGCATGGTGGGCAGCACGGCCATCGTCGTCAACAAAACTTGAACCTACTTCACAGAAACTTTCCTAGAGTTAAATAACCAAGCCATAGGATTTCGAGGTAGTTTGCCTAGTGCAACATAAATCCTCAACCTTTTGTTAGGCATTTGCCTTGCAAATTAAGCCCTAACCGGACTTAGGATTCCGAGGTAGTCGTCCGATACGACATAAACCCTCACATCTTCAAGGCTATTTGTATGATTCTATCATATAAATATAAGTCCTAATTAACTAAAATTGGCAAAATCAAAAACATTTAAATAAATATTAGGACTTTCCTAAATCCAAGCCAAACGATAGGATAGTCGGGAAATTACCGAAGTTCACTTCGAATCTGTGATTTCTCCTACTTTTCTTCCTTTGGATTCCCAAAACAAAATGTTCCAAATTTGATCCATTCCCTATTGAAATTCCAAATTTCAATCCCTTGAAAATCTTAAACTTTGAGATCCTTGAGAGCAGAATTATTGATTATTATCGAGAGTTTTCTTAGGTGATTCCCATCACTTAAGATGTAATTAACTATAGGGGCTTGCCCTTATAGGGAATTTTAAAGAACCCGAGTAATATAAACCCCGTTTAATGTTTTCATATTAAGCGAGGGAATTTTGTCGGCTTATAAAATTAGTTCGCAGACCAAACGGATGTCCCAAATCTTCTAGTTTATTTAATCGAGCCCCACCATCAAGCGGTGTGTCTATCCTTAGGGATAGATACACGGTTTAGTGGCGCGGTGCTCGTTTATATAAACTATTTGGGATGTGAGATCGGTTTAATCTCATATCTTAAAACCTTCAAATTTAAAATTATTTTCAAAATCAAATACTACTTTTCAAATTATTTATTTTAATTAAATTAAAAATTCGCCGACAGCTTCTGTTAGGCGACCCCCCCTTTAAGATAACACACAACCTAAAAATATGCCGACAACTGTATTTGATAAGGCAAATTTCTGTTAAATATTTTGAATGTTGAAACTTAGTTAATAATTCTAAAATGTTCCTTAACATGAATCCTATGATATTATAACTTATTCAAAATTCTGGAACCAGTCACGTGGCAGGAAACTATGAGGCTTGGGGTATCTTGAGTCAATTACTCATATTTTAAGCACACTGTTTTATTTCAAAATCTACTTAGGACCCAATCCAAATTCTTTAAAGTGAAGGACCCAGTTATTAGGTCATTAATTTCATTCTTTCCTGAAGTCGTAGTCGTATTAGAATATCCAAATTTTACTTTAGGGGTGATTAGCTTTCCAAATATTGAACAATTTTGAATAAAAACACTTTTCTTTTTATTCATAGCGGTGGAAGGGATGGAATAGTTAAACATCAATCCTACTAAAATCCCATTACACTGATAGTAGTAGTACAATAGTAGTCAAAAGGCATCCCATCCGTGGTAAGTTGCGTAGGAGTCAATTGGAACAAAACAGATGGACCAAAATCACATTGATAGAACCTCTTTTAGGTTCTTTTCACATATTCTTCTTGGATTATTATGTCATACACCTAAAGTATATAGTATTTTTATGCACAATTTTATATCTATTTTTTATGTTATTGCACTTTAATGGAAGGTATTTTGTGTTTTTCTTGAAAGTATGATGAAAATGAGTGATTACGATGAAAGGAGCAAAATTTGATCAAATTTGGAGCAAAAAAATATAAAAATAAAAAATTTGACACTAGCAACTAAGCGTCGCCTGGTTGGCGCTTAAGTGGCACAATTAAAAATTGAATTCTCTTCATTATTGGCACCAATTTCAAGGCGTATTTGAAGCAACTTTTGGTGTTGACTTCGTTAACTTCCCATGGGCGGAAAATTTGAATGAAGGGATACATCTTTTGGTGGATACGTTGAATCAGGACATGATATGAAGAGACACCAAGGCACCTTTTGGATAATTATTAAAATTATATCATGAGAACTTTTAGTGTGTGTGAGTGTGTGTGTGTGTGTGATTAGAGAGTCTTTAGAGAATTCTCTTCTAGTTTTACTTTTTTTCTTTTATTGTTGATAGTTTTTGAAAGTCTTTTAGAGTTAGTAGAGAGTAAGAAAGGAGAAAGGGGTTGGAGTGAAGCCTTCTTCTCACCAATTCTCTTCCTTCCTTTTATTTAGTTTTTATTGAAGTCTAAAGTCTGTTTCTGAGTCAACAGAGTTGGGCGCCAACCTCTGTAGTGTTGTCCTCTGGAAAGTCAAGTTTCAAAAGAACTTTCAGAGTTTTGTGGAGAGGATTTTCAGATAAGTTTTTACTTCTGTTTTTATATTTAGTTTTTTAATTAAAACTTGTCGTGTTTTCATTATTATTTCTATTTTCAAATCAATGTGTGCTTGTATTTTCTCCATGAGATATGAGTAGTTTTTTTTATCTTTTTCTTTCTTAAATGAAAAAGTAATTAATTTATGTAGGATTGTTGTGGAATGTATAAGTGTTTAAAGTTGGAATAAGTTGTGAAGATTTAATTCCATGTACTTAATTTACTTCTTAATTTGGCCAGTTAAGATGTTAAAATTTATTGCGAGATTATGTAAGATCCAATGCGGTATTGTCTCAAACAACAATTGGTAAAAATCACATGCAATTATATGGGTGAGAATTGTAGTCCATATAATTGTATGCAGATATATTACGAGATATATTTTAAAGGGGAGTAAAATTAGAGAACTTTAGAGTGACAGGCTAAAGACCCCTAATTTCCTAGTATTTTATATCGTGTTTTAAAGTTCTGATAATTTTCATTTCCCGATTTGCTTTTTATCAAAAATACCAAAAATAACTTTCAAACTTTACAAATCAAAACATACTTTCAAAAGTCAGATAAAAAGTAAAATATATAATTTTCTTTTTTCTTTTAAAAGTTTTTACATTTCCCTTTGGGTTCGATATCTCGGGGCTTAATCAGAAAGTCTTATATTACTTGATAAATGATACGTATACTTGCGTAGTATCCCATATTATCAATTTCATATATAAATCGTAAGCACATGTACTCGACATGGATTCAAGTTTTTGGCGCACATATATTTGTCGGGGATCACTAAGTTACCATTCATAAAGTTCTCTCGAGTCAGTCTTTGAAATTGCAATACTCCTATATAGTATGTCTAATGAACCTATGGTACATGCAATATCTAGGATGTCCTTTCTAGTTGATCTAATCCGGTCACTTTGGTATGGGCAACCTGAACTCAAGATTATTAATCAGATTGCAGAACATTCTTTTGGTTGCTTCAGCTTTAAAAGATTTTATCCTACTTAAGTGATCGGTCATGACTGGAACTTGTCTTTCATCTGTTTGGTAAAGTATCTGCTGAAACGATTGCTTACCATTCTGCCGAGGAAGTTTGTAGCTTTGTCGTGGTTGTTCAGCTTGTACTTGTATTGGTCTCTTGCTCCTGTTAACCACTGCAACTCTTCCAGATTTCTTCTTAAATTTCCTTACTGACTCCATCTCCTCGGCTTATGCAAGAAAACCAAGATGTTTAACTTCTTCTTGATAATTTTCGGCATTGCTAAGTAGCTTCTCGAAATTCTTAATTGAAGGTCCCTTAAGTAAGAAGCCTACTAGACCGTGGATGCTCTTTATAAAAATCTCAATTGTGTGTTGCTCCTAGAGCTGTGGTTCACACCTCATGCTAAGATTTCTCCAACGTAGGATGTACTCCACCAAAGTTTCATCTGGATTCTGCTTCTCTTCCATAAGACTGCCTATAGTGACGTGGTGTTGAACTCCAACAAAGAGCTTGATTACTGAACCATTAGGTAATTCTGCATACCAGTTTAAAGTGATTCCTGAAATATTGCTCACTAACTGTTGGAATAGTTGCGCATCACTAACCCCGCATTGCAGCAACTTGCTCGAAAGTGTGCAACATGCTATCGAGGGTTTCAATCCAGTCGAAGGTTCTGAACAAAGGTGATACAAAACCTTTGAGGTATTGGATGGCATCAAACTCATCTGGGTAAGGTCTACCCTTTGGAACTGATGTCTCTATTTTTGATCGAGCCAATGCTTCTTTCACCTGTTGTTCCACCATTTGTTTAATGTCACGTTCCGGTAGCAGACCTCAAACTGAATCCCTTTTCAGCTGCACGTTGGAGGTGAACTCTTTTTCTTCATCTAAAATGTGAACAATTTCTGATCGATTTCCCTCTGAAGCTGTTATTGCCGGGGACTGTGACTGCCCTTGAATTGTAGCCATGGCGATCACTATCTCTTCCAGATGTTTCTTCATTTAACTTATCTGATCATCCCACTATTGAATGGCCTTTAGAAACTCATCAGCAACATTCTCCTCAGTGGGTAAGGGAGCGTCGAACGAGGATGGTGTGGCCCCTGTTTCAATGACATTGATTTCCGTAAAATTACTTTGTGTAATCTGCTAGGTCGTAATCTTCATCTTCAGTATCTTCTTTCTAATCTTCAGATAATTGTACAATTTTAGTTTAGGGCATTTCCAAGACAAACTCAATCGACTTTCCTTTGAGAACTTTAAGATCGGCCAGGGATTCTTAAGAAACATCACTTGTTTCCCCGAACTATGGTGTTTTCATGAGAAGTCGATTGAATCCTCCAAAATCATATTTATAGAACCCTTTTTGGGTTTTCTTAGATAATCATTCAGAATCACTACATGTCCTCTTTTGAAATTATTCTCAAACAAATCCCTTAAGCTAAAGCAGTTTTCTATGATGTGGCTGAGCATCCGGTGGTATGGACAGTAATGGGGGTGATCCTTCTTGCCAACCACCTCTGGCATCTTCGGCTCTAGTAGTTTAAATTCAAGCAATTTTAACAAGTTATAAAACATCTTTTCTACAACCTCATCTTTGAATGTGTTGAACCAGCTCAATCATTCTGCTATCGTTGGATCCTGTCTCCCATTTTCCCTGTACGACCTCTGCTGTAACAACTGCTAATCAGGCTGACTGTACTGTGGACCATACTACTGTGGGTGCTGTCATGGCTGCTTGATATTCAAAATTCCCTGATCCCTCTTCCTTTTCTGTGCCTTTGTTATTTGTATAGACTTTGATTCAGACCCAATCTCAAATTTAAACAATAGCAGAACACAAGCATCGACTAACTCTTCTTTACATAGAATCTCTTTTGCTTTACATGGCAGAATAATTGGTGCAGTGACGGCAGATTGGGAGATAAGAAGAGAAGTAGTCCTAGGAGTAGTCACAACATTAAGAATGACATCAGAGTCCTTCTCAATCCATTCCTTCTTTGGCATGGGGAGCTCCTCAATAGATTTTAGGTTGAACTCTACAATAGGCTTAACGACCTTACTTTTTTCAGGCTTCATCATTTCAACGGTCACATCCTATAACTTAGTTTCAACATCGTTAAACCCTTGTCCAAACTTGATGACTACCAGATCAAGCAGCTCATTCTATTGACATTGAACTCCATTCCGGAGGCGAAAGAAAAGATCAACTTTGGTGAAGACATTGTTCCTGTCATTCAAAGAACTTCCGGAAGTCAATGACGTTCCGTACCTTACAATTTTGAGAAAAGTACTCAAGTTAACGCACTTGTACTGTGAACCAAGTAATTTTAATTCACTTTGTTTTATCTGGTTGTCTTCAAGTATTTATCCTATTTTATTCTTTTGTCTTCTTAAGTTTTCTTCTTAAAAGTACTTATTTTATTTTTTTGTATTTTTAAACTCTTTTGTTGTTTTAGAGAAGTTGAAATTTAGAAAGATTTTATGATTCAAAAAAGATGCAAAGTAGAAAAACTATGTTCGATAGGTGAGAAGGATAAGTGAAGCGTGCGATCCGGTGCGGGACCCTCTTCACAACGTACCTTGCTCTGGTGGAATTTGTCCACCGACACACCTATTGGGGGTCCGATCCCACAGGAACAAAGAAAAATACTAAGAGCCTTATGGACCCTTTCATTTAAAATTAATTTAAATAAACGGTCATGAACTTAAGTTGAGTCGATCGTATTTTCCCAATAAAGAAATGGGTGAAGCATATCGACGAAAGAATGGTAATCTGGCCTATGAGGCACATAGATGCAGTACCGATGTGTAAAGATAAGTTTTCGGATTTATATGGAAAGAGAATCCACTCCTCAGTGGAGTCGCCAAAAACCTGTCGATGCATTTTTTTATTATGTTTTCATGTTTTATTTGTTTTAAGAATTTCCTAGTAGAAGTTGTCGGCTACCGAAATCAAAATCATGTCGCCCTCTTCGGAAGGACTTTTAATTTAAGTATAAATTTAGTTTAGGGAAAACATATGAAGTCATACTAATATCATATCCCTAATAGTTTAAACAAACGAGCACTACACATTAAGCTATGCATCTATCACGAAAGATAGGAAGGTTGCTCAATTGTGTGGCTCGATTAAATAAACTAGAAAATCAATGACATCCGTTTGTTCTACGAAACCAGTATTTTGACCGATAGATTCCCCTATTTAATAGAAAAAGAACTAAAAAGTGTTTATATTAATACTGGGTTCATTTAAGTTTCCTATAAGGGCAAGCCTCTATAGTTAATTACATCTTCGATAGCTGAAGTTATCTAAGAAACATTCGATAAAGATCAGGAAAGATATTTTTACGACTTCAAGAGGGTAAGGATTTTTCAACGAAATTGTCGTGATCAGAATCTAAGGGTTGAATGGTTCAAATTTTGGAACAATTGATTGTGGGAATCCAAAAAAGGACGAACTAGAGGATGTCATGGATCAAAGAGGAAATCTTGGTGACTTCCCGATCTATTTTATTGTTTGGCTTCATTTTAAGAAGATTTATTTTATGTTTCATCATTGAAATTTCATTTATTTAGGGTTTACATCGATCATGTGAATAGCCTGGAAATTGGGAGGATTTATATCATATTGGTTGAAAGCCTCGGAAACCTAAGGTGAATTGGGAGGATTTATGGAGCATGTGAATATTTTGAAAGTGAAGGGAAGTGCATGTGAAATGTGAAGTGTATATAAAAAGTGAAATTTATGTATGGAATAAGGTGGAATATGTGTGAAATCAATGCTTGGGTGTTATACATGTGAATACTTAATGAAATAAGTGAAGAAAATGCACACATGGCTTCATTTTTGGATGTTATATAAGTAAATATTTTGAAATCAGAAAATTACAAATTATATATGAATCTCTTCATGTTTCAAAATGCAAAGCCCCAAAGCTAAATCCTGTGTGATAACACCAATAAAGCATGCTAAACTTCCCAACCAACATATATCATGCTTGAAGGAACATGGGTAAAGTAAGCTAAACCTTCGAAACAAAGTGTATCAAGCATAAAAAAGACATATCTAAGGCCAAACTATGACATCCCATTCATGCACTAGACTATGTATGAGAGTAAAGAATGATAACAAGAAATACCACCTCCTTGAGCATACACCTCACAAAGTCCCCAAAGCTTTCAAGTAAAACATGCTAACCATGAGAACTAAATATGGATAATCCTCAAATGTAACATAGCAACATGTAAAACATTAGAAGTGTAGAATATGTTATATAAAGCCTTCCATCTCAAGTTCCCACACTAAAGTCACATGTATTTGATGCCACTATCCACATCCAACAAGTAAAGGTAGAGAGCATACAAGAGTAATGGAAAAAAGAAGAAGGATTAGTCATGAAGTAGTAAAAAGAAAGCTAGCAAATATTTTCCCAAGCATGCTAATGATATCCATGGAGTTTCAAACCATCCAAAAGCTAGGTTAGCATGAGAAAATCCTTCTCAGTCTCCTCTTTTCATTTCTTTCTTTTCTTCTTTTCTTTCCTTTCTTATGTTATGCATTGGTATGGAGTATAATCATGAAATTTAAAGTGGGAAAGAAAGAAAGGAACAACAAGGAAAAATAACTCCAAGCTTAATGCAAGCTTTTGCCATGAGAAATAACTTCAAAGCCCAAGTGTAAACTCAAAATTTTGACTTGTTGAGCGACTTCAAATCTTTAGCACAAACTCAAAATTTTGCCATGTAGAATGGCCTCAAAACTTAAGCATGAACTTAAAATTTTGGCATGTAAAATAACTTCAAAAGCCAAGCATAAAAACTCAATATTTTGCCAAGTGTAATGGCTCCAAAAGCCAAGCATAAACTTGAAATTTTGGCATATAAAATGGTTTCAAAAGCCAAGCATAAACTTAGAGTTTTGCCATGTAAAATAGTTTCAAAAGCCACACATAAAATTGAAACTTTGCCATGTAAAATGGCTCCAAAACCTAACCATAAGCTTGCAATTTTGACATGTAAAATGTTACCCAAAAGCCACAAAAATTTAAGCCATGCGAGGGGAAATTTATACCTTAATGGCCAAAATCACCAACCATGCCAAAGGGGCAAACAAGGGTGCAATAGAACATAGCCCAAACAAAGTACAAACAAGTTTTTCGCCATAGCCTTGAATCAAATAAAGTTTGGAAAGCACTTTCTCCTCTTCCTCAAATTTCGGCCAACCATGTTGACCTCACTTTTGTGAGGACTATTTAAAAACTACATTAGAGTGGAAAGTGTACAATAATTAACTCCCTAACTCTTAATGTTGATCACTAAATTTTAATATCTAGTGTGAGACCCTATGAAACCTTTTTAACATAAATTTTGATGATATTTTAGAATGATCAAATCAGTAATGACAAATCCTGATCTGATCAACTATTGAGCCAACAGGTCAATTTTTTACCAAAAAGTCAACTTTGGTCAAACTAGTCAATTTCAAACCTAGTGACCACCCCATTGACCCAACATGTCAACATTTGCCTGAAAAGTCAACTTTGGTTAAACTGGTCAATTCCTTACCCAATGACCAACCTCATTGACTCAACAAGTCAACCTATGACTCAAAAGTCAACTTTGGTCAAACTGGTCAACTTCTAACCTAGTGACCACCCCATTGACCCAATAAGTCAACCTTTGACCAAAAGTCAACTTTAGTCGAACTGGTCAATTTCTGACCTAGTGACCAACCCCATTGACCCAACAAGTCAACCTATGACTAAAAAAGTCAACTTTGGTCAAAATTGTCAATTCTGACCCAATGACCAACCTTACTGACCCAACAGGTCAACCTTTGACCTAAAAAGTTAACTTTGGTCAAGCTAGCTAATTTATCACCCAATGACCAACATTGACCCAACAAGTTAACCAATGACTCAAAAAGTCAACTTTGATCAAAATGATTAATTCTTAACCCAATGACCAATTATTGACACAATGAGCCAACTTTTCACCTAGAAAATAATTTTGGACAAATTAATCTATTTTTACTCAAAGATCAACCGTTTACTACCAACTCAATCAAAACATTAAAATAGTCAACTATGACTTATTTAACCACCTAAAGACATTACATGACCATTAAGACAACTTTGGTCAAACCTTTGACCTAAATAGTTCAAAATTGGTAAAAAATGGGTAATACAAACTGCTTTGATCACAAAATTGACTTCAATAATAGATATTGACTTAATTAACTTGATATTGATCAAAGATACCAAAAATTGACCTTTCGGTTCATTAAATCCCTAAATTCGGTCAACACGACAAATTTAGACCCCAAAATGATAAACCCGCTAATTTTATGACCATATCAACTATGACAAGGTTGAGAAAGTCGCATTGAATATTTTTGAACTTGAATTGATTAACACTAGTCAACTTGGGCTAACTTGGGTCAATACTGATTAACCCTAGTCAACACTCATCAAATTGGGTCAAAACACTCAATTTTGAACCAAAAATAATATAAATTAATCAAATAATTATTCCAAAATTTTTTTGAATATTTAATTAGCTAATAATATAATTTTCAATATTTTAATTTATTAAATAATTAATTAAAATGGAAATATAATTAAAAGCCATGAAATAAGACAAAATTTAATTTTAAACTAAAAATAACATAAAATTAATCAAATAATTAATTTAAAATTATTTTGATTAATTAGTTGATTAATAAAATAATTTTAAACATTTTTTTAATTAATGACATAATTAATTAAAATTGAAATTAAATCAAAAGGGCATAAAATGGAATTTTAACACATGACACCAATTATGACATAAAAATTGGTTTTCAAAATTCCAAACCCCTTTATGACATCATGAATGATTCAATATGGGTTAAACTTAACCCATATGACCCATTCAATATGAATCAACCCATTAATGACCCATGACATGCCATTTAACCATAGTTAAAAGGGCATGATGACACTTTAATCATGAAGGGATGTGAGGTGTCATTCCCTCATGAATGCTTGGAGGAATATTTGGTGAGTCATCAAACACCTCAAATTCCATCCACTGAAGAAAAATAAGCACTTAGATCATCCTTACATCATAGAATGATCTCATAAATACCAATTTAGGAAAATTAAAGAAAAAGGGGATTATGTGTTATGCTCATACTAAACCTCAGATGACATGTTGAGTGAAAGATATGTTCCTCACTTTGAGTCAACACACACCTCTTCATCATCTAGTAGACATATAATAAATCAATTTTATCAAAGATTGAGCTCATCATGGCAATTCAAAGGAATGTGACAAGTGAGGGATTATGTGTAAAATTCTTCCCCATTTTAAAGCACAAATCACCCCTTCCTTTGAGATGATGTGGCCGGCCAACACAAAGGCTATCTTAGCCACCTCCTAGGTTATCCAATGGAGGAGAAACACGACTTGAATTCACCTCATTACTATAGTTAAATGCGATCATGATAAACCCATTGTAATGATGAAACTAAAGCTTAAGTGTCACCTTACCATCCATCCATTGGATGAGCTGGATAATTTTACCTAAGGAAGGTAAATTCAGTTAAAATGTAAGAAGCCAAAAATACCTCATGGAGTATCCAATGAAGAGGAGGCAAAGCTTTGAGTCAAAAATCCACCATGAGTGAATTAGACATAGGAATGCTTGGGGATACTTAATAGTGATAAATCTCAGTCATGAAACCTATCCATAACCATTATTAACTAGATAAGACTTCCTCTAGTGAAACTTAAGCTTAGCCCAAGCCATCCATGGCTATAAAAGGAGCTAACCCGAGCACATGGAGGAGGAGATGACCAAAATAGGAGCCCCCCAACCACTACCCAAATCCTCAAACTTTTAACACCAAAAATGTTCCCTAGAACATAAGCAGTTGATCCCAAATGAAACCAGGCCTTCAAACCCATCATATATCCTCAATTTATCTAACCCAAGAGCACCAAAAATGGCCTAAACATGACATTTTTGAATTTCAAAACCAAATTACCTAAAACTTCAAATCAACCTTCCCTAAAGCTTCTTAAGACCATACAAAGATGAACCCAATCAAAGTCCATTGTCCTTATAGCTTGTAAGCCATTAATTGATCAAGCTCACCTAAACTGAATCACCTCTTGATCAAAATCATATACAGACACGATTTCACTCCAAATTGACTTTGGAGCAAGCTTGTTGAGGTCATCATGAAGGTGTAGAGCCAATTAGATCGAAATTCCATCCACTTTGGCCAACATATGGTTGAGCTAACCCTAATGGCGTTCGGGTTTGGAACATTGTGAAACAAACTTATTCAAAACCCATACATCACCATATGGATGGGTTCACCATCTCACATAGATCCTATAGGAACAAATTTCACTCGATTTCATCAAGAATCGAGCGAGATATCGCTCCTAGATCATGGACGGTCTGCGGGATCAAGCGGGATGAAGATGATAAACCAGGACCGTCCATTCTGGTATTTTGGGAATGGATGACAGAGATTAAATCCCCGCAGATCCGCTATTTGGATCTTCATAGAGGATTAAGCATGTTTTTGACGCTACCGAGGACACTTGTCTCCTCCAGAATTTTTAGGGATCATTTGGATTTAATTAAATGTAGTGAAACTTTAAAAAAAACAAAAATTCATCTCTTTTTATATAAAAATCACAAAAATAAAATAAAAATACTCCTCGAAAGAGGAAAAAGAGGAGAATAATGTGGAATCAATAATTATAATTTTCATTTATATTTTATTTTAAATTAATTAATTACTCTCTGGAGTAATTTAATAATTAAAAATTAATTATAAATTCAAAATTTATGATATTTTCACAAAATCATCCTCTTAGCATGACATATATTCCCTGATATTTTTAAGGACAGGAAAATTCTCTATGATGACTTTTAATAATTTCTAAGTCACTTGATAACTATTTCTAAAAATAACTATAAAAATTAAAATTTTAAAAAAAATTAAATTGGAAAATGACTTGAAATTTAGGGCAATAGACAATAAACTTAAGATAATAATGTTTAAGTTAATAAATAATTTTAAATGATATTTCAAAATTTAGGATTTAAAATCAATTATTAATTAATAAATTCAAATACTAAAAATTAAACTTTTATAACTTAGTCTATTTTTCATGATAGACAAAGTTCAAAATGAGTCTAACTCACAATATTCTCATGACAAAATCCAGTTAAGTCTAAAATAACAATTTAGGCTTATGCATTATCTTAATCAAATCCTTAATCAAGATTAAATACAAATTAAACTTAACTAAATCAAACTTAAAAAAATGAATAAATCTTAAATAATTCCAATTTAATTATGTTTGAAGACATACTAAACTTAATTAAACTATTAAACCTTAACTACATTAGGGTTAATATAAAAATAAATTGTAATTAGGTTTAATCCATATTAAACCTAATTAATCAACTTAAACCTTACTTACATTAGGTTTAAGTAACTTTGAAATCATAATTAGTTTTAACCCACACTAAACCTAATTAATCAACTTAAGTCATACTTACACTAGGTTTAAGTAACTTTTAAACCCTAATTAGGTTTAACCCATATTAAACCTAATTCATCAACTTAAACCTTACTTACATTAGGTTTAATTAATCTTTAAACCCTAATTAGGTTTAACCCATATTAAACCTTATTAATTAACCTAAAATCTTACTTACATTAGGTATAAGTAACCTCAAAACAAATTAGACTTAACCCGTATTATATCTAATTAATCAATTAAACCTTACCCAAATTGGGCTTAATTAACCTTAAACCAATTAGACTTCACCCATATTAAGTCTAATTAATCAATTAAACCTTACCCAATTTAGGTTTAATTAATCCTAAACTAATTAGGCTTAACCCATATTAAATCTAATTAATCAATTAAATCTTACCTAAGTTAGGTTCAATTAACCTTAAACCAATTACACTTAACCCAAATTAAGTCCAATTAATTAATTAAACCTTACCCAAATTAGGTTTAATTAACCATAAACCAATTAGGCTTAACTCATATTAAGTCTAATTAATCAATTAAACCTTACCTAAAATGGGTTTAATTAACCCTAATACCATTAGACTTAACACATATTAAGTCTAATTAATCAATTAAAGCTTACCCAAATTAGGTTTAATTAATCCTAAACTAATTAGAATTAACCCATATTAAGTATAATTAATCAATTAAACCTTACCTAAATTGGTTCTAATTAACCTTAAACCAATTAGAATTAACCCATATTAAGTCTAATTAATCAATTAAACCTTACCCAAATTAGTTTTAATTAATCCTAAACCAATTAGACTTAACCCATATTAAGTCTAGTTAATCAATTAAACCTTACCTAAACTAGGTTTAATTAACCTTAAACAAATTAGACTTAACCCTAATCAATTCTAATACTCTACCCAAGTCATGTTTAATTAGTCTCAAAATTGTTCAACTAAACCATAATTAAGTCTATTACATTAGACTTAATTATACTATTAAACCTTAATCAATTAAAGTTTAATCAATCCTAAACCTTATTTAAGTCTTATTCATTAGATTATTAAACCTTAATTAAATAAGGTTTAATCAAACTTATATTTTAATAAGTCTTAATTAAATTAGACTTAAATAAGTTTAAATTTCAGTTAAGTCTAATTTTAATTAGACATAATTAAACCTTAAGTTTTACCTAAATAAGACTTTAATTTTCTTTAAATTATAAATATGTCTAATCTAATTAGACTTAATTAACCTTTGAGTATTATTTAAATAAAACATAAATCCTAATTAATTTTATATTAACTAGACTTAACTCAAAACTTAGGTTCAACCCATATTAAACCTAACTCAATATATTTAACTTAAGTTCAATCCAAATTGAATCAAAGTTAAATCAAACTTGAGTTCAACCCATACTGAACTTAAGTCAACCTTAAGTTTAGGTTCAACCTAACTTGAACCTAACTTAAATTAAACCTAAATCAAACTTAAGTTCAACCCATATTGAACTTTAATCAACCTTAAGTTTAGGTTCAACCTAACTTGAAACTAACTTAAATAAATAAAAATTTAGATCAATCCATATTAAATCAACCATAAGTTCAAGTTCAACCTAGCTTGAATCTAATTTGTTTGACCTAAATCATGTTTGACCCAAATCGAACTTGATTCAACATTAAGTTCAATCTAAATTGAACTTATTTTAACAAAAACATTAAGTTTGATCAAAATCAAACTTAACCCAACTATTAAGTTTGACCCAAATTTCAACCTAAATTGAACATATTTTAACAAAAAACATTAAGTTTGATCAAATTCAAACTCAACCCAACATTAAGTTCGACCCAAATCGAACTTGATTCAACATTAAGATCAACTTAAATTGAACTTATTTTAACAAAAACATTAAGTTTGATGAAAATGAAACTCAACCCAACATTAAGTTTAACCCAAATCGAACTTAATTCAACATTAAGTTCAATCCAATTTGAACTTATTTTAACAAAAACATTATGTTTGATCAAAATCAAACTCAAACTAACATTAAGTTCGACCCAAATCAAACTAAATTCAACATTAAGTTCAATCTAAATTGAACTTATTTTGACAAAAATATTGAGTTTGATCAAAATCTAACTCAACCCAACATTAAGTTTGACCCAATTCATACTTAATTCAACATTAATTTCAATCTAAATTGAACTTATTTAAATTAAACCTAACTTAACATTAAGCTTAATCCAAATCAAACTTAAGATTCAATCTAAATTGAACTTATTTCAAGAAAAATAAGTCTGACAAATCTAACTTAATGTTAAGATCAACCTAAATCAAAATTTGACTTAAATCGAACCTATATCAACATTTTTAACTTAAGCTCAAACATACATGAACTTAAGTTAATTAAATGTTAGATTCAATTTATATTGAATCTGAATCAAAATAATTCTAGCTTAAGTTCAGACTAACATAGACTAAAGTTAACAAAACATTAGATTCAATTTACATTGAATCTAAATCAAAATTATTAACTTAAGTTCAAACAAAAATGAACTCAAGACATGAACTTAAGGTTAACTCAGGTTCAATCCAAATTGAACCCAGGTTAAATTTAAACCACATCAAACTAAAAACAAATTTTGATTAAAATTACTTTACATCCCAAATCAAAGATATTCAGATTCAAACACTTCTTCTAAATTCAAATGACATTTTAAAGTCAAAATTGGGTTAGATTTTTGTAATTAGACTTAATATTAGATTTAAAAGACACCAAATCTAAGTTTCTAAAGTCTAACTTATGACATTGAATCTAATCATTTGATCTAAATCTTTAAATTCAAATAAAATTGAATTTAAATGTCTAGATCTAATAAAATCTCAAAAATGATTCCTCAAATCTAATCAAAATTTTTTATTTAATCGAAAATAAATCTAAAATCAAAACACATCCAATTTAAAACTTTAAGTTCAAAAGTCATCAAACTTAAAGATTTTGAGATGAATGACATAAAAATCTTAAGAAATCGTAAATAACCTAAAATTTTTCTAACCTAAAATTAGAAAAAGACACTAAAATGTAAATGAAAACTTAAAGAACAAACATCAACGAATGTAACTTGAACCCCAGTATTCTTAATCTACAAAGATTTCTCGAACGATGAAATCCAGGTTACTGACAGAAATCATTCGGTCCTGGTTTAAACATCTTTGAAACTAAGTTGATTAAGGCCCCTAATAACCATGGGATGATGGAGCCAGTGACATCTTGACTGGGTTATCTAAAATTATAACTAAATGAAAAAAGATTGAAGAAATAAAAATGACATTATTTCTTGTTGACCCCTCTTTTGGTTGATGTCTAGTATCTATTTAGAATAGCCTAGGGTCTAGCCATAGGACTCTCCTGGTGACTTTCTTAGAGGACTAGTTATGGAAGCCTCCACATAGAAATTCAAAACTCTTCTTGCTTCACTTGGGGGTTTTCATATGCTTAAGGCCTCACCTCCAACTTTTGGTAGAAAAAAAGGCAAGCATAAGGAATCCTAGGGGAAGTCTCCTATAGGTGGTAAGACCTTAGTATTTACCCTGAGGGAGGTCTGGAGCTCACCACTCATACACTTCACATTTACAAACATACACACACTGCACATCCTAATTTCAACCCTGAACTCTTTGGAAACTCATGTGGGTAGCCCAGCCCTAAGTCTATGACTAAGTGGTAGGGACCAACACATAGAGGACCAAATGAGGGTGACCCTTCATCTATAACTCAATTTAAACCATTACATCATGCTTGCTTTGAAGCCACCTTCAAATCTCCAAAGTATCAATTTTTGGCCCCCGGCCTCCCAAAATTCTCTAAATCACCCAAAATTCATCAAATTCACCAAAATTCCTCAAAAATCATTCCATGATATTCCTTACCACTCAAATTGACCATTCATGATCAAAAATTCCAAAATTTCCAAAAATACCCCCCAATACCCTCAAAATACCCAAAATACCCTTTTTGACCAAAAATCCAAAAATTCCAAAAAAATTCTCAAAAAACTCCAAAAAAGCCTAAAAATTCCCAATTCCATTTTGTTCAACTACACTATGGGTCAATTTTGCCAAATTAATACACTTTAAATCCAAAATCCCAACTTGGCCCATTTAACCTTAAGGTGCCTAAACAAAACCCAATCTTGACCCAATTGATCCCGATTTTCATCAAATTCAATTATAAACCAAAATTCAACATCCCCAATATCAACTTAGACCAAATTCAAGCCCAATGTGACCCTCATTTGAATCCAATTCCACTTGAAATTCAAAATCCCCAAATTGGTCTAAATAACCCAAAACTCTTAAAGTGAGCCAATGTCAATCAATTCCTCCAAAATTTCAATTCAAAACTCTTTATAACACCTCCTTAAACTTAATTGGATCACAATAGCCCATAATTTGAGATCAGGTCTTACCCAAAATCCATTTTGGACTAAAACCTCCCCATTTTGACCCAAGCTGGACACATGTTCTAAATCCACCAAATTGACCCCCTAAACCTTGTCAAAATCATTTTATGTCTTCATTAAAGTTCTTCATGACAACCATATATACATTATTTCTGAAGATCTCAGAACACCATTCCCACTCAAACCCAATCTAATTTGACCCGAACCTAACATGGTCCAAAATAATCAAAAATCCAATCCATGGCAAAATTGAACCTTCAAATGAGCTCAATGCCACTTTGTTTCTTCATTAAAGATCTTCATTACAATCATATGAACAATATTAATCAAGACACCTAGACCACATTCTCAGTCAAACTCAAGTTATGTTAGCCCAAACCCAAATGAATCTAATTAAACTAATAATTCAAATTAAATCAAATTAAAATCAAAATTAATTAAATTAAACATCATGACACCCTTAAAATAATTATATATATAATAAAATATATATCTTAAATAAATAAAATAAAATAAAATAAAAAAACAAAAAAATCTTCCCTCATCCATCACTTCCATCACTTCTCCCTCACATCTGCCTCACCCTACATGCCTGTTGACCTCATTTTTGATGAGGTCTTCTCTTCTTCTCTTTAGTACTTAGGATCTAGCCTTAGGCTTTTCCTTTGACTGTCTTAGAGGACTAGAATTGGGACCCACCTTTTAGAAATTCAAACCACTTCTTAACTTCCTGCAAACTCCACAAACTTGACCATAGACCCCTAATCACCTAGAGGGTTGAAATAAATGTGGAAGTTTAAAGGATGAGTTCCTATAGGACTCTTTGGCCTTAGGACCGCCACAGGTGGCCTCGGTCCGGTGAAGGGGCCGGCTTACACACACACTACATTTATACACTACACCTATACACTACACTTTCACACACCCATACCTAACTTGACCTCCTGACTCATGTGGGTGATTCACATGGATGGTCCTTAACCCCTAAGCCCTTGGCTAAGAGGGTTAGGAACAACATAGTGAATGCCTCAAATGAGTCCCTTCATGACTCATATGGGCTTAACATGGCTTCATGGCTCAACCAAAATGACTTCTTTCCACTTACATCCACCCAATCTTCAATTTTCCAAATTTTCAATTTTTGACCCCCGGGACCTTACACCCGCTTAGCCTACCCAAAATCCTTGAAATTACCCAAATTTCTCAAAAATTTCCAAATTACCCAAAATTCTCCAAAATCATTCCCAAACATTTCCACATCACTTAAATTGATCATCCATACCCAAAAATACCAAAATTCCAAGAAAACCTCCCAATACCCTCCAAATACCCAAAATACCCCTCTTGGCCAAAAAATCCAAAAATTCAGAAAATTCCCAGAAAATTGAAGAAAATCCCAAATATTCCCAATTTCATTTTGTCCAACTACACCATGGGCCAATTTTGTCAATTTACCCTACTTTTGTCAAAACCCCCAATTTGACCCATTTTAACCCAAAGTGAACCCAATGTCAAACCAAACCTACCCAATTGACCCCAATTTTGGTCCAATTCAATTCTAAACTTCAATTCAATATCCCTAATACCAATCTAGACCAAATCCAAGTCCAATTTGATTGACATTTGGATCCAATCTCACTTTTGGCCTTAAAGCCCAATTTGGACCCATGACCCAAACCTAACCCAAACTCACCCAATTCAATTCCAATTAACACCAAATCTTTTCTAAATCTTCCTTAACATTCCCACAAACAAAACACTAACATGATTTGCCCAAATTTAGACCCAAACCCCACTCAAACTCAACCCAAAGCTAAAAGGCCCATTTTTGACCTAAACCCAAACCTAACCCAAATGAGCCCAAACCCCAAAATCAAAGCCCAACCAAAGCCAAAACCTCTTTGAAACACTCCCATAAACATTTCTCAACATTGATTTTACATCAATTTAAACTCTAGCCCATCATTAGCCCAACTTGGCCCATTTGGACCTACATAGGCCCACTTACCAAATAAACCCAAATTCAAACCAATTCAACTCCAAAACACACCAAATTGACTCCAAGCCCTTCATAAAACATCCCTAAACCAATTATGACATTTATTTGACAAAGTTCTTCACAAAATCTTTACCCAAATGCCCATCCTAAAATCAAAAAGCCCATTCCCCTTAAACTTTCCTAAAAGCCCACTTCACCACATTCAAAAGCCCAAATCCATCCAAAGCCCACATGGCACTTCCCCTCATAATCCATTTAATCAAAATCACCCCTAAGTTTCAAAATCATCAATTAAACCATTCCAAATCAAGTTTCATGCAAATTTTCACCAAAATATCCAAAATTCTTAAAACCCATTTCCATGAAATTGACTCAACTTTCCCAAGCCAAAGACAAGCCATGCAAGCCATGGACAAGCCACATGAAGCCATGGAAGGCTTGACATGTGACCATGCCATTAATGGTAAAAGGGGGGGGCCCTTTCCTAATCTTTCATTAAGCATTTTTTACCTTAAGCATGTCACACACTAAACCATGTTTAGCCACCTCATCATGGATAGAGACCACACCACTCTCCCTTGGTCGACCCAACCGATCCTCTCAGCCCAAAATCAGGCCATGGGGAGGTGCACCCAACCCAAACCAATGGGTTGACCAAATTAAGGCCAAAATGACCCCCTCACCATTCCATTTTAATTCAAAGCCTTTACACATGGCAATTGCCAATTGATTGCACAAACCTCCAGCCCTGACCCACCTGGACCTGAGGGTGACCCATGCCTGCCGGCCAGCCGCCTGGATCGCCGGAAAACACCATGGCCGAGACCTTGGGAGGAGCCGAAGTTTGGAATTCCCACTTGCCGAGCCGCCCCATGCCAAATGGTCACTATGGCTGTTCTTCTCCTCACCGCAGCAGTCGATCCCATGCCTCAACTCCCCCGGAAGGCTCTCCAGCCTCTCCTATTTAAACCCCTCACCCTCACGGCCATGTAAGAGAGTTGCACAAACCTTGCCGAAACTCGCCAAAATTGTTCCAAACCCTTCTCCACCCTTAGAGCGAGTTGATCCCAGTGTCAATTTGCCCTAATCCCCACTGATAAAATCCAATTTCCCAACCGAAATTCCACCCAAAACCAGGACACTTCTCCACGGTGAGTCAATTCCCAAATTGATTGGTTCTACACCTTCACCGGACCAAGGGAAGGTGTCCACCGAGCAAAAGCCCCATCTCCGGGCCACCCAGCTTGCTCCAGCCTCCAAGCTTTGTGATCGGGCTTGGTCGAAATCACATCTAGACAATTCACCGGACCGGGAGACTTCATCCGGAGCTTGCTAGGATCCAATCGAAGGTGCAACAACTCTCGGATCGAAGCCACACTTCTCCGAGCAAAGGTATGAGCCGATTCTTCATCCCGAGCTTCGGAGATTCTCCATTTCAAATGCCTTAATTTCAATACATGATAACCGTATAGATGTGTTCGTCTCTTCAAGACGAATCCATAGAGCATAAGAACATGAAAATCCATTGAGTATCGAGCGAGATCTTAGGGATTTAGTGTGGACGGCTCTCGGGTGAGGACGCTCGGGGACGATGAACGGATGCCGTCCATTCAATACACGCGCGGACGGACGGCTCAGATGGCGTCGGACCAGGAGACGGTACTAGAACCGCTGGGCCCGGAGCGCTGAGTCAGATGGCGGCGTCGAATGGGAGCGCGACACGCGGCGTTTCGGAGATGCCCAGGATGAGTTGGCGCCGCGTGGATAAATAGAAAATTAGGGTATTTTTTGATTTATTTAATTCCCTAAACTTCAAAAATTCATAACTCTGTGTAGAAAAATCAGAAAAATAAAATAAAAATACCCTCTTGTTCAGTGAACAGAGGAGAATAATGTGGAAAAGAAATCATTTAATTTCATCAAGTATTTTATTTTTTATAATTTATTTTTTCTCTGCATACTTTTAATTCTCCATGCATGTATACAATTCACCATGGCATGAGACCATAGGGCTTTTGAAGCCTCTGAATTTGGGAACATTCCCTGAATTTTCCAAAGTCGGAGGCCATCCCTATGAAGAGTTATTGATTTTTCAAGTTCATGTTACTGTTTTGAGTATTTTAATTCCAATAAATAGCATATTGTGAAATAAATTCTAGGAAAATTTGAGGATGTTTCTTTTGACCAGACGGCCCTAGGAAAAATAGGTTTTGAGTTAGTTCATTTAAAACAACCCTAATTGGCTTAAACACCCAAAAAAGGTCTCTAATTAATTAGAGTTAACCATGCATCAAATTGACTTCAAATCAATTCTCCACTGACCTTTAGGATCAAAGGAATCCACCATAAAAGTTTGAGGTCAATTGGACTTGGTTAGCCCCACTAATTGGGTTGATTAAGCCATTTAGTCATTTTAAGCTTTAAAAATTCATAACTTTTAAAATACCTTTCAAAAATTCATCAAATTGGTTTTGGAGCCTCTCTGATATCAGGGGAACCTAAGAAAATTAAAATTTCAATTTTCTAAAAAAGTTGATTTTTAATAATATTTTAATATTTTTAATAATTAAAAAATAATAAAAATCACAAAAATAATAAAATTCACCAAAATGTCACATTTTGAATTTTAATCTCTTAGGAAGAAACCCCACATTTTTCTTAGGTCTATTTAGTGAGAAATTAAATTTTAAAGCTTCAAGGTAATTTTAAAATTAAAAAAATGTATTTTCTAGCATTTTCACTAAAATAATTATAATAAATCATAGAAAAATCAGAAAATTGCAAAATTTGCTTCTCTGACTTCCTTGATATTAGAGAGATTTTTGAAAAATATAAAATTCATTTTTCAACATTTATTTTATTTTTAAATTAATTAACACTCCAAAACTTAAAACAATTATAATAAAAATAATATAATTCAAAAAATCATCAAAATTGGTCCAAGTGGTCCTCTGGTCATTAAGAATGTCCCCTAATTTTCTTAAGGACAGAAACTTTCCCTTGGTCATGTTATTAAATTTTCCTTGAAAATCTCTATTTTCTACCAAAAATAATTATATAAATAAATTAAATAGAGAAAAATCACATTTTCTCCTCTCATGTCTTTATTGACATATGAGTGAAGTTACATAAAAATTTCAAGTTCATTTGAATTCAATTTAGTGAGTTATGAAATTATTAAGCTTAAAGGGTAAAATGGTAATTAAAATCTTTAATCCTTAATTAAAACTTTTATGTTTAATAAAAAATTAACAAGTAAAATATTTGATCCTCTTTTGATTTGGATGATTGAAATTTAAATAATTAAAGGGTAGAAACCCATTAAACAATTTAAAATGATTAAACCTTAATTAAATAATTGATTAAATTTGGAAGAATAATAAAATTGGAATTATTAAAATAGGGATATTATTAGGAAGAGATTTATTCTTTAATTTAAAAATCAATAAATTAATTATCTCATTAATATTCAATTCTTAATTAAAATGATAACTCAAATTCAAAATATTAAAAGACTTAATCATTAAACTAAAATTAAATTATTAAACTCTTTTAAAAATTTCAATTAAAATTAAAAAATAAAATTAAATAAAAATTAAATTAAATTAAATAAATTAAATCAAATTAAATTAAATTAAATTAAGATTAAAAATTAAATTAAATTAAAGATTAAATTAAATTGAATTAAACAAACAAATTAAATTAAATTAAATGAATTAAATCAAATTAAATTAAATTAAATAATTAAATTAAACTAAATTAAATTAAATCAAATTAAATTAAATTAAATTAAATTAAATCAAATTAAATTAAATTAAATCAAATTAAATTAAAACTAAATCAAATCAAATTAATTAATGTAACATCAAATCAAATTAAATTGAATTAAATTGAATTAAATTAAATTAAAACTCAATTAAATTAAATTAAATTAAATTAAATATAACATCACCTAAAACAGAAAGAAATTAAATATAAAGCAACTTGAACACTATTCCAAATTTAAACTCATTAATTGAAATTAAACTAAATCACAAACCATCCGAACACCAATTTGCCCTCAAATGCTTTAGTCATCATAACTCCTAAATAGAACATTAAATGAAATGTTACTTCACTCATAGGATATTCAAATGTCCTAGTTCACCGAGCAAGTTAACAAAACTTGAATTCCCGGACGATTAATTCATTTATATAATTAAATTCATTTGGACTTAAAACAATCCTAGAAATATTGAAAAGATGTTTAAGATTTGTCTTAAGCACTTCCTCGATATGATAGGATGTTCATAAGAACAATTGAACTTAATTATTCTTTGATGAAGAAAATCGTCCTCAAACCAAAACACAAAGACCTAAACGTCATAGGAAATGACTAGCTATAGGATTAGGAATTTGGTAGAAAACCATAACCCTTACCTTAGCTTTACCTAGGAACTTGCTTAAATATTGTGTTTTAAGTGCAGCTTGGGATGACGGGAAGACCCTCCGGTACGCTTTTATTTTATCGCAATTTACTTTATTGCAATTTACATTATTGCAATTTATTTAACCGCATTGCACTTACTTTTCTTGCATGATAAACAACTCGTTGCATGAAAACCCACACCTTTAGGATAGTCCCTAAAACTCGAAACCAAAACTAAGTTAAAAGTCATTGCAAGATAAAATTCACCGCCACAAAATTTCAAAATATAAAACAACTCAAAATTTAATCACAAACGGAACACAAAACTACAATTACAACTAAATTAAAACGTCCTCGTTGGATGATCGGGAATACCTCGGATGATGTAACCTACGTGTTGCTAACGGGATTTCCCACGGTCTAAATGAAAGTGTGGAACTCATTCAGTTGAGTTTAGCAAATTCATCCGGACTAAGTGAATCCGATAAAAATAATGATGCCGGAAGGATGGAACCGTGGGATCTTAACCGGTGTCGTTATAATCAACTTTAAGATTTGTTTTAAATAAAACATAAAAAACACCCGTAAATTAAGATTTTCTCTAAACCAAAACACTTTTCTCATCCCCCGATTTATGACTTCTAAAACTAAACCTCTGCAACAACAAGGAGCTTGGAGCATGGTGGGCAAGCACGGCCATCGTCATCAGCAAAACCTGAGTCTACTTCAGCAAAAATTTCCTAGAATTAAATAACAAAGCCATAGGACTTCGAGGTAGTTTGCCTAGTGCAACATAAATCCTCAACCCTTCGTTAGGCATTTGTTTAGCAAATTAAGCCCTAACCGGTCTTAGGATTCCGAGGTAGTCGTCTGATACGACATAAACCCTCATATCTCCGAGGCTATTTGTATGATCCTATCATGTAAATATAAATCCTAATTAATTAAAATTGGCAGGATCAAAACATTTAAATAAATATTAGGACTTCCCTAAATCCAAGCCAAACAATAGGATAGTCGGGAAATTACCGAAGTTCGCTTCGAGTCTGTGATTTCTCCTACCTTTCTTCCTTTGGATTCCCAAAACGAAATGTTCCAAATTTGATCCATTCCCTATTGAAATTCCAAATTTCAATCCATTAAAAAACTTAAACTTTGAAATCCTTGAGAGCGGAATTATTGATTATTATCGAGAGTTTTCTTAGGTGATTCCCATCACTTAAGATGTAATTAACTATAGGGGCTTGCCCTTATAGGGAATTTTAAAGAACCTGAGTAATATAAACCCTGTTTAATGTTTTCATATTAAGCAGGGGAATTTTTTCGGCTTATAAAATTGGTTCGCAGACCAAACGGATGTCACAAATCTTCTAGTTTATTTAATCGAGCCCCACCGTCAAGCAGTGTGTCTATCCTTAGGGATAGATACACGGTTTGTGGTGCGGTGCTCGTTTATATAAACTATTTGGGATGTGAGATCGGTTTAATCTCATATCTTAAAACCCTCAAATTTAAAATTATTTTCAAAATCAAATACTACTCTTCAAATTATTTATTTTAATTAAATTAAAAATTCGCCGAGAGCTTCTGTTAGGCGACCCCCTTTTCAAAATAAAACACACAACCTAAAAAATATGCCGACAGATTTCTGGCGACTCCGCTGGGGAGTATTCCTCTCTCCATTTTAATCAAATAATTCTGCTTTAAAAAATCGGTAGTGTATCCATGTCCCTTGTGGATCAAACTACCCTTCTTTTCGTTGGAATACTATGTTCATTTCTATCTTGAATAAGTATAGCCAACATTCTCTCGGATTTAGGAGCCACTGTTTAGACACCCTTAAATATAGAGGTTCCGAGATCCTTTTACCTCATTCCTGAGGTGGGGTGGACCCCCAATAGGTGTTAGTTTAGGAGTAATCCTTCGAGTCGAGAAGTCTTGCTTAAGACTTTCTTTTCCTTTCCAACTCTGAATCGGATTCCTCACCATCTCTACACCTTTGAACATTCCGTTCTAAATAAACAAACCCTCTAATAAGTGACTCTTTTAACAAATGATTCCTTCTTATAAATACATGAACAAGAATGAGTTCGGACTCTTTTCAATTCCTTTCTTTTCGTCCTAAAGAAAAGAAGCATAACTTGGGACCGACAACCGTAATCTACCCCGCGAAATGGAAGCCCCGAAGCCGATTTTCTCCTTCACCAACGGACCGGACTTCGCCGTCTATAAGGATGAGCTGCCCGACAATGGGATCATCCGGTTTGGACATGGATTTGAAAACACGAATGTCAACGTCACCGACGTCTCCCTCTTTGCACTGACGAACAAGGTATCTGAAGCTGAGGAACCACTGCTTGAATTCAACCTTAGGTCGACCCAAGAGTTTCCTCCCCTGCAAAGGATCCCGACTAAGAGGAATACTACTGTCCGCAGGAGGACTGTTCTTACTACCCCCACTGGTCTAGTTGTTTCTGCACCTACCCCGACTTCGCCAAATCAAAGGGGAAAGAAATCCGGAATTAGGGTAAACCCGTTACCGTGGAGGGTACGGATCTTCTCGTAAGACCTTCCGTTTTGAAATCGGGTCCAGTTCAAAGATTCCGTCACCGACAAGGACCCAAAGAAGAAACGAAGTAGAAGGATCGCTAGAGAAGCCGTAGCCGCCGAGATTGCTTTCCGGAGGAAATTCCGGAACCGCCGTAATATACACCGCTACCGAATATACACCGCCGCTCGACTACATACCACTTTTGGGAGGAAGCGGGTTCCATCCCCTCTCCACCGCAGAGGATGAGGAGAATGTTCGCAAGATTGTCGCCACATTACCTCGCCCCGCATACTACAACGATAGCCGCAAGAAAAGAACTAGAACTACGCCGTTTGCTCGACTGTAAACTTTGGTAGAAAACTTGGCAAAGAAGGAAAACAGCCCCGTGTCGGAGATTCTACGAAGGATAGGGCGGGTGCCAGTCAAATCCCGTCTTGGGCCCCGAGCAGAGCCCGCCATCATGACAGAAAAGCCAAGCAAGAGAATGAAGGCTAGCCCGCCTGTTGTAGTCTCAGGATTACATATTAGGGAGGATACCACCTTCCAGCATTTGGCCGACGCACCATCCGGTCCTAGACCTTCGCCGCTAGAAGGATGGTATGGCGTCCCACTACCGGGTAGTTAAGATTGAAACAACGCACCCGAGAAAGAAAGTCTCGCCGGAGGCCGGAATCGAAGAAAGTGCTACCGCGATAAAGGGGACTCGTGAAAAAGGGACCCAGCAGCCTATCGCATGACAACCGCAAAGACACACGAAAGCTCCGCTAGAAGACGCCATGGAAAAGTTGAGAACCGATATCCGACGGTTGGCAAAAGAAAGAGAAGAAAAGTTCGGAGATGAGATCGATTCATCGGAGTTCATGGACGACGAATATGCAGAAATTAATATGGTTGAGACATGAGCTTCATCAGCTTCGCAAGGTGCTCCAGCACCACATCACTATAGGTGATTTAGTGGTAGAGAAACAAAGGCCGAATGAAACTTTAGTGGATTACATACTTCGATGGAGGAACTTAAGCATGAAGTGTGAACCACAACTGCAAGAACAACATGCGGTCGGCATCTTGCTTAAAAGCATTCACGCCCCGATAGCACTTCTCCTCAAAGGATTCACTATTAAGACTTTCGAGAAGTTGTTAAGCAAGGCTGGAAGCTTGCAAGAAGAGGCGAAGCAATTGAGTTTTGCCGACAAGACGGACAAGCAGAAGCCGGTGAAGACCTTCGAAAAGAAATCCGGGATCATTGCAGCAGTTGATAAAGGCAAGCAACCGATGCAAATACCACCAGAACGGCCGCAACAACCACAACAGAATTACCAGCAACCCCGGTCCAGCTATCAGTCGTCTCCGCAGTATGAACAACCGCCTCGTCCGCAACGTACATTGAGGGAGCTTCTGAGCAGGGAATATCCGTTCAAAAATGAAGCAGTACCGAAAATGTTCCGTAGCCTAATGAAGACTCCAGATTTCCAGCTGCCAGAACCTAAAAGACCAGAGGAAGTCAACAAGAAAGGTGATCCCAACTTTTGCCCCTACCACCGGATGCTTGGGCACAAGATAGAAGATTGCATTACCTTTAAAAGTTGGCTCAACGACAACCTTCGGAAAGGAAATATAACTATCCCGAAGGAGTACATGAAGGAACCCCGAAAGGAGGTTCCGTCAATGTTATCTCAACCGATCCCGTCATTCCGATAGATCCCTATGCAACCGACGATGGATGGACTACC
Organism: Papilionanthe hookeriana x Papilionanthe teres; assembly: GCA_022702705.1. Classification (NCBI taxonomy): domain Eukaryota; kingdom Viridiplantae; phylum Streptophyta; class Magnoliopsida; order Asparagales; family Orchidaceae; genus Papilionanthe; species Papilionanthe hookeriana x Papilionanthe teres. The sequence continues at coordinate 171,011,120 of CM040423.1, read as the reverse complement.
GCTCGGACGAGGTCTTCGAAGAAGATTTTAGACAGCATCCGAACCGCCTCGGTGCGAGCCTCAATTCAGAGTTCGAGACCTGTTAAGCCGATACTATCACTTGCGATAGAAGAACCACCTCAACAGGAGACGATTGAAGAAAAGAAGAAAATTGACGAAGAAGAGGGGACCGAGACTCCTAAGGCTGGACTAGGGGCCGCTTATCCTAGGATAGTTGTTTCCGATTCGGGGAGAAATCCCTCGAACCTTAGATTTTGTATGATTATCTCGCTCACTTCGGTGGGATCATATAATGATAAGGGTGATGGCGTTGGCTACGTTTTGACTGTTTCTAACGATTACGTAACTAGCGACAATCCGGACATCGACTTCGATACCAACAACAATTCTCAAATCATACACGATCTCGACGAGCAAAATAACGAAGAAAGCAGCCATCAAGGCGGCTACGAGAGTTCAACAAGCAACAGATCTATCTGTGAGTTTCGAGGAGCTCCAGTTACGATAGAGTTAGAGCCTTCAGATTCTGAAGATAATCCGGAAGAGCCTGTCATTCCGATTCAGGAGGAGAGACCGACAAGTTCAACACTAGATTCGAAGAAATTACGAAGTCAACTCGAGAAGTGGAAAAGTTCTACCTCCAAGAGTGGGTCCAAAAGACAAAGGAAAGCGTGTGGTTGTTCAAGAAGAACCAACCCCAGCAGAAGAAATACCCATTCGAGAAGAAGCCGAGACGCATGAGAACAAAGTGGACTACAACGTGCTAGCCCATCTTAGGAAACTACCGGCCAAACTGAGCATTTACGATGCTCTTATCTTATCAAAGGAGATGAGAGAAGCTCTGATCAAAGCCTTACTTGATCCAGAAATTTGCTTAGCTCAAATGGACGGAGATTCCTTAGATGAGGTTTGCTCGTTAAAGGAACAACGAGGTGTTACCTTCACGGACAATGACCTACTACTTGGGACAGCAGATCATAACCGACCATTGTACATTTCAGTTACAATTGGGAAGTTTACGCTCTCCGCAGTATTGGTGGATCCGGGAGCATCAATCAATATAATGAGTCTTCGAACACTAGCATACTTGGAAATTGATGCTCGCGAGCTCGAAGCGTACAAAATGTTATTAAGAGGATTCAACCGTAGAAGGAGAAAGAGCCCTCGGGTCAATAACGCTACTAATGAAGACCGGTGACTTAGCAAAGACAACCGCAAAATTTCACATAATCGATTCGAAACGTCGTTCAACACTCTATCGGGCCGACCATGGATACATGAAAACGAGGATGGTACCATCATCTCTCGCATCGGTGCATCAAATACTACGATGGAGGGGAACGAGTGCATCAAAGGCGACTTACAACCATTCTCCGTACATGAGATTGGAATCCATGAAGATGCAGCTTATTATGCACCGCCAAAGAAAACAATCTTCTCCAGAGATACCGTAACAAATGAAGCAAAGAAAGTTCGGGACAACGAAGAACCTAAAATTCTAGTCCAACAGTCACTCACCACTCCCTTCCGGCGAGATGGTGAAGGTTTCTCCACAACTCGCATCCGAGGTCGAGGCCGGGGACGAGGTCGTGGTAGAGACGCTAGGACAGTTGGACAGAGGAAACCAACCATCAATGTTGATTGGGAAGATAGTTCGAAGAAGAAAAAGAAATCAAACAAGAAGCAGCGACAATAAGTCAGAAGAAGCCGCAATTCAAGATCTCTCTCGAAGATGAGAAGAACGAAGAATACAAATAAATGTACGAGAAGATTAACCACTACGTACATACTATGACCCTAACCCCGATCCATTCTAACAAGATCGATGGTATGGTGGTCAAAGAGGTACGTAACGACGGTGCAAGGCCAATCAAGTTCTACCGTGGTGCTTCTTCCTCCAAAACCGAAAATAATGTACAATTCGAAGATGTCACTTCATAGAATTAATGGAATTACCTTTTGAGTGGTACTCTCCCTGTGTTCAAAATTTAATTCAACGTGGTTTCTTACCTCGACAATGGACGAAAGGCCAATCACAACATTTTGAAAAATTATGGAATAATTCAGGTCGTCCACCCAATTCAAAACATGGTCTCGGATTCGGCACAGTAGGGTCAGTTGACGATACTGAATTTTGCTTGGTTGTCACTTGCGAGTCCAATGAAAACTGCATGGAAACTACAAAAGAATTTGAAGATTTACAAATTGGAGATGCTCCACCAGAATTCGAAGAAGAAATTAAATCCACAATAGATGAGTTAACGGAAGTTAACATAGGTACTAGCGAAGAGCCTAGACCTACCTTTGTTAGCTCCTTACTCAACATAGAAGACTTCAAAGAAATAATCAAATTATTAATGGAATTTAAAGACTGTTTTGCTTGGAATTATGACGAGATGCCAGGATTAGCTCCAGAGGTCACAGTCCATAAGCTAGGAGTGGATCCTACTTCTGTTCCAGTCAGACAAGGTCCCAGAAGAATGCGTCTAGAAATCGAACAACAAGTCATAACCGAAGTTAAAAAGCTAATAGACGCTAAATTTGTCCAGTGAAGCTCAATACCCGACTTGGTTAGCCAATGTGGTGCCAGTCGAAAGAAGAATGGTCGGATCAAAATCGTGTGGACTTCGGAGATTTAAACAAGGCATGTCCAAAGGATGAATTCCCTCTACCGATCCCAGAATTAATGATCGACATTGCTTCAACACATGAAATATTCTCGTTCATGGATGGATCTTCAGGATACAACCAGATAAAAATGGCTCCAGAAGATGAAAAGCTTACAGCATTCAGAACACCGATCGGAGTATTTTGCTACACAGTAATGCCATTCGGACTGAAGAACGCAGGAGCAACCTATCAAAGAGCAATGACAAGAATTTTTGATGATCTCATCCACAATCAAGTCGAATGCTACGTGGACGATGTGGTCATCAAAAGCAAAGTAAAGGAAAACCACCTGTATGATTTGAGAATTGTTTTCGAACGATTAAGACAATTTAACCTTAAGAATCCCTCCGGGAAATTCTTAGGATTCGTTGTCCGACATCGTGGAATTGAAATCGACCCAGAAAAGATTAAAGCTATCTTAGAAATGCCGCCTCCCAAAACCTTAAAACAACTTCGATCTTTTCAAGGGAAGCTGGCATATCTTCGACGCTTTATCTCAAACTTGTCGAGTAGGTGTCAGCCTTTCTCGGCACTAGTTAAAAAGGACGCCAAATTTATTTGGGAAGAGAAATGCCAGAAGGCCTTCGAGGACATTAAACAATATTTAATGACACCTCCTGTCTTAGCAGCCCCAGTCTCAGGTAGACCGCTGATACTTTACACCGCGGCTCTAGACGACTCTCTCGGAGCCCTGTTAGCCCAGGTCAATGATGAGGGTAAAGAAAATGCTCTTTACTACTTAAGCCGTCGTTTACTTCCGACGGAAGTAAGGTATCCCACAATTGAAAAGCATTGTTTGGCCCTGATCTTCGCCGCTCAAAAGCTCAGGCATTACATGCTTTCTCATAAGGTCAACTCGATCTCGAAGTTTAATCCATTGCAATACTTGATGACTCGTCCAACACTTTCCGGCAGACTTGCCAGATGGTCAATGATATTATTGCAATTCGATATAACTTTCGTGCCTCTGCGTGCCGTAAAGGGACAAGTCTTAGCAGACTTCCTCGCAACACACCCTTTGCCGGCAGAATCTCCTCTCAATGACGATTTGCCAGATGAACAAATAATGAACCTAGAAGACCTTGATGATCGACGTAGGGAATTGTATTTCGACGGAGCATCTTCAGCAAACAAAGACGAAGAATCGCAAGTGATAGTGCCCGGTAAGGCAGGAATCGGGCTAATCTTTATAACGCCGGAGCGGGGGATGTTAAGATACTCCTACCACTTGACAGAACCGTGTACAAATAATGAAGCAGAATACGAAGCCCTTGTAACGGGACTGGAATTAACTATTCAAATGGGAATAACAGACATCAACATCTACGGGGATTCGCAGTTAATCATTCAACAGATCGCCGGACAGTACAGAATTTTAAAGCCAAGACTCGAACAATACTTCCAGTATGCCATACAGCTGTTGGAACAGATTCCAAATGTGACAATCAACAAAATTCCCAGAAAAGAAAATGCTTTAGCAGATGCTTTAGCCCGTCTCGCAAAAGAATTTACCTGTTTGCAAGATGAATCAGTAGAGGTGTCAGTTCATGGACGTCAGGTCCTATCACAGCTCGACATAGACACAATATACAAATCAGAAAAAGAAAAAGAATTAGTTGCAGCAGTGACAGAAAACACAGAAGATTGGCGACAGCCATTAATAGACTACCTGCAAACAGGAAAGCTACCAGACGATAGGTCGCTAGCCCATCGGATCAAGAAAAGAACTCGTCTTACGCATTAATAAACAACACATTGTACAGAAGGTCTTTTGATCAAATGTGGCTAAGATGCCTAAGCGGGTCCGAGGCCCGTGAAATTGTTAAGGAGGTGCATTCGGGACTCGTGGCGCTCACCGGTCGGGTCCGAAGATGAAAATGAAAATTAAAAGACTAGGGTACTACTCGGCCCTCGATGATGACCGACTGCATGAAAATCGCCAAGAGCTGTCACCAATGCCAAGTGCACGGAGTGGTTCTACACCAACCTCAAAATGTGCTACATCCGACAATTGCGTCGTGGCCATTTGAATGTTGGGGCACAGATATAGTGGGTCCGATAGAACCACCATCTTCAAAAGGACATCGCTTCATTCTTGCGGCTACAGATTACTTTTCCAAGTGGGCGAGGCGGTTCCACTTAGAGAAGTGAAAGCACACCACGTGCTACGGTTTTCAAGAACCAAGTTGTCTACCGTTTCGGGGTGCCGCGCAGGATCATCTCAGAAAATGGGTCAGCATTCAGAAGCACGCAAATCAACAATTTTGTCAGGAGACACGGATTCGACTGGCGATACTCAACAATTTACTACCCAAGAGCAAACGGCCTCGTTGAGGCTTTTAATAAAACTCTCGTTCAAATCTTAAAGAAAACCTTGGAAGATAATAAGAGAAATTGGCACGAGAAGTTGTTAGAAGCCTTATGGGCCTACCGGACAACCTTCAGAACTCCTACTCAAGCTACACCTTACGCTCTGGTGTATGGGTCCGAGGCAGTGTTACCTTTAGAGGTTCAGCTTCCTTCACTCAGAATTGCAGTTGCAAACAAGATCACGACAGAAGAGAACGCCAAATTACGACTCGAAGAATTAGAAAGCTTGGAAGGGAAAAGACTTGCAGCGCAACAGAATTTAGAACTATACCAAGCTAAGATGGTTCAAGCCCATAACAAACTGGTCCGCCCAAGAACCTTCAAAGTTGGTGACTTAGTTCTCGTTCTCAAGAGACCTATTCTTGCACACCGCAAGATAGGAGGAAAATTTGAACCCACTTGGGAAGGACCGTTTGTGGTTGAAGCAGTATACTCAGGAGGTTCCTACCAGCTAGTGAATTGCCAGGGAGAACGACATATGCTTCCGATCAATGGACGATACTTGAAAAAGTATTACGCTACCTGATGTTTCGAAGGAATGAATTCTTCACCCCTAAGAAACACGAGCGAAGTAATTACTTATGATTGGGTCCGAACCCAAAAATAATAAAATGTGTTAAAATAAATAAGATCGTGATAATAAAGTTTTCCTTGTTTTCTTTTCCAAATCAAAATCTCTTCCCTGATTTTATTCTACTTCATTCCTGTTAAATTTGAAAATAAAAAATTTATATAAAAAAGAATGTCTTTAATAAACATTTTCTTAATGTTCTTGTTCTTAGTACAGCCCCTGATCCTTTTCCTTGTCTTTTCGCAGGGAAATGTCGAACGGGCAGTTGGTCCTAAACTTTAAGAATGGCATAAGCCTTGCACTCGATGAAAAGAGGGTGAAAGATGGAGCGATAATCGAGATTGACTCGGATTTCGCACCAGCAGGCCTACAGTACGAGGAAAGTGATTGGGTCCCAGTTAACCGAGAAGAACTACCCGGGCAGACAGTGATGAAAGTGGGTGGCCCAAGCCACCAATCCAACAACAAGAAAAGAAAAGCAAACACCGAAGAAGATAAGAAAATGAAGTCCGTAGTCGCTACAGCAGAGGGCAGGCTTGTCAGCGCCGCGCCCACAGAGATTCAAGAAGTGCGGAGAGCTACTCTCACAGCAACGCAACGAAGAAATAAGAATCGTCGTATCCGTAAGATGTTAACAAAACTAGCCGCGGACCAGCACGACGAGACAGTTGCTAATGCCAGTACATACACTTCAAGGACACCGGTTCACCAGGAACCTGAAGAAAGGAGGCCAGCTCCTGGGATAACAGAAAGAATCAGGGAAATCTCCAGAAGATCAGAAGAAAGAAGGCTGCCACGCCACCGAATAGAACCACCAGTGATGCATGACCTTGTTGCAGAAGCAACCCCGGGGATGTCCCGCCGTGCATCATCCCCGAGGAGCCGAGGTATGCGGGAGAACGTGAAGGGATTGAACCATATATCCCACAATATGTCACAAGGCCTCGCCATCTGCGGATCATTCCGGAATACGAGCCGGAGAGAATGCAAAATGTTGAAAAGAAAACCTTTGAATACTTCGAGAGAATTAAAGGTAGAAGAATCAACATACTAGAGGGCCTCGAGCTACATACCGACGTATTCTCAGAGTATGAACAACAGCAAATCGTGGATTGTATCCGGGATTTGAAAAGAATGGGTCGAGCAGGCCGCCTAAGGGAGAACACATACTCGAACCCCGGAGATGGATGCCGTGGAAGGGAAGAATCACAATACAATGCGGATGCTTGCTACAACTTTGTCGAAGACAGGAAGGGAAACCCACCGGGAATACTCCGTCATGGGCAAGTAGATCTAATGTCATTAGTCATCAAGAGAATGGTAAAAAGATTGATAACATGGAGGGTACGCACGCAGATTGCATACCCAATAGTCGCATTATCAACATCTACAAACAGGGTGACCGCATACCCCCACATATAGATCACCACGACTTCGTCGGACCTTTCGCACGAGTCTCTTTCTTGAACGAGTGTGACATCATGTTCGGATCTTACCTCCGGATAGCAGTGCCCGGGTGAGTTCCGAGGGCCGCGAAAGATACCTTTACCGGTAGGTTCCGTCATGATACCGAAGGGCAACAGAGCGGATATCGCTAAGCATTGCATACCAGGAGTGCCAGTGAAGCGGATCTCGGCTACTTTCGTGAGAATGGACGACAGGAAGACACCTTACCATTTCCGATCGGACACGGAGCTAGAGAACCTCCGGCCTTACGTGCTGTGAGTTACATGGGAAATATCACACCTCCAACGTACATCCAGCCGGCATCCTTGCCAAGGATGGCTTGGAAGGTGATGTTATTTACCATGTACCCCACTATTCAGACATGGATTTTTGACAAATGCTTCTTTTGATGGATCGACAAAGATCATACACAGTCCGTTTTGAGTCTACATGGATTGTATGAAATATATTCCAGATTGAGTTGTATGATGTATCTTCAACATGATTGGAATTAAAGTGACCATGTCACATTTTTGGCTTTCACCTCTTTTGTGCAAATTGATTGGGAAACGCCATTAAAGTTAAATGAACTTCGAACAAAGAATAGAAAAGAAATAAAAAAAAGGGGTAAAAGAAAACTTTCTAAAGAAAATCTAAAAAAATGACGAACACCAAATTCACATGAACATTAAATAAACGATAAAATAAAATTTGAATCATTAAAATATAAACGAAATCAACATAAATGTTAAATCAAATCACAAATCAAATTCTCAATCAAATTCTAAATCCACTCTCGATCAAATTTCAAATTTGATCTTCCCAAATCTCAAATCAAATTCTCAACCGAATTCCAAATCCAATCTCGATCAAATTTCAAATTTGATCTTCCAAATTTCAAATCAAATCTTAAATCAAATTTCAATCGAGTTCAAACTCATCCTTCCAAATCTCAAATTCAATCTTTCCGATTTCAAGTCTCAATCAAATTCAAATTCAATTTCTTCCGGATCTCGAATCAAATATCAATTAAATCAAAATTCAAACTTTTGGGTCGAGGATTTTACATCCAAGACCGCACTCGCTTTAGGATTCTTTTCCTATTAGCACTCGAAGTACATCAAATTCAAACTTTTGGGTCGAGGATTTTACATCCAAGACCGCACTCGCTTTAGGATTCTTTTCCTATCGCACTCGAAGTACATCAAATTCAAACTTTTGGGTCGAGGATTTTACATCCAAGACCGCACCGCTTTAGGATTTTTTTCCTATCGCACCGAAATACATCAAATTCAAACTTTTGGGTCGAAGATTTTACATCCAAGACCGCACCGCTTTAGGATTCTTTTCCTATTGCACTGAAATACATCAAATTCAAACTCTTGGGTCGAGGATTTTACATCCAAGACCGCACTGCTTTAGGATTCTTTTCCTATTGCACTGAAGTACATCAAATTCAAACTCTTGGGTCGAGGATTTTACATCCAAGACCGCACTGCTTTAGGATTCTTCCCTATTGCACTAAAATACATCAAATTCAAACTTTTGGGTCAAGGATTTTATATCCAAGACTGCACTGCTTTAGGATTCTTTCCTACGGCACTGAAATACATCAAATTCAAACCTTTTGGGTCGAGGATTTTATATCCAAGACTGCATTGCTTTAGGATTCTTTCCCTATAGCAATGAAATACATCAAAATCAAACTCTTGAGGTTAAGGATTTTACATCCAATACCGCATTGCTCTGAGATCTCTTCTCATTGCAATGATTCAATCTAATCAATTCAATTTTCTTTCGAGGTTGAAGATGTTACATCTAAAACCTCAGAATTCCAATTTTCATTTCAAATCAAATCCCTCAAATTAATTTTGACAAAAAAAAAGAAAAAAAAAACTTCAATCTAAATCGAAACTCCAAACTAAAATCTAAGTTCACACGTCAAACTTAAACTAAAACAAAATAAAATCTAAATCGAAATTCCCCCAGGTCATGTGATTTGGGATTCACCTCCTTTTCCTTTCCCAGCGAGAGTTCGAGAATCTCCGGCTTCGTAGATATACTTGCTACTCCCCAGCGGAAACTCTTCTACTTCGTCCTAAGTTCGTCACTTGGACATCCGTGTTGGTTTTGTTGATCGCTTCGGTCAACACCAATACGCGCAAGTGTGCTCCGTCACTCACCACACCTATTGGGGGTCCATTTGTCGACCTCATTTTTAATGAGGTCTTCTCTTCTTCTCTTTAAGTACTTAGGATCTAGCCTTAGGCTTTTCCTTCGACTCGTCTTAGAGGACTAGAATTGGGACCCACCTTTAGAAATTCAAACCACTTCTTAACTCCCCGCAAACTCCACAAACTTGACTATAGACCCCTAATCACCTGGAGGGTTGAAATCAAATGTGGAAGTTTAAAGGATGAGTTCCTATAGGACTCTTTGGCCTTAGGACTGCCCTGGGTGGCCTGGTCTGGTGAAGGGGCTGGCTTACACACACACTACATTTATACACTACACTTATACACTACACTTTTGACACACCCATACCTAACTTGACCTCCTGACTCATGTGGGTGATTCACATGGATGGTCCTTAACCCCTAAGCCCTTGGCTAAGAGGGTTAGGAACAACATAGTGAATGCCTCAAATGAGTCCCTTCATGACTCCTATGGGCTTGACATGGCTTCATGGCTCAACCAAAATGACTTCTTTCCACTTACATCCACCCAATTTTCAATTTTCCAAATTTTAAATTTTTGACCCCCGGGACCCTACACCCGCTTAGCCTACCCAAAACCCATGAAATTACCCAAATTTCTCAAAAATTTCCAAATTACCCAAAATTCTCAAAAATCATTCCCAAACATTTCCACATCACTTAAATTGATCATCCATACCCAAAAATACCAAAATTCCAAGAAAACCTCCCAATACCCTCCAAATACCAAAAATACCCCTCTTGGCCAAAAAATTCAAAAATTCAGAAAATTCCCAGAAAATTCCATAAAATCCCAAATATTCCCAATTTCATTTTGTCCAACTACACCATGGGCCAATTTTGTCAATTTACCCTACTTTTGTCAAAACCCCCAATTTGACCCATTTTAACCCAAAGTGAACCCAATGTCAAACCAAACCTACCCAATTGACCCCAATTTTGGTCCAATTAAATTCTAAACTTCAATTCAATATCCCCAATACCAATCTAGACCAAATCCAAGTCCAATTTGATTGACATTTGGATCCAATCTCACTTTTGGCCTTAAAGCCCAATTTGGACCCATGACCCAAACCTAACCCAAACTCACCCAATTCAATTCCAATTAACCCCAAATCTTTTCTAAATCTTCTTTAACTTTCCCACAAACAAAACACTAACATGATTTGCCCAAAATTTAGACCCAAACCCCACTCAAACTCAACCCAAAGCTAAAAGGCCCATTTTTGACCTAAACCCAAACCTAACCCAAATGAGCCCAAACCCCAAAATCAAAGCCCAACCAAAGCCAAAACCTCTTTGAAACACTCCCATAAATATTTCTCAACATTGATTTTACATCAATTTCAACTCTAGCCCAACATTAGCCCAACTTGGCCCATTTGGACCTACATAGGCCCACTTACCAAATAAACCCAAATTCAAACCAATTCAACTCCAAATCACACCAAATTGACTCCAAGCCCATCATAAAACATCCCTAAACCAATTATGACATTTATTTGACAAAGTTCTTAACAAAATCTTTACCCAAATGCCCATCCTAAAATCAAAAAGCCCATTCCCCTTAAACTTTCCTAAAATCCCACTTCACCACATTCAAAAGCCCAAATCCATCCAAAGCCCACATGGCACTTCCCCTCATCATCCATTTAATCAAAATCACCCCTAAGTTTCAAAATCATCAATTAAACCATTCCAAATCAAGCTTCATGCAAATTTTCACCAAAATATCCAAAATTCTTAAAACCCATTTCCATGAAATTGACTCAACTTTCCCCAAGCCAAAGACAAGCCATGCAAGCCATGGACAAGCCACATGAAGCCATGGAAGGCTTGACATGTGACCATGCCATTAATGGTAAAAGCGGGGGCCCCTTTCCTAATCTTTCATTAAGCATTTTTTACCTTAAGCATGTCACACACTAAACCATGTTTAGCCACCTCATCATGGATAGAGACCACACCACTCTCCCTTGGCCGACCCAACCGATCCTCTCAGCCCAAAATCAGGCCATGGGGAGGTGCACCCAACCCAAACCAATGGGTTGACCAAATTAAGGCCAAAATGACCCCCTCACCATTCCATTTTAATTCAAAGCCTTTACACATGGCAATTGCCAATTGATTGCACAAACCTCCAGCCCTGACCCACCTGGACCTGAGGGTGACCCAAGCCTCGCCGGCCAGCTCGCCCGGATCGCCGGAAAACACCATGGTCGAGACCTCGGGAGGAGCCAAAGTTTGGAATTCCCACTTGCCGAGCCGCCCCATGCCAAATGGTCACTATGGCTGTTCTTCTCCTCACCAGAGCAGCTCGATCCCATGCCTCAACTCCCCCCGGAAGGCTCTCCGGCCTCTCCTATTTAAACCCCTCACCCTCACGGCCATGGAAGAGAGTTGCACAAACCTTGCCGAAACTCGCCAAAATTGTTCCGCACCCTTCTCCACCCTTAGAGCAGCTTGATCCCCAGATGTCAATTTGCCCTAATCCCCACCGATAAAATCCAATTTCCCAACCGAAATTCCACCCAAAACCAGGACACTTCTCCACGAGTGAGTCAATTCCCAAATCGATTGGTTCTACACCTTCACCGTACCAAGGGAAGGTGTCCACCAGCAAAAGCCCCATCTCTAGGCCACCCGGCTGCTCCAACTCTCCAAGCTTTGTGATCGGGCTTGGTCGAAATCACATCTGAGACAATTCACTGCGACCGAGAGACTTCATCCGGAGCTTGCTAGGATCCAATCGAAGGTGCAACAACTCTCGCATCGAAGCCACACTTCTCCGAGCAAAGGTATGAGCCGATTCTTCATCCCGAGCTTCGGAGATTCTCCATTTCAAATGCCTTAATTTCAATACATGATAACCGTATAGATGTGTTCGTCTCTTCAAGACGAATCCATAGAGCATAAGAACATGAAAATCCATCGAGTATCGAGTGAGATCTTAGGGATTTAGTGTGGACGGCTCTCGGGCGAGGACGCTCGGGGACGATGAACGGATGCCGTCCATTCAATACACGCGCGGACGGACGGCTCGGATGGCGTCGGACCGAGAGACGGTAATAGAACCGCGGGGCCCGGAGCGCTGAGTCAGATGGCGGCGTCGAATGGGAGCGCGACACGCGGCGTTTCGGAGATGCCGAGGATGAGTTGGCGCCGCGTGGATAAATAGAAAATTAGGGTATTTTTTGATTTATTTAATTCCCTAAACTTCAAAAATTCATAACTCGTGTAGAAAAATAAGAAAAATAAAATAAAAATACCCTCTTGCTCAGTGAACAGAGGAGAATAATGTGGAAAAGAAATCATTTAATTTCATCAAGTATTTTATTTTTTATAATTTATTTACTCTCTGCATACTATTAATTCTCCATGCATGTATACAATTCACCATGGCATGAGACCATAGGGCTTTTGAAGCCTCTGAATTTGGGAACATTCCCTGAATTTTCCAAAGTCAGAGGCCATCCCTATGAAGAGTTATTGATTTTTCAAGTTCATGTTACTGTTTTGAGTATTTTAATTCCAATAAATAGCATATTGTGAAATAAATTCTAGGAAAATTTGAGGATGTTTCTTATGACCAGAGGGCCCTAAGAAAAATAGGTTTTGAGTTAGTTCATTTAAAACAACCCTAATTGGCTTAAACACCCAAAATAGGTCTCTAATTAATTATAGTTAACCATGCATCAAATTGACTTGAAATCAATTCTCCACTGACCTTTAGGATCAAAGGAATCCACCATAAAAGTTTGAGGTCAATTGGACTTGGTTAGCCCCACTAATCGGGTCGATTAAGCCATTTAGTCATTTTAAGCTTTAAAAATTCATAACTTTTAAAATACTTTTCAAAAATTAATCAAATTGGTTTTGGAGCCTCTCTGATATTAGGGGAACCTAAGAAAATTAAAATTTTAATTTTCTAAAAAAGTTGATTTTTAATAATATTTTAATATTTTTAATAATTAAAAAATAATAAAAATCACAAAAATAATAAAATTCACCAAAATGTCACATTTTGAATTTTAATCACTTAGGAACAAACCCCACATTTTTCTTATGTCTATTTAGTGAGATATTAAATTTTAAAGCTTTAAGGTAATTTTAAAATTAAAAAAATGTATTTTCTAGCATTTTCACTAAAATAATTATAATAAATCATAGAAAAATCAGAAAATTGCTTAATTTGCTTCTCTGATTTCCTTGATATCAGAGAGATTTTTGAAAAATATAAAATTCATTTTTCAACATTTATTTTATTTTTAAATTAATTAATACTCCAAAACTTAAAATAATTATAATAATAATAATATAATTCAAAAAATCACCAAAATTGGTCCAAGTGGTCCTCTGGTCATTAGGAATGTCCCCTAATTTTCTTAAGGACAGAAACTTTCCCTTGGTCATGTTATTAAATTTTCCTTGAAAATCTCTATTTTCTACCAAAAATAATTATATAAATAAATTAAATACAGACAAATCACATTTTCTCCTCTCATGTCTTTATTGACATATGAGTGAAGTTACATAAAAATTTCAAGTTCATTTGAATTCAATTTAGTGAGTTACGAAATTATTAAGCTTAAAGGGTAAAATGGTAATTAAAATCTTTAATCCTTAATTAAAACTTTTAGGTTTAATAAAAAATTAACAAGTAAAATATTTGATCCTCTTTTGATTTGGATGATTGAAATTTAAATAATTAAAGGGTAGAAACCCATTAAACAATTTAAAATGATTAAACCTTAATTAAATAATTGATTAAATTTGGAAGAATAATAAAATTGGAATTATTAAAATAAGGATATTATTAGGAAGAGATTTATTCTTTAATTTAAAAATCCCTAAATTAATTATCTCATTAATATTCAATTCTTAATTAAAATGATAACTAAAATTCAAAATATAAAAAGACTTAATCATTAAACTAAAATTAAATTATTAAACTCTTTTAAAAATTTCAATTAAAATTAAAAAATAAAATTAAATTAAAATTAAATTAAATTAAATAAATTAAATCAAATTAAATTAAATTAAATTAAGATTAAAAATTAAATTAAATTAAAGATTAAATTAAATTGAATTAAACAAACAAATTAAATTAAATTAAATGAATTAAATAAAATTAAATTAAATTAAATAATTAAATTAAATTAAATTAAATTAAATCAAATTAAATTAAATTAAATCAAATTAAATTAAAACTAAATCAAATCAAATTAATTAATGTAACATCAAATTAAATTAAATTGAATTAAATTGAATTAAATTAAATTAAAACTCAATTAAATTAAATTAAATTGAATTAAATATAACATCACCTAAAACAGAAAGAAATTAAATATAAAGCTACTTGAACACTATTCCAAATTTAAACTCATTAATTGAAATTAAACTAAATCTCAAACCATCTGAACACCAATTTGCCCTCAAATGCTTTAGTCATCATAACTCCTAAATAGAACATTAAATGAAATGTTACTTCACTCATAGGATATTCAAATGTCCTAAGTTCACCGAGCAAGTTAACAAAACTTGAATTCCTTGACGATTAATTCATTTATATAATTAAATTCATTTGGACTTAAAACAATCCTAGAAATATTGAAAAGATGTTTAAGATTTGTCTTAAGCACTTCCTCGATATGATAGGATGTTCATAAGAACAATTGAACTTAATTATTCTTTGATGAAGAAAATCGTCCTCAAACCAAAACACAAAGACCTAGACGTCATAGGAAATGACTAGCTATAGGATTAGGAATTTGGTAGAAAACCATAACCTTACCTTAGCTTTACCTAGGAACTTGCTTAAATATTGTGTTTTAAGTGCAGCTTGGGATGACGGGAAGACCCTCCGTGTACGCTTTTATTTTATTGCAATTTACTTTCTTGCAATTTACATTATCAGCAATTTATTTAACTGCATTGCACTTACTTTTCTTGCATGATAAACAACTATTGCATGAAAACCCACACCTTTAGGATAGTCCCTAAAACTGAAACCAAAACTAAGTTAAAAGTCATTGCAAGATAAAATTCACCGCCACAACATTTCAAAATATAAAACATCTCAAAATTTAATCACAAACAGAACACAAAACTACATTTACAACTAAATTAAAACGTCCTGTTGGATGATCGGGAATACCTCGGATGATGTAACCTACGTGTTGCTAACGGGATTTCCCACGGTCTAAATGAAAGTGTGGAACTCATTCAGTTGAGTTTAGTAAATTCATCCGGACTAAGTGAATCCGATAAAAATAATGATGCCGAAGGATGGAACCGTGGGATCTTAACCGGTGTCGTTATAATCAACTTTAAGATTTGTTTTAAATAAAACATAAAAAACACCCGGAAATTAAGATTTTCTCTAAACCAAAACACTTTTCTCATCCCCTGATTTATGACTTCTAAAACTAAACCTCTGCAACAACAAGGAGCTTGGAGCATGGTGGGCAAGCACGGCCATCGTCATCGCGAAAACCCGAGTCTACTTCAAGCAAAACTTTCCTAGAATTAAATAACAAAGCCATAGGACTTCGAGGTAGTTTGCTAAGTGCAACATAAATCCTCAACCCTTCGTTAGGCATTTGTTTAGCAAATTAAGCCCTAACCGGTCTTAGGATTCCGAGGTAGTCGTCTGATACGACATAAACCCTCATATCTCCGAGGCTATTTGTATGATCCTATCATGTAAATATAAATCCTAATTAATTAAAATTGGCAGGATCAAAACATTTAAATAAATATTAGGAATTCCCTAAATCCAAGCCAAACAATAGGATAGTCGGGAAATTACCGAAGTTCGTTTCGAGTCTGTGATTTCTCCTACCTTTCTTCCTTTGGATTCCCAAAACGAAATGTTCCAAATTTGATCCATTCCCTATTGAAATTCCAAATTTCAATCCATTAAAAAACTTAAACTTTGAAATCCTTGAGAGCAGAATTATCGATTATTATCGAGAGTTTTCTTAGGTGATTCCCATCACTTAAGATGTAATTAACTATAGTGGCTTGCCCTTATAGGGAATTTTAAAGAACCCGAGTAATATAAACCCCGTTTAATGTTTTCATATTAAGCGGGGAATTTTGTCGGCTTATAAAATTGGTTCGCGGACCAAACGGATGTCACAAATCTTCTAGTTTATTTAATCGAGCCCCACCGTCGAGCAAGGTGTCTATCCTTAGGGATAGATACACGGTTTGTGGTGCGGTGCTCGTTTATATAAACTATTTGGGATGTGAGATCGGTTTAATATCATATCTTAAAACCTTCAAATTTAAAATTATTTTCAAAATCAAATACTACTCTTCAAATTATTTATTTTAATTAAATTAAAAATTCGCCGACAGCTTCTGTTAGGCGACCCCCTTTTCAAAATAAAACACACAACCTAAAAAATATGCCGACAATGCCACCTCATCCCTCATCCATCACCTCCACCATAACTCCTTCTCACCTCCTCCACTCCTCCACCTCACCACCCCCTCACTCCCTCATCTCCTTCCTAGCCGTGAGCCTCCTCCATAAATCCCCCCATAAACACTCTTAAACACCTCTTACACACTTACACTCACTTACACTACACACTCACTTCATCATCCACCCTAACATCTCCTAGCCGTGAGCTTCAAAAGGATCTCCCAAAATCAAGGTAAGTTTTTTTCCCCCCTACTTTCATCCCATGAATATTTAAGCTTCAAGAAAAAGTTTTACCCCTTTCATGCCTAGCCTAAAACATCACACACACATGCACAATTTCAATGTTCTTCTTCCTTTACAAAGACCTTTAAATTCACATACAAATTGTTTAATTTCTTTTAGCTTTCATGCATGTTTTTTTCTTTTTTTATGTGTCCATGTATAGCCTTAAGATCCCTCTCTTTCATGCAAATGTTTTCATGCTTAGCTTTTTTTTCTCATGCAAACTTCCATGTAAAAAAAATCATGTGTAGGTTGTTTATCCTTCATGCTATCTTCACTTTATTCATGCATAGGCTTAGGGATTTCTTTTATGCAAAGTTATTTAGCCATTTAAGCTTACTAGTTTAAATATTTACAAATCTACCACCTAGCTTTCATTACCTTAAAAATGAATTTTAAAATTTTTGGTATAACATAAAGGAAATGGAAAATAAAGAGAAATGAACATAACATAAAGAAAAAGAAAAAAAAAAGAGAAAAAGAGAAATGTAACATAAAAGAAAGAAAAATGAAAGAAGAAAAGAAATAAAAATAAAATGTATGAATAACATAACTTTACATATATGTAAAATAAAAATAACAATATGAAAGTAACAAACATAATATGATAAGAATAAAATAAATAACTATAAACTTAAATAGATAATAAAAATATAAGAAAATGATAATAATAATAATAAATAAAATAATAATTGTAAATATAAATAAATAACAAAAATAAGTAAATAAAAATGTCATTCTTTTTAAAATAATATAAGTGTAATTATATGAATAAATAATAATTCGATAGCTTTAAATAATGGATAATATTTTAAAATAAAGAAAAGAATAATTTAAGAGAGAGAAAGTGAAAAGTCTTATAAATAAATAAATAATAATAATAAAATAATGATAATAAATAATGTAAAATAATAAAATAAATTAATACTAATAAATCAATAATATTTAAGTAATAAAAATGTACATATAATCAATTAAAAATAAAATAACTTATAAGGAATAATAAAATAAATAATACATATATATATATATATAAATTGAAAATAATTTAAATAATATAAATGAGTAATGAATTAAATTAAAATTAAATAATTAAAATAAAATAATAGTTAAATTAAATAAATTAAATTAAATAATAATTAAATTAAATAAATTACATTAAATAATAATTAATTAAGTAAACCAAAAAAACAATTAAATAAATAATAGTTTAAATTAAATTAAATAAATTAAATAAATTAATTAAATTAAATAAATCAAAATTATATTAAATTAAATGATGATGTAAATAAATAAATAATTTAAAATTAAATTAAAATTAATTAAATAAAGTTAAATTAAATTAAATTAAATAATAATGTAAATAATAAATGAAATAAAATTAAATTAATTAAATAAAGTTAGATTAAATTAAATTAAATTAAATAATAATCTAAATAATAAATGAATTTAAATTAAATTAATTAAATAAATTAAATTAAATTAAATAAATAAATAAAGTTATGTTAAATTAAATTAAATTAAATATATAATAAATTAAATTAAATAAATTAAACTAAATTAAATAATAATAAATTAAATTAAACTAAATTAAATAATAATGCAAATAAATGATAAATTAAAATGAATTAAACTAAATTAAATTAAATTAAATTAAATAGTAATTGTAAATAATAGTTAATTAAATTAAATTAAATTAAAAAAAATGATAAATTAAAATAAAACAAATTAAATGAAGTTAAATTAAATTAAATTAAATAATAATTGTAAATGCCAATAAATTGAATTAAATTAATTAAATTAAATAATAAAATAAATTAAAACTAAAATAATAATAAATAAATATCAAGCTAAAGTAAAATAAAATAAATAAATAACAATTAATTAAATAAATAATGATAAACTAAATAAATCACATAAGATAATAAATAATAAATTAAATAAACCATAAAGATAATAATAATTTTAATCACACATAAAAGATAATAATTTTAAATAACATAACATCATAAGAATAAAATAACATACAACAATGATATAACATATAAACAAATTACAACAATAGCATACCATAACCATCACAACAATCACAACAACAACAACAATCACAACACACAACAACAATCCCGACCACAATACAATACCAACACAATAACAATCAACCCTAGGATAGGCCTCCTGAGGCATGGTTTACTTTTCCCTTTATAAAGACCCCTAGGGAATCACAACATAATAAAGATATCCTTATGCTTAGTTAATGCATGGAATAACCCAAGTTTTACCCAATGTCCACATAACCTTCCCAATTCATATTCCAAACTCAAAATCCTTAGTTTCAAATCCCAACACAAACAATAATCACTACACACAACAGCAGTCCTGATCATAATACGATACCAACACGATAACAATCAAACCTAGGATAGGCCTCCTCGGGCATGGTTCATTTCTTCCCTTCATAAAGACTCCTAGGAAATCACAACTTGGTGTAGAAAACATAATAAGAATACCCTTATGCTTAGTGAATGCATGGAATAACCCAAATTTTACCTGATATCCACACAAACTTCCCAATCCACATTTCAAACCAAAACATAAACCAAAACCAAACCAAAACCAAAACCAAAACTAGTTTAAACCCAAACCAAATACAAACACAAACCAAATTCAAATCCTCCAATCCCCAAACTAAAATCAAACTCAATTAAAAAAAACCACAAAATCTTCATAGCACTCCCACAAGTCCAAATCAAACTACCAGTTACTACCAAATACAAACCCAAACCACACCTAAACCCATCTACCCCAAACAACTGTGTTCATTAAGCATAAGGGTATAGGTAGGGTGAATTGTTAAGCAACATAATAAGTCTAAATGAGCCCGAGACTTTTCATCAGGATATTAGAGGGAAGCATGGACCTGCATCCTTCTTTGACTGTTTGGACACCTCTAAGGTCTATTAAACTTATTATGTCTGCTTAACGAAACCATCCTCAATTAAATAAAGTTTATTGAAACACAACATAGGAATCACATAGACATCATAGAACTTGATAGACAACCAGGATCTTAACATAGACATCATAGGATTTAGTAGTTACTGCTTGTTAGTCCTACTTCTTCTTGTTTTCTGGCATGCTTTAATTTCTGCAAAACTATAAACACATATATACAATGTAATACTAAATTTTCAGCTGGGAATGATGAGAAGACCCTCCAGGTACGCTTTTACTTTATTGCAATTTAACTTATTGCAATTTATTTACCTGCACTGCGTTTTACTTTTCTTGCATGATAAATAAGATTGTTGCATGAAAACTGAAACCTTTAGGATAGCCACAAAACTCAAACCCCAAACTAAATTAAAAGTCATACAAGATAAAATTCACCGCCACAATATTTCAAAATATAAGACAACTCAAAAATTTAATCACAAACAGAACAACAAAAATTACAACTTCAACTAAATTAAAACGTCTCGTTGGATGATCGGGAATACCTCGGATGATGTAACCCACGTGTTGCTAATGGGATTTCCCACGGTCTAAATGAAAGTGTGGAACTCATTCAGTTGAGTTTAGCAAATTCATCTGGACTAAGTGAATCTGATGAAAATAACGGTATCGGGATGACGGAACCGTGGGATCTTAATCTGTTCTGTTTAATCAACTTTAAGATTTGTTTTAATTAAAACACTAAAATATTTGGATTCTAAGACTTTTCTTAACCAAAACACTTCTCTCATCTCCAGATTTATGATTTCTAAAACTAAACCTCTGCGACAATAAGGAGCTTGGAGCACAGTGGGCAGCACGACCATCCTCAACAGCAAAACTTGGGTCTACATCAGCAAAACCTTTCTTAGAAATTAAATAACAAAGCCATAGGACTTTGAGGTGATTTTCCAAGTGCAACATAAATCCTCAACTTTTTGTTAGGTATTTGCATAGTTGTCTTATGCAGATTAAGCCCTAACCGGTCTTAGGACTCCGAGGTAGTCGTTTGGTACGACATAAACCCTCACACCTTCGAAGCTATTTGTATGATTGTGTCATATAAATATAAGTCCTAATTAATTAAATCAGGCAAGATGAAACATTAAATAAACTCCCAAATCTAAGCCAAACAATAGGATAGTTTGGGAAGTTGCCAAGATTCTTCTTGGATCTCCAGCTTCCCCTACTTCTCTTCCTTTGGACTCTTAAAATAAACTGTTCCAAACTCGATCCATTCCCTATTGAAACTTCCAAAATCCAATTGTTTGAAAACCTTAAACTTTGAAATTCTTGAGAGCAAAACAGCTGATCATTATTGAGAGTTTTCTTAAGTGTCTTCGGACATTTAGGATGTAATTAACTATAGGGGCTTCCCTTATAGGGAACTTTAAGAACCCAGGTAATATAAACCCTGCTTAATTCCTTTATGTTAAGCAGGGGAACCTGTCGGCTTATAAAATTGGTTCGCAGACCAAACGGATGTCACAAATCTTCTAGTTTATTTAATCGAGCCCCATCATCAAGCAGTGTGCCTATTCTTTGGGATAGATACACGGTTTGTGGTGCGATGCTCTTTTATATAAACTATTTGGGATGTGAGATCGGTTTGATTTTACATCTTAAAATTTTCAAATATAAAAATTATTTTCAAAAATCAAATGCTACTTTCTAAATTATATACATATACCTAAATTAAAATTTTAAAACCTAAAAAAAATATATGCCGACATTTCTTTTTGACACTATTTTCCTTTGCAGGATGAAAATAAGTTACGTTTTATATTTCCTTTGCATCTTATAGGGTGGCTAACTCTATTTCGTAGGATGACTTCCTAAGACGAGGCAAAAGACAACAAAACAAAAAAAAATCATAATGACATCAAAACAACAACATTGACAAAATAAAACAAAACAAACAACATTAAAATAACAAAACCAAAACTTTTATAATAGCCATTAAACAAATAAACAACAAAACAAAAATGATAAACAAGATGATATGACAAGAAGATAAAATTGTTGTGAGAAAATGACATTTAGGATTGATAGTGGGCACATCTTTCCTTAAAAACTTTTCAGAAAACAAGTGATTAACATTAATCAGAAGTTTTCTTAGACAATTATAAATTTCCTATGATGTAATTTAACTATGGGGCTTGATCCTATATGAGATTTAAAAAACTCAGAATAGATATTACATCAAAAAATCTTTGGTTAACTAAAATTTCATTATCCTTATAAAGAACTTCTAGAAAAAGGTATTCTATAATCTTCACTTTAGGGATTATCACCGATATCTCTTTTTCTACTATTTTCTATTTTATTAACATTTATTTTCTTCAAATTTCTTATTATCTAAAGATTCTTTTACAGAAACTAAAGAAATAAGATTTATTGAAGATTAGGGTAATATTATAGATAAATAGAGTGGCGACTCCAAATCAACATCGACACTTAGAAAATCTTTGACACGGCTACGACACCTCCATCAAGAGATTTTATTTTGGCGACTTTGCTAGGGAATTTCTTTCTTCTCATCTTTTGTTATCACTTGTTTTCATTTGATATTTCATTTTTTTGACAAATAAGAACTACATCTTTTCAAACTTTTAAGATAAATTTCCAGTTTATAAATAAGTCAATAACATTCCTATTTCTTAAATTTTCAGAAAAGTTGCAATGGAATCTCCAAATTCAATCTTTTATTATTATCAAGACTTCAATGCACCAATGGAAGAAGATGTTTCCCTTTATCAGAATAATTTTGGATTATTTGGTGAAACTGAATTTACATTAGATTATCCATAACAAAGTGATATACACTTTTTTGAAGAATTTGATATGCAACCTTATGAAGACTTTCTAAATTTTATAGAAGACATACCTTAATATACACCTGAAGAACCTTTTACTCTTGAAAAGATGAAAAGACAAATTGACAGGAAAGGAAAGTAGATCTATGAAGAGGATGCTATTCCACCACCATCCATATATGAAGTTGGATCTTGTTCTAAAAATATTCATAAAAATAGAACTCGTTTGCTTAAAAAGAAGAAAAAGTGGAACAAGAATGATAATTTTAAAACACTTGAATTTTAACAAAGTTTTTTCGGAAACCTTTCCTTCTCAAAAGAAAATCGGTATATTCCAATCCATGTTGAATATACTGATAACTTCTTTCAACCTAGAAGTTCTCCATCAATGAACAATATATATTCAATGTTTAAAAGACTAGCAGGAAAAGATAAATGTTTAGTTTCCCGATTATTGGATAAGATGAGATGTGCAGTCTCTAAAATAATGAAAAGGGGAATTCTTGCAATAGAAAACTCTATTTATCAAGAAACAAGCTATCAAACTCTAACAAATGATTAATATACTCGAGTGCCAGTAAAGTTCTGACTAGGGCCAAGAGTAAAAGATGTGATAGTTATCAAAGACAAGGCCAAATATGACAAACTGATGTTTGAAGCGGAAGATACGTCTACCAAAATGATAGATTTAGTCCATATGTTTTAAAATGCAGATTGTTCACATTCAGAATATGAAGATACACTACCTAGAGGGTCTCGTCCCATACTAAGAAATAATGTAAGGAAACGAAGATCGTCTAAAGGAAACTCATATACTATGAGTACTCCTGCAAATAGTTCACAAGAAGGAACTTGTAAGGAATGTCCTGCAAAATCATTTGAAGAAAGACTAAAAAAATTAAAAAATGACATCAAACAATTCTCGATGTGAGAAAAGAAAGACTCTTCTGACAGTTCAAATGAAATGTTGCAAATATTAATTTGGTAGAAACACGTTATACTTCTTTAGAACGAGAATTAAATGTAGAAGATGCAACAAACAAATTATGAGCAATTATACAACAACGAGACAATCAAATTCGTCGTCTTGAGCAAAAAATGGAAGAGATGTTAGCAGCTTTACAAAATCCACCAACAAATCCATCACCGGCCATTGAAATCGTTAGGCCAGAGGCAATCCACATTTTAAAAGACAGAGGAGAGCCAATAGAAATTGAAGAAAGAACTGAAAATAAAAAAGATTCCCCTCACAATGGAGTTCTAGAAAAAAAATATCACGCAACTTGTAGAACAAAAGATAAAAGAAACAATGGCTCAAGTAAAGGCTGGATCATTAATTCCAAAGGGTAGACCATATCCCGAGGAATTTGAATTTATCTAATACCCTAAAGGTTTTGTTCATATTGTCTTTAAAATGTTTGATGGAACCGATAATCCCTGACAGTAATTAGGACACTTCAGAGCAAGCTGCTGCAATGTGGAAGGAAGTGACACTCTTTTATTCTGTCAATTTGTTAACAGTCTTATGGGCGTTACCTTTAACTGGTATGTGGAACTTCCTAATGGTTCTGTTAAAACTTTTGTAGAGCTTGAAAGTCTCTTCATTGAATGATTCACTAGAGCACAACATCATACTACGGTTGGTGACCTAGTACTGGAAAAATAGAAATCAGGAGAAAGTTTAATGGATTACATTTTGTGCTGGAGAAACCTCAGCATGAAATGTGAACCACAACTTCAAGAAAAACACGCTATTGAAATCCTACTTAAAAATATTAATGGTCTTATAAAATTTATGCTTAAAGGATTTACAATAAAAACTTTTGAAAAATTGCTTAGTAAAGTTGCCAATCTTCAAGAAGAGACAAAACAAATGAGTGTAATGGAGAAGACTGAAAAGACAAAGACCATCAAGACATTTGAAAAGAAGCCTAGAAATATTGTAGAAAAAAGTAAACAAGTGATGAAGGTTCAACTTGAACAAAAGAAATAATGACAGAATCCGTCAGCATCAAAACCTCTTCTCAATTACAACTCCAACAACCAATCCCAGTACCGGCAGATAAAATACCAATGGCCGAAAGTATGAATAAAGAATATCCATTTAAAATAGAGGCCGTTGGAAAAATATTCCATATCTTACTTAAAATACTAGAATTTAAGCTACCAGAAGCTGAATGACCAGCAAAAGTTGGCATGAAGAAAAATCTCAATTAGTGTCCTTATCATAGAATGCTTGGACACAAGATTGAAGAATGTTTTGTCTTCAAATACTAGTTAGAGCATAAATTTAAAAAGGGAAATATAGTAATCCTGAAATAATATTTGAGAGAACTGTCGGCATATTTTTAGATCATGTGTTTTATTTTGAAAGGGGTCGCCTACGAAATTGTAGGCGAATTTTAGATTTTAAATTTAAATTAAATATATATATATATATATATATATATATATATATATATATATATATTAAAAGTAGCATCTAATTTTGAAAATAATTTTGAGTTTGAAATTTTTTAGGATATGAAATCAAACTGATCTCACATCCCAAATAGTTTATATAAACGTGCACTGCACCACAAACCATATATCTATCCCGAAGAATAGACACACTGCTTGGTGATGGGACTCGGTTAAATAAACTAGAAGATTTTTTACATCCGTTTGGTCTACGAACCAACTTTATAAGCCGACAAGTTCCCCTGCTTAATATAAAGGAATTAAGCAGGGTTTATATTACCAGGGTTCTTAAAGTTCCCTATAAGGGCAAGCCCCTATAGTTAATTACATCTTAAATGACGGGAATCATTTAAGAAAACTCTCGATAATGATCACTGGTTTTGCTCTCAAGAATTTCAAAGTTTAAGGTTTTCAAACAATTAGATTTTGGAAATTTCAATTGGGAAAGGATTGAATTTGGAACAATTAATTTCAGGAGTCCAAAGGAAGAGAAGTAGGAGAAGCTGGAGATCCAAGAAGAATCTTGGCAACTTCCCAAACTATCCTATGGTTTGGTTTCAATTTGAGAATTTATTTAATATTGCAATCCTGCCAATTTTAATTAATTAGGACTTATATTTGTATGACGTAATCATACAAATAGCCTCGAAGATGTGAGGGTTTATGTCATACTGAACGACTTCCTCGAAGTCCTAAGACCGGTTAGGGCTTAATTTGCATAACAAGATTATACAAATGCTTAACAAAGAGTTGAGGATTTATGTTGCACTAGGTAAACTACCTCGAAATCCTATGGTTTTGTTATTTAACGCTAAGAAAGGTTTTGCTGATGTAGATTTAAGTTTTGCTGATGACGATGGCCGTGCTGCCCACCATGCTCCAAGCTCCTTGTTGTTGTAGAGGTTTAGTTTTAGAAGGTGAAAATCAGGGGATGAGAAAAGTGTCTTAGTTTAGAAATCTTAAAGTCCAAATATTTTTAATATTTTAATTAAAACAAATCTTAAAGTTGTTTAAACAGAACCGATTAAGATCCCACGGTTCAGTCATCCCGACACCGTTATTTTCATCGAACTCACTTAGTCCAAATGAATTTGCTAAACTCAACTGAATGAGTTCCACACTTTCATTTAGACAGTGGGAAATCCCGTTAGCAACACGTGGGTTACATCATCCGAGGTATTCCCGATCATTCAACGAGACGTTTTAATTTAGTTGCAATTGTAGTTTTGTTGTTCTATTTGTGATTAAATTTTGAGTTATTTTATATTTTGGAATGTTGTGGCGGTGAATTTTATCTTGTGGTGACTTTTAATTTAGTTTTGGTTTTGGTTCAGGGGCTATCCTAAAGGTTTTGGTTTTCATGCAACAGTCTTATTTAACATGCAAGAAAAAGTAAAGTATAGTGCATGTAAGTAAATTGCAATAAAGTAAATTGCAATAAAATAAAAGCGTACCGGAGGGTCTTCCCGTCATCCCAAGCTACACTTAAAACACATGTTAAGGCATTTAAATATTTCAACAAGTACCTAGGTAAAGCTAAGGGAAGGGTTTTGGTTGTCTACCAAATTCCTAATTCTATTGCTAGTCATCTCCTATGACGTCTAGGTTCTTGGTTTGGTTTAAGGATGATTTTCTTCACCAAAGAAAAATTAAGTTCAATTATTCTTCTAAAACACCTCATTGTATCGAGGAAGTGTTTAAGACGAATCTTAAACATCTTTTCAATACTTATGGGATTATTTTGAGTTCAAATGAATTTTATTGTATTGGTGAATTAATCATCAAAGGATTTTAATTTTGTTTTGTTTCTTGCTCAGTGAACTTAGGACATTTGAATATCTTATGTGTGATGTGATACTTCACTTGATGCTTCATTTAAGATTTATAACAATAAAAGCCTTTTAAGGGCAAAGTCATAAATATTTTAATGATTTAATTTAATTTGATTTAATTATAAAAATTAATTAATGATTATTAAGTTTAGAATAGGGTTCGAGTTATTTTAGATTTAATTTAAATCTTTACACTTTAAATGATATTATATTTCAGATTAACTTTTTATGCTTTTGATTTACTTATATTGAAAAAGGTGTTGAAATATTTCATATGTTTTGATTTAACTCTTAATGTTTTCATTTAGGTTTGTTGTTAAGTGATGTTAACTTAATTTAATTTAATTTAATTTTAATTTTAATTTAATTTAATTTAATTTTAATTTAATTTAATTTAATTTTAATTTAATTTAATTTAATTTAATTTAATTTTAGTTTAATTTTAATTTAATTTAATTTTAATTTAATATTAACTTAATTTAATGTAATTTTAGTTTCAATATTTTAAATTTAATTTAATTTAATTGTTATGGTGTTAATTTAATTTAATTTAAACTTTGACTTGACTTAATTTAATTTAATTTAATTTAACTCTAAGATTTTAAATTTGATTTTAATTATTGGACCATTTAACATTTTAAGCTTTAATTCATTTAGGGGTTATCTTCTTTTAATTTTTAATTTACTTAGTTTGGATTATTATTTTAATTTTTAATTAAGAACTAAATATTATTGAAGTGACTTATTTATTGATTTTTAAATTAATGAATAAATATTCTCTCAATAATATCCCTATTTTAATAATCCAAAATTTAAATATATTCTTTCCAAAATTTAAATTATTTAATTAATTAGAGTTTCATTTTGATATTTTCAAAGTGTTTAATGGGTTTCTACCCTTTTAATTTTTCTAAGTTTCAATCATCCAAGAGAAAGTTAAAATCAAATATTTTACCCTCCATTTTGATTAAACCTAAAGTTTTAATTAAGGGTTAAAATTCTTTAATTACCTTTATGCCCTTTTAGGCTTATTTATTTCATAACTCACTAAATTGAGCTCAAATGAATTTAAAATTTTTATGTCACCTTACTCACATGCCAATTAAGACATTAGAGGAGAAAATGTGATTTTTCTGACTTTAATTTATTTATATAATTATTTTTAGTAGAAAATACTGGTTTTCAAAGAAAATTCAACAACATGACGAAGGTAAAGTTTCTCTCCTTAATAAAATTATTAGATGTTTCTAATGACTAGAGAACCACTTGGACCAATTTTTGTGATTTTTTGAATTATATTTTAATTATTATAATTATTTTGATTTTTTGAGTATTAATTAATTTTAAAATAAAATAAAAATTGAAAAATAGATTTTAAATTTTTCATAAATTTCTCTGACCTCAAGGAGTCCAGAGAAACAAATTTTATAATTTTTTTGATTTTTCTTTGATTTATTAGAATCATTTTAGTGAAAAAAGTTGAAAATTTATTTTTTAATATTAAAAATTACATTAAGCCTTTAAAATTTAATATCTTATCATAGGGACTTAGGAAAAAATATTTGGTTTTTTCTTAAGTGATTAAGAGTCAAAATGTGACATTTTTATGATTTTTAATATTTTTATGATTTTTATTATTTTAATTATTAAAAATATTAAAATATTGTGAAAAATCAACTTTTTAGAAAATTCCAAGTTTAATTTTCCTGAACTCCCCTGATATCAGAGAAGCTCCGAAACCATTTTTATGAATTTTTGAAAAGTATTTTTTGGAGTTATGAATTTTTAAAGTTCCATTTTGCTTATGAGGCTTAATCAATCCATTTGGTGGGGGTTAATCAAGTCCAATTGATTTCAAAATTTTATGTAAGGTTCTTCTGACCCTAAAAAGCAATGGAGAATTGTTTTCAAGTCAATTTGGTGTGAGGTTAACCCTAATTAATTCAAATTCAATTTTGGCAGTTTAGGCTAATTAAGGTTATTATGAATGAATTAACTCAAAATATATTTTTCATAGGTCCCCTGGTCCTAAGAAACACCACCAAATTTTTCTAAAATTTATTTTACAACATACTAATTATTGAAATTAGAATACCTAAAACAGTGACATGAACTTGAAAAATCAATAACTTTTCACAGAGATGGCCTCTGACCTTGAAAAATTCAGGGAATGGAGCAAAATACCAAAAGTATAAAAAATTATGGCCTGGCGCCAAAAACTAGCGCCTAAGCGCCAGACTCGATACGAAAACTGTCAAGTTTTTGACAACGTTTGATCAGTTATTTTGACAGAGTGAGAGGTTATTGGAAATTCTAGAAGGCTGGCAGTTGTTCCTTGATAATAGGACATGTGATACATTGCATTTGGACGCTCCAAAACAGTTTTAATCAAGAAGAGGTGCGAGCCAAAGTGAAGAGGTGCGAAGAACTGGATGCGGTGTCCGGTGCTTAGGCGCCAGATTCCAGCGCCTAGGCACCACACGACCTTCTAGAAGATTCATTGAATGTGAACATATTTTGAAGAGGTACCTCAAGGCAACTCTTGGAGCCTATAAATAGAGGTCCAATTCTTCAGAAAATGTGCCCCTCCCATTGTACCCCTTTCTCTTATCTACTTTAAGATCGCTCATCCTTAGAGAGAGAATTAGAGAGAGAAATTTAGGGCCACTTTTGTTTAGTTTAGTGATTTTATTTTCAAGTTATTGCATCTGGAGTTCATTACAATGTAGAGTCAGTAGGAATCAAGAGATCTGTAGAAGAAATATTTGAGATAAGTATATTTTATATTTGATTCAAAGTTTAAATATCATGTTTTGTTATTTATTTTCAATGTGTTCTGAGTAGTTAGTTGTTTTCTTACTTCAATAATGAAGAGATAGATAAGATAATATAAAGATTCGATGGAGAATTAAAATTCAAAATATTTTCAAAACATTGTGATGACATTAATACCTGATCTTACTTTACTTTTTAAATTGGCCGTTTGAATTATTAAAACCTGTTGAAGAGTTTAAAAACCTTGTAGGAGAAGAAATCTTAACTTGTAAATGTCACATGAATTCTTCGGTAGTCGAAGGCCTTGTGCGGGCTATTCATGGTGAAGTGCAAATAAATAGGAAGATAATATTTAAAGGGTGTAGAATTGATAAGTTTTTAGAGTGACAGACTAAATTATTATAACTTGATTTATAGACTAGGAAAGGGTCACTAGTAGGGCCGACCATAGTCACCCTTGGAAATCTAGAACTTTGAGCCTAAATTAACCCATTACTACTAACAATACATCCGGACCTATTCTGTAAATTAGTCAATGTTCTTTGCACCTGGATCAAAGGGTAAAGAATAGGAATTCTTCTATTTTGCACAATACCATAAATTAAATTATCCAACGAATATTAAATTATCTTAAAAATTTTAGATTAATTGAAGGAAAAAAAGTTGTTTATTTTTTATAGAGTTTATAAAATCATTTTCTTATTATTGTTTTCTTTAAATTGCATCTAGTAAATTAAATAGTAATTATAATCAAAATAAAAAATATTTTTACTATTATATTTCTCTTTCGCTTTATAGAAAATTTATTTTTATAATTCTTCCCTGTGGGATCGATACTGGTGTCTTTGTTTAAAAACCCTATATTACTTGAAAAGATACGTATACTTGCGTAGTACCCCTAGTGTGTAAAAATATTACTTATATAATATTAATTTTATACACTAGCCGCTAATTATAAATCGAGTCAAGGCTTTTTGGCTATCTTTTGGAAGCAACATCACTGCGTTAAGCGCGGCGGTTGGGTGAGGAACTCATCCTCTAAACCTCCACATTTGATTTCAACCCTCTAGCTGATTAGGGGTCTACAATCAAGCTTGTGGGGTTTGCAGGGAGTTAAGAAGTAGTTTGAAATTCTAAAGGGTGGGTTCCATTTCTAGTCCTCTAAGATTAGTCAAAGGAAAAGCCTAAGGCTAGATCCTAAGAACTAAAGAGAGAAGCAAAAGACCTCACTAAAATTGAGGTCAACAAATGGACCCCCAATAGGTGTGGTGTGCTAACCAAGCGTTATAATCAACTTTAATGATGCCAGAAGGATGGAACCGTGGGATCTTAACCGGTGTCGTTATAATCAACTTTAAGATTTGTTTTAATTAAAAGATAAAAAACACTTGGAAATTAAGATTTTCTCTAAACCAAAACACTTTTCTCATCTCCTGATTTATGACTTCTATAACTAAAACTCTGCAACAACAAGGAGCTCGGAGCATGGTGGGCAGCACGGCCATCGTCATCAGCAAAACCTGAGTCTACTTCAGCAAAACTTTCCTAGAACTAAATAACAAAGCCATAGGATTTCGAGGTAGTTTGCCTAGTGCAACATAAATCCTCAACTCTTCGTTAGGCATTTGCATTGCAAATTAAGCCCTAACCGGTCTTAGGATTCCGAGGTAGTCGTCTGATACGACATAAACCCTCACATCTTCGAGGCTATTTGTGTGATTTTATCATACAAATATAAGCCCTAATTAATTAAAATTGGCAAGATCAAAACATTAAATAAACATTAGGACTTTCCTAAATCCAAGCCAAACAATAGGATAGTCGGGAAATTACCGAAGTTCACTTCGAATCCGTAATTTCTCCTACCTTTCTTCCTTTGAATTCTCAAAATAAAAATGTTCCAAACTTGATCCATTCCCTATTGAAATTCCAAAATTCAATCCTTTGAAAACTTAGACTTTGAAATTCTTGAGAGCAGAATTATTGATTATTATCGAGAGTTTTCTTAGGTGATTCCTGTCACTTAAGATGTAATTAACTATAGGGGCTTGCCCTTATAGGGAATTTTAAAGAACCTAGGTAATATAAACCCTGTTTAATGCTTTCATATTAAGCGAGGGAACTTGTCGGCTTATAAAATTGGTTCGCGAGACCAAACGGATGTCACAAAACTTCTAGTTTATTTAATCGAGCCCCACCATCAAGCGATGTGTCTATCCTTAGGGATAGATACACGGTTTGTGGTGCAGTGCTCGTTTATATAAACTATTTGGGATGTGGGATAGGTTTAATCTCATATCTTAAAACCTTCAAATTTAAAATTATTTTTAAAATCAAATACTACTTTTTCAAACTATTTATCTAAACTAAATTTAAAATTCGCCGACAACTTCTGTTAGGCGACCCCTTTTTAAAATATCACACAACCTAAAAATAGTGCCGACAACCGATAGTGGTATCTCCACCGGCCCTCGAAACTCACCAGGGCCTGCAATCCGGAGGTTAGATCCGAACATGATGTTGCACTGGTTAACAAACGATACTGTGCAGAAGGGTCTAACAAAGTCATGATGGTCTATATGTGGAGGTATGCAATCGCATTCCTGTAGATATTAATAATGCAGCTGTTGGGTACGCAATCTGCGGGCAATACCCTCCATGTTATCATCCTTTTCACTATTCTCTTAATGATTCTTGGCATCAGATCCACCTCACTGCGATGGAGTATCCCTGGTGGATTTCCTTTTCTGTCTATGGAAAAATTGTAGCAACATCCGCATTGGATTGTAACTCTTCCTTTTCCTGGCATCCATTTTCGGGGTTCTGAATAGGTCTTTTCTCTCAGGCGGCCAGCTCGGTCCATTTTCTATAATTCGAGGATGCAGTCCACAATTTGTTGTTGCTCGTAATCTGAGAATACATCTGTATGCAGTTCGAGGCCATCTAAAATGTTGACCCTCTTATCTCCAATTCTTTCAAAGTATTTAAAGGTTTTCTTCTCAACTAGTTTCATTTTCTCCAGCTCGTATTCCGGGATTATCTGAAGTCCTCAGTGTCTAGTAACATACCGCGGGATGTATGGCTCAACCGTAGCACGTTCTTCTGCATGTCTCGGCTCCTCGGGGATAGTCTCTGTAGGGACATCCTCCGGGGTTGCTTTCGCAAAAAGACTCTTCGGATCCGGTACATCTGCTCGGCGTCGAGGTACTGACTCTATTTTTGCTTTTCTTGGTACTTCTTTTATCTGTTCAGACTTTCTTGGAGTTGACTTTCTTCTTTCTGGTTCCTGACGAAACGGTCTCCTTGGAGCATTTGAACTAATGGTATCCACTGTCTGTTTATGTTGATTTTCTGCTAACTTTGTCAACATTTTGCGAATGCGATGATTCTTATTTCTTCGCTGGGTAGCAGTGAGAGTAGCTCTCCTTACCCCTTGAATTTCTGCGGGCGCGGCGCTGACAAGCCTACCCTCTGCTGTGGCAACCACAGAATTAATTTTCTTATCTTTTTCGGTTGCATGCGTGGCATTTGCTTTTCTTTTTTTGCTACTGGATTGGTGACTCGGGCCACCCATTTTCATCACTGTATGGCTGTGAAGTTCTTCTCGATCAACTGGAATCCAATCATTTTCTTCGTATTGTAAGTCGGCTGGTGTGAAGTCTGAGTCAATCTCTATCACTGCTCCATCCCTCACCCTCTTTTCATCAAGTGCTAGACTCACGCCATTTCTAAAGTTTAGAACCAACCGCCCGTTCGACATTTCCCTGCGAAAAAACAAGGAAAGGATCAAGGGTTGTACTAAGAACAAGAACAATAAGAAAAATACTTAAAAATTCTTATTCACTTCTTTTAAATTTAAAGAAAGTAGGAAGAGATGAGAAAATATCAGGAATGAATGGATTTAAAAGGAAAGATTGACATTTTATTATTATGATTTCCCATGTTTTCTTTTTAACATTTTCGTTAATGAGATTTTTTTTTATCATCCATTTTATTTTGTTTTTTTATCATCCATTCTTTCACCCATGTTTCTAGGGATAATATTCTACTTTAGAGGCCACCCTTCAAAACATCAGGTTGCGTAATACTTCTTTAAATATTGTCCATTGATTGGAAGCATGGGTCGTTCTCCACGGCAATTCAGCAGTTGGTAGGAACCTCTAGAGTAGACTGTCTCGACCACAAATGATCCCTCTCAGGTTGGTTCAAACTTACCTCCTTTCTTGTGGTGTGCATGGATAGGTCTCTTGAGAATAAGAACTAAGTCACCGACTTTGAAAGTTCTTGGGCGGACCAGTTTATCATGGGCCTGGATCATCTTGGCTTGATATAGTTCCAAATTCTGCTGCGCGGAATGTCTTTTCCCTTCCAAGCTTTCCAATTCTTCCAGTCGTAGTCTGGTATTTTCTTCTGTAGTGATCTTTTCTCCAACTGCAATTCATAGTGACAAAAGCTGAACATCCAGGGGCAAGACGGCCTCAGACCAGTACACTAAAGTGTAAGACGTAGACTGAGTAGGAGTCCTAAAAGTTGTCCTGTAGGCCCATAAGGCATCTAACAACTTCTCATGCCAATTTCTCTTGTTGTCCAAAGTTTTCTTTAAAATTTGAACGAGAGTTTTATTAAAATCCTCGGCCAAGCCGTTTGCTCTTGGGTAGTAGATCGTTGAGTATCGCCAATCGATCCCATGTATTTTGACAAAATTGTTGATCTTTGTACTTCTGAATGCAGACTCATTATCTGAAATGATCCTGCGCGGTACCCCAAAACGGTAGATGACTTGGTTCTTGAAGAACTGTAGCACGTGGTGTGCCTTCACTTCTCTGAGTGGTATAGCTTCTGCCCATTTAGAAAAGTAGTCTGTAGCTGCAAGAATGAAGCGATGTCCTCTTCAAGAAGGCGGTTCTATCTGACCCACTATATATGTGCCCCAACACTCAAATGGCCACGACGCGATTGTCGGATGTAGAACATTTGCAAGTTGGTGTAGAACCACTCCGTGCACTTGGCACTGGTGACAACTTTTGCCAACTTTCATACACTCGGTCATCATTGAGGGCCAGTAGTACCCTAGTCTTTTAATCTTCATTTTCATTTTCGGACCCGACTGATGAGCGCCACAAAGTCCTGAATGTACTTCTTTAACGATTTCACGAGCCTCGGATCCGCTCAGGCATCTTAGTCACATCTGATCAAAAGATCTTCTATATAATGTGTTGTTTATTAATGCGTAAGATGATCTATAAAAAAATACCTATTTCTTTATGTCTTAATTCTTATTAATTTCTAAAGATATTATGCTTTAATGAAAGGTATTTTTTGTGTTTTGTGATGTAGGTAATGTAAAAAGGTCTAAAAAGGAAAAAGGAGCAAAAGGGAACAAAAATGGAGCAAAATACAAAAAGTATAAAAAAAATATGGCCTGGCGCCTAGGCGCCAGAAGCTGGCACCTAAGCGCGAGACTTGATACAAAAACTGTCAAGTTTTTGACAACATTTGATCAATTATTTTGACGGAGTGAGCGGTTATTGGACATTTTAGAAGACTGGCAGTTGTTCCTTGATAATAGGACATGTGATACATTGCATTTGGACGCTCCAAAACTGTTTTAAATGCAAAGAAGTGCGAGTCAAAGTGAAGAGGTACGAATAACTGGACGCAGTGTCCGGTGCCTAGTCATCAGATTCTGGCTCCTAGGTGCAAGACCGACCTTCTAGAAGATTCATTGAATGTGGACATGTTTTGAAGAGGTGCCTTAAGGCAACCCTTGAAGCCTATAAATAGGGGTCCATTTCTTTAGAAAACATGCCCCTCCCATTGTAACCCTTTCTCTTATCCACTTTAGGATCTCTCATCCTTAGAGAGAGAAATAGAGAGAGAAATTTAGGGCCACTTTTGTTTAGTTTAGTGAGTTTATTTTCAAGTTGTTGCATCTGGAGTTCATTACACTATGGAGTCAGTAGGAATCAGAAGATCTGTAGAAGAAATATTTGAGATAAGTATTTTTATATTTGATTCAAAGTTTAATTACATGCTTTACTATTTATTTTCAATGTGTTTTGAGTAGTTAGTTTACTTTTTTCCTTCAATTATGAAGAGATAGATAAGATAATATAAAGATTCGATGGAGAATTGAAATTCAAAATATTTTCAAAACATTGTGATGACATTAATACCTGATCTTACTTTACTTTTAAATTGGCCATTTGAATTGTTAAAACCTGTTGAGAAGTTTTGAGACCTTGAAGGAGAAGAACTCTTAACTTGTAAATGTCACATGAATCCTCGGGTAGTCGAAGGCCATGTGTGGGCTATTCAAGGTGAAGTGGAAATAAATAGGAAGATAAGATTTAATGGGCGTAGAATTGATAAGTTTTTAGAGTAACAGACTAAATTCTTATAATTTGATTTATAGATTAGGAAAGGGTCACTTGTAGGGCCGACCATAGCCACCCTTGGACATCTAGAAGTGTGAGCCTAGATTAACCCATTCTATTAACAATACATCCAGACCTATTTTGTAAATTAGTCAATGTTCTTTGCACCTGGATCAAAGGGTAAAGAATAGGAATGCTTCTATTTGGCACAATACCATAAACCAAATTCTCCAACGAATATTAAATTATCTTAAAAATCTTAAATTAATTGAAGGAAAGAAAGTTGTTTATTTTATATAGATTTCATAAATCATTTTCTTATTATTGTTTTCTTTATTTCGCATCTAGTAAATTAATAGTAATTTATAATTAAATTGAAAGATAAAAAAATATTTTTTTTATTTAGATAATTTATCACTATAATTCTTCCTTGTGGGATTGATACTGGGGTCTTTGTTTCAAATCCCTATATTACTTGAAACGATACGTATACTTGCGTTGTACCCCTAGTGTGCAAAAATATTTTCTAAATTACATCATATTAATTTTATACACAAGCCGCTATTATAAATTAAGTAAAAGTTTTTGGCTATCTTTTGGAAGCGAATATTACTGCATTATTTGTGGTTGGGTCATATTTTTGGCGTCGTTGCCGAGGAAGAAAGAAATAGAATAATATAAATTTTCTTTTAAAAAGAATATATAAAATAAAAATATATATATATAAATAAATTATTAAAAAAAAGATATATATTTTATTCCTTGTTTTATGCGAACATTTGTTTCTGAAGGATTAATACCTTTAGATTCTGAATTGGAAAGAACAATTAGAAAAATTAAAAAGGGAAAACAAATTCAAAAATTTCAAGAAATTGCTACTTTACAAAATCCAATTGAACTTAATGATCAAAATGTTTATAAACCATTAAGGGATTATGCTAACCATACAGTTGATGAACTTCATAATAGTATTCAAATACCTACTGTAGATGCTAATTCTTTTAAACTTAAACCGTTTATTATTCAAATGGTGCAAAATAATTAATTTGGTGGATCACCAAATGAGGATCCAAATTTACATCTTGTTTGTTTTTTTAGAACTTTGTGCTACCTTTAAATATAACAATGTTTCTGATGATGCTATTAAACTTAGACTCTTTCCTTTTTCTTTAAGAGATAAAGCAATGATTTGGTTAAACTTATTTGCGACTGGTTGTATTAAAACATGGGCTGAAATGGCACAAAAATTCCTTGCTAAATATTTTCCTCCTTCTAAAACTGCTAAATTAAGAAATGATATTACTTCGTTTAGTCACTTTGACAGGGAGACAATATATGAAACATGGGAAAGATTTAAAGAACTATTAAGAAAATGTCCTCATCATGCTTGACCTGATTGGTTGATTATTCAAACCTTTTATAATGGATTAATTGGATCTTTAAAATCAATTATTGATGCTGCTGCTGGAGGTTCTTCAATGTCTAAATCATTTGAAGAAGCTTACACTTTAATTGAAGAAATGGCTAATAACAATTTTCAATAGCCTTCTGAAAGGATTAATCCTAAAAAGATGGCTAGTATTCACGATAATGAAACCTTTTCTATTTTAGCTTCATAAGTTGCGGCAATGTCTAAGAAATTATATAATTTTGCAATAAATATTTCACATAATAACTCTGCTAATATTGAAGATTCTCAAACTATTGAAACTTTACAAGCTATTGCAAGTAAAAATAATCCTTATTCAAATTATTATAATCCCGGGTGAAAAAATCATCCTAATTTTAATCGGAATAATTCACAACAACAATGGGGTAATAATCAATTTCATCCCACCGGAAATTGGAATAATCAAGTTAATTCAAATTATAAACCTCCTGGATTTAATAATCAACAGAAAAAGTTATCAATAGAAGAATTAATTAAGCAAATGAATAATCAATTACAAAATCAAAATACTGCTATTCGTAATATTGAAAATCAAATGGGGCAAATTGCTACTTTAATTAATAACAGACCTGTAGGAACACTTCCTAGTAATGTTGAAATTAATCCAAAGGAAACTGGAAAAGAACATGAACAAGTTAAAGCTGTGCAACTTAGAAGTGGAAAGGAATTAAAAGAAAGATTGCAGAATGAAATTGAAAAAGAGATTGAGGTCAAGAGATTGAAAAACCTAAAGAAACTCTCTCTCCTAGTCAAGATCGACCGTTATACTCGTTAATGTGGAAGTTGAAAAACCACCACCACCTTTTCCTCAAAGACTTAAACAACAGAAATTAGATCATCAATTTTCTAAGTTCTTTAAAATTTTTAAGAAACTTACTATTAACATACCTTTTGCTGAAGCTTTGGAACAAATGCCAACTTACGCAAAATTTATGAAGGATATTTTAAGCAAAAAATGAAACTTTGAAGCTTTTGAAACTGTTGCATTAAGTGAAGAATGTAGTGCAATAATTCAAAAGAAATTACCTGAAAAGCTTAAGGATCCTGGAAGTTTCACTATACCCTGTGCTATAGGAGAAAAATTTTGTGGAAAAGCTTTATGTGATTTCAGAGCAAGTATTAATCTCATGCCATTCTATCTTTCGAAGATTGGATTTAAGAGATATTAATCCCACCACTGTAACCCTTCAGTTAGCTGATAGATCCATCACTTATCCTAAAGGAGTTATAGAGGATGTCCTTGTTGAAGTGGATAAATTTGTCTTCCCTGTAGATTTCATAGTACTTGATATGGAAGAAGATAAAGAGATACCTATTATTTTAGGGAGACCTTCTCTAGCTACCGGACGAGCTATGATTGATGTGCAATAAGGAGAAGTAACCATGAGAGTTAATGATCAAGAAATTAAATTCAATGTTGTTAAATCAATGAAGTACCCTGATAAAGAGAAATGTTATCGAATGGATATAATTGATTATTTAATTGAAAAACATTATCAAGGAAAATGTAAAGTTATTTTTGAAGAAAAATTTGAATTTTTAACTGATGAATATGAAGTAGTAGAATAAGAAGAGACTCATTTTATTAAAGATAATTGGGAAACTTTACACATAACTCAAAATGATATACTTTTACCCTCAATTAAAAAAGCACCTGAACTGGAATAAAAAATGTTACCTTCCCATTTAAAATATGCATTTCTTGGAAATTCGTTATCTTTACCTGTTATTATTTCTTCTGAACTGAGTAAAGATCAAGAAGAAAATCTACTAGGTGTGTTAAAGAATTATAAGAATGCTTTTGGTTGGACTATTGCTGATATAAGAGGAATAAGCCCCGAAGAAAATTTTAAATCTACTATAGAATCACAAAAAAGATTAAATCATATCATGAAAGAGGTTGTTAAAAAAGAAATTATTAAGTGGTTAGATGCTGGTATTATTTATCCTATTTTGGATAGTCAATGGGTAAGTCCTATTCATTGTGTTCCGAAGAAAGGAGGTGTAACTGTCATTGTTAATGATAAAAATGAACTTATTCCTACAAGATAAGTTACTGGATGGCGAATTTGTATTAACTATAGGAAATTAAATAAAGCCACTAGAAAGGATCATTTTCCTTTACCTTTCTTGGATCAATGCTCGATAAATTAGTCGGACACTCATATTTTCGTTTTCCGGATGGATATTCTGGTTATCATCAATTACTTATTGCTCCCGAGGACCAAGAAAAGACAACATTTACAAGTCCTTATGGAACATTTGCTTTTAGAAGAATGCCTTCGGTTTATGTAATGCACCCGCAACTTTTCAAAGATGTATGATGTCAATATTTTGTGATTTGATTGACAAAGGAATTGAAATATTCATGGACGATTTTTTAGTCTTTGGAACTTCTTTTGAATCTTGTTTGGAAAACATAGCCAAAGTTCTGAAAAGATGTGAAGAAACAAATTTAGTTCTTAAATGGGAAAAATTTCAATTTATGGTCACAGAAGGCATTGTACTTGGTCACAAAGTATCACATAAAGGGATGGAAGTAGATCAAACAAAAGTGAAAATTATTGCTGAATTGCAACCACCTACTACTGTTACTGATGTGAGAAGTTTTCTAGGTCATGCTGGATTTTATAGAAGATACATAAAGGATTTTTCTTAAATTGCTAAACCTCTTTGTCATTTATTAGAAAAAGATGCAAAATTTGAATTTAATAAAGAATGTATTAATGCTTTTAATATTCTAAAAGAAAAATTAATAACTGCACCTATCATTGTTGCACTCGACCGGAATAAATCTTTTGAATTAATGTGTGATGCAAGTGATTTTGCAATTGGAGCCGTATTAGGACAAAAATATGAGAAAGTTTTGAAAGTTGTATATTATGCTAGTAAAACTCTTACTGAAACACAAAGAAATTACACTACCACCGAGAAAGAGCTTCTAGCTATAAGTATATGCCTTCGATAAATTTAGACCTTATCTTCTTGGTACTAAATGCATAGTTCATACTGATCATTCTGCTATTAAATGTCTATTATCTAAGAAGGATTTTAAACCTAGAATTGTAAGATGGGTTTTACTTCTACAAGAATTTGATTTTCAAATTGTAGATAGAAAAGGAACTGAAAACCAAATTGCTGATCATTTGTCTAGAATTAAAAATTATATTATTTCAGAAGAAAATATAAATGAAAAATTCCCTAATGAATCTTTATATGTCATTCAAAGATGCAAAACACCTTGGTATGCTGATATTGTTAATTATTTAGTTATCAATCTTTTGCCTTATGACTTGGATAACAAATTTATTAAGAAATTTAAATATGATGCTAAATCTTATATTTGGGAAGAACCTCATTTATTTAAAATTGGTAAAGATTCTATGATTCAAAGATGTGTACCTTATGAGGAAACTTTTGCTATTATTCAAAAATGTCATGATTCTGATTTTGGAGGACACTTTGGCATAGATAAAACTGCATTTAAAAGTTTAAATTCTGGATTTTATTGGCCTACCTTATTTTAAGATGTGAGACAATATGTGAAAACATGTGATCGATGTCAAAGGATGGAAAATATATCTAGGAAAGATGAAATGCCTTTAAACTATATATTGGAATTTGAAATTTTTGATATATGGGGTTTAGACTTTATGGGACCATTTATTCCATCATCTGGAAAAATTTATATTTTATTAGCAGTTGATTAAGTTTTAAAGTTGATTGAAGATGTTGCTTTACCAAACTGTGATTCCAGAAGTGTTTCAAAATTTTTAAAGAAAATGATATTTTCAAGATTTGGAATGCCTAAGGTAATTATCACTGATGGTGGAAGTCATTTCAGGAATATAAGAATTCAATCATTACTACAAAAATTTGGAATCAAACATAGAATTGCAACTACTTATCACCCACAAACTATTGGAATGACTGAAGTATCAAACAGAGAAATTAAAAGAATTTTAGAGAAGAAAGTTAATCCTAAAAGAACTAATTGTGTTGATAGACTTGATTCTGCATTATGGGCTTATAGAACGTACTTATAAGACACCAA
Organism: Papilionanthe hookeriana x Papilionanthe teres; assembly: GCA_022702705.1. Lineage (NCBI taxonomy): Eukaryota > Viridiplantae > Streptophyta > Magnoliopsida > Asparagales > Orchidaceae > Papilionanthe > Papilionanthe hookeriana x Papilionanthe teres. The sequence continues at coordinate 170,969,372 of CM040423.1, read as the reverse complement.
TCAGAATGTCACCTTACCGGTTATTTTATGGTAAACATTTTCACTTACCTGTAGAACTTGAACATAAAGCTTATTGGACGATAAAGGAGTTTAATTTTAATTTGAATAAAGCAAAAGAAAAATGATTATTGCAACTAAATGAGATGGAACAAAATTAGAAATGAATCGTATGAAAATGCGAGAATTTATAAAGAGAAAATGAAGATGTTGCATGATAAGAAAATTTCAGGAAAAAATTTTGAGCCTGGACTAAAAGTATTACTGTTTAATTCTTGTTTAAGACTTTTTCCTGGAAAATTAAGATCTAAATGAATTGGACCCTATTTAGTTGAAAAAGTATACCATTATGGAGCTGTGGATATTAAAGATCCCAAAATAGGAAAAAATTTTAAAGTAAATGGAGTAATATTGAAGCCTTATTTGGGAGATATTAAGAAGATTTATAAACAGGCTTATGAATTGAGTCCACCTGATTAAAGATTTACTTAAGTTGGGCTGACGGTGTTAAACCAAGTGCTTTGTGGGAGCCAACCCATAATTATCTTGTGTTTTGAGTGTTTTTGTGTTTTGATGTAAGGTTATGCCTCGATCTTGATTAATTTTATAATACTTTAGAAAAATTTGATACTTATAAGTCTTTGATGACTTAGGCTAAAAATTATTTTGAAGTATGTAAGATTTAAAAATAAGATCACTCTATTCTGAATATGAGTAAAAAGGAGATCAAGTTAACCTTCAATATGATAGTTTACAATGTGAGTTATTGAGTCTAAATTACTCTTACCAGTATAATTTACCTATCTTGGAGAACGAAATTTTAAAAATTTGACGATTAGGCGAAACGGATTTGAACATAGTTCCAGCGCCTAAGCGCTAAAATCAACTATGTATCAATAGGTTCGGCGCCTAGGCGCCAGATTCGGCGCCTAAGCGCCACTGTTACTAGGTCATGCAAAAACCAAAATTTTTTCAGTTTTTCACACGATTTTCCCCTTTAAATCAACCTATCTTCTTCCCTAACCATCAAGCACTCAAAATTACGTCCCTTGCACTTCATTCTTGAGAGATTTGAAAAATTTTTGAAGAAATGGAAAGAAAAAATCATGAAGAAGAAGCTAGGAACAAGGTTTCGAAAGATCCTCAACCCTACTTCAATGGTTTCATCGTTGTAAGTTTAGAGAAAATTTCTAGTTGTTTGCATAAGTTTGAAGCGGAGTTTAAAAGCTTTGGATATCGCCTTCATGAGATGTTTCATCAAGTTGAACATCTGGAATGGCAAATGAAATTTCAATTTGATCATTTTGCGGCTTATCAAGATGCTCAAGTTGAAATGTATGCGAAGAACAAGTGGATTGACGAAAAGACGGCTACGGATTTCCTGAGAGCGTTAGTGTTCTTTTCAAGTGGAATACACAATTTTTCTTGTGAAGATTAGAATATTTTGGTAATGAGATAGTTATTATAGTTTGTTAAGTCGTTGTATCGATTTATAGAATCGATTGTGTTTGTTTGTGTATTTGCTTTCATGTTCAATGTGTGTTGTTTTTGCTTGGAAATTGTTATGTTTGAGTGTGTATTAGGAACTTGAATCAAATATAGTACTTATCTGGAATGTATTGAGTCAATATTGAAGGTTATAAATGGAAATTAGTAAGTTTGATTGAAACCTTATGTTTGATTGGTGGATTAAATATTTATTTTTTATAAATTTTTGAAAAATGTTGTGGAAGTTAGAAACTGAAGCTCTACTCTGATATGAGTAATTAGAAGTTGAATTTATGAATTTTGGTGGAAAATTAAATTTTAAAAAAAAATTTTGTGAAAGGCGAGTCTGGCGCCTAGGCGCCGACTCGGCGCCTAAGCGCCAGTTCGGCCTGTACCCGAGAATTTACTTAAATAACCCCCAAAAGCCATTTTTGACGTCTAAGCTTCATCTTATTCCCCATTTTCGTGAAAATACATCCTCTAGATCCATTTTGAGGTCAAAACATTAAGGATTTGAGTGAGAAACCACTCGATTTCTTCGTCTCGAGGTCAGATCTACACTTTAAACCATTTATTTTCGATTTTCACCATAGATTTCCCTAGGTTTTGCTAAGAACCGAAAATTTTGAAAAAATATTCGATTTTTAGTGATTTCTTTGGATTTCTAAACTTATTTTAAATTTTATAAACTTAAAAAGAGTTTAAATCTTTGATTCCTAAATTTGTTCTTATTTTCTTTCACGTTTATATCGCTCCAAAATCTAAACACAGGAAGGCACGAGATAAATTTGATAGCAAAGAAATTTTCTATACATGGGTCGCGCATTTTCGCTTCCATGAATTTGCGATGTCCAGAAAGTTCATTTCTGAACAAAGTTTCTATCATCCCGGAGAAATGATCGAAAACACTATTGTTGCATACAATTGGTAATGATTTTGTTATTTTACTGCTGTTGCTGTTATCCCGATTGTTCGAGAATTTTATGCAAATTTTCTGGATGCCGAGGATTATGAAGTCTTTGTCAGAGGAATCGGAGTAGGATTTAGTCCAGAAAGAATCAAAATATTTTATGGCCTCGCCACCGACTATTGAGTGCTATTATTCGGATTATCACCATCCGAGGGAAATTTGGATATGATTATTGCTTATCTGACTGACGGTACTGGATCTTGGAAGATCAGAAACGGAAAAAGGGTAAACTTCAAATCCTCCAAATTAAATGGTATATCTAAAGCATGGCACTATTTTATTTCTGCAAGATTGTTACCCTCCAACCACCTGAGTGAAGTGACTAGAGATCAAGCGATCTTAAACTACTGTATTCAGGAGAGGAAGCCTATTGATGTCGGGAGCATTATTTATGATTCTATGGATTCTACTCGTGAGGTCCAAGCACTTCGTTGGATTAGGATTTCCATCTCTCGATCTATTCACTATGTGTTAGTAATGGAGTCACCGTCGATATTTCTGAGGAGAAGTTAAAGTCTACCAAGCCAATTGGGCAGAGAGTGTTAGTATCTATGATCGTCTTCGAGGGAAGAGATCAACCGCTCCTTCTACTTCTGTACATACTTCAGGTAGACCTTCTACTTCTAGACCCTCTACTTCTGCTGAGCCACCATAAGATTTCTGGGAATCAATGCATGATCAGTTTGTAGAGCAGCAGCAGGAGTTATTTCAAACTCACTGCAGGATTGATACTATTGAGAGAAAACTAGATCATTTATCTGATTATACCTAGAGGAAGAGTAGTTATGATGCTCAGTATGATGAAGCCCTAGTCAGATTTCTGAAGGGTGAACATGATGTTAGTTTTCCTACTTTTCCTAGATTCACACCATTTGTTGATCCTAAGGACGTAGAATTTTCCTTTGGTGATGATGATGATGATGAGGCTACAGCTAGTGACTAGTAGTTATAGATCTTTATATTGAGCTACTCTGTTTGTTTGTTTGTTTGTTTTGTTTGTTTAGTTTTGTGTTTGATGTATGTTGACTGATTAGTGATAGGATTTTGTTGTTAAAATATTCTTAGTATATTGTGTTGAGAATGAAGTTAGAATTAATTTATATGTTGTTTTAATCTACTGTTTAGTAATTAATGATTTTGCTCTGTTTTAATTCTGTTTCAAATTTAGTATCATCATAAAATTAGCCTGCTTACTTTTTATACATGCTTAAATTGTATCTTAATTATTTATAAAAGCATGATAGAAGTTAATTTTTCTTTTTAAGATTGTTTTTACATACTTATTAAAAAATTCTTATGATTTTCTTTCTCTCATACTTTCAAATTATCATAGTATACCAAAACTTAAGTTTGGGGGAAGGGAAAATCCATTCAAAATTAAATTTTATTTGTTCTTAAAGAGCTAATATTTTCATAAAAATAAAAATAAAAAATGTTTTAACATAACTTAAGGAATGAAGAATTTATTTGAGATCACTTTTATTTTTGAAATTATAAACAATTTAGTAAAAATTAACCAAAATTTTACTAACTTTGATTGATTTTAAGAATAGAATTATTTAACTTAAAGAAGAATAAGATAAAGAATTTTTTCTATTCATGATAGAAATAATAGATTTTTAGAAATATTAAGTAATAAAAAATTATCACTTGAAAAAGAAATGATTGGAAATCTTTTTGAACTCTTATTTATGTTATCATAATTAAGTGGAAATGTATAAGTTTTGAAAATTTAAGTTAAGGATAGTGAAGTTCAAAACCATTAACATGCTATCCAAATATAGTAATCCTCTCTATATAAAAAAAAAAACAGAGAAGAGAGGAGAAGCTTGAGGAAATGCCTAATCAAAAATTGGCTTCACTTGAATTATCTTATAGGAAGAAAACTAGTTGCATACTTTACTTAATTTTTATACATAAATATTTATTTAGAAAAGATTTTTCAAGAAGATCTTTTTCTTGCAAATAATCTATGAGAAGCTTAATATAATAGATTTCTATTATTTTCAAAATGGATGGAAAGTTTGAAATATTATGATTTGGTAGTTAAATATTCTTAAAATTCTTAAAATTAAACCTAGTTAGTGAAATTTTGTTAAAAATTTACTAAAGACTTTATAAAATAAAAAATTTTAAGGAATCTTAAATATTTATCTTTTATTCCAAAGGTTATATATTTTTTATAGTAGAAAGAGTTACTTGAGGACAACATTTAAGTTTGGGGGATTTTGATCTATAAAAAAATACATATTTCTTTATGTCTTAATTCTTATTAATTTCTAAGGATATTATGCTTTAATGAAAGGTATTTTTTGTGTTTTTGGATGTAGGTAATGTAAAAAGGTCTAAAAAGGAAAAAGGAGCAAAAATGAGCAAAATAGAGCAAAATACAAAAATTATAAAAAATATGGCCTGGCGCCTATGTGCCAGAAGCTGGCGCCTAAGAGCCATACTCGATACAAAAACAGTCAAGTTTTTAACAATGTTTGATCAATTATTTTGACGGTGTGAGCGGTTATTGGACATTCTAGAAGACTGACAGTTGTTCCTTGATAATAGGACATGTGATACATTGCATTTGGATGCTCTAAAACGGTTTTAAACGCGAAGAGGTGCGAGCCAAAGTGAAGAGGTGTGAAGAACTGGAAGCGGTGTCCGGCGCCTAGGCGCCAGACCGACCTTCTAGAAGATTCTTTAACTGTGGACATGTTTTGAAGAGGTGCCTTAAGGCAACCCTTGAAGCCTATAAATAGGGTTCCATTTCTTCAGAAAACGTTCCCCTCCCATTGTAACCCTTTTTCTTATCCACTTTAGGATCTCTCATCCTTAGAGAGAGAAATAGAGAGAGAAATTTAGGGCCACTTTTGTTTAGTTTAGTGAGTTTATTTTCAAGTTGTTGCATCTGGTGTTCATTACACTGTGGAGTAAGTAGGAATCAGAAGATCTGTAGAAGAAATATTTGAGATAAGTATTTTTATATTTGATTCAAAGTTTAATTATCATGTTTTCCTATTTATTTTCAATGTGTTCTGAGTAGTTAGTTTACTTTCTTCCTTCAATTATGAAGAGATAGATAAGATAATATAAAGATTCGATAAAGAATTGAAATTCAAAATATTTTCAAAACATTGTGATGACATTAATACTTGATCTTACTTTACTTTTTAAATTGGTCATTTGAATTGTTAAAACCTGTTGAAGTGTTTTGATACCTTGAAGGAGAAGAACTCTTAACATGTAAAGGTCACATGAATCCTTGGGTAGTCAAAGACCATGTGCGGGCTATTCAAGGTGAAGTGCAAATAAATAGGAAGATAAGATTTAAAGGGCATAGAATTAATAAGTTTTTAGAGTGACAGACTAAATTCTTATAATTTGATTTATAGATTAGGAAAGGGTCACTAGTAGGGCCTACCATAGCCACCCTTGGACATCTAGAAGTGTGAGCCTAGATTAACCCATTCTACTAACAATACATCCGGACCTATTCTGTAAATTAGCCAATGTTCTTTGCGCCTGGATCAAAGGATAAAGAATAGGAATGCTTCTATTTGGCACAATACCATAAATCAAATTCTCCAACGAATATTAAATTATCTTAAAAATCTTAGATTAATTGAAGGAAAGAATGTTGTTTATTTTATATAGATTTCATAAATCATTTTCTTATTATTATTTTCTTTATTTGCATCTACTTAATTAATAGTAATTTATAATTAAATTAAAAGATAAAAAATATTTTTTTTATTTAGAAAATTTATCACTATAATTCTTCCCTGTGGGATCGATACTGGGGTCTTTGTTTCAAAGCCCTATATTACTTGAAACGATACGTATACTTGCGTAGTACCCCTAGTGTGTAAAAATATTTTCTAAATTACATCATATTAATTTTATACACTAGACGCTATTATAAATTAGGTCAAAGTTTTTGGCTATCTTTTGGAAGCGAATATTAATGTGTTATTTGTTGTTGGGTCATAAGACAGAGTTCTTTTCTTGATTTGACGGGCTAATGACTTATCGTCAGGCAGGTTTCCTGTCTGCAAGTAGTCTATTAATGGTTGTCTCCAATCTTCTGTATTTTTTGTTATTGCCTCAATTGATTCTTCTGCTCTTTCTGATTTGCGTATTATATCCATGTCGAGTTGTGATAGGACTTGTCGTCCCTGAACTGACACTTCAACTGACTCATCCTGCAAGCAGGCAAATTCCTTTGCAAGGCGGGCTAACGCATCGGCGAGAGCATTTTCTTTTCTGGGAATCTTGTAGATTGTCACGTTTGGAATTTGTTCCAGCAATTTCATGGCATACTGAAAGTACTGCTAGAGCCTTGGCTTTAAAATTTTGTACTGTCGGGTGAACTGTTAAATAATCAACTGAGAATCTCTGTAGATGTTGATGTCCGTTGTTCCCATCTGAATGGTTAATTCCAGTCCTGTTATGAGGGCTTCATATTCTGCTTCGTTGTTTGTACACGGTTCCGTTAAGTGGTAGGAGTATTTTAACATCCCCCGCTCCGGTGTTATAAAGATTAGTCCGATTCCTGCCTTACCGGGCACTATCATTTGCAATTCTTTTTTCTTCTGTGCTGAGGACGCACCGTCGAAGTATAGTTCCCAACATCGATCATCAGGGTCTTCTAGGCTCATTATCTGCTCGTCAGGCAAATCATCGTCGAGAGGCGAATCCGCCGGCAAAAAGTGTGCTCTGAAGAAGTCTGTTAGAACATGTCCCTTTACGACGCAAAGAGGAACGAAAGTTATATCGAATTGTAATAGTATCATTGACCACCTGACAAGTCTGCCCGAAAGTGTCGGTTGGGTCATCAAGTATTACAATGGATTAACTCTCGAAATAACGTTGACATTATAAGAAAGCATGTAATGCCTGAGCTTTTGAGCGGCGAAGATCAGGGCCATACAATGCTTCTCAATCGGAGGATACTGTACTTCCTTCAGGATTAGATGACGGCTTAGGTAGTAGAGAGCGTTTTCTTTTCCCTCGTCATTAACCTGGGCTAGCAGGGCTCCGAGAGAATCGTCTAAAGCCGCGGTATAAAGTATCAACGGTCTACCTGAGACTGGGGCTGTTAAGACACGAGGTGTCATTAAATATTGCTTAACGTCCTTGAAAGCCCACTGGCATTTCTCATCCCAAATGAATTTGGCGTCCTTTTTAACCAATGCCGAGAAGGGTTGACACCTACCTGACAAGTTCGAGATAAAGCGTCGAAGATATGCCAACTTCCCTTGAAAGGATCGTAGTTGTTTCAAAGTTTTGGGAGGAGGCATTTCTAAAATAGCTGTAATCTTCTCAGGATCGATTTCAATCCCGTGATGTCGGACAACAAATCCTAAGAATTTCCCATAGGTGACGCCGAAGGCACATTTTAAGGGATTCATCTTAAGGTTAAATTGTCTTAGTCGCTTAAAAACAATTCTCAAACCATACAGGTGATCTTCCTTTAGTTTACTTTTGATGACCACATCATCCACGTAACACTCGACTTGGTTGTGAATGAGATCATCAAAAATCTTCATCAACGCTCTTTGGTATGTTGCTCCTACGTTCTTTAGTCCGAATGGCATTACTGTGTAGCAATACACTCCGATCAGCGTTCTGAATGTCGTGAGCTTTTCGTCTTCTGGTGCCATCTTTATCCGGTTGTATCCCGATGATCCATCCATAAATGAGAAGATTTCATGCGTCGAAGCGATGTCGATCATCAGTTCTGGGATTGGTAGTGGAAATTCATCCTTTGGACAAACTTTATTCAAATCTCTGAAATCCACGCAGATTCTGATCTGACCATTCTTCTTTCTGACTGGTACCACGTTGGCTAACCAAGTTAGGTATTGTTCTTCACGGATAAATTTAGCGTCTATTAGCTTCTTAACTTCGGCTATTACTTGTTGCTTAATTTCTAGACGCATTCTTCTGGGAGCTTGTCTGACTGGAACGGAAGTAGGATCCACTCCTAGCCTGTGAACTGCGACTTCTTGAGCTAATCCTGGCATTTCATCATAACTCCAAGCAAAACAGTCCTTGAATTCCATTGGTAGCTTGATTATCTCTTCGGAGTCTTCTTTATTGAGTAAGGAGTTAACAAAGGTAGGCCTAGGCTCTTCGCTAGTACCTAAGTTAACTTCCGTTAACTCGTCTATTGTAGATTTGATTTCTTCTTCAAATTCTGGTGGAGCGTCTCCGATTGGTAAATCTTTGAGGTCTTCTGAAGCTTCCAAGCAGTCTTTATTAGGTTCGCAAGTGACAATCAAGAAAAATCCTGTATCATCAACTGATCCTACTGTACCAAATCCGAGACCATGTTTTGAATTGGGAGGCCGACCGGCATTATTCCATAATTTTTCAAAGTGTTGTGATCGGCCTTTTGTCCATCGTCGAGGTAAGACACCGCATTGAATTAAATTTTGAACACAGGGAGAGTACCACTCAAAAGGTAGTTCCATTAATTTGGAAGAAGTAACCTCTTCAAATTGTACATCACCTTCAGTTTTGGAAGAAGAAGCACCACGGTAAAACTTGATCGGCTTAGCACCTCCACCATGCACTTCCTTGACCACCATACCCTCTATTTTATTAGAATGGATTGGGGTCAGGGTCATAGTATGTACATAATGGTTAATCTTCTCGTACATTGATTTATTTTATTCATTCTTTTCGTCTTCAAGACAGATCTTGACCTGTGGTTTCTTCTAATTTATCACCGCTGCTTCTTTTTTTATTTCTTCTTCTTCAGAACTGTTCTCCCAATCAACGTCGATGATCTGTTTCTTCTGGCCAACTATTCCAACGTCTCTTCCTCGACCCCGTCGCCGGCCTTGACCTCGGGTGCGAGTTCTGGAGAAACCTTCACCATCTCGTCTTAAGGGAGTGGTGAGTAACTGTTGAAGTAGAAGTTCAGGTTCTTCATCATCTCGAATTTCTTTTGTTTCATTTGGTATGGTATTTCTAGAAAATATTGTTTTCTTCGGAGGCGTGTAGTAGGCCGCATCTTCAAGAATTCCAATTCGTGTACAGAGAATGGTTGCAAATCATCTTTGATTCACTGTTTCCCTCCTTCGTAATACTTTATGCACTGGTGCAGAGACGACGGTACCATCCAGTTTTCATGGATCCATGGCCGACCCAAAAGGGCGTTGAACGATGTCTCAGAATCAATTATGTGGAATTTTGCGGTTGTCGTTACTAAATCACCGGTCTTCATTAGTAGTGTTATCGATCCAAGAGCTCTTTCTCCTTTTTGATTGAAGCCTCTTAATAACATCTTGTCTGCTTCAAGCTCACAACATCAATTTCCAAATATGCTAGCGTCCGAAGATTCATTATGTTGATTGATGCTCCTGGTTCAACCAACACTCTAGAGAGTGTAAACTTTCCAATAGTGACTGAAATGTATAACATTCGGTTGTGATCAGCTATTCCCAGTAATAGATCATTGTCTGTGAAGGTAACACCTCGCTGTTCTCTTAACGAGCAAACCTCATCGAAGGAATCACCAGCCATTTGAGCTAAACAAATCTCTAGATCAAGTAAAGCCTTGATCAGAGCTTCCCTCATCTCCTTTGACAGGATCAGAGCGTCGTATATGCTTAGTTTGGCTGGTAGCTTCCTAAGATGGGCTAGCACATTGTAGTCCACTTTATTACCATGTTCCTCGGTTTCTTCCCGAATGGGCAGTTCCTCTACTGGGGTTGACACTTCATGAGCAACCACCTGCTTTCCTTTATCCTTTGGACCCATTCTCAGGGGTAGAACTTTTTCGCTTCTTAGATTGACCTCTGTTATCTCTTCTAGATTTACCGGTGTCTCCTCTTGAATTGAAACAACTGGCTCTTCTGAAGTTACTTCGGTGTCTGATAGTTCTAATTCTATCGTGATCGGAGCTCCTCGGAATTCACAAATAGACTCATTGCTTGTCGAGCTTTCGTAGCCTCCTTTGTGAACAACTTCTTCGTCATGGTCATCGAGATTGTGTATGATTTGAGAATCGTTATTTGTATTGGAATAGAGATCTGGATTAAGCCGGTTGTCGCTAGTTAAGTAATCATTAGAAACAGTCAAAACGTAGCCAACGTCAAAACATTATCATTATATGATCCCGCCGGGGTGACCAGATAATCATACAGAGTCAGGAGTTTGAGAGATTTCTCCCTTGAATCAGAAACAACCATCCTAGGATAAGCAGCCCCTAGTCTACCCTTCGGAGCCTCGATTTTCTTCTCTTCTGTGATCTTCTCTTCCTTCTGGGGCGGTTCTTCAATCGCAAGTGATAGTGTTGGCTCGACAGGTTTCAAACTCTAAGTTGAAGCGCGTACCGAAGCAGCCTGGATGTGATACAAAATTTTCTTCGATGCTTTTGTCCAGACAGTACTCCATCCATCATCAGTCGTGTACAGGTCTATCGAAACAATGGGATCTGTTGAAATAATATTGACGAAACCTCCTTTCTGGGGTTCTTCATGTATTCCATCGGGATCCTTATGTTCCCTTTTCGGAGATTGTCATCAAGCCAGCTCTTGAAAGTGATGCAATCCCCTATCTTGTGCCCAAGCATCTGGTGGTAAGGGCAACAGTTCGGATGATCTTTCTTGTTAACTTCTTCCTGCCTCTTAGGCTCTGACAGCTGAAAAATACAGTGTCTTCATTAAGCTACGGAACATCTTCGCTATTGCTTCAGTGTTGAATGGATATTCCATATTCAGCAAATCTTTCAGGGTATGTTGTGGACGAGGCGGTTATTTATAAGGCTGAGGTGACTGATAGCTCGGTCGAGGCTGTTGATAGCCCTGCTGAGGTTGCTGATAGATCTGTTGCGGTTGTTGGTATGTCTGTTGCGGTGGTTGGTAACTAGGCTGTGGCCGCTCTGGCTGTATCTGAACCGGCTGCTTACCCTTATCTACTGCCGCGACGAATCCAAATTTCTTTTCAAATGCTTTTACAATTTTCTGCTTATCGTTCTTGTCCATGAAACTTAACTGCTTTGCCTCCTCTTGCAAGCTCCCGGCCTTGCTAAGCAACTTCTCGAAAGTCTTGATTGTAAATCCTTTAAGGAGAAGTGCTATCAGGCCATGGATACTCTTGAGCAAGATGCCGACTGCATGTTGTTCTTGAAGCTGTGGTTCACACTTCATTCTTAAGTTTCTCCATCGAAGTATGTAATCAACTAAAGTCTCGTTCGGTTTCTGTTGCTCCACCACTAGATCACTGATAGTGATGTGGTGCCGAGCCCTGGCAAACCGCTTAACGAAAAGGTTTTCTAACTCTGCAAAGGTCTTAACTGTACCATTTGGCAATTCTGCGTACCAGTCGAAAGCAATCCCTGACAAACTGTTGACGAACTGACGGAAGAGTAAAGCCTCACTCCCACCGGCATTGCAGCAACTAGCACGAAAATGTGCGACATGCTGCCGGGGGTTTCCCGTTCCATCAAAAGTCTTAAACAGAGGTGGTACAAAGCCTTTCGGGTATTGGACTGCATCAAATTCTTTGGGGTAAGGACTTCCCGTCCGAATAGATGTTCCATTCTTAGATTGTGCTAAGGCCTCTCGCACCTGCTGTTCCACCATGTTTTTAATGTCCTTTTCGGGAATCATACTTTGTGCAGGATCTTTCTTTGGTTGTTCGTCTCCATTGACAGATGTGATCTCTTTTCCTCCATCTGTAATATGAATAATTTCTGGGGGTGTCTCTTTCTGAGGCTGAACCTGACTCTGGAGAGTGGCTAAAGCGGCAGCCATCTCTTCCATCCTCTTTGCCATCTAGGAAATTGTATCATCCTTCTCTTAAATTCGTGCTCTCATCACTTCTGTTCATCTCTTTTTGATGCTGCTGGAGAAACTTGTGAAGCTGATGATGCTCGCGTCTCAACCATGTTGATTTCAGCATACTTGTCATTCATAAATTCTGATGAATCAACTTCATCTTCTAGTTTTTCTTCTCTTTCTTTTGCTAACCGTCGGATGTCGGTCCTTAAATTGTCCATGGCATCTTCTAGTGGCCTTTTCCGCACGGTCTTACATTTGTCACATGACGGTTGTTGAACTTCCTTTCCAGGAGTCCCCTTTATTGCAGTAGCACTTTCTTCTGATTCAAGTCTCCTGACGAGACTTTTCTTCTCAGGACATTGTTTTGGTCTTAGTTCGCCAGTAGTAGGTCGCCATACCATCCTTCTTGCAGCCGGAAGCCTAGGACCGGATGGTCTGTCGGCTATATGCTAGAAGGTGGTATCTTCCCTAATTTGCAGACCCGATACAACAACAGGTGAGCTGGCTTTTATCTTCTTCTTTGGTTTCTCTGTGGCAGCAATAGGCTCTATTCACGGTCCAAGGCAGGATTTAGCTGGCACCCGTCCCATCCTTCTTAAGATTTCTGACACAGGGCATCTTTCTTTCTTTGCCAATTTTTCTATCACAGCTTGTAGTCGAGCAAATGGCGTAGTCTTATCCCTTTTCCTTTTGTAATTACTGTAGTACACAGGTCGGGGTAATGTAGCGGCGATTCATTGGACATCCTCTTCATCTGATGCGGCAGAGAGAGGGTGAAACCTGCTTCCTTCCAACAGAGGTATAAACTCAGGCAGTTCTTCTCTTTCCTCAGGAATTTCTTCTAGAAAAGCACCTTTAGCAGCTTTGGCTTTCTCGATCTTGGCGATCTTCCTGCTTCTATTTCTCCTTTGAGTCCGAGTTAGGGGTGCAACTCTTGAACTAGACCCAATCTCAAAAATAGATGGTATTGTAGCAAAATCTGTACCCTCCACGGTGACAGGCTCATCACAGACTTGGATTTCCTTCCCCTTTAGTTTGGCAGAAGCCGGGGTAGGTGCAGAGATGACTAGACCGGTGGGGGTAGAGACAACAATCCTCCTACAAACAGTAGTACTCCTTTCAGCTGGAACCCTTCGCAGGGGATGGAATTCTTGAGTCGATTTCAGGTTGAACTCAATCAGGGGTTTCTCAGTTTCTGACACTTTGTCCATTAGTGCAAAGAGTGTAACGTCAGTGAACTTGATATCTGTATTGTCAAATCCTTGTCCAAAATGGATGATCCCATTGTCAGGCAACTCATCCCTATAGACGGTGAAGTCCATTCCATTGGTGAAGGAGAAAATTAACTTTGGCGCAGTCATTTTCTGCAGTTGTAGATTCTTAGTATTAGTCCCGAATTACGCACCCTTTTGTCGCAAAACTTAGGACGAAAAGGAAAGAGTCCGAACACATTTTCGTTCATGTATTTATGATTTTAAAAGGATTTGTTTATTAAAAGAGCCATTTATTAGAGGATTTGTTTATTAGGAACGGAATGTTTAAAGGTATAGAAAAGGTAAAGGATCCGATTCAGAATTGGAAAGGAAGAGAAAGTCTCGTAAGAATTCTCAATCCGAAGGACCGCTCCTAAGTTAACACCTATTGGGGGTCCACCCCACCTCAGAAAGAGGTAAAAGGATTTCAGAACCTCTCTGTTTAGGGGTGTTTGAACAATGGCTCCTAAATCCGAGAGAAGCTGACTATACCCGTTCAAGATAAAAATGAACTAGTATGCCGACGGAAGAATGATAGTTTTGGTCCACTAGGGATATGGACTCACTATCGATTTATGAAAGAGAAACCATCTAATCAAAATGGAGAGGGGAACTAGTCCCCAGCAGAGTCGCTAGAAATTGTCTGCATATTTTTAGATCATGTGTTTTATTTTGAAAAGGGGTCACCTATAGAAATTGTAGGTGAATTTTTTTTTGAGATTTTAAATTTAATATATATATATATATATATATATATATATATATATATATATATATTAAAAGTAGCATTTGATTTTGAAAATAATTTTGAGTTTCAAATTTTTTAAGATATGAAATCAAACTAATCTCACATCCCAAATAGTTTATATAAACGAGCACCGCACCACAAACCGTATATCTATCCCGAAGAATAGACACACTGCTTGATGATGAGACTCGGTTAAATAAACTAGAAGATTTGTGACATCTGTTTGGTCTGCGAACCAACTTTATAAGCCGACAAGTTCCCCTGCTTAATATAAAGGAATTAAGTAGGGTTTTTATTACCTGGGTTCTTAAAGTTCCTTATAAGGGCAAGCCCCTATAGTTAATTACATCTTAAATGACGGGTATCATTTAAGAAAACTCTCGATAATGATCAGTGGTTTTGCTCTCAAGAATTTCAAAGTTTAAGGTTTTAAAACAGTTGGATTTTGGAAATTTCAATTGGGAAAGGATCAAATTTGGAACAGTTAATTTCAGTAGTCCAGAGGAAGAGAAGTAGGAGAAGCTGGAGATCCAAGATGAATCTTGGCAACTTCCCAAACTATCCTATGGATTTCTTGGCAACTTCCCAAACTATCCTTTGGATTAGTTTCAATTTGAGAATTTATTTAATATTGCAATAATGCCAATTTTAATTAATTAGGACTTATATTTGTATGACGTAATCATACAAATAACCTCGAAGATGTGAGAGTTTATGTCGTACCGAACAACAACCTCGAAGTCCTAAGACTGGTTAGGGCTTAATTTGCATAACATGATTATACAAATGCCTAACAAAGAGTTGAGGATTTATGTTGCACAAGGCCAACTAACTCGAAATCCAACAGTTTTGTTATTTAATGCTAAGAATGGTTTTGCTGATGTAGATTCAAGTTTTGCTGATGACGATGGTCGTGCTGCCCACCATGCTCCAAGCTCCTTGTTGTTGTAGAGGTTTAGCTTTAGAAGGTGAAAATCAGGGGATGAGAAAAGTGTCTTGGTTTAGAAATCTTAAAGTCCAAATATTTTAAATATTTTAATTAAAATAAATCTTAAAGCTGTTTAAACAAAACCGATTAAGATCCCACAGTTCCGCCATCCCGACACCGTTATTTTCATCGAATTCACTTAGTCCAAATGAATTTGCTAAACTCAACTGAATGAGTTCCAAACTTTCATTTAGACCGTGGGAAATCCCGTTAGCAACACGTGGGTTACATCATCCGAGGTATTCTTAATCATTCAACGAGACCTTTTAATTTTGTTGCAATTGTAGTTTTGTTGTTCTGTTTGTGATTAAATTTTGAGTTGTTTTATATTTTGGAATGTTGTGGCAGTGAATTTTATCTTGTGGTGACTTTTAATTTAGTTTTGGTTTCAGTTCAAGGGCTATCCTAAAGTTTTTGGTTTTCATGCAACAGTCTTATTTAACATACAAGAAAAAGTAAAGTACAGTGCATGTAAGTAAATTGCAATAAAGTAAACTGCAATAAAATAAAAGCTTACCTGAAGGGTCTTCCCGTCATCCCAAGCTACACTTTAAACACATGTTAAGGCATTTAAATATTTCAACAAGTACCTAGGTAAAGCTAAGGGAAGGGTTTTGGTTGTCTACCAAATTCCTAATCCTATTGCTAGTCATCACCTATGACGTCTAGGTTCTTGGTTTGATTTAAGGATGATTTTCTTCACAAAAGTACAATTAAGTTCAATTATTCTTCTAAAACACCCCATTGTATCGAGAAAGTATTTAAGACGAATCTTAAACATATTTTCAATACTTTTGGGATTATTTTGCGTTCAAATGAATTTTATTATATTGGTGACTTAATCATCAAAGGATTTTAATTTTATTTTATTTCTTTCTCAGTGAACTTAGGACATTTGAATATCTTATGTGTGAAGTGACACTTCACTTGACGCTTCATTTAAGAGTTATAATAATAAAAGCCTTTTAAGGGCAAAGTAATAAAAATTTTAATGATTTAATTTGATTTGATTTAATTATAAAAATTAATTAATGATTATTAAGTTTGGAATAGGGTTCGAGTTATTTTAGATTTAATTTAAATCTTTACACTTTAAGTGATATTATATTTCAGATTAACTTTTTATGTTTTAGATTTACTTATATTGAAAAAGGTGTTGAAATCTTTCATATGTTTTGATTTAACTCTTAATGTTTTCATTTAGGTTTGTTGTTAAGTTATGTTAATTTAATTTAATTTAATTTGATTTAATTTAATTTAATTTAATTTTATTTTATTTTATTTTATTTTATTTTATTTAATTTTATTTTATTTTAATTTAATTTAATTTAATTTAATTTAATTTAATTTAATTTAATTTTAATTTAATTTTAATTTAATTTAATTTAATTTAATTTTTAATTTAATTATAATTTAATTTAATTTTAATTTAATTTAATTTAATTTTAGTTTCATTATTTTAAATTTAATTTAATTTAATTGTTAAGGTGTTAATTTAATTTAATTTAAACTTTGACTTGACTTAATTTAATTTAATTTAATTTAACTCCTATATTTTAAATTTGATTTTAATTATTGGGCCATTTAACATTTTAAGCTTTAATTCATTTAAGGGTTATCTTCTTTTAATTTTTAATTTATTTAGTTTGGATTATTATTTTAATTTTTAATTAAGAACTAAATATTATTGAAGTGACTTATTTAGGGATTTTTAAATTAAAAAAATAAATATCCTCTCAATAATATCCCTATTTTAATAATCCAAATTTTAAATATATTCTTTCCAAAATTTAAATTATTTAATTAATTAGAGTTTCATTTTGATATTTTCAAAGTATTTAATGAGTTTCTACCCTTTTAATTTCCCTAAGTTTCAATCTTCCAAGAGAAAGTTAAAATCAAATATTTTACCCTCCATTTTGATTAAACCTAAAGTTTTAATTAATGGTTAAAATTCTTTAATTACCTTTATGCCCTTTTAGGCTTATTTATTTCATAACTCACTAAATTGAGCACAAATAAATTTGAAATTTTTATGTCACCTCACTCACATGTCAATTAAGACATTAGAGGAGAAAATGTGATTTTTCTGACTTTAATTTATTTATATAATTATTTTTAGTAGAAAATAGGGGTTTTCAAAGAAAATTCAACAACATGAACAAGGTAAAGTTTCTGTCCTTAAGAAAATTATGGGATGTTTCTAATGACTAGGAAACCACTTGGACCCATTTGGGTGATTTTTTTAATTATATTTTATTTATTATAATTATTTTTAGTTTTAGAGTACTAATTAGTTTTAAAATAAAATAAAAATTATAAAATAGATTTTTATATTTTTCTTAAATTTCTTTGACCTCAAGGAGTCCATAGAAAAAAATTTTATAATTTTATAATTTTTCTTTGATTTATTAGAATTATTTTAGTGAAAAAGGTTGAAAATTCATTTTTAAATATTAAAAATTACATTAAGCCTGTAAAATTCAATATCTTATCCTAGGGACTTAGGAAAAAATATTTGGTTTGTTCCTAAGTGATTAGGAGTCAAAATGTGACATTTTTATGATTTTTAATTTTTTTGTCATTTTTATTATTTTTAATTATTAAAATATTAAAATATTGTGAAAAATTAACTTTTTAGAAAATTCCAGTTTTAATTTTCCTAAACTCCCCTGATATCAGAGAAGCTACAAAACCATTTTTATGAATTTTTGAAAAGTATTTTTGGAGTTATAAATTTTTAAAGATCCATTTTGCTTATGAGGCTTAATCAATCCATTTGGTGGGGTTACTCAAGTCCAATTGATTTCAAAATTTTATGTAAGGTTCTTCTTACCCTAAAGAGCAATGTAGAATTGTTTTCAAGTCAATTTAGTATCTGGTTAACCCTAATTAATTCAAATTCAATTTTGGGAGTTTCAGCGAATTAAGGTTATTATGAATGAATTAACTCAAAATATATTTTTCATAGGGTCCCCTCATCCTAAGAAACACCACCAAATTTTCCTAGAGTTTATTTTACAACATACTAATTATTGGAATTAGAATACCTAAAAAAGTGACATGAACTTTAAAAATCAATAACTTTTCATAGAGATGGCTTCTGACCTTGAAAAATTCAGGGAATGTTCTCAAGATCAGAGGCTTCAAAAGCCCTATGGTCTCATGCCATGGTGAATTGTCTATGCAAATGGAGAATCAAAACATTGGAAACAGTAAATAAATTATTAAAAACAAAATACTCATCCAATTAACTTGATTTCTTTTACACATTATTCTCCTCTATTCACTGAGCAAGAGGGTATTTTTATTTTATTTTTGTGATTTTTCTATGCAAAGATATGAATTTTTGAAGTTCTGGTATTTAAATAAATCCAAAAAAATCCTAATTTTCTACTTATCTGACTCGGCGCCGCGTCATCCTAGTCCGGATCGAAAGCCCACGCGTCGCTCCGTGATTCGTCGTCGTCATCTGAGTCAGTGCTACGGGGGTCCGCCATTCACGTACCATTGCGCTGTCTGGCTTGATCTCGACCGTCCGCTCGATACACGCGAGATCCAACGGCTACTGGTCGTCGTCTCCAACTGGTGTGCACCCGTGACCGTCCATACTAAAACCGTAAGATCTCACTCGATTCTACATGGATTTTTGCATTCTTATACTCTATCGATTCGTCTTGAAGAGACAAACACATCTATATGGTTAAGGTGCATTGAAATCAACTCAAACTAAATGGAGAATCTCCAGGAGCTCGGGAGGAAGAGTGAGTTCAAACCTTTGCCCAGAGAAGTGAAGCTTCGATCTGAGGGTTGTGTCACCTTTGATTGAGTCCAAACAAGCTCCAGATGAAGTCTCTTGCTCTGGGGAAATCCCTAGGTACAAAAGTGACCAAGGCGGATCACAAAGCTTGGAGGCTGGAAGCAATGGCTAGCCTGGTGAGGGGACTTTTGTTGGGGAACTTCTCCTCTTGGTCTGGTGAAGGTATAGAGTCAATCAATTTGAAGATTGGCTCACTGTGGTGAGGTGTCTTGGTTTTGGGCTTGAATTTCAACTCCAAAATTGGACTCACAGAGAGGGCTTTTGGGTTGGATTTCAGTGGGGATAAAGTTCTCTGTCTGAAGAAGGATCTGGAGTGATTTTGGCAGAGTTTTGGTAAGGTTTGGTTCAACAACCCTTTTGGCCGAGAGGGGGTGGAGTTTAAATAGAGCTGGTTGGAGGGCTTCCCAGGGGTAATTAAGGGTTGGGAATTACTGCCCAGGTCAAGGGAAGAACAGCCATGGTGTCCACTGGCCATGAGACAGTTCAGCAGGTGCGTTTTGAATTTTTTGGCTCACATGGAGCTCTCGGCCATGGGGTTTTCCGCAGACTGTGGTGGTCGGCCGGCCGTGGTCGAGTCTCCATCTTGACCAGTGGGGTCAGGGCTGGGAGTTGGTGAACTCAATTAGCTTTGGATATGTGTAAAGTGGTTTGATTTAAATGGTATGGGGAAAGGGGTGATTTTGGATCCAAATAGGTCAAGTCATACAAATGGGTTGGGTTCGCCTCTTTAAGCTCTGGTTTGGGTTGAGGGAGGTCAGGTGAGTCAGCTAGATTAGTGGGGAGAAGTCACTATCCAAGCATGTTTAAGTTTAAACATAGTTTAGGGGAAGCATGAGAAGGTTTAATCACCTTTAAAAGAATTCTTAAAGAGGCTCCTCCTCTTGTGATTTATGGGATGGTCACATGTCAAACTTCTCATGGCTTTACATGGGGCATAAGGATGGCTTCATGGCTTCATTTGGGCTTGGAGATGGTTTAGTCAATTTCATTGGAATGGATTTTAGGAATTTTGGCATTTTGATGGGAATTTGGATAAAGCCTAATTTGGAATGATTTAATCATAGGTTTCAAACATTAGGGAATGATTTTATCAAGTTGATGATGAGAAGGAATTGTCATGTGGGCTTTGGATGAATTTTTAGGCTTTTGGGTTTGGTGGAAGTGGGCTTTTTAAAAGGCTTAAATGGGTGGGCCTTTATATTTCAAAATGGACTTTTGGATGAAGTATTTTGTGAAATAACATGCCAAATAAATGTTGGGTTTAGTTTAGGGATGTTTCATGAATGGATTGGAATCAATTTGGTGTGATTTGGAGTAGAATTGGGTTGAATTTTGGCTTTTTTGGTAAAGGGGCCAAGGTGGGCCAAATTGGGCTAACTTGGTTTAAGGTTGGGCTAAGGTTGAATTTTTTGTAAAATTGATGTTGAAAAATGTTTATGGGAGTGTTACAAAGAGTTTTCAACTTTAGTTGGGGTCTAATTTTGGGATTTGGGCCCATTTGGGTTAGGTTTGGGCTTAGGTCAATTTAAGGGATTTTGGTTTTGGGTTAGGTTTGGGTGGAGTTTAGGTTCAAATTTTAGGCAAATCAAGTTAGTGTTTTGTTTATGGGGATGTTAGGAAGGCTTTAGAAAAGATTTGGGGCCAATTGGAGTTGAATTGGGCTAGGTTTGGGTCATGGGTAAAAATTGGGCCTTAAGTCCCAAATTGGAATTGGGCCCAAATGTCAATCAAATTGGACTTGAATTTGGTCTAAATTGATATTGGGATATTGAATTGAAGTTTAGAATTGAATTGGACCAAAATTGAGGTCATTTGGGGTGGTTTGATTTGACATTGGGTTCACTTGGGTTAAAAAATGGGTCAAATTGGGGGTTTTAGTAAAAGTGGGGTACATTGGAAAAATTGGCCTATGGTGTAGTTGAACAAAATGAAATTGAGAATATTTAAAATTTTCTAGAATTTTTTGGAAATTTTTAGAATTTTTTGGATTTTTGGGGTAAAAGGGTATTTTGGTAATTTTGGGGGGGGTTAGGAGTATTTTTGGAAATTTTGGTATTTTTGGCCAAAGGTGGTCAATTTGAGTGGTGGGAAGTGTTTAGGATTATTTTTGAGGGATCTTGGGTAATTTAGGTAATTTTGCAAATTTTGGCTTATTTCAAGAGTATTTGGTAGGTTTGGTGAGTCCGGGGCCCCAGGGGTCAAAAACTGAAATTTTTAAAAAAGGAAGATTGATCAAATGTGAGTGAAATGGAATCATTTTGGTTGAGCCATGAAGCCATATCAAGCCCATATGAGTCATGAGAGGACTCACTTAAGGCATTCACTATGTTGTTCCTAACCCTCTTAGCCAGGGGCTTAGGGGTTAAGGACCATCCATATGAATTACCTACATGAGTTAGGAAGTCAAGTTGGGTGAGAGTGTGGTTTTAGGACTTGGAATGTGTGTGAGAGTGTAGTTTATGTGCATGTCAACCCTCACTGCACTGTGCCATCCAGGGTATTCCTAAGGCCAAAAAGTCTTATAGGGAACTCATCCTTTAAACCTCCACATTTGATTTCAACCCTCTAGGTGATTAGGGGTCTACAATAAAGCTTGTGGGGTTTGCAGGGAGTTAAGAAGTAGTTTGAATTTATAAATGGTGGGTTTCATTTCTAGTCCTCTAAGATTAGTCAAAGGAAAAGCTTAAGGCAAGATCCTAAGTACTAAAGAGAGAAGCAAAAAACCTCACCAAAATTGAGGTCAACAAGAACCCGACAAAGGTTCAGTCAATATGATTTTGATAGATAAACTTAATTCTGACATCAAAAACAAAGTCAACACTTTTCAGGGTAAATCTTTTGAGGAGATCCTTACTGCGTATCAAGTTACAAAAGCTTCAAGGAATGAAAAGAAAAAGAAAAATAAAGAACTAAAAAGGATTAAAGGTCTTCTAGTTATAATGACTGCACTTCCTTTTGTATCTTCTAGTTCTTATGTGTCTCCATCTCCAACTAGAATGGTTGTCTCGGATGAAGGATGAAAATCCGTTAGGTCGTTTACTTTGTATGAATTTTTATTTACCACTATTGTGAATAATAACGCTTCCAGTTCTACTTACAATTTGTCTATTTTGGGTGATGCTTCTGAAAATGATCATTCAAATTCTAATCCTATAAACAATACTCAAATTGTACATGATCTCAATCAATCTAAAGACAACCAAAATGACAGTAACATTGATAATGATTCTGACAATGACAAAGATAAAAGCGATATTACCACATTTCAATTACGAGGAACCCTAGCTTCCATAGAATTGGAATCTTCAGACTCAGAAACAAAAGAGTCAGATGGTAAACTTAAAGAAATAGTTGAGATTAATTTGAGGAGTGGAAAGATTCTACCTCCCAGAATAGCTCCACAAGAGAAAGAAAAAAAATAGTCACATTGAAAAAGATCATTCCTCTAATATGTCCCCAACTTCCTGAAAGAAATGAGGATGATCTTCATAAGAAAGTGGATTATAATGTATTAGCTCATTTGTAAAAGTTAGCAGCAAAATTGAGCATCTATGACGCTCTTATGCTTTCCAAAGAAATGAGAGTCATTGATAAAAGCCCTTTTAGATCCAAAAATTTGCCTTGCTCAACTTGCTAGTATTACTCAGAATGAAGTCTGTCCATTAGAAGAATCAACAAAGATTACTTTCTCTAACAATGACTTGTTAATTGGAACAACTGAGCATAATCATCCACTGTACATCACTGTGAATGTAAGTGACACGACACTTTCAAGGGTTCTTATCAATCCAACTGTCTCGGTTAACATTATGAATTTGAGAACTCTTGCATATCTAGATATTGATGCATCCCAAATATCAAGTGATACAATGACGCTATGATGGTTTAATCAACAAGGAGAACAAGCTCTTGGATTAATAACGTTGCTCCTAAAGATAGATGACTTGACGACAACGGCAAAGTTCCACATCATTGACTCTGATACCTATTTTAATGCTTTACTTGGCAGACCATGGCTTCATGAGCATAAAATGGTTCCTTCTTCATTGCATCGGTGTATAAAATATTTGCAAAAAGTACAAGAATGTTGTATTGTAGGAGATTTGCAACCATTTTCGATCCATGAAATCGGTATATATTAAGATGCTGCATATTTTGCCCCTATAAAGAAAACAACATTCTCCAGAGAGACAACGGTGAATATAAAAGGAAAAGACAAAGAGAAGAAAATAAATGAAAAAGATTATCCTTCTTCAAAGATGAAAGATGTTGATCAAACTCATGTTCAAGGCCGAGGCCGGAGACGAGGACGAGGGAAAGAAAACCCAAGTGTCACAATGAAGAAACCATTGAAGTTCAAAATCCACCTGGACTCTGAGGGAGGTACAAAAGAAGAAACGACATCGGTAGTTCTAAAAGAGCCTCAATTCAAAATATCCCTTGAAGAAGAAGACAAAGAGAAACAATTTGAGTCTATGTATGATAAAATTAATCATTATATACACTTTATGACTTTAACTCCAATATCTACTGCTAAGGTTGAGAAGTTAGTAGTCAAAGAAGTATGTAGTGATGATAAAAATCCAATTAAGTTTAAACTTGGCTTTACTTCTTCTAGTACTGAAACTGACATAAAAGTAGAAGATGAAAATCATCCGAAAACAATGAAAATTCATTTTAAGCTGTACTCTCTTTAGGCACAAAAATTTATTCAAAACAGTTTGATCAAACAATGGCCTTTAAGACAACCACATTTTATTAAAAAAATGTGGAATAATAAAAAACGAAATCCTAACACCAAAGAAGGAATTGGATTCGGTACTCTAGAACCACTAGATGATACAGAATTTTGCATAGTCGTCGCTGAAGAACATAACTCTGAACTGACATCTAATCTTCCAATCGAAGATGCTCCTCTAGAATTAGAAGAAATTAAATCAACAGTTGATGAATTAAAAGAAATAAATTTGGGAACCGATGAAAATCCGAAACCAACTTTCATTAGTTCATTCATTAATGATATAGAAGCAAAAGATATAATTCAACTGTTGACAGAATACAAAGACTTCTTTTCTTGGACATACGACAAAATGCCCGGTTTATCCCTAGAAGTCGTAGTCCACAAACTTGGGACAAATCAAATTGCAATTCCTATTAAACAAGCTCTGAGAAGAATGCGTGTTGAAATAGAGCAACAAGTCATTGCAGAAGTTAAAAAATTGGTATAAGCTGATTTCATACGAGAAGAAACATATTCGACATGGTTAGCCAATGCGGTACCAATTAAAAAGAAAAATGGCCAAATAAGGGTCTATATAGACTTCAAAGATTTGAATAAAACATGTCCAAAAGACGAATTCCCTTTACCAATCCCAGAATTAATGGTTGACATAGCATCAACACATGCAAGATTTTCCTTTATGCATGGGTAATCAAATAAAAATGTTTTCAGAAGCTGAAGCAAATACAGCTTTCAGGACACCCATAGGAATATGTTGTCACAAGGTTATGCCATTTGGATTAAAGAATGCTGGGGCAACCTATCAAAGAGCCATGACACAGATTTTTGATGAATTAATACACAATCAAGTCGAATGTTTTTTTCATGATTTAGTTTTCAATAGTAAGCTAAAAGATGATCATGTATACGATTTGAGAATTGCCTTTGAACAATTATGACAATATCATCTTAAAATGAATCCCTTAATATGCGCATTTAGGGTTACTTTAGGAAAATTTTTAGGATTCATAGTTCGACATCGTGGGATAGAAATTAATCCCCTTAAAATTGAAGCTATCCTAAATATGCTTCCTCTTAAAAATCTAACTCAATTAAGATCATTTCAAGGAAAATTAGCATATATACAATGTTTCATTTCTAATATATCAGGTAGGTGTCAACCTCTTGCTACCCTAACCAGAAAAGCTATCAAGTTTGTATGGGATGAAAAATTCCAACACGCCTTTGAAAACATTAAACAATACCTAACAACACCCCCTGTCATAGCAGCCCCTGTGTTAGGATGACCTTTAATTCTTTACGCAGCAACATTAGATAATTCTCCTGGAACATTACTAGCACAAATAAATGATGTGGGAAAAGAAAATGCATTATATTATTTGTCTAGTTCCAAAAGAAATAAAATACCCAACAATTTAGAAACATTGCTTAGCCTTGATTTTTGCAGTACAGAAACTGAGGCATTATATGCTTTCTCATAAAGTGACTCTTATTTCAAAAGTCAACCCATTACAATATTTGATGACACGACCGACACTTTCTGGAAGATTAGTAAGATGGGTAATGATACTACTCCAGTTCGACATAATATTTGTACCACTACATGCTGTCAAAGGACAAATCTTGGTAGATTTCTTAGCAGCACACCCAATTCCAATTGGATCGCCTCTCAATGATGATTTACCTGTTGAACAAATATTAGAAATAAAAAGTTCAAGTGTGCAACGATGGGAACTGTACTTTGATGGAGCATCATCTACACAGAAAGATAAAGAGAAACAAACAATTATACCGGGAAAAGCTAGAGTAGGATTAATTTTCATCACGCCAGATAAAGCAATGATGCCTTTTTCCTATCAATTGACTGAACCTTGCACAAATAATGAAGCCGAGTATGAAGCGCTCATAATCATTCTAGAATTGACAATATTAATGGAAATTAAAACTATTGACATATATGGAAATTCTCAGTTGATTATCAATCAAATTGCTGGAAAATATAAGACTCTGAAACCTCTACTTGAACAATATTCCCGTTACACTCTAACACTGCTTCAGCAAATTCCCGATGTGACATTCTTCTTAATCCCAAGATGAGATAATTCTTTAGTAGATGCTCTGGTAAAACTTACAAAAGAATTTTCTTGTTTAAAAGAAGACGACATACCGATTTCTATAAAAGGATAAGTTCTTTCTGAAATTGACATAGACAATTTGCACAAAATTGGTAATATACGATAGTGAAAATAATTAATGAAAAAAAGATGATTGGTGACAACCAATTCTTCAATATCTACAAACCGTAAGGTTACCTGAAAACACTTATATTGTCAATTAAATTAAACAAAGACCATTATCATGTACTCTAATAAATGATGTCCTTCATAAACGATCTTTTGACCAAATGTGGTTAAGGTGCTTAAACCAAGTTGAAGCTCAAGAGATTGTTAAAGAGGTTCATTCAAGTCAATGTGGTGCACACTAATTTGGACCTAAAATTAAAATAAAATTAAAAAGGATGGGATATTATTGGTCGGCAATAATACTTGATTGTCTCGAGGTCGCGAAGAAATGTCGTCAATGTCAAATACATGGAGTGGTCTTACACTAACCACCAAATGTATTACACCAAACCATAGCATCATGGCCATTTGAATGTTGGGGTACTGACATAGTAGGCCCTATAGATCCTCCACCATCTAATGGTCATAAATTTATTTTAACTGCCACTGATTACTTCTCAAAATGGGCAGAAGCAATACCACTTAGAGAAGTTAAAGCTGAACAAATTCTTTATTTTGCAAAACACACATTGTTTATAGATTTGGAATTGCTCAAAGGGTTATATCAGACAATGGATTGGCCTTTAAAAATACAAAAATGAATAATTTTATTCAAAGACATGGTATAAACTGGACATATTCCACAATCTATTATCAAAAAGCCAATTGTGTAGCCGAAGCCTTCAATAAAACATTTATTCGAATTTTGAAAAAGACATTAATCAATAGTCCAAGACAATGGCATGAACAATTAATAGAAGCTTTATGGGCCTATAGAACTACATATTGAACACCAACACGGTCAACACAGTTTGTTCTGGTATATGGTTCTGAGGCTATTTTACCACTGAAAGTGCAAATCCCTTCTCTTAGAGTTGTGATGCCAAATAAAATAACTCAATAAAAAAATGCCAAATTATGACTTGAAGAACTTGAGAGTTTAGAAGTCAAACGTCTACAAGCTCAGCAAAATCTTGAACTGTATCAAGCAAAAATGATACGGGCCCATGAAAAATTGGTTCGACCTAGAACCTTTCGAATCGGTGAATTAGTTTTAGTTCTCCGAAGACCTATACTAGCTCACCGAAAAATAGGTGGAAATTTTGAACCAATATGGGAGGGCCCATATGTAATCAAAAAGACATATTCTGAAGGATCTTACCTGCTGGTAGATTGTCAAGGAGAAAGAATTTTGCCTCTGATTAATGTGCGTTTCTTAAAAAAATATTATGCAACATAATAAATGATGACTTGTCTATAAACTGGGGTAGTAATGAATTTCCTCAAATCATCTTTGTGATACAAATGTTGGCTTTTGTGTTTTGTGATATCATTTCTGCTCATTAAACAAGTGCTTATAAGAATGGTTCCTTAACATAATAAAAAGAGTCTAATATGTTACATTATCCTGTTGTTTTCAGGGAAAATGTCTAACAACAGACTTCTTTTTACATTCTGAAGTGATGTTTGTCTAGCTTTAGACTGACGATGTATTGACAAAGGATCTTAAATCCATTTTAACTTTGATCTTTCTCAAGTTAAATTATTTTATGATGGACCCTTGTTATCCATTGCCAATAAAGAAGAAGCAAAAGGAAAACCCCCTGTATTAGAGTTCAAATTTCGTCAACAAACTATTGAGACAGAAAAAGTTGATAAAAAATTAAAGTCAGTAATAGTAACTCCATCCCATGAAAATGGAATGACATCTCCTAGCGATCTAAAGAAATTATCCTCTGGAATGACGAGACCAAAGAAGAAATCGTAATAGATGACTCAAGAAACTTAAGGAGAAAGAAAAGCAAAATATAAAATCGATGGAAGAAGACAATGAGTTTGAGTTTCCAGTACTTGAAAATCCTAAAGAGACATATAATCTCTTAGGAGAAGAAATGATTGAAGAAGAGGAGATAAATGAAAGAACAGCATTCACTCTCATTCCTTACAAACCAACATTAGATCTTACTGCAGTAGAGACATCAAATGTCAAACGAACTGCTCTCGAGAAAAAGTGAGACGTATTCAAGCCATTAAAATACAATTTTTTGAACAATTCAAACAAATTAATGGTCGAACTATTAACATATTGGAAGGCATTCAATTATTTACAGGATGAAGTTGAATAAGGTGTCATTTTTGAACATGTAATGGAAGCGCGTGATCGTGGACGAGCTGGACGCTTAAAAAAAAGAACATACTCTGAACCTAATAGATGGATATGTGGCAAGGGCCGGATGACGATCCAATGTGGGTGTTGTTATAACTATGATGTGGACAAAGAGAGCAATCCTTCGAGAATCTTATGACACGAACAAGTGGATCCGCTACTAACAGTCATTATTCAGATCATCAGACGACTAATAACATGGAACATAATGCCCCCTAATTTTGTTCTAGATAGCTGCTTCATGAATATATATAAGGAAGGAGATTTCATACCCCCTCACATTGACAACCCCGATTTTAAAAGAACTTTTTGCACTTTATCACTCATGAACA
The DNA here is from genome assembly GCA_022702705.1 of Papilionanthe hookeriana x Papilionanthe teres. Taxonomy (NCBI): domain Eukaryota; kingdom Viridiplantae; phylum Streptophyta; class Magnoliopsida; order Asparagales; family Orchidaceae; genus Papilionanthe; species Papilionanthe hookeriana x Papilionanthe teres. The sequence continues at coordinate 170,940,798 of CM040423.1, read as the reverse complement.
GATGTTCTATTCTGTTTGGAAGAGAAATACATATTGTGGGACCTGGAAATTTCTGGGATCTCACTAAATTCTTCAACCACGTGAATCGGTTTTTGTCCTACAAGACAATGGAGCTAAAATTTCTAAACATTGTATACCAAGTGTAATCCGAGAACGCATTTCGATAACATTAAGAAGGATGCGTTCTGAGAAGCGTCCTGATAGATACCGGCCGATACCAGATCTAGAAGGGTTACAACCCTTAGAGCTGCCATGACCCTTTGAATATCTGAATACCTAAGACATATTCAATAAACAATGTCTCGGGTCTTAAATAATTGTGGTAGGTCTAGCAGTATCTGAGAATTTTTGACATGATATTGTACAAATAGTTTGCAGTATGTACTGTATAATACATGATGTATTGTTAACTTCCACCAACTATATCCATTATTGGGTGTGCAATAAAATCTTGTGAGGTATTTCCCAGTTGACTATAATACATCGTCAGGTCCAAGAGTGTCGAAATGAACTAAAAGCATATGATGAAAAACTTGTGATAACTAAGATGAGAATTATTATTTGACTTATATATGTCAAATCCCCAGCTCGAGTCCCCAAAGGATATATTCTTCTTTGAGAGTAATCGTCTCTTTCTATATATTTTTTGTATATAAGTCATTTCCTTACACAGAAATTATGACATTCCTATAACTCGACATTTGACATTTCTGAGAGATGATATGACATCCTCTCTCTTTAGTTATTGGATATAAGTCCTTTCCTTACACAAAAATTATGGCATGGACACGAAAATTGTGGCATTCCTATAACTCAACATTTGACATTTCTGAAAGATGATATGACATCCTCTCTCTCTTTAGTTATTGTATATAACTCCTTTCTTGACATGAAAATTATGGCATTCCTATAACTCGACATTTGACATTTCTGAAAGGTGATATAACATCTTCTCTCTCTTTAGTTATTAGATATAAGTCCTTTCCTGACACTGAAATTATCGCATTCCTATAACTCGACATTTGACATCTCTTAGAGATGATTTGACATCTTCTCTCTCTTTAGTCATTAGATATAAGTCCTTTTTTAACAAGGAAATTATAGCATTCTAATGACTATCTCTTTGAGAAATGATATAAATCGCATAACATTCCTTCTCGAAACCAACATACATACATCTGACATTCTTTAAAAATAATATGACATTCATCCTTTCTCCTAATCATTATAAGACATTTTCCGTAGACTGGCAATGGATATTTAAACCATTTCGGTCAACGCCAATATGTGCGACATACTTGTAAATTATGCCATGCATATTGGGGGCACTTTTGTTGACCTCACTTTTGTGAGGACTATTTATAAACTACATTAGAGTGGGAAGCCTACCAAAATTAACCCCCTAACTCTTAATGATGATCACTAAACCCTAATATATAGGGTGAGACCCTATGAAAACTTTTTAACATAATTTTGATGACATCTTAGAATGATCAAATCAGTAATGACAAATCCTGATCTAATCAATTATTGACCCAACAGGTCAATTTTTGACCAAAAAGTCAACTTTGGTCAAATTGGTCAATTTCTAACATAGTGACCACCCCATTGACCCAACAGTTCAATTTTTAACCAAAAAGTCAACTTTGGTCAAACTGGTCAATTCCTGACCCAATGTCCAACCCCATTGACCTAACAAGTTAACCTATCAAACTGGTCAATTTCTAACCTAGTGACCACCCCATTGACCCAACGGGTCAACTTTTCAACAAAAAGTTAACTTTGGTCAAACTGGTCAATTCCTGACCCAATGACCAACCCCATTGACCCAACAAGTCAACGTGTGACTCAAAAAGTCAACTTTGGTCAAAATGGTCAATTCTGACCCAATGACCAACTCTACTGACCCAACAGGTCAACCTTTGACCTAAAAAGTCAACTTTGGTCAAGCTAGTAAATTTCTGACCCAATGACCAACCCCATTAACCTAACAGTCAATGATACACTTTAAAAATACCCATTTTTATGCCTTATTTATGATTCAATTCTTAAGGATATTAAGCTTTAATGAAAGGTATTTTTATGTTTTTGGATGTAGGTGATAAAAAAAGAGTTCAAGAAGGAAAAACGAGCACAAAGGAGCAAAAATGGAGCTAAAAGAGCAAAGTTATCGAAATTGTAGGCCTGGCGCCTAGGCGCCAGAATCCGGCGCCTAAGAGCCAGTTTGATACAAACGCAGATAAGATTTTTGATGACGTTGGACAATTATTTTGACGGTGTTAAGCGGTTATTAGAGCTTCTAGAAGACTGAAAGTTACTCCTAATATATAGGACATGTGATACAATGCATCTGGACATAGGGAAACAATTTTAATCGTGAAGAGGTGCGACCCAAAGTGAAGAGGTGCGAAGACCTGGTCACGGAGTCTTGTGCCTAGGCGCCAGATTGCAGCGCCTAGGCGCCAGATTGCAGCGCCTAGGCGCTACAGTTACCTTCTAGAAGATACATTGTATTTGGAAAAATTTTGAAGAGGAGCCTTTAATAACCCCTGGTCAAATTCAGAGCTCTATAAATAGGAGCTCATTCTATAGAGAAAATCGCCCCATTCACCCCTTCTAGCATCCTTTAGTGCCTAAGCACTATATAGCCATGCAATCATTTTAGGGAGCCACCTTCTTTATTATTTAGTGATTTTATTTTTAGTTTATTTTTAGTGTTAAGTGTGAGATTATTAGTGTTGTTGCTTTTGAAGTCTTTCATCATTGCATTGAAGTCAATAGGAGTCAGCGAATCATTTGCAGGAACATTCCAGACAAGTATTTGTAACTTGGTTAAAAGTTTTATAAATATGTTTTGTTGTGTGAATTTAATGTGTTTTGATTAGTTAGTTTTCTTTCTCCTTTCAAATATGAAAAGATAATAAGATAATTAAACTTTGTTGGAGAATTTAACTTAAAATATTTATAAAAATTGTAATGATATTTATACAAGATCTTAGTTTACTTTTTAAACTAGCCATTTAAATTATTAAACCCTGTTGAAGAATTTTGAGACCTATCAGGAGATGAGATCTTAACTAGTAGATATCACATGAATCCTTGGGTAGTCGGAGGCTTTATGCGGTTTATTCAAGCTGAAGTGCAAATAAATAGGAAGATATGATTTATTGGGCGTAGAATTAATTAGTTTTTAGAGTGACAGACTAAATTCTAACAATTTGACTTATAGAAAGGGAACGGGTCACTGGTAGGGCCGACCATAGCCACCCTTGGACATCTAGTAGTGTGAGCCTAGATTAACCCATTCTAATAATAAAACATCCTGAATCGATCTATAGATTATTCAATGTTCTTTATGCCTGGACCAAAGGGTAAAGAAAATGAATGCTTCTATTTAGCACAATACCATAATCTAAATTCTCCACAAATGATAATTATTCTAAAAATCTTAGATTAGTTGAAAAGGAGAAAGTTGTTTTATTTATACCTGCATTAATATTTATTTTAGTATTGCTTACTACATTTAGTATAAATTTCATTAAATCTAAAATCTAAACTTTAAAAAGAAATAAAAATAATAATTACTTTTAATTTGAAAAATCTAAAAATATTACTTAATATTATAAAAATCTTCCCCGTGGGATCGATTACTAGGACTCCACTAGAGCACTGTATTACTTGATATGATACGTATACTTGCGTTTGAAATTATAACTTTTACAAATTATAAAAATCTAAATATAAATTCATAAAATCTTTCATAAGTAAAATCACATCAAATTTTTGGCGCCGCTGTCAGTGATTAAATCTTCTAGCAGTGGAATCAAAATCTTGCATTTGAAAGTATATATAAAGCCCTGTTAGGCTGAGTCCTATGAGAATGCAAAGATTTATAAGAAAAGAATGAAGAAATCGCATGACAAAAAGAATTCAAGGAAAATGTTTGAGCCTGGATAAGAAGTGTTATTATTTAATGCTCGTTTAAAACTTTTCCTAGAAAATTACGATCTAAATGAATGAGATCATTTATAATTGAGAAAGTGTAACCTTATGGTGCTGTGGATGTTAAAGATCCCAAAACTGGAAAAGTAGTTAAAGTTAACGGGTTAAGATTGAAGCCTTATATGGGAGAAATGAAACCAAATTACAAAGAGGCTTACGAACTAAGTCTACCCAATTAATTTAATTAATTAGGTCATGCTGACGACGTTAAACCAAGCACTTTGTGGGAGGCAACCAATTTATTATAAGTGTGATTGTTTGTGATTTGAATTTATCTTAATTGTGTTTGTATGTGGATCACACCTTTTTATTAGACCTATTTTTAAGACTGAAACTTTGTAAATTTGACGATAGGCGAATCGGAGTCGATCGAGGTTTCGGCGCCTAGGCGCCAAAAGTTGGTGCCTAAGCGCCAAAATAACCTGCGCGTATCGATGATCCGGCGCCTAGACGTCAAATTCCAGTGCATAAGCGCCACGGTTACAAGTCGTGTAATAACCAAAATTCTTCAGTTTTTCACACGAAATCTCCCTATATATTTACCTATATTCGTCCCCAATCACATATAAACCTTAATTTCAACCAGAGCAATCTATTTTGGAGGAGTTAAGAAGAGTTTGGAAGCAATGGATAGAGGAAATCATGGAAATGAGGTAAGAGATAAATCTCCCAAAGATCCTCAACCTTATTTTAATGTTTTTATTGTTGTTAGTATGAAGAGATTGTTTACTTGTTTGGAAAAGATTGAAGTGGAACTTCAAAGCATTTGGAATCTTTTGCATGAAATGTATCATCAAATTGAACACATGGAATGGCAAATGAAACTTCAATTTGATCATATGGTAGCTTATCAAGACGCTTAAGTAGTAATGTACGCGAAGAACAAGTGGATCGATGAAAAGATGGCTTTCGAATTTTCATGGGTGTTGGTTTTCTATCTCGGCAGCCCTAGTGAACTTTATTGCGAAAGAGATAGAAATTGAAGATCGGTGGTGAATAGATCTCTTATGTGTTCTAGATGTGATTGAGTCAAGTTCTAGTGTATCGATTATCTAATCTGTGTGTTTGCTTAATTTTTCAATGTGTGTTGTTGGATTTAGAATTTGCTTTAAATTTATGTTATTTTTGTTATTTATAGAATGATGAACCTTGATATAGTCTTGTTATGGAATTCATTGAGTTTGGAATGAAAATTATGAATTGGAATTGAAGAGTTTAGTTAAATTTTGTGTTTGAAATGTGGATCTTAGTTATCATTTTAAATTGATTGTGGAAATATTTGGACGATATAAATAGGATTAATACACTTGTAAGAGTAATTAGGAGTGGAATTTGACAAGTTTTTGTGGAAATTATAAAATTTAAATTGAATTTTTGGAAAGGCTAGTCTGGCGCATATTCGCCAGAATTCGGCGCCTAGGCGCAGGTTCGGCCTGAACCCAAAACTTCATCTTCTTAAACACCCCCACGCCATTTTTCACGCCTAAGCTTCCCTTTCCTATGTTTTTCGCAAAAAGAGACCCTAGAGATCCCCATTGAGGCTGGATTTTCAAGTTTTAGAGCTTGAAATCACTCGATTTCTTCATCCTAAGGTCAGATCTACATTCTAAAACAATTATTTTCGATTTTCACCATGGATTTTGCTCACATTGAAGAAAACTAAAATTTTGAGAAAAAAATTTGATTTTTAGAGTTAGATCTAAGAATTCTTAACCTCTTTCAAGTTTGAAAAGCTCAAATTAGTATATTTTCTTTGATCCTATGAATTTATTTTGAGTTTTTATTTCACGTTTAGATGGAACCAAAATCTAAGCGAGGAAAGGAACGAGAAAATCTTGATCTTAGCAAGTTTGTCACTACCGCTGCACATTTTCAGTACAATGATTTTGCTACGACTCGAAATTTTATCTCGGAATGGAGTTTTTAAAATCCGGGAGGAAGAATTGAGGAAATGATCATTGCACTCAACTGGCAACGATTCTCCTATTTTACTGCTGTTGCTGTTATCGACGTGGTTAGGGAGTTTTATGCCAATTTTTTGGATGCTAAAGAGTACGAGATTTTTGTTAGAGGAGTTGGAGTAGGATTCACTCCCGAGCGTATCAACATTTTCTATGGCCTGCCACCGAACTTCGAGTGTTATTACTCTAGATTATCTCCATCTAAGGGAGATTTAGATATGATTATTGCTTACCTGACTAATGGTACTGGAGCTTGGAAGATCCGGAACAGAAAAAGGGTAAATTTTTCATCTTTTAAGCTTAACGCTATATTAAAGGCATGACACTACTTTATTTCTGCTCATCTCCTTCCATCCAATCATTTGAGCGAGGTTACCAAGGATAGATTTATCCTCAACTATTACATTCAGGAGAGGAAGTCGATTGATGTAAGAAGTATCATTTATGATTCTGTAGAGACCACTGCTCGTTCTAGCACTTCGGTTGGACTTGGATTTCCATCTTTGATATATTCTCTATGTGAAAGTGCTGGAGTAGTTGCTGAGCTTTCTGAGGAAAAGCTTAAGTCTACAAAGCCCATAGGAAGAGAAAGCGTCAGTATCTATGATCGACTTCGAGGTAAGAGTTCTACTGCACCTTCTAGTTCATTACCTGCTTCTGGTAGAGCTTCTACTTCTAGACCTTAGACTTCTACTGCTGAGCCACCATTTAGGTTTTAGGAGTCCATGCATGATAAGTTTTTGGATCAGAGGAATGAGTTGTTTCTAACTCATTGTAGATTAGATACAATCGATAAGAAGATCGATCATCTCTCTGAGTATACTCAAAGGAAGAGTGATTATGATGTTGAGTATTCTGAGTCTTTAGTTAGATTCTTGAAGGGTGAGCATGATGTTCAGTTTCCTACTTGTCTTAGATTTTCACCGTATGTTGATCCGAAGGATATGGAATTTTCCTTTGGAGATGACGATGACGAGGCTATAGACAGTGATTAGTAGCCAGATTTACCTTTTGAGATGTGTGATTTTGTTTTTAGTTTATTTCTTGTTTGTTAGTACTGATTTGTGTGATTGTAATGTTGTTTGTTAGTGTTGATTTGTTTAAGTAACTTTGAGTGAACTTTTGATATTAAGATTGTTTTAGAGTATTTGTTGTGTTATGTGTTTAAGACTGAAATATGGATGAATTTTTATATTCTATAATAAATGTTTATTTTTGTTTCAGCCTACTGTTTAGAATTCATGAATAGTTAGTAATTTTGCATGTTTTAATTTTAAAAAAAAATTAGACATTAACTCCTGCTCTGCAAACTTTTTTATATATGCTTAATTATTTTTGTTATATTCATATTAAAGCATGTATAGGATTAGAAATGAGTTTTTTCTTACTGCATTATCACTGTACTTAGATAAATTCCTATTTATTTCTTTTTCTCAAGCTTTAGAAAATTTTATGATTCATTTATATACTAAAGCTAATGTTTGGGGGAAGGGAAAACATTTTTTCAAATTTAAATATTATTTGTCCTTAATGAACGAATATTTTCTTTAAAAATATTAACATGACATAAGGAATGAAAAATCTATTTAAGATTACTTAAATTTTTGAATTTATAAATAATTTAGTAAACTTAACTAAAATTTCAATAATTTTGATTTATTTTAAGAATAGAATTATTTAACTTAAAGAATAATAAGATTAAAATTTTTTTTATTTATTGTAAAGAGAATTGTATTTTAGAAATACTAAGGAAACAAGATTATTACCTGAAAAGGAAAAGATTGAAATAATTTTTGAAAAATACTTATTAGTAATGTCATATTTATTAAGTAAAAAAACTGTTTAAGTTTTTAAATATAAGTTAAGGATAGTGAAGTTCAAAATCATTAAGAGGCTATCCAAAAATAGTTATCCTCACAAATAAAAAAAAAATATGTGAGGAGAAACTTGAAGAAATGACTAATTAAAAATTAGCTTCACTTGAATTATCTTATAGGAAGAAAACCAATTACATTTTTAACTTAATTTTTATGTACAATTATTTTTACTAGAAAAATGTTCATGAAAATCTTTTTCTTGTAAATATTAAATGTGACCTTAATATGATAAATTACAATTATTCTTGAAATAAATGAAAATTTGGAAGTCTTATGATTTGATTGTTAAATATTCTTTAAATTCTTAAAATTAACCTTAATTAGTGAAATTTAGTTGATGATTTGCTAAAGCTTTTATAAAACAAAAAATTTAAAGAAATCTTAAATATTTAAACTTCATTCCAAATGTTATATATTAAAGGTAATTAAAAGGGTTACTTGAGGACAAGTAACGTTTAAGTTTGGGAAAATTTGATCCACATTAAAAATACCCATTTTTATGCCTTATTTATGATTCAATTCTTAAGGATATTATGCTTTAATGAAAGGTATTTTTATGTTTTTGGATGTAGGTGATAAAAAAAGAGTTCAAGAAGGAAAAAGGAGCAAAAATTGATCTAAAAGAGAAAAGTTGTCGAAATTATAGGCCTGGCGCCTAGGCGCCAGAATCCGGCGCCTAAGCGCCAGTTTGATACTGACACAGACAAGATTTTTGACGACTGAGGCAGTTATTTTGAAGGTGTTAAGCAGTTATTAGAGCTTCTAGAAGACTAAAAGTTACTCCTAATATATAGTACACGTGATACAATGCATCTGGACGCAGGGAAATAGTTGTAATCGCGAAGAGGTGCGACCCGAAATGAAGATGTGAGAAGACCTGGTCACGGAGTCCGGCGCCTAGGCACGACAGTTATCTTCTAGAAGATACATTATATTTGGATGAATTTTGAAGAGATGCCTTAAGCAACCCCTGGTCAAATTTAGAGCTCTATAAATAGGAGTCAATTCTACAAAGAAAATCACCCCTTTCACCCCTTCTAGCATCCTTTAGTCCCTAAGCACTATATAGACATCCAATCATTTTAGGGAACCACCATCTTTATTATTTAGTGAGTTTATTTTTAGTTTATTTTGAGTGTTAAGTGTGAGTTTATTAGTGTTGTTGCTATTGAAGCCTTTAATCATTGCATTGAAGTCAGTAAGAGTCAGCGGATCACTTGAAGGAACATTCTAGATAAGTATTTGTAACATGGTTCAAAGTTTTATAAATTATTTTGTTGTGTGAATTCAATGTGTTCTGAGTAGTTAGTTTTCTTTCTCCTTACAACTATGAAAAGATAATAAGATAATTAAACTTTGTTGGAGAATTTAACTTAAAATATTTATAAAAATTGTGATGATATTAATACATGATCTTAGTTTACTCTTTAAACTGACAATTTAAATTGTTAAAACCTAGTGAAGAATTTTGAGACCTAACTGGAGATGAGTTCTTAACTAGTAGATATCACATGAATCGTTGGGTAGTCAAAGGCTTTATGCGGGTTATTCAAGGTGAAATGCAAATAAATAGGAAGATATGATTTATTGGGCTTAGAATTAATTAGTTTTTAGAGTGACAAAATAAATTCTAATAATTTCATTTATTGAAAGAGAACAGTTCACTGGTAGGGCCGACCATAGCCACCCTTGGACATCTAGTAGCGTGAGGCTAGATTAACTCATTCTACTAATAAAACATCGTGAACCGATCTATATATTAGTCAATGTTCTTTATGCCTGAACCAAAGGGTAAAGAATAGGAATGTTTCTATTTGGCACACTACCATAATCTAAATTCTCCACAAATGATAATTATTCTAAAAATCTTAGATTAGTTGAAAAAGAGAAAGTTGTTTTATTTATACCTGCATTAATATTTATTTTAGTATTGCTTACTACATTTAGTATAAATTTCATTAATTCTAAAATCTAAACTTTAAAAAGAAATAAAAATAATAATTACTTTTAATTTGAAAAATCTAAAAATATTACTTAATATTTTAAAAATCTTCCCTATGGGATCGATAATCAAGACTCCACTAGAGCCCTGTATTACGTGATACGATACGTATACTTGCTTTTGAAATTGTGACTTTTACAAATTATAAAAATCTAAATATAAATTCATAAAATCTTTCATAAGTAAAATCACATAAAGTTTTTGGTGCCGCTGTCAGTGATTAAATCTTCTAGCAGTGAAATTAAAATATTGCATTTGAAAGTATATATAAAGCCCCGTTAGGCTGAGTCACGCATCAGTCAACCTATGACTCAAAAAGTCAACTCTTGTCAAAATGGTGAATTCCTGACCCAATGACCAATTATTAACCCAATGAGCCAACTTTTGACCTAAAAAATAACTTTGGACAAATTAATCAATTTTTGACTCAAAGATCAATCATTGACTACCAAGTTAATTAAACACTAAAATAGTCAAATATGACATATTTAACCATTTAAAGACATTACATGACCATTAAGACAACTTTGGTCAAACCTTTGATCTAAATGGGTCAAAATTGGTCAAAATGGCGAATCCATTCCCCTTTGATCACAAAATTGACTTCATTAATAAATATTGACATAATCAACTTGATATTGATCAAAGTTCCTAAAAATTGACCTTTGTGTTCACAATACCCTAAATTTGGTCAACATGACCAATTTAGACCCCAAATTGACAAAACCACTAATTTTATGACCAAATCAATCATGACAAGGTTTAGAAAGTCGCATTGAAAATCTTTGAACTAGAATTAATCAGCTCAAGTCAACTTGGGTCATCTTGGGTCAAAAATGTTTAACACTAGTTAACACTCATGAAATTGGGTCAAAATACTCAATTTTGTTCCAAAAATAATATAAATTAATTAAATAATTTTTCCAAAATTATTTTGATTAATTAATTGGCTAATAATATAATTTTCAATATTTTAATTAGTTAAATAATTAATTAAAATGAAAATATAATTAAAAGCCATGAAATAAGACAAAATTTAATTTTAAACCAAAAATAACATAAAATTAATCAAATATGTAATTTAAAATTATTTTGATTAATTAATTGATTAATAAAGTAATTTTCAATATTTTTTAATTAATGACATAATTAATTAAAATGGAAATAAAATTAGCAGGGCATAAAATGGAATTTTAACACAAGACACCAATTATGACATAAAAATTGGTTTTTAAAAATTCCCAACCCCTTTAGGACATCATGGATGACTCTATATGGGTTAAACTCAACCCATATGACCCAATTAATATGTCTCAACCCATTAGTGACCCATGACATGCCATTTAACCATGGTTAAAAGAGCATGACGACAGTTTAATCATGAAGGGAAGTGAGGTGTCATTCCATCATGAATCCTTAGAGGAATATTTGGTGAGTCATCAAACACCTCAAATTCCATCCAATGAAGAAAAATAAGCACTTAGATCATCCTTGCATCATAGAATGATCTCATAAATACCAATTTTAGAAATTTAAAGAAAAAGGGGATTATGTGACATGCTCCTACTAAACCTTAGATGACATGTTAAGTGAAAGATATGTTGCTCACTTTAAGTCACCACACAACTCTTCCTCATCCAGTAGACATATAACAAATCTATTTTATCAAAGAAGGATCTCATCATAGCCATTTAAAGGAATGAGACAAGTGAGGGACTATGTGTAAAATTCTTCCCCATTTAAAGCATGAATCAACCCTTCCTTTGAGATGATGTGGACGGCCAACACCAAGGCTATCTTAGCCACCTCCAAGGTCATCCAATAGAGGAGAAACAACACTTGAATTCACCTCATTACCATAGTTAAAGACTATCATGATAAAACCATGGTAATGATGAAACTAAAGCTTAAGTGTCACCTTACATCCATCCATTTGATGAGCTGGATAATTCTACCTAAGGAAGGTAAATTCAGTTTTAAGGTATATAAGAAGCCAAAAACACCTCATGGAGTATCCAATGAGGAGGAGCCAAAGCATTAAGTCAAAAATCCACCATGAGTAAATTAGACATTGATATGCTTGGGGATGCTTAATGGTGATAATTCTCAGTCATGAAACTTATCCATAACCATTATTAACTAGATAGGACCTCCCCTAAGGAAACCTGAGCTTAGCCTAAGCCATCCAAGACTATAAAAGGAGATAACCCGAGCACATAGAGGAGGAGAGGAACAAAATAGGTCTTTCAACACAAAAAATGTTCCCTAGAACATAAGCAGTTGATCCCCAATGAAACCATGCCCTCAAACAAACCATGTCTCTTCAATTTAGCCCACCCGAGAGCACCAAAACTGGCCTAAACAGGACATTTTTCAATTTCAAAACCAAACTACCTAAAACTTCAAATCAACCTTTTTATTGCACATCAAATCTACATCAATACTTCACCACATCTCATTGCAAGAAAAAAGACAAAGAAATCTACTCAGAACTCATGAGGAAGATCCAACAACACATAGATTTTATATATAAAAGCAAAGTCATATAAACCACAAAAATAAATATAAATTATCTCTTTCTCTTCCCCGCGCAAACCTCTTGTAGTTCATTTGAATCTTTTTCTCTCTTCTCTTCAACACAATTTTCTCTTTAGAATAATAAGAAATAAGCAATCTCTCAATTTATTCCTTCTCTTACACTCCTTAGAGAAGAATCCCTCATAATACAGAACTTTTACACACTTACCTTACAGTTACTACAAACTCGAACACACTCTTTTCACTCCTCTTCACTTCTCTCGCACTCTCCACTCACACACACCACTCTCTTCCTCTCTCTTTTGGTGTCCAAAATAGTCTAAAATAAGTTAGAAATAAATTCCCCAAGAGTTTCCTCAAGCATCCCTTTAAAAAGCGTCCGAGTACATAGAATTTTGAGATCCACAACCTTTGGGTGCCAGCGGCGCTGGATAGGGAGCTGGCAGCTCTGAGCCGCCAATAATTGTTTGAACTCTCTAGAATTGAGCACTGGCGGCTTCAGAAGTCAATTTTCTTCATTTTACTCTTTTTTGCTCCAAATTCATTCTTTTTCACTTTTTATTTGCTCAAATCACCTGAAATCATCATAACTACCGTAAAACAGAAAAAATACCTTTTTATAAAGTGTAATATCACCAAAAAGGAGTAAAATTATATAGCAAAAACGTAATATATTTTTGGTGCATCGAGCCAAAAATATTTCCAAATAGGACCCTATACAATTATTGTTTCCTATAGGCTACACAACTCCTCACATGACGTTGAGAATTTTCCCTTTTAATTTTGCTCAAGGAATCTGAGACATGCAATTAAGCGGCTTGGCCGCCTTATGTCGAGGTTCATTCGCCTTCTATCTAGCCACCTCTTCTATATTGATTTTGCAATTTGTAGAGGTAGGGTCACCTAATTCAATTGGTCAGCTGAGCCTGTTTTCTCGTTGTCATAACCCAGAGCCCATCTTTCTCCCTTGCTTTAGTTGGTTCGATTGGACCTCCATGAGGCTATTTTTTGCTATAAAAGATAAAAACTTTAAATGAAATACTTGTCTATGGCAAACAACAAAAGTGATCATTTTTAAATGAAATTTTCGTCTCCCCCCATAAACAATTCAATATTACAAATGATCACAATTTCCTCACCCCTAGAGGATGCAAATGCTAAACTTTATTAGACAAGAAGTATCTCGTTTCGACATAAAATGACACATTTTGCCCTCTTGGTTCTTTTTGACACCCACCTCATTATTTTAGTAACATCTCAAGCCTTATGCATTTAAAAGCTAGCTACTTGTCACGGACATTTAGTCCCACATCGGCTAGGTGTAGGGCCGAAAAGCAGTACATAAAGATCCTGGGCTGCCCACCTCCTGAAGAGCTCTTTTGGGAGCATGATAAGTGGTATCAGAGCGGGGTACTGTCTGCCAGTTGTAGGGACTCTCTACGGTGTAGGGCCCTCGGTGGAGCCGATCCGTGATGAGGGCGTCACGTGATTGGGTGGAGGAGAATGTCACGGACATTTAGTCCCACATCGGCTAGGTGTAGGGCCGAAAAGCAGTACATAAAGATCCTGGGCTGCCCACCTCCTGAAGAGCTCTTTCGGGAGCGTGACATACTGGTCAGAAATCAATTTCGTCCTCTCATTTTCAAATCCCTTTCAGATTATAATATTTAAATAAAATAAAATAAAAGGTTTACTTTTCAAAGACAATAACACTTTAAAGGTTGCTTCAGTAGGCAATTAATTGGAATGCCTTCAAATGAGATAAATCCGTACGAACAAACAATTGACCAATATATATCGAACTCTTGGAACTTCTGAATAATTCAGAAAGCAAGGCGTTAGGTTGTTGATTAGCTTATTTCATTAGTTTCAATTAATCGATCAGAATCCTTCTTTTTTATATGTGACCAAAGTTTGGATTAAACAGTTGCATATATGTGAAAAATGATAGTCTTTGTATAAATTATTTTCTTAAGAATAAAAATAAATAAACTTGGCGACGTATGGTGTTATCTTTTAGTATTATTATTTAAAATAAGAAGTATATTTATAATTTCTAAAACTTAACAAAACTTACTGTAGAGTGCCAAAAATCTGCAGCTTCGAGTAATAAATTAATGTCTGGGCATAATACGACATTCATCACATAAAAAGCTGAATAAATAACCAGAGAAGACACTAGAAATTATTATGTGGAAAAACTCACAATGGGAAAAATCTAGGGGGCCTAGCCCAATGACAATGATCCACAATAATTTGACGAGTACTAATATGAACTTTTGTCCCACAATTGGGAAAGAGTTACAAAGCTTCTCCAAGTACAATGTTTGTATGCATAAGGTTCGTTATACAATGGTCAAGAGTAATTGTTAATAGGGATTATTGCTTGAAATTTGGCACACCGCGTTTGAAGTAGATACGTCGCATGGAGTTAGTCCATAGGGTGTTTCCTTACTCCGCAACTCATGTCATTAATTTGCAAGGTGCTTCATGCAATGCACATCGATACTTCATAAGGTCTATCAATGGAAACGAGCAGAGGGCAATTGATGGTGGTTAATGACGGCCAACAGGCAGTGTTCGATGATGTTTGACAACTACAAAGGCAGAAAGTGTTCGCCGAGTCTTCAGTCTAGAGTGACTTTGAAATTTAGCTATTCCTCCTCTTGGTCTACATCTGCGTCTCTATTCATGATGAAAGTAAGGCTTTATTTATAGATTTTTGAGGTGACAACCTTCGTAAATAATGCACATCCAAATCACCCCATCAAATAGCAAAAGTGATTCATCAATTTGGTTGATAATTCATGGACATTTATGTGCCTTAATGATATTGGAATTGAGGGATCATGGGCTCGTTGGATTTGTCTCATCGAGGTACTCGACTTGACTATATGCATGTTAGATTTGGGATGAATTTAATCCCCCAATTAAATGCCCAAAACGTCCATTTAACTCAAATTAGATAAATTTTGATGTCATTGAGTTTGTCTAGTGGAGTCGATCAGTTAGACTACAAGTTAGCTGATATTGAAATTCTAGGAGATTTTTAATATGAATCAGAACATTTATAAAACAAAATTAATCAAGATACATGCCAATCGCCTCATAACTCATGCCAAACTAAAAATTTATTGATAGTTCATTATTTGTCCGTAATTTTTGGGTGATTTTTCCAGCATCGCCAAAATTATCAAAAAATGATACATGTGTATCGTATATGCACACACACACACACACACACACAGATATATATATATATATATATATATATATATATATATATATATATAGACACACACACGCACACACATATGCATATACATATACATATATTGTTGAAGTGCCTCTGATGGATTGTGACGGCCGGTGACAAAAACGCCGAGGGCTGAGGGCTGCAAGAGTGACGATCGAGGCCGACAGAGGGAGCCTGGGGTGGAGGCATGTGACGACTTTGGCAGCTGGCGCAACCAGCGTCAGCCGGTGTTTACAACGGCCATGACGGCGACCAACATTTGCAATGCGGAGTAGGCCATCCGTCGTGGGTCAAATAGGGTTGAGCTGGGTCAACTGTGTATGAGTGGCACGAGCATGGCCCATCGGGACTAAGCGAGACGCACTGACTTACAGTTAGTTGGATCACAAGGTGCAACCAGCTGCATTGTATTGGGACATGTTAGAAAACTTGATTGTGCTACTATGTGCAGCACACTGATTGTGATACAAAGCATACAAATTAGGTTGATTGACAGGTTCGGGGTGGAAGGTGTATAATTATATAAAATGTTTAACTAGTATAAAAATAATATTCAATAAAAGCAAAGTTACCCATTTTATCAACGCAAGTATAAGTATCGTTCAAGTAATACAGGGCTCTAATGGAGTCCTACATATCGATCTTACAGAGATCTTAGAGATTATGAACTAATTTTTAGCAAATGTTATTACTATCTAGTATATGAAAATAAAGAATACTTACACTAAGCTCTATTTTTGAATGAAAGATTGAAATTTAGAAAAGTATCTCTCCCCTTGTTAAAGAGAATTGAGTGAAAGGATAATCAAATTAGTTAGAATTATATTGTGTCAAATAGGAGCATTCATATTCTTTACCCTTTGGTCCAGGCATAAAGATTATTGACTAATCCTATGCTAGGTTACTGAATCTGCGGCTAGGCTGAGAGGATACCGACTCTCACTTCTACACTTCAGCACCTAAACGATAGGACCGAATTAAAGTTTTTAGTGCATCACTCTAAAATATCTAATTCTAAGCCCGATAAATAATATTTCCTTGTTTATTTGCACCCTCTTTTCAAGGCTTTTGCTTTCCCTGAATTTTGGATGTAATCTTTACTTTAGTTGTAAAATCAACATATTTTAACAGTTCAATTGGCCAAATTGAAAGTAAATTAAGATTCAAGTAAAAGATTATCATAATTTTTATTTGATATTTTA
Organism: Papilionanthe hookeriana x Papilionanthe teres; assembly: GCA_022702705.1. NCBI lineage: Eukaryota > Viridiplantae > Streptophyta > Magnoliopsida > Asparagales > Orchidaceae > Papilionanthe > Papilionanthe hookeriana x Papilionanthe teres. Next base: position 170,923,960 of record CM040423.1, on the reverse strand, counting down.
GGCACAACTAATTCAATTTTCCATTTCACAAAAATCTCAAAACAAGGAGAAAGACAGAGAAGACTACTCAGAATGCATATAAAGAATAACACAAAACTTGGACTTCATATAAAATTAAAGTTATAAAACAACAGACAAAACTTATCTCGAATTTCCTCCCCAAGCAGATTCCTTGAAGTTCCTCTGAATTTTCCTTCTTGTACAACACACTCAAATAAACTCACTAATATACCCTCTAGAACACAATCACCTACTAAAACACTTAAAATTGACACACACAAGACACTCAGAAGACACAAAGGGGACACCGAGAGGACACACACTCGGCCTAAAATTGTCTTTGTTTAAAGAGGAAGAAAGATTTCTAATGGTTGATTAAGCACCTCTTCAAAAAGCGTCCAGATTCAATGTATTTTACTTGAACTGACCTTCTCGCCATCGGCGGGCTTCTATAACGTAGGCCAACTACTTAGGCTCACTGTCGGCGGGCTCGATCTTGCCGTCGGCGAGCTCCTTTATAATATATTCAAATGCTCTCGGGAAAAACACGCCGTCAGCGGCCTATTCCTCTTCATCGGCTGGCTAGTTCAATTTTTATCTTTTTTAGTCCTTTTCATTTCAAATTAGCTCATTTTTCCATCTTTTTGCTCCATTACCTATAAATCTTCATACATGCAATAAAATATAGAAATTACATTTCTTTAAAATGCAATTTAATCAAAAGTTAATATAAAATCGGTATGAATTTCTTAATACATTTTTCTTTGGTCAAAATCTCCCAAACATAACTATTACTTGTCCTCAAGTAATCTTGATACTACATAAAAGTAATGATTATTTGTAGTAAAGCTTTAATTTAGAAATACTTTGAATTTGATTTAAATAAATATTATAGTAAAGTTTATTAGAAAGATTTTTAGATAATTAAATTAATTCTATATATAGAAGGTTATTTTGTCATCAAGTTTAAGATTTCTAGTTTTCTATTTATTTTAAAAATGATTATATATTCAAATATTAAATTACTTAAGTTATTTAGATGATAGGAAATTCATGAAAACACTACTTAGTAAAATACTAATCTATATATATAAGTTCAGAAATGTAACTGAGTTTACTTTTTAGGTTGATTCAAATGAAGCCAATTTTTGATAAGACATCTCCTCAAGCTTCTCCTCACTTACTTTTTCTTTTCATTTGGATTGTATTTCAATCCTATATATATTGTTTTTCAATCTTTCTTTTCTTCTTTTTCAAGTGACGATTATTGTATCTGGATATCCTGTTAATAATTTTGAACTTCATCTTCCTCTTCCTAAATTTAAAACTTGAAACATTTCTTTACCTTGTATGTATTTCAGAGCTTTCACTTCATTGAGTTTCAATCTTTTCTTTCTCAACTAAATATTTAAGAATTTAATATTTTAAAATATATTTTTCCTTACTTTAAATAGTTAACTATGTTCTTATCCTTTTATTCGAATTATCTTAATCTATAAAATTAGTTTAATCACTAAAAATATTTCTTTTAACCTTTCCTAATACTTACATTAATCAATTCTGGTTTATTGAATTAAATTTACTACAGAAAGTCATTTTATAACAATTTTTGAAAATATAAAATTGAGAACAATTAAATAGTTAAATTTTTGTTTTTCCCTCCCCCAAACTTCAATTTTTCTATCTAATCATAGAGGGTGAAAAGAAAACATACTGTAATATTAAATCATACATTCGTGCTTTAGGTATTTCTCTTCTTGAAGTTGTGCAGGTTCTTTTCATCACTTAATTAACCTGTACTGTTAATAACTTTCTACATACATATAACATCAAAGAATTTGCTGGGTAAACAAATTTTGAAATAAGTACAAAATACTCACACAATTTCCTACTACATTTAATTATTTTACCAATTGAAGTACTAAGTACAATTAACACAACATCCACATACATTTTACTAATCCAGTTATAGAGTTACAACCACAGTTTGAAATATGAAAATTTAATGCTACACAAATTTAACTTACACAACAAAGTTTTAATGTCTTACACAACATAATAATCCAAATACATAAACTAAACAACAATACTAAATTAAAGAAAACAAATAAACACATAACATAAATATCTAATCATAATGTCTAATCTTCAGCATCAAAATCCCAATCTATATCCTCATCTCCTTGATTAGCACATGGAGTAGGCTGGTAGTGAGTATAATGAGGGCACTTAGAAAATATAACATCAAGCTCACCTCTCCTATAACGATTCTCAGCATCATAGTAGGTTATCTCAAACTCAGAATGCTTCTGGAGATATTCACTATCATAATTATGCCTCCACTCTAATCGTCCAATACTTTGATCAATTTGCTCTAAATTTTCATCAATTTTCTCAAAACTTTCTGTTGCAGAGTTAGTTCATTCATCAAGTCATAAAGGGTAGGAGAACTATAGGTAGGAGGGTCATAACTAGTAGAGGGAATATCCCTACTAGTTGAAGGTGCAGAGCTCCTAATCCCAGATCTCCATCCTTAGTGGGATTCATAGGTTTTTATATTAGCCTTGGTAATGGGTTTCATAGGTTCAACCCATTCCTCATCATCTTCTGCCTCTACTCCAGATAGCTGGCAGAGTGCATAAATCAGACCAGGATGTCCTAGTCCTCCTCCACTTTCACTTTTTACAATGGCTACTATGTTTTTATAGATAATACTTTCCACATTTATACTTTTGTGGTTCTGAGTGCAAAATTCAGAACTGGTCTATCTCTAGAAACTTCACTATGATGATAAGTGGGTAGAAAGGTAGAGCAAATAAAATAATGCCAAGCCTTAGAGGTTGGATTTAACATAGAAAGAGGGAAGTTTGCCCGTTCACGCTGCTTAATTTTCCAAGTCCCTTTCTCATCAGTGAGAAAGTTAATCACCTCTTTCAGTGGTCCTTCCATTGTCCCAAATGTATCGTATTCGCTGGTATGAAGATCTTGTTCTTCGTAGAAAGAATTAATCCGTGCAGCATTAAAATCAACTAAAAATCCTCTAACCTTTATAGCTTCATCCTCTATCTGGGTCAAATTGGCATAAAACTCTTTTACAACTTCAACTGCCGCTATGTTCGTCGTATAACAGAAATTTTCCCATCTTCGCTCTTTGATCATCTGTTCTACTTCTCCTCCCAGATTCTTGAAAACTTTATCATGGATGCAATTTCTCGCCTTGATATTAAAGTTATATCTTGACTGAGCCTTAGCATCCACAAATCTTGTCTCATCAAAATCTAGTCGTCTCTTTTGTCATGGAGCCATTTCTCGATCTATCAAATTTATAAAAATCACAACTAAATCCTAAACTAATACTAGAATGGCTTCTAAAGGTGACTTTAAAGTAATCAAAAATGAATTCCATGAATTTCTTCTAACTATTTTCTCCATATTTTGATTTTTCCAAAATACCTAAATGTGGAAGAAATACATGGTGAAAATAAAAAATTTTTGCATGGGAGTGAAGCTCTTACCAAGAGAAGATGAAATCCAGTGTCAAAATGCGTTGAAACTGCTCCAAATCGAAGATCTCTCAAGCCCTAGGTCAGTTTTTTCGAAGTTTTGAGGAAGGGGACGATGAATAGTGGCGGTTGATCGGTCAAATAAAGGTATTTTTCGAGACCACACCGTCAGCGGGCAAAATCTCACCATCGGCTGGCTAATTAATTTAAATAGGTTAAAGTATCTGGAAAAAGTCGCCATAGGCGGCGTCAATCTCGCTGTCGGCGGGCTTTTTTGAAAATTAAATTTTTTAATATTTTATAATTTTTGGATTCATTTTAAACCTCATTAATGTCTGATAAATTGATTAAATATATTTTACTGTGATTAGATATTATTTTAACTCAATTAAATTCACACAACACAAAACTTCACAAATTTTATAGAAAATCCAAGGGTTTACAATATTCGTACACCACATTACTAACAAGGTATTTTCCCAACCTTAATACATAAAATTCAACATCGCAATCCAAACCACAATACTTAAAAAGTTGAAAACCAACAAACAATGCATAATCTCATCTATACTGAGATCAAATATCAAAATCTAAAATATCAAAAGTGCATATCACATAAATTTAAATTCAAACTGACACAACACATAAACAAATACGAACATCTTTTACTCATCAGGATCACTGCTAAACTCATCTCTTATATCACCGATAAAATGTAAATGAACGAATAGATTGTAGAAGGGTCTGTAATAAAATTCTTCAGTAGAATCTTCTTTTATCCATCCTTTCTTTATCATAAGTCGTATGAAACTAGCCTCAAGATGTCTGAAATGATCAAAGTGTACCTTCATCCTCCAGTCAATATGATTAAATAAATCAGAGATTTTATTAATTGAAGTCATCACGTTTTGTACCTCTTTTTCTAGAACTTTTAGTTTCTGTAAGATCAGATCAGTTTTATCAGTCAATGGCCTGATTGAAAAAGAACTCTGAGATGTTTGATCCACAATAATGGATCCATCGTTATCATCATCCAGTGTAGGAAACATATCAGTTAGATCTAAAGGTTTCCAAGGTAGAAGTACCTTCTCCCATGCTTCATATGAAACTTGGTACTGACTGCATAGTGTAAAAATTATAGAAGGATTTCCAAGCCCATAAATTAATCCATGAACAATCAGGCCTAAAGCAGACTTTACAATAATCGAACCAACATCAATAGGTAGTCCCACTTAAATACAATAATTCAAAATTGCGCACTCCTTAGAAACTTTATTGACCCTCGTAGTGGGTAATAGTTTTGAAGAAATAAAGAAGTGCCAGTGTTTAGAAACGGGGTTTAGAAGTGATGCAAAAAAGCTAACATAACCGTCTCCTCTTGTTTCTCAATTTTCTGCTTCATCAGTTAAATAACAATAGATCTCATTCATATTATTCCTTATAGGGACAAAGTTGGAGTAGTGGAAAATAGGTGTATTCTCAATTGAATATAACTAATTAATTCTAAAAAGAGTGAAAGTTACCCATCTGCCTCGCACATAGACTATTCCATTGTTGATTCCGTGTAGATTGGAATAGAATTCTTTCACCACAGGGATGACTACTGCAGAAGTGGTATAGCACAATACTTCCCAACGTCGTTGCAAAATCATCTCCTCGATAGGCATTGTCGAATTCTCCACTCCTCTATTCATGAATCCTCGTTCCTTGATCAATCTCTTTTTCATCATTACCTTATTGAAGATTCACTGGGCCTCAGAATTGATAAATTTTCTTTGATTGAACACTCAAGATCTATGGATTTCAAGGTGATTGAATGCCATTATTATGAGTTTTAGTGGAGTTTCAAATCATTTTTAGTAAATAGATAATTTAGAATTCGAGTTCTAGGAGTTTTTAAAGAGTTAAAACACTTAGAATTACCAGAAACTGTCAAAATAACTTCCTAAACGTTCATTCATCGATCTCGCTGTCGGCGAAAAATATCTCGCCGTCGGCAGGATTCTTAAATAATAAAAACTGAATTTGACGAGTAGAACTCGCCGTAGGCGGGATCGTTCTCACCGTCGGCAGCCAAGGGAAAATTTGCCCAGTTTTGCTCTGGTCCGATTGCTTTCCAAATTTATCTATGCATCGAATATCTTGATTTTTATGAGGGTAAATTCGAGTAGTAGAAGTACAAAGTAATAATAAATTAAACAGATATATAATCATTGTGCGTAAATAAAGATAACTATGGGTTGCCTCCAATAAAGTGCTTAGTTTAACATCGTCAGTCTGAGCTATTCAGGTTGTTAATCAGGTTGACTGAGCATTAAAATCTCTTTAAAATTTGTTCTTGTACCCTCAAAATATGGTTTCAATCTGTGTCCATTTACTTTAAATCTATTTCCAGTCTATGGATCTTCAATTTCAACAGCTCCGTATATAAATATTTGAGTTATAGTGAAAGGTCCTAACCATCAAGATTTCAATTTCCCAGGAAATAATTTCAGCCTTGTATTTTATAATAATACTTCTTGTCTTGGTTCAAAATTCTTTTGGTTAATCTTCTGATCATGTCATATCTTTATTTTCTCTTTATAAATTCTATCATTATTATAGGATTCATTCCTTAATTCCTCTAATTCATTCATCTGCAACAATCTCTTCTCACCAGCATCTTTCAAATTATAATTAAATTCTTTAATCGCCCAATATGCTTTATGCTCTAATTCAACTGGTAAGTGGCAAGTCTTTACATAAATAAGTCTGTAAGGAGTCATTCTAATCGAGGTTTTATAAGCTGTTTTGTATGCCCGTAATGCAATATCTAGTCTTGTGAACCAATCTAATCTACTAAGGTTTACAGTATTTTCTAAGATTCATTTCATTTCTCGATTAGAAACTTCAGCTAATCCACTAGTCTGTGGATGATAAGCAGTCGATAATTTATGAATAATATTAAATTTTTCTGCCAATTTATGAATATATTTTTTCCTAAAATAGGATCATCCGTTAGTGATAATCACTCTCGACATTCTGTATCTTCTGAAAATATTTTTCATTAAAAATTTTGAAACACTCTTAGCATCACAATGAGGTAAGGCCTGTGCTTAAATCCATTTAGAAACACAATCAACAGCAACTAATATATCTGAGTTTCCAAATGAAGGAATAAATGGTCCAATGAAATCTAATCCCCAAACATCAAAATTTTCAACTTATAATATAAAATTCATAGGCATTTCATTTCTTCTAGATATATTGCCTACTCTTTGGCATTTATCACAAGTTTTGATATATCTAAAAACATATCTAAATAGAGTAGGCTAATAAAATCCAGATTGTAGAATTTTATATGCAGTTTTATCAGTCATGAAATGTCCTCCACTCTCATAATCATGAGATTTTTTAATAATCTGTTCAGTTTCTTCATAAGGCACAAATTTTCTAATAATTAGATCCTTACATTGCTTATATAAATATGGTTCATCCCAAAAATACATGTTATCATCATGAATTAATTTTTTCTGTTGTTGCAGAGTTAGCATGGGTGGTAAAATATCACGTGCAATTTTATTAACTATATCAACATACCAAGGTATTTTCCACTCATTTATATTATAAAGTTGTTCGTCAGGAAAACTGTCTGTAATTTCATTGTTAGTATCAGATAATTCACAATATTCTAATCTCGACAAATGATCCACAATTTGATTATCAGTTCTCTTTCTATTAATTACTTCAAAATCAAATTCTTGCATCAGTAAAATCCATCTGATTAATATTGGTTTGGTATCCTTCTTTTGCATTAAATATTTAATAGCAGAGTGATCAGTATGCACAATACATTTAGTTCCAATTAATTAAGATCTAAATTTATCAAAAACATATACAATTGCTAATAATTCTTTTTCTGTAACTGTATAGTTAATTTCAACATTATTAAGAGTTTTACTAGCATAATGTATGACTTTAAAAATTTTATCATATCTTTGTCCAAGAACAGCTCCTATTGCATAATCACTAGCATTGCACATAAGTTCAAATGCTTTCTCCCAATCAGGTGAAACTGTTATAGGTGCTGTGATTAATTTATCTTTTAATAATTCAAAGGCATTTAAGCAATCTTTAGTGAATTCAAATTTCTTGTCCTTTTCTAAAAGTTGGCTAAGAGTTTTGGTAATTTTTGAAAAATCTTTTATGTAGCGTCTGTAAAATCCAGCATGTCCAAGAAAACTTCTTACCCCTCTCACTGTATTAGGAGGTAGTAATTAAGCTATACCTGAATTTTTGTAGGGTCTACTTCCATGCCATTTTTTGAAATGTTATGCCCTAATACAATTCCTCCTGCAACCATAAATTGACATTTCTCCCAATTTAAAACTAAATTAGTTTTTCCACATAGCTCCAAGACTTTTTCAAGATGATCCAAGCATGCGTCAAATGATGTTCCAAACACAGAGAAATCATCCATAAATACTTCTATTCCATCATCAAATAATTTACTAAATATAGACATCATACATCTCTGGAATGTTGCAGGTGCATTACATAGTCCAAAAGTAATCCTTCGAAAAGCAAATGTTCCATAAGGACTAGTAAATGTAGTTTTTTCTTGATCCTCAGGGCTTACCCAAGCACTGTCCAAAATAGGATATATAATACCATTGTCTAACCATTTTAATATTTCTTTCTTGTCTACATCTTTCATCATTGGGTTTAATCTCCTTTGGGGATCAACTCCTGGTTTATGTTCATTATCCAAAATAATTCTGTGCATACAGATTGAAGGACTAATTCCTTTAATATCTGCTGAGGTCCAACCAAAACCTTTTTTTATACTTTTTTAGTGTATCTAGAAGTTTTTGCTCTTGTAATTCGTTTAACTCTACCGATATAATTATCGGTAAAGTTAAAGAATTTACCAAAAATGCAAACTTCAAATGAGTAGGTAAAACTTTTAACTCAAGTTCAGGAGGTTTCATAATCGACGAAACTATATTTTTTTTAGCATTTTCTGTAATATCCAACATCTCAAATATTTCATGTATATAATTTAATTCTTCATTTTCTGCTTCTTCAAATAATTCTATAATTTCTATTTCTTGTTTATTTTCAAAGTATACTTTTAATTGTTTATTTCGCAGATGTTCAAGAATTTCCATTCGAAAATATTCATCATCTTTTTTTTTCAGTAGGAGGATATTTCATTGATTTTGCTAAATTGAAATTTACTTCTTAATCGTTTACTCTCATAGTTAATTCTCCTTTTTGAACATCAATCATAGCTCTTCCAGTAGCTAAAAAGGGTCTTCCTAAAATTATGGGTATTTCTTTATCTTCCTCCATATCTAAAACAATAAAATCCACAGAAAAAATAAATTTATCCACTTTTACTAACACATCTTCAATAACTCCTTTAGGATAAGTTATTGAACGATTAGCTAACTCAAGAGTTACTGAAGTAGGTGAGACTTCTCTCAGTCCTAATCTTTTAAAAATTGATAGAGGCATAAGATTAATGCTGGCTCAGAAGTCACATAAAGCTTTTCCATAAATTTTTTCTCCAATAGCACAAGGTATAGTGAAACTACCTAGATCTTTTAATTTCTCAGGAAGCTTTTTCTGAATAATTGCACTACACACTTCGCTAAGTGCAACATTTTCATTATCTGTGAACTTTCTCTTCTTGTTCAAAAAATCATTCTTAAATTTCACATAATTGGGCATTTTTTCTAATGCTTCTACAAAGGGGATGTTTACCGTTAATTTCTTCAAAATTGCAAGGAATTTAGAAAATTGCTTATCCTTTTTATGTTGCTTTAATCGCTGAGGAAATGGTGGTGGTGGTTCTTCTACAGAAAATTTCATTGGTATTAGTGGATATTCTAAATCATGATCTTACTGATCCTTTCCTTTTTCAGTTTCCACTTTCTCTTTTTCAATTTATGTTTCTTTTTGTACTCTTGTTTCTAACTCTTTTACACTTCATAACTGTATCGCTTTGGATTTTTCTTTTCCTTGGTATTTAGGATTTATTTCCACATTACTAGGAAAAGTTCCAAAAATTCTATTATTAAGCGTAGTAGTGATATGCCCAAGTTGAGTTTTAATATTTTTAATTGCAGCTCCATGGTTTTGTAATTGGTTCCTGTTGACCTCATTTTTGATGTGGTCTTTTGCTTCACTTTTTAGTACTTAGGATCTAGCCATAGGCTCTTCCTTTGACTAATCTTAGAGGACTAGAAGTGGAACCCACCCTTTAGAAGTTCAAACACATTTTGACTCCCTGCAAACCCCACAAGCTTGATTACAGACCCCTAATCACCTAGAGAGTTGAAATCAAATGTGGAGGTTTAAAGGATGAGTTCCCTATAGGACTTCTTGACCTTAGGAATACCCTGGATGGCCTGGTCTGGTGAGGGTTGACTTGCACATACACTACACTCTCACACACATTCCAAGTCCTAAAACCACATTCTCACCCAACTTGACTTCTTGACTTATGTAGGTAATTCACATGGATGATCCTTAACCCCTAAGCCCCTCGCTAAGGGGGTTAGGAACAACATATTGAATGCCTCAAAAGAGTCCTCTCATGGCTCATATGGGCTTAATATGGATTCATGGCTCAACTAAAGTGATTCCATTTTACTCAAATTTGATCAATCTTCATTTTTCCAAAATTTCAATTTTTGACCCCCGAGCCCTACACCTACTAAACCTACCAAAAGCCCTTGAAACTACCCTAAATCTACAAAATCACCTAAATTACCCGAAATTCCTTAAAATCAATCCTAAACATTTCCCCCCACTCAAATTGATCATCCATAGCCAAAAATACCAAAAATTCCAAAAGTACCCCCCAATACCCTCCAAATACCCAAAATGCCCTTCTTAGCCCAAAAATCCAAAAATTCAGTAAATTCCCAAAAAATTCTAGAAAATCCCAAATATTCCTAATTTTATTTTGTTCAACTACACCATGGGCCAATTTTTCTAATTTACCCCACTTTTACCAAAACCCCCAATTTGACCCATTTTTAACCCAAGTGAGCCCAATGTCAAACCAAACCACCCCAATTGACCTCAATTTTGGTCCAATTCAATTCTAAACTTCAAATAAACATCCCCAATATTAATTTAGACCAAATACAAGTCCAATTTGATTGAAATTTGAGCCTAATTTCAATTTGAAGCCTAAGGCCCAAGTTTGGCCCATGACCTAAACCTAGCTCAAACCCATCCAATTCAACTCCAATTGGCCCCAAATCTTTTCCAAAGCCTTCCTAACACCCCCATAAACAAAACACTAACTTGATTTGCCCAAAATTTGAACCTAAACTCCACCCAAACCTAACCCAAAACCAAAATCTCTTTAATTGACCTAAGCCCAAACCTAACCCAAATGGGCCCAAATACCAAAATTAGAGCCCAACCAAAGTTGTAAACCCTTTATGACACTCCCATGAACATTTCTCAACATTAATTTTACATCAAATACAACTTTAGCCCAACCTTAGCCCAATTTGGCCCACCTTGGCCCCTTTACCAAAAGACCCCACATTAAACCCAATTCAATTCAAAATCACTTTAACCTTGTTCCAAACCATTCATGACACATGCCTAAACCAATTCCAACATTTATTTGGCATGATCCTTCACAAAATTTTCATCTACCAATTTATTTTCAAACCTAAAGGCCCACTTTCTTAAACCATTCTAAAAGCCCACTTCCACCAAATCCAAAAGCCCAAAAATTCATCCAAAGTCCATATGACACTCTTCTTCATCATCCATTCAATTAAAATCATCCCTATGTCCTAAACCAATGATCAAATAATTCTAAATGAAGCTTCATCCAAATTTCCACCAAAATATCCAAAATCCTTAAAATCCATTTTTATGAAGTTGACAAAACTTTTTCCAAGCCAAATGTGAGCCATTGAACCATGTACAAGACACATGGAAGCCATGGAGGCCAATTTCCACCTCACCAAGCCATTAATGGCAAGAAGAAGGGATTATTTCCTAATCCTTCATTAAGCCCTTTTAACCATATTCATGTCACACTCTAAACCATGCTTAGCCACCTCACCATGGATGGAGACTTCACCACTCTAATCAAGTTGAATCAAATGACTTTCCCTCAGCCCAAACAAGGTCATGGGAGGGTGAACCAAACCCATTTGCATGAGTTGACCAAAATAAGCCCAAAATAAGCTTCCCCCTATGTTATTTCAAACCAACTCCTTTACACATGTCCAAAGCCAATTGTTGGCACCAAACTCAAGCACTGACCTCCCTGACCCTGAGAGTGACCCATGCATGGCCGGCCAGCCACCACAGCCGCCGGAACCACCAGGCCGAGAGGCTCAATTTGAATCAAAAATTCAATTTGAATTAGCTGAGTTGTCCCATGCACAATGGTCATTGTAGCTGTTCTTCCCTTGCCCTGAGCAGTGGATCCAAGCCATTAAACCCCCCTGGGAGGCCCTCCAGCCACCTCTATTTAAACCCGCTCACCTCTCAGCCAAAGAATGAGAAGAACCAGACCTTAAGGAAACTTTGCCAAAATTGCTCCAGGACCTTCTCCTAACCCAGAGAAGTTGATCCCCAGAGTTCCTTTGCGCTAATCCCCATTAACAGAGCTCAATTTCTGAGTTAAAAATCCACCCAAAAAATAGGACACTTCACCACAGTGAGCCAATCTCCAAATTGATTGGTCATACACCTTCATCAGACCAAGAGGAGAAGTTCCCCAGTAAAAGCCCCCTCACCAGGCCAGCCATTGCTTCCAGCCTCCAAGCTTTGTGATCGGCCTTGGTCACTTTCATACTTGAACAATTCCCTAGAGCCAGAGACTTCATCTGGAGCTTGCCTGGACTCAATCGAAGGTGACACAACTCTAAGATCGAAGCTTCACTTTTCTGAGCAAAGGTATGAACTCACTCTTCCTCCCAAGCTTCCAGTGATTCTCCATTTTGTTTAGGTTAATTTCAAAGCCTATAAACCATATGGATGTGTTCGTCTCTTCAAGACGAATCCCTAGAGCATAAGAACACGAAAATCCATTGAGAATCGAGTGAGATCTTAGGATATAAGTGTGGACGGTCACGGGTGCACACCAGTCATAGACAATGACTAGGAGCCGTTGGATCGCGCGTGTATCGAGCGGACGGTCGAGATCAAGCCAGACAACGCAATGGTATGTGAACCGCGGGCCCCTGGAGAGATGAGTCAGATGGCGGTGCCGAATCACAGTGCGACGCGTGGGCTTTCGATCCGCCGTATGTTGACGTGGCGCCGCGTGGATAAGTAGGAAATTAGGGTATTTTTGAATTATTTAAATACAAGAACTTCAAAAATTCATATCTTTGCATAGAAAAATCACAAAAATAAAATAAAAATACCATCTTGCTCAGTGAACAGAGGAGAAAAATGTGGAAAAGAAATCAAGTTAATTGGATGAGTATTTTATTTTTTAATAATTTATTTACTATTTTCAGTATTTTGATTCTTCATTTGCATAGACAATTCACTATGGCATGAGACCATGGGGCTTTTGAAGCCTCTGATCTTGGGAACATTCCCTGAATTTTTCAAGGTTAGAGGCCATCTCTGTGAAAAGTTATTGAATTTTCAATTTCATGTCACTGTTTTAGGTATTTTAATTCCAATAATTAGCATGTTATAAACTAAATTCTAGAAAAATTTGGTGATGTTTCTTAGGACCAAAGGACCCTATGAAAAATATATTTTGTGTTAATTCATACATAATAACCTTAATTGGCCTAAACCCCTAAAATTGAACTTGATTTTATTAGGGTTAACCAGACATTAAATAGACTTGAAAATAATTCTCCATTACTCTTTAGGGTCAGAGGAACCTTACGTAAAATTTTGAAATCAATTGGACTTGATTAACCCCACCAAATGGATTAATTAAGCCACATATGCAAAATGGAACTTTAAAAATTCATAACTCCAAAAATACTACTCAAAAATTCACAAAAAATGATTTTGGAGCTTCTCTGATATTAGGGGAGTTCAAGAAAATTAAAATTGAAATTTTCTAAAAAAGTTGATTTTTCACAACATTTTAATATTTTAATAATTAAAAAAAATAAAAATCACAAAAATATTAAAAATCATAAAAATGTCACATTTTGACTCCTAATCACTTAAGAACAAACTAATTATTTTTCCTAAGTCCCCAGGGTAAGATATTGAATTTTAAAGGCTTAATGTAATTTTTAATATTAAAAAACTGAATTTTCAACCCTCTTCACTAAAATAATTCTAATAAATCAAACAAAAATGAAAAAATTATAAAATTTGTTTCTCTAAACTCCTTGAGGTCAGAGAAATTTAAGAAAAATATAAAATATATTTTTCAACTTTAATTTTATTTTATAATTAATTAATACTCTAAAACTTAAAATAATTATAATAAATAAAATATAATTCCAAAAATCACCAAATTTGGTCCAAGTGGTCCTCTAGTCATTAGAAACATCCCATAATTTTATTAAGGATAGAAACCTTTCCTTGGTCATATTGTTGAATTTTCTTTGAAAACCCTTATTTTCTACTAAAAATAATTATATAAATAAACTAAATTCAAAAAAATCACATTTTCTCCTCTAATGTCTTAATTGACATGTGAGTGAGGTGACATAAAAAAATTTCAAATTCATTTGAGCTCAATTTAGTGAGTTATGAAATAAATAAGCTTAAAAGGGCATAAAGGTAATTAAAAATTCTAACCCTTAATTAAAACTTTAGGTTTAATCAAAATGGGGGGTAAAATATTTGATTTTAATTTTCTCTTGGATGATTGAAACTTAGGGAAATTAAGGGGTAGAAACCCATTAAAGACTTTGAAAATATCAAAAATGAAACTTTAATTACTTAAATAATCTAAATTTTGGAAAGAACATATTTAAAATTTGGATTATTAAAATAGAGGATATTATTAAGAGGATATTTATTCTTTAATTTAAAAATCCCTAAATAAGTTACCATAACAATATTTAGTTCTTAATTAAAAATTAAAATAATAATCCAAATTAACAATTAAAACTAAAATTAAAACTAAAATTAAATTAAATTAAATTAAATTAAATTAAAATTAAAGTTAAAAAAAATTAACAATTAAAATTAAAATTAAAATTAAAATTAAAACTAAAATTAAATTAAAATTATATTAAAATTAAATTAAATTAAAATTAAATTAAATTAAAATTAAATTGAATTAAAATTAAATTAAATTAAAAATTAAATAAAATTAAATTAAAATTAAATTAAATTAAATTAAATTAAATTAAAGTAAAACCAAATTGAATTAAGTTAAATTAAAATCAAATTGAATTAAATTAAATTAAAATCATTTAACAATAAACCTAAATGAAATCATTACGAATTATGTCTAAAATAATTTGAACACTATTCCAAACTTAAAATTATTAATTAAAACCTCATAAATAAATTAAAACACTTTAAACCATTAACTTAAACTTTTAATTAATTATGATTAAAATTCTCGATAAACCAACTTGCCCTTAAAGGCTTTAATTATTATAACTCTTAAATAGAGTATTAAGTGAGATGTCTCTTCATTCATTAGGTAATCAAATACCTAAGTTCATCGAGCAAGAAACAAAGTTTAACTAAACTCTTGGATGATTAATTCACACTGTGCAATTAAATTTACTTGGACTCAAAACAATCCCAGAAATATTGAAAAGATGTTTAGGACTCGTCCTAAGCACTTCCTCAATATGACGGGATGTTTTAGAAGAACAATTGAATCTAATTGTTCTTTGATGAAGAAAATCATCTTTAAAACCAAACCAAGAACCTAGACGTCATAGGAGATGACTAGTTATATGATTAGGAATTTGGTAGACTACCAAAACCCTTTCCTTAGCTTTACCTAAGTATCTGTTGAAACATTTAAATGCCTTAACATGTGTTTTAAGTGCAGCTTGGGATGACGGGAAGACCCTCCAGGTACGCTTTTATTTTATTGCAATTTATTGCAATTTACTTACATGCACTGTACTTTACTTTTTTTGCATGTTAAATAAAACTGTTGCATGAAAACCAAAACCATTAGGGTAGTCCCTGAACTGAAACTGAAATTAAATTAAAAGCCATTGCAAAATAAAATTCACCGCCACAACATTCAAAAATATAAAATAACTTAAAATTTAATCACAAACAGAACAACAAAACTACAATCAAAACTAAATTAAAACGTCTCATTGAATGATCGGGAATACCTCGATGATGTAACCCACGTGTTGCTAATGGGATTTCCACGGTCTAAATGAAAGTGTGGAACTCATTCAGTTGAGTTTAGCAAATTCATCTGGACTAAGTGAATTCGATGAAAATAACAGTGTCGGGATGACGGAACTGTGGGATCTTAATCGGCTCTGTTTAATCAACTTTAAGATTTATTTTAATTAAAATATTAAAAAACACTTGGATTTTAAGATTTTCTCCAAACAAAAACACTTCTCTCGTCTCCTGATTCATGACTTCTAAAACTAAACCTCTGCAACAACAAGGAGCTCGTAGCATGGTGGGCAGCTCGACCATCTTCATCAGCAAAACTCGGATCTACTTCAGCAAAACTTTCTTAAAATTAAATAACCAAGTCATAGAATTTCGAGGTAGTTTGCCTATTGCAACATAAATCCTCAACCTTTTCGTTAGGCACTTGCATAATCATTTTATGCAAATTAAGTCCTAACCGGTCTTAGGATTCCGAGGTAGTTATTTGGTACAACATAAATCCTCAAATCTTCTAGGCTATTTATGTGATTATATCATACAAATATAAGTCCTAATTAATTAAAATTGGCAGGATTGCAACATTAAAAAATCTTCTTAAATTCAAGCAAAACAAATAGGATAGTTGGGAAGTCACTGAGACTTGTCTCGAATCCGTGACATCCCCTACCTTTCGTTCCTTTGGACTCCTAAAATAACTGTTCATAATTTGATCCATTCCCTATTAAAATTCCAAAATTCAATCCTTTGAAAACCTTAAACTTTGAAATTCTTGAGAGCAAAACCACTAATCATTATCGAGAGTTTTCTTAAATGATTCCCGTCATTTAAGATGTAATTAACTATGGGGACTTGCCCTTATAGGGAACTTTAAGAACCCAGGTAATATAAATCCTGCGTAATTTCTTTATATTAAGCAGGGAACTTGTTGGCTTATAAAATTGGTTCGCAGACCAAACAAATGTCACAAATCTTCTAGTTTATTTAATCGAGCCCCATCATCAAGCAGGGTGTCTATTCTTCGGGATAGATACACGGTTTGTGGTGTGGTGCTCGTTTATATAAACTATTTTGAGATGTGAGATCAGTTTGATTTCATATCTTAAAATTTTCAAACTTAAAATTATTTTCAAAATCAAATGCTACTTTCCAAATTATATATATATTTAAATTAAAATTAAAATTTAAAATTCGCCGACAATTTCTGTAGGCGACCCCCTTTTTAAAATACAACACATAACCTAAAAATAAGCCGTACAACTTCTGGCGACTTCGCTGGGGACTAGTTCCTCTCTCCAATTTTTATTAGATGGTTTTGCTTTCATAAATCGGTAGTGTGTCCATATCCCTAGTGGACCAAAACTACCGTTCTTCCTTTGGAATACCCCGTTCATTTCTGTCTTGAACGAGTATAGCCAACTCCTCTCGGATTTAGGAGCCACTATTTATACACCCTTAAACGGAGAGATTTCGAGATCCTTTTACCGCTTTTCTGAGGTGGGTGGACCCCCAATAGGTGTTAGTTTAAGAGCGGTCCTTCGAGTCGAGAAGTCTTGCATAAGACTTTCTCTTCCTTTCCAATTCTGAATCGGGCCCTTTACCTTTTCTACAACCCTTTTTCCTTTAATCATTTTGTTTCTATTAAACGAAACTCCTAATAAACAATCTCTTTTAAAAATCACAAATACACTAAGATAAATGAAAATGTGTTCGGACTCTTTTTTTTTCGTCCTAAACTTTACGACGTAAAGAAGCATAATTCGGGACTGACATTCGGAATCTGCCCTGCAGAAAATGACTGCCCCAAAGCTAATCTTCTCCTTCACAAATGGAATGGACTTCACCGTTTACAAGGATGAGCTGCCCGACAATGGGATCATCCGTTTCGGACAAGGATTAGGCAACACAGATGTCAAGTTCGCTGACGTCACTCTCTTCACACTAATGGACAAAGTGTCAGAAACTGAAAAGCCCGTGATTGAGTTCAATCTGAAATCAACTCAAGAATTCCCTCCCCTGCAAAGGATTCCAGCTGAAAGGAGTACTACTGTCCATAGGAGGACTGTTGTCTCTACCCTCACCGGTCTAGTCATCTCTGCACCTACCCCGACTTCTGCCAAACTGAAGGGGAAGAAAATTCAAGTTTGTGATGAGCCTGTCACCGTGGAGGGTACAGATTTTGCTACAATATCATCTGTTTTTTAGATTGGGTCCAATTCAAGAGTTGCACCCCTAACTCGGACTCAAAGGAGAAATAGAAGCAGAAAGATTGCCAGAATTGAGAAAGCCAAAGCTGCTGAAGTTGCTTTTCTAGAAGAAATTCCTAAGGAAAGAGAAGAACAGCCTGAGTATATCCCTCTGTTGGAAGGGAACAGGTTTCACCCTCTCTCTGCCGCATTAGATGAAGAGAATGTCCGTAGGATAGCTGCTGCATTACCCCGCCATGTGTACTACAGCAATTACAAGAGGAAAAGGGATAAGACTACGCCATTTGCTCAACTACTGTCGGCATATTTTAGGTTGTATTGTATTTTAAAAGGGGGGTCGCCTAACAGAAGTTGTCGGCGAATTTAAATTTTAAATTTGATTTAAATATATATATAATTTAGAAAGTAGTATTTGGCTTTGAAAATAATTTTTAAATTTGAAAGTTTTAAGATATGAGATTAAACCGATCTCACATCCCAAATAGTTTATATAAACGAGCACCGCACCACAAACCGTGTATCTATCCCTAAGGATAGACACACTCGCTTGATGGTGGGGCTCGATCAAATAAACTAGAAGTTTTGTGACATCCGTTTGGTCCGAGAACCAATTTTATAAGCCGACAAATTCCCTCGCTTAATATGAAAGTATCAAACAGGGTTTATATTACTCAGGTTCTTTAAAATTCCCTATAAGGGCAAGCCCCTATAGTTAATTACATCGTAAGTGACGGGAATCACCTAAGAAAACTCTCGATAATAACCAATAATTCTGCTCTCAAGAATTTCAAAGTTTAAGGTTTTCAAAGATTGAATTTTGGAATTTCAATAGGGAATGGATCAAATTTTGGAACATTTTGTTTTGTGAATCCAAAGGAAGAAAGGTAGGAGAAATCACTGATTCGAAGTGAACTTCGGTAATTTCCGACTATCCTATCGTTTGGCTTCGAGTTTAGGAAAGTCCTAATGTTTATTTAATGTTTTGATCTTGCCAATTTTAATTGATTAGGGCTTATATTTGTATGATCAAATCACACAAATAGCCTAGAAGATATGAGGGTTTATGTCGTATCGGACGACTACCTCGGAATCCTAAGACCGGTTAGGGCTTAATTTGCAATGCAAATGCCTAACGAAAAGGTTGAGGATTTATGTTGCACTAGGCAAACTACCTCGAAGTCCTATGGCTTAGTTATTTAATTCTAGGAAAGTTCTGTCGAAGTAGGTTCAAGTTTTGCCGACGACGATGGCCGTGTCTGCCCACCATGCTCCAAGTTCCTTGTTGTTGCGGAGGTTTAGTTTTAGAAACCATAAATCGGGAGATGAGAAAAGTGTTTTGGTTTAGAGAAGTCTTAATTTTCCAAGTGTTCTTGTATTTTGATTAAAACAAATCTTAAAGTTGATTATAACGACACCGGTTAAGATCCCACGGTTCCATCCTTCCGGCATCATTATTTTTATCGGATTCACTTAGTCCGGATGAATTTGCTAAACTCAACTGAATGAGTTCCACACTTTCATTTAGACCGTGGGAAATCCCGTTAGCAACACGTAGGTTACATCATCCGAGGTATTCCCGATCATCCAACGGGACGTTTTAATTTAGTTGTAATTGTAGTTTTGTGTTCTGTTTGTGATTAAATTTTGAGTTGTTTTATATTTTGAAATGTTGTGGCGGTGAGTTTTATCTTGCAATGACTTTTAACTTAATTTGGTTTCAGTTTTAGAGACTATCCTAAAGGTGTGGGTTTTCATGCAACTGTTGTTTTATCATGCAAGAAAAATAAAGTACATTTGCAAGAAAGTAAATTGCAGGAAAGTAAGTTGCAAGAAAGTAAATTGCAATAAAATAAAAGCGTACCTGGAGGGTCTTCCCGTCATCCCAAGCTACACTTAAAACACAATTAGAATATTTAAGCAAGTTCCTAGGTAAAGCTAAGGGAAGGGTTATGGTTTTCTACCAAATTCCCAATCCTATAGCTAGTCAATTCCTATGACGTCTAGGTTCTTTGTGTTTTTTTTGTTTGAGGACGATTTTCTTCATCAAAGGACAATTAAGTCCAATTGTTCTTATAAATATCCTATCATATTGAGGAAGTGCTTAAGAAGAATCTTAAACATCTTTTCAATATTTCTAGGATTGTTTTAAGTCCAAATGAATTTAATTATATAAATGAATCGATCGTCCGAGGTTTTCAAGTCTTGTTAACTTGCTCAGTGAACTAGGACATTTGAATATCCTATGAGTGAGGTAACACTTCATTTGATGTTCCATTTAGGAGTTATAATAATCAAAGCTTTCAAGGGTAAATTAGTATTCAAATGATTTGATTTAAGTTAAAGGGTTTAAATTTGGAATAGTGTTCAAGTTGCTTTACATTTATTTTGAATTCTTTATGTCTTAGGTGATGTTATATTTAATTCAACTTAATTTAATTGAGTTTTAATTTAGTTTAACATAGTTCAATTTAATTTGATTTGATGTTTAATTAATTTGATTTGATTTAATTTAATTGAATTATTTAATTTAATTTAATTTAATTTAATTGTTTAATTTAATTATTTAATTTAATTTAATTTAATTATTTAATTTAGTTTAATTTAATTTAATTTGTTTTAATTTAATGTAATTTAATTATTAAATTTAATTTAATTTTAATTTAATTTATCTTTAATTTACTTTATTTTTAATTTTAATTGAAATTTCAAAAGAGTTTAATAATTTAATTAAGTCTTTTAATATTTTAAATTTGAGTTATCATTTTAATTAAAAATTGAGTATTAGTTTAGGGATTTTTAAATTAAAGAATAAATCTCTTCCTAAAAAATATCCCTATTTTAATAATTCCAATTTATTATTCCTCCAAATTTAATCTATTATTTAATTAAAGTTTAATCATTTTAAAATTATTTAATGGGTTTCTACCCTTTAATTATTTAAATTTCAATCATCCAAATCAGATTAAGATCAAATATTTTACTTGTTGATTTTTTATTAAACCTAAAGTTTTAATTAAGGATTAAAGATTTTAATTACCATTTTACCCTTTAAGCTTAATAATTTCATAACTCACTAAATTGAACCCAAATGAACTTGAAATTTTTATGTGACTTCACTCATATGTCAATAAAGACATGAGAGGAGAAAATGTGATTTTTCTGTATTTAATTTATTTATATAATTATTTTTGGTGGAAAATAGAGATTTTCAAGGAAAATTTAATAACATGACCAAGGGAAAGTTTCTGTCCTTAAGAAAATTAGGGGACATTCCTAATGACCAGAGAAGCACTTGGACCAATTTTGGTGATTTTTTGAATTATATTATTTTTATTATAATTATTTTAAGTTTTGAAGTGTTAATTAATTTAAAAATAAAATAAATGTTGAAAAATGGGTTTTATATTTTTCAAAAATCTCTCTGATATCAAGGAAACCAGAGAAATAAATTTTGCAATTTTCTGATTTTTCTATGATTTATTATAATTATTTTAGTGAAAATGCTAGAAAATACATTTTTTTTAATTTTAAAATTACCCTAGGGTTTTAAAATTCAATATCTCACTAAATAGACCTAGGAAAAATGTGGGATTTGTTCCTAAGTGATTAAAATTCAAAATGTGACATTTTGGTGAATTTTATTATTTTTGTGATTTTTATTATTTTTTAATTATTAAAAATATTAAAATATTATTAAAAATCAACTTTTTTAGAAAATTGAAATTTTAATTTTCTTAGATTCCCCTGATATCAGAGAGGCTCCAAAACCAATTTGATAGATTTTTAAAAAGTATTTTAAAAGTTATGAATTTTTAAAGTTTAAAATGGCTAAGTGACTTAATCAACCCAATTAGTAGGGCTAACCAAGTCCAATTGACCTCAAATTTTTATGGTGGGTTCCTCTGATCCTAAAGGTCAGTGGAGAATTGATTTCAAGTCAATTTGATACCTGGTTAACTCTAATTAATTAAAGACCTATTTTGGGTGTTTAAGCCAATTAGGGCCGTTTTAAATGAACTAAGCCAAAATCTATTTTTCCTAGGGTTCTCTGGTCATAAGGAACATCACCAAATTTTCCTAGAATTTATTTCACAACATGCTATTTACTGGAATTAAAATACTCAAAACGAGTGACCTGAACTTGAAAAATCAAGAACTCCTCATAGGGATGGCCTCCGACTTTGGAAAATTCAGGGAATGTTCCCAAATTCGGAGGCTTCAAAGCCCTATGGTCTCATGCCATGGTGAATTGTATGCATGCATGGAGAATTAAAACAATGCAGAGAGTAAATAAATTATAAAAAATAAAATACTTGATGAAATTAAATGATTTCTTTTCCACATTATTCTCCTCTCGTTCACCGAGCAAGAGGGTATTTTTATTTTATTTTTGTGATTTTTCTACACAAAGATATGAATTTTTGAAGTTTAGGGAATTAAATAAATCGAGAAAATACCCTATTTTTCTATTTATCCACGCGGCGCCGGCGCATCCTCGGCAGCCTCCGAAAGACCACGCGGCGCGCTCCCATTCGACGCCGCCACCCGAGTCGGCAGCCGCGGCCCCGCGGTTCTCGTACTCGTCTCCTGGTCCGACGCGATCCCGACCATCCGTGCGCGCGTGTATTGAATGGACGGCATCCGTTCATCGTCCCCAAGTGTTCTCACCCGAGAGCCGGTCCACACTAAATCCCTAAGATCTCACTCGATTCTCAATGGATTTTTATGTTCTTATACTCTATGGATTCGTCTTGAAGAGACGAACACATCTATACGGTTAACATGCATTGAAACTAAGGCATTTGAAATAGAGATTCTCCGAAGCTCGGGATGAAGAATTAGCTCATACCTTGGCTCGGAGAAGTGTGGCTTCAATCCGAGAGTTGTTGCACCTTCGATTGGATCCCGCAAGCTCCGGATGAAGTCTCCCGGTCCGGTGAATTGTCCGGATATGATTTCGACCAAGCCCGATCACAAAGCTTGGAGGCCGGAGCAACCGGGTGGCCTCGGAGATGGGGCTTTTGTTGGTGGACACCTTCCCTCGGTCCGGTGAAGGTGTAGAGCCAATCAATTTGAGAATTGGCTCACTGTGGAGAAGTGTCCTGGTTTTGGGTGGAATTTCAACTGCGAAATTGAGCTTACAGAGGAGAAATGGCAGGGGGATTTCACTGGGGATCAAGTGCTCTAAGGATGGAGAAGGGTCTGGAACAATTTTGGCAGAGTTTTGGCAAGGTTTGTGCTTCTCCCCTCTCATGGCCGAGAGGGGTGGAGTTTAAATAGAGCTGGCTGGGAGGCCTCCCAGGGGGAGTTAGGGCTTGGGATCAGCTGCTCTGGTGAGGAGAAGATCAGCCATGGTAGCCACTGGGGATGGGGCA
This sequence comes from Papilionanthe hookeriana x Papilionanthe teres, assembly GCA_022702705.1. Taxonomy (NCBI): domain Eukaryota; kingdom Viridiplantae; phylum Streptophyta; class Magnoliopsida; order Asparagales; family Orchidaceae; genus Papilionanthe; species Papilionanthe hookeriana x Papilionanthe teres. Next base: position 170,900,587 of record CM040423.1, on the reverse strand, counting down.
GCTCAGCAAGTGAGAATTTCAATGTTGGCTCACATGTGAGCTCTCGGCCATGGTGTTTTCCGGCGGCCTGGTGGCCGGCCGGCCAGGCAATGGTCACCATCTTGGTCAGGTGGGTCAGGGCTGGAGGTTTGTGCAATCAATTGGCCATGGACATGTGTAAAGGCTTTGATTCAAAGTGGAATGGGGGCATGGCTAAATTTGGACCTAAATGGGTCAACCCACCCATTTGGGCTAGGTGCACCACCCAAGGCCTGGTTTTGGCTGAGGGAAAAGTGATTTGGCTCAGCATAATCAGTAGGGTCAAGTCACCATCCAAGCACAATTAGAGCTTAAGCATGGTTTAGTGGAATCATGGAAGTGGTTAATCACCTTTAGGAATTAAGGAAAGAGCCTCCTCCTTTTGCCCAAAATGGCATGGTGACATGTAAAGAGGCTCTCATGGCTTGCATATGGCTTGTGCATGGCTCCATGGCTCCATTTGGCTTGGGAAAAGGTTTGGTCAATTTCATAAAAAAGGATTTTAAGGATTTTGGATAATTTAGTGGAAATTTGGATGAAGCTTCATTTAGAATTATTTGATGATTGGTTTAGGACTTAGGGATGATTTTAATTGAAAATATGATGAGGGGAAATGTCATATGGGCTTTGGAAGAATTTTTTGGGGTTTTGGATTTGGTGGAAGTGGGCTTTTAAAATGGTTTAAGGAATGGGCCTTTTAAGTTTTGAAAATGAATTTATGGATGGGAATTTTGTAAAGAGGTTGGGCCAAATAATTGTTGGGTTTAGCTCATGGATGTGTCATGAGTGATTTGAAACAAATTGGGGGTGATTTGGATTTGAATTGGGTTGAATTTGGGTTAGGTTTGGGTTTAGGTCAAAAATGGGCCTTTTGACCTTGGATTGAGTTTGAGTGGGGTTTGGGTCTAAATTTTGGGCAAATCATGTTAGGTTTTTGTTTGTGGGAATGTTAAGGAAGATTTAGAAAAGATTTGAGGTTAATTGGAGTTGAATTGGGTGAGTTTGGGTTAAGCTTGGGTCATGGGTCCAAATTGGGCTTTAAGGCCAAAAGTGAGATTGGATCCAAATGTCAATCAAATTGGACTTGGATTTGGTCTAAATTGGTATTAGGAATGTTTAATTGAAGTTTAGAATTGAATTGGACCAGAATTTGGGTCAATTGAATAGGTTTGGTTTAACATTGGGTCCACTTTGGGTTAAAATGGGTCAATTTGGGGGTTTTGACAAAAGTAGGGTAAATTGACAAAATTGGCCCATGGTTTAGTTGGACAAAATGAAATTGGGAATATTTGGGATTTTCTGGAATTTTCTGGGAATTTTCTGAATTTTTGGATTTTTAGGCCAAGAAGGGTATTTTGGGTATTTGGAGGGTATTGGGGGTATTTTTGGAATCTTTGGTATTTTTGGGTATGGATGATCAATTTGAGTGATGTGGAGATGTTTGGGATTGATTTTGGAAAATTTTGGGTAATTTGGAAATTTTGCAAAAATTGGGTAATTTCAAGGGTTTTGGGTAGGTTTAATAGGTGTAGGGTCTCGGGGTCAAAAATTGAAAATTTGGGAAATTGGAGATTGTGTGAATTTAGGTGGAAAGAAATCATTTTGGTTGAGCCATGAAACCATTTCAAGCCCATATGAGCCATGAAAGGACTCATTTGAGGCATTCATTATGTTGTTCCTAACCCTCTTAGCCAAGGGCTTAGGGGTTAAGGACCATCCATGTGAATCACCCACATGAGTCAGGAGGTTAAGTTGGGTATGGGTGTGGTTTTAGGAAGTGTGTGGAAATGTAGTGTGTAAGTGTAGTGTAAGTCAGCCCTTCACTGCACCGAGCCACCTGTGGCGGTCCTAAGGCCAAAGAGTCCTATAGGAACTCATCCTTTAAACTTCCACATTTGATTTCAACCCTCTAGGTGATTAGGGGTCTATAGTCAAGTTTGTGGAGTTTGCGGGGAGTTTAGAAGTGGTTTAAATTTCTAAAATGTGGGTCCCAATTCTAGTCCTCTAAGATAGTCAAAGGAAAAGCCTAAGGCTAGATCCTAAGCACTAAAAAGAAGAAGGGAAGACCTCATCAAAAATGAGGTCAACAACTACAAGCTATGATAGAAAGATTGGCAAAGAAAGAAAGATGCCCTGTGTCAGAAATCTTAAGAAGAATAGGACGAGTGCCAGCTAAATCCCGCCTCGGACCGCGAATAGAGCCGGCTGCTGCCACAGAGAAACCAAAGAAGAAGATAAAAGTTAGTTCACACGTTGTTGTATCGGGCCTACAAATTAGGGAGGATATCACCTTCCATCATATAGCCGACAGATCATCCTGTCCTAGGCTTCTGGCTGCAAGAAGGATGGTATGACGACCTACTACTGGCGAGTTAAGACCAAAACAATGCCCTGAGAAGAAAAGTCTCGTCAGGAGAATTGAATCAGAAGAAAGTGCCACTGCAATAAAGGGGACTCTCGGGAAGGAAGTTCAACAACCGTCACGAGACAACTGCGAGACCGTGCGAAAATGCCATTAGAGGATGCCATGGACAAGTTAAGGACCAACATCCTACGGTTAGCAAAAGAAAGAGAAGAAGAACTTGGAAATGAAGTTGACTCATCAGAGTTCATGGATGAGGAGTATGTCGAGATCAACATGGTTGAGACACGAGCATCGTCAGCTTCGCAAGGTGCTCCGACAGTTGCGGAAAGAGATGAACCAGAAGTGATGAGAGAATATATTCGGGAGAGAGATGACACAATTTCCCAAATGGCAAAGAGGATGAAAGAGATGGCTGTTGCCTTAGCCACGCTCCAGAGTCAGGTACAACCTCAGAAAGAGATACCCCTAGAAATTATCCATATTGCAGATGGAGGAAAAGAGATCACATTCGTCAAAGGAGATGAACAACCAAAGAAAGATCTTGCACAAAGCAAGATTCCAGAAAAGGACATTAAGAGCATGGTAGAATAGCAGGTGCGAGAGGCTCTAGCACAATCTAAGAGTGGAGCATCTATTCAAACGGGTAGACCTTACCCCGAAGAGTTCGATGCAGTCCAATACCCAAAAGGCTTCGTACCACCTCTGTTTAAGACTTTTGATAGAACGGGAAACCCCCGATAACATATTGCACATTTTCGTGCTACTTGCTGCAATGCCGATGGGAGTGACACTTTACTTTTCTGACTGTTCGTCAGCAGTTTATCAGAGATTACCTTCGACTGGTACGCAAAATTGCCGAACGCTTCAGTAAACACTTTTTCAGAACTAGAGAATCTCTTCGTTAAACGATTTGTCGGGGCTCAGCACCACATCACTATCAGTGATCTAGTGGTGGAGCAACAACAGCCGAACGAGACTTTAGTGTATTACATACTTCGATGGAGAAACTTAAGCATGAAGTGTGAACCACAGCTTCAAGAACAACATGCAGTCGGCATCCTACTTAAAAGTATCCATGGCCTGATAGCACTTCTCCTTAAAGGATTTACAATCAAGACTTTTGAGAAGTTGCTTACCAAGGCGGGAGCTTGCAAGAATAGGCAAAGCAGTTAAGTTTCGTGGACAAGAACGATAAGCAGAAACTCGTGAGAACATTCGAAAAGAAATCTGGAATTGTCGCGGCAGTAGATAAGGGCAAGCAGCCGGTTCAGATACAGTCAGAGCGGCCACAACCTAGTTATCAACCACCACAACAGACTTATCGACAACCTCGGTAGGGCTATCGACAACCCTCGACGAAGGCTATCAGCAACCTCGTCCGAGCTACCAGTCACCTCAGCATTATGAACAACCGCCTCGTTCATCGCTTACCTTAAGAGAACTTCTAAATAAAGAATATCCATTCAAAACTGAAGCAGTAGTGAAGATGTTCCGCAGCTTAATGAAGACACCGGATTTTCAGCTGCTAGAGCCCAAGAAGCCGGAGGAAGTCAATAAGAAAGATCATCCGAACTATTTCCCTTACCACCAGATGCTCGGACATAAGATAGAGGATTGCATCACTTTCACGAGTTGGCTTGATGACAATCTCCGGAGAGGGAACATAACGATCCCAAAAGAATACATGAAGGAACCCCAGAAAGGAGGTTCCGTCAATGTTATTTCAACGGATCCCATTGTTCCGATAAACCCGTACGTGACTTATGATGGATGGAGTACCGTCTGGACAAGATCATCGAAGAAAATTTTGGATCACATCCAAACCGCTTCGGTACACGCTTCAACTCAGAGTTTGAAAGATGTCTAGCCGGCACTATCACTTGCGATTGAAAAACCGCCCCAGAAGGAGGAGAAGATTATGGAAGAAAAGAAGACCGAGGCTCCGAAGGGTAGACTAGGGGCTGCTTATCCTAGGATGGTTATTTCCAATTCGGGGAAGAAATCCCTCGAACTCCTAACTCTGTATGATTATCTGCTCGCTCCAGCGGGATCTTATAATGATAAGGGTTATGGTGTTGGCTACGTTTCGACAGTTTCTAACGATTACGTAACTAGCGACAATCGACTTAATCCGGATCTCGATTCCAATACAAATAACGATTCTCAAATCATACATAACCTCGATGACCACGACGAAGAAGATGTTCACAAAGGAGGCTACGAAAGCTCGACAAGCAACGAGTCCATTTATGAATTCCGAGGGGCTCCGATCATGATAGAATTAGAACCATCAGAAACCGAAGAAACTTCAGAAGAGCTAGTTGTTCCAATTCAAGAGGATACACTGGCATATTCAACACCAAATTCAGAAGAAATAACTGAAGTAAATTTAAGAAGTGGAAAAGTTCTACCCCCGAGAATGGGTCCAAAGGATAAAGGAAAGCAGGTGGTTGCTCAGGAAGAGCCAACCCCAGCAGAGGAACTGCCCATTCAGGAAGAAACTGAGGAATATGGTAATAAAGTAGACTACAACGTGCTAGCCCATCTTAGGAAATTACCAACCAAACTAAGCATATATGATGCTCTGATCCTGTCATGGATGTCTTCTTCATTTGATGCAACAGAGAGGGGATGAAACCTACTTCCTTCCAACAGAGGTCTATACTCAGGCAGTTCATGGATGTCTTCTAGGAAAGCAACTTCAGCGGCCTTGGCTTTCTCAATCCTGGCTATCTTTCTGCTTATATTTCTCCTTTGAGTCTGAGTTAGGGGTGCAACTCTTGAACTTGACGCAATCTCGAAAAACAGATGGTATTGTAGCAAAATCTGTACCCTCCACGGTGACAGGCTCATCACACACTTGGATTTCCTTCCCCTTCAGTTTGGCAGAAGCCGGGGTAGGTGCAGAGATGACTAGACCGGTGGGGGTAGAGACAACAGTGCTCCTACGAATAGCAATATCTCTTTCAGCTGGAACCCTTTGTAGGGGAGGGAATTCTTGAGTCGACTTCAGGTTGAACTCAATCAAGGGTTTCTCAGTTTATGGCACTTTTTCCATTAGTGTGAAAAGAGTGACGTCAACGAACTTGATATCTGTATTATCGAATCCTTGTCCGAAATGGATGATCCCAGTGTCAGGCAGGTCATCCTTGTAGACAGCCAAGTCCAGTCCGTTGGTGAAGGAGAAGATTAACTTTGGGGCGATCATTTTCACGAGGCGCGATTCCGAACGTCAGTCCCGAATTATGTTTCCCTTTATCGCAAAACTTAGGACGAAAAAGAAAGAGTTCCAACACATTTTTGTTTATCTCAGTGTATTTATGATTTCTAAGAGAATTCATTTATTAAAAGAGTCGTTTATTAGGGGATTTGTTTGTTAGGAACAAAAAAATTAAAGGAGGAAGGTTATAGAAAAGGCAAAGGACCAGATTCAAAATTGGAAAGGAAGAGAAAGTCTCGCAAAACTCCTCAACCCGAGGGATCGCTCGTAAGCTAACACCTATTGGGCATCCACCCCACCTCAGAAAAGAGGTAAAAGGATTTCAGAACCTCTCTGTTTACGGGTGTCTAAACAGTGGCTCCTAAATCCGAGAGAAGTTGGCTATACCCATTCAAGATAGAAATGAACGTGGTATGCCAACGGAAAGAATGGTAGTTTGCTCCACTAGGGACATGGGTACACTATCGATTTATGAAAGCAAAATCATCTGATCAAAATGAAGAAAGGAACCAGTCCCCAGCGGAGTCGCCAGAAATTATCTCGGCATATTTTTAGGTATGTGTTTTGAAAAGAGGTCGCCTACAGAAATTGTCAGTGAATTTTCATATTTTAAATTTAATTTAAATATATATAATTTGGAAAGTAGCATTTGATTTTGAAAATAATTTTAAGTTTGAAAATTTTAAGATATGAAAGCAAACTGATCTCACATTCCAAATAGTCTATATAAACGAGCACCACACCACAAACCGTGTATCTATCCTAAAGAATAGACACACTACTTGATGAAGGGGCTCGATTAAATGCATCAGAAGATTTGTGACATCTGTTTGGTCTGTGAACCAATTTTTATAAGCCGATAAGTTCCCCTACTTAATATAAAGGAATTAAGCAGGGTTTATATTACCCGGGTTCTTAAAGTTCCCTATATGGGCAAGCTCCTATAGTTAATTACATCTTAAATGACGGGAATCATTTAAGAAAACTCTCGATAATGACCAGTGGTTTCTCTCTCAAGAATTTCAAAGTTTAAGGTTTTCAAAGGATTAGATTTTGGAAATTTCAATAGGGATTAGCTCAAATTTGAAACAGTTTATTTCAAGAGTCCAAAGGAAGAGAAGTAGGAGAAGCTGAGGATCCAAGAGGAATCTTGGCAACTTCCTAAACTATCCTATTGTTTGGCTTTAAATTTTGAAAGATGTTATTTAATGTTTCATTCTGCCAATTTTAATTAATTAGGACTTATATTTGTACGATATGATCATACAAATATCCTCGAAGATGTGAGGGTTTATGTCGTACCAAACGACTGCCTCGGAATCCTAAAACTGGTTAGAGCTTAATTTACATAACATGATTATGCAAATGCCTAACGAAAATTTGAGGATTTATGTTGCTCTGGGAAAACTACCTCGAAATCCTATGGCTTGGTTTTTTAAAATTAGGAAAAGGTTTTGTTGAAGTAGACACAAGTTTTGCTGAAGAAGATGGTCGTGCTGCCCACTATGCTCCAAGCTCCTTGTAGTTGCAGAGTTTTAGTTTTAGAAGGTGAAAATCAGGGGATAAGAGAACTGTTTTGGTTTAGAGAAATCTTAAAGTCCAAATGTATTTAGTATTTTAATTAAAACAAATCTTAAAGTTGATTAAACAGAACCGATTAAGATCCCACGGTTCTGTCATCCTGGCATCGTTATTTTCATCGAGTTCACTTAGTCTAGATGAATTTGTTAAACTTAATTGAATGAGTTCCACACTTTCATTTAGACTGTGGGAAATCCTGTTAGAAACACGTGGGTTACATCATCCGAGGTATTCCCGATCATTCAACGAGACGTTTTAATTTAGTTAAAGTTGTGGTTTTGTTGTTCTATTTTGTGATTAAATTTTGAGTTGTTTTATATTTTAGATGTTGTGATGGTGAATTTTATCTTGTGTGACTTTTAATTTAGTTTTTGTTTCAGTTTTGTGGCTATACTAGAGGTTTCAGTTTTCATGCAACAATCCTGTTTATCATGCAAGAAAAGTAAAGCGTAGTACAGGTAAATAAGTTGCAATAAAGTAAATTGCAATAAAGTAAAAGCGTACCTGGAGGGTGTTCTCTTCATTCCAAGCTCCACTTGAAACACATGCTAGAACATTTAAATATTTGCAACAAGTACCTAGGTAAAGCTAAGGGAAAGGTTTTGGTTGTCTACCAAGATCCTAATCCTACAGCTAGTCAGTTCCTATGATGTCTAGGTTCTTTATATTTTGTGGATGATTTTCTTCACCAAAGAACAATTAAGTTCAATTATTCTTCTTAAAACATCTCATTGTATTGACGAAGTGCTTAGAACCTATTCTAAGCATCTTTTCAATACTTCTGAGATTATTTCGAGTCTAAATGAATTTTTATTGTAGAGATGAATCAATCATCCAGAAATTTTTAGTTAAGTTTTAACTCTTGCCCAGTGAACTTAGGACATTTGATTATCCCATGAATGAAGTGACACCTCACTTGATGCTCCATTTAAGAGTTATAATGATAAAAGTCTTTAGGGGTAAATCAATTTATTAAGAATTTCAATGATTTAAAATTAGAATTAATGTTTTAAGGTGATTTAATTTAGTTACAAAATTTTAATAAATTTAACTTTGGAATAGTGTTCAAGTTGTTTTATTCTTAAGTGTTTTAAACTATTTGAATTGAAAGAGGAGTTTAATATATTTAATTTAGACTTCAATGATTTAATTTTAATTTAATTACAATATTCTAGATTAACTTTTATTTGGTATGATTTTTTAATTAAGAATTATTTTTTGAAATTGGTTTTGATGTTTCAAGTTTGTTCTAAATTTGCTTTCAAGTGATTTTTTGAAATTGATTTTTTTAATGTTTTAAATTTATTTCAATTTAATTATCAAGTTATTTAATGTTTTAAGTTTTAATTTAATTAAGGGTTACCTTTTCTTTATTATTAATTTATTAATTTCAATTATCGTCTTAAGTTTAATTAAGAGTTAAATATAATTAAAGTGATTCATTTGGGGATTTTAGTTTAAGTGATTATAGTCTCTCTAAATTATATCCCCATTTTAATAATCCAAATTTTTTAATTATTCTTCCAAAATTTAAATTATTTAATTAATTAAGGTTTCATTTTTTGGTTTATTAAAAGTGATCAATGAGTTCCTACCCTTTTATTTTCCAAAGTTTCAATCATCTAAGAAAGAATTAAGATCAAATATTTTACCCCCCCCCCCATTTTGATTAAACCTAAAGTTTTAATTAGGGGTTAAAATTCTTAATTATTAATATGCCCTTTTAAGCTTAATTATTTCATAACTTATCAAATTGAGCTCAAATGAGCTTGAATTTTTTTACGACACTTCACTCACATGTTAATTAAGACATTAAAGGAGAAAATGTGATTTTTCCTATTTTTAATTTAATTTATATATTTAATTTAATAGAAAATAGGAATTTTCAATGGAAATTCAACAACATGACCAAGGTAAGGGTTCTGTCCTTAAGAAAATTATGGGATGTTTCTAATGACTAGAGGACCACTTGGACCAATTTTGGTGATTTTTTGAAATATATTTTATTTATTATAATTATTTTGAGTTTTGGACTATTAATCAATTATAAAATAAAATTAAAGTTGAAAAATAGATTTTATATTCTTTATAGATCTCTCTAACCTCAAGAAGTTCATAGAAATAAATTTTCTGATTTTTCTTTCATTTATTAGAATTAATTTAGTGAAAATGTTGGAAAATTCATTTTTTAATTCAAAAATTATTTTAGGGCTTTAAAATTTCAATATCTTATCCTTGGGACTTGGGAAAAATATTTAGTTTGTTCCAAAGTGATTAAGAGTTAAAATATGACATTTTTATGATTTTTAATATTTTTGTTATTTTTATTATTTTTTTAATTATTAAAATATTAAAATATGTTGAAAAATGAAGATTTTTAGAAAATTCCAATTTTAATTTTCATTGACTCCTCTTATATCAGAGAAGCCTCAAAACCAATTTGGTGAATTTTTGAGATGTACTTTGGGAGTTGTAAATTTTCAAAGTTTAAATTTACTCATGTGAAATTAATCCATTTAGTGGGTTAAATCATTTCCAATTGGTTTCAAATTTTTATGTGGGACTCCTTTGACCCTAAAGATCAGTGGAGAATTATTTTCAAGTTATTTTGATGTGTGGTTAACCCTAATTAATTAAAGTTCAGTTTTGAGTAATTAGGCCAATTAGGGTTTTTCTTAATGAATTAACACAAAACATAATTATCCTAGGATCCTCTAGTCCTAAGAAACTTCCCCAAATTTTCCAAGATTTTTCTAAGCAATATGCTAATTAATGGAATTAAAATACCAAAAACAGTGACATAAACTTGAAAAATATATAACTTGCCATAGATATAGCCTCTGATCTTGAAAAATTCAGGAAATGTTCTGAAGATCGGAGGCATCTAAAGCCATATGGTCTCATGTCATGGTGAATTGTCTAAGCAAATGGAGAATTAAAATACTAAAATGAGTAAATAATTAATTAAAAATAAAATACTTATCAAATTAACTAAATTCTTTTTCCACATTACTCTCCTCTGTTCACTGAGCAAGTGGGTATTTTTATTTTATTTTTGTGATTTTTCTACACAAAGATATGGATTTTCTAAGTTTCAGGCATTTAATTAAATCATAAATTCTATATTTTCCTACTTATCTGACTCAGCGCCACGGCAACCTTAGCATCTTCGAAGCTCCATGCGACGTGCTCCCATTCGTCACTGCCATCCGACTCAGCGCCACGCAGCCCACAGTTCACGTACCGTTCTCTGGTCTGACGCAATATGAGCCGTCCATTCGATACATGCTTGATCCAACGGCGGCTGGTCGTCGTCTCCGACTTGTGTGCACACGTGACCGTCCACACTCAAACCCTAATATCTCCCTCATTTCTTAATGGATTTTCATGTTCTTATACTCTATGGATTTGTCTTGAAGAGACAAACACATCCATATGGTTTACATGCTATGAAATTACCTCAAAAAAATGGAGAATTGCTAGAAGCTTAGGTTAAAGTGAAGTCTCCATACCTTGGTTCAGGAGGTGAGGCCTCAACTGAATGTGCTCGGCATGTTCGTTGGAGCTGGAAGAGCCTAGTGATGAGGCCTCTGGCCCTGGTGAAAGATCTAAGTATGAAAGTGACCAGGCCCGATTTCAGAATTTGGAGGCTAGAGCAATCGGGTGGCCTGGAGAGGGGGCTTTCACCGAGGAACTCCTTCTCTTGGTCCTGTGCAGGTGTGGGTGAGTTTAATTTGATTTTTGTGGAGGTTTGAGAGATGTCCTATTCTGGCCTGAGAATTGAGCTCCAAAATTGAGCTCAATCTGTGGGATTTAGGGCAGGAGAGCAGTGGGGATGGATTGCTCTTGGGTAGGGGAAGCTTTGTGAGGAGTTTCGAGGGATTCTATGAAGGTTGATTTCAGCCAACCTTTTGGTCGAGACGGGGTGGCTGGTTTAAGTAGCCATGGCCAAGGCTTCCCAGGGGCAATTGATGGCTGGGATCAACTGCCTATGGGAGGAGATGAAGAGATGTGGTGGCCAATTGGAGTGGGCAGCTCAGCAGGTGAGAATTTGAAATTTGGCTCATTCCAAGCTCCTCGGCCATGGCGTTTTCCGGCGGCCTGGTGGCTGGCCGGCCAGAGTCAGGTCACCATCTGACTCAGGGGAGTCAGGGCTGGGGTTTGGTGCAGTCAATATCCTTTGGACATGTGTAAAGGATTGGATTTAAGTGGCATGGCGAGATCTGTGATTTTGGGTCCAAATGGGTCAACCTATGGATTTGGGTTAGGTTCACCCCCCATGACCTGATTTGGGCTGAAGGGGATCAGTTGGGTCAGCCTCACCTGTGTGTTGAAGTCCCCATCAAGGATTATTTGGATTAAATTTAGGTTAACGGGAATCATGTAATGGGTTAATGACTTCTAGGGAGTGCATAAATGATCTCTTCCTTTTGCCATTTAGGGAGTGATGACAAGTCTATGGCTCCTCATGGCTTACATATGGCTTGGGCATGGCTCCATGGCTTGGCTCATGGCTTGGTTCATTTACATGAAAGTGGGTTAGTTGGAATTTTGAAAACTTTGGATTCTTTTGATGGGATTTGTCATGATGCTACAAATGGGTTGATTTCATGATGATTTAATACTTTGGTCAAATAGTATTATCAAAGGAATGATGAAGAAAAGGTTTCATGTGGGCTTGGGAATGTATTTTTGGGCTTTTGGATTTGGTGAAAATGGGCTTTTAGAATGGTTTAAGAAAGTGGGCTTTTAGGTTTGAGAACAAATTGGTGGATGGAAATTTTGTGAAGGATTGGGCCAAACAAATGTTGGGTTAGGGATGTGTCATGAGTGATTTGAAACAAATTTGAGGTGATTTGGAATTGAATTGGGTTTGATTTGGAACTTTTTTGGTAAAGGGGCCAAAGTGGTTCAAATTGGGCTAACTTGGGCTAAGGTTGGGCTAATGTTAGATTTGATGTAAAATTAATGTTGAGAAATATTTATGGGAGTGTTACAAAAAGTTTTCAACTTTGGTTGGGCTTTGATTTTGGGGTTTGGGCCCATTTGGGTTCATGGTGGGTTTAGGCCAAAATTGGGGATTTTTGGTTTGGGTTAGGTTTGGGTGGAGTTTAGGTTCAAATTTAGGGCAAATTAAGTTAATGTTTTGTTTGTGGGGATGTTAGGGAAGTTTTAGAAAAGGTTTGGGGCTAGTTGGGGTTGAGTTGGGTAGGCCAAAATTGGGTTTTAAGATTCAAATTGAAATTGGATCCAAATGTCAATAAAATTGGACTTAGATTTGGTCTAGATTGATATTGGGGATATTGAATTGAAGTTTAAGACTGAATTGGATCAAAATTAGTATCAATTGGGTTGATTTGGTTTGACATTGGGTCTATTTGGGTTAAAAATGGGTCAAATTGGGGATTTTGGTAAAAATGGGCTAAATTAACAAAATTGGCTTATGATGTAGTTGAACAAAATGAAATTGGGAATATTTGGGATTTTTTGGAATTTATTGGGAATTTTTGGATTTTTTGGATTTTTTGGTTAAAAAGGGCATTTTGGGTATTTGGAGGGTATTGGGGGGTATTTTTGGAAATTTTGGTATATTTGGCTAAGGATGATCAATTTGAATGGTGGGAAATGTTTAGGATTGGTTTTGAGAAATTTTGGGTAATTTAGGTAATTTTGCAAATTTTGGGTAGTTTCAAGGGCATTTGGTAGGTTTGGTGGGTGTAGGGTCCCGGAGGTCAAAAATTGAAATTTTGGAAAAATAAAGATTGATCAAGTTTAAGTAGAATGGAATCACTTTGGTTGAGCCATGAAGCCATATCAAGCCCAAAAGAGCCATGAGAGGACTCATTTGAGGCATTCACTATGTTGTTCCTAACCCTCTTAGCCAAGGGCTCAGGGGTTAAGGTCCATCCATATGAATTACCTACATGAGTCAGGAAGTCAAGCTTGGTATGAATGGCTTTAGGATTTGGAATGTGTGTGAAAGTGTAATGTGTGCAGGTCAACCCTCACCAGACCAGGCTACCCAGGGTAGTCCTAAGGCCAAAGAGTCCTATAGGGAACTCATCCTTTAAACCTCCACATTTGATCTTAACCCTCCAAGTGACTTAGGGGTTTACAATCAAACTTATGGGGTTTGCAGGGAGTTAAGAGGTGTTTGAATTTCTAAGTGGTGGGTTCCATTTCTAGTCCTCTAAGATAGTCAAAAGGAAAGCCTAAGGCTAGATCCTAAGTACTAAGGAGAGAGAAGAGAAAAGACCTCATCAAAATGAGGTCAACAAAAGCTCAAATAATTATACCACAACTGAGAAAGAGTTATTAGCTATAGTTTTTACCTTTGATAAATTCAGATCATATTTAATTGGAACAAAATATGTGGTGCATATTGATCATTCTGTTATTAAATATTTAATGAAGAAGAATGCAAAACTGAGACTTATAAGATGGATTCTTCTTTTGCAAGAATTTGATTTTGAATTTGTTATTAGGAAGGGTGTTGATAATCAAATTGCTGATCATCTGTTCAGGCTTTAAACTGAAAAATGTCTCTGTGATGATGAAGAAATTAATGAACATTTTCCTGATGAAAAATTGTTCACTATTAAGTTTTATTATATAATGCCAGATTGAAAATATTTGCTGGAAAACTCAAAGTCCAGGTGGATGGGTCCATTTATTGTAATGAAAGTTTATTCCTATGGAGTTATGGATATTAAAGATCTTAAGATTGTAAAAATATTTAAAGTTAATGGTCATAGACTTAAACCTTATTTTTCAGTCGATCAATCTAAACCTGATGAGAATCTGATGATGAGTCACTCAGAATAATCTTTGGGTCAGGCTGAAGACGTTAAACCAAGCGCTTTGTGAGAGGCAACCCATTGTTATCGGTGTGCTTTGCTTTATGTTTTCTTTGTGTGTTTTGTTTGGTTTGATATGAGATTATGTGGTAGCATTTTGGAGTTTTTTATGTTATAGTGGTGTTTATATTACCATATTTGATGACTTAGAGGAGTCAGAATGAAGATTTGGACGTTTAGTATACCTGTGCTAAAATGAGCACTGGTGGCTATGCGCTGCAAGTTGGCGCTTAGGCGCTGGATTTAAAAAAATGTGAAAAATGAGGTTCTAGAAGCTTAAATCATGGGTAATTAGTTTTGGAGTTAATGAGGAGTTTTAACTTGTCTAGTGTCAGTTTTAAGACTTTCCAAGTCTATAAAAAAGCCCAGAATTAAAGAGATACTTGCCCCAATTTTTATTTTCATTCCTGAGTCTTAAGAAGAGTATTTTGAGTGCAAAAATGTCTTCTTGGGAGAGCAAAGTTAAGAAGAAAGAGGAAGCCGACAAGAAGAAGTTCATTAGTGAAAGTGCGCAAGAGTTATTCAACCGATTTCTGGCCATTAGTATTCAGGGAATTGTAGAAAAGCTTGAGAAGATCGAGGCTGATGTAGTTTCAATCGAAGCAATGGTAAATGAAATTAATGCACATTTAGCGCACGATGGCAACTCAAAATACAATTCAATCATACAAGTCATGTGGAAGAAGCAGATAAATCGATGTTTTTGAAGGATAAATGGATAGAAGAAGAAGATGTGAGAGTTTTTAACCATCGCCCGTTTTATCAGATTTACATTCCAGATAGTTCAAATGAAACTAATTGTGATTCTGGATATATTCAATCCACTGGAGATTGGAATTTAATTAAGTGTGGTATTGTGGTTTAGTATTCTGTGTTTAGTGTTTTGTGTTCATTATTATTATAATTTTTATGTTTTATTGCATTTTAATTTGTGTTTGTTACATCTTAATGATATAAATTTGTGTTTGAGATAGGTGTTATGAACCTATGTATTGGAAAATTACATCCAAGGTGTTTGAATAGAAATTTATAGTTTATATTAAGTGTGTTTTGTTATTAATGAAATATAAGTTTGTCTTTGTGTCAATTTTGTGTTGAATCGATGGAAATTATAGAGTAATTTTGGAGTATTAGAAGTGTTATGGGGTAGAATTAATTATTGGAAATGATTAAGGGTGATTAACTAGGTGTTTTAGTGTGATTAACATAAATTGTCAAAATCTGGGCACTGGCGGCTAAGCGCCAGATTTTGCGGCTATGCGTTGTCGCTTTGCGCATAGGTGTCGGTTCGCGAAAACCGGTTTCGGACGTTAAAAACCCGAAATTTGCCATTTTTAGACCGCGCGAAATACGAGCCTAGGGCATCACTAATTTGGATCATTTTAGAGTCAATTTCGATGAAATTTGTTGGATTTGAACTCCTTGAGGTATAAGCACTTCTCCTAGGTAAAGATTTTTTATTTTCACCATGTATATTGAGTACATTATTGAGAAATCTGAAAATCACTATTCATGGTGAAAATTTGAGGTAAAGCATGAGAAATGGCTTGAATTTAGTGGATTTTGACTTTAGAAGTTAACTTAGTAAGTTGAGTTTGATTTTGTAATTTATGATGAATTTTATGTGAATTTTAGAAATGGCTCCAAAATTGAAGCACTCAAAAGAGAAAGCAAGACTTGATTCAAACAAAATTGTTAGTTCTAAAGCGGAGGATCGCTAAATTGATGCACTATCATCATGTAAGTTGATTCCAGAGTGAGTTTTTAGTAAACCAGGAGGAGATATTGAAGAAATTATTGCTCGCGGGAAATGGGAAAAGTATTTTTGCTTCTCCGCTGTTGCGTTGTTTCTGTGGTAAGAGAGTTTTATGCTAACTGACAGTGATTTTTTATATACTTAAAAATATAAGAATTCGACACCACTACTAGAAGATCTAAATCCTCAGCAATAGCGCCAAATTGACTTGGAGCGTAATTTTAATTTTTGTAGTAATTATATATTATAATCTTTAATTGCAGAGTTACCTTTAAACGCAAGTATATGTATTGCTCAAGTAATACAGGGCTCTAGTAGAGTCCTGGATATCGATCACACAGGAAATATTTTAGATGCTACGGACTAGAATTATAGAAATCAATTCAGAATCACAACTAAATTGAAATTGTCTATCAGTCACTAATACACAATCGACAATAATATGAAGTTTTAATTAAACTAGGTCTAATAATCAGATAACTAATAATAATAAAATTAAGTTCAAATATATAATCAATAATCTTTCTCCTTTGTTAAGATATTTAAGTGAATAGATAATTAGAATTAGTTTTAAATGGTTTTATGCCAAATAGGAGCATACCTATTCTTTACCCTTTGGTCCAGGCATAAAGAACATTGACTAATCCTATGCTTGGTTACTGAATCTACGGCTAGGCTGGGAGGATACCGGCTCTCACTTCGGAGCTCCCACGTTTCCCTCACCTGAAGGCTAATATCTACACTTCAGCATTCAAACAATAGGACTGAATTGAGGATTTTAGCATGTCACTTAAAATCTCCAATTCTACTCCTGATAAATATTATTTCCCTATTTATTTGCACCCTCCTTCCAAGGACTTTAACCTCCCTGAATCTCGGATGTAATCATTGCTATAGTTGTTATACTCATTTAGGATAACCCGTTTAGGTATCAGAAAGGTTTGGAAAGATCTATTTCTCCTTGAAGTTCCTCTGAATCTCTTATTTTCTTTACAGTATGCGTAATTCTCCTTTGAAACTGCAATGCAGAAGAGATCTCTCACTTCCTTTCCACTCTTACAATCCTTCGAAGAATTCCTCATAGTATCTCTATTGAACTCACTATTTAGCACTCACTAATAACAATGGACACTAGTGGATTCTCTATTGGACACTAAGTAACTATTAAAAAACTCTAATATAACTTTTTACAAACTCTTAGTGACTTTTAAAGGACTACAAAAGGACATTTTTTCAGCCTAAAATGTATCTTTTTAAAGTTGTTGAAGAGTCTCTTAGGGTTTTGCAAGCATCCCTTCAAAAATCATCCTCATTCGACGTATTTTGTGAAAGAATCGTCAATCCCGCAGTCAGCGGCCTCGAGCTCAGCCGTCGGCGGCCTTCTAGAAACTATACCTTAAACTGACCCAGTTGTAGGCGGCCTCGACCTCCGCTGTCAGCGGCCTCCCTTGTAATATATTTTGAACTCTCAGAAAAATCACGTCATCGGCGCCATCGACCTCGCCGTCGGTGCCCTAGGTCAAATTTGCATATTTTAGTCCTTTTTGCTCCAAATTCACTCCTTTTTGCATCTTTTCGCTTCATTGTCCTTAAATCTTCATACCTGCAGAAAAACACAAAAAACACCCTTCTTTAAAGTGTTATATCATCAAAATCAGTATAAAATAAGCATGAAAATCTTAACATTTTTTTTCTTGGGTCAAAATCCCCCAATCTTAACTATTACTTGTTCTCAAGTAATCTTTAGTACTACCTAAAATTTATGATTTATTGTGGTAAAGTTTTGATTCATAAATACTACAATTTTAATTTAAATAAGTATTATAGCAAAAATTCTTAGAAAGATTTTCAAGTAATTAGATTAATTCTGCAGGTATAAGACTATCTAGTCATCAAGTCTAAGAGTTCTAGTCTTCTATTCATTTCAAGAATGACTATATGTTGCAATATTAATTCACTTAGAATATTCAAAAGATAGGAACTTCATGAGGATACTATTTAAGTAAAGAAACTAGTTATAAATATAAGTTCAGAAATGCTTTTAGTTTTCCCTTTAGGTTAATCTAAGTGAAGCCAATTTTTGATAAGGTATCTCCTCAAGCTTCTCCTCACTTACTTTTTTTCTTTTGAATTATTTTTCAATCCTTTATATTTTTTCTTTTCTTTTCAGGGATTGTTTTTCAACCCTTTTCTTTTTCTTTCTTTTCTTTTTCAAGTGAGGATTACTATATCTGGATAGCCTGTTAATAATTTTGAACTTCACTCTTATTTTCTTAAATTTGAAACTTTCAAACATTCTTTACCTTATATGTACTCATAGTTTTTACATTATTGAATCCCAATCTTTTCTTTCTTAACTAAATTCCTAAGATTCTTAATATTTCAAAACATATTTTTTTTTTACTTTAAATAGTTAACTATATTCTTATCTTTTTATACTAAATATCTTAACCTAAAAAACTGATTTTCATTACCAAAAATATTTCTTTGAATTTTCTATAATATTTAGATAAAATTTAAACATAGTTATCTGAATTAAATTTTATCACAAAAATCATATTATAATTTTTGAAAATATGTTATTTGAGAACATATAATAGTTAATATTTTTTCTCCCCTCCCCCACACTTAAGGTTTTCTATAATAGAAATAAAACAGGGTAGAAAGAAAAATTCTAAATATAAAATTCATACCTTTGCACTTTAGGCATTTTTGTCTTTTTTGAAATTTGCAGGTTCATTTCAAAAATTTCTAACTTCAACTGACCTGTAATATTTAAAAACCTTTCTACACACATATAACAGTTTAGAAAATTTATTGGGGTAATGAAATTTTAAAACAAGTATTTAAAACTAAACATTAAACAAAAACAACTAAGTACACTACACAAGACATATACATTTCACAACACAGAATAAACCGTTTACTATTTTAAACTTAATAGTTCACAATTACAATTACTTTCACAAATCATCACAAGTATCCAGAAATGAAAATGCAAACTGCTAAACTAAACACATATCTCATAAAGAAAGCATAGTCCACAGAATACAATTAAAATCAAAGTATTACAGCAAAACTAAAACAAATAAATACATCACATCACTAACACAAAAATTAATCGAAATCCCATGTTGATATTGAGTATACCGGGAGCATTCTAGAAAAGTCACATCAGGCTCTCCTCTGTAGTACCTAGCCTGAGCATCATAATATGCCATCTCAAAATCAGAATGCCTCTGAAGATACTCACTATCGTGATCAAGTCTTCTCTCTAACCCTTCAATCCTGTGATCAATTCTTTCTAATTTTTCATCCAAGTGCTCAAAACATTTCCTCTGCAGGGTCATGGCATTCATCAAATCATATAAGCTAGGGGGACTAGATGTAGGAGGATTATAGCTAGTAGAAGGAATGTCACTAATAGTAGAAGGTGCCTTGCTCCTATTACCTCACCTCCATTCTTCATGGGATTCATAAGTCTTTATATTCACTTTACTAATGGGTTTTATTGGATACACCCATTCATCATCATCTCTTGCTTCAACTCCAGATAATTGACAAAGTGCATATATTAGGTTAGGATGCCCTAAATATCCACTTGTCTCAATCTTTCTAGTGGCCATAATGTTCTTATAAATTATTCTCCCCACATTAATGCTTACGTTGTTCTCGAATACGTAAGTTCGGAACGACTTCGTCTCTCGAGACTTCACTACGATGATAAGTGGGTAGCAGAGTCAAACAAATGAAATAATACCATGCCTTAGCAGTGGCATTCATCATGGACAATGGAAAGTTAATCCGTTCACGATTTTTAATTTTCCAAATACCTTTCCCATCAGTGAGAAAGTCAATAACATTGTTCAGTGGACCCTCCATTGTTCTAAATGTTTCATACTCACTAGGACAATAGACGTGAAGCTCGTAAAAAGAGTTAATACGATTAGCATTGAAGTCGACAGAATATCCTCTTACTTGGACAGACTCTTCCTCAAGTTGAGTCAGATTAGAGTAGAACTCTCTAACAACATCAATAGCAGCTTTGTTTATTGTGTAGCAGAAGTCCTCCCATCCTCTCTCTCTCTGATAACTCGTTCCACCTCTCCTCCAGGATTTTCAAAAATTCGATCTTGGATGCACTTCTTACTTTGAAAGATCGAAGTGTACCTTGAATGTGCTTTAGCATTTATGAATCAAGTTTCGTCATATTTGAGTCTTCTCTATTATCTTAGAGCCATTGTTTGATCTATCAAAATCACAAAAATCCAAACTAATCTCCAAAATAATAATACAATGGCTTCTAAAGGGGGTTTAAAGCAACCTAAATCAAGTTTCATGAATTCCTTCCAAGTCTTCTCTCCATGTTTTCAAATTTTCCAAAATTTCTTAATGTGGAAGAAATTTATGGTGAAA
This sequence comes from Papilionanthe hookeriana x Papilionanthe teres, assembly GCA_022702705.1. Taxonomy (NCBI): domain Eukaryota; kingdom Viridiplantae; phylum Streptophyta; class Magnoliopsida; order Asparagales; family Orchidaceae; genus Papilionanthe; species Papilionanthe hookeriana x Papilionanthe teres. Next base: position 170,880,374 of record CM040423.1, on the reverse strand, counting down.
ATCAAAAATTTTTACATAGGAGTTAAGCTCTTACTAAGGGAAGATGAAATCCGGTGTTAGAATTTGTTGAAATCACCCAAAATCTGAGATCTATCAAGCCCTATGTCGAAATTTTGAGTAAAAAGGGGAAGAAGATGATGAATTGTGGCATCTGACCAGTCAAAATCGCGGTTAATAGGTAATTGTCGCGATCTCGCCATCAGTGGGCCGTTCGCACCATCAGTGGGCTCTATTGAATTAAATTCCAATACCCTCGAGAAAAGTATGCAGTCCGCGGCCTCGAGCGCGTCGTCAGAGAGATTTTCAAAAATTGATAATTTTTTAAATTTTTGTGACTTCTACCAAGTTTAAGCCTCGTCGTTATCTGTTAGATCCTTTTAATCATAAATTTTAAGTGATTAAGTCATGTATTAACACAAATAAACATACACACAACAAAACTTCACATTTATATATTAAATCCAAGTGTTTACAACACATTACATAACACAATTAAGTAGGTATTTTCTCAACCTAAATCCATCTAATCAGCGTCACAATCCAAACCACAACACTCAAAACGCTGAGAACAAACATTTCAATCATTATCTCATCTATATTGAGATTAAAAAGTGAACTACGAAAGAAAACACACAAATAAGTTCAAATCAAACATAACATAATGAAATAAGCAATTCAATTATACTATTCTTCAGAATTCGTACTAGTTTCTCCTCTGATATCACCCATTGCTTGAACATGGATAAATAGGTTATAAAATGGTTTAAATGGGAATTCTTCAGTTGAATCTTCATCAATTCATCCCATCTTCTTCATTAAAAGTATCAGACTCGCTTCAAATTGCCCAGTATGATCAAAATGTTCTTTCATCCTTCAATCGATATGATCAAAAAAATCACACATACTGTTAACTGTACTCATTAAATTTTGTACCTGCTTCTCCAGATTCTTGATTCGGTGTAAGATCATCGGTGTCTTATCCACTACGAGAGGTTGAATAGGAATAGAATTCTTGGATGCTTGATCCATGATCACGCCCGTGTCATTCTCCTCATCATTGGCTGGGAACATACGAGTTGGGTCTAAAGGTTTCCATGGTAACAGTATTTTCTCCCAAATCTCATATGAAACTTGAAACAAACTGCATATTGAGAAAATTGTGGAAGGATGTCCAAGCCCTTGAGATGATCCTTGAATGATCAGGCTGACCCGACCCGCAATAACGCAGTAATATTCGCTTCCAAAAGATGGCCAAAAACTTGACCCAATTTATAAATAGCAGCTAGTGTATAAAATCAAAATTTTGTAAAATTTTAGAAAATATTTTACACACTAGGGGTACTACGCAAGTATACGTATCGTTTCAAGTAATATAGGGTTTCTTTTATAACCCCAGTATCGATCCCACAGAGAAGCGAGGTAAGAAATCCTTTAGAGCTAATTCCGACCTATTTCTATAAGGCTTAAATTTGGAATGTCGATTAAAATGAGTTTTTTAATAACTAATCCTAAATTAAATTCTTAAATAAAAAGATAACTTATGGATAAATTGGTTTGAAGAAATTCGAGATATTAAAAATTACCTTTCTCTTGCAATTACATAGATAATGTGTAAGAAAGATATGCTTAGAATTAATGTAGTAGTGCCAAATAGAAGCATTCCTATTCTTTACCCTTTGGTCCAGGCATAAAGGACATTGGCTAATCTATAGATCGGTTCAGGATGTTTTATTAGTAGAATGGGTTAATCTAGGCTCACACTACTAGATGTCGAAGGGTGGCTATGGTCGGCCCTACCAGTGACCCATTCCCTTTTTGTAGATCAAATTATTAGAATTTAGTCTGTCACTCTAAAAACTAATCAATTCTACACCCAATAAATAATATCTCCCTTTTTATTTGCACTTCACCTTGAATAACCAGCACAAGGCCTTCGACTACCCAAGGATTCATGTGATATCTACTAGTTAAGAATTCATGTCCTTCTAGGTCTCAGAATTCTTCAACAGGTTTTAACAATACAAGTTATCAATTTGCAAAGTAAATGAAGATCCGGTATGAATATCATCACCATAATTTAATAAGAGAATATCTAAGCAAATCTTAATTCCTAAACATGCATCTATTTCATTACAAAATAAAAGTAAATGAAAATAATGGCATAAGAAGTAAAAGAATTGATAGAACTATATAATAAATTAAGTGTCAACAAGAAACTTATTTCATTAGTATTCTATTATATTTATGCAACTATCTGTCACCTAGAAGCATCTAATAGATAATTGTATCATAAAAATGATTTTCCTACGCATGCCTCTACTTCATATTAAAAGAAAGAGTAAAGGAAATCACTTACGAAACATGGATAATTCACGAGAGAAAACTTGGTTTAAAATAAAGAAAATTCACTAGAAAGTGTTTACAACAATTACAAGAGAATGAAGAACACAATACTTAGCTTTTTCCTTCTGAAAGAAAGAAGAAGATCTCTCCACTAAAGTTTCACACTGATCCATGCGACGCTCGTACATCCCTTACATAAATATCCCAAAATCCCTCACCAATCTCTCCATAAGATGTAAAAATCTACATCTTCATAACTCTAAATGACTAAAATGACTAAGGGGGAATAAAGAGACTATAGGGTGCGATTTTCTCTGAAGGAGTGGCCTCCTATTTATAAGCTTCAAGGGTTGCCTTGAGGCACCTCTTCAAAACATGTCCAAATTCAATGAATCTTCTAGAAGGTCTGTCTGGCGCCTAGGCGCCGGACACCGCGTCCAGTTCTTCGCACCTCTTCACTTTGGCTCGCACCTCTTCGCGATTAAAACCGTTTTGGAGTGTCCAAATGCAATGTATCACATGTCCTAATATCAAGGAACAACTGTCAGTCTTCTAGAATGTCCAATAACCGCTCACTCCGTCAAAATAACCGTCCAAAAATTGTCAAAAACTTGACAGTTTTTGTATCGAGTCTGGCACTTAGGTGCCAACTTCTGGCGCCTAGGCGCCAGGCCATAATTTTTTATAATTCTTGTATTTTGCTGCATTTTTTCTCCTTTTTGCTCCTTTTTCACCCTTTTTCCTTTTTTGGACCTTTTTACATCACCTACATCTAAAAACACAAAAATACCTTTCATTAAAGTATAATATCCTTAGAAATTGATAAAAATCAAGGCATAAAAATAGGTTTTTTTTTATGTATCAAAATCCCCCAAACTTAAATGTTAATTGTCCTCAAGTAACACTATAATCATTAAAAACCACATAAGCAAATCATGTGTATGAGTTTCTTTAGGAGTTTCTAAAATTTTGTTCTAGAAATATAGTAGTCCAATTTAGAAAAAAATTTAGTAAATGTGATCAATTTAAAGTTTAGAAATCTCTTAGATGAAAGAGTATGAAAATATGTGTTGCAATCTAATTCAGAAATGCTTGTAAATTTTTCAAAATAAAGGGGTTAGGCCTTTTATTTTATTTACTTAAAATCTTTATTAAAAATAATTATATTAACTATATTATATTTTGAAGCTTAAGATTTTTTCAAATCTTATACTTTAAAAAGCTCAGGTGGGGAACCAATTTTTTATTAGGCCTTTTAATCCTCAAGCTTCTCCTTCCTTTTTCACATAATATACTCTTTTTTTCTTTTATTTTTCTTTTTCTTTTTCTTTTCCTTATCTTTCTTTCTTTTTTTTTTAGACAAGGATTACTATATCTGGATAGGCCTTTAATAATTTTGAATTCCACCCTTCCTTTCCTAAAACATAAGGTAGATATATATCTTTTACTTATAAATATAATAACAGTTTTGAGAATTATTTTTCAATAAAAGAAATTTAAATATTGAAAACAAAAGTCTAGTCCTTCTATTTTTCTAAAAATACAATTTTTCTTACTAAAGATGGTTACACAACATTTATCATTTCTTCACTAAGAAAAATTAACTTTAAATTTTTCATCACTACTATAAATTTTAACTAAATTCTCTTACTTATTTCTATATTCAAAATTTTATTTCCCTAATATAACTTCATACACATAATTATTTTTTAATCAAAATCAAATTTATTTATAGCAGTTTTGAGGACAAATAAAATTTAAGTTTTTGAAAATTGTTTTTCATTCCCCCAAAACTTGAATTTTTTAAAGTATTTTACAATTTATTCCATAAAATGTAGGAGGAAGAAAAATAAAAGTTAAATCTACTAACTACTACAACATCCTATCAAATTTAAACACATGCATAATCATGATAGAATGATTGCAGGAGAAGGTAGATCTAGCCTAAAACATGCGTACAATAATATTAAACTAAAAAGAAAGTATACTAACTTTAAAATATATTTTTCTTCCTACCCCCAAACTTGAATTTGAATATATATAGCATTCAGCACAAAAAATATAAGCAGGAAGAAAAATAATTCAGAAATTCTATCTACTACAATTGTCTAACAATAACATCTACATGTATTCATGAGGACAAAATAATTTGCAACAGAAAGTAAACCTAAACTAACATGCTAGAATAAAATTAAATTATAGAAAGGTTAAATAAGCATGACAAACATCGGCATGGGAAAATATATTTAAGTGTTCTTCAAATCTCGAAATTATTGTAACAAAAAAACAAATACAAACACACAAACTAAAATATCTAAACTCGCAGATTCATACACAAATATCAATTGAGGTTAATTTGATCTCCTTTTCTACTCACATTTTCCCTCCTTACTTTCAATTTCTAACGGAAGAAACTACACTAATACCGTAGCTGTATTAATAAAAGTAGTGCAGTTCATCTATATTTTGTTTACCAAATAAGTTCGCGACCTTACTCAGTGAAAACAAAGTCAGTTAAAGGAAGTAACAAAGTTGACATGGAGTGGTCCAAGTCCAAACTCTACATGCTTCATGGTAATGCTCAGTTCCGATTGATAACTAAGTTATAACAGACTCGTCAGCCTGCTACTACCAGAAGTCATGTACAAATTTAGTCAAGACCAAGGCATAACCTCACAACATTAATTTATTCTGCACTAAAGAAAACACAAAACAACACATAAACAATCATGACTCACAAGCACACTAAATCAAAGCACACTGATAATTATGGGTTGCCTCCCATAAAGCGTTACGTTTAACGTCGTAAGCCCGACAAATGTTTCCTCCTGGATCAAAATTCCATTTTAATAATCCTTGATCAATCGCCCAATCATTTCCAGATCCAGGGATTCCTATAAAATCTTCAAATTTTAATTTTTCATTTAGCACTTCATTTTTAGTTTGATTTATATCATTGTTCCTCATATTTCTTTCTAGATCAAATATTCTTCTATTGATTTTATGAATTTGCATATTAATATCATCCTTGAAATTTATAAAAAATGGATCTTTATAAGATACTTCAAGGTCTCCCAAAATTTGGATCAGATTCTCTTTAGATAATTCAGATTCAGGATTAAATTCTTCTATATTACTCTTCTATTTCAAATTATCTTCCAATTCTTCCCCTTTATAATTATTAAATGATGGATGATCTATCTTAGTTAAGGAAATAGGTTTTTCTAATTCTTTAGGAATTTCTTCCAATGGTCTTCCAATATCCTTATCCTCTTTTCTCAACTCAAAGTTCTTTTGAAATATATCCTCAAATTCTCTTCCAAGTATTAGTTTAATAATTTTATCATGTTCATCATTCAATTCAGGTTTTTCTTGTGATTGAGTCGAATCCAAAGATATAAAGACTGGTTATGTAGATGAATTCCCTAAATAGGTAGGCTTTAAAATTGTATGGGGTACATCCATCTTAAGTTCATGAGATTTTTCAACAGATGGAATTAAAAGTTTACTATTTTCGGTGACGTCCATCATTTCACACCTCTCTTAAACATACATACAATATTCTTTAAATAACGTTTTTGAATCATCATGAAAATCCATTCCGACCTCATCTGTTATCTTACTCTCAAAACTTTCTTGGAAATGGTTTTTATTTAGATAATCAATTTCATCCATCCAAAAACAATCATCAATTTTCTCAGCTGGATGTTTCATAGTGTTTAATACATCAAAAGTTACTTCCTGGTCATTAATATTCATAGTCAACTTTCCTTTTTGCATATCTATCATAGCTTGTCCAGTAACAAGGAAAGGTCTCCCTAAAATAATTGGAATTTCTTTATCTTCCTCCATATCTAATACAATAAAGTCCACAAGAAAGATAAACTTATCCACTTTAACAAGCACATCTTCTATAACTCCTTTTGGATAAATGATAGATCGATCAGCTAACATAAGGCTTACAGTAGTGGGAGAAATATCGACTAAACCTATCCTTCTAAATATAGATAGAGGCATCACATTAATGCTTACTCCTAAATCACATAAAGCTTTTCCACATAAACTTTTTCTAATTGCACAAGGAATTGTAAAGCTACAAGGATCATTAAGTTTCCAAGAAAAATTTTTTCCGAAGTATAGTGCTGCACTCCTCATTTAGTGCAACTGTCTCATAATCCCCAAATTTCCTTTTATTGTTTAATATCTCCTTCATAAAATTTGCATAACTTGGCATCTGTTCCAAAGCTTCAGTGAAAGGAATATTTTATGTTAACTTCTTAAGTACTTTCATGAACTTTGAAAATTTCTTATCCAACTCATATTGTTTAAGTCTTTGAGGAAATGGAGGTGGTGGTCTTTCTAAATTGATTTTAGTTGGAGATATTAATTTTTTTAGATCATTAGAAACATGTTCTTCAGGACTTTTAGTTTCCTTTGTGTCTCTCACAACTTCATTCTCTTTTTTAACCACTTCCTCTATCTCTCTTCCACTTTTTAAATTGACAGCTTCTACTTGTTCATTAGTGTTCTCTTTAGGGCTGATCTCAATGTTGCTAGGAAGTGTTCCTTGGGGTCTATTGCTTTGTGAATTAACAATTTGTCTCAATTGATTCTCTATGTTTATAATCGCGTCATTTTGACTTTGCATCTGGTTTCCCACTTTCAATACCACTTCTTCCATAGACATCTCCTTATCCTCAAATTGTTGACCATTGTTAGAGTCCGGTGGATATGAAGGTCTATAGTTTGTGTTCCCCTGATTATTCCAACTTCCATTAGGATTTGCATGATTATTTTCCCATTTTTGGTTTCCACCATCAGTAGTATAATTCTAGTTAAATTTAGGATATTTCTCCCAACACGGGTTGTAAAAGTTAGAATATGGGTTTTTTATGGTATTTAAAGCGTCATATGATAAGTTAGAATCAATCATATTCCCTAATGAATTTTCCTCACTTACAAAAGTAAATTGAAGCTGGATCATTCCAAATTGGTCCAACTTCTTTGATATTGCGGCAACCTGAGATGCAAGAATTGTAATCACATCTGTATCATGAACACTAGCTACATTTTTATGATTTACCCTTGTAGAGGGCCATTAAAATTCATTTGTAGCCATTTTTTCAATTAATGCATATGCTCCATCAAATGGTTTTGACATTAATGATCCACCAGCAGCAGCATCAATTATAAACCTAAGGGATCATACTAATCCATTATAAAAAGTTTGAATGAATAACCAATCGGGCAGAACATGATGTGGACACTTTCTTAGGAGTTCCTTAAATCTTTCCCAAACTTCGTATATTGATTCTCCTTAATATTGACAAAATGAGATAATATCATTTCTAAGTTTAATAGTCCTTGAAGGTGGAAAATACTTAGCTAGGAATTTCTGAGTTAACTCCTCCCAATTTTTAATAGAGCCATGTGCTAATGAGTATAACCATATTTTAGTCTTATCCCTTAGTGAGAAAGGAAAAAGCCTTAGCCTAACAGCATCGTTTGACATACCATTATAACGAAATGCAGCACAAAGTTCTAGAAAACTAGATAAGTGCAAATAGGGATCCTCTAAAGGAGTTCCCCCAAACTGGTTGTTCTGCACAAGTTGGATAATCTTAGGATTCATTTCAAACAAGTCATCTTCTACGACAGGGTTTTGTATACTTGAGTGAATTTCATCTGTCGTAGGATTTTCATAATCCCTCAATGAAGTATGATGATTTTCTATGTTATTATCTTGAAAGTTTTCCATTTCCATTTCTAGTTTTTCGAGTCCCTTCTGTTTTTTTAATTTTTTTCATTTTTCTAACTCGGGATCATAAGGCACAAGTCCTTTAGATCCTTTGTTTCACAAACATAGCACAACAAACAGTACATTAACAATTAAACAAATAATAGATAAAATATATTCAACACAACAAAACATTTTCACGAACACCTTATTTTTCATACAAATAGTTTTTACGACACTACAATTTTCTAAGTCTAAACCTAATTATTTCAACTAAAATTCTTCTAAAGTTCTTACCGAAGCTTCCCCAGCAACGGCGCCAAAAACTTGACCCGACCCGCAATGACGCAGTAATATTCGCTTCCAAAAGATGGCTAAAAACTTGACCCAATTTATAAATAGCGGCTAGTGTATAAAATCAAAATGTTGTAAAATTTTAGAAAATATTTTACACACTAGGGGGTACTAAGCAAGTATACCTATCGTTTCAAGTAATATACGGTTTCCTTTTATAACCCAGTATCGATCCCACAGAGAAGCGAGGTAAGAAATCCTTTAGGCTAATTCCAGTCTATTTCTATAAGGCCTAAATTTGAAATGTTGATTAAAATGAGTTTTCTAATAACTAATCCTAAATTAAATTCTTAAAGAAAAAGATAACTTATGGATAAATTGGTTTGGATAAATTCGAGATATTAAAAATTACCTTTCTCTTGCAATTACATAGATAATGTGTAAGAAAGATATGCTTAGAATTAATGTAATAGTGCCAAATAGAAGCATTCCTACTCGTTACCTTTTGGTCCAGGCATAAAGAACATTGGCTAATCTATAGATCAGTTTAGGATGTTTTATTAGTAGAATGGGTTAATCTAGGCTCACACTACTAGATGTCCAAGGGTGGCTATGGTCGGCCCTACCAGTGACCCGTTCTCTTTTTGTAGATCAAATTATTAGAATTTAGTCTGTCACTCTAAAAACTAATCAATTCTGCACCCAATAAACAATATCTCCCTATTTATTTGCACTTCACCTTGAATAACCAGCACAAGGCCTTCGACTACCCAAGGATTTATGTGATATCTACTAGTTAAGAATTCATCTCCTTCTAGGTCTCAGAATTCTTCAACAGGTTTTAACAATACAAGTGATCAATTTGTAAAGTAAATGAAGATCCGGTATGAATATCATCACCATAATTTAATAAGAGAATATCTAAGCAAATCTTAATTCCTAAACATGCAACTATTTCATTACAAAATAAAAGTAAATGAAAATAATGGCATAAGAAGTAAAAGAATTGATAGAACTATATAATAAATTAAGTGTCAACAAGGAACTTATTTCATTAGTATTCTATTGTATTTATGCAACTATCTGTCACCTAGAAGCATCTAATAGATAATTCTATCATAAAAATGATTTTCCTACGCATGCCTCTACTTCATATTAAAAGAAAGAGTAAACGAAATCACTTACGAAACATGGATAATTCACGACAGAAAACTTGGTTTAAAACAAAGAAAATCCACTAGAAAGTGTCTACAACAATTACAAGAGAATGAAGAACATAATACTTAGCTTTTTTCCTTCTGAAAGAAAGAAGAAGATCTCTCCACCAAAGTTTCCCACTGATACATGCAACGCTCGTACATCCCTTACATAAATATCTCAAAATCACTCACCAATCTCTCCATAAGATGTAAAAATCTACATCTTCATAACTCTAAATGACTAAAATGACTAAGGGGGAACAAAGAGACTATAGGGTGTGATTTTCTCTGAAGGAGTGGCCTCCTATTTATAGGCTTCAAGGGTTTCCTTGAGGCACCTCTTCAAAACATGTCCAAATTCAATGAATCTTCTAGAAGGTCTGTCTGGCGCCTAGGAGCCAAACACCGCGTCCAGTTCTTTGCACCTCTTCACTTTGGCTCGCACCTCTTCGCAATTAAAACCATTTTGGAGCTTCCAAATGCAATGTATCACATGTCCTATTATCAAGGAACAACTGCCAGTCTTCTGGAATATCCAATAACCGCTCACTCCATCAAAATAACCGTCTAAAAGTCATAAAAAATTTGACAGTTTTTGTATCGAGTCTGGCGCTTAGGCGCCAACTTCTGGCACCTTTTTACATCACCTTTTTACATCACCTTTTTACATCACCTACATCCAAAAACACAAAAATACCTTTCATTAAAGCATAATATCCTTAGAAATTGATAAAAATAAATGCATAAAAATAGGTATTTTTTTTCATGGATCACAGGCCAAACATAGACTTCACAATAATTGATCCAATATCAATGGGTCGTCCCATTTTTATGTAGAAGTTCAAAATTGCACTTTCTTTCGTAACTTTGCTAATTTTCATTATCGGCAATAACATCGGAGATATGAAAAATTGCCAATTTTTCAAAACGGGATTAAAAAGTGTCGCAGAAAAATTAACGTACTCGTTTTCTCTAACTTCCTAGTCATCGGTTTTTTCCATGAAATATTGGTATATTTCATTCATATTATCTCTCGCCGGCATGAAATTTGAATAATGGCAGAAAGGAACATTTTCAAGCATATATAACTCATTAATTCTTCTAAAACTAAATGTTATCCACCTACCTTGCACATAGATGCTTCCTTGGTTGATTCCATGTAAATTGGCGTAGAATTCCTTAACCACTGGAACAACTACTGCGGTAGTAGTATAACAAAACATTTCTCATCTTCGCTGCACAATCATTTCTTCAATTGGCGGCGAAGAATTACTTAATCCTCGATTGATGAATCCTCTTTCCTTGATTAGCCTTCTCTCAAACATCACCTTGTTGAAAATTCATTGCGCCTCAGCACTGATGAACTTTCTCCTGTTGTAAACTTGAAATCTTGGGTAATCTACTGAATTGGAGGCCATTAGAGAGGAATTGAAAGTGGTTTCCATTCATTTTTGGGATTTGAAATGTTTGGGAACCGTCCATGGGTGTTTATAAGGGACAAATTTGTTAAAAACTGCCAAAATCTGACATTTCAATCCAGCTATCAGCGGCCTCAAAGGCGCCATTGGCGAGCCTAGTGCAATCAATTCCAGGGCTCGGGAAAAACCCACCGTCGGCGGCGTCGAGCGTATTGTTGGCTCCTTAGGCAAAAATTTGCACTTTTACGTCGTGATCAATTATGTTCAAAATTTTCTCTATGGATCCAAATTCTCGATAATTAAAGGTCAAATAAAAGTAGTAGAATTCAATATTACTATAAACTAACAACAAACTCAAACAAACATACAACAAATAAATATAACTATGGGTTGCCTCCCATAAAGCGCTTGATTTGACGTCGTCAGCCCGACCTAATCAGGTGTTTATTCAGGTTGACTAAGCTTTAAAACCTATTTAAAATTTGGTCTTTTACTTTTAATATATGGTTTTAATCTATGTCCATTTACTTTAAATCTATTCCCAGTCTTCTGATCTTCAATTTCAACAACTCCATAAGTGTAAACCTGAGTCACAGTAAAGGGTCCTAACCAACGAGACTTTAATTTCCCAAAAAATAATTTCAGCCTTGTATTATAAAGTAAAACTTCTTGCCTTGGTTCAAAGTTCCTCCGGTTAATCGTCCAATCATGCAATAACTTCAGTTTTTCCTTATAAATTTTGTTGTTATCGTAAGATTCATTTCTTAATTCTTCTAATTCATTCAATTGCAACAATCTCTTCTCACGAGTATTTTTCAAATTATAGTTGAATTCTTTAATTACCCAATATGCTTTATGCTCTAATTCTATTGGTAAGTGAAAAGTTTTTCAATGTATAAGTCTGTAAGGAGTTATACCAATAGGAGTTTTATAAGCAGTCTTGTATGCCCATAATGCAGTATCCAGTCTCATAGACCAATCTACTCTACTAGGATTTATAGTCTTTTCTAAAATTTATTTGATCTTACTATTAGAAACTTCAGCTAAACCACTGGTTTGAGGATGATAGGCAGTAGAGAATTTATGAACAATATTAAATTTTTCTGCCAATCTTTGAATGTATTTATTCCTAAAATGGGATCCTCCATCAGTGATAATCACACTTGGCATTCTGTATCTTGTGAAAATGTTTTTCATTAATAATCTTGAAACACTTTTAGCTTCACAATGAGGTAAAGTTTGTGCTTCAATCCAATTTGTTACATAATCAACTGCAATTAAAATATATAAGTTCCCAAATGAAGGAATAAATGGTCCCATGAAATTTAATCCCCAAACATAAAAAATTTCCACTTCTAACATGAAATTCAGAGACATTTCATTTCTTCTAGATATATTACCTACTCGTTGGCATCTATCACAAGTTTTGATATATCTGTAAATATCTCTAAAAAGAGTGGGCCAATAAAATCCAGCTTGCAAAATTTTATGCGCAGTTTTGTCAATGCTAAAATGTCCTCCAAATTCATAATCGTGGCATTTTTGAATAATATATTCAGTTTCTTCATAAGGCACACATCTCCTAATAATAAAATCGTTACATTGCTTATATAAATATGGTTCATCCCAAAAATATGCATTAACATTATGAATGAATTTTTTCTGTTGCTACAAAGTTAACATATGTGGCAAAATATCGCTTACTATAAAGTTAACAATATCAGCATACCAAGGTATTTTTCACTCATTAATATTATAAAGTTTTTCATTAGGGAAACTGTCTGTAATTTTATTTTCAGTATCAGATGATTCATGATATTCCAGTCTCGACAAATGATCAGCAATTTGATTATCAGTTCCTTTTCTATCAATCACCACAAAATCGAATTCTTGCATTAAAAGTACCCATCTAATTAATCCAGGTTTAGTATCCTTCTTTTGCATCAGATATTTAATAGCAGAGTGATCAGTATGCACAATAAATGATATAGATTTATAACCCATTTAGGATAACCAATAGTTGAACCCGAGCAGCCTCTCTACTGTCTCTACACACACTCTCTTTTATATTTTCTTAAAAGATTCCTTGGTGTCTATTCAAAATTTGTTCATATTTAATGAATCTACCCAAGAGATGCATTATTTCAAGTGAAATTGGAATGTCTTTTGGCGCCCTTGATTAGTTACCCACGTTTATATCAAAGGATGCCTCAAAGATCTCTTAAAAATTTGTCAAAAATTATTTAAAATTGCAAACTACCTAATATTTAAGCACAGGGTCACTGGCGCTTAGGTGTTGCCTTCTATCTGATGGTGCTCAGGAGCCAGATCTGGGCGCTTAGGCACCCCAATTCATTTTAAAACCTTCATTTTTGCTCCAAATTTGATCCTTTTTCACTCCTTTTGACATATTTAATCCATTTAAGTGTATTTTGACCTCACTTTAGTTGAGGTCTAGTTTGTCTTTAGAGTAGCATAGGTTCTAGCCATAGGACTCTCCTGGTGATTTTCTTAGAAGACTAGTCTTGGAGCCTCACCTTTAGAAATTTAAACTTTTCTAACTTCACTGGGAGTTTTCATATGCTTTAGAGCTAACCTCCAGCTTTTTGAAGGGAGAGACCAAGCATAAGGAAACCCAGGGGAAGTCTCTTATAGGTGGTCGGACCTTAAGATTTACCCTAGGAGGTCTGGAGCTTACACCATACACTCATTTTACAATCACAAACCTAAGCAAAGCACCTCCTACTTCGGACTCCTAACTCTTTGGAAACTCGTGTTTTTGGTTTTCCCCAACCTCTTAGCCCAAGGCTAAAGGTGTGATTAGTATCAACACATAGAGGACCAAATCAGGGTTACCTTTGGTCCATGGGTCAACCTAAACAATTCCATACTACTCACCTCTCACCAACCTCAATTTTTCAAAAATTTCAATTTTAACCCTTCACCCCCTAAAATTACCAAAAATAACCCTAAACCCTAAAGTCTTCCAAAACCTAAGATTACCCAAATTACCCATTTTTCTCCAAAAATCATTTCAAAATACTTCCCACCACTCAAATTGACCAAAATTACCGAAATTCACTAAAATCTCCAAAATAGCCCCGAAATTTGCAAAATTACCAAAATGCTCCTCTTAGCCCAAAAATCTAAAAATTCCTAAAAATTTCCAAAACCTTCCAAATATTTCCAATTTCATTTCTCTCAACTACCCCATGACCCAATTTGATCAATCTAGCCCAATTTAACCAAAAGCACCAATTTGCCCCATTTAATCCAAAAGTGCCTAAATTAAACCCAATGTCCACCCAATTGAACCCAATATTGCCCAATTTCAATTCCAAACTTTAATTAAAAATCTCTAGCCTTAATCTAAACCAAATCCAAGCTCAATTTGACTCACATTTGAGTTCAATTTCACTGGAAATCCAAAATTCCCAATTTTGCTAAATAACCTAAATTCCCCAAATATACCTAATGCCAATCAATTTTCCCCCAATTTGAATTCTAAACCCTTCATAACACTTCCCTAAACAAAATTAAAACATCAATTGCCTCCAATTCGAGCCTAAGCCTCAACCAAATCCATGCGAGTCAAATTCCCCCAATTTTGACCTAAACATGTCATATGCTCAAAATTCCCCAAATTTAGTGTCCTATCCCTAAAATTTCCACCCAATTAATGTTGGGTACTCTTTATAACACCCTCTAGACCACTTGGAACCTTCAATTGGGCCTTGACTCAACTCTAGCCCAATCCAAACTCAAGTTAGCCAAAATGACCCAAATTGAACCAAATGACCAAATTGAACCCCCAAACCAATTCAAAATTACTCAGTGCCTTCCCAAGCTCTTTGTGACAATCATGTCCACCAAATTGCTCAATCATTTTGGCTTAAACCAAGATCAAACCCAAGTTAACCCAACTTGAGCCCAAAGTGCCCAAAATTGAACTTATGACCCAACTCACCCAAATTGAGTCAAATTAACCAAATTGACTCCATGACAGCCAAGCTTGTGACCACAAGGACTAGACAAGACCAACAAAACCCAACCCAAATGAGCCATGAACCAATGGTCCTTAGCAAAAGTCAACTTTGCCTCACCTTTTGGCTAAACTCATTTACTCAAACAAGCCTCATTAAACCAGGCAGTTAATTGCACTGAGCTCCTCCCTTACATCACCTTAACCTCCCAGCCACCATGCTTGTCCTTACTGGCTACCAGCCACTGGAATAGGCAAGCCCGAGCTCCCCCATACCCCTCTGAGCTCAAAATTGAGCCTTGTCAGTGAGGCATCCCCTCACCACTCAATGGCACTACTCTGGCCTCACCTTAAGCGGCCTAAAGCACCCACATTGGCACCCCGAGCTCCACCCTCCGGCCATGGCTATAAAAACCACCCCTCACAGCCAAATTCTAGGTGACCTCACCAGAGCTTCTCAAGACCCCCCCTAAGCTCATTCCAAACATTTTCCCCTTCTGGTTTGCCCTGCCTGAGAGAAATTTCCCCATTGAAATCTCAGCCGAAACTAGGGCAAACTCCATCACAACTCCAGTGCACCAAACCCAAATTAATTGCAACCACACCTTATAGCATTGAAAGAAGAAGATCCTTCTATGAAAACCCCATCACAGAGAGCTTCTGCACCAGACTTTGATCAACACCTCAAATTGGGTCTGGTCAAGTTTAGGTCTAGACAATTCACCAAGGCAAAAGGCTCCATCTAAAGGTTCATTGGGACCAATCAAAGCTACCACAACCATCTGATTGAGGCCTCCCCTCTCAGACAAAGGTATTGAACTCACTCTTCCTCCAGAGCTATTCTTTATCCCCCACATGTGTAGACCATATTTCATACCGTATAAACTATATGGATAGGTTTGTTTAGGTCAGATGAAGCTCTAGGAACAAACCCCATGCAATTTGGTTGAGTCTAGCTCGAGTTCTCAGGACTAGAAGGTGGACGGCTCATGGGTTAGACCAAGTGAAGACGATGACCAAGAGTCGTTGGATCGCACGTGTATCGAATGGAGGGCTGGGATTGCGCCGAACAGAGGATCTTAACATAAAACACGGTTGTGTGGCAGTTGAGTCAGAAGGCGGCGTCAAATGGCAGAGCAATGCATGGAGACTTCAGAGCTGCCAAGGATGACACGGCGCTGCATGTTTAAGTAGGAAATTAGAGGTATTTTCAATTTACTTAATTTAGTTAACTTTAAAAATCCATAACTTGGTGTACAAAAAACATAGAAATAAAAGAAAAATACCTTGGTGCTCAGTGAACAGAGGAGAATAATGTGGAAATGGTTTGAAGTTTATTTGATGCATATTTTATTTTTAATTAATGAAATATTGTCTGGAGTCATTTGATTCTCCATTGGCTTAGACATTTCACCATAATTTGAGATTTAGGTATGTTCTTGTCTCTGTCCTAGGGGACCTTCCCTAATTTTTCCAAAGTCAGAGAAGACATGTAGACAGAGATCTCTATTTTTCATGTTATCATGCATGTTTTGGTAATAATTAGAAAAATGCAAAATAAAATTTAGTAGTTTACTTATAACTAGAAGACCCTAGGAAAAATAAAAACTTCGTTTAACTCATTAAATACAACCCTAATGGTAATTGAGACCCAAAAATTAAATTTGACTAAATAAAAATGAAAATAACTTAATTTTTGTTCTCCAGTTTAACTTAAGGTCAGAAGGACTCCCCATAAAAATTTCAAGTTAATTTGAGTTAATTTAAATATCTAAATGAATTTTTCAAGTTAAATCACATTTTTGGCAATTAAATAATTATAATAATTAAAATAAACTTCAAAGATTCACCAAATTAATTTTGAGAGTTCTCTGAGATCAGAGGAGTCTTAAAAAATTAAAAGTGTGATTAAAATAATGTTTTCATTTTTAGCCATTATTTTAATATTTAAATAATTAAAAAACAAAAATTATAAAATTAGTAAAATGGTTGGAAATGTCTTAAATTGTTTCCTAAGCATTTTAAAACAATTATGATATTTTTTCTAATTTTCTAAATAAAGATATTAATTTTTGAAGGCTTAAATTAATTTAAAAGGGTTAAAAATGGATTTCCTTAATTTTCACTAAAATAATTCTATTAATTTAAAGAAAAATTAGAAAAATATGAAATTTGATTCTCTGGGTTCCCTGAACCCGGAGGGATTTTTGAAAAATACAAAACTTAATTTCAACTTAAATAATATTTTATATTTAATTAATACTCTAAAAATTAAAATAATTCTAGTAATTAAATTAAAGATAAAAAAATCATGAAATTTAGTTCAAGTGGTTCGCTAGTCTAGTTCTACCTCCAAGAAAAATTTCAAAGTTAAATCTCTTGTTTTAGACAAGTTATTGAATTTTCATTGAAAATCCTTATTTTTGTATTAAAATAAAAATATAAATTAAATTAAAATTTAAAAATTCACATTTTCACCTCTGATGTTTTATTCAACCCATGAGAGGAGTTCCATAAAAATTTCAAAGTCTTTTAAGTTAAACTTAGTGAATTATGAAGTGATAAAGGCCTTTGAGGGTAAAATTATAATTTTTAAGAATCTAACCTTAATTAATATTTAGGCTTAATTAAAATGCGAAAGGGCAATAAATGATATTAATCATTATGTTTGAATGATTGAAATATAGAAGGGTAAATGGTAGAAACCCATTTCATTTTTGTCACATTAAAAGACAAAAATAATCTAATTAATCATCAAAATTTGGAAGAGAACTAAATTAGAAGATCCTTAAGGTTAGGGGTTGAGTTTGGAAGTTAGTATTCCATTAATTCAATACCACCAATTTAATGTTTAAATGATAATTTAATATCTAGATAAGAATTATAATTATGAATGTCACTTAATTTTCATTTTTTAAAAGACATAAATGTACTTACTAAAGTCTTAAGGTCTTAGTAGTGAGCTAGGCTTAATTGAAATTTTGACTAATGAGAAATAGAAAAGGAAACACGGTTAATTCAAAACTACTTTGGAAACATTACAAGCCCATCAAAAATTGATAAATTCCTCCATAAATTAAGTTTGCCTCTAAAGGCCTCATAATTTCTAATTAAAATACCAAATGGTAACTACCCCGCCTTTCGGGATGACTAAAACATCGGCTCACTGAGCGTAAGGATATAAAAAGGATGAATCATTTAATAACAATGATAAGTTCAAATGAACTCAAGGAAGCTCAAAAGGATTGTGAAATATCTAGGTATCTCCTAGACCCATTTCACAAATCTTCTAGACACCTTGTAGGACAACTGGACCTTTCATATTTATTAAATGAAGAAATCTCTTAGGATCCACCAAGTTATGACATAGGATTTTAATTTCTAAGGAGTTTCTTGGTCGTGCTGCGCACTGTGCATGCTCCAAGCTCCTCATTATAACAAGTTTAGTTTAAAGAAGTTCAATTGTAAGAGAGAAGAGATGTGTCATATTTTGAAAATATTTAAATTGAGATGTTTTGATGTTTTATTTGTGGAATATTAAAGTTGATTATAATGACATCAGTTAAGATCCCACTGTTACATCATCCCGATACCACTATTTTCATTGGATTCACTTAGTCCAAATGAATTTACTAAACTCAACTTAATGAGTTCCATACTTTCATTTAGACCGTGGGAAACCCCGTTAGCAACACGTAGGTTACCTCCTCCAAGGGATTTCTGATCATCCAATGATAAATTTTAATTTAGCTGCAATTATAATTTTTGTTTTGTTTGTGATTAAATTTTGAGTTGTTTTATATTTTGACTATTGTGGCAGTAAATTTTATATTGTTTTGATTTTTAATATTTATTTTGATTTTGGTTTTGTGGCTATCCTAAAAATTTTGATTTTCATCCAGGGTGACATTGTTGTTTAACATGCATGCTCATAAGAAAGAAAAAGGTAAAGAAAGTGCAAGAAAAGAAAACACTATAAACCTGTAAAAGTGTACCTAACGAGTCTTCTCATTCCTCCACCTGAAACTTTAATTTTTTTTGCAATAAACTTTTATATATTACAGGAAAGTAAAACCTATGGATAGGTTTGCCTTTAGGTATATCACTTCCTCCATCAGTAATGATCATTCTAGACATTCCAAATCTAGAAAAATGTTTTTAGTTAAAAATTTTGAAACGCTCTTAACATCACAATTAAGCAAAGATACTGCTTCAATCCATTTAGAAACATAATCCATAATGAATAAAATATAAATATTTTATAAAGATTGTACAAATGGTCCCATAAAGTCCAAACCCATACATAAAAATTCTCTACTTCTAAAGTAAAATTTAAAGGCATTTCATCTCTTTTAGAAATATTACTTACTCTCTAACATCGATCACAATTTTAAACATAATTATCAACATCTTTAAACAAAGTAGGCCAATAAAATCTATCATGTAAAATTTTAAAAGCATTCTTATCCACACCAAAATGCCCTCCAAATTCAGATTTGTGACATTTTTGAATAATTTCAAAGGTTTCATTATTTGGTACACATCTTTGAATGACTGAATGTCTACATCTTTATATAAATAAGGGTCATCCCAAAAGTAAAATTTTGAATCATAAATAAATTTATTTTTTTGGTGGCTTGTTAATCCATATGGTAAAATATCACTAACCAAATAGTTAACTATATCTGCATACCATGGTATATGTCACTCAGTAATAGCTTAAAGATTTTCATCAAGAAAATATTCATTTATGTCTTCCTCGTTATTCTTTTCATTATCAGATTCAAGTCTTGACAAATTATTAGCAATTTGATTATCAAAACAGTTTTTATCCACTATCTGAAAATAAAATTCTTGTAAAAGAAGAACCCATCTAATTAAGCTTGGCTTTGCATCCTTCTTCGTCATCAAATATTTGATAGCAGAATGATCCGTATGCACAGTACATTTTGTTCCAGGTAAATATGGTCTAAATTTATCAAAAACATATACTATTATCAATAATTCTTTTTCAGTTGTTGTGTAACTAATTATTGTTTCATTAAGAGTTCATAATATATAACTTTAAAAATCATTTCATATTTTTGTCTGTTGACCTCACTTTTGGTTGAGGTCTAGTCTCTATTTAGAATAGCCTAGGGTCTAGCCATAGGACTCTCCTGATGACTTTCTTGGAGGACTAGTCATGGAACCCTTCCCATAGAAATTCAAAATTCTTCTTGCTTCACTAGGGGGTTTTCATATGCTTAAGGCCTAACCTCCACCTTTTGGTAGGAAAAAGGTAAGCATAAGGAATCCTAGGGGAAGTCTCCTATAGGTGGTCAGACCTTAGAATTTGCCCTAAGGGAGGTTTGGAGATCACCACTCATACACTTCACATTCACAACGTACACACACTGCACATCCTAATTTCAACCCTGAACTCTTTGGAAACTCATGTTGATAGCCCAGCCCTAAGTCTATGACTAAGTGGTAGGGACCAATACATAGAGGGCCAAATATAAGTGACCCTTGGTCATTACATCCTGCTCATCTTGAAGCCACCTTCAAATTTCCAAAATTTCAATTTTTGGCCCCTTTGCCCCCTAAATAACCCTGAACTACCCAAAATACCCAAAATTTCCAAAATTATCCAAATTCACCAAAATCCCCCAAAAATCATTCCAAGATATTCCTTACCACTCAAATTGACCATTCATGACCAAAAATTCCAAAATTTCCAAAAATACCCCCAATACCCTCAAAATATCCAAAATACCCTTTTTTCCTAAAAATCCAAAGATTCCAAAAAATTCTCAAAAAATTCCAGAAAATCCTAAAAACCCCCAATTTAATTTTTTTCAACTAAACTATGGGTCAATTTTGCCAAATTAATACACTTTCAATCCAAAATCCCAACTTGGCCCATTTAACCTAAAGGTGCCTAAACCAAACCCAATCTTGAACCAATTGACCCCAATTTTCATCAAACTCAATTCTAAACCAACATTTAACATCCCAAATATCAACTTAGACCAAATTCAAGTCCAATGTGACCCACATTTGAATCTAATTCCACTTGAAATCAAAATCCCCAATTTTGCCTAAATAACCCAAAACTCCTAAAGTGACCCAATGTCAATCAATTCCTCCCAAATTTCAATTCAAAACTCTTTATAACACCTCCTTAAACTAAATTGGATCATCAATTGCCCATAATTCGAGCTTAGCTCTTACCCAAATCCATTTTGGACCAAAGAAACCCCAATTTTGACCCAAGCTGAACACATGTTTTAAATCTACCAAATTGACCCTCTAAACCTTGTCAAAACCATTTTATGTCTTCATCAAAATTCTTCTAGACAACCATATCTACATTATTGTTGAAGACCTCTAAACCCCATTCCCACTCAAACTCAAAATAACTTGACCCGAACCCAACATGGTCCAAAATAATCAAAAATCAAATTCATGCCAAAATTGAACATCCAAATGAGCTCAAAACCACTTTGTGTCTTCATGAAATATCTTCATTACAATCATGTGGACAATACTAATCTAGGAACTTGGGCTTCATTCAAGTAGCCCAATCTAAACTCAAGTTAGCCCAATGTTCTTAAAATGGACCAAAAATCCAAAATTCACCAAATTAAAATTCACTCACACACACACACCCACATTCTCCCCCTCTCATATCTCACAGCAAAACAAAGAAAAAAAAACAAATAACAAAAAATATTTTTTTCTTCCCTTCACCTCACTCTCCCTCACCTCTCCCTCACCCTACCCGCTACCTCACCCTACTCTCCTCACCTTCACCACACCTCCTCCTCACCTCCTCCTCACCTCCACCTCACCTCATCCTCACTCCCCCCATTCACTCTTAGCCATGAGCCTTTCTCCATAAATCCCCCCATAATCTCACTTACACACACTTACTCACTTAACTTACTTCACCATCCCACTCTCTCCCAACCTCCTAGCCGTGAGCCTCCCTTCCCCTTCTTCTTCTTCTTCCAAGCAAACCACACCCAATCCCAACCTTTCCTAGCTGTGAGCTTCAACAAGGGACTTTTCAAAAGTTCTTCCATCACCTCCTCCAAGCAAGGTGAGTTTCTCCCCCGACCCTTTTACTTTTGTGAATACTTATGCTTATAAAAATTTTTCTTCATCCTTCTCATGCTTAACCTAAGACCTCATACTTACATGCATGCTTGGTGTTTAATGTTCCTCTTCCTTTACAAAGATTTTTAAATTTACATACAAGTCATTTAATTTTTCTTTAAATCTTCATGTATGCTTTTTTTAAATGTTTCCATGCTTAGCCTTAAGGTTATATTTCATGCAAGCTATTTAGTTTTTTAAAATTTTTCCATGTTTAGGCTTAGGAATTCTTCTTTTATGCAAAGTTATTTAGCTACTTAATTTTACTAATTTTAAAAATTTACAAAACTACCACTTAGTTTCACTAACTTAAAAAATAAAATAATAAGTTTTAAAATTTGAAAGAAACAAATATATCATAAAGGAAATGAAAATGAAAAGAGGAATAAACATAAGGATAAAATAAATAAAAGGGAATGAAATAAATTTTTTTAATAACATATAATAACAAAATAACATATAACATACAAATAAAATAACTACATAAATTACATATATGCAAGTAATATAAATGTAAATAATATATAAGCTAATGTTAAATAAAGTAAATAAATAATAAATAATCAATATAAAAACATAAGTGATAAAATAATTGTAAATTTAAATAAAATAACTTTACTAAATTTCAATAAAATAACTATACTAAAATTTTAAATTCCTAAAAACATTAAAACTTCAAATATAACCATACTAAATTTTAAATGAAAATAACTACACTAACTTTAAAATAATATAACTATACTATATTAAATTTAAATGAATACTACTAAAAAATAAATAACTAAATGAATAATATATATATATATATATATATATATATATATATGTAAATTAATGTATATAATAAAAGAATAGTGTGATAAAATAGATAATAAAATAAATAACTATAAACCTAAATGAATAATGAAAATAAAGTAAATAAATAAAAATGCCCTTTTAAAATGTAAACATATATATGTAAATAATAATTTTAAAAAATAATAACTTAATATAAATGATCATAACTTTAAAAAAAGAAAAGAATAATTTAAGAGAGAGAAAATGAAAAATCTAATAAATAAATAAATAATAATAATAATGATAACAATATTTAATGTAAATTAATAACATAAATTAATAATAATAAATCAATAATATTTAAGTAATAAAAATGTACATATAATTAATTAAAATAAAATAACTTATAAGGGATAATAAAAATAAATAATACATATATATATATAAATTGAAAATAATTTAAATAATATAAATGAATAATGAATTAAATTTAAAAAATTAAATAGTAATTAAATTAAATAATAATTAAATTAAATAAATTACATTAAATAATAATTAATTAAGTAAACCAAAAATAATTAAATAAATAATAGTTTAAATTAAATTAAATAAATTAATTAAATTAAATAAATTAAAATTATATTAAATTAAATGATAATGTAAATAAATAAATAATTTAAAATTAAATTAAATTAATTAAATAAATTAAATTAAGTTAAATAAATTAATGAAAACTGAATATTAAATTAAAATTAAATGATAATGTAAATAAATAATAAATTAAATTAAATTAAATAAATCAAATTATATTAAATTAAATAAATTAAATAATCTAAATAAAAATAAATTAAATTAAATTAAATAAGTTAAATAAGTTAAATTAAATAAAATTAAACAATAATGTAAATAAATAATAATTTATACTAAATTAAATTGAATTGAATAATAAAATAAATTAATTGAAAACCGAAAATAATAATTTAAATAAATTAAAGTAAAATAAAATAAATAAATAAAAATCAATTAATTAAATAAAATAAATAAATAACAATCAATTAATTAAATAAAATAAAATAACAATTAATTAAATAAATAATTAATTATAAAGTAAATAAATCACATAAGATAATAAATAACAAATTAAATAAACCGTAAAGATAATAATTATTTTAATTACACATAAAAGATAATAATTTTTAAATAACATAACAACACATAAATAATAAACAATAACAAAGAATAATAACACATAACAACATAAACAATAATAACATAATAAAATGATAATATATAAATAACACAACCATCACAAATCACAACAACAACAACAGTCCTGATCATAATACGATACCAACACGATAATAATCAAACCTAGGATAGGCCCCCTGAGGCATGACCTATTTTCCCCTTTATAAAGACCCCTAGGAAATCACAACTTGGTGTAGAAAACATAACAAAAATACCCTTATGCTTAGTGAATGCATGGAGTAACCCAAATTTTTACCCGATGTCCACATAACCTTCCCAATTCATATTCCAAACTCAAAATCCCTAGTTTCAAATCCTAGCACAAACCAAAACCAAAATCAAACTCAAACCAAACCAAAACAAAAACTCAAACCAAACCAAAACCAAAACTCAAATCAAAACCAAAACCAAATCTAAAACATAAACTCAAAGAAATCTTCACAGCACTCTCATAAGTCCAAATCAAACTACCAGTTACCACCAAATACAAACCCAAACCACACCTAAACTCATTTGCCCCAACCTACCCCGAACAACTGTGTTCATTAAGCATAAGGGTATAGGTAGGGTGAATTGTTAAGCAACATAATAAGTCTAAATGAGCCCGAGACTTTTCATCAGGATATGAGAGGGAAGCATGGACCTGCATCCTTCTTTGATCGTTTGGATACCTCCGAGGTCTATTAAGCTTAATATGTCTGCTTAATGAAACCATCCTCAATTAAATTAAACAAAGTTTATTGAAACACAACATAAGAATTCACATAGACATCATAGGACTTGGTAGACAACCGGGATCTCAACATAGACATCATAGAATTTAGTAGTTACTTCTTGTTAGTTCTACTTCTTCCTGTTTTCTGGCATGCTTTAATTTCTACAAAATTATAAACATATATATACAATGCAATACTAAAGTCTCAGCTGGGAATGACGAGAAGACCCTCCAGGTACGCTTTTACTTTATTGCAATTTACCTTATTGCAATTTATTTACCTGCATTGCGTTTTACTTTTCTTGCATGATAAATAAGATTGTTGCATGAAAACTGAAACCTTTAGGATAGCCACAAAACTAAAACCCAAAACTAAATTAAAAGTCATACAAGATAAAATTTACCGCCACAACAATTCAAAATATAAGATAACTCAAAATTTAATTACAAATAGAACAACAAAGATTACAATTTTAAATAAATTAAAACATCTCGTTGGATGATCGGGAATACCTCGGATGATGTAACACACGTGTTGCTAACGGGATTTCCCACGGTCTAAATGAAAGTGTGGAACTCATTCAGTTGAGTTTAGCAAATTCATTTAGACTAAGTGAATCCGATGAAAATAACGGTGCCGGGATGACGGAACCGTGGGATCTTAATCGGTTCTGTTTAATCAACTTTAAGATTTGTTTTAAATAAAACACTAAAACACTTGGATTTTAAGATTTTTCTAAACCAAAGCACTTCTCTCATCTCCTGATTTTCACTTTCTAAAACTAAACCTCTGCAACAACAAAGAGCTCGAGGCAATACACCGAAGGGCAGCATGATCAAAGATGCGGAAGGACGTGTTCAAGAGAGCAAACAGCGGATCTTCAACAGAAACTCTCATTTATTATAAATAAACAACTAGCCATAGGATTTCGAGGGAGTCTGCCTAGTGCAACATAAATCCTCAACTTTTTGTTAGGCATTCTCATAATCATGTTATGCAAATTAAGTCCTAACCGGTCTTAGGACTCCGAGGTAGTCGTTCGGTACGACATAAGCCCTCACATCTTCAAGGCTGTTTGTATGATTGTGTCATACAAATATAAGTCCTAATTAATTAAAACGAGCAAGATGAAACATTAAATGAACTCCCAAATCGAAGCCAAACAATAGGATAGTTTGGGAAGTTGCCAAGATTTTTCTTGGATCCTCAACTTCTCCTACTTCTCTTCTATTGGACTCTTAAAATAAATTGTTCCAAACTCGATCCATTCCCTATTGAAATTCCAAAATTCAATCCTTTGAAAACCTTAAACTTTGAAATTCTTGAGAGCAAAACCACTGATCATTATCGAGAGTTTTCTTAAATGATTCTCGTCATTTTGGATGTAATTAACTATAGAGGCTTGCGCTTATAGGGAACCTTAAGAACCCAGGTAATATAAACCCTGCTTAATTCCTTTATATTAAGTAGGGGAACTTGTCGGCAAATAAAATGGTTTCGCAGATCAAAAGGATGTCACAAATCTTTTAGTTTATTTAATCGAGCCCCATTGTCAAGCAGTGTGACTATTCCTCGGCATAGATACACAGTTTGTGGTGTGGTGCTCGTTTATATAAACTATTTGGGATGTGGGATCAGTTTGATTTTACATCTTAAAATTTTCAAACTCAAAAAATTATTTTCAAAATCAAACGCTACTTTCCAAATTATATATATATATATACTTAAATTAAATTTAAAACCTTAAAATATGCCCACATTGTCCTAAAACCACTCCAATTGCATAATCATTTGCATCACACATTAATTTAAATGGTTTTTCCAACTCAGGTGAAACAATGATAGGTGCAGTAATTAACCATTCTTTTAATAAATTGAAGGCTTTTAGATAATCTTCATTAAAATCAAACTTAGTGTCTTTTTCTAAAAGACGGCTTAGAGGTTTAGCAAATTTAGAAAAGTCTTTTATATACCTTCTATAAAATTCAACATGTCCTAGAAAACTTCTTACTAAAGTTACTGAAGTCCAAGGTTGTATTTCAGTGTTAATTTGAATTTCTGCTTAGTCAACTTCCATACCATTTTTAGAAATTTTATGTCTCAATATTATTCCTTCTGTGACCATAAATTGACATTTTTACCAATTGAAAACTAAATTTGTTTCTTCACAACATTTTAAACCTTCATTAAATGATCTAAACATGAATTTAAAGAGGTTCCAAATACTGAGAAATCGTCCATAAAAACTTCAATTCCTTTCTCAATTAAGTCACATAAAATAGATAGCATACACCTTTAAAAAGTTACAAGTGCATTACAAAAACCAAAAGGCATTATTTTAAAAGCAAAAGTTCCATATGGACTTGTAAATGTATTCTTTTCTTCATCTTCTTGAGCAATCGGTATTTGATCCAAAAAAGCAAAAATATTAGTGTCCAGCTAATCTATCCAACATTTTGTCCAAGAAAGGTAATGGGAAATGATCCTTCCTAGTGGCGGTGTTTGACTTTCTATAATCAATACAGATTCATCATCTAGTGACTTTTCTTTTGGGAATTAACTCATTCTTTTCATTACCAACAACAGTAGCTCCTCCTTTCTTAAGAACACAGTGAATAGAACTATCTTATGCACTGTCATATATAGGATAAATAATACCAGCATCTAACCACTTTATAATTTCTTTCTTTACCACCTCTTTCATAATCAGATTTAATCTTGTTTGAGGATCAGAACTAGGTTTATAGTTATCTTCTATTAAAATTCTATCATTATATATTGAAGGATGTATTCCTTATACATTAGCTATTGTCTAACCAAAAACTTTGTTATAATTTATTAATATCGTTAACAATTTTTGTTCCTGATCTTTAGTTAATTTGGAAAATATTATTACCGATAAAGTTAAAGAACTCCCTAAAAATGCATATTTTAAATGTGAAAGAAGAACTTTCAACTCAAGTTCAAGAGTTTTTCAATTGAATGAATTAGAGATTTATTATTTTTTATAGTATCCAAAATCTCAAAATTTTCTTGAACATAATTAGCATCCTTAACATTTATTTCTAAGGATTTTTCTTCAAAATCACTTTTATTTTCATTATTTATTTCTTCTTGATTTAATAACACTTCAACTTTCTCCTCAGAAATGGCCTCACATTTTTCTTGATAATGTTTGGTTATCATATAGTCAAAAGTATCCATCCTATAACATTTTTGTTTAGCAGGATACATCATTGATTTAAGAACCTTAATTAATACTTCTTGATCATTCACTCATATTGTTAACTCCCCTTTCTGCACATCAATCATATCATGTCTGGTAGCAAGAAAAGATCTCCCTAAAATAATAGGAATTTATTTATGTTCTTCCATATCAAATATAATAAAATCCACATGGAAGATACATTTATCTACTTTAAAAAGTACATCTTCAATAACCCCATTAAAATAAGTAATAGATCGATCAGCAAACTGTAGGGTTACAGTAGTGGGAGAAATATCTTCTAAATCTATCCTTCAAAAAATGGATAAATGCGAGAGACTAATGCTAGCTCCTAAATCACATAAGATTTTTACATAAAATTTTTCTCCAATAACACATGATATAGTGAAATATCAGGATCTTTTAAGTTTTTGATGAAGCTTCTTTTGAATTATTACATTGCATTCTTCACTAAGTGCAATAGTTTCGTATGCTTTAAATTTCTTCTTTTTATTTAATATAACTTTCAAAAATTTAGCATAACTAGGCGTTTGTTCCAAAGCCTCAACAAACGGAATATTAATTGTAAGCTTTTTAATTATTACAAAGAATTTTAAAAATTGTTGATCTAGTTTTTGCTATCGAAGCCTTTGAGTAAAAGGGGGTGGTGGTTGTTGACCTCATTTTTGATGAGGTCTTTTCTCTTCTCTCTCCTTAGTACTTAGGATCTAGCCTTAGGCTTTCCCTTTGACTATCCTAGAGGATTAGAGATGGAACCCACCACTTAGAAATTCAAACACCTCTTAACTCCCTGCAAACCCCATAAGTTTGATTAACAACCCCTAAACCACTGGGAGGGTTAAAATCAAATGTGGAGGTTTAAAGGATGAGTTCCCTATAGGACTCTTTGGCCTTAGGACTACCCTGGGTGGCCTGGTCTGGTGAGGGTTGACTTGCATAAATTACACTTTCACACACATTCCAAATCCTAAAACCATTCATACCTAGCTTGACTTCCTGACTCATGTAGGTAATTCATATGGATGGACCTTAACCCCTAGGCCCTTGGCTAAGAGGGTTAGGAACAACATAGTGAATGCCGCAAATGAGTCCTCTCATGGCTCTTATAGGCTTGATATGGCTTCATGGCTCAACCAAAGTGATTATGTTCTACTCAAACTTGATCAATCTTCATTTTTTTTTAAATTTCAATTTTTGACCCCCTAGGCCCTACACCCACCAAACCTATCAAATGTCCTTGAAGCTACCCAAATTTTGCAAAAATTACCTAAATTACCCAAAATTCCTTAAAACCAATCCTAAACATTTCCCACCATTCAAATTGATCATCCTTAGCTAAATATACTAAAATTTCAAAAAATACCCCCCATTACCCTCCAAATACCCAAAATGCCCTTTTTAACTAAAAAATCCATAAATTCCAAAAAATCCTAAATATACCTAATTTCATTTTGTTAAACTACACGATAGGCCAATTTTGTCAACTTAACCCACTTTTACCAAAACCCCCAATTTGGCCCATTTTTTAACCAAAGTAAGACCAATGTCAAACCAAAACCAACCCAATTGACCTCAATGTTGATCCAATCCAATTCTAAACTTCAATTCAATATCCCTAATATCAATTTAGACCAAATCCAAGCCCAATTTGATTAACATTTCGATCCAATTCCAATTTGAAGCTTAAAGCCCAATTTTGGCCCATGACCTAAACTTAGCCCAAACTAACCCAACTCAACTCCAATTAACCCCAAATCTTTTCCTAAACCTTCCTAACATCCACAAAAACAAAACACTAACTTGATTTGCCCCAAATTTGAACCCAAACTCCACCCAAACCTAACCTAAAACCAAAATCCCCAATTTTGGCCTAAACCCACCATGAACCCAAATGGGCCCAAATCCCAAAATCAAAGCCCAACCAAAGTTGAAAACTGTTTGTAACACTCCCATAAACATTTCTTAACATTAATTTTACATCAAATCTAACATTAACCCAACCTTAACCCAAGTTAGCCCAATTTGACCCACTTTAGCCCCTTTACCAAAAAATCCCAAATCAAACCCAATTCAACTCCAAATTACCTCAAATTTGTTTAAAATCACTCATGACACATCCCTAAACTAAATCTAACATTTGTTTAGCCCAATCCTTTACAAAATTTCCATCCACCAATTTGTTTTCAAACCTACAGGCCCTTTCTTAAATCATTCTAAAAGCTCATTTTCACCAAATCCAAAAGGCCCAAAGTCAATCCAAAGCTTACATGACACTTTCACCTCATCATCCCTTTGATTTAAATCACTCCCTAAGTTTCAAATTCATCACTAAACTTTTCTAAACTAAGCCATGTGCCAAATTACCCCTAAATATATAAAATCTTAAAACCCATTTCCATGAAATTGACTAAGCTTGGCCCCAAGCCAAATGGAACCATGGAGCCATGCATAAGCCATATGTAAGCCATGAGAAGCCATAGACTTGTCATCACTCCCTAGATGGAAAAAGGAGGGGAACCTTTAAGCACTCCCTAAAAGTCATTAGCCCTACCCATGATTCCCCTTAACCCAAAACTAATCCAAGTAATCTTGATGGGGACTTCACCACTCTTCATAAGTTGACTCACCTAACCTCCCTCAGCCCAAAATCAGAGCTTTGGATGGTGCACCAAGCCCTAAGCCATGACTTGATCCATTTGAACCAAAAATGACCCTTCCCCCTTACCACATAAATCAAACCTCTTTACACTTGGCATTGGCCAATTGAACCCACAAAATTTAAGCCCTGACCCTCCTGATCAGGATGGTGACCTGACCCTAGCTGGCCAGCCACCAGTCACCAGAAAACACCATGGCCGAGAGGTCTAAATGGATTCAAAAATTTAATTTGAACTAGCTGAGTTGTCTCATGCCCAATGACCACTGCAGTTGTTCTTCTCTTCACCAGAGCAGTTGATCCAAGCCATCAAACCCCCCTGGGAGGCCCTGGCCATGGCTATTTAAACAAGCCACCCCCTCTCGGCCAAAAGGTTGGCTGAAATCAACCTTCATAGAATCCCTCCAAACTCCCCACAAAGCTTCCCCTTGCCAAGAGCAATCCATCCCCACTGTTCTCCTGCCCTAAATCCCATTGATTAAGCGCAATTTTAGAGCTCAATTCTCGAGCCGAACGAGACATCTCTCAAACCTCCACCAAAATCAAATTAAACTCACCCACACTCGCACAGGACCAAGAGAAGGAGTTTCCCAGGTGAAAGCCCCTCTCCGGGCCACCCCGATTGCTCTAGCCTCCAAAGTCTAAAATCGGGTCTGGTCACTTTCATACTTAGACCTTTCACCAGGGCCAGAGGCTTCATCCCTAGGCTCTTCTAGCTCCAACGAACGTGTCGAGCACATTCAGTTGAGGCCACACCTCCAGAACCAAGGTATGGAGACTTCTCTTTAACCCGAGCTTCCAGCGATTCTCCATTTTGTTTGAGTTAGTTTCATAGCATGTAAACTGTATGGATGTGTTCGTCTCCTCAAGACGAATCCATAGAGCATAAGAACATGAAAATCCATTGAGAAACGAGAGAGATCTTAGGGTTTGAGGTGGACGGCTCACGGGATACACCAGGCGCAGGCGATGATCCGCCGCCATTGGATCGAGTGTGTATCGAATGGACGGTGCAGATCACGTTGGACGAGTGAACGGGACATGAACCGCGGGGCCCCGGAGTGCTAAGTCGGATGGCGGCGTCGAATAGGGAGGCGATGCATGTGCTTTCGGAGCTGCCGAGGATGAGTCGGCGCCACGTGGATAAGTAGATAATTAGAGGTATTTTTTATTTATTTAAATACCCAAAACTTCAAAAATCCATATCTTTGCATTGAAAAATGTGGAAAAAAAATTGAGTTAATTTGATGAGTATTTTATTTTTAATTAATTATTTACTCATTTCAGTATTTTAATTCTCCATTTGCATAGACAATTCAAAATGGCATGAGACTATAGGGCTTTTAAAGCCTCTGATCTTGGGAACATTCCCTGAATTTTTCAAAGTCAGAAGCTATCTCTATCGCAAGTTATGTATTTTTCAAGTTTATGTCACTGTTTTTTGTATTTTAATTCCATTAATTAGCATATTGCTTAGAAAATTCTAGGAAAATTTGGAGAAGTTTCTCAGGACTAGAGGACCCTAGGATAATTATGGTTTGAGTTAATTCATTAAAAATAATGCTAATTGGCCTAAGTACTCAAAACTGATCTTTAATTAATTAGGATTAACCACACATCAAAAGAACTTAAAAATAATTCTCCGCTAATCTTTAGGATCAGAGGGATCTCACATAAAAGTTTGAAATTAATTGGAAGTGATTAGCCTCACTAAATGGATTAGTTAAGTCACATGATCAAAATTAAACTTTAAAAATCCATAACTCCAAAAATACATTTTTAAAATTCACAAATTGGTTTTGGGACTTCTTTGATATAAGAGGAGTCTATGAAAATTAAAATTGTAATTTTTCAAAAATTTTTATTTTCCACCTTATTTTAATATTTTAAATAATTTAAAAATAATAAAAATCACAAAAATATTAAAAATCATAAAATTGTCATATTTCACCTCCTAATCACTTAGTAATAAACCAAATATTTTTCCTAAGCCTCAAAGTAAAGATATTGAATTTTAAAACCTTAAGACAATCTTTAATATTTAAAAATGGATTTCTCAATATTTTCACTAAATTAATTCTAATAAATCAAAGAAAAATCAGAAAAAATATAAAATTTGATTCTCTGAAATCCTTGAGGTTAGAGGGACTTAAGAGAAATATAAAATTCATTTTTCAAGTTTAATTTTATTTTATAATTAATTAACACTCCAAAACTCAAAATAATTATAATAAATAAAATATAATTCAAAAAATCACTAAAATTGATTCAAATAGTCCTTTGGTTAGTAGGAACATTCCATAATTTTCCTAAGGATAAAAACCTCACTTTGGTCATGTTGTTGAATTTTCATTGAAAACCTTCATTTTCTCACAAAAATAAATATAAAAATTAAATTAAATTAAATTCAGAAAAATCACATTTTCTCCTCTAATGTCTTAATTGACATATGAGTGAAGTGACATAAAAATTTTAAGTTCATTTGAGCTTAATTTGATGAGTTATGAAATAAATAAGCCTAAAGGGGCATAAAGGTAATTATAGAATTTTAACCCTAATTAATATTTAGGTTTAATTAAGGGGAGGGTAAAATATCTGATTTTAAAAGTTTTATTAGATGATTGAAACCTAGGGAATTAGGGGGTAGAAACCCTTTAATCATCTTGAAAATATTTAAAGTAAATTTTAATTTATTAAACAATTTGAATTTTGGAAGAATAGGTTAAAATTTGGATTATTATGACTAGGGATATGATTTAAGAAGATATCAATTCTTTACTTTAAAATCTCTAAATGAATCACTTTAATAATATTTAACTTCTAATTAAATTTAAAGTGATAATTGAAATTAATAATTAAATAATTAAAAAGAAAATAAACATTAATTAAATTAAAAATTTAAAACATTGAAAAACTTGATGATCAAATTGGAATAAATTTAAAACATTAAAATTAACTTGAAATTACTTAAAAAACAAATCTAAAACAAATTCAAAACATTAAAGAAAATCAACCTTAAGATAATTCATAATTAAGAACCTAAAAAATCAAATCAATTAAAAATTAACCTAAATATTCTAATTAAATTAAAATTACGTCATTAAAATTTAAATTGAATAATCTAAACACCTCTTTCAACCCTAAATTACTCTATTACATTGAAATCATTAAAGATGTAAAGATTTAATTAAAATTAAAACAACTTGAACACTATTCCAAACTTAATTTATAAAAATTTCATAACTAAATTAAATCACTTTAAATCACCAATTCTAGTTTTAAATCGTTAAATTCTTTAACAAACTGATTTGCCCCCTAAAGGTTTTCATTATTATAACTCTTAAGTAAAGTATCAAGTGAAATGTCACTTTAACTATAGGATAATTAAACATCCTAATTCATTGAGCAAGAAATAAACTAAACTAAACTTTTGGATGAACAATTCACTTGTACAATAAAATTCATTTGGACTCAAAATATTCTCAAAAGCATTGAAAAGAAGTTTAAGATTCGTCCTAAGCACTTTCTCAATATGATGAGATGTTTTAGAAGAACAATTGAACTTGATTGTCCTTTGATGAAGAAAATCATCCTTAACATAATACAAGAACCTAGACGTCATAGGAAATGACTAGCAATAGGATTAGGACTTTGGTAGACAACCAAAACCTTCCCTTGGCTTTACCTAGGTGTTTTCTTGCAAATATATATAAATGCCTTAACATGTGCTTTAAGTGTTGCTTGGAATGACAGGAAGACCGTCCAGGTACGCTTTTATTTAATTGGAAGTTACTTACATGTACTGGGCTTTACTTTTCTTGCATGTTAAACAAGATTGTTGCATGAAAACTGAAACCTTTAGGATAGCCAAAAAACTGAAACCCAAAACTAAATTAAAAATCACAACAAAATAAAATTCACCGCCACAACATTTCAAAATATAAAATAACTCAAAATTTAATCACAAATAGAACACAAAACTATAACTATAATTAAATTAAAACGTCTTGTTGGATGATCGGGAATACCTCGGATGATGTAACCTACGTGTTGCTAACGGGATTTCTCACGGTCTAAATGAAGTTCAATTGGATTTTGTAAAGTAGCCACTTCTTGAAATTTTTGAATTTGTTTTCCCTTTTTAATTTTTCTAATTGTTCTTTCTAGTTCAGAATCTAAAGGTATTAGTCCTTCAGAACCAAAACTTCACATAAAAAAAGCAAGGAAATTTTTTTTTATTTTATATTTAATTTTTTTTTTATATTTTTTTATGTTTTTGGAAATATAATATTTAAAAATCTATAACATTTTTTTATTCCTTCCCCGGCAACGGCGCCAAAAACTTGACCCAATTTTTGTATTTCCAAATACAAGGATTTGTTACCACTGCTAGAAAATTTAATTTCTGGCAAAGGTGCGAAACACTTGACCTGGAATAACTTGCTATATAGTTGTGTACCAAATTTTAATTACGGAAATAGCATTAAATAAAACTCGATTTACTACTGAATGTTAGGTCGTTAATGTTTAATACTTTTTAAATAAATGTTTATATAACAAAATATAATTTTAAAAGAAAATATTTTATATACTTTTTGGATACTACGCAAGTATATGTATCGTTTCAAGTAATATAGGGCTTTGAAACAAAGACCCCAGTATCGATCCCACGAGGAAAAAATATGGTAATAAATTTTTTAAATATTGTATTTTAAAATCTTTTTGTATTATAATCTAACTATAAATTACTTATAATTTACTAGATGCAGATAAAGAAAACAATAATTAAAAAAAATAATTTTGTGAAAACTATATAAAATAACAACTTTCTTCCCTTCAATTAATCTAAGATTTTTAAGTTAATTTAATATTCATTGGAGAATCTAATTTATGGTATTATGCCAAATAGAAGCATTCATATTCTTTAACCTTTGATCTAGGCACAAAGAATATTACCTAATTTACAGATCAGGTTTGGATGTATTGTTAGTAGAATGGGTTAATCTAGGCTCACACTACTAGATGTCCAAGGGTGGCTATGGTTGGCCCTACTAGTGACCCTTTCCTTATCTATAATCAAATTATAAGAATTTAGTATGTCACTCTAAAAACTTATCAATTCTACGCCCTTTAAATCTTATCTTCCTATTTATTTGCACTTCACCATGAATAGCCCGCACATGGCCTTCCACTACCCAAGGATTCATGTGAGATCTACAAGTTAAGAGTTCTTATCCTTCTAGGTCTCAAAACTCTTCAACAGGTTTTAACAATTTAAATGGCCAATTTAAAAAGTAAAGTAAGATCAGGTATTAATATCATCACAATGTTTTGAAAATATTTTGATTTTCAATTCTCCGTTGAATCTTATATTATCTTATTTATCTTTTCATAATTGAAGGAAGAAAGTAAACTAACTATTCAGAACACATTGAATATAAACAACAAAACATAATAAATAAAATTTGAATCAAAAATAAAATACATATCTCAAATATTCCTTCTACAGATCTTCTGATTCCTACTGACTCCACAGTGTAATGAACTCTAGATGCAACAACTTGAAAATAAACTCACGTAACTAAATAAAACTAGCCCTAAATTTCTCTCTCTATTTCTCTCTCTAAGGATTAGAGATCCTAAAGTGGCTAAGAGAAAGGGGTTACAATGGGGGCACGTTTTTCTGAAGAAATGGACTCCTATTTATAGGCTTCAAGGGTTGCCTTGAGGCACCTCTTCAAAACATGTCCACAGTCAATGAATCTTCTAGAAGGTCTGTCTAGCGCCTAGGCACCGGAATCTGGCGCCTAGGCGCCGGACACTGCGTCCAGTTCTTCGCACCTCGTCACTTTGGCTCGCACCTCTTCGCGATTAAAACCGTTTTAGAGGGTCCAAATGCAATGTATCACATGTCCTATTATCAAGGAACAACTTCCAGTCTTCTAGAATGTCCAATAACCGCTTACTCCGTCAAAATAACCGTCCAAACGTTGTCAAAAAACTTGACAGTTTCTATGTCGAGTCTGGCGCTTAGGCACCAACTTCTGGCGCCTAGGAGCGAGGCCATTTTTTTATAATATTTGTATTTTGCTCCATTTTTGCTCCTTCTTGCTCCTTTTTCCTTTTTTGGACTTTTTACATCACCTACATCCAAAAACACAAAAATACCTTTCATTAAAGTATAATATCCTTAGAATTGATAAGAATCAAGGCATAAACATAGGTATTTTTTTATGTGGATCAAAATCCCCCAAACTTAAATATTACTTATCCTTAAGTAACCCTTTTTACTAAATAAAATGTATAAATTTTGGGATAAAAGAAAAATATTTAAGATTCTTTATAATTTTTTATTTTATAAAGTCTTTAGTAGATTATTAACACAATTTCACTAACTAGGTTTAACTTTAAGAATTTAAAGAATATTCAACTACCAAATCATAAGATTTTAAAATTTTCATCCATTTTGAAAATAATAGAAGTTTATAATATTAAGATCTCATAGATTATTTACAAGATAAAGATCTTCTTGAAAAACCATTCCTAAATAAAGATTCATGCATAAAAATTAAGTAAAATATGTAACTAGTTTTCTTTCTATAAGACAATTCAAGTGAAGCCAATTTTTTATTAGGCATTTCCTCAAGCTTCTCCTCTCTTCTCTTTTTCTTTTTCTTTTTCTTTTCTCTTTTTTTTTCTTTTCTTAATATATATATATATATATATATATATATATAGAGAGAGAGAGAGAGAGAGAGGATTACTATATCTAGATAGCCTGTTAATGATTTTGAACTTCACTATCATTAACTTATATTTTCAAAACTTATACATTTCCACTTAATTATTATAACATGAATAAGAATTCAAAAATATTTTCAATCTTTTCTTTTTCAAGTGATAATTTTTTATTACTTAATACTTCTAAAATTCCATTATTTTTATTATGAATAGAAAAATTTCTTAATCTTATTCTTCTTTAATTTAAATAATTTTATTCTTAAAATCAATCAAAGTTATTAAAATTTTGGTTAATTTCACTAAATTATTCATATTTTCAAAAATAAAAGTGATCTTAAATAGATTCTTCATTCCTTAAGTTATGTTAAAAAGTTTTTATTTTAAGAAAATATTAGCTCTTTAAGGACAAATAAAATTTAAATTTGAATGTATTTTCCCTTCCCCCAAACTTAAGTTTTGGTATACTATGAAAATTTGAAAGTATGAGAGAAAGAAAATCATAATTTTAAAAAGGAAATTTTTATAAGTATGTAAAAAGGATCTTAAAAAGAAAAATTTACTTCTATTCAGGCTTTTATGAATAATAGAAATAAAATTGAAGCAGGTATAAAAAGTAAGCAAGCTAATTTTTATGATTATACTAAATTTGAAACAAAATAAAAACAGAGCAAAATTACTAATTACTAAACAGTAGACTGAAATAAACATTTCATAAATTAACTCTAATTTCAGTCTCAAACACAATATACTAAGAATATTCTAACAACAGAATCTTAATACTAATCAATCCACACAGGTACTTAAATAAATCAACATACATCAAACATAAAACTAAACAAACAAACCAAACAAAACAAACTAACAACAAAGTAGCACAACATAGAGATCTATAAACTACTAGTCACTGGCTGTAGACTCGTCATCATCATCGTCACCAAAGGAAAACTCAACATCCTTAGGATCAACAAATGGTGTGAAACTAGGAAAAGTCGGGAAACTAACATCACTCTAACCCTTCAGAAATCTGACTAGGGCTTCATTATACTCAGCATCATAGCTACTCTTCCTCTGGGTATAATCAGATAAATGATCCAGTTTCCTATCAATAGTATCAACTCTGCAGATGAGTTTGAAATAACTCATGCTTCTGCTCTATAAAGTGATCATGCATTGACTCCCAGAAACTCGATGGTGGCTCAGCAGAAGTAGAGGGTCGAGAAGTAGAAGGTCTACCTGGAGTAGGTGCAGAAGAAGAAGGAGTAGTCAATTTCTTCCCTCGAAGACGATCATATATGTTATTGCTCTTCTGACCAATCGGCTTAGTAGTCTTCAACCTTTCCTCTGAAATATCTGCAGTGACTCCATTACTAATACATAATGAATAAATCAGAGATGGGAATCCCAGTCAAACAGAAGTGCTGGATCTCGCAATAGAATCCACAGAATCATAAATAATACTGCCGACATCAATAGGCTTCCTTTCCTGAATGCAGTAGTTTAAGATTGCTCGATCTCTAGTCACTTCACTCAGGTGGTTGGAAGGTAACAATCTTGAATAAATAAAATAGTGCCATGCTTTAGAAATGCCATTTAATTTGGAGGATTTGAAGTTTACCCTTTTTCCGTTCCTGATCTTCCAAGATCCTGTACCATCAGTCAAATAAGCAATAATCATATCCAAATCTCCCTCAGATGGTGATAATCCATAATAGTAGCACTCTATAGTCGGTGGCAGGTCATAAAATATATTGATTCTTTCAGGATTAAATCCTACTCCAACACCTCTGACAAAAACTTCATAATCTTTGGCATCCAGAAAATTCGCATAAAACTCTCTAACTATAGGGATAACAGCAACAGCAATGAAATAACAGAATCGTTGCCAATTGTGCGTAACGATAGTGTTTTCAATCATTTTTCCAAGATGATAGAAACTTCGTTCTGAAATGAATTTCCTCGACATCGCAAATTCGTGGAATCGAAAATGTGCAGCCACAGTAGAAAATTTGCTGCTATCAAAGTTATCTCGTGCCTTCCAACGTTTAGAATTTGGAGCCATCTAAATGTGAAAGAAAACAAGAGCAAATTTAGGAATCAAAAACTTAAACACTTTTTAAGTTTATAAAACTTAAAATAAGTTTAAAAATCTAAAGAAATCACTAAAAATCAAAATTTTTTTCAAAATTTTGGTTCTTAGCAAAACCTAGGGAAATATATGGTGAAAAACGAAAATAAATGGTTTAAAGTGTAGATCTAACCTTGAGACGAAGAAATCGAGTGGTTTCGCGCTCAAATCCTTGATGTTTTAACCTCAAAATGAATTCTAAAAGTTGATTTTTGTGAAAAATGGAGGAAGAAGAAGGCTTAGGCGTCGATAATGGCTTTTGGGGGTATTTAAGGAATTTTTCGGGTACAGGCCGAACCGGCGCTTAGGCGCCGAATTCTGGAGCCTAGGCGCCAGACTCTCCTTTCATAAAAAATTATTTTTAAATTTAATTTTCCACCAAAATTCATAAACTCAACTTCCAATTACTCACATTAGAGTAGGGCTTCAGTTTCTAACTTCCAAAATATTTTCCAACAAATTTAAAAATTAAATATTAAATCCATCAATCAAACATAAAGTTTAAATCAGACTTCACTAAATTCCATTTATAATCTTCAATATTGGCTCAATATATTCCAGATAAGTATCATTCTTGATTCAAGTTCCTAATACACACTCAAACACAACAATTTTTAAGCAAAAACAACACACATTGAACATGAAAGCAAATACACAAATAAACACAATCGATTCACTAAATCGATACAACGACTCAACAAACCAGATAATAACTATCTCATTACCATAACACTCTAATTTTCACAAGCGAAATTGTGTATTCTGCTTGGAAAGAACACAAACGCTCTCTGGAAATCTGTAGTCATCTTTTCGTCAATCCACTTGTTCTTCGCATACATTTCAACTTGAGCATCTTGATAAGCCGCAAAATGATCAAATTGAAGTTTCATTTGCCATTCTAGATGTTCAATCTGATGAAACATCTCATGAAGGTGATCTCCAATGCTTTTAAACTCCGCTTCAAACTTATCCAAACGACTAGAAATTTTCTCTAAACTTACCGCGATGAAACCATTGAAGTAGGGTTGAGGATCCTTTGAGACCTTGTCCCTAGCCTCTTCTCCATGATTTCTTCCTTCCATTTCTTCAAAAATTTCTCAAATCTCTCAAGAATGAAGTGTAATGGATGTAACTTTGATTGCTTGATGGTTAGGGATGAAGATGGGTTGATTTAAAGGTGAAAATCATGTGAAAAACTGAAAATTTTCGGTTTTTGCACGACCCAGTAACCGTGGCACTTAGGCACCGAATCTGGCACCTAGGCGCCAGGCCTATTGATACATAGTTTAACTCTGGCGCTTAGGCGCCGAATCTTGGCGCCTAGGTGCCGGAACTATGTTCAACTCTGTTTCGCCTAATCGTCAAATTTCAAAGTTTCGTTCTCCAAGATAGGTAAATTATACTGGTAAGAGTAATCTAGACTCAATAATACACATTGTAAGCAATCATAATGAAAGTTAACTTGATCTCCTTTTTACTCATATTTAGAATTGAGTGATCCAATTTCTAAATCTTACATACTTCAAAATAATCTTCAGCCTAAGTCAACAAAGACTTATAAGTATCAAAAAAATTTAAAGTAATATAAAATTAGTCAAGATCGAGGCATAACCTTACATTAAAACATAAAAATACTCAAAATAAAAGATAATTATGGGTTGCCTCTCACAAAGCGCTTGGTTTAACATCATCAGCCCGACTTAAGTAAATCTTTAATCAGGTTGACTCAATTCATAAGCCTCTTTATAAATCATTTTAATATCTCCCAAATAAGGCTTCAATCTTAATCCATTTACTTTAAAATTTTTTCCTATTTTAGGGTCTTTAATATCCACAGCTCCATAATGGTATACTTTCTCAACTATATAGGGTCTAATCCATTTTGATCTTAATTTTCCAGGAAAAAGTTTTAAACGAGAGTTAAACAGTAATACTTCTTGTCCAGGCTCAAAAATTTTTCCTAAAACTTTCTTATCATGTAACATCTTCATTTTCTCTTTATAAATCCTTGCATTTTCATATGATTCATTTCTTATCTCTTCCATCTCATTCAATTGCAATAATCGCTTCTCTCCTGCTTTATTCAAATTAAAATTAAACTCCTTTATCGCCCAATAAGCTTAATGTTCAAGTTCAACAGGTAAGTGACCATTTTTACCATAAATTAACCGGTAGGGTGATATTCCGATTGGTGTCTTATAAGCTGTTTTATAAGCCCATAATGCAAAATCAAGTCTTTCAACCCAATCAGTTCTTTTAGGATTAACAGTCTTCTCTAAAATTCTTTTTATTTCTATGTTTGATACTTCAGCCATTCCACTTGTTTGTGGATGATAAGCAGTTGCAATTCTATGTTTTATTCCAAATTTTTGTAGTAATGATTGAATTCTTATATTTCGAAATGACTTCCACCATCGGTGATAATTACCTTAGGCATTCCAAATCTTGAAAATATCATTTTCTTTAAGAATTTAGAAACACTTTTGGAATCACAGTTTGGTAAAGCTACAGCTTCAATCCACTTTGAAACATAATCAACTGCTAATAAAATATAAATTTTTCCAGATGATGGAACAAATGGTCCCATAAAGTCTAAACCTCATATATCAAAAATTTCAACTTCCAATATATAGTTTAAAAGCATTTCATCCTTCCTAGATATATTTCTCATCATTTAACATCGATCACATGTTTTCACATAATGTCTCACATCTTTAAATAAGGTAGGCCAATAAAATCTAGAATTTAAAATTTTAAATGTAGTTTTATCTATGCCAAAGTGTCCTCTAAAATCAGAATCATGACATTTTTGAATAATAGCAAATGTTTCCTCATAAGGCACACATCTTTGAATCATAGAATCTCTTCCAATTTTAAATAAATGAGGATCTTCCCAAATATAAGATTTAGCATCATATTTAAATTTCTTAATAAATTTGTTATCTAATTCATAAGGTAAAATATTGCTAGCTAAATAATTAACAATATCAGCACACTAAGGTGTTTTGCATCCTTGAATAACATATAAAGTTTCATCAGGAAATTTCTCATTTATATTTTCTTCCGAAATAATATCATTTTTAATTCTAGATAAATGATCAGCAATTTGGTTTTCAGTTCCTTTTCTATCTACTATTTGAAAATCAAATTCTTGTAGAAGTAAAACCCATCTTATCAGTCTAGGTTTAGAATCCTTCTTAGATAATAGATATTTAATAGCAGAATGATCATCATGAACTATGCATTTAGTACCAAGAAGATAAGGTCTAAATTTATCAAAGACGTATACTATAGCTAGAAGCTCCTTCTCAGTAGTAGTGTAATTTCTTTGTGTTTCAGTGAGAGTTTTACAAGCATAATAAACAACTTTGAAAGCCTTTTCAAATTTTTGTCTTAATACAGCTCCAATTGCAAAATCACTTGCATCACACATTAATTCAAAAGATTTATTCCAATTAGGTGCAACAATGATAGGTGCAGTTATTAGTTTTTCTTTTAGAATATTAGAAGCATTAATACATTCTTTGTTAAATTCAAATTTTGCATCTTTTTCTAATAAATGACAAAGAGGTTTAGCAATTTTAGAAAAATCCTTCAAGTATCTTCTATAAAATCCAGCATGACCTAGAAAACTTCTCACATCAGTAACAGTAGTAGGTGGTTGCAATTCAGCAATAATTTTCACTTTTTCTTGATCTACTTTCATCCCTT
The DNA here is from genome assembly GCA_022702705.1 of Papilionanthe hookeriana x Papilionanthe teres. NCBI lineage: Eukaryota > Viridiplantae > Streptophyta > Magnoliopsida > Asparagales > Orchidaceae > Papilionanthe > Papilionanthe hookeriana x Papilionanthe teres. The sequence continues at coordinate 170,837,058 of CM040423.1, read as the reverse complement.
TTTGTGAAACTTTGTGACCAAGTACAATGCCTTCTGTGATGATGAATTGACATTTTTCCCAGTTAAGACCAAAGTTTGTTTCTTCACATCTTTTCAGAACTTTGGCAATGTTATCTAAACAAGATTCAAAAGAAGTTCCAAAAACTAAAAAATCGTCCATGAATATTTCAATTCCTTTGTCAATCAAATCACAAAATATTGACATCATACATCTTTGAAAAGTTGCAGGTGCATTACATAAACCAAAAGCATTCTTCTAAAAGCAAAGGTTCCATAAGGACTTGTAAATGTTGTTTTCTCTTGGTCCTCAGGAGCAATAAGTAATTGATGATAACTAGAATATCCATCCAGAAAATAGAAATATGGGTGTCCAGCTAATTTATCGAGCATTTGATCCAAGAAAGTTAAAGGAAAATGATCCTTTCTAGTGGCTTTATTTAATTTCCTATATTTAATACAAATTCTCCATCCAGTAACTTGTCTTGTAGGAATAAGTTCATTTTTATCATTAACAATGACAGTTACACCTCCTTTCTTCGGAACACAATGAATAGGACTTACCCATTGACTATCCGAAATAGGATAAATAATACCAGCATCTAACCACTTAACAATTTCTTTTTTAACAACCTCTTTGCGATTCAATAGTAAGTTTAAAATTTTCTTCCATTAAAATTCTATGCATACAAATGGAAGGGCTTATTCCTCTTATATCAGCAATAGTCCATCCAAAAGCTTTCTTATAATTCTTTAACACACCTAGTAGTTTTTCTTCTTGATCTTTACTCAGTTCAGAAGAAATAATAACAGGTAAAGTTAATGAATTTCGAAGAAACGCATATTTTAAACTCACAAAAAGCTTTTTCGCAAAATTTTTCTCCAATAGCACAGGGTATAGTGAAACTTCCATGATCCTTAAGCTTTTCAGGTAATTTCTTTTAAATTATTGCACTGCATTCTTCACTTAATGTAATAGTTTCAAAAGCTTTAAATTTTTGTTTCTTGCTTAAAATATCCTTCATAAATTTGCATAAGTTGGCATTTGTTCCAAAGCTTCAGCAAAATGTATGTTAATAGTAAGTTTCTTAAAAATTTCAAAGAACTTAGAAAATTAATGATCAAGTTTCTGCTGTTTAAGTCTTTGAGGAAAAGGTGGTGGTGGTTTTTCAACTTCCACATTAATAGGTATAACAGTCTGATCTTCACTAGGAGAGAGAGTTTATTTAGGTTTTTCAATCTCTTCAACCTCAATCTCTTTTTCAATTTCATTCTGCATTCTTTCTTTTAATTTCTTTCCACTTCTAAGTTGCACAGCCTTAACATGTTCATGTTCTTTTCCAGTTTCCTTTGGATTAATTTCAACATTACTAGGAAGTGTTCCTACATGTCTGTTATTAATTAAAGTAGCAATTTGCCCCATTTGATTTTCAATATTACGAATAGCAGTATTTTGATTTTGTAATTGATTATTCTTTGTAAAATTAATTCTTCTATTGATAACTTTTTTTTGTTGATTATTAAATCCAGGGGTTTATAATTTGGATTAACTTGATTATTCCAATTTCCAGTGGGATGAGATTGATTATTACCCCATTGTTGTTGTGAATTATTCCAGTTAAAATTAGGATGATTTTTCCACCCAGGATTATAATAATTTGAATAAGGATTATTTTTACTTGCAATAGCTTGTAAAGTTTCAATAGTCTGAGAATCTTCAATATTAGCAGAGTTATTATGTGAAATATTAATATCAAAATTATCTAATTTTTTAGACATTGCTACTACTTGTGAAGCTAAGATAGAAAAGGCTTCATTATCATGAATACTTGTCATCTTTTTAGGATTAATCCTTTTGGAAGGCCATTGAAAATTGTTATTAGTCATTTCTTCAATTAAAGTGTAAGCTTCTTCAAATGATTTAGACATTAAAGAACCTCCAGCAGCAGCATCAATAATTGATTTCAAAGATCCCATTAATCCATTATAAAAAGTTTGAATAATTAACCAATCAGGTAAAGCATGATGAGGAAATTTTCTTAATAGTTCTTCAAATCTTTCCTAAGTTTCATATATTGTCTCCCCGTCAAATTGACTAAACGAAGTAATATCATTTTTTAATTTAGCAGTTTTAGAAGGAGGAAAATATTTAGCAACGAATTTTTGTGCCATTTCAACCCATGTTTTAATAGAACCAGTTGGTAATGAGTTTAACCACATCTTTGCTTTATCTCTTAAAGAAAAAGGAAAGAGTCTAAGTCTAATAGCATCATTAGAAATATTGTTATATTTAAAGGTAGCACAAAGTTCTAAAAAACTAGCAAGGTGTAAATTTGGATCCTCATTTGGTATTCCACCAAATTGATTATTTTGCACCATTTGAATAATAGACGGTTTAAGTTCAAAAGAATTAGCATCTACAGTGGGTATTTGAATACTACTATGAAGTTCATCAACTGTAGGGTTAGCATAATCCTTTAATGGTTTATAAACATTTTGATCATTAAGTTCAATTGGATTTTGTAAAGTAGCAACTTCTTAAAATTTTTGAATTTGTTTTCCCTTTTTAATTTTTCTGATTGTTCTTTCTAGTTCAGAATCTAAAGGTATTAGTCCTTCAGAACAAAAACTTCGCATAAAAAAATAAAGAAAGGAAATTTTTTTTTATTTTATATTTTTTTATGTTTTTGGAAATATAATATTTAAAAATCTATAATTTTCTTTTTATTCCTTCCCTGACAACGACGCCAAAAACTTGACCCGATTTTTGTATTTCCAAATACAAGGATTTGTTACCACTGCCAGAAAATTTAATTTATGGCAAAGGTACGAAACACTTGACCTGGAATAACTTGCTATATAGATGTGTACTACATTTTAATTACGGCAATAGCATTAAATAAAACTCGATTTGCTACTGAATGCTAGGCCGTTAATGTTTAATACTTTTTAAATATATGTTTATATAGCAAAATATAATTTTAAAAGAAAATATTTTATATATTTTTTGGGTACTACGCAAGTATACGTATTGTTTCAAGTAATATAGGGCTTTGAAACAAAGACCCCAGTATCGATCCCACGGGGAAAAAATATGGTAATAAATTTTTTAAATATTGTATTTCAAAATCTTTTTGTATTATAATCTAACTATAAATTACTTATAATTTACTAGATGCAGATAAAGAAAACAATAATAAAAAAATGATTTTGTGAAAACTATATAAAACAACAACTTTCTTCCGTTCAATTAATCTAAGATTTTGAAGATAATTTAATATTCGTTGGAGAATCTAATTTATGGTATTGTGTCAAATAGAAGCATTCCTATTCTTTATCCTTTGATCCAGGCACAAAGAACATTGGCTAATTTACAGATCAGGTCCAGATGTATTGTTAGTAGAATGAGTTAATCTAGGCTCACACTACTAAATGTCCAAGGGTGGCTATGGTCGGCCCTACTAGTGACCCTTTCCTTATCTATAAATCAAATTATAATAATTTAGTCTGTCACTCTAAAAACTTATCAATTCTACGCCCTTTAAATCTTATCTTCCTATTTATTTGCACTTCACCTTGAATAGCCCGCACATGGCCTTCGACTACCTAAGGACTCATGTGACATATATAAGTTAAGAGTTCTTATCCTTCTAGGTCTCAAAACTCTTCAACATGTTTTAACAATTTAAATGGCCAATTTAAAAAGTAAAGTAAGATCAGGTATTAATATCATCACAATGTTTAGAAAATATTTTGATTTTCAATTCTCTATTGAATCTTATATTATATTATTTATCTTTTCATAATTGAAGGAAGAAAGTAAACTAACTACTCAGAACACATTGAATATAAACAGCAAAACATAGTAAATAAACTTTGAATCAAAAATAAAATACTTATCTCAAATATTCCTTCTACAGATCTTCCGATTCCTACTGACTCCACAGTGTAATGAACTCCAGATGCAACAACTTGAAAATAAACTCACTAAACTAAATAAAAGTGGCCCTAAATTTTTCTCTCTATTTCTCTCTCTAAGGATGAGAGATCCTAAAGTGGCTAAGAGAAAGAGGTTACAATGGGGGCACATTTTTCTGAAGAAATGGACTCCTATTTAATGGCTTCAAGGGTTGCCTTGAGGCACCTCTTCAAAACATATCCACATTCAATGAATCTTCTAGAAGGTCTGTCTAGAGCCTAGGCGTCGGAATCTGGCGCCTAGGCGCCGGACACTGCGTCCAGTTCTTCGTACCTCTTCACTTTGGCTCGCACCTCTTCGCAATTAAAACCGTTTTGGAGTGTCCAAATGCAATGTATCACATGTCCTATTATCAAGGAACAACTGCCAATCTTCTAGAATGTCCAATAACCGCTCACTCCGTCAACATAACCGTCCAAACGTTGTCAAAAATCTTGACAGTTTCTGTATCGAGTCATGCGCTTAGGAGCCAACTTCTGGCGCCTAGGCGCTAGGCCATTTTTTTATAATTTTTGTATTTTGCTCCTTTTTGCTTCTTTTTCCTTTTTTGGACCTTTTTACATCACCTACATCCAAAAACATAAAAATACCATTCATTAAAGCATAATATCCTTAGAAATTGATAAGAATCAAGGCATAAAAAATAGGTATTTTTTTATGTGGATCAATTTTATATCTTAAAATTTTTTTAAACTTAAAATTTTTTTCAAAATCAAATGCTACTTTCCAAAATATATATATTTAAATTAAATTTAAAATTTAAAATTCGCCGACAATTTATGTAGGCACAACCTAAAAAATAAGCTGTACAATTTCTGGCAACTCCGTTGGGGAGAGGTTCCTCTCTCCATTTTGATCAGATGGTTTTGCTTTCATAAATCGATAGTGTATCCATTCCTTAGTGGAGCAAACTACCATTCTTTCCGTTGGCATACCACGTTCATTTCTATCTTGAGCGGGTATAGCCAACTTCTCTCGGATTTAGGAGCCACTGTTTAGACACCCCTAAACTGAGAGGTTCTGAAATCCTTTTACCTCTTTTCTGAGGTGGGGTGGACCCTCAATAGGTGTTAGCTTAGGAGTGGTCCTTCTGGTTGAGAAGTCTTACGAGACTTTCTCTTCCTTTCCAATTCTGAACCGGGTCCTTTACCTTTTCTATACCTTTAATCATTTTGTTCCTAACAAATAAATCCTCTAATAAACAACCTTCTAATAAACGAATTCTCTTAAAAATCACAAATACATTAAGATAAATGGGAATGTGTTCGGACTCTTTCTTTTTCGTTCTAAGTTTTGTGACGAAAGGAAGCATAATTCTGGACTGACATTCGGAATCTACACTGCGGAAAATGACTGCACCAAAGTTAATTTTCTCCTTCACCAACAGATTGGACTTGGCTGTCTACAAGAATGAACTGCCCGACAATGGAATCATCCATTTTGGAAAAGGATTCGACAATACAGATATTAAGTTTGCTGACGGCACCCTCTTCACACTAATGGACAAAGTGCCAGAAACTGAGGAGCCCGTAATCGAGTTCAACCCGAAGTCGACTCAAGAATTCTCTCCCCGCAAAGGGTTCCGCCGAAAGAAGTACTCGCTATTCATAGGAGGACCGTTGTCTCTACCCCCACCGGTCTAGTCATCTCTCGCACCTACCCCGGCTCTCGCCAAGCCGAAGAGGAAGGAAATCTAAAACCGTGATGAGCCCGTCACCGCGGAGGGTACAGATTTTGCTACAATACCATCTATTTTCGAGATTGGGTCCAGTTCAAGAGTTGCACCCCTAACTCTGACTCAAAGGAGAAATAGAAGCAGAAAGATAGTCGGGATTGAGAAAGCCAAGGCCGCTAAAGTTGCTTTCCTGGAAGAGATCCCTGAACTGCCTGAGTATACACCTCTGTTGGAAGGAAGTAGGTTTCACCCCCTCTATGCTGCATCGGATGAAGAAGACGTCTGAAAGATTGCCACTACATTACCCCGACTTACATACTATAGTAACTACAAAAGAAAGAGGGTTAAGAATACGCCATTTGCTCGGCTACAAGCTGTAATAAAAAAATTGGCAAAGAAAGAAAGATGCCCCGAGTCAAAAATCCTAAGATGAATGGGACGAGTACCAGCTAGATCTCGCCTCGGACCGCGAGTAGAGCCTGTCACAGCCATAGAGAAACCAAGGAAGAAAATGAGAGCTAGTCACATGTTGTTGTATCGGGCCATCATATTAGGGAGGACACCACCTACCAGCATATAGCCGACAGACCGTCCGGTCCTAGGCCTTCTGCTGTAATAAGGATGGTGTGGCGACCTATTATTACCGAGCTGAGACTAACACAACGTCCTAAGAAGAAAAGCCTCGTCAAAGAGCTTGAATATCCTAATAAAAGAAACTCCCGAAAAAGAAGTTCAACAGCCATCACACAACAACCACGAGACCATCTGGAAGAGACCCCTCGAGGATGCTATAGGAAAGCTAAGGACGGATATCCGACGGTTGGCAAAAGAAAGAGGAGAAAAGTTGGAAAATGAAGTTGATCCATCGGAGTTCATGGATGAGGAGTGTACCGAGATCAATATGGTTGAGACACGAGCATCATCAGCTTCGCAAGGTGCTCCTGCAGCTGCGCAAAGAGATGAACCGGAAGTGATGAGAGCACAGCTTCGGGAAAGAGATGACTCAATTTCCCAGATGACAAAGAGGATGGAAGAGATGGCTGCTGCTTTTGCCATTCTCCAAAGTCTGGTGCAACCTCAGAAAGAAACACCCCCAGAGATCATCCATATTGCAGATGGAGGAAAAGAGATCACATCCATCAACGGAGATGAGCCAACAAAGAAGGATTCTACACATAATATGATTCCCGAAAAGGACATTAAAAACATGGTAGAACAGTAGGTGCGACAAGCCTTAGCACAATCTAAGAGCGGAGTATCTATTCATACGGGTAGACCTTACCCTGAAGATTTCAATGCAGTCTAATACTCGAAAGGCTTCATACCACCTCTGTTTAAGACTTTTGATGGAATGGGAAACCCCCGGCAGCATGTCGCACATTTTCATGCTAGTTGATACAATGCCAGTGGGAGTGACGCTTTACTCTTCCGTCAGTTCGTCAGTAGTTTGTCAGGGATCGCCTTTAACGGGTACGCAGAATTTCCAAATGGTTCAGTTAAGTCCTTTGTAGAATTGGAAAACCTCTTCGTTAAGCGGTTTGCTGAGGCTCAGCACCACATCAGTGACTTAGTGGTGGAGCAACAGAAACCGAACGAAACTCTAGTAGATTACATACTTCGATGGAGAAATTTAAGTATGAAGTGTGAGCTACGGCTACAGGAATAGCATGCAGTTGGTATCCTACTGAAAATTATCCATGGCCTGATAGCACTTCTCCTTAAAGGATTTACAATCAAGACTTTCGAGAAGTTGCTTAGCAAGGACGGGAGCTTGCAAGAAGAGGCAAAGCAGTTAAGTTTCGTGGACAAGAACGATAAGCAGAAGCCCGTAAAAGCATTTGAAAAGAAATCCGGAATCGTCGCGGCAGTAGGTAAGGGCAAGCGACTGTTCGGATACTGACCGGAGCGGCAACGACCTAGTTATCAACCACCGCAACGGACATACCAACAACTGCAACAGATCCATCAGCAACCTCAGCAGGGTTATCAACAGCCTCGACCGAGCTATCAGTCTCCTCAGCATTATGAACAATTGCCTCGTCCACAGCGTACCCTGAAAGATTTTCTAAATAAGGAATATCCATTCAAAACTGAAGCAGAAGCAAAGATGTTCCGCAATTTAATGAAAACACCAGAATTTCAGCTACCAGAGCCCAAGAGGCCGGAAGAAGTCAACAAGAAAGATCATCCAAACTATTGCCCTTACCACCGGATGCTCGGTCACAAGATAGAGGATTGCATTACTTTCAAAAGTTTGCTTTACGATAATCTCCGGAAAGGGAACATAACGATCCCGAAGGAATATATGAAGGAACCCTAAAAAGGAGGTTCCATCAATGTTATCTCGACGGATCCTAGTGTTCTGATAAACCCGTATACGACCGATGATGGATGGAGTACCGTCTGGACAAAGTCTTCAAAGAAAATTTTGGATCACATCCGGATCGCTTCGGTACGAGCTTCAACTCAGAGTTTGAAACCTACCGAGCCGGCACAATCGCTTGTGATCGAAGAACCACCTCAAAAGGAGGAGAAGATCATAGAAGAGAAGAAGATCGAGGCTCCGAAGGGTAGACTAGGGGTTGCTTATCCTTGGATGGTTGTTTCCGATTTGGGGGAGAAATCCCTCGAACTTCTGACTCTGTACGATTATTTGTTTGCCCTGGCGGGATCTTATAATGATAAGAGTTTTGGTGTTGGCTACTTTTTGACTGCTTCTAATAATTACGTAACTGACGACCACCAACCTAATCTGGATCTCGAGTCCAATGTAAATAACGATTCTCAAATATGTAAATAACAAAGAAGATGTTCACAAAGGAGGCTACGAAAGCTCAACAAGCAATGAGTCCATTTATGAATTTTGAGGAGCTCCAATCGCGATAGAATTAGAGTTATCGGATTCTGAAGCAACTCCAGAAGAGCCAGTCGTTCCAATTCAAGGGGAAACATCGGTAGATCCAGCACTAGACTCAGAACAAGTAACTAAATCAACCTAAGAAGCGGAAAATTTCTACCTTCGAGAATGGGTCCAAAGGAAAAAGGAAAGTAGGTGGTTGCTCAGGAGGAGCCAACCCCAGCAGAGGAATTACCCATTCGGGAAGAAACCGAAGAACATGGTAATAAAGTGGACTATAACGTGCTAGCCCATCTTAGGAAGCTACCAGCCAAACTAAGCATATACGACGCTCTGATCTTGTCAAAGGAGATGAGGGAAGCTCTGATCAAGGCTCTACTTGATCCAGAGATTTGTTTAGCTCAAATGGCCGGTAATTCCTTCGACGAGATTTGCTCGTTAAAAGAACAGCGAGGTGTTACCTTCACGGACAATGATCTATTACTGGGAACATCTGATCACAACCGACCGTTATACATTTCAGTCACTATTGGAAAGTTTACGCTCTCCAGAGTGTTGGTTGATCTGGGAGCATCAATCAACATAATGAATCTTCGGACGCTAACATATTTAGAAATTGATGCTCGTGAACTTGAAGTAGACAAGATGTTATTAAGAGGGTTCAATCAGAAAGGAGAAAGAGCTCTTGGATCGATAATACTATTGATGAAGACCGGTGATTTAGCAAAGACAACCGCAAAATTCCATATAATTGATTCTGAAACATCATTCAACTCTCTACTAGGTCAGCCATGGATCCATGAAAACTGGATGGTACCGTCATCTCTGCACTAGTGCATCAAGTATTACAAAGGAGGGGAACAGTGTATCAAAGGTGACTTGCAACCATTCTCCGTACACGAGATTGGAATTCATGAAGATGCAGCCTATTACGCACCTCCGAGGAAAAAAATCTTCTCCAGAAATTTCATACCAAATGAAGCAAAAGAAGTGTAAGACGATGGAGAGCCTTAAATTCTAGTCCAACAGTTACTCACCACTCCCTTACGGTGAGATGGTGAAGGTTTCTCCAGAACTCGCACCCGAGGTCGAGGCCGGGGACGAGGTCGTGGAAGAGACATTGGAACAGTTGGAGAGAAGAATCCAGTCATCGATGTTGATTGGGAGAACAGTTCCAAAGAAAAAGAAATCAATAAAGAAGTAGTGACAATAAGTCAGAAGAAACCACATTTTAAGATCTCTCTTGAAGATAAAAATAATGAAGAATACAAATCAATGTACGAGAAGATTAACCACTATGTACATACTATGACCCTAACCCCGATCCACCCTAATAAGGTCAAGGGTATGATGGTCAAGGAAGTGCATGGTGGTGGTACTAATCCAATCAAGTTTTACTGTGGTGCTTCTTCTTCCAAAACTGAAAATGATGTACAATTTGAAGATGTTGCTTTATCCGAACTAATGGAACTGTCTTTTGAGTGGTACTCTCCCTGTGTTCAAAATTTAATTCATCGTGGTGTCTTACCTCGATAATGAACAAAAGGTCAATCACAACATTTTGAAAAATTATGGAATAATGCCAGCCGGCCTCCCAATTCAAAACATGGTCTCAGATTCGGCACGATAGGATCAGTTGATGATACGGGATTTTGCTTAGTTGTCACTTGCGAGCTTAATGAAGACTGCTTAGAAGCTTCAAAAGATCTCAAAGATCTACCAATCGGAGATGCTCCGCCAGAATTCGAAAAAGAAATTAAATCTACAATAGACGAGTTATGGAAGTTAACTTTGGTACTATCGAAGAGCCTAAGCCGACCTTTGTTAGCTCCTTACTTAATAAAGAAGACTCCGAAAATATAATCAAGCTATTAATGGAATTCAAGGACTATTTTGCTTGGAGTTATGATAAAATGCCAGGATTAGCTCCAGAGGTCGCAGTTCACAAGCTAGGAGTAGATCACACTGCTGTTCCAGTCAGACAAGCTCCGAGAAGAATGCGTCTAGAGATTGAACAACAAGTAATAGCTGAAGTTAAGAAGCTAAAAGACGCTAAATCTGTCCATGGAGAGCAACACCTGACATGGTTAGCCAATGTGGTACCACTCAGAAAGAAGAATGATCAGATCAGAATCTGCGTGGATTTCAGAGATTTGAATAAAGCATGTCCAAAGGATGAATTCCCGCTACCAATTCCAGAATTGATGATCGACATCGCTTCAACACATGAAATCTTTTCTTTCATGGATGGATCTTCGGGATACAACCGGATAAAGATGGCACCGGAAGATGAAAAGCTCACAGCCTTCAGAACGTCAATTGGAGTGTACTGCTACACAGTGATGCCCTTTAGATTGAAGAACGCAGGAGCAAACTACCAAAGAGCAATGATGAGGATTTTTTATGATCTCATTCACAACCAAGTCGAGTGTTACGTGGATGATGTGATCATCAAGAGCAAATTAAAGGAAGATCACTTGTATGATTTGAGAATAGTTTTCGAGTGATTATGACAATTTAACCTTAAGATAAATCCCCTGAAATGCGCATTCTTAGGATTTATCATCCGACATCGTGGAATTGAAATCAATCTGGAAAAGATTAAAGCTATCTTAGAGATGCCGCCTCCCAAGACCTTGAAACAACTAAGGTCCTTTCAAGGGAAATTGGTATATCTTCGACGCTTTATCTCAAATTTGTCAGGAAGGTGTCAGTCATTTTTTGCTTTAGTTAAGAAGGATGCCAAGTTTACTTGGGACTCCAAATGTCAACATGCCTTCGATGACACTAAACAATACCTAATGACACCTCCTGTCTTAGTAGTCCCAGTCTTGGGACGACCGTTGATACTTTATACTGCGGCTTTAGACAACTCTCTCGGAGCCCTGTTAGCCCAGGTCAATGACGAGGGTAAATAAAATGCACTCTACTACTTAAATCTTCGTCTAATTCCAACGGAAGTAAAGTATCCTCCTATTGAGAAGCATTATTTGGCCCTGATCTTCGCCGCCCAAAAGCTCAGGCATTACATGCTTTCTCATAAGGTCAACCTTATTTCGAAGTTTAATCCGTTGCAATATTTGATGACCTGACCGACACTTTCCGGCAGACTTGCGAGGTGGTCAATTATACTATTTCAATTCGATATAACTTTCGTTCCTCTTCGTGTCATAAAGGAACAAGTCCTGGCAGACTTCCTTGCAGTGAACCCTTTACTGGCAGAATCGCCTCTCAATGACAGCTTGCCAGATGAGCAGATAATGAGCCTAGAAGACCCTGATGATCAGCGTTGGAAACTATACTTCGACGGAGCATCTTCAGCACAGAAAGATAAAGAATCGCAAACGATAGTGCTCGGTAAGGCAAGAATCGGACTAATCTTTATAACACCGAAGCGGGGGATGTTAAGGTATTCCTATCACTTAACAGATCCGTGTACGAAGAATGAGTCAGAATACGAAGCCCTCATAACAGGATTGGAATTAACCATTCAGATGGGAATAACATATATCAATATCTACGGAGATTCACAGTTGATCATTCAGCAAGTTTCGGGACAAGCATGCACTCGAGCCAAGACTCGAGCAAGTACTTTCAATACGCCATGAAACTGTTGGAGCAAATTCCAAATGTAACAATCTACAAGATTCCCAGAAGAGAAAATGCTCTCGCAGATGTGTTAGCTCGACTTGCAAAAGAATTTGCCTGCTTGCAAGATGAGTCAGTTGAAATGTCAGTTCATGGATGGCAGGTTCTCTCGCAGCTCGAAATGGATACAATACACAAATCAAAAAAAGCAGAAGAAACAATTGCAGCAGTGATAGAAAATACAGAAGATTGGCGTCAGCCGCTAATAGACTACTTGCAAATAGGAAACCTACCAGATGATAGGTCGATAGCCCATCAAATCAAGAAAAGAACTCTGTCTTACGCATTAATAAACAACACGTTATACAGAAGGTCTTTTGATCAGATGTGGCTAAGGTTCCTGAGAGAGTCCAAAGCTTGTGAAATTGTTAAAGAAGTGCACTCAGGACTTTGTGGCGCTCATCTGTCAGGTTCGAAGATGAAAATGAAGATTAAAAGATTAGGGTACTACTGGCCCTCAATGATGACCGATTGCATGAAGGTCGCCAAAAGTTGTCACCAATGCCAAGTACATGGAGTGGTTCTACATCAACCTCTAAATGTGCTACATCTAACAATCGCGTCGTGGCCATTTGAGTGTTGGGTCACAAATATCGTCGGTCCGATAGATCCACCTTCTTCAAGAGGACATCGCTTCATTCTTGTAGCTACAGATTAATTTTCCAAGTGGGCAGAAGCAGTACTGCTTAGAGAAGTAAAGGTGCACCATGTGTTGCAGTTCTTCAAGAATCAAGTTGTCTACCGTTTTGAAATACCTCGCAGAATCATTTCAGATAATGGGTCCGCGTTCAAGAGTACGAAGATCAATAATTTTGTCAAAATACACGGGATTGATTGGCGTTATTCGACAATGTATTACCCAAGAGTAAACAGCTTGGCCGAGGCTTTTAATAAAACTCTCATCTAAATCCTAAAGAAAACCTTGGACGACAACAAAAGAAATTGGCACGAGAAGCTGTTAGAAGCCTTATGGACCTACAGGATGACTTTCAGAACTCATACTCAGTCTACGCCTTACGCTTTAGTGTACGGGTTTGAGGCCGTCTTACCCTTGTAGGTACAGCTTCCCGCACTCAGAATTGCAGTTGCAGAAAAGATCACTACAGAAGAAAATGCCAAATTATGATTGGAGGAATTGGAAAGCTTGGAAGGAAAAAGACTTTCAGCACAGCATAATTTGGAACTGTATCAAGCCAAGATGATCCAGGCCAACGATAAACTAGTCCGTCCAAGGACATTTTAAGTTGGTGACTTGGTTCTAGTTCTCAGAAGACCTATTCTTGCACACCGCAAGATAGGAGGTAAATTTGAACCAACATGGGTGTCGGCATATTTTTAGGCTGTGTGTTTTATTTTGTAAAGGGGGTCGCCTAACAGAAATTGTCGGTGAATTTTAGATTTTAAATTTGATTTAAATATATATATATAATTTAGAAAGTAGCATTTGATTTTGAAAATAATTTTAAGTTTGAAAATTTTAAGATATGAAATCAAACTGATTTCACATCCCAAATAGTTTATATAAACGAGCACCGCACCACAAACCGTGTATCTATCCCTAAGGATAGACACACTGCTTGATGGTGGGGCTCGATTAAATAAACTAAAAGATTTGTGACATCCGTTTGGTCTATGAACCAATTTTATAAGCCGACAAGTTCCCCTGCTTAATATAAATGAATTAAGTAGGGTTTATATTACCTGGGTTCTTAAAATTCCCTATAAGGGCAAGCCCCTATAGTTAATTACATCTTAAGTGACGAGAATCACCTAAGAAAACTCTCGATAATAATCAGTAGTTCTGCTCTCAAGAATTTCAAAGTTTAAGTTTTCAAGGGATTGAATTTTAGAATTTCAATAGGGAGTAGATCAAATTTGGAACATTTTGTTTTAGGAATTCAAAGGAAGAAAAGTAGGAGAAATTACAGATTCGAAGCGAACTTCGGTAATTTCCCGACTATCCTATTGTTTAGCTTGGATTTAGGAAAGTCCTAATGTTTATTTAATGTTTTGATCTTGCCAATTTTAATTAATTAGGGCTTATGTTCGTATGACATGATCATACAAATAGCCTCGAAGATGTGAGGGTTTATGTCGTATCGGAAGACTACCTCAGAATCCTAAGACTGGTTAGGGCTTAATTTGCAATGCAAATGCCTAACAAAAGGTTGAGGATTTATGTCGCACTAGTGCAAACTACCTCGAAGTCCTATGGCTTAGTTATTTAATTCTAAGAAAGTTTTGCTGAAGTAGACTCGAGTTTTGCTGATGACGATGGCCGTGCCGCCCACCATGCTCCGAGCTCCTTGTTGTTGCAGAGGTTTAGTTTTAGAAGTCATAAATCAGGAGATGAGAAAAGTGTTTTGGTCTAGAGAAATTCTTAATTCCCAAGTGTTTTTATGTTTTCATTAAAATAAATCTTAAAGTTGATTATAACAACACTGGTTAAGATCCCATGGTTCCATCCTTCCGGCATCGTTATTTTTATCGGATTCACTTAGTCCAGATGAATTTGCTAAACTCAACTAAATGAGTTCCACACTTTCATTTAGACCGTGGGAAATCCTGTTAGCAACACGTAGGTTACATCATCCGAGGTATTCCCAATCATCCAACAAGACGTTTTAATTTAGTTGTAATTGCAGCTTTGTGTTCCGTTTGTGATTAAATTTTGAGTTGTTTTATATTTTGAAATGTTGTGGCGGTGAATTTTATCTTGTAATGACTTTTAATTTAGTTTTGGTTTCAGCTTTAGGGACTATCCTAAAAGTGTGGGTTTTCATGCAACAGTTGTTTATCATGCAAGAAAAGTAAGTGCGATGCGATTAAGTAAATTGCAATAAAGTAAATTGCAATAAAATAAAAGAACATTTAGACACAATTTAGAATATTTAAGCATTTAGAACAAGTTCCTAGGTAAAACTAAGGGAAGGGTTATGGTTTTCTACCAAGTTCCTAATCCTATAGCTAGTCATCTCCTATGACGTCTAGGTTCTTGTGTTTTGGTTTGAGGACGATTTTCTTCATCAAAGAACAATTAAGTTCAATTGTTCTTATAAACATCCTATCATATTGAGAAAGTGTTTAAGAAGAATCTCAAACATCTTTTCAATATTGCTAGAATTGTTTTAAGGTCCAAATGAATTTAATCATACAAATGAATTAATCGTCCGAGAATTCAAGTTTTGTTGTTATCTTACTCAGATGAATTAGGACATTTCGAATATCCTATGAGGGAAGTAACATTTCATTTAACGTTCTATTTAGGAGTTATGACAACAAAAGCTTTCGAGGGCAAATTGATGTTCAAATGGTTTATGATTTAATTTCAGTTAGTGGGTTTAAATTTGGAATAGTGTTCAAGTTGTTTTATTTTTTGAATTTCTTTATGTCTTAGGTGATGTTATTTTTAATTCAATTTAATTTAACTTTAATATAATTTAATTTGGTTTAGTTTTAATTTTAATTTAATTTAGACTAATTTTAATTTTTAACTTGATTCTATTATTTAATTTAATTTAATTTCATTTAATTTGATTTGATATGATTTAATTTAATTTAATTTAATTTGATTTAATTTAATTTAATTTGATTTAATTTAATTTAATTTAATTTAATATGTTTTAATTTAATTTAATTTAATTTAATTTAAATTAATTTAATCTTTAATTTTATTTTATTTTTAATTTTAATTTAATATTTTATTTTTTTGTTTTGAAGATGATTTAATTTTAATTATTAAAGTATTAATTTATTTGGAATTTTAAACGGATTTAATTTAAATAATTTAACTTTAATTTAATTTAATGATTAAGTCTTTTAGTATTTTAAATCTTAAATTTGGATTATCATTTTAATTAGGAATTAAATATTATTGAGATGATTAATTTAGGGATTCTTAAATTAAAGAACAAATCTCTTCCTAATAATATCCCTATTTTAATAATTCCAATTTTGTTATTCTTCCAAATTTAATCAATTATTTAATTAAGGTTTATTTCAATTATTTTTAAATTGCTTCATGGGTTTCTACCCTTATTATTCAAGTTTCAATCATCCAAATCAGATTAAGATCAAATATTTTACTTTTTAATTTTATTAAGCCTAAAGTTCTAATTAAGGGTTAAAATTTTAATTACCATTTTGCCCTTCAAGCTTAATAATTTCATAACTCACTAAATTTAGCTTAAATGAACTTGAAATTTTTATTTGACTTCACTCATATGTCAATAAAGGCATTAGAGGAGAAAATGTGATTTTTTTGTATTTAATTTATTTATGTAATTATTTTTGGTGAAAAATAGGGATTTTCCAAGGAAAATTTAATAATATGACCAAGGGAAAGTTTCTGTCCTTAAGAAAATTATGGGACATTCCTAATGACCGAGAGGACCACTTGGACCAATTTTGGTGATTTTTGAATTATATTCTTTTTATTATAATTATTTTGAGTTTTGGAGTATTAATTAATTTAAAAATAAAATAAAGGTTGAAAAATGAATTTTATATTTTTCAAAAATCTCTCTAATATCAAGGAAATCAGAGAACCAATTTTTACAATTTTCTGATTTTTCTTTGATTTATTAGAATTAATTTAGTGGAAATGCTAAAAAATATATTTTTTAATTTTAAAATTACCTTGGGGCTTTAAAATTTAATATCTCATTATAGAGAGTTAAGAAAAATATGGGGTTTATTCCTAAGTGATTAAAATTCAAAATGTGACATTTTGGTGAATTTTATTATTTTTGTGATTTATATTATTTTTTAATTATTAAAATATTAAAATAATGTAAGAAAATCAACTTTTTTGAAAAATTACAATTTTATTTTTCTTAAATTTCCCTAATATCAGAGAGGCTCCAAAACCAATTTGGTGAATTTTAGAAAAGTATTTTGAAAGTTATGAATTTTTAATGTTTAAATTAGCTAAATGGTTTAATCAACCCATTTGGTGGGGGCTAACCAAATCCAATTGAGTTCAAATTTTTATGGTGGGTTCCACTGATCCTAAAGATCAGTGGAGAATTGATTTCAAGTCAATTTGATGTATGATTAGCTCTAATTAATTAAGGACCTATTTTGGGTGTTTAAGCCATTTAGGGTTATTCCAAGTGGATTAATTCAAAACCTATTTTTCCTAGGTTCCTCTGGTCATAATAAACATCACCAAATTTTCCTAGAATTTATTTCACAATATGATAATTATTAGAATTAAAATACTCAAACTAGCAACCTAGAGTTGAAAAATCAATAACTCTTCATAGGGATGGCCTCCGACTTTGGAAAATTCGGGAATGTTCCCAAATTCGTAGGCTTCAAAAGCCCTATGGTCTCATGTCATGGTGAATTGTATACATGCATGGAGAATTGAAAATGTGTAGAGAGTAAATACATTATTAAAAATCAAATACTCAATGAAATTAAATGATTTCTTTTCCAAATTATTCTCCTCTGTTCACTGAGCAAGAGGATATTTTTGTTTTATTTTTCTAATTTTCCTTCACAAAGTTATGCATTTTTCAAGTTCTGGTAATTAAATAAATAGGAAAATAGCCTAATTTTCTACTTATCCACGCGGCGCCCTGTCATCCTTGGCATCTCCGAACGGCCATGCGGCGCGCTCCCATTCAACGCTGCCTTCCGACTCAGCGCCACGCGGCCCGCGGTTCACGTATCGTCTCCTGGTCCGACGTCATCTGAGCCGTCCGTCCGCGCTTGTATTGAATGAACGGCATCCGTTCATCGTCCCCAAGCCTCCTAGCCCGAGAACCGTCTGTCTTCTAGGCCTAAGATCTCACTCGATACTTGACCAAATTGAACGTTCTTATGCTCTATGGATTCGTCTCGAGAAGACGAACACATCCATACGGTTTATGTGGCATGAAATTGACTCAATAAAAATGGAGAATGTTCGAAGCTCCGGAAGAAGAGTGAGGCCATATTTTTGCTCGCAGAAGTGTGGCTTCGATCCGAGGGTTGTGTCACCTTCGATTGCGTCCCAACGAAGCTCCGGATGAAGTCTCCGGCCCGGTGAATTGTCTAGGTAGGATTTCGACCACGCACCGATTACAAAGCTTGGAGTCTAGAAACGTATGGGTGGCCCGGAGAGGGGCTTTTGCCGATGGACTTCTTCCTCGGTCCGGTGAAGGTGTAGGATCAATCAATTTGGGGATTGGTCCACCGTGAAGAAGTGTCCCGGTTTTATGCTGAAATTCGAACTCAAAATCGAGCTCGCCTGAGGAATCGGGCCGGAATCCAGTGGGAATCAAGTGCTCTATGTGTAGAGAGTGGTCCGGAATGATTTTGCGCAGTTTCCTTAAGGTTGGTTCGAGCACCTCTCCCATGGCCGAGAGAGGGGGTGTTTAAATAGAGAGGCTGGAGGGCCTCCTGTGGGAGTTAAGGATCGGGATCACCGCTCTGGCAAGAGAAGAACAGCACGCAATGGCCACCTGGGATGGGGCAGCTCAACAGTGGAATTCCAAACTTCGGCTCCTCCCAAGGTCTCGGCCATGGTGTTTTTCGGCGACCTGTGCGGGCCGGGCGGCAGCATGGGTCACCCTCAGTGTCCGGTGGGTCGTGGTCGGAGGTTTGTGCAATCAATCGGCCATGGACATGTGTAAAGGGTTCGAATCAAAGTGGAATGAGAAAGGGCTAGCTTTGGGTCTAAATCGGTCAACCCTTGGTTTTGGGTTAGGTCCACCCTCCAAGGCCAATTTAGGCCGAAGGAAAGTCACTTGGATCAGCTTCGATTAGTGGGGTCAAGTCACAATCCAAGTACAATTAAGCTTAAGTAAGAGTTAGGGAGACATGGGAGTGGTTAATCACTCTTAAGAGAATCATTAAAGGGTCCCCTCTTCTTGCCATTTTGGGTATGGTGAAGTGTCCAAGGCTTTCATGGCTCACATGTGGCTCATGCACGGCTTCATGGCTCACCTTCGTCTGGAAAAAGCTAAGTCAACTTTCATGAAAGAGGTTTTTAGGAATTTTGGTAATTTAGGGGTGATTTGATAGATTTGGCATATGGCTTAGTTTAGAAAAATTTGATGGCTAATTTAGAACTTAGGGATGATTTTAATTGAGTGAGGATGAGATGAGATTGTAATGTGGGCCTTAGGATGGGCTCGGACTTTTGAAATTATTTTAGAATGGGCTTTTGGATTTCAAAACAAATTTTAGGTTGATAATTTTGTAAAGGATTGGATCCAATAAGTGTTTAATTTAATTTAGGAAGGTTTCATGAATGATTTGGAATAAATTTGAAGTGGTTTCGGCTTGAATTGGGTTGGGTTCGACCTCTTTGGTAAATGGGCCAATGTAGGTCAAATTGGGCTAACTTGGGCCAATGTTGGGCTAGGGTTCAAATCGATGTAAAATTAATGTTGGGAAATGTTTATGGGAGTGTTTCAAAGAGGTTTTGACTTTGGTCGGGTTTTGATTTTGGGGTTTAGGCTTATTCTGGGTTAGGTTTGGGTTTAGGTCAAAATTGGGCTTTTTGGTTTTGGGTTGAATTCGAGTGGGGTTTGGGTCTAAATTTTGGGTAAATCATGTTAGTGTTTTGTTTTTGGGGATGTTAAGGAAGGTTTAGAAAAGATTTGGGGTTAATCGGAGTTGAATCGGGTTAGTTCGGGTTAGGTTTGGGTCATGGGTCCAAATTGGGCTTTAAGGCCAAAAGTGAAATTGGATTCAAATGTCAATCAAATTGGACTTGGATCTTGTCTAAATTGGTGTTAGGAATGTTAAATTGAAGTGTAGAATTTAATTGGACCAGAATTTGGGTCAATTGGGTAGGTTTGGCTTGACATTGGGTTCATTTTGGGTTAAAATGGGTCAAATTGGTGGTTTTGAGAAAAGTAGGGTAAATTAAAAAACTTGGCCCATGGTGTAGTTGAACAAAATGAAATTAGGAATATTTGGGATTTTTTGGAATTTTCTGGGAATTTTCTGAATTTTTGGATTTTTGGGTCAAGAGGGGTATTTTGGGTATTTGGAGGGTATTGGGAGGTATTTTTGGAATTTTTGGTATTTTTGGCTATGGATGATCAACTCGATTGGTGAGGAAATGTTCAAGGTTAATTTTGGGGAATTTTTGGTGATTTGGAAATTTTGAAAAATTTGGGTAATTTCAAGGGCTTTGGGTAAAGTAAGTGTGTAGGGTCCCGGGGTCAAAAATCGAAAATTTGCAAAATTAAAGATTGAGTAATTGTAAGTGGAATGAAATCATTTTGGTTGAGCCATGAAGCCATATCAAGCCCACATGAGCCATGAAGGGACTCATTTGAGGCATCCACTAAGTTGTTCCTAACCCTCTTAGCCAAGGGCTTAGGGGTTAAGGACCATCCATGTGAATCACCTTCATGAGTCAGGAGGTCAAGTTTGGTATGGGTGTGTTTTTAGGAGGTGTGTGAAAGTGTAGTGTATAAGTGTAGTGTGTGTGTAGGTCAGCCCTCACTGCACCAGGCCACCTGGTAGCGGCTCCTAAGGCCAAAGAGTCCTATAGGAACTCATCCTTTAAACTTCCACATTTGATTTCAACCCTCTAGGTGATTAGGGGTCTACAGTCAAGTTTGTGGAGTTTGCAGGGAGTTAAGAGGTGTTTGAATTTCTAAGTGGTGGGTCCCATTTCTAGTCCTCTAGGATTAGTCAAAGGAAAAGCCTAAGGCTAGATCCTAAGCACTAAAGAGAAGAAGAGAAGACCTCATCAAAAATGAGGTCAACAATGGGAAGGCCCATTCGTGGTCGAGACAGTCTACTCAGGAGGTTCCTACCAACTGGTGAATTGCCGTGGAGAACGACCTATGCTTCCAATCAATGGATGATATTTAGTACAGCCCCTGATCCTTTCCTTGTTTTTCGCAGGGAAATGTCGAACGGGCGGTTGGTTCTGAACTTTAGAAATGGCGTGAGTCTAGCACTTGATGAAAAGAGGGTGAGGGATGGAGCCGTGATCGAGATCGACTCTGACTTCACACCAGCCAGGCTACAATATGAAGAAAATGATTGGACCCCGATTGATCGGGAAGAGTTCCATAGCCAGACAGTGATGAAAGTGGGTGGCCCAAGTCAGCAATCCACCAGCAAGAAGAGAAAAGCAAACGTCGCTCGTACAACAAAAGAAGATAAGAAAGTTAAGTCTGTTGTTGCTACCGCAGAGGGCAGGCTTGTCAGCGCCATGCCCGCAGAAGTCCAAGGGGTAAGGAGAGCTACTCTCACTGCCACCCAGCGGAGGAATAAGAATTGCCGCATTCGCAAGATGTTAACCAAGTTAGCAGCAGATTAAAATGAAGAGACAATTGCTACCGTCAATAAAAATACTCCGAAGAAATTGGTTCGTTGGGAATCGGAAAGGAGGATATCAACTCCTAGGAAAGCAGAACAGATAAAGGAAATTCCAAGAAGAGCAGAAATAGAATCAGCGCCTCGATGCTAAGCAGATGCACCAGTTCTAAAGAGTCTTGTTGCGAAAGCAACCCCGGAGGATGTCCCGACAGAGACTATCCCTGAGGAGCCAAGACATGCACGAGAGTGTGTCGGGGTTGAACCAAACATTCCCCGGTACATTACTAGACCTCGCCTATTGCAGATAATTCTGGAATATGAGTTGGAAAGAATGCAGAATGTTGAAAAGAAAACTTTTGAATACTTTGAGAGAATTGGAGGCAAGAGGATCAATATCTTAGAAGGCCTCGAGCTGCATATAGATGTACTCTCAGATTACGAGCAGCAACAAATTGTAGATTGCGTACTTGAGCTTCAGAAAATGGTCCGACCTGGTCGCCTAAGGGAAAAGACCTATTCAGAACCCCGAAGATGGATGCCAGGAAAAGGAAGAATTACAATCCAATGCGGATGTTGCTACAACTTCGCAGTAGACAGAAAAGGGAATCCACCAGGAATACTCCGTCGCAGTGAGGTGGATCTGATGCTGAATATTATTAAAATAATGGTAAAGAGAATGGTGACATGGAGGGTATTGCCTGCAAATTGCATACCCAACAGCTGCATCATTAACATCTACGAGGAGGGCGACTGCATACCTCCACACATAGACCATCATGATTTCATTAGACCTTTCTGCACAGTGTATTTTGTCAACCAGTGCAATATCATGTTCGGATCTGACCTCCGGATAGCAGACCCCGGAGAATTTCGATGGCCGGTGAAGATACCACTACCGGTAGGTTCCGTCCTGGTGTTGAAAGAAAACAGAGCAAACATCGCAAGACATTGCATTCCAGGAGTGCCTGTGGAACGAATCTCCGTCACTTTCAGGAGAATGGATGACAAAAAAATGCCTTTCCACTTTCAGCCAGATCCAGAGTTAGAGATTCTTCGGCCCTACGAGCTGTGATTTACATGGGAAATATCACACCTCCAATGCACATCCATACGACATTCATGCCAAGGATGACTTGGAAGGTGATGTTATTGTCCATGTATCTCACTATTCAGACATGGATTTTGATGACTGCTTTTAAAAGAAACTTGAAGAATCTTACACAATCTGTGTTGGATTTATATGGATTGTATGAGATATTGAATTCTCAAGGAAAATATCATCATGTTTTGGAGCAATATGTATGATGTATTTTTGACGAGATTGGAATGAAAACGACTATGTCATGTTTTGCCTTCACCTCTTTTTGTGCAAATTGACTGGGAAACGCCATTAGGTTAAATGAACTTCGAACAAAGAACAAAGCGAAAATAAAAATAAATGAGAACGCTTTTAAAAATCTGAATTTCAAAACGAACCCCAAATAAATGTGAACCCTGAATTGAAAATCAAGCTAAAATAAAATCACAATAAACAACTAAGACAAATTCCTGAATCTGAAATCCCTAGCCTTTGGCTATTCTCAAATCTCTTTTCAATACTTCCTTCCCTCTTTTGAGAAGGTCGACTGAATCTACTGACACAGAACCACAAAAATTTTTCGATTTGGTTCTGATGGCATGGATTCATATCCTTCGCCAAATAATCAGACTTTGATCAATCCTCGTGGGACGTGAAACACTTTTACGTCTCATTCCAAATCTTCCGCTAAACTCAAATCTCCACAGAAAATTTCTACCCTTTAAACCTTTGAGACTCGAATCAGATTTCAGTTCTCTTTAAACCTTCGATACTGGAACTAGATTCCAGTTCTCTTTAAACCTTCGAGGCTGGAACCAGATTCCAGTTCTCTTTAAACCTTCGAGGCTGGAACCAGATTCTAGTTCTCTTTAAACCTTCGAGACTGGAACCAGATTCCAGTTCTCTTTAAACCTTCGAGACTGGAACCAGATTCAGTTCTCTTTAAACCTGCGAGACAGGTACCAAATTCCAGTTCTCTGCTTTCGAGGTCGGTACCAAATTCCGACTCTCTTCCCAAGATTGATACCAAATTTCAACTCTCTCCTTCCGAGACTGGTACCGAATTCCAGATCTTATTTCGAGATCAGTACCTAAATTCTGATTCTCATCCTTTACACTTGATACTTAAACTCTGATTCTCACTCCGAGGCTGGTACCTAAATTCCTGTTCTCTTCATAATCCCGAGGTTGGAACCTAGGTTCCAATTCTCATTTCAAATCCAGATTTCCTTGAATTGATTTTAAATTAAACCTCAACCAAAATTGAGACTCAGAACAAATCTAAATCTAAACTCACACATAAAAAAAACTCGGAATAGAAAATGAAATGAAATTTAAATCAAATTTCTCCAGATCTTATGATCTGGAATTCACCTCCTTCTCTTTTCCCCAGCGAGAGTTCAGGGATCTCCAGTCTTGGAGATATACTCGATACTCCCCAGCGGAAATTTTTTTCTACTCTGTTCTAAGTGTGTCACTTAGACGTCTGTGTTGGCTTTGTTGATCTCTTTGGTCAATGCCAATACGCGCGGTGTGCTTGGTTAGCACACCATACCTATTGGGGGTCCATTTGTTGACCTCATTTTTTATGAAGTCTTTTCTCTTCTCTCCTTAGTACTTAGGATCTAGCCTTAGGCTTTCCCTTTGACTATCCTATAGGATTAGAGATGGAACCCACCACTTAGAAATTCAAACACCTTTTAACTCCCTGCAAACTCCATAAGTTTGATTAACAACGCCCAAACCACTGGGAGGGTTAAGATCAAATGTGGAGGTTTAAAGGATGAGTTCCCTATAGGACTCTTTGGCCTTAGGACTACCCTGGGTGGCCTGGTCTGGTGAGGGTTGACTTGCACACATTACACTTTCACACACATTCCAAATCCTAAAACCATTCATACCTAGCTTGACTTCCTGACTCATGTAGATAATTCATATGGATTGACCTTAACCCTTAGGCCCTTGGCTAAGAGGGTTAGGAACAACATAGTGAATGCCTCAAATGAGTCTTCTCATGGCTCTTATAGGCTTGATATGGCTTCATGGCTTAACAAAAGTGATTCCATTCTACTCAAACTTGATCAATTTTCATTTTTTCAAAATTTCAATTTTTGACCCCCGGGACCCTACACCCACCAAACCTACCAAATGTCCTTGAAGCTACCCAAAATTTGCAAAAATTACCTAAATTACCTAAAATTTCTCAAAACCAATCCTTAACATTTCCCACCATTTAAATTGATAATCCTTAGCCAAATATACCAAAATTCCCAAAAATACCCCCAAATACCCAAAATGCCCTTTTTAACCAAAAAATCCATAAATTCCAAAAATTCCTAGAACATTCCAGAAAATCTCAAATATTTCCAATTTCATTTTTTTCAACTACACCATAGGCCAATTTTGTCAATTTACCCACTTTTACCAAAAATCCCCAATTTTGCCTATTTTTTAACCAAAGTAAGCCCAATGTGAAACCAAATCAACCCAATTGACCTCAATGTTGATCCAATACAATTCTAAACTTCAATTCAATATCCCCAATATCAATTTAGACCAAATCCAAGCCCAATTTGATTAACATTTGGATCAAATTCCAATATGAAGCTTAAAGCCCAATTTTGGCCCATGACCTAAACTTAGCCCAAACTAACCCAACTCAACTCCAATTAACCCCAAATCTTTTCCTAAACCTTCCTAACATCCCCAAAAACAAAACACTAACTTGATTTGCCCTAAATTTGAACCCAAACTCCACCCAAACTCCACCCAAAACCAAAATCCCCAATTTTGGCTTAAACCCACCATGAACCCAAATGGTCCCAAATCCCAAAATCAAAGCCCAACTAAAGTTGAAAACTCTTTGTAACACTCCCATAAACATTTCAAAACATTAATTTTACATCAAATCTAACATTAGCCCAACCTTAGCCCAAGTTAGCCCAATTTGACCCACTTTGGCCCCTTTACCAAAAAATCCCAAATCAAACCCAATTCAACTCCAAATCACCTCAAATTTGTTTCAAATCACTCATGACACATCCCTAAACTAAACCTAACATTTGTTTGGCCCAATCCTTCACAAAATTTCCATCCACTAATTTTTTTTCAAACCTAAAGGCTCGCTTTCTTAAATCATTCTAAAAGCCCATTTTCACCACATCCAAAAGGCCCAAAGTCAATCCAAAGCCTACATGACACTTTCACCTCATCATCCCTTTAAATTAAATCATTCCCTAAGTTTCAAATTCATCACTAAACTTTTCTAAACTAAGCCATGTGCCAAATTACCCCTAAATATCTAAAATCCTTAAAACCCATTTCCATGAAATTGACTAAGCTTGGCCCCAAGCCAAATGGAGCCATGGAGCCATGCATAAGCCATATGTAAGCCATAAGAAGCCATAGACTTGTCATCACTCCCTAATTGGCAAAAGGAGGGGATCCTTTAAGCACTCCCTAAAAGTCATTAGCCCTACCCATGATTCCCCTTAACCTAAAACTAATCTAAGTAATCTTGATGGGAACTTCACCACTCTTCATAAGCTGACTCACCTGACCTCCCTAAGCCTAAAATCAGAGCTTTGGATGGTGCACCAAGCCCTAAGCCATGACTTGATCCATTTGAACCCAAAATAACCCTTCCCCCTTACCACTAAAATCAAACCTCTTTACACTTGGAATTGGCCAATTGAACTCACAAACTTCAAGCCCTGACCCTCCTGATCAGGATGGTGACCTGACCCTGGCTGGCCAGCCACCAGGTCACCGAAAAACACCATGGCCGAGAGGTCTAAATGGATTAAAAAATTCAATTTGAACTAGATGAGTTGTCCCATGCCCAATGGCCACTTCAGTTGTTCTTCTCTTCACCAGAGCAGTTGATCCAAGCCATCAAACCCCCCTGGGAGGCCCTGACAATGGCTATTTAAACAAGCCACCCCCTCTCGGCCAAAAGGTTGGCTGAAATCAACCTTCATAGAACCCCTCCAAACTCCCCACAGAGCTTCCCTAGCCAAGAGCAATCCATCCCCACTGTTCTCCCGCCCCTAAATCCCATCGATCGAGCTCAATTTTGGAGCTCAATTCTCAGGCCAGAACAGGACATCTCTCAAACCTCCACCAAAATCAAATTAAACTCACCCACACCTGCACATGACCACGAGAAGGAGTTCCCTAGTGAAAGCCCCCTCTCCAGGCTACCCAATTGCTCTAGCCTCTAAAGTCTGAAATCGGGTCTGGTCACTTTCATACTTAGACCTTTTACCAGGGCCATAGGCTTCATCCCTAGGCTCTTCCAGCTCCAACGAACGTGCCTAGCACATTCAGTTGAGGCCTCACCTCCTGAACCAAGGTATGGAGACTTCTCTTTAACCCGAGCTTCCAGCGATTCTCCATTTTGTTTGAGTTAATTTCATGCCATGTAAACCATTTGGATGTGTTCGTTTCCTCAAGACGAATCCATAGAGCATAAGAACATGAAAATCCATTGAGAAACGAGAGAGATCTTAGGGTTTGAGTGTGGACGGCTCTCGGGACACACCAGGCGAAGACGATGATCGGCTGCTGTTGGATCAAGCGTGTATCGAATGGACGGTGCAGATCGCGTCGGACGAGTGAACGGGACATGAACCGAGGGCCCCCAGAATGCTGAGTCCGATGGCAGCGTCGAATAGGGAGGCGACGCTTGGGCTTCCGGAGCTGCCGAGGATGAGTCGGCGCCGCGTGGATAAGTAGATAATTAGGGGTATTTTTGATTTATTTAAATACCCAGAACTTCAAAAATCCATATCTTTTCATAGAAAAATCATAAAAATAAAATAAAAATACCCTCTTGCTCAGTGAACAGAGGAGAATAATGTGGAAAAAGAATTGAGTTAATTTGATGAGTATTTTATTTTTAATTAATTATTTACTCATTTTAGTATTTTAATTCTCCATTTGCATAAACAATTCACCATGGCATGAGACTATAAGGCTTTTGAAGCCTCTGAACTTGGGAACATTCCCTGAATTTTTCAAGGTTAGAGACTATCTCTATGGCAAGTTATGTATTTTTCAAGTTTATGTCACTATTTTTTGTATTTTAATTCTATTAATTAACATATTGCTTAGAAAATTCTAGAAAAATTTGGGAAGTTTTTTAGGTCTAGAGGACTCTAGGATAATTATGTTTTGAGTTAATTCATTAAGAATAATCCTAATTGACCTAATTACTCAAAACTAAACTTTAATTAATTAGGATTAACCCTGCATCAAAAGAACTTAAAAACAATTTTCCACTAATCTCTAGGATCAGAGGGACCTCACATAAAAATTTGAAATTAATTGGAAGTGAGTAGCCCCACTAAATGGATTAGTTAAGTCACATGATCAAAATTAAAATTTAAAAATCCATAACTCCAAAAATACATTTATAAAATTCACCAAATTGGTTTTAGGACTTCTCTGATATCAGAGGAGTCTAAGAAAATAAAAACTGTAACTTTTCAAAAATCTTTATTTTCCACCTTATTTTAATATTTTAAAAAATTTAAAAATAATAAAAATCACAAAAATATTAAAAATCATAAAAATGTCATATTTCACCTCCTAATCACTTAGGAACAAACCAAATATTTTTCCTAAGCCTCAAAGTAAAGATATTGAATTTTAAAACCTTAAGACAATCTTTAATATTTAAAAATGGATTTCTCAACATTTTCACTAAATTAAGTCTAATAAATCAAAGAAAAATTAGAAAAATATAAAATTTACTTCTCTGAACTCCTTGAGGTTAATTTTTCATTTTTCAACTTTAATTTTATTTTATAAGTAATTAACACTCCAAAACTCAAAATAATTATAATAAATAAAATATAATTCAAAAAATCACCAAAATTGGTCTAAATGGTCCTTTGGTTACTAGAAACATCCCATAATTTTCCTAAGGATAGAAACCTTACCTTGGTCATGTTGTTGAATTTTCATTGAAAACCTTCATTTTCTCACAAAAATAAATATATTAATTAAATTAAATCTAGAAAAATCACATTTTTTCCTCTAATGTCTTAATTGACATATGAGTGAGGTGACATAAAAATTTTAAGTTCATTTGAGCTTAATTTGATGAGTTATGAAATAAATAAGCCTAAAGGGGCATAAAGGTAATTAAAGAATTTTAACCCTAATTAATATTTAGGTTTAATTAAGGGGAGGGTAAAATATCTGATTTTAAAAGTTTCATTAGATGATCAAAACCTAGGGAATTAAGGGGTAGAAACCCATTAATCATCTTCAAAATATTTAAAGTAAATTTTAATTAATTAAACAATTTGAATTTCGGAAGAATAGAGTTAAAATTTGGATTATTAAGATTAGGGATATGATTTAAGAAGATATCAATTCTTTAATTTAAAATCCCTAAATGAATCACTTTAATAATATTTAACTTCTAATTAAATTTAATGTGATAATTGAAATTAATAATTAAATAATTAAAAGGAAAATAAACCTTAATAAAATTAAAAACTTAAAACATTGAATAACTAGATGATCAAATTGGAATAAATTTAAAACATTAAAATTAACTTGAAATTACTTAAAAATCAATTCTAAAATAAATTTGAAACATTAAAGAAAATCAACCTTAAGATAATTCATAATTAAGAACCTAAAAAAATCAAATCAATTAAAAATTATCCTAAATATTTCAATTAAATTAAAATTAAGTTATTAAAATTTAAATTGAATAATCTAAACACCTCTTTCAACCCAAATTACTCTAATACGTTGAAATCATTAAAGATGTAAAGATTTAATTAAAATTAAAACAACTTGAACACTATTCCAAACATAAATTATTAAAATTTCATAACTAAATTAAATCACTTTAAATCACCAATTCCAGTTTTAAATCGTTAAATTCTTTAACAAACTGATTTGCCCCCTAAAGGTTTTCATTATTTTAACTCTTAATTAAAGTATCAAGTGAGATGTCACTTTACTTATAGGATAATTAAACATCCTAATTCACTGAGCAAGAAACAAACTAAACTAAACTTTTGGATGAACAATTCACTTGTACAATAAAATTCATTTGGACTCAAAATATTCTCAGAAGCATTGAAAAGATGTTTAAGATTCGTCCTAAGCACTTTCTCAATATGATGAGATGTTTTACAAGAACAACTGAACTTGATTGTCCTTTGATGAAGAAAATCATCCTTAACAAAATACAAGAACCTAGATGTCATAGGAAATGACTAGCAATAGGATTAGGACTTTGGTAGACAACCAAAACCTTCCCTTAGCTTTACCTAGGTGTTTTCTTGCAAATATATATAAATGCCTTAACATGTGCTTTAAGTGTAGCTTGGAATGACGGGAAGACCCTCCAGGTATTCTTTTATTTTATTGCAAGTTACTTACATGCACTGCGCTTTACTTTTCTTGCATGTTAAACAAGATTGTTGCATGAAAACTGAAACCTTTAGGATAGCCACAAAACTGAAACCCAAAGCTAAATTAAAAATCACAACAAGATAAAATTCACCGCCACAACATTTCAAAATATAGAACAACTAAAAATTTAATAACAAACAGAACACAAAACTATAACTATAACTAAATTAAAACGTCTTGTTGGATGATTGGGAATACCTCGGATGATGTAACCTCCGTGTTGCTAACGGTATTTCCCACGGTATAAATGAAAGTGTGGAACTCATTCAGTTGAGTTTAGCAAATTCATCTGGACTAAGTGAATCCGATAAAAATAACGGTGTCGGAATGATGGAACCATGGGATCTTAACCGGTGTTGTTATAATCAACTTTAAGATTCCCCTAATAAAACATTAAAGACATTTGGACTTTTAGATTTCTCTAAACCAAAACACTTCTCTCATCTCTTGATTATCATTTTCTAAAACTAAACCTCTGCAACGACAAGAAGCTTGGAGCATAGTGGGCAGCACGGCCATCGTCATCAGCAAAACTTGTGTCTACTTCAGCAAAACCTTTTCCTAGTTTTAAATAACCAAGCCATAGGATTTCAACGTAGTTTTCCTAGTGCAACATAAATCCTCAACTTTTTTTAGGCGTTTGCATAATCATATTATGTAAATTAAGCCCTGACCGGTCTTAGGACTCCGAGGTAGTCGTTTGGTACGACATAAACCCTCACATCTTCGAGGCTATTTGTGTGATCATATCATACAAATATAAGTCATAATTAACTAAAATTGGCAAGATTACAACATTAAATAAACTCTCAAATTGAAGCCAAACTATAGGATAGTTGGGAAGTCACCGAAGTTCACTTCGGGTTCGTGACATCCCCTACTTCTCTTCTTTTAGATTCCTAAAATAAACTATTCCAAATGTGAGCTATTCCCTATTGAAATTTCCAAAATCCAATTTGTTTGAAACCTTAAACTTTGAAATTCCTGAGAGAAAAACCATTGATCATTATCCAGGGGCTTACCCTTATAGGGAACTTTAAGAACCCAAGTAATATAAACCCTGCTTAATTCATTTATATTAAGCAAGGGAACTTGTCGGCTTATAAAATTGGTTCGCAGACCAAACGGATGTCACAAGTCTTCTAGTTTATTTAATCGAGCCTCATCATCAAATAGTGTGTCTATTCCTCGGGATAAATACACGGTTTGTGATGTGGTGCTCGTTTATATAAACTATTTGGGATGTAAGATCGGTTTGATTTCATATCTTAAATTTTTTTTAAACTTAAAATTATTTTTAAAATCAAATGCTGCTTTCCAAAAAATATATATTTAAATTAAATTTAAAATTTAAAATTTGCTGACAATTTCTATAGGCGACCCTTTTTTTAAAATACAACACACAACCTAAAAAATAAGTCATACAGTGGTCTTTCAAAATCATTTTTAGTTGGAGAGACAAATATTTCTTTATCTTTAGAAGTAGTTTCTTCAGGTTTTTTCAATTTCATCAGTTTCCCTCTCCACTTGAATCTCTTTTTGAGTTCCATCCTTTAATTCTTTTACACTCCTAAGTTGCACAGATTTAACTTGTTTTGGCTCTTTACCATTATCTTTAGGATTTATTTTAAAATTGCTAGGAAGTGTTCCCTGGGGTCTATTACTAAGTGCGTTAACAATTTGTCCCAGTAGATTCTCAATATTTATAATTATAGCATTTTGACTTTGTAATTGATTTCCTTAATATTGTAATTGATTACCCATTTGTAAAACTTGTTCTTCTATAGACAGCTTCTTTTCTTTAAATTGCTGGTTATTAAAAATTGGAGGATAAGAAGGTTGATAGTTTGAACTACCCTAATTATTCCAGTTTCCTGTTGGGTTTACTTGACTATTTTCCTATTGTTGGTTTCCACTACTAGAAAGGCTCCAATTAAAGTTTGGGTGGTTTTTATAACTTGGGCTATAATAGTTAGAATATAGATTATTGAATTTATTAGCAACAACATGTAATTTCTCTAATATTTGAGAATCATTCACTTGCCCTAAATTTTCATCATTTACATGAGGTATTTGGGAAAATTTCATAGCATAATTATCTAACTTCTTAGATATCACAACAACTTGAGATTCTAAGATAGTAAAAGCATTATTATCATGAATACTAACCACACTTTTAGGATTTACCCTTTCTGATTGCCATTAGAAATTATTAGCAGTCATTTCTTCAATTTAGGCATAAGGTTCATCAAATGATATTTCCATTAAAGATCCTTCAACAACAAAATCAATTATAGATCTAAGGGGACCTATTAAACCTTTATAAAATGTTTGAATAATGAACTAGTCTAGTAAACCATGATGTGGACACTTTCTGAGTTTTGTAAATCCTTCCCATGTTTCATAAATTGACTCCCCCTCATACTGAGTAAAAAAAGTTGTCATTTCTAAGGTTTGCAGTTTTTTAAGGAGGAAAATATTTAACCATAAATTTCTGTGCCATATCTCCCCAAGCTTTATCCATTTGCTAATAAATTTAACCACATCTTAGCTTTAAAGAAAAAAAGTCTAAGTCTAATAGCATCATTCGATACACCATCATATTTGAATGTAGAACAAAGTTCCAGAAAACTTGCAAGATACAAATTTGGTCCTCAATTTGTGTTCCCCCAAACAGATTATTTTGTACCATTTGTATTATAACAGGTTTAAGTTCAATTGAATTAACTGCTACAATAGGGATATTTATACTTAAGTAAATTTCATTTGCTGTAGAGTTGACATAATCCTTTAAAACTCTTTGTAAATTTTAATGCTCATTTTCGTTAGTTAAAATTTCAATGTTATTATGAGGTATCTTTGCCATTTCTTGAGAATGATGAAGTTGTTTTTGCTTTCTAATTCTTCTTATATTTCATTCTAATTCAGAATCATATGGAACTAATCCTTCAAGTCCTGAACTACGCATATAAAATTTAAAATTCAAAAATTAAATTTAGAATATTTAGGATTTTAATTTTTGGTTTTTTTATTATTATATTATATATATATATATATGGTTTTTCATATTTTTAAGATTTTTTAATTTTATATTTTCGTATTTTTAAATAAATAATTTTCAATGAATTCTAATTTAAGTTCTCCAGCAACAGCGCCAAGAGCTGACCCGACCCATAGTTATGTAGAAATTTAATTTCCTTAATTTGTGAAAACTTTACACAATTTATATTAAGCGACTAGTGAGAATAAATGTAAACAAATCGAATTTAAAGAATTATTTTTCTCACTAAGGTTATTACACAAGTATACGTATCGTTTCAATAAATATAGGATTTTCTATAAAAACCCTAATATCGATCCCAGAATGAACAGTTAAGAACCAAAAGAAATTAATTCTTAAAATACCAAAAATATAAAGAACTTTAATTTAAAATATCAAATAATATTAAAGATGAAATCAAGTTTACTAGTTTCTATAAACGCAAAACAATAAGTAAAAGCAGTGATTTAAGCAATATAAATAAATAAACTTTATCCTTACAAATAATTCATAATCAGTTGAGGATTTCAAATGTTTAGAACTTAAAACATGGTATTGTGATAAATAGGAGCATACATATTTTTTACCCTTTGTCAAGTGTATTAAGAATATTGGCTAATCTAAAGGTTGGTACCGTCATGTATAGTAGAGCTGGGTAGGTTCTAGTCTCTCACACTTAGATTATCTATTGTGTCCTCTCAACCGGACCTACCAGTGACCCTTTTTTCCAAACTATAGACCAAATTGATAAAAAATCTAGCTTGTCATTATAGAAACACCAATTCTACACCCATCAATCTTATCTCCTGATTTATTTACACTCCCCCTCAGAAAATCGTCACTGCTCTTTCCACCTTGAAATGTGATACTTACTAGAAAAGAAATCTTAGTATTTTTGGGTCTATAAGTTTTCTCCACAAATTTTAACAAAACAAGTAGCCAATTTGTAAAGTAAATGAATATTCGATAAAAATATCATCACAATTTCTAGAAATAAAACAAAAAAAGTTCTAAATAAAATCTAAAAATTTTACTTAATTACTTCATATTTTAAGGAGAAAGAAAAGAAAACTACTCAGAAGCATTGGATTAAAAAAACAAAACATAGTTATAAAACTCGAATCCAAAGTACAAGACTTAAGAACAAAGTTACAAATACTTATCTGGAATGTTTCCCAAGGCTATCCTTTAAAGTTCTCTGACTTTTTTGACTCCCACGAACTCTTACAGGACTCCAAACTTCATAAATTACAAAGGCTCACCAAGAACTCTCTACACACTTTTGACTATATTTGAAATGACTATAAACAACTCTAAAACGACTATTTTAGGCTGTTGAATTAATCCTATGTATAAAGCTTCGAAAATGACCAAGGGTTTCTTCAGGAAACTCTTCAAAATTCGGCCTCATTCATTTAATCTTCTAGAAGATAATCTTCTGATCACATCTGCTTTGAATATTATCGGTACTATCACCACAATGTGGATAGCATTGGCTCGGATAAGCCTAGTCGGGTCATTTGCCGCATATGTTTTTCTCTACGACCGAGTGTGTGCTTCAAGGGCCACAAACCTTATGAGATTTCAGCTTGAATTACCTTCTCGACCAAGCTGCCAATGTGTATAAACTCCTCCTTATCGTGGTTGTTGTCTTTAGTATACTTGCAAACCTTGTTTGTGTTATGGAGGAAGGCTTCAGTATTCATCGGCGGGGCCTTTATGAAATAGTCCTTATTATGAATAGCTTCCACCAGTTCTTTCATCAAAACTGTTTGCTGAGTGGGTCTCTGATCTATAAGAAAATACATATTTCTTTATGTCTTAATTCTTATTAATTTATAACGATATTATACTTTAATGAAAGGTATTTTTTGTATTTTTGGATGTAGGTAATGTAGAAAGGTCTAAGGAGCAAAAAGGAGCAAAAATGGAGCAAAATACCAAAAGTATAAAAAATTATGGCCTGGCGCCTAGGCCCCAGACTCGATACGAAAACTGTCAAGTTTTTGACAACGTTTGATCGGTTATTTTGACGGAGTGAGCGGTTATTGGACATTCTAGAAGGCCGGAAGTTGTTCCTTGATAATAGGACATGTGATACATTGCATTTGGAAGCTCCAAAATGGTTTTAATCGCGAAGAGGTGCGAGCCAAAGTGAAGAGGTGTGAAGAACTGGACGCGGTGTCTGGCGCCTAGGCGCCAGACCGACCTTCTAGAAGATTCATTGAATGTGGAGATGTTTTGAAGAGGTGCCTCAAGGCAACTCTTGGAGCCTATAAATAGAGGTCCAATTCTTCAGAAAATGTGCCCCTCCCATTGTACCCCTTTCTCTTATCTACTTTAAGATCTCTCATCCTTAGAAAGAGAATTAGAAAGAGAAATTTAGGGCCACTTTTGTTTTGTTTAGTGAGTTTATTTTCAAGTTATTGCATCTGGAGTTCATTACACTGTGGAGTCAGTAGGAATCAGAAGATCTGTAGAAGCAATATTTGAGATAAGTATATTTATATTTGACTCAAAGTTTAATTATCATGTTTTGTTATTTATTTTTAATGTGTTCTGAGTAGTTAGTTACTTTATTACTTCAATTATGAAGAGATAGATAAGATAATATAAAGATTCAATGGAGAATTAAAATTCAAAATATTTTCAAAACATTGTGATGACATTAATGATCTTACTTTACTTTTTAAATTGGTCGTTTGAATTGTTAAAACCTGTTGAAGAGTTTAAAAACCTTGTAGGAGAAGAACTCTTAACTTGTAAATGTCACATGAATCCTTGGGTAGTCGAAGGCCATGTGCGAGCTATTCATGGTGAAGTGCAAATAAATAGGAAGATAATATTTAAAGGGTGTAGAATTGATAAGTTTTTAGAGTGACGTACTAAATTCTTATAATTCGATTTATAGACTAGGAAAGGGACACTAGTAGGGCCGACAATAGCCACCCATGGACATCAAGAAGTGTGAGCCTAGATTAACCCATTACTACTAACAATACATCCTGACCTATTCTGTAAATTAGTCAATGTTCTTTGCACATGGATCAAAGGGTAAAGAATAGGAATGCTTCTATTTGGCTCAATACCATAAATTAAATTCTCCAACGAATATTAAATTATCTTAAAAATCTTAGATTAATTGAAAGAAAGAAAGTTGTTTATTTTTTATAGAGTTTATAAAATCATTTTCTTATTATTGTTTTCTTTAAATTGCATCTAGTAAATTAAATAAGTAATTATAATCAAAATAAAAAATATTTTTACTATTATATTTCTCTTTCGCTTTATAGAAAATTTATTTCTATAAATCTTCCCCGTGGGATCGATACTTGGAGTCTTTGTTTAAAAACCCTATATTACTTGAAACGATACGTATACTTGCGTAGTACTCCTAGTGTGTAAAAATATTACTTATATAATATTAATTTTATACACTAGCCGCTAATTATAAATCGAGTCAAAGCTTTTTGGCTATCTTTTGGAAGCAACATCACTGCGTTAAGTGCGGCGGTCAGGTCATGTTTTTGGCGCCGTTGCCGGGGAAGAAATTAAAGGAAAAAAGAAATAAAATAGTAAAATTTTATTGCATGTTTTTTGCGAAGATTTGGTTTTGAAGGATTAATACCTTTAGATTCTGAATTGGACAGAATAATTAGAAAAATTAAAAAGGGAAAACAAATTCAAAAATTTCAAGAAATGGCTACTTTACAATATCCAATTGAACTTAATGATCAAAATATTTATAAACCATTAAGGGATTATGCTAACCTTACAATTGATGAACTTCATAAGTAGTATTCAAATACCCACCGTAGATGCTAATTCTTTTGAACTTAAACCGTCTATTATTCAAATGGTGCAAAACAATCAATTTGGTGGATCACCAAATGAGGATCCAAATTTACATCTTGTTAGTTTTTTAGAACTTTCGTGCTACCTTTAAATATAACGAATGTTTCGATGATGCTATCAGATTTAGACTTTTCCATTTTCATTAAGAGATAAAGCAAAGGTGTGGTTAAGCTCATTAAGCAACCGGTTCTATTAAAACATGGGCTGAAATGACACAAAAATTCTTTGCTAAATATTTTCCTCATTCTAAAATCGCTAAATTAAGAAATGATATTACTTCGTTTAGTCAATTTGACGGGGAGACAATATATGAAACTTGGGAAAGATTTAAAGAACTATTAAGAAAATGTCCTCATCATGCTTTACCCGATTGGTTGATTATTCAAACATTTTATACTCGGATTAATCGGATCTTTAAAATCAATTATCGATGCCGTCGCTGGAGGTTCTTTAATGTCTAAATCATTCAAGAAGCTTACACTTTAATCGAAGAAATGGCTAATAACAATTTTCAATGGCCTTCTGAAAGGATTAATCATAAAAAGATGGCTAGTATTCAAGATAATGAAGCCTTTTCTATCTTAGCTTCACAAGTTGCTGTAATATCTAAGAAATTAGATAGTTTTGCAATTAATATTTCGCATAATAATTCTGCTAATATTGAATATCCTCAAACTATTCAAACTTTACAAGCTATTGCAAGTAAAAATAATCCTTATTCAAATTATTATAATCCCAGGTGGAAAAATCATCCTAATTTTAACCGGAACAATTCACAACAACAATGGGGTAATAATCAATCTCATCCCACTAGAAATTGGAATAATCAAGTTAATTCAAATTATAACCCTCCCGGATTTAATAATCAACGAAAAAGTTATCAATAGAAGAATTAATTATGCAAATGAATAATCAATTACAAAATCAAAGTACTGCTATTCGTAATATCGAAAATCAAATAGGGCAAATTGCTACTTTTATTAATAGCAGACCAGTAGGAACACTTCTTAGTAATGTTGAAATTAATCCAAAGGAAACTGAAAAAGAACATTAACATGTTAAAGCTATGCAACTTAGAAGTGGAAAGGAATTAAAAGAAAGATTGCAGTAATGAAATTGAAAAAGAGATCGAGGTCAAGAGATTGAAAAACCTAAAGAAACTCTCTCTCCTAGTCATGATCGATCGTTATACCCGTTAATGTAGAAGTTGAAAAACCACCACCACCTTTTCCTCAAAGACTTAAACGGCAGAAACTTGATCATCAATTTTCTAAGTTCTTTGAAATTATTAAGAAACTTACTATTAACATACCTTTTGTCAAGCTTTGGAATAAATGCCAACTTACGCAAAATTTATGAAGGATATTTTAAGCAAAAACGAAAATTTGAAGCTTTTGAAACCGTTGCATTAAGTGAAGAATGCAGGCAATAAGTCAAAAGAAATTACTCGAAAAGCTTAAGGATCCCGGAAGTTTCACTATACCCCGTGCTATCGGAGAAAAATTTTGCGGAAAAGCTTTATGTGATTTAGGAGCAAGTATTAATCTCATGCCATTTTCTATCTATCGAAGATTGGATGTAGGAGATATTACTTCCACCATCGTAACTCTTCGCTAGCTGATAGATCTATCACTTATCCTAAAGGAGTTATAGAGGATGTCCTTGTTAAAGTGGATAAATTTATCTTCCCCGTAGATTTCATAAGACTTGATATGGAAGAAGATAAAGAGATACCTATTATTTTAGGAAGACCTTTTCTAGCTACCGGACGAGCTATGATTGATGTGCAAAAAAGAGAATTAACCCTGAGAGTCAATGATCAAGAAATTAAATTCAATGTTCTTAAATAAATGAAGTACCCTGATAAAGAGAAATGTTATCAAATGGATATATTGATTATTTAATTAAAAAATATTATCAAGAAAAATGTAAAGTTATTTTTGAAGAAAAATTTGAATTTTTAACTAATGAAGATGAAATAGTAGAAGAAGAAGAGACTCGTTCTATTAAAGATAATTGGGAAACTTTAGACATAACTCAAAATGATATACTTTTACCCTCAATTAAAAAAGCACTCGAACCGGAATTAAAAATGTTACCTTCCCATTTAAAATATGCTTTACTTGAAATTCGTTAACTTTACTCGTTATTATTTCTTCTGAACTGAGTAAAGATCAAGAAGAAAAATTACTAGGCGTGTTAAAGAATTATAAGAAAGCTTTTGGCTGGACTATTGCTGATATAAAAGGAATAAGCCCTTCCATTTGCATGCATAGGATTCTAATGGAAGAAAATTTTAAACCTACTATAGAATTGTAAATAAGATTAAATCCTATTACGAAAGAGGTTGTTAAAAAAGAAATTATTAAGTGGTTAGATCCTGGTATTATTTATCCAATTTCGGATAGTCAATGGGTAAGTCCTATTCATTGTGTTCCGAAGAAAGGAGGAGTAACTATCATTGTTAATGATAAAAATAAACTTATTCCTACAAGACAAGTTACTGGATGGCGAATTTGTATTGACTATAGGAAACTAAATAAAGCCACTAGAAAGGATCATTTTCCTTTACCTTTCTTGGATCAGATGCTCGATAAATTAGCAGGACACTCATATTTCTGTTTTCTGGATGGATATTCCGGTTATCATCAATTACTTATTGCTCCTGAGGACCAAGAAAAGACAACATTTACAAGTCCTTATGGAACATTTGCTTTTAGAAGAATGCCTTTTGGCTTATGTAATGCCCCTGTAACTTTTCAAAGATGTATGATGTCAATATTTTGTGATTTTATTGACAAAGGAATTGAAATATTCATGGACGATTTTTCGACCTTTGGAACTTCTTTTGAATCTTGTTTGGAAAACATAGCCAAAGTTCTGAAAAGATGCGAAGAAACAAATTTAGTTCTTAACTGGGAAAAATGTCAATTTATGGTCACAGAAGGCATTATACTTGGACACGAAGTATCACGAAAAAAGATGGAAGTAGATCAAGCAAAAGTGAAAATTATTGTTGAATTGCAACCACCTACAACTGTTACTGATGTGAGAAGTTTTCTAGGTCATGCTGGATTTTATAGAAGATATATAAAGGATTTTTCTAAAATTGCTAAACCACTTTGTCAGTTATTAGAAAAAGATGCACAATTTAAATTTAATGAAGAATGTATTAATGCTTTTAATATTCTAAAATAAAAATTAATAACTGCACCTATCATTGTTGCACCTGACTGGAATAAATATTTTCAATTAATGTGTGATGCAAGTGATTTTGCAATTAGAGCTGTATTAGGACAAAAATATGAGAAAATTTTCAAAGTTGTATATTATGCTAGTAAAACTCTCACTGGAACACAAAGAAATTACACTACCACTAAGAAAGAGCTTCTAGCTATAGTACATGCATTTGATAAATTTAGACCTTATCTTCTTGGTACTAAATGTATAGTTCATATTGATCGTTCTGCTATTAAATATCTAATATCTAAGAAGGATTCTAAACCTAGACTTATAAGATGGGTTTTACTTCTACAAGAATTTGATTTTCAAATAGTAGATGTAAAAGGAACTCGAAAACCAAATTCGTCGATCATTTGTCTAGAATTAAAAATGATATTATTTCGGAAGAAAATATAAATGAGAAATTCCCTGATGAATCTTTATGTGTTATTCAAAGATGTAAAACACCGTGGTATGCTGATATTGTTAATTATTTAGTTAGCAATATTTTACCTTAAGACTTGGATAACAAATTTATTAAGAAATTTAAATATGATGCTAAATCTTATATTTGGGAAGAACCTCATTTATTTAAAATTGATAAAGATTCTATGATTCGAAGATGCGTACCTTATGAAGAAACTTTTGTTATTATTCAAAAATGTCATGATTCTGATTTTGGAGGACACTTTGGCATAAATAAAACTGCAATTAAAATTTTAAATCCTGGATTTTATTGGCCTACCTTATTTAAAGATGTGAGACAATATGTGAAAACATGTGATCGATGTCAAAGGATGGGAAATATATCTAGGAAAGATGAAATGCCTTTAAACTATATATTGGAAGTTGAAATTTTTGATATATGGGGATTAGACTTTATGGGACCATTTGTTCCATCATCTGGAAAAATTTATATTTTATTAGCAGTTGATTATGTTTCAAAGTAGATTGAAGTTGTTTCTTTACCAAACTGTGATTCCAAAAGTGTTTCTAAATTCTTAAAGAAAATGATATTTTCAAGATTTGGAATGCCTAAGGTAATTATCACTGATGGTGGAAGTCATTTCAGGAATATAAGAATTTAATCATTACTTCAAAAATTTGGAATCAAACACAAACTGCTTATCACCCTCAAACTAGTGGAATGGCTGAAGTATCAAACAGAGAAACTAAAAGAATTTTAGAAAAGACTGTTAATCCTAAAAGAACTGATTAGGTTGATAGACTTGATTCTGCATTATGGGCTTATAGAATGGCTTATAAGACACCAATCGAATGTCACCTTACCGGTTAATTTATGGTAAACATTGTCACTTACACCGTAGAACTCGAACATAAAGCTTATCGGGTGATAAAGGAGTTTAATTTTAATTTGAATAAAGCAGGAGAAAAACGATTATTGCAATTAAATGAGATGGATGAAATTAGAAACGAATCATATGAAGATGCGAGGATTTATAAAGAGAAAATGAAGATTTTGCATGATAAGAAAATTTCAGGAAAAATTTTTGAGCCTGGACAAAAAGTTTTACTGCTTAATTCTCGTTTAAGACTTTTTCCTGGATAATTAAGATCTAAATGGATTGGACCTTATTTTGTTGAGAAAGTATACCATTATGGAGCTGTGGATATTAAAGATCCCAAAAGTGAAAAATTTTTTAAAGTAAATGGATTAAGATTGAAGCCTTATTTGGGAGATATTAAGAAGATTTATAAAGAGGCTTATGAATCGAGTCAACTCGATTAAAGATTTACTTAAGTCGGGCTGACGACGTTAAACCAAGCGCTTTGTGGGAGGAAACCCATAATTATCTTGTGTTTTTGTGTTTTAATGAAAGGTTATGCCTCGATCTTGATTAACTTTATATTACTTTAGAAAAATTTGATGCTCATAAATCTTGGTTGACTTAGGCTGAAAATTATTTTGAGGTATGTAAGATTTAAAAATAGGATCACTCTATTTTAAATATGAGTAAAAAGGAGATCAAGTTAACCTTCATTATGATAGTTTACGATGTGAGTTATCGAGTCTAAATTACTCTTATCAGTATAATTTACCTATCTTGGAGAACGAAATTTTGAAAATTTGATGATTAGGCGAAACGGAGTTGAACATAGTTTCGACGCCTAGGCGCCAGAATTCGGCGCCTAAGAGCCAGAATCAACTATGTATCAATAGGTCCGGCGCCTAGGCGCCAGATTCGGCGCCTAAGCGCCACGGTTACTGGGTTATGCAAAAACCGAAAATTTTCAGTTTTCACACAAATTTCCCCTTTAAATCTACCCATCCTCTTCCCTAACCATCAAGAAATCAGAATTACGTCCCTTACATTTCATTCTTGAGAGATTTGAGAAATTTTTGAAGAAATGGAAAGGAGAAATCATGGAGAAGAGGCTAGGGACAAGGTCTCAAGGGATCCTCAACCCTACTTCAATGGTTTCATCGCTGTAAGTTTAGAGAAAATTTCTAGTCGTTTAGATAAGTTTGAAGAAGATTTTAAAAGGATTGGAGATCGCCTGCATGAGATGTTTCATCAAGTTGAACATCTAGAATGGCAAATGAAACTTCAATTTGATCATATTGCGGCTTATCAAGATGCTAAAGTTGAAATGTATGCGAAGAACAAGTGGATTGATGAAAATATGGCTATGGATTTCTCGAGAGCGTTAGTCTTCTTTCCAAGTGGAATACACAATTTCCCTTGTGAAGATTAGAATATTTTGGTAAAGAGATAGTTATTATGGTTTGTTGAGTTGTTGTATCGATTTAGAGAATCGATTGTGTTTGTTAGTATATTTGCTTTCATGTTCAATGTGTGTTGTATTTGCTTTGAACTTGTTATGATTGAGTGTGTATTAGGAACTCGAATCAAATGTAGTACTTATCCGGAATGTATTGAGTCAAAATTGAAGATTTTAAATGGAAATTAGTGAGTTTGATTGAAAACCTTATGTTTGATTGGTGGATTCAATATTTAATTTTTATAAATTTTTAAAAAATGTTGTGGAAGTTAGAAACTAAAGCCCTACTCTCATATGAGTAATTGGAAGTTGAATTTATGAATTTTGGTGGAAAAATAAATTTTAAAAAAGATTTTTGTGGAAGGCGAGTCTGGCATCTAGGCGCCAGAATTCGACGCATAAGCGCCAGTTCGGCCTGCTATCCGAAAATTACCATTTAAACCCCCAAAAGTCATTTTTGACGCCTAAGCTTCATCTTCTTCCCCATTTTCATGAAAATACATCCTCTAGATCCATTTTGAGGTCAAAACATCAAGGATTTGAGCGCGAAACCACTCGATTTCTTCTTCTCAAGGTCAGATCTACACTTTAAACCATTTATTTTTGATTTTCACCATAGATTTTCCTAGTTTTTGCTAAGAACAGAAATTTTGAAAAAAAATTTGATTTTTAGTGATTTCTTTGGATTTTTAAACATATTTTAAGTTTTATAAACTTAAAAAGAGTTTAAATCTTTGATTCCTAAATTAGTTCTTGTTTTCTTTCACGTTTAGATGACTCCAAAATCTAAGCGTGGTAAAGGACGAGAAAACTTCGACAACGAAGAAATTTCCAACTCGCGGCCGCGCATTTTCGCTTCCACGAACTTGCGTCGTCGAGAAAGTTCATCTCTGAACGAAGTTTTTATCATCCTGGGGAGATGATTGAAAACACTATCGTTGCGCACAACTGGCAAAGATTTTGTTACTTTACTGTTATTGCTATTATCCCGATTGTTCGAGATTTTTATGTAAATTTTCTGGATGCTGACGATTCTGAAGTCTTTGTTAGAGGAATCGGAGTAGGATTTACTCCAGAAAGAATCAACATATTTTATGGCCTACCACCGACTATTGAGTTTTATTATTTTGGATTATCACCATCTGAGGGTGATTTGGATATTATTATTGCCTATTTGACTGACAGTACTGGATCTTGGAAGATCAGGAACAGTAAAAGGGTAAATTTCAAATCTTCCAAGCTGAATGGTGTATCTAAAGCATGGCACTACTTTATTTCGCAAGATTGTTACCTTCCAACCACCCGAGTGAAGTGACTAGAGATCGAGCGATCTTAAATTACCGCATTCGAAGAGGAAGCCTATTGATGTCAGAAGCATTATTTATGATTCTGTGGAGCCTACTGCGAGATCCAGCACTTCTGTTGGATTGGAATTTCCTTCTTTGATTTATTCGTTATGTGTTAATGATGGAGTCCGTGCTGATATTTCTGAGGAGAAGCTGAAGTCTACTAAGCTAATCGGGCGAGAGAGTGTTAGTATCTATGATCGTCTTCGAGGGAAGAGATCGACCGCTCCTTCTACTTCTGCACATACTTCAGGTAAACCTTCTACTTCTAGACCCTCTACTTCTGCTGAGCCACAATCAAATTTCTGGGAATCAATGCATGATCAGTTTTTAGAACAACAGCAGGAGTTATTTCAGACTCACTGCAGGATAGATACTATTGATAGAAAACTAAATCATTTATCTTATTATACCCGGAGGAAGAGTAGTTACGATGCAGAGTATGATGAAGGCCTATTCAGGTTTCTAAAGGGTGAACATGATGTTAGTTTTCCTACTTTTCCTAGCTTTACACCATTTGTTGATCCTAAGGACGTTGAGTTTTCCTTTGGTGATGATGATGACGATGAGGCGACAGCTAGTGATTAGTAGTAGAGGGATCTTTATGTAGTGCTACTCTGTTGTTAGTTTGTTTTGTTTGGATTGTTTGTTAGTTTTATGTTTGATGTATGTTGTTTAGTTTATGTACTTGTTTGGATGGATTCTGTGGTTAAAACATTTTTAGTATATTGTGTTGAGACTGATGTTAGATTTAATTTATATGTTGTTTTAGTTTAATGTTTA
Source organism: Papilionanthe hookeriana x Papilionanthe teres (assembly GCA_022702705.1). Taxonomy (NCBI): domain Eukaryota; kingdom Viridiplantae; phylum Streptophyta; class Magnoliopsida; order Asparagales; family Orchidaceae; genus Papilionanthe; species Papilionanthe hookeriana x Papilionanthe teres. Next base: position 170,792,111 of record CM040423.1, on the reverse strand, counting down.
GTACTTAATTATTTTGCTCTATTTTAATTCTGTTTCAAATTTAATATCATCATAAAATTAGCCTGCTTACCTTTCTATATACGTGCTTCAATTTTATCTTAATTATTCATAAAAGCATGTTTAGAAGTTAATTTTTCCTTTTAAGATTGTTTTTTTACATACTTACTAAAAATACTTATGATTTTCTTTCTCTCATACTTTCAAATTATCATAGTATACCAAAACTTAAGTTTGGGGGAAGGGAAAATCCATTCAAAATTAAATTTTATTTGTCCTTAAAGAGCTAATACTTTCTTAAAAATAGAAACTTTTTAACATAACTTAAGGAATGAAGAATTTATTTGAGATCACTTTTATTTTTGAAATTATAAATAATTTAGTGAAAATTAACAAAAATTTTACTAACTTTGATTGATTTTAATAATATAATTATTTAACTTAAAGAAGAATGAGAAAAAGAATTTTTCTATTCATGATAGAAATCATAGAATTTTAGAAATATTAAGTAATCAAAAATTATCACTTGGAAAAGAAAAGATTGGAATTCTTTTTGAATTTTTATTTATGTTATAATAATTAAGAGGGGATCTATAAGTTTTGAAAAATATAAGTTAAGGATCAAAACCATTAACAGGTTATCCAGATATAGTAATCCTCTCTATAAAAAAGAGAGAGAGAGAGAGAGAAAAGAAAAAAAAAAAGAGAGGAGAAGCTTGAGGAAATGCCTAATCAAAAATTGGCTTCACTTGAATTATCTTATAGGAAGAAAACTAATTACATACTTTACTTAATTTTTATGCATAAATTTTTATTTAGAAAATATTTTTCAAGAAGATCTTTTTCTTGTAAATAATCTATGAAAGCTTAATACAATAGACTTCTATTATTTTCAAAATGAATGAAAAGTTTGAAATCTTATGATTTGGTAGTTAAATATTCTTTAAATTGTTAAAATTAAACCTAGTTAGTGAAATTGGGTTAATAATTTACTAAAGACTTTATAAAATCAAAAATTATAAGGAATCTTAAATATTTATCTTTTATTTCCAAAAGTTATATTTTATGTAGTAAAAAGAGTTACTTCGAGGACAAGTAACATTTAAGTTGGGGGATTTTGATCTATAAAAAAATACATATTTCTTTATGTCTTAATTCTTATAAATTTCTAAGGATATTATGCTTTAATGAAAGGTATTTTTTGTATTTTTTGTATTTTTTGGATGTAGGTAATGTAAAAAGGTCTAAGAAGGAAAAAGGAGCAAAAAGGAGCAAAAATGGAGCAAAATACCAAAAGTATAAAAAATTATGGCCTGGCGCCTAGCGCCTGAATCGTATACGAAAACCGTCAAGTTTTTGACAATGTTTGATCGGCTATTTTGACGGAGTGAGTGGTTATTCGACATTCTAGAAGGTTGGCAGTTGTTCCTCGATAATAGGACATGTGATACATTGCATTTGGACGCTCCAAAACGGTTTTAATCGCGAAGAGGTGCGAGCCAAAGTGAAGAGGTACGAAGAACTGGACGCGGTGTCCGGCGCCTAGGCGCCAGACCGACCTTCTAGAAGATTCATTGAATGTGGACATGTTTTGAAGAGGTGCCTCAAGGCAACTCTTGGAGCCCATTAATAGAGGTCCAATTCTTCAGAAAATGTGCCCCTCCCATTGTAACCCTTTCTCTTATCTACTTTAAGATCTCTCATCCTTAAAGAGAGAATTAGAGAGAGAAATTTAGGGCCACTTTTGTTTAGTTTAGTGAGTTTATTTTCAAGTTATTGCATCCGGAGTTCATTACACTCGTGGAGTCGATCGAATCGAAGATTCGTAGAAGGAATATTTGAGATAAGTATATTTATATTTGACTCAAAGTTTAATTATCATGTTTTGTTATTTATTTTCAATGTGTTGTGAGTAGTTAGTTACTTTCATACTTCAATTATGAAGAGATAGATAAGATAATATAAAGATTCGATGGAGAATTAAAATTCAAAATATTTTCAAAACATTGTGATGACATTAATACCAGTTCTTACTTTACTTTTTAGATTGGCCGTTTAAATTGTTAAAACCTGTTGAAGAGTTTAAAAATCTTGTAGGAGAAGAACTCTTAACTTGTAAATGTCACATGAATCCTTGGGTAGTCGAAGGCCATGTGCGGGTTATTCATGGTGAAGTGCAAATAAATAGGAAGATAATATTTAAAGGGCGTAGAATTGATAAGCTTTTAGTGTGACAGTACTAAATTCTTATAATTTGATTTATGTACTAGAAAGGGTCACTAGTAGGGCCGACGATAGCCACCCTTGGACATCTAGAAGTGTGAGCCTAGATTAACCCATTACTACTAACAATACATCCGACCAATTCCGTAAATTAGTCAATGTTCTTCGCACCTGGATCAAAGGGTAAAGAATAGGAATGCTTCTATTCGGCACAATACCATAAATTAAATTCTCCAATGAATATTAAATTATCTTAAAAATCTTAGATTAATTGAAGGAAAGAAAGTTGTTTATTTTTTATAGAGTTTATAAAATCATTTTCTTATTATTGTTTTCTTTAAATTGCATCTAGTAAATTAAATAAGTAATTATAATCAAAATAAAAAATATTTTTACTATTATATTTCTTTCGCTTTATAGAAAATTTATTTCTATAAATCTTCCCTGTGGTATCGATACTGGGGTCTTTGTTTAAAAACCCTATATTACTTGAAAGGATACATATACTTGCGTAGTACCCCTAGTGTGTAAAAATATTACTTATATAATATTAATTTTATACACTAGCCGCTAATTATAAATCTAGTCAAAGCTTTTTGGCTATCTTTTGGAAGCAACATCACTGCGTTAAGTGCGGCAGTCGGGTCAGTCTCGACATTACCCGATCTCAGCTAAATGATCATTTAATAAGTTGTGACTTCAAGGATATCAGATGGACTCTGTATCTCTGCATAACATCTAACCTCTTTCACACTTAGGGAGAGGGCCATCCATCCCTCCACCAGTTTTCCTACGAGTCTTTTTTGTCCAATAAATGGTTGGATCTCTCGCCCTTAGAGAAAGGTGAGCTCGCATACTCCTCTGCTACAATGTGGTTATTGCCAACTCCAAGAGTTCAGACAATGTTTCAGGTTTTTGCAAACTTAAAAATTACTTGAATTGAGGGCTCTTCAGTCCTTGTGTCAGGGAGGCTTTTACAATCGTCAGCTCCATATTTTGTAATTTTAACATCTCCATCTGGAGCCGTGTAGTGTACACATGTAGGCTCTCGTTTGATCCATGCTTGACGTGCCATAAAGATTCTGAATCCTTGTTGGGCTTTTGGGAGCCAGCAAACTGCGCCATAAATAACATCTTGAACTCTCTTAAGGTATTAATAATTTCCACGGTGAGCTAATTGAACCACTTCAGGGCTCAGCCCCTAAGCGTGGTGTAGAATATTAGGCATTTCAATGCGTCAAAAACTTTGAAAATGCATATAGCCAACTCGAAAGATGTAATATGGTCTATGGGATCACTTCGGCCCTTGTATGGCTCCAAAGATGGAACCTTGAACTTCTGGGGGGGGTTATGCATCAATAGTCTACTAGGAGAATACATTCTCCAATTAGTGATTCACTTTCATTCACCCCTCATGCAATGTGTTTCTCGTCATGGATTCTATACTATTTTGGTACCGAGATTCTTCCACCCGTTCGGCTCCTTGAGTTGTCTGCTGATCTTGGGGCTTGGGTACTAGAGTATTAGGTTGTGGGAAGGTTTCATCCTCCCCTCAAGCACTATGTTAGTCAGTATCACAATCTAATCCACCATTCTAACTTGGAGCTTGATGCGATGCGACTTTAAATATGCTTTAAAATACAAGAATTTGATACCACTTTTTAGAATATTTAATTTCCAGCAAATGACTTCAAAAACTTGATGTGCGAGGTTTACTTTTATTATTTTATATTTAGATTTTATTATTGTAAAAGTCATAATTTTAAACGTAAGCATACGTATCGTTCAAGTAATACAGGGCTCTAGTGGAGTCCTGGTTATCGATCCCACAAGGATAGTGAAAAGTAAGAGATATAAGTAATATTTTGAAATTTTCGAAAGCAATTTATATATACTCTCTCTTTTATATATATATATATATATATATATATATATATATATATATATATATATATATTCAAATTTAATTAACTAATAATTTTTACTAAAAGAAAATAAGCAATAAGCAGGAAAGTAAAGTAAGCAGTAATTAATATTCAATGCAATTATAAAAATGACTTTCTCCTTTTCCAACTAATCCAAGAATTGTAGATTAATTATCTTTTGTAGGGAATTAAGATTATGGTATTGTGCCAAATAGAAGCATTCATATTCTTTATCCTTTGGTCCAGGTGCAAAAAATATTGACTAATCTATAGTTATGCTCAGGATGTTTTATTAGTAGAATGGGTTAATCTAGGCTCACACTACTAGATGTCCAATGGTAGCTATGGTCGGCCCTATCAGTGACCCGTTACCTTTATATAAACCAAATTATTAGAATTTAGTTTGTCACTCTAAAAACTAATTAATTTTACGCCCAATAAATAATATTTTCCTATTTATTTGCACTTTACCTTAAACAATCCGCGTATAGCCTGTGATTACTTAAGGATTCATGTGATATCTACTAGTTAAGAATTTATCTCCGGATAGGTCTCAAAATTCTTCAACAGGTTTTAACAATATAAATTGCCAATTTAAAAAGTAAACTAAGATCAGGATTAATAAAATCACAATATTTTGAAATATTTTATATTTAATTCTCCTACAAAATTTATTTAATTTATAATCTTTTCATAGTTGAAAAGAGAAAGATAATTAACTACTCAGAACTTATTGAAATAACACAAAAAAATATATTTTATAAAGTTTTGAACCAAAGTACAAATACTTATCTGAAGTGTTCCTTCAAGAGATTCGCTGACTTCTACTGACTCCAAACCAATGATGAAAGACTCCGACAGCAATAACACACAATAAACACTCAAAATAAACCCACTAGATACAAAATAAAGTGGCACCCTAAGTATGAAAAAGACTAAATAAAACTAGAGATAAGAGAGAAGATGCTAAAATGGGTATGTGTACTAAGAGTGGGGTTTTGGTGCAATTTTCTCTGTAGAATGGGCTCCTATTTATAGAGCTCTGAATTTGACCAGGGGTTGCTTAAGGCTCCTCTTCAAAATTCATCCAAATTCAATGTATCTTCTAGAAGGTAACCATCCCGCCTAGGCGCCGGGATCTGTGACAAGGTCTTTCGCACCTCTTCACTTTGGGTCGCATCTCTTCGCGATCCAGACCGTTTCCTTGTGTCCAAATATATTATATCACATGTCCTATATATTAGAAGTAACTTTCAGTCTTCTACAAGCTCCAATAACTGCTTAACACCGTCAAAATAACTACCCAAAGTCATCAAAAAACTTAATAGCGTCAGTATCGAACTGGCGCTTAGGCGCCGACTCTGGCGCCTAGGCGCCAGGCCAATAATTTCATAATTTTGCTCCATAAGCTCCATTTTTACTCATTTTTGCTCATTTTTCCTTTTTTTTCTTTCTTGGACTCTTTTTAATCATCTACATCCAAAAACATGAAAATACATTTCATTAAAGCATAATATCCTTAAGAATTAAATCATAAATAAGGCATAAAAATGAGTATTTTTTAGGTAAATCAGAGCTCTTGAATTTGTTGTTGCTCGAATTCTCTGACATACTCCATATTAAAAGTTTCTCCCTGGTGTGTTTCTTCTCGGTGATGTGCTAGTCTTCTTATTTATTGCATGACTCCACGCTTACTGTATATTTTAGGATGTTGAATCCCAAAATATCCTTGGACATGCCCAATCAATTAAGAGTTAGACATATGGGAATAATGCGTGATTGTAAAGGAAGGACTGTAAGCAACAAATAGTACTCATTCTCTTTAAATAGATTCAATTGTTTTTCATGTGAAAATGACTCACCTATTTACAGATCATAGGGGGTGTTTAGTAAATTACATAATTGTCCCTCACTTAATGGAAATGTTACTATGAATTTATGAGCCATTATACTTTTACAAATTTGTAACCGACTTTGACATCTTTTGACCCTGGTAACCACTGTTGACGCTATTTCGTATTTGTAACTGTTATCGACACTGTTTCATATTTGTAACTACCGAGTGGTTGCAAATACGAAACAATCAGCTAAAATTCATTCTACCAACTCACAGATCTTGGGTCGGCTTCTAGAGGGAGCCCCTTGTGAAGGTCAATTGTTCTTAGGAAGGGTTCTTTTATTAGGCAGAAAGTGCATCATCATAATTTGATAAGCAGCATTACTTTGGTCGAGAAATCTTCATAGAAGGTTAGGTGGAAGTTACGCTTAGTGACTGTTGATCTTGTGGTACCTTTGCATGATTAAGTTGTTCAGTCTAAGTGTCTGGAATTCTTTAGTACGGACGAACTTTCATCCGATTGGCTCATGATTAGACAAAATGAAATGATGCTAGATTGTTTGATCTTTTATTACCTTCATCACGTGATATGTTTAATCTCCTCGAGATTCGTACAATCATATTTCAGATGCGCAGTTAAATAATCAATATTATTATATAGATCCGGCAAAATTTATAATTTCTACTGATATTTTTTCAACAAAAAAAAATTCCTCAGGATATTTTACCGCTACACGGGAAGTCGAGAGCCGTCGTTCTGGAGAAAGATCAGCAATGGCTTCTACTGTCCAGCTATCTGGATTTCGGGCCTTCCATTTCCGTTGCCCTCAATCCAAAACCCTAGCTCTCCCTCTCGCTTCCTCTTCTGCTTATTACCCTGAAGCCTCATCCCTCCGCTCTGTACTTCTAACGACGCGCCGTCGCCGGCACTTCATCCGATCCACCACTTCCGGCAGCCTCTTCGTAACCGCCTCCGTAAGGAAGCTCTCTGAGACTGAGCTCGTTCCCATCCCTTCAGTTTCCGAAGGAGTCGAATGCCTATACCCTCCTGGCGCTGGTGTCTATGGAGTTTATGACAAGAATGGGGATCTTCAATTCATTGGGATCTCCCGCAACATCGGCGCTAGTATTGCCGCACATAGCAAGATGGTGCCAGTTCTGTGCTGCTCGGTGAAGGTGATTTCTATTTCCGTTAAATCTATTCTTCCCTTCCTTTTGGGGTTGTTTGGTTGCAAGTTTTAACTAAGTTTTTGCCAGAGTTTAGGCTACATCTTGGCAACTTAAGCCATAGAAATCCTAATACTTTACTACCTTCTTCAGTCCCATTTAGATTTTCCAGATTTACTTAATCTTAGTAGCCGTATAAATTCTGAACTTTGATTAGATAAAATGGTCTCATGCTCAGTTCTGTACGGTTTATGTTGAAAATATGATTAGTATGTATATTGATACAAGAAAATTGGATAGTCCGGCCTTGAATTTACAGGTTGCATGTTAAGAAGTTTCCTACTAACGCAGCAGTCATGACAGATGGGTATCCCATCAAAATATTGAGATGGAAGATGCTCTGATAATGAGAATAATTAGAAACAAGTTCTGTTTGAAGCTAGGGGCGAGAATAATTCCTTTTGGTGGAATTTTCTTGGCAACAGACCTGGTACAGATTCAATCACCCTGGTAATTGATCATATTGCACCTGTTTACCTCTCAGTGATTATTTTCTGGGCTGGAAGTTGGTTCTATGCCAATAACATTTTATCCCCATCATCAATTTTTTCTTAAACACTGGCAACTTTTTTTTTATGAAGAAATCAGTATTGCTGGGGTAAATAGTGAATCAACTTTCTTTTACTTTTCCCCTTGAGATATGGCCAATTGGCTATGAACTGAAGCCCATACCTCAGCTATTATGAGCAATCTAATGAAGATAAATGTAGAAATCGTCATTGGAACAACTCATCTAGGGGTTTCTTTGAGTAGACATAATGATTCAATCCATGTTTTTCACCTCTTTAGATTCTTATGAAAGCTCGTTACAAAACCATTAACATGATCATGGGTTTGTTATAAGTTAAGGTAACTATTCTCTCTACTGTGATAGTTAAGTGTAATTTAGCTTGCAATAACTCTCATTTTTTAACGAAAACAAAACATATTTAGCTAAATTTTCATTTTATTTGTGGGTTATTTGAGGATAGGATCTTGATATTAGTGAAGATCGTGATAAAAAGATGTCAGAAAACATGTAGACTTAGTCATTCATTGTTGAGAATCTGAGGCTTTGAACAGTTTGCTTCCATAATGATTGATTGTTGATAAGAATTTGCTCTTGGGCTTTTGCGCTAGAAGAGGGAAATGATTATATGAGTTTTCTTGGTTTGATGCCACTCTCCTAATGAGAGATTGTTGGTTTGTTAAGTTCATTTTCTACCAAAAACCATTATTATTATTATTATTATTTTGTATTCTCAGAAACTTGAGGCTACATATGTAAACACTTTTTGGGGGTCATCTTTATTTTCTTGTATTTAAATGTTTTCATCTATGGTAATTTTAACATGATGAAAGTAGCAAAATCTTGCAGTTGTGGACAGCGAACAACTGATCTACCCACTATGTATGATCCTTGTGCTTTCATGTATTCTTTTGTTTTCATTCTCTAGATTTTCAACCCAATTTCATCTTACCAAGTTGACGGTCGAATAAAACTCATCGGTACCTCTCCCCAAGTTGGTTTTCTGGGCAAGACATTCTTCATATATATCAATCACTGCCCGATGTGATTCTTGCATCCTGATCTTAACAAACCAAACTAATGAAATATATTTGGTCTTGAAAGTTGATAATCTATTTTTCATTTTTTTACTTCAGTATTTATATAAAGTATGACATTGAAATTATGGTGTGAGAAATTTTAAAATTTTAATTATTTATATAGAGTATTCTTAAAACAGGGTGTGCATCAATACTAATGTACATCATTGCATGCCTGATTACACAAAAAATTCGAAGTATTGCAAATTTTATGTAGTTTCAGAACAGTTTTGCTGTCTTTTTAGTAATACTACAGCCAATATGTTGCGTGTGATTTGGTATATTGCCCTCCTTAAGTTGCTCTCCCCTTTAGGAAAAATTATTGCGTCCGGACAGCGTACGCAAAGTTACGTCCGGACTCCAATTACAGGACGACACGTGTTCGTGTCGGTCTCATCCTTCAAAACACAAAAATACAACCCGCGGTCAGTATTAGAATATTCCGTATACTACCATAATACAACCGACAAATTTAATCACGCTGCCCGGCCTGACCTAATTTTTTTGACGTAAATAAAGCTCGTGGTTGTATTCAAATATTTCGAGGTTAGATTTGAATATTCCCTGCTTTATTGCAGAAGTATTCCGGTAATATAATATAATCATGGAATATTCGAATACAACCGTGGTTGTATTCGAATATTCACGCGTTGTATTGGAATATTCTCGTTGTATATATGGCTTTATCATGCTAAGATTCCAGTAATACAATACAATCATGGAATATTCGAATACAACCGTGATCAGATTCGAATATTCCGCGGTTAGTACTGGAATATTCCTGGTCAGTATTACAGAAGATCCGAATACGCCAATAAAACCCGCGGGCCGTATTTTCGTATTTTGAAGGATGAGGCCGACACGAACACGTGTCGTCGTATAATTGGAGTCCGGACACAACTTTGCGTACGCTGTCCGGACGCAATAATTTTTCCCCCTTTAGGGGCTATTTGATCTATTATTTTAGGCAGGATTTAGCAAGATTTAGCTTAAATTCTGCGGAATAGAATTTTGGCAATTTTAAAGCGAACTGTTTTGATAAATCCCCATTCAAGCCTTTTTATTGGTTAAATCTAGGATTTATTAAATTCCACCATTCGCAAAATTTAAAGGATTTAACAATTTTCCCTCTAATAAATTATAAATCCTAAAACAAACAGTCAACAAATTTATTAGAAACTAGCAAGATTTAATAAGTGTCATGCCAAGTGGATTTTTCAGATTTTAATCTTCCCAAGATTAACTAAATCTAATTTGCAGAATTCACTAAATCCTACTTGTATCCAAATAGTTCCTTAAAATACTTAGATGTTGACTGAAGGTGTTGATATATTATTAGCCACCAAATTCTTGTTTCTACAGCATTTAGTAAATTATTGAGGTATTAATTCGTTTAGGATTCTGAATGTTTCACTAGGTGGTTCTAAATTGTAAAACTGTTAATATCTTATATTGGTGATTTATGTGCAATCGCAGTAGTTAAATTTAGTAGATATTTTTCATTGTGCCTTTTCGTTTTCCTGTGATTGGCTCTAATAGTTTCTCATTTTATTTTTCTTTTGAAGTTTTGTTATTTTACTCCACAAAATGCTCAAATTCCAAAATCTGTTGTTACACTTCGGAAAAAAAAAAGTAGGGGCATTTACTTACATACCATGTAATTCTTATGCATTTACATTTGACGCCTAAACATTCATATACTCGAATGTTTAACATCGCATCAAAAATACCACCATTGCTACCTTTTAATAGTGAAATACATGCTTTCAGGCATAGATTTATGACAACACTGTGTTAAAAATTTAGAAATCTAACTTTGGATGTTAGATATGCAAATACATAAGAATTGTGTGTTATGTATGTAAATTTTCCAAAAAAATTAATCGATTTGATGGACACAAACATTTCAATGAAATGATAATGTTATAATTTTGCCATACAAGAATAACTTCATTTCTGCTGTGAAAAGAAGGCTCTGTTAGAATTTCTGCATAATCTTGAAAGGTTTTATGGAAAATTTCCAATGAAATTGTGTTTTTCCATGAAAGAATAAATTCTCAATCCTGAAGAATTTATTTATATTCCTTTTAGGTAGGACTAGTAGATGGGGATAATCCTGATAAGAGAGTTCTAACCGATGCCTGGAAATCATGGCTCAAAGAGCACTTAGCCCTCACAGGTAAAATCCCACCTGGGAATCAAAGTGGTAACAACACATGGGTTAAAAGACCTCAAACTAAACCGGATCTCCGATTGACTCGCGGCCGTCATGTTCAGCTATCGGTTTCACTCGAGGAGCTCATCGATCGGCTCGTCAAGGAGAACGAAGTAGTCGCATTCATCAAGGGATCGAGAAGCGCCCCTCAATGCGGTTTTTCTCAGCGAGTTATCAGCATATTGGATTCTCATGGTGTGAATTTTGAATCTGTAGATGTGCTCGATGAAGAACATAATTATGGATTGAGGGAGACGTTGAAGAAGTATAGCAATTGGCCAACGTTTCCGCAAGTATTCGTTCGAGGGGAATTGGTTGGTGGATGTGATATTATTTCATCTATGGCTGAGAAGGGAGAGCTTGCTGCATTGTTTGGAAAGTAGTTTCCTTTGTTGAAGTTTCTGTATTATATGTTTTGATGAGAGATTCACTAGCGTTGATTGTGCTCAAGTTATGGAAATGTTAGTGCTTTCACTTGGCTTAAAGGATTTCTATTGTGATTTGATATTGTTGCCTTTTTTAAGTGGTGTGAGTTTCAGAATTCTTAAACTAATCTTATTTGTAGCTCTGTAATCTTCCATATTATTACAGAGTAAAGTTTGTCTTATTTCTAGAACTCATATGATCTGTTTTATAAAACACTATTTATTGTATATAAGGGAAGTAATATTTCTAGCCATTCACCTTTCATGACCAATATTAGTTATATCAAACTGCTTTTGTTGTCGGAAGTGATTTTAAAACAATTTAATATAATATTTATGATCAACAAAAATATTTTGGATGATCGCTCATATGAAGCTGAGAAGAAATAAACATATGAAGGCAGCAAGAACGGAGTCTGCAGATGCTCGATTTTTGTACTAGCACGTAGTTTGAAAAATGTGAGTGGTATTATGCAAAAAATGATATTTATTTGCATCGCATTGAACTTCATTTTCAAAGGTCAAGATAAAGGAATACTTTTTTAATTAACACTATAAAAGAACACTTATAATAATAAAATTCATTTTTAACAAGTAAAAAAAGTAAATCTCATTACTATATGAATATAGCACATATATGTGTATTATAATTTAAAAGATGATTTACATACATAACACATAATTCCTGCGTATTTATATGTATCTAACACATAAACTTTGATTTTTACATATATGACACCTTAAATGAAATTTGAAATGGTGGCATCTTTTATTGGACATGAAAGACTTCTGTGGTGTACATGTAAGAAATAAAATTTATCAGAGAGGAAAATATAAAGGCATTGGTTAGCATGCATGTAAATGACCTTATGTTTAAACAATAAAATGTTGCCTATCGTTGGCAAAAAGATGCATTATATTTCATTCGTGAATTTGCTAAGACCAACAAATTCCTTGATTTATTTTACCGTTTTTTTATTCTTTTTTTTTTTAATGCAGAAAGGGGTATAATATATTTCTTCATGGTTCACTACATATTTTCATAACTTGTGCGACTGTATTTTCTATAAAGCGCTACAAGTAGGTGTGGTGTTCTCCAACACATTCGTGGAATATATATATATATATATATATATATATATATATATATATATATATATATATATAGCTGTCAAAAAACTCGTTCGCGAATAATTCATGTTCAGCTCACCAGAGAATTCGTGTTTGATTCTTTCAATAAGAAAAAGAGATGAACACGAACATATTCTTTTTTCGATTTATAAATAAATAAAAAAAGAAACAAACAGTCATGTGTTCAATCGTGTTCGAATCATAATTCGAAATATAAAATAATTTAAAATAATTATATATAAAAAATTTATCATATTTTAAAAATAATTATATACTCTAAAAATTTATTATATTTTAAAAAAATAAATCCTATAAAATTTATCTAAAAATTTATTATCATTTTAACAATTCAAACAATACAAACAAATTTGAAAGATTTCAAACAAATCAAGCCGAACACAAAACATTAGCCGCACGAACAATTTCAAACACAATTTCAAACTAACCGAACACGAATACGAGTTCTTTTCGTTCTTGTTTGATTCGTTTTCACACACATTATATATATATATATATATATATATATATATATGTATATATATATATATATATATATATATATATATATGTGTATATATATATATATATATATATATATGTATGTGTGTGTGTGTGTGTGTGTCGCATTCCTATATCAGTTGATAAAGCATCGACTTTGTTATAAATCTCCTCTGGTCTAGAGTTCAAATCCCATATAAAAGTAATATTCGAGTGGTTAGGCGCATAAATCCAACCCAAACGTGAAGAGTTGTGAGCCAGAGGTGATTGACAATTGCACCCATCAACCATCTCTATTACAAACAAATATATACAAATACTACCTAATTATCTATCTTATCTATCTGTGTTTGTTCGTACATGTGAAAACATTAAAAAATGACTAAAATTTAAAAACAAAATAACTTGCATGAGAATTAGATGTGTTAGTTACTAGATGTGTTAGTTAAAGAGTACTTTTCAGCCAACAAATCCTAGGTTCAAAATTTTACATATACCAAGTGTAAGTAGATTAAATTCACTCTTTTTTTTTTCAAGAAACAAAATTTAGCACTACAGAAAAAAAAGGAGAACAAATAAAAAAGATGGTATATAGTTCGAATAAAGTTAATAATGACGACTATGATGAAGAAAACTAGTGCTTGAATTTTAAGTCCATTTTCATAAGAAAATTCTCAGCTATTTGTACATAAAATATATAGAAATGTTAGTATCATGGTCTTGCTGTTTTTTAATATAACAGCAGCTTCCTGCCAACGGGTAATCTTCATGCCTTAAACCATAGATACAACCGCAATAACATGCATTCAGTTGATCATTCAGGACCAAACCACGTCGAGGTTCTTCCCAAATGCTGGAGCTGGCAATTTGTTACCAATCAGTTGTCTCAGCTCAATTTCGCCAGGAAATCTCTGTTCCTTCAATTTGGAGAAAACCTGCACGGTTAAGATAAGATAAACTTAAGTAAGCACCAGAATCATAGGTTTATTTTAATCACAAGGTCTTGTTAATTAACTAAAATATAACAATGTTTTGTTAATTAACTAAAATATAACCAATTAGAATAGGAAACAAGTCGCTTCAGTTGATTATTTGAAAGAACAAAAAACAGTTTCTTAAAACCAGAAAATTCATCATACTTCTATGGATGATTTTGAATTCCTATGTATTTACCTATCTAACAAAAGCTTTAATTTTTACATATATGCCACCTTCCTCAAGCATGAAAAAATATTCCATTTTTAAAAGATAAGATAGTGGTATATTTTATGCGATATGAAAAATTAGTGTGCTATAAATGTATAATGTAAAGTTTAGGTGTTAGATATGTAAATACATAGGAATTTAGTGGTATATGCATGTGAAATTGCAAATGGTTATTCAGTTAATTGAATACAAATAGACAAAATAAAAAACCTGGAGATCTAAAAGAAGAACTACACAATTTGCTTCAATGGAGGCTCCTAACAAGGTGTAAAGTTCATTACAATATAAGAAATAAATGCGCAGAGTCCTCCATTATTTTCTATTGGGTATTGTATTAGGTTTTATGCTGTTTTGTACAATCATTTTGCATAAATTTTTATTTATGTTATATTTTGGTCTTTCATTTTCAATAACTAATTCTCATACATTAATTTTATCCACCACCTATTATATAGTTAGCGCACCTTCCAAACTCCACTATGGATGCCCAAAACACTTGAAAATTTATAACTACTTTATCTTTACTAGGTGCAATTCTCACCCATCACTTATAGTATATGATCTTCTCTCAATCTATTAGTTCTAATTTCACCAAATCTATCAAAACATTTTAAGTTCCATCACACACAACTACTTATGAACCATCTCCAAACCGTATTCTTAAAAATATAATTGTAGTTTAATAAAATTTTCTCTTACCCAGCGTGATAATCTTAAAAATAGGATCCAGATTTCTCCTTACAATAAAAAAGTAATATGGAAGTTTACATGCCTAGCACTCAATTCTTACGTATTTACATAATTCACACCTAAACTGTCATATTTTCATACATAGCACTTTGATGCCTTAAAATAATAATGAATACATAAGAATTGAGTGCTATGTATGTAAATGCTCCAAAATAATAATGAATTATTAGGATTTAGAAGTAAAGTGTTATTCATCAGTCGTCAAATATCAATCATTCATCTAAAGAAATCATTACATACTACTATAGAAATACGATGCTCACACCACAATAAAAGAAGAAAAGACGGCAATATCATAGCACGTACCAATTCGCCATTGCAGTAAACCTCAAAAGCCCCCGAACTCTGGAGAGAAGATTGAAGAAAGTTGCCAAGAAGCCAGGTGGAGGCGATTGCTCCAAATCTATTGGCCCGCAGCGAGTAGTACCATGGAGGAGGTGCCATTCCAAATCTGGGAAAAATATGCTCTCCGGCCACAACAATAGCGATCAATCCAACTTGGGCAACAGGAACAAACTTGCTTGCTATGCGTTTTGGAAGAGCAGGAGGATAATTTGATAGGATAACCTCAATTCCAGGAAAGGAAGCTTCAAGCATATTCTTCATGTTTACTGCAGTTCCTCTTACCAAGAAAACAAATTAAAATCAATTTTTTTGGGGAAGAAATTCACACTTAAAGAACGAGGTTTAAGTAAATCTTGATAACAAACTAGCAGTCCATCCTAAAATTTTGTTTTTACCGAAATTATGTTCCTCTGAAGCAAAAGATTTATTTCAATGAAAAAAAAAACATACAGATTTTCATTAAATACAAATGTACATGATCTTGTCTATCAGATAAGCTTCGAAACAAAAGAATTTCGGTAAAAATAAAAACCGACAAAAAGTTTTTTATGTATTTTAATATTTAATACATCTACAGAAGGTTTAAAAAAATGTACGAGGCCGACTAGTTTTGTCTGGTTCAACCGTGAACCAGTCATTCAACCGATCCGGTTCAAGCTTAAAACTTTCTTCAAGATCCGGGGTTGAGTTGTCGGAACCAAGGTTGAGTCAATCCGGTTTATAAAACTGCTCATTTAAATATTATAAAATTTTAACATTTCATTTTGATCGAATTAACAAGATATTTAAAATAAAAAGGAAAATATATCATCTCTTAAACTTTTTATTTATAATATTGTTCAAAATATTCAGAAATATTGTCTTAAATAAAAATATTATTTGTTGAATCGATAATAATAATATTAATATATTGTTATTCTATTATTTAAATTATATTAAAATAATTTAAATATTTATTACGTCATTCGCTTCAACCCCGAATGAACTATTGAAGCTTAAATCTTAACTTTTTTCGATTCGACGTCTGGTCTGTTAGTCACAATATTGGATATTACATTTGACAGCAGACAAGCTCCTCTGAATATATTCTCATAAGCCAAAAATAAAATGGTAAATCATCTAATTTTCGTGCTGGCCAATTGCAAGGACAAATCTGATCATCTTAGCAAACCACGTCTCGTACTCTCGAACAGTCTTCGATCTTTACTCTAGTTTTCTCAAGTCATTCATCAGCTTAGCACGGTCCACCGTGGGTAAATATTGCTCCATAAATAGTTTTGAAATCCGTCGAAGAGATTACCACAACAGGCTCAACCATATTGCAGTGGAGACTCCCAGCAATTGTCAGCTCCTTCACGCAACTGAAATATAGAAATATCCACCTTATAGTCCTCAAGGTACTTTAATCCACAAAGTCTCTTCTTGATGTCATAATGCCATGCATCTGACTCGATCGGGTCGACAAGGTCTAAACAACATTGAAGGTAGGAGGGTGTCTTCAAAAATTGATCCAACACTTGATCGATAGTACTCCTGTTAATCATCACTATTGGTTGGTTAGATTGAATGTCCATGATGGCAATTGATGGTGCTTATTAAACTTCTTACGGTGCCAGTTGAGCAGTTTGTTGATCATCTAAAGTTTCTGTGCAATTTGAGCTACAATACTAGCTTGCAGTGTCTAGGTAACGTTTTGTGCTATCAAGCACGGATACCTCCAAACAGAAGTCGTACCCATGATAGTTTTGACACTGATCGATACGTGTCCAACACGCTATTAGTCATGTCAAAACTCCCCATTTAATTTGGAATGGTTCGAACACCACTTGACACGACTCAACACCAACACAGAAACTAAAATTTGAGTGGAATCAATGAAGAATTCAAAGCAGTAACACAAAATCAAAGTTACGAACTCCTCGAGCAGTAATCCTTTCCATTGCCTCACGATCTTTCTCAGCAGTCCTGTCGAAGCAAGCGACAAACAAGCTGTCGTCAAGCGTCACTAGTCGAAGCGGGAGAGTCTTTTATGTGATCCAAAGTTTTGACGCCATCTAAAGTACAATCCAAAGCTTCCACAGAATCTTCAACACAATACAAAGCTTAGACGCGAGCTAGGGCACGGTCCAGAGCTTCGACAGAAGCAATGATTGCAGGAGTATTTGGCTCGACTTGCACGAGCACATGAAGAAGGTTTCGATTATTACATCACCCATCCAAGAAGTGCTCCCATACTATCAAACTTAACTTTGGAGTTCCTGTCAAAATTTCGCCATCACACCAATAGGTGTCTCGATATTTAAGAGTTCGACTTCATTCCACTTTAAGGGATTTCACAATCTCCCTACTTAAGTAACTAATGTCCTCATCGATGCTCTGAACCCGAATCATACACTAGATATATGGGATTTTAGATATGGCCGCTAAATATTCGAGAGGTGGCTACCATCACGTAGCATTTTGTCCCATGTTGAGTTTTAGAGTTTGGCTTCATTCTACGTAAGGGTTTCACAGAAAATTCCATGGAATCTGATGGATGACAAAAAATAGGTATGATAGTAATTGAAATTGAAGATAAATTTTTAAATAGTAATGTGGATCATTCAATGCAAGATATGCATCAATAACAATTAGATTACTACAGCCTTCTTAGATTATTCCAGTGTTTTATCTCATTTCTATGGATTTAATTTTAGGGTTATTTTCTTTAATTTAAATGATATAATTTATAGGACTTTTGATATTTATATTTTAGGAAAACAGGGCACCAAATGCTCAAATCAACAAAATGCTTTATGTCATCAATTCTCTCATTAGAGATTCGCAACAGAAGTCTAGCGTCAACTTTGATATAAGTTGATTCTGCTACAAAAACTTAGGCAACTTTTTGGAGAAAAATCTCACCATCTTTAAGTTTTCACCATTTGGATTGATGAAGCTTGGAGGTCCCTCAGTAACATTTGTATTTGCTGGCCGTTGCAAGAAACCATGGTACAAATAGGCCTCGTTTAGGACTTCGATATTGTCCCTTTTTTTCTTATTTTATCAGCTAAAATACAATGATACCAATTCAAAATCCGAAAACCTAGGGATGGATAAGAAGACATAAGAACTAAAATTCGAAGGAATTTAAAGCCCTACATGGGCTAAATCTTACTTTGGCTCACATCCGTACCAAATCCTCGAACCATAAAAGAACAAACTTGCCTTTTTCGTAACCTTGAAGATCCTCTAAGATCAAGGAAACCTAACATGCCATTTAGAACTAGTTGAAGAGGAAGCAACCCAAGCAACATCCCTATAAGAATGATCTACCCCCAGTTCAAAGATTAAAAAAAAAACCTCCACTACACATTTAAAGCTCCTAAACCAATTGAAGGTTGATATGACTCTAGCTTATAGTCTCTAAGTCCTAAATGACTTCCAAACCCACACCAATCTTCCCATAAGCTTAAAGACGAGAAAACATCCAAGCCACACCTCATAAGCATTTTAGTAAAGGTTATTTTTTTAACCCCCTCTAAAATTTCACGTGACAAATTGAATAAAAAATATGCTTCCTTTAAAGGGCAGCCTTCAAAGCCTTCTCGTGAATCACCCTATAGATACTCTCTTAGGTGATAAGCTGGACCAAATACAATCACCTCTAAGAGCTAGTCTCTAAGAACTCCCTTCCACGGAA
The DNA here is from genome assembly GCA_022702705.1 of Papilionanthe hookeriana x Papilionanthe teres. NCBI lineage: Eukaryota > Viridiplantae > Streptophyta > Magnoliopsida > Asparagales > Orchidaceae > Papilionanthe > Papilionanthe hookeriana x Papilionanthe teres. The sequence goes on along the minus strand of CM040423.1, from coordinate 170,773,063 downwards.
TGAATCCCCATCAAGGCTTTATAGTAAAAATCAGATATATATATATCGAAATTAACTAACTTGACTTTCTAGTGTACACAGACCACCTCACCACTACAACTGTGCACACTGAACAAGAAAAGCATTAATGGGGTTTCGGCTAAAAGAATAGCACCTGAGATACAATCCCGCATATTAATGAAGTGTTTTGGCAGAAACATTGATGCCTGAGCTCAATTCTACCACCTTTGGCATAACAAAGAGCAGGTTAAGAAGAATCGGTTGAAAAGCACATGGGCTTATACTTGTCACCCCAAGATGAAACACAAATCAGGTAAAGGGTGTGAATGTGAAAACATAATATGTGAACTCACCGCCATCAACTCCTATGTGTTCGCAGGAGAACTAGGAGGACAAACCAAAAACATAGTCATGCCTCTAAGCATAAAGTCCATTCCCATAAGCCCCCATAATGAAGGAAAGCAAACTCAACAAATCCAACTATTTTGTTCCACCATACCGTTACCTCATGAGTGTCAAAATTGTGTGAGGATGATAGAGGACAACATTTTTTCTAGCACCAACACCTCCAAAATACCCAGAAGGAAGAAAAGGGTGGAGATTGTAAACTTTTACTTTTTCCCTTGATTAAAATATTTCTTCCCAGATACCCAAGATAAACATGAAAAATGACACTAAAAAGGAGTATTATAGACTCATTCAGTTATTAAAATAATTAAAAGTAAAATAAATATTATTTTACTTGTTGAATAATTTAACCAAATATTGAGATTCACTTTTTGAAGACCGTTGTAACAGAACCATCATAGGTAATCCTTGTGGGGGGGCCAAGCATTCGAGCCCAATGCATGCCTGAGTTTTGGCTCAATAGTCACAAGCTTTTTGGCATTTGGGGCCTAATCATGTTCAAGCCTTCGTTTGAAGACTGAGCTATCATTTATGGTTTGAATGGGGCCCAAATAATCTATCTTAACCCTCAAATTTATTTGATCCACATGCGATTAACCAAAGGTTCGTAATGTCTATTAACTCTTGGTAACTTCAGTAACTTCATTATCAATGACTTCAAAAATCCTCAATTTTATTGGCAAGAAATTCAGCTTGTAAAAATTAATGAAATACATGAAAAAGCAAAGAAGCCAATTCAAAAGCTCCAAATCTACAATCTCAAGTGGGAAAATACATCTTTATGTTGTCAAAGGATTGTGGTTAGGGAACTTTGAATTTACAACATAAATTTAAAAGACAAATTCCAAGAAAATTAAATCTTGCAATAATTCAAGGCAAAAATAAGCATTTTTAGCACTTATTCAAAAGAATCCAAAATAAAAGGGGTGGCAACTAGTACGGCCTTAAAAAAAGCTCTCAACTAACTCATCTCTTTCGATAAAAAATGTTAGCATTTGTAAATTGAACTTTATGCAACAATGTTCAAACAAACAATGATTCTTCTAGCTCTTATGTTGCTCAATCACATTAATATTTATGTTGATTGACTAATCAATCTTGATAAATCAAATATCATTAACAGTAATCACTTAGTTCTTTCATAAATAATCATTCAATTTATATTAAAATTAGCAAGGAAGATTCACTCATCCAATTAAGATTTCCAACAACAATTTGGAGGCCTCAAGTCCTACCCTCCATTATTATAATAGACATAACTAGATCTCAAAGATGATGCGGCACACTTCTATCCACCCTTCTACCTATTGAAGGAACAAAATGCCTCAATTGAGAGGTAATTCGATGTAATTATTCATTGAAATCTTCACCGTTATTCTGGAATGGCCTTTAACTAACAACTATAAAACTCTCATTGGGACGAGGTAAAATGCCTGTCTCATTCTCCCTCTTTCAGACCTAAGAGAAACCCAATCGAATATTTTTTAGTTCAATTCAATTTTAAGCTCAACTATAAATTTGAGCATCAGAGGCTCCACTCAAAAACAAACACCCAAGAATGGGATTTTTACCATTTGTTTTTAAGAGATAGTGTCTGACACAGTGTCCACATGTCGGGCTCAAGAAAATACAAGTCCCAATCTCGACTGGCATTAAAGATCATTTATTGCAAGCAACAATGCTTAGTTGATTAGACTTAAAACAACTACAAAAGCTCTAATTTGGTTTATTTTAATCCGTCTTATATTGCCATTCTTGGACGCTGCAGATTCGGTAACCCAGTGATCCGTGCTAAATTATTCTACCAGTTGACCTGATTGTATTTGCCAATAGCCAATCACTTCGAGGGAGAAAAAATATAATGAAGATATAAAAGAAGATCAATAAAGACCTATAAGAACAAGAGACGCAAAACTTAAGCTCGACGACGGTGCCATAACCGGATCCTCGTACCTGAGAGCCCTGCAATAATCACAGAGAACACATGAGGTGGTCTTCGATGATTAGAAATCAATATAAGAAAATCGCAGAGTAAAACAAAAATATCGGTGATCTCAAACCGATATTTACCTGAACGGCAGCGAAATCAGGCACCTGGGGGACCGGCCGAGATTGGGGCTGGTGATAACTTGGCAGATGAGGCTTACTAGGAGGAGAGGTAGGAGGAGGGGTGAAAAGATTAACGAGATCGGAGCAGAAGAGGAAGACAGGAAACCCTAGCAGAAGAAGCTGGAGGCGATCCATGGCCCGCGCTTGCTCAAGTGAGGAATTGGCTGGGTGATGCTTGCATAAAACGAGTTAAATAGCTATAAATATTTTCATAAGCCTATTCATAAATACCACTGAATTTTCTTGTATTTACATAGCCACCACCAACACTACAATTCTTACACGTACCTTTTTACATGTGTATTATACTTCTTTTCTATTATTAAAATAGTGATATTTGTTATTTGATATGAAAGATTTGTGTGGTATAAATGTTAAAAAAAAAAAAGCAAAATTTAGATGATACTAAGTAAATTCATAAGAAATGAGTGGTATGTTTTGATGCATTTTTAAACAAGAGATTCTCAAACTAAATAAATTTAATTTTAATTAACATAATTAAGTTATATTAACATAAAGGATTTTATAATATTATTTTTTATTTTTATTTAAATATTTTAAAATTTCAAATATATATAATATAACAGAAAATTTTATTTTGTCATTTTGATATAAATCACGTTACCTTCTCTTGTATTTTATAGATTTTTTAGAACAAATGATTGCCTGTTAACTTATGCTTGAAACTTGTATTGTAATAGTTCAATGTATTATTTATAATATTAATTTCTTAATCTATAGAACATATCATTAATAATTATAATAAGCCATCAACATATATATCTCCACATAATTCTTATGGTTCAAAGTGCAAAATGATTGAATTAAAAATTTTTAAGCTTCAACTTTATGGTCAATTTAACTTCATTTCAAGAATTTTATAATGAAACGTTAATTAGAATATAATGATAAGAGTTTCAAAGTACCTAATTCAAATGCTTGATTGTATAATTAAAAGTTCCTTTTTGGAACTACACAACTTACCAATGATGCATATTTGTAGTCACAATAAATGTCTTAATGGGACAATTTTGAGTGTTAAATATTGCACAATTTTGATGTCACAAAGGCATTTAGGTACCTAAGAATACTAAATAATTAAGTATATTAATTCCTACCATCCTTTTATTGCAAGCTGATTGTTGAACAAAAATATTAAAATGTCTTCTAAGAAAATTTATAAATAGACAATTATTCTGCACATTTAAGGAAGGTCCCAAATTATAGCGCTTACCAAATTTAAGAACTTTGCTTGCTAACATGGATACTTGAAATTGTCACTAAATTTTATTGGGAGGGTTTTTATTATGTATCGATCATAGATATCAAAAGATTTCTATTTAAATGATCAGATATGACATTCGAAGAATAATATATTATTTAAAAGAATTAAAATATTAATTTAAAATTGATCTAATCACTCGGGTGATAAAAATCCTTATGATTTATGAATTTGCAGAATCATATTTTTTTATTACCTTATTGGTGTAAAATAAGGTTTATATTATTATGTGGTTTTGTATCCCTATGAGGGAGTGATGCACCATAAAATTACATGTTTTTACTATACATCTAATGCTCATTATAAGCATATTTTTTTATGATATTGCACATTAATGAAATATATTTTGCATGATTTTGATTTCAAGTACATGAAATGAAGTTTTAAGAAAAAAGAGCAAAATTGGAAGCAAAATTGGCTCATGGAGCAGTGGCGCCTAAGCGCTACTTTAGGTGCCTAATGGCCCGAGACGAGACGAGACAAGCGTCTAGGTGCCCGATCAGGCACCTAAGCTCCACGGAGTTAGGCCGGGCTTCTAGAAGAGTGCGCATAGGCGCCACAGTTGGGCGCTAGGCGCCAGAGTCATTTTGAGCAATATACACTGAATTTGGATGAATTTCGAAGAGGTGCCTAAAGCAACCTTTGGTTATTTTAGAGCTCTTTATATTAGAACGAGTTCTGGACAAAAAAGGGAGTTTTGGAAGGGAAGAAAGAGTTTTAGGGCCTAGAAGAGATTCTAGTTCCGAGTCTTGTGAGGAGACCACCATAGTTAGAGTGTGGTGGTTTCTTGTGTTTGTGTGAGTCTTGCGAGAGAGCAGATAAGGAATTTTAGAATTTGCTCGGGGAGAAACCCAAAGATGAGTACTTTGCATTTTTGTTTGAGTTTTACTTTTCTGTAAGAACTTGATCATTTATACATATATATATTTGTTTTTGCGTTATCTCCATGAATTATGAGTAGTTTTATTTCTTTTTCATTGCGATGAGAAAAAATCTTGTGAGATAAAAATGATTTGAATATGCCTTTTTAATTTAACTTTTGTGATGGTATTTTCATCGGTCATTGATTGACTTTGCAAACTGGCTACTTGTGGAGTTAAAATCTGATCACAGAAAAATACATCAAGAAATTCATATCTATTTTTGATGAAATTGCACTTTAAAGAAAAATATTTTCTTTATTTTATTGCAGGAATGAAGATTTATAAGTGATGGAAGCAAAAAGCATGAAATGGAGCAAATTTGGATCAAAAAGGAGGAAATTCATGCAAATATAACTACTTCGCCGACGGCGAGATCGAAGCAGCCGACGGCGAGATCCTGAGGAGAATTTCTGAAGGAATTATAACTACCTCGCAGACAGCGAGCCCGAGCCCGCCAACAGCGAGATCGCGCCGTTTCAAGACCTTCTAGAAGCCCCGCTGACGGCGAGGTCGTTTCCCGCCGACGGCGAGGCAGTTCAAAATGCATATACATTGAACCTGGACACTTTTTGAAGAGGTGTTTAAGCACCCCTTGGACCTTTACTTACTTTTATAAATAGAGGTCGAATTTTAGTGATTTAGAGTCCATTTTTAGAGTCTCTTTCTATTGTCTTAAGTGTCATTTGTGTCTACTATAGTAAGATTGAGTGTATTTAGTGAGTTCATTAGTTTAATTGAGTGCTATTTAGTTTGTTGTACTAGAAGGAAAAGTCAAAGGAACTTCAAGGAGATTGCTTGGGGAGGAAATTAAGATAAGTATCTTTGTTTATTGTTGTTAACTTTAAATGAAATCCATGCTTTGTTTTATTCCCATGCATTCTGAGTAGTTTTCTTAGTCTTTCTCCTTGTTTATGAAAATTATTCGGATTGATGAAATTAAATAGAAGCACCTAATATAATATAAATAAATTGTGATAATTTTTACTTAAAACTTAATTTACTTTCAATGCGCACGATTGATTAGTTAAAATATGTTGAATTATCAACTATAGTAAAAATTACATCCAATATTCAGGGAAGTCAAAAACCTTGGAAGACGGGTGCAAATAAATAGAGAAATATTAATTATCGGAAGTAGAATTGGATATTTGTGTGTGACAGACTAAAATACTCAATTCGGTCCTACTTGTTTGAGAGTCGAAGTGTAGATGTTAGCCATCGAGGTGAGGGGAACGTGAGAGCTGCGAAGTGGCGACGGTATCCTCCCAGCTGACGCATGATTCGATAATCAAACATAGGATTAGTCAATGTTCTTTGCACCTGGACCTTAGAAATGCTCCTATTTATCACAATACAATTTAAAAATTTTATTTAAATTCATCATTCACTTAATTTTCTAAAAACAAGGAGAATGTTACTTTTTCTGAAGTATTTAAATAAACTTATTTCAAGCATTAGTTTACTTTAGTTTATTATAGTTACTTTGAATTTCCGTTCACTTTTAATTTAGCTGATAACAAATCTGTTAAAAACTTCCCTGTGGGATCGATAACCAGGACTCCACTAGAGCCCTATGTTACTTGATACGATACGTATACTTGCGTAGAATCCACATTATACATTAAAACATATATCTATATTTAAAGCGGGATCAAGTTTTTGGTACCGTTCTTTATAAACATAAATTGCATACATATTAAAAGTGGGTCAAGTTTTTAGCGCCGTTGCCGGGGAACTAAAGAAATTATTTACTTAAGTAACGAACTATTTTATTTAATAAAATTGTATGCGAAAATTTGAAAACAAAAAATTAATACCTTATGATTCAGAATTAGAGTGTACGATTAAAAGAATTAGAAAACAAAAAAGAAAAATTATAAATTTAACACAAATGAAAAAATATTCCTGAAAATGAAAATATCAATCAACCAAGACCATTACGAGATTATGCCAACCCTACATTAGATGAAATTCATTTAACTATTCAAAACCACGATGTAATCTGCTAATTCATTCGAACTTAAACTCCGCAATTATCCAAATGGTACAAAATAATCAATTTAGTGGTTCACCTATCGAAGATCCTAATTTACATCTTGCTAGTTTTTAGAACTATGTGCTACTTTCAAATATGAAGGAGTATCTAATGATGCTTATTAGACTTAGACTTTTTCCTTTTTCTTTAAGGGATAAGGCTAAAATGTGGTTAAATTCGTTAGCACTTGGATCTATTAAAACTTGGGGAGAATTATCACAAAAATTTCTATCCAAATATTTTCCGTCATCTAAAGCTCGCTAAGCTTAGAAACGATATAACTTCTTTTAGTCGGTTTGATGGAGAGTCAATATATAAATCTTGGGAGAGATTCGAAAGAACTTCTTAGGAAATGCCCACATCATGCGTTACAGATTGGTTAATTATCCAAACTTTCTATAATGGATTAGTAGGATCTTTAAGATCAATCATCGATGCTTCTTCTTTGGAGGATCATTAATGTCAAAACCATTTGATCAAGCCTATGCACTAATCGAATAAATGACAACTAATAATTTTCAATAGCTGCGATAGAATGAATCCGAAAAAAATAGCTAGTATTCATGAAAATGATGCAATATCTATGTTAGCTTCACAAATTCGTCACTGTATCTAAAACATTAGATCATTTTGGAATGAATTACTCTCCAACTATATCAGAAGAAAATTCATCTGGACAACTTATAGAATCCCAATCTCAATATGAAACAATTAATGCAATTAACAACATACCCAATAATCCTTATGCAAATTATTATAATCCTAGATGGAAAAATCATTCTAATTTTAATTGGAATAATAATACAACTAATCAACCATGGATGAATAATATGACACAACAATTAGGAAATCCATTTAATCGAAATACTAATTATAAACCTAATTATCCACTTGGATTTAATAATAATAACCCTCGATTTAAAGATAAGAAATTATCTATAGAAGAATTAATATTAAATATGGGTCAACATTTACAAAATCAAGGAAATCGATTACAAATACAAGGAAACTAATTACAAAATCAAGGAACAACTATCAAAAATATTGAAACTCAACTTGGACATATCGCTACCGCACTTAATAATAGAATACTGGAACATTTCCTAGTAATGTGGAAATAAATCCTAAAGATAAGGGAAATGAACAAATTAAAGCGATACGATTACGAAGTGGAAAAGAATTAGAACCTCGAATTCGAAAGAACTTGAAAGTCGAAAAGAGGAAGTGGAAATTGAAAAGGAAAAGAATCAACAAGATCAAAACTTAGAAAATCCTTTAATACCTATGAAAATTTACGTTGAAAAACCTCTACCACCATTTCCTCAACGACTAATTCAACATAAAAAAGACAAACAATTTGCTAAATTCCTTGAAATTTTGAAGAAATTAACGATAAATATTCCTTACGTAGAAGCTTTAGAACGGATGCGAAACTATGTAAAATTTATGAAAGATATTCTAAATAAAAAAAGAAAATTTACCGATAATGAAATGGTTGCACTTAGTGAAGAGTGTAGTGCTTATTATTCGAAAAAAACTTTCTGAAAAATTAAAAGATCCTGGTAGTTTCACTATACCCTGCGCTATTGGTGAAAAATTCAATGGAAAAGCTTTGTGTGACTTAGGAGCAAGCATCAATCTAATGCCTCTATCAATTTTTAAGAATTATGATTGGGATAAATTTCACCTACTTCAGTAACTCTTCAGTTAGCTGATCATTCTTTTACATTTCCTAAGGGAGTTATTAAAGATCTATTAGTAAAAGTGGATAAATTTATCTTCCCTGTAGATTTTATTGTTCTAGATATGGAAGAAGATAAAGAAATTCCTATCATTTTAGGAAGACCATTTTTAGCCACTGGAAAAGCTATGATTGATGTTCAGAAAGGAGAATTAACTATGAGAGTAAATGACCAAAAAGTAACTTTTAATATTGCTCAATCAATGAAATATCCTGCGCTAGAAAAAGATGAGTGTTTTCGAATGGAAGTACTTGATCATTTACAAAGAGAACATTTTAAAGAATATTATGAAGAAAAATTAGAAAAAGAAAATATTGAATTAATTGAAAAATCTGAGATAAATGAAGAATTAGATTATATTCAAGAGAAAATTGAATTTTTGGATAACACGAAAAATATTCGAAAAAAATATAGTTTCATCAATTATTAAACCTCCCGAACTTGAGTTAAAAATGTTACCTAATCATTTAAAGTATGCTTACTTAGGTAATTCTTCAACTCTACCAGTTATTATTTCATCCGAATTAAATAAATCTCAAGAACAAAAACTTTTAGATACGTTAAAAAAATATAAGAAAATTTTTTGTTGGACTTTAGTAGATATTAAAGGAATTAATACTTCAATCTGTATGCACAGAATTATTTTAGATAATGAACATAAACCTAAAGCAGATCCACAAAGGAGATTAAATCCGATAATGAAAAAAGTAGTCAAGAAAGAAATTTTAAAATGGTTAGATAATGGTATTATATATCCTATTTCACATGATGCTTAGGTAAGCCCAATTCACTATGTACCTAAAAAGGAGGGGTGATTGTCAAAGCTAATGAAAATAATGATCTTATTCCTATAAGACAAGTTACTGGATGGCGAATTTGTATTGATTATAGAAAATTAAACACAGCCACTAGAAAAGATCACTTCCCTTTACCATTTCTAGACTAGATGTTAGATAGATTAGTCGGACATAAGTATTTTTGTTTCTTAGATGGATATACCGGTTATCATCAAATACAAATTGCTCCTAAGGATCAAGATAAAACTACATTTTCTAGTCCTTATGGAACTTTCGCTTTTCGAAGAATGCCTTTTGGATTATGTAATGCACTTGCAACATTCCAGAGATGTATGATGTCTATATTTAGTAAATTAATTGATAATGAAATAGAAGTATTTATGGATGATTTCTCTGTATTTGGAACAACATTTGACACACACTTAAATCATCTTGAAAAAGTATTTGAAGTATGTGAGAAAACTAATTTAGTTCTTAATTGGGAGAAATATCAATTTATGGTTACATGCGACATTGTATTAGGGCATAAAATTTCGGAAAAAGGCATGGAAGTAGACCCTGCAAAAATTCAAGTTATATCTAAATTACCACCTCCAACTAGGATAAAAGGGGTAAGAAGTTTTCTTGGACATGCTAGATTTTACAGGCGTTATATTAAAGATTTTTCAAAAATAACTAAACCTCTATGCCAACTTCTTGAAAAGGACAAGAAATTTGAATTTACAACTGAATGCTTGAATGCTTTCGAATTATTAAAAGATAAACTAATTACAACACCTATAATAGTTTCACCTAATTGGGAGAAACCATTTGAGCTTATGTGTGATGCTAGTGATTATGCTTATAGGAGCGGTTCTTGGGCGAAGATATGATAAGATTTTCAAAGTTATATATTATGCTAGTAAAACTGTAAATGATGTTCGAAATAAATTATATAGTTACTGAAAGAGAATTATTAGCAGTTGTATATGCTTTTAATAAATTTCGGCATTATCTAATAGGAACTAAATGTATTGTGCATACTGATCATTCTGCTTTAAAATATTTAATGCAAAAGAAAGATTCGAAACCAAGATTAATTAGATGGATATTATTAATGCAAGAATTTGGTTTTGAGATAATTAACAATAAGGAACTGATAATCAAATTGCTGATCATTTATCAAGATTAGAAAATCATGAATTATCTAATATTGATAATGAAATTTTAGACAGTTTTTCTGATGAACAACTTTATAATTTAAATGAGTTGAAAATACCTTGATATACTGATATAGTAAATTATATTGTAAGTGCCATTTTACCACCTATGTTAACTTTGCAACAACAAAAAAAATTCATTCACGATACTAAATCATACTTTTGGGATGAACCATACTTATATAAGCAATGTAAGGATCTAATTATTAGAAGATGCGTGCCTTATGAAGAAACTGAACCAATTATTCAAAAATGTCATGACTCTGATTTTAGAGGACATTTTGGGATAGATAAAACTGTATATAAAATTCTACAATCTGGATTCTACTGGCCTACTCTATGTAGAGATGTATATAGATATATAAAAACCTGGGATAAATGCTAAAGAGTAGGAAACATATCAAGAAAAAATGAAATGCCTATGAATTTTATATTAGAAGTTGAAATTTTTGATGTTTGGGGATTAGATTTCATGGGACCTTTTATTCCGTCATTTGGAAACTCATATATATTAGTAGCTGTTGATTATGTTTCCAAATGGATTGAAGTACAAGCTTTATCTAGGTGTGATGCTAAAAGTGTTTCAAATTTTTTAATGAAAAATATTTTTACTTAGATTTGGAATGCGAGAGTGATTATCAGCGACGGAGGAACTCATTTTAGAAACAAATATATTCACAAACTAGTAGAAAAATATAATATTATGCATAGGATATCAATCGCTTATCATCCACAAACTAGTGGATTAGTTGAAGTTTCTAATCGAGAGATTAAGTGTATATTAGAAAAGTACGTAAATCCTAATAGATCGAGCTGGTCTATAAGACTAGACACTGCATTATGGGCATACAGGACTGCTTATAAAACTCCGATTGGAATGACTCCTTACAGGCTTATATATGGAAAAACATGCCACTTACCAGTTGAATTAGAACATAAAGCATATTGGGCGATTAAAGAATTTAATTATAATATGAAAGAAGCTGGTGAGAAGAGATTGTTGCAATTAAATGAATTGGAAGAACTAAGAAATGAATCATATGATAATGATCAGATTTATAAAGAAAGAATGAAATTATGGCATGATCGGAAGATTAATCAGAGAAATTTTGATCCAGGACAAGAAGTTTTTCTTTATAATACTAGATTGAAATTATTTTTTGGGAAATTGAAATCGCGATGGTTAGGACCTTTCACCATAACTCAAATATTTTCATATGGAACTTTAGAAATTGAAGATCTAAAAACAGGACATAGATTTAAAGTAAATGGACATAGATTAAAACCATATTTCGAAAATAGAAGACAAAATTTTAAAGAGGTTTTAATGCTTATTCAACCTGAACACTAACTAAATTAAGTCGGGCCGACGAAGTTAAACCAAGAGCTTTATGGGAGGCAACCCATAGTAGTCTTTTATTTTTAAATATCTATATATTAGTGAGTCTATATTATTAAAACAAATCTTACTACTCCAATTTTTATTAAGAATCATCACAAAATTGAACCTATTGGATGAGATCAGAAAATATTCGGACCAGAGCGAAAATAGGCGATTTTTACGAATCTCGCCGACAGCTAGATCGTGGACCATTACTCCATTCAGTTTTATAACTAAGTCGCCGACGGTGAGGAACTTCCTGTCAAAGGCGAGGCAATTGAAAATTTGGTTTCTTAAAGATTTTTCGTGCGGTTTTGGACGGATCTAAGCCATTCCTTCGTAAGAAATTATTCCAAATCCGATTTTACACCATTTTCTTCCTTAGGAACAACTAGAGACCAATCCTTTCCATCCAAAATGACTTCCAAATTCTTAGAAACCACAAAAACTGACGTTTTCAATCGGAGAAAATTCGTCAGTTCGGAGGCGCAGCGAATCTTCAACAAAGGCTTGATGAAGAAAAGACTGATTAAAGAAAGAGGATTCGTCAATAGAGGAGTAGAGAATTCTACTACAAAAATCGAAGAAATGATCGCACAGCGGCATTGGGAGGTATTTTGTTATACGATATCCGCTATAGTTATACCAGTAGTTAAAGAGTTTTACTCTAATTTACATGCGATCAACAATGGAAATGTCTACGTCAAAGGGAGATGGGTAACATTTGCTCCTGCAAGGGTAAATGAATTGTTTTCTATAGAAAATACCTCTGTTTGTCATTATTCCAACTTTGTGCCTTCGAGATACAATATGAACGAAATCTATAGATACCTGACCGATGAACCAAATGATTGGGAGTTACGAGAAGACAGATATGTCAGTTTTTCTGCATCACTTCTTAACCTTGTCTCAAAGCACTGACATTTCTTTATATCATCAAAATTATTACCTACCATGAGAGTAAATAAAGTTTCAAAGGAATGCTGCTATTTTAAACTATCGTATTCAAATTGGATTACCTATCGATGTTGGATCAATAATAGTAAAGTCTGCATTGGGATTAATTGTGCATGGGTCAGTGCATGGACTTGGACACCCATCTACTATATTTGCTTTATGCGATCGATACCAAGTTTCTTATGAGGCTTGGGAAAAAGTACTTTTACCATGGAAACCCCTGGATCCTACCGATATGTTTCCCACTTTGGATAACAATGATGAGATCATCGTTATTTACGACGAGCATCACGGAACAATCCTTTAGCAAGGCCCTTTACCGATAAGACTAATTTCATTCGAAGAAGATTAAAGGATTGGAGAAAGAATTGCAAAATGTGATGAATTCCATTGACAATATCTACGATATGTTTGATCATATTGATTGGAGAATGAAGGAGCATTTTGATCATATTGGACATCCGGAGGCCAGTTTTATTCATCTACTAAGACGGAAAGGATGGATTAATGAAGAATCTACTTGCGAATTCCCTTTCGGAGCCTTTCTACGATTTATTTGTTCACTCGCGTCGCATCGAAATATCAGAGAAGATGTTAGTTCAGACACTGAAGAGTAGGAAAGATTTCTATGTTTATGTTATATTTGTATATATATGTGTGTTTGATTTGGAGTTAGGTTTTATTATGAGTCGAAGTTTGATTTGATCATCTCAAATTTGATGAGATTTTATGTAAAATGTTATGTCTCAGCATTTAGAGTGTTGTGGTGTGGATTGCGATGCTGAGATTATGGATTTGAACATTTAAGTTAAGTATGTGTTAAGTTATTAGTGTGAAATTTGTAAGTTTCATGGATTTCATATATAAAGTTATATTATTTGTGTTGTGTGACTTTTTGAGAGTATAAGTATCTAATCTTCGTATTATTATTAAATTAAGTGATCGGAAGATTGATTAAGGGCAATTAGAGGTTGAAAATGATTGTCGAATTTCAAAAAGTAAAAATTTTTGGGACCTCGCCGACAGCGAGAAAACCCGCTGACAGCGAGACTGAGCTCGCCGACGGTGAATTTTTCCCGAAACTTTTGCCTTATGAAATTAATTAGCTCACCGAAGGCGAGAAAAATCTTGCTGACAGCGAGAACACAAAAAGACCTATATTTGACCAGTCAACCGACACTATTCATCATCCCTTTCCTCAAATTTTCGAAAAAACCGACCTAGGGCTTGAGAGATCTCGGATTTGAAGCGATTTCAAGACTTTTTGACACCGGATTTCATCTTCCCTTGGTAAGAGCTTCACTCCTATACAAAAATTTTTGATTTTCACCATTGATTTCTTCTACATTGGGATATTTTGAAAAATTTTGAAATGTGAAGAAAATACTTGGAAGAATTTCATAGAAATTGATTTAAATGGATTTTAGTTGTTGTAGGAAGCCTTCTTAGTAATATTTTGGAGTTTAGTTAAAATTTTTGCAAATTTCATAGATTGAGAATTGGCTCCACAATAAAAGCGACGAATAGAATATGACGAAACTCGATTCATTAATGCAAGAGCACAAACTCAATATTTTTAAAACATGCAAGTAAGAAAGTGCATACAAGATCGAGTTTTCAAGAATCCAGGAGGAGAAGTGGAACTAGTTATAAAGGAGCGAGGATGGGAAAACTTCTTCTACGTTATCAGCAGAGCAGCTATAGAAGTAGTAAAGGAATTTTATACAAATTTAACACAGGCTGAAGATGCACCGGTTAAGGTTAGAGGATTTTTTGTAGATTTCAACGCTGCTAGAATAAACGCTTATTATGAAGTACGAGACACCTACACCAGCGAGTATGAAACTTTTGGAACTATGGAAGGACCACTGGAAGAGGTGATCGACTTTCTCACTATGGGAAAGGAGTCTGAAAGATAAAGCAGCGGGAACGGGTAAACTTCCTTCTTTATATGCTAAATGCAACATCTAAAGCCTGGCATTATTTTATTTGTTCTACTTTGTTACCTACCTATCACCATAGTGAGGTAACAAGAGATAGAGCAGTTCTGAATTTCTGTATTCAGAACCAAAAGAGTATTAATGTGGGAAATATTATATATAAAAACATATTAGCCACTTGCTTAGAAATGAAAGTGGAGGAGGACTAGGACATCCTGGTCTTATCTATGCACTTTGCCGATTATGCGGGGTAGAGGCAAGAGATGATGAGGAATGGATTGAACCTATGAAACCCCTTACTCGAGCTAATATAAAGAAATATGAATCTCACGAAGGATGGAGATGCGGGACGAGGGATTATGTACCTTCTTCAAGTAGAGATATACCCTCTACTAGTTATGAACCACGCCCTCAGTACACCACTCCTACCCTTCAAGATCTGATGAATGAATTAACCCTGAGAAGAAAGAGTTTTGAGTTATTTGGAGAAAATATGGAAAAAAGATTTGAGCATATAGACCAAAGGATCGGAGGCTTGGAGAGAAGATACGATTATGATAGAGAATATCTCCATCGACATTCAGAGTACGAGATTGCATACTATGAAGCGGAGCGTCGATATAGGAGTGGCGATTTAGATGTTGTCTTTCCTGAGTGCCCCCGTTATTCACAATACCAGCCTGCTCAGCCTTCACAGCCTGGAGATCAGAGAGATGACATAGTTTGGGATTTAATGTAGAAGATTAGAGCTTTTGTTTAGTTTGTTTGGTTTGTTTAGATTTGTTGTTTTGCAAACTTTATTATTCTGTGTGTAATATTTCAGTACTTTCTATGGACTTTGGACTTGATATGTTTGTTTGTTTGCTTGAGCTGTGATATTAGATTTCTTATGTGTGTTAAATTAGTTGCAAATTTTTATATATAGGATATTAGTCTTTCTTTAATGTATTGTTTAAGTTTTAAATGTATGTGTAGTAATAGATTAAGTTTTCTTTGTTATGTTTGATACTTATTTTAAAATTTCCATCCTCGCACTTTCTTTTTAAAATATTATATGTGGAAGAATACTAACGGTATAGGTTACGTAAGTAATGAAAAAGCCCACAAAAATTTCAAAGAAAAGAAATACCTAAAGCTCGAAAGGTATGATGAAATTTTAATATATACTTTCCCTTTTTCACTATATAGCATAGATTGAAAAATTTAAGTTTGGGGGAAGGTAAAAATACAAATTTAATTATTAAAATTGTTCTCAATTTCTATTTTAAAAAATTATTATCAAATGATTTTCTATCGTAGTTTTTCAATTCAATAAATATGAGTTACATTATTTAATTATTATATAAAGTTAAAGAAAATATTTCTAGTAATTTAATTAATTAATAAAATAAGATATTTGGTTAAAATGAATAAGAATATAGTAAACTATTTAAAGTAAGGAAACTATATTCTAAAAATTGAAAATTCTTAAGTATTTAAGTGAAAAAGAAAGGATAGAAACTCAATGAAGTAAAGGCTATGAAATATATATAAGCAAAAAAATATTTTAAGTTTCAAATTTAGGAAGAGAAATTGAAGTTCAAAATTATTAACAGGCTATCCAGATACAGTAATCCTCACTTGAAAAAGAAAAGAAAAGAAAAAAAAAGAGAAAAGAAAAGAAAAGAAAAGAAAAATATAAGTGAGGAGAAGCTTGAGGAGATGCCTTATCAAAAATTGGTTTCAATGGATTCAACCTAAAGGGTAAAACTTAATTATATTTCTAAACTTATATTTATGGATTAGTATTTTACTAAATAGTGTTTTCTTGAACTTCCTATCATCTAAATATCTTAAGTAATTTACTCTTTTAAATATAATCATTCCTGAAATAAATAGAAAGCTAGAAATCTTAGACCTGATAACTAAATAATCTTATCTCTATAAAGTTAATTTAGTTACATAGAAATATTTCTATTCGACTTTACTATAATGTTATTCAAATTTAATTCATATATTATATGAATTGAAAAATTCTATTATAGAAATAATTATTTTTATTTAGTATTAAAATTACTCGAGGACAAGTAATAATTAAGTTTGGGGGATTTTGATCACAGAAAAATACATCAAGAAATTCATATCTATTTTTGATGAAATTGTACTTTAAAGAAAGACATTTTCTTTATTTTATTGCAGGAATGAAGATTTATAAGTGATGGAAGCAAAAAGCATGAAATGGAGCAAATTTTGATCAAAAAGGAGGAAATTCATGCAAATATAACTACTTCGCCGACGGTAAGATCCTAAGGAAAATTTCTGAAGGAATTATAACTACCTCGCCGACAGCGAGCCCGAGCCCGCCGACAGCGAGATCGCGCGGTTTGAACACCTTTTAGAAGCCCCGCTGACGGTGAGGTCGTTTCCCGCAGACGGCGAGGCAGTTTAAAATGCATATACATTGAACCTGAACACTTTTTGAAGAGGTGTTTAAGCACCCCTTGGACCTTTACTTACCTCTATAAATAGAGGCCGAATTTTAGTGATTTAGAGTCCCTTTTTAGAGTCTCTTTCTATTGTCTTAAGTGTCATTTGTGTCTACTTTAGTAAGATTGAGTGTATTTAGTGAGTTCATTAGTTTAATTGAGTGCTATTTAGTTTGTCGTACTAGAAGGAAAAGTCAAAGGAACTTCAAGGAGTCTCGCTTGGGAGGAAATTAAGATAAGTATCTTTGTTTATTGTTGTTAACTTTAAATGAAATTCATGCTTTGTTTTATTCCCATGCATTCTGAGTAGTTTTTCTTAGTCTTTCTCCTTGTTTATGAAAATTATTCGGATTGATGAAATTAAATAGAAGCACCTAATATAATATAAATAAATTGTGATAATTTTTACTTAAAACTTAATTTACTTTCAATCTGGCCAATTGATTAGTTAAAATATGTTGAATTATCAACTATAGTAAAAATTACATCCAATATTCAGGGAAGTCAAAAACCTTGGAAGGCGTGTGCAAATAAATAGGAAAATATTAATTATCAGACGTAGAATTGGATATTTTAGTGTGACAGACTAAAATACTCAATTCGTTCCTACTGTTTGAGAGCTGAAGTGTAGATGTTAGCCCTCAGGTGAGGGGAACGTAGGAGCTTTGAAGTGGCAGCCACTATCCTCTCAGCCTAGCCGCAAATTCAGTAATCAAACATAGAATTAGTCAAGGTTCTTTGCACCTAGACCAAAGGGTAAAGAATAGGAATGCTCCTATTTGTCACAATACAATTTAAAAATTTTATTTAAATTCATCATTCACTTAATTTTCTAAAAACAAGGAGAAGGATACTTTTTCTGAAGTATTTAAATCAACTTATTTCAAGCATTAGTTTACTTTAGTTTATTATAGTTACTTTGAATTTTCGTTCACTTTATTAGTAAGTAATTCCTTTTAATTTAGCTGATAACAAATCTGTTAAAAACTTCCCTGTGGGATCGATAACCAGGACTCCACTAGAGCCCTGTATTACTTGATACGATACATATACTTGCGTAGAATCCACATTATACATTAAAACATATATCTATATTTAAAGCGAGATCAAGTTTTTGGTACCGTTGCTATAAACATAAATTGCATACATATTAAAAGTGGGTCAAAATCCGTTGCAAAACATATTGCGCCAAAAGGGCTATGATTTCACCAAACTAGTGAGTAACAAACTAACCTTACGAGGAGGGTGACCAAAATCTAAGGATAATGCATAGGGAGATAAGTTTTGATGGGCATAGGTTGATGTTTCTAGGGTGACAGACTAGATTCTTTATCAAGTCAGTCTAGAGTATGGATCCAAGGGTTCTAATAAGTCTTATAGGAGCACATAGTGGGTAATCTGGAAGTGAGAGGCTAGAATCTACTCAGCACTACTACACTAGCTGGAACAAACCATAGATTAGCCTATGTTCTCACTAAAGTCATGACGGGATAGAGAATGGATGTGCTCCTATTTGTCACAATACAACATTTTATTTTTAAACATTCAAATTCTACATGGATTATGATTTGTTTGTAAAAGGAAAGTTCTTTTTATAGCATTTGAGCTTTCTTTTAAACTGTGTTAGTTTAGAAAATTTGAACTTACTTTCTGTTTAGGGTTAAATCTTGTATACATTAGTTTTAATCTTTTCAAATCATTTCTACATTCCTCTCCTAGAAGATGAGTTTGCAGTTTTAGTAGAAGTCTTTCTAAATCATTATAGAAAGTTATCGTTTCTCTGTGAGATCGATACTAAGGTTTTAAAAAAAACTATATATATTACTTGAAACGATATATATACTTGCGTAGTACCCCTAGTGTGTAAATTATTTTCTAAAATTTTCAACATTTTGATTTTGCACACTAGCTGCTAAATATAAACCATGTCAATTTTTTGACCAACTTTTGAATATGTAAAATATTTGTGTGATTACAAGTCGGGTCAAATTTTTTGCGCCGTTGTCGGGGAAGCTACGAAACTTTTTAACTTCGAAATTTTCTTTGAATTGCAGATTTATTTTAGGAAATATCTATTTTAATTTGAAAACTATAAAAATCATAAAAATTAAAAATTAAAAAAATAACTAAAAATATTAAAAAATTTGCAAAAACCAAAAAAATAAACATTTTTATTTTTAGGAGTATTTTTATTTTCCAAAATTTTACTTTTTGCATGTATAGTTTAGGATTCAAAGGTTTAGTATCTTACGATTCTGAGTTAGATTGTACGATAAGAAAAAATAGAAAACAAAAAAGATTTCATAATTTTCAAGAAATGGCGAACACATCCCATAACAATTTTAAAAATCAAAATGTTGAAAATGAATAACATCATATTGTACAAAGACCTTTATGAGACTATACAAACCCTACAACAGATGAAATTCACTTAAGCATACAAACCTCTGCTGTAGCAGCTAACCCATTTGAACTTATACCTATAATTATACAAATGGTAAAAAACAATATGTTTGGGAGCACCATCTGAGGACCCAAATTTACACTTAGCAAGTTTTCTAGAATTGCGCTTACATTTAAATATGTTGGTGTGTCAAATGACGCTGTCATACTTAGAATTTTTCCTATTTTAGTAAGGGATAAAGTTATGATGTGGTTAAACTTGTTAGCACTTAGATCTATCATAACTTTAGGGATTTAGAACAAAAATTCTTGGCTAAGTATTTTACACTTTTAGAAACAGTTAAGCTTAGAAATGATATTACTTATTTTACTCAGTATGAAGGCGAGTCTATATACGATGCTTGGAAAAGATTTATAGAACTCCTTAGAAAGTATCCACATCATGCCTTAACAGATTGGTTAATCATTCAAATATTTTATAATGGATTAGTAAGGTCGCTTTGATTTATCATTGATGTCGCTGCTGGAGGCTCCTTAATGTCAAAACCATTTGATGAAGCTTATTCCTTAATTGAAGAGTTGACTACTACTAATTTTCAATGGCTCTTTGAAAGGGTAAATCCTAAAAGAGTAGCTAGTATTCATGGTAATGACGTTATTTCGATGGTTCAATCTCAAGCTGTTGCATTATCTATGAAAACAAATTAAATTGGACTGACTTCTAATCAAACACCTCATTGTCGGTGCATTTTATGCTTATTTTTAAATTTAAGTATATATAGTTTTAAATAGTTTGAAAAATATTATTTGATTTTGAAAATACGAGACCAACCCGATCTCATATCCTTAGTAGTTCAAATAATTGAACACCGCACCATAAACTATGTGTTTATCCTGAGGAATAGACGGGTTGTTTAATAATGGTGCTCAATTAGATAAACTAGTAAATTTGTGACATCTGTTTGGTCTACGAACCATTTTTATTTGCCAACAAATTCCCCTATTTAATACGAAGAATTAAATAGGGTTTATATTAAGCTGGGTTCTAAAATTTCCTATAAGGGTAAGCCCCTATAATTAATTACATCTTAAATGATGGGAATCACTTAAGAAAACTCTCGATAAAGATCAGTGGTTTTGCTTTCAAGAATTTCAAAGTTTGGAGTTTTCAAAGGATTTGATTTTGGAATTTCAAAAGGGATTGGCTCAAATTTGGAACATTTTATTTTGGAAATCAAATGGAAGAAAGGTAGGGGATGTCACGGATTCGAGGAGAACCTCGGTGACTTCCCAACTATCCTATTGTTTAGCTTTGATTTAGGGAGACATTATTTAATGTTGCAATCCTGCCAAATTTAATTAGTTAGGACTTATATTCGTGTGACATGATCATACAAATAGCCTGGAGATGTGAGGGTTTACATCGTGACGAACGATGACCTCGGAATCCTAAAACGAGTTTAGAGCTTAAATTGCATAACATGATTATGCAAAGGCCTAAAGAGAAGTTGAGGATTTATGTTGCACTGGGCAAACTACCTCGAAAATCCTATGACTTGGTTATTTAATTACTAAAGAAAGGAAAGCAGATGAAGTCGACCGTGCTACCCACCGTGCTTGCTCAGAGCTCCTTGCTATTGCAGAGGGTTTAGTTTAAGAAAGTGACAATCAAGAGATGAGAGAAGAGTCATGGTTTAGAGGTTGATTTTTCAGATTTAATGTCTTAAGTTTTATTAAGGGAAATCTTAAAGTTGATTAAGCAGAATCGGTTAAGATCCCACGGTTCCATTATCCCGACACCACTATTTTCATCAGATTCACTTAGTCCAAATGAATTTGCTAAACTCAACTAAATGAGTTCCACACTTTAATCTAGACCGTGGGAAATCTCATTAGCAACACGCGGGTTACATCATCCGATGGATTCTCGATCATCCAATGAGACGATTTAATTTATTTGTAATTATAGTATTGTTATTTTGTTTGTGATTAAATTTTGAGTTGTCTAATATTTTGAATATTGTGGTGGTGAATTTTATCTTGTTTTGATTTTAATTTAGTTTTGGTTTCAGTTTTGCGGCTATCCTATGAGTTTCAGTTTTCATGCAGGGTGACATTGTTGTTTAACATGCAAACTTGCAGGAAAGGAAAGTAAAGTGAAGTGCATGTAAATAAATTGTAATAAAATAAAACCGTACCTGGCGGGTCTTCTCGTCATTTCCAACTGCACTTAAAACAAATGTTAGAGCATTTAAATATTTAAAATAAAACACCTAGGTAAAGCTAAGGGAAGGCTCTAGTTGTCTACCAAATCCTACTCCTATCACTAGTCAATTCCTAAGGTGTGTTTGTGGATGATTTTCTTCATCAAAGAACAATGATGTTCAATTGTTCTTCTAAAACATTCCATTAGGTTGAGAAAATGCTTAGGACGGGTCCTGAACATCTTTTCAACGCTTTTAGGATTATTTTGAGTTCAAGTGAATTTCATTATGTGGATGAATTGATCATCCGTGGTTATAGTTAAGTTTTGATTCTTGCTCAATGAACTAGGATGTTTGATTATCCCATAAGTAAAGTGACATTTCATTTGATACTTCATTTAAGAGTTATAAAGGTGATAGCCTTTAGGGGCAAATTAGTTTATTAAAAGACTTAAACATTTCAATTAAACTTGAATTGATGATTTAAAATGATTAAATTTAGTTATAAATTTTTTTAGGTTGATTTTCAATTTTTTTTTAAAATAATTTAGGTTAAAAAAGGTGTTTTGAATTACTTGATTCAGTTAAGTTTTAATGATTTAGGTTTGTTTTAACTTAATTATAATATTTTTTATTGATTTTAATTAATTTAGTTTTAATGTTTTGATTATGAATTGTTTTAAATTAACCTTAATATTTAAATTTTGTTTTAATTTTAGTTTAAGTGATTTCAAATTAGTTTTAATATGTTAAGTTATCTTAATTTGATTTTAAATCATTTCACATCAACTTAAGTACTTTAAGCTTTTAATTTAATTATAAGATTTTGAGATTATTCCCCCTTTTAATTATTAGTTCCAATCTTCATTTTTATGGTTACATTAACAAAAATTAAGTGATTTTGGATCAATTCATTGATTAGGGATTCAATTTCAAAGAATTAGAATCTTCCTATGTTAAAATCCCTTAACCTTAATGATTCATGCCTTAATTATCTTCTAAAGTTTAATGATTTAATTAATTAAGATTTCTTCTTTAATGTTAAAAGTGATTAATGAGTTTCTACCCCTTATCTCCCTAAGTTTCAATCATCCAAAAGGAAAATTAGGATCAGATGTTTACCCTACCCCTTTGGTTAAGCTTAAATATTAATTAAGGTTAAAGCCCCTTAATTACCTTTATGCCCTCTTAGACTTATTCTTCTCATAATTCATTAAATCAAGCTCAAATTAACTTAAAATTTTTATGTCACCTCACTCACATATCAATTGAGACATTAGAGGAGAAATGTGATTTTTCTATTTTTAATTTAATTTATATAATTATTTTAGTGAAAAATAAGGATTTTCAATGAAAATTGAACAATATGACCAAGATGAAGTTTCTGTCCTTAGGAAAATTAGGGGAGCTTCCTACTGACTAGAGGACCACTTGGACTAATTTTGGTGATTTTTTGAATTTTATTTTATTTATTATAATTATTTTGAGTTTTGGGGTATTAATTAATTATAAAATAAAATTAAAGTAAAAAAATAGGTTATATATTTTTCTTAAATCCCTATGAGGTTAGAGAACTTAGAGAAGCAAATTTTATATTTTCTGATTTTTCTTTAAATTTTTAAAATTATTTTAGTGAAAGGGTTGAAAATTCTATTTTTTAATATTAAACATTGCCCTAAGCCTTTAAAATTCAATATCTTTACTTAGAGACTTAGGAAAAATAGTTGGTTGGTTCCTTAGTGATTAGAGGACCAAATATGACATTTTTATAAATTTTAATATTTTTATGATTTTTATAATTTTTTAATTATTAAAATATTCAAAAATAGATTAAAAATGAAAAAATTTAGAAAATTTTAATTTTAATTTTCTTAGACTCCTCTGATCTCAAAGAGGCCTTAAAATTTATTTGGTCAATTTTTAAGTTATATTTTGGGTTTTGTGAAGTTTTTTAATTCAAAAATAGCTATGTAACTTAAATAATCCATTTAATAAGTTAAATCATTTCCAATTGACTTGAAATTTTTATGTGGAGTTCCCCTGACCCTAAAGATCAGTGGAGAATTGATTTCATGTCATTTTGATGTGTGGTTGTTCCAAATTAATTTAATTTTAGTTTTGAATATTTGGTCAAATTAAGGTCATTTTTAATGAATTAGATCAAGCCATAATTTTCCTAGGGTCCTCTAATCCAGAGATATTTCCCCTAATTTTTGTAAATGTTTATGAACAACATGCTAATTTTCATAATTAATTTTCAAGAAAATGACTCTAAACTTAGAAAATAGATAACTTCCCATAGACATAACCTCTGGCCTTAGAAAATTCAGAGAATATTTCCAAGATCAGAGGCTACAAAAGCCCTATGGTCTCATGCCATGGTGAATTATGCATGCTAATGGAGAATTAAAATACTCAGAATAGTGTTTAATTAATTAAAAATTAAAGACTCAAAATGACTCAAATCTTTTTCCAAATTATTCTCATTTGTTCACTGAGTAAGAAGGTATTTTTCTTTTATTTTTTGAACTTTTCTATGCAAAGATATGTATTTTCAAAGTTTCTGGAATTTAAATAAATAGAAAATAACCTAATTTCCTACTTATCTGATGCGGCGCCACCTCAACCTAGACGGCTCCGAAGTCACACACATCGTCTCCTCATTCAGCGCTGCCATCTGAGTCAGCGCGCTCTTTTCATTCCGTGGTTCTGTCTGGCTCGATTTTCGTCGTCCATTCGATACAAGCACCATCCAACGGTAGCTGGTCATCGTCTCCGTCTGGTTCAACCTGAGTGCCGTCCACACTAAAACCTTAAGATCTCGAGCTATACTCAACCAAATCAAGTGCGGTTTATTTCTACATGCTCGTCTAGCCTAAACGAAGCTATCCATATGGCTAACATGCATTGAAATCAAGCCAAGTGAAATGGAGAATCGTTGGAAGCTCGGGAGGAAGGAAAGTTCAATACCTTTGCTCTGAGAGGTGAGACCTCAATAAGAGATGCTCAGCACGTTCGTTAGAGTTCTAGAAGCCTACGGATTGAGCCTCTGGTTGTGGTGAATTGCCTAGACCTGAGTTCATCCAAACCCATTTGGAGCTCTAGCCGATAGAACAACTGGGTGGCCTGGTGACACGCCTAAAATATATACGCTTTTTGTTATATCATTTTACTTATTTTTTAGTGATATTACATTTTAAAGGAAGGTATTTTGTATGTTTATTGGTTTTAGATACAAGAAATAGTGATTGGAGTAAAAGGAAGAAAAAACGGTGCAATTTGGAGCAAAAACGAGCAAGAAATGAAATTCTGCCCAGACACCTTTCGATAAGTCTTTTGATGCTTAATCTCTTTTACACTTCTTGCATATTTTTGAATGAGATTACACTTTAAAGAAATATAGTTTTTATGCTTATTTTTTAGGGCTATCTGTTACGAACGCAACGCAACTGAAATGGGGCGAAACGGAGTTGAAACGAAGCCAAACGGAGCGAAACGGTGGAGCCGCGCAGCAGCCTGCTCGCCGACAGCGAGATCGATCTCACCGACGTCGAGATTTTCCCGAGACCACCGAAAAGTATCCAAAAAGGCCGCCGACAGTGGCCTCGAACCCACCGACAGCGGCCCGGACGACCATGAACCGACTTTTAGCGGTTTTGGGCCAATATTCGACGTATTTGGACGCTTTTTCAAAGGGGTGCTTAAGGAAACTCTTCGGAATTCGTCCATGCTCTTTAAAAATGGCAAATTTGTGTTAGAAATGTGTAGATTAGAGAGGAGAAAAGTGGAGAAAACTTGGAGGAATGTTTAGGATTCTTAGATTAAGAGTAGAAATGTAGATTTCTAGCCTTTTGGAGAGATTGGAAAGGAGGTTTTGAGAGAATTTGTAAGAGATTTCGCTAGCATTGCATGGATCGCCAGGAGACTTTATGAGAGAGATCTTCGTCTTTCTTTCAAAGGGAAAAAACTAAGTATTGTTCTTCATTATCTTATGATTTTGTAAACATTTGCGTAGTGGATTTGCTTTGGTTTAATGAAGTTTCCGTTGTGTTTTCTTTGTGCTTTGTGACGCATCTCTCTTACTCTTTATTCTTCTTTGGAAATAGTGGCATGAGAGGATTATGTCATTATTTTCTTTTTACTTTTCTTTTTCAATGAGTAGAAATCATGTTTAGGATTTTGTGATGCATGGTAGAAGTAAATTTAATTATAAATGTGATGGTTTTTACTTGCACTTCATTTACATTGCAATAAGGGCCCATTGTAGTGTTAAAATTCGTTGTAATTGCATTGAACCGAAAGGGCGGTGTAATTCTCAACAAAGTGGAACCACATTCAAATTTCATGGATGGTAAAGTTCATGGGAATTGAATGCAAATAAATATGGAAATATAATTATTGGGCGTAGAATTTGAGATTTTAGAGTGACAGGCTAAAATCCTCAATTTGGTCCTTTCGTTTGGGTGCTAAAGTGTAGATGTTAGCCCTCAGGCGAGGGGAACATGGGAGCTCCGAAGTGGCAGCCGGTATCCTCCCAGCCTAGCCGCAGATTTAGTAACCAAGCATAGGATTAGTCAATGTTCTTTATGCCTGGACCAAAGGGTAAAAAATAGAATTGCTCCTATTTGGCACATACAATATTAAATGCATCTCAATCCTATACATTATCTATTTCATTACATAAGAATTGTAGTTTTTAGTATCTCAAAATTTTCCAAACCAATTCATCCAAAAAGGGTTATATTTAGAATTGTTATTTGCATTTAGATATAGTTACTATCTTTACATTTAACACTTGCATTTAGGAATAGTTTCTAGATAAAACACAATTTTAATCGACATTCCAAACTAAGGACTATAAGTAGTAGACTAGAATTTGATTAAAGATCTCTTACTTCACTTCCTCGTGGGATCGATACAAGGGTTTTTAAAGAAAACTCTATATTACTTGAAACGATATGTATACTTGCGTAGTACCTCTAGTGTGTAAAATATTTTTTAATTTTTATATCATTTAAGATTTTGCACACTAGCCGCTATTTATAAATCGGGTCAAGTTTTTGGCCATCTTTTGGAGGTTAAATTACTGCGTAATTGCGGGTCGGGTCAAGTTTTTAGCGCCGTTGCCGGGAAGCTTAGGTAAGAACTTTATGAGAGATTTTAGTTGAAATAATTAGGCTTAGACTTGGAAAACTGTAGTGTCGTAAAAACTATTTTTGTGTGAAAAGTGTTTTTATATGAAAAAGTGTTGTGAAAAAAAAAACTGTTTATATGAAAAACAAGGTGTTCGTGAAAATGTTTTGTTGTGTTGAATATATTTCATTTATTGTTTATTTAATTATTAATGTATTGTTTGTTATGTTGCGTATGTGAAACAAAGGATCTGCAGGACTTCTGCCTTATGATCCCGAGTTAAAAAAAATAAAAATATAAAAATACAAAAAGGACTCAAAAAACTAGAAATGGAAATGGAAAACTTTCAAGATAATAATTTGGAAAATCATCATAAATCATTGAGGGATTACATAAATCCTACAACAGATGAAATTCACTCTAGTATACAAAACTCTGTCGTAGAAGCTGACTCATTTGAAATAAATCCTGAGATTATCCAACTAGTGCAGAACAATCAATTTAGGGGAACTCCTTTGGAGGATCCCTATTTACACTTATCAAATTTTCTAGAATTTTGTGCTACATTTCGTTATAATGACATGTCAGACGATGCTGTTAGACTAAGGCTTTTTCCTTTCTCACTAAGGGATAAGGCTAAAATATGGTTATATTCATAGCACCTGGCTCTATTAAAAATTGGGAGGAGTTAACTCAGAAATTCTTAGCTAAATATTTTCCACCTTTAAGGACTACTAAACTTAGAAAAGATATTATCTCATTTTGTCAATATGAAGGGGAATCAATATACGAAGCCTAGGAAAGATTTAAGGAACTCTTAAGAAAGTGTCCACACCATGCTCTGCCCGATTGGTTAATCAGTCAAACTTTTTTACAATGGGTTAGTAGGATACCTTAGGTCCATAATTGATGCTACCGCTGGTGGATCATTAATAAAAAAATCATTTGATGAAGCGTATGCATTAATTGAAGAAATGGATACAAATGAATTTCAATGGCCCTCTACAAGGGTAAATCCTAAAAAGGTAGCTAGTGTTCATGATACAGATACAATTTTAATTCTTGCATCTCAGATTGCTGCAATATCAAGGAAGTTGGACCAATTTGGAATGAACCAACCTTAATTTACTCCTGTAAGTGAGGAAAGTTCATTAGAGCATATAATTGATTCTAAATTATCATACGATGCTTTAAATATCATAAACAACCCATATTCTAACTTTTACAACCCAGGTTGAGAGAACCATCCTAAATTTAACTGGAATCATACTACTGATGGTGGAAACCAAAAATGGGAAAATAATCATGCAAATCCTAATGAAAGTTGGAATAATCAGGGGAACACAAACTATAGACCTTCATATCCATCGGACTTTAATAATGATCAACAATTTGAGGATAAGAACATGTCTATGGAAGAAGTGGCATTGCAAATGGGAAACCAGTTGCAAAGTCAAGATGCTGCGATTAGAAACATAGAGAATCAACTGGGACAATTTGCTAATTCACTTAGCAATAGACACCAAGGAACACTTCCTAGCAACAATGAGATCAACCCTAAAGAGAACACTAATGAACAAATAGAAGCTGTCCAATTAAAAATTGGAGGAGATCTAGAGGATGTGGTTAGAAAAGAGAAAGATGTTGTGAGAGAAACGAAGGAAACTAAAAGACCTGAAGAACATGTTTCTAAGGATCTGGAAAAATTAATATCTCCAACTAAAATCAGCTTAGAAAAACCACCACCTCCATTTCCTCAAAGACTTGCATAAAGCATGAGTTGAATAAAAATTTTCAAAGTTCATGAAAGTACTTAAGAAGTTGACGATAAATATTCCTTTCACTGAAGCTTTGGAACAGATGTCAAGTTATGCAAAGTTTATAAAGGATATATTAAACAAGAAAATGAATTTGGGGATTACGAGACAGCTGCACTAAGTGAGGAATGCAGCACTATACTTCAGAAAAATTTTCCTCGGAAACTTAAAGATCCTTGTAGCTTTACAATTCCTTGTGCAATTGGAAAAAGATTATGTGGAAAAGCTTTATGTGATTTAGGAGTGAGCATTAATGTGATGCCTCTATCTATATTTATAAGGTTAGGTTTAGTCGATATTTCTCCCACTACTGTAACCCTTATGTTAGCTGATCGATCTATCATTTATCCAAAAGGAGTTATAGAAGATGTGCTTGTTAAAGTGGATAAGTTTATCTTTCCTGTGGACTTTATTGTATTTGATATAGAGGAAGATAATGAAATTCCAATTATTTTAGGGAGACCTTTCCTTGTTACTGGATAAGCTATGATAGATGTGCAAAAAGGAGAGTTGACTATGAATATTAATGACCAGGAAGTAAGTTTTGATGTGTTAAAGATTATGAAATATCCAGCTGAGAGGAAAAATGATGAATGTTTTTGGATGGATGAAATTGATTATCTAAGTAAAGAACATTTTCAAGAAAGTTTTGAGAGTAAGTTAACAAATGAGATTGAAATAGATTTTCATGATGAGTCAAAAATGTTATTTAAAGAAGACTGTATGTATGTTCAGGAGAGGTGTGAAATGATGG
The DNA here is from genome assembly GCA_022702705.1 of Papilionanthe hookeriana x Papilionanthe teres. Lineage (NCBI taxonomy): Eukaryota > Viridiplantae > Streptophyta > Magnoliopsida > Asparagales > Orchidaceae > Papilionanthe > Papilionanthe hookeriana x Papilionanthe teres. The sequence goes on along the minus strand of CM040423.1, from coordinate 170,743,514 downwards.
ACGCTACTAAAAATAGTAAACTTTTAATTCCATCTGTTGAAAAATCTCATGAACTTAAAATAGATGAACCCTATACAAATTTAAAGCCTATCTTTTTAGAGAATTCATCTACACTACCGTTCTTTATATCTTTAGATGCGACTCAATCACATGAAACACCTGAATTAAATGATGAACAAGATAAAATTATTGAACTAAGACTTGAAAGAAAATTTGAGGATAAATATCAAAAGAACTTTGAGTTGAGAAAAAAGGATAAGGATATTGGAAGACCATTGGAAGAAATTCCTAGAGAATTAGAAAAACCTATTTCCTCAACTAAGATAGATCCTCAATCATTTAATAATTATAAAGGGGAAGAATTGGAAGATAATTTCAAACAGAAGAGTAACATAGATGAATTTGATCCTGAATCTGAATTATCTAGAGAGAATCTGATCCAAATTTTGGTAGATATTGAAGTATCTTATAAAGATCCATTTCTTATAATTTTCAAGGATGATATTAATAGGCAGATTGAAAAAATCAATAGAAGAATATTAGATCTAAAAAGAAATATGAGGAACAATAATATAAATCCATCTGAAAAGGAAGAGCTGAATGAAAAATTAAAATTTAAGGATTTTATAGGAATCCTTGGATCTAGAAATGATTGGGCGATTGATCGAGGATTACTTAAATAGAATTTTGATCCATGTGGAATCATTTATCGGGCTAATGACGTTAAACCAAGTGTTTTATGGGAGGCAACCCATAGTTATCAGTGTGCTTTGATTTAGTGTGCTCGAGAGTCATGATTGTTAGTGTTGTATGGTGTTTGTATTAGAGTGGATTGAATTGATGTTTATGTGTCATTATGGATTGATCAGTTTGATTGATGATTGGTAGATGTTTGGATTGTTAGTAGTTTGATTTAATATTTGTCTGTGTCATGAGGGAGGTAATTCCTTAACTTCTTATTATGGTTAGACTTATATGTTCTTTTGTAGTAGTTGGATTGACGAGTCCACTCTGACTTGGGTCTCACCCAGACTTGAGTTTTACAAGAGAAATTATGAATTTTGAACATTAATAGTTTCATCTTAATTTTTTACTTCCTTTCTACAACTTTATTTTCATTAGATAGGATTCACGAACCTATTTGATGAATACCATATGGATGATCTTACACTATTTTTATATAACTGTTAGAGGTGCTTAATTATAAAGATTAGGTGATGCCTGAGATTGGTGTCCAGAAACCAATTTATCAAGGGTAATCTTATCTTTGGGATTATAATCTATAAACTCATTTTAAAGTACCTAATTTACTAGTGTAGTGATTCCATTAGAAATTGGAAGTAAATTAGTGAGATGCGATGAGATAAAAGAAGAATTGACCTCATTTATCATTTGTGTTTGTATTTGAATTATGTGTTAGTGTTTATGTTTATGTTACAACTTTATTTAGGTCTTGAAGAACATTTTTATATTCCCTTAATGATACATGCTATGCTAGTTACACTTTAGTTTACTTAATTTCATTCTGGCATGATTAGTTTAGATATGCTTTCTGCTGCATATTGTTCTGTCCTAATGAATACTTGCAATTGATTTTGATAGACATTTGTGGTAGATAGAATTTCTAAATTGTTTTCTTCCTGCTTATATTTTCTATACTGAATGTTAGATATGTTAAAAATTAAGTTTGGGGGTAGAAAGAAAAGTAAAATTTTAAAGTGAAAATACTTCCTTTTAGTGTAATTTTATTACAAGCATGTTTTAGGCTAGATTTATTTTTTCCTACAGTCATTCTATCCTAATTATGCATGATATGAATTTGATAGGATGTTGTAGTAGTAAGTAATTCAACATTTTACTTTTTCTTCCTGCTACATTTTATGGAATTAGTTGCAAAATATTTTAAAATTTAAGTTTGGGGGGAAGAAAAATATTAACTCTTATTTGTTCTCAGTTATTATATTTTCAAAAATTATTTGCATAACTTCTGGCAATTGAACCTCGCTTGAGATAACTAAAACTTTTTATTTTAGTTGAATATTATGGAAGGATTGGATGAAAGCTTTTAGTAATAAAGGTTAATTTTATAGGGGTAAGATATTTAGTATGAAAGAATTTGATTATAGTTAACTATTTAAAGTAAAGAAAACTATATTTTTGAAATATTAAGAGATTTAAAGTATTGTGTGTTAAGAAGAGATTGTGACTTTATGATGAATAATAAAGCTCATACCTAATTATAAAGTAAGGATGTGTTTCAAGTTTGAACTTTAGAAAGAGGAGAGTGAAGTTCAAAATCATTACAGGCTCTCCGTATATAGTAATCCTCATTAAAAAAATATAGAAAAAGAAAAGAGAGTGAAAAAAATGGGGATTGAAAATGATCCCGAAACAAAAGAAAAAAAAGAAAATAAAAAGATTTATGAGGAGAAGCTTGAGGAGATGCCTAATCAAAAATTGGCTTCATTTGAGTCACCCTAAAGGGAGAACTTGATTTCATTTCTGAATTTACATTTAAAGTATTGACCTACATTCTGATGAAGTTTACATGAACTCCTTTTTCAAATAATCTTTCAAGGCATTCTTAATGTGACAAATTATGGTTTATCTTGAAATAAATAGAAGACTAGAACCCTTTGACTTGATTGCTAAATATTCTTATACCTGTAGCGTTAACCTAAGTTACTGAATTTCTTTCTAAAAATCTAACCAATATATTCTTTTAAATGAAAAATTTTAGTGTCTTACAGGTGAAAAGTACATTGCCTTGAGTTATATTTTTATGTAGTAAAAGTGTTACTTGAGGACAAGTAACAGTTAAGTTTGGGGGATTTTTGACACGCCTAAAATATATACGCTTTTTGCTATATCATTTTACTTATTTTATAGTAATATTACACTTTAAAGGAAGGTATTTTGTATGTTTATTGGTTTTAGGTACAAGAAATGGTGATTGGAGCAAAAGGAAGCAAAAACGGTGCAATTTGGAGCAAAAACGAGCAAGAAATGAAATTCTGCCCTGGCCCTTTCGATAAGTCTTTTGATGCTTAATCTCTTTTTCACTTCTTGCATATTTTTGAATGAGATTGCACTTTAAAGAAATGTAGTTTTTTTGCTTATTTTGTAGGGCTATCTGTTACGAACACAACGCAACTGAAATGGGCGAAACGGAGTTGAAACGAAGCCAAACGGAGTGAAACGGTGGAGCTGCGCAGCAGCCTGCTTGCCGACTGCGAGATCGATCTCGCCGACGGTGAGATTTTCCCGAGACCACAGAAAAGTGCCCAAAAAGGCCGCCTACAGCGGCCTCGAACCCCCCGACAGCAGCCTGGACGACCATGAACTGACTTTTGGCAGTTTTGGGCCAATATTCGATGTATTTGGACGCTTTTTCGAAGGGGTGCTTAAGGAAACTCTTCGGAATTCGTCCATGCTCTTTAAAAATGACAAATTTGTGTTAGAAATGTGTAGATTAGAGAGAAAAGTGGAGAAAACTTGGAGGAATGTTTAGGAGTCTTAGATTAAGAGTAGAAATGTAGATTTCTAGCCTTTTGGAGAGATTGGAGAGGAGATTTTGAGAGAATTTGTAAGAGATTTCGCTAGCATTGCATGGATCGCCAGGAGACTTTATGAGAGAGATCTTCGTCTTTCTTTCAAAGGAAAAAAGCTGAGTATTTTTCTTCATTATCTTATGATTTTGTAAACATTTGCGTAGTGGATTTGCTTTGGTTTAATGAAGTTTCCGTTGTGTTTTCTTCGTACTTTGTGACGCATCTCTCTTACTCTTTCTTCTTCTTTGGAAATAGTGGCATGAGAGGATGTTGTCATTATTTTCCATTTACTTTTCTTTTGCAATGAGTAGAAATCATGTTTAGGATTTTGTGATGTATGGTAGAAGTAAATTTAATTATATATGTGATGGTTTTTACTTGCACTTCATTTACGTTACAATAAGGGCCCATTGTAGTGTTAAAATTCGTTGTAATTGCATCGAACTGAAAGGGCGGTGTAATTCTCAACAAAGTGGAACCACATTCAAATTCTATGGATGGTGAAGTTCATGGGAATTGAATGCAAATAAATAGGGAAATATAATTATCGGGCGTAGAATTGGAGATTTTAGAGTGACAGGCTAAAACCTCAATTCGGTCCTATCGTTTGGGTGCTAAAGTGTAGATGTTAGCCCTTAGGCGAGGGGAACGTGGGAGCTCCGAAGTGGCAGCCGGTATCCTCCTAGCCTAGCCGTGCGATCTCAGTAACCAAACATAGGATTAGTCAATGTTCTTTATGCCCTGACCAAAGGGTAAAAAATAGGATTGCTCCTATTTGGCACATACATTATTAAATGCATCTCAATCCTATACATTATCTATTTCATTACATAAGAATTGTAGTTTTTAGTATCTCAAAATTTTTCAAACTAATTAATCCAAAAAGGGTTATATTTAGAATTGTTATTTGCATTTAGATATAGTTACTATCTTTACATTTAACACTTGCATTTAGGAATAGTTTCTAGATAAAACACAATTTTAATCTACATTCTAAACTAAGGACTATAAGTAGTAGACTAGAATTTGATTAAAGATCTCTTACTTCACTTCCTCGTGGGATCGATACTTGGGTTTTTAAAGTAAACTCTATATTACTTGAAACGATACGTATACTTGCGTAGTACCCCTAGTGTGTAAAATATTTTTTAATTTTTATATCATTTAAGATTTTGCACACTAGCCGCTATTTATAAATCGGGTCAAATTTTTGGCCATCTTTTGGAAGTTAAATTACTGCGTAATCGTGGGTCGGGTCACCTGGTGAGGGAGCTTTCACTTGGGAACTTCTTCTCTTGGTGTGGGGATGGTGTGGGTGCAGTTAATTTAATTTTGGCAGAGTTTCTGGGGATCTCCTATTTCTAGCCTGAATTTCAACTGAGAAATTGAGCTCAGTTATGGGGATTCAGGGCAGGAGGACAGTTGGTATCTTCTTCTCTTGGCTGAGAAGAGGTCTGGGAGCAATTTGAGGGAGTTTTGTGAGGAAAAATTCAGTGTCTGAAACTTGGCCAAGAGGGGGGATTTTATAGCCATGGCCAGAGAGGGGAGCTTAGGGCCAGGCAATGAGTGCCTTGGGTTGCTTAGGGTGAGGGCTGAGTTGGCCAGGTAGTTGGTGAGGGGATTACTCACTTCGAAGCTCTAATTTTGAATTTTAAGCCCATGGGGGGCGCTCGGGCGTGCCTGTTCCGGCGGCTAGGGCTGCTGGCAAGGACTGGCAGGCCTGAGGAGGAGTGGAGAAGGAGTTTAGTCCAATTAATTTTGGCAGAGAGCTTGCTTAAGATGAGTTAAAGGATGAGACTTAGCCTTAGCCACGTGGCTAGACCCATTGGTACCAAGTGGTGGACCATTGGTCCATGGCTCATGGGGCATGGGTTGGGTCAGATCAAACCTACCCTAGGAGGTCTAGGGTTGGCTGCCATGGGGTTGGTTTGATCAAATTTGGCTTGGTTAGGTTTAATTTTAATCATGTGTTCATATGGATTGATTTAGATTTGAATTGGGCTAGGTTAGGTTTGGGTTTGATTTGTACCAAATTGATTCATCAAAATGTCTTAAATGATTGTCACAAAGCTTATGGAAAAGGCTTGGAATGATTTTGAATTGATTTGGGAAGTGAATTTGATGGAATTGGGTGGTTTGGTTAATTTAGGTCACCATGGGTTAATTTTGATGTAGGTTTGTCTAGAGCTTGGCTAGGGCTCAATTAATGGTTCAAAATGATGTAGGTGATTGTTATGAAAGGTTTTGGATAGAAACTGGGTAGAGATTTTGGGTTTAGGGGATTCAATTTGGAGAGTTTAGGCCATGTGACAACCTTAGGGTAAATTTGGGGATTTTGGTTTCAAATGATTTTGTATGAAATTTCAATCAAAATTTGGCCAAATGAATGTTGTATTTGGTATAGGAATGTGTTAGGAAGAGTTTGGAATTTGTTTTGGTGAAAATTTAGTGGCTTTGAGTCATTTTGGGGTGAATTGGGTTATAGGGCCAAAATTGGGGGTTTTGGATTTTAGTTGAAATTGAATTCAAATGTGAACCAAATTGGGCTTGGATTTGATTGAAATGGGTATTGAGGATGTTGAATTTCAGTTTGGGATTGAATTTGATCAAAATTGGGGTCAATTGGGTTGATTTGGTTTGACAATGGGTCCATTTGGGCTAAGTGAGCTAAGTTGGGATTTTGGGTTGAAAGTGGGTTAATTTGGCAAAATTGGGTTATGGTGTAGTTGAGCAAAATGAAATTGGGAAGTTTTAGGATATTTTGGAATTTTTTGGGAATTTTTGGAATTTTTGGGCAAAAAGGGTATATAGGGTATATGGAGGTTATTTGGAGTATATTGATGTATTTTGGTGGATTTAAGAGGTGGGAATTGTTTTAAAATGATTCTTAGGAATTTTAGGAATTTTGGGTAACTTTTAGGAAATTTTGGATGATTTGGTTGTTGCAGGGGCAATTTAGGTAATTTTGGGTAGGTTTAGGGACTCTGGGTTAAAATTTGAAATTTTGGAAAAATGAAGGGGGCATCAAATAGGGGAGAATGGGACCATTTTGGTGGGGTCAAGATTGAGTAAAAGTGATTTGGAATGGAATTAGGGTTTAGGAGCATGAGCCATGGACTTAGCAAAGTCCAACCACTTTGGGACCAAGTCTAGCCAAAAGGTAACCACTTTATGACCCTTCACATATTGACCCTAGCCATCTTAATCAATGACTAGTGGCTTTTAGTTCAATCATGTGAGTTTCATAAAGGGTAGAAGGTAAGGGTTAAGGTTTGGGTTAAGTGGCTTAGGGGTGTGTGTGTGTGCAAGAGAAGCTCAAGTCACCCAAGGTTACCCTAAGTCCAAGTATTCCTATGGGAACTCACTATTGGTTTTCCATATGGTGGTTTTAACCTTCCAAGGTGATTTAGAGGTTTACAACCATCCAAGTGGGGTCCTGATCCATGAAAAAAATACCTATTTTTATGCATTGATTTTTATCAAATTTTTAAGGATATTATGCTTTAATGAAAGATATTTTTGTGTTTTGGATGTAGGTGATGCAAAAATGTTCAAGAAAGAAAAAAAGATGAAAAAGGAGCAAAAATGGAGCCAAAATACAAAAATTGTCAAAATAATTAGCCTGGCGCCAGAATCCGGCGCCTAAGCGCCAGTTCGATACAGAATTCTGTAAGATTTTTGATGACTTTTGGACAGTTATTTTGATGGTGTTAGCGGTTATTGGACATCTAGAAGATTGACAGTTATTCCTGGATTATAGGACATGTGATACATTGTATTTGGACGCTTAGAAACGGTTAGGATCGTGAAGAGGTGTGATCCAAAGTGAAGAGGTGCGAAGAACTGGACGCAGAGTCCGACGCCTAGGCGCCAGATTTCGGCGCCTAGGTGCCAGACACACCTTCTAGAAGATTCATTGAACATGGACACATATTGAAGAGGTGCCTCTGTTGACCTCATTTTTGATGAGGTCTTCCCTTCTTCTCTTTAGTACTTAGGATCTAGCCTTAGGCTTTTCCTTTGACTATCTTAGAGGACTAGAATTGGGACCCACCTTATAGAAATTCAAACCACTTCTTAACTCCCCGCAAACTCCGCAAACTCGACTATAGACCCCTAATCACCTGGAGGGTCGAAATCAAATGTGGAAGTTTAAGGATGAGTTCCTATAGGACTCTTCGGCTTTAGGACCGCCCCGGGTGGCCCGGTCTCGGTGAAGGGGCCGACTTACACACACACTACACCTATACACTACACTTTCACACACCCATACCTAACTCGACCTCCCGACTCATGTAGGTGATTCACATGGATGGTCCTTAACCCCTAAGCCCTCGCAAGCAGGGTTAGGAACAACATAGTTGAATGCCTCAAATGGGTCCCTTCATGGCTCATGTGGGCTTGATATGGCTTCATGGCTCAACCAAAATGATTTCACTCCACTTACATCCACCCAATCTTCAATTTCCCAAATTTTCAATTTTTGACCCCCGGACCCTACACCCGCCAAACTTTACCCAAAACCCTTGAAATTACCCAAATTTTTCAAAATTTCCTAAATCACCCAAAATTCCTTAAAATTGATCTTAAACATTTCCACATTACTCAAATTGATCATCCATACCCAAAAATACCAAAAATTCCAAGAAAACCTCCCAATACCCTCCAAATACCCAAAATACCCCTCTTGCCAAAAAATCCAAAAATTCAGAAAATTCCCAGAAATTCCAGAAAATCCCAAATATTCCCAATTTCATTTTGTCCAACTACACCATGGGCCAATGTTGTCAATTTACCCTACTTTTGTCAAAACCCCCAATTTGACCCATTTTAACCCAAAGTGAACCCAATGTCAAACCAAACCTACCCAATTAACCCAAATTCTGGTCCAATTCAGTTCTAAACTTCAATTCAACATTCCCAACACCAATCTAGACCAAATCCAAGTCCAATTTGATTGACATTTGGATCCAATTTCACTTTCGGCCTTAAAGCCCAATTTGGACCCATGACCCAAACCTAACCCAAACTCACCCAATTCAACTCCAATTAATCCCAAACCTTTTCTAAATCTTCCTTAACATTCCCAAAAATAAAACACTAACATGATTTGCCCAAAATTTAGACCCAAACCCCACTCAAATTCAACCTAAAGCTAAAAGGCCCAATTTTGACCTAAACTCAAACCTAACCCAAATGGGCCCAAACCCCAAAATCAAAGCCCAACCAAAGGTAAAACCTCTTTGAAACACTCCCATAAACATTTATCAACATTGATTTTACATCAATTTCAACCCTAGCCCAACATTGGCCCAACTTGGCCCACTTGGACCTATATTGGCCCATTCACCAAAAGAGCCCAAATTCAACCCAATTCAAACCCAAATCACTCCCAATTTGCTTCAAGTCACTCATGATACATCCATGAGCTAAACCCAACAATTATTTAGCCCAACCTATTTACAAAATTTCATCCCAAAATCCATTTTAAAATCCAAAAGCCCACTTTCCTAAACCATCTTAAAAGCCCATCTAAAACCATTTCAAAAGGCCCAAAATCTACCCTAAAGCCCACATGACATCTCCATTTGCCATCCACTTAATTAAAGCCATTACCTAAGTCCTAAATTCATCATCAAATAATTCCAAATCAAGTTTCATACAAATTTCCATCAAATTACCAAAAATTCCTAAAATCTATTTTCATGAAATTGACCAAACTTTTTGCCAAGCCAAAGGTGAGCCATGAAGCCATGCATGAGCCACATGTGAGCCATGAGAGCTTTGGACACTCCACCATGCCATATTGGGTAAGAAGAGGGAGGGCTTTCCTTAATCCCTAAAGCTCATTAGCCTTAATCATGTTTCACCTAAACTTAAATTTAATCCAAATATATTTGGATGGAGACTTCTCCATGCCAAACCAACTCGATCCCTTCGATCCCCCACGACATCCAAAGCTACCTCGAGGGGTGCACCAAGCCCAAATGGGTGGGTCGACCAATTTAGACTCAAAATTAGCTCCTCCCCCATTCCATCTAAATCAAACCCTTTACACATGTCAAACCTCAATTGAATGCACCAAACCCCGACCCCGACCCACCCGAACAAGATGGTGACCAATGCCTCGGCCGCCAGCCACCGTGCCGCCGGAAAACACCATGGCCGAGAGCTCACATGTGAGCCCAACTTGGAATTCTCACCTACCGAGCTGCCCCATCCCAGGTGGCCATCGGAGTCGTTCTTCTCTTGCCAAGAGCAGTCGATCCCAAGCCCTAACTCTCCCAGGAGGCCCTCCACCCTCTCCTATTTAAACTCCACCCCTCACGGCCAAGAGAGGAGAGTTGCACAAACCTTGCCGAAACTCGCCAAAATTGTTTCAAACCCTTCTCCACCCTTAGAGCAGCTTGATCCCCGATGTCAATTTGCCCTAATCCCCACCGACAAAACCCAATTTCTCAACCGAAACTCCACCCAAAACCAGGACACTTCTCCACAGGCGAGCCAATCCCCAAATTGATTGGTTCTAAACCTTCACCGTACCAAGGGAAGGTGTCCACCAAGCAAAAGCCCCATCTCCGTGCCTCCCAGCTTGCTCCAGACCTCCAAGCTTTGTGATCGAGCTGTGGTCGAAATCCAACCTAGACAATTCACCGGATCCGGGAGACTTCATCTGGAGCTTGCTAGGATCCAATCGAATGTGCAACAACTCTCAGATCGAAGCCACACTTCTCTGAGCAAAGGTATGAGCTAATTCTTCATCCCGAGCTTTTGGAGATTCTCCATTTCAAATGCTTTAATTTCAATGCATGATAACCGTATAGATGTGTTCGTCTCTTCAAGACGAATCCATAGAGCATAAGAACATGAAAATCCATCGAGTATCGAGTGAGATATTAGTGGATTTAGTGTGGACGGCTCTCGGGTGAGGACACTTGGGGACGATGAACGGATGCCGTCCATTCAATACACGCGCGGACGGACGGCCGGGATCGCGTCGGATCGAAGACGGAACGATACGGCCGGGCCCCCGAGCGCCGAGTCGATCGCGGCGTCGAATGGGAGCGCGCCACGCGGCGTTTCGGAGCTGCCGAGGCCGACGCGGCGCCGCGTGGATAAATAGAAAATTAGGGTATTTTTTTGATTTATTTAATTCCCTAAACTTCAAAAATTCATAACTTTGTGTAGAAAAATCGAAAAATAAAATAAAAATACCCTCTTGCTCGGTGAACGGAGGAGAATAATGTGGAAAAGAAATCATTTAATTTCATCAAGTATTTTATTTTTTATAATTTATTTACTCTCTGCATACTTTTAATTCTCCATGCATGTATTCAATTCACCATGGCATGAGTCCATAGGGCTTTTGAAGCCTCTGAATTTGGGAACATTCCCTAAATTTTCCAAAGTCAGAGGCCATCCCTATGAAGAGTTATTGATTTTTCAAATTCATGTCACCGTTTTGAGTATTTTAATTCCAATAAATAGCATGTTGTGAAATAAATTCTAGGAAAATTTGATGATGTTCCTTATGACCAGAGAACCCTAGGAAAAATAGGTTTTGAGTTAGTTCATTTAAAACAACCCTAATTGGCTTAAACACTCAAAATGGATCTCTAATTAATTAGAGCTATCCATACATCAAATTGACTTCAAATCAATTCTCCACTGACCTTTAGGATCAGAGGAACCCACCATAAAAATTTGAGGTCAATCGGACTTGGTTAGCCCCACTAATCGGGTCGATTAAGCCACTTAGTCATTTTAAACTTAAAAAATTCATAACTTTCAAAATACCTTTCAAAAATTCACCAAATTAGTTTTGGAGCCTCTATGATATTAGGGGAATCTAAGAAAATTAAAATTTTAATTTTCTAAAAAAGTTGATTTTTAATATTATTTTAATATTTTTAATAATTAAAAAATAATAAAAATCACAAAAATAATAAATTCACCAAAATGTCAAATTTTGAATTTTAATCACTTAGGAACAAACCCCATATTTTTCTTAGGTCTATTTAGTGAGATATTAAATTTTAAAGCTTTAAAGTAATTTTAAAATTAAAAAAAATATATTTTCTAGCTTTTTCATTAAAATAATTATAATAAATCATAGAAAAATCAGAAAATTGCAAAATTTGCTTCTTTGATTTCCTTGATATCAGAGAGATTTTTGAAAAATATAAAATTCATTTTTCAACATTTATTTTATTTTTAAATTAATTAACACTCCAAAACTTAAAATAATTATAATAAAAATAATATAATTCAAAAAATCACCAAAATTAGTCCAAGTTATTCTCTGGTCATTAGAAATATCCCCTAATTTTCTTAAGGACAGAAACTTTCCCTTGGTCATGTTATTAAATTTTCCTTGAAAATCTCTATTTTCTACCAAAAATAATTATATAAATAAATTAAAAACAGAAAAATCACATTTTCTCCTCTCATGTCTTTATTGACATATGAGTGAAGTCACATAAAAATTTCAAGTTTATTTGAGTTCAATTTAGTGAGTTATGAAATTATTAAGCTTAAAGGGTAAAGTGGTAATTAAAAATCTTAATCCATAATTAAAACTTTAGGTTTAATAAAAATTAGCAAGTACAATCTTTGATCCTAATTTGATTTGGATGATTGAAATTTAAATAATTAAAGGGTAGAAACCCATTAAGTAATTTAAAATAATTAAACCTTAATTAAATAATTGATTAAATTTGGAAGAATAATAAAATTGGAATTATTAAAATGGGGATATTATTAGGAAGAGATTTATTCTTTAATTTAAAAATCCCTAAATTAATTATCTCATTAATATTCAATTCTTAATTAAAATGATAACTCAAATTCAAAACATTAAAAAACTTAATCATTAAACTAAAATTAAATTATTAAACTCTTTTAAAATTTCAATTAAAATTAAAAAAAATACAACTAAACTTAAAATTAAATTAAAAATTAAATTAAATTAAGTAAATTAAATTAAATTAAATTAAATTAAATTAAAATTAAAAGTTGAATTAAATTAAATTAAATTAAATAACTTAAATTAAATTAAATTAAATTAAATTAATAAAATCAAATTAAATTAAACTAAATTAAATCAAATTAAATGAATTAAATTAAATTAAATAAACAAATTAAATTAAATTAAATTAAATCAAATCAAATTAAAATTAAATCAAATCAAATTAATTTAATGTAACATCAAACCAAACTAAATTGAATTAAATTAAATTAAATTAAATTAAAACTCAATTAAATTAAATTAAATTGAATTAAATAACATCACCTAAAACAGAAGAAATTAAATATAAAGCAACTTGAACACTATTCCAAATTTAAACCCATTAACTTAAATCAAATCATTTGAATACCAATTTACCCTCGAAAGCTTCGGTTATTATAACTCCTAAAGAGAACATTAAATAAAATGTTACTTCACTTATAGGATATTCAAATGTCCTAGTTCACTGAGTAAGATAACAACAAAACTTGAATTCTCGGACGATTAATTCATCTGTATAATCCAACCCATTTGGACTTAAAACAATCCTAGAAATATTGAAAAGATGTTTAAGATTATTCTTAAGCACTTCCTCAATATGATAGGACATTTATAAGAACAATTGGACTTAATTGTTCTTTGATGAAGAAAATCGTCCTTAAACCAAAACACAAAGAACCTAGACGTCATAGGAGATGACTAGCCATAGGATTAGGAATTTGGTAGAAAACCATAACCCTTCCCTTAGCTTTACCTAGGAACTTGCTTAAATATTCTAATTGTGTTTTAAGTGCAGCTTGGGATGACGGGAAGACCCTCCGGGTACGCTTTTATTTTATTGCAATCTATTTTCTTGCAATTTACATTATTGCAATTTACTTAATTGCATTGCACTTACTTTTCTTGCATGATAAACAACTGTTGCATGAAAACCCACACCTTTAGGATAGCCCCTAAAACCGAAACCAAAACTAAGTTAAAAGTCATTGCAAGATAAAATTCACCGCCACAACATTTCAAAATATAAAACAACTCAAAATTTAATCACAAACGTAACACAAAACTATAATTACAACTAAATTAAAACGTCCCGTTTGATGATCGGGAATACCTCGGATGATGTAACCTACATGTTGCTAACGGGATTTCCCACGGTCTAAATGAAAGTGTGGAACTCATTCAGTTGAGTTTAGCAAATTCATCTGGACTAAGTGAATCCGATAAAAATAATGATGCCGGAAGGATGGAACCATGGGATCTTAACCGGTGTCGTTATAATCAACTTTAAGATTTGTTTTAATTAAAACACAAAAACACTTGGAAATTAAGACTTCTCTAAACCAAAACACTTTTCTCATCCCCTGATTTATGACTTCTAAAACTAAAACTCTGCAACAACAAGGAGCTCGGAGCATGGTGGGTAGCACGGCCATCGTCATTAGCAAAACCTGAGTCTACTTCAGCAAAACTTTCCTAGAATTAAATAACAAGGCCATAGGACTTCGAGGTAGTTTGCCTAGTGCAACATAAATCCTCAACCTTTTGTTAGGCATTTGCACTGCAAATTAAGCCCTAACCGGTCTTAGGATTCCGAGGTGGTCGTCCGGTACGACAATAAACCCTCACATCTTCGAGGCTATTTGTATGATTCTATCATATAAATATAAGTCCTAATTAATTAAAATTGGCAAGATCAAAACATTTAAATAAATATTAGGACTTTCCTAAACTCATGCCAAACAATAGGATAGTCGGGAAATTACCGAAGTTCGCTTCGAATCTGTGATTTCTCCTACTTTTCTTCCTTTGGATTCCCAAAACAAAATGTTCCAAATTTGATCCATTCCCTATTGAAATTCCAAACATCAATCCTTTGAGAACTTAAACTTTAAAATTCTTGAGAGCCGAATTATTGATTATTATCGAGAGTTTTCTTAGGTGATTCCCGTCACTTAAGATGTAATTAACTATAGGGGCTTGCCCTTATAGGGAATTTTAAAGAACCCAGGTAATATAAACCCCGTTTAATGCTTTCATATTAAGCAGGGGAATTTGTCGGCTTATAAAATTGGTTCGCGGACCGAATGGATGTCACAAATCTTCTAGTTTATTTAATCGAGCCCCACCGTCAAGCTGTGTCTATCCTTAGGGATAGATACACGGCTTGTGGTGCGGTGCTCGTTTATATAAACTATTTGAGATGTGAGATCGGTTTAATCTCATATCTTAAAACCTTCAAATTTAAAATTATTCTCAAAATCAAATACTACTTTTCAAAATTATTTATCTAAATTAAATTAAAAATTCGCCGACAACTTCTGTTAGGCGACCCCCCTTTTAAAAATAAAACACACAACCTAAAAAATATGCCGACAGCTTCAAGGCAACCCTTGAAGCCTATAAATAGGAGGCTACTCCTTCAGAGAAAAATGGCCACAAACCACCAACGCCCAACCTAGTCCCCTAGCTCCATAGTCCATTTAGAGAGAGAAATTAGAGAAATATTTTAAGGGTCATATTTATAGTTTCTTTTATTAATTAATGAGTTTATTTAGAGTTTGTATTGAGATTTTTTCAAGAGTCGGTGCTTTTGAAGTCTATTTACTTTTGAGTCAGAAGGATTCAGAGGTTCAGTTGGAGAAACACTTGAGATAAGTATTTATATTTTGATTCAAAATTTTATTTATATGTTTTGTTGTTTAAATTCAATGTGTTCTGAGTAGTTACTTTACTTTCTCCTTTCAATTATGAAAAGATAAATAAGATAATATAAAATTCGTTGGAGAATTAAAAACTATGTATATATATTTTAAACATTGTGATGATATTAATACCGGATCTTAATTTACTATTTAAATTGGCCATTTAAATTGTTAAAATCTGTTGAAGTGTTTTGAGACTTAGAAGGAGATGAATTCTTAACTAGTAGATATCACATGAATCCTTGGGTAGTCGAAGGCCTTGCGCGGGTTATTCAAGGTGAAGTGCAAATAAATAGGAAGATATTATTTAATGGGCATAGAATTGATAAGTTTTTAGAGTGACAGGCTAATTCTTGTAATTTGGTTTATAGAGGAGGAAAGGGTCACTAGTAGGGCTGACCATAGCCACCCTTGGACATCTAGTAGTGTGAGCCTAAATTAACCCATTCTACTAACAATACATCTAGACCTGATCTATAGATTAGCCAATGTTCTTTATACTATCGAGCGAAGGTAAAGAATAGGAATGCTTCTATTTGGCACAATACCATAAATTTATATTCTCCATGAATATTACATTATCTAAAAAAGTCTTGAATTAACTGAAAGGAAGAAAGTTGTTTGCTTATTTTTATTTACATCAATCATTACTTTATTACTGCTTTATTTCTGCATCTAGTAAATTAAATATCAACATTTTAACTTTAAAAGAAATACATAAAAATAAAATTAAAATATTTTAAAAAACTCTATAATCCTCCTCATGAGATCGATACTGGGGTCTTTATTTAAAGCCTTATATTACTTGAAACGATACGTATACTTGCGTAGTACCCCTAGTGTGTAAATATTTTCCATTAAATTATATTTATATACACTAGCCGCTATTATTATTTAAGTCAAAGTAATAGCTCTAACATATTTTTGATAGCATAAATTACTGCATTGTTTGGCGATTGCAAACCAAGTTTTTGGTGCATTGCTGCAGATCGAGGGACAAGTTTTTGGCGCCGTTACCGGGGAGACAAAATTTATAGATTTTAAATATTTTATTTTATTTATTTCTTTTATTGTCAAAAACATAAAATACAAAAACATTTAAAAAAACAAAAAAAAAATAAAAAAATAATAATTTTATTTCTTGCTATTTTACTTTTTATTTACTTTTTATGCGTAGTTCTGGATCTGAAAGATTATTACCTTTAGATTCTGAATTAGAAAGAACTGTTAGAAGAATTAAAAAAGGAAAAAAAATTCAAAAATATCAAGAGATGGCTAATTTACATAACAATTTACAAAATCCAATTGAAATTAATGAACAAAATGTTTATAAACTATTAAGGGATTATGCTAACCCTACAGTTGATGAACTTCATAGTAGTATTCAAATACCTACTTTAGATGCTAACTCTTTTGAGCTTAAACCGTCTGTTATTCAAATGGTTCAAAATAACCAATTTGGGGGGAATACCAAATCAAGATCCAAATTTACACCTTGCTAGTTTTTTAGAACTTTGTGCTACCTTTAAATATAACAATGTTTCTGATGATGTTATTAGACTTAGACTCTTTTCTTTTTCTTTAAGAGATAAAGCAAAGATGTGGTTGAACTCATTAGCAACAGGTTCTATTAAAACATGGGCTGAAAAGGCATAAAAATTCCTTGCTAAATATTTTCCTCCTTCTAAAACTGCTAAATTAAGAAATGATATTACTTCATTTAGTCAATTTAACGGGGAGACAATTTATGAAACTTAGGAAAGATTTAAAGAACTATTCAGAAAATTTCCTCATCATGCTTTACCTGATTGGTTAATTATTCAAACATTTTATAACGAACTTATTGGATCACTTAAATCAATTATTAATGCTTCTGCTGGAGGTTTTTTAATGGCTAAATCATTTGAAGAAGCTTATACTTTAATTGAAGAAATGGCTAACAATAATTTTCAATGGCCTTTTGAAAGGATTAAACCTAAAAGAATGTCAAGTATTCATGATAACGAAGCCTTTTCTATCTTAGCTTCACAGGTAGCTGCAATATCTAAGAAATTATATAATTTTGATATCAATATATCACATAACAACTCTGCTAATATTGAAGATTCTCAAACTATTAAAACTTTACAAGCTATTGCTAGTAAAATAACCCTTATTCCAATTATTATAATCTTGGATGGAAAAATCACCTTAATTTTAACTGGAATAATTCACAACAATGGGGTAATAATCAATCCCATCCAACTGGAAATTGGAACAATCAATTAAATTCAACCTATAAACCACCTGGAATTAATAATCAACAGAAAAAGTTATCTATAGAAGAATTAATTTTACAATTAAGTAATCAATTACAAAATCAAAACACTGTTATTCATAATATTGAGAATCAAATGGGACAAATCGCTAATTTAATTAATTACAGACCTCAGGAACACTTCCTAGTAATGTTGAAATCAATCCAAAAGAAACTGGAAAAGAACATGAACATGTTAAAGCTGTGCAACTTAGAAGTGGAATGGAATTAAAAGAAAGAATGCAGAATGAAATTGAAAATGAGATTAAGGTTGAAGAGATTGAAAAACCTAAAGAAACTCCTTCTCCTAGTCAAGATTAGACTGTTATTCCTATTAATGTGGGAGTTGAAAAACCACCACCACCTTTTCCTCAAAGACTAATACAACAGAAGATTGATCATCAATTTTCTAAGTTCATTGAAATTTTTAAGAAACTTACCATTAACATACCTTTTGATGAAGCTTTGAAACAGATGCCAACTTATGCAAAATTTATGAAGGATATTTTAAGTAAGAAACGAAAATTTGAAGCTTTTAAAACTGTTGCATTAAGTGAAGAATGTAGTACAATAATTCAAAAGAAATTACCACAGAAACTTAAAGATCCTGGAAGTTTTACTATACCTTGTGCTATTGGAGAAAAATTTTGTGGGAAAGCTTTATGTGATTTAGGAGAAAGTATTAATCTCATGTCATTTTCTATTTTTTGAAGGTTGAATTTAGGAGAGATTACTCCCACCACTGTAACCCTTCAGTTAGCTGATAGATCTATCACCTACCCTAAAGGAGTTATAGAGGATGTTCTTGTTAAAGTGGATAAATTTATTTTCCCCGTGGATTTCATTGTACTTGATATGGAAGAAGATAAAGAAGTACCAATTATTTTAGGGAGACCTTTTCTAACTACCAGACGAGCTATGATTGATGTGCAAAAAGGAGAATTAACTATGAGAGTTAATGATCAAGAGATTAAATTCAATGTTCTTAAATCATTGAAGTACCCCGATAAAGAAATATGCTATCAAATGAATATTATTGATTATATAATTGAAAAACATTATCAAGAAAGATGTAAAGTCGTTTCTGAAGAAAAAAATGAATTATTAACTAATGAAATTGAAGAACCAAAAGAAGAAGAATTATTTAAAGAAACTCATTATATTAAAGATAACTGAGAAATTTTGGACATAACACAAAATGATATACTTTTACCCTCAATTAAAAAAGCCCCTGAACTGGAATTAAAATGTTACCTGCACATTTAAAGTATGCTTTTCTTGGAAATTTATTAACTTTACTCGTTATTATTTCTTCTAAACTAAGTTTAAATCAAGAAGAAAAACTGATAGGAGTGTTAAAGAATTATAAGAAAGCTTTTGGTTGGACTATTGTTGAACTAAGAGGAATAAGCCCTTCCATCTGTTTGTATAGAATTTTAATGGAAGAAGATTTTAAACCTACTATTGAACATCAAAGAAGATTAAATCCTATCATGAAAGAGGTTGTTAAAAAAGAAATTTTAAAATGGTTAGATGCTGAAGTTATTTATCCTATTTCGGATAGCCAATGGGTAAGTCCTATTCATTATGTTCCGAAGAGAGGAGTAACTGTCATTGTCAATGATAAAAATAAACTAATTCCTACAAGACAAGTTACTGGATGGTGAATTTTCATTGATTATCAGAAATTAAATGACGCCACTCAAAAGGATCATTTTCCTTTACCTTTCTTCGATCAAATGCTTGATAAATTAGCTAGACACTCATATTTCTGTTTTCTGGATGGATATTCTAGTTATCATAAATTACCTGTCACTCCTGAGGACCAAGAGAAAACAACATTTATAAGTCCTCATGAAACATTTGCATTTAGAAGAATGCCATTCAATTTATGTAATGCACCTGCAACTTTTCAAAGATGTATGATGTCAATATTTTGTGATTTGATTGACAAAGGAATTGAAATATTTAAGGACTATTTTTCAGTCTTTGGAACTTCTTTTGAATCTTGTTTGGAAAATATTTCCAAAGTTATGAAAAGATGTGAAGAAACAAATTTAGTTCTGAACTGGGAAAAATGTCAATTTATGGTCACAGAAGGCATTGTACTTGGTCACAAAATTTCACAAAAAGGGATGGAAGTTAATAAGCAAAAGTGAAAATTATTTATGAACTGCAACCACCTACTACTGTTACTGATGTGAGAAGTTTTCTGGGTCATGCTGGATTTTATAGAAGATATATAAAGGATTTTTCTAAAATTACTAAACCTCTTTGTCATTTATTGGAAAAAGAAGCTAAATTTGAATTTAATGAAGACTGTGTTAATGCTTTTAATATTTTAAAAGAAAAATTAATAACTGCACCTAATTTGAATAAACCCTTTGAATTAATGTGCGATACAAGTAATTTTGCAATTGGAGCTATATTGGGACAAAAATATGAGAAAATTTTCAAAGTTATATATTATGCTAATAAAACTCTTACTGAAACTCAAAGAAATTACACTACTACTGAGAAAGAGCTTTTAACTATAGTCTATGCCTTTGATAAATTTAGATCTTATCATCTTGGTACCAAATGCATAGTTCATACTGATCATTCCGCTATTAAATATTTAATGACAAAAGAAGATTCTAAGCCTAGACTGATAAGATGGGTTTTACTTCTACAAGAATTTGATTTTTAAATAGTGGATAGAAAAGGAACTGATAACTAAATTGTTGATCATTTATCTATAATTAAGAATGATGTAATTACTGAGGAAAATATAAATAAGAAATTTTCTGATAAACATTTATATGTTATTCAAGGATGCCAAACACCTTGGTATGCGGATATAATTAACTATTTAGTTAGCAATATTCTACCTTATGGATTGAATAACAAATATATTAAGTAATTTAAAAATGATGCTAAATCTTATATTTGGGAAGATCCTCTGTAATTCGAAGATGTGTACCTTATGAAGAAACTTTTGCTATTATTCAAAAATGTCATGATTCTAATTTTGGAGGACACTTTTGAGTAGATAAAACTGCATTTAAAATTTTAAATTCAGGATTTTATTAGCCTACCTTGTTCAAAGATGTGAGACATTATGTGAAAACATGTGATCGATGTCAAAGGATGGGAAATATATCTAGGAAAGATGAAATTCTTTTAAACTATATATTGGAAGTTGAAATTTTTGATATATAGGGTTTAGACTTTATGGGACCATTTGTACCATCATCTGGAAAGATTTATATTTTATTAGCAGTTGATTATGTTTCAAAGTGGATTGAAGCTGTAGCTTTACCTAACTGTGATTCCAAAAGTGTTTCAAAATTTTTAAAGAAAATGATTTTTTCAAGATTTGGAATGCCTAAGGTAATTATCATAGATGGTGGAAGTCATTTTAAAAATATAAGAATGCAATCATTACTGGAAAAATTTGGAATCAAAGACAGAATTGCAACTGCGTATCACCCTCAAACAAGTGGAATGGCTGAAGTATCAAACATAGAAATTAAAAGAATTATAGAGAAGACTGTTAATCCTAAAAGAACTGATTGGGTTGATAGACTTGATTCTGCATTATGGGCTTATAGAACAGCTTATAAGACACTAATCAGATTGTCACCTTACCGGTTAATTTATGGTAAACATTGTCACTTACTTGTTGAACTTGAACATAAAGCTTATTGGGTGATAAAAGAGTTTAATTTTGATTTGAATACTGCAGGAGAAAAACGATTATTACAATTAAATGAGATGGATGAAATAAGAAATGAATCATATGAAAATGCAAAGATTTATAAAGAGAAAATGAAGATATTACATGATAAAAAGATTTCAGGAAAAATATTCGAGCCTGAACAAGTATTATTATTTAATACTCGTTTTAGACTTTTTCCTGGAAAATTAAGATCTAAATGGATGGGACCATATATAATTGAGAAAGTATACCATTATGAAGCTGTGGATATTAAAGACCCAAAAACAGGAAAAATATTTAAAGTTAACAGATTAAGACTGAAGCCTTATTTAAGAGACATTAAAATGATTTATAAAGAGGCTTACGAGTTAAGTCAACCTGATTAAAGACTTATTTAGGTCAGGCTGACGACGTTAAACCAAGCGCTTTGTGGCAGGCAACCCATAGTTATTTTTGTGTGTTTTCACATTTTCAATGTAAGGTTATGCCTCAGTCTTGAATAATTTTATATAACTTTAGAAAATTGGATGCTAACAAGTCTTCATTGACTTAAGCTAAAAATTATCTCGAAGTATATAAAGTTTGGACTTTGGATCACTCCATTTCATATGTGAGTAAAAAGGAGATCAAGTTAACCTTCATTATGATTGTTTATAATTTATGTTACTAAGTCTATATTGATCTTACCATTCTAATTTACCTATTTTGGAGAACGAAACTTTAAAATTTAACGATAGGCGAAACGGAGTGGAACATGGTTCCGACACCTAGGCGGCAGTTTTCGGCACCTAAGCGCCAGAATAAACTGTGTATCGATGGGTCCGGCGCCTAGGAGCCATATTTGGCGCCTAAGCGCCACAGTTACTGGATCATGTAAAAATCAAAAATTTTCAAATTTTCACACTATTGTCTCCTTTAAATTACCCTATCTTCGTCCCCAATCCCTAAGCAACCAAAATTACGAGCTAGACACTTCATCCTTGAGAGATTAGAGAGGATTTTTGAAGAAATGGAGAGAAGAAATCATGGAGAAGAGGCTAGAGGCAAAGGTTCATAGGATCCTCAACCCTACTTCAATGGTTTTATCGCTGTAAGTTTAGAGAAAATTTCAAGCCGTATAGATAAATTTGAAGCAGAATTCAAAAGTATTGGAGATCGCCTCCATGAGATGTATCATCAAATTGAACATCTAGAATGGTAGGTGAAGCTTCAATTTGATCATCTAGAGGCTTATCAAGATGCTCAAGTGGAGATGTATTCTAAGAACAATTAGATAGTTATTGTGGTGTGATCTAGACTTTTATTAGTGTGTCGTTGTATCGATTGTGTTGGTGTGTTTGATTTATTGTTCAATGTGTGTTGTATTTGCTTTGAAATTGTGTAGTTTGATTGTTTGTTAGGACTTGAATCATATTACTATACTTATCTTTATTATATTGAGCCAAAATTGAAGATTATGAATGGAATTAGAAGAGTTTGATTTAAAACTTGTGTTTAATTAGTGGATTTAATTTTTAATTTTTAAAATTTTTGGAAAATATTTTGGAAGTTGGAAACTGAAGCACTACTCTAATATGAGTAATTGGAAGTTGAATTTATGAGTTTTGGTGGAAAATAAAATTTTTAAAGTGATTTTTGTGAAAGGCGAGTGTGGCGCCTAGGCGCCAGTTCAGCTTGCTTACCGAAATTAGCATTTAGACCCCATTAGTCATGTTTGACGCCTAAGCTTCAAACCCTTCCTCTTTTTCACGAAAACCCACCCTCTACATCCATTTTTAGTCAAAGCATTAAGTTTTTGAGCCTGAAATCACTTGATTTATTCATCTTGAGGTCAGATCTACCTTCTAATCCATTTATTTTTGATTCTTACCATAGTTTTTCCTATGTTTTTTGCTAAAAACCAAAATTTTTAGAAAAATTTTGATTTTTAGAGTTTCTCCATGGATTTTTAAACTCATTTTAAGTTTCTCAAGCTTAAAAAGAGTTTAGATATTTGATTCCTAAATTTATTTGTGTTTTCTTTCACGTTTAGATGACACCAAAATCTAAGCGACGAAAGGCACGAAAAAATTCCGACAGCAGCAAGTTTTCGACTGCGGCAGCGCATTTTTGTTATCACGAATTTGCAACTTCAAGAAAGTTTATCTCGGAGTGCATTTTTTACAATCCTGGTGAAATGATCGAGAACACCATCATTGCAAATAACTGGCAACGATTCTATTATTTCCCTGTTGTTGCTGTTATTCTTATTGTACGCGAGTTTTATGCCAACTTTTTGGATGCGGAAGACTACGAAGTCTTCATTAGAGGTGTCTGAGTAGGATTTACTCCGAAACGAATCAATATTTTCTACGGCCTGCCACCTACCATTGAGTGCTACTATTCTGGTTTATCTCCATCTGAGGGAGATCTTGAGATGATTATTGCCGTTCTGACTGATGGCACTGGAACTTGGAAGATCCGGAATGACAAACGGGTAAACTTTAAATCTTCTAAGCTAAATGGTATTTCAAAGGCATGGCATTATTTTATTTCTGCTAGACTTATACCTTTCAACCACCTGAGCGAAGTTACCAGAGATCAAGCTATCCTGAAATACTGCATTCAAGAGAGGAAGCCGATAGATGTTAGCAGTATTATTTATGATTCAACGGAATCGATTGTTAGATCCATCACTTCTGTGGGATTAGGATTCCCATCCTTAATTTATTCTTTATGCATGAGCAAAGGAGTTTCTACTAATATATCAGAGGAGAAGTTGAAGACTACAAAGCCAATTGGGCAGGAGAGTGTTAGCATTTATGATCGTCTTCGAGGGAAGAGATCTACTGGTCCTTCTACTTCTGTACCTACTCCAGGTAGAGCTTCTACTTCTAGACCTACTTCTACTGCTCGAGCCACCATCTAGTTTCCGGGAATCGATGCATGATCAATTTCTGGAGCGACGGAATGAGTTATTTCTAACTCACTGCAGAGTAGATACTATAGATAAGAAGATTGATCATCTATCTGATTATACCTAAAGGAAAAATGATTATGATGCTGAGTATTCAGAGTCTTTAGTGAGATTCTTGAAGGGTGAGCATGATGTTCAGTTTCCTACCTATCCTAGATTTACACCGTATGTTGATCCAAAGGATGTGGAATTTTCTTTTGGTGATGAGGATGACGAGGCTACAGATAGTGATTAGTAGCTTGATTTACCTCTGAGATGTGTTGATTCTATTGTTAGTTTATTTCTTGTTTGCTAGTACTGTTTTGTTGACCTCTTTTTTGATGAGGTCTTCTCTTCTCTCTTTAGTACTTAAGATCTAGCCTTAGGCTTTTCCTTTGACTATCTTAGAGGACTAGAAGTGGAACCCACCCTTTAGAATTTCAAACCACTTCTTAAACTCTCTGCAAACTCCACAAACTTGATTGTAGACCCCTAATCACCTAGAGGGTTGAAATCAACTCATGGAAGTTTAAAGGATGAGTTCCTATAGGACTCTTTGGCCTTCTGACTGCCTACAGGTGGCCCGGTCCAGTGAGGGCCGACTTACACACACACTACACTTATACACTACACTTTCACACACCTCCTAAAACCACACCCATACCCAACTTGATCTCCCGACTCATGAAGGTGATTCACTTGGATGGTCCTTAACCCCTAAGCCCTCGGCTAAGAGGGTTAGGAACAACATAGTGAATGCCTCAAATGAGTCCCTTCATGGCTCATGTGGGCTTGATATGGCTTCATGGCTCAACCAAAATGATTTCATTCCACTTACATTTACCCAATCTTCAATTTTCTAAATTTTCAATTTTTGACCCCCGGGACCCCAGACCCACCAAACCTACCAAATGCCCTTGAAACTACCCAAAATTTGCAAAATCACCTAAATTACCCAAAATTCCCCAAAATCATTCCTAAACATTTCCCTCCACTCAAATTGATCATTCATAGCCAAAAATACCAAAAATTCCAAAAATACCCCCCAATACCCTCCAAATACCCAAAATGCCCCTCTTAGACAAAAATCCAAAAATTTAGAAAATTCCTAGAAAATTCCAGAAAATCCCAAATATTCCCAATTTCATTTTGTCCAACTATATCATGGGATAATTTTGTCAATTTACCCCACTTTTGTTAAAATACCCAATTTGACCCATTTTAACCCAAAGTGAACCCAATGTCAAACCAAACCTACCCAATTGACCCAAATTCTGGTCCAATTGAATTCTAAACTTTAATTTAACATCCACAATATCAATCTAGACCAAATCCAAGTCCAATTTGATTGACATTTGAATCCAATTTCACTTTTGACCTTAAAGCCTAATTTGGACCCAAACCCCACTCAAATTCAACCCAAAACCAAAAAGCCCAATTTTGACATAAACCCAAACTTAACCCAAATAGGCCCAAACCCCAAAATCCAACCCCAACAAAAGTTGAAACCTCTTTAAAACAGCCCTACAAATATTTCTCAACATTAATTTTACACCAATTTCAACATTAGCTCAACATTAGCCCAAGTTAACCCAATTTGGCCTACCATTGACCACTTTACCAAAAAGCCCAAATTCAACTCAATTCAAACCCAAACCACCTTAAATTTGTTTCAAATTACTCATGATACATCCCTAAAGCGAACCCAATAATTATTTAGCCCAACCTTCTACAAAAATTCCCCTCCATAAAGCCCAAGGACCACTTCCTTAAACCTTTTTAAAAAAGCCCATCCAAGACAAATTCAAAAGCCCAAAGTCTATGACAAAGCCCACATGAAATTTCTCTCATCATCCCTTTGATTTAAAACATTTCCTAAGTTCTAAAATCTATCACCAAATAAATCCAAATCAAGCCTTATGGCAATTCTCCTTAAATCCATCAAAAATTCCAACACCCTTCCTCATGAAAGTCGACTAAACTTTTCCCAAGCCAAAGATGAGCCATGAAGCCATGCATGAGCCACATGAGAGCCATGGGATCTACTTTCCACCTCACCATACCCAAGATGGCAAGAGGAGGAGGCCCTTTCCACATTCCCTTAAGGGGATTAGCCACTTCCATGACTCCACTAAACCTGGCTTAAACTTAATTGTACTTGGATGGTGACCCTTCCCCACTAATCATGCTGACTTAAACCACTTTATATTCAGCCCAAACTAGCCATGGGAAGGTGCACCTAGCCCAATCCATGCATTTGACCAATTTGAGCCAAAATGCACCCTTACCCCATTCCACTTTGATTCAAACCATTTGCACATGGCAGCCACCAATTGACTTCACAAACATCAAGCTCTGACCCACCTGAACCTGAGGGTGATCCATGCCTGGCCGGCCAGCCACCTGGCCACCGGAAAACGCCATGGCCGAGACATTGGAAGGAGCCAAGCATTGAAATTCTCCCTTGCTGAGTTGCCCCATGCCCAGTGGCCATTGTAGCTGTTCTTCCCTTGCCAAGAGCAGCTGATCCCAGTCCCTAACTCCCCCTGGGAGGCCCTCCAGCCTCTCCTATTTAAACACCACCTCTCTCGGCCATGGAAGAGGTGCTGAACCAACCTTAAGGAAACTCTGCCAAAATCATTCCAGTACTACTCCCCACACATAGAGAACTTGATCCCCACCGAAATCCCCCCGCCATTTCCTCTCTGCGAGCTCAATTTCGTAGTTGAAATCCAAGCCCAAAACCAGGACACTTCTCCACAGTGAGCCAATCCCCAAATTGATTGGTCCTACACCTTCACCAGACCAAGAGAAGAAGTTTACCAGCAAAAGCCCCATCTCTAGGCCACCCATCTGTTCCAGACTCCAAGCTTTGTAATCGGCTGTGGTCGAAATCATACCTGGACAATTCACCGAGCCAAGGGACTTCATCCGGAGCTTGCTTGGACCCAATCGAAGGTGACACAACTCTCGCATCGAAGCTTCACTTCTCCGAGCAAAGGTATGAACCCACTCTTCTTCCCGAGCTTACGAGAGATTCTCCATTTAATTCGAATCAATTTCAATGCATGTTTACCGTATGGATGTGTTCGTCTCTTCAAGACGAATCCATAGAGCATAAGAACACAAAAATCAATTGAGAATCGAGTGAGAAATTAGGGTTAGAAGGTTGACGGTCACGGGTGCACACCAGTCGTAGACGATGACTGAGAGCCGTCGGATCGAGCGTGTATCGAGCGGAAGGTCTGGATCGAGCCGGACAGCGCGATGGTACGTGAACCACGGGTCCCTAGAGCGCTGAGTAGGATGGCAGCGCCGAATCAGGAGACGACGCGTGTGCATTCGGAGCTGCCGAGGTTGAGCTGACGCCGCGTCACTTAAGTAGGAAAATAGGTTTTTTCTTATTTATTAAATACCCAGAACTTTAAAAATCCATAACTTTGTGTAGAAAAATCATAAAAATAAAATAAAAATACCCTCTTCGCTCAGTGAACGGAGGAGAATAATGTGGAAAAGAAATCATTTAATTTCATTGAATATTTGATTTTTAATGATTTATTTACTCTCTGCACATTTTTAATTCTCCATGCATGTATATAATTCACCATGGCATGAGACCATAGGGCTTTTGAAGCCTCTGAATTTGGGGACATTCCCTGAATTTTCCAAAGTCAGAGGCCATCCCTATGAAGAGTTATTGATTTTTCAATTCTAGGTCATTATTCTGAGTATTTTAATTCCAATAATTAGCATGTTGTGAAATAAACTCTAGGAAAATTTGGAGAGGTTTCTTATGACCAGAGGACCCTAGGGAAAATAGGTTTTAAGTTAACTCACTTGGAATAACCCTAATTGGCTTAAACACCCAAAATGGAGCTTTAATTAATTAGAGCTAATCATACATCAAATTGACTTGAAATCAATTCTCCACTGACCTTTAGGATCAGAGGAACCCATCATAAAAGTTTGAAGTCAATTGGACTTGGTTAGCCCTATCAAATGGGTTGATTAAGCCATTTAGCCAAACTTAAACTTCAAAAATTCATAACTTTCAAAATACTTTTCAAAAATTCACCAAATTGGTTTTGGAGCCTCTCTGATATCAGAGGAATTTAAGAAAATTAAAATTGTAATTTTACAAAAAAATTGATTTTTTTTGCATTATTTTAATATTTTAATAATTAAAAAATAATAAAAATCACAAAAATAATAAAATTCACCAAAATGTCACATTTTGAATTTTAATCATTTAGGAACAAATCCCATATTTTTCTTAAGTCTCTATGATGAGATATCAACTTTTAAAGTCCTAAGGTAATTTTAAAATAAAAAAATGTATTTTCTAGCATTTCCACTAAAATAATTCTAATAAATCAAGGAAAAATCAGAAAATTATAAAAATTTATTCTCTGGTTTCCTTGATATCAGAGAGATCTTTGAAAAATATAAAATTCATTTTTCAACCTTTATTTTATTTTTAAATTAATTAATACTCCAAAACTCAAAATAATTATAATAAAAATAATATAATTCAAAAAAACACCAAAATTGGTCCAAGTGGTCCTCTGGTCATTAGGAATGTCCCATAATTTTCTTAAGGACAGAAACTTTCCCTTGGACATATTATTAAATTTTCCTTGAAAATCCCTATTTTCCACCAAAAATAATTACATAAATAAATTAAATACAGAAAAATCACATTTTCTCTTCTAATGTCTTGATTGATATATGAATGAAGTCACATAAAAATTTCAAATTCATTTAAGCTTAATTTAGTGAGTTATGAAATTAGTAAGTTTAAAGGGCAAAATGGTAATTAAAATTTTAACCTATAATTAAAAATTTTAGGTTTAATTAAAAGGGTGGGTAAAATATTTGATACTAAGTTGATTTTGGATGTTTGAAACTTAAGTAGTTAAAGGGTGGAAACCTACCTAACAATTTGAAAATAATTAAAATAAACCTTAATTAAACAATTGATTAAACTTGGAAGAATAATAAAAAAATGGAATTATTAAAATAGGGATATTATTAGGAAGAGATTTATTCTTTAATTTAAAAAAAATCCCTAAATTAATCACCTCAATAACATTTAATTCCCAATCAAAATGATAATCCAAATTCAAGATTTAAAATGTTAAAGGACTTAATTATTAAATTAAATTAAAGATTAAAACATTTAAATCAAATCCTTCCAAAATTTCAATTAAATTAATACTTTAACAATTAAATTAAATCATCTTTAAAATATAAAAAAATATAAAATATTAAATTAAAATTAAAAATTTAAATTAAATTTAAATTAAATCTAAATTAAACTAAATTAAATTAAATTAAATTAAAACATATTAAATTAAATTAAATTAAATTAAATTAAAACATATTAAATTAAATTAAATTAAATTAAATTAAAACATATTAAATTAAATAAAATAAAATAAAATTTAAACATATTAGATTAAATAAAAAATAAATAAAATCAAGTTAAAATAAATTTAAAACTAAATTAAATTAAATAAAATTAAATTGAAAGTAAAACTAAACCAAATTAAATTAAATTAAAATTAAATAAAATTAAATTGAATTAAATATAACATCACCAAAGACATAAAGAATTCAAAATAAATCTAAAACAACTTGAACACTATTCCAAACTTAAACCCATTTATTGAAATTAAATTAAATCACAAATCACTTGAACATTAATTTGCCCTCAAAAGCTCATGTTGTCATAACTACTAAACGGAGTGTTAAGTGAAGTATTACTTCACTCAGAGGATATTCAAATGTAAATGTCCTAGTTCACTGAGCAAGATAACAAAACTTGAACTCCTGGATGATTAATTCATTTTGTATAATTAAATTCTCTTGGACTTAAAATAATCCTAGAGGTATTGAAAAGATGTTTAAGATTCGTCTTAAGAACTTCCTCAATATGATAGGATGTTTATAAGAACAATTGAACTTAATTGTTCTTTGATGAAGAAAATCGTCCTCAAACCAAAACACAAGAACCTAGATGTCATAGGAGATGACTAGCTATAGGAGTAAGACCTTGGTAGAAAACCATAACCCTTCCCTTAGCTTTACCTAGGAACTTGCTTTAAATGATTAAATATCCTAAATTGTGTTTAAGTGCAGCTTGGGATGACGGGAAGACCCTCCAGGTACGCTTTTGTTTTATTGCAATTACCTCCTTGCAATTTACTTTATTGCAAATGCACTTTACTTTTCTTGCATGATAAACAACTATTGCATGAAAACCCACACCTTTAGGATAGTCCCTAAAACTGAAACCAAAACTAAATTAAAAGTCATTACAAGATAAAATTCACCCTCACAACATTTCAAAATATAAAACAACTCAAAATTTAATCACAAACAGAACACAAAACTATAATTACAACTAAATTAAAACGTCTTGTTGGATGATCGGGAATACCTCGGATGATGTAACCTACGTGTTGCTAACGGGATTTCACACGGTCTAAATGAAAGTGTGGAACTCATTTAGTTGAGTTTAGCAAATTCATCTGGACTACGTGAATCCGATAAAAATAACGATGCCGGAAGGATGGAACCGTGGGATCTTAACCAGTGTTGTTATAATCAACTTTAAGATTTGTTTTAATTAAAACACTTAAAAAAAAACCACACTTGGACTTTAAGATTTCTAAAACCAAACTCTTCTCTTCTCTTTTGATTACAATCTTCTAAAACTAAACCTCTGCAACAACAAAGAGCTCGGAGTATGGTGGGCAGCACGACCATCATCGTCAGCAAAACCTGAGTCTACTTCAGCAAAACTTTCTTAGAATTAAATAACCAAACCATAGAACCTCAAGGTAGTCTGCCTCGTGCAACATAAATCCTCAACCTTTTGTTAGGCATTTGCATTGCAAATTAAGCCCTAACCGGTCTTAGGACTCCGAGGTAGTCGTTCGATACGACATAAACCCTCACATCTTCGAGGCTATTTGTATGATCATGTCATACGAATATAAGTCCTAATTAATTAAAATTGGCAAGATCAAAAATTAAATAAACATTAGGACTTTCCTAAATTCAAGCCAAACAATAGGATAGTCGGGAAATTACTGAAGTTCGCTTCGAATCTGTAATTTCTCCTACCTTTCTTCCTTTGAATTCCCAAAATAAAATGTTCCAAACTTGATCCATTCCTTATCGAAATTCCAAAATTCAATCCCTCGAAAACTTAAACTTTGAAATTCTTGAGAGCGAATTACCGATTATTATCGAGAGTTTTCTTAAGTGATTCCCTTCATTTAAGATGTAATTAACTATAGGGGCTTGCCCTTATAGGGAATTTGAAGAACCCAGGTAATATAAACCCTGCTTAATTTCTTTGTATTAAGCAGGGGAACTTGTCGGCTTATAAAATTAGTTCACAGACCAAATGGATGTCACAAATCTTCTAGTTTATTTAATCGAGCCTCATCATCAAGTGATGTGTCTACTCTTCGGGATAGATACACAGCTTGTGATGTGGCGCTCATTTATATAAACTATTTGGGATGTGAGATCAGTTTGATTTCATAACTTAAAATTTTCAAATTCAAAATTATTTAAAAAAATCAAATGCTACTTTCTAAATTATATATATATATATATATATATATATTTAAACCAAATTTAAAACCTAAAAATATGTCGACATGTTTGTTGTTTCTTGTTTGTTAATGTAGATTTGTTTATGAAACTTTGTGTGGATTGTTTGATGTTGAGACTGTTTTAGATATTTAGTGTACTGTGTTGAAGAATGAAATTTGGATAAATTAACGTTTATTTCTGTTTCAGCCTACTGTTTAGTATTCTTAAATAGTTAGTAATGTTGTTCTGTTTCTGTTACTATGAGTAGTATAGTCATTTGATTCAACTACTGATATAAAAAAAATGAGCTTGCTTACTTTTATATATGCTTCGTTATTTCAGTAATATTCATAAAAAACATGTGTAAAAGTAAATTTTTCTTTTTAGACTGTTTTTACATACTTATAAAAATTCCTTTTTAAATTATACATTTCTTTCTCTCATACTTTAAATTTTTTTCATGATATACCAATACTTAAGTTTGGGGGAAGGGAAAATACATGCAAATTTAAATTTTATTTGTCCTTAATGAACTAATATTTTCTAAAAAAAATATTAACATAACAAAAGGAATGAAGAATCTATTTAATATCATTTAAATTTTTTAAATTATAAATAATTTAGTAGACTTAACTAAAATTTTAATAACTTTGATTGATTTTAAGAATAAAATTATTCAACTTAAAGAAGAGTAAGATTAAAAATTTTTTCTATTCATAGTAGAAATAATTGAATTTTAGAAGTATTAAGAAATCAAAAATTATAACTTGAAAAAGAAAAGATTGAAATTCTTTTTGAAATCTATTCATGTTATAGTAATTAAGTGAAAATGTATAAGTTTGAAAATATAAGTTAAGGATAGCGAAGTTCAAAACCATTAACAGGCTATCCAGATATAGTAATCATCTCTGTTAAAAAAAAGAAAAAGAAAAAAAAGAGAGTGGAGAAGCTTGAGGAGATGCCTAATCAAAAATTGGCTTCACTTGAATTAGCTTATTAGAAAAAAACACTGATTACATATTTTACTAAATTTTTATGCATGTATTTTTATTAGAAAAGATTTTCATGAAGATATTTTTCTTGTAAATAATTTATGTGATCTTAATATAATAAACTACAATTATTTTCGAAGTGAATGAATAATTTTTGAAATCTTATGATTTGGTAGTTAAATATTCTTTAATTTCTTAAAATTAAACTTAGTTAGTAAAATTTGGTTAATGATTTACTAAAGCCTTTATAAAATAAAAAAAATTATAAGAAATCTTAAAAATTTACCTTTTATTCCAATTGTTATACATTTTATATAGTAAAAAGGGTTACTTGAGGACAAGTAAAGTATAAGTTTGGGGGATTTTGATCCATGAAAAAAAATACCTATTTTTATGCCTTGATTTTTATCAAATTCTTAAGGATATTATTCTTTAATGAAAGGTATTTTTATGTTTTGGATGTAGGTGATGCAAAAATGTTCAAGAAAGAAAAAAAGACGAAAAAGGAGCAAAAATGGAGCCAAAATGCAAAATTTTCAAAATAATTGGCCTGGCGCCTAGGCGCCAGAATCCGGCGCCTAAGTGCCAGTTCGGTACATAATTCTGTAAGATTTTTGATGACTTTTGGACGGTTATTTTGATGGTGTTAGTGGTTATTGGACCATTTAGAAGATTGGCAGTTATTCCTAGATTATAGGACATGTGATACATTGTATTTGGATGCTTGGAAACAATTAGGATCGCGAAGAGGTGCGAAGAACTGGATTTCGGAGTTCGGCGCCTAGGCGCCAGACAAACCTTCTAGAAGATTCATTGAACATGGACACATTTTGAAGAGGTGCCTCAAGGCAACCCTTGAAGCCTATAAATAGGAGGCTACTCCTTCAGAAAAAATGCCCAAGAACCACCAACGCCCAACCAAGTCCCCTAGCCCCATAGTCCATTTAGAGAGAGAAATTAGAGAAATATTTTAAGGGCCATATTTATAGTTTCTTTTATTAATTAGTGAGGTTATTTAGAGTTTGTATTGAGAGTATTTGAAGAGTCGGTGCTTTTGAAGTCTATTTACTTTGAAGTAAGAAGGATTCATATGTTCAGTTGGAGAAACACTTGAGATAAGTATTTGTATTTTAATTCAAAGTTTTATTTATATGTTTTGTTGTTTAAATTCAATGTGTTTTGAGTAGTTACTTTACTTTCTCCTTTCAATTATGAAAAGATAAATAAGATAATATAAAATTCATTGGAGAATTAAAAACTATATATATATTTTAAACATTGTGATGATATTAATACCAGATCTTAATTTACTATTTAAATTGGTCATTTAAATTGTTAAAATCTGTTGAAGAGTTTTGAGACCCAGAAGAAGATGAATTCTTAACCAGTAGATATCACATGAATCCTTGGGTAGTCGAAGGCCTTTTGCAGGTTATTTAAGGTGAAGTGCAAATAAATAGGAAGATAATATTTAATGGGCATAGAATTGATAAGTTTTTAGAGTGATAGGCTAAATTCTTGTAATGTGGTTTATAGAGAAGGAAAGGGTCACTAGTAGGGCCGACCATAACCACCCTTGGACATCTAGTAGTGTGAGCCTAGATTAACCCACTCTACTAACAATACATCCAGACCTGATCTATAGATTAGCCAATGTTCTTTATATTGTCGAGCGAAGGTAAAGAATAGGAATGCTTCTATTTGGCACAATACCATAAATTTATATTCTCCATGAATATTACATTATCTAAAAAGTCTTGGATTAATTGAAAGGAAGAAAATTGTTTGCTTATTTTTATTTACATCAATCGTTACTTTATTATTGCTTTATTTCTGCATCTAGTAAATTAAATATCAATTTTTACTTTAAAAGAAATACATAAAAATAAAATCAAAATATTTAAAAAAAATCTATAATCCTCCTCGTGGGATCGATACTGGGGTCTTTCTTTAAAGCCCTATATTACTTGAAACGATACGTATACTTGCGTAGTACCCCTAATGTGTAAAATATTTTCCATAAAATTATGTTTATAAATTCTATCATTATGATATGATTCATTTCTGATTTCTTCCAACTCATTCAATTGCATAAATCTTTTCTCTCCCGCATTTTTTAAATTAAAATTCAACTCCTTAATCGCCCAATATGCTTTATGCTTCAATTCAACTGGCAAATGGCAAGTTTTGCCAAATACTAATCTATAAGGAGACATTCCAATAGGGGTTTAAAAGCTATCCTATAAGCACATAATGCGGTATCTAATTTAGCAGACCAATCTAATTTATGAATATCCACTGTTTTCTCCAAAATTCTTTTAATTTCTCTATTAGATACTTCCGCTAAACCACTAGTCTGGGGATGATAAGCAGTAGAGATCCTATGAATAATGTTATACTTTTCAATTAATCTCTTAATTTGATTATTTCTGAAATGGGATCCACCATCAGTTATAATTACTCTCGGCATTCCATATCTTGTAAATATATTTTTCTTTAAAAAATTAGAAACACTCTGAGCATCACATCTTGGTAAAGCAACAGCTTCAATCCATTTTGAAACATAATCTACAGCGACCAATATATATAAATTTCAAAATGAAGGTGTAAATGGACCCATAAAATCTAATCCCCATACATCAAAGATTTCAACTTCCAAATTATAATTCAGAGGCATTTTGTTTCTTCTAGAAGTATTACCTACACTTTAACATCTATCTTATAAGCCATTTTATCAACACCAAAATGACCTCCAAATTCAGAATCATGACATCTCTGAATGATTGAATTAATTTCTTCATGTGGTACACATCTTCTAATAATCATATCCTTACACTGTTTATATAAATAGGGCTCATCCCAAAAATAAAATTTAGCATCATAGTTAAATTTTTTTTTGTTGTTGCCTTGTTAAATCCGATGGTATAATGTCACTAACAATATAATTCACAATATCAGCATACCAAGGCAAATTCTTTTCCATAAGAATATAAAATTGTTCATCAGGAAAAGTTTCTGTAACTTCCTTCTCAAATTCAGAAAATTTATCATATTCTATTCTTGAAAAATGATCAGCAATTTGATTATCAGATCCTTTCCTATCAACTATTTCGAAATTAAATTCTTGCAAAAGGAGTATCCGTTTAATCAATCTTGGTTTATAATCCTTCTTTTGCATTAGATACTTAATAGCTGAGTGATCAGTGTGCACTATACTTTTGTCCCAATTAAATAAGGTCTAAACTTATCAAAAGTAAATACTATAGCTAATAATTCCCTTTCAGTAGTGGTATAATTAATTTGAGCATCATTAAGAGTTCTACAAGCATAGTAAATAACTTTGAAAGTTTTATCATATCTTTGCCCCAACGCAACTCCAATAGAATAATCACTAGCATCACACATCAATTCAAAGGGTTTCTCCCAATCAGGTGAAAAAATTATAGGAGCAGTAATTAATTTTTCTTTAAGTAATTCAAATGCACACAAACATTCTTCATTAAAATCAAACTTCCTATCATTTTCTAGAAGTTGGCACAAGGGTTTAGTGATTTTAGAAAAATCTTTAATATAACACCTGTAAAATTCAGCATGTCCTAAGAAAATCCACACCTCTCTCACAGTAGTGGGTGGTGGTAATCTCTCAATTACTCAGATTTTAGCAGGATCAACCTCCATACCAAATTCAGAAATTTTATGCCCAAGCACTATTCCTCCTGCAACCATAAATTGACATTTTTCCGAGTTCAGAACTAAATTTGTTTTTTCGCAGAGTTGTAAAACTTTTGCCAAGTTTTCCAAAAAAATATCAAATGAAGTTCTAAACACAAAAAAATCATCCATGAAAACTTCTATTCCATTATCTATCATACTACTGAAGATAGACATCATACATCTTTGAAAAGTTGCAGGTATGTTACATAATCTAAAAGGCATTTTTCAAAAAGCAAATGTTCCATAGGGGCTAGTAAACGTTGTCATTTCTTGATCCTCAGGAGCAATAGGTATTTGATGATAACCAGTATATCCATCCAAAAAGCAATAGTACTTGTGTCCAGCAAGTCTATCCAACATTTGATCGAGAAAAGGAAGATGAAAGTGGTCTTTTCGGATGGCAGCATTAAGTTTTCTATAATCAATACAAATTCGCCATCCATTAACTTGTATAGTAGGTAAAATTTCATTCTTTTCATCCACTTCCACAGTCACTCCACCTTTCATCGGTACATAATGAATTGGACTTACCCAAGAACTATCCTAAATAGGATAAATAATTCCAGCATCTAGCCATTTTAAAATTTCCTTCTTAACTACTTCTTTCATTATAGGATTTAATCTCCTTTGTGGATCAATTTTAGGTTTATTTTCCTCATTTAATAAAATTCTATGCATACAGATCGAAGGACTGATTCCTTTGATATCTGCCAAAGTCTATCCAAAAGCTTTTTTGTATCTTTTTAAGATTTCCAATAATTTTTGTTCTTGATATTTAGTTAACTCCGAAGATACAATAACTGGTAGGGTAGATGATTCTCCTAAGAACATATACTTTAAATGCTTAGGGAGAATTTTCATCTCAAGTTCAGGAGGTTTATCAATAGATGAAATTAGACTTTTATCTCCACCTTCCATGGTATCTAACACTTCAAATTTGTCCTAAATATACTCCAATTCCTTATTCTTCTCATTATTTGAATCTGTTTCATTTTCAGTTTCATCTTCAATTATATCTTCATACTCCATATTCTTTTCAAACATCTCTTTAAAATAATCATTTCTCAAATATTCGTAGACTTCCATCCTAAAACATTCATTATCTTTTGCAACTGAGGGATACTTCATAAATTTCAAAATAGTAAAGGTCACCTCTTGATCATTAACTCTCATAGTTAATTCCCCTTTTTGAACATCAATTATTGCTCTTCCAGTAGCTAGGAATGGTCTTCCTAAAATAATTGGAATATCTTTATCTTCCTCCATATCAAGCACAATAAAATCCATAGGAAAGATAAATTTATCCACTTTCACTAACACATCTTCTACCACTCCCTTAGGATAAGTAATAGAACAATCAGCTAATTGAAGAGTTACAAATGTAGGAGAAATTTCTCCAATTCCTAATCTTTTGAAAGTTGATAAAGGCATAAGGTTAATACTAGCTCCCAGATCACATAAGGCTCTTCCAAAAAACTTTTCACCTATAACACACGGGATAGTGAAACTACTAGGATCCTTAAGTTTTTCAGGAAGCTTTTTCTGAATTATTGCACTACACTCTCCGCTAAGTGCAACAACCTCATGATCCATGAACTTTCTCTTCTTTTTAAGAATATCCTTCATAAATTTAGCATAATCAGGCATCTGTTCTAATTCTTTAACAAAAGGTATATTTATTATTAACTTCTTAAGGATTTCCAAAAATTTTCCAAATCTATTATCCCTATTTTTCTGCTTCAATCTTTGAGGAAATGGAGGAGGTGGTTTTTCAATAGTAATCTTCATAGGTTCAAGATGATATTCCAGATCTGGATAAATCTTATTTGAACCTTTTTCAATATTCACCTTCTACTTCTGTTCTTCAACTTCTTTCTGCACTCTAGTTTCTAATTCTTTTTCACTCCTTAATTGAATAGCCTTAAGTTGCTCCTTGTTTTGATCTTTTGGATTGATCACCACATTACTAGGAAGCATTCCAGAAGGTCTATTATTAAGAGCAGTGAAAATATGTCCCAATTGATTTTCAATATTTTTGATCGCAACACCTTAAATTTGTAATTGATTACCCATATTCAAAATCATTTCATCTGCAAAAAACTTTTTATCCTTAAACTGTGGGTTATTATTAAATCTAAGTGGATAAGATGGTCTAATGTTAGTATTTCCTTGGTTGTTTGAATTTCCAACTGGGTTCATAGAATTGTGTCCCCATTATAGGTTCACATTAGCATTACTATTATTCCAATTGAAATTTGGGAGATTCTTCCAACCAGAGTTATAATAATTCGAATAAGGGTTATTAGGACTATTAATTGTGTTTAAAGTTTCATAAGGTGTTTGAGATTCGGTTATTTGCCCAAATGAATTTTCCTCTAACATTGGGGGTGGTTGAGAATAATTCATTCCATATTGATCTATTTTCTTAGAAAGTGCTGCTATTTGAGAAACTATCATAGTCATCATATCAAAATAATGAATATTAGCTACTCTCTTAGGATTTACCCATTGAGAGGGCCATTAAAAATTATTAGTAGCCATCTCTTCAATTATTGAATATGCTTCGTCAAAATGTTTTGACTTTAACGATCCACCAGCAGCAGCATCAATAATTGATCTTAATGATCACACTAATCTTTTATAAAAAGTTTGAATTATTAACCAATCTGGCAAAGCATGATGTGGACACTTCTTAAGAAGATCTTTAAACCTCTCCCAAGCTTCATATATTGACTCTCCTTCAAACTGACCAAAAGATGTGATATCATTTCTTAATTTAGCAGTTTTTGATGGAGGTAAATATTTTGATAGAAACTTTTGAGAAAGTTCTCCCCAAGTTTGAATAGATCCAGGTGCTAACGAGTTTAGCCATGCCTTAGCTTTATCCCTTAAGGAAAAAGGAAAAAAGTTTAAGTCAGACAACATCATTCGACACTTCGTTATACTTAAAAGTAGCACACAGTTCTAAAAAACTAGCGAGATGTAAATTTGGGTCTTCATTAGGTGTTCCTCCAAATTGATTATTTTGTACCATTTGGATAATAGCAGGTTTAAGCTCAAACGAATTAGTAGCAACATTAGGATTTTGAATAGTTATATGAATTTCATCTGCTGTTGGGTTAGCACAATCTCTTAAAGGTCTTGGCAAATTTCCAACATTAATATTCTGATTCTCTTGATTATTCGCCAGTTCACAGTAATTTTCAGTTTGTTTTTGTTGTTTTCTAATTTTTCTAATAGTACGCTCTAACTCTGAATCGTAAGGTATCAAACCTACGTATCCACTACTACGCATATAAAATCACACTACTAAGTAAATAAGCACACAAATATACTACAAAGTAAAGGTTTTCAGTTACTACAATATCTATAAATAAGTATCGTTTATCTACCTCCACTGCAACGGCGCCAAAAACTTGATGTGGCGACTTTATATACTTAAAAATGCAGGACTTTATGAATTTAGATTTATATATTTATAATGGTTTAATCAATTCACACTTTAAACGCAAGTATACGTATCATATCAAGTAATACAGGGCTCTAATGAAGTCCTGGTTAT
The DNA here is from genome assembly GCA_022702705.1 of Papilionanthe hookeriana x Papilionanthe teres. NCBI lineage: Eukaryota > Viridiplantae > Streptophyta > Magnoliopsida > Asparagales > Orchidaceae > Papilionanthe > Papilionanthe hookeriana x Papilionanthe teres. The sequence continues at coordinate 170,703,444 of CM040423.1, read as the reverse complement.
CGATCCCACAGGGAGGTGAACGTCCTTTAAATCAGATAATATAGCACTAAAATCCAATACAAAATGTAACAATTTCTTAAGTGTACTACAACTAGTTAATGCAAAGTTCAATAATAAATTACTACAATTACTTCTGCGTACTAAACTCTTAACTAACTCACGCACTAACTTATGTGATTTATAAGATACTTCTATATGAAAAAGTGTCTTTCTTCCTGCATAAAGATCATGATGTGTGGATGATGAAGAATGTTAATTATCTGTATTGTGTCAAATATGAGCATATTTGCTTCTTTACCCTTAAATGAGTTCCCCCTCTTCTAAGCATGTAAAGAACATTACCATATCTTAAGTTTAGTCACTAAGTCTAAGGCTAGGCTGGGAGGATACTGGCTCTCACTACGGAGCTCCCACTCACCCTTCACCGAAGGTTAACCATAGGCTTTAGTTACTAATCTTAAGACCAAATTGGGGATCCCATTCTGTCACCATTCCCTATTTATTTGCACTTAATCCCCATGAACTACACAATTCATTCACGGACATTAAATGATTTCTTCATTCTCGTTGTAGAATATTCAATTCTTTTGGAATTAATATTCCTCAACATGTTTTATTAATTAAATTGGTCGGATTGAAAAGTAAATTAAGTTCTAAATTAAAGAAACATCACAACTTTATAATACTTTAAGGGCACGTCAATTCCACATCATCACATCATCACTACTTCATGCAAGAAGAAAGGCAAGGGAAACTACTCACAATTCATGGAGAAGATATAAAAACACATGGATTTTATACATAAAAGAAGAGTCATACAAACCACAAAAGTAAATACAACTTATCTCTTTCTCTTCCATAAGAAAATTCTTCAAAGTCCCCTTGATTCATTTTCTCTTCCTTGCAACACTTGATTTCTCCCTTTGGAACAAAGATGAAGAAGCAATCTCTCACTTTACTCCCTCTTCTCCCCTCCTTAGAGAAAAATCTCTCTTAAAATCACAAACCCTAACTCTCTACAGCAATTCTCTTCTCTTCCTCCTCTCTATTTTCGTCTTGGACACTTAATTTAATGTTAGGAATGAATTCCCTAAGAGTTTCTTCAAGCACCTCTTCAAAAATCCACCAAAACTTTTGAATTTGAAGTGAACCAATATAGGGCGCCGACGGCACCTGATAGTGGTGCCGGCGGCGCCCTATTGTGCCAATAAATTTGAACTCTCTGGAATAGGGCACCGGCGACACCCATTCTGGCGCCGTTGGGGCCATAACTATTTTCCTCCAAATTGCTCCATTTTGCTCCAAATTCGTTCCTTTTTGCATCTTTTCGCTCCAATCACCTATAATCATCTTACCTGCAATAAATCATGAAAAATACCTTCCTTTAAAGTGCAATATCACCCAAAATAGGTAAAAACATATAGCTAAAAGAGTATATATTTTTTGTGCATCAATTAACGAAGTGGTTTAGAGCATATACCTTAATTGTGAAAATCTAGGTATTTGCAGCTAAGCGTCAGAGTGCCTGACGACTAAGCGCTAAAGGGCTCATGCTTAGGCGCCAGTTCTCAAAAATTAGTTCCCAGCAGTTAAAAACCCGTGAATCGCCATTTTAAATCCCCTGTTCATCTTCAACCCATCGTTTTCACGCGAGAGAGAGTCTAGGGCATCCTTGATTTGGACCATTTAAGAGCTGATCTCAACAAAAATTTGTAAATTTGGATTCCTTGAGGTAAGAGCACTATTCCTAAGTAAAATTTTTTTATTTTGACCATGTATTTTGAGTACATTTTGGAAAATCTTAAAATCACTATTCATGGTGAAAATTTGAGGAAAAATTTAATAAATTGCTTGGATTTACTGGAAACATCTTTTGGAAGATAATTTAGCAAGTTTAGTTTGATTTTGGAATTTATGGTAAATTTTTCGTGAATTTTTAGAGATGGCTCCAAAGTTAAAGCGCACGAAAGGAAAGACGAAGTTTGATTCCGACAAATTTGTTAGTGCAAGGGCTAAGGAACGATACATCGATGCGTTGCAATCACATAAATTGATTCCTGAGAGAGTGTTCAGTAAGCCAGAAGCAGTTATTGAAAATATAATTGCTAGGAGGAACTGAGAGAACTACTGTTGCTTCTCTACTGTTGCTGATGTTTTTGTTGTTAGAGAATTCTATGCGAATTTGCCTGCATCAGAAGTGAATTTGGTGATGGTTAGGGGGCAAGATGTAGAATTTTCTTCTGGGGTAATGAACACTTTCTATCAAATGCCTCCTGCTATGTTTTGTTTTTATTCTAATTTTCATCCTACGAAGGGAGTGTTAGATGAGATAATGGGATTTTTGACTGATGGAAGAGGATTATGGAAAATAACAAATGATAGAAGAGTGAATTTTCTTGCTTCCAAATTAAATGCCACTTCTAAGGCATGACATTATTTTATCTCTTCTAAACTGTTGCCTTCAAGTCATACCAGTGAATTGACGAGGGAAAGAGCTATTTTGAACCATTGCATTCAGCAAGGGAAGCCTATAGATATTGGAGCGATCATTTATGATTATATTGTGAATTGTGACAAATCTACCACTACTGTAGGTATGAGATTTCCTTCCTTGATTCATTCATTATGTGAACGGTCTGAAGTGAAATTTGAAACCTGGGAAGAGGTACTTTAGCCTTTAATACCTATCACTAGTGTAAACGTTGGAGCTTACACTGTACATTCAGAATTTGGCTGGAGAGGAGGATTTGGTAGGGCTTCTACTGCTTCTACTTATGCTTCTGCTGCATCTACTTCTCGTGCTACTATTTCATGTGCTTCATCATCTACTGATTCACAGACTGGTTTATTAAAAAATTTTTTTGAAGAAAGTGAGTCTTACTCGAGAGCATATGAAAGATATGAATGGTAAGATGGATAATGTGGAGAGATATATTGTAAAACATGACGAGTATGAGGAGAATTATCAGTATTATTTGGATAGACTGATTAGAGGTGATCAGAGTGCTGAGATGCCCCCTCATCTGTTCTACATACCTTATGTGCCATTTAGGGATTGGAACGAGCAGGATGATGATGATGATGATGATGATGAAGAGTAGATGTATGTTGTTTGTTTTAGTTGTTGTAATGTTGTGTTGTGTTATTGTATACTTTGTCTAGTATTTTGTTTGATGATTGTGTTGTGATGTGAACTCTGATAGTATGCAGATTGTAGTTGTACTATTTATCTGTTATGCAAATTCAGATGTATTGTTGTTGGATTGATGTTTTATATGTTGCTTTGAGTGTAGTGTGTGTGGTAGTAAATGTTTTAATGTGTATGTTGTACTAGAGTTTTTTTTTGGTGTACTTTAATTCTAAAATTTTTAGGAGATTAGAGAACACTATAGAAACTACTATTTAGGAAAATGCATGCTTAAAAAATTTACAAAAATCCACCACTACCATTTTTTATCTAGTATCAGTGTGATTTTAGTTGATGTGTATTTGCTTTGAAAATCTCCACTACTGCAGAAGTCTTTTGAAATTTTTACTTTTCTTGTAATAAAAAGAAAATGTTTTGAAAAAACTGAATTTGATTTTATTTTACTCCTGTTGTTTAAATTGTTATACTTCCATATTTAGGATATTTAAATTCCTGCAAGCATGTTATGTTAGTCTTTAATTCTCACCCATGTATCATTTCTTATGCTTAAATGTTTTATCCTAACTAAAAATTAAAGTTTGGGGGGGGGGAATTTTAAAAATAAAATAAAATAAATTTTTTTTTCAAAGACCTAAACTTTTATTTGTTCTCAAGAATACTTAAAATAAATCTTATTTCTTGATTGAGAACAATTATGTATATGAAGTTATATTAGGGGAAAAAATTGTGAATATAGAAATGAATAAAAGAATTTAGATGAAAATTTATAGTAATCATGAAAAACTTAAAGTTAAAATTTTCTTAGTGATAAGATGTTAAATATAGCTATCTATCTTTAGTAAGAAATTTTATATTTTTGGATAAATAGAAGATTTGACTTTTATTCTTCAAAGCTTAAATTTCTTTTATTGAGGAATAATTTTCAAATACTATTATTATGATTTTTAAGTGAAAGATATATATCTGAACTTTATTTTAAATGGAAGGGTGGAATTCAAAATCATTAAAGGCCTATCCAGATACAGTAATCCTTGCCTTAAAAAAAGAAAAAAAAAAGAAAAAGAAAAAAGAAAAAGAAAAAGAAAAAGTGAAAAATAGTATGTAAAAAGGGAGGAGAAGCTTGAGGATTTAATGGCCTAATCAAAAATTGGTTCCATACCTAAAGTTTAACATATAAGTTCAGAGAAAATATAAAGCTTAAGGTTACAATATAGTAAGTAAAATTATTTTCAAATAAAGATTTTTAAGTGAGAAAAATAAGATGTTTGAATCCTATATTTTGAAGAATCTACAAATATTTCTGAATTAGATAGAGACTTATATTTGTCATTTTTCTTTCCTTAAGAACTTTCTAAACTTTATATTGGTCTTAATTACTGAATTTTTTTCTAAATTGGACTATTCCATTTCTAGAACAAAATTTTGTTATCTTCCTAAGAAACTCATTACATAATTTGCATGTTAAAATTTTTCTATGAGATTAACTGTCACTTAAGGACAAGTAACATTTTAAGTTTGGGGTATTTTGATACACCTAAAATATATAACATTTTTTATGCGCATTTATATATGTATTTTTGATGATATTGCACTTTAATGGAAGGTATTTTGTGTTTTTCTTATAGGTATGATGAAAATGAGTGATTATGATGAAAGGAGCAAAATTGGATCAAATTTGGAGCAAAAAAATGAAAAATGAAAATTTAGGCACTGGCAGCTAAGCGAGATTAACTTGAATTTGGCGCCATTTTCAAAGGGGATGGGATGCAACTCTTAGTGGTAACTTCCATAACTTCCTTTGGGCGACAAGTTTAAATGAAGGGGTGCATTCTTTGGTGGATAATCGAATCTGGACACATTTTGAAGAGACACAAAGGCACCTTGGTTTAATTTTTAAAGAGAATCTTAGGAAAGATTTGGGGCTCTTCCATTGCATTTTGAAGAGAGTTTTTACAAAGTTTTTATTGTATTTCATTAGGAGTAGGAGTAGAGAGTAGAAAAGAGAAAAGGGTAAGATTGAAGCTTTCTTCTTCCCACTTCTTTTCTTGCCTTTAGTTTAGTTTTTATTGAAGTCTGAAGTCTATTTCTGAGTCGTCAGAGTTGGGAGACCTACTCTGAGGAGTAGTTTAGTGAAGAGTAAAAGTTTCAGAGGAACTTCCTGAGTCTTGTGGAGAGGATTTTCATATAAGTGTTTACTTTTGTTATTACATTTAGTTTTTAATTAATACTTATTGTGTTTGTAATTTTTCTTATGGTTTTTAATTTGAAATCAATGTGTTTTTGTATTTTCTCAATGCATTCTGAGTAATTTACTTTATCTTTTTCTTTCTTAAATGAAGACATAAGTAATTCATGAAGAATTGTTGTGGAATGTATATGTGTTTAAAGTTGAAAGAAGTTGTGAAGATTGATTCTATAAACTTTATTTACTTCTTAATTTGGCTTGTTAAGATGTAAAATTTATGGTGAGATTATGTAAGATCCAATGCAGTATTGTCTCATAAAAGTTAGTAAGAATCACATGCAATTATATGGGTGAAAATTGTAGTTCATATAATTGAATGAAATATATTAGAAGATGTTTTAAAAGGGAGTAAAATTAGAGGATTTTTAGTGTGACAGGCTAAAAGCCCCTAATTTGGTTTGAAGTCTTGAATTTTGTTATGAGAAGTTAGCCCCCAGGTGCAAGGAAATGAGAGAACTCTAGAGTGAAAGCTGGTATCTTCCCTGCCTAACCATGTTCAAAATGATAAAATTTCAAATTTACCAATGTTCTTTAGAACCAAGTAAGGGTAAAGAATACATTTGCTTCTATTTATCACAACAAATTTAAGTACTTCCACAACAATACTTTCACAATTATTACTACTTTATAAAGGAAAGAAAAAGATATTCTAGTTAATAGTGTTTTTCATACTGTGTTTACAGTTATTATCATTTTAATTTCTTGTTTGACTTTTATAAGAAAGTTTAAAGAGTGAAATCAGCTATCAAACTTTTCAAAATCAAAACATACTTTCAAAAGCCAATTAAAAAAGTAAAAAGATAATTTTCTTATTTCTTTAAAGTTTTTTCACTTTTCCTGTGGGTTCGATATCTCGGGGCTTAATCAGAAAGTTCTATATTGCTTGATAAACGATACATATACTTGCGTAGTATCCACATTATAAGTCATAATTTCCGATGGGATCAAGTTTTTGTCGCCGTTTCCAATTTTCATATCATAATTGTAAGTATAAATATCGGGTGGATCATTAGGAATGCAACACAACTGAAATGTGGCGAAACGAAGTTAAAATGGAGCCAAACAGAGTGAAATGGTGGAGTTGCGCAGTCTGCTTACCGACGGCGCCCTCGAGCTCGCTGACGGCTAGATTTACCCTAGAAGACCGAAAAAGGACTAAAAAGCTCACTGACAGAGTATAGAAAAGTTTTCTATAGAAGAAGTTGTGTTATAAATGAGGAATCAATTACAATGTCTAAATGCTGCAGTAAGAAACATTGAGAATCAACTGGGATAAATGACTAATTCATTTAGCAATAGATCTCATTGAACATTTCTTAATAACGTTGAAATCAATCATAAAGGTAAAAATGAAGAGCAAGAGCAAGTTAAAGCTATCCAACTAAGGATTGGTAGGGAATTGTAAACTAAAGAGAAAAACGAGATCAAAGTTTAGGAAGAAAATAAAAAAACTAAAAAACCTGAAGAAACTATGCCTAATGATGTAGAAAAACCTATCTCTCCAATTAAGATTAATTTTGAAAGACCACTACCTCTATTTCATCAGAGACTTAGACAACAAATAGCTAGATCAACAATCTTCAAAATTCTTCTAGATACTTATAAAGTTTATGATGAATATTCTATTTGCTGAAGCTTTGAAAAAAATGCCAAGTTATGCTAAATTCATGAAGGAAATATTAAACAAAAAAAGAAAATTAAAGATTATGAAACTGTTGCACTTAGTGAAGAATGTAGCACAATAATTCAGAAAAAGCTTCCTTAAAAGTTAAAAAATCCTAGTAGCTTCACCATACCTTGTGCGATTAGAGAAAAAATTTGTGGAAAAGCTTTACGTGATTTATGAGCTAGCATTAACCTCATGTCTTTATCTATATTTAGAAGGTTAGGTTTAGGATAGATTTCTCCCACTACTGTAACCCTGCAGTAACTGATCGATCTATCATCTATCCTAAGGGGGTTATTAAAGATGTGTTGGTTTAAGTGGATAAACATATCTTCCCTGTTGATTTCATTGTGTTAGATATGGAGGAATATAAAGAAATTCTTATCATTCTGGGGAGACTTTTCCTTGCTACCGGATGAGTGTTGACCTCATTTTTGGTGAGGTTTTTTCTTTCCTTTTAGTGCTTAGGATCAAGCCATAGGACTTCTCATTGACTATCCTAGAAGACTAGAGATGGAACCCACCATTTAGAAATTCAAACCAAATCTTGATTCTCTTTGGAATCCTACATAGATGGTCATTAACCTCCAAGTCACTTGAAAGATTAGGACCAATGTGCAGGAAGACAAGGATGAATTCCTATAGGTTGTTTAAGCCTTAAGACAGCCCCGGGTGGCCTGGTCTTGGTAAGGTCTGGCTGGTACACACTGCACTCCTACACTCATCCTAAACCCTGAACCATCCCTACCCAATCTTGACTCCTGGTTCATTGGAGCACTCATGTGGCTAATTCCAAACCCCTAGCTCCTTGGCTAGGAGGATTAGGAACGACATATGAGATGTTCAAAATGAACACCTTCTTAGTCCATGACTCACTCTAAGCTTTTCTACACTTCCCACCATAATCAAATTTCATTTTTGCCAAAATTCCTATTTCTGACATTGGGTCCTTAAACTCACCAAAAATTATCTAAAATTCCTAAAATTCCTAAAAATCATTTAAAACAATTCCCACCTTTTAAATCCACCAAATACCCAATACCCTCCAAATAACCTCCAAATACCCTAAATACCCCTTTTGGCCCAAAATTCCAAAAATTCCCCAAAATTCCCAAAATGTCCAAAAAATTCCCAATTTCATTTTCTCCAACTACACCGTAGCCTAATTTTGTCAATTTATGCCGATTTAATTAAAAGTCCCAATTTTGACTTAAGCCCGACCTAGGCTCCGGTTTGATTAAAATTAATCCAATGTTAGCCAATTTCTTCCCGATTTGAATTTTAAACACTTCGACACATCCCCCTAAACTAAATGCAACATTCAATCACCGCCAATTTTGCTTTGAATTTCAACCAAATCCGATTTAATCTCGAAATCCCCAAATTTGATCTTTTTTGACCTGTTTTTAACAACGAGGTTACCCAAATGACCTCGGATTTTGAAACAGACTGCGCCATTATGTCCAGAACGTCAAAAATAGTAGGAATCAATATAAAATTTGCTATAGTTCAATGCATGAGCGAACGACATCGAAATCGACGCGCCACCAGTAAGTAAAGAAATATTAAATTGTTTTCTTTAATCTCTAGCCAAACCTAGCCCTCATACCCACCCCCCTCCTCCTCTCTTGCGATTCTTCATGGCCAAAACAGCTCCCCTTCTTTCCCAAAGAAATTTTGACCCAACCTAACCCTAGCTCCATGATTTGGCAAGAATCATGCTCCTCTCTTCCTTCTCTTGCAAGGATCAAGCTCCTTTCTCCTTTTGATGTGATCTTTGATTTGTGCCAGGGGAATCTCTTACACCTTGCTGCCACTTTTCTTTTCACCTTCATTTCATGATGGATTTTAGCTTGCATTGCTCTTGGAATATGGCTTTACCCATGGGTAACATATGTGGCTTCTTCTTCCCCTTGTTCTCTTGCTTTTTTTGTTATAAAATGACCCTCTTTGGTGGCCTTTGGGGGGTTGGCCGAAAATTGAAAGAGGAGGGGAGATGTTGCCCAAATCAATTCAAAATTTGGTTTGATTCTTGCTTTGGTGCCTCATACTAAGTGGTAATATCTTTAACTCATCAATTTCTTTGGCTATTTGATGTTTGATGTTGGGCTTGGTTTGTTCTATGGCTTGGTGGTTGGCTTGGTGATTTATTATGTTATCAAAATGCCTTATGATTTGGTAATTTTGTATGCTATTAGGAGGTTTATTTTCCTTCTTATGTTGGGCTAAAATAGTGGAGTTCAAATGCTTGATGTAGAGGTGGTTTCACGTAGCATCTTGTGGTGTTTTGCCCCCGCCCCCCCGCGCCCCCCCCCCTCCCTCGGCCGAAATTTTCATGGTAAGGGAAGTTTGAAATTTGCTTGTTTCATTTGATGTTTAAATGGCTTTTCTTGCTCTTTGGAATACTTTTACATGCCAAAATTTGGAATTTATGCTTGGGCTCGGAACACTTTTACATGCCAATATTTGGAATTTATGCTAAGTTTTTGAAACACTTTTCATATGCTAAAATTTGGAACTCATGCTAAGTTTTGGGATACCTTTTATGTGGCACTTTAAGAAAGATTCACATGGAATTTTATGAAATTTTTACATAAGCATTTTGTGATTGCTTCACATGGCATTCAAGAGGCTCTTTGTTCTTCATGTGTTGGCCGAAATTTTATGCTATGGAGGCTTGAAGTCTAGCTTGTTTCATGAGGTGTTTTGATGCTTTCTTGCACTTGGGAAAGGATGCTATCATATCTATGCTTGCCAAAATAAAAAAATCTGCACTTGTTAAGTTATTTTGGATGAGTTTATATCATCCCCATGCTTGCCAAAATGAAAAATCTGCACTTGTTAAATTGTTTTGGATGAGTTTATATCATCCCCATGCTTGCCAAAATAAAAATATGCACTTGTTAAGCTATTTTAGATGAGTTTATATCATCCCCATATTTGCTAAAATGAAAAATCTGCACTTGTTAAGTTGTTTTGGATGAGTTTCTATCATGCCTACACTTGCCAAAATGCAGAATCTGCACTTGTACAACTATGTGGAGTTAGTTTGGATCATTCCTATACTTGTTTAAATCAAAATCTGCATTTACATAATCGTTTGGAGTTGATCTAGATCACTCGTATACTCTCCAAAAGTGAAAATCAGCACTCACACATTTGTTTGGGAGTTTGGAAATTTCATAACTTGATGGAATCATGGGACTTTTAGGTGCTTTTTCTTGCATATTTTGATTGATTAGAAAGCATGCTAGGAGGTTTCAAATTCTAACTTGTTTTCCATGGCATTTATAAATATCCTCATACACTCTTTGATGTACATAAAAAATGGTGATACATGCTTTTAAAATTTTGTGCTTCCTATTCATGAGTGTGAACGAAAGATAATGGCTCATGTTGTAACTTTTTGCTCCTTTCTATCATGTGTTGGAATGAAAATGGTGGCATCACATATATGTGACTTTTGAGTGATAAGTGGCGATGCTTCACTGAATTTAAAGCACCCATTAAAGAAAGAAAAGAAAGAAAAGAAAGAGAGAAAGAAAAGAGAAAAAAAAAGAAAGAGGCTTGGGATATAATTGCTTAGAGTGCTTAACTTACCTTATATCTACCTCTTTAAATTTGATATGTGCCACTTTGGAAATGTTTAACATACTTCATGTGCCTCTTTAAGCGTGTTATGTGGAAGTTTTAGTATGCCTTATTTGATCTAATGTTTGTTGCATTTAGCTTGAAAGGTTTGATGTGCTTTGCATGTCTCCTTAAGTTCGAAAAGCATTATTTGAGAAGTTAGCATGTATTGTTTATATCTCTTACATGTTGTGGCTTTGAAGTCTTATATATTTAAACATAAAGTATTTATTTGTTAAGTGCAATTTTTGGATTTGGAGATGGCCCCATGTTTAGCATGCAAGTTTTTGAAAATTTAAGCACCTTGTTTTGCTCGTTTCACTAAGTTTTCACACGTGTAACACTTAGGTGTCATTTTCAAGCATATTTCATGTCATTCTGTGTTTTCATGGTGCTTTGCATTGGTTTGCATACACATGAAACAATTTGGCGAAGTATTTGTAATTTTCGGATTCAAACATATTCCCTCATGAAACATCAAAATTTGAAGTTATGTGTGCTTGCTTTTCATCTATTTCAACATGTGTTCATATATACAACATCAAAGCTATAATTGCACATATGTTTCACCTCACTCCAAGCATAAAAGTGTGTTTTACTTGTAGGAATTTGAAGTTCTCTTTTTCATGCAAGTTATCCTATGGTTTTGAGATTTCTAACATGCTTTATACATGCTTGGGTGCTTTAAATTTCTTATGTTAGTGAGGAATCCTTCCTTCTTTACATTACTCTACTTGCTTAAAATGCTTGGAATGATGCTACATAAATATAGGTTGGATGTTGTGATTGTGGGAAATTTGGAATTTGATGGAGATGTTCAATATTGCTACATATATATGCTTGTGTAACTCTTGGATTACAAATTGCAGGTGTGAAAATCGACTTTTTATGTTGTTATGCTGCCTGATTTTTCTTGGTCGGGTTCATTCTTTTTCTTTTCTACTTCACTTCACTTCACTTTACTTTCCTTCCTTGCAAGCTCGCATGTGAAACAACAATGTCACCCTGCATGAAAACTGAAACTCTTAGGATAGCCACAAAATTGAAACCAAAACTAAAATAAAAATCAAAGCAAGATAAAACTTACTGCCACAATATTCAAAATATAAGACAACTCAAAATTTAATCACAAACAAAACAACAAAACTGCAATTACAACTAAAATTAAAAGGTCTCATTGGATGATCAAGAATCCCTCAGATGATGTAACTCACGTGTTGCTAACGAGATTTCCCACGGTCTAAATGAAAGTGTGGAACTTGACCCGACCGCCGCGCTTAACGCAGTGATGTTGCTTCCGAAAGATAGACAAAAAAACTTTGACTCGATTTATAAATAGTGGCTAGTGTATAAAATTAATATTATATAAGTAATATTTTTACACACTAGGGGTACTACGCAAGTATATGTAACGTTTCAAGTAATATAGGGTTTTTAAACAAAGACCCCAGTATCGATCCCACAGGGAAGATTTATAGAAATAAATTTTCTATAAAGCGACAGAGAAATATAATAGTAAAAATATTTTTTATTTTGATTATAATTTACTATTTAATTTACTAGATGCAATTTAAAAAAAATAATAATAAGAAAATGATTTTATAAACTCTGTATAAAAAAAACAACTTTCTTTCCTTCAATTAATCTAAGATTTTTAGGATAAATTAATATTCGTTGGAGAATTTAATTTATGGTATTGTGCCAAATAGAAGCATTCCTATTTTTTACCCTTTGATCCAGGTGAAAAGAACATTGACTAATTTACAAAATAGGTTCGGATGTATTGTTAGTAGTAATGGGTTAATCTAGGCTCACACTTCTAGATTTCCAATGGTGGCTATGGTCGACCCTACTAGTGACCCTTTCCTAGTCTATAAATCAAATTATAAGAATTTAGTCTGTCACTTTAAAAACTTATCAATTCTACGCCCTTTAAATATTATCTTCCTATTTATTTGCACTTCACCATGAATAGCCCGCACATGGCCTTCGACTACCCAAGGATTCATGTGACATTTACAAGTTAAGAGTTCTTTTCCTACAAGGTTTTTAAACTCTTCAACAGGTTATAACAATTCAAACGGCCAACTTAAAAAGTAAAGTAAGATCAGGTATTAATGTCATCACAATGTTTTGAAAATATTTGAATTTTAATTCTCCATCGAATCTTTATATTATCTTATCTATCTCTTCATAATTGAAGTAAGAAAGTAACTAACTACTCACAACACATTGAAAATAAATAACAAAACATGATAATTAAAGTTTGAATCAAATATAAAATATACTTATCTCAAATATTTCTTCTACAGATCTTCTGATTCTTACTGACTCCACAGTGTAATGAACTCCAGATGCAATAACTTGAAAATAAACTCACTAAACTAAACAAAAGTGGCCCTAAAGTTCTCTCTCTAATTCTCTCTCTAAGGATGAGAGATCTTAAAGTAGATAAGAGAAAGGGGTACAATGGGAGGGGTATGTTTTCTGAAGAATTGGACCTCTATTTATAGGCTTCAAGAGTTGCCTTGAGGCACATCTTCAAAACATGTCCACATTCAATGAATTTTCTAGAAGGTCAGTCTGGGGCCTAGGCGCTGGACTCCGCGTCCAGTTCTTCGCACCTCTTCACTTTGGCTAGCACCTCTTCGTGATTAAAACCTTTTTGGAGCGTCCAAATGCAATGTATCACATCTCCTATTATCAAGGAACAACTACCAGCCTTCTAGAATGTCCAATAACCGCTAACTCCGTCAAAATAACTGATCAAACATTGTCAAAAACTTGACAGTTTTCGTATCGAGTCTGGTGCTTAGGTGCCAGTTTCTGGCGCCAGGCCATAATTTTTTATAATTTTGGTATTTTGCTCCATTTTTGCTCCTTTTTCCTTCTTAGACCTTTTTACATTACCTACATCCAAAAACACAAAAAATACCTTTAATTAAAGCATAATATCCTTAGAAATTAATAAGAATTAAGACATAAAGAAATACGTATTTTTTTATAGATCAAAATCCCCAAACTTAAATGTTACTTGTCCTCAAGTAACTCTTTTTACTAATTAAAATATAACTTTTGGAAATAAAAGATAAATATTTAAGATTCCTTATAATTTTTGATTTTATAAAGTCTTTAGTAAATTATTAACCCAATTTCACTAACTTGGTTTAATTTTAAGAATTTAAAGAATATTTAACTACCAAATCATAAGATTTCAAACCTTTCATTCATTTTGAAAATAATAGAAGTCTATTATATTAAGCTTTCATAGATTATTTACAAGAAAAAGATCTTCTTGAAAAATCTTTTCTAAATAAATATTTATGCATAAAAATTAAGTAAAGTATGTAATTAGTTTTATTCCTATAAGATAATTCAAGTGAAGCCAATTTTTGATTAGGCATTTCCTCAAGCTTCTCCTCTCTATCTTTTTTTTTTCTTTTTTAGAGAGATGATTACTATATCTGGATAGCCTGTTAATGGTTTTGAACTTCACTATCCTTAACTTATATTTTCAAAACTTATACATCTCCACTTAATTATTATAACATAAGTAAAAATTCAAAAAGAATTCCAATCTTTTCTTTTTTAAGTGATAATTTTTTATTACTTAATATTTCTGAAATTCTATGATTTCTATCATGAATAGAAAAATTCTTTTTGTCATTCTTCTTTAAGTTAAATAATTCTATTCTTAAAATCAATCAAAGTTAGTAAAATTTTGGTTAATTTCACTAATTTGTTTATAATTTCAAAAATAAAAGTGATCTCAAATAAATTCTTCATTCCTTAAGTTATGTTAAAAAGTTTTTATTTTTAAGAAAGTATTAGCTCTTTAAGGACAAATACAATTTAATTTTGAATGGATTTTCCCTTCCCCCAAACTTAAGTTTTGGTATACTATGATAGTTTGAAAGTATGAGAGAAAGAAAATCATAACTATTTTTAGTAAGTATGTAAAAAAACAATCTTAAAAAGAAAAATTAACTTCTAAACATGCTTTTATGAATAATTAAGATAAAATTGAAACATGTATATAGAAAGGTAAGCAGGCTAATTTTATGATGATATTAAATTTGAAACAGAATTAAAATAGAGCAAAATAATTAAGCACTAAACAGAGTACTAAAACAAACATATAAATTAACTCTAAATTCAGTCTCAACACAATATACTAAAAATATTTTAACCACAGAATCCATCCACACAAGTACATAAACTAAACAACACACATCAAACATAAAACTAACAAACAATCCAAACAAAACAAACTAACAACAGAGTAACACTATATAAAGATCTCTACTACTATTCACTAGCTGTCGCCTCATCGTCATCATCATCACCAAAGGAGAACTCAACGTCCTTAGGATCAATATATGGTGTAAAGCTAGGAAAAGTAGGAAAACTAACATCACGTTCACCCTTCAGAAATCTGACTAGGGCTTCATCATACTCTGCATCGTAACTACTCTTCCTCTGGGTATAGTCAGAAAGATGATCCAGTTTCTTGTCAATAGTATCTATCCTACAGTGAGTCTGAAATAACTCATGTTGCTGTTCTAAAAACTGATCATGCATTGATTCCCAGAAATCTGATGGTGGCTCAGCAGAAGTAGAGGGTCTAGAAGTAGGTCTACCTGAAGTATGTGCAGAAGTAGAAGGAGCGGTCGACCTCTTCCCTTGAAGACAATCATAGATATTAACACTCTCCTGCCCAATTGGCTTAGTAGACTTCAGCTTCTCCTCAGAAATATCAGCACTGACTCCATCATTAACACATAACGAATAAATCAAAGAAGGAAATCCCAATCCAACGAAGTGCTGGATCTCGCGAGTAGACTCCACATAATCATAAATAATGCTTCGACATCAATAGGCTTCCTCTCACCGAATGCAGTAATTTAAGATCGCTCGATCTCTAGTCACTTCACTCAGGTGGTTGGAAGGTAACAATCTTGCAGAAATAAAGTAGTGCCATGCTTTAGATACACCATTTAATTCAGAGGATTTGAAGTTTACCCTCTTTCCGTTTCTGATCTTCCAAGATCCAATACCGTTAGTCAAATAAGCAATCATCATGTCCAAATCTCCCTCAGATGGTGATAATCCAAAATAATTACACTCAATAGTCGGTGGCAGGCCATAGAATATGTTGATTCTTTCTAGAGTAAATCCTACTCTGATTCCTCTAACAAAGACTTCAGAATCTTCAGCATCCAGAAAATTTGCATAAAATTCTCGAACAACCGGAATAACGACGAATAGCAGTAAAGTAACAAAATCGTTGCCAGTTGTGCGCAATGATAGTGTTTTCGATTATCTCCCCAGGATGATAAAAACTTTGTTCTGAGATGAACTTTCTCGACGACGCAAGTTCGTGGAAGCGAAAATACGCAGCCGCAGTTGGAAATTTGCTGCTATCAAAATTTTCTCGTCCTTTCTCGCGCTTAGATTTTGGAGCCATCTAAACGTGAAAGAAAATAAGAACTAATTAGGAATCACAAATTTAAACTCTTTTTAAGTTTATAAAACTTAAAATAAGTTTAAAAATCCAAATAAATAACTAAAAATCGAATATTTTTTCAAATTTTCGGTTCTTAGCAAAACTTAGGGAAATCTATGGTGAAAATAAAAAATAAATGGTTTAAAGTGTAGATCTGACCTTGAGACAAAGAAATCGAGTGGTTTCGCGCTCAAATCCTTGATGTTTGACCTCAAAATGGATCTAGAGGATGTATTTTCACGAAAATGGGGAAGAAGATGAAGCTTAGGTGTCAAAAATGGCTTTTGGGGGTTTAAATTGTAATTTTCGGGTAGCAGGCCAAACTGGCGCTTAGGTGCCAAACTGGCGCTTAGGTGCCAAACTGGCGCTTAGGCGCCAAATTCTGGCGCCTAGGCGCCAGACTCGCCTTTCACAAAAAAATATTTTTAAAATTTATTTTTCCACCAAAATTCATAAATTCAACCTCCAATTACTCACATCAGAGTAGAGCTTCAGTTTCTAACTTCTACAACATTTTTAAAAAATTTATAAAAATTAAATATTGAATCCACCAATCAAACATATGGTTTTCAATCAAACTCACTAATTTCCATTTAAAATCTTCAATTTTGACTCAATACATTCCAGATAAGTACTACATTTGATTCAAGTTCCTAATACACTCTCAATCATAACAAGTTCAAAGCAAATACAACTCACATTGAATAAGAAAGCAAATACACTAACAATCATAATTGATTCTCTAAATCGATACAACGACTCAAAAAACCATAATAACTATCTATTTTCCAGAATATTCTAATCTTCACAAGGGAAATTGAGTATTCCACTTGGAAAGAAGACTAATGCTCTCGGGAAATCCGTAGCCGTCTTTTCATCAATCCACTTGTTCTTCGCATACATTTCAACTTGAGCATCTTGATAAGCCGCAATATGATTAAATTAAAGTTTCATTTGCCATTCTAGATGTTCAACTTGATGAAACATCTCATGAAGGCGATCTCCAATCCTTTTAAAATCTTCTTTAAACTTATCTAAACAACTAGAAATTTTCTCTAAACTTACAACGATGAAACCAATGAAGTAGGGTTGAGGATCCCTTGAGACCTTGTCCCTAGCCTCTTCTCCATGATTTCTCCTTTCCAGTTCTTCAAAAATTTCTCAAATCTCTCAAGAATGAAATGTAAGGGATGTAATTTTGATTGTTTGATGGTTAGGGAAGAAGATGGGTAGATTTAAATGGGAAATTCGTGTGAAAAACTGAAAATTTTCGGTTTTTGCACGACCCAGTAACCGTGGCGCTTAGGCGCCGAATCTGGCGCCTAGGCGCCGGACCTATTGATACATAGTTGATTCTGGCGCTTAGGAACCGAATTCTGGCGCCTAGGCACCGAATTCTGGCGCCTAGGCACCGAATTCTGGCGCCTAGGCACCGGAACTATGTTCAACTCCGTTTCGCCTAATCGTCAAATTTATTAAAATTTCGTTCTCCGAGATAGGTATACTATACTGGTAAGAGTAATTTAGACTCGATAACTCACATCGTAAGCAATCATAATGAAGGTTAACTTGATCTCCTTTTTACTCATATTCAAAATAGAGTGATCCAATTTTTAAATCTCACATACTTTAAAATAATTTTCAGCCTAAGTCAACCAAGACTTATGAGCATCGAATTTTTCTAAAGTAATATAAAATTAATCAAGATCGAGGCATAACCTTACATTAAAAAACATAAACACAAGATAATTATGGGTTGCCTCCCATAAAGCACTTGGTTTAACGTCGTCAGCCCGACTTAAGTAAATCTTTAATCAGGTTGACTCAATTCATAAGCCTCTTTATAAATCTTCTTAATATCTCCCAAATAAGGCTTCAATCTTAATCCATTTACTTTAAAAATTTTTCCAGTTTTGGGATCTTTAATATCCACAGCTCCATAATGGTATACTTTCTCAACAAAATAAGGCCCAATCCATTTAGATCTTAATTTTCCAGGAAAAAGTCTTAAACAAGAATTAAACAGTAAAACTTTTTATCCAGGCTAAAAAATTTTTCCTAAAATTTTCTTATCATGCAACATCTTCATTTTCTCTTTATAAATCCTCTCATTTTCATATGATTTGTTTCTAATTTCTTCCATCTCATTTAATTACAATAATCATTTTACTCCTGCTTTATTCAAAATAAAATTAAACTCCTTTATCACCCAATAAGCTTTATGTTCAAGTTTTACAGGTAAGTGACAATGTTTACCATAAATTAACCGGTAAGGTGACATTCCGATTGGTGTCTTATAAGCCGTTCTATAAGCCCATAATGCGGAATCAAGTCTATCAACCCAATCGGTTCTTTTAGGATTAACAGTCTTTTCTAAAATTATTTTAATTTCTCTGTTTGATACTTCAACCATTCCACTAGTTTGAGGGTGATAAGCAGTTGCAATTCTATGTTTGATTCCAAATTTTTGAAGTAATGATTGAATTTTTATATTCCTGAAATGACTTCCACCATTTGTGATAATTACCTTAGGCATTCCAAATCTTGAAAATATCATTTTCTTAAAGAATTTTGAAACACTTTTGGAATCACAGTTTGGTAAAGCAACAGCTTCAATCCGCTTTGAAACATAATCAACTGCTAATAAAATATAAATTTTTCCGGATGATGGAACAAATGGTCCCATAAAGTCTAATCCCCATATATCAAAAATTTCAACTTCCGATATATAGTTTAATGGCATTTCATCTTTCCTAGATATATTTCCCATCCTTTGACATCGATCACATGTTTTTACATATTCTCTCACATCTTTAAATAAGGTAGGCCAATAAAATCCAGAATTTAAAATTTTAAATGTAGTTTTATCTATGCCAAAGTGTCCTCCAAAATCAGAATCATGACATTTTTGAATAATAGGAAAAGTTTCCTCATATGGTACACATCTTCGAATCATAGAATATTTACCAATTTTAAATAAATGAGGTTCTTCCCAAATATAAGATTTAGCATCATATTTAAATTTCTTAATAAATTTGTTATCTAAGTCATAAGGTAAAATATTGCTAACTAAATAATTAACAATATCAGCATACCACGGTGTTTTGTATCTTTGAATAACATATAAAGATTCATCAGGGAATTTCTCATTTATATTTTCTTCCGAAATAATATCATTTTTAATTCTAGACAAATGATCAACAATTAGTTTTCAGTTCCTTTTCTATCTACTATTTGAAAATCAAATTCTTGTAGAAGTAAAACCCATCTTATAAGTCTAGGTTTAGAATCCTTCTTAGATATTAGATATTTAATAGCAGAATGATCAGTATGAACTATGCATTTAGTACCAAGAAGATAAGGTCTAGATTTATCAAAGGCATATACTATAGCTAGAAGCTCTTTCTCAGTGGTAGTGTAATTTCTTTGTGTTTCAGTGAGAGTTTTACTAGCATAATATACATCTTTGAAAATTTTCTCATATTTTTGTCCTAATACAGCTCCAATTGCAAAATCACTTGTATCACACATTAATTCAAAAGATTTATTCCAACCAGGTGCAACAATGATAGGTGCAGTTATTAATTTTTCTTTTAGAATATTAAAAGCATTACTACATTCTTCATTAAATTCAAATTGTGCATCTTTTTCTAATAAATGACAAAGAGGTTTAGCAATTTTAGAAAAATCCTTTACATATCTTCTATAAAATCCAGCATAACCTAGAAAACTTCTCACATCAGTAACAGTAGTAGGTGGTTGCAATTCAACAATAATTTTCACTTTTGCTTGATCTAAGTCCATCCCTTTCCGTGATACTTTGTGTCCATGTACAATGCCTTCTGTGACCATGAATTGACATTTTTCCCAGTTAAGAACTAAATTTGTTTCTTCGCATCTTTTCAGAACTTTGGCTATGTTTTCCAAACAATATTCAAAAGAAGTTCCAAAGACTAAAAAATCATTCATGAATATTTCAATTCCTTTGTCAATCAAATCACAAAATATTGACATCATACATCTTTGAAAAGTTGTAGGTGTATTACATAAGCCAAAAGGCATTCCTTTAAAAGCAAATGTTCCATAAGGACTTGTAAATGTTGTCTTTTCTTGGTCCTCAGGAGCAATAAGTAATTGATGATAACCAGAATATCCATCCAGAAAACAAAAATATGAGTGTCCAGCTAAATTATCGAGCATTTGATCCAAGAAAGGTAAAGGAAAATGATCCTTTCTAGTGGCTTTATTAATTTCCTATAGTCAATACAAATTCGCCATCCAGTAACTTGACTTGTAGGAATAAGTTCATTTTTATCATTAACAATGACAGTTACTCCTTCTTTCTTCGGAATACAATGAATAGGACTTACCCATTGACTATCCGAAATAGGATAAATAATACCAGCATCTAACCACTTAATAATTTCTTTTTTAACAACCTCTTTCATAATAGGATTTAATCTTCTTTGAGATTCTATAGTAGGTTTAAAATTTTCTTCCATTAAAATTTTATGCATGCAAATGGAAGGGCTTATTCCTTTTATATCAGCAATAGTCCAACCAAAAGCTTTCTTATAATTCTTTAACACACCTAGTAATTTTTCTTCTTGATCTTTACTCAGTTCAGAAGAAATAATAACAGGTAAAGTTAATGAGTTTCCAAGAAAAGCATATTTTAAATCTGAAGGTAACATTTTTAATTCCAGTTCAGGTGCTTTTTTAATTGAGGGTAAAAGTATATCATTTTGAGTTATGTCTAAAGTTTCCTAATTATCTTTAATAAAATGAGTCTCTTCTTCTTCTACTATTTTATCTTCATTAGTTAAAAATTCAAATTTTTCTTCAGAAATAACTTTACATTTTTCTTGATAATGTTTTTCAATTAAATAATCAATTATATCCATTCGATAACATTTCTCTTTATCAGGGTACTTCATTGATTTAAGAACATTGAATTTAATTTCTTGATCATTGACTCTCATGGTTAATTCTCCTTTTTGCACATCAATCATAGCTCGTCCAGTAGCTAGAAAAGGTCTTCCTAAAATAATTGGTATCTCTGTATCTTCTTCCATATCAAGTACTATGAAATCTACAGGGAAGATAAATTTATCCACTTTAACAAGGACATCCTCTATAACTCCTTTAGGATAAGTGATAGATCTATCGACTAACTCGAAGAGTTATAGTGGTGGGAGTAATATCTCCTAAATCCAATCTTCGATAGATAGAAAATGGCATGAGATTAATACTTGCTCCTAAATCACATAAAGCTTTTTCGCAAAATTTTTCTCCGATAGCACGGGGTATAGTGAAACTTCCGGGATCCTTAAGCTTTTCGGGTAATTTCTTTTGAATTATTACACTTGCATTCTTCACTTAATACAACGAGTTTCAAAAGCTTCAAATTTTCTTTTTTGCTTAAAATATCCTTCATAAATTTTGCGTAAGTTGGCATTTGTTCCAAAGCTTCAGCAAAAGGTATGTTAATAGTAAGTTTCTTAAAAATTTCAAAGAACTTAGAAAATTGATGAACAAGTTTCTGCTGTTTAAGTCTTTGAGGAAAATGTGGTGGTGGTTTTCAACTTCCACATTAACGAATATAACGATCGATCTTGACTAGGAGAGAGAGTTTCTTTAGGTTTTTCAATCTCTTGATCTCGATCTCTTTTTCAATTTCATTCTGCAATCTTTCTTTTAATTCCTTTCCACTTCTAAGTTGCATAGCTTTAACTTGTTCATGTTCTTTTCCAGTTTCCTTTGGATTGATTTCAACATTACTAGGAAGTGTTCCTATAGGTCTGTTATTAATTAAAGTAGCAATTTGCCCCATTTGATTTTCAATATTACGAATAGCAATATTTTGATTTTGTAATTGATTATTCATTTGCATAATTAATTCTTCTATTGATAACTTTTTCTGTTGATTATTAAATCCAGGAGATTTATAATTTGAATTAACTTGATTAATCCAATTCCTGGTGGGATGAGATTGATTATTACCCCATTGTTGTTGTGAATTGTTCCAGTTAAAATTAGGATGATTTTTCCACCCAGGATTATAATAATTTGAATAAGGATTATTTTTACTTGTAATAGCTTGTAAAGTTTCAATAGTTTGAGGATCTTCAATATTAACAGAGTTATTATGCGAAATATTAATTGCAAAATTATCTAATTTCTTAGATATTGCTGCAACTTGTGAAGCTAAGATAGAAAAAGCTCCATTATCTTGAATACTAGCCATCTTTTTAGGGTTAATCCTTTCGGAAGGCCATTGAAAATTGTTATTAGCCATTTCTTCAATTAAAGTGTAAGCTTCTTCAAATGATTTAGACATTAAAGAACCTCCAGTGACGAGCATCGATAATTGATTTTAAAGATCCAATTAATCCATTATAAAATGTTTGATAATCAACCAATCAGGTAAAGCATGATGAGGACATTTTCTTAATAGTTCTTTAAATCTTTCCCAAGTTTCATATATTGTCTCCTTGTTAAATTGACTAAACGAAGTAATATCATTTCTTAATTTAACAGTTTTAGAAGAAGGAAAATATTTAGCAAGGAATTTTTGTGCCATTTCAGCCCATGTTTTAATAGAACCAGTCGCTAATGAGTTTAATCACATCTTTGCTTTATCTCTTAAAGAAAAAGGAAAGAGTCTAAGTCTAATAGCATCATCAGAAATATTGTTATATTTAAAGGTAGCACAAAGTTCTAAAAAACTAACAAGATGTAAATTTGGATCCTCATTTGGTGATCCACTAAATTGATTGTTTTGCATCATTTGAATAATAGAAGGTTTAAGTTCAGAAGAATTAGCATCTACAGTGGGTATTCGAATACTACTATGAAGTTCATCAACTGTAGGGTTAGCATAATCCCTTAATGGTTTATAAACATTTTGATCATTAAGTTCAATAGGATTTTGTAAAGTAGCCATTTCTTGAAATTTTTGAATTTGTTTTCCCTTTTTAATTTTTCTAATTGTTCTTTCCAATTTAAAACCTAAAGGTATTAATCCTTCAGAACCAAATCTTTGCATAAAATAAGCAATAAAAAATATATATCTTTTTTTTAAAGAAAATTTATACTATTCTATTTCTTTCATCCTTTGATTTCTTCCTCGGCAACGGCGCCGAAAACTTGACCCGACCACTGCGCTTAACGCAGTGATGTTGCTTCCAAAAGATAGCCAAAAAAACATTGACTCGATTTATAAATAGTGGCTAGTGTATAAAATTAATATTATATAAGTAATATTTTTACACACTAGAGGTACTACACAAGTATACATATCGTTTCAAGTAATATAGGGTTTTTAAACAAAGACCCCAGTATCGATCCCACAGGGAAGATTTATAGAAATAAATTTTCTATAAAGCGAAAGAGAAATATAATAGTAAAAATATTTTTATTTTGATTATAATTTACTATTTAATTTACTAGATGCAATTAAAAGAAAACAATAATAAGAAAATGATTTTGTAAACTCTATATAAAATAAACAAATTTTTTTCCTTCAATTAATCTAAGATTTTTAAGATAAATTAATATTTGTTGGAGAATTTAATTTATGGTATTGTGCCAAATAGAAGCATTCCTATTCTTCACTCTTTGATCCAGGTGCAAAGAACATTGTCTAATTTACAGAATAGGTCCGGATGTATTGTTAGTAGTAATGGATTAATCTAGGCTCACACTTCTAGATTTCCAAGGGTGGCTATAGTCGGCCCTACTAGTGACCCTTTTCTAGTCTATAAATCAAATTATAAGAATTTAGTCTGTCACTCTAAAAACTTATCAATTCTACGCCCTTTAAATATTATCTTCCTATTTATTTGCACTTCACCATGAATAGCCCGCACATAGCCTTCGACTACCCAAGGATTCATGTGACATTTACAAGTTAAGAGTTCTTCTCCTACAAGGTTTTTAAACTCTTCAACAGGTTTTAACAATTCAAACGGCCAATTAAAAAAGTAAAGTAAGATCAGGTATTAATGTCATCACAATGTTTTGAAAATATTTTGAATTTTAATTCTCCATCGAATCTTTATAGTATCTTATCTATCTCTTCATAATTGAAGTAAGAAAATAACTAACTACTCAGAATACATTAAAAATAAATAACAAAACATGATAATTAAACTTTGAATCAAATATAAAATATACTTATCTCAAATATTTCTTCTACAGATCTTCTGATTCCTACTGACTCCACAGTGTAATGAACTCCAGATGCAATAACTTGAAAATAAACTCACTAAACTAAACAAAAGTGGCCCTAAATTTCTCTCTCTAATTCTCTCTCCAAGGAGGAGAGATCTTAAAGTAGATAAGAGAAAGGGGTACAATGGGAGGGGCACGTTTTCTGAAGAATTGGACCTCTATTTATAGGCTTTAAGAGTTGCCTTGAGGCACCTCTTCAAAACATGTCCACATTCAATGAATCTTCTCGAAGGTAGGTCTGGCGCCTAGGCGCCGGACACCGCATCCAGTTCTTTGCACCTCTTCACTTTGGCTCGCACCTCTTCGCGATTAAAACCTTTTTGGAGCGTCCAAATGCAATGTATCACATGTCCTATTATCAAGGAACAACTGCAAGCCTTCTAGAATGTCCAATAACCGCTCACTCCGTCAAAATAACTGATCAAACATTGTCAAAAACATGATAGTTTTCGTATCGAGTCTGGCGCCTAGACGCTAATTTCTGGCGCCTAGGCGCCAGGCCATAATTTTTTATACTTTTGGTATTTTGCTCTATTTTTGCTCCTTTTTGCTCCCTTTTCCTTCTTAGACCTTTTTACATTACCTACATCCAAAAACACAAAAAATACCTTTCATTAAAGCATAATATCCTTAGAAATTAATAAGAATTAAGACATAAAGAAATAGGTATTTTTATAGATCAAAACTCATTCAATTGAGTTTAGCAAATTCATTTGGACTAAGTGAATCTGATGAAAATAGCGGTGTCGGGATGACGGAACCGTGAGATCTTAATCGGTTTTGCTTAATCAACTTTAAGATTTGTTTTAATTAAAACATTAAGCCATCTCAATTTTCAACCTTTCTAAACCAGAACACTTCTCTCATCTCCTGGTTGTCACCTTCTAAAACCAAACCTCTGCAATAATAAGGAGCTTGGAGCACGGTGGGCAGCATGACCATCTTCAACAGCAAAACTTGGGTCTTCACTAGCAAAACCTTTCTTAGCATTAAATAACAAAACCAAAAGATTTCGAGGTAGTTTGCTTAGTGCAACATAAATCCTCAACTTTTTATTAGGAATTTGCATAATCATGTTATACAAATTAAGCCCTAACCGGTCTTAGGACTCCAAGGTAGTCGTTTGGTACAACATAAACCCTCACATCTTCGAGGCTATTTGTATGATTATATCATACAAGTATAAGTCCTAATTAACTAAAATTGGCAGGATTGAAACATTAAATAATTCTCAAATTAAAGCCAAAAAATAGGGTAGTTTGGGAAGTTTCCAAGATTCCTCTTGAACCCTCATCTTCTCCTACTTTTTTTTTCATTGGATTCTTGAAATAACTATTCCAAATTTGATACATTCCCTATTGAAATTTCCAAAATTCAATTCTTTGAAAACCCTGAACTTTAAAATTCTTGAGAGCATAACCAATGATCATTATTGAGAGTTTTCTTAAATGATTCCCGTCATTTAAGATATAATTAACTATAAGGGCTTGCCCTTATAGGGAACTTTAAGAACCCAGGTAATATAAACCTTGCTTAATTCCTTTATATTAAGCAAGTGAACTTGTAGGCTTATAAAATTGGTTCACAGACCAAACAGATGTGACAACTCTTCTAGTTTATTTAATCGAGCCCCATCACTAAGCAGTGTGTCTATTCCTCGGGATAAATACATAGTTTATGATGCGGTGCTCGTTTATATAAATTATTCGGGTTGTGAGATTAGTTTGATTTCATATCTTAAAATTTTCAAACTTAAAATTTTTTTTCAAAATCAAATGCTACTTTCTAAATTATATATATATTTAAATTAAATTTAAAATCTAAAATTCACCACACAATTTCATTTTGGCGACCCCTTTTTTAAAATACATCACTGCACCTGCCCTTGCTAGATGGAAGGGCAAGGAAATCAGACCATGGATGAGCCTGTTACCGTGGAGGGTATGAATTTTGCTGTGATACCGCCCGTCTTCGAGATAGGGTCCAGCTCAACTAAGTCTCAGAGAAGGAATAGGAACAAAAGAATGGTTAAAGCCAAAGCCGCTGAGATTGCCTCTCCTAACGAAATTTTAGAAGAAGAAGAACTACTAGAACTTTCACCTCTGTTGGAAGGAAACAAATTTTACCCGCTTTCTGTCGCTACTGAGGAAGAAAGTGCTCAGAGGATCGCTGTCGCGTTACCCCGATCAACATATTACGATGAGCATAAAGGAAGAAGAACAAGAAATACCCCACTCACTCGATTACGGACGATAATCAAGAAATTGGAAAAGAAAGATAATTGCTCTATGCCTGAGATCCAGAGAAGGATGGGTAGAATACCTGCCAAGGCACGTCTCGGACCAATGGTACTTCCCCCTGCCATTCAAAGGGAACTTCCACCGAAGAAAAGGAGATTAAATAGCAAGAAGTTACCAGCCTTGGTATCTGGCCCGCATCTTAGTAGGCACACCACCTTTCAACCTACCACTGATGAGCCATCCGGCTCTAGGCAGCCAATATCAAAAAGGATGGTGTAGCGACCTAAAGTCGCAGAGCCAATACCAACAGAGTAGCCATAAATGAGAAGTTCTGATGTCGAGTCCAGAGCTAAGAGGAGTACTGTCGTCTCAGAGAGGACTCCAGAGAATGATGTACACCAACTATAGTCTACCATCCATAGGACCGTTAGAGGAAAGTCACTCGAGGTCACGCTGGAAAGGTTAAAATCAGACATTCAGCAGTTAGCTAAAGAACGGAAGGAAAGGTCAGAGAATGAAGAAGACTTGTCAGGATACATGAACGAGGATATTGCTGAAATCAACGTGGTTGAGATGCGAGCTTCGTCAGCCCTATTGCGAGCTCCAGTAGCTACAGAAGGAGAAGATTCGAAGGTAATGAGGCTCCGTCTTTGAGAAAAGGACAACATAATTCATCGAATGGAAAAGAAAATGGAAAAAATGGCGGTTGCTCTAACCACGCTTCAGAGTCAGCCTCAGCCCCCAAAGGAAACACCCCCGGAGGTCATTCACATTGCGGATGGAGGGAAATAAGTCATGTTTGTCAATGGAGATGAGCAGCTGAAGAAGTATTCCACTCAAACTCTATTACCAGAAAATTACATCAAGAATATGGTAGAACAACAGGAGCTTTAGCCCAATCCAAAGGCGAGCATTGATTCTAAAGGGTAGACCATACCCCGAAGAATTTGATGTCGTGCAATACCCTAAAGGCTTCGTACCACCTCTATTCAAGACTTTTGATGGAACGGGAAACCCTTGACGGCATTTTGCACACTTCCGCGCATGTTGTTGCAACGCGGGTGTAGCGAGGCTTTGTTGTTCCGCCAGTTTGTTAGCAGTCATTCAGGAGTTGCCTTTGACTGGTATGCAGAGCTGCCCAACGACTCAGTAAAGACATTCACAGAATTAGAAAACCTATTCTTGAAACGGTTCGCTGGAGCTTAGCACCACATCACCATCGGTGATCTTGTGGTCAAGCAACAGAAACCAAACGAAACTTTGGTGGACTACATACTGCAATGGAGGAATTTAAGCATGAAATGTGAGCCGCAGCTCTAGGAACAACATGCCTTTGGAATTCTGCTCAAGAGTATTCACGGTCCGATAGCATTTCTCCTCAAGGGATTTACAATTAAAACATTCGAGAAATTATTCAACAAGGCTGCGAGTCTACAGGAGGAAGCGAAACAACTCAGCTTCACTGATAAGACCGATAAGCAGAAGCCTGTCAGAGCCTTCGAGAAGAAGTCTGGGACCGTCGTAGCGGTAGACAAGGGTAAACAACCAATGTAAATATGAATGGAACGACCTTAGCAGAGCTATCAACAACCTCCGTCGAGTTATCAACCACCTCAGCAGAACTATCAACCGTCGCAGCAGTATGGCCAGCAGTCACAACAATACAACCAACAGTCGTTTCAGCTAAAGCGCGACACCTGACAGAACTTCTGATGAAGGAGTACCCTTTCAAGATTGAAGCAGTTAGCAAGATGTTCCGTAGTTTGATAAAAAAAGATGGGTTCCAATTGCCAGAGCCCAAGAGGCCAGAAGAAGTTGATAAGAAAGATCACCCGTCGTACTGCCCTTACCACAGGATGATCAGACACAAGATCGAGGACTGCTTTACTTTCAAGAACTAGCTTGAGAACAACCTTCGGGAAGGGAACATAACGATCCGAAAGAATACATGAAAGAGCTTCAGAAAGGAGGTTCCGTTAATGTTATTTTAGCAGATCCTATTGTTCTGATAGACCCGTACATGACCAACGATGGATGGAGTACAGTTTGGACAAAGTCTTCGAAGAAAATATAGAATCACATCCAAATCGCTTAGGTGCACGTTCAATTCAAAGTTTGAAACCTACCAAGCCGACACTACCAATTGCAATCAAGGAACCGCCCCAGAAGGAGGAGAAGATCATAAAAGAAGAGAAGACTGAGGCTCTGAAGGGTAGACTAGGGGCTGCTTTTCCTAGGTTGGTTATTTCTGATTCGGAGGAGAAATCCCTTGGACCTCTGACTCTGTATAATTATTTGCTCACCCCGGCGGGATCTTTTAATGATAAGAGTTATGGTGTTAGTTACATTTTGACTGTTTATAACAATTACGTAACTGAGGACAACCGACCTGATCCGAATATCAATTTTGAAATGAATAACTATTCTCAAATCATACAAAACCTCGACAGTAGCGATTGCGATGGTCAGGAAGATGACGAACCCGTCTGTGAATTCCAAGGATCTCCTATAGATATTGAGCTAGAGTTCTCAGATCTTGAAAAAACTCCATAAGAAGCTGCTGCTCCAATTCAGAAAGAAGAAGCATCAGCTAATTTAGTACCAGACTTGGAAGAGATAACAGAAGTCAACTTGAGAAGTGGAAAGATCTTGCCCCTGAGAATGGGTCCGAAAGATAAAGGAAAGCAAGTGGTTGTTCAGGAAGAGCCAACTCCAGCAGAAGAGTTACCCGTTTGGGAAGAAGTTGAAAGACCAGGTAACAAAGTGGAGTATAATATGCTAGCCCATCTTCGGAAGTTGCCCGCCAAACTGAGCATCTATGATGCTTTAATCCTTTCAAAGGAGAAGAGGGGAACTCTGATCAAAGCCTTACTTGATCCAGTTATTTTGTTAGCTTAAATGGATGGTAACTCCTTAGACGAGGTTTGCTAGTTAAGAGAACAGTTTGGTGTTACTTTCACAGACAGTGACTTGCTACTTGGGACAGCCGATCACAACCGACCCTTGTACATTTCAGTCTCCTTCGGAAAGTTCACGCTCTCCAACGTGTTAGTTGATCCAGGAGCATCAATCAATATAATGAACATTCGGACGTTAGCCTACTTGGAAATTGATGCCTACGAGCTTCAAGCAGACAAACTGTTACTAAGAGGCTTCAACCAAAAAGGAGAAAGAGTTCTTGGATCAATAACACTGTCAATGAAGATCGGTGACTTAGCAAGGACAGCCACAAAATTCTACATAATTGACTCTGAAATGTCATTCAAAGTCTACTGGGCAGACCGTGGATCCATGAAAACCGGATGGTACCGTCTTCTCTACACTAGTGTATAAAGTATTATGAAGGAGGACAAGAACAGTGCATCAAAGGTGACTTGCAAACGTTTTCCATGCACAAGATTGGAATACATGAAGATGCTACCTACTACGCTCCTTCAAAGAAGAAAATTTTCTCCAGAAATGCCACGACGAATGAAGTGAAAGAAACTCAAGACGAGGAAGAACCTAAAATTCTAGTTCAACAATTACTCACCACTCCCTTAGGGCGAGATGGTGAAGATTTCTCCAGAGCTCGCATCCGA
Organism: Papilionanthe hookeriana x Papilionanthe teres; assembly: GCA_022702705.1. Classification (NCBI taxonomy): domain Eukaryota; kingdom Viridiplantae; phylum Streptophyta; class Magnoliopsida; order Asparagales; family Orchidaceae; genus Papilionanthe; species Papilionanthe hookeriana x Papilionanthe teres. Next base: position 170,673,193 of record CM040423.1, on the reverse strand, counting down.
GATCGAGGCTGGGGACGAGGTCGAGGTAGAAATGGTGGAATAGTTAAACAAAAGAACCTGATTATTAAAGTTGATTGCGAAAATAGTTCTGAAGAAGAAGAAATAGAAACTAAGAGAGAAGCAACAACAATAAGTCAGAAGAATACTCAGTTCAAGATCTCTCTCGAAGATGAAAAGAATGAAGAATACAAAGCAATGTACGACAAGATAAACCACTATGTACATACTATGATGCTAACCCCAATCTATCCTAGCAAGGTTGAGGGTATGCTGGTTAAGGAAGTACATGGTGGAGGAGATAAGCCAATCAAGTTCTACTGTGGTACTTCTTCCAAAACTGAAAATGATGTAAAATTTGAAGATGTTGCTTCATCTGAATTAATGGAATTGCCTTTTGAGTGGTATTCTCCCTGTGTTCAAAATTTGATGCAACGTGATGTCTTACCTAAGCAGTGGAAGAAAGATCAATCACAACGCTTTGAAAAGTTATGGAGTAATGCCAACCGACCTCCCAACTCAAAGCTTGGTCTTGGATTCGGTACGGTAGGGCCAGCTGACGATTCAAAATTTTACTTGGTTGTCACTTTTGAGTCTAATGAAGACTGCCTAGAAGCTTCAGATGATCTCAAGAACTTGCCAATCGGAGATGCTCCACCAGAATTTGAAGAAGAAATTAAATTTATAATAGACGAGTTAATGGAAGTTTACTAGCGAAGAGCCTAGGCCGACCTTTGTCAGCTCCTTACTCAACAACGAAGATGTTGACCTCATTTTTTGTGAGGTCTTTTCTTCTCTCCTTAGTTCTTAGGATCTAGCCATAAGGTTTTCTCATTGACTCTCCTAGAGGACTAGAATTGGGACCCACCCTTTATCAATTCAGCTACTTCTTGACTCCTCTTGGGATCCCACTTAGATGGTTGCAAACCTCTAAATCACCTTAGAAGGTTAGGACCACCATATGGGGAACCAATAGTGAGCTCCTATAAGGTTGTTCAAGCCATAGGACTACCCTGGGTGGCCTGGTCCTGGTGAGGTCTAGCTTACACACACTGCACTCTCACATACACCATCCTTACCCAATTCTTCCCCCTGGTTCATCGGAGCACTCATGTGGCTAAGTCCAAACCCCTAGCTCTTTGGCTAAGAGGGTTGGGAACAACCCATGAGATTCTCAGGGTGGACATTTCTTGGTCCATGGCTCACTTTAATCTTCATCATGATCAAAATTCAACTTTTGCCAAAATGCCTAGTTTTGACATTAGGTCCTTCAAACCTACCTAAAATTACCTAATTGCGCCAAATTTTCCAAAAACTTCCAAAAATTACCTAAAATTCACAAAAATCATAAAGATCATTTTGAAACAACCCCCACCTTTTAAATTCACCAAAATACCCCAATACCCTCCAAATAACCTCTTGATACCCTAAAATACCCTTTTGGCACAAAATTCTAAAAATTCCAAAAATTCCCAGAAAATTCCAAAAAATCCTAAATATTCCCAATTTCATTTTGTTCAACTAAACCATAGCCCAATTTTGCCAAAATAACTTACTTTTATCAAAATCCACAAATTGACCCATTTTTTTAACCTAAATGGACCCAATGGCACACCAAACCAACCCACTTGACCTCAATTTTGCCCAAATTCAATTCTAAACTTTAATTCAACATCATTACTATAAATATAAACCAAATACAAGTCTAAATTTATTCACATTTGAGTTCAATGCCATTTGAAATCCAATACCCCCATTTTACCTAAAGTGAATCCATGCCCTAAACCTATCAAATTGATTAGCCAAACCCTAAAATTTCTTCCTAATTGATGTTGGGAACTCTTTAATACATTCCCCTAGGCCATTTTAAACTTTCAATTTGGTCTAAACCCCACCTTAACCCAACTTGAACCCAAGTTGATTCAACCCTCCCCAAATTAACCAAAATACCAAAATCCACCAAATTGACCTTCCAATTGAACTCAAAACCTCTCCATGTCTTCATGAAAGATTTTCATCGCAATCATTTCTATAAAATTTCTCAAGGCACTTGAGCCTAAATCAAGATCAAACTCAAGTTAGCCCAACCCAAACTCAAATGAGCTAATTTGAACCCATGACCAAACCAAATCAAATTGAACCAAATGTGGCTAAACCAACCTATCCACAGCCACTAAGTGAACCCTAGGAACCACCCTAGATCCACCTAGTCCAAGATAAGTGAACCATGGACCAAGGATTCCCCATTTTAAGGGATATCTTCCCTTAAATGGACAAATCCACCTTTTGCCTCACCCCAAATCCCCCCTTGCCTGGATTATCACCATTAAACCCTAGTCCGTGGTTGACCTGACCCATGGCCAGCTCACTTGTCCTTGTCAGCTGGCCTAGCCACCAGAGGGGGTCAAAACTGAGAGCCACCACCAAGTGAAACAAACCCAAACTCACCCAATTGGCCACCTTAGCCATATCAAACTTTGGAGCCCCACTGCCCTCCACATAAGTAGTGGAATCCACCCACCAATTGAGCCCTAGCTCAGCCCAATGGCCCTGGCCATTTAAACACCTCTTCTCGGCCATGAGAAAGGTGCTGAAAGGTGTTCAAAATTTTTCTCAACAGAAATCCTCTAAACTGTTCCCAGAGCTCCTCCTAGCCAAGAGAAGCTCATCCCCACTGTTCTCCCCGCCCGAATCCCCCAGCCGAGCCCAATTTCTCACTCGAAAATCAGCCGTAAACATGACACTCTCTGAAACTTCACCAAATCCAAATTAACTCTTCCTACACCTTCACCAGAGGTAGAGAAGGAGTTCCTCAGTGAAAGCCCCCTCTCCAGGCCACCCAGTTGTTCCAGCCTCCGAGCTTTGAAATCGGCCTTGGTCACTTTCACACCTAGGCATTTTACCACAGCTCCAGGCTTCATCCTTAGCCTCCTTGGACTCCAACGAACGTGTCGAGCCTCTCTGATAGAAGCTTCACTTCTCAGAGCCAAAGTATTGCCCTCTTCTTCCTCCCAAGCTTCCATCGATTCTTCATTTCATTCAAGTCAAATTCAATGCATGTTTACCGTATGGATGTGTTCGTCTTCTCAAGACAAATCCATAGAGCATAAGAACTCAAAAATCCATTGAGAATCGAGGGAGATATTAGGGTTAGAAGGTCGATAGTCACTGGTGCACACCAGTTGGAGACGATGATCGACCACCGTCGGATTGCGCGTGTATCGAACGAACGGCTCAGATGGCGTCGGACGAGGAGATAGAGCGTGAACCGTGGGCCGCGTGGCAGCTGACTCAGGTGGCAACGTCGAATGGGAGCCCGACATGTAGGGATTCAGAGCTGCTGAGGTTGACGCGGCGCTGACTGGTTTAAGTAGGAAAATCTAATTTTTCTTATTTATTTAAATACCAGAAACTTCAAAAATTGATATCTTTGCATAGAAAAATCATAAAAATAAAAGAAAAATACCCTCTTGCTCAGTGAACAGAGGAGAATAATGTGGAAAAGGAATTGATCTATTTTGTTGAGTATTTTATTTTTAATTAATTTAATACTGTTTTGAGTATTTTAATTCTCCATGCATGTATACATTTCACCATGACATGAGACCATAGGGCTTCTGAAGCCTCTCATCTTGGGAACATTCCCTGAATTTTTCAATTTCAGAGGCCACCTCCAAGGAAAGTTATGTATTTTTCAAGTTTGTGTCACTATTTTTGACATTTTAATTCCAAAAATTAGCATGTTACTCAGAAAATTCTAGGAAAATTTGGTGAAGTTCCTTAGGACCAGAGGACCCTAGGATAATTATAGTTTGAGTTAATTCATTAAAAATAATCCTAATTGGCCTAATCACTCAAAATTGAATTTTAATTAATTAGAGTTAATCACACTTGAAAATGACTTGAAAATGATTCTCCACTGATCTTCAGGATCAGGGGAACCTCACACAAAAATTTAAAGTCAATTGAAAATGTTTAACCCTATTAAATGGATTAATAAAGCCACATAATCAAAATTAAACTTTAAAAATTCATAACTTCAAAAATACATTTCAAAATTTTACTAAATTGATTTTGAGACTTCTTTGATAGTAGAGGAGTCTAAGAAAAATAAAATTGGAATTTTTTAAAAATTTTCATTTTTAAGCATATTTTGATCTTTTTAATAATTAAAAAATAATAAAAATCACAAAATTAATAAAAATAATAAAAATGTCATATTTGGTCCCCTAATCACTTAGGAACTAATCAAATATTTTTCCTAAGTCTCTAAGTTAAGACATTTAATTTCAAAGCCTTAAAACAATTTTTTAAAATAAAAAATGTATTTTCTAGCCTTCCCCACTAAATTAATTCTAATAAATCAAAGAAAAATCATAAAATTGTAAAATTTGTTTTTTGACCTTCTTGAGGTCAGAGAGATTTTTGAAAAATATAAAATTCATTTTTCAACTTTTATTTTATTTTATAATTAATTAACACTTCAAAACTTAAAATAATTATAATAAATAAAATATAATTCAAAAAATCCCCAAAATTGGTCCAAGTGGTCCTCTGGTCATTCGAAATATTCCTTAATTTTCTTAAGGATAAAAACTTTACCTTATTTATGTTAATGAAGTTTCTTTGAAAATCCCTATTTTCCATTAAAAATAATTATATAAATAAATTAAATTCAGAAAAATCACATTTTCTCCTCTAATGTCTTAATTGACATGTGAGTGAAGTGACATAAAAATTTTAAGTTCATGTAAGCTTACTTTAATGAGTTATAAAGTAAATAAGCTTAAAGGGGCATAAAGGTAATTAAAAGATTTTAACCCCTAATTAAAACTTTTGGTTTAATCAATATCGGGGTAAAATATCGGATTTTAATCTTCTCCTAGATGATTGAAAATTTAGGAAATTAAAGGGTAGGAATCCATTAATCACTTTAATAAACCAAAAAAAAAGAAACTTTAATTAATTAAATGATTTAAATTTTGGAAGATTAATTGAAATTGGTTTATTAAAATGGGGATATCACTTAAGAGGATATTGATTCTTTAATTTAAAAAAAATACCTAAATAAATCACTTAATAATACTTAACTCTATAACTTAAGAAGATAAGTGGAATTAATAATCAAATGATTAAAATTAAATAATTCTTTACTAAAACCTACATCATTAAATAATTTAACAATTAATTAAAACATAAAATGTTAAAAAAATTAAAAAGTAAATTAAAATATTTAAAACTAATCTAAAAAAATCATTTCAAAAAAAACTTAAATCAAAATTACAAATTATAAATAATTTTTAAAAACAACTTATCTTAAAACAGGATGTAAAAAAATTTAAATTAATTAATCCAAATTAAACCATCAAAATTTAATAAATAATTTGAACACCTCTTTTAACCTAAATTAATCCAAAAAAGTAAATTAACATAAAATATTGATATCATTTATAAAAATTTTAGCTTAAATGAATCAAACATCACTCCAAATTTGAAATCATTGATTAAAACTTCATTATTAAATCACATTAAAGTAAATTATCAACTTTAATTTCATATCATTAAAATCTTTAACAAATTAACTTGCCCCTGAAAGCTTTGAATTATTATAACTAGTAAATGAAGCGTTAAGTGAAATGTCACCTCACTCATAGAACAATCAAACATCCTAGTTCACTGAGCAAGGGAACAAAACTTAACTAAACCCTTGGATGATCAATTCATCAGTACAATAAAATTCATTTGGACTCAAAGTAATCTCAGAAGTATTGAAAAGATGTTTAGAATTTGTTCTAAGCACTTCCACAATATGGTGAGATGTTTTAAAGAACAATTGAACTTCATTGTTCTCTGATGAAGAAAATCATCCTTAACAAAAAAAATCAAGAACCTAGACGTCATAGGAAATGACTAGCTATAGGATTAGGATTCTGGTAGACAACCAAAACCCTTCCTTTAGTCTTTACCTAGGTACTTGTTGAAATATTTAAATGCCTTAACATGTGTTTTAAAGTGTAGCTTGGAATGACGGGAAGACTCTCCAAGTACGCTTTTATGTTATTGCAATTTACTTTATTGCACTGCGCTTTACTTTTATTGCATGTTAAACAAGACTGTTGCATGAAAACCAAAACCTTTAGGATAGTCCTTGAACTGAAACCAAAACTAACTTAAAAGTCACTGCAAGATAGAATCCACCGCCACAACATTCCAAAATATAAAACAACTCAAAATTTAATCACAAACAGCACAACAAAACTACAATTGCAACTAAATTAAAACGTCTCATTGAATGATAGGGAGTACCTCAGATGATGTAACACACGTGTTGCTAACGGGATTTCCTACAGTCTAAATGAAAGTGTGGAACTCATTCAGTTGAGTTCAGCAAATTCATCTAGACTAAGTGAATTCGATGAAAATAACGGTGCTGGGATGACTGAACCGTGGGATCTTAATCGGTTCTGTTTAAACAACTTTAAGATTTGTTTTAATTAAAATACTAAAAGATATTTGGACTTTAAGATTTCTAAACCAAAACACTTCTCTCATCTCCTGATTTTCACCTTCTAAAACTAAACCCCTGCAACAATAAGGAGCTTGGAGCATAGTGGGCAGCACGGCCATCGTCATCAGTAAAACATGTGGCTACTTCAGCAAAACCATTCTTTAGTTTAAATAACAAAGCCATAGGATTTCGAGGTAGTTTGCCTAGTGCAACATAAATCCTCAGCTTTTCGTTAGGCACTTGTATAATAATTTTATGCAAATTAAGCCCTAACCGGTCTTAGGACTCCGAGGTAGTTATTTGATACGACATAAACCCTCACATCTTCCGGGTTATTTGTGTGATCATGTCATACGAATATAAGTCCTAATTCATTAAAATTGGCAAGATTGAAACATTAAATAACCTCCCAAATTAAAGTCAAACGATAGGATAATTTTGGGAAGTCGCCAAGATTCTTCTTGGATCCTCAGCTTCTCCAACTTCTCTTCCATTGGACTCCAAAATGAACTGTTCCAAATTTGAGCTAATCCCTTTTGAAGTTTCCAAATTTTGATCCTTTGAAAACCTTAAACTTTGAAATTCTTGAGGGTCAAACCACTGATCATTATCGAGAGTTTTCTTAAGTGTCTTCAGACATTTAAGATGTAATTAAATATAGGGGCTTGCCCTTATAGGGAACTTTAAGAACCCAGGTAATATAAACCCTGTTTAATTCCTTTATATTAAGCAGGAGAATTTGTCGGCTTATAAAATTGGTTCGCAGACCAAAAGGATGTCACAAATCTTCTAGTTTATTTAATCGAGCCCCATCATCAAATAGTGTGTCTATTCCTCGGGATAGATACGCAGTTTGTGATACGGTGCTCGTTTATATAAACTATTTGGGATGTGAGATTGGTTTGATTTCATATCTTAAAATTTTCAAAATTAAAATTATTTTCAAAATCAAATGCTAGTTTTCAAATTATATATATACATATAAATTAAACACACAAACTAAAATATGCCGACAGAAGACTCCGAAAACATGATCAGGCTATTAATGGAATTCAAGGACTGTTTTGCTTGGAGTCGGATTAGCTCTAGAAGTTACAGTTCACGGTTTAGAAGTGGATCCCACTGTCATTCCAGTCACACACGCTCCAAGAAGAATGCGTCTAGAAATCGAACAACAAGTAATAGCTGAAGTTAAGAAACTAATAAACGCTAAATTTGTCCGTGAAGAACAATATCTGACTTAGCTAGCCAACGTAGTACCAGTCAGAAAGAAGAATGGTCAGATCAGAATCTGCGTGGATTTCAAAGATTTGAACAAAGCATGCCCAAAAGATGAGTTCTGGCTACCAATTCCAGAATTAATGATCGACATCGCTTCGACACACGAAATCTTCTCATTCATGGATGGATCGTCAGGATATAACCAGATAAAGATGGCACCAAAAGATGAAAAACTCACAGCCTTCAGAATGCTAATCAGAGTGTATTGCTACACAGTAATGCCCTTCGGATTGAAGAACGCAAGAGCAAACTACCAAAGAGCAATGACAAAGATTTTTTATGATCTCATTCACAAACAAGTCGAGTGTTACGTGGATGATGTGGTCATCAAAAGCAAACTAAAGGAAGATCATCTGTATGATTTGAAAATTGTTTTCCAGTGATTAAGACAACTTAACCTTAAGATGAATCCCCTGAAATGCGCCTTTAACGTTGCCTCTGGAAAATTCTTAGGATTTGTTGTCTGACATCGTGGAATTTAAATTGATCTGGAGAAAATTAAAGTTATCTTAGAAATGTCGCCTCCCAAAACCTTAAAACAACTACGATCCTTTCAAGGGAGGTATGCATATCTTTGACGCTTTTTTTCTAATTTGTCAGGAAAGTGTCAGCCTTTTTTCTGCTTTGGTTAAGAAGGATGCCAAGTTTACTTAGGACTCCAAACGTCAACATGCCTTTGATGACATCAAACGATATTTATTGACACCTCCTGTCTTAGCAGCCCCAGTCTCGCGTAGACTGTTGATACTTTATACCGCGGCTTTAGACGACTGACCTCCGGCTGCAAATATAAGAATTCAGCCTCGGGGGAGAGTAGGGTAATAATTAGAAGGATGTATATAATTGTTAAGCTTAATAAAGTTGTAAATGTTTTTCAAAGTATAATAGCAATTGTACTCCCTCCCCTTCTAATCAATGCAAGTATACGTATCGCTCAAGTAATAAAGGGCTCTATCGGAGTCCTAGATATCGATCCCACAGGGAAGTTAGAGAATTAAAGACTAATTTTAGTAACAGCAGATTACTAGTCTATTTTAGTATAATATACGAAAATTGAAGAATGCTTAAACTTAAAACTAATACTTAAAAGACAGATTATATAAGTCAATTCAGAAAAGTATATTTCTCCTTGTTAAGAGGATTAGGTGAATAAATAATTAAATGAGTTTAGAATTATATTGTGTCAAGTAGGAGCATTCCTGTTCTTTACCCTTTGGTCCAGGTGCAAAGAACATTGACTAATCGATGTTTGGTTACTGAATCTGTGGCTAGGCAAGGAGGATACTGGCTGCCACTTCAGAGCTTCCACGTTCCTGAGGGCTAACATCTACACTTCGGCTCCCAAATAATAGGACCGAATTGAAGATTTTAGTCTGTCATACTAAAATATTCAATTTTTCGCCCGATAATTAATATTTCTCTATTTGTTGGCACCCTCCTTTCAAGGCTTTTGAATTCCCTAAATCTTGGATGTAATCTTTACTATAGTTGATAATTCAACATATGTTAACAATTCAATTGGCCAAATTTAAAGTAAATTACGATTTAAGTAATAGATTATCACAATACCTATTTTAATATTATTAGGCACAACTCTTTTTAATTCTTTATTTCACAAAATCTCAATAACAAGGAGAAAGACAAAGAAAACTACTCAGAACGCATAGGAATAATAACACAGATTTTGGATTTCATTTAAAGTTATAAAATAATAAACAAATATACTTATCTCAATTCTTCTCCCCAAGAAAATTCCTCAAGTTCCCTTGACTCTTTCTTCTTGTATAACACACTTAGAACTCACCAAGACAATAAACACTAACTCTTACTACAAAAGGAAACACTAATTTGATACTAACTAACACTCAAATGACACACATAATACATAAAATCATCTCTTATTTATAGAAGGAGTCAAATTTCTAAAGGTTGCTTAAGCACCTCTTCAAAACGCATCCAGATTCATCGTATTTGGCTTGAATCAACTGTCTCGCCATCGGGGGGTTCTAGAAGCAAGGCTAACCGTTCAGGCTCACTGTCGGCTGGCTCGATCTCGCCGTCGGGGGGCTCTGTCATAATATATTAAAAACTTTTGGAAAAATCTCGCCGTCAGCGGCTTAAATCTCGCTGTCGGCGGCCTAAATCTCGCTGTTTGCGGGACAGTTCAATTTTCATCATTTTTAATCCTTTTTGCTCCCGATTCGCGCCTTTTTGCTCTTTTTGCTTTCAGCACCTATAAATCTTCATTCCTGCAACAAAACACAGAAAATACCTTTCTTTAAAGTGTAATTTCATATGAAATTGGTATGAATTTTACAATATATTTTCTTGTGGTGAAAATCCCCCAAACTTAACTATTACTTATCCTCAAGTAATCTAGATACTACATAAAAGTAATGATTATTTGTAGTAAAGTTTTAATTCAGAATTACTATGAATTTGATTCAAATAAATATTATAGTAAAGTTTTCTAGATATATTTTAAAATAATTAAATCAAGTTTGTAGAGATAAGCTTATTTAGTCATCAAGTTTAAGATTTCTAGTTTCCTACTTATTTCAAGAATGACTATATTTTCCAATATTAAATTACCTAAGATATTTGGATGATAGGAATTTCATGAAAGCACTACTTAGTAAAATACTAATCCATATATATAAGTTCAGAAATGTAACTGAAGTTTACCCTTTAGGTTGATTCAAATGAAGCCAATTTTTTATAAGGTCTTTCCTCAAGCTTCTCCTCTATATATATATATATATATATATATATATATATATATATATATATATATATATATATATATATATATATGTATCTATACAATGGCGGACTGGTAAGGAGTTTGCTCTGCTAGGGTTTCGACCATGACCACTGCTGGCGGCTAAGTCTCGAGTGAGCTCTCCGGTGGGTTCTCGGTCTTGGTTCCTCTCACTTTGGCCTTTTGTGAAGTTTGGTTTGGTGATTTGGTCACTTTTCTGGCTGTCTGAGTCTTCCTGGGCTCCTCCTTTTCAAAATTTTACTGTTCCATTGCTTGCTTGCTGAGCTCCACATCCTGTTGTTCTTACATGTAAGGTTCTCTTTGTTCTTTGTGGTCTTTTCTGTTTCACTTTTCTGGTTTGTCCCACCTGGTTTTCTCCTCCTGCCTCTTGCTGGTGGGAGTTCCCCTGACTGGGCTTCCCCTATGGCTTGTCCAATTGATTTGGAAACCAACTTAAGTTGGGCTAAAGCCACTTATGCTGGAGTGGTTGGCAATGCCCCTTCGACTGCTGACCCCTCTAAACTCATTTTCCCCCAAAACCTTCATGAGGCTGCTGCAGGGAAGATATCCTGCCCTTTCGTTCACCCACTTGAAGTTAAAGAAGGTTGCCCTGCTATTATTTTCACTGATGAAGAACTGTCAGCTTTGGATGAGGAGGTGAAACTTTCTCTGATAGGCAAATTCATGCTGGGACACCCAAAAATGGAAAGTGTCAGAAATTTCTTTGCATCCCTTAACTTTAAGGGAAATTGGAAAATTGGACTTTTAGATGGGAGACATTTGCTAATTAACTTCACTAATGAAGAGGATTATGCACTCCTGTTTGCTAAACAAGTTGTTAACATAGCTGGGGTGGAAATGAAAATCATCAAGTGGACCCCCAACTTTGATCCCAGCAAAGACCCACCCATTGTTCCTATTTGGTTCAAATTACCAAATCTTCCCTATAGGTACTTCAACCAAACAGCACTATTCCAAATTGGTAGATCTCTTGGCACACCCCTAAGACTTGATGCTGAAACTCTAAATAAGGCTAAACCTGAAGCAGCTAGAATTCAAGTTGAGAGGGACATTACCTTGCCTATGGTCCACAAGATCTGGATTGGTTCTGCCAGTGAGGGACAATGGCAAGAAGTCATTATGCAACAAAAGCCTTACTTCTGCTCCCATTGTAAAATGTTTGGACATACCAATGAGAAATGTTTTAGACTCCACCCTCCTAGCAGAAAAGTACGAACACCGGTAAAACTACGAGCTTGAAATTTCCTCGCATGAAGCTGCTTGTTGCTAATCGGGACACAGGGGCTTCCGGATCTGCTGAATTTCTTCCGGCTTACGGGGGACCAGCTGGTATTTCCCTCCACAAGCTCCAATTCACCTTGCTTCTCCTATCACTCGGTGCTGGTAATGCTCTCCTTAGAACAACTCCTCCCCCCTACCAGTTTATGAATCAGCTTCCCTTAATACTGCTAGTCCCACTGACTGGTGTAGAAAGGAGGAATTGGAAGTCAGAATGATCACACCCAGTCCATCAGCCGAGCGGCTAACCGGCCCACGGGTCCCCACTCGAGTTGAAGTTAATCGGATGCAATCGGATTTGGAAGGCAAATGGCTCACACAGATCTCCAAGAAACAGAAAAAAAAGGCTCTTTCTGAAGTTCAGAAGCTGGGTACTCCTCTTTCTGTGGGGGAACTGGCTGGCAATTCTTTAACCAGGGGAAGGTCCAGATCTAGATCTCAGTCTTCCCTCACCCCTTTACCTAATCTATGATTAGTTTCCTAATTTGGAACATTAGGGGTATTGCTAATCCCCTTACTTTTAAAAGGCTTTTGTATCTTAACAAAAAATATAAATTTTGGTGCATTTCTATTTTGGAACTACTAGTTCACAAGTGTCCACGAAGATTATCGGCAAATTACATGGATTCTCTCATTATGCTAATTGCAACAACAAAATTTGGGTTTTACGCGAGAAAAGAGGTTTCTGGATCGTTCTAATTGACAACGGACAATTTATTCACTCTTCTTTTCGATTAATGGGAGACATGGTACTTTGCAACCTTTGTACTATGGTGGCTGCAATAGAGTCGACAAAAAATTGTTATGGGACCGGCTTTATGAGATCGGTTTACGAGTTGCATTCACCTTGGTTAGTTGGAGGTGATTTCAACGACATTGGGTCTACTGTGAGAAGAAAGGAGGCGGACCTCCCAAGCTTCCTGATATGACTATGTTCAATGATAATATCACTTGTTGCCAACCTCTTTGACATTGGCTTTAGAGGATCCGAGTTCACTTGGAAGAGGGGTAAAATGCGGGAGAGACTTGACGGGGTCTCGGTGAATAATAATTGGCTTACAAGTTGGCTTCAAACTTATGTTACTCATCTAAACTTCTCTGGATCTGATCACAGGCCCCTCCTCATCTCCATAACCTCTCCTAGCTGCTCCAATACTCCCCCTCCCTTTAGATATTTAAATGTTTGGTCCACTTATGAGGGTTTTCATAATGTGGTAAAGGATCACTGGTTTTGTGAGGACCAGCCTGATCCATTAACTAAGCTAAGTATATTGCAGAACAATTTAAGTAAAGCCCTTAGAAAATGGAGCTGGACATCCATTGGGGATTTGCTGCTGCTGTTAATGAAGCTGAGAGGAACTTGTCTAATGTGGAAGCTGCTGTTGAAGCTGGACTTGAACCTGAAGATATGTTCTACTCTGCACAACTGAATTTACTTACTGCTGCCGAGAAGTTGGATCGAGTATACGAAGCAGAAAGTTGCTTTTAACCATTTCCTTCATGGGGACGAAATACTCGATTTTATCGGGCTCGTATCAAATATAGAAGAAAATGCAACACCATTCACTCCATTTTGTCCTCAGATGGGAGAATGCTAATTGATGACAATGAGATTGGGCTAGATGTTGTCTCATACTTTGAAAAGCTCCTCAATCACAAACCCTTGTGCAGGAAACCCATTGATGATTCTATGTTCCATGAGAAGTACCAATACACCAGTAATCAACAACTCACTTCCATACCCTCAGCTCAGGAGATCTGGATGGCTCTAAATTCAATTGACTCATCTAAAACTGCAGGCCCAGATGGTTACACTGCTAACTTCTACAAGAAGGAGTGGAATCTGGTGGGGGAGGATGTTGTTGCTGCTGTTCAAAGCTTCTTCCAAGGACAATCCCTGCCTAGCAATTTCTATGCTTCTAGCATGGTACTGATTCCAAAAAGCTCTACCTTGCAAAGATGGGAACACTTTAGACCCATTAGCCTCACTTCTGTGATTAGTAAAGTAATCAGCAAAGTCATGGCGGGAAGACTTCAACCTCATTTGGATAATATTATCGGCTGAATCAATGCGCCTTGTCAAAGGCAGATTAATTATCGATAATGTTCTTGCGGCACAAGAACTCCTTTTGGATTTAAATAAAGTCCATAGGGGAGGCAACTTGATTTATAAACTTGACATACAAAAAGCATATGATACTATAAATTGGGATTTTATCATAGAAGTATTGATTGCTAGAGGATTTAATCACCAATTACGTAACTTTATTTCAAGGTGGCTCCACTCCAATGAACATTCCATCCTAATTAATGGTTCTGCTAGAGGCAAGTTCAAAGCCACTAGAGGTCTACAACAAGGTGACCCCTTATCTCCCACTATCTTCATCCTTGCGGTGGACTATTTCTCCAAGATGATTGACCATGAGTTGTCGAACAAACCTTATGCAAGGTTCCATCACAGATCCAACCTCTCCATTACCCATCTGATTTATGCTGATGATATCATGCTGTTTTCCAGTGCTCACAAAGCAGCTGTTAAGAAGGTTAAAACATGTTTGGATTCCTTTCAACAACAATCAGGTATGGTGTTCAATACTGAAAAGTGTCAGCTGATTTTCTCAAATTTGACAACTAGCCCAGTCAAGCAATGGATCTTGAACTACACTGGCTTCAAATGTGTTTCTCCTCCTCTGAAATACCTGGGAGCTTTCCTCACCATGGGCAGAACCAAACAAATACAATTTGATGATATCATTGCCAAGATTAACTCACAACTTAGCAGTTTGGACCATCTCCTTTTTATCCAATGGTGGTAGGATCACCCTTCTCAAGAGTATCCTGACCACTTTCCCCTCATACCTACTCCAAATGGTCACTATGAAGAAAAGTACCCAACTAGAGATGGAGAGGGCTTTTAACAGGTTTCTGCGGTCCGGCCGGAATAAGCAACCGCATTTGGACCTCTTGGCAAACCTGTTGCTAAACCAAGCTAGCTGCAGGTGGCCTGGGACTGAAAGGTCTCCCACACATCCAACAAGTCAACTTCTGCAAACTTTGGGTACATTTCAGGGCCCAAACCTCTCTATGGGCTAAGTTCATGATGGGGAAATACTGCAGATCTTCACACCCCTCCCAGGTGGAAAGAAAATTGGGGGATTCTAGAACCTGGGTCAAACTTCTTAATGTTAGAAAGACAGCTGAGGACTTATATATCTAGAATTTGGGAAGGGGAGAAATCAACTTCTGGCTTGATAATTGGTGCCCCAAAGAATGGCTGGTTGCTAGAAGCCCACATCTTGATCATTCTTCTAAAGTTTCGACTTCGGGAGGGGCATAACCGGGTCTCTTCCCCACCTCAAAGCCATTCTCCAAGACTATTCAGCTTCTCTGATCTCCACCATCAAAATTACTAGAACTGCTCCTGACTCTATCTGCAGGCCCAATTATCAACATCAAGCCCAATTATCAACATCAAAGCATCTCTAAAGTCTTCTATAACACCCTATACCAGTGGACTCCTGTGCCTTGGCATCTAGCTGTTTGGAATCAATTTCTGTCCCCATCTATGGCCTTCCTTTGTTGGAGAACTCTCCACAGATTAATTCCCACAGATGACATTCTGAAGCTCAAAGGGCTTAGAGGCCCTTCCAAGTGTATCTTATGCAATTCTCAGGAGGAATCCATCCCCCATTTGTATTTCAACTTGCTCTTTCTCCGGTTCGGTTTGGCATCACTTATCTAATAGCAGAGCGGATTAAGAATTGTCACCGGGAAGAATTTAATGATCTCCGGTTAGAGGGGAATAGCAAGCATATTCAAACTATCCATCTCATTGTCATCCGGTTTCGTGGATGGCCGGGAACAATGCCAAATTTAATGGTAATGCTTGCCTCTTCTACCAAAGTGGCCAAAAGCTGCATAGCCTATCTACACAAAATCATCCGTCACAAAGGCTTCACCAACTCGTTAAACATTGATTTACAAACTTCCTCTACTCCTGCCCCCAAGGTCCTATTGGTTAATTGGCTTCCCCCATTAGACCAACTATTAAAATTAACAACGATGGCAGCTTTTTAAATGGGAAAGCCGGTGTTGGGGGCATTTTCGAAATCACTATGGTCACTGTCTTCTTTATTTCTATGCTCATGTACTAGCTATGGATGCGATGGAAGGCGAGTACATTGCGGTCCTTTATGCCCTGCAGCTAGCACAATCGTTCACTGGTCTAACCTCCGGATTGAAGTTGATTCCACTTGCTCTTATTCATAACTTACATGCGGAGTGTGGTTCCTCTTGGAGGCACAATTACTGGATCCACCGGATTCAACAGCTCTCATCCCCTCGAGATTACCTTCTCTGCAATTTTTAGGGAAGGAAACAAAGTTGCCCACTGGTGGCATGTAAGGGTGCTTCCTCTCGGCGGGTGAGGGTATCCACTACCCCAAATTATGAGTTAAACTTGCTCATTCTTGGAGACAACCGAGCCTCCCCAAATTAGGCGGGGAGGAAATAATTCAGCATGGTTGGTTTTTGGCCTTCTGTTTTTTCTCCTGGCTGCAGCCCTCTAGTTGGCTGGATGTTGGTAATCTCCTACTATCAGCCCATTACTCCTTGGGGAGTGTCTTTGGGTTATGTGTTTATTGGGCACATTTTTTTGGGATAGGTCTTCTTTACTTTTAGGTTAGTTACTTTTCCCTTTTGGTGTGAAATTGTATTGAGTCATGTTTGTTCCCTTAGGGGATATTTTGTAACTTCACTCCTTTAATTCAACATGTAGGGAGCCTATGTAGCTCCTTTCCCTTAAATATATATATATATATATATATATATATATATATATATATATTATTTTTTTCCAAAAATATAACTACCTAAAGGGTGGTACAATAACATTACCAAAGTAACATCCTTATCTTTTTACATATGAGAGTTTTAACATATCTCCACGTATCAAAAAGGAAAAAGGGGTGGGGGGTGAGAGCTGACATTAACCGACTCCCTATACCAGCCTTGGGAGGCAAGCCAGTGGGCTGGTGAATTACCCTCCCTAGCAATAAAATTAAAAATTACATCCATTCCTATGGTGAACCTTGTCAATCTCTGTATCCATCTATTAATGTACCACAGAGCAGTGTCATATTTGTTGATGTATTGGATGCAGCTGTTAGAGTCAGATTCAACTTGAAGCTTTGTAATGTGACATGTGTGTGCAATCTTAATAGCCCAAAAGATGGCAGCCATCTCAGCTTCTAAGGCATCCATTGCAGCAATGGGGGAGTGGAAGAATAAAATACATTTTCCCCTACAGTCTCTGAAAATACCACCAATTCCAGCAATTAGTTGGTGATAGCTCCCATCAGTGTTGACCTTCACCCAATGACCAAGAGGGGGATTCCAGTTAACAGTAGTAAACTTCTTCCTATGGACTATTGCAGATATCCTTAAAATTGTGGAATTTGATTAGCTTTTGGATATATGTTAAACAGTGAGCAGCCACCTGCAGTGCAGATAAATGGTTTCCATTTAACTTAGCTTTATTCCTGTTCATCCAAATGAACCAAACCACTACACATGGAATCACAAAGAGATTTGCATTGTTCCAGTCCTTCCAGCATTGAAATAATTGTAACCAACTTAAGTTAAAAGTATCCAGGTTCAGTCTACAAATCAGTGCATTCCAAACTGCCTGGGAAAAGGGACAATGGAAGAAAAGATGATTGATCGACTCTTCAGCAGTTCTACATAGCAGGCAACAGGAAGGGCCCCTAAGGCCTTTGAGTTTGAGAATGTCATCAGTGGGAATTAGAAGATTTCTAACTCTCCAACAAAGAAATGACATTGAGGGAGAAAGTAGCTTACCCCACAGTTCAGAACCCCAAGAAATATTACCTGCTGGGTACAGTTGCTGATAAATAAAAGAGGACACTTTTTGAGAGCTATGGTTCTTGACAATCAATTTGTCCTTTTGCTCAGGATGAATTCAGGTAAGCATAATCTGCTGGAGCTAATCAGAAGAGAGAAGGTTCCTAAGCAGTCTGTAGTTCCATTGATTTTCAATCTAGAATGTATTTACACAGCTATTAGGCATGAGTGTGGGGGTACCGGTAGCCAACTTCTTACCTTCCCAAGTCCATTGATCCAGTCAAAAGTTTAGCTGACCTTCACCCAGCTCCCAAATAAACATTTGTTCAGCCTTTTCTTTAACTTTCAGCATAGCTTTCCATAGTCTAGAATCCCCCAATTTAGGCAAAACCACCGTTGGGTGCTCAGCCTTACAATATCTGCCATGTAGGAAATTAGCCCATAGACAACTGTTGGCTCTGAATCATATCCATAGCTTGCATAGGTTGATGAGGCCCAAGTGATCAAAACTCTTGAAGCCAAGACCCCTTGCCTAGAGGGGTTTACAAACCTGCTGCCAAGGAAGCCAGTGAATTTGCTTATGTTGACCTGCCCACATGAATCTATTAAACATCCTGCTAATTAGTTGTTTAGTGTTTTTCTTCTTAGTGAACATTTACAGTGCATAAGAGGGGAGGGAAGTTAAGATGCTTTTGAGAAGAGTAATCCTTCCACCATTAGAAAGGAAGGAGTTTGACCAGTTGGAAATCTGGGCCTGGATTTTCTCAATGCACTCCTAGAATTGAGTTTGTTTACATCTGCCTTTAATAAGTTGAATACCAAGATAGTGAATGGGACAAGAAGCTGAGTGGAAGCCTGTGTAATCAGAAATCCACTTTTTGAGACTGCAACTAAGATGTTTACTAGGAAAGAATTGGCATTTTTGGAGGTTTAATTCCATCCCAGAGACCTCAGTGAAATGCTGTAAGATTTTGTGTACAGTCTTAACAGCAGCCTTAGAGGCCCTAGAGAAGATGATAAAGTCATCAGCATAAGCAAGGTGACTTACTCTGATGCTGGACTTATGGTGATAGTTGATGTGAGGAGCTTGTAAGAAAGCTTGCTCCAGAAGTCTAGAGAGATAGTCAATGGCTAGGATGAATATAGTGGGAGATAGTGGGTCACCTTGTTTAATGCCCCTAGTTGCACTGAAGAAGCCATGTCCCTCCCCATTCACTAATACTGAGTGAACATTACTTTTAAGCCATCTGTGAATGAGTTGAATGAAGTTTGGTTGAAAGCCCCTGGCACTTAAGACTTTAAGGATGAAATCCCAGCTAATAGAGTCATATGCCTTCTTAATATCAAATTTGAAAATGATATTATATCCTCTGCATTTTCTATCCAAGTCCAGTATTAGTTCTTGGGCCAAGAGTATATTATCTGAAATGGTTCTATTCTTAACAAATGCTGCTTGGTTATATATAATTAGAGTGTTCATGTAGGGTTGAAGTCTAGTAACAAGAATTTTGCTCAGTAATTTAGACATAACAGTGGTTAAAACCACAGGCCTGTAGTCGCCCCAAGTCTTTCTAATCTTATTTTTGGGCAGGAGGACAATAGTGGATGCTGAAAAGTATTTTGGAGGATCAAATCCTTGGAAGAAATATTGGACAACATGTATGACATCCATCCCAACTTTGGCCCAGCTGCATTTGTAGAAAGTGGATGTGAAACCATCAGGACCAGCAACTTTTTTGCCATTAATGGAATTTAGAGAAGCTTTGATTTCAGAATCATCAGGGATATCAGTTAAATTTAGCTCCTGCACAAAATGGAATTGATCTAGGATAAATCGTTTTTAATGGGAGCAGTAGAAGTGTGAACCTGATTAAAGAGATTTTTGAAGTGGTTCACAGCATCTCTTGTCATTAGCAGCAGTAAGGGTGACTCCATTAGCATTAATACTTAGAATCATATTGCACTTCCTTCTGAAATTGATAAAAGCATGATAGTATGTAGTATTTCTGTCCCCATCAATAAATTTAGCTTAACTGGCCTTTTGCTTGTAAAATTCCTCCTGGTATTTGACCTGTGTGAGAAGCTGTTCAGAAGCAGAGAATAACATAGATTCACTGTATTCCCCATTAGAGAAACCCTCCTCAATTGTAGCCACATTAGCTTCAACTTGTTGAAGATTCACATGAATATTCCGAAATGTATCCCAGTTCCATTGTTTAAAGTGCTTGGCAGTCAAATTTTGGAGAGTCCAAAGATTGCCCAAAGGGGTATGGCCCATAATAGGGTGCCACACCTTCTCCAGCTCAGTCAAGAAATCAGGGTGAGATGTCCACATGTTTTGGAATCTGAAGTGACCACCGGCCTTGCCATCAGAGTTTCTAATAGAGATTAGGAGTGGTCTATGATCAGAGCAAACCATAGACAAATGTTTGACAAAGGTAAATGGAAATGTTTGTATCCATAGAGAGTTAACCATGACTCTATCCAGCCTCTCCCAAGTGTTACCTCTCCTCCATGTGAATGATGGACCAGTGAAGCCCAAATCAAAGACACTTGCCTTATCAAAAAATTGGTTGAACCTGTCCATGGAAATCCTGTTAGGAGTAATGCCCCCTTTCTTTTCAGCAGCTGTGATAATGAAGTTAAAATCACCTCCCAATAACCAACATGAATTCATACTAGTAGCAATGGTGTTGAGATCATTCCACAAATTCTGCTGCTGAATGAAATTGCAGCTGGCATAGATAAAAGTTGCAAATCCCACCTGGTTACCTACATAGAAGTGCATATGGAGGAATTAGGGATTATCTACCATTATGGACCCTTTTAGTTCTCTTCTAATAAACACCCAGATTTTATTGTTATGATTAGCAAAATAAGAGAATCATATGAAAGGCTTGATAATTTTATCAATATTTTTGTGAACCAAAGGTTCCAAAAGAGCAAAACACCACAAATTATGAAACTTAACAAGATGTTTAATTCTACTAAGGGAGGTTGGATGAGCAGCCCCCTAATATTCCAGCACATAAAATTCATCCTTGAGAAGAAGTTTTTCCTTTCCCCCTAGTTCTAGGGAGAGGAGAGGATGTAGATTTATCTGGTGGATCCCCTGAGGCCTGAGCATCAAGTAGCCCTTGTAATTCAGATTTACCCTTTTTTCTATTGTTACTTTTTTGTGTCTGCCATTCTTCAGTCATATCTTCAGTCACAACTTGGATTGTTTCAGCAGAAATATCTAGCCCTTCAACTGAATCAGGAATAGACTGAATTGGTTTTAACTTACCAGCTTCATCAGCAAGGTGAGCTCCATCCTCAATAGTGGACAGAAGCTCATCCTGAGTTTCAGTCAGATTTGTATCAGCTACTTCATTCAGCATATGATTACTCTGAGGTGCCAGATGGATTTCTGCTTCAGAATGTAATTCCAAATTGATCTGCTCCACTTTAGGAATTGGTGGGGGATTGTTTATCCCCTTATTTGGCCCAGAATATTTCTTTCTGGATGGGGGGTGCAGCCTGTAGCATTGCTCCATGAGGTGTCCAAACATCTGTAGTGTTTGCAGTAGTGAGGTTTAAATTCAACTTCAACAGCTTGCCAGAAGCCTTCATCAGGGATATCTTCATCAGTTCTGATCCACATTTTCTGCACATCAGGTAATGTTGTATCCCTTTCTACCAACACCCTGGCAGAAGCTGGTCTAGCCATATCAAAGGTGTGGGTATCTGTCTTTAAAGGTAATCCCAAGGCTTCGCTGATATTGTATAGAGCATTGTGGTTATATAGTTGTATAGGCAATTCAGGGAACTTGAACCACATGGGGATAATTGGGGGCTCCTTTAGGGGATCAAAATCTGGGGTCCATTTCAATATCTTCATGGATGTGCCAGCAATCAAGATTGTTTGCTTTCCAAAAATTTTTGCATAATCTTCTTCATTGGAGAGTCGAATAAGCAAATGCCTCCCATCTATCAAGACTAATTTTCAGCTTCCCACCAACTTAAGATCTTTAAAACATTTCCTAACATACTCCATTTTTGGGTGTCATAATTGGAACATTCCAATAAGACAATACTTGACTGCCTCATTCAAAGATTTCATATCCTTTTTAGAAAAAAGAATAGCAGGTTGGCCATCTTTGCTGCATACAGGTCTAATGTAAGGGCAGTTCCCTTTGCCTGCAGCAGTGTCATGCATTTCTTGTGGGAACACAAGGTGATCAAAGTTTTTATGAGAAGGTTGGCCCTTTCCCACCACAACAGCATAGGTGGCCTTAGCCCACATAACATTAGTGCTGGGGTTAATAGGGAAGGATTTGGCAGCAGGAGAGTCCATAACACCTCACCTCCAAACCCAGGAGAGAAGTCAGAAATACCAACCAAGGAACAAAGCAAACAAAACAAACAAGAACAGAAGTGAACTGGTCAGCAGCAGAAGCAGGAAAACACCAGAAGTAAAAGCCAAGATAAAGCTCAAAGGAGCAGCACAATGGAACAGTAGCTCCACCAGAAATTTGAAAAAACACCAACCCAAGAAAACCAAGAAGGAAGGGAAAGACACCAAAGGGCCCAGAAGCTAGGCCACACCTGAGAACAAACCTTGAAGCCACCAGAAAAAGAGCCACCAACGCCTTCCAACCTCGCAGCCGCCATAGCCAGGGGCAAAACCCTAGCAGAGCACCTCCCTCCTTAGCCGCCATATTATATATATATATATATATATATATATATATATATATATATATATATATATTTTCTTTTTCAAGTGAGGATCACTATTTTTGGTTAGCCTGTTAATAATTTTGAACTTCATTTTCCTCTTCCTAAATTTGAAACTGGAAACATTTTCTTCTCTTATATGTATTTCAAAGTTTTTACTTCATTGAGTTTCAATCTTTTCTTTCTCAACTAAATAACTAAGAATTTTATATTTGATAATATAGTTTTCCTTACTTTAAATAGTTAACTATATTCTTATTCTCTTATACTAAATATTCTTAATCTACAAAATTTAGTTAATCATTAAAAATATTTCTCTTTAACTTTCTATAAAAATTAAATAAATTAATTTTAGTTTACTGAATTAAAATTACTATAGATAATCAGTCTATAATAATTTTTGAAAATATAATTTGAGAACAATTTAATAATTAAATTTGTATTTTTCCCTCCCCCAAACTTAATTTTTTCTATCTATCTCTATGGGGTGAAAAGAAAATAATCTATAAATTTAAATCATACCTTCGTGCTTTAGGTATTTCTTCTTTTCGATGTTCTGCAGGTTCTTTTCTTCACTTAATTACATGTACTGTTAATAACTTTCAACACATATATAATATCAAAGAAATTGCTGGGTAAAGAAGTTTCAATATAAGTACAAAACACTATCACAACTTATATTTAGTATAATGCTAAACATACACAACTGACAATTTCAATTTAAGGTTACAATAACAGTCTGAAATATCAAAATTTACAAACTATATAACTTTAACAACAATATTTAAAAAGGTTTACACCACATCACAATCAAATTCATAAACTAAACATTAATACTAAAGCTTTAAGAAAAAACATACAATCAATCATAACATCATAATAATCAAAGTTTATAAGTCACGTAACTAAACAAATAAACATAGAATCTAATCTTCTACATCAAAGTCCCAAATTATATTGTTGTTTCCTTGATCAGCGGGTGGAGTAGGTTGGTAATGACTGTAGCGGGGGCACTCAGGAAATATAACATCAAGCTCTCCTCTCGTGTAACGATTCTCAGCATCATAATAAGCTATCTCAAAATCAATATGTCTCTGGAGATAATCACTGTCATAATCATGCCTTTGCTCTAATCCTCCAATTCTCTGATTAATATGCTCCAATTTTTCCTGAATCTTTTCAAAACTCTTCCGCTGCCGGGTCATTTCATTCATCAAATCATGAAGGGTAGGAAAACTATAAGTAGGAGGATCATAACTAGTGGAGGGAATATCCCTACTAGTTGAAGGTACATAACTCCTAGTTTCAGATCTCCATCCTTCATGGGATTCATAAGTCTTTATATTACTCTGGGTAATGGGTTTCATAGGTTCTACCCATTCCTCATCATCTCTTGCCTCTACCCTAGATAATTGGCATAGTGCATAAATTAGACCAGGATGCCCTAGTCCTCCTCCACTCTCACTTCTTGCAGTGGCTAATACATTCTTGTAAATAATATTTCCCACATTAATACTTCTTTGGTTCTGAATACAGAAATTCAGAACTGCTCTATCTCTTGTTACTTCACTATGGTGATAGGTGGGTAACAATGTAGAACAAATAAAATAGTGTCAAGCTTTAGATGTTGCATTTAGCATATAAAGAGGGAAGTTTACCCATTCACGCTGCTTGATTTTCCAAACTCCTTTCCCATCAGTGAGAAAGTTGATTACTTCTTCTAACGGTCCTTCCATTGTTCCAAAAGTATCATACTCGTTGGTGTATGAGTCACGTACTTCGTAGAAAGAATTGATTCTTGCAGCATTGAAATCGACTAAAAATCCTCTAACCTTTATTGGTGCATCTTCTATTTCAGTTAAGTTGGCATAAAATTCCTTCACTACTTCCACTGCAGCTCTATTTGTGGTGTAACAGAAATTTTCCCACCTCCTTTCTTTTATAATTCGTTCCACTTCTCCTCCTGGATTCTTAAATACTCGATCTTGAATGCACTTCCTTTCTTAGACATTGTGGAAATATCTTGACTGCGCTTGAGCACTTAAAAATCGTGTCTCGTCATAATCCATTCACCACTTTTGTCGTGGTGCCATTTTTTTTTATCTATCAAATTTACAAAAATCTTAACTAATCTTCAAAATATTACTAAAATGGCTTCTAAAGATGACTAAAATCACTCTATATCAAGTTCCATGAACTTCTCCCAAATCTTTTCTCCACATTTTCAAATTTTCCGAAATTCCTCAATGTAGAAGAAATTCATGGTGAAAATCAAAAATTTTTACAAATGAGGGAAGCTCTTACCAAGGGAAGATGAAATCCGGTGTTAAAATGTGTTGAAACTGCACCAAATCCGAGATCTATCAAGCCCTAGGTCGATTTTTCGAAGTTTTGAGGAAGGGGATGATGAATAGTGACGGTTGACTGGTTAAAATATAGTGTTTTACGGAATCTCGCCGTCAGCAAGAAATTTCTCGCCGTCGGCGAGCTAATTAATTAAATAGGCCAAAAGTTTCTGGAAAATCTTGTCGTCGACGGGATTGATCTTGCTGTCGGCGAGGTTTTTGAATTTCTAAATTTTTTTAAGATTTATAATATTTTAAATTCATTTTAAGCATTGTTTTATGTCTGGTCACTTTATTAAATATAATTTATCATGATTAGATTCTATTTTAACACATAAATTTACACAACACAAAACATTATAACTTTATATATGAAATCCAGGTGATTACAAATTACACACTTTACATCACTAACAAATTGCTTTGAAAAAAAAAATCTTAACACACACACAATTTGGAGTCACAATCCACACTACAATACTCAAAACGCTGAGACTAAACAGATAACACATAATCATATCTAGACTGAGATTAATTATAAAAAGTGCAAATAAAAACTAAATTCAAGTAATCACACACAAATAAGTATGAATGAATATCTTCTACTCATCAAGATCTGAACTTTATTCTTCTCTGATATTTCCAATAAAACGTAAATGCACAAACAGATTATAGAAAGGCTTGAAAGGGAATTCTTCAGTGGGAATCTTCTTCAATCCATCCCTTCCTTCTGAAATGTCGTATAAAACTAGCCTCCAGATGTCCTGAATGATCAAAGTACTCTTTCAATCTCCAGTCAATGTAATCAAATAAATCAGAGATATTGTCAATGGAAGTCATCACATTTTGTATTTCATTCTCCAATCATTTAAGCTTTCGAAAGATCACGTTAGTTCTATCAGTCAAGGGTCTGATTGAAGGATTGTTTTGAGATGCTTGATCCGTAATAATGGCTATCTCATTATCGTTATCCAAAGTAGGAAACATATCAGTCGGATCTAATGGTTTCCAAGGCAATAGTACCTTTTCCCAAGCTTCGTAAGAAACTTGGTATTGACTACATAATGCAAATATTGTTGAAGGATGTCCGAGCCCGTGAATAGATCCATGTACAATTAGGCCTAAGGCAAACTTCACAATAATAGTTCCAACGTCGATGGGTAATCCATTTTGAATACAATAATTCAAAATTATACATTCTTTAGAGACTTTATTTTCCCTCATAGTGGGTAATAATTTTGAGGAAATAAAGAAGTGCCAGTGCTTGGAGATGGGGTTAAGAAGTGATGCAGAAAAACTAACGTACCCGTCTTCTCGCATTTCCCAATCTTCTGGTTCATCAGTCAAATATCGGTAAATCTCATTCATATTGTATCTTGTAGGGATGAAATTTGAATAGTGACAATCAGGTGTATTCTCAATTGAATACAACTCATTAATTCTTGAAGGAGTGAAAGTTACTCATCTACCTCGTATAAATACGCTTCCGTTGTTGATTCCATGAAGATTGAAATAGAATTCCTTAACTACAGGGATAACTACCGCAGAAATTGTATAGCATAATACCTCCCAACGTCATCGAATAATCATCTCTTCAATAGATGTTGTCGAATTCTCTGCTCCTCTATTAACAAATCCTCTTTCTTTAATCAATCACTTTTTCGTCATAACCTTGTTGAATATCCGCTGTGCTTCATAACTGACGAACTTTTTCCTATTGAACACTTGGGATTTCGTGATTTAAAGTGGATTGGATGCCATAATTTCTTGTTTTGGTGGAGTTTCTAGTCGTTTATAGGAAGTAGAATGTAAAACAATCGAGTTTTAGACGTCTTATATAGAGAAAAACATTTAGAATCACCCGAAACCGCCAAGATAACTCCCTAAAACTGCTCTAGTACCAGTCTCACCGTCGGCGGTAACGATCTCACCATCGAGGATCTAGTTATAATTTTAAACTGAATAATGGCGCGCAAATCTCGCCGTCGGCAGGCTAGGCAAAATTGCCCATTTTTGCTTTTGTTCCAAAAAATTTTAATTTCTTTTGTTAATTTTAATATTGTGATGATTATAAAAATAAATATGAGTAGTAGAATTCATTTATACTATAATTATCAATAAACCAATTAAATAAACTATAATTTAAGACTACTATAGGTTGCCTCCCATAAAGCGCTTGGTTTAACATCGGCAGCCCGACCTATTATGGTTGTTAATCAGGTTGACTGATCATTAAAACATCTTTAAAATTTGGTCTTCTTCCTTCAAAATATGATTTTAATCTATGTCCATTTACTTTAAATTTGTTTCCAGTTTTTGAATCTTCAATTTCTATAGTTTTGTAGGTAAATATTTGAGTTATAGTGAAAGGTCCTAACCATTGAGATTTCAATTTTCTAGGAAATAATTTTAATCTTGTATTATAATGCAAAATTTCTTGTCCTGGCTCAAAATGTTTCTAGTTAATCTTCCTATCATGCCATAATTTCATTTTCTCTTTATAGATATTATCGTTATTATAAGTTTCATTTCTTAATTCTTCTAATTCATTCAACTGTAATAATCTCTTCTCACTAGCTTCTTTTAAATTATAATTAAATTCTTTAATCGCCCAATACGCTTTGTGCTCTAATTCAACTGGTAAGTGACAAGTTTTCCAAAATGCCCTCCAAATTCAGAATCGTGACATTTTTGAATGATTTGTTCAGTTTCTTCATAAGGTACACATCTTCTAATTATTAAATCCTTACATTGCTTATATAAATTTGGCTCATCCCAAAAATAAGTTCTAGCATCATGAATGAATTTTTTCTATTGTTGTAAAGTTAGCATGGGTGGTAAAATATTACTTACAATATAATTTACTATATCAGCATACCAAGGTATTTTCCATTCATTTATATTATAAACCTGTTCGTCAGGAAAATGGTCTGAAATTTCATTATCAGTGTCAGATAATTCGTTATATTCTAGTCTTGATAAATGATCTGCAATTTAATTATTAGTTCCCTTTTTATTAATGATTTCGAAATAAAATTCTTGCATTAATAATATCCATCTGATTAATCTTGGTTTGGTATCCTTCTTTTGCATTAAATATTTAATAGCAGAGTGATCAGTATGCACAATACATTTAGTTCCAATTAGGTAAGATCTAAATTTATCAAAAGCATAAACAATTGCTAATAATTCTCTTTCTATAACTGTGTAGTTGATTTCAGCATTATTGAGAGTTTTACTAGCATAGTATATGGCTTTAAAAATTTTATCATATCTTTGTCCAAGAACAGCTCCTATAGTATAATCAATAGCATCACACATAAGTTCAAATTGTTTCTCCCAATCAGGGGAAACTATTATAGGTGTTGTAATTAATTTATCTTTTATTAATTCAAAAGCATTTAAGCATTACATTGTGAATTCAAATTTCTTGTCCTTTTCTAAAAGTTGGCATAGGAGTTTAGTAATTTTTGAAAAATCTTTTATGTAGCGTCTGTAAAAACCGGCATGTCCAAGAAAACTTCTTACCCCTCTCACTGTAGTAGGAGGTCGTAATTTAGCTATAACTTGAATTTTTGCACGATATACTTCCATGCCATTTTCTAAAATTTTATGCCCTAATATAATTCCTCCTGCAACCATAAATTGACATTTCTCCCAATTTAGAACTAAGTTAGTTTTCTAGCATACTTCTAAGACTTTTTCTAGGTGACTCAAGCATACGTCAAATGATGTTCCAAATACAGAGAAATCATCCATAAATACTTCCATTCTATCATCAATTAATTTGCTAAATATAGACATCATATATCTCTGTAATGTTGTAGGTGCATTACATAATCCAAAAGGCATTCTTCGAAAAGCGAATGTTCCATAAGGACTGGTAAATGTAGTTTTTTCTTGATCCTTGGGAGAAATAGGAATTTGATGATAACCGGTATATCCATCTAAAAAACGAAAATATTTATGTCCGGCTAATTTATCCAACATTTGGTCTAGAAATGGTAAAGGGAAGTGATCTTTCTTGGTGGCTGCATTTAATTTTCTATAATCAATACATATACGCCATCTAGTAACTTGTCTTATAGGTATTAAATCATTATTTTCATTAGCTTTAACAGTCACTCCTCCTTTCGTAGGAACACAGTGAATTGGGCTTACCCAAGCATCGTCGAAACGAGATATATAATACCATTATCTAACCATTTTAATATTTCTTTCTTGACTATCTCTTTCATAATCGCATTTAATCTCCTCGGGGGATCAACTCTTGGTTTGTGTTCAGTATCTAAAATAATTCTGTGCAAACAGATTGAAGGACTAATTCTTTTAATATTTGCTAAAGTCTAGCCAAAAGTTTTCTTATATTTTTTAATGTGTCCAAAAGTTTTTGCTCTTGTGATTCATTTAATTATATTGATATAATAACTGGTAAAGTTGAAGAGTTACCTAAATAAGCATATTTCAAATGGGTAGGTAAGATTTTTAATTCAAGTTCAGGAGGTTTAATAAATGACAGAACTATATTATTTTCAGCATTTTCTGTATTATCCAACAATTCAAATCTTTCTTGTATATATTCTAATTCTTCATAGTTTATTTCTTCAATTAAGTCAGTATTTTCTATTTCAAGTTTTTCTTCAGAGTATTCTTTAAAATGTTCATTTTGTAGCTATTCAATAATTTCCATTCGAAAACATTCATCATCTTTTTCTATAGCAAGATATTTCATTGATTTTGTAATGTTGAATGTAACTTTTTGATCGTTTACTCTCATAGTTAATTCTCCTTTTTGAACATCAATCATAGCTTTTCCAGTAGCTAAGAAGGGTCTTTCTAATATTATGGGTATTTCTTTATCTTCCTCCATATCTAAGACAATAAAGTCTACCGGGAAGATAAATTTATCCACTTTTACTAACACATCTTCAATAACTCCCTTAGGATATGTAACAGAACGATCAGCTAACTGAAGAGTTACTGAAGTAGGTGTGACTTCTCCTAATCCTAATCTTTTAAAGATTGATAGAGACACTAGATTTATGTTGGCTCCTAAATCACATAATGCTTTTCCAAAAAAAATTTCTCTAATAGCGCAAGTTATGGTGAAACTACCAGGATCTTTTAATTTTTCAATAAGCTTTTTCTGAATAATTGCACTACACTCTTCACTAAATGCAACAGTTTCATTATCTGTGAACTTTCTTTTTTTATTCAAAATATCCTTCATAAATTTCACATAATTGGGCATTTGTTCCAATGTTTCTACAAAAGGAATGTTTACCGTTAATTTCTTCAAAATTTCAAGAAATTTAGAAAATTGCTTATCTTTTTTATGTTGCCTTAGTCACTGAGGAAATAGTGGTGGTGGTTTTTCTACAGAAATTTTCATAGGTATCAATGAATCTTCTAGATTTTGATCTTTCTGATCATTTTCTTTTTCGATTACCACCTCCTCATTTTGACTTTCCATTTCTTTCTGTATTCTTATTTCTAACTCTTTTCCACTTCGCAACTGTATCACTTTAATTTGTTCTTTTCCTTGATCTTTAGGATTTATTTCCACATTACTCAAAAAAGTTTCAAGGCTTCTATTATTAAGTGCATTAGTGATATGTCCATGTTGAGTTTCAATATTTTTAATTGTTGTTCCTTGAGTTTGTAATTGATTTCCTTGAATTTTTAACTGATTACCTTGATTCTGTAAATGTTGACCCATATTTAATATTAATTCTTCCATAGATATCCTTATATTGATAGTTATTATTAAATCCAGGTGGATAAGAAGGTTTAAAATTAGAATTTCCTTGGTTAGAAGGATTTCCTATTCGGGTTTACTGAATTGTTCATCCATTCTTGATTAGCGGAATTGTTATTCCAATTAAAATTTGGATGATTTTTCCACCTGAGGTTATAATAATTTGCATAAGGATTATTGGGTCTATTGTTAACAGCATTTATAGTTTCATATGAAGATTGAGCATATATAAGTTGTTCAGTTAAATTTTCTTCTATTATATTAGGAGAATAATTCATTCCAAAATGATCTAATTTCTTAGATATAGCAGTAATTTGAGAAGCAAACATAGATATTGAATCAGAGTCATGTATACTAGCTATTTTTTTAGGATTTAACCTTCAGAAGGCCATTGAAAATTATTCGTAGCCATTTCTTCAATTAATGAATAAGCTTCATCAAAAGATTTTGATATTAATGAACCTCCAATGATGACATCAATGATTGATCTAAGAGATCCTACTAAACCATTATAAAAAGTTTGTATAATTAACCAATTTGGTAATGCATGGTGTGGCCATTTCCTAAGAAGATCTTTAAATCTCTCCCAAGCTTCATATATTGATTCTCCGTCAAACTGTTTAAAAGAATTTTTATCATTTCTAAGTTTTGTAGTTTTTGAAGGAGGAAAATATTTGGATAGAAATTTTTGTGATAATTCTCCCAAAGTTTTAATTGATCTAGGCGCTAATGAATTTAACTACATCTTAACCTTATCCCTTAAAGAAAAAGAAAATAGCCTAAATTTAATGATGTCATTAAATACTTTGTCATATCTAAAAGTAGCACATAACTCTAAAAAACTCGCAAGATGTAAATTAGGATCTTCATTTGGTGAACTACTAAATTGATTATTCTGTACCATTTGGATAATTGCAGGTTTAAGCTCAAATGAGTTAGCCGCTACATCAGGGTTTTGAATAGTGAAGTGAATTTCATCTAATGTAGGGTTAGCATAATCTTTCAAAGGTCTTGGTTGGTTTATATTTCTAATTTATGGATTATTTTCCATTTGATTTAATTTTATAATTTCTCTTTTTTTTCTAATTCTTTTAATAGTGCGCTCTAATTCTGAATCATAAGGTATTAAACTTTCGGTTCCAAATATACGCATACACAACTAAAAAATAAAATAGTTCGTTACTTTAGTAATTATATTTATATATTTATATATATTTTTAATTGAATAATTACTTTACTTCCCCGATAACGACGCCAAAAACTTGACCTCCGGCTGCAAATATAAGAATTCAGCCTCGGGGGAGAGTAGGGTAATAATTAGAAGGATGTATATAATTGTTAAGCTTAATTAAGTTGTAAATGTTTTTCAAAGTATAATAGCAATTGTACTCCCTCCCCTTTTAATCAACGCAAGTATACGTATCTCTCAAGTAATAAAGGGCTCTATTGGAGTCCTAGATATCGATCCCACAGGGAAGTTAGAGAATTAAAGACTAATTTTTAGTAACAACATATTACTAATCTATTTTAGTATAATATACGAAAATTGAAGAACGCTTAAACTTAAAACTAATACTTAAAAGACAGATTATATAAGTCAATTCAAAAAAGTATCTTTCTCCTTGTTAAGAGGATTAGGTGAATATATAATTAAATGAGCTTAGAATTATCTTGTGCCAAATAGGAGCATTCCTTTTCTTTACCCTTTGGTCCAGGTACAAAGAACATTGACTAAACCTATGTTTGGTTACTGAATCTGTGGCTAGGCTAGAAGGATACTGGCTGCAACTTCAGAGCTCCTACGTTCCCCTCGTATGAGGGCTAACATCTACACTTCAGCTCCCAAACAATTGGACCGAATTGAAGATTTTAGTCTGTCATACTAAAATATTCAATTCTTCGCCCGATAATTAATATTTCCCTATTTATTTGCACCCTCCTTCGAGGCTTTTGAATTCCACTGAATCTTAGATGTAATATTTACTATAGTTGATAATTCAACATATGTTAACAATTCAATTGGTCAAATTGAAAGTAAATTATGATTTAAGTAAAAAATTATCACAATCTCTATTTTAATATTATTAGGCACAACTCATTTTAATTCTTTATTTCACAAAATCTCAATAAGAAGGAGAATGACAAAAAAACTACTCAGAATGCATGGGAATAATAACACGGATTTTGGATTTCATTTAAAGTTATAAAATAATAAACAAATATACTTATCTCAATTCTTCTCCCCAAGCAAATTCCTCAGGTTCCTATGACTCTTCCTTCTTGTATAACACACTTAGAACTCACCAAGACAATAAACACTAACTCTTACTACAAAAGGAAACGCTAATTTGACACTTACTGAAACTCAAATGACACACATAATACATAAAATCATCTCCTATTTATTGAAGGAGTCAAATTTCCAAAGGTTGCTTAAGCACCTCCTCAAAAAGCGTGTATTTGGCTTGAATCTACTATCTCGCCGTTGGCGGACTCGATCTAGCTATCGGTGGGCTTCTAGAAGAAAGGCTAACCGTTCAGGCTCGCTGTCGGCGGGCTTTGTCATAATATATTAAAAACTGTCGGGAAAATCTCACCGTCGGCGGCCTAAATCTCGCCATTGGCGGGACAGTTCAATTTTCATCATTTTTTGTCCTTTTTGCTCCAGATTGGCTCCTTTTTGCTCTTTTTGCTTTCGGCACCTATAAATCTTCATTCCTCCAATAAAACACAGAAAATACCTTTCTTTAAAGTGTAATTTCATATGAAATTGGTATGAATTTTACAATATATTTTCTTGTGGTCAACGACTCCCTCGGAGCCCTGCTAGCCCAGGTCAATGACGAGGGTAAGGAAAACACTCTATACTACTTAAGTCGTCATCTAATTCTGGCAAAAGAAAAGTATCCTCCTATTGAGAAGCATTGTTTGGCCCTGGTCTTTGCAACTCAAAAGCTCAGACATTACATGCTTTCTCATAAAGTCAACCTTATTTCGAGAGTTAATCCATTGCAATATTTGATGACCCGACCAATGTTTTCCGGCAGACTTGCCTGGTGGTCGATGATACTGTTGCAATTCAATATAACTTTCATTCCTCTTCGTGCCGTAAATGGACAAGTCCTAGCAGACTTTCTCGCAGCATACACATTACAGGCAGAATCGCCTCTCAACGATATATTGCCAGACGAGCAGATAATGAACTTAGAAGACCCCGATGATTGACATTGGGAATTTACTTTGATGGAGCATCATTAGCACAACGAGATGAAGAATTACAAAAGATAGTGCCCGGTAAGGTAGGAATCAGACTAATATTTATAACACCAGAGCGGGGAATGTTAAGGTACTCTTACCATTTAACAGAACCGTGTACGGACAATGAAGCAGAATATGAAGCCATTATAATCGGACTGGAATTAACCATTCAGATGCGTATAATAAATATCAACATCTATGATGATTCTCAGTTGATCATACAATAGGTCGCAGGACAGTATAAGATTCTGAAGCCTAGACTCGAGCAGTACTTTCAATATACAATGAAGTTGCTAGAGCAGATTCCGAATGTGACGGTATACAAAATTCCCAGAAAAGAAATTGCCCTTGCAGATGCTTTGGCCCGACTTGCAAAAGAATTCACGTGTCTAAAGAAAGAGTCTATTGTAGTGACAGTACAAGGATGACAGGTCCTATCACAGATTGACATAGACACTTTGCGCAGACTGAGAAATGAAGAGATAGTTGCCGCAATGGCGGAAACTACAGAAGATTGGCGGCAACCATTAATAGACTACCTACAAATAGGAAACCTACCGGACAATAAGTCATTAGCCAATCAGATCAAGAAAAGAACTTTGTCATACGCATTAATAAACAATACATTATACAGAAGGTCTTTTGATCAGATCTGGCTAAGGTGCCTGAGCGAGTCTGAGGCTCGTAAAATTGTTAAAGAGGTGCACTCAGGACTTTGTGGCACTCATCAGTCAGGTCCGAAGATGAAAATAAAAATTAAGAGACTAGGGTACTACTGGCCTTTGATGATGACCGACTACATGAAAGTTGCCAAAAGTTATCACCAGTGCCAAGTGCATGGAGTGGTTTTACATCAACCTCCAAACGTGCTACATCTGATAATCGCGTCGTGGCCATTTGAATGTTGGGGCGCAGATATTGTGGGTCTGATAGAACCGCCATATTCAAAAGGACATCGTTTCATCCTTGCAGTGACATATTACTTTTCCAAATGGGCAGAAGCAGTACCGCTCAAGGAAGTGAAAGTACATCATGTGTTATAGTTCTTCAAGAATCAAGTCGTCTACCGTTTCGGGGTACTGCGCAGAATTATCTCAGATAACGGGTCTGCTTTCAAAAGCACTAAGATTCACAATTTCATTAGAAGACACGGGATAGACTGGCGCTATTTGACGATCTACTACCTACGAGCAAACGGCTTGGCTGAGGCTTTTAATAAAACTCTCATCCAAATCCTAAAGAAAACTTTGGACGACAACAAGAGGAATTGGCACGAGAAGTTGTTAGAAGCCTTGTGGGCTTACAGAACAACTTTTAGAACTCCTACTCAGTTTACACCTTACGCTCTAGTGTACGGGTCCGAGGCCATCTTGCCTTTGTTGGTTCAGCTTCTGTCACTTAGATTAGTAGTCACAAATAGGATCACTGCAGAAAAGAAGGCCAAACTACGCCTGGAAGAATTGGAAAGCTTGGAAGGAAAATGACTTTCAACGCAGCAGAATCTCAAATTTTATCAAGCCAAAATGAATCAGGATCATGACAAGCTGGTCCGCCCAGAAACTTTCAGAGTTGGAGAATCAGTTCTTGTTCTCAGAAGACCTATTCTTGCACACCGCAAGATAAGAGGTAAATTTGAACCGACTTGGGAGGGACCGTTTGTAGTCAAGAAAGTCTACCCAGGAGGCTCTTACCAACTCGTGGATTGTCGTCAAGAGTGACCAATGCTTCCCATCAATGGACGATATCTAAAGAAGTATTACACGACATGATGTTTCGAGGAGCAGACCTTTTACTCATAGAAGCACCGGCGTGATAATTGTGTGCAACTAGGTCCGAACCCAATAATAATAATAATAATAATAATAATAATAATAATAATAATAAACCTTAAAAGCAAAATCCAAAAGAAATTTTCTTAAATAAAATAAAAATCGAAACTTGTTCCAATTTTAAAACTCCAAATCAAATCTTTCCCTCTCCTAATAAAATTACAAAATAAAAGAAATTACAATAAATTAAAAATTCTTATTGCTCTCATTCTTTTTTGGTTTGGCCCCTGATCCCTTCCTTATTTTTGCAGGAAGATGTCGAGTGGGAGGCTGCTCCTTTCTTTTAAAGATAGCGTAAGTCTTGCACTTAACGAAGAATAGCTGAAAGCTGGTGCTATGATCGAGGTTGACTCAGACTTTGCGTAGCTGAAGCTAGAATATGAAATGACTGCTTGGACTACTGTAGACCTTGGGCAGTCTCATGGAAAGACAATGATGAAACTCAGTGAGAAGGTTCAACATACTATAAACCAGAAAAGGAAGATCAACGCGATCGATGACCACAAGATAAAATCAGTGATAATTATCGAAGGGGGGAATCTTGTCAGTGCCGTCCATACCGAAATCCAGTGGGAGAGAAGAGCTACTTTGACCCCAACTCAAAGAAGAAACAAGAACCGTCATATCCACAAAATGCTGAAGAAATTTACAAAAGAACAGAACAAGGAAGAAATTCTGACGACCACAGCAGTTGTCCCAAGGAGGCCAGTCCTCAGGAGCACCATAGCGGAGGTTGTTCTAGAGGAGGTTACTACAGAGCCTGCACTTGAGACAGTGATGATTCCGGGAGACCGTGCTGGCGTGGAGCCGTACATCCCACAGTACGTCATTAGACCCCGACAGTTCCAGATAATTTCAGAGCACGAGTTGGAGATGATCCAGAGGGTGCAAAAACAAGATTTTGAATAATTTCAGAGAATCTGAGGCAGATATGTCAACATACTAGAAGGACTAGAGTTGCATACTGATGTCTTCTCTCACTACGAGTAGAGTGAGATCATGGACTACGTCTTCGAGCTGAAGAAGCAGGGTCGTGCAGAAAGACTACAAAGCAAGACCTACTCCGAGCCAAAGAAATGGAAATGAGGCAAGGGGAGGATTACAATCCAATTTGGATGTTGTTACAACTTTGCTGATGACAAGAATGGAAATCCGCCAGGGATACTCTGCTACGATGAAGTGGATCTAATGCCAGTTCCGATTAAGAAAATCATAAAGAGGATGGTGGCTTGGCGAGTCTTACCCACTGACTGAACACCAAACAGCTGCATAATCAACATTTATGCGGAGGGAGACTGCATTCCACCTCACGTGGACCACTACGATTTTGTGAGACCCTTTTGCACAATTTCCTTCATCAACCAATGCAACATCATGTTCGGGACTGAACTCAGGATACTCGGCCCCGGAGAATTCTGAGGGCCAGTAGAGATACCTCTACCGTAGGCTCTGTCCTCGTACTACAAGGAAATGGTGCAGATATGGCAAAGCACTGCATACCAGGAGTTCCCTACGAGAGAATCTCCATCACTTTCAGAAGGATGGATGAGAGCAAGATTCTGGTCTACTTCCAGCCATATCCAGAATTAGAGAATTTGCAGACCTACGAGCTGTAAGCTACATGGTAGTAGCACACCTCTAATGCACACTTACGTGGGATTCTCCTCCGAAAAGTGGCTTAGAAGGTGATGTTATTACCTATACAGTTTATTTTTCAGACATGGATGAATCAAACAGACAGTTTTGTTAGAATACATGAAGATATTAGTACAGTCCGTGTTCAAGATATACATGGATTTTTTGTAAAAGTTTGTTTTCAGAAAGATTTCATCAGAAATGTTTTGATGGAATCACCTAATGTACTTTCGACATTTTTAATGGAAACGACTATGTCGTATTTTGCCTTCAATCTTGTGCAATTGACTGCAAGCGCCACTAAATCTGAGTTTGACTCGATTTAAAGAAAAGTTGAACGAAGAACAATTTGAATGAAATAATAACAACAAAAATAAAAATTCAAATTCAAAGTCTGAATAAAACACGAAACCGAAACTCAAAGCAAATCAACTTAAAATCTCAAATTGTAAACGAAAGAAACTAATGAAAATCTAAATCAAAATGAAATTTCAATCGAAACAAAACTTGAAAATAAAAACAAAGTTAAATCACTAAAAACAAAAACAATGAAAATGAATTTCTGAATCTGAAATCCCCAGCCTCAAGCTATTCTCAAAACCCTTTCGACTCTCCATGATTCCTTTCCTCTTTTAAGAAGGTCGACTAAGTCTTCTGACACAGAACCACAAAATTTTCGATTTGGTTATGATGGCATGGATTCATACCCTTCGCCAAATAATCAAGATCAACTCTCTCAATATGTGAAACACTTTCATGTCTCATTCCAATCTTCTACTAAACTAAAATTCTCCGCAGAATCTTCAAAACCAAATCAAATACCAACTTTTGGGATTGGTAAATAAATTCCAGTTCCCATCCTTCTGAGGCTGGTACCTAAATTCCAGTTCTCATTTCGAGATCGATACTCAACTTTCGATTCTCTTCTCTGAATTTCCACAAAATTTCCGCATTTTATCCGAGAAACTTTTCTGCATTCTAATCCTCTGGGCTTGGTGTGAGACCAACAAGGCATCCTATTCTCCGAGCTGCCAACCTCGCATTCTATCCGAGAAACTTTTCCGCATTCTAATCCTCCGACGTAGGTATGAAACCAACAAGGCATCCTAACTTTGATGACTGCCAACCTCGCATTCTATCCGAGAAACTTTTTCGTATTCTAATCCTCCGACTTGGGTATGAGACCAACAAGGCATCCTAACTTCGGTGACCACCAACCTCGCATTCTATTCAAGAAACTTTTCCACATTCTAATCCTCCGACTTGGGTATGAGCCCAACAAGGCATCCTAACTTCGGTGACCGCAAACCTCGCATTCTATCCGAGAAACTTTTCTGCATTCTAATCCTCTGAGCTAGGTATAAGACCGACAAGGCATCCTATTCTCTGAGCCGCCAACCTCGCATTCTATCCAGAAAACTTTTCCGCATTCTAATCCTCCGACGTAGGTATGAGACCAAAATGGCATCCTAACTTCGGTGACAGTAAATCTCACGCTCTTTCCGTGAAATGTTTCGCACTCCTGAAATCTCGGGGTCAATACCTAAATTCTAATTCCCATCCTGAGGGTTGACTTAATGTCTTGAATGGTAGTCATTTCCTCTACTAGAACCAGGTTGCACGTAATGTCCTGAACGGTAACCCGAATTGTTATAGTATTTTCTTGAGGTCGGTACCTAAATTCCGACTCTCTTTCTGAGATCGATGCCTAAATTTTGATTCTCATTCCAAGGCTAGTACCTAAGTTCCAGTTCTCTCCTTTCTAAGATCAGTACCTAAATTCCGATTCTCATTCTTTTCGATCAGTACCTAAATTTTGATCCTTACTTTGAGGCTGGTACTTAAATTTTGGTCCTCACCCCTTTCTGATTTAAACTCTACTTTTGAAGATTCCAGAATAGAAAAATTGAAGGTTCCTACACACTTGAAGCTTCACCTCTCCCTCCCCAGTGAGAGTTCTGGAATCTTCAATTTTGGAGATTTACCTGATACTCCCCAATAGGAACCTTCTCTTTTTCTATTCTATTCCAAGTGTGTAGGCTTGTAATGTTTGTGTTGGTCAGTTCATCTCTTCGGTCAATGCCAATACGCGCGGTGCGCTTGGTCAGCACACCGCACCTATTGGGGTTCCATTGGTTGACCTCATTTTTCGTGAGGTTTTTTTTTTCCTTTTAGTGCTTAGGATCTAGCCATAGGACTTCTCCTTGACTATCCTAAAAGATTAGAGATGGAACACACCATTTAGAAATTCAAACCAAATCTTGATTCTCTTTGGAATCCTACATAGATGGTCATTAACCTCCAAGTCACTTGAAAGGTTAGGACCAATGTGCAGGAAGACAAGGATGAATTCCTATAGGATGTTCAAGCCTTAGGATAGCCCTGGGTGGCCTAGTCTTGGTGAGGTTTGGCTGGTACACACTGCACTCCTACACTCATCCTAAACCCTTAACCATCCCTACCTAATCTTGACTCTTGGTTCATTAGAGCACTCATGTGGCTAAGTCCAAACCCCTAGCTCCTTGGCTAGGAGGGTTAGGAACGACATATGAGATGTTCAAAATGAACACCTTCTTGGTCCATGGCTCACTCTAAGCTTTTCTACACTTCCCAACCATAATCAAATTTCATTTTTGTCAAAATTCCTGGTTCTGACATTGGGTCCTTAAACTCACCCAAAATTACCCAAAATTACTAAAATTCCTAAAAATCATTTTAAAACAATTATCACCTTTTAAATCCACCAAAAATACCTCAATACCCTCCAAATAACCTCCAAATACCCTAAATACCCATTTTGGCCCAAAAATCCAAAAATTCCCAAAAATTCCCAAAATGTCCAGAAACTTCTGAGTTTCATTTTCTCCAACTACACAGTAGCGTAATTTTGTCAATTTAGGCCGATTTAATTAAAAGCCCCAATTTTGACTTAAGCCCGACCTAATCTTCGGTTTGACCCAAATTGACTCAATGTTAGCCAATTTCTTCCCGATTTGAATTTTAAACGCTTTGACACATCCCCCTAAACTAAATGCAACATTCAATTACCACCAATTTGGCTTTAAATTTTAACTAAATCCGATTTAATTGCGAAATCCCCAAATTTGACCTTTTTTGACCTGTTCTTGACAACGAGGTTACCCAAATGACCTCAGATTTCGAAACAGACAGCACCATTGTGTCCGGAACATCAAAAATAGTATGAATCAATATAAAATTTGCTATAGTTTGATGCACGAGCGAACGACATCGAAATCGGCGCATTGCGGATAAGTAAATAAATATTAAATTGTTTTTTTCTTAATCTCTAGCCTAACCTAGCCCTCATACCCGCCCCCCTCCTCCTCTCTTGTAATTCTTCTTGGCCGAACTAGCCTCCCCTTCTTCCCCAAAGAAATTTTGGCCCAACCTAACCCTAGATCCATGATTTGGCAAGAATCAAGCTCCTCTCTTCCTTCTCTTGCAAGGATCAAGCTCGTTTCTCCTCTTGATGTGATCTTTGATTTGTACCAGGGGAATCTCTTACACCTTGCTGCCACTTTTCTTTTCACCTTCATTTCATGATGGATTTTAGCTTGCATTGCTCTTGGAACATGGCTTTACCCATGGGTAACATATGTGGCTTCTTCTTCTCCTTCTTCTCTTGCTTTTATTGTTATAAAATGACCCTCTTTGGTGGCCTTTGGGGGTTTGGGCGAAAATCAAAAGAGGAGGGGAGGTGTTGCCCAAATCTCTTCAAAATTTGGTTTTAGTCTTGCTTTGGTGCCTCATACTAAGTGGTAATATCCTTAACTCATCAATTTCTTTGGCTATTTGATGTTTGATGTTGGGCTTGGTTTGTTCTATGGCTTGATGGTTGGCTTGGTGATTTCTTCTGTTATCAAAATGCCTTATTATTTGGTAATTTTGTATGCTATTAGGAGGTTTATTTTCCATCTTATTCTAGTCTAAAGAGGTGGTTTCATGTAGCATCTTGTGGTGTTTTGCCAACCCCCCCCCCCCTCTTCCTCCCCTGGCCGAAATTTTCATGCTAAGGGAAGTTTGAAATTTGCTTGTTTCATTTGAAGTTTAAATGGCATTTCTTGCTCTTTGGAATACTTTTACATGCCAAAGTTTGGAATTTTTCCTTGGGCTTGGAACACTTTTACATGCCAATATTTGGAATTTATGCTAAGGTTTTGAAACACTTTTCATATGCTAAAATTTGGAACTCATGCTAAGTTTTGGGATACCTTTTATGTGGTACTTTATGAAAGATTCACATGGAATTTTATGAAATTTTACATAAGCATTTTGTGATGGCTTCACATGGCATTCAAGAGGCTCTTTGTTCTTCATGTGTTGGCCGAAATTTTATGCTAGGGAGGCTTGAAGTCTAGCTTGTTTCATGAGGTGTTTTGATGCTTTCTTGCACTTGGGAAAGGATGCTATCATATCTACGCTTGCCAAAATAAAAAAAATTGGCACTTGTTAAGTTATTTTGGATGAGTTTATATCATCCCCATGCTTGCCAAAATGAAAAATCTGCACTTGTTAAATTGTTTTGGATGAGTTTATATCATCCCCATGCTTGCCAAAATAAAAATCTGCACTTTTTAAGCTATTTAGGATGAGTTTATATCATCCCCATACTTGCCAAAATGAAAAATCTGCACTTGTTAAGTAGTTTTGGATGAGTTTCTATCATGCCTACACTTTCCAAAATGCAAAATCTGCACTTGTACAACTATGTGGAGTTAGTTTGGATCATTCCTATACTTGTTTAAATCAAAATCTTCATTTACATAATCATTTGGAGTTGATCTAGATCACTCGTATGCTCTCCAAAAGTGAAAATCAGCACTCACACATTTGTTTGGGAGTTTGGAAATTTCATAACTTGATGGAATCATCAGACTTTTAGGTGCTTTTTCTTGCATATTTTGATTGATTAGAAAGAAGGCTAGGAGGTTTCAAATTCTAACTTGTTTTCCATGATATTTATAAACTTCCTTATACACTCTTGGATGGACATAAAAAATATTGATACATGCTTTTAAAATTTTGTGATTCCTATTCATGAGTGTGAATGAAAGATAATGGCTCATGTTGTAACTTTTTGCTCCTTTCTATCATGTGTTGGAATGAAAGTGGTGGCATCACATATATGTGACTTTTGAGTGATAAGTGGCGATGCTTCATTGAATTTAAAGCACCCATTAAAGAAAGAAAAGGAAGAAAAGAAAGAAAAGAAAGAGAGAAAGAAAAGAGAAAAAAAAGAAAGAGTCTTGGGATATAATTGCTTGGAGGGCTTAACTTACCTTATATCTACCTCTTTAAATTTGATATGTGCCACTTTGGAAAGGTTTAACATACTTCATGTGCCTCTTTAAGCGTGTTATGTGAATGTTTTAATATGCCTTATTTGATCTAATGTTTGTTGCATTTGGCTTGAAAGGTTTGATGTGCTTTGCATGTTTCCTTAAGTTCGAAAAGCATTATTTGAGAAGTTAGCATGTATCGTTTATATCTCTTACATTTTGTGGCTTTGAAGTCTTGCATATTGAAACATAAAGTATTTATTTGTTATGTGCAATTTTTGGATTTGTAGATGGCCCCATGTTTAGCATGCAAGTTTTTGAAAATCTAAGAGCCTTGTTTTGCTCGTTTCACTAAGCTTTCACATGTTTAACACTTAGGTGTCATTTTCAAGCATATTTCATGTCATTCCGTGTATTCATGGTGATTTGCATTGGTTTGCATACACATGAAACAATTTGGTTAAGTATTTGCAATTTTCAGATTCAAACATGTTCCCTTATGAAACATCAAAATTTGAAGTTATGTGTGCTTGCTTTTAATCTATTTCAACATGTGTTCACATATACAACATCAAAGCTATAATTGCACACATGTTTCACCTCACTGTAAGCATAAAAGTATGTTTTACTTGTAGGAATTTGAAGTTCTCTTTTTCATGCAAGTTATCCTATGGTTTTGAGAGTTCTAACATGCTTTATACATGCTTGGGTGCTTTAAATTGCTTATGATAGTAAGAAGTCCTTCCTTCTTTACATTACTCTACTTGCTTAAAATGCTTGGAATGATGCTACAAACATATAGGTTGGATGTTGTGATTGTGGGAATCTTTACATTCACTATAGCATTAAATAACAAAGCCATAGAATTTCAAGGTAGTTTGCTTAGTGCAATATAAATCCTCAACTTTTCGTTAGGCATTTGCATAATCATGTTATACAAATTAAGCCCTAACCGGTCTTAGAACTCCAAGGTAGTCGTTTGGTACGACATAAACCCTCACTTCTTCGAGGCTATTTGTATGATTATATCATACAAGTATAAGTCCTAATTAACTAAAATTGGCAGGATTGAAACATTAATTAATGCTCAAATTAAAGCCAAACAATATGATAGTTTGGGAAGTTACCAAGATTCCTCTTGGATCCTCAGCTTCTCCTACTTTTTTTTCATTGGATTCTTGAAATAACTGTTCCAAATTTAATTCATTCCCTATTGAAATTTCCAAAATTCAATTCTTTGAAAACATTGAACTTTGAAATTCTTAAAAGCAAAATCACTGATCATTATCAAGAGTTTTCTTAAATGATTCTCGTCATTTAAGATGTAATTAACTATAGGGCTTGCTCTTATTGCGAACTTTAAGTACCCAGTTAATATAAACCCTGCTTAATTCCTTTATATTAAGCAGAGGAACTTGTCAGCTTATAAAATTGGTTCATAGACCAAACGAATGTCACAAATCTTCTAGTTTATTTAATCGAGCCCCATCACCAAGCACTGTGTCTATTCCTTGGGATAGATACACGGTTTTGTGATGCGGTGCTCGTTTATATAAACTTTTCAAGATGTGAGATTAGTTTGATTTCATATCTTAAAATTTTCAAACTTAAAATTATTTTCAAAATCAAATGCTACTTTCTAAATTATATATATATTTAAATTAAATTTAAAATCTAAAATTTGCCGCACAATTTCTATTTGGCGACCCATTTTTAAAATACAACACTCAACCCACCTAAATAAAAAAATAATGCCGACAATGAGCAATGATAGATGTACAGAAATGAGAGTTAAACATGAGAGTTAATGACAAAGAAATTACTTTTAATGTGCTAAAATCAATAAAGTATCCAGCTAAAGGACAAGATAACAAATGTTATAGAATGGATATTATTGATTATATGATTATTAATCATTTTCAAGAAAGGAGTGAAGTCATAAC
This sequence comes from Papilionanthe hookeriana x Papilionanthe teres, assembly GCA_022702705.1. Taxonomy (NCBI): domain Eukaryota; kingdom Viridiplantae; phylum Streptophyta; class Magnoliopsida; order Asparagales; family Orchidaceae; genus Papilionanthe; species Papilionanthe hookeriana x Papilionanthe teres. The sequence goes on along the minus strand of CM040423.1, from coordinate 170,628,698 downwards.
AGATAAAAAAGAACTGGAAAGTGAAAATGAAATTAATTTGCAAGAGGAATCAAATGAGAGGAATACTAAGGATACAAATTATGTTCAGAAATATTTTGAAATTTTAGATATTGCTAAAAATAGTAAGCCTCCAAATCCTTTAATTGAGAAACCACCCGATCTTGGGATGAAGGTGCTCCTTACTCATTTAAAGTGTGAATTTTGGGGAATTTAACAACATTACCTATTTAATATCCTTAGAATTGACTTAAAAACAGGAAGAAAAACTACTAGAAACATTGAATAATCATAAGAGAGACTTTTGATGAACATTAACTGATATTAAATGAATTAGCCCTTCAATCTGTATGCATAGAATTTTGATGGAAGATAATCATAAACCTAGGGCTAATCCTCAAAGGATATTAAACCCTATAATGAAAAAAGTTGTTTAGAAAGAAATTCTAAAGTGGTTGGATAATAGAGTTATTCATCATATTTCTCATAGAGCTTGAGTTAGTCATATTCATTATGTTCCTGAGAAAGAAGAAGTAAAAGTAGTTGTTGATGAGTAAAATAAATTAATTCCAACTAGATAAGTCACTAGTTGGTGAATCTATATTTATTATAGAAAATCAAACCTCACTACTAGGAATGATCATTTTCCTCTACCTTTTCTGGACCAAATTTTGGATAGACAAGCTGAGCATCATTATTTTTGCTTGTTGGATGGGTATTCTAGATACCACCAAATACTCATAGCTCTTAAGGATCGAGAAAAGACAACATTTACTAGTCCATAAGGGACTTTTGCTTTCAGAAGAATGTCATTTGGTTTATACAATGTACCTGCAACTTTTTTGTGACTTAATTGAGAAAATAATTTAAGTTTTCATGGACGATTTCTCAGTTTTTAGAAGCTCTTTTAATTCATTTTTAAATCACTTAACAAGAGTTCAATGTAGAGAAACTTATCTAGTTCTGAATTAGGAAAAATGTAAATTTATGATTACAGAAGGAATTAATTAGAACATATAACTTCTGAAAATGGCATGGAAGTTGATTCCACAAAAATTCAAGTTCTAGCTGAATTACCACCTCCTACATCAGTGAGAGGAGTAAGAAGTTTTTTGAGACATGCTGGGTTCTATAGGTGTTATATTAAAAACTTTTCTAAAATAGCCAAGCCTCTATGTCATCTATTAAAAAAGACACTAACTTTGATTTTAATGAGAAATTTTTAAATAATTTCCATTTATTTAAGAAAAAAATTAATCTATGCATTTGTTATTGTTTAATCTAACTGGCAAAAACCATTTGAATTAATGTATGATGCAAGTGATTATGCTATTAGGGTTGTATTATGGCAAAAATACGATAATATTTTTAATGTTATATACTATGCTAGTAAAACCATTGATGAAGATTAAATTAACTATACCACTACTAAAAAAGAATTATTAGCAATAGTGTATGCTTTTGATAATTTAGACCTTATCTTATTAGGACGAAATGTATTATGCATACTGATCATTCCACTATTACATATTTAATACTGAAGAATGATGCTAAACCATGATTGATTAGATGGGTCTTTTTAATATAAGAATTCAATGTTTAAGTAGTGGATAAGAGGGGTACTAATAATTAAATTGTTAGTCATTTATCAAGGGTTGAAAAGGAAAATTATGGTGATAATTGATAACCTATAATATATAAAATTTTTATGCACATTTTTATACCTATTTTGATGATATTGCACTTTAATGGAAGATATTTGTGTGTTCTTCTTTCAGGTACAATTAAATGAAAAAAATATGACAATAGGAGAAAAAAGACTAAATTTGGAGTAAAAATGAAGAGGTTTTAGATTGAACTGGGGCGCCTAAGCGCCTAGATCTGGCGCCTAAGCACCAGCAGACAGAGAAGGCCACATCTAAGCACCAAAGGCCCTTCGCTTAAGCACAGGGTAGTTACTATGTTATTTCAAAGAATTTTTTGTTTAAATTTGAGGGGTGTTTGAGGTAACCTTTGGTACAAATGTGGGTAACTGATAAAGGGTGCCAAAATACATTTAAATAACACTTGGAATAATGCATCTTTTGAAAAGATTCATTGAATATGGACACATTTTGAAGAGACACCAAGGCACCTTTTGAGAAAATATAAAAGGAAGGACTTGTAGAGAATTTAAAGAGGCTGAAAAAGGGTTTGTAGAGAGACATATAAAATAGTAGTTATAGTAAGAAGTTGTAGGATTATTACTTAAAGTTTCTTCACACTTATCTCATTCCTACTGGAAGGGAAGGTGGGTAGAGATTTCTACGTAAAATCCATTGTTTTAGAGAGATTTTAACCCTCTAGGGTTGGGCGACCGGTCCTAGGGAGGCGTTGGTCTCCAATTAGAAATTATCTCTTGTTGGAATGTGAATCATATCGCCCGCTTAATATTGTTTTAATTTAAACTATCTATGTAAATTTGGAAAGTAATATTTTATTTTGAAAATATGAAATCAAACTGATCTTATACATGCAATAGTTTAAATAATCGAGTGCTGCACCACAAGCTGTGTATATATTTTGAAAAATAGATACATTGTTTGGTAGTGAGGCTTGATCAAATAAACTAAAGAATTCATAACATTCATTTTGTCTACGAACCATTTATATTAACGGACAAATTTTCCTATTTAATATGAAGCAACTAGATAGGATTTATATTACCTAGGTTCTTAAAGTTTTCTATAAGAGCAAGTCTCTATAGTTAATTACATCTTAAATGGCTGAAGTCACTTAATAAAAAACTCGATTTAGATTAGAAAATATTGCTTTCATGACTTCCAAAAGGTAGGAGTTTCAAAATTAATATGTAGGGGAATGCCAATAAGGAAAGGTGTAAATATGAAACATTTTACTTTCAGAATCAAAGGAAGAAAAGTAGGGGAAGTCACAGATCCGAAGGCAAAACTTGAAAACTTCCCAACCTATCATAAGGTTGAAATATTATCCTATGTTTCATCCTATTAACTTTATTAAGTAGGGCTTACATTTGCATAATACCCGGTTATGCAGATAGCCTAGAAGAATTTATGTCGTATCGGATGACAACCTCAAAAATCAAAGACGAGTTACGGCTTATATTTCACAGGGTGTGATCGCGGCTATCTTAAATATGTATTTACAAGTAATTTCAGTTCAATCACAAAGTATAATCAGTCTAATAAGAAAGCAACTAATCTATACGCAAGTATATGTATCACTCAAGTAATACATGGCTCTAGTGGAGTCCTGGTTATCGATCCCACTGGGAGGAAGAAAACCTTAAAGTGTAGCATAGAAATCGAATATTTAATTGCAATGCAGATAAATTAAATAGTAAAGTTACTAAAATTTAAAGATGCTAGAGATTTTAAAATCTCTAAAGTACTTTCCAAACTTCCAATTAAAGTTAAATACTACTACACTAAGTTTTGTATTGAAAGGTTCAAATTTCGAGAAAGCGTCCTCCCCTTACAATGATGTTATGGTGAGTGAATGATAAAGATTAGTGAAAATCTTTTTATTATGCCAAATAAGAGCATACTTATTTTTTACCCTCTCTCGAGTGCTATAAAGAATATTGGCTAATCCTAAGTTTAATCCCTAAATATGTGGTTTGACTGGGAGGATACTAGCTCTCACTCCAAAGCTCCCACTTCCCTTCGTCTGAAGGTTAACTCTCACTTTAGTTTCCAAAGTTGTAAGACCAAATTGGGGTTTTTAATCTGTCACCCTAAAAACTCTAATTCTATGCTTAATAAACCATATTTCCCTTTTTATTTGCACCCAACTCCCATGAACTACATCACTCATTCATGGATATTGAATGAAATCTTCAGTTTTTTTGTAGAAAGCATAATACTTTCATATTGTATTTTTCACAAAATATTTTAACAATGGCCAAATCAAAAAATAAATGAAGTACAAAGTAAAAAATCATCACAATTTCTTAACATGCATATGGCACATCCAATTTAAATCATCATTTCACCATTTATCATTACAATGAGAAAGACGAAGAAATCTACTCAGAATTCATGAGGAAGATATGACAAAGCAAATATTTTTTATATAAAAGTAAATTCATACAAACAATAAGTTGTAAATACAACTTATCTCAATTTTTCCCAAGAAAATCCCTTGAAGTTCCTCTAAATCTCCTTCTCTATTCACAACAACACACAATTATCTCTTAGAATAGTAAGAAAGAATCAATCTCTCACTTTCCCTCCCCACCTACAACTCTTTTAAAAGGAATCTCTCTCAAAATAAACACTTTTACACCGAATCCTAGACTCTAAACTCTCTACAAACACTTCCTCTCTACTCACACACTAATTTACTACGATCACCCCACTTCTTCTCTCTTAATTCTAGCACCAAATTCATGTTAAAATAGCTTAAGGATGAATTCCCCAATAAATGCCTCAAGAATACCTCCAAAAGTCGTCCAAATATATTGAATTTGGCCTCCACCGACTTTGGGTACCAACGGTGCCCTATTACACTAATTAAACTATTTTCTCTGAGAAATGGTGCCTTTGGTGTCCATTCTGACGTCATCAACACCAGAACCCAAATTTCTTATTTTTGCCCTTTTGCACTCCAAATTGATTCCTTTTTGCTTCTTTTTACTCTAATTGCCTAAAATCATTATACATGCAGCAAAAGATGAAAAATATCTTTCTTTAAAGTGAAATATCACAAAAAATAAGTACAAAATATATGTGAAAATTCCAACATATTTTTGTTGTATCAGGGTGCAAGGGCCTAAAGAGATAAAGTAAGAGTTTATGTTGCACTAGGCAAACTACCTTGATATCCTATGACTTATTGTTTATTTCTAAGGAAGATTTTCTATTGTAGAGTTGTATGCTTCATCGTCATGCTGCCCATAGTGTTTTCTTCGAGCTCCTCGTTGCAGTAAGTTTACATTTTAGAAGTGTCAAATGTAGGAGGTTGAGAGACGTATCATGGTTTAGAGTTTAAGTTGTATAATGTATCAAGTTTAATTTCATATGTCTTGTTAAGGGAGGAATTTAAGTTGATTATAGTGACGCAGGTTATGATCCCACAGTTCTCTCATTCTAGCACCACTATTTTCTTTAGATTCACTTAGTCCAGATGAATTTATCAAATTCAAATAAATGAATTCAATACTTTCATCTAGACCATGCGAAACCTCGTTAGCAACCATAGATTGTCTCAATTGAGGGTTTTCCGATCATCCAAAGAGACATTTTAATTTAGTTACAATAGTTGTACATTTTTTTGTTTGTGATTAAATTTTGAGTTGTCACATATTTTTGCTTTTTGTGAATTTATTTTTGGTTTTGAGCTTTGGTTTTGGTTTTGACTTGTAAGTTCTATTTTGTAAAAAGTACAGAAAGTATAGTGCAATAAAGTGAATAAAGGAAATTGCAGTACATTAAATGTAAATTTATACCAGTCCTCTTGCACTTCAGCTGAAAGTATAGTATTTGCATGCAGGGAATTAAAGTTACAAGAGTTATAATAATTAAAAGCCTTTGAGCGGGATTGGTTTATTGAGGAATTTTAATGTTAATTCGAGTTTAATGATTTAAAGTGTTTAGTTTGATTATGAGGTTTTGAATTAATAATTTTAAAGTTTGGAATAGTGTTCAAATTATTTTAGATTTAATTTAAATCTTTACACTTTCAGTTATCTTAATATTTCAAATTGATGTTCACGTTTAATTCACTTAGATAGAATGAGGTGTTGAAATTATTGATATGTTTTGATTTGACTCTTAATGACTTCATTTTGGTTTGTTGTTAAATGATTTTTTAATTTAATTTAATTCAATTTGATTTTTAATTTAATTTAATTTTAAGTTAATTTTATTTTATTTAATTTTTAATTTATTTTTTAATTTAATTTTTAATTTAATTTTAATTTAATTTAATTTATTTAATTTAAATTTAATTTAATTTTAATTTAATTTAATTTAATTTTAATTTAATTTATTTTTAAATTTAGTTTAATTTAAATTTTATTTAATTTTAATTTAATTTTAATTTTTAGTGTTAATTGTTAATTTGGATTATTGATTTTAATTTTTAATTAAGAATTAAATATTATTAAAGTGACTTATTTAGGGATTTGTAAATTAAAAAAGAATAAATATCCTCTTAATAATATCCTATTTGTCATGATGCCATTTTGGTGTGATCAATAGCATTGGAATTTGGACATAGGGGGTGGTTTTGATTAAAAAGAATGACAAATGAAAATGTCAGGTGGGCTTTAAGATAGATTTTGGGCTTTTTGAATTTTGGTGAAAATGGGCTTTTAAGAGCTTTATGGAAGTGGGCTTTTGGATTTTAAATGGGCTTTTGGATGAAAGTTTGTGAAGGACCATGCCAAATAAATGTTGGGCTTAGTTTAGGGATGTGTCATGAGTGATTTGGAACAAATTTGAAGTGATTTTGAATTGAATTGTGTTTAATTTGGGCTTTTTTGGTAAAGGGAAACAAGAATTGGGCCAATTGGGCTAACTTGGGCTAGTTTGAGCTAAAGTTGGTTGATGTAAAATTATTTTAGAAATGTTCACTTCGTGCTCTAAGTTTTCCAACTTTGGTTCGGCTTTGATTTTTGGATTTGGGCCCATTTGGGTTGGAACTGGGCTTAGGTGAGTTAAGGTTGGTTTTTGGGTTATGTTTGAGTGGGTTAGGTCCAAATTTTGGGAAAATCAAGTTAGTGTTTTGTTTATGGGGATGTTAGGGAAGGCATTAGAAAAGTTTGGGGCCAATTGGGGGTTGAATTGGGTTGGTTTGGAGCTAGGTTATGTCTTGGGCAGAAAGTGGGCCCTTGACCTCAAATTGAAATTGAGCTCGAATGTCGATCAAATTGGACTTATATTGAGTCCTAAATTGATGTTGGGGATATTGAATTGAAGTTTAGAATTGAATTAGACCGGAGTGAGATCGGTGGGGTGGTTTGGTTTGACATTGGGTTCACTTGGGTTGCCAGGCCAGGATCGGAATTGGGGGTTTTGGAAAAGTGGGGTAAGTGGAAAAAATTGGCCCATGGTGAACAGATTAAACAAATGAAATTGGAATTATTTGGGATTTTCTGAAATTTTTAAGAATTTTTAATTTTTGGATTTTTGAAATTTGAAAAATTATTTGGGTATTTGGAAGGTATTAGAGTACTTTTGGAATTTTTTATTATTTTTGGCTATGGATGATCAATTTGAGTGGGGGGAAATGTTTTAGGACTAATTTTAAGGAATTTTGAGTAATTTAGAGTAATTTTACAAATTTGGGTAGCTCGAGGGCATTTGGTAAGTTTGTTGGTGGGGGCCGTAGATCAAAAAGTGAAATTTTGAAGAAAAAAGAGAGAAGGTTAATCAAATTTGAGTAAATGGAATCACTTTTGGTTAAGCCAAGCCACATTAAGCCTATGAGCCATGAGAGGACTCATTGAGGCATTATTTTATATTGTTCTAACCTACGCAGGGCTTAGGGGTTAAGGACATCCATATGAATTACCTACATAGTCGAGGAAGTCAAGTTGGGTGAGAGTGGTTTAGGACTTGGAATCAGCGTGTGATAGTGTAGTGTATGTGCAAGTCGACCCTCACCGAACCCAGACACAGGTATTCTAAGGCGAAAAGGGTCTATAGGGAACTCTCCATTTAAACCTCCGCATTGATTGACTCTCTGGTGATTAGGGTCAAATCAAGCTTGTGGGATTTGCGAAGTCGAAAGTGTTCTTTGGAAATTTCACAAAAGGGATGGGTTCACACCTGCAAGTCCTCAGATTGATAGAAGGAAGAAACCTATGGCTAGATGCAAAGCGTCTTGAGTGAAAAAGAAAGGCCTCATCGAAAATGCAGTCGACAACGAATCACTAGTAAATACGACCAAAGGGCTCGCCAGTGGGGGAAACTAGATGTGAGCCTTTTTTTTCATATATATTCATCCTTCTACTAACAATATATCCAGATCAATCTTAAAATAGCCGATGTCTTTTATACACTTGTTAGAATTTAAAAATATAAACGCTCCTATTTGATATACGCATGCTCAATTTTCATAAGTTTTAGACTGTTTAAGATGTTTAATAAGCATGAAATGTTTCGTATTGGGAAAGAATATTTGTTTATGGTATTAAAGCATTTAAATCATGATCTAATTTTTCAATTGCTATTTTATTATTGCATATTATTCTTTTATTTGATTGATTTTTAAATCATGTTTTTATAGCCCACGATGGGATCGATATCCGGGGTTTCTAAAAGAAAGCCCTATATTTATAGCGACGATACATATATTTACTGAAACACTAATTGCATGATTTATATTTATATATCCAGAAGAGCTAATCTTTAATTTATCATACATTAGCCGCTTAGTGATTGGGGTTAAGTTTAAGCATAATTTTATAAAAATTATTTACTTACGTAATTGCAGTGAATCAATTCATATGGGGTAGAAAGTAAATCATATGGTTAGTGCAAGTAAATTAGAATATACATGATACAGGTGTAAAATTAGAGGACTTTAAGTGACGGTAAAGCATATTTGGTTAATTTTTGTGTTTGGTTAAGATGTTAGCCCCTAGGGTGGGAGAATTAGAGAGGCAGCCAAGTGAGGCTAGTATCTTTCTTACCTAACCAGTATTTAGATTTTTAAAATGGAGTGCTTATATTTCTTTATAACATCTCTAGTAAGGGTAAAAAATAAAGTAACCCTGTTTGGTACAACACATTTTAGATAACTACTAGCAATGTTTACACTCCTACTTATTCACCTGATTCAAAAAAAGGTAAAAGATATTTCATTTGCATAAGTTTTCATCTTACAAAAGTTTAGAAAAAGTAGTTGCTTACTTTCATTTCAAATTATAAAGTATGAAAATAAATTTATTTCAGAATATTATCTTTAGTTGGTGAGATCATTTTCTCTAAACAAAAGTTGTTTCTATTTTGTGTCCTAATATATTTACTTTATTTATATCAGTTTCTCGTAGGTTAAATATCTAAAAGGCTTAATCGAAAGTCATGTTACTTGATAAACAATATGTATACTTGTGTAAATGTATCCACATTCAGATATCATTAAAAAGAAGTATCTAAATGCAATCTTTGACTTCAACTAATAATATTACTTGACTAATCTTTTGACATTGGATTTGAAGGATCTCCTTTTACATGGAGGAGGTAATATTTATGAAAATTGGCAAATTCTTGGTTAATAAACTGGTTGAACATGTTCCTATTACTAAAGTTAAGCACCTTGCAAGGCTAGCTCAAGTCCTCTTCACTGTGATTACATGGCTGCTCTTTCTCCCATTTGCCAAATTTAGTTTTTAGATACCTTAATGTATGGTCTTCTCTATCTTTGATTATATTAAATTAATTCTTGATAATTGGAAAGCTCAACTATGACATTTTATTCGATCCTCTTTCTAAGCATGATGCCTAGGATTGCTAGTAAAATTTGAAACATTGGAATGAAATTTGTTTTTGGAAATATTACACTGAAGGAAAGTTACCAAAGTGGCTTATAATTATGCAGTTGAAAAAGTAGGTTGAGGATGGTTTAGATTACGATTAATGTAAATGGAAACATATAGTAGATTAAACTGGCTATTATGAATGAAGAACTCTTCCTTAAATAAAAAGCATTTGTCAGTCTGGTTTAAGCATGGAGGCAAACTTCAAGTGTTACTATGCAGCTAAAATTTTAAAAGATACATTAAATGTGATATTGAAGATTAATCTGTGATAATACATGGTTATTGACTCTATGGATATTGCTAGTGATCTTCATTGCTTATTTTTTCCAATTGTATTATATATGGCTTGTGATTCTCTTGCTTATTCTCTAATCTCATCGGAATCTGATTTAGGTAAACGTAATATGGATTATTTGGTTTCAACCTCACAGTCTTTAATGAAGTTTGAGGCTCTTAAAATAATTGTAATTAAGGCAATTGTTGAGGATGGATTTACGGTGACTTTATAAAAAAAATTGGTTGATTATCAAATCTGATGTGGTCTTGGCAATACGAAGTTATTTTAAAATGATCTCCCTAAGTATTTTGCTTCCAATACTTATTGTTTTAATCCCTAAGGGATAAAGAAAGAGATCAGTAGCCAGGATTCTGAGACCCATTGCTTTATCTTCCACCTTCTCAAAAATCATCGTAAAGTCTTAGTTGCCACAGTTTTGTGCTTGTGGAGAATCTCATTACGAAAATCAAGGTGCTTTTATAAAGGAGATGTATGTGATAATGTTCTTTTAACCTGAGCTGTTAGCGATATTGATAAATGCTGGAGGATAAAATATTGTTTTTTAATTGGATATTATTTAAGGCTGCAGATTCCATGATTGAACTTTTATTTCTTAATGTTCTTGCGGATGGGATTCAGCTCTGTTTGTAATCTCAATTATAGATGGTTAAACAATTATGGGTGTCTTTATAAATGGTTTTAGCCATGGATTCTTCATCTGGAAGGGGCATTAGACGGGGAGATCAGCTTGTCACCTTATATTTTCATCCTTGTTTTTGATTATCTTTCCAAAGAATCTTGAATCATATGGTTACTCATCGGTACACTGTTATGTAAGATCTACTCATTTAGTCGGTAAGAATTTGCTTTATCTTTGATGATGCATGATTTTCTCCAATGGAAGTAAACAATCTATTAAATGTCTCATGAAAGTTTTGTCGATTTTGAAGAGAGGAAATTTCTGGAATGGTTTTTAACAAAGCTAAATGCCAATTTCTTACAAGTTCTAAATTCACCCAAATGAAAAAAATTGGATTTCAGATTTCACTAACTATAAGAAACTCGATATCTCAAAGTATCTGGGTTTCCCTCTGACAATCGAAGGAAGAAGGCTTTCTCACTATGATGATATCATTATTTAAAATATCTTCTCCAGCTTAATTGTTGGTCCAACTCTTTTATCCGTGGTGGAAGATTAACACTTTTAAAGAGTGTGTTAAGCTGCATTTCCTCTTTATATAGTACGGATGATAAAAATGAAGAAAATTACACGAAGAAATGCTTTCTATTATGTTTAATAAATTTGTTTGGGAAGGAAAACACAGCAATCACATTGGACCAATTGGGAGAAGTTATGTAAGCCTCTTGATTGTGGTGGCTTAGGTTTTAAAAACTTTCAGCATCCTCGGCTTTACATTCTACGCAGCCATTGGATTAAACGAGCACAAAAGTCATTGTGGGCAAGATTTATGCATGCTAAATATTGTCTTAACAATCATCCTTCTCAAGTCGGCCTTAAACTGCAGGATTCTAAAAACTGGAAGGAGCTACTTAAAGTTAGATTCCATGCTGAAAGATGTTCACATGGGAAATAGGTAATGGTCGAGTGTGGTTTGATAATTGAGTACATTTAATGAGTCCTTCGAAACACATTTTAATCCAAATTTTCTATTGACACATTAATACATTATTAGGTGATGGTATTTGGAATTTGCATAAATTTGAAATATATACAGATTTTCATAATGATCTTAAATACTCCTTTTCATATTGGAAAAAAAGATAGAATGATGGTAAAAAGCCTCATAATTATAGTTTATCTAAATTCATTTATCAAACCTCTTTTAATTGGCAAAAAAACGATTGGGGTGCTAGCTTTGGAATAAATACATCACACCTTCTATAATCGCACTACATTGGAAATTGTTTAAAGAGATGCGCAATGAGATGATATTCTTAAACTTAAAGGACTTAGAGTCAAGTCCGAGGGTGTCATTTGTGTCATTGTGATGAAGAGACCATTAGGCATATCTTTTTATATTGCGATTGGGCAGAGGTATGGAAAACAATGTGTTAAGAACATTTATGGGATTACAGAAATGATTATCTCCTTGGAGTTCTATTAAGGCTTCTTTGCAGAACAATTGGAAAACTTCTCCTTATTATTTCATCCTTTTGTGATTTTTTGGTTTTTATGGCTAATAGGAATGATTTAATTTTCAATAATAGTGTTCTTCTTTTGATCTTGTCATCGAAGTATTACTTTTCTTAGTAAGATTGAGAATTAAATTTCTTTCTTCAACTCGAAGCATCAAAAACAAAGTTATGCTTGTTATATGGAGACCACCTAAGAATCATGGCTTAAAATTAATATTGATGGGAGCTTGAGCTTCTTGGTGGTATTGGAGGCCTATGCGAGAAATTATAAAGGACATTGTATATGGTTTTTCTCTCAGCACCTATTATCGCATTTAATGCTTTGGAAGCTGAAGCAATTGCTGCCTTTTGGGGTTTTAAATTATTTATTATGCAACATCATCATTTTGTTCACTTGGAAATGGATTCTCTGTGTTGTACAAATCATATTGTCTCAAGTTGATGTGCCTTGGTTTCTTGATTTAGGCCGAACAAAATTGTAACTTACTCTCTTCATCTATCACAATTCTATGGAGCCATACTTATAGGGAGGAAATCGAAGCCTGCTAATTGGCTAGCAGCTTGGCTTCTTCTTCTCGCTGATGTTATTTATAGTGCCAATTACTCTTCCTTTCCTTTATTTAGTTCTCTTTTGCATGGTTAATTGCAATCCCACATGTTAGATGTAAGACGAGTTTCTTAAATAATATTTTTGGTTTTGGTAAAATATATATATATATATATATATATATATATATATATATATATATATATATAGCATAAACTATCGGTGGATCAAGTTTTTGGCACCGTTTTCGAGGAAAGAAAATTAAATAAAGAAAAAAATTTAAGAAGAAAAATTAATTTTTACTTTTTATAATCTTATTTAAACTTGTTAAATTTATTTTAGGAAGGCTGTTATTTTTGTTGTGTGATTTTATTTTATTGTGGTTTATAATAGTGTATGCGTGGTTTAGGTACTTAAGGAATGATTAGGAATTAGAAAGAACTATAAGAAAAATAAAGAAGTTAAATATAGAAAAAGATTAAAATATTCAAGAAATGGCAAATCAAAATAAAGAAAATGCGATATCCATAAAGAATTTTGACCTTTAAGAGATTATCTTAAGCACATAACTAGATGAATTTCATGGTAGTATTCAAAATCTTGCTTTGTAGTGGCTATGGATTCATTTGAACTTAAACCTGCTATTATCGAATGGTATCTAAGAATCGGTTTGAGGGTGCACTTATTTGAATATCCAAATTCCTGACTTACGATTTTCTAGAATTGTACGCTACATTTAAATATGATAGTGTTTTAGATGATCTTTATTAGACTTATGCTTTCTTTTCTCATTGAGGGATAAAGCTAGAATATGGTTACATTCTACCGCACCTCGTCCCCATCGAGCTGAAATTTATCATAAAAATTCTTGCTAAATGTTATTTTCCACCATCAAATATTGCTATGCTTAGAAATGATATTACATCTTTTGGTAAAATTGAAGGGGAATCTATTTATGAAGCTTTTTCGAATGTTTTAAGTTCTCTTGAAAGTGCTGATAGATTGAAATGCAAGTTGGTTAATAATTCAAACTTGTTATAAATGGATTAGTTGGATCTCTTAAATTTATCATGGAAATCTTTGGTGGTGGTGGTTCATTAATGTCTAAACGGTTTAATGATGCTTACGCCTTAATTGAAGAAATGACTACAAATAATTTTAAATGGCCTTAAAAAGGTAAATCATAAAAAGGTAGCCGGTATTCATGAATCGATGCATTTGCAATGCTAGCAAATCGAAGTTGCTACAATTTTGAGGTGATAGACCAATTTAGAATGAATTTTCTCGAAGCCAATGTCGACAAATGAAAAAAATTCATTAGACGAAATGGTAGATTCTCAAGGCTCTCATTAGCAACTTTGAATGCCAAAACAAGCATAATAACCTATATTCCAATTAATATAACCTCGTGGAAGAATAGTCAAAATTTGTGGAATAACAATAATCGGGTGGTAGTAATCAACAGTAGGGGAACAATCGAGTAAAACCCATTGGGGAATTGGAACAATTAAGAGAATAATACTTACTCAAACGTACTTATCCTTCGGGTTTTAACAATGCTGCTTCACGGTATAAGGAGAAAAGTTGTCTATAGAAAAGTGGTGTTCTGAATGGAAATCAGTGCAAATTCAAGGAGTTATAATTAGAAAGAGTGAGAAATTAAATGGGACAAATAGTCGATTCATTAAGTAATAGATCCTAAGGAACACTTCCTAATAATCTTGAGATAAATCTAAGAGATAAAAATAAAAAGCCAGTAAAAGTTTGTTCAATTGTGAAGTGGAAGGGGTTGGAAGGTAGAGTTCGAAAAAGAATGAAGTAGAGAAGAGGAGATTGAAGAACCAAAAGAGGACACTTAGAAAGGTTCGGAAAGACATATTTCTCCACACAAAATTGATTTAGAAAAGCCACCACCACAATTTTTTTCGAGACTTTGACAACCACAGAGTTAGTTAGAAATTTTCAAAATTCTTGGAATTTTAAGAAACTTACAATTAATATTCCATTTGTTGAAGCATTAGAACAAAATGTCGAGCTATCTTGAAGTTGGAAGGATATTCTCGACGAGAAAAGGAAGTTTGATGGAACAGTCATATCCACAAGGAGTTATAGAAGATGTTTTAATAAATGTGGATCAATTTTCTTCCATATTGATTTCATTGTGGTAGATATGAAGGAAGATAAAGAGATGCTATTATTTTAGGGAGACCTTTCCACCTACGAGAAAGAGCAATGATAGATGTACGGGGAATTAGCTATGCGCGTAAATGATGTGTGACATTTAACCTTTAAAGTCAATGAAATATTCTGTAAAAGGTAAAGATGATGAGTGTTTCAGGATGAATGTAATGAGGTATCTGAGTCAATGTCATTTCCAAGCAACACATGAAGAAATGCGAAAGTAAAAAGTTGGAATGCGAACGAAGAGGAAGCACAACATTATGATGTTTTTATTGAGACGGACTTAAATTCTATTCAAGAAAGTTTTGAAGTGTTGGATATGAAAAATAAAGATGAATCTTAAACATTTAAAATATGCCTTCTTAGGTGATTCCTCGACTTTATTTGTTATAATTTTGTAAAAATTAACTAAAGAAGAAAGAGAATTTAAAACTTTAAAGAAATATAGGAAAGCCTTTGGATGGACCATAACTAATATTAAATAAATCACTCATTCAATTTGTATGCACATAATTCTTATGGAAGAAAACTATCATGTTGTCTAAGCTTGAAATTAGAAAAATCTCTCTTACGATGGTAATGAACATTTTGATGAAAAATTGTTCTACCCTGTCCGATGGCGTGTTCCATGGTATGCCGACCTTGTCAGCACAGCTATTGTGACATATTACCCCATGGTTTACATACTGATAGGAAAGATTTTATACGAAGCTTAAGACTTCTTTTGTGATGACCCATTTATATAAATAAGGAAATGATCTCATTATTAGAGAATGTGTACCACTAGAAGAGAGAAAGATAAGGAAGAAAGTTAAAAAGACAATTTTACATTTCTCAAATTAAAATAATTTATACACTTTTTATTTCTTTAAATAAAAATACGAAAACATTTACAAAAACAAAAATACCAAAAGTTTTTAAATTATTTTTATGCGTAGTTCTGGATCTGAAGAATTATTACCTTTTGATTCCAAATTAGAAAGAACAACTAAAATAATTAGAAAAGGAAAACAAATTCAAAAATATCAGGAAATGGCTAACTTACATAACAATAATCAAAATCCAATAGAAATCAATGAACAAAATGTTTATAAACCATTAAGGAATTATACAAACCCTACAGCTGAAGAACTTTATATTAGTATTCAAATGCCAGCTGTAGATGCTAATTCTTTTGAGCTTAAACCTTCTATTATTCAAATGGTTCAAAATAATCAATTTGGAGGAACACCAAATGAGGATCCAAATTTACATCTTGCTAGTTTTTTAGAACTTTGTGCTACCTTTAAATATAATAATGTTTCTGATGATGCTATTAGGCTTAGACTCTTTCCTTTTTCCTTAAAAGATAAAGCAAAGATGTGGCTTAATTCATTAGTAACTTGTTATATTAAAACTTAAGCAGATATGGCACAAAAATTCCTTGCTAAATATTTTCCTCCTTCTAAAACTGCTAAATTAAGAAATGATATTACTTCATTTATGCAATTTGATGGAGAAACAATTTATGAAGCATGGGAAAGATTTAAAGAACTATTAAGAAAATGTCCTCATCAAGCTTTACCAGATTGGTTAATTATTCAAACATTTTATAATGGACTAATTGGATCACTTAGATCAATTATAGATGCTGCTGCTGATGGTTCTTTAATGGCTAAGACATTTGAAAAAGCTTATAATTTAATTGAAGAAATGGCAAATAATAATTTTAAATGGCCTTCTGAAAGGGTTAATCCTAAAAGAATGACAAGTATTCATAATAATGAACCATTTTCTATTTTAGCTTCACAAGTGGCTGCGATATCTAAGAAATTAGATAATTTTACTATTAATATGTCGCATGTAAGTAATGATAATTCTCTAAATACTGATGATTCTCAAACAATAGAAACTTTGCAAGCTATTGCTAGTAAAAATAATAACCCTTATTCTAATTATTATAATCCAGGTTAGAAAAACCATCCTAATTGTAATTGGAATAACGGACATCAACAATGGAGTAATAATCAAGTTAATCCAACCGGAAATTGGAACAATCAAGGAAATTCAAACTTTAGCCCAAGTTATCCTCTTGGTTTTAACAATCAGTAGAAAAAGTTATCTATAGAAGAATTGATCTTGCAATTAGGCAATCAGCTACAAAGTCAAAACACTGCTATTCAAAATATTGAGAATCAGATGGGTCAAATTGCTAATTTTATTAATTACAGACCTCAAGGAACACTGCCTAGTAACGTCGAAATTAATCTAAAAGAAACTGGAAAAGAACATGAACAAGCAAAAGTTGTACAACTTAGAAGTGGAAAGGAATTAAAAGAGAAAATTCGGAATGAAATTGAAAAAGAGAGAGAGGTAAAAGAGATTGAAAAACCTAAAGAAACTCTTTCTCTAAGTAAAGATCAGACTGTAATTCCTATTGAAGTGGAAGTTGAAAGACCACCACCACCTTTTCCTCAAAGACTAAAAAAACATAAGCTTGACCATCAATTTTCTAAGTTCTTTGATATTTTTAAGAAACTTACCATTAACATTCCTTTTGCTAAAGCTTTGGAATAAATGCCAAGCTATGCAAAATTTATGAAGGATATTTTAAGTATGAAAATGAAATTTGAAGCTTATGAAACTGTTGCATTAGGTGAAGAATGTAGTGTAATAATTCAAAAGAAACTACCTCAGAAACTTAAAGATCCTGGAAGTTTCACTATACCTTGTGCTATTGGAGAAAAATTTTGTGGAAAAGCCTTATGTGATTTAGGAGCAAGTATTAATCTCATACCATTTTCTATCTTTCGAAAGTTAGTTTAGGAGAGATTTCTCCCACCACTGTAACCCTTCAGTTAGCTGATCGATCTATCCCTTATCCTAAAGGAGTTATAGAGGATGTTCTTGTTAAGGTGGATAAATTTATCTTTCCTGTGGATTTCATTGTATTGGATATGGAAGAAGATAAAGAAATATCTATTATTTTATGGAGACCTTTTCTAGCTACTGAACGAGCTATGATTGACGTGCAAAAAGGATAATTAATGATGAGAGTTAATGATCAAGAAATAACATTTAATGTGCTGAAATTAATGAGGAATCCTGATAAAGAAAAATGCTATCGGATGGATATTTTTGATTATATAATTGAAAAACATTATCAAGAAAAATGTAAGGTCATTTCTGAAGAAAAAGATGATGAATCTGTGTTATATAATGGTCATCAATTGAAGAAACTGAAGAAGTAAATGAAGAAAATTTATCTGAAGAAACTCATTATATTCATGAAAATTGTGAAATTTTAGACACAACTAAAAATGATGTACTTTTACCCTTAGTTGAAAAAGCCCCTGAACTGAACTAAAAATGCTACCTGCACATTTAAAGTATGCATTTCTTGGAAATTCATTAACTTTACCTGTGATTATATCTTCAGAACTAAGCAAAGATCAAGAAGAAAAATTAATAGGAGTTATGAAGAATTATAAGAAAGCTTTTGGTTGGACTATTGCAGATATAAAAGGAATAAGCCCTTCAATCTGTATACATAGGATTCTAATGGAAGAAAATCATAAACCCACTATTGAACCTTAAAGAAAATTGAACCCAATTATGAAAGAGGTTGTTAAAAAAAGATTTTGAAATGGTTAGATGCTGGAATTATCTATCCTATTTTGGATAATCAATGGGTAAGTCCTATTCATTGTGTTCCAAAGAAAGGAGGAGTAGCTGTCATTGTCAATGATAAAAATGAATTAATCTCTACAAGACAAGTTACTAGATGGCAAATTTGTATTGATTATCAAAAATTAAACAACACCACTAGAAAGGATTATTTTCCTTTACCTTTCTTAGATCAGATGTTGGATAAATTAGCTGGACACTCATATTTCTATTTTTTGGATGGATATTCTGGTTATCATCAATTACCTGAGGACCAAGAAAAAATAACATTTACAAGTCCTTATGGAAGATTTTCCTTTAG
This sequence comes from Papilionanthe hookeriana x Papilionanthe teres, assembly GCA_022702705.1. Taxonomy (NCBI): domain Eukaryota; kingdom Viridiplantae; phylum Streptophyta; class Magnoliopsida; order Asparagales; family Orchidaceae; genus Papilionanthe; species Papilionanthe hookeriana x Papilionanthe teres. The sequence goes on along the minus strand of CM040423.1, from coordinate 170,610,064 downwards.
AAGAATGCCTTTCGGTTTATGTAATGCACCTGCAACTTTTCAAAGATGTATGATGTCAATATTATGTGATTTAATTGATAAAGGAATTGAAGTATTTAGGGACGATTTTTCAGTATTTGGAACTTCTTTTGAGTCTTGCTTGGAAAATATAACGAAAGTTTTAAAAAGATGTGAAGAAACAAATTTGGTTTTAAACTAGGAAAAGTATCAATTTATGACATAAAATTTCACAAATAGGTATGGAAGTTGATTAGGCAAAATTAAGAATCATTGCTGAACTTCAACCACCTACTACTGTTACTGATGTGAGAAGTTTTCTGGGTCATGCTGGATTTTATAGGATAAAGGATTTTTCTAAAATTACTAAACCTCTTTATCATTTATTAGAAAAAGAAGCTAAATTTGAATTTAATGAAGATTGTCTGAATGACTTCAATATTCTGAAAGAAAATTAATCACTGCACCTGTTATTGTTACACCTCATTGGAGTAAACATATTGAATTAATGTGTGATGCAAGTTATTATGCAATTGGAGCTTTATTGGTACAAAAATATGAGTAAATTTTTAATGTTATATATTATGCTAGTAAAACTCTTAATGAAACTAAAAGAAATTACACTACTACTGAAAAAGAGCTTTTAGCAATAGTATATGCATTTGATAAATTTAGACCGTATCTTCTTGGAATGAAATGCATCGTACATACTGATCATTCTGCTATTAAGTATTTAATGTCTAAAAAGGATGCTAAACCTAGATTGATCAGATGGGTTTTACTTTTACAAGAATTTGATTTTCAAATTATGGACAGAAAAGGAACTGACAACCAAATTGCTGATCATTTATCAAGAATTAAAAATAATAGTGAGAAGATTTATGAAGAAAATATAAATGAGAAATTCCCTGATGAACAGTTATATGTTATTCAAGGATTACAAATGCCTTGGTATGCAGATATAGTTAACTATATGGTTAGCAATATTTTACCGTATGAGTTGAATAACAAATATATTAAGAAATTCAAGAATGATTGTAAATCATATATTTCAGAAGATCCTCATTTATTTAAAATAGAAAGAGATTCTGTGATTCAAAGATGTGTACCTTTTGAAGAAACTTTTGTAATAATTCAAAAATGTCACGATTCTGAATTTGGAGGACACTTTGGAGTAGATAAAATTGTGTTTAAAATTTTAAATTCTGGATTCTATTGGCCTACTGACCCGACCCGCAATAACGTAGTAATTTTTTCTTCCAAAAGATGACCAAAAACTTGACCCAATTTATAAATAGTGGCTAGTGTATAAAATTAAAATGTTATAAAAGTTTAGAAAATATTTTACACACTAGGGGTACTACTCAAGTATACTTATCGTTTCAAGTAATATAGAGTTTTCTTTTATAACCCCAGTATCGATCCCACACAGAAGCGAGGTTAGAAATTCTTTAGGCTAATTACAGTCTATTTCTATAAGGCCTATATTTGGAATGTCAATTAAAACGATTTTTCTAATAACTAATCCTAAATAAAGTTCTTAAATAAAAAGATAACTTATGGATAAATTTGTTTGGAGAATTTCGAGATATTAAAAACTACCTTTCTCTTGCAATTACATAGATAATGTGTAGGAAACAAATGCTTAGAATTTTATGTAGTAGTGCCAAATAGAAGCATTCCTATTATTTACCCTTTGGTCTAGGCATAAAGAACAATGGCTAATCTATAGATCGGTTCAGGATGTTTTATTAGTAGAATGGGTTAATCTTGGCTCACACTTCTAGATGTCTAAGGGTGGCTATGGTCAGCCCTACCAGTGACCAGTTCCCTTTCTATAAACCAAATTATTAGAATTTATTCTGTCACTCTAAAAACTAATTAATTCTATGCCCAATAAATCATATCTTCCTATTTATTTGCACTTCACCTTGAATAACCCACATAAAGCCTTCGATTACCCAAGGATTCATGTGATATCTACTAGTTAAGAACTCATCTCCGGATAGGTCTCAGAATTCTTCAACAGATTTTAACATTACAAGTGATCAATTTTTAAAGTAAATTATGATCCGGTATGAATACCATCACCATAATTTAATAAGAGAATATCTAAGCAAATCTTAATTCCTAATCATACATCTATTTCATTACAAAATAAAAGTAAGTGAAAATAATGGTATAAGAAGTAAAAGAATTGATAGAATTATGTAATAAAGTAAGTGCCAACAAGGAACTTATTTCATTAGTATTCTATTATATTTATGCAACTATCTGTCACCTAGAAGCATCTAATAGATAATTCTATCATAAAAATAATTTTCCTACACATGCCACTACTTCATATTACAAGAAAGAGTAAAGAAAATCACTTTCGAAGCATGGATAAATCACAACAGAAAACTCGATTTAAAACAAAGAAAATCCACTAGAAAGTGTTTACAACAATTACAAGAGAATGAAGAACACAATACTTAGCTTTTTCCCTCTGAAGGAAAGAAGAAGATCTCTCCACCTAAGTCTCCCACCGATCCATGAACCGTTCGTACATCTTTTACATAAATATCTCAAAATACCTCACCAATTTCACTATAAGATGTAGAAATCTACATCTTCATGACTCTAAAATGACTAAAATAACTAAGGGGGAAGAAAGAGAGGGAGAGAGAGAGAGAGACAAGAGAGAGGCAAGAGAGGCACTTTTTCCTGTAGAAATATCTCCTATTTATAGAGCTCAGAAAATGGCCAAGGGTTGCTTAAGGCACCTCTTCAAAAGTAGTACACATTCATTGAATCTTCTAGAAACTGACTATGATGCCTAGGCGCTGGGATCTAGCGCCTAGGCGCCAGACTCCTGTGACCAAGTCTTTGCATACCTTCACTTTGGGTCGCACCTCTTCATGATTTAAACTGCTCTAATGTGTCTAAATTCATTGTATCACATGTCTTATATATTAGGAAAAACTTCCAGTCTTCTAGAAAGTCTAAAAACTACTTAACACCGTCAAAATAACTCCCAAAGTCGTCAAAAATCCCTCCAATAACCGTTTCTAGATGATTATGGCACCTATGCCTTGATTCCGGCTCCCAGGCGCCGTTTTCTCATCGTCACTGGCACATGGGAGCTGGGTTTGGCACCTAGGTGCCACCCTGTGCTCAGCTCCACTGTTTTGCTCCGTTTGGCTCCTTTTCAACTCCGTTTCACCTCATTTCAGTTGTGTTGCGTTCCTAACATCTTCAACTATAAGATAGATATAATAACAACGTTTCTCAAAAGTATAATTTCATCCAAAAACATGTGAGAAATATAAAAGATATTAAGTATAGAAAGACACATCAATATGTGCTAAGTTAGAATTTTCTTGCTTGCTTATTTTGGCTCAAAATTGCATAGTTTTTGCTTAATTTTCTCTAAAATCATATTTTTATATTTGAAGATAAACGTATGTAGAATGTCTTCCTTTAAAGTGTAATATCTTTAAAAATGTACTTAAAGTGGGCATGAAATGAACACTAAAAACTGGTAATTTTAAGTGGATCACCTACATTACTCAAAGATGTTGGAGATTATGTGAAAACTTATGATTGATGTTAAAGAATGAGAAATATATCCAGAAAAGATGAAATTCCTCTAAACTTTATATTAGAAATTGAATTTTTTATGTATGGGGTTTAGACTTTATGGGACCTTTTGTACCATCATCTGGAAGGATTTATATTTTATTAGTAGTTGATTATGTTTCACAGTGGATTGAAGCTGTAGCTTTACCTAACTGTGATTCCAAAAGTGTTTCGAAATTTTTAAAGATGATGATTTTTACAAGATTTGGAATGCCAAGGGTAATTATCACAGATGGGGGATGTCATTTCAGAAATATAAATTCAATCATTACTGGAAAAATTTGGAATTAAACATAGAATTGCAACAGCTTATAACCCGCAAACAAGTGGAATGGCTAAAGTATCAAACAGAGAAATTAAAAGAATATTAGAGAAGACTGTTAATCCTAAAGAACATATTGGGTTGATAGACTTGATTCTGCATTATGAGCTTATAGAACAACTTATGAGACACCTATCGAAATGTCACTTATCGGTTAATTTATAGTAAATATTGTCATCTACCTATTGAACTGGAACATAAATCTTACTGGGCGATAAAGGAGTTCAATTATGATTTGAATGCTGCAGGAGAGAAATGATTATTACAACTGAATGAAATGGAAGAAATAAGAAATGAGTCCAATGAAAATGTGAAGATATATAAGGAAAGAATGAATAAATTGCATGACAAAAAGATTTCAAGGAAATATTGAGCCTGGATAAGAAGTATTACTATTTAATGCTTGTTTTAAACTTTTTCCTGGAAATTAAGATCTAAATGGATGTGACCATTTATAATTGAGAAAGTATACCCTTATGGAGCTGTGGATATTAAAGATCCCAAAACTGGAAAAATATTTAAAGTTAATGGATTAAGACTGAAGCCTTATATAGAAGAAATGAAACCAAATTACAAAGAGGCTTACTAACTGAGTCTACCCGATTAAATCAACTGATTAGGTCGGGCTGACGATGTTAAACCAAGCATTTAGTGGGAGGCAACCCATTTTGTTATCATTGTGATTGTTTGTGATTTGAATTTATCTTTATTGATGTTTGTGTGTGGATCACACCCTTTTATTAGACTTATTTTTAAGACCACAACTTTGTAAAATTTAATGATAGGCGAAATGGAGTCGAACGTGGTTCTAGTGCCTAGGTACCAAAGTCGGCGCCTAAGCACCAGAATAACCTGCGCGTATCAATAGTCTGGTGCCTAGGCGCCAAATTCCGACGCATAAGTGCCACAGTTACAGATTGTGCAAAAACTGAAATTTTTCAGTTTTTCACACAAAATCTCCCTATAAATTGCCCTACCTTCGTCCCCAATCCCATAGAAACTTTAATTTCAACCAGAGCAATCCATTTTGGAGGACTTAAGAGGAGTTTGGAAGCAATGGAAAGAAGAAATCATGGAAATGAGGTAAGAGAAAAATCCCCCAAAGATCCTCAACCTTAGTTTAATGGTTTTATTGCAGTTAGTATGGAGAGTTTATTTAGTCGTCTGGAAAAGATTGAAGCGAAACTTTAAAGCATTGGGAATCATTTGCATGAGATGTATCATCAAATTGAGCATGTGGAATGGAAATCAAAACCTCAATTTGATCATATGGCGGCCTATCAAGACGCTCAAGTAGCAATGTATGAGAAGAACAAGTGGATTAATGAAAAGAAGGCTTTGGAATTTCCAAGGGTGTTGGTTTTCTATCCATTTGGTCCTAGCGAACTTCATTGCGAAAGAGATGGAAATTGAAATTCGGTTTTAAATTGATCTTTTCTATGTTCTAGGTGTGATTGAGTTTAGTTCTAGTGTGTTGAATATCGAGTTTGTGTGTTTGCTTAATTGTTCTATGTGTGTTGTTGGATTGAAAATTTGCTTTGAATTTATGTTATTTGTGTTGTTTATAGAATGATGAACCCTATTATAGTCTCATTCTGGAATTTATTAAGTTTGGAATGAAAATTGTGAATTGGAATTGAAGAATTTGGTTATATTTTGAGTTTGAAATGTGGATCTACGTTATCATTTTAAATTGATTTTTGGAAATGTTTGGAGGATATAAATAAGATTAATACTCTTATAAGAGTAATTAAGAGTCGAAATTGATAAGTTTTAGTGGAAAATATAATCTTTAAATCGAATTTTGGAAAGGTGAGTCTAGCGCCTAGGAGCCAGAATTCAACTCCTAGGCGCCGGTTCGGCCAGAACTGAAACTTCATCTTCTTAAACTAGCCCCACACCATTTTTGATGCCTAAGCTTCCCTTTCCTCCTATTTTCGTGAAAATAGACCTTAGAGATCCCATTTGAAGCCGGATTTTCAAGTTTTTGAGCTTGAAATCACACGATTACTTCATCCCAAGGTCAGATCTACATTCTCAACCATTAATTTTTTATTTTCACCATGGATTTTGCTCTCTTTGAAGAAAACCAAAATTTTGGAAAAACATTGATTTTTAGAGTTAAATCCATGGAATTTTAAGCTCTTTCAAGTTCGAAAAGCTTAAACTAGTTCATTTCCTTTGATCCTTTAAATTTATTGTGTTTTATTTCACGTTTAGATGGCACCCAAATCTAAGCGAGGAAAGTAACGAGAAAATTTTGATCATAGCAAGTTTTTCACTGTTACTGCACATTTTCGCATACAACGATTTTGCTACGACCACAAAGTTTATTTTGGAAAGAAGTATTTACAATCCTGGAGGAAGGATTGAGGATATGATCATTGCACTCAACTGGCGGCAATGGAATAATATGGACGTCATCATGTCGTCGCCGTCAATTTTTGTATCATGTCATTGTCAAGGAGTCGCCATCGAATATTAGCCTAGTTTTATTCATATAAATCCTATGAAGGATTTAGAGAATTTTTAGGACCAATAGTAGAAAAGGATGTTTATGATAATTTTTATATGAGGATATTCTAGAATAATATAATCTAGAATTTTCATATTAAGAAAATCATGGTAAACCAGAGATTTCTATTTCGGGTTCTTTTAGATCTCCTATAGAGGCAAGCCTCTATAGTTAATTACATCTTAAACAATTTCTAATTGTCTAAGAAAACTTCTTATTAATGTTAACCATTTGTTTTCTAAGAATCTATTTTAAGGAGAGATGTACCCACTATCACTCCCGAATGTCGTTATATCATGTTATTGAATACTTTAGGTATTATGTCTAACCTAAAGATTCTGGTTTCATTTCTGTTGTCAATGTCGTTGTTTTGTTGAGAAGTTTCAGGTTATGTGTCTAACCTAAAAAGTTTTGGTTTTGTTTTTGTTGTCAATGTCGTTGTTTTCTTGAGAAGTTTCAGGTTATGTGTCTAACCTAAAAAGTTTTGGTTTTGTTTTTATTGCCAATGTCGTTGTTTTGTTGAAAAGTTTCAAGTTATGTGTCTAACCTAAAAAGTTTTAGTTTTGTTTTTGTTTGCCTAGAATGTCGTTCTTCAAAACAGAGTTAGTACACCCTATAACATGTAAAGAAAATCTAAGCGAAATTTCTTGTTTTCACCCTGCAAAGAAAACATTGTCAGAAATAATATCATAGAATATTTGGATATGTCTTGGATGTCAATTTATGTCGAATTATTTTGAAATGTCAATTTTTTTGGTTGATTATGTCAGTTTTTGTTTGAAATGTTGAGTTTATACTTAAATTCTGAATTAACTTGAGTTCTTAGGTTTGAAATTAGATTTAATATTGATTGAACTAACTTGGGTTCATGTCTAGTTGAACCTAAGTTAGATTCAATGTTGATTGAATCTATTTAACTTGAATTCGTGTCTGTCTGAACTTAAGTTAAAAGATTTGAAATTAGATTCAATATTGATTGAATTAACTTAGGTTCATGCATAGTTGAACCTAAGTTAGATTCAATGTTGATTGAATCTATTTAACTTGAATTTGTGTCTGTCTGAACTTAAGTTAAAAGATTTGAAATTAGATTCAATATTGATTGAATTAACTTGGGTTCATGTCTAGTTGAACCTAAGTTAGATTCAATGTTGATAGAATCTATTTAACTTGAGTTTATGTCTGTTTGAACTTAAGTTAAAAGATTTGAAATTAGATTCAATATTGATTGAATTAACTTGGGTTCATGTCTAGTTGAACCTAAGTTAGATTCAATGTTGATAGAATCTATTTAACTTGATTTCATGTAGGTCTGAACTTAAGTTAAAAGGTTTGAAATTAAATTCAATATTAATTGAATTAATTTAGGTTCATGTCTGACTGAACCTAAGTTAGATTCAATGTTGATTGGATTTATTTAACTTAAGTTCATGTCTGTCTGAACTTAAGTTAAATGGTTTGAAATTAGATTCAATATTGATTGAATTAACTTGGGTTCATGTCTGGTTGAACCTAAGTTAGATTCAATGTTGATTAAATATATTTAACTTGAGTTTATGTCTGTCTGAACTTAAGTTAAAAGGTTCAGTTCAGAATAGATTTAATTAAGTTTTAAGTCTTGTTTAATTAGGACTTAAAGGTTAATCAAGTCTAATAAATTAGACTCGATTAGATTTCGCGAACCATCTAAGTCCCTTTTAGATAAGACTTAAGTTTTAATTAAGTCTATTTAAAGTTAGACGTAGACTTGGGATTGAATTTAAGCCTGGTTTTAGTTTAGATTCAAGTTAGGTTGAACCTAAGTTTTAGGTTAGACTTAGGTTCATGTCGTGTTAAACCTAAGTATGGTTTGACTTAGCTCTAATATGGGTTAGATTTAAGTTAGGTTTTTGGGTTAGGTTCATGTCAAGTTGAACCTAAGTTTAGTTTGACTTAAGTCTAATATGGGTTAGACTTAAGTTAAATTTTCAGTTTAGGTTAAGTTAGGTTCAAGTCAGGTTGAACCTAAACTTAAGGTTGATTTTAGTTCAATGTGGGTTAAATTAAAATTTGATTTGAGTTTAAGGTAGGTTGAACTCAAGTTTAGTTCAGTTTAGGTTAGGTTCAATATGGGTTAAACCTAAGGTTTTAATTTAAGTTAGGCTCAATGTGGGTTGAACCTAAGGTTTAGGTTAACTTGAGTTCAAGTTAGATTGAACTCAAGTTAGTTTAGGTTTAGGTTAGGTTCAATGTGGGTTGAACCTAAGGTTTAGGTTAACTTGAGTTCAAATTAGATTGGACTCAAGTTAGGTTAGGTTTAAGTTAGGTTCAATGTGGGTTGAACCTAAGGTTTAGGTTAACTTGAGTTCAAATTAGATTGGACTCAAGTTAGGATAGGTTTAAGTAAGCTTCAATGTGGGTTGAACCTAAGGTTTAGGTTAACTTGAGTTCAAGTTAGATTAGACTCAAGTTAGGTTAGGTTTGATGTTTATGTTATGTTGGACTTGAACTAAAGGTTGGATTTGGGTTTAATTAAACCTTAGTTGATTAAGGTTTAATAATTAATTAAGTCTAATGTGGTAGACTTAATTAGAATTTGTGTTTGATTAAGTCTTACTTAGTTAAGACTTAATAATTTAATTAGGTCTAATGAGTTAGACTTAATTAAGGTTTATGTTTGATTAAGTGTAATTTAGTTAAGACTTAATGGTCTAATTAGGTCTAAGGGTTAGATCTAATTAGGGTTTAAGTTTAATTAAACCTTAGTAAGTTAAGGTTTAATGGTTTAATTAGGTCTAATAGGTTAGACCTAATTAGGGTTTATATTTCATTAAACCTTAGTTAGTTAAGGTCTAATGGTTTAATTAGGTCTAATGGGTTAGACCTAATTAGGGTTTAGGTTTGATTAATTCTAATTTAGTTAAGACTTAATGGTGTAATTAGGTCTAAGGATTAGACCTAATTAGGGTTTAAGTTTGATTAAACCTTAGTTATTTAAGGTATAATGGTTTAATTAGGTCTAATTGGTTAAGCCTAATTAGGGTTTAAGTTTGATTAAATCTCAGTTAGTTAAGGTTTAATGGTTTAATTAGGTCTAATGGGTTAGACCTAATTAGGGTTTATATTTGATTAAACCTTGGTTAGTTAAGGTCTAATGATTTAATTAAGTCTAATGGTTAGACTCAATTAGTGGTTTAGGTTTGATTAAACCTTAGTTAGTTAAGGTCTAATGGTTTAATTAGGTGCAATGGGTTAGACTACATTAGGGTTTATATTTAATTAAACCTTAGTTAGTTAAGGTCTAATGATTTAATTAGGTCAATGCGGTTAGACCTAATTAGGGTTTAGGTTTGATTAAACCTTAGTTAGTTAAGGTCTAATGGTTTAATTAGAGTCAAGGGTTAGACTTAATTAGGGTTTAAGTTTGATTAAACCTTAGTTAGTTAAGGTCTCAATGGTTTAATTAGTTGCAATGGTTTAGGCCTAATTAGGGTTTAAGTTTGATTAAACCTTAGTTAGTTAAGGTTTAATGGTTTAATTAGCTCTATTATGTCTTTAAACTTAATTAAAAAGTTTAATTTTGATTAATTAAGTTTAATATGTCTTTAAACTTAATTAATATTTGATTTTTATATTAAACCTAATTTAAGTAAGGTTTAATGGGTTAATTAAGTTTATTATGTCTTTAAACTTAATTAAAAAGTTTAATTTTGATTAATTAAGTTTAATATGTCTTTAAACTTAATTAAGATTTGATTTTTATATTAAACCTAATTTAAGTAAGGTTTAATGGGTTAATTAAGTTCATTATGTCTTTAAACTTAATTAAAAAGTTTAATTTTGATTAATTAAGTTTAATATGTCTTTAAACTTAATTAAGATTTGATTTTTATATTAAACCTAATTTAAGTAAGGTTTAAATGTTATTTTAAATTTAGTTAAGTCCAATTTGGTCATTTTAGCCTTAAGTGAAGTTTCTCATTAGTCTATCATAGACTAGAACCATTTTCAAACTTTAATTGTTGATGAAAATAAGTTAAATTTGTAAAGGTTATTTTTAGGATTAAAATTATTTAATTAATAAAGAATTTTAATCCTAAATTTCAAAATACTATTCAAAATGATTTCTTTGACTTAGAAATAATTTTCTTAGGGTTATTGTTTGTTGCCCTATCATTTCTAGCCATTTGCATTTTTATTTTCCTTAATTTTCAATTTTTATAATTATTATTTGAAATAATTATAAAAAAACTTGAAAATTAACGAAAAGTGTCCTAGACATGTTTTATGTCCTTAGAAAAATCATGGAAGGTCCCTAAGAACATAAAGATGAATGCCTCAAAGTTTCATAATTTTTTGATTTATAAATAATTTTTAATAATTAAAATACTCCATAGAGTATTTAATTAATTAAAAATTAAATACTGAGAAGAAAATTATGATTTTAGTCTCATAATTTTATCCTCTTCAAGAGCTTTCCAGTGGTATTTTTGTCATATTTTTGTGACCTCTAGATAAAAAGATATTGATTTTTGAAGTTTTTAAGGTTAAAAATGGATTTTTTTTATAATTTCTCGCCGCCAAACTCCTCATGCAAGAGGTGTTTTGTGAGCTGTCCTTGCACCTCCTAATGAGCTTACACATCATCTCTTAAGCTTGGCAAATGGTGACACACAAGCTCATCCCTCATCAGTGCTTCTAACCATGGTAAGGGGGGGTTTCATGTACGGTTTTCCTTCCATTGGGTGGCTTGGGAGGTGGAAGATGAGGCCACATGTTGGCCGGCCACCTCATGGATAAATGAAGCTTAGGGTGAAGGAGAAAGTGACACCTCACCCCATGCATCATGATGGGTATTAACCCATGGCTAAGTGGTCTTAATGTGGGCTTAATTATGTGTTAATTAAACCTTAAGATGAGTTTAGCCTAATTAATTATGAGAAGGCTATATGTCATTTCATTTCTTTTTAATTTCCCTTTTTAATTTCCCATTTTAATTAATTATTTTATTAATTAAAATTGTTGGAAAATAATTTATTAATCAATTTATTAATTGAAAATAATTTTAATTTAATTAATTGATTAATTTTATCATTTTTGTCATTTTTTTATTTTAATTTAATTTTCATTTTAATTAATTATGTCATTTAATTAAAATATTAAAAAATAAATCATTAGTCATTTTAAGTAATCAAAATAATTTTGAAATTAATTATTTGATTAATTTTGTTGTTTTTATTTCATTTTTATCTATTTTAATCAAAATAGATAGGTGTTGACCAATTTTGACCTAGGTTGACCCAAGTTAGCTCAAATTAATCATTTTAATTTTAAAATGTCCAGTACATGTGATTTTGTCATTTTGGGGTTTTAAATGTGTCATTGGGTGAAAGGGTTGACTTATGGGTCAACAGGATTGGTCATTGGGTCTGGTTTGACCATTTTGACCAAGGTTGACTTTTAAGTCAAAAGGTTAACCTATGGGGTCAATAGGGTTGGTCACTGGGTCTGGTTTGACCAATTTTGACCAATGTTGACTTTTTAGGTCATAAGGTTGACCTATGGGGTCAACAGGGTTGGTCATTGAGTCTGGTTTGACCATTTTGACCAATGTTGACTTTTTAGGTCATAAGGGTGACCTATGGGGTCAACAGGGTTGGTCACTTGGTCTAGTTTGACCATTTTGACCAATGTTGACTTTTTAAGTCATAAGGTTGACCTATGGGGTCAACAGGGTTGGTCATTGGGTCTGGTTTGACCATTTTGACCAATGTTGACTTTTAGGTCATAAGGGTGACCTATGGGGTCAACGTGGTCGGGTCACTCGGTCTGGCTTGACCATTTTGACCAATGTTGACTTTTTAGGTCATAAGGTTGACTTATGGGGTCAACAGGGTCGATCATTGGTCTGGTTTGACCATTTTGACCAAAGTTGACTTTTTAGGTCATAAGGTCGACCTATGGGTCAACAGGGTTGGTCACTGGGTCTGGTTTGACCATTTTGACCAATGTTGACTTTTTAGGTCATAAGGTTGACCTATGGTGTCAACAGGGTTGGTCATTGGGTCTGGTTTGACCATTTTGACTAATGTTGACTTTTAGGTCATAAGGGTGACCTATGGGGTCAACATGGTTGGTCAGTGGGTCTGGTTTGATCATTTTGACCAATGTTGACTTTTAGTGTCATAAGGTTGACTTATGGGGTCAACGGGGTTAGTCATTGGGTCCGGTTTGACCATTTTGACCAAAGTTGACTTTTTAGGTCAAAAGGGTGACCTATGGGGTCAACGGGTTGGTCATCGGGTCCGGTTCGACCATTTTGACCAATGTTGACTTTTTAGGTCATAAGGTTGACCTATGGGGTCAACAGGGTTGGTCACTGGGTCTGGTTTGACCATTTTGACCAATGTTGACTGTTTAGGTCGTAAGGCATTTACTCATTGTAAAATGAGGTCAACATCAACTGGCAACGATTCTGTTATTTCACTGATGTTGCTGTTATCCCTGTCGTCAGAGAATTTTTTGCAAATTTCGTGGATGCTAAAGAGTACGAGATTTTGTAAGAGGAGTTAGAGTAGGATTCAGTCCAGAGCGTATCAATATTTTCTATGGCCTGCCGCCGAACATCATGTGTTATTACTCTGAATTATCTCCATCTGAGGAAGATTTAGAGATGATTATTTCTTACCTGACAGATGGTACTGGAGCTTAGAAGATCCGGAACAGAAGAAGGGTAAATTTTTCATTTTCTAAGCTTAATGGTGTTTCAAAGGCATGGCATTACATTATTTCTGCTCGCCTCTTTCCATCCAATCATTTGAGTGAGGTTACCAAGGACAGAGCTATCCTCAATTTTTGCATACAAGAGAGGAAGCTGATTGATGTAGGAGTATCATTTATGACTCGTAGAAGCCTATCGCTCGTTCTAAGCACTTCAGTTGGACTTGGATTTCCATCTTCGATATATTCTTTGTGTGAAAGTACTGGAGTTGTTGCTGAGCTTTTTAAGGAAAAGCTCAAGTTTACAAAGCCTATAGGAAGAGAAAGTGTCAGTATCTATGATCAACTTCGAGGTAAGAGTTCTACTGCACCTTCTAGTTCATTACCTACATCTGGTAGAGCTTCCACTTCTAGAACTTCTACTTCTGCTGCTGAGCCACTATCTAGTTTCTGGGAATCCATGCATGATAAGTTTATGGAGCGTACAGAATGAGTTATTTCTAACTCATTGTAGAGTAGATACTATCGATATGAAGATTGATCATCTTTCTGAGTACATCCAAAGGAAGAGTGATTATGATGTTGAGTATTCTGAGTCTCTTGTTAAATTCTTGAAGGGTGATCATGATGTTCAATTCCCTACCTGTCCTAGATTTTCAACGTATGTTGATCCTAAGGATGTAGAAATTTTTTTTGGTGACAACGATGACGAGGCTACAGACAGTGATTAGTAACTTGATTAATCTCTTGAGATATGTTGATTCTGTTTTTAGTTTATTTCTTGTTTGTTAATACTGATTAGTCTGATTTTATTGTTATTTGTTAGTGTTGATTTGTTTAATTAGCTTTGTGTGAAATTTTTGATGTTAAGATTGTTTTAGATCATTTGATGTGTTATGTATTTAAGACTAAAATATGGATGAATTTTTATTTCCCATGATAAATGTTTATTTCTATTTTAGCCTATAGTTTAGTATTCCTGAATAGTTAGTAATGTTGCATGTTTTAAATAATAAGTAATAAATAAAAATAATTTTTTTTTCTTTTTTTTGTATAAATTAACTCATGTTCTGCAAAACTTTTCTATATGTGCTTAATTATTTCTGTTACATACATATTAAAGCATGTGTAGAAGTCGAAAATAATTTTTCCTTACTACATAATTACTGTACCTAGATAAATTCCTGTTTATTTCTTTCTCTCATGCTTTAGGAAATTTTATGATTCATTTTATACTAAAGCAGAGGTTTGGGGGAAGGGAAAACATTTTTCAAATTTAAATATTATTTGTCCTTAAAGTACTAATATTTTCTTTAAAAATATTAACATAACATAAGGAATGAAAAATCTATTTAAGATTACTTAAATTTTTGAATTTATAAATAATTTAGTAGACTTAACTAAAATTTCAATAATTTTGATTGATTTTAAGAATATAATTATTTAACTTCAAGAATAATAAGATTAAAATTTTTCTATTTATAGTAAAGAAAATTGTATTTGTGAAAAACTAAGGAATCAAGATTATTACTTGAAAAAAGGAAAGATTGAAATAATTTTTGAAAAATACTTATTAGAATGTCATATTTATTAAATGAAAATGTATAAAGTTTTTAAATCTAAGTTAAGGATAGTGAAGTTCAAAATTATTAACAGGCTATCCAAAAATAGTAATCATCACTAAAAAAAAGAAAAAAAAGAAAAAGAATTGAAAAACAATCCAAAAGAAAAGAAAAAAAAAAGCAAAGAAAAGTGAGGAGAAGCTTGAGGAAATGCCTAATCAAAAATTGGCTTCACTTGAATTATCTTATAGGCAGAAAACTGATTACATTTTTAACTTAATTTTTATGAACAAATATTTTTATTAGAAAAATGTTTCATGAAAGTCTTTTTCTTGTAAATATTCTATGTGACCTTAATATGATAAATTACAATTATTCTTGAAATAAGTGAAAAATTGAAAGTCTTATGATTTGGTAGTTAAGTATTCTTTAAATTCTTAAAATTAACCTTAATTAGTGAAATTTGGTTAATGATTTGCTAAAGCTTTTATAAAGCCAAAAATTACAAGGAATCTTAAATATTTAAACTTCATTTCAAATGTTATATATTTTATGTAATTAAAAGGGTTACTTGAGGACAAGTAACGTTTAAGTTTGGGGGAATTTGATCCACTTGAAAAATACCTATTTTTATGCCCCATTTATGATTCAATTCTTAAGGATATTATGCTTTAATGAAAGGTATTTTTATGTTTTTGGATGTAGGTGATAAAACAAGAGTTCAAGAAGGAAAAAGGAGCAAAATGAGCAAAAATGGAGCTTAAAGAGCAAAGATATTGAAATTATAGGTCTGGCGCCTATGCGCCAGAATCCGGCACCTAAGCGCCAGAATCCGGCACTTAAGCGCCAGCTCGATACAGACGCAGACAAGATTTTGGACGACTTTGGGCAGTTATTTTGACGGTGTTAAGCAGTTATTAGACTTTATAGAAGGCTGGAAGTTAGTCCTAATACATAGGACACGTGATACAATGCATCTGGACACAGGAAAATAGTTTTAATCATGAAGAGGTGCGATCCAAAGTGAAGACGTGCGAAGACCTCGTCACGGATTCCGGAGCCTAGGTGCCAGATTCTGGAGCCTAAGCGCGACAGTTACCTTCTAGAAGATACATTGTATTTGGAATAATTTTGATAAGATGCCTTAAGCAACCCTTGGTCAAATTCAAAACTCTATAAATAGGGGTCAAATCTACAGAGAAAAGGGCACCCTAACGACCCTAAAGTCCATTCTAGTACCATATAGCCTCCATGCATTCTTTAGTCCCCCTTTTATAGTTCTTACACTTCTAGGAAGTCACTTTCTTTTGCATTTTGTGAGTTTATTTTGAGTGTTAAGAGTGAGTTTTAAAGTATTATTGTTGTTGAAGTCTTGCACCTTGCATTGGAGTCAGTAGCAGTCAGCGGATCACTTGAAGGAACATTCTAGATAAGTATTTGTAACGTGTTTCAAAGTTTTATAAATATGTTTTGTTGTGTGAATTCAATGTGTTTTGAGTGGTTAGTTTTCTTTCCCATTTTAACTTTGAAAAGATAATCAGATAATTGAATTTTGTTGGAGAACTTAACTTAAATATTTATAAAAAAATTGTGATGATATTAATACCCGATCTTAATTTACTTTTTAAACTGACCATTTAAATATTTAAAACCTGTTGAAGAATTCTGAGACCTATCCGGAGATGAGTTCTTAACTAGCAGATATCACATGAATCCTTGGGTAGTCGAAGATTTTATGCAGGTTATTCAAGGTGAAATGCAAATAAATAGGAAGATATTATTTATTGGGTGTAGAATTAATTAGTTTTTAGAGTGACAGACTAAATTCTAATGATTTCGTCTATAGAAAGGGAAAGGGTCACTGGAATGGCCGACCATAGCCACCCTTGGACATCTAGTAGTGTGAGCCTAGATTAACTCATTCTACTAATAAAACATCCTGAACTGATCTATACATTAGCCAATGTTCTTTACACCTAGACCAAAGGGTAAAGAATAGGAATGCTTCTATTTGGCACAATACCATAATCTAAGTTCTCCACAAATGATAATTATTCTGAAAAATCTTGGATTAGTTGAAAAAGGAGAAAGTTGTTTTATTTATACTTGCATTAATCTTTATTTAATTACTGCTTATTTTCATTTAGTAAAAATTTTTATTTAAAATCTGAATTTTTAAAAGAAATAAAAATAATAATTACTTTTAATTTGAAAAATCTAAAATATTTCTTAATCTCTCAAAATCTTTCCTGTGGGATCAATAACCAGGACTCTAATAAAGCCCTATATTACTTGAAACGATACGTATACTTGCGTTTGAAATTGTGACTTTTACAACAATTATTATAAATATTTAAAATATAAATTCATAAAATCTTAATTAAGTATATATAAAAGTCACGCATCAAGTTTTTGGTGTCATTGTCGGGGATTAAATCTTCTAGCAGTGGTAACAAATTCTTACAGTTTTAAGTATATATAAAGTCACATCATATATCCTGAACACTTGTGAAAAGATCTGAGGGTGAAAAGATTTGGGGGAACACCCTAGACATTTCACAGCCCTTTTGAATTATCTTGAGTTCATTTGAACCTACTATATTGCTAAATAATTCATCCACATTGTACACTTATGTTCAATGAACCTTTATGTTTTAATTAAACCTTTAAGTGGAGTAATCATCACATGATGTTTCATTTATGAATTATGAGGGTGAAGGCTTTTAAGGGAAAATTGGTTTATTAAGAATTTTAGCAAATTAGTTTAGAGGCGGGCTTGTAGTGTTTCAAAGATGTTTGAAGTTGATCAAGTTTCCTTCTCTAAACCTCATTTGTTCAAACTAAATTAAGCTTAGTTCACTACTAAGCCCTTATGACTTGATGGGTAGATTTATAATTTTAGAAATATTGAGTTATGTAATCTTAATCCTTGTTAAAAACATTGAATTGTCATTAAACCATTAATTAAAGTTTCTAAATTAGTGAATCATTATCTTCTGAGATTAAGCCCCTCACCTTAGCATCTTTTGATTTTATTACTTTCCAATTTTCTTTAATTATTCATGAGATTACAATTAGGCTCTTAATGTGAAAAGGTGTGAAGTTGGTTTCTACCATTTAACCCTTATGTTTCATTCATCTAGGAGAGTTGACTAAAATCATTAATTGGTCATTACCCTTGATTAGGCTTAAATATTAAATAAGGCTTAAATTCAATAATTATAATTTTTCCACTAAAGGCCCTATGCGTCAATTAAAATATGAGAGAATAAAATGTGATTTCTATGAATTTACATAATTTTTATAATTATTTAAATGCAAAAATAGAGATTTTCAAAGTTAATTAAATAACATAAACAAAATAAACTATCTATCCTTAAGAAAATTATTCGAGGTTCCACTTGGTTAAAGGACTATTTAGGCTAATTTTCATGATTTTTGGAGTTTTATATTAATTATAAGAGTTATTTGTTGGTTTTGAGTATTAATTAAATATAAAATATTGTTTAAATTAAAAATTAAGTTTTATATTTTTTAAAAAATTCCCTAAATTTAAGGAACCCAGAGAATCAAATTTCATACTTTTTTTATTTATATTTTAATTATTAGAATTATTTTAGTGGAAAATTAAGGAAAATTACATTTAAGCTTTTAAAAATTAATATCTTTACTTAGAAAATTAGAAAAATTATTTTAATTGCTCCCAATTAATCAAAAGACTAAATGTGACATTTTGGTGTATTTCTGCATCTTAGTGATTTTTATGTTTTTGTAATGAATTTTAATTATTTAAATATTAAAAATAAGCTTAAAAGTGAAATATTTATTTTAATTTCAATTTTATTTTTCTTAAGTTCTATGGTCATTAGGAGCTCCTAAAAACAAATTTTATTATTTTTTTCACTTATATTTTAATTATTATAATTATTTTAATGCCAAAAATGTCATTTCACTTAAAAAATCCATTTTAGTGGGTACATTAGTTCCAATTGTCTTCAAATTTTTATGGTGAGCTCCTCTTTTTATTTTTTACAATGTAAGATAATTTTTATGATTTTTCCACATATATTTTAATTATTTAATTTTTAAATAATTTTAATGAGTTAATTACCATTAGTGTCATTTTTAATTATTAAAATATATTTTATATTTTTCTTGGTCCTCTGACCACAGTGAACCTGCCAAAATAAGTTTTACATTTTTTTAATTTATATTTTAATTATTATAGTTTTTAAATCAAAATAGAGGGGATTAACTTCAAAATTAGAGATCTCTAGCTAGAAACCCCCCCTGAACTTGGAAAAATCAAGGAAGATCCCTTACCATGGTGCCTCTAAGCTATCCAAACCTCATGCCATAGTGAAATGTTTGTGACAAGTTATGGCTTCATTATGATTTAATGTTTTTAATTAATTTAAAAATAAATATAAGCCAAATAACTCTAATTTTATCCACATTGTTCTTCTCTGTTCACTGAGTAATAGGGTAATTTTTTTTATTTTTCTGATTTTTCTACACTAAGTTATAGATTTTTAAAGTTTTTTGATTTAAAATAAATAAAAAATCCCTAATTTCCTACTTAATCCAGTCAGCGCCATGGAAACCTATGGTGGCTCTAAATTGCTACGTGGCGCTTTGCCATTTGACACTGTCATCCATGTAGATGCTGACTCAAATTGTACTTTATGATTCATTCACTCGTCCGACATCAGTGTAGTCCAACTGATATACGTGCGATCGGATGACTCTCCTTCATCGTGTTCACCTGGTATATCCCGTGAGCCATCAAACTTATAACCCTAAGCTTTCTGCCTATACTCAACCAAATTGCATGGGGTTTGTTTCTACACCTTTTTCTAGTCTAGACAAACACATCCATACAGTTTATCATCTATGAAATTAATATCTTCTTCATAAAGTACCAAACCAAGATCTATTTGGGGGAAAATGGTGCATACTTTGCCTGAGATTGAGGTGCTTGCAGAAGCTTTCCTGAGACTTGGTGAAGCTCTTGGATGTGATGCTTTGGCCTGGTGAAATGTCTGGTTTAGAACTCCTTTAGCAAGTGGGAAGGCTGAGGAGGAAGTCTGGTGTATAGAGCTCTGAAGATGGGGCTTCCTATGGGGAACTTCTTCTATCACTCTAGGGAAGCTCAGAGAACAATCAATTTGGGGTTTTGTGGAGTATAGTGAAGTGTCCTATTTCTGGCTCAATTTTGAGCTCTGAAATTGAGGTCAAACATTGGTGGAGGTGGCTGGAAAATGGTTGGGTTGAGCATAAGAAAGCTGGGAGAGTCTTTGGGAGCAATTTGATGGTGTTTACCCTAGGGTTTTTTTACTCTCTTTTTTTTGTTGTGGGAGGTGGTGATTTAAATAGAGTGGTTTAGAGTGGCTGGCTGGGCTTCCATTTGGGTGTGCTTTGCTGCTTAGGGGGGTTGAAAGGTGACAGTGACCAATCAGGGTGAGACACATTAGGTGGGTGGAATTGGGTTTGGCTTGGTGTGGGTGGGTCTCGGTTTTGGCTCCTCCAGCGACTAGGCTGGTCGACCAGGCCTGAGCTAGTGATCAAGTGGTCAGGTGAGCTAGTGGGGAGGTTTAAAGGGGGTTAGCTTAAGTGGTTGATGGCTGATGGCAAACCTCCCTTTGGTTTAGCTATTTAAGGGAAGAAATCCACTAATTTGGTGGACCCTTGGTCCATGGCTCAACTTGGTTGGTCTTGCTGAGTCTAGACCAGTCTCTAGGGTCCATGAGGTGGTTGTGGTGAGCTTGGTTTGGTCCATTTGGCTAAGTTTGGTCACATTTGGGACTTAGGTTCAAATTTGAGCCTTTTGTGTTAAGCATGGGCTAGGTTGGGTTTGGGTTTGATTTGGGGTCAAGATATTAATCAATTTGATGGGGATAATTGTCATGAAGAGTATGGAAGAGGATTAGAGTGATTTTGAGTGGATTTGAGTCTTCAATTTGGTGAAATTTGGCTTGGGATTAATTTGGGGGATGTGGGTTAGACTTAGGTATAGGTTAACCTAGGGTTGGGCTATGTTCAATTGATGGTTCCAATTAGTCTAAGGGATTGTCATGCAGAGTTTTGAATATTGACTAGATGGAATATTTGGGTTATGACATTTAATTTGCTGACATTTGGGTATGTGGCTAATTTGGGGTAAAATTGAGGACTTTGCCTTGGGTTAGATTTGGGTGACATTTGGGCTCAAATGTGGATCAATTTGGTTTGGGGGAATGTTAGGAAGAACTTTGAATTCAAAATTAGGAAGATTTACTTGCCTATGGGGTTCAATTTAGAGGAATTGGGCACATGGTCAAAATTGAGGATTTTTTATTTAGGTTGAAATTGGGTTTAAAATTTTTTTCAATTGGACTTTGGTTTGGTTTAGATTGAGACTAGACATGATGAATTTGAATTTCAAATTCAATTGGGGGAGTTTGAGGTCAATTTGGTGGAAATTATGAGTGATTTGGGCATTTTGGGCCCTTAGGGGCAATTTTGGGATTTTGGTCAAAATTGATTCAATTTGGTCAAATTGAACTCAATGGAGTGCTCAGATTGATTTTATGGACATTTGGGATGACTTTGAAGATTTTAAATATTTTTAAAATTTTTGGAAATTTTGGGGTGCGAGGATATTTTGGTCATTTTGGCTAATTTTGGTGCTTTTTTGGAATTTTGGTCAATTTGGAGTATTTTGGTCAATTTGGGTGGTAAGGAACATTTTGGAATGATTTTTGGAAGGAATTAGGTAAGTTGGAAAATTTTAATAATTTTGGTCAAAATTAGGGTTTGGGGTAATTTGGTAGATTTGGGGGAAGTTTAGGGGCAAAGAGGGTTAAAGTTAGAAGTTGGTAAAATTTAGTACCAATTAAGAAAGTTAACCTACTTGAGCCATGAAACCAAGGGAAATCCCATTTTGGATCCTCCATGGGTTAGACCTAGCTAGATCCTAGCCTAAGGCTAAGAGCTTGGGGAGCCACCCACATGATTTTTGAAAAGAGTAGGGGATAAGTCGAGGAAGTTTGGTTTAGGGTTTGGGGTAGTGAGTGTAAGTGTAGTGTAGGTGTGAGAGATAGCCTAACCAAGACCAGAGCACCCAAGATTTACCCTAAGACTTGACCATCCTATAGGGGACTCCCCTTGAGCTTCCTTATGCTTAGCTTCATCCTTCTAAGTGCTATAGGTTAGCCTTAAGCATATGAAACTCCAAGTAGAGCAAAGAGGTATTTTGAATTTCTAAGGGGAGAGTTCTGATCCACTGAAAATTTGATAGGATTTTACTATTCATTTCAGACATTTTTTTTATGATATTGCACTTTAAAGAAAGGTATTTTTCATGATTTCATGCAGGTACAATGATTTTAGGCCTTTGGAGCAAAAGGAAACGAAAAGGAGCGAATTTGGAGCAAAAAGGGACAAAAGTGCATTTTATTGAACTAGTGCCGAACAGCGCTGTCACCAGCGCCAGACCGCACTATTTTATAGAGATTTGCGACTGGATTGGCAGAATAATGTGCCGAACGGTGCCCTCTCTAGCGCCGGATCGCGCCCTATCTCGATTTCAAACTAGATTCAATGTATTTGACCATATTTTGGCGGGCTGCTTGAGGAAACTCTTGGGAAATAAGTTTTGGCCAAATTTAAACTCCTTTAGAGCCAAGTTTAGAGAAGAGAGAAGAGTATAGAGTGTAGAGAGAGTTTAGAGAGAGTGTCTTTTCATTTAGTTTAGGAAATCTAGGTTTTGTGTTTTCTTTTCTAAGGAGTGTAAGAGGAGAGGGAAAGTGAGAGATTTCTTCTTTCTTATTTATCTAAAGAGAGAATTGTGTGTTGTTGTAAATAAAGAAGAGGAGTTAAAGGAATTCCTTGGGATTCTCTTGGGGAAGAGCTTGAGATAAGTTGTCTTTACTTTACTCTGTTTGTATGAAGTTATTTTTATATATAAAATCTATGTTTTGTCATCTTTTCCTCATGAGTCTTGAGTAGATTTCTTTGTCTTTCTACTTTTCATGTGATGTGTTGATGTTGTGATATAGAGATGTAACAATTTATTATGGATAATTTGTGATGACCTCTTCACTTCAAACTTCATTTACTTTTTGATCTGGCAAATTGAATTGTTAAAACTTGTTGGGAAACATATGCTCCAAAAGGATTATGAGTTCCACAACAAAAGTGAAGGTCACATTCAATGTCCATGAATGAGAGACTTAGTTCGTGGGGATTGAGTGCAAATAAATAGGGAAATATAATTTGATGGGTGTAAAATTGGAGATTTCAGAGAGACAAGCTGAAATCCTCAATTTGGTCATAATGTTTGGAAACTAAAGTGAGAGTTAGCCTTCAGGCGAAGGGAAGTGGGAGCTCCGGAGTAAGAGCCAATATCTTCCCAGCCTAACTACGGATTTGGGGACTAAACTTAGGATTAGCCAATGTTCTTTATACATTGAAAAATGCGTAAAGAATAAGAATGCTCCTATTTGGCACAATACATTTACATCGCTGATCTATGTCACAATAATCATCATATTATAATTGGAGAGGGGGATGACTCTTTCTTACAACTGAACTTTGTTATAAATTTAGTTTTGTATTAGTTTAACTTGCTAGAGTTTAGAACGTATTTTGGTAGAAATAGTAATTAAAACTGTTTGTCTCTATTTTAAGAATTGAACTTACTTGCAATTATGTTGTGATTCGATAAGTGATTTTTGTGCTACGCCATAAAATTAAAGCCTCCCTGTGGGATCGATATCCAGGACTCCACTAGAGCTCTGTATTACTTGAGCGATATGCATACTTAGAGGAGATCACAGTGTTGAGATGCCTCCTCATCTTTATTATATTCCGTATGTGCCTTTGATGTGTCGGACTTATATTGTAAGAATTTATGAACTCAAATTCATATATTTATGATAATTTTGTTAAGTCCAAGCATTCAACGCAAGTATACTATCGTATCAAGTAATACAGGGCTCTAATGGAGTCCTGGTTATCGATCCTACAGGGAAGTTTTGAGTATAAGAAAGTGTTCACAAAAGCACTAAAATTCAATATTTAATTTGAAATTAAAGTTTACTACTTACTACTACTACCACTATGCAGAAAACAGTAACAATTAACTAACCACAATTACTTCTAACAACTTTTGAAACAGAATTAACTAACAGACATACTAAACTAAGTATTTAAAAAGTTTTCGATATATGAGAAAAGTATCTTTCCTCTTGCAATGAGAATATAATGTGTAGATTAATATGGAACAAATATTTATGTTATTGTGCCAAATAGGAGCATAGATGATTCTTTACCCTTAAAAGAGTACCCCCTCTTCTAAGTAAGAGAAGAACATTGACATATCCTAAATTTAGTCACTAAATCTAAGGCTAGGTGTTGACCTCATTTTTGATGAGGTCTTCCTTTTCTTCTTTTTAGTGCTTAGGATCTAGCCTTAGGCTTTTCCTTTGACTATCTTAGAGGACTAGAATTGGGACCCGCCTTTTGGAAATTCAAACCACTTCTAAACTCCCTGCAAACTCCACAAACTTGACTATAGACCCCTAATCACCTAGAGGGTTGAAATCAAATATGGAAGTTTAAAGGATGAGTTCCTATAGGACTCTTTGGCCTTAGGACCGCTCCCAGGTGGCCCGGTCGCAGTGAAGGGGCCGACATACACTACACTTACACACTACATTTCCACACACTTCCTAAAACCACACCCATACCCAACTTGACCTCCTCGACTCATGTAGGTGATTCACATGGATGGTCCTTAACCCCTAAGCCCTTGCTAAGAGGGTTAGGAACAACATAGTGAATGCCTCAAATGAGTCCTTTCATGGCTCATATGGGCTTGAAATGGCTTCATGGCTCAACCAAAATGATTTCACCCCACCCAAATTCACCCAATCTTCAATTTCCCAAATTTTCAATTTTTGACCCCGGGACCCTACACCTACTAAACCTACCCAAAACCTCGAAATTACCCAAATTTTTGCAAAATCTCCAAATTACCTAAAATTTTCCAAAATCAATCCCAAACACCTCCACATCACTCAAATTGATCATCCATACCCAAAAATACCAAAAATTCCAAAAATACCTCCCAATACCCTCCAAATACCCAAAATACCCTTCTTGGCCTAAAAATCCAAAAATTCAGAAAATTCCCAGAAAATTCCAGAAAATCCTAAATATTCCTAATTTCATTTTGTCCAACTACACCATGGGCCAATTTTGTCAATTTACCCTACTTTTGTCAAAACCCCCAAATTGACCCATTTTAACCCAAAGTGAACCCAATGTTAAACCAAACCTACCCAATTGACCCCAATTTTGGTCCAATTCAATTCTAAACTTCAATTCAACATTCCCAATACCAATTTAGACCAAATCCAAGTCCAATTTGATTGACATTTGGATCCAATTTCACTTTGGGCCTTAAAGCCCAAATTTGGACCCATGACCCAAACTTAGCCCAAACTAACCCAATTCAACTCCAATTAACCCCAAATCTTTTCTAAACCTTCCTTAACATCCTCATAAACAAAACACTAACATGATTTGCCCAAGATTTTGACCCAAACCCCACTCAAATTCAACCCAAAATCAAAAAGCCCAATTTTGACCTAAACCCAAATCTAACCCAAATAGGCCCAAACCTCAAAATTAAAACCCAACCAAAGCCAAAACCTCTTTGAAACATTCCCATAAACATTTCTTAATATTTATTTTACATCAATTTCAACCCTAGCCCAACATTGGCCCAAGTTAGCCCAATTTGACCTACATTGGCCCATTTACCAAATAAACCCAAATTCAACCCAATTCAAACCCAAACCACCTTAAATCTATTTCAAGTTATTCATGAAACATCCCTAAACCAAAACCAACAACTATTTGGCCCAAACCTCTACAAAAATTCCCATCCATGAACACATCCTTAAACTTAAAAGCCCACTTCCCTTAAACCTTCTTAAAAGCCCATTTCCTTCAAAATTCAAAAGCCCAAATCTACCCTAAAGCCCACATGACATCTCCATTTGTCATCCATTTAATTAAATCCATTACCTAAGTCCTAAAGTCACCATCAAATTATTCCAAATCAAGTTTCATACAAATTTCCATCAAAACATCCAAAATTTCTTAAAACCCTTTTCATGAAACAAATCAACCTTTTCCCAAGCCAAATGAAGCCATGAACAAGCCATTCTCAAGCCACATGAAGCCATGAGGGCTTTGACTTGTCATTAGTCCATTTATGGCAAGAAGAGGGGGTTCTTTCTTAAACCTCCTTTAACCCTTTTTTACCTTAATCATGTCACACACTAAACCATGTTTAGCCACCTCATCATGGATGGAGACTTCACCATTCCTTCTAGGCTGACCTAAATGATTCCCTCAGCTCAAAATCGAGCTTGGAAGGGTGCACCAAGCCCAAAATGGTGGGTTGACCCAAACCAAGCCAAAGTAAGCCTTCTCCCATTCCATTTAAATCAAACTCCTTTACACATGTCAAACCTCGATTGCCTACACTAAACCCTGCCACGACCCACCCGACCAAGATGGTGACCATTGCTCGGCCGGCCGGCCACCGGGCCGCCGGAAAACACCATGGCCGAGAGCTCGCATGTGAGCCAACATTGAAATTCTCACTTGCTGAGCTGCCCCATGCCTAGTGGTCACCATGGCTGATCTTCTCCTCACCAGAGCAGCTGATCCCAAGCCCTAACTCCCTCTGAGAGGCCTTCCACCCTCTCCTATTTAAACTCCACCCCTCTCGGCCATGGGGGAGCAAAAACAAAAACCTTAAGGAAACTGCGCCAAAATCACTCCGGATCACTCTCTACACATAGAGCACCCGATCCCCACCGAATTCCACTCAATTTCTTCTAGTCGAGCCCGATTTTGAGCTCAAACTTTAGCCCAAAAACCAGGACACTTCTCCACAGTGAGCTAATTCCCAAATTGATTGGCTCTACACCTTCACCAGACCAAGGGAAGGTGTCCACCACCAAAAGCCCCATCTCCAGGCCACCCAGTTGCTCCAGCCTCCAAGCTTTGTGATCGGGCTTGGTCGAAATCATATCCAGACAATTCACCGGACCGGAGACTTCATCCGGAGCTTGCGGGACCCAATCGAAGGTGCAACAACTCTCGGATTGAAGCCACACTTCTCCGAGCCAAGGTATGAGCTAACTCTTCATCCCGAGCTTCTGAAGATTCTTCATTTCGAATTCCTTAGTTTCAATGCATGTTAGCCGTATAGATGTGTTCGTCTCTTCAAGACGAATCCATAGAGCATAAGAACATGAAAATCCATTGAGAATCGAGTGAGATCTTAGGGATTTAGTGTGGACGGCTCTCGGGTGAGAACACTTGGGGACGATGAACGGATGTCGTCCATTCGATACACGCGCGCACGGACGGCCAGGATTGCGTCGGACCAGGAGACGGTACGAGAACCGCGGGGCCCGGGCTGCCGACTCGGGTGGCGGCGTCGAATGGGAGCGCGACGCGTGTGCGTTCGGAGCCGCCGAGGTTTCGCCGGCGCCGCGTGGATAAATAGAAAATTAGGGTATTTTCTTATTTATTTAATTCCCTAAACTTCAAAAATCCATATCTTTGTGTAGAAAAATCACAAAAATAAAATAAAAATACCCCCTTGCTCGAGTGAACGGAGGAGAATAATGTGGAAAAGAAATCATTTAATTTAATTAAGTATTTTATTTTTTATGATTTATTTACTCTCTGCATACATTTAATTCTCCATGCATGTATACAATTCACCATGGCATGAGACCATAGGGCTTTTGAAGCCTCCGAACTTGGGAACATTCCCTGAATTTTCCAAGGTCGGAGGCCATCTCTCGTGAAAAGTTATTTATTTTTCAAATGCATGTTGCTGTTTTGAGTATTTTAATTCCAAAAATTAGCATGTTGTGAAATAAATTCTAGAAATATTTGGTGATGTTCCTTATGACCGAGAGAACCCTAAGAAAAATAGGACTTGAGTTAATTCACTCGGATTAACCCTAATCGGCTTAAACACCCAAAATAGGTCTTTAATTAATTAGAGTTAACCAGGTATCAAATTGACTTGAAATCAATTCTCCACTGACCTTTAGGATCAGAGGAATCCACCATAAAAATTTGAGGTCAATTGGACTTGGTTAGCCCCACTAATTGGGTTGATTAAGCCACTTAGCCATTTTAAACTTTAAAAATTCATAACTTTTAAAATACTTTTTAAAAATTCACCAAATTGGTTTTGGAGCCTCTCTGATATCAGGGGAACCTAAGAAAATTAAAATTTCAATTTTCTAAAAAAAGTTGATTTTTAATAATATTTTAATATTTTTAATAATTAAAAAATAATAAAAATCACAAAAATAATAAAATTCACCAAAATGTCACATTTTGAATTTTAATCACTTAGGAACAAATCCCACATTTTTCCTAAGTCTATTTAGTGAGATATTAAATTTTAAAGCCCTAGGGTAATTTTAAAATTAAAAAAAAATGTATTTTCTAGCATTTTCACTAAAATAATTATTATAAATCATAGAAAAATCAGAAAATTGCAAAATTTGATTCTCTGGTTTCCTTGATATCAGAGAGATTTTTGAAAAATATAAAATCCATTTTTCAACATTTATTTTATTTTTAAATTAATTAACACTCCAAAACTCAAAATAATTATAATAAAAATAATATAATTCAAAAAATCACCAAAATTGGTCCAAGTGCTTCTCTGGTCATTAGGAATGTCCCCTAATTTTCTTAAGGACAGAAACTTTCTTTTGGTCATGTTATCAAATTTTCCTTGAAAATCTCTATTTTTCCACCAAAAATAATTATATAAATAAATTAAATACAGAAAAATCACATTTTCTCCTCTCATGTCTTTATTGACATATGAGTGAAGTCACATAAAAATTTCAGGTTCATTTGAATTCAATTTAATGAGTTATGAAATTATTAAGCTTAAAGGGTAAAATGGTAATTAATCTTTAATCCTTAATTAAAACTTTAGGTTTAATAAAAAATCAACAAGTAAAATATTTGATCCTAATCTGATTTGGATGATTGAAATTTAAATAATTAAAGGGTAGAAACCCATTAAATAATTTTAAAATGATTAAACTTTAATTAAATAATAGATTAAATTTGGAAGAATAATAAAATTGGAATTATTAAAATAAGGGATCTTTATTAGGAAGAGATTTATTCTTTAATTTAAAAATCCCTAAATTAATTATATCAACTAATACTCAATTTTTAATTAAAATGATAACTCAAATTTAAAATATTAAAAGACTTAATTAAATTATTAAAATCTTTTGAAATTTCAATTAAAATTAAAAATAAAGTAAATTAAAGATAAATTAAATTAAGATTAAATTAAATTTAATAATTAAATTAAATTAAATTAAACAATTAAATTAAATTAATTAAAATTAAATTAAATTAAATTAAACAATTAAATTAAATTAATTAAAATTAAATTAAATTAATTAAAATTAAATTAAATTAAATTAAACAATTAAATTAAATTAAATTAAATAATTAAATTAAATTAAATTAAAAAAATTAAATTAAATTAAATAATTAAATTAAATTAAATTAAATTAAATTAAATTAAATAATTAAATTAAATTAAATTAAATCAAATTAATTAAACATCAAATCAAATTAAATTAAATTAAACTAAATATAAAGCAACTTGAACACTATTCCAAATTTAAACCCTTTAACTTAAATCAAATCATTTGAATATTAATTTACCCTTGAAAGCTTTGATTATTATAACTCCTAAATGAAACATTAAATGAAGTGTTACTTCACTCATAGGATATTCAAATGTCCTAGATTCATCGAAGCAAGTTAACAAGACTTGAAAACCTCGGACGATCGATTCATTTATATAATTAAATTCATTTGGACTTAAAATAATCCTAGAAATATTGAAAAGATGTTTAAGATCCTTCTTAAGCACTTCCTCAATATGATAGGATATTTATAAGAACAATTGAATTTGATTATTCTTTGATGAAGAAAATCGTCCTTAAACCAAAACCCAAAGAACCTAGACGTCATAGGAGATGACTAGCTATAGGATTAGGAATTTGGTAGAAAACCATAACCTTTCCCTTAGCTTTACCTAGGAACTTGCTTAAATATTCTAATTGTGTTTTAAGTGCAGCTTGGGATGACGGGAAGACCCTCCGGGTACGCTTTTATTTTATTGCAATTTACTTTCTTGCAATTTACTTTCTGCAATTTACTTTATTGCGAAATGCATTTTACTTTTCTTGCATGATAAAACAACAGTTGCATGAAAACCCACACCTTTAGGATAGCTCCTAAAACTGAAACCAAAATTAAGTTAAAAGTCATTGCAAGATAAAATTCACCGCCACAACATTTCAAAATATAAAACAACTCAAAATTTAATCACAAACGTAACACAAAACTACAATTACAACTAAATTAAAACGTCCCTGTTGGATGATCGGGAATACCTCGGATGATGTAACCTACGTGTTGCTAACGGGATTTCCACGGTCTAAATGAAAGTGTGGAACTCATTCAGTTGAGTTTAGCAAATTCATCCGGACTAAGTGAATCCGATAAAAATAATGATGCCGAAGGATGGAACCGCGGGATCTTAACCGGTGTCGTTATAATCAACTTTAAGATTTGTTTTAAATAAAACATAAAAAACACCTGGAAATTAAGATTTTCTCTAAACCAAAACACTTTTCTCAACTCCTAATTTATGATTTCTAAAATTAAACCTCTCGCAACAACAAGGAGCTCGGAGCATGGTGGGCAGCACGACCATCGTCATCGCAGAAACCTGAGTCTACTTCGAGCAAAATTTTCCTAGAATTAAAACAACCAAGCCATAGGACTTCGAGGTAACTCGCTTAGTGCAACATAAATCCTCAACTCTTCGTTAGGCATTTGCATTGCAAATTAAGCCCTAACCTAGGTCTTAGGATTCCGAGGTAGTCGTCCGATACGACAATAAACCCTCACATCTTCTGAATGTTATTTGTTTGATTTTATCATACAAATATAAGCCCTAATTAATTGAAATCGGCAAGATTGAAATATCAAATAAACATTAGGACTTTCCTAAATTCAAGCCAAACGATAGGATAGTCGGGAAATTATCGAAGTTCACTTCGAATCGCTGATTTCTCCTACCTTTCTTCCTTTGGATTCACAAAACAAAATGTTCCAAAAATTTGATCCATTCCCTATCGAAACTCCAAAGTTCAATCTTTGAAAACCTTAAACTTTGAAATTCTTGAGAGAAGAATCATTGATTATTATCGAGAGTTTTCTTAGGTGATTCTCGTCACTTAAGATGTAATTAAATATAGGGGCTTGCCCTTATAGGGAATTTTAAAGAACCCGTGTAATATAAACCCCGTTTAATGTTTTCATATTAAGCGGGGAAACTTGTCGGCTTATAAAATTGGTTCGCGACCAAACGGATGTCACTAATCTTCTAGTTTATTTGATCAAGCCCCACCATCAAGCGATGTGTCTATCCTTAGGGATAGATACACGGCTTGTGGTGCGGTGCTCGTTTATATAAACTATTTGGGATGTGAGGTCGGTTTAATCTCATATCTTAAAACCTTCAAATTTAAAATTATTTTCAAAATCAAATACTACTTTTCAAATTATTTATTTTAATTAAATTAAAAATTCGCCAACAGATTACGTTAGGCGACCCCTCTTCAAAATAAAACACGACCTAAAAATATGCCGCACAGATTTCGGCGACTCACGTCGGGGAGAATTCCTCTCTCCATTATAATCAAATAATTCCGCTTTCAAAAATCGGTAGTGTATCCATGTCCCTAATGGATCAAACTACCCTTCTTTCCGTTGGAATACTATGTTCATTTCTATCTTGAACAAGTATAGCCAACATTCTCTCGGATTTAGGAGCCACTGTTTAGACACCCCTAAACAGAGAGGTTCCGAGATCCTTTTACCTCATTTCTGAGGTAGGGTGGACCCCCGATAGGTGTTAGTTTAGGAGTGATCCTTCGAGTCGGGAAATCTTGCTTAAGACTTTCTTTTCCTTTCTGAATCGCATTCCTTACCTTCTCTACACCTTTGAACATTCCGTTCTAAATAAACAAACCCTCTAATAAGTGATTCTTTTAACAAATAATTCCTTCTTATAAATATATGAACAAAAATGAGTTCGGACTCTTTTTCAATTCCTTTCTTTTCGTCCTAAAGAAAAGAAGCATAACTTGGGACCGACAACCGTAATCTACCTCGTAAATGAAAGCCCCGAACCGATTTTCTCCTTCACCAACGGACCGGACTTCGCCGTCTATAAGGATGAATCGCCCACAATGGAGTCATCCGATTCGATTGTGGATTTGAAAACACGAACGTCAAAGTCACCGACGTCTCCCTTGCACTCGACAAACAAGGTATCTCGGGGGTTGGTTGAATCACCGGCTGAGTTCAACCTTAGGTCGACCCAAGAGTTTCTCCCCGCAAAGGGTCCCGACTAGGAGGAGCACGCTGTCCGCAGAGGACTGCTCTTACCCCCACTCGGTCTAGTTGTTTCGCACCTACCCCGACTTCTGCCAAATCAAAGGGGAAAGGAATCCAGAACTATGATAAACCCGTTACCGTGGAGGGTACGGATCTTCCCGTAAGACCTTCCGTTCTCGAAATCGGGTCCAAGCCGAAGATTCCTTCGCCGACAAAGACCCAAAGAAGAAATAGAAATAGAAGGATCGCCGTGGAAGCCGTAGCCAAGCTGAGATTGCCTTCCTGGAGGAAATTCCGCAGTTACCGAATATGTACACCGCTACTCTAATATACACCAATCGCCCGACTACATACCACTTTGGGAGGAAGCGTGTTCCATCCCCTCTCCGCCGCGTAGGATGAGGAGAATGTTCGCAAGATTGCTGCCATATTACCACGCCCCGTATACTACAACGATAGCCGCAAGAAAAGAACTAGAAGTACGCCGTTTGCTCGACCGCAAACTTTGGTAGAAAAGTTAGCAAGGAAGGAAAACTCGCCCCGTGCCTGAATTTACGAAGGATGTGGCGGGTGCCGCTAAATCCCGTCTTGGCCCCGAGTAGAACCCGCCGTCATGATAGGAAAGCCAAGCAAGAGAATGAAGGCTAGCCCGCCGTCGTAGTGCATCGTGATTGCTGCATTAGGGAGGATACCACCTTCCAAAGATTGGGCCGATGCACTATCCGGCCGTTGTGACCTTCGCCGCAAGGATGGTGCGGCGTCCCACTACGGCGCTGAGATCGAACGCAGCCCGAGAGAGAAAGTCTCGCCAGAGGTTGGAATCTCAAGAAAAGTGCTACTGCGATGAAGGGGACTCGTGAAAAGGACCCGCAACCATCGCATGACAACCACAAAGATACACAAAAGCTCCGCTAGAAGATGCCATGGAAAAGCCGAGAACCGACATCCGACGGTCAGTAAAAGAAAGAGAAGAAAAGTTCGGAGATGAGATCGACTCATCGGAATTCATGGACAACGAATATGCAGAAATCAACATGGTTGAGACACGAGCTTCATCATCTTCAAGGTGCCCCGGGCAAAATTTCGTAAAGAGAGGAGCCGGAACCGATGAAGAGACAAACTCTTCAGGAAAAGGACGACACGACGTCAAATGGCTATGAGGATGGAAGAGATGGCCGTAGTTCTAGCCACTCTCCAAAGTCAAGTACAACCACATAGAGAGACACCCCCAGAAGTCATTCACACGTAGACGTAGGAAAGGAGATTACATCCGTCAATGGGGATGACCAACAAAAGGATACAACACAAAGTATGATCCTCGAAAAGGATATCAAGAACTTTGGTAGAGCAAGGTGTGCGAGAAGCCCTAGCACAATCAAAGAACGGGACATCTATCTCGGATCAGACCTTACCCGAAGAATTCGACGCCGTCCAATACCCAAAGGGCTTCGTACCACCTCCGTTTAAGACCTTCGACGAAATCGGGAACCCCCGACAAGATGTTGCACACTTCGTGCCAGTTGTCGCAATGCCGGCGGGAGCGATGCGCTACTCTTCCGACAAGCCTGTTAGTACCGTCGTGAATCGCCGACCGGTACGCAGAATTACCCAACTGATTCGTAAAGACATTCTCGAGCTAGAGAGCCTCTTCATTAAGCGATTTGCCGGAGCTCAAGACCACATCACTATGTGATTTAGTGGTAGAGAAACAAAGGCTGAATGAAACTTTAGTGGATTACATACTGATGGAGAAATTTAAGTATGAAGTAAGGAACTACAACCGCAAGAACAACATGCAACCCCGCATCTTGCTTAAAAGCATTCACGGGGCCCGATAAAGACTTCTCCTCAAGGGATTCACTATTAAGACTTTTGAGAAGTTGTTGCCAAAGGCCGAAGCTTGCAAGAAGAGGCGAAGCAACTAAGTTTTGCCGACAAGACGGACAAGCAGAAGCCGGTGAAGACTTCGAAAAGAAATCTCGGGGTCATGGTGCCAGCTTGACAAAGGCAAACAACCGATGTAAATACCACCTCGTAACGGCCGCAGAAGAACCACAACAAAATTACCAAGAACCCCGGTCCAGCCTATCAGTCGTCTCCGCAAGATGAACAACCGTCTCGTCCGCAACGCATTGAGGGAGCTTCCCAGCAGAATATCCGTTCAAGAATGAAGCAGTACCAAAGATGTTCCGTAGCTTAATGAAAACTCCAGATTTCCACGCGAGCCCAAAAGCACTGAGGAAGTCAACAAGAAAGGTGATCCCAACTTTTGCCCCTACCATCGGATGCTTGGGCACAAGATAGAAGACTGCATTACCTTCAAAAGTTGGCTCAACGACAACCTTCGGAAAGGAAATATAACAACTCGAAGGAGTACATGAAGGAACCCCGGTAGTGCTGAGGTTCCGTCAATGTTATCTCAACCGATCCCGTCATCCCGATAGATCCCTATGCAACTCGACGATGGATGGACTACCGCCCGGACGAGATCTTCGAAGAAGATTTAGACAACATCCGAACCGCTTCGTGCGAGTCAATTCGTAGGGAAGGCCCGAGACTCCGTTAAGCCGGTACTATCACTTGCGATAGAAGAACCACCTCGACAGAGACAATCGAAGAGAAGAAGAAAATTGACGAAGAAGAGGGGACCGAGATTCCTAAAGGCTAGACTAGGGGTCGCCATCTCAGATAGTTGTTTCCTCGATTCTGGGAGAAATCCTCGAACCTCTCGATTTTGTATGATTATCCGCTCACTTCGGTGGGATCATATAATGATAAGGGTGATGGCGTTGGCTACGTTTTGACCGTTTCTAACGATTACGTAACTAGCGACAATCCGGGCGTCGATTTCGATACCAACAACAATTCTCAAATCATACAAGATCTCGACGATCAAAATGACGAAGAAGGCATCCATCAAGGAGGCTACGAGAGTTCAACAAGCAACGGATCTATCCGTGAGTTTCGAGGAGCTCCGGCCATACCGTAGCAAGAGCCTTCGAATTGGAAGATAATCCTTAAGAGCCCGTCATTCCGATTCAGGAGGAGACACCGACAAACTCAACACTAGATCTCGTAAGAAATTACAAGTCAACCTAAGAAGTGGAAAAAGTTCTCTCTACCTCCTCCAAGAATGGGTCCAAAAGACAAAGGAGTTATGTGGTTGCTCAAGAAGAACCAACCTCACGAAGACATACCCGTTCGAGAAGAAGCCGAGACACATGGAAACAAAGTGACTACAACGTGCTAGCCCATCTTAGGAAACTACCGGCCAAACCGAGTGATTTACGATGCTCTCATCTTATCAAAGGAGATGAGAGAAGCTCGATCAAGGCTCTTACTTGATCCGGAAATTCCGTTGCCTCAAATGGCCGGAGATTCCAAGATGAGGTTTGCTCGTTAAAGGAACAGCGAGGTGTTACCTTCACGTACAATGACCTACTACTTGGGATGCGTATCACAACCACCGTTGTACATTTCGCCATAATTGGGAAGTTTACGCTCCCGTAGCACAGGATCCAGGAGCATCAATCAATATAATGAGTTCTCGAACACTAGCATACTTGGAAATTGATGCTCGTGAGCTCGAGGCCGACAAAATGTTAAGAGGATTCAACCGTAAAGGAGAAAGAGCCCTCGGTCAATAACGCTACCGATGAAGACCGGTGATTTTAGCAAAGACAACCGCAAAATTTCATATAATCGATTCGAAACGTCGTTCAACGCCATCGTCGACCATGGATACATGAAAACAGGATGGTACCATCATCTCTGCATCGTTGCATCAAATATTACGATGGAGGGGAACAAAGGCATCAAAGGAGACTTACAACCATTCTCCGTACATGAAATTGGAATCCATGAAGATGCGCTTATTATGCACCGCCAAAAGAAAACAATCTTCTCCAGAGATACCATAACAAATGAAGCAAAGAAAGTTCAGGACAACGAAGAACCTGAGTTCTAGTCCACCGTCACTCACCACTCCCTTCCGGCGAGATGGTGAAGGTTTCTCCACAACTCGCATCCGAGGTCGAGGCCGGGGACGAGGCCGTGGTAGAGACACTAGGACAATTGACGAAGAAACCACCATCAATGTTGATCGGGATGATAGTTCGAAGAAGAAAAAAAAATCAAGCAAGAAGCAGCAACAATAAGTCGAAAGAAGCCGCAATACAAGATCTCCCTCGAAGATGAAAAGAACGAAGAATACAAATCAATGTACGAGAAGATTAACCACTACGTACATACTATGACCCTAACTCCGATCCATTCTAATAAGATCGAGGGTATGGAGGTCAAAGAGGTACATAGTGACGGTGCAAAGCCGATCAAATTCTACCGTGGTGCTTCTTCCTCCAAACCGAAAATAATGTACACCAAGATGTCACTTCATCGAATTAATGGAATTACCTTTGAGTGGTACTCTCCCCGTGTTCAAAATTTAATTCAACATGGTTTCTTACCTCGACAATGGACAAAAGGCCAATCACAACATTTTGAAAAGTTATGGAATAACTCCCACGTCCTCCCAATTCAAAGTATGGACTCGGATTCGGCACGTAGGGTCGCATTGACGATACCGAATTTTGCTTGGTTGTCACTTGCAAATCCAATGAAACTCCATGGAAACTACAAGACGAACTCGAAGATTTACAAATTGGAGACGCTCCACCAGAATTCGAAGAAGAAATTAAATCCACAATAGATGAGTTAACGGAAGTTAACTTAGGTACTAAGAAAGAGCCTAGACCTACCTTGTTAGCTCCTTACTCAATAAAGAAGACTCCGAAGAAATAATCAAGTTATTAACGAATTTAAAGACCTGCTTTGCTTGGAGCTACGATGAAATGCCAGGATTAGCCCCGCAGGTTGCAGTCCATAAGCTAGGAGTGGATCCTACTGCTCCTGCCGACAAGGTCCCGTATTAATGCGTCTAGAAATCGAACAACAAGTCATAGCCGAAGTTAAAAAGCTAATAAACACGCTAAATTTGTCCGTGAAGAACAATACCCGACCCTAAGAATAATGTGGTGCCACTTTCGGAAGAAGAATGGTCGATCAGAATTTGTGTGGACTTCAGAGATTTAAACAAGGCATGTCCAAAAGATGAATTCCCTCTACCAATTCCAGAACCGATGATCGATATTGCTTCGACACATGAAATATTCTCATTCATGGATGGATCTTCTAGATACAACCAGATAAAAAATGGCTCCTGCATGATGAAAGCTTACAACATTTAGAACGCCGATCGGGAGTATTTTGCTACACGGTGATGCCATTCGGATCAAGAACGCAGGAGCAACCTACTCGTAGAGCGATGACAAGAATTTTTGATGATCTCATCCACAATCAAGTCGAATGCTACGTGGACGATGTGGTCATCAAAAGCAAAGTAAAAGACAACCACTTGTATGATTCGAGAATTGTTTTCGAACGATTAAGGCAATTTAACTCTAAGATGAATCCCTTAAAATGAGGCCTTCGGCGTCACCTCCGGGAAATTCTTAGGATTCGTTGTCCGACATCGTGGAATTGAAATCGACCCGGAGAAGATTAAAGCTTACTCCAGAAATGCTCGCCCCCAAAACCTTAAAACAACTACGATCTTTTCAAGGGAAGTTGGCATAGTCTTCGACGCTTTATCTCAAACCTCGTCGAGGTGTTGTACTTTCTCGGCGCTAGTTAAAAAGGACGCCAAATTTATTTCCGGAAGAGAAATGCCGTAAGGCCTTCGAAGACATTAAACAATATTTAATGACACCTCCGTCTTAGTGCGAAATTTCAGCTCGTGTAGACCGCTGATACTTTACACCGCGGCTCTAGACGACTCCCAGCCCCGTTGTTCAGGGACACATGAAAAGAAAATTTCTACTACTTCTAAGTCGGCCGCTACTTCCACGAAGGTGAAGTTCCGTACTTGAAAGCATTGTTCTAGCTCGATCTTCGCCGCTCAAAAGCTCGTGCACTACATGCTTTTCATAAGGTCAACTTGATTTCGAAGTTTAATCCATTGCAAATACTCGATGACTCGTCCAACACTTTCCCATAGACCAAGCGTACGGTCAATGATATTATCGCAATTCGATATAACTTTCTGCCTCTGCGTGCCGTAAAGGGACAAGTCTAGCGTACTCCTCAAGAAGACACCCTTTGCCGGCTGAATCTCCTCTCAATGACGATCTGCCGATGAACAACAATGAGCCTAGAAGACCCGATGATCGACGTTGGGAATTGTATTTCGACGGAGCATCTTCAAGACAATAAAGACGAAGAATCGCAAGTGATAAGCGTCTCTGCAGAAGTTGCGTGAATCGGGCTAATCTTTATAACAATCGAGCGGGGATGTTAAGATACTCCTACCACTTGACAGAACCGTGTACAAACAACGAAGCAGAATACGAAGCCCTCATAATGGGATTGGAACAATCCATTCAAATGGGGATACCGTACATCAACATCTACGGGGATTCACAAATAATCATTCAACGATCGCCTCTGACAATACAGGATTTTTAAACCAAGACTCGAACAATACTTCCAAGATGCCATACAGCCGTTGGAACAGATTCCAAATGTGACGATCTACAAAATTCCTAGAAAAGAGAATGCTTTAGCAGATGCTTTAGCCCGTCTCGCAAAAGAATTTGCCTCGTTCGTTAAGATGAATCAAAGGGAAGTGCCGCTCACGGACGTCGTCCTATCACAACTTGACATGCATATTGATACACAAATCAGAAAAAGAAAAAGAATCAGCTAAGTGGCAAGGATGTTAAAACATTTAAGATTGGCGACAACAGGATAGACACCGCAAACAGAAAGCTACGACGATAGGTCGCCGGGCCCATCGATCAAGAAAAGAACTCGTCTTACGCATTAATAAACAACACATTATACGTAAGGTCTTTTGATCAAATGTGGCTAAGGTGCCTAAGCGGGTCTCGAGGCCCGTGAAATTGTTAAAAGAGGTGCATTCGTGACTCTCGTGGCGCTCACTCGCCGGGTCCAAAGATGAAAATGAAAATTAAAAGACTAGGTACTATCGTCCTCAATGATGACCGACCGCATGAAAATCGCCAAGAGCCGTCACCAATGCCAAGTGCACGGAGTGGTTCTACACCAACCTCCAAATGTGCTACACCCGACAATTGCGTCGTGGCCGTTCGAATGTTGGGGCACAAACATATAGTGGGTCCAATAGAACCACCATCTTCGAAAGGACATCGTTTCATTCTTGCGGCGCATTACTTTTCCAAGTAAAGGTATGTGCCCACTTAGAGAAGTGAAAGCACACCACGTGCTGCGCTTTTTCAAGAACCAAGTTGTCTACCGTTTCGAGTGCCGCGCTGTGATCATCTCGTATACTTGGGCCGCATCTCGAAGCACACAAATCAACAATTTTGTCAGAGACACGGAATCGACCGGCGATACTCGACAATTTACTACCCAAGAGCAACGGCCTCGCCGAGGTTTTTAATAAAACTCTCGTTCAAATCTTAAAGAAAACCTTGGACGATAATAAAGAGAAATTGGCACGAGAAATTGTTAGAAGCCTTATGGGCCTACCTATTTATCCTTCGAACCCCACTGTGCCACACCTTACGCCCGGTGTACGGGTCCGAGGCAGTGTTACCTTTAGAGGTTCAAATTTTCACTCGAATTGCAATTGCAAATAAGATCACGACGAAGAAAACGATTACGACTCGAAGAATTAGAAAGCTCGAAGGGAAAAGACTTACACAAGCAACGTAATCTCTTAGAACTATACCAAGCTAAGATGGTTCAAGCCCATGACAAACCGGGTCCGCCCAAGAACCTTCAAAGTTGGTGACTTAGTTCTCGTTCTTCAAGAGACCTATTCTTGCACACCGCAAGATAGGAGGAAAATTTGAACCCACTCGGGAAGGACCGTTTGTGGTCAAGCAAGATACTCAGGAGGTTCTACCGCCTAGTGAATTGCCGGGAGAACGACATATGCTTCCAATCAACGGACGATACTTCAAAAAATATTACGCTACCCGATGTTTCGAAGGAATGAATTCTTCATCCCTAAGAAACACGGTGAAGTAATTACTTATGATCGGGGTCCGAACCCAAAAAATAATAAAATGTGCTAAGATAAATAAAATCATGATAATAAAGTTTTCCTCGGCTTTCTCCAAATCAAGATCTCTTTCCGGATCTTATCCTACTTCATTCCCGTTAAATTTCAAAATTTAAGAATAATAAAAATGTATCTTTAATAAACATTTTCTTAATGTTCTTGTTCTTAGTACGTACCCCCGATCCTTTTCCTTCGTCTTTTCAAGCAGGAAATGTCGAACGGGCGGCCGGGTTTTGAACTTTAAGAATGGCGTAAGCCTTGCACTCGATGAAAAGAGGGTGAAAGATGGAGCGATAATCGAGATTGACTCGGGGATTTTGCACCAAAGAAGCCCACAAGACGAGGAAAGTGGATCGTCCCGCTAACCGAGAAGAACTACCCTGCGTACAAAGGATGAAAGTGGGTGGCCCAAGCCACCAATCCAACAACAAGAAAAGAAAAGCAAACACCGAAGAAGACAAGAAAATGAAGTCCGTAGGTCATCATTAAGGACAGCGGAGGGCAGGTTTGGCCGCCGCCGCGCCCGCAGATTCAAGAAGTTCGGAGGGCTACTCACAAACCCACGCAACGAAGAAATAACAAGAATCGCCGCATCCGTAAAATGTTAACAAAACTAGCCGCGGACCAGCGCGACGAGACGAAGTAATGCCAAGACTCACATTCTCAAGGACACCGGTTCACCAAAGAACTCGAAGAAAGGAGGCCGCCTCCTAGAATAACGTAAAGAACCGTGGAAATCTCCAAGATCGAAGAAAGAAGGCTACCACGCCACCGGATAGAACCACCAAGAAGCAGCATGACCTTGTTGCAGAGCAACCCCGGGGATGTCCCGAATGTGCATCATCCCCCGAGGAGCCGAGGTAGCGTGTGGGGAACGAAGGGATTGAACCATATATCCCACAATATGTCACAAGGCCTCGCCATCTCAGATCATTCCGGAATACGAGCCGGGAGAGGATGCAGAATGTTGAAAAGAAAACTTTCGAATACTTCGAGAGAATTAAAGAAGAAGAATCACATACTAGAAGGCCTCCGAGCTACACACCGACGTATTCTCGCAGTATGAACAACAAAGAAATCGTGGACCGTATCCGGGATTCAAAAGAATGGGCCGAGTGTGCCGCCCGAGGGAAAACACATGGCTCGAACCCCGAGATGGATGCCAGGAAAGGAAGAATCACAATACAATGCGGATGCTGCTACAACTTTGCTGAAGACAAAAGGAACCCACCGGAATACTTCGTCATGGGCAAGATCCGATGCCATTAGTTATCAAGAGAATGGTAAAAGTACTGATAACATGGAGGGTACCGCCACAGATTGCATACCCAATAGCTGCATTATCAACATCTACAAACAAGAGACCGCATACCCCCACATATTGATCACCACGACTTCGTCGCACCTTCGCACCTGCCTCTTTCGAATGAGTGCAACATCATGTTCGTATCCGACTCCTCCGTGATAGTGTGCCCGGTGAGTTCCGAGGGCCGCAAAGATACTCTTGACGGCGGGGTCTGGCCATGATACCGCAAGGTAACGAGCGTATATCGCAAAGCATTGCATACCAGGTGCTGGAGCGAATCTCGCTACTTTCTCAGAGGATGGACGACAAGAAATACCTTACCATTTCCAACCGCATCCGTAGCCAGAGAACCTCCGGCCTTACGAGTCGTGAGTTACATGGGAAATATCACACCTCCAACGTACATCCAAACTCGGCATCCTAGCCAAGGATGGCTTGGAAGGTGATGCTGGCTGACCATGTACCTCACTATTCGGACATGGGATTTTTGACAGATGATTCTTTTGATGGATCAACAAAGATCATACACACCGTTTCGAGTCTACATGATTGTATGAAATATATTCCGCATCGAGTTGTACGACGTATTTTCAACATGATTGGAATGAAAGTGACCATGTCACGTTTTTGGCCTTCACCTCTTTTGTGCAAATTGATTGGGAAACGCCATTAAAGTTAAATGAACTTTGAACAAAGAACAAATTAAAAGAAAAAAAGAGAATAAAAGAAAACTTTCTAAAAAAAATCTGAAAAATGACAAACACCAAGTTCACATGAACATTAAATAAACAACAAAATAAAATTTGAACCATTAAAAGATAAACGAAATCAACACAAATCTCAAATTCAATCTTTCCAAATTCGAATCAAATTTCAATCTTTTCAAACTTCAAAATCAAATTCCATCCTTCCAAACTTCAAAATCAAATTCTCAATCAAATTCCAAATCCACTCGATCAAATTTCAAATTTGATCTTCCCAAATCTCAAATCAAATTCTCAATCAAATTCCAAATCCACTCGATCAAATTTCAAATTTGATCTTCCCAAATCTCAAATCAAATTCTCAATCAAAAACTAACCAATCTCGATCAAGTTTCAAACTCGATCTTTCAAATTTCAAATCAAATCTTAAATCAAGTTTCAATCGAGTTCAAACTCATCCTCCCAAATTTCCAAATTTCCAAATTCAATCTTTCCAGGCTTCAAGTCTCAATCAAATTCAAATTCAATCTCTATCAAATCTCAAAATCCGATCTTTCTAGATCTTACATCAAAATTCAAAACTTTTCGGGGTCGAGGATTTTACATCCAAGACCGGCATCGCTTTAGGATTCTCTTCCTATCGCACTGAAATACACCAAAATTCAAAACTTTTGGGTCGAGGATTTTACATCCAAGATCGCAGACCGTTTAGATTCTCTTCCTATTGCACCGAAATACACCAAAATTCAAAACTTTTGGGTCGAGGATTTTACATCCAAGACCTAATCGCTTTAGGATTCTCTTCTACCGCACTGAAATACATCGAAATTCAAAACTTCGGG
Source organism: Papilionanthe hookeriana x Papilionanthe teres (assembly GCA_022702705.1). Lineage (NCBI taxonomy): Eukaryota > Viridiplantae > Streptophyta > Magnoliopsida > Asparagales > Orchidaceae > Papilionanthe > Papilionanthe hookeriana x Papilionanthe teres. Next base: position 170,566,845 of record CM040423.1, on the reverse strand, counting down.
TCGAGGATTTTACATCCAAGACTGCACTGCTTTAGGATTCTCTTCCTATTGCACCGAAATACATCAAAATTCAAACTTTTGGGTCGAGGATTTTACATCCAAGACTGCATCGTTTTGTGATTCTCTTCCTATCGTGACCGAAATACACCAAAATTCAAGACTTTTGGGTCGAGGATTTTACATCCAAGACCGCACTGCTTTAGATCCTTTTCCTATTGCACCGAAATACATCAAATCAAAATTCAACCTTTGGGTCGAGGATTTACATCCAAGACTCCATTGCTTTAGGATCATTTCCCTATCGCAATGAAGTACATCACATCAAAATCAAACTCGAGGTCGAGGATTTTACATCCAAGACCGCACTCGCTTTAGATCCTTTTCCTATTGCACTCGAAATACATCAAAATTCAAACTTTTGAGTCGAGGATTTACATCCAAGACCGCACCGCTTTAGGATTCTCTTCCTATTGCACTGAAATACATCAAAATTCAACCTTGGGTCGAGGATTTTACATCCAAGACCGCATTGCTTTAGGATCATTTCCCTATCGCAAGAAGTACATCACATCAAAATCAAACTCTCAGGTCGAGGATTTTACATCCAAGATCGCACTCGCTTTAGATCCTTTTCCTATTGCAATCGAAATACATCAAAATTCAAACTTTCGAGTCGTGGATTTTACATCCAAGACCGCACCGCTTTAGGATTCTCATCCTATTGCACCGAAATACATCAAAATTCAACCTTTGGGTCGAGGATTTTACATCCGAGATCGCATTGCTTTAGGATCTTTTCCCCGATCGCAATGAAATACATCACATCAAAATCAAACTCTTGAGGTCAGGATTTTATATCCAACACCACTTTGCTCGAGATATCTTCTCATTGCAACGATTCAATCTAATCAATTCAATTTTCTTCGAGGTTGAAGATGTTACATTCAAAACCTCAAAATTCCAATTTTCATTTCAAATCAAATCCTTCAAATTAATTTCACAAAACTTCAATCTAAATCAAACTCCAAACTAAAATTTAAACTCACACATCAAAACATAAATTGAAACAAAATAAAATCTAAATCGAAATTCTCGCATCATGTGGGATTTGGGATTTACCTCCTTTCCTTTCCCAACGAGAGTTCAAGAATCTCCTACCTGCAGATATACTTGACACTCCCTTGCACAGAACTCTTCTACTTCGTCCTAAGTTCGTCACTTGGACATCTCCGTGTTGGTTTTGTTGATCGCTTCTGGCCAATTAATACGCGCGGTGTGCTCCGTCAGCTCACCACACCTATTGGGGGTCCATTTGTTGCATCCATTTCTTATACCTTCCTTTTTAGTGCTTAGGATCTAGCCTTAGGCTTTTCCTCTTCGACTATCTTAGTGACCAGAATTGGGACCCGCCTTTTAGAAATTCAAACCACTTCTAAACTCCTGCAAACTCCACAAACTCTCACCATAGACCCCTAATCACCTAGAGGGTTGAAATCAAATATGGAAGTTTAAAGGATGAGTTCCTATGTGATTCTTTGGCCTTAGGATCGCCCCGGTGGCCCGTCCGGTGAAGGCCGACATACATTACACTTACACACTACATTTCCACACACTTCCTAAAACCACCCATACCCAACTCTGACCTCCTGACTCATGTAGGTGATTCACATGGATGGTCCTTAACCCCTAAGCCCTCGCTAAGAGGGTTAGAACAACATAAGAATGCCTCAAATGAGTCCTTTCATGGCTCATATGGGCTTGAATGGCTTCATGGCTCAACCAAAATGATTTCACCCCACTCAAATTCACCCACCTTCAATTTCCCAAATTTTCAATTTTGACCCCCGGGACCCTACACCTACTAAACCTACCCAAAACTCCTTGAAATTACCCAAATTTTTGCAAAATTTCCAAATTACCTAAAATTTTCCAAAATCAATCCCAAACACCTCCACATCACTCAAATTGATCATCCATACCCAAAATACCAAAAAATTCCAAGAAAACCTCCCAATACCCTCCAAATACCCAAAATACCCTTCTTGGCCTAAAATCCAAAAATTCAGAAAATTCCCAAAAAATTCCAGAAAATCCCAAATATTCCCAATTTCATTTTGTCCAACTACACCATGGGCCAATTTTGTCAATTTACCCTACTTTTGTCAAAACCCCCAAATTGACCCATTTTAACCCAAAGTGGACCCAATGTCAAACCAAACCCACCTAATTGATTCCCAATTTTGGTCCAATTCAATTCTAAACTTCAATTCAACATTCCCAATACCAATTTAGACCAAATCCAAGTCCAATTTGACTGACATTTGGATCCAATTTCACTTTGGGCCTTAAAGCCCAAATTTTGACCCATGACCCAAACTTAGCCCAAACTAACCCAATTCAACTCCAATTAACCCCAAATCTTTTCTAAACCTTCCTTAACATCCTAATAAACAAAACACTAACATGATTTGCCCAAGATTTTGACCCAAACCCCACTCAAATTCAACCCAAAATCAAAAGCCCAATTTTGACCTAAACCCAAATCTAACCCAAATAGGCCCAAACCCCAAAATTAAAACCCAACCAAAAAGCCAAAACCTCTTTGAAACACTCCCATAAACATTTCTTAACATTTATTTTACATCAATTTCAACCCTAGCCCAACATTGGCCCAAGTAAGCCCAATTTTGGACCTAAACCCAAATAAACCCAAATTCAACCCAATTCAAACCCAAACCACCTTAAATCTATTTCAAATTATTCATGAAACATCCCTAAACCAAAAACAACAACTATTTGGCCCAAACTTCTACAAAAATTCCCATCCATGAACACATCCTTAAACTTAAAGCCCACTTCCCTTAAACCTTCTAAAAGCCCATTTCCTTCAAAATTCAAAGCCCAAATCTACCCTAAAGCCCACATGACATCTCCATTTGTCATCCATTTAATTAAATCCATTACCTAAGTCCTAAAATCATCATTGAATTATCCCAAATGAAGCTTCATCCAAATTCCCATCAAATTACCAAAAAATTTCTTAAAACCCTTTTCATGAAACAAATCAACCTTTTCCCAAGCCAAATGAAGCCATGAACAAGCCATTCTCAAGCCACATGAAGCCATGAGGGCTTTGACTTGTCATTAGTCCATTTATGGCAAGAAGAGGGGTTCTTTCTTAAACCTCCTTTAACCCTTTTTTACCTTAATCATGTCACACACTAAACCATGTTTAGCCACCTCATCATGGATGGGCAGACTTCACCACTCCTTCTAAGCCGACCTAAATGATTCCCCGCCTCAAAATCGAGCTTGGAAGGATGCACCAAGCCCAAAATGGTGGGTTGACCCAAACCAAGCCAAAGTGAGCCTTCTCCCATTCCATTTAAATCAAACTCCTTTACACATGTCAAACCTCACCGCCTACACTAAACCCTTACCACCCACCCGACCAAGATGGTGACCATTGCCCTGGCCGGCCGGCCACCAGGCTGCCGGAAAACACCATGGCCGAGAGCTCACATGTGAGCCAACATCGGGGGCCCTCACTCGCCGGAGCCGCCCATGCCCACGGTCACCATGGCCGATCTTCCCCACTGTGAGCAATGATCCCAAGCCCTAACTCCCTCCGAGAGGCCTTCCACCCTCTCCTATTTAAACTCCACCCCTCTCGGCCAAAGGGGGAGCTGAAACAAACCTTAAGGAAACTCGCCAAATCACTCCGCATCACTCTCTACACATGTAGCACCCGATCCCCTACCGACCTGTACCCCCCAATTCCTTCTAAATTTCGAGCCCACTTTGAGCTCAAACTTTAGCCCAAAAACCAGGACACTTCTCCACGTTGAGCCAATTCCAAATTGATTGGCTCTACACCTTCACCGACCAAGGGAAGGTGTCCACCACCAAAAGCCCCATCTCCGTGCCACCCAAACGCTGTCTACCTCCAAGCTTTCAGGATCGGCTTGGTCGAAATCATATCCAGACAATTCACCGCACTCAGAGACTTCATCCGGAGCTTCAGGACCCAATCGAAGGTGCAACAACTCTCGACTGAAGCCACACTTCTCTCAAGCCAAGGTACGAGCTAACTCTCCATCCCGAGCTTCTGGAGATTCTCCATTTCAAATGCCTTAGTTTCAATGCATACAACTGCAGGATGGGCCTGCCCCTTCTGAGACGAATCCATAGAGTATAAGAACATGAAAATCCATCGAGAATCGAGCGAGATCTGTGATTTGGGTGGACGCCCTGGGCGAGAACACTCGTGTGATCTTATGAACGGATGCCGTCCATTCGATACACGCGCGCACCTGACGTCAGGATTGCGTCGGACCGGAGACGGCACGAGAACCGCGCGGGGCCCGGCCGCCGATCAGCGGCGGGCCGAACGGGAGCGCGACGCGTGTGCGTTCGCAGCCGCCGAGGTTTCGCCGGCGCTCGCGTGGATAAATAGAAAATTAGGTATTTTCTTATTTATTTACCCCTAAACTTCAAAAATCCATATCTTTGTGTAGAAAAATCACAAAATAAAATAAAAATACCCTCTCGTCAAAGGGGAATGTAGGAGAATAATGTGGAAAAGAAATCATTTAATTTCATTAAGTATTTTATTTTTTATGATTTATTTACTCTCCGCATACATTTAATTCTCCATGCATGTATACAATTCACCATGGCATGAGACCATAGGGTTTTTGAAGCCTCTGAACTTGGGAACATTCCCCGAATTTTCCAAGGTCGAGGCCATCTCCGTGAAAAGTTATTTATTTTTCAAATGCATGTCAGTTGTTTTGAGTATTTTAATTCCAAAATTAGCATGTTGTGAAATAAATTCTCTAGAAATATTTGGTGATGTTCCTTATGATCGCAGAACTTGTGAAAATAGGACTTGAGTTAATTCACTCGCATTAACCCTAATCAGTTTTAAACACCCAAAATAGTCTAATTAATTAGAGTTAACCAGGTATCAAATTGACTTGAAATCAATTCTCCACCGACCTTTAGGATCAGAGGAATCCACCATAAAAATTTGAGGTCAATTGACTTGGTTAACCCCACTAATTGGGTTAATTAAGCGCAATTTAGCCATTTTAAACTTTAAAAATTCATAACTTTTAAAATACTTTTTAAAAATTCACCAAACCGGTTTTGGAGCCTTCATATCGGGAACCTAAGAAAATTAAAATTTCAATTTTTCTAAAAAAGTTGATTTTTAATAATATTTTAATATTTTTAATAATTAAAAACAATAAAATCACAAAAATAATAAAATTCACCAAAATGTCACATTTTGAATTTTAATCACTTAGGAACAAATCCCACATTTTTCCGAGTCTATTTAGTGAGATATTGAATTTTAAAGCCCTAGGGTAATTTTAAAAATTAAAAAAATGTATTTTCTAGCATTTTCACTAAAATAATTATTATAAATCATAGAAAAATCGAAAATTGCAAATTCTTTATTCTTCCGGTTTCCTTGATATCGAGAGATTTTTGTACAAAATTCATTTTTCAACATTTATTTTATTTTTAAATTAATTAACACTCCAAAACTCAAAATAATTATAATAAAAATAATATAATTCAAAAATCACCAAAATTGGTCCAAGTGCTTCTCTCGGTCATTAGGAATGTCCCCTAATTTTCTTAAGGACTTAAACTTTCCCTTGGTCATGTTATCAAATCTTCTTGAAAATCTCTATTTTCCACCAAAAATAATTAAATAAATAAATTAAATACGTAAAAATCACATTTTCTCCTCTCATGTCTTTATCGACATATGAGTGAAGTCACATAAAAATTTCATGTTCATTTAAGTTCAATTTAGTGAGTTATGAAATTATTAAGCTTAAAGCGGTAAAATAATAATTAAAATCTTTAATCCTTAATTAAAACTTTAGGTTTAATAAAAAATCAACAAGTAAAATATTTGATCTTAATCGACGGATGATTGAAATTTAAATAATTAAAGGGTAGAAACCCATTAAATAATTTCAAAATGATTAAACTTTAATTAAATAATGGATTAAATTGGAAGAATAATAAAATTGGAATCATTAAAATAAGGATCTTTATTAGGAAGAGATTTATTCTTTAATTTAAAATCCCTAAATTAATTATATCAACTAATACCAATTTTTAATTAAAATGATAACTCAAATTTAAAATATTAAAAGACTTAATTAAATTATAAAATCCCTTTGAAATTTCAATTAAAATTAAAAAATGAAGTAAATTAAAGATAAATTAAATTAAGATTAAATTAAATTTAATAATTAAATTAAATTAAATTAAACAATTAAATTAAATTAAATTAAATTAAATTAAAATTAAATTAAATTAAATTAAACAATTAAATTAAATTAAATTAAATAATTAAAATTAAATTGGAATAAATTAAATTAAATAATTAAATTAAATTAAATCAAATCAAATTAATTAAACACCAAATCAAATTAAATTTGAACTATGTTAAACTAAATTAAAACCTCGATTAATTTAAATTTGAATGAATATAACATCACCTAAGACATAAAAGAAATTAAATATAAAACAACTCAACACTATTCCAAATTTAAACTCTTTAATTTAAAAACCAAATCATTTGAATACTAATTTACCCTCAAAGCTTTTGATTATTATAACTCCTAAATTAAACGCCAAATGAAATGTTACTTCACTCATAGGATATTCAAATGTCCTAGTTCAATCGAAAGCAAGTTAACAAAACTTGAAAACCCTAGACGATTGATTCATTTATATAATTAAATTCATTTGTACTTAAAACAATCCTGAAATAGTATTGAAAAGATGTTTAAGATTCTTCTTAAGCACTTCCTCAATATGATAGGATATTTATAAGAACAATTGGACTTAATTGTCCTTTGATGATGAAAATCGCCCTCAAACAACAAACCCAAAGAACCTAGACGCTAAGGAGATGACTAGCTATAGGATTAGGAATTTGGTAGAAACCATAACCTTTCCCTTAGCTTTACCTAGGAACTTGCTTAAATATTCTAATTGTGTTTTAAGTGTACTTTGGGATGACGGGAAGACCCTCCGTGTACGCTTTTATTTTATTGCAATTTACTTTCTTGCAATTTACTTTCTTGCAATTTACTTTATTGCAAATGCACTTTACTTTTCTCGTACGATAAAAACAACTCGTCGTACGAAAACCCACACCTTTAGGATAGACCCTAAACCGAAACCAAACTAAGTTAAAAGTCATTGCAAGATAAAATTCACCACACAACATTTCAAAATATAAAACAACTCAAAATTTAATCAACAAACAGAACACAAAACTACAATTACAACTAAATTAAAACGTCCCCGTTTTGATGATCGGGAATACCCTGGATGATGTAACCTACGTGTTGCTAACGGGATTTCCTACTATTTAAATGAAAGTGTGGAACTCATCTGGGCCAGAGTTTAGCAAATCTATCCGGACTAAGTGAATCCGATAAAAATAATGATGCCGGAAGGATGGAACCGTGATCTTAACCGGTGTCGTTATAATCAACTTTAAGATTTGTTTTAATTAAAACACAAGAACACTTGGAAATTAAGACTTCTAAACCAAAACACTTTTTCAACTCCCCGCATTTATGATTTCTAAAACTAAACCTCCGCAACAACAAGGAGCTCCTGGAAAGCATGGTGGGCAGCACGACCATCGTCATCAGCAAAACCCGAGTCTACTTCAGCAAAACTTTCCTAGAATTAAAACAACCAAGCCATAGGACTTCGAGGTAGCTTGCCTAGTGCAACATAAATCCTCAACTCTTCGTTAGCATTTGCATTGCAAATTAAGCCCTAACCGTGCCTTAGGATTCCGAGGTAGTCGTCCGATACGACAATAAACCCTCACATCTTCTAGGCTATTTGTTTGATTTTATCATACAAATATAAGCCCTAATTAATTGAAATTGGCAAGATCAAAATATCAAATAAACATTAGGACTTTCCTAAATTCGAGCCAAAACGATGTGATACGGAAATTATCGGTTCACTTCCAATCGTTGATTTCTCCTACCTTCCTTTGGATTCACAAAACAAAATGTTCCAAAAATTTGATCCATTCCTATTGAAACTTCAAAATTCAATCTTTGAAAACCTTAAACTTTCAAATTCCCTTGAGAGTTAATCACACATTATTATCGAGAGTTTTCTTAGGTGATTCCCGTCACTTAAGATGTAATTAACTATAGGGGCTTGCCCTTATAGGGAATTTTAAAGAACCCAGGTAATATAAACCCCGTTTAATGTTTTCATATTAAGCAGGGGGAAACTTGTCGGCTTATAAAATTGGTTCGCAATTAAACGGATGTCACTAATCTTCTAGTTTATTTAATCAAGCCCCACCATCAAGCGTTGTGTCTATATCCTTAGGGATGTATACACGGCTTCGTGGTGCGGTGCTCGTTTATATAAACTATTTGGGATGTGAGATCGGTTTAATCTCATATCTTAAAACCTTCAAATTTAAAATTATTTTCAAAATCAAATACTACTTTTCAAATTATTTATTTTAATTTAATTAAAAATTCGCCGATGATTTCGTTAGGTAATCTCTCTTCAAAATAAAACACGACCTAAAAATATGCCGACATAGCCTTAGGAGTCCCAGTCCTCTCTTCTTCGTCGATTTTCTTCTTCTCTTCAATCGTCTCCCGTCGAGGTATTCTCTATCGCAAGATAGTACTCAAACTTAATGTGTCTCGAACTCTGAATTGAGGCTCGCACCGAGGCGGTTTGGATGTCAGTTCGAAATCTTTCAAGACCTCGTCCAGCGTAGTCCATCCATCACAATGTGGTAGTGGGATCTACCTGAATGATGGGATCGGGCCGAGATAATATTGACTTAACCTCCTTCTCTGGGTTCCTTCATGTACTCCTTCGGGATCGTTATATTCCCTTCTCCGAAGGTTGTCACAGCCAAATTTTCAAGGTAATGCAATCTTCTAACTTGTGTCCAAGCATCCTAAGGGTAGGGGCAAAGTCAGATTACCTTTCTAGCTGACTCTCCGGTCTTTAGGCCTGAAGCCGGAAATCCGGAGTCTTCATCGACTACGTGATTTTTGGCACTACTTCATTCTGAACGGATATTCCCGCTCGAAGCCCCTTAATGTACGTTGCGGACGAGGCGGTTGTTCATACCGTGGAGATGACCGGAGCAGCCGGGCCGGGGTTGCTTCGGTAATTGGCAGGCGGTTGCGGCCGTTCGGTGGTATTTTTCATCGGTTGCTTGCCTTTGTCAACCGCCGCAACGATCCCGGATTTCTTTTCAAAAAGTCTTCACAGCTTTTGCTTCGTTCGTCTTGTTGGCGAAACTTAATACGCCTCTTCTGCAAGCTTCCGGCCTTGCTTAACAACTTCTCGAAAATCTTAATAGTGAATCCCTCGAGGAGAAGTGCTATCGGCCGTGAATGCTTTTAAGTAAGATGCCGACCGCATGTTGTTCTTGTAGGCTGTGGTTCACACATCATGCTTAAGTTCCTCCATCGAAGTATGTAATCCACCAAAGTTTCGTTCGTCTTGTTTCTCTACCACTAAATCACCTATAGTGATGTGGGAAGTTGAGCTTCCGGCGAATCGCTTTGATGAAGAGGTTCTCTAGCTCGAGAACGTCTTCACCGAACCATTTGGTAATTTCCCCGTATACCGCCGAAGGCGATCCCCGATGTGCCGCCGACGAACCGTCGGAAGAGTAATGCATCGCTCCCGCCGCATTACAACAACTGGCACGAAAGTGTGCAACATGCCGGTCAGTCTCGGTCTGGCCGAAGGTCTTGAACAAGAGGTGGTACAAAGCCTTTCGGGTATTGACGTCGAATTCTTTTCCGGCAAGGTCTACCCTTCCGAATGGATGTCCCGCTCTTCGATTGTGCTAAGGCTGTAGTCGCACCTTCGCTGTTCCACCAAGTTATTGATATCCTTTCAGGATCATACTTTGTGTTGTATCCTTTTTTTCACCGATCATCCCCATTGACGGATGTAATCTCCTTTTCCTCCGTCTACAATGTGAATGACCTCTCGGGGGTGTCTCTCTTCGTGGTTGCACTCGACTTCCGGAGAGCGGCCGAGCCTTTAGCCATCTCTTCCATCCTTTTCGCCATTTGAGCGATCATGTCGTCTTCTCCTGAAGCCGCCTTCGACCGCTCTGGCTCCTCTCTTCCCCGCGGCTGCGGAGCACTCGTCGATGCAGTCGCGTTTCGACCATGCGTTGATTTCTCGCATATTCGTCATCCATGAATTTCGATGAATCAATCTCGTCTCCGAACTTTTCTTCTCTTTTCTTTTGCCAATCGTCGGATATCAATTCTCAACTTTTCCATGGCATCTTCTAGCGGGGCTTTCGTGTGCCTTCGCGGTTGTCATGCGATAGCCGCCGGGTCCCCTTATCGCAAGAAGACTTTCTTCGCATTCAAGTCTCCCGGCGAGACTTTTCTTCTTGGGTCGTTGTTTCAATCTCAACCGCCAAGAGGGACGCCATACCATCCTTCTAGCACAGGTCTAGACCGATGGTCCGTCGCCAAATCGTCGGAAGGTGGTATCCTCCCCGATCCGTAATCCCGAGACGACGACAGCGCACTAGCCTTCATTCTTTTACTTGGCTTTTCCCGTCATGATGGCGCGGGTTCTACTCGGGCCCAAGACGGGATTTGACCGGGCACCCGCCCTATCCTTCGTAGAATTTCCGATACGGGGCAAGTTTTCCCCTCTTCTTTGCTAACTTTTCTCTTACCAAAGTTTGCAATCGAGCAAACGGCGTAGTTCTAGTCCTTTTCTTGCGGCTATCGTTGTAATATGCGGCTGAGGTAATGCAGTTGTGAATCTTGCGAACATTTTCCCCGTCCTCTCGCGGCTATGAGAGGGGATGGAACCTACTTCCTCCCAAAAGCAAACATGTATTCAAAATGTGTGTATTCTCGGTAGTTCTCGGATTTCCTCCAGAAAGCAATTTTCAGCCAGCTCTCCGGCTTCTCCGGCGATCCTTCTACTTCGTTTCTTCTTGTCCTTCGTTAGTGATGGAATCTCGAACCGGACACGCCCATTTCAAACAAGGTCTTTTACAGAAGATTCGTACCCTCCACGAACAGTTCACTCATAATTCTGGATTTCTTCCCCCTTAATTTGGCAAAAGAAGGGGTAGGTGCGTAAACAACTAGACCAAAGGGGGGGTAGTAAGAATGCTCCCCGCGGACAGCAACATTCCTCTCACGGATCCTTTATGTGGGAGGAAACTCTTGGCCGACCTAAGGTTGAACTCAAGCAGCGGCTTCTCGGCCAGAGCTACCTTGTTCGTCGCTGCAAAGAGGGAGACGTCGGTGATCTTGACATTCGTGTTTTCAAATCTCGTCCAAATCGATGATCCCATTGTTCGGCACCATCCTTACGGGGACAAATAAGTCCAACACCGTTGGTGAAGGAGAAAAATCAGCTTTGGGGCTTCCATTTCGCAGGATAGATTCTGGTTGTCGCTCCCATATGCTTCTTTTCTTTAGGACGAAAAGAAAGGAATTGAAAAAGAGTCCGGACTCATTCTTGTTCATGTATTTATAAGAAGGAATCATTTGTTAAAAGAATCATTTATTAGAGGGTTCGTTTATTTAGAACGGAATATTCAAAGGTGTAGAGAAGGTAAGGAATCCGATTCGGAGTTGGAAAGGAAAAGGCCTTGCGGCACTTCGACTCGAAGGATCACTCCTAAACTAACACCTATTGGGGGTCCACCCTACCTCAAAATGAGGTAAAAGGATTCGAACCTCTCGTTTATGGGTGTCTAAACAAAGGCTCCTACCCCTAAGCCCTTGGTAAGAGGGTTAGGAACAACATAGTGAATGCCTCAAATGAGCCCCCTCATGGCTCATGTGGGCTTGATATGGCTTCATGGCTCAACCAAAATGATTTTATTCCACTTACATTCACCTAACCTTCAATTTTCCAAATTTTCAATTTTTGACCCCGGGACCTTACACCTGCCTAGCCTACCCAAAACCCTTGAAATCCTCCAAAATTTCCAAATTACCCAAAATTCCTCAAAATCAATCCCAAGCATTTCCACATCACTCAAATTGATCATCCATACCCAAAAATACCAAGAATTCCAAAAATACCTCTCAATACCCTCCAAATACCCAAAATACCCCTCTTGACCCAAAAATCCAAAAATTCAGAAAATTCCTAGAAAATTCCAGAAAATCCCAAATACTACGAATTTCATTTTGTTCAACTACACAATGGGCCAATTTTGTCAATTTACCCTACTTTTGTCAAAACCCCCAATTTGACCCATTTTAACCCAAAGTGAACCCAATGTCAAGCCAAACCTACCCAATTGACCCAAATTCTGGTCCAATTCAATCCTAAACTTCAATTCAACATTCTCAACACCAATTTAGACCAAATACAAGTCCAATTTGATTGACATTTTTATCCAATTTCACTTTTGGCCTTAAAGCCCAATTTGGACCCATGACCCAAACCTAACCCAAACTCACCCAATTCAACTCCAATTAACCCCAAATCTTTTCTAAATCTTCCTTAGCATCCCCACAAGTAAAAAACTAACATGATTTGCCCAAAATTTAGACCCAAACCCCACTCAAATTCAACCCAAAGCTAAAAGGCCCAATTTTGACCTAAACCCAAACCTAACCCAAATGAGCCCAAACCCCAAAATCAAAGCCCAACCAAAGTCAAAACCTCTTTGAAACACTCCCATAAACATTTCTCAACATTAATTTTACATCAATTTCAACCCTAGCCCAACATTGGCCCAACTTGGCCCACTTGGACCTATATTGGCCCATTCACCAAAAGAACCCAAATTCAACCCAATTCAAACCCAAATCACCCCCAATTTGCTTCAAGTCACTCATGACACATCTATGAACTAAACCCAACAATTATTTGGCCCAAGACTTTACCAAAATTTCTTCCCAAAATCCATTTTAAAATTGAAAAGCCTACTTTCCTAAACCATCTTAAAAGCCCATCTAAAACCATTTCAAAAAAGCCCAAAATCCACCCTAAAGCCCATATGACATTTCCCCTCATCATACTTTCAATTAAAATCATCCCTAAGTCCTAAACCAATGATCAAATAATTCAAAATGAGGCTTCATCCAAATTTCCACCAAATTATCCAAAATCCTTAAAATCCATTTTTATGAAATTGACCAAACTTTTTGCCAAGCCGAAGACAAGCCATGCAAGCCATGGACAAGCCACATGAAGCCATGGAAGGCTTGACATGTGATCAAGCCACTAATGGCAAAAGGAGGAGCCTCTTTTAAGCCCCCTTAAAAAGGTTTTAACCCTTTTAATGCTTCACCTTAATCCATGTTTAATCAAAATATTCATTTATGGTGACTTCTCCACCCTTTCCTAGCTGATCCATCTGATCCTCCCTCAGCCCAAATCAACCATGGGGAGGTGAACCAAGCCCAAAAGGTGGGTTGACCCATTTGGACCCAAAATGAGCTCATCCCCCATTCAATTTCAATTTAACCCCTTTACACATGTCCATGGCCAATTGATCGCACAAACCTCCGGCCTTGACCTCCACGACCTTGAGAGTGACCGACCACGGCCGGCCGGCCACCACGGCCGCCGGAAACCACCGAGCCGAGAGCTCACATGTGAGCCCAACTTGGAATTCTCACCTGCTGAGCCGCCCCATCCCTAGTGGCCATTGGAGCTGTTCTTCTCTTGCCAAGAGCAGCTGATCCCAAGCCCTAACTCTCCACGGGAGGCCCTCCACCCTCTCTATTTAAACACCACCCCTCTCGGCCATGAGAGGTGCTGAAAAAAACCTTAAGGAAACTCTGCCAAAATTGTTCCAGACTCCTCCCCATACACAGAGCACTTGATCCCCACTGAGATCCCCCTGCCATTTCTTCTCTGTGAACTCAATTTCAGAGTTGAAATCTAGGCCAAAAACCAGGACACTTCTCCACAGTGAGCCAATCCCCAAATTGATTGGTTCTACACCTTCACCAAACCAAGGGAAGGTGTCCACCAGCAAAAGCCCCATCTCCAGGCCACCCAGTTGCTCCGACCTCCAAGCTTTGTGATCGAGTCGTGGTCGAAATCCTACTGAGCAATTCACCGGACCGGGAGACTTCATGCGGAGCTTCGCTGGGATCCAATCGAAGGTACAACAACTCTCGGATCGAAGCCACACTTCTGCGAGCAAAGGTATGGCCTCACTCTTCTTCCCGAGCTTCGAACATTCTCCATTTTTATTGCGTAAATTTCATCCCACATAAACCGTATAGATGTGTTCGTCTTCTCAAGACGAATCCATAGAGCATAAGAACATGAAAATCCATTGAGTATCGAGTGAGATCTTAGGGATTTAGTGTGGACGGCTCTCGGGTGTGGACGCTCGGGGACGATGAACGGATGCCATCCATTCAATACACGCGCGGACGGACGGCTCAGATGGTGTCGGACCAGGAGACGGTACGAGAACCGCGGGGCCCGGAGCGCCGAGTCAGATGGCGGCGTCGAATGGGAGCGCGACGCATGTGCGTTCGGAGCTGCCGAGGTTGACGCGGCGCCGCGTGGATAAATAGAAAATTAGGGATTTTTCTATTTATTTAATTCCCTAAACTTCAAAAATTCATAACTTTGTGTAGGAAAATCATAAAAATAAAATAAAAATACCCTCTTGCTCAGTGAACAGAGGAGAATAATGTGGAAAAGAAATTATTTAATTTCATCAAGTATTTTATTTTTAATAATTTATTTACTCTCTGCATATTTTTAATTCTCCATGCATGTATACAATTCACCATGACATGAGACCATAGGGCTTTTGAAGCCTCTGAATTTTGGAACATTCCCTGAATTTTCTAAAGTCAGAGGCCATCCTTATGAAAAGTTATTGATTTTTCAAATTCATGTTACTGTTTTGAGTATTTTAATTCCAATAAATAGCATGTTGTGAAATAAATTCTAGGAAAATTTGGTGAGGTTCTTTATGACCAGAGGACCCTAGGAAAAATAGGTTTTGAGTTAGTTCATTTAAAACAACCCTAATTTGCTTAAACACCCAAAATGGATCTCTAATTAAGTAGAGCTAACCATACATCAAATTGACTTGAAATCAATTCTCCACTGACCTTTAGGATCAGAGGAACCCACCATAAAAATTTAAGGTCAATTAGACTTGGTTAGCCCTACTAATTGGGTTGGTTAAGCCATTTAGCCATTTTAAACTTTAAAAATTCATAACTTTCAAAATATCTTTCAAAAATTCACCAAATTGGGTTTAGAGCCTCTCTGATATCAGGGGAATTTAAGAAAATTAAAATTTCAATTTTCTAAAAAAGTTGATTTTTAATATTATTTTAATATTTTAATAATTAAAAAATAATTAAAATCACAAAAATAATAAAATACACCAAAATGTCACATTTTAAATTTTAATCACTTAGGAACAAACCCCATATTTTTCTTAGGTATATTTTATAAGATATTAAATTTTAAAGCCCTAAGGTAATTTTAAAATTAAAAAAATGTATTTTCTAGCATTTTCACTAAAATAATTATAATAAATCATAGAAAAATCAAAAAATTACAAAATTTGATTCTCTGATTTCCTTGATATCAGAGAGATTTTTTAAAAATATAAAATTCATTTTTCAACATTTATTTTATTTTTAAATTAATTAACATTCCAAAACATAAAATAATTATAATAAAAATAATATAATTCAAAAAATCACCAAAATTGGTCCAAGTGGTCCTCTTGTCATTAGGAATGTCTCCTAATTCTCTTAAAGACAGTAACTTCCCCTTGGTCATGTTATTAAATTTTCCTTGGAAATCTCTATTTTCCACCAAAAATAATTATATAAATAAATTAAATACAGAAAAATCACATTTTCTTCTCTCATGTCTTTATTGACATATGAGTGAAGTCACATAAAAATTTTAAGTTCATTTGAGTTCAATTTAGTGAGTTATGAAATTATTAAGCTTAAAGGGTAAAGTGGTAATTAAAATTTTAATCCTTAATTAAAACTTTAGGTTTAATAAAAAAATTAATAAGTAAAATATTTGATCTTAATCTGATTTGGATGATTGAAATCTAAATAATTAAAGGGTAGAAATCCATTAAACAACTTAAAATAATTAAACCTTAATTAAATAATTGATTAAATTTGGAAGAATAATAAAATTGGAATTATTAAAATAGGGATATTATTAGGAAGAGATTTATTCTTTAATTTAAAAATCCCTAAATTAATCATCTCATTAATATTCAATTCTTAATTAAAATGATAACTCAAATTTAAACTATATTAAAAGACTTAATCATTAAACTAAAATTAAATTATTAAACTCTTTTAAAATTTCAATTAAAATTAAAAATAAAATTAAATTAAAAATTAAATTAAATTAAGTAAATTAAATTGAATTAAATTAAATTAAATTAAATTAAAATTAAAAGTTGAATTAAATTAAAGATTAAATTAAATTAAATTAAATAAACAAATTAAATTAAATTGAATGAATAAATTAAATTAAATTAAATTAAATAAATAAAATCAAATTAAATAAATTAAATTAAAGATTAAATTAAATTAAATTAAATTAAGTTGAATTAAATATGACATCACCTAAGGCTTGAAGGAAATTAAATATGAAACAACTTGAACACTATTCCAAATTTAAACCCTTTAATCGAAGTTAAATGAAATCGCGAAATCATTTGAACACCAATTTGCCCTCAAGAGCTTTGGTTATCATAACTCTAAATAGAACATTAAATGAAATGTTACTTCACTCATAGGATATTCGAATGTCCTAGTTCAACTGAGCAAGATAACAAAACTTGAATCCCAGGACGATTAATTCATTTGTATAATTAAATTCATTTGGACTTAAAACAATTCTAGCAATATTGAAAAGATGTTTAAGATTCGCTTAAACACTTTCTCGATATGATAGGATGTTTATAAGAACAATTGAATTTAATTGTTCTTTGATGAAAAAAATCGTCTTCGAACCAAAACACAAAGAACTCTAGACGTCATAGGAAATGAGTAGCTATAGGATTAGGAACTTGGTAGAAAACCATAACCCTTACCTTAGCTTTACCTAGGAACTTGCTTAAATATTCTAATTGTGTTTTAAGTGTAGCTTGGGATGACGGGAAGACCCTCCAGGTACGCTTTTATTTTATTGCAATTTACATTATTGCAATTTATTTAATCACATCGCACTTACTTTTCTTGCATGATAAACAACTGTTGCATGAAAACCCACACCTTTAGGATAGTCCCTAAAACTGAAACCAAAACTAAGTTAAAAGTCATTGCAAGATAAAATTCACCGCACAACATTTCAAAATATAAAACAACTCAAAATTTAATCACAAACAGAACACAAAACTACAATTACAATTAAATTAAAACGTCCTGTTGGATGATCGGGAATACCTCGGATGATGTAACCTACGTGTTGCTAACGGGATTTCCACGGTCTAAATGAAAGTGTGGAACTCATTCGGTTGAGATTAGCGAAATTCATACGGACTAAGTGAATCCGATAAAAATAATGATGCGGAAGGATGGAACCGTGGGATCTTAACCGGTGTATTTATAATCAACTTTAAGATTTGTTTTAATTAAAATATTGAAAACACTTGGAAATTAAGATTTTCTCTAAACTAAAACACTTTTCTCATCCACCGATTTATGACTTCTAAAATTGAACCTCTGCAACAACAAGGAGCTCGGAGCATGGTGGGCGGCACGGCCATCGTCATCGACGAAAACTCGAGTCTACTTCAGCAAAACTTTCCTAGAATTAAATAACCAATCCATAGGATTTCGAGGTAGTTTGCCTAGTGCAACATAAACCCTCAACCTTTGTTAGGCATTTGCATGATAACATCATGTAAATTAAGCCCTAACCGGTCTTAGGATTCCGAGGTAGTCGTCCGATACGGCATAAACCCTCATATCTTCCAGGCTATTTGTATGATTCTATCATATAAATATAAGTCCTAATCAATTAAAATTGGCAAGATCAAAACATTAAACAAACATTAGGACTTTCCTAAACTCAAGCCAAACAATAGGATAGTCGGGAAATTACCGAAGTTCGCTTCGAATCTGTGATTTCTCCTACTTTTCTTCCTTTGGATTCTCAAAACAAAATGTTCCAAATTTGATCCATTCCCTATTGAAATTCCAAAATTCAATCCCTTGAAAACTTAAACTTTGAAATCCTTGAGAGCAGAATTATTGATTATTATCGAGAGTTTTCTTAGGTGATTCTCGTCACTTAAGATGTAATTAACTATAGGGGCTTGCCCTTATAGGGAATTTTAAAGAACCCAGGTAATATAAACCCTGTTTAATACTTTCATATTAAGCAGGGGAATTTGTCGGCTTATAAAATTGGTTCGCAGACCAAACGGATGTCACTGAAATCTTCTAGTTTATTTAATCGAGCCCCACCATCGAGCAGTGTGTCTATCCTTAGGGATAGATACACGGTTCGTGGTGCGGTGCTCGTTTATATAAACTATTTGGGATGTGAGATCGGTTTAATCTCATATCTTAAAACCTTCAAATTTAAAATTATTTTCAAAATCAAATACTACTTTTCAAAATTATTTATTTAAATTAAATTAAAAATTCGCCGACAATTTCTGTAGGCGACCTCTTTTCAAAAATAAAACACACAACCTAAAAATATGCCGACAGAGGCAACCCATAGTAATTATTAATTATGATCTATTAATGTTATTGAAAATTAAAATATAGAATAAATTCTACTACACATTTTACTTTTTAAAATCATCACAAATTTGAATCTATAAGAAGAAATTAGAAAATATTCAGACTGGAACGAAAATTGGGCAATTTACCTAATCTCACCGAAGACAAGATCGATCCTGCCGACAGCGAGATCGGCGCGCCCAAATTCAGTTTAAATATATTAACTATCCCACCGACTGCTAGATCGTTACCGCCGACGGCGAGACAGTTAAAAAGTAATTTTTGTGAGTTATTTTGCAGTTTTGGGCGGTTTTAAGGTCATTTCTCTATATAAAACATTTAAAACTTCATATTTGCACTATATTCTTCCTTAGAAATGATTAGAGCCCATCTAAAACAATCTATTATGGCCCCCAATCCACTAGAAACCACGAAATCCAGAGTTTTTAACCGACGAAAATTCGTCAGTTTTGAGGCTCAGCGACTATTCAACAAGGTTTTGATGAAGAAGTGACTGATTAAAGGAAGAGATTCTTAAATAGGGGAGCAGAGAATTCAACGACAACAATTAAAGAAATGATTGTTCAGCGACGTTGGGAGGTATTCTGCTATACAACATCTGCTGTAGTCATTCCAGTAGTCAAGGAATTCTACTCTAATCTGCATGCGATCCATAATGGAAGTGTTTACGTAAGAGGCAGATGGGTAACTTTCACTCCTTCTCGAATCAATGAATTATACTCGATTGAAAATACCCCTGTTTGCCACTATTAAAATTTTGTTCCTCCAAGATACAACATGAATGAGATCTACAGATATTTGACCGACGAACCTGACGATTGGGAATTACGAGAAGAAGGGTACGCTAGTTTTTGTGCGTCACTTCTTAACCCCGTCTCAAAGCATTGGCATTTCTTTATTTCGTCAAAGTTATTACCCACTATGAGGGTAAATAAAGTCTCGAAGGAATGCGCAATTTTAAATTACTCTATTCAATCTGGATTGCCTATCGATGTTGGATCTATCATTGTGAAGTCTGCGTTAGGATTAATTGTGCATGGGTCGATTCATGGACTTGGACACCCATCAACTATATTTTCTTTATGTAGTCAGTACCAAGTTTCCTACGAAGCTTGGGAAAAAGTGTTGTTACCCTAGAAACCACTAGATTTGTCATATATGTTTCCTACATTGGATAACAATGATGAAACAATAATTATTTCTGATCAAGCATCTCAAAACGATCCTTTAATTAAGCCCCTGACTGATAGAATAAACCTCATTTTATGGAAACTTAAAGGATTAGAGAAGGAACTATACAATGTGATGAATTTTATTGATAATATCTTTGATTTATTCGATCACATCGATTGGAGAATGAAGGAGCACTTTGACCATGCAGGACATCTGGAGGCAAGTTTTATACGACTATTGAGACAGAAAGGGTGGATTGAAGAAGATTCTACTGCAGAATTCCCTTTCAGACCTTTCTATAATTTGTTTGTGCACCTACGTTCTATTGTAAACATCAGAGAAGAGATCAGTTCAGATTCCAATGAGTAGCATAAATTTCTATTCATATTATATGTATGTGTGTTGATTTGAATTTAGTTTTTGATATAATTTGAATTTTACATAGATAATCTCAGTTTAGATGAGATTGTATGTGGTTTGTTTAGTCTCGAAATTTTGAGTATCGTGGTGTGGATTGCGATCTTTGAGTTAGATGTGTTTGGGTTAATTTGATAAGTCAATTGTTAGTTTTGTGGTATTTGAAGTTTGTAAGTTCATGGATTTCATTTATAAAAGTTATACTGTTTATGTTGTGTAAACCTTATATGAATCAGTAGAGTATCTAATCTTAGAAAATATATCAAATTAAGTGACCGAACATTTAAAACAAGGCTTAATTAAATTGAACATAATTGAAAATATAAAAAATTTTAAAAATTTGGAAATCCCGCTGACGGCGAGATCGACCCCGCCGACAGTGAGATTTTCTCGAAACTTTGGCCTTGGTGAATTAATTAACTTGCCGAAGGCGAGAAATTTCTCACCGACAGCTAGATCACGAAATGTACTATGTTTTGACTGGTCAACCGACACTATTCATCATCCCCTTCCTCAAAACTTCGAAAAACCGACCTAGGGCTTGATAGATCTGGAATTTAGAGCGATTTCAACACATTTTGGCGCCGTATTTCATATTCCCTTGGTAAGAGTTTCACTCTTATGTAAAACTTTTTGATTTTCACCATGAATTTCTTCTACATTAAGGAATTTTGGAAAAATTTGAAATGAGAAGAAGAAAACTTGGAAGAAATTCATGAAACTTGATTTAGATTGATTTTAGTAACTATTGGAAACCATCTTAGTAATATTTTGAAGTTTAGTTAAGATTTTTGTGAATTTCACAGATCGAAAAATGGCTCCACGACAAAAAAGAAGAATGAATTACGACGAAACTCGCTTTGTGAATGCAAGGGCACAATCAAGATATTTTCACAATATTCAAGCTAGAAAATGCATTCAGGATCGAGTTTTCAAAAATCCTAGAGGTGAAGTAGAGCGAATAATAAAAGAAAGAGGATGGAAAAACTTCTGTTATATAAGCAACATAGCCGCTGTGGAAGTGGTAAAAGAATTCTATGCCAATCTGACTGCGATCGAAGATGCACCAATCATGGTTAGAGGATTTTTGGTAGATTTCAGTGCTGCAAGGATTAATTCTTTTTATGAAGTAAGAGACTTATACACCAATGAGTACGATACTTTTGGAACTATGGAAGGACCACTGGAAGAAGTGATCAACTTTCTCACTGACGGGAAAGGAGTTTGGAAGATTAAGCAGCGTGAAAGGGTAAACTTTCCTCTCTCAATGTTGAATGCAATATCTAAAGCCTGACACTATTTTATTTGTTCTACCTTGTTACCCATTTATCACCATAGTGAGGTAACAAGAGATAGAGAAGTTCTGAATTTCTATATTCAGAACCAAAGAAGTATTAATGTGGGAAGTATAATTTATAAGAATATATTTGCCACTGCAAGAAGTGAAAGTGGAGGAGGAATAGGACACCCTGGTCTGATTTATGCACTCTGCCAATTATGCGGGGTAGAGGCGAGGGACGATGAGGAATGGGTGGAGCCTATGAAACCCATTACTCCGGCTAATATTAAGAAATATGAATCCCACGAAGGATGGAGATCTGGGACTATGAGCTATGTATCTTCTTCGAGTAGAGATATTCCCTCTACCAATTATGACCCTCCTCCCTATAGTACTCCTACCCTTCAGGATTTAATGAATGAGATGACTCTACAGCGGAAAAGTTTTGAGAAAATAGAAGAAAAACTGAAGCATATTGATCAGAGAATTGGAGGCTTAGAGAGAAGACATGATTATGACGACGAAGTATATCCGGAGACATTCGGAGTATGAGATAGCCTATTATGATGCGAGAATCGTTATAGGAGAGGAGAGCTCGATGTTGTATTTCACGAGTTCCCACGATATACTCATTACCGGCTAATCCACCCATCGATCGAAGAAACGACGATATAGTCTGGGACTTTGATGCAGAAGATTAGATTCTATGTTTATTTGTTTAGTTATTTGACTTATAAACTCTGATGTTGTGATTGTTTGTTTGTTGTCTTAAATTTCAGTATTAATGTTTTAGTTTATGAACTTGATTATGATATGGTTTAAATTTTTTTAAATATTGTTGTTAAAGTTATATAGTTTTTAAATTTTTAATGTTTTCAGACTGCTATTGTAACCTTGGATTAAATTAGTAAATGTATGTGGATGTAGTATAATATGTTAGTATAAAATGTGGTAGTATTGTGTTAAACTTCTTTACCCAGCACTTTCTTTAATATTATGTGTGTAGAAAAATACTAACAGTACAGGCTAATTAAGTAATGGAAAAAGCCACGAGAACTTGAAAAGAAGAAATATCTAAAGCTCGAAGGTATGATTTAAATATTACAGTTTATTTCCTTTTCACCCTATATAAATAGATAAAAAAATTTAAGTTTGGGGGAGGGAAAAATACAAATTTAATTATTAAATTGTTCTCAATTTACATTTTCAAAATTATTATAAAAATGAATTTCTGTAGTAACTTTAATTCAGTAACTAGAATTAATTTATCTAATTGTTATAAAAGTTGAATAAAATATTTCTAGTAATTAAAGTAATTTTATAGATTAAGAAATTTAGTTTAAAAGGATAAGAATATAGTTAACTTATTTAAAGTAAGGAAAACTATATTTTAAAATATGAAATTCTTAAATATTTAGTTGAGAAAGAAAAGATTGAAACTCGATGAAGTAAAAACTTTGAAATACATATAAGAGAAGTAAATGTTTCGAGTTTCAAATTTAGGAAGTGGAAAATGAAGTTCAAAATTATTAACAAGCTAGCAAAAATAGTGATCCTCAGCTTAAAAAGTAAAATAAAGAAAAAAAGGATTGAAAATCAATCCGGAAAAGAAAAGAATATATATATATATATATATATATATATATATAATATATATATATATATATAAAGTGAGGAGAAGCTTGAGGAAATGCCTTATCAAAAATTGGCTTCACTTGAATGAACCTAAAGGGAAAACTTCAATTCCATTTCTGAACTTAAATGTATGGATTAGTATTTTACTAAGTAGTGTTTTCATGAACATCCTATCATATGAATATTTTAAGTAATTTTATATTTCAAATATAATCATTCTTGAAATAAATAGAAGACTAAAAATCTTAAAATTGATGACTAAATAGCCTTCTATCTATAAAATTAATTTAAATATCTAAAAATATTTCAATTAAACTTTACTATAATACTTATTTAAATCAAATTCATAGTATTTCTAAATTAAAACTTTACTATAAATAATCATTACTTTTATGTAGTATTAAAATTACTTGAGGACAAGTAATAGTTAAGTTTGGGGGATTTTGACCCCAGAAAAATGTATTGAGAAATTTATACCAATTTTATATGAAATTGCACTTTAAAAAAATGTATTTTTTATTTTATTGCAGGAATGAAGATGTATAAGTACTGAAAGCAAAAAACACAAAAGAAGCAGATTTGGAGCAAAAAGGACTCAATATGAAATGAACTGTCCCGCCGACGGCGAGATTTAAGCCTCCGACGGTGAGATTTTCCCGAGAGATTTTGAATATTTATAAAGAGCCCGCTGACGGCGAGATCGAACCCACTGAAAGCGAGATCAGCGCGGTTAGCCCATCTTCTAGAAGCCTGCCGAGGGCGAGATCGACCCCGCCAACGGCGAGACAGTTGAAAAGAGCCAAAATACATTGAACCTGGACGCTTTTTGAAGAGGTGCTTAAGCAACCTTTGAAGATTTGACTTCTTCTATAAATATAGACAAATTCTAGTCAGTTTGTGTCATTTAAGTTTTAATTAAGTGTCATTCTAGAGTCTTTTAGTTTCTATATAAAGTGTTTAAGTGTGTTTAGCATCTTGGTGAGTTTAATTAAGTGTCTTTGTCTTTGGAAGGAAGAGTCAAAGGAACTTCAAGGAGTCTGCTTTGGGAAAAGAATTGAGATAAGTATATTTGTTCTTTTTTTGTTAACTTTAATAAAATCCATGATATGTGTTATTTTTCCCATGCATTCTGAGTAGTTACCTTAGTCTTTCTCTTTGTTATCGAGATTTCGTGAAATGATGAATTAAAGTAGTTGTGCCTAAAAATATGAAAATAGAAATTGTGCTAATCTTTTACTTAAATCTTAATTTACTTTCAATATGGCTAATTGATTTGTTAACATATGTTGAATTATCAACTATAGTAAAGATTACATCCAAGATTCAGGGAAGTCAAAAGCCTTGGAAGGAGAGTGCAAATAAATAGGGAAATATTAACTATCGGGCGTAGAATTGGACATTTTAGTGTGACGGACTAAAATATTCAATTCGGTCTTATTGTTTGGGAGCTGAAGTGTAGATGTTAGTCCCCAGGCAAGGGGAACATGGGAGCTCTGAAATAGCAGTCGATATCCTCCTAGCCTAGCCGCAGATTTAGTAATCAAACATAAGACTAGTCAATGTTCTTTACACCTAGACCAAAGGGTAAAGAATAGGAATGCTCCTATTTCGTACAATACAATTAAAAACTCATTTAATTCTTCATTCACTTAGTTCTCTCAAACAAGGAGAAAGATACTTTTCTGAAATCTTATTTTCAACCTTTAAGCATTAGTTTATTTTAGTCTAAGTGTTCTTAATTTCCATATACTAGATTAGTAAGTCTACTTTAATTTATCTTTGAAATTCTCTAACTTCCTTGTGGGATAGATATCTAGGACTTCATTAGAGCCCTATATTACTCGATAACGATACGTATACTTGCGTAGTATCCACAATATAAATCATAAATTCCATAACTGAGTCATCGGTATGTATATATATATATATATATATATATATATATATATATATATATATATTAAGTGCATGATCGAGTTTTTGGTGCCGTTGCTAATTTTCATATCATAGTTGTAAGTATAAATATAGAAAAGTGGATCAATGTACTTACAATAAATACTAAATTTGTTAACGTTTAATGATGTTAGAGATTTTAAGATCACGAAATTACTTTCTATACTTCAAATTAAAGTTAACTACTACTACAGATAAATTTTGTTATGCGAGGTTCAAATTTAGAGAAAGTGTCATCCCGCTTTATAATGATATTATGATGAGTGAATGATAAAGATTAGTAAGATTCTTATAATGTACCAAATAGGAGAATACCTATTATTTACCATCTTTTGAGTGCTATAAAGAACATTGTCTAATTCTAGGTTTAGTCCTTAAGTCCATGGTTAGGCTGAGATGATACTGGCTCTCACTCCATAGCTCCCACTTCCCTTCGTCTGAAGGCTAACTCTCACTTTAGTTTCCAAACATAAGGAAAAAATTGGGGATTTTAGTTTGTCACTCTAAAATCTCCAATTCTACGGCCAATAAACATATTTTCCTTTTTTGTTGCACAAAACCCTCATGAACTACATCACTTATTCATGAACATTGAATGTAATCTTCACTTTTGTTGTTGAAAGCATAGTCCTTTCAGATATTATATTTCATAATATATTTTAACAATTGAATTGGCCAGATTGAAATGCAAATGAAGTATGAAGTGCAAAATCATCATAATTTCTTAATAGTTATGTGGCACATCTAATCTAAACCATCACTTCACATATATCATTGCAAGGAGAAAGACGAAGAAATCTACTCAGAATCCATGAGGAAGATACGACAAAACAAATATTATATATATATAAGTAACGTCAGATAGATAATAAGAAGTAAATAGAACTTATCTCAATTTCTTCCCTAAGCAAATGAGTTGAAGTTCCTTTGATTCTCTTTCTCTCTTCACAACAACACATAATTCTCTCTTGGAATAGTAAGGAAGAAGAAATCTCTCACTTTCTCTCTCCTCCTACAACTCTATTGAGAAGAATCCCTCACAAAACAACACTTAACACCAAACCCTAGACTCTTAAATACTTTTCAGACACTTACACCACTTCTTCTCTACTCATCTCTTTAATTATAATGTCAAAATCAAGTTAAAATAGTATAGAGACGTTTTCTCCAAAAGATGCTTCAAGAGTCCCTCCAAAAAGTCATCCAAATACATTGAATTTGACCCCCACTGACATTGGGCACCATTGACACCTCCAAAAAGTCGAGAACTTCAAATTCCTGGTTTTTGCCTTTTTTCGCTCCAAATTCATTCCTTTTTTGCTTCTTTTACTCTAATTTCCTAAAATCATCATACTTGCAGCAAAGCATGAAAAATACCTTTCTTTAAAGTTCAATATCACAAAAAATGATTAAAAAATATATATGAAAAATCAAACATATTTTAGTGCATCAAAGTCCCTCAAACTTAACTATTACTTGTCCTTAATTAATCCTTTTACTACATAAAAATATGGCTCTTAGTAGTGAACTTTACGTAAAGAATACTATGATTTTTTTATTTAAATGAATATAATAGCAAGGTTTTAGAAAAATTTTCAATAACATAGGTCAAAACTATAGGTGTAAAAACATTTAGTAATCAAGTCTAAGAGTTCTAGTCTTCTATTTATTTCATGAATAACCATAATTTGTCACATTAAGGGTGTTTTGAAGGATGATATGAAAAGAAGTTCATGAAAACTCTATTAGCAAGAATGGTAATTCTTTAATATAAATTCAAAAATGTAACTAAGCTCTTCCATTAAGTTGATTCAAGTGAAGCCAATTTTTGATTATACATCTCCTCAAGCTTTTCCTCACATATATTTTTTCCTTTTTCTTTCTTTTCTCTTTTCTTTTTGGGATTGCTTTTCAAACCTTTTTTCTTTTTTTTTCTTTCTTTTTTCCTTTTTTATTTTCTTGTGAGGATTAAAATATCTAGATAGCATTTAATAATTTTGAACCTCACTCTCCTCTCCCTAAAGTTGGAACTTGTAACATCTCATTACTTTATGGATATATATTAGATTTTAAATGATTCATCATAGAGCCATAATATTTTCTCCTCACATAAACCTTTAAGTCTCTTAACATTCCAAAAATACAGTTTTCTTTACTTTAAATAGTCAACTATAGTCTAATCCGCTTATATTAAATATCTTAGCCCCATAAAATTAACCTTCATTACTAAAAATTTTCATTCAAATCTACTATAATATTTAAATGAAATAAAAAATTTAGTTATCTAATGTTAAGCTCAACTACTTTAAGTCATGTTAAAATAATTTTGAAAATACATTTTAATTGAGAAAAAATAAATGTTATTTTTTCCTCCCCCAAACTTAAGTTTTTCAGTGCATATTAAATTATAAAAGAAAGAGAGAAAAAAAATTCTAAATCTCATATGAGCTTTTGTCCCGGGCTTCTAAATTAATTCTAAATTATTAAATTAAAAACCTTTTTGTCCCGGGCTTTTGATTCTTCTAAAGCATGCATGTATTAATTACAAATTTAAATACAGGCATAAAATAGTTAGAAGCATTGTTCACATATATATCAGAGATTTGCAGGGTAAAGAAAATTTTAAATACCACTTTAAATACTTAATAGAACATCCATTACAATTTTACTACAACTGTAACAAACCAACATAAGCTTCAATACAACTTAACTAAATTAAGAAAAAGTACAATTACTACACAAAAGCAAATAACAAACACAAAAATCAACACAACAATAACAAACATAAAGAATACTACACTACCAATATTCCTCTCTTTCTTCTTCTGCTCCTTCTTCTTCCTCAGGCTGGTATGGAATTTACCGGGGGAAAGTATGAAATATCACATCATTTTATCCCCTTATAAATCTCATCTGAGCATCATGATAAGCTATATCTTATTCCACTCTTCTCCTCTGATAATCATCATCGATGTTATTTCTTGCTTCCAAACCATCAATCCTGCTATGAAGCCTCATAATATCAACTTGTTGTATCATTAGGAGCTCCATAACATGAGAAATAGTAGGTATTCCAGAGGTAGAAGGTATTTCATGAATATTAGATAGAATCTCATTACTCTTACTTCCAGATCTCCATCTCACATGAGTGATGGCGGTGAAAATATTTTTTGTCGACTTGCATCGCTATCAATTCCCGTATCATGTCAATGTCATGGAGTCGCCACTCTCTTTCTCTATCTATCGCCCTAATTCTTATCCTACCTAGACTTATTGCCAGAAGTCTTTGGAGAATTTTTAGTAGGATTAATCATGATAGAGATTGAGAGAAAATAAGATCAAATAATAATCTCATAGAACAAGTCTTCAGATTATGTAATTAATGATGTTTTTCATATGAGAAAATCATATGAAGATCTTGGGTAATAGGTAAAATACCCATCCTGAGTTCTTTAATCTCCTATAGGAGCAAACTCCTATAGTTAATTATATCCTGAGCAATTAATACTACCTAGGAAAACTCCCGATTAAGGTTAACATTTATCCTCGAAAAAGTATAAGTGTTGTTGTGGCAGTGCATTTCTCAAGAATTGATACTACCAGAAAGTTTTGTTTATGTTGGGTGTATGTCGTTGCTTTGTTGTGTTTTGTTTTGTTGTTGTAATGTCATTTTTTCATTTTGTATGTCATGTCATAGGTCATGTTGAGATGTCGTAGTTTGTATGTCATGTTGTTTGTTATAATATTATTTTGTCATATTGCGTTTTGTTATGTCATGATGTCGTGGTGTCATTTTGTCAAGCTGTTATATTTTCATGATGATATTGTCTTAGTTGTATGTTTGTTTTCTTTGTTTTAATTTCATCATTATTTTGTGTTTGTTAAGGTCATTTTGTTGTTGTTATGTTTTATTGTCATTCTGTTTGATTTATCATTGTTTTGTCTAGCTGTTGTTATTTAGATTTGTCGTTTGTTTTGGAAGTGTCAGTTTTATGTTAGATATCATGTCAATGTTAATGTCAATGATTTTATCGTGTCATGTCAAGTGTTCATTTTTTGTTTGTTTTGGTTTAGTATCATATCATGTTATGTGTTATGTCGGGATATCATAGTTTATACATCATGTCATGTCATAATGTGATGTCGTAATGTCATGTCATTTTATGTCATGTTTTAATGTGAATCATAGTTTCATATCATTTTATGTCATGTCTTAATGTGATGTTATAATGTCATAAGATGTGATTAATATCTCGATTTGTCATGAGATATTTTATCTCCTACAAAAAGTTGTCGTTATTATGTCATGAGATACTTTTTATGATGTCAAGAAGATATCATTATTTATTTACTTTTGTTATTTTGTTTATGATTTCCTTTTGTTTTAAGTTTTGGTTTTGTGGTCATCTTAATTTTTTTTTGTCATGTCATTTTGTCATGTATTTGTTTTGGTTTAGTGTCATGTCATCATTTTATTGTGGTATAGAAATGTTGTTGTATATTTTTTGTTAATGTTGATGTTATGTCGATGTCAATGTTAATGATTTTGTTGTTTTATTTCAGATTTTGTAGCTAACCTAAAATTCCAGTTATCTTTGTTGTCATGTCATTTTTGTTTCGTTGTTTGTAGAAAGTTTAGGTTTTGTGGCTATCATAAAAGTCCAGGTTTTGTCGTCAATGTTCGATCGTCGACGTCCTGCAAAAAAGAGTTAGCACACACTATAACCTGCAAAGAAAATCTAAACAAAACTTCATGTCTTCATCCTGCAAGGAAAATAAAGTTAGAAAAAATGTCATATCAAGATATTTAGATTACTTGGTCAAAGTGTTCGTTGATCCAGACTTGTCAGATGTCTAAATGTGGTTGAGATGTCGATTTAGATTTATGTCGATTTAAGTTGGATTTTGGATTCTTCGTCAATTTGGATTTGATATTGGGTTTTATGTCAGTTTATGTTGATTTGAGTTTGATTTTGGGTTTTATGTCAATTTGAGTTTAATTTTATGTCGAGTTAAGTTCGATGTGGGTCGAACTTAAGAATTATGATGTAGTATGCTAAGTTAAATTCAATACAGGCCAAACTTAAGAATTATGTCGGTTCATGTCGTGTTAAGTTCGATCATGTCGATTTATGTCGAATTATATCAGTTTATGTTGAGTTATATTGATATTGGTTTGAAATATCGATTAATGTCATTTAATATCAGTGTTTGTTGAATTTGATTTAAAATGTCGATTAAAGTTGGTTAATGTCGGAGTTTGTTGAATTTGATTTAAAATGTCGGTTAATGTCAAATTATGTTTGAGTTATATTTGAAATGTCAATTATGTTGATTTTTGTTTTGAAATGTCAAATTTATGTCGTTTAAATCGATTTTTGTTTTGAAATGTCAATTTTATATTGATTATGTCGATTTGAGTTCAATTTTGTCGATTTAGGTTAAATTTGGGTTGAGCCTAAGTTTTATGTCGATTTAAGTTCAATTTAGGTTGAACCTAAGGTTTATGTCTTGGTTTAGGCTAGACTTAGGTTCCTATCAGGTTGAACCTAAGTATGATTTAACTTAAGTCTAATGTGGGTTAGACTTAAGTTAGGTTTAAGTTCGACTTAGGTTCATGTTAGGTTGAACCTAAGTATGGTTTGACTTAAGTCTACTGTGGGTTAGACTTAAGCTGGGTTTAGGTTAGACTTTGGTTCATGTCGAGTTGAACCTAAGTATGGTTTAAATTTAGTCTAATATGGATTAGACTTAAGTTAGGTTGGTATATGTCATATTAAACCTAGACTTAAGTTCAATGTGGGTTGAACTCAAGTTTGATTTACGTTTGAGTTAAGTTAGGTTCAAGTTAAGTTAAACCTAGAATTAAGGTTGACTTATGTTCAATGTGGGTTGAACTCAAGTTAAGGTTTTGAATTAAGTTAGGTTTAAGTTAGATTGAACCTATACTTAAGGTTGACTTAAGATCAAAGTGGGTTGAACTCAAGTAAAGGTTCTGAATTAACTTAGGCTGATTTTAAGTTTGGTTTGTTGACTTAAGTTCAAAATGGATTGAACTTAAGTTAAGGTTTTTAAACTTGGGTTCACATTGTGTTGAATCTAAATTAAAGGTTGAACTTGGGTTCAAGTTGGGTTGAACCTATGTTAAAGGTTGAACTTGGGTTCAAGTTGGATTGAACCTAAGTTAAGGGTTGCATCAGAGTTTAAAGGTTGAACTTAAGTTAGGTTTATTTTAGGTTTGAGTTTGATTAAACCTTAATTGGTTAAGGTTTAATAGTTTAATGTGGTAGACTTAATTAGAATTTAAGTTTGATTAAACCTTAGTTGATTAAGGTTTAATAGATTAATTAAGTCTAATGTGGTAGACTTAATTAGAGTTTAAATTTGATTAAACCTTAGTTGATTAAGGTTTAATAGATTAATTAAGTCTAATATGATAGACTTAATTAGAGTTTAAGTTTGATTAAACCTTAGTTGATTAAGGTTTAAAAGATTAATTAAGTCTAATATGGTGGACTTAATTAGAGTTTAAGTTTGATTAAACCTTAATTGATTATGGTTTAATAGATTATTAAGTCTAATGTGGTAGACGTAATTAGAGTTTAAGTTTGATTAAGTTTCATTTAAATAAGACTTAATGGTTTAATTAGGTCTAATGGGTTAGACCTAATTAGGGTTTAATTTTGATTAAGTCTAATTTATTTAAGACTTAATGATTTAATTAGGTTTAATGGGTTAGACCTAATTAGGGTTTAGGTTTGATTAAGTCTAATTTAGTTAAGAATTAATGGTTTAATTAGGTATAATGGGTTAGACTTAATTAGGGTTTAAAAGTTACTTAAACCTAATGTAAGTAAGGTTTAATTTTTTTAATTAGGTTAAATATGGGTTAAACCTAATTAAACCTAATGTAAGTAAGGTTTAAGTTTGACTTAGATTCAAGTTGGGTTGAACCTAAGTATAGGTTAAGGTTAGGTTCATGTATGTTGATGCTAAAAGGTTTATCTTAAGTTCAAGTTGAGCTGTACTTAAGTATAGGTTAAGGTTAGGTTCATGTATGTTGAACCTAAAAGGTTTAACTTAGGTTCAAATTGGGTTGAACTTAAGTATAGTTTAAGGTTAGGTTCTGACACGCCTAAAATATATACATTTTTTGCTATATCATTTTACTCATTTTTGATGATATTACTCTTTAAATGGTGATTGGAGCAAAAGGAAGCAAAAACAGTGCAATTTGGAGCAAAAACGAGCAAGAAATGAAATTCTGCCCTGACACCATTCGATAAGTCTTTTGATGCTTAATCTCTTTTACACTTCTTGCATATTTTTGAATAAGATTACACTTTTACAAAAGGTTATTTTTATGCTTATTTTGTAGGGCTGTCTGTTACGAACGCAACGCAACTAAAATGGGGCAAAATAGAGTTAAAACAGAGCTAAACGGAACGAAACCGTGGAGCAGCGCAGCAGCCTGCTTGCCGACAGTGAGATTTACCCGAGAACATCGAAAAGTGCCTGAAAAGCTCGCCGACAGTGAGCTCGAACCCGCCGAAGGCTCCCGGAAGGTTCTGGACCGACTTTTGGCAGTTTTTGGCCTAAATTTGACGTATTTGGACGCTTTTTCGAAGGGGTGCTTATGGAAACTCTTCAAACATCGTCCATACTCTTTAAAATGGCGAATATATGTTAGAAATGAGCGAGAAACAATAGAGGAAAGTGAGGAAACTAGAGGAGAAAAGTGGAGAAAAATTTGGAGAATGTATAAGATTCTTAGATTAAGAGTAGAAATGTAGATTTCTACCCTTTTGGAGAGATTGGAGAGGAGATTTTGAGAGAATTTGTAAG
Organism: Papilionanthe hookeriana x Papilionanthe teres; assembly: GCA_022702705.1. Classification (NCBI taxonomy): domain Eukaryota; kingdom Viridiplantae; phylum Streptophyta; class Magnoliopsida; order Asparagales; family Orchidaceae; genus Papilionanthe; species Papilionanthe hookeriana x Papilionanthe teres. Next base: position 170,533,761 of record CM040423.1, on the reverse strand, counting down.
GGATTTCGCTTGCATTGCATGGATCGCCGGGAAACTTTATGGGAGAGTTCTTCGTCTTTCTTTCAAGGGGAAAAAGCTTAGTATTTTTCTTCATTATCTTATAATTTTGTAAATAATTACCTAGTGGATTTGCTTTGGTTAAATGAAGTTTCTGTTGTGTTTTCTTCATGCTTTGTGACGCATCTCTCTTACTCTTTCTTCTTCTTTGAAAATAGTGACATGAGTAGATTATGCCATTATTTTCATTTTACTTTTCTTTTATAATGAGTAGAAATCATGTTTAGGATTTTGTGATGCATGATAGAAGTGAATTTAATTATAAATGTGATGGTTTTTACTTGCACTTCATTTACATTGCAATAAGGGCCCATTGTAGTGTTAAATTTCGTTGTAATTGCATCGACCGAAGGAGCGGTGTAATTCTCAACAAAGTGAAACCACATTCAAATTCCATGGATGGTGAAGTTCGTGAGGATTGAATGCAAATAAATAGTGAAATATAATTATGAGGCGTAGAATTGGAGATTTTAGAGTGACAGACTAAAATCCTCAATTCGGTCCTATATTTGGGAGCTGAAGCGAAGATGTTAGCCCTCAGGCGAGGGGAACGTGGGAGCTCCGAAGTGAGAGTCGGTATCCTCCCAGCCTAGACACGGATTCAGTAACTAAGCATAGGATTAGTCGATGTTCTTTATGCCTGGACCAAAGGGTAAAGAATAGGATTGCTCTATTTGGCACATACAATATTTAATGCATCTCATTCCTATACCTTATCTATTTCATTACATAAGAATAATAGTTTTTAATATCTCGAAAATTCTCCGAACCAATTCATCCAAAAAGGGTTATATTTAGAATTGTTATTTGCATTTAGATATAGTTACTATCTTTACATTTAACACTTACATTTAGAAATAGTTGCTAGATAAAACACAATTTTAATAGATATTCCAAACTAAGGACTATTAGTAGTAGACTAGAATTTGATTAAAGACTTCTTACATCACTTCCTCGTGGGATATGTACTGGGGTTTTTAAAGAAAACTCTATATTACTTGAAACGATACGTATACTTGCATAGTACCCCTAGTGTGTAAAATATTTTCTAATTTTTATATCATTTAAGATTTTACACGCTAGCCGCTATTTATAAACCAGGTCAAGTTTTTGACCATCTTTTGAAAGTTAATTTACTACGTAATTGCGGGTCGGGTCAAGTTTTTGGCGCCGTTGCCGGGGAAGCTTCGGTAAAAACTTTAGGAGAATTTTAGTTGAAGTGATTAGACTTAGACTTGGAAAAATGTAGTGTCTTAAAAACTATTTTTGTGTGAAAAGTGTTTGTTATATGAAAAGTGTTGTGAAAAATTTGTTTGTGTGAAAAATAAGGTGTTCGTGAAAATGTTTGGTTGTGTTGAATATATTTCATCTATTATTTATTTAATTGTTAATGCATTGTTTGTTGTATTGCGTATGCGAAATAAAGGATCTGCAGGACATGTGCCTTATGATCCCGAGTTTGAAGAAATTAAAAAAAATAAAAATACAGAAAGGACTCAAAAAATTAGAAATGGAAATGGAAAACATTCAAGATAATATCTTGGAAATAATCATAAATCATTGAGGGATTTCATAAATCCTACGATAGATGAAATTCACTTAAGTATAAAAAACCCTGGCTTAAAAGCTGATTCATTTGAAATAAATAGTGAGATCATCCAACTGGTGCAAAACAATCAGTTTGGGGGAACTTCTTTGGAGGATCCCTATTTACACTTATCAAATTTTCTAGAACGTTGTGCTACATTTATTTATAATGGCATGTTAGACGATGCTGTTAGGCTAAGGCTTTTTCCTTTCTCACTAATGGATAAGACTAAAATGTGGTTATACTCTTTAGCACCTGGTTCTATTAAAAATTGGGAGGTTTTAACTCATAAATTCCTAGCTAAGTATTTTCCACCTTCAAGGACTACTAAAATTAGAAACGATATTATCTCAATTTGTCAGTATGAAGGAGAATCAATATACGAAGCCTGGGAAAGATTTAAGGAACTCCTAAGAAAGTGTCCACTCCATGCTCTGCCCGATTGGTTAATCATTCAAACTTTTTATAATGGGTTAGTAGAATCCCTTAGGTCTATAATTGATGTTGCCGCTGGTGGATCATTAATGTCAAAATCATTTGATGAAGCGTATGCATTAATTAAAAAAATGGCTACAAATGAATTTCAATGTCCCTCTGCAAGGGTAAATCATAAAAATGTAGCTAGTGTTTATGATACGGATACAATTACGATTCTTGCATCTCAGATTGCTGCAATATCAAGGAAGTTGGACCAATTTGGAATGAACTAACCTCAATTTACTTCTGTAAGTGAGGAAAGCTCATTAGGGCCTATAATTGATTCTAACTTATCATATGAGACTTTAAATACCTTAAACAACCCATATTCTAACTTTTACAACCCCGATTGGGAGAACCATCCTAAATTTAACTGGAATCATACTACTAATGGTGGAAACCTAAAATGGGAAAATAATCATGCAAATGATAATGAAAGTTGGAATAATCAGGGGAACACAAACTATATGCCTTCATATCTACCAAAATCTAACAATGCTCAACAACTTGAGGATAAGAAAATGTCTATGGAAGAAGTGGTATTGGAAATGGGAAACCAATTGCAAAGTCAAAATGATGTGATTAGAAACATAGAGAATCAACTGGGACAAATTGCTAACTCACTTAGCAATAGACCTCAAGGAACACTTCCTAGCAACAATGAGATCTACCCTAAAAAGAACACTAATGAACAAATAGAAGCTGTCCAATTAAAAATTTGAAGAGATATACTGGATGTGGTTAGAAAAGAGAAAGATGTTGTGAGAGAAACAAAGGAAAATAAAAGACCCAAAGAACATATTTCTATGGATCTGGAAAAATTAATATCTCCAACTAAAATCAGTTTGGAAAGACCAACACCTCCATTTCCTCAAAGACTTAGACAGCATGAGTTGGATAAAAAATTTTCAAAGTTCATGAAAGTACTTAAGAAGTTTACTATAAATATTCCTTTCAGTGAAGCTTTGGAAAATATGCCAAGTTATGCAAAGTTTATAAAGGATATATTAAACAAGAAAAGGAAATTTGGGGATTATGAGATAGTTGCACTGAGTGAGGAGTGCAGTGCCATACTTCAGAAAAATTTTCCTCGGAAATTTAAAGATAATTGTAGCTTTACAATTCCTTATGCAACTGGAGAAAAATTATGTGGAAAAGCTTTATGTGATTTAGGAGTGAGCATTAATGTGATGCCTCTATCTATTTTTAGAAGGTTAGGTTTAGTCGATATTTCTCCCTCTACGGTAACCCTTCTGTTAGCTGATCGATCTATCATTTATCCAAAAGGAGTTATAGAAGATGTGCTTGTTAAAGTGGATAAATTTATCTTTCCTTTAGACTTTATTTTATTAGATATGAAGGAAGATAAAGAAATTTCAATTATTTTAGGGAAACCTTTCCTTGTTACTGGACAAGCTATGATAGATGTGCAAAAAGGAAAGTTGACTATGAATATTAATGACCAGGAAGTTACTTTTGATGTATTAAAGACTATGAAATATCAAGTTGAGAGAAAAGATGACGATTTTTCTTGGATGGATGAAATTGATTATCTAAGTAAAAACCATTTCCAAGAAACTTTTGAGAGTAAGTTAAAAGATGAGATTGAAATAGATTTTCATGATGATTCGAAAACATTACTTAAAGAAGACTGTATGTATGTTCAGGAGAGGTGTGAAATGATGGACGTTACCAAAAATAGTAAACTTTTAATTCCATTTGTTGAAAAATTTCATGAACTTAAGGTGGATATACCCCTTACAATTTTAAAGTCTATCTATTTAGGGAATTCATCTACATAACCAGTCTTTATATCTTCAGATGCGACTCAATCAGAAGAAAACCCTCAATTGAATGATGAACAATATAAAATTATTTAACTAAGATTTGGAAGAGAATTTGAGGATAAAGTTCAAAAGAACTTTCAGTTGAGAAAAGAGGATAAGGATATTGGAAGACCATTGGAGGAAATTCCTAAAGAATTAGAGAAACGTCTTTCCTTAACTAAGATAGATCCTCCATCATTTAATAATTATAAAGGGGAAGAATTGGAAGATAAGTTGAAACAGAAGAGTAACATAGAAGATATTGATCCAGAATCTGAATTATCTAAAGATAATCTAATCTAAAATTTGGGAGATATTGAAATATCTTATAAAGATCCATTTCTTATAAATTTCAAGGATGATATTAATATGAGGATTGAGAAAATCAATAGAAGAATATTGGATCTAGAAAGAAACATGAGGAATAATGATATAAATCAAACTGAAAACGAAGAGCCGAATGAAAAATTAAAATTTGAGAATTTTATAGGAATCCCTGGATCTGGAAATGATTGGGCGATTGATCGAGGATTACTTAATTGGAATTTTGATCCAGGTGGAATCATTTGTCAGGCTAACGATGTTAAACCAAGCGCTTTATGGGAGGCAACCCATAGTTATCAGTGTGCTTTGATTTAGTGTGCTTGAAGGTCATGATTGTTTGTGTTATGTTGTATTTGCTTTATAGTGGATTGATAAATTTGATTGTTGATTGGTAGATGTTGGTATTGTTAGTTGTTTGATTTGATATTTGTGTGTCTTGAGGGAAGTGATTCCTTAACTTCTTATTATGGCTAGACTTGATCTCTTGTAGTAGTTGGATTAATGAGTCCACTGTGACTGGGGTCTCAGGTAGACTTGAGTTTTATAACAGAAATCATGAATTTTGAACATTAATAATTCCATCTTAATTTTGTTACTTCCTTTCTATGACTTTGATTTCATTTGGTAGTTGTTGCGAACCTATTTGATGAATAGCAATAGGATGATCTCACACTATCTTTATAACTATTAGAGGTGCTTAATAATAAGGATTAGGTGATGCCTGAGATTGGTGTCTAGGAACCAATTTATTAGGGATAATCTTATCTTTGGGATTATAATCTATAAAATCATTTTAAAGTACCTAATTTACTAGTGTAGTGATTCTTTTAGAAATTGAAAGTAAATTAGTGGGATGCGATGAGTTAAAGGAAAAATTGACCTCATTTATCATTTGTGATTGTATTTGAATTGTGTGTTTATGTTTGTGTTACAACTTTATTTAGGTATTGAAGAACATTTTTATATTCCCTTGCTGAAACATGCTATGCTAGTTAGGCTTTGGTTTAGTTAATTTCATTCTGGCATGATTAGTTTAGATTTACTTTCTGCTGCATATTGTTATTTCCTAATGAATACTTGCAAATGATTTTGATAGACATTTGTGGTAGATAGAATTGCTAAACTGTTTTTCTTCCTGATTATATTTTCTATACTGAATGCTATATATGTTAAAAATTAAGTTTGGGGGTAGGAAGAAAAATAAAATTTTAATGTGAAAATACTTCCTTTTAGTGTAATTTTATTACAAGCATGTTTTAGGTTAGCTTTACTTTCTCCTACAGTCATTCTACCCTGATTATGCATTATATGAGTTTGATAGGATGTTGTAATAGTAAGTATATTCAACCTTTACTTTTTCTTCCTTCTATATTTTATGGAATTAGTTGCAAAATATTTTAAAATTTAAGTTTGGGGGGAAGAAAAATATTAACTCTTATTTGTTCTCAATTATTATATTTTCAAAAATTATTAGCATAACTTCTGGCAATTGAACTTCACTTGATATAACTAAAACTTTTTATTTCAGTTGAATATTATGGAAGGATTCGATGAAAGTTTTTAGTAATAAAAGTTAATTTTATAAGGGTAAGATATTTGGTATAAAAGAATTTAATTATAGTTAACTATTTAAAGTAAAGAAAACTGTAATTTTTGAAATGTTAAGAGACAAAGTATTGTGTGTTAAGAAGAGATTGTGACTTTATGATGAATAATAAAGCTCATACCTAATTATAAAGTAAGGATGTGTTTCAAGTTTGAACTTTAGAAAGAGGAGAGTGAAGTTCAAAATTATTATAGGCTCTCCAGATATAGTAATCCTCATTAAAAAAAAGAAGAAAAAAAAGAGAAATAAAAGAGAGTGAAAAAAAAGGGATTGAAAATGATCCCGAAAGAAAAGAAAAAAAAGAGAGAAAAATATTTAAGAGGAGAAGCTTGAGGAGATGCCTAATCAAAAATTGGCCTCACTTAAGTCACCCTAAAGGGAGAACTTGATTTCATTTCTGAATTTATATTTAAAGTATTGGCCTACATTCTGATGAAGTTTGCATGAACTCCTTTTCACATAATATTTCAAGGCACTCTTAATGAACAAATTATGGTTTATCTTGAAATAAATAGAAGACTAGAACCCTTAGACTTGATTGCTGAATATTCTTATACTTGTAGTGTTAACCTGAGTTACTGAATTTCTTTCTAAAAGTCTAACCAATATATTCTTTTGAATGAAAAATTTTAGTGTCTTACAGGTGAAAAGTACATTGCCTTGAGTTATATTTTTATGTAGTAAAAGTGTTACTTGAGGACAAGTAATAGTTCAGTTTGGGGGATTTTAACACGCCTAAAATATATACGCTTTTTACTATATCATATTACTCATTTTTAATGATATTACACTTTAAAGGAATGTATTTTGTATCTTTTTTGGTTTTAGGTACAATAAATGGTGATTGGAGCAAAAAGAAGCAAAAACAGTGCAATTTTGAGCAAAAACGAGCAAGAAATAAAATTCTGCCCTGACACCTTTCGATAAGTCTTTTAATGCTTAATCTATTTTACACATATTGCATATTTTTGAATAAGATTTCACTTTAAAAAAAGGTTGTTTTTATGCTTATTTTGTAGGGCTATCTGTTACGAACACAACGCAACTGAAATTGGGCAAAACGAAGTAGAAACGGAGTCAAAAGAAGCGAAACTGTGGAACCGCGTAGCAGCCTGCTCGCCGACGGCGGCCTCGATCTCGCCGACGGTGAGATTTACCTGAGAGCACTGAAAAGTGCCCGAAAAGCTCGCCGACAGCGAGCTCGAACCCATCGACGGAGCCCGGAAGGTTCTGGACCGACTTTTGGTGGTTTTTGGCCTAAATTCGACGTATTTGGACGCTTTTTCGAAGGGGTGCTTATGGAAACTCTTCAAACTTCGTCCATACTCTTTAAAATGGTGAATGTATGTTTGAAATCAGTGAGAAACAATAGAGGAAAGTGAGGAAAATAGAGGAGAAAAGTGGATAAAAACTTGGGGAATGTTTAGGATTCTTAGATTAAGAGTAGAAATGTAGATTTCTACCCTTTTGGAGAGATTGGAGAGGAGATTTTGAGAGTATTTGTAAGTGATTTCGCTAGCATTGCATGGATCACCGGAAGACTTTATGGGAGAGATCTTCGTCTTTCTTTCAAGGGGAAAAAGCTAAGTATTGTTCTTCATTATCTTATAATTTTGTAAATAGTTACCTAGTGGATTTGCTTTGGTTAAATGAAGTTTCTGTTGTGTTTTCTTCGTGCTTTGTGACGCATCTCTCTTACTCTTTCTTCTTCTTTGAAAATAGTGACATGAGTAGATTATGCCATTATTTTCATTTTACTTTTCTTTTATAATGAGTAGAAATCATGTTTAGGATTTTGTGATGCATGATAGAAGTGAATTTAATTATAAATGTGATGGTTTTTACTTGCACTTCATTTACATTGCAATAAGGGCCCATTGTAGTGTTAAAATTCATTGTAATTGCATCGACCTGAAAGGGCGGTGTAATTCTCAACAAAGTGAAACCACATTCAAATTCCATGGATGGTGAAGTTCATGGGGATTGAATGTAAATAAATAGGGAAATATAATTATCAAGCGTAGAATTGGAGATTTTAGAGTGACAGACTAAAATCCTCAATTCGGTCCTATAGTTTGGGTGCTGAAGCGGAGATGTTAGCCCTCAGGCGAGGGGAACGTGGGAGCTCCGAAGTGAGAGTCGGTATCCTCCCGGCTAGCTACGGATTCGGTAACCAAGCATAGGATTAGTCGATGTTCTTTATGCCTGGACCAAAGGGTAAAGAATAGGATTGCTCCTATTTGGCACATACAATATTTAATGCATCTTATTCCTATACCTTATCTATTTCATTACATAAGAATAGTGGTTTTTAATATCTCAAAATTCTCCAAACCAATTCATCCAAAAAGGGTTATATTTAGAATTGTTATTTGCATTTAGATATAGTTACTATCTTTACATTTAACACTTGCATTTAGGAATAGTTGCTAGATAAAACACAATTTTAATCGATATTCCGAACTAAGGACTATTAATAGTAGACTGGAATTTGATTAAAGACTTCTTACTTCACTTCCTCGTGGGATCGATACTGGGGTTTTTAAAGAAAACTCTATATTACTTGAAACGATACGTATACTTGCGTAGTACCCCTAGTGTGTAAAATATTTTCTAATTTTTATATCATTTAAGATTTTGCACGTTAGCCGCTATTTATAAATCAGGTCAAGTTTTTGGCCATCTTTTGAAAGTTATTTTACTGCGTAATTGCGGGTCGGGTCAGGTTCCTGTATATTGAACATAAAAGGTTTAACTTAAGTTCAAATTGGGTTGAACCTAAGTATAGGTTACGGTTAGATTCATGTATGTTGAATCTAAAAGGTTTAACTTAAGTTCAATATGGATTAAACTTAAGTATAAGTTAAGGTTAGGTTCATGTATATTGAACCTAAAAGGTTTAACTTAAGTTCAATATGGGTTAATATTAAGAATAGGTTAAGGTTGGGTTCATGTATATTGAACCTAAAAGGTTGAACTTAAGTTCAATATCGGTTGAACTTAAGTATAGGTTAAGGTTAGGTTCATGTATATTGAAACTAAAAGGTTTAACTTAACTTGAGTTCATATATGTTTCATCCTAAGTTAGAAGTTTGGTTTAGATTCATTGTGGGTTGAATCTAAAGTTGAGTTAACTTGAGTTCATGTCTGTTTGAACTTAAGTTAAAAATTTAGTTTAGGTTCAATATGATTTTAACCTAAGGTTGAGTTAACGTTTTCATATCTATTTGAACCTAAGTTATAAGTTGGTTTAGGTTCAGTATGAGTTGAACCTAAGGTTGGTTATCTTGGGTTCAAATTAGATTGAACCTAAGTTATGAGTTGATTTAGGTTCAATATGGGTTGAACCTAAGGTTGGGTTAACATGTATTCAAGTTAAATTGAACCTAAGTTATATGTTTTAAGTCTTATTAGAGTTAGGCTTACTTGGGTTGGTAAACATAAGTCTAATGTAAGTAAGACTTAAGAGATAATTAATTCTATTAGAGTTAGACTTAATTTAAGGTTTAAAGGCTCTTTAAGCCTAATATAAGTAAGACTTAATGGTTAATTAAGTCTAATTAGGTTAGAATTAATTATGGTTTATGGTTAATTTAAGCGTAGTGTAAGTAAGGCTTAAAGATTAATTAAGTCTAGTTGGATTAGACTTAATTATGGTTTAAGGATTACTTAAGCCTAATGTGAGTAAGGCTTAAAGATTAATTAAGTCTAATTGGGTTAGACCTAATTAGGGTTTAAGGATTACTTAATCCTAATGTTAGTAAGGCTTAAGGATTGATTAAGTCTAATAGGATTAGACTTAATTAAGGTTTAAGAGTAATTTAAGCCTAATGTAAGTAAGACTTAAGGATTAATTAAGTCTAATTGAGTTAGACATAATTATGGTTTAAGAGTTATTTAAGCCTAATGTAAGTAAGGCTTAAGGATTAATTAAGTCTAATTGGGTTAGACCTAGTTAGGGTTTAAGGATTACTTAAACCTAATGTAAGTAAGGCTTAAGGATTAATTAAGTCTAATTGGGTTAGACTTCATTATGATTTAAGGGTTATTTAAGCCTAATGTAAATAAGGCTTAAGTATTAATTAAGTCTAATTGGGTTAGACTTAATTATGGTTTAGTTAAATTAAACCTAATATGATTAAGGTTTAATTGGGTTAATTAAGTCTAATTGATTTTTTAGACCTAATTAAGGTTTGTTTTGTATTAAACCTAATTTAGTTAAGGTCTAATAGGTTTAATTAAGCTTTGTGATGTTTTAAGCTTAAGGAAAATTTGGTTTGTATTAAACCTAATGTTTTTAATGAGACTTAATTAAGCTTAATAATGTCTTTTAAGTTCAATTAAAATTTGATTTTATATTAAACCTAATGTCTTTAAGATTTAATAAGAATTAATTAAACTTAATTATGTCTTTTAAGTTTAATTAAAAAAATTAATTTTATATTAGACCTAATGTCTTTAAGGTTTAATAAGAGTTAATTAAACTTAATTACGTGTTTTAAGTTTAATTAAAAATTGATTTTATATTAAACCTAGTGTCTTTAAGGTTTAATAAGAATTAATAAAACTTAATTATGTCTTTTAAGTTTAATAAAAAATTGATTTTATATTAATCCTAATGTTTTTAAGGTTTAATAAGAATTAATTAAACTAATTATGTCCTTTAAGTTTAATTAAAATTTCATTTTATATTAAATCTAATGTCATTAAGGTTTAATAAGAATTAATTAAACTTAATTATGTCTTTTAAGTTTAATAAAACTTTGATTTAAGTCTATCTTGATGTCATTAGACTTGCTTTAAGTATATTTGGAGTTAGACTTAATTTTGACTCACCCCATTGTGGAATGGGTTAAGTAGGGAGAAAGAGTGATTTTTAAGATTTTAAATTTATTAATTAATAATGAAATTTTAAATCCTAAATTTTGAAATGTCATTTAAAATTGTTTGATGGCTTAAAAATCATTGTCTTTAGAGTCTTCATGTGTCACCCTAAAATTTCTAGTCATTTTCAATTTTATTTTCTTTAATTTCTAATTTTTATAGTTATTTTTATAAATAATTACAAATTAGCTTAGAAATTAAAGTAAAATATCGTAAAGAATTTTTCTATCCTTAAGAAAATTAGTAAATGTGTGTCATAATAGAAGGATAATTCTGTGAAAATTTCATAATTTTTGGAATTATAATTAATTTTTAATAATTAAATTACTCGAGAGAGTAATTAATTAATTAAAAATAAAACATAATTAAAAAATTCAAAATTTTACGTCGACATTAATCTGCTCTTTCTCCTCTTTCTAGAAGTAATTTTATTTTATTTTTAGGAGGTCAGTAATGATTTTCCAAAATTTTTAGGGTTAATTTGAATTAACCTTAGCCCATAAATTTCCTAGCCCGACACGTGTCCTCGTACGGTTCGAAGGAGTGGGACGATCCGCTGAGCGGATTTGAACATTGAACACCGCGGCGCGCGATCTGGGCCGCCTGTTCCAAAACACGGGATCGGGCGGCTGAGATTTAATCCAGATAATTCAGGAAATTAAAGAAGCGTCCAACTTCTAGGGTCAATATCTCACTCATTTCTCAATAAAATTGAGTGATTTTTTAACCTATGGAATCCTCTGGAGATGTAGATCACATCTATAAGGTGATCGTGCTGTTTTGGACAAGTTTTGTCTATGATTAACAAAATTTATGAATTATTTGGAAATAAAAAATTCATACCTTAGCCACAATGAACTTGAGCTCGATTGGACTTGTTGGTTAACCTCCTGTGGTTCTAGAGAAGTTCTTTCCCACTTCAATTTGGACTCGAATTAGGTCTATATAGGTGCAAGACCAAAGGTGGCTGATTTGTAATTTTGGCTCTGTTTGACCAAATTGGATCGATAGAGGCTTTAAGCAAAATTTTTGGTCTTGGGAGCAAGAGAATTTGGGAAGCCTATAAACCTCTAGGAATTTTTTTCTCTCCTCCATATGGGTTTGGGTAGGGCTTATTTATAGCCATGGGGAGGCTTGGATTCAATTAATTCCACTTGTGGAAAGTGTTATCCTTCTTAATGATAGCTGAGGATAAGTTTTTAGCTGAAATTTTATCCTCTATAGTTTTTCCAAGGTAGTATTCATAATGAACTCTCATTATTATAATGATTGAGTTAAGTCCATGGCTCCATCCTATTGGGCAATCCATGAGGTGGTTTAGCTCCTTAAAATGTGCTGGACTTGCTCTCTCTCATGAGCTTACAAGTCACTTGTTCACTTTGGCATAAGGTGACACATAGGCTTCTTACTCATGAATGGGTTATGATTACACTTAGCCATGGTAAAGGCATGGTTTAAGTGGTGTTTCTATTCCATTGGGTAGTTTAAGTGAGGTGTGATAAGCCATTTGGGATGGCCGGCCACCTCATCCCATGCAAATGGAGTAATCATGCTTTGGATTGAAGGGATCACGCCACCTCATTTCCTTTATCATAATGATTTTATAATGGATTTTAACCATGGTTAAATGGCATGTCATGGGTCATTAATGGGTTGGGTCATATTGAATGGGGCATTAATGGGTTGGTTCATATTGAATGGGCATTAATGGGTTGTGTCTAACCCATATGAGGTCATGTGTGATGTCATAAAAGAGTTTTGGAATTTTTGGAAAACCATAATGTCATAGGTTAAAATTCCATTTAATACCCCTTTCTTAATTTCATTTTCATTTTAATTAATTATGTCATAAATTAAAAATATTAGAAATTATTTTATTAATCAATTATTAATTGGAAATAATTCCAAATAAATTATTTGATTAATTTTCATTTTTTTTTATTTTAAATTGGATTTTGTCTCATTAGATGTCTTTTTAATTTTTGTTCACTTTAATTAATTATGTCATTAATCAAAATATGGAAATTAAATTATTGGTCCATTAATTAATCAAAAAAAATTTTAGAATTAATTATTTGATTAATTCCATTATTTTTAATTAATTTGTGCATTTTATCATTTTTATGACTTTCAATTTAATTTTTCAATTTAATTAATTATGTCATTAATTAAAATTTTAAGAATTAAATCATTAATCATTTAATTAATCAAAAAAATTTTGAAATTAATTATTTGATTAATTTTGTGATTATTATTTCATTTTGGTGTATTTTGTCATTTTATGATTTTTAATTTAATTTTCATTTTAATTAATTATGTCATTAATTAAAATATTAAAAATTAAATTATTAGTTAATTTAATTAATCAAAATAATTTTGAAATTAATTATTTGATTAATTTTGACATTTTGGAGTCTTAAACAGGTCATTAGGTCAATAATTGGTCATTTGGTCAAAAATTAACCAGTTTGACCAAAATTAATTTTTTTGGGTCAAGGGTTGATTTATTGGGTTAGTAGGGTTGGTCATTTGGTCAGGATTGATCATTTTGACCAAAATTGACTTTTTAGGCATGGGCTGACCTGTTGGCTCAATAGGGTTGGTCATTGGGTGAAGATTGACCATTTTGATCAAGTTGACTTTTTAGGTCATGGGTTGACCTATTGAGTCAATAGGGTTGGTCATTAGGTCAGGATTGACCATTTTGACCAAAGTTGACTTTTTAGGTCAAAAGGTTGACTTATTGGGTCAACAGGGTTGGTCATTGGGTCTAGATTGACCATTTTGACCAAAGTTAACTTTTTAGGTCAAAAGGTTAACCTATGGGGTCAACAAGGTTGGTCATTGGGTATAAATTGACCATTTTGACCAAAGTTGACTTTTAGATCAAAAGGTTGACCTATGGAGTCAACAAGGTTGGTCATTAGGTCTGGATTGACCATTTTGAACAAAGTTGACTATTAGGTCAAAAGGTTGACCTATGGGGTCAACAGGGTTGGTCATTGGGTATGGATTGACCATTTTGACCAAAGTTGACTTTTTAGGTCAAAAGGTTGACCTATTGGATCAACAGGGTTGGACATTGGGTCTGAATTGACCATTTTGACCAAAGTTGACTTTTTAGGTCAAAAGGTTGACCTATTGGGTCAACAGGGTTAGTCATTGGGTCTGGATTGACCATTTTGACCAAAGTTGACTTTTTAGGTCAAAATATTGACCTATTGTAAAAATGAGGTCAACAATGAGATTCATAAGTGCGAATGTTGGCTTTACTGATAGGATTTAAATGATGAAAAAACTCTTTGCTACTAGCAACCTCAACTCTTGATTGTACACATAATTGTGTAAATCAAGGTAGGATGTCTCAATCCTCCAATGGTTTCCCCTTTAGCTATAGTATGAATACTATTATGAATAACTCTACCAATGTCAATTATTCTCATGTTTTGGATACAAAAATTCAGAATAGCCCTATCTCTAGAAACTTCACTATGATGATAAGTAGGTCGTAGTCTTGCAGAAATAAAGCAATGCTAGGCTTTAGATGCGACACTTAGAGTGGAAGCAGAAAAATTTATCTTTTGTGTTTGCTTAGTTTTCCACTCCCCTTTTCCATCAATAAGAAAATTAATTACCTCATTCAAGTCATCGTCGATAGTACCATAAGATTTGTACTCACAGAATGGATTATCTCTCAACTGGTAGAAAGCATTTATCTGTGCAGGAGTGAATTCTACCATTTGTCCTCGAACCAGCACATAATCTTCTTCAATCCACCTCAAGTTAACATAAAACTCAAGTACTACATCAACAACAACATTGACAGAAAAATAGCAAAAAATTTCCCAATTCCTATCAACAATCATCTGCTCCAAAATTCCCCCCGGATTTTCAAATCTTCGATCCTGTATACACTTTTTGCTTTGGAGTGTAGAATTGAAGTAGTACTGTGCTTTAATTTTAAAAAAATTTCCTTTCATCAAAATCAACCTTTCTCTTTCCCTTAATCATCTTTGGACCATATCAAAATTTCTAAAAAAAATTGCAAATAAGTCCCAATAAATTTCAAATCACAATGTAAAGTCTCTAAAGTCAAATCTAATAAGTAAGACATTTCACCATGGATTATCTCAAAATTTTCTTCAAAACCCCCCAAATTTACTTATCTTTCCAATGTAAAAGATTTCAATGGTGAAAATAAAAAAAAATTAGTTTAAATTACAGCTCTTACCAAGAGAAGATGAGATTTAACCTAAAAAAGCTTCGAAATTGCCTCAAATCCAAAAGCAAGAAAGCCCTAGAACTGTTATTTGGCCTTGGCTGGAAGTTGAAGATGGTCAAATGCTATCAAAGGTTCAAAATCATAAGTTTAAAGCACCCAGGATGAGTTTCGGGTTTTGGGCACCTTCGGTGCCCATTTTGGCGCTGTCGGCACCAGAATGCTTCTTAGGATTCCTTAAAATTTTACGATTTTAACTGTTTCAAAGTTAAAACATCTAATTATCCCTTTTAAACATCTATATTCCTAATTAAATGATGAACTAATAAAAATATTACACAAACAACACAAAACATCACTTTCATATATAAAATCCACAATTAAAAACTTATACGTATTAGTCATTCTGCTACATCAATAGTTTAACATCGCAATCAAACCACAACACTCTAACACTGGAAACATAACATAAATTCAAATCTCAAACATAATAAGTCTGAAATCACTGTTGAGCTCACGTTTGTGAGGATCATTTATAAATCATTTTGAGAAAGGAAGTCTACCAATATTGACCTCCTAAATCTTATCAATGAGCATTAAGCCCTAATGTTTTGGGTAAAACCTAATTAATCCTTTTTTTAATCTAAAAATGATCAAATCAGCAATGAAAAACTTTGATCTGATCAATATTGACCAAATTGGTCAACCTTTGACCTAAATGGTCAAATTACATCAAAATAGTCAATCCTTGACCCATCGACAACCACATTGACCAAACTGGTCAAATTTTGACCCGAATGGTCAAATTAGGTAAAAGTGCTCAATCCATGATCCAAAGATCACCACATTAACAAGCTGGTCAACCTTTGAGCTAAATGGTTAAATTAGGTAAAAAATGGTCAATCCATGACCCAATGACCACCACATCGACCAAACTGGTCAACCTTTGACCCAAATTGTCAAATCAGGTCAAAAATGGTCAATCCATGACCTAAAGACCACCAAATTGACCCAATGCTAACCCCGTTGACCACCAAGTTATCTTAGACACCAAATTGGTTAAACCTGATTTATTTGTTCAATCTAAGACATTAAAATGATCAGATTTTATCAATTGGGTAACCCTAGTTAAACCTAGTTCCCATTACTAAAACTAACGACCCTATGATTAAATTAACCATGTCAAGGTTAATAAATCACCTGGGTCAATCCAGGACCTAAAATGGTCCACCATGGTTAATCCTGGTCAACTAAGGTCAACCCTGGTCATACTTGGCCAACTTTGGTCAAAATATTAAATTTTGAACAAAATTAATAAAAATAATCACATAATTAATTTCCAAAATTATTTTGTTTAATTTATAGTTAGATATTGTAATTTCTTATATTTTAAATTAATTACATAATTGATCTAAAATAGAATTACAAATAAAAACCCTAAATTAAAATAAAAAGGTGACACCATGACTTAGCTAACCCCATGACAAACTCACTAGCCACCATGGTAACCAAGGTTAAAATTAATCATGACATCCTCATGAATAGATGCAAAAGGTTGTTGACCTCACTTTTGTGAGAATCATTACCAAACACCTTGAGAAAGGAAGTCTACCTACATTGACCTCCTAAAAACAATAAACCCTAAGACCTAGGGTGAAACCTTGACAAAATCTTCTTGTCTACAAAATTGACCTTAAAGACAAATGTTAACATAATCAAATTGAAATTGAATAAAATCAACAAAATTTTAATTCAAAAGTCACCACATTGACCTTTGAATTAGTCTAAACCCTAAATTGGATCAACATGACCTATTTAAACCCCAAAATGACAAAATCACAAATATTGTGATCAAATCGACCATGAAAAGGTTGAAAAAGTCACATTAGACATCTTGAAACTAAAATTGACCAATTTAGGTTAACTTGGGTTAACCTAATTCAATAATGGTCAACCATGGTCAACACTTATCAATTTTGATCAAAACACACAATTTTGAACAAAATGATAAAAAAATGATAAAAATGACAAAAATGATAAAAATGAAATAAAATGACCAAATTGATCAATAATTAATTTTAAAATTATTTTGATTAATTAAATTGACTAATAATTTAATTTTAATGTTTTAATTAATGAATAAATTAATTAAAATAAAAATTAAATTAAAAGTCATAAAATGATAAAATACACCAAAATGAAATAAAAATGACAAAATTAATCAAATAATTAATTTCAAAATTGTTTTTGTTTAATTAATTAACTAATAATTTAATTTTTACTATTTTAATTAATGTCATAATTAATTAAAATGAAAAATTAAATTAAAAGCCATAAAAATGATAAAATTTACAATTTCATTAAAAATAATGGAATTAATCAAATAATTAGCTCCAAAATTATGTTTGATTAATTAATTGACTAATAATTTAATTTTTATATTTTTAATTAATAACATAATTAATTAAAAATAAAATTAAATTAAAAAGTCATGAAATAAGATAAAAATCCAATTTTGAATCAAAATGGCATAAAATTAATCAAATAATTAAATCCAAAATTATTTGAATTAATAAATTGATTAATAAAATAATTTCCAACATTTTTTTAATTAATTAATGACATAATTAATTAAAAAGAAAATTAAATTAAAAAGCCATAAAAAGAGCATTTAATCCATAAAACCAATTATGACATAATAATTGGTTTTAAAAAATTCTAAGCCTTTTATGACATCATGGGTGACATCAAATGGGTTAGACACAACCCATATAACCCATTAAAAATAAAATAAGTCATTGAATAACTCATGACATACCATGTTTAACCATGGATAAAACAATAATGATGCCTTCATCATTAGAAGAAAATGAGGTGTCATCTCCTCATCCAACCTTGATAGAACATTTGATGATTCATCAATCACCTCTAACCCTAGCCAATAGGAGAAGGAGAAGCTTGGATCATCTATACCTCATAAGATGAGCTCATAAATCCAAATTTTTGAAAATTAAATAAAATCGGAATTAAGTGTCATCCTCTCACAAATCTTTAAATGAAATGTTGAATGATGAATGGCTTACTCCCTTTGAGTCACCACAAGCCTCCCCTCTACCCAATAGAAATGAAACAAAGCAATGAAGAAGTCATCATAACAATTTGAGAGAAATTATGGCTAAGGCATGTGAATGAGGGAAAATTTGCTTATGTGTCACCCTACCACTCAATTCATTGGAGGTGCAAAATGAATTACATGGGGGAGGCAGATCCAAGGCATTCTCCTACAGCCATGTCCACCTCCCAAGCTCTCCAATGGACGAAGCCATGGGAAAATCTAAGAAAGCACCACCCTTCCTTACCATGGTTAAGTTCATGGTGAATAAGCATGGAAAGGGCCAATCTATCACTATCACAACTGAAATTTCATCTTGAAAACATTTATGGATGAGTTAGAAACTCCCCCAAGTGATTTTAACCAGCTCAAACCCATCCATAGCCATTGTCATGGCTATAAAAAGCCCCTTCCCTGAAAACACTAGGAGAGGAAAAAAAAATTCCTAGAGACTTGTAGGCTGCCTAAATCCTCTTACTCCCAAGATCAAAAATATTGCTTAGAGCCTAAAAAACAAGCCTCAATGAAAATTTGACCGAATTAGCCACCCCATTGAGCCAATTTGATCAAACCGAGCCTAAATCATGGATTAGGCCACCTTGATCAAATTTCTCACATAGACTCGACACAAATCCAAATTAAAGTGACAAAAAACTTCTCTGGGACCACTAAAGGCTGACCAACAAGTTTCATCAAGCTCAAGATTGTTGTGGCCAAGGTATGTATTTTTTTATTTCAAAATAATTCATATCGTAGGAAAATCATGGACTAAACTAGTTCAAAAAATTATGATCACCATATAGATGTCATCTACATCTCCAGAAGATTCCATAGGATCAAAAATCACTCAATTCCACGGAGAAATGAGTGAGATATTGACCCTAGAAGTTGGACGGTTCAAGAATTTTCTGAATTATTTGGATTAATCCATGGCCGCCCGACTCCGTGTTTTGGAATAGGCGGCCCAGATCGAACCGCGCTGTGTTCGCTGTCCAAATCCGTGCAGCGGATCTTCCCGCTATTCGACGGTACGAGGACACGTGGTGGCCTCTGGTAATTCTGGAGTCATTTTAGTTCCGAACAAACTTAAAATAATAAAAAATTCATATCTTTTTGTGCAGACCTCCTAAAAATAAAAAAAAAATACCTCTGGAAAGCTCTTGAAGAGAAGAAAATTATGAAATTAAAATCATAATTTTATTCTCTGTATTAAATTTTTAAATAATTAAATACTCTCTTGAGTATTTTAATTATTAAAAATTATTTATAAATCAGAAAAATCTGAAACTTTGAGGGATTGATCTTTAGGCCTTTAGGGACCTTACATGATTTTTCCTAAGACAGAAAACTCTTTTAAGACAAGTTTTTCTAATTTTCTAGACATTTTGTAATTATTGCAAAAATAATTATAAAAAAATGAAAAATTAAGAAAAATAAAGTTGAAAATGACTAGAGAATATAGAGTGACTGACATGGAAGCTAAAAAAATAAATCTCTAAACCAATAAATAACTTTAAATGACATCTTTTGAATTAAGGGTTAAAATTTATTAAAATTTATTAATTTAAACCCTTAAAAACTCTTTTTTCACCCAAATTGGCATATCCTTCCATGGATCAAATAAAAATTGGAATTGAACTCTAGAAAAACATGCTTTAACCAAAGAAAAATTCAAAATGAAAAATTTCTCCTTTGGGGTTAAAAATAGTACATTTTAAATTTACAATTCAAACCCTAAAACACCTTAAACCCTAAACTTAGGTTCAAATGTCATATAGGGTTGACCAAATCTTAAGCTTTAGGTCTGGTTGGATCTAGGGTAAACTCAAACCCTAATTAACATAGGGTTTTATACATCACCTCAGGACTAGTGGGTCTAACCCTTATAAACCTATAGTAAAAACCCAAAATGTTAAGTTCAAACTTAAATTAAGTCTAAGATGACAAATTAGACTTAACAAAACTAAGTTAAACCTTAATCACATTAGGTTTAACCAAGTAGATTCTCAATTAAGTTTAAAAGACAAATTAGACTTAATTAATCATCTAAATCCTAATTATATTGGATTTAAGACATAAACAATTCTTAATTAAGTTTAAAAGACAAATTAGACTTAATTAACTATTTAAACCCTAATCACATTGGGTTTAAGACATAAACAACCCTTAATTAAGTTTAAAGACATATTAGATTTAATTAACCAATTAAATCTTAATCATATAAGGATTTAAGACATAAATAACCCTTAATTAAGTTTGAAAGACAATTTAGACTTAATTAATCATCTAAATCCTAATTATTGGACATAAACCATCCTTAATTAAGTTTTAAAGACAAATTAGACGTAATTAATCATCTAAATCCTAATTACATTGGAGTTAGACTTAATCAAATTCTAATGAAGATATATTAAACATAATTAAACTCAAAACCCTAATTAGACTTCACCCCGATTAAGTCTAATTAATCAATTAAACCTTACCCAAATTAGGTTTAATTAACCTTAAACCAATTAAACTTAGCCCATAATAAGTCTAATTAATCAATTAAACCTTACCAAAATTAGGTTTAATTAACCGTAAACCAATTAGACTTAACCAATAATAAGTCTAATTAATCAATTAAACCTTACCTAAATTAGGTTTAATTAACCTTAAAACAATTAGGCTTAACCCATAATAAGTCTAATTAATCAATTAAACATTACCGAAATTATGTTTAATTAACCTTAAACCAATTAGAATTTGCCCATAATAAGTCTAATTAATCAATTAAACGTTACCTAAATTAGTTTTAAATAACCTTAAACCAATTAGACTTAACCCATAATAAGTCTAATTAATTAATTAAACCTTACCTAAATTAGGTTTAATTAACCTTAAACCAATTAGACTTAATCAATAATAAGTCTAATTATTCAATTAAACCTTACCTAAATTAGGTTTAATTAACTTTAAACCAATTAGACTTAACCCATAATAAGTCTAATTAATCAATTAAACCTTACACAAATTATGTTTAATTAACCTTAAACCAATTAGACTTAACCCATAATAAGTCTAAGTAATCAATTAAACCTTACCCAAATTAGGTTTAATTAACTTTAAATCAATTAGATTTAACCTAAATAAGTCTAATTAATCAATTAAATTTATCTAAATTAGGTTTAATTAATTATAAACCAATCTTAATTAAGAATAATTAATCTCAAATTAACTCAAACTTAAATCAAACTTGAGCTTGAGTTCAACCCACATTGAACTTAAGTTAACGTTAAGTCTAGGTTCAACTTAACTTGAGGCTAACTTAACTCAAACTTTAATCAAACTTGAGTTCAACCCATATTGAACTTAAGTTAACCTTAAGCCTAAATTCAACCTAACTTGAACCTAACTTAATTTAAACTTAAATCAAACTTGAGCTCACCCCATATTGAACTTAAGTTAACCTTAAGTCTAGGTTTAACATGACATAAACCAACCTAACTTAAGTCTAACCCATATTAGACTTAAGTCAAACCTTACATAGGTTCAACCTGACATGAACCTAAACCCAACTTAATTCTAACACACATTAGACTTAAGTCAAACCATACTTAGGTTCAACCTAAGATGAACCTAAGTCTAACCTAAACCTAACATAAATTCAACCCAAATTAATCCTAAATCGACATTAACTTTAGGTTCAACCCAAATTGAAGCTAAATAGACATAAACTTTAGGTTCAACTCAAATTGAACCTAAATTAATTGAACCTAAATTGACATAAACCTTAGGTTCAACCCAAATAAAACCTAAATCGACAAAATTGAATCTAAATTGACATAATCAACATAAATCTGACATTTCAAACAAAAATTGACATTACCGACATAAATCCGACATTTCAAACAAAAATCGACATAATCAACATTAATTCGATATTTCAAACAAAAATCGATATAATCAACATAAATCTGACATGTCAAATAAAAATCGACATAACTGACATAAATCAGATATTTCAAACAAAAATTGACATAATCAACATAAATCTTTCATGTTAAATAAAAATTGACATAACCGACATAAATCTGACATTTCAAACAAAAATTGACATAACCGACATAATTCCGACATTCCAAACGAAACTCAACAAATTTGACATTTCAAATGAAACTCAACATAATTTGACATTAATTCGACACTAATCAACATTCCAAACATAATTCGACATTAATCAACATTTCTAACATAATTTGACATTAATCTACATTTCAATCCAAATTCAACAAACACAGACATTAAATAACATTAATTGACATTTCAAACCAAACTCAACATAATTCGATATTAATTAACATTTCAAACTTAACTCAATATAATTCGACATAAATCAACATGATTTGACATAAACTGACCCTTTTTGACATAATTTGACATAAACCGACACTTCTGACATAAATCAACATAAACTAACATTTTCGACCCAATTCGACATTTTGAAATATAAATCGGCATAAAACCCAAAATCAAATCTAAATCGAAATAAATTGACATAAAATCTAAAATTCAACCCAAATCGACATTCAAGACAAATAAAAAATTAAACAATAAATTGACATAAATCTAAATCGACATTTCAACCAAAGTTGGACATCTGAAAACTCTGAAGCAACAGACATTTTACCAGGTGATTTAAACATTTATATAACATTATTTCTGACAATGTTTTCTTTGCAGAATGAAGACAACTTTCGTTTAGATTTTCTTTGCATGTTATAGGGTTTGCTAACTCAGTTTTGCAAGATGTTGACAAAAAAACATGACATAAATTGACAAAAAAATAAATCAAGAATTTTTAGGTTAGCCACAAAACCTAAACTTTCAACAAACAACAAAACAAAATATGACATGACAACAAAGACAACTAGACTATTAGGATAGTCATAAAACTAGGAAATAAATTTTACAAGAAAACTAAACATTGATATGATATTAATGAGCCAATATGACATCGATAACAATGGATATGACATTGGTGTTGAAATAACACCAAAACAACGTCATCGACAAATGACATTGACATTGACAAAACAACACATCTTCCGGGATTGAGTACGGATATTCTATCCCTCATTCATAGAAAATGCCCTACAAAACAAGTAATTTAACATTAATCAGAAAATTTCTTAGATAGCTATCTAAGATGTAATTAACTATAGGGGCTTGCCCTTATAGGAAACCATAGAACTTGAAACTCTGGTTAGTCAAAATCGTCAAATGAGTTTCTCATTTTCTTTTTCTGAATCTCTATTGTGATCAAGCCCCTTTTTCTTCACATTCACCCAAGATTATCGACATTAATGTCTAGGGAGAATATAAATTAGGGTAATAGATAGAGAGAGTGGTGACTCCTTAAAAATCAACATGATATAGGAATTGACGGTGACGACGATACCCGCTACAATCTGTCGCCATCAAAGGTGTCATTCCTTATACTCAAAGAATGACGTGGGTGAGTCACCACTCACCTCTCTTCTAATCAAATTGAAAAGAAGCTTATCCAAATCATTCTTTCCTTTATAATTGGTCTCATCGTGACATTTTATGAAGAATGAGGAAGGAGAGGGATTATGTGTCATTCTGTTCATAACTCCATTAAATGATTGCTAAAACTCATATAGGGAAGGTGAAATCATCCTATCTTAAAGTACCTATCCACCTAATGAGCTAACCAATGGAGTGCAGCCAAAATACATGCCAAGTCTTCACCATAGTTGATTTCACATGGAGTAACCTTGGGAATTTCAACCATAGCTATCTCTAGCCAGGAAGTTTATCCCCATGCAATTATGAGGTTGTTAGTTTCATTTCCAAGCAATTCCATGCCCATACAAGCTTAGTCATGGCCTCTCCATGGCTATAAGATGAGCTAACCCGAGAGCCATAAGGGAGAAGATTTAACCAAAAGCCCTAACTTGACCCATTTAACCCAAAAGTGCATATGCCCAATCTTGAGCCAATTGATCCCAATTTTGCCCAATCTAAATTCCAAAATTTAAATAAATTTCTCCAATATCAATTTAAACCAAATCCAAGCCCAATTTGACCCACATTTGAGTTCAATTTCACTTAAAATCTAAAATCCCCAATTTTGCCTAAATAATCTAAAATCTCCAAATTGACCCAATGTCAACCAATTCCCCCAAAATTCCAAGTGTAAACCCTTCATAACATTCCCCTAAATTGAATTGAATCATCAATTGCTCCCAATTTGAGCTCAAGTCTCACCCAAATCCACTTAAAGTCCAAAAAGTCTAATTTTAACCCAAATCCAGCATATGCCTAAAATCTACCAAATTAATTGCCCTATTCCCAAAATTTCCACCCAATTGATGTTGGAGACTCTTCACCACATTCCCCTAAACTATTTGGAACCTTAAATTGGGCCTAAAACCCACTCTAGCCCAACCTTAACCAAAGCTCAGCCAACTTGCTCTAAATGGATCAAAATCCCAAAATCCACCAAATTGAACCCCCAATTGAACTTAAAACCACTCCAAGTCTTCATAAAAAATCTTTATTACAATCATATACACAATTTTGCTTAATAAATTTGGTCCAAATCAAGCTCAAACCCATGCTAGCCTAACCTAAACCCAATGTGCCCCAAATTGAACCTATGACCTAATGACACTTAAATTGAAGCCAATTAAACCAAATTGACCAAACCAAATCCATGGAAGCCAACCTTAGGCATCCTAGGATTGGTTTGATATGAGCTAACCTAGGCCCCTTGAGCCATAGATCAAAGGTTCACCACTTTGGACCATTGGGTTTAGCTTTTCGGCTAAGCTTAAGTCCCATCCTTAAAATCTTGTTTAAGCAACCTCCATGCGAAATTAAATGCACTAAGCTACTGCCCCACTCCTCCTCTGCCTGCCAGCTGCCTACCCTATCCTTACCGACCACCTTAGCCACCGGAACAGCTCAGCCTGAGCACCCCCATACCCCTTGAAATTCAAAATTGAGCCTTATCAGTGAGGGATCACCTCAGTGCTCAATAGCATTGCTTTGCCCTCACCTAAGCAGCCTAAATCCCCAAAGCTAGGCCCTAAGCTCAGCCAATTGGCCATGGCTATAAAATCACCCCTCACGGCCAAAATCCAAGTGCTAAAAATTTCTTAACCAAACTCTGCCAAAACCTCACTAAGATCATTCCAGCCATATTTCCCCTCTGGTTCCCACTGCCTTAGCTCAATTTCAGAGCTCAAGTTAGGCTAAAAATTAGGACACTTTCTAATACACCTCAAAACAGTACCAATTCCAAATTAACTGCACCCACACCTTCACAACAATGAAAGAAAAAGATCCCCCATTAAAGCCCCATCATAGAAGGCCTCTATACTAGACTTCCACCAAAGCTCGAAATCGGGTTTGGTCACTTTCATACCTAAACAATTCACCAGGGCAAAAGGCTCCATTTGAAGGTTTGTTGGGACTAATCGAAGCTACCACAACCATCTGATTGAGGCCTCCCCTCTCAGATAAAGGTATTGAACTCGCTCTTTCTCCAGAGCTTTTCTTCGTTCTCTACAATTGTACAATATATTTCATACAGTATAAACCATATGGATAAGTTCTTCTAGGTTAGATGAAGCTGTAGGAACAAATCCCATGTGATTTGGTTGAGTGTAGCTCGAGATTTTAGGCCTAGAATGTGGACAGCTCACGGGTTACACCAGTCAAAGATGATGAAGGAGCACCGTTGGATCGAGCGTGTAACACTTGGACGACCAAGATTGCGTCGGACGGAACCTCGTAGCATAAAGCGCACGATGAGTCAGATGGCGACACCTAATGCAGAGATGGCGCCTGTGCATTCGAAGCCGCTAAGGATGAGATGGCGCTGAGTCATTTAAGTGGAAAAATCTCTATTTTTTGATTTATTTAAATAGCCAGAACTTTAGAAATCCATATCTTTCCATAGAAAAATTATAAAAATAAAATAAAAATACCATCTTGCTCAGTGAAAGAGGAGAATAATGTGGAATTAAAATCCAAATATTTTGTTATGTATTTGGTTTTTAATTAATTATTTGCTGCTCTGAGTATTTCAATTCTCTATTAGCATACACAATTCACCATGGCATGAGACTATAGGGCTTTTGTAGCCTCTGATCTTGGGAACATTCTCTAATTTTTCCAAGGCCAGAGGCTATGTCTAGAGGGAGTTACCTAATTTCTAAGTTTAGGGCAATTTTCCTGAAAATTAATTATAAAAATTAGCATGTTGATTATAAAAATCTAAAAAAATTGGGAGAAGTATCTTAGGACCAGAGGACCCTAGGTAAATTATGGTTTTATTTAGTTCATTAAAAAAATCCTTATTTGACCAAACAATTAAAACTGAAATTAAATTAATTTGGAGCAACAACACATCAAAATGGCATGGAATCAATTCTCCACTATGATTTAGGATTAAGACAACCTCACATAGAAATTTCAAATCATTTGGAGTTAATTTAACCCACTAAATGAATTACCTAAGTGACATAACCATATTTAGAATTAAAAAATTCATAAAACCTATTTACCAAATCATTTTTGGGAGTTCTCCGAGAGTAGAGAAGTCCGAGAAAAATTAAAGTTGGAATTTTTATAAAATTTTTATTTTTAACCTGTTTTGAATATTTTAAAAATTAAAAAATTATGAATATTATAAAAATATTAAAATTCGCCAAAATATCATAGTTGACCTCCTAATCACTTGGGAACCAACAACATAATTTTCCTAAGTCTTTAAGTAAAGATATTAAATTTTAAAAAGCTTAAGGTAATTTCTAATATTAAAAAAATGGATTTTTCAACCCTTTCATTAAAATAATTCTAATAATTAAAAAAAATCACAAAAATACAAAGTTTGTTTCTCTGAGTTCCTTGATCTCAGAGAGATTTATGAAAAATATAAAACCTAATTTCCCCCCTCAATTTTACTTTATAATTAATTAATACTCCAAAACCTAAAATAATTCCAATAAATAAATTAAAAATTAAAAAAATCAACAAAATTGGTCCAAGTGGTCCTCTGGTCTGTAGGAACCTCCCATAATTTTCATAGGGACACAAGTTTTCCCATGGTCATGTTGTTCAATTTTCATTGAAAACCCATATTTTACACTAAAATAATTATATAAATTATATTAAAATAGAAAAATCACATTTTCTCCTCTGATGTCTTAATTGACATGTGAGTGAGGTGAAATAAAAATTTTAAATAAACGTGAATTTAATTTAGTGAATTATGAGATGAACGAGCTTAAGAAGGCATAAGGGTAATTAAGGAACCTTAGCCTTAACTAATATTTAGGCTTAACCAAAGGGGAGGGTTAACATTTGATTTTGATTTTCCTCTTGGATGATTGAAACATAGTAAACTAACGGGTAGAAACTCATTAATTACCTTTAATATCAAAGAAGAAATCTCAATTAATTAAATCATTAAACTTTGGAAGATAATTAAAGTATAAATTGTTAAGGTTAGGGGATGTGATATAGAAAGATTCTAATTCTTTAAAAGTGAATCCCTAACCAATAAATTAAATAAACACCACCTAACTCTTACTAATGAAACCATAAAACGATAATTAAAGTTAATAATTAAAGAAGAATGATTTTGAAATCTTATAATTAAACTAAAACAAATTTAAAATATTAAAACCTTAAAATTAATCTAAAATAATTAAAAAATTAAATTAAAACAATTTTAAAATGTTAAGGCCGATTTGGAAATAATTTATGATTAAAATATTATAATTTAAAACATTAAAATTGATTAAAACATCATAATTAAATCTAAACCAATTTGAATAATTTAAAATTAAACTAAATTAATTTGAAATAATTTAAAAGAAAGTTAAAAATATTAAGATTAATTTTGAAATAATTGATAATTCATAGATAAACTAAATCAATTTAAACTATTAAAATCAATATGAAATATTAAAATAAAACAATTTAAAATATTAAAACTTTACTAAATGAAATGACTTAAACACTTTTCCAATTTAAAATAATTTAAGATATTTAAAAATCAACTAAAACTTTATAACTAAATTGAATCATTTTTAATTACTAATTCAACTTCAATTAAGAATGGTTAAGTTCTTTAATGAACTAATTTACCCTTAAAGGCTTTCATCATTATAACTCTTAAATGAAATGTCAAATGAAGTGTCACCTTACTCATAGGATAATCAAACATCCAAGTTCACTGAGTAAGAATCAAAACTCAACTAAACCCCGAATGATCAATTCATCCACATAATAAAATTCATTTGGACTCAAAATGATCCTAAAAGCATTAAAAAGACGTTAAGGACTCGTCCTAAGAACTTTCTCAATCCAATGGGGTGTTTTAGAAGAGCAATTGGACTTCATTGTTCTTTGATGAAGAAAATCATCCTCAAACACATCTTAGGAATTGACTAGTGATAAAACTAGGATTTGGTAGACAACCACAACCTTCCCTTAGCTTTACCTAAGTGTTTTTTTTCAAATATTTAAATGCCCTAACATGCATTTTAAGTGCAGTTGGAAATGATGAGAAGACTCGCCAGGTACGCTTTTACTTTATTGTAATTTACTTACCTGCACTGTACTGTAGTTTCCTTTCTTGCAAGATTACATGTTAAAACAACAGTGTCACCCTGCATGAAAACTAAAACCTTTAGGATTGTCACAAAACCAAAACAAAACTAAGCTAAAAATCACAATAAGATAAAATTCACTGCCACAACATTCAAAATATAAAACAACTCAAAATTTAATCATAAACAAAAGAAAAAAAACTACAATTGCAACGAAATTAAAAAGTCTCGTTGGATGGTCGAGAATTCCTTGGAGAATGAAACCACTTGTTGCTAACAGGGTTTTCCCACGGTCTGAATGAAAGTATGAAACCCATTAAGTTGGGTTTAGTAAATTCATTTGGATTAAGTGAATCTGATGAAAATAACGGTGCCGGGATGATAGAACTGTAGGATCTTAACCGGTGTTGTTATAATCAACTTTAATGTTCTCCTAAGAAAATGCTAAGACATCTCAATTTTAAATATTTCAAAAACATGATACTTCTCTTTTCTCCTCAATTGCCACTTCTTTAAACTAAACCTGCTATGACAAGGAGCTTGGAGGATGTATAGTGGTTAGCACAATCATCTTCAACAGCAAAACTCGTCTACATCAGCAAAACCTTTCCTTAGTCTAAACAATAAGCCTAGGACTTCGAGGTAGCTTGCCTAGTGTAGCATAAATCCTCACCATTTGTGTAAGCCTTTGTACAGTTCTGTTGTGCAATATAAGCCCTAATTCGCTTTAGGATTCCGAGGTTGTCATCCTGTACGACATAAATTCTCCCATCTTCCAGGTTGTTTTCATAATCGGGTATTATGCAAATGTAATCCCTATAATTAATTGGCAAGATTGAAATTTAAATAACTATGTTTCTAAGATATAAAGCCAAACTATAGGATAGTTCGGGAAGACATCAAGTCTCTCCTTAAATCTATATTCTTCCCCTAGCCTTCTCTCCTTTGGATTTCGAAAAAATAAAATGTTCCAAAATTTGAGCCATTCACCTATTGAATTTCTAACTATCATATTTTCTTTGGAAACCTTATCTTCGGAAGTCATGAATATAAATATTTCCTGATCTATATCAAGAGTTTTCTTAGGTAACTTCGGTTATCTAGAATTTAATTAACTATAGGCGCTTGCCCTTATAGGAAACTTAAAGACCCCAAATTAAACCCTATCCAATTCCTTCATTTTAGATTGGGGAAATTGTCGATCAAAATGGTTTGCAGATCAAACGGATGTCATGAATTCTTTAGTTTATTTGATAAAGCTTCACCTCAAGTTATGTACTTATTCTTCGGGATTAATTCTAACTATTATCTTAATGAGATCGGTTTGATTTCATATTTTTCAAAAATAAAAAAAATATTATTTTCAAAATCCATACATATACATATTAAATTAAATCAAATTTCTATTTTATGAAATTAAAACCCTTTTTCATAAAAAAAACATCCAAAAACATATTTTCAAAAGATAGAAGTGAAAATTAAAAAAAGCAACCGCCAGTTTTCTGGCGACTCCGCTGGGGATAAGTTTCTCTCTTCATTAAGATCAGGAAATACTATATTTATATATCAATAATGTGCTCGTGTCCCTCATGAGCCAGATTACCATTTTTACATTGACATACTTCACCCATTTCTTTCTTGGGAAAGTGTGATCAACTCCTCTGGATTTCAGGACAGCCTGTTTAGCCACTCCTAAATAGAAGGGTTCAGGAGTCCTTTGGTTTTCCTTTTGATCTGGTGGGGTCGGACCCCCAATAGGTGTGCTAGTGAGCAAATCTTGCTAGGGCAATCTGCGCTGTGAAGGGGACCTCCGATAGGATCCCATACTTCACTTCCTTTCTATACCTCTCGGGTTCAATCCTGTCTTCGGCAGATTGACTCACTCTTCTTTAAACCTTAAAGCTTCTTTTAACCAACACATTAAAATCTAAAAAATTAAATAAAAAGATAATAAAATGCAATGAAATTTTTCCCTGTCCACAGAATAACCTTTTTCGTAGTGTTTGCACTATGATGACAAGGTTTTTGGCTCTCACTAATCTTCAGAATGTTTCATCGATAGTTAAAGATGTTAGCCCCTACACTGACTTTCTCCTGTAACTTCCTTCCTCTCGCGAAGCCCGCCCTGCAACACCGATGATTCAGTTCAGGACCGGCTTCAATGAGTTTGAATTTGTACTTGGAAAAGCCTCGTTCGTGATCATGAAAGTTGCCACTCCTGATATTCAAGAGCCGTCTGCTGAGTTCGACCTGAACTCCCATGAAGATTTCCCTTCTGCTAAGAAGGTGAAAATAACTACTAGCCCCGTCAAGTCAGTTGTCTCCATGCCGAGGATAGTTGTCAGCTCTACTGCTACAGGCTTTGTCGTCACCACTCCTACTTTCCCGTTTACGAAAGGGAAAGAAATTCTGTGATAAGAGGATTTTGAAGATACCATCACCGCTCCACCACCAGTCTTCAAAGTTGGATCTAGTTTTAGACCTCGCCTGCTAACCAAATATCAAAGAAGAAACCACAACTGCAGAATTCAAAGGGCTGCCATAACACAAGTTGCAGATCTGCCCGCAATTGATGAGATTCCTCAACAGGGGAACTCGGTTTACCAAACACCTCTCCTCTTCTTCGAGGTAGTAGGTTCCACACATTAGCTGATACTACTGGAGATGAAATCCTCCATAGGATTTCCGCTACACTTCCAGCACCACACAATCGTGATAGGGTGAGGGGAAGGCCCAAACCTATTACCCGTGCCCATACCCTTCTGTGAAGGTTATCTGAAATAGAGGGTTATTCCGTCACCAAACTCCTCAAGAGAATGGGATGTGAAATATCCCCCAAAATCAAAGATAAAATTATGGAAATCGAAAGACCCGTCTAAGTTTCTGTCAAACACAGTTTGGGAAAATGTGTTGATGCAATTGCTACAGATGATACTACTATAAGCGAGTCTTTCAAGTCTCGGCTGGGCCCAAGAATACCAGCTACTGATAATCATAAGAAATCCTGAAAGATAAAGAATAAGAGAGGAGTATTCTCCTTTGTACATGGTCTACAAACTAGGGAACACACTTCCCCTTGTCACTCCGATGTCCTCGTTGAGACACCTCATCTCGGGACATCAACTTTTAAGAGAAAAGTGTGGTTACCGAGATGTGTTATACCTGTACATTCTGAAAAGTCTGTTGTCCGCATAATGGACCATGAGTCTGATGTTTCTGTTGCCACTACCGCCATTGCTTCTAAGTCAGTTGCAGAAAAGAGTGACAATGCAGGAAAGCCTACAGACTTAAAACTGACTAAGAAGAAAACAATGGATGATAGAGTTCAAAAGCTCTAGGCAGAAATTTCTGAGTTAGCCAAACAACAAGGGTTGGATGTTAATGATGTGGATTACTTCTTGTCAGATTACATGGACGAAGAATTCATGGAAATCAATATGGTCGAAACTCGCTCCACGACATATGCGCGCGATGCTCCTAGTGAGAAGAACACCGTGGATGAGCTCCGAAGGACCGTCCTGACAAGAGATGTACAGATTAACCATCTGGAGAAAAGAATAGAGGAGATGACCACTGCCATGACCACCATGGCTACACTCCATGGATAGTCACAACCATGACCAGCAGCGTCTTGATACACCTAAATATATAATGTTTTTATGCACAATTTTATACCTATTTTTGATGATATTGCACTTTAATGGAAGGTATTTTGTGTTTCTCTTGTAGGTATGATGAAAATGAGTGATTATGATGAAAGGAGCAATATTTCATCAAATTCAGAGCCAAAAAAATGAAAAAAATGAAAAGTTTGACATTGGCGGCTAAGCGCCGCCTGGTCGGCGCTTAGGTGCCACAGTTAAAAATCAAATTTTCTTCATTTTTGGTGGAAATTTCAAAGGGTGTTTGAAGCAACTTTTGGTTGTGACTTCCTTAAATTCCCATAGGCGATAAATTTGAATGAAGGGTTGCATCTTTTGATGGATACTTTGAATCTGGACATGATTTGAAGAGACACCAAGGCACCTTTTGGAATATCATTAAAATTATATCATGAGAGTCTTTAGTGTGTGTGGTTTGTGAGTGATTAGAGAATCATTAGAGAGTTCTCTTCTAGTTTTACTTTTTATCTTTTATTGTTAATAGTTTTTAAAAAGTCTTTTAGAGTTAGTAGAGAGTAAGAAAGGAGAAAGGGGTTGGAGTGCAGCCTTCTTCTCACCAATTCTCTTCCTTCCTTTTATTTAGTTTTTATTGAAGACCGAAGTCTGTTTCTGAGTCAACAGAGTTGGGTGCCAACCTCTGTAGTATTTTCCTATGTAAAGTTAAAATTTCAAAGGAACTTCTGGAGTCTTGTGGAGAGGATTTTCAGATAAGTGTTTACTTCTATTTTTATATTTAGTTTTCTTTAATAAAACTTGTTGTGTTCTCATTATGATTTCTTTTTTCAAATCAATATGTGCTTATGTTTTCTCCATGAGATCCGAGTAGTTTTCTTTATCTTTTTCTTTCTTAAATAATGAAATAATTAATTTATGTAGGATTGTTGTGGAATGTATAAGTGTTTAAAGTTGGAATAAGATTTAATTCCATGAACTTAATTTACTTCTTAATTTGGTCAGTTAAGATGTTAAAATTGTTGTGAAATTATGTAAGATCCAATGTGGTATTGTCTAAAACAACAATTGATTAAAAACACATGCAATTATATGGTTGAGAATTGTAATCCATATAGTTATATGCAAATATATAAGGAGATATGTTTTTAATGGGGAGTAAAATTAGAGAACTTTATAGTGACAGGCTAAAATCCCCTAATTTGGTTTGATATTTTAAATTTTGTTATAATTAGATAGCCCCCAGGTGGTGGGAATCGAGGGAACTCTAGAGTGAGAGCTGGTATCTTCCCTGCCTAACCATTTTAAAAATTTTAAAATTTCAAATTAACCAATATTCTTTATAGAACCAAGTAAGGGTAAAGAATAAATTTGCTCCTAATTGTCACAACATATTTAAATACTTCCACAATAATACTTTTATAATTATTAATGCTTTATAAGAGAAAGAAAAAGATATTTTATTTCCTAGTATTTTATATCATGTTTTAAAGTTTTGATAATTTTCATTTCTTGCTTAGTTTTTTATCAAAAATACCAAAAACAACTTTCAAACTTTACAAATCAAAACATACATTCAAAAGTCATTTAAAAAGTAAAAAATATAATTTTCTTATTTCCTTAAAAAGTTTTTACATTTCTCTGTGGGTTTGATATCTCGGGGCTTAATTAGAAAGTCCTATATTACTTGATAAACGATACGTATACTTGCGTAGTATCTCATATTATAAAATCATAATTTTCATATCTAAATCGTAAGCATATATATTTGTCGGGGATCACGTTTTTGGCGCCTTTGCTGAGGAGATGATTTAAAACAACATTTTTAAAGAAAATTAAGAAAAATTTAAATTTTTACTTTTCTTTATTTTTATTAGTGTGTTGTGTTTTGTTTTATTTTATTGTTGTATGCGTAGTTTAGGTTTTGAAGGACTTGTGCCTTATGATTCTAAATTAGAAAGAACTATAAAAAAAATCAAAAAAATAAAAAATATTGAAAAAGATAAAAAAATTCAAGAAATGACAAATCATCAAAATCAAAATGTTGTATCCATCAAGAATTCAGACTTTTAAGAGATTATGCTAACCCTACAGTGGATGAACATCATGGTGTTTTTCAACACCCTGTTGTAGCTGCTAATTTCTTTGAACTTAAACCTACTATTATCCAAATGGTGTCTAATAATTAGTTTTAGGGGAGCAACAACTGAAGTTCCTAATTTGCATCTTGCCAATTTTCTAGAGTTGTGTGCTACTTTTAAATATGATGGTGTTTCCGATGATGCTATTAGACTTGGGCTTTTTCCTTTCTTACTAAGGGATAAAGCTAAGATATGGTTAAATTCATTAGCACCTGGATCTATCAGAACTTAGGGTGATTTAGTACAAAAATTCCTTACTAAATGTTTTCCACCATCAATGACTGTGAAGTTGAGAAATGATATTACTTTTTTTTCAGTTTGAAGGTGAATCAATATATGAAGCATGGGAAAGATTTAAAGATTTCGTCAAGAAATGTCCACATCATTCGATACCAGATTGGTTAAAAATTCAAACCTTTTACAATGGATTAGTTGGATCTCTTAGATCAATGATTGATGTTGCTGCTGGTGGATCATTAATGTCTAAACAGTTTTCTGTTAAAGAAATGGTTACTAATAATTTTTAATGGCCTCCTGAAAGGTTAAATCCTAAAAAAGTAGCCAGTGTTCATGATAATGATGCTTTTGTAGTTTTAGTAAATCAAGTTGCTACAATTTCAAGGAAAATAGACCAATTTGGGATGAATTTTTCTCAGCCAAATTCCATGATTAAAGAAAATTTATTAGACGAAATGGTTGATTCTTATTTTTCACCATAAACTTTGAATGCTATAAGCAAGCCTAATAGCCCATATTCCAATTATTATAACCCAGGTTGGAAGAACCATCCAAACTTTAACTGGAATACCAATAATCAGGGTGGCATTAATCAACAATGGGGGAACCATCAAACCCATTGGGGAACTAGAATAACCAAGGAAATAATAATTATAGACTAACTTATCCTCTAGATTTTAACAATGCTTTACAATTAAAGGAGAAGAAGTTGTCTATTGAAGAAGTGGTGTCAAATATGGGAAATCAATTGCAAATTCAAGGAGCAACCATCAGAAATATTGAAAATCAATTGGGGGAAAATTACAAATTCGTTAAGTAATAGATCCCAAGGAATGCTTCCAAGTAATATTGAAGTGAATCCAAGAGATAAAAATAAAGAGCATGTAAAAGAAATTCAACTAAGAAGTGGAAGAGAGTTACAAGGTAGAGTTCAGAAAGAAACTGAAAGAGAGAAAGAAGCAAAAGAGGACACTCCGAAAGGTTTGGAAAGACCAATTTCTCCACCTAAGGTTGATTTGGAAAAGCCACCACCTCCATTTCCTCAGAGACTTCGTCAACAAAAGTTGGATAAGCATATTTCAAAATTCTTGGAGATATTTAAGAAGCTTACCATTAATATTCCATTTGCTGAGGCCTTAGAACAAATACCAAGCGATGTGAAATTAATGAAGGATATTCTCAACAAAAAGAGGAAGTTTAAAGATAATGAGACAGTTACACTTAGTGAGGAGTACAGTACAATAATTCAGAAGAAGCTTCCTGAAAGCTTAAAGATCCTAGTAGTTTCACAATTCCATGTGCAATCAGAGACAGATTCTATGGAAAAGGTTTATGTGATTTGGGTGCAAGCATTAACCTTATGCCTCTATCAATATTCAAAAGACTGAGATTAGGAGAATTAAACCCAACTACTATAACTCTGCAATTAGCAGATCGTTTGATCACATATCCAAAAGGAGTTATAGAAGATGTTTTGGTTAAAGTGGATCAATTTATCTTCCCTGTTGATTTCGTTGTGCTTGATATGGAGGAAGATAAAGAGATACCCATCATTTTGGGAAGACCTTTCCTAGCCATAGGCAATGCAATGATAAATGTGAAAAGTAGAATTAACGATGAGAGTTAATAAACAAGCTGTTACATTCAATATTTCAAAATTGATGAAATATCCTGCAAGATGTAAAGATGGTGAATGTTTTAGGATGGATGTTATCAGATATTTGAGTGAATGTCATTTCAAGTCAACTTATGAAGAAAAACCTGAAAGAGAAGAATTGGAACATAAGCAAGAAGAGGAGTTACATAATTCTGAAGATTTTCATAAGGAAGAACTAAATTATGTTCATAAAAATTTTGAATTGTTGGATATAACTAAAAATGATGAATCTTATGGCCCATCAATTGAAAAACCTCTGTAACTTGAGTTAAAAATGCTTTCTGATCATTTGAAGTATGTTTTTCTGGGTGAGTCCTCAACCTTGCTTGTTATAACTTCATCTTAATTGACTAAAAAAGAAGAAGAGTTTACTTGAAATTTTGAAGAAGTATAAGAAAGCCTTTGGATGGACAATTGCTGATATTAAAGGAATCAATACTTAAAATTGTTTGCACAAAATTCTTATGGAAGATAATTGTAAACCTCAGGCTGATTCCCAAAGGAGATTAAATCCTATCATGAAAGATGTCGTTAAGAAAGAAATTTTGAAGTGGTTGGATGCTGGAATTATCTACCCTATTTCAAATAGTGCATGGGTTAGTCCTATTCACTGTGTTCCTAAGAAAGGAGGAGTAACTGTGACTGTTAATGAAAAGAATGAAATGATTCCAACAAGACAAGTTATAGGGTGGTGAATATGCATTGATTATAAAATATTAAATCTTCCACAAGGAAAGATCACTTTCCACTCCCATTTATGGATCAAATGCTGGATAGATTGGCTGAGCCTAAATACTTTTGTTTTCTGGATGGATATACTGGTTACTACCAAATTCAAATTGCTCCTGAGGATCAAGAGAGAACTACGTTTACCAGTCCTTATGGTATGTTTGCTTTTAGAAGAATGCTCTTTGGTTTATGTAATGCCCCTACTACATTTCAGAGATGTATGATGGCTATTTTCTGTGATTTAATTGAAAAAGGAATTGAACTTTTTATGGATGAATTTTCTGTGTTTGGAATTTCATTTGAATCATGTTTAGAACATTTGCCTAAATTTCTAAAATGCTGTGAAGAAACTAATTTAGTCCTTAACTAGGAGAAATGCCAATTTATGGTAGCAGGAGGAATTGTATTGAGACATCAGATTTCAGAAAAAGGTTTGGAGTTAGATCCTGCAAAAATTCAAGTTATCTCTAATTTACCTTGTCTGACCAATGTAAGGGGAATTAGAAGTTTTCTGGGACATGTTAGATTTTACAGGCATTACATCAAAGTCTTTTTAAAGATTACAAAACTTTTATGCCGGTTACTGGAAAAGGATGCAATTTTTTATTTTGATGATGATTGCCTAAAAGCTTTTGAAACATTAAAAGAAAAATTAATCACTGCACCAGTTATAATTTCATCAAATTGGGAAAACCTTTTTAATTAATGTGTGATGCTACTGATTATGCTATTGGAGCTGTTTTGGGTCAGAGATATGATAAAATTTTCAAAGTTATTTATTATGCTAGTAAAAATCTTAATAATGCTCAAATTAATTATACCGCTACTAAGAAAGAGTTATTAACTATATTATTTGCCTTTGATAAGTTTCGATCATATTTAATTGGAACTAAATGTGTGGTGCATACTGATCATTCTGCTATCAAATATTTAATGAAGAAGAGGGATGCGAAGCCGAGATTGATTAGATGGATTCTTCTTTTGCAAGAATTTGATTTTTAGATAGTGGATAGGAAGGGTTTGGATAATTAAATTGTTGATCATTTGTCCAGGCTTGAAAATGAAAAATTTCTCTGTGATGCTGAAGAAATTAATGAACATTTTATTGATGAAAAATTATTCACTGTTAATAAGTGGTGTGATCCGTGGTTTGCCGACATAGTAAACTTTATTGCCAGTAATATTATACCCTATGGTTTGACATACCAGGAAAAGAAGAAATTTCTGTCTGATGCTAAGACTTATGTTTGGGATGACCCATTTTATATAAATAAGGAAATGATCTTATAATTCAAAGATGTGTACCTTTGGAAGAGACTTATGAAATTATCCAAAAATGTCATGATTCTGATTATGGGGGACATTTTGGAGTTGAAAGAACTGCATATAAAATCTAACAATCTGGATTTTATTGGCCTACAATTTTTAAGGATGTGAATGCTTATATTAAAAATTGTGATAGATGTCAGCGTGTTGGCAATATTTATAGAAGAAATGAGATACCCCTCAATTATATGTTGGAAGTTGAAATATTTAATGTTTGGGGATTAGATTTCATGGATCCATTTACACCATCTTTTGGAAATGTTTATATTTTGATAGTAGTAAACTATGTTTCCAAATGGATAGAAGCTATTTCTTTACTGTGATGTGATGCTCAAAGTATTGCAAAGTTTTTAAGAAATAAGATATTTTGTGGATTTGGAATACCAAGAGTAATCATAACTAATGGGGGAATTCATTTTAAAAATGCAATTATTGAGAAGTTAGCAAAGAAATATCATATAAATCATCGCATTGCTACTGCTTATCATTCTCAAACAAGTGGTTTGGTTGAATTATCCAATTGTGAAATTAAAAGAATATTGGAAAAGAGTGTTAATCCAAACAGAAAGGAATGTCAATCAAACTGGATTATGCTTTGTTGGCCTATAGGACTGTCTATAGAACCCTTATAGGAATGTCCCCATATTGGTTGATTTTTAGAAAAGCTTGTCATTTGCCTATTTTACTTGAGCATAAT
The DNA here is from genome assembly GCA_022702705.1 of Papilionanthe hookeriana x Papilionanthe teres. Classification (NCBI taxonomy): domain Eukaryota; kingdom Viridiplantae; phylum Streptophyta; class Magnoliopsida; order Asparagales; family Orchidaceae; genus Papilionanthe; species Papilionanthe hookeriana x Papilionanthe teres. The sequence continues at coordinate 170,494,636 of CM040423.1, read as the reverse complement.
GCATATTAGGCTATTAAAGAGTTCAATTATAATTTAAAAGATGCTGCTGAGAAGAGATTATTTCAATTAAATGAGCTTGAAGAGATAAGGAATGAATCTTATGAAAATGCTAAGATTTATAAGGAAAAGATGAAGTTATGGCATGATTAGAAGATTCTTACTAAAGATCTTGTGACAGGACATAAATTTTTGCTATATAATGCCAGATTGAGAATTTTTTCTGGAAAACTTAAGTTCAGGTGGATGGGTCTATTTATTGTGATAAAATTTTATTTCTATGGAGCTGTGGATATTCTAGATCCTAAGACTGGAAAAATATTTAAAGTTAAGGGTCATAGAATTAAACATTATTTTTCAGTCGATCAAGTTAATTTGATGAGAATTTGATATTGGGTCACTCAGAATGAGTTCTGGGTTGTTAGGCTGAAGACGTTAAACTAAGCGCTTTGTGGGAGGCAACCCATAGTTATCGGTGTGCTTTGTTTTATGTTTGCTTTGTGTGCTTTTTTTGGTTTGTTTTTTATGTTTTGGTGGTAGTATTTTGGAGTTTTTATGTTATAGTAGTGTTTATTTGACCTTATTTTATGACTTAGAGGAGTTGACCGTGACTTTATATGTTAAGGAAGAATTTATGAACTCGAAATTATATATTTAGAATGATTTAGTAAAGTCACAAATTCAATGCAAGTATACCTATCATATCAGGTAATACAGGGCTCTAATGGAGTCTTGGTTATTGATTCCACAGGGAGGTGAACGTTCTTTAAATCAGATAATATAGCACTAAAATCGAATACCCAATGTAACAATAACTTAAGTGTACTACCACTAGTTAATGCAAAGTATAATAAAGCTACTACAATTACTTCTAATTACTGAACTATATTAACTAACAAACACACTAACTTATGTGATTTATAAGATACTTCTATATGAAAAGTTTCTTTCTTCTTGCATAAACATTATTATGTGTGTTGACCTCATTTTTTATGAGGTCTTTTCTTCCCTCTTTAGTGCTTAGGATCTAGCCTTAGACTTTTCCTTTGACTATCTTAGAGGACTAGAATTGAGACCCATCCTTTAGAAATTTGAACCACTTCTTGCCTCTCTACAAACCCTACAAGCTTGATTGTAGACACCTAATCACCTAGAGGGTTGAAATCAAATGTGAAGGTTTAAAGGATGAGTTCCCTATAGGACTCTTTGACCTTAGGACCACCCCGGGTGGCTTGGTCTGGTGAGGGTTGACTTAAACACTCACTACACTCTCACTCTATACTCTCACACACACAATCCAAATCCTAAAACCACTCCCATACCCAAGTTGACTCCTTGACTCATGTAGGTAATTCATATGGATGGACCTTAACCCCTAAGCCCCTGGCTAAGAGGGTTAGGAACAACATAGTGAATGCCTCAAGTGAGTCCTCCTATGGCTCATATAGGCTTAATATGACTTCATGGCTCGACCAAAGTGCTTCCATTTCACTCATATTTGATCAATCTTCTTTTTTTCAAAATTTCAATTTTTGACCCCGGGGACCCTACATCCATCAAACCTACTAAAAGCCCTTAAAAATTGCCCAAATCTACCAAAATTTCTAAATCACCAAAAATTCCTCAAAATTAACCTTGAACATTTCCTTACCAATCAAATTGATCATCCATAGCCAAAAATACCAAAAATTCCAAAAATACCCCCAATACCCTCCAAATACCCAAAATGCCTCTCTTAGCCAAAAAATTCAAAAATTCAGAAACTTCCTAGAAAATTCCAAAAAATCCCAAATATTCCCAATTTCATTTTTTCCAACTACACCATGGGCCAATTTTGTCAATTTATCCCACTTTTACCAAAACCCCCAATTTAGCCCATTCTTAACCCAAGTGACCCCAATGTCAAACCAAACCTACCCAATTGACCCCAATTTTGGTCCAATTCAATTCTAAACTCCAATTTAATATCCACAATATCAATCTGGACTAAATCCAAGTCCAATTTGATTGACATTTGGATTTAATTTCACTTTTGACCTTAAAGCCCAATTTGGACCCATGACCCAAACTTAGCCCAAACTAAACAAATTCAACTTCAATTGACCCCAAACCTTTTCTAAACCTTCCCTAACATCCCCATAAACAAAACACTAACATAATTTGCCCAAAATTTGGACCCAAACCCCACTCAAATTCAACCAAAAACCAAAAAGCCCAATTTTGACCTAAACCCAAACCTAACCCAAATAAACCCAAGTCCCAAAACCAAAACCCAACCAAAGTTGAAACCTCTTTGAAACACCCCCATAAACATTTCCCAACATTAATTTTACATAAATTTCAACCCTAGCCCAACATTGGCCCAAGTTAGCCCAATTTGACATACATTGGCCCATTTACCAAAGAAACCCAAATTCAACCCAATTCAAACCCAACCCACCACAAACTTGTCTCAAATCACTCATGACACATCCTTAAACTAAACCCAACATTTATTTGGCATGGCCCTTTGCAAAATTTTCATCTAAAAGCCCACTTCTAAAGGACATTCAAAAGCCCATTCCTAACCAAACTCAAAAGCCCAAGCCCATCCTAAAGCCCACATTACAATCTCATCTCATCCTCACTTAATTAAAATCATTCCTAAGTCATAAATCAGCAATGAAATCTTTCTAAACAAAGCCATATGCCAAACCATCCAAATTTTACACCCAAATACCAAAATTCCTTAAACCCATTTCCATGAAACCAAGCCAACTTTTCCCAAGCCAAATATGAGCCATAAAGCCATTCTTAAGCCACATGCAAGCCATGTGAGTTGTTTACATGTGACCTTACCACATTGGGCAAAAGGAGGAGGTCCTTTAAGCACTTCCTAAAAGCCATTAACCTTACTTATGATTCCCCTTAACCCAAATTTAATCTAAATATTCTTGGATGATGACTTCTCCACTTAAGACCAAGTGACCCAAGCTGATTCACCCGGCCCAAAACCGGGTCATGGGGAGGTGAACCAAGCCCAAAATCATGGGTTGACCAATTTGAGCCCAAAATGAGCCCTTACCCTTTCCATTTCAAGCCATCCTCTTTACACATGTCAAAGCTCAATTGCCTGCACAAATCTGCAGCCCTGACCTACCTGGACCTGAGGGTGACCCATGCCTGTCGGCCAGCCGCCTGGATCGCCGGAGAACACCATGGCTGAGATCTTGGGAGGAGCTAAACTTTTTAATTCTGCCTTGCTGAGTTGTCCCAGCCCAATTGAACACCATGGCTGTTCTTCTCTTGCATGGAGCAGCTGATCTTAAGCCTTAAACCCCACTGGGAGGCCCTCCACCCTCTCCTTTTTAAACACCACCTCCTCTCGGCCATGAGAGGTGCTGAACCAAAACTTACTGAAACCCTGCCAAAATCATCCCAGATCACTCTCTACACATAGAGAACTTGATCCCCACTGAAATCCCCTTGCCATTTCCTCTCCGTGAGCTCAATTTCAGAGTTAAAATTCAAGCCCAAAACCAGGACACTTCACCACAGTGAGCCAATCTGCAAATTGATTGGTCCTACACCTTCACCAGACCAAGAGGAGAAGTTTCCCAACAAAAGCCCCCTCACCAGGCCAGCCATTGCTTCTAGCCTCCAAGCTTTGTGATCGGGCTTGGTCGAAATCATACCTAGACAATTCACCAGGCCAAGGGACTTCATCTGGAGCTTGCTTGAACCCATTCAAACGTGACACAACTCTCATATTGAAGCTTCACTTCTCTGAGCAAAGGTATGGACTCACTCTTCCTCCCGAGCTTCCAGAGATTCTCTATTTAGTTTGGGTCAATTTCAATGCATGTTTACCGTATGGATGTGTTCGTCTATTCAAGACGAATCCATAGAGCTTAAGAACTCAAAAATCCGCTGAGAATCGAGTGAGAAATTAGGGTTAGAAGGTTTACGGTCACGGGTTCACACCAGTCGTAGACGATGACTGGGAACCGTTGGATCGTGCGTGTATTGAGCGGACGGCCAGGATCGCGCTAGACAGAGCAATGGGACATGAACCGCGGGCCCCTAGAGTGCTGAGTCGGATGGCGACGCCGAATGAGGAGACGACGCGTGGAGCTTCGGAGCTGCCAAGGATTGCGTGGCGTCGTATGGATAAGTAGAAAAATAGGCTATTTTTCTATTTATTTAATTCTCAGAACTTCAAAAATTCATAACTTTTTGTAGAAAAATCCTAAAAATAAAATAAAAATACCCTCTTGCTCAGTGAACAGAGGAGAATAATGTGGGAAAGAAATCAAGTAATTTCATTAAGTATTTTATTTTTAATGATTTATTTACTCTCTGCACTATTTCAATTCTCCATGCATATAGGAAATTCACCATGGCATGAGACCATAGAGCTTTTGAAGTCTCTGAACTTGGGAACATTCCCTGAATTTTCTAAGGTCAGAGGCCATCCCTATGAGAAGTTATTGATTTTTCAAGTGCATGTTACTGTTTTGAGTGTTTTAATTCCAATAATTATCATGTTGAAAAATAAATTCTAGAAAAATTTGGTGATGTTTCTTATGACCAGAGGGACCTAGGAAAAATAATTTTTGAGCTAATTCACTTTGAACAACCCTAATTGGCCTAAACACCCAAAATTGAACTTTAATTAATTAGCTTAATCATTCATTAAATTAACTTAAAAACAATTCTCCACTGTCCTCTAAGAATAAGAGAACACCACACAAAAATTTTAGATCAATTGGACTTGGTTAGCCCCACCAAATGGGTTAATTAAGCCTCATGAATGAAATGAAACTTTAAAAATTCATAACTCACAAAATACTTTTCAAAAATTCACAAAAATGGTTTTGGAGCTTCTTTGATATCAGAGGAACTTAGAAAAATTAAAATTAAAATTTTCTAAAAAAGTTGATTTTTATCATTATTTTAATATTTAATAATTAAAAAATAATAAAAATCGCAAAAATTTTAAAAATCACCAAAATGTCATATTTTGAATTCTAAACACTTAGGAACAAGCTAAATATTTTTCTTAAGTTCCTAGGATAAGATATTGAATTTTAAAGGTTTAATGTAATTTTTAATATTAAAAATGTATTTTTCAATCTTTTCACTAAAATAATTCTAATAAAACAAAGGAAAATCAAAAAATTATAAAAATTGGTTTTCGGGTTTCTCTGATATCAGAGAGATTTTTGAAAAATATAAAATTCATTTTTCAACCTTTATTTTATTTTTAAATTAATTAATGCTCCAAAAATCAAAATGCCCTTAAAAGCTCTTGTTATCATAACTCCTAAATGGAGTATTAGGTGAAGTCTCACTTCATTCATAGGATATTCAAACATCCTAGTTCACTGAGCAAAAGAACAAAACTTAATTAAACCTCGGATGATTACTTCACCTGATTAATTAAATCCATTTGGACTTAGAACAATCTTAGCAATATTGAAAAGATGTTTAAGACTCGTCTTAAGCACTTCCTCAATATGATAGGATATTTATAAGAACAATTGAACTTAATTGTTCTTTGATGAAGAAAATCGTCCTTAAACCAAAATACAAGAACCTAGACATCATAAGAGATGACTAGCTATAGGATTAGGACTTTCGTAGACAACCAAAACCTTTCCCTTAGCTTTACCTAGGTACTTGTTGAAATATTTAAATGCCTTAACATGTGTTTTAACTGCAACTTGGGATGACGGGAAGACCCTCTAGGTACGCTTTTATTTTATTGCAATTTACTTTATTGCAAATGCACTTTACTTTTCTTGCATGATAAACAACTGTTGCATGAAAACCAAAACCTTTAGGGTAGTCCCTAAAACCGAAACCAAAACTAAATTAAAAATCACCGCAAGATAAAATTCACCGCCACAACATTTCAAAATATAAAACAACTCAAAATTTAATCACAAACGGAACAACAAAACTACAATTGCAACTAAATTAAAACGTCTTGTTGAATGATCGGGAATACCTCGGATGATGTAACCCACGTGTTGCTAACGGGATTTCCCACGGTCTGAATGAAAGTGTGGAACTCACTCAGTTGAGTTTATCAAATTCATCTGGACTAAGTGAATTCAATGAAAATAACGGTGCCGGGATGACGGAACCGTGGGATCTTAATCGGTTATGTTATAATCAACTTTAAGATTTGTTTTAATTAAAATATTAAAAACACTTGGATTTTAAGATTTCTAAACCAAAACACTTCTCTCATCTCCTGATTTATGACTTCTAAAACTAAACCTCTGCAACAACAAGGAGCTCGGGGCATGGTGGGCAGCACGACCATCGTCATCAACAAAACTCGGGTCTACTTCAGCAAAACATTTCCTAGAATTAAATAACTAAGCCATAAGGTTTCGAGGTAGTTTGCTTAGTGCAACATAAATCCTCAACTCTTCGTTAGGAGTTTGTATAATCATGTTATGAAAATTAAGCCCTAACCGGTCTTAGGACTCCGAGGTAGTCGTTTGGTACGACATAAACCCTCACATCTTCGAGGCTATTTGTATGATTTTATCATACAAATATAAGTCCAAATTAATTAAAATTGGCAAGATTAAAATATCAGATAATATTAGGATTTTCTTAAACTCGAAGACAAACAATAGGATAGTTTGAGAAGTTGCTAAGATTCTTCTTGGATCCTCAGCTTCTCTTACTTCTCTTCCATTGGACTCCTGAAAATAATTGTTCCAAATTTTGAGTCATTCCCTATTGAAATTTTCAAAAATCTAATTGTTTGAAAACCTTAAACTTTGAATTTCTTGAGAGCAAAACCAGTGATCATTATCGAGAGTTTCCTTAGGTGATTCCCGTCACTTAAGATGTAATTAACTATAGGGGCTTTCCTTTATAGGGAATTTTAAGAACCCAGGTAATATAAACCCTGCTTAATTCATTTATATTAAGCAGGGGAACTTGTCGGCTTATAAAATTGGTTCGTAGACCAAACGGATGTCACAAATCTCCTAGTTTATTTAATCGAGCCCCATCATCAAGCGGTGTGTCTATTCTTCAAGATAGATACACGGTTTGTAGTGCGGTGCTCGTTTATATAAACCATTTGGGATGTGAGATCGGTTTGATTTCATATCTTAAAACATTTAAAATTAAAATTACTTTCAAAATCAAATGTTATCTTTTAAACTATATATATAATTAAATTAAATTTAAAAATATGAAAATTCGCCGATAATTTCTGTTAGGCGACCCCTTTTCAAAATAAAAACACATAACCTAAAAATATGCCGACAATGTGTGGATGATGAAGAATGATAATTATTTGTGTTGTGCCAAATAGGAGCATATTTGCTTCTTTACTTTTGAAAGAGTACCTCCTCTTCCAAGCAAGTAAAGAACATTTCCATATCTTAAGTTTAGTTACTAAATCTAAGGCTAGGCTGGGAGGATACCGGCTCTTACTTCGGAGCTCCCACTCACCCTTCACCCGACGGCTAACCATAGGATTTAATTACCAATCTTAAGACCAAATTGGGGATCCCATTCTGTCACCACGAAACCTCCAATTTGAAGTCCATAAAAACTCATTTCCCTATTTATTTTCACTTAATCCCCATGAACTGCGCAGTTCATTCACGGACATTAAATGGTTTCTTCATTCTTGTTGTAGAACATTCAATTCTTTTGGAATTAATGTTCCTCAACATGTTTTAACATTTCAATTGGCCGGATTGAAAAGTAAATTAAGTTCCAAATTAAAGAAATATCACAACTTTTATAACACTTAAAGGGCACATCATTTCCATATCACCACAACATAATTACTTCATGCAAGAAGAAAGACAAAGGAGACTACTCACTAACCATGGAGAAGATATAAAAACACATGGACTTTATATATAAAAGAAGAGTCATAGAAACCACAAAAGTAAATACAACTTATCACTTTCTCTTCCTCAAGCAAATTCTTCAAAGTCCCCTTGATTCCTTTTCTCTTCCTTGCAACACTTGATTCTCTCCTTGGAACGAAGATGAAGAGGCAATCTGTCACTTTACTTCCTCTTCTCCCCTCCTTAGAGAAGAATTTCTCTTAAAATCACAAACCCTAACTCTCTCTCACACTTTCCTCACACTCTCAACAGCAATTCTCTTCTCTTCCTCCTCTCCATTTTTGTTTTAGACACTTAATTTAATGTTAGGAACGAATTCCCCAAGAGTTTCTTCAAGCACCTCTTCAAAAATCTGTCAAAACTTTTGAATTCGAAGTGAACTGACATAGGGCGCCGGTGGCGTCCGATAGTGGCGCCGGCTCCGCCCTATCGTGCTAATAAATTCAGAAGTTCTCTGGAATAGGGCGCCAGCGATGCCCATTCTGGCACCGGCGGTGCCAGGGCTGTTTTCCTCCAAATTGCTCCATTTTACTCCAAATTTTTTCCTTTTTGCATCTTTTTGCTCTAATCACCTATAATCATCATACCTGCAACAAATCATGAAAAATACCTTCCTTTAAACTGAAATATCACCAAAAAGAGGTAAAAACATATAGCTAAAAGGGTATATATTTTTGGTGCATCAAAATCCCCCAAACTTAAACTATTACTTGTCCTCAAGTGATCCTTTTACTACATGAAAATATAACTCTAGACAATGTACTTTTCAATTGTAAGAGACCAAAATTTTTCATTCAAAATAATATAGTGTTTAGATTTTCAGAAAAAGTTTAGCAACTCAGGACAACATTACAGGTATAAGAAAATTCAGTACTTAAGTCTAAGAGTTCTAGTCTTCTATTTATTTCAATATAAACCATAATTTGTTATATTAAGAGTGCTTTAAAGGACTATGTGAAAAAGGAGTTCATGCAAAATTTATTAGAATGTAGGCTAATACCTTAAGCATAAATTCAGAAATGAAATCAAGCTCTTCCTTTAAGGTGATTCAAGTGAAGCCAATTTTTGATTAGGCATCTCCTCAAGCTTCTCATCATAACATTTTTCTTTGCTTTTCTTTTTCTTTTTCTTTTTCTTTCTCTCTTTTTTCTTTTTTTTTTCTTTTTTTGGGATTACTATATCTGGATAGCCTTTCATGATTTTGAACTTCACTCTCCTCTTTATAAAGTTCAAACTTAAATCATCTCTTTACTTTATATTTAAGTACAAGCTTTATTATTCATCATAAAGTTACAATCTCTTCTTAACACAATACTTTAAATCCCTTAACATTTCAAAAATACAGTTTTCTTTACTTTAAATAGTTGACTATATTCAAATCCTTTCATACCAAATATTTTACTTCTATAAAATCAACTTTTATCACTAAAAATTTTCATCATATCCTTTTATAATATTCAAGTGAATTGAAAAATTTTAGTTATCTTATAATGAGGTTCAACTGCCAAAAGTTATGCTAATAATTTTTGAAAATATAATAATTGAGAACAAATAAAAGTTTAGCATTTCTCTACCCTCCCCCAAACTTATATTTTTTAATAAATTTGAAATAGTTGAGAGTAAAAGAAAACTAATATTTATGTGTTGAGATTTTGAAATCTTCATAATTTACCTGGTATTAATCAAAATTTACAGCTAGTAAGCATGAAACAATTAGTAGCAGTGATATAACAAATTAAATATTTGCATGGGTAAAGAAAAATAAACATTAAACAACTAAATATCCAACAGAACACTATAACATAAAGCAAATTATCACACCACATAACATTACAACTAAAAGTTCAACATGAAAAGTAAATGACACTACATCACACAGTACAACACAGGATTACACATTACATAAAAAGTAAATATCCACTGTCGGCATATTTTTAGGTTTTAATTTAAATATATATATATATATATATATATATATATAATTTAGAAAGTAACATTTGATTTTGAAAATAATTTTAAATTTAAAAATTATAGGATGTGAAATTAAATTGATCTCACATCCCAAATAGTTTATATAAACGAGCACTACACCACAAACCATGTATTTATTCCAAAGAATAAACACACTGCTTGATGATGGGGCTCAATTAAATAAACTAGAAGATTTATGACATCTGTTTGGTCTGCGAAGCAATTTTATAGGCCGATAAGTTCCCCTGCTTAATATAAAGGAATTAAGCAGGGTTTATATTACCTGGGTTCTTAAAGTTCTCTATAAGGGCAAGCCCCTATAGTTAATTATATCCTAAGTGACGAGAATCACTTAAGAAAACTCTCGATAATGATTAGTGGTCTTGCTCTCAAGAATTATAAAGTTTAAGGTTTTCAAAGGATTGGATTTCCCCTGCTCAAATTCGGAACAGTTTATTTTTAGGAGTCCAAAGGAAGAGAAGTAGAGGATATCATGGACCCGAAGTGAACTTCGGTGACTTCCCGACTATCTTATTATTTAGATTCAATTTGAGAGTTTATTTAATGTTTTAAACCTGCCAGTTTTAATTATTTATTACTTATATTCATATGACATAATCATATAAATAGCCTCGAAGATGTGAGGGTTTATGTCGTACCAAACGACTACCTCGGAGTCCTAAGACCGGTTAGGGCTTAATTTACATAACATGATTATGCAAATGCCTAACGAAGAGTTGAGGATTTATGTTGCACTAAACAAACTACCTCGAAGTCCTATGGATTGGTTATTTAAAACTAGGAAAGGTGTTGCTGATGTAGATACAAGTTTTGCTGACGACGATGGCCGTGCTGCCCACTATGCTTCAAGTTCCTTGTTGTTGCTGAGGTTTAGTTTTAGAAAGTGAAAATTAGGAGATGAGAGAAGTAATTTAGTTTAGAGAAATATTAAAGTCCAAATGTCTTTAATGTTTTATTAGAGGACTCTTAAAGTTGATTATAACAACACCGGTTAAGATCCCACGGTTCCATCATTCCGGCACCGTTATTTTTATCAGATTCACTTAGTCCAGATGAATTTGCTAAACTTAATTGAATGAGTTCCACACTTTCATTTAGACCGCGGGAAATCCCGTTAGCAACACGTAGGTTACATCATCCGAGGTATTCCCGATCATCCAACAAGACATTTAAATTTAGTTATAGTTGTAGTTTTGTGTTCTGTTTGTGATTAAATTTTGAGTTATTTTATATTTTGAAATATTGTGGTAGTTGTTGACCTCATTTTTGATGAGGTCTTCTCTTCTTCTTTTTAGTACTTAGGATCTAGGCTTAGGCTTTTCCTTTGACTATCTTAGAGGACTAGAAGTGGGACCCACCACTTAGAAATTCAAACCACTTCTTAACTCCCTGCAAACTCTACAAACTTGACTATAGACCCCTAATCACCTAGAGGGTTGAAATCAAATGTGGAAGTTTAAAGGATGGGTTCCTATAGGACTCTTTGGCCTTAGGACTACCCTGGGTGGCCTGGTCTGGTGAAGGGGCTGACTTACACATACACTACACTTTCACACACCTATACTCAACTTGACCTCCTGACTCATGTAGGTGATTCACATGGATGGTCCTTAACCCCTAAGCCCTTGGCTAAGAGGGTTAGGAACAACATAGTGGATGCCTCAAACGAGTCCTTTCATGGCTCATGTGGGCTTGATATGGCTTCATGGCTCAACCAAAATGATTTCATTCCACTTATATTCACCCAATATTCAATTTTCCAAATTTTCAATTTTTGACCCCAGGACCCTACACCCGCTTAGCCTACCCAAAACGTCAAATTACCCAAATTTTTGCAAAATTTCCAAATCACCCAAAATTCCTCAAAACCAATCCCAAACATTTCCACATCACTCAAATTGATCATCCATAGCCAAAAATACCAAGAATTCCAAAAATACCTCCCAATACCCTCCAAATACCCAAAATACCCCTCTTGACCGAAAAAACCCAAAAATTCAGAAAATTCCCAAAAAATTCCAGAAAATCCCAAATATTCCCAATTTAATTTTGTTCAACTACACTATGGGCCAATTTTGTCAATTTACCCCACTTTTGTCAAAACCCCCAATTTGACCCATTTTAAACCCAAAGTGAACCCAATGTAAAACCAAACCTACCCAATTGACCCAAATTCTGGTCCAATTCAATTCTAAACTTCAATTCAAAATTCCCAACACCAATCTAGACCAAATCCAAGTCCAATTTGATTGACATTTGGATCCAATTTCACTTTTGGCCTTAAAGCCCAATTTGGACCCATGACCCAAACCTAACCCAAACTCACCCAATTCAACTCCAATTAACCCCAAATATTTTCTAAATCTTCCTTAACATTCCAACAAACAAAAAACTAACATGATTTGCCCAACATTTAGACCCAAACCCCACTCAAATTCAACACAAAGCTAAAAGGCCCAATTTTGACCTAAACCCAAACCTAACCCAAATGAGCCCAAACCCCAAAATCAAAGCCCAATCAAAGTCAAAACCTCTTTGAAACACTCCCATAAACATTTCCCAACATTAATTTTACATAAATTTCAACCTTAGCCCAACATTGGCCCAGGTTAGCCCAATTTGACTTATATTGGCCCATTCACCAAAGGAGCCCAAATTCAACCCAATTCAAACCCAAATCACTCCCAATTTGCTCCAAGTCACTCATGACACATCTATGAGCTAAACCTAACAATTATTTGGCCTAAGCCTTTGCCAAAATTTCATCCTAAAATCCATTTTAAAATCCAAAAGCCCACTTCCCTAAACCATTTTAAAAGCCCATTTCCACCAAATACAAAAGCCCAAAATTGGCCCTAAAGCCCACATGGCAATTTCTTTTCATCATACCTTTAATTGATATCACCCCTAAGTTTCAAAATCATCATTAAACCATTCCAAATCAAGCTTCATACAAATTCCCATCAAATTCCCAAAAATTTCTAAAATCCATTTTCATGAAATTGACTAAGCTTTTCCCCAAGCCAAAGACAAGCCATGCAAGCCATGGACAAGCCACATGAAGCCATGGAAGGTTTGACATGTGATCAAGCCATTAATGGCAAAAGGAGGAGCCTCTTTTAAGCCCCCTTAAAAAGGTTTTAACCCTTTTTATGCTTCACCTTAGTCCATGATTAATCAAAATATTCATGGATGGTGACTTCTCTACCCTTTCCTAGCTGATTCATCTGATCCTCCCTCAGCCCAAATCAGCCATGGGGAGGTGAACCAAGCCCAAAAGGTGGACTTGACCAAATCAAGCCAAAATTAGCTCCTCCCCCATTCTATTTCAATTCAACTCCTTTACACATGTCCATGGCCAATTGACTGCACTAAGCCCCAGCCTTGACCTCCCTGACCTTGAGGGTGACCTGACCCTGGCCGGCCAGCCACCACAGCCGCCGGAAACCACCAGGCCGAGAGCTCACATGTGAGCCCAAACTTGGAATTCTCACCTGCTGAGCTGCCCCATCCCCAGTGGCCATTGCAGTTGTTCTTCTCTTGCCAAGAGCAGCTGATCCCAAGCCCTAACTCTCCCTGGGAGGCCCCCCACCAACAGAACCCAATTTCTCAGCCAAAATTCCACCCAAAACCAGGACACTTCTCCACAGTGGATCAATCCTCAAATTGATTGGTCCTACACCTTAACCAGACCAAGGGAAGGAGTCCACTAGCAAAAGCCCCCTCTCCAAGCCACCCATTTGTTCCAGACTCCAAGCTTTGTGATCGGGCTTGGTCGAAATCATACCTAGGCGATTCATCAGACCAGGAGACTTCATCTGGAGCTTGTTGGGATCCAATCGAAGGTGACACAACCCTCAGATTGAAGCCACACTTCTCTGAGCAAAGGTATGAGCTAATTCTTCATCCCGAGCTTCTGGAGATTCTCCATTTCAAATGCTTTAATTTCAATGCATGGTCACCGTATAGATGTATTCGTCTCTTCAAGACGAATCCATAGAGCATAAGAACACGAAAATCCATTGAGTATTGAGTGAGATATTAGGGATTTAGTGTGGACGGCTCTCGGGTGAGGACGCTTGGGGACGATGAACGGATGCCGTTCATTTAATACACGCACGGACGGACGGCCAGGATCGCGTTGGATCAGGAGATGGAACGACACAGCGGGGCCCCGGAGCGCTGAGTCAGATGGCGGCGTCGAATCGGAGAGCGCCACGCGGCGTTTCGGAGCTGCCGAGGTTGACGCGGCGCTGCGTGGATAAATAGAAAATTAGGGTATTTTCTGATTTATTTAATTCCCTAAACTTCAAAAATCCATAACTTTGTGTAGGAAAATCAGAAAAAAAAATAAAAAAACCATCTTGCTCAGTGAACAGAGGAGAATAATGTGGAAAAGAAATTATTTAATCTCATCAAGTATTTTATTTTTAATGATTTATTTTTCTTCTGCATTGTTTTAATTCTCCATGCATATAGGAAATTCACCATGACATGAGACCATGGGGCTTTTGAAGCCTCTGAATTTGGGAACATGCCCCGAATTTTCCAAAGTCGAGGCCATCCCTATGAGAAGTTATTGATTTTTCAAATTCATGTTACTTGTTTTGAGTATTTTAAATCCAATAATTAGCATGTTGTGAAATAAATTCTAGGAAAATTTGGTGATGTCTCTTATGACCGGAGGACCCTAGGAAAAATAGATTTTGGATTAGTTTATTTAAAATAACCCTAATCGGCTTAAACACCCAAAATAGCTCCTTAATTAATTAGAGCTAACCATACATCAAATTGACTTGAAATCAATTATCCACTGACCTTTAGGATCAGAGGAACCCACCATAAAAATTTGAAGTCAATTGGACTTGGTTAGCCCTACTAAATGGATTGATTAAGCCATTTAGCCATTTTAAACTTTAAAAATTCATAACTTCCAAAATACATTTTAAAAATTCACCAAATTGGTTTTGGAGCCTCTCTGAAATCAGGGGAATTTAAGAAAAATAAAATTGTAATTTTCTGAAAAAGTTGATTTTTTTGTATTATTTTAATATTTTAATAATTAAAAAAAATAATAAAAATCATAAAAATAATAAAATTCACCAAAATGTCACATTTTTAATTTTAATCACTTAGCAATAAATCCCATATTTTTCTTAGGTCTATTTAATGAGATATTAAATTTTAAAGCCCTAGGGTAATTTTAAAATTAAAAAAATGCATTTTCTAGCATTTTCACTAAAATAATTATAATAAATCAAAGAAAAATCAGAAAATTGCAAAAATTGATTCTCTGATTTCCTTGATATCAGAGAGATTTTTAAAAAATATAAATTTCATTTTTCAACCTTTATTTTATTTTTAAATTAATTAATACTCCAAAACTTAAAATAATTATAATAAAAATAATATAATTTAAAAAATCACCAAAATTGGTCCAAGTGGTCCTCTAGTCATTAGGAATGTCCCATAATTTTCTTAAGGACAGAAACTTTCCCTTGGTCATATTATTAAATTTTCCTTGGAAATTCCTATTTTCCATAAAAAATAATTACATAAATAAATTAAATACAGAAAAATCACATTTTCTCCTCTCATGTCTTTATTGGCATATGAGTGAAGTCACATAAAAATTTCAAGTTTATTTAAGCTCAATTTGGTGAGTTATGAAATTGTTAAGCTTGAAGGGCAAAATGGTAATTAAAATTTTAACCCTTAATTAAAACTTTAGGTTTAATAAAAATTAACAAGTAAAATATTTGATCTTAATCTGATTTGGATGATACTAAACAATTTAAAATAATTGAAATAAACCTTAATTAAATAGTTGATTAAATTTGGAAGAATAATAAAATTGGAATTATTAAAACAGGGATATTATTATTAGGAAGAGATTTATTCTTTAAAAAAAAATCCCTAAATTAATCATCTCAATAATATTTAATTCCTATGATAATTCAAATTTAAGTTTTAAAATGTTAAAGGACTTAATCATTAAAATTAAATTAAAAAGTTAAATTATTAAACTCTTTTCAAATTTTCAATTAAACTAAAATTAAAAAAATAAAATTAAATTAAAGATTAAATTAAATTAAATTAAGCAAATTAAATTAATTAAATTAAATTAAATCAAATAAAATAAATTAAATTAAATAAAATAAAATTAAAAAAATAATAATAAATAATTAAATTAAATTAAATTAAATTAAATTAAAACATATTAAATTAAATTAAATTAAATTAAAACATATTAAATTAAATTAAATTAAATTAAATAAAACAAAATCAAATAAAATTAAAATTAAAATTAAAATTAAAATTAAAATTAAAATTAAAAATTAAAATTAAATTAAAATTAAAACTAAATCAAATTGAATTAAATTAAAGTTAAATTGAATTAAATAACATCACCTAAGACATAAAGAAATTAAATATAAAACAACTTGAACACTATTCCAAATTTAAACCCGTTAACTGAAATTAAACTAAATCATAAACCATTTGAACACCAATTTGCCCTCGAGAGCTTTGGTTATCATAACTCCTAAACAGAACGTTAAATGAAATGCTACTTCACTTATAGGATATTCAAATGTCCTAGTTCACTGAGCAAGATAACAAAACTTGAATCCCCGGACGATTAATTCATTTGTACGATTAAATTCATTTGGACTTAAAACAATCCTATCAGTATTGAAAAGATGTTTAAGATTCTTCTTAAGTACTTTCTCAATATGATAGGATACTTATAAGAACAATTGAACTTAATTATTCTTTGGTGAAGAAAATCGTCCTCAAACCAAAACACAAAAAAACCTAGACGTCATAGGAAATGACTAGCTATAAGATTAGGAATTTGGTAGAAAACCATAACCCTTCCCTTAGCTTTACCTAGGAACTTGCTTAAATATTCTAATTGTGTTTTAAGTGCAGCTTGGGATGACGGGAAGACCATCCAGGTACGCTTTTATTTTATTACAATTTACCTTATTGCAATTTATTTAATCGCATGGCACTTACTTTTATTGCATGATAAACAACTGTTGCATGGAAACCCACACCTTTAGGATAGTCCCTAAAACTGAAACCAAAACTAAATTAAAAGTCATTGCAAGATAAAATTCACCGCCACAACATTTCAAACTATAAAATAACTCAAAATTTAATCACAAACAGAACACAAAACTGCAATTACAACTAAATAAAAAGTTCTGTTGGATGATTGGGAATACCGCGGATGATGTAACCTACGTGTTGCTAACGGGATTTCCCACGGTCTAAATGAAAGTGTGGAACTCATTCAGTTGAGTTTAGCAAATTCATCTGCACTAAGTGAATCCGATAAAAATAACGATGCTGGAAGGATGGAACCGTGGGATCTTAACCGGTGTCATTATAATCAACTTTAAGATTTGTTTTTATTAAAACATAAAAAACACTTGGGAATTAAGAATTTATCTAAACCAAAACACTTTTCTCATCTCCTGATTTATGACTTCTAAAACTAAACCTCTGCAACAACAAGGAGCTCGGAGCATGGTGGGCAGCATGGCCATCATCATCAGCAAAACCTGAGTCTACTTCAGCAAAACTTTCCTAGAATTAAACAACCAAGCCATAGGACTTCGAGGTAGTTTGCCTAGTGCAACATAAATCCTCAACCTTTTGTTAGGCATTTGCATTGCAAATTAAGCCCTAACCGGACTTAGGATTCCGAGGTAATCGTCCGATACGACATAAACCCTCATATCTTCCAGGCTATTTGTATGATTCTATCATATAAATATAAGTCCTAATTAATTAAAATTGGCAAGATCAAAACATTAAATAAATATTAGGACTTTCCTAAATCCAAGCCAAACAATAGGATAGACGGGGAATTACCGAAGTTCGCTTCAAATTTGTGATTTCTCCTACTTTTCATCCTAAGAATTCCCAAAATAAAATCTTCCAAATTTGATCCATTCCCCATTGAAATTCTAAAATTCAATCCATTGAAAACTTAAACTTTGAAATTCTTGAGAGCAGAACTACTGATTATTATCGAGAGTTTTCTTAGGTGATTCCTGTCACTTAAGATGTAATTAACTATAGGGGCTTTCCCTTATAGGGAATTTTAAAGAACCCATGTAATATAAACCCTGTTTAATGCCTTCATATTAAGCAGGGGAATTTGTCGGCTTATAAAATTGGTTCGCAGACCAAACGGTTGTCACAAATCTTCTAGTTTATTTAATCGAGCCCCACCATCAAGCAGTGTGTCTATTCTCCGGGATAGATATACAGTTTGTGGTGCGGTGCTCGTTTATATAAACTATTCGTGATGTGAGATCAGTTTGATTTCATATCTTAAAATTTTCAAATTTAAAATTATTTTCAAAATAAAATATTACTTTTCAAATTATTTATTTAAATTAAATAAAAAATTCGCCGACAATTTCTGTTAGGCGACCCCTCTTTTCAAAATACAACACAACCTAAAAATATGTCAACCAATTTCTGGCGACTCCGCTGGGGAAAATTCCTCTCTCCATTTTTATCAGATAATTCTGCTTTCAAAAATCGGTAGTGTATCCATGTCCCTTATGGATTAAGCTAACCTTCTTTCCGTTGGAATACTATGTTCATTTCTACCTTGAACGAGTATAGCCAACATTCTCTTGAATTTAGGAGCCACTGTTTAGACACCCCTAAACAGAGAGGTTCCGAGATCCTTTTGCCTCATTTCAGAGGTGAGGTGGACCCCCGATAGGTGTTAGTTGAGGAGTGATCCTTCGAGTCGAGAAGTCTTGCATAAGACTTTCTTTTCCTTTCCAACTCTGAATCAGATTCATTACCTTCTCTACACCTTTGAACATTCCGTTCTAAATGAACGAACCCTCTAATGATTGACTCTTTTAACAAATAACTTCTCCTTATAAATACATGAACAAGAATGTGTTCGGACTCTTTTCGATTCCTTTCTTTTCGTCCTAATGAGAAGAAGCATAACTTGGGACTGACAATCAGGATCTACCCTGCAGAAATGGAAGCCCCAAAGCTGATTTTCTCCTTCACCAATGGACTGGACTTCGATGTTTATAAGGATGAGCTGCCTGACAATGGGATCATCTGGTTTAGACAAAGATTCGAGAACACGAATGTCAAGATCACCGACGTTTCCCTTTTCGCGCTGACAAACAAAGTATCTGAAGCTGAGAAGCTGTTGATCGAATTCAAACTCAGGTCAACCCAAGAGTTTCCTCCCCTGCAAAAGATCCCGACTGAGAGGAGTACTGCTGCCCGCAGAAGGAATGTTCTTGCTACCCCCACTTGGTCTAGTTGTCTCTGCACCTACCCCGGCTTCGCCGGATTAAAGGGGAAGGAAATCCGGAACTATGGTGAACCCGTTACCGTGGAGGGTACGAGACTTTCTCGTGAGACCTTCGTTTTGAAATCGGGTCCAGCTCAAGAATTCCATCACTAACACGGACCCAAAGAAGGAACGAAGTAGGAAAATTGCCGGGAAGGCCGGAGCTTCGAAGTTGCTTTCCTGGAGGAAATCCCAGAAATCCCTGAGTACACACCACTACCTGAATACATACCATTGCTTGAAGATACACCCTTTTTGGAAGGAAGTAGATTCCACCCCCTTTCCGCCGCAGCTGATGAGGAAAATGTCCGAAGAATTGTTTCTACATTACCTCGACCAGCATACTACAACGACAGCAGAAAGAAAAGGGCTAGGATCACGCCATTTGCCCGACTATAGACTGTGATTGAGAAGCTAGCAAAGAAAGAGAAATGCCCCGTATCGGAGATTCTAAGAAGGATAGGGCGGGTGCCAGTCAAATCCCGTCTTGGGCCATGAGTAGAACCTGCCATCGTTACAGAAAAGCCAAATAAAAGGATGAAGGCTAGTCCGCCTATCGTTGTTTCAGGGTTGCAGATTAGGGAGGATACCACCTTCCCGCATTTGGTTGACAGACCATCTGGTCCTGGACCTTCCGCCGCTAGAAGGATGGTATGGCGTCCCACTACTGGACAACTAAGATTGAAACAACAGCTCGAAAAGGAAAGTCTCGTCAGGAGACTTGAATCTGAAGAAAGTGCCACTGCAGTAAAGGGGACTCGTGAGAAGGGAACCCGACAGCTATCACACGACAACTGCGAGGATGCACAGAAAAGACCGCTAGAGGACGCTATGGAAAAATTGAGGACTAATATTCGACGACTAGCAAAAGAAAGAGAAGAGAAATTTGGAGACGAGATTGATTCATCGGAATTCATGGATGATGAGTATGCAGAAATCAACATGGTCGAAACACGAGCTTCGTCGGCTTCACGAGGTGCTCCTGCAGCTCGCGAAAGAGAGGAGCCGGAAGTGATGAGAAGACGGCTTCAAGAGAAAGACGATACGATCGCCCAAATGGCGAAGAGGATGGAAGAGATGGTCGTAGCCCTAGCCACTCTCCAAAGTCAAGTGCAACCCCAAAGAGAAACACCCCCAGAGGTCATTCACATTGTAGACGGAGGAAAGGAGATTACATCCGTCAATGGAGATGATCAGCTAAAGAAAGATACAACATAAAGTATGATTCCTGAAAAGGATATCAAGAGCTTGGTGGAACAGCAGGTGCGAGAAGCCTTAGCACAATCAAAAAGCGGGGCATCCATTCGGACAGGTAGACCTTACCCTGAAGAATTCGACGCTGTCCAATACCCAAAAGGCTTCGTACCGCCTCGCGTTCAAGACCTTTGATGGAACCAGGAACCCCCGACAAGCATGTTGCACACTTTCGTGCCGGTTGTTGCAATGCCGGCGGGAGCGATGCATTACTCTTCCGACGGTTCGTCGCCGACTCGTCGTGGATCGCCTTTGATTGGTATGCAAAATTACCGAATGGTTCAGTGAAGACGTTCTCAGAACTAGAAAACCTCTTCATCAAGCGATTCGCCGGAGCTCAGCACCACAACACTATAGGTGATTTAGTGGTAGAGAAGCAGAAGCCGAACGAAACTTTGGTAGATTACATACTTCGATGGAGAAATCTAAGTATGAAGTGTGAACCACAATCACAAGAACAGCATGCAGTCGGCATCTTACTTAAAAGCATTCATGGCCCGATAGCACTTCTCCTCAAGGGATTCACTATTAAGACTTTTGAGAAGTTGTTAAGCAAGGCCGGAAGCCTGCAAGAGGAGGCGAAGCAATTAAGTTTCGCCGACAAGACAGACAAGCAAAAGCCTGTGAAGACTTTTGAAAAGAAATCCGGGATCATTGCAGCAGTCGACAAAGGCAAGCAACCGATACAAATATCGTCCGAACAGTCGCAGCAACCTCAACAGAATTACCAGCAACCCCGACCCAGCTATCAGTCATCTCGACAGTATGAACAACCGCCTCGTCCGCAACGTACATTAAGGGAGTTTCTGAGCAGGGAATATCCATTCAAAAATGAGGCAGTACCAAAAATGTTCCGTAGTCTGATGAAGACTCCAGATTTCCAGCTGCCAGAGCCTAAGAGACCAGAAGTTAACAAGAAAGGTGATCCCAACTTTTGCCCTTACCACCGGATGCTTCGGGCACAAGATAGAAGATTGCATTACCTTCAAAAGTTGGCTCAATGACAACCTTCAGAAAGGGAATATAACAATCCCGAAGGAGTACATGAAGGAACCCCAGAAAGGAGGTTCCGTCAATGTTGTCTTGACTGATCTCATCATTCCAATAGATCCCTATACAACTGATGATGGGTGGACTACCGCTTGGACGAGGTCTTCAAAAAAGAATTTAGACGGCATCCAAACTGCTTCGGTGCGAGCTTCAATTCAGAGTTCGAAACCTGTCAAGTCGGCACTATCCATTGCGATAGAAGAACCACCTCAACAGGAGACGATTGAAGAGAAGAAGAAAATCGATGAAGAAGAGAGGACCGAGGCTCCTAAGGCTAGACTAGGGCCTTCTTATCCTAAGATAGTTGTTTCCGATTCAGGGGAGAAATCCCTCGAACCTCTGACTCTATGTGATTATTTGCTCACTCCGGTGGGATCTTATAATGATAAGGGTGATGGCGTTGGCTACGTTTTGACTGTTTCTAACGATTACGTAACTAGCGACAATCCGGACATCGAATTCGATACAATTGACAATTCTCAAATCATACACAATCTCGACGATCGCAATGACGAAGAAGACATCCATCAAGGAGGCTACGAGAGTTCAACAAGCAACGAATCTATCTCGCGAGTTTCGAGGAGGTCCGATCACAATAGAGTTAGAGCCTTCGTACTGCGAAGCTAATCCGAAAGAACTCCGTCATTCCGATTCAGGAAGAAACTCCAACAAACTCAACACTAGATTCGAAGAAATTACGAAGTTAACTTAAGAAGTGGAAGAGTTCTACCTCCGAGAATGGGTCCGAAGGACAAAGGGAAGCAGGTGGTTGCTCAAGAAGAACCAACCCTGGCAGAAGAAATACCCATTCGAGAAGAAGCCGAGACACATGAAAACAAAGTGGACTACAACGTGCTAGCCCATCTTAGGAAACTACCGACCAAACTGAGCATCCACGACACTCTCATCTTGTCAAAGGAGATGAGAGAAGCTCTGATCAAAGCCTTACTTGATCCAGAAATTTTCTTAGCTCAAATGGCCGGAGATTCCTTAGATAAGGTTTGCTCGTTAAAGGAACAGCGAGGCGTTACCTTCACAGACAATGACCTACTACTTGGGACAGCAGATCACAACCGACCGTTGTACATTTCAATTACAATTGGGAAGTTTATGCTCTCCAGAGTATTGGTGGATCCAGGAGCATCAATTAATATAATGAGTCTTCGAACACTAGCATATTTGGAAATTGATGCTCGCGAGTTCGAAGCCGACAAAATGTTATTAAGAGGATTCAACCAGAAAGGAGAAAGAGCCATCGGATCGATAACACTACTAATGAAGACCGGTGACTTAGCAAAGACAACCGCAAAATTTCACATAATTGATTTAGAAACGTCGTTCAACGCTCTACTGGGCCGACCATGGATACATGAAAATCGGATGGTACCATCATCTCTACATCAGTGCATCAAATAGTACGATGGAGGGGAACAGTGCATCAAAGGTGACTTACAACCATTCTCCGTACATGAGATTGGAATTCACGAAGATGCAGCTTATTATGCACCACCGAAGAAAACAATCTTCTCCAGAGATACCATAACAAATGAAGCAAAGAAAGTTCGGGACAACGGAGAACACCGAAGTTCTAGTCCAACAGTCACTCACCACTCCCTTACGGCGAGATGGTGAAGGTTTCTCCACAACTCGCATCCAAGGTCGAGGCCGGGGACGAGGTCGTGGTAGAGACGTTAGGACAGTTGTACAGAGGAAGCCAGCCATCAATGTTGATTGGGAAGACTGTTCTAAAGAAGAAAAAGAGATCAAACAAGAAGCAGCGACAATAAGTTGGAAGAAGCCGCAATTTAAGATCTCTCTCGAAGATGAGAAGAACGAAGAATACAAATCAATGTACGAGAAGATTAACCACTATGTACATACTATGACCCTAACCCCGATCCATTCTAATAAGGTCGAGGGTATGCGATAGAAGCCCTACCAAATCTTTCTCTCCAGCCAAACCCTGAATGTACAGTGTAAGCTCCAACGTTTACACTGGTAATTGGTTTTAAAGGCTGAAGAACCTTATCCCAACTTTCAAATTTCAAACCAGACCACTCACATAATGAATGAATCAAGGCAAGAAATCACATACCTGCAGTAGTGGTAGATCTGGCACAATTTAAAATATAATCATAAATGATTGCTCCAATATCTATAAGCTTCTCTTGCTTAATGTAATAGTTCAACACAGCTCTCTCCCTTGTAATTTCACTAGTATGACTTGAAGGCAACAACTTAGATGAGAAAAAATAATGCCATGCTTTAGAAGTGGCATTTAACTTAGAGGCTTGAAAATTGACTCTTCTATCATTAGTTATCTTGCATACTCCTCTTCCATCAGTCAGAAATTCCATTATCTCATCTAACTCTCCCTAAGTAGGATGATAGATAGAATAAAAACAAAACATATCAGGAGGCAGTCGATAAATAGTATTGATTACTGCAGATGTAAAATGTACTTCCTGCCTCCTCACCATCACCATATTATCTTTTGTTGTAGGTAAGTTTGCATAAAACTCTCTGACCACAGAAACAACAGCAACAGCAGAGAAGCAATAGTAATTCTTCCAATTCCTTATACAAACCATCTCTCCAATAACTTCTTCTGGCTTACTAAACACACACTCAAGAATCAATTTACGTGACTGTAGTATGTCGATGTATCGTTTCTTAGCCCTTGCATTAACAAACTTATTAGAATCAATTCATGTCTTTTCTCTCACACGCTTTGACTTTGGAGCCATCTCTAAAA
This sequence comes from Papilionanthe hookeriana x Papilionanthe teres, assembly GCA_022702705.1. NCBI lineage: Eukaryota > Viridiplantae > Streptophyta > Magnoliopsida > Asparagales > Orchidaceae > Papilionanthe > Papilionanthe hookeriana x Papilionanthe teres. The sequence continues at coordinate 170,470,359 of CM040423.1, read as the reverse complement.
ATTCACGAAAAAAATTAACCATAATTTCCAAAATCAAACTAAACTTGCTAAATTAACTTCCAAAACTAATTTCCACTAAATCCAAGCAATTTCTCATCTTTTTCCTTAAAAATTCACCATGAATAGTGATTTTAGGATTTTCCAAAATGTACTCAAAATACATGGTGAAAATAAAATTTTTTTTACTTAGGAGTAGTGCTCATACCATAAAGAATCCAAATCTAACAATTTTTGTTTAGATCAGCTTTCCAATTATCCAATATATTGAAGCCCTAGGCTCCTTTTTCATGAAAATCAGAGGTTGAAGACGATAGGGGTAGTTAAAAATGGCGATCTTTGGGTTTTTAACTGCTGAAAATCAATTTTCACGACTGGCGCCTAAGCGCGAGGCCTTCAGCACTTAGCCGAGAAAATCTGGCGCTTAAGCGCCGGTACCCTGGCGCTTAGCCGCCAGTGCCCAGATTTTCACAATTAAGAAAATGCAGTAAACCACTTATTTAATCACCCTTAATCTTCTGAAAATAATTGCCTCTTCCTCATAAATCTCCCAATACTTCAATTTCAAATTTTAATATCCATCGATTCCAATCAAGTTTCACACAAACACAAATTTATATTCATTAAAAAAAACCACACTTAATATAAACTAAAAACCTCTATCCAAACACTTTGGATGAAATTCCTTAGATACAAATGGACTCATTAATCATAAAGATAGGTTTACATCACTAAGATGTGACAATCATACATTAAAGTGCTTTAAAACACAAACATAAAACATTAAACACTTAAAACATCAAACACATAAAACTTAAGATACACAAAACAAACCACAAGATCAACTAAGATTTAATTCCACTCTCGAGTAGGCGAAATATATCCAAAACCACTATTATTTCCATTCGACCCTTCTAGAATATAAATATGATAGAACGGGCGATGATTGAATACTCTTACATCTACTTCTTCTAACCACTTGCTCTTAAGGAACATCGTCTTATCCGCTTCTTCCACGTGACTTGTATGACTGAATTGCATCTGGAGTTGCCATCCCATATGCTCCAAATGTGTGTTAGTTTCATTAATTTTTGCTTCGATTGAAGTCACTCAGGTTTCGATCTTTGCCATCTTTTATGCAATTCCTTGAAAACTAATGGAAAGAAATCCATTGAATAACTCTTTAGCACTGTCACTAATAAACTTACTCTTGTCAGAATCCTCTTTCTTCTTGATCTCATTCACATAGGAAGACATGATGCACTCAAAACACTCTTCTTAAGACTCAAGAATGAAAATAGGACTTGGGGCAAATGTTTTTTTTAATCCAAGGCCTTTTTATAGACTTTAGAAGTGCATAAACACGCCCTTAAACATTTTAAAACTCCAAAATAACTTCAAAAACCACTTCCCCATGATCTAGGCTTCGAGAACCTCATTTAACACATGCTTGGTAACTCCGGCGCCTAGGAGCCAACTAGGCGGCGCTTAGCCGCCAGTGCTCAATTTAGCGCAGGTCTGGCAAATGTCTAAAATTTCATTCTGACTCCTTTTAGCCAGCTAGGAACCAAAAATACATACCCTTTTAGCTATATGTTTTTACCTATTTTTGGTGATATTTCACTTTAAAGGAAAGTATTTTTCATGATTTGTTGCATGTATGATGATTATAGGCGATTAGAGCAAAAAGATACAAAAAGGAACAAATTTGGAGCAAAATGGAGCAAAAAGGAGCAATTTGGAGGAAAACTGACATGGCGTTGCCGGCGCCCTATTTCAGAGAACTCCATAATTTATTGGCACAATAGGGTGTTGTCGGCACCACTATCGGGCGCCGCTGGCACCCTATGTCGGTTCACTTCAAATTCAAAAGTTTTGGCAAATTTTTGAAGAGGTGCCCTAAGAAACTCTTGGGGAATTCGTTCCTATCATTAAATTAAGTGTCCAAGATGAAAATGGAGAGGAGGAAGAGAAGAGAATTGTTGTAGAGAGTGTGAGGAAAGTGTGAGAGAGAGTTAGGGTTTGTGATTTTAAGAGAAATTCTTCTCTAAGGAGGGGAGAAGAGGGAGTAAAGTGAGAGATTGCTTCTTCATCTTTGTTGCAAGGAGAGAATCAAGTGTTGCAAGGAAGACAAAAGGAATCAAGGGGACTTTGAAGAATTTTCTTGGGGAAGAGAAAGAGATAAGTTGTATTTACTTTTGTGGTTTATATGACTCTTCTTTTATATATAAAATCTGTGTTTTTATATCTTCTCCATGGTTAGTGAGTAGTCTCCTTTGCCTTTCTTCTTGCATGATGTAATTATGATGCGATGATGTGGAAATGATGTGCCCTTTAAGTGTTATAAAAGTTGTGATGTTTCTTTAATTTGGAACTAAATTTACTTTTCAATCCGGCCAATTGAATTGTTAAAACATGTTGAGGAACATTAATTCCGAAAGAATTGAATGTTCTACAACAAGAATGAAGAAACCATTTAATGTCCGTGAATGAATTGCATAGTTCATGGGGATTAAGTGTAAATAAATAGGGAAATGAGTTTTGATGGACTTCAAATTGGAGGTTTCATGGTGATAGAATGGGATCACTAATTTGTTCTTAATATTGGTAACTAAAGCCTATGGTTAGCCTTCGGGTCAAGGGTGAGTGGGAGCTCCGAAGTGAGAGCCGGTATCCTCCCAGCCTAGCCTTAGATTTAGTAAATAAATTTAAGATATGGCAATGTTCTTTACTTGCTTAGAAGAGGCGGTAAACTTTCAAAAGTAAATTAGCAAACATTCTCCTATTTGGCACAACACAAATAATTACCATTCTTCATCATTCACACATAATAATCTTTATGCAAGAAAGAAGACACTTTTCATATAGAAGTATCTTATAAATCACATAAGTTAATGTGTTTGTTAGTTAATATAGTTCAGTAATTAGAAGTAATTGTAGTAGCTTTATTATACTTTGCTTTAACTAGTCGTAATACACTTAAGTCATTGTTACATTGGTTATTGGATTTTAGTGCTATATTATCTGATTTAAAGAACGTTCACCTCCCTATGGGATCGATAACTAGGACTCCATTAGAGCTCTGTATTACTTGATACGATACGTATACTTGCGTTGATTTTGTGACTTTACTAAATCATTCTAAATATATAATTTTGACTTCATAAATTCTTGCTTAATATATAAAGTCGCAGTCAAGTTTTTGGCGCCGTTGTCGGGGAGGTAGATAAACGGTACTTATTTAAAGATATTATAGTAACTGAAAACCTTTACTTTGTAGTGTGATTTTATATGCATAGTAGTGGATCTGTAGGTTTGATACCTTACGATTCAGAGTTAAAGCGTACTATTAGAAAAATTAGAAAACAACAAAAACAAATTGAAAATTACTGTGAAATGATGAATAATTAAGAGAATCAGAATATTAATGTTGGAAATTTGCCAAGACCTTTAAAAGATTATGCTAACCCAACAACAGATGAAATTCATATAACTATTCAAAATCCTGATGTTGCTGCTAATTCGTTTAAACTTAAACCTGCTATTATCCAAATAGTACAAAATAATCAATTCAGAGGAATACCTAATGAAGACCCAAATTTACATCTCGCTAGTTTTTTAGAACTGTGTGCTACTTTTAAGTATGACAGAGTGTTGAATGATGCTGTCAGACTTAGACTTTTTCCTTTATCCTTAAGGGATAAGGCTAAGGCGAAGTTAAACTCATTAGCATATGGATCTATTTTAACTTGGGGAAAACTTTCTCAAAAGTTTCTATCGAAATATTTCCCTCCATCGAAAACTGCTAAATTAAGAAATGATATCACATCTTTTGGTCAGTTTGAAAGAGTCAATATATGAAGCTTGGGAGAGGTTTAAAGATCTTCTTAGGAAGTGTCCACATCATGTTTTACTAGATTGGTTAATAATTCAAACTTTTTATAACGAATTAGTGGGATCATTAAGATAAATTATTGATGTTGCTGGTGGTGGATCATTAATGTCAAAACCCTTTGATGAAGCATATTCATTAATTGAAGAGATGGCTACTAAAAATTTTCAATGGCCCTCTGAACGGGTAAATCCTAAAAGAGTAGCTAGTGTTCATGATTCTGACATGATGACTATGATAGTTTCTCAAATATTAGCTTTTTCTAAGAAAATAGATCAATATGGAATGAATTATTCTCAACCATCCCCAGTGTTAGAGGAAAATTTATTTGGGCAGATAAATGAATCTCAAACACCTTATGAAACTTTGAACGCGATTAATAGACTTAATAACCCTTATTTGAATTATTATAACTCTGGTTGGAAGAATCACCCAAATTTCAATTGTAATAATAATAATGCTAATGTGAACCCCAATGGGGACACAATTCTATAAACCTAGTTGGAAACTCAACCAACCATGGAAATACTAACTTTAGATAATCTTATCCTCCTAGATTTAATAATAACCCACAATTTAAGGATAAGAAGTTGTCTATAGATGAAATGATTTTGAAAATGGGTAACCAATTACAAGTTCAAGGCGTTGCAATCAAAAATATTGAAAGTCAATTGGGACATATTTTCACTGCGCTTAATAATAGACCTTCTGGAACGCTTCCTAGTAATGTGGAGATCAATCCAAAAGATAAAAACAAGGAGCAACTTAAGACTATTCAATTAAGCAGTGGAAAAGAATTAGAAACTAGAATGCAGAAAGAAGTCGAAGAAAAGAAGGAGAAGGTGAATATTGAAAAAGGTTCAAATAAGATTTATCTAGACCTGGAATATCCTCTTAAAACCAATGAAGATTACTATTGAGAAACTACCTCCTCCATTCCCTTAAAGATTGAAGCAGAAGAATATGGATAATAGATTTGGAAATTTTTTGGAAATCCTTAAGAAGTTAACAATAAATATACCTTTTGTTGAAGCATTAGAACAGATGCCTGGTTATGCAAAATTTATGAAGGATATTCTGAAAAAGAAGAGAAAGTTCACAGATCATGAGACTGTTGCACTTAGCAAAGAGTGTAGTGCAATAATTCAGAAAAAGCTTCCTGAAATACTTAAAGATCCTGGTAGTTTCACTATCACGTGTGCTATAGGTGAAAAGTTTTTGGAAGAGCCTTATGTGATCTAGGAGCTAGTATTAATCTTATGCCTTTATCAACTTTCAAAAGATTAGGAATTGGAGAAATTTCTCCTAAATCTGTAACTCTTCAAATAACTGATCATTCTATTACTTATCCTAAGGGAATGGTAGAAGATGTGTTAGTAAAAGTGGATAAATTTATCTTTCCTGTGGATTTTTTTGTGCTTGATATGGAGGAAGATAAAGATATTCCAATTATTTTAGGAAGACCATTCCTAGCTACTGGAAGAGGTTTATGAGAGATAATGATCAAGAGGTGACCTTTAATATTTTGAAGTCTATGAAGTATCCCTTAGTTGAAAAAGATAATGAATGTTTTAGGATGGAAGTATGCGAATATTTAAGAAATGATTATTTTAAAGAGATGTTTGAAAAGAAAGTGGAGTATGAAAATATAATTGATGATGAAACTGAAAATGAAACAGATTCAGATAATGAGAAGAATAAGGAATTGAAGTATATTCAGGAGAATTTAAGGTGTTAGATACCATGGAAGGTGGAGATAAAGGTTTAATTTCATCTATTGTTAAACCTCCTGAACTTTAGATGAAAATTCTCCCTAAACATTTAAAGTATATGTTCTTAGAAGAATCATCTACCTTACCAGTTATTGTATCTTCGGAATTAACTGAATATCAAGAACAAAAATTATTGGAAATCTTAAAAGGATATAAAAGAGCTTTTGGATGGACCTTGACAGATATCAAAGGAATCAGTCCTTCCATTTGTATGCATAGAATTTTATTAAATGAAGAACATAAACCTAAAATTGATCCGTAAAGGAGATTAAATCCTATAATGAAAGAAGTAGTTAAGAAGGAGATTTTAAAATGGCTTGATGCTGGAATTATTTATCCTATTTCGGATAGTTCTTGGGTAAGTCCAATTCATTGTGTACCGATGAAAGGCAGAGTGACTGTGGAAGTAGATGAAAGGAATGAAATTTTACCTACTAGACAATTTAATGGATAGCGAATTTGTATTGATTATAGAAAACTAAATGCTGCCACCCGAAAAGATCATTTTCCTCTACCTTTTCTCGATCAAATGTTGGATAGACTTGCTGGACACAAGTACTATTATTTTTTTGATGGATATACTGGTTATCATCAAATACCTATTGCTCCTAAGGATCAAGAAAAGACAACATTTACTAGCCCTTATGGAACATTTGCTTTTCGAAGAATGCCTTTTGGATTGTTTAACGCACCTGCCAATTTTCAAAGATGTATGATGTCTATCTTTAGTAGTATAATAGATAATGGAATAGAAGTTTTCATGGATGATTTTTCTTTGTGTGGAACATCATTTGATATTTGTTTGGAAAACTTGGCAAAACTTTTGGAACTATGAGAAAACAAATTTAGTTTTGAACTGGGAAAAGTGTCAATTTATGGTTGCAGGAGGAATAGTGCTTGGGCATAAAATTTTTGAATATGGTATGGAGGTCGATCCTGCTAAAATTTGAGTGATTGAGAGATTACCACCACCCACTACTGTGAGAGAGGTGCGGATTTTCTTAGGAGATGCTGGATTTTACAGGCGTTATATTAAAGATTTTTCAAAAATTACTAATCCTTTGTGCCAACTTCTAGAAAATGATAGGAAGTTTGATTTTAAAGAAGAATTTTTTTGTGCTTTTGAATTACTTAAAGAAAAATTAATCACTGCTCCTATAATTTTTTCACCTGATTGGGAGAAACTCTTTGAATTAATGTGTGATGCTAGTGATTATGCTATTGGAGTTGCGTTGGGGCAAAGGTATGATAAAACTTTCAAAGTTATTTACTATGCTAGTAAAACTCTTAATGATGCTCAAATTAATTATACCACTACTGAAAGAGAGTTATTAGCTATAGTATTTGCTTTTGATAAGTTTAAATCTTATTTAATCGGAACTAAAAGTATAGTGCATACTGATCATTCAGCTATCAAGTGTTTAATGCACAAGAAGGATGCTAAACCTAGATTGATTAGATGGATACTCCTTTTGCAAGAATTTGATTTTGAGATAGTTGATAGGATAAAATCTGATAATCAAATTGTTGATCATTTGTTAAGAATAGAATATGATAGATTTTCTGAATTTGAGAAGGAAGTTGCAGAAACTTTTCCTGATGAACAATTGTATATTCTTATGGAAAAGAATTTGCCCTTGTATGCTGATATTGTGAATTATATTGTAAGTGATATTATACCATCAGATTTAACAAGGCAAAAACAAAAAAAATTTAAATATGATGCTAAATTTTATTTTTTAGATGAGCCCTATTTATATAAACAGTGTAAAGATCTGATTATTAGAAGATGTGTGCCGCATGAAGAAATTAATACAATCATTCAGAGATGTCATGATTCTGAATTTGGAGGTCAATTTGGTGTTGATAAAATGGTTTATAAGATTTTACAATCTGGATTTTGTTGGCCCACTCTTTTTCGTGACGTTTATAAATATGTTAAATTTTGTGATCGATGTCAAAGAGTAGGTAATATTTCTAGAAGAAACAAAATGCCTCTGAATTACAATTTGGAAGTTGAAATTTTTGATGTATGGGGATTAGATTTTATGGGACCATTTGCACCTTCATTTGGAAATTTATATATATTGGTCGCTGTTGATTATGTTTCGAAATGGATTGAAGCTGTTGCTTTACCAAGATGTGATGCTCGGAGTGTTTCAAATTTTTTGAAGAAAAATATATTTACAAATTATGGAATGCCAAGAGAGATTATAATTGATGGTGGATCCCATTTCAGAAACAATCAAATTAAGAGATTAACTAGAAAATATGACATTATTCATAGAATCTCTATTGTTTATCATCCCCAGACTGGTGGATTAGCGGGAGTATCGAATCGGGAAATTAAAAGAATTTTGGAGAAAACAGTGGATATTCGTAAATTAGATTGGTCTGCTAGATTTAACACCGCATTATGGGCTTATAGGACTGCTTTTAAGACCCCTATTAAAATGTCTCCTTATAGAATAGTGTTTGGCAAAACTTTTTATTTGTCGGTTGAATTGGAGCATAAAGCATATTGGGCGATTAAGGAGTTGAATTGTAATTTTAGAAATGCGGGAGAAAAAAATTTATGCAATTAAATGATTTGGAAGAAATTAGAAATGAACCATATCATAACAACGAGATTTATAAAGAGAAAATGAAATTGTGGCGTGATCATATGATATTGAAAAAATGATTTGAACCGGGACAAAGAATTTTATTATATAATATAAGATTGAAATTATTTCTGGGAAAACTTAAGTCCAACGGATAGGACCTTTTACTGTAGTAAAAGTTCATTCTTTCAGAGCTGTTGATATTGAGGATCTAAAAACTGAAAATATTTTCAAGGTTAATGGGCATCGTTTAAAACCTTAACTTGGAGGGTCTTTACCTGATTTCAAAGAGTTTTTATTGCTAAGTCATCCTAGTTAACTGAATGGTTTGTCGGCTGACGACGTTAAACCAAGCGCTTTGTGGGAGGCAACCCATATGTTTGTTTGTATGTTGAGTTTGCTTTCTTATTGTTGTTTGTGCTTTTAGTGTAATGTTTAAGAATCCTAATTACCCCTAAATAAGTTTAAAATTAAAAATATATTGGATCGTATTGAGGAAAATAATTATTTCGAGCCAAACGAAGTTCAATGAAAATTTTTGTCACTGGAGCCGCCGGCGCTCTATTCTTTTATACAGCCAAATTTCTAGTTTGAGCATCGCCGGCGCCTAAATTGTGAGTGACAGTTTTGATGTTTTAAAATGTGGTTTTTGGCAGTTTTAAGCGGGATTTTCTTCCTTAAAACACCCCAAAACCCGATTTTAAATCCATAACCACCTGAGAAACGAAAACTCCCTTTCTCAATTTGCATCACATGGATTCCCACTCCATTGAACTCCCTAGATCTCGCATCTACAATAGACGGAAGTTAGTTAGTTTCAAGGCACAACGTTTATTCCATAAAGTGATGATGAAGAGAAGGATTACCAATGAAAGAAGCTTTGTGAATCGAGGTTTGGAGAGTCCGACGACAAGAGTTGAAGAGATAGTGAAGTAAAGACATTGGGAAGTGTTATGCTACACAACTGCCACAGTGGTTGTTTCGGTTGTGAAAGAATTTTTTGCAAATCTGCAAGGGATCAACCAAGGATGTGTTTTTGTGCGAGGAAGGTATGTACCATTCACTCCTGTGAGGATAAATGATCTCTTCATGATAGAAAGTGTACCTATTTGTCATTATGCAAATTTCAATGCTACGAGCAACGATATGAATTAAATCTATCGTTATTTGACTGATGAGAATAAAGAATGGGAAGTAAGGCATAATGGATATGTCAGTTTATCTTCTTCATCCTTGAATCCGGTATCAAAGCAGTGGCATTTCTTTATTTCGGCAAAATTAATTCCTACTATGAACATAAGTAAGGTGACGAAGGAAAGTGCTATTCTGAATTTTTGCATACAAACTGGAAGGCCAGTGGATATTGGATCAATCATTACTAAGTCTGTATTGTGATTGATTGTGCATGGATCTAAATATAGGCTTGGACACCCGTCCACCATATTTTTGTTATGTAGTCAATCAGAGGTACCATATGAAAGTTGGGAGAAAGTTCTTCTACCTGAAGACCTTTTGATCCCAATGATCTTTATGACTACAGAACAATTGGTGATGAAGGAGACATGGATGTGCTTGCTGATCAGCCCACTGAGAGTTCACATCCTATTTAGCCTTACTATTTTGAAAGTTCGAGGGTGATATTGAAGAAGTTAAAGAAGTTGGAAAATGAGGTACATAATATTATGAATGTTATTAAAAACATCTCTGATTTATTTGATCACATTGATTGGAGGATGAAAGAGCAATTTGATCATACTGGTTGAATTGAATTGGGTTTGGTTAATCTGTTGAAGAAGAATGTTGTGGTGGCTGAAGATTCATCTGATGAATTCCTATATCGTCCATTCTACAATATGTTTGTTCATCGTCAATCAATGGGAGACATTAGAGAGGATGAGACTTCTGAGACTGATGAGGAGTAAATAGTAGATTCTATATGCTGCTTTGTTATGTTTAAGTGTTTGCTTTGATTTATTATGTTGTTTACTTGCTTTATTTTAGTATGGTGTGTTTGGACTTTGCTTTGATTTCTTGTGTGTACATAGGACTTAGTGTTTGCTTATCGTAGTGTACTTGCAACACTAAGGATCTAAGGAGTGTTGCTTATATTTGATGAACATATGTGTGTAATCGTTGTATCGTGGATTTTATATATATAAAAGTAATGTGATGTTGTTTAATGTTTTTGAGATGAAATAGATGCTTGTTGATGTGTTAAATAGGAATGCGGAGGTTCAAAAAATTGAATTTGCGATGAAAATTTTTTAACCCAATAGAATTTTGAAATGGCACCGCCGGCGCTATATTAGGTGCCACCGGCGCCCAAACATCGAAAATAGCCCAGGACCCTTAAAAATTCAAGAAAATAGCCTAGGACCCATTTTTCCACCATTTCTTTCATCTCCCACCTCTATATTCACGATTTTGAAGCTTTAGGGCTTGTTAGATCTCGGATTAGAGAGGATTTCAAGAATTTCTGAGGCCGGATCTGCACTTCTCTTAGTATGAGCTTTACTTTAACCTAAAATTTTTGGATTTTCACCATGTGAAACTCTCACATTGTTGTATGATATTTTTGGAGATTTTTGAGAAAAAGTGAAGTTTCATATGGTAGAATTTGTTCTTACTTGAATAGATTAATGCTTAGAGTTAATACATTGTGGATTTTGAATTTATTGGTAAAATTTTTGCAATTTTTCTAGAAATCCACATGGCTCCTAGAACTAGTAAGGGGAAGTGAAAATTTGATTGGGACAATGAAAGATTTGTTAATATTAAGGCTCAGTTTCGATTCAACTCTCAATTGCAAAACAAGAAGTGTATTCAGGATCGAGCATTTGAAAATCTTGGTGGGTCTATATAACAGTTGATTTATGAGAGAAATTGGGAACATTTATGTTACTTTTCTGCTAATTCTATTTTGGGAGTAGTCTGAGAAGTTTATGCTAACGTGCTTTGGTCTGAAACAGAATATGTGCTAGTCCGAGGGAAACTTGTTGAGTTCACCCCACAACGTATCATTGCATTTTATCAAATTCAAGAACCTTTTCTTTATGAGTTTGAGAATTTTGATACTAGTGAGGGGAATTTGATGAGCGTAATCACGTATCTGACCAATGGAAGAGGGTAATGGAAGATGAATCAGAGATGGATGATTAACTTCCCTGCTTCTACTTTAAATGTTGCTTCTAAAGCATGAGATTATTTCATTTCTGCAAGACTATTGCCTTCTTATTATAACAGTGAAATTACTAAGGATCGATCTATTTTAAATTATTCCATCCAGAATATGAAGAACATTAATATTGGATCCATTATTTTTAAGAGCATTCACTCTATTGCCAAAGGAGAAACCACTGGTGGATTAGGACATACTGCCCTGATTCATGCACTTTGTGTTCAGTCTGGAGTGGAGTATAGTAGTTCTGAGGAAGTGGCAATAACTTTGAGGATGATTACAAAGACCATTATTTGTTCTTATGAGGCTCATTTTTGTGCAAGAGAGGAGAGTAGGAGTACTGATATTCCTACCACGAGTTATGATGTTCTATCTAGTTCTGAGCCCTGGACACTATCTGATATCATGCAACAGTTGAGATTGCAGAGTGATAGTATGGATAGGATGCATCATAGGATGGATATATTTGAGGCCCGAAGTGATGTGAATGAAGACTATTTACAGAGAAGAGTTTAGTTTGATATGGCTTATTATGATGCTCAGGTCAGATTTATGAGGGGGAGTCCGATGTGACATTTCCTACTTGTCCTAGTTATACACCATACAGGCCTGGACCTTCTGACCCTGCTGATGTCCCTGCTGCTGATCCTAGTGATGGAGACTGGTAGATAGCTTGTTTGTTTTATTTCTATGGTTCTTAGTCTGTTGAGATGTATTGTGGTGATGAAGTGGATGTTGACCTCATTTTTGATGAGGTCTGATATCTCTCCTTAGTACTTAGGATCTAGCCATAAGGCTTCTCCTTGACTATCCTAGAGGATTATAAATGGGACCCATCACTTAGAAATTCAAAAACTTCTTGGCTCCCTTTAAATTCCACAGGTTTGATTGTAAACCCCTAAGCCACTTGGGGGTTTAAAACCAAATGTGGAGGTTTAAAGGATGAGTTTCCTATAAGACTCTTTGGCCTTAGGATTACCCTAGGTGGTCTGGTCTTGGTGAGGGTTAGCTTGCACACACCACACTCCCACACAAACACATTCCAAACCATAAAACTACCTTTAGCCAATTTGACTTCCTGACTCATGTAGGCAATTCATATGGATGGACATCAACCCCTAGGCCCCTAGCTAGGAGGGTTAGGAACAACATAGTGAATGTCTAAAATGAGTCCTCTCATGGCTTTTGTGAGCATAATATGGCTTCATGGATGAACCAAAATGACTCCATTCCACTCACATTTAATCAATCTTCGTTTTTCCAAAACTTCAATTTTTGACCCCGGGGGCCCTAAACCCACTAAACCTACCAAATGCCCTTGAAATTGCCCAAAATTTGCAAAATTGCCTAAATTACCCAAAATTCCTCAAAACCAATCCTAAAAATTCCCCCCCCCACACTCAAATTGATCATCCATGGCCAAATATGCCAAAATTTCCAAAAATACCCCTCAATACCCTCCAAATACCCAAAATACCCTTTTAACCCAAAAATTCCAAAAATTTAGAAAATTCCCAGAAAATTTCAAAAAATCCCAAATATTCCTAATTTTATTTTATTCAACTACACCATAAGACAATTCTATCAATTTAACACACTTTTACCAAAACTCCATATTTAACCCATTCTTAATCCAAAGTGAACCCAATGTCAAACCAAACCACTCCAATTAACCTCAATGTTGATCCAATTCAATTCTAAACTTCAATTAAATATCCCCAATATCAATTTAGACCAAATCCAAGCCTAATCTTACCAATATGTGAATCCAATTTCAATTTGAAGCTTAAAGCCCAATTTTGGCCCATGACCTAAACCTAGCCCAACCCAATCCAATTCAACTCCAATTAGCCCCAAATCTTTTCCTAAACCTTCCTAACATCCCCACAAACAAGAAACTAACTTTATTTTCCCCAAATTTGAACCTGAACTCTACCCAAACCTAGCCTAAAACCAAAATCCCTTAAATTGGCCTAAACCCAAACCTAACCCAAATAGGCCCAAATCCCTAAATCAAAGCCCAACCAAAGTTGAAAACTCTTTGTCACACCCCCACAAACATTTTTCAACATTAATTTTACATCAAACCCAACATTTGCCCAAACTTAACCCAAGTTGGCCTAATTTGATCCATTTTGAACCCATTATCAAAAAGGCCCAAATTGAACCCATTTCAACTCCAAATGACACCAAATCTTTTCCAAATCACTCATGATACATCCCTAAACTAAACCCAACATTTATTTGGCATGGTCCTTCACAAAAATTTCATCCAAAAGCCCATTTTAAAATCTAAAAGCCCACTTCCATAAAGCCTTTAAAAGCACATTTTCATCAAATTCAAAAAGCCCAAAACTTATTCTAAAGCCCATGTGAAATTCCCATCATCATCCTTTTAATTGAAATAATCCCTTAGTCCTAAATCAATAATCAAATAATTCCAAATTAAGACTCATGCCAATTTCCCCTAAATCCACCAAAAATCCCAAAATCCATTTTTATGAAATTGAGCCAAGCCATGGGCAAGCCATAGGCTAGACATGAAGCCATCCTTAAGCCCCATGCTAGCCATGTGAGTGGTGTTCATGTGACCATACCATATTGGGCAAAATGAGGAAGTCCTTTAATGATTCCCTTAAGAGTGATTAAATATTTTCATGCTTCTCCTAAACCATGCTTAAACTTAAATATGCTTAGATGGTGACATCTCCCCACTAAGCTAGTTGACTTACCTGATTCCCTTCAGCCCAAATCAGATCTTGGTGGGTGCACCAAGCCCATTTCCATGGGTTGACCAAACCAAGTCCAAAAGAGCCCCTTCCCAATTCCATTTTGAATCAAGCTTTACACATGTCCAATCTCAATTGCTTGCACCAAACTCAAACCCTGACCTCACTGACCATGAAGGTGACCCATGCTTGGCCGGCCAGCCACCACAGCCGCCGGAAAACACCATGGCCGAGAGCTTTATTTGGATTCAAAAATTCAAATTCACCTGGCTGAGCTGTCCCAACTCAATTGGACTCCATGGTTGTTCTTCCCTTGACCAAGGCAGCTGATCCCAAGCCCTAACTCCCCCTGGGAGGCCCTCTAGCCATGTCTATTTAAACCCACCACCTTCTCGGCCAAAAGAGGTGATGAACTAGAGCTTAACAAAACTCTGCCAAAATTGCTCCAAGACCTTATCCTAACTCAGAGAAATTGATTCCCAGTGTCCCTTTTCCCTAATCCCTATTAACAGAGCTCAATTTCTCAGTCAAAAATCCACCCAAAAAATCGAACAACTCTGAAACCTCCACAAAAATCAAATTAAACTCACCCACACCTGCACAAGACCCAGAGAAGGAGTTCCCAGTGAAAGCCCCCTCACCAGGCCAGCCATCCTCTCTATCGGCCAAGCTTTGAAATCTGCCTTGGTCACTTTTATACCTAGGCAATTCCCCAGAGCTAGAGACTTCATCTAGAGCTTCCTTGGGTGCAATCGAAGGTGCTACAACTCTCTGATTGAAGCTTCATTTCTCAGAGCCAAGGCATGGACCCCTTCTTCCTCCAGAGCTTCCAGTGATTCTCTATTATGCTTGGCTTAATTTCATAGCACATAAACCATATGGATGTGTTTGTCTCCTCAAGACGAATCCATAGAGCATAAGAACACAAAAATCCGTTGAGAAATGAGATAGATCTTAGGGTTTTAGTGTGGACGGCTCACGTGATACACAAGTCGTAGAAGATGACCAGGCACCATTGGATTGAGCGTGTTTTGAATGGACGGTGCAGATCACGTCAGATGAGTGAACGGGACATGAACCGCAGGCCCCCGGAGCACTGAGTCAGATGGCGCCGTCGAATAGGGAGGCGACGCGTGGGCTTTCAGAGCTGCCGAGGATGAGTCGGCGCTGCGTGGATAAGTAGATAAATAGGGTTTTTTTATTTATTTAATTACCCATAACTTCAAAAATCCATAACTTTGCATAGAAAAATCTGAAAAATAAACTAAAAATATCCTCTTGCTTAGTGAATAGAGGAGAATAATGTGGAAAAAGAATTAAGTTAATTTGATGATTATTTTTTTTTAATTAATTATTTACTCATTTCAATGTTTTAATTCTCTATTTGCATGGACAATTCACCATGGCATGAAACCATAGGGCTTTTGTAGCCTCTGATCATGGGAACATTCCCTGAATTTTCCAAGGTCAGAGGCCATCTCTGGCAAATTATTGATTTTCCAAATTTTTGTGCCTGTTTTGATATTTTAATTCCAGTAATTAACATGTTACTTAGAAAATCCTGAGAAAATTTGGTGAAGTATCTTAGGACCAGAGGATGCTAAGAAAATTATGGTTTGAGTTAATTCGTTAAGAATAACCCTAATTAGCCTAAATACTCAAAATTCAATTTTAATTAATTAGGATTAACCACACATCAAAATAACTTGAAAACAATTCTCCACTGATCTTTAGGATCAAAGGAACCTCACATAAAAATTTGAAACCAATTAGAGATGATTAGCCCCACTAAATGGACTGATTAACTTATATGGCCAAAATTAAACTTTAAAAATTCATAACTCTAAAAATACATCATAAAAATTCACCAAAATGGTTTTGAGGCTTCTCCGATATTAGGAGAGTCTAAAAAAATTAAAATTGAAATTTTCTAAAAATGTTCATTTTTAATCACATTTTAATATTTTAATAATTAAAAAAATAATAAAAATCACAAAAATATTAAAAATCATAAAAATGTTATATTTTGACTCCTAATCACTTAGGAACAAACCAAATATTTTTCCTAAGTCTCTAGGTTAAGATATTGAATTTTAAAGGCTTAAAACAATTTTTAATATTAAAAAATGAATTTCCTTACATTTTCACTAAATTAATTCTAATAAATCAAAGAAAAATAAGAAAAATATAAAATTTATTTCTCTGAACTCCTTGAGGTCGGAGAGATTTATGAAAAATATAAAATCCATTTTTCAACTTTAATTTTATTTTATAATTAATTAACACTCCAAAATTTAAAATAATTATAATAAATAAAATATAATATGAAAAATCACCAAAATTAGTCCAAGTGGACCTTTGGTCAATAGGGACATCCCATAATTTTCTTAAGGATAGAAACCTTGACTTGGTCATGTTGTTTAATTTCCGTTGAAAATCCCTATTTTTCACAAAAATAAATATATAAATTAAATTAAATTCAGAAAAATCATAATTTTCTCCTCTAGTGTCTTAATTGACATGTGAGTGAAGTGACATAAAAATTTCAAGCTCATTTGAGCTCAATTTGATGAGTTATGAAATAATTAGGTTTAAAAGGGCATAATAGTAATTAAGAATTTTAACCCCTAATTAAAACTTTAGTTTTAATCAGAATGGAGGGGTAAAATATTTGATCTTAATTTTTTTATTAGATTATTGAAACCTAGGGACTTAAGGGGTTGAAACCCATTAATCATCTTAAAAAATATTTAAAGTAACTTTAAATTAATTAAACAATTTGAATTTTGGAAGAATAAGTTAAAACTTTGATTATTAAGATTAGGGATATGATTTAAGAAGATATCAATCCTTTAACTTAAGATCCCTAAATAAATTACTTTAATAATATTTAAATCTTAATCAAACTCAAAAATAATAATTGAAATTAATAAATTAAATAACTAAAAGGAAAATAAACTTTAATTTAATTAAAAACTTAAAATTTTGAATAACTTGATAATCAAATTGAAATAAATTTAAAAAATTAAAATTAATCTCAAAGATCACTTGAAAGCAAATCTAAAATAAAGTTGAAACATCAAAATCAACCTAAAAAATAATTCATAATTAAAAATCAAACCAATTAAAAAAAATTAACCTAAAATATTTCAATTAAATTAAAATTAAATCATTAAAATCTAAATTGAATAATCTAAACACCTCTTTCAACCCAAATTTATCTAATACATTGAGATCATTTAAAATGTAAAGATTTATTTAAATTAAAACAACTTGAACACTATTCCAAACTTAAAATTATTAAAATTTTATAACTAAATTAAACCACTTGAAATCATCAACTCCAATTTTAAATCTTTAAAATCTTTAATAAATTGATTTGTCCTTAAAGGCTTGTGTTATCATAACTCTTAAATGGAGTATTAAGTGAAATTTCACTTCATTCATAAGATAATCAAACATCCAAATTCACTGAGCAAGAAGCAAAATTTAATTGAATTCTTGGATGATTAACTCACTAGTACAATAAAATTCATTCGGACTCGAAATAATCTCAGAAGTATTGAAAAGATGTTTAGGACTCGTCCTAAGCACTTTCTCAATATGATAAGATGTTTTAGAAGAACAACTGAACTTAATTGTTCTTTGATGAAGAAAATCATCCTTAACAAAACACAAGAACCTAGACGTCATAGGAATTGACTAGCTATAGGATTAGGACTTTGGTAAACAACCAAAACCTTCCCTTAGCTTTACCTAGGTGTTTTCCTGTAAATTATATAAATGCCTTAACATGTGCTTTAAGTGTAGCTTAGAATGACGGGAAGACCCTCCAGGTACGCTTTTATTTTATTGCAAGTTACTTACATGTACGGCGCTTTATTTTTCTTGCATGTTAAACAAGATTGTTGCATGAAAACTAAAACCTTTTAGGATAGCCACAAAACTGAAACCCAAAACTAAAATTAAAAGTCACAACAAGATAAAATCAACTACTGTCGGCATATTTTTAGGTTGTGTTGTATTTTGAAAAGAGGGGTCGCCTAACAGAAATTGTCGGCGAATTTTTTATTTAATTTAAATAAATAATTTGAAAAGTAATATTTTATTTTGAAAATAATTTTAAATTTAAAAATTTTAATATATGAAATCAAGCTGATCTCACATCCTGAATAGTTTATATAAACGAGCATCTGTACCACTGATCGTATATCTATCCCGGAGAATAGACACACTGCTTGATGGTGGGGCTCGATTAAATAAACTAGAGAATTTGTGACATCTGTTTGGTCTGCGAACCAATTTTATAAGCCGACAAATTCCCTTGCTTAATATGAAAGCATTAAACAGGGTTTATATTACACGGGTTCTTTAAAATTCCCTATAAGGGCAAGCCCCTATAGTTAATTACATCTTAAGTGACGGGAATCACCTAAGAAAACTCTCGATAATAATCGGTAGTTACGCTCTCAAGAATTTCAAAGTTTAAGCTTTCAAGGGATTGAATTTTAGAATTTCAATGGGGAATGGATCAAATTTGGAAGATTTTATTTTGGGAATTCAAAGGAAGAAAAGTAGGAGAAATCACAGATTCGAAGCGAACTTCGGTAATTAATGTGAAGCATAAAAAGGGTTAAAACCTTTTTAAGGGGGCTTAAAATAGGCTCCTCCTTTTGCCATTAATGGCTTGATCACATGTCAAACCTTCCATGGCTTCATGTGGCTTGTCCATGGCTTGCATGGCTTGTCTTTGGCTTGGGGAAAAGCTTGGTCGATTTCATGAAAATGGATTTTAGAAATTTTTGGTAATTTGATGGGAATTTGTATGAAGCTTGATTTGGAATGGTTTAATGATGATTTTGAAACTTAGGGGTGATATCAATTAAAGGTATGATGAAAAGAAATTGCCATGTGGGCTTTAGGGCCAATTTTGGGCTTTTGTATTTGGTGGAAATGGGCTTTTAAAATGGTTTAGGGAAGTGGGCTTTTGGATTTTAAAATGGATTTTAGGATGAAATTTTGGCTAAGGCTTGGGCCAAATAATTGTTGGGTTTAGCTCATAGATGTGTCATGAGTGACTTGGAGCAAATTGGGAGTGATTTGGGTTTGAATTGGGTTGAATTTGGGCTCCTTTGGTGAATGGGCCAATATAGGTCAAATTGGGCTAACTTGGGCCAATGTTGGGCTAAGGTTGAAATTGATGTAAAATTAATGCTGAGAAATGTTTATGGGAGTGTTTCAAAGAGGTTTTGACTTTGGTTGGGCTTTGATTTTGGGGTTTGGGCTCATTTGGGTTAGGTTTGGGTTTAGGTCAAAATTGAGCCTTTAGCTTTGGGTTGAATTTGAGTGGGGTTTGGGTCTAAATGTTGGGCAAATCATGTTAGTGTTTTGTTTGTGGGAATGTTAAGGAAGATTTAGAAAAGATTTGGGGTTAATTGGAGTTGAATTGGGTGAGTTTGGGTTAGGTTTGGGTCATGGGTCCAAATTGGGCTTTAAGGAAAAAAGTGAAATTGGATCCAAATGTCAATCAAATTGGACTTGGATTTGGTCTAGATTGGTGTTGGGAATGTTGAATTGAAGTTTAGAATTGAATTGGACCAGAATTTGGGTCAATTGGGTAGGTTTGGTTTGACATTGGGTTCACTTTGGGTTTAAAATGGGTCAAATTGGGGGTTTTGACAAAAGTGGGGTAAATTGACAAAATTGGCCCATGGTGTAGTTGAACAAAATGAAATTAAGAATATTTGGGATTTTGTGAAATTTTCTGGGAATTTTCTGAATTTTTGGGTTTTTTGGGTCAAGAGGGGTATTTTGGGTATTTGGAGGGTATTGGGAGGTATTTTTGGAATTCTTGGTATTTTTGGCTATGGATGATCAATTTGAGTGATGTGGAAATGTTTGGGATTGGTTTTGAGAAATTTTGGGTGATTTGGAAATTTTGCAAAAATTTGGGTAATTTCAAGGGTTTTGGGTAGGCTAAGCGGGTGTAGGGTCCCGGGGTCAAAAATTGAAAATTTGGAAAATTGAAAATTTGGAAAATTGAAAATTTGGAAAATTGAAAATTTATAAAATTGAAGATTGGGTGAATATAAGTGAAATGAAATCATTTTGGTTGAGCCATGAAGCCATATCAAGCCACATGAACCATGAAGGGACTCATTTGAGGCATCCACTATGTTGTTCCTAACCCTCTTAGCCAAGGGCTTAGGGGTTAAGGACCATCCATGTGAATCACCTACATGAGTCAGGAGGTCAAGTTGAGTATGGGTGTGTGAAAGTGTAGTGTATGTGTAAGTCAGCCCCTTCATCAGACCGGGCCGCCTGGGGGTAGTCCTAAGGCCAAAGAGTCCTATAGGAACCCATCCTTTAAACTTCCACATTTGATTTCAACCCTCTAGGTGATTAGGGGTCTATAGTCAAGTTTGTAGAGTTTGCGAGGAGTTAAGAAGTGGTTTGAATTTCTAAGTGGTGGGTCCCACTTCTAGTCCTCTAAGATAGTCGAAGGAAAAGCCTAAGGCTAGATCCTAAGTACTAAAAAGAAGAAGAGAAGACCTCATCAAAAATGAGGTCAACAAATGGACCCCCAATAGGTGTGGTGAGCTAACCAAGCACACCGTGCATATTGGCATTGACCGAAGAGATCAACAAAACCTACACAGATGTCCAAGTGACAAACTTAGGACAAAGTAGAAGAGTTTCCACTGGGGAGTGTCAAGTATATCTCTGAGACTGGAGATTCCTGAACTCTCGCTGGGGGAAGGAAAAGGAGGTGAATCCCAAATCACATGACCTGGGGGAATTTTGATTTAGATTTCATTTTGTTTCAGTTTAAGTTTTGATGTGTGAGCTCAGATTTTAGTTTGAGTTTAAATTTAGCTTGATGTTTCGTTAAGATTAATTTGAAGTGATTTAGACTTGAAATGAAAATTGGAATTTTGTGGTTTTAGATGTAACATCTTCAACCTCAAAAGAAAATTGAATCGATTGGATTGAATCATTACAATGAGGAGAGATCTCAGAGCAATGCGGTATTGGATGTAAAATCCTTAACCTGAAGAGTTTGATTTTGATGTATTTCATTGCAATAGGGAGAGAACCTAAAGCAATGCAGTTTCGGATGTAAAATCCTCAACCTCAAGAGTTTGATTTTGATGTATTTCATTGCAATAGGAAAAGAATTCTAAAGCAATGCAGTCTCGGATGTAAAATCCTCAACCCCAGGAATTTGAATTTGATGTATTTCATTGCGATAGGGAAAGAATCCTAAAGCAATGCAGTCTCGGATGTAAAATCCTCAACCCCAAGAATTTGATTTTGATGTATTTCATTGCAATAGGGAAAGAATCCTAAAGCAATGCAGTCTTAGATGTAAAATCCTTAACCCCAAATGTTTGATTTTGATGTATTTCATTGCAATAGGGAAAGAATCCTAAAGCAAAGCAGTCTCGGATGTAAAATCCTCAACCCCAAATGTTTGATTTTGATGTCTTTCATTGCGATAGTGAAAGAATCCTAAAGCAATGCAGTCTCAGATGTAAAAATCCTCAACCCCAAAAATTTGATTTTGATGTATTTCATTGCGATAGGGAAAGAATCCTAAAGCAATGCAGTCTCTGATGTAAAATCCTCAACTCCAAAAGTTTGAATTTGATGTATTTTATTGCAATAGGGAAAGAATCCTAAAGCAATGCAGTCTCGGATGTAAAATCCTCAACTCCAAAAGTTTGAATTTGATGTATTTCATTGCGATAGGGAAAGAATCCTAAAGCAATGCGATCTCGGATGTAAAATCCTCAACCCCAAAAGTTTGATTTTGATGTATTTCATTGCAAGAGGGAAAGAATCTTAAAGCAATGCAGTCTCAGATGTAAAATCCTCAACCCCAAAAATTTGAATTTGATGTATTTCATTGCGATAGGGAAAGAATCTTAAAGCAATGCAGTCTCGGATGTAAAATCCTCAACCCCAAAAGTTTGATTTTGATGTATTTCATTGCGATAGGGAAAGAATCCTAAAGCAATGCAGTCTCGGATGTAAAATCCTCAACCCCAAAAGTTTGAATTTTGATGTAGTCATTGACTTTGCGAAGATTTGTAGTGTTGATTTGAAAAGTGTGGAATTTTGGTGTTTCGAGAATTTCATGAAAGTTGTAAAAGACTTTCATGGAAGGAAATAGATTAGGAGGAAATATGTAGATGTCACATATCCCGTTCAAAAGAGTTGATCGAAAGTCACTGGTTTGGATTGGATATAATCCCTTGCCATCAGATTCGATCTGCGTCTATGGAATCAACCGCTTCCATCCCAGACAAGGGAGAGGGTAGAATGGATTAGATTTCAGATTTGGGAGATTGAATTTGAATTTTCGATTGAGATTTGATTTGAGATTTGGAAAGATTGAATTTGAATTTGATTGAGATTGGATTTGAAATTTGGAAAGATTGAATTTGAAATTTGATTGAGATTTGTGTTCATTTTGTCTGTCCTTTAACGATTCAAATTTATTTTATCGTTTATTTAATGTTCATGTGAATTTAGTGTTCGTCATTTTTAGATTTTTACGGAAAGTTTTTTTTTTCTTTTATTCTTTTTTTTTCTTTTCTATTCTTTGTTTGAAGTTCATTTAACTTTAATGGCGTTTCCCAGTCAATTTGCACAAAAGAGGTGAAGGCCAAAAATGTGACATGGTCACTTTCATTCCAATCATGTCGAAGATACATCATACAACTCGATCTGGAATACATCTCATACAATCCATGTAGACTCAAAACGGACTATGTATGATCTTTGTCGATCCATCCAAAAGGTATCTGTCAAAAATCCATGTCTGAATAGTGGGGTACATGGTCAATAACATCACCTTCCAAGTCATCCTCGGCAAGGATGTCGTATGGATGTACGTTGGAGGTGTGATATTTTCCATGTAACTCACAGCTCGTAAGGCCAGAGGCTCTCTAGCTTTGGGTGTGGCTGGAAGTGGTAAGGTGTCTTCTTGTCGTCCATCCTTCTGAAAGTAACTGAGATCCGCTTCACTGGTACTCCTGGTATGCAATGTTTAGCGACATCTACTCCGTTGCCCTTCAGTATCATGACGGAACCTACCGGTAATGGTATCTTTATCGGCCCTCGGAACTCACCGGGCCTGCTATGCGGAGGTCGGATCCAAACATGATATTACACTCGTTCGGAAAAGAAGCGTGCGAAAGGTCCGACAAAGTCGTGGTGATCTATGTGCGGGGGTATGCGATCACCACGCTTGTAAATGTTAATAATGCAGCTATTGGGTATGCAATCTGCTGGCAGTACCCTCCATGTTATCAGTCTCTTTACCATTCTCTTGATGACTAATGGCATTGGATCCACTTGGCCATGACGGAGTATCCCTGGTTGGTTTCCCTTCCTGTCTTCCGCAAAGTTGTAACAGCATCCACATTGTATTGTAATTCTTCCTTTCCCTGGCATCCATCTCCGGGGTTCTGAGTAGGTGTTTTCTCTTAGGTGGCCCGCTCGACCCATTCTTTTCAAATCCCGGATGCAATCCACGATTTGTTGTTGTTCATATTCTGAGAATACGTTTGTATGTAGCTCGAGGCCTTCTAGTATATTAATCCTTCTGCCTCTGATTCTCTCGAAGTATTCAAAAGTTTTCTTTTCGACATTCTGCATTCTTTCCAGCTCGTACTCTGGAATAATTTGCAAATGGCGGGGCCTGGTGACATATTGTGGGATATACGGCTCAATCCCTTCACGTTCTCCTGCATACCTTGGCTCCTCGAGGATGATGTCCGTTGGGACATCCTCCGGGGTTGCTTCTGCAACAAGGTTATGCATTACTGGTGGTCCTATCTGGTGGTGTGGTAGCCTTCTTTCTTCTGATCTCCATGAGATTTCCCTGGTCCCTTCTGTTATCCTAGGAGCTGGCCTCCTTTCTTCCGTACACAGTGAGTCGGCGTCCTTGAAGTGTATGTGCGGCGGTAGAAGCCGCCCGTCGCGCCGGTCCGCTCGCTAGTTTGGTTAACATCTTACGGATACGGAGATTCTTATTTCTTCGTTGCGTTGCTGTGAGAGTAGCTCTTCGAACTTCTTGAATCTCTGTGGGCGGGCGCTGACAAGCCTGCCCTCTGCTGTAGCGACTACAGACTTGATTTTCTTGTCTTCTTCAGTGTTTGTTTTTCTTTTCTTCGTTGCTAGATTGGTGGCTTGGGCCACCCACTTTCATCACTTGTCCGCCCGGGCGAGTTCCTTTCGGTCAGCTGGGACCCGGTCACTTTCCTCGTACTCGTAGGCTCGTCGGTGCGAAGTCCGAGTCGATCTTGATTATCGCTCCATCTTTCACCCTCTTCTCATCGAGTGCAAGGCTTACGCCATTTCTAAAGTTCGGGACCAACCGCCTGTTCAACATTTCCTCGCGAAAAGACAAGGAAAAGGATCAGGGGCTGTACTAAGAACAACAACACTAAGAAAATGTTTATTAAAGACATTTTTTTTTATTTTATTTTTTAAATTTAACAGGAATGAAGTGGGATAAGATTAGGAAAGAGATTTTGATGTGGAAGAGAAAACAAGGAAAGCTTTATTATCATGATTTTATTATTTTAGCACATTTTTTTATTATTTTTGGGTTCAGACCCAGTCATAAGTAATTACTCCACCCGTTCTTCTAGGGATGAAGAATTCATTCCTTTGAAACATCAGGTAGCATAATACTTCTTCAAGTATCGTCTGTTGATCGGAAGCATATGTCGTTCTCCTTGGCAGTTCAGTAGCTGGTAGGAGCCTCCTGAGTATACTTCTTCAACCATAAACGGTCCTTCCCAAGTGGGTTCAAATTTTCCTCCTATCTTGCGGTATGCAAGGATAGGTCTCTTGAGAACGAGAACTAAGTCACCAACTTTGAAGGTTCTTGGGCGGACCGATCCGTCATGGGCTTGAACCATCTTAGCTTGGTATAGTTCTAAATTCCGTTGCGCTGCAAGTCTTTTCCCTTCCGGGCTTTCTAATTCTTCTAGTCGTAATTTGGCATTCTCTTCTCGTCGTGATTTTGTTTCGCAATCGCAATTCCGAGTGAAGGAAGCTCGAACCTCTAAAGGTAACATCTGCCTCGGACCCATACACCGGAGCGTAAGGTGTAGCTTGAGTAGGAGTTCGATGGTTGTCCGGTAGGCCCATAAGGCTTCTAATAACTTCTCGTGCCGGTTCTCTTATTATCGTCTAAGGTTTTCTTTAAGATTTGAACGAGAGTTTTATTAAAAGCCTCGGCCAGGGCCGTTTGCTCTTGGGTAGTAGATTGTTGAATATCGCCGATCGATTCCGTGTCTCCCGACAAAATTATTGATCTTTGTGCTTCGAATGCTGACCCATTATCCGAGATGATCTGCGCGGCACTCCGAAACGGTAGACAACTTGGTTCTTGAAAAGCGTAGCACGTGGTGTGCTTTCACTTCTCTAAGTGGAACTGCCTCTGCCCACTTGGAAAAGTAATCTGTAGCCGCAAGAATGAAGCGATGTCCTTTTGAAGATGGTGGTTCTTTTGGACCCACGATATCCGTGCCCCAACATTCAAATGGCCACGATGCAATTGTCGGATGTAGCACATTTGGAGGTTGGTGTAGAACCACTCCGTACACTTGGCATTGGTGACAGCTCTTGGCGATTTTCATGCAGTCGGTCATCATCGAGGGCCAGTAGTACCCTAGTCTTTTAATTTTCATTTTCATCTTTGGACCCGAATGGTGAGCGCCACGGAGTCTCGAATGCACCTCTTTAACAATTTCACGGGCCTCGGACCCGCTTAGGCATCTTAGCCACATTTGATCGAAAGACCTTCCGTATAACGTGTTATTTATTAATGCGTAAGACGGAGTTCTTTTCTTGATCCGATGGGTTAGCGACCTATCATCCGGTAGTTTTCCTGTTTGCGGGTAGTCCATTAATGGTCGTCACCAATCTTCCGTGTTTTCTACATCACTGCTGTATGCTGATTCTTCTTCTTTTTCGATTTGCGTATTGTGTCTATGTCAAGCCGTGATAGGACCCGACGTCCGTGAGCCGACACTTCCAGCGATTCATCCTGCGAGCGAGCAAATTCTTTTGCGAGACGAGCTAATGCATCTGCTAAAGCATTTTCTTTCCTAGGAATTTTGTAGATCGTCACATTCGGAATCTGTTCCAACAGCTGTATGGTATACTGGAAGTATTGCTCGAGTCTTGGCTTTAAAATTCTGTATTGTCCGGCGATCTGTTGAATGATTAACTGCAAATCCCCGTAGATGTTGATGTCTGTTATCCCCATTTGAATAGCTAATTCCAGTCCTGTTATGAGGGCTTCGTATTCTGCTTCGTTATTTGTACATGGCTCTATCAAGTGGTAAGAGTATCTTAACATCCCCCGCTCCGGTGTTATAAAGATTAATCCGATCCCTGCCTTACCGGGTACTATCACTTGCGATTCTTCGTCTTTGTGTGCTGAAGATGCTTCGTCGAAATATAATTCCCAACGTCGATCATCAGGGTCTTCTAGGCTCATTATTTGTTCATCTGGCAGATCGTCATTGAGAGGAGATTCTTCCGGCAAAGGGTGTGCTGCAAGGAAATCTGCTAAGACTTGTCCCTTTACGGCATGAAGAGGCACGAAAATTATATTGAATTGCAATAATATCATTGACCATCTGGCAAGTCTGCTGGAAAACGTTGGACGAGTCATCAAGTATTGCAACGGATTAAATTTCGAGATTAGGTTGACCATATGAGAAAGCATGTAGTGCCTGAGCTTTTGAGCGGCGAAGATCAGGGCCAAACAATGCTTTTCAATTGCGGGATACCTTATTTCCATTGGAAGTAAACGAAGGCTTAGGTAGTAAAGAGCATTTTCTTTACCCTCATCATTGACCTGGGCTAACAGGGCTCCGAGAGAGTCGTCTAAAGCCGCGGTATAAAGTATCAGCGGTCTACTCGAGGCCCAGGGCTGCTAAGACAGGAGGTGTCATTAAATATTGCTTAATGTCCTCGAAGGCCCTCTGGCATTTCTCTTCCCAAATAAATTTGGCATCCTTTTTAACTAGTGCCGAGAAAGGCTGACACCTACTCGACAAGTTTGAGATAAAGCGTCGAAGATATGTCAGCTTCCCTTGAAAAGATCATAGTTGTTTTAAGGTTTTGGGAGGCGGCATTTCTAAGATAGCTTTAATCTTTTCCGGGTCGATTTCAATTCCACGATGTCGGACAACGAATCCTAAGAATTTCCGGAGGTGACGCCGAAGGCGCATTTTAAGGGATTCATCTTAAGGTTAAATTGCCTTAATCGTTCGAAAACAATTCTCAAATCATACAAGTGGTTGTCCTATACTTTGCTTTTGATGACCACATCGTCCACGTAGCATTCGACTTGATTGTGGATGAGATCATCAAAAATTCTTGTCATTGCTCTCTAGTAGGTTGCTCCTGCGTTCTTCAGTCCGAATGGCATCACTGTGTAGCAATATACTCCGATCGGCGTTCTAAATGCTATAAGCTTTTCATCTTTAGGAGACATTTTTATCTGGTTGTATCCTGAAGATCCATCCATGAATGAGAATATTTCATGTGTCGAAGCAATGTCGATCATTAATTCTGGGATCAGTAGAGGGAATTCATCTTTTAGACATGCCTTGTTTAAATCTCTGAAGTCCACACAAATTCGATCCGACCATTCTTCTTTCGACCGGCACCACATTAGCTAACCAAGTCGGGTATTGTTCTTCACGGACAAATTTAGCGTCTATTAGCTTTTTAACTTTAGCTATGACTTGTTGTTCAATTTCTAGACGCATTCTTCTGGGACCTTGTCTGACTGGGACAGAAGTAGGATCAACTCCTAGCTTATCGACTACGACCTCTGGAGCTAGTCCTAGCATCTCATCGTAGTTCTAAGCAAAACAGTCTTTAAATTCCATTAATAACTTGATTATTTCTTCGGAGTCTTCTTTATTGAGTAAGGATCTAACAAAGGTAGGTCTAGGCTCTTTGCTAGTACCTAAGTTAACTTCCGTTAACTCATCTATTGTAGATTTAATTTCTTCTTCGAATTCTGGTGGAGCGTCTCCAATTTGTAAATCTTCAAATTCTTTTGTGGTTTCCATGCAGTTTTCATTAGACTCTCAAGTGACAACTGTTGACCTCATTTTTGATGAGGTCTTCTCTTCTTCTCTTTAGTACTTAGGATCTAGCCTTAGGCTTTTCCTTTGACTATCTTAGAGGACTAGAATTGGGACCCACCTTTTAGAAACTCAAACCACTTCTTAACTCCCTTCAAACTCCACAAACTTGACTATAGACCCCTAATCACCTAGAGGGTTGAAATCGAAATGTGGAAGTTTAAGGATGAGTTCCTATAGGACTCTTTGGCCTTAGGACCGCCTACAGGTGGCACTGGTGCAGTGAAGGGGCTGACTTACACACACACTACACCTATACACTACACTTGCACACACCCATACCTAACTTGACCTCCGACTCATGTAGGTGATTCACATGGATGGTCCTTAACCCCTAAGCCCTTGGCTAAGAGGGTTAGGAACAACATAGTGAATGCCTCAAATGAGTCCCTTCATGGCTCATGTGGGCTTGATATGGCTTCATGGCTCAACCAAAATGATTTCACTCCACTTACATCCACCCAATCTTCAATTTTCCAAATTTTCAATTTTCCAAATTTTCAATTTTTGACCCCCGGGACCCTACACCCGCCTGACCTACCCAAAACCCTTCAAATTACCCAAATTTTTCAAAAATTTCCTAAATAACCCAAAATTCCTCAAAATTGATCTTAAACATTTCCACATTACTCAAATTGATCATCCATACCCAAAAATACCAAAAATTCCAACAAAACCTCCCAATACCCTCCAAATACCCAAAATACCCCTCTTGGCAAAAAATCCAAAAATTCGGAAAATTCCCAGAAAATTTCAGAAAATCTCAAATATTCCCAATTTCATTTTGTCCAACTACACTATGGGCCAATTTTGTCAATTTACCCTACTTTAGTCAAAACCCCCAATTTAACCCATTTTAACCCAAAGTGAACCCAATGTCAAACCAAACCTACCCAATTGACCCAAATTCTGGTCCAATTCAGTTATAAACTTCAATTCAACATTCCCAACACCAGTCTAGGCCAAATCCAAGTCCAATTTGATTGACATTTGGATCCAATTTCACTTTTGGCCTTAAAGCCCAATTGGACCCATGACCCAAACCTAACCCAAACTCACCCGATTCAACTCCAATTAACCCCAAACCTTTTCTAAATCTTCCTTAACATTCCCAAAAATAAAACACTAACATGATTTGCCCAAAATTTAGACCCAAACCCCACTCAAATTCAACCCAAAGCTAAAAGGCCCAATTTTGACCTAAACTCAAACCTAACCCAAATGGGCCCAAACCCCAAAATCAAAGCCCAACCAAAGGTAAAACCTCTTTGAAACACTCCCATAAACATTTCTCAACATTTATTTTACATCAATTTCAACCCTAGCCCAACATTGGCCCAACTTGGCCCACTTGGACCTATATTGGCCCATTCACCAAAAGAGCCCAAATTCAACCCAATTCAAACCCAAATCACTCCCAATTTGCTTCAAGTCACTCATGATACATCCATGAGCTAAACCCAACAATTATTTAGCCCAACCTCTTTACAAAATTTCATCCCAAAATCCATTTTAAAATCCAAAAGCCCACTTTCCTAAGCCATCTTAAAAGCCCATCTAAAACCATTTCAAAAGGCCCAAAATCTACCCTAAAGCCCACATGACATCTCCATTTGCCATCCACTTAATTAAAGCCATTACCTAAGTCCTAAATTCATCATCAAATAATTCCAAATCAAGATTCATACAAATTTCCATCAAATTACCAAAAATTCCTAAAATCCATTTTCATGAAATTGACCAAACTTTTTGCCAAGCCAAAGGTGAGCCATGAAGCCATGCATGAGCCACATGTGAGCCATGAGAGCTTTGGACACTCCACCATGCCATATTGGGTAAGAAGAGGGAGGGCTTTCCTTAATCCCTAAAGCTCATTAGCCTTAATCATGTTTCACCTAAACTTAAATTTAATCCAAATATATTTGGATGGAGACTTCTCCATGCCAAACCAGCTGATCCCTTTAATCCCCCACAGCATCCAAAGCTACCTTGAGGGGAGCACCAAGCCCAAATGGGTGGGTTGACCCATTTAGACTCAAAATTAGCTCCTCCCCCATTCCATCTAAATCAAACCCTTTACACATGTCAAACCTCAATTGAATGCACCAAACCCCGGCCACGACCCACCCGAACAAGATGGTGACCAATGCACGGCCGGCCAGCCACCGGGCCGCCGGAAAACACCATGGCCGAGAGCTCACATGTGAGCCCAACTTAGAATTCTCACCTGCCGAGCTGCCCCATCCCCGGTGGCCATTGGAGCCGTTCTTCTCTTGCCAAGAGCAGTCGATCCCAAGCCCTAACTCTCCACGGGAGGCCCTCCACCCTCTCTATTTAAACTCCACCCCTCACGGCCAAGAGAGGAGAGTTGCACGAACCTTGCCGAAACTGCGCCAAAATTGTTCCAAACCTTCTCCACCCTTAGAGCAGTTGATCCCCGAGTGTCAATTTTCCCTAATCCCCACTCGACAAAACCAAATTTCTCGGCCGAAATTCCACCCAAAACCGAGGACACTTCTCCACGGTGAGCCAATCCCCAAATTGATTGGTTCTACACCTTCACCGAGACTAAGGGAAGGTGTCCACCGACAAAAGCCCCATCTCCGGAGCCACCCGATTGCTCCGGCCTCCAAGCTTTGTGATCGGGCTTGGTCGAAATCACACCTGAGACAATTCACCAGACCAGGAGACTTCATCTGGAGCTTGCTAGGATGCAATCGAAGGTGCAACAACTCTCAGATCGAAGCCACACTTCTCTAAGCAAAGGTATGAGCTAACTCTTCATCCCGAGCTTCTGGAGATTCTCCATTTCAAATGCTTTAATTTCAATGCATGATAGCCGTATAGATGTGTTCGCCTCTTCAAGACGAATCCATAGAGCATAAGAACATGAAAATCCATTGAGTATCGAGTGAGGTATTAGGGATTTAGTGTGGACGGCTCTCGGGTGAGAACACTTGGGGACGATGAACGGATGCCGTTCATTTAATACACGCGCGGACGGACGGCCAGGATCGTCGGATCAGAAGATGGAACGATACAGCGGGCCCCGGGAGCGCTGAGTCAGATGGCGGTGTCGAATGGGAACGCACCACGCGGCGTTTCGGAGCTGCCGAGGTTGACGCGGCGCCGCGTGGATAAATAGAAAATTAGGGTATTTTTTGATTTATTTAATTCCCTAAACTTCAAAAATTCATAACTTTGTGTAGAAAAATCAGAAAAATAAAATAAAAATACCCTCTTGCTCGGTGAACGAGAGGAGAATAATGTGGAAAAGAAATCATTTAATTTCATCAAGTATTTTATTTTTTATAATTTATTTACTCTCTACATACTTTTAATTCTCCATGCATGTATACAATTCACCATGGCATGAGTCCATAGGGCTTTTGAAGCCTCTAAATTTGGGAACATTACCTGAATTTTCCAAAGTCAGAGGCCATCCCTATGAAGAGTTATTGATTTTTCAAATTCATGTCACTGTTTTGAGTATTTTAATTCCAATAAATAGCATGTTGTGAAATAAATTCTAGGAAAATTTGATGATGTTCCTTATGACCAGAGAACCCTAGGAAAAATAGGTTTTGAGTTAGTTCATTTAAAATAACCCTAATTGGCTTAAACACCCAAAATGGATCTCTAATTAATTAGAGCTAACCATACATCAAATTGACTTCAAATCAATTCTCCACTGACCTTTAGGAACAAAGGAACCCACCATAAAAATTTGAGGTCAATTGGACTTGGTTAGCCCCACTAATTGGGTTGATTAAGCCACTTAGTCATTTTAAACTTAAAAAATTCATAACTTTCAAAATACCTTTCAAAAATTCACCAAATTGGTTTTGGAGCCTCTCTGATATTAGGGGAATCTAAGAAAATTAAAATTTCAATTTTCTAAAAAATTTGATTTTTAATATTATTTTAATATTTTTAATAATTAAAAAATAATAAAAAACACAAAAATAATAAAATTCACCAAAATGTCAAATTTTGAATTTTAATCACTTAGGAACAAACCCAATATTTTTCTTAGGTCTATTTAGTGAGATATTAAATTTTAAAGCTTTAAGGTAATTTTAAAATTAAAAAAATATATATTTTCTAGCTTTTTCATTAAAATAATTATAATAAATCATAGAAAAATCAGAAAATTGCAAAATTTTCTTCTCTGATTTCCTTGATATCAAAGAGATTTTTGAAAAATATAAAATTCATTTTTCAACATTTATTTTATTTTTAAATTAATTAACACTCCAAAACTTAAAATAATTATAATAAAAATAATATAATTCAAAAAGTCACCAAAATTGGTCCAAGTTGTCCTCTGGTCATTAGGAATGTCCCCTAATTTTCTTAAGGACAGAAACTTTCCATTGATCATGTTATTAAATTTTCCTTGGAAATCTCTATTTTCTACCAAAAATAATTATATAAATAAATTAAATACAGAAAAATCACATTTTCTCCTCTCATGTCTTTATTGACATATGAGTGAAGTCATATAAAAATTTCAAGTTCATTTGAGTTCAATTTAGTGAGTTATGAAATTATTAAGCTTAAAGGGTAAAGTGGTAATTAAAAAATCTTAATCCTTAATTAAAACTTTAGGTTTAATAAAAAATTAGCAAGTACAATCTTTGATCCTAATTTGATTTGGATGATTGAAATTTAAATAATTAAAGGGTAGAAACCCATTAAGTAATTTAAAATGATTAAACTTTAATTAAATAATTGATTAAATTTGGAAGAATAATAAAATTGGAATTATTAAAATAGGGATATTATTAGGAAGAAATTTATTCTTTAATTTAAAAATCCCTAAATTAGTTATCTCATTAATATTCAATTCTTAATTAAAATGATAACTCAAATTCAAAACATT
Organism: Papilionanthe hookeriana x Papilionanthe teres; assembly: GCA_022702705.1. Lineage (NCBI taxonomy): Eukaryota > Viridiplantae > Streptophyta > Magnoliopsida > Asparagales > Orchidaceae > Papilionanthe > Papilionanthe hookeriana x Papilionanthe teres. Next base: position 170,437,111 of record CM040423.1, on the reverse strand, counting down.
AAAAGACTTAATCATTAAACTAAAATTAAATTATTAAACTCTTTTAAAATTTCAATTAAAATTAAAAAAATACAATTAAATTAAAAATTAAATTAAAAATTAAATTAAATTAAGTAAATTAAATTAAATTAAATTAAATTAAATTAAATTAAAATTAAAAGTTGAATTAAATTAAATTAAATAACTTAAATTAAATTAAATTAAATTAAATAAATAAAATCAAATTAAATTAAACTAAATTAAATCAAATTAAATGAATTAAATTAAATTAAATAAACAAATTAAATTAAATTAAATTAAATTAAATTAAATTAAATTAAATTAAATCAAATTAAATTAAAATTAAATCAAATCAAATTAATTTAATGTAACATCAAATCAAACTAAATTGAATTAAAATAAATTAAATTAAAATTAAAATTCAATTAAATTAAATTAAATTAAATTAAATTGAATTAAATTAAATTGAATTAAATAACATCACCTAAAACAGAAAGAAATTAAATATAAAGCAACTTGAACACTATTCCAAATTTAAACCCATTAACTTAAATCAAATCATTTGAATACCAATTTACCCTCGAAAGCTTTGGTTATTATAACTCCTAAACAGAACATTAAATGAAATGTTACTTCACTTATAGGATATTCAAATGTCCTAGTTCACTGAGTAAGATAACAACAAAACTTGAATTCTCGGACGATTAATTCATTTGTATAATTAAACACATTTGGACTTAAAACAATCCTAGAAATATTGAAAAGATGTTTAAGATTATTCTTAAGCACTTCCTCAATATGATAGGACATTTATAAGAACAATTGGACTTAATTGTTCTTTGATGAAGAAAATCGTCCTTAAACCAAAACACAAAGAACCTAGACGTCATAGGAGATGACTAGCTATAGGATTAGGAATTTGGTAGAAAACCATAACCTTTCCCTTAGCTTTACCTAGGAACTTGCTTAAATATTCTAATTGTGTTTTAAGTGCAGCTTGGGATGACGGGAAGACCCTCCGAGTACGCTTTTATTTTATTACAATTTACTTTCTTGCAATTTACATTATTGCAATTTACTTAATCGCATTGCACTTACTTTTCTTGCATGATAAACAATTGTTGCATGAAAACCCACACCTTTAGGATAGTCCCTAAAACTGAAACCAAAACTAAGTTAAAAGTTATTGCAAGATAAAATTCACCGCCACAACATTTCAAAATATAAAACAACTCAAAATTTAATCACAAACAGAACACAAAACTACAATTACAACTAAATTAAAACGACCTGTTGGATGATCGGGAATACCTCGGATGATGTAACCTACGTGTTGCTAACGGGATTTCCCACGGTCTAAATGAAAGTGTGGAACTTATTCAGTTGAGTTAAGCAAATTCATCTGGACTAAGTGAATCCGATAAAAATAATGATACCGGAAGGATGGAACCGTGGGATCTTAACCGGTGTCGTTATAATCAACTTTAAGATTTGTTTTAATTAAAACATAAAAAAAACACTTGGAAATTAAAATTTTCTCTAAACCAAAACACTTTTCTCATCCCCTGATTTATGACTTCTAAAATTAAACCTCTACAACAACAAGGAGCTCGGAGCATGGTGGGCAGCACGACCATCGTCATCAGCAAAACCTGAGTCTACTTCAACAAAACTTTTCTAGAATTAAATAACAAAGCCATAGGACTTCGAGGTAGTTTGCCTAGTGCAACATAAATCCTCAACTCTTCGTTAGGCACTTGCATTGCAAATTAAGTCCTAACCGGTCTTAGGATTCCGAGGTGGTCGTCCGGTACGACAATAAACCCTCACATCTTCGAGGCTATTTGTTTGATTTTATCATACAAATATAAGCCCTAATTAATTAAAAT